>OY750770.1:27500-5027500 GCA_963556745.1 Catoptria pinella | reverse complement strand
TGCTAACTGAAATCGTGATGTGAGGGATTGAAACTAAAAAGCTGCCGCGACGACGGATCACACGACACGACAATCCGTTTCGAGGTGCGACGATACAGTGCCGCCTTTAATTACTTGAAGTTTTTGTATCTGTAATTCTGTGAAATTAATATTTATTATTGATCATTATTATTAGTGATTGAAGTATCGTTATGACGTTGAGATTACTTGACAATAGTAGTTCTAACTTGTTGCGATTTTCTCGCTGGTGTGGGTGACGCCTAAAAGAATCTCCTGGAAATACTTAACGTACATGAGCTACTGCTCGCCTATTACGCTACATTTTTATTAATGGTTTTAGGAATTGGGTAGCCTCATTAATTGCGCTTTGCACTTCAGGACACTTCCTTCGTTTCAGTTCATAATTAAAATACCTGTGGCAGTATTTATTCTCTTCAAATTAATACTTATCTAATCATTTTTATTCTTAACAACGTATAAATCTATAGTGTCTGAATCATAGTTTATGATTTTACATAATATTTTTAGGAATATGTAATTTTATTTTTATTTATGTTATTTAAAATAATATTATAGTTGTGATAGCAACCTGTGTATATAGACCAAAACAGAAAAACCGTACAGGGGATCGATTCTGTACCAAACCCGCACCTCACATCGAAACTGAATTTGTTACTAGAAATAAGCTGAATATAAGCTACTTTGCCGATTGCAAAAGTTTTTAGGTAATTACCGTAGCTATCTAAAATCTTTTGTGATTAAAAAAACAGTCTATCATTATCTCATTTATGATTTAAATTTCCCGCGCAGTGAAATGAAATTCGAAGTGAGGTTCGAGTTTAGTTACAGAATTGACAGGCAGTAGACAAGATTTCTAGTATTTTCTAGTAGAAATACCAGAATTATAAAAACAAAAATGATTAACTACCAAAACTTTTAACAAACACAACTACTAATATTCTACTAAATAAGATTCTTGACTAAACATACATTGGTATGCTTCCTACCGCGTTACTATTGAGTAACGCGGTAGGAAGCCAATAAAATAATATTTTGTTATACTAAAGTTATAAGAAAGGAAAAACGATAACTTTCTTAAATAGATTTACGGGGCACAAATCCCAACTGGCGAAAACTTCTAGATAGCCATTGAACGAGACATCCATTAGTGTACTTGCGTTGAAAAGTTCGCAAATAAATAACCTGTTGTTTACACAATAAAGAAGAATAAAGATTGTGAGTGCTAAAAGAATGAAAAACGTTTCTTCATACATTTTAAAGGTCATAGTGAAAAAATATTGTACCTATGTGAAAAAAGAAATATAATATGTAGCTTACTTCCACAAAAAATATATGCATTTTTTGGGCGGTGCATCTTGCATATATGTTTTGCGGAAGTAAGCTACATATTATATTTCTTTTTTCACAATGGTTTGGGACTTCCGCCAAGTGACGCCTAATTCAATTAAATAAAAAAACAATTCTTTCGTTATTGTGATTTTCTGAGGATGATGGTAAAAAGTATTTCGATGTCTCGCCAATAAGATAAAAACAAAATCTTAAATAAAAATTGATTTCTGATTCGTAACTCATATTATTTTGATTTCACTATTAACTTAAAAGCAAAGACAACGTGATGATGCATGGCAGCCTCTGCTAGGTATTTACACAGTCTAATAACCTCTTTTATAAGCCTCACCTAGAATCTCAACGACCGTTGTTCCTGCATTCAAGCGGCTTTCCATGCGACCTTCACCATATTGTCGTTGGTTTACCTCGAAAGGGACTCCCTAGTAGGGGACGGCCTCCCCACGGTGCGTCGTCCGTTTCGCTGTCACCATTTCAGAGCTTTCCCGCCCAACAGGCATCGGTTCTTCTCAATTGAAATTAAAATTGAAATTGAAATTGAAATTGAAATTGAAATTGAAAAATTCTTTATTCAAATAAGCTCACATAACAAGCATTTTTAAATCGTCAATTCTTTTATCCTACCACCCATTATGACGTCTTTTAGCTGACAAGAAAAATGGGCGCAAAAAACTTATCAGCTTTATTAGAAGGAACGATATTTACAAATATGTATATCGTTTCCAGACATTACATTTAAAGTATTCATACATGTTACCATTAACATAGATTCATAAATAAATAACATTATTTAATTAGCTCATTTCTACTGAATCAAATTACAGGTGTCAAGCTTAATTCAAAATTTAAGGCTCAGCCTAGGCTATTACAAAAAATATATATATATATCTATTCATACAATTCAATAAACGTTAAGACAAGTAGGCAGAAGCAGACCCATTCCCACTGGCAGCACCCGTTCACGAGCATGACGCATGAACCAGCCATCGCTTCGCTCAACCATATTTGAGGGAACGTAACGACCCGCCTCACACGACACCACCATAGAAATGATTAATATATGATTGATTAATATATGATTTAATATATGACCCGCTCACTGCCACTTCAGCTGAGCATCCTTATGATCAATATTGGATATTAAAAAATGTACTAAGTACCTACGACAGAGTCAATTTAAAAAACATGTCAATCATTTCCATAGTGATTAACATAAGTGTCTCGACCAAAAGGTTTATAAAAAAGATTCCATGTTAAAGTTATTATGTTACATAACAATTTAAAACAAACCATTAGTTATGTAGTTATTTAAGACATCCGCGCGTTCAGTTCGTTAGAAATTAAAAAAAAAATACGGATTACAGCGCGCATATTATTATTTCAGGTGTTATTTTAGAATGTGAATGTGAACTGGTAGTAGATTCAGTAGCTTAGTCTGGTATTCAAATTACTTTAATCAATTTAATTCAGTAATTATATTTGAAATCAGAACGCAGCTATAAAATAATTTGATAAATTTGAATGCATTTTTACAAAGTTCGGAGCAGGTAATTTCATAAAATTATGAGCAACCTTCCTTTTCGATGTAGTCCTCTCGTGACTACGGCCGGAAAGGTGTTTTTCTAATTAAAGTTATGTACTTAATACACCTTGCTAGTTTCTTTCGGCTTCTTTAATCTCTAAACTTAGGAATTTCGGAGCCAATGCATAGTTGCTGATACTCTAACTTATAAAGCACTTTCATTACAAATACTGTTAATAAATATAAAGCTTTAAGGTAATTAATAAAAAATATTAATTACTTCAATAATAAAAAATATTTTATTAATTACCTTATCGGCTTACTCATGAATACAGCTTCAATATTTGTTTGTTAATTAATTTAATAAAATACAGCCCGCATATTTCATTAATATGCGGGGCTGTTATAAGTTTAACTTGCCTTATGTATCTTTTAAATTAGTTTAATATCCAAACGTTTCGTATCGGTTTTTGTTAGTAACCACAATTTTTGTTTTTTAAAGATAATTCTCATTGAATATTCCAAGATTTCAGGTAATTTAATGCAACTACACTGGCCGTCAAAACTTAGTACCACACTTTTAAAATTACGATTTCTCTTAAACAATAGAAGTTAGAGTTTTAAATTAAAAAAAAAAATTTTTCATGAATGTTATCGATTGTTAAAAAAATAATAAATAAATTTAAAAGTAATTACAATTTTAATAGTGTGGTACTAAGTTTTGTAGGCCAGTGTATGTTGTATTAAACATTATCCGTCAGACGATGACTTTACTCTTTCTGTCGGGTCTGGGCGCAGGCTCTTTGGTAATATAAAGCTTATTAAAACAAATATGGTAGATAACCCTATTTATGGTACCCACCACGCATACAACCCTGGAAAATTATTATAAACCCTGAAAACCACACCGCATGGCTGAGACAACCCTAGACGCATTTAGACAATTGTTTACGAAAATCAATCCCAATTATGGGCAAAAGTACAACACAATTTCGTTCTAGGGTTACCACTATGCAGTTTATAATAAAAATATTTGGGGTTGTATGCATTGTACCCTATTTACCATATTCAGCTTTATAAGGGTAATACCAAACACTCTGTGTAGACCATTCTTCTTACCGTTTGTGTACACGCGGTGTTATTACAAAAGATTTTTAAACAACTGTTTAAATTTAGACTTAAACACCTGTATAACTTATACACTGTTTTAATGTGATTCTATCACTTTTTTGACAATATTATTTGAAAGAGACAACATCACATTTAAACAGTGTCTGAGTTAAACAGGTGTTGAAATCTTTTGTAATAACACCGACGCTTACTATTCGTGTAAAAAAATTGAAACGATTCAAAATGTCAAATTACCAATACCACTCACATAATTTATACAAGTCAATCGAAGTTTAGAACTATACTTCGAAGCATCGAACCTTAATGAAGACGGTCTCTATTAATCAAAGATTACGATAAGCCACTTAAGACGCTGGTCATGTCCCCGCCAAATTTAAGAGGTGATCTGTATAATTACAGCCCGAGTTATCCAATAACCATCAGGAGCTGTTCAGAAATTCATCAAATTTGTACCCGCGTGTGTTCTAAACTAATTCGTGTGGGCGACCCCAGGGTCCGCTTTTCATTTCCTATCGCTTGATAGCAAGACGGGTCTTGAATTAATTAATGCAAGATATCAGGTTTGTTAAGATGTTTAATGGACGTTAAAATTTCACTGCCTCCTTCAAATAATTAAACAATAAAGAATACAACTGAAAATAACACGTATATAGCAAAGTTGATTCATTAATCTATACGAAAGGTTAAATGGAAAAAGTTGTAACAACTTTATTCCTTATCAATGTAATAAAAAATCCGGGACAACGTGAGCCTACTCGAGTTATGAAGTTTCGAAATAAATAACGTAGTGTTTACACATGAGGAAAGTAAAGTTCTCTTACAAACAACATCCGTCAGTGTCCGTCTCCGATTCTTTCGGGTAGTGTAAACATGTTGTTGGGGCCTACTTTTAGATTCTTACATTGATCTAAGACCTAACAGCAACTTTATTAAAGTAAGCTGAAGCATATATTAGGATTTTAGCTACTTGATCAAGCACATCTCAGAAAAAATGAATTTTTTATAACATATATATTATTTTACATAACATTTATATTCTATTTCATACAAAAGGGTATTTAACTTACTAAAGTTTTTTCCGTAATGCAAACATAAAGGAAGAACACCACTTACAATAACTTAATTTTATAAAAATATAAAACGACCTAAATGTCACAAGAGATAGTGTGGTAATCTATTGAATTTTCGTTCCAGCACATTCTCAGTAATTTTTAAAGTCCAGCAAACTGTAAATGTGATAAAGACATTGAAGAAGTATTGTTCTCATTCTGACCATTTTCGATACCTAAAGTATTTTATGGGATCGTTAAAATGGACGTGAAAAATGAAAATTACCCTTTACCATTATAGAAGCCGTAATTCCAAAACCAACTGTTTTTATTTCACTTCAAACAAGACAAGTTCCTTTCTGAACGAGACTAGCGAGAGAATAGAATCCGATGACGTCATCGTATCTTCCTGCCTACCACGGTAGTGATTACTTGCTCAGTGCCTGTCACGAAAACAATAACGCGTGGTCGTTTCTACGAATCTTTAAAAAAAAATGTGAAGCATGGTAGAAGGGCTACAGAAAAAAAAGATATATTTTAAGTTAAAATCTATACATTTCAAAAAAAAATAATTAAAGAAAACCCTGTTCCTAAGCTCATTAGTTTCTAGTACCTTTTCTCAGAACATTATAATAGCTAACAGATAAGCTTCTTCAAAACGTACAATATCATCTTCTGAAATCAATAATCTGATCTGATCTCAACGTCTGAAATCTAAATACGAGTGAACTGTAAATACCAACTCGAATTTACCGCAGTTATTTTTGCTATACATATTACAACTTATCGACTTTATAATATTCCGATAAATTGTTATATTGCGAAACATATGGTAATCTAACGGTATTTACAATTTTCCAGTGACATGATATGCACATAAATAATTTAGTGTGACATGGTTCTTATTTGTAGTGGCACACAACATGTACTATATCTATACTTCTATATGTTACATGACTGTTGATATGTTAATTATAGGTAGTTCTTTAGAGTTTAAACATTTCTTGTGACTGTACGTTACCAATGCATGGCAATAACTAATTTCCACAAACAGATTTTGAGGTGCTTTCGATGACACACTGCTATTTAACCGCTGATTGTCATTTTGATGTGCTTGATTAATTGTTTAATAATACACTTAACAATAAGTGCATTTGAAGTGTAAAGTTAAGTTGCCAAGTTGATACAAATGAACCAAAAGCACAATCGCAATTTGTAGTTTTTCCTTTTAATAACAAAGTTTTACTCTTATTTTTGCAACTGATATCTAACATAAATGCAAGAATGTGATATAATAAAAACAAAACATTACTTATGGCGCATGAATAAGCTAAAATATCTCTACATTTTGAAAAAATGTTTATTCAGGTTTCATTCTGAAACATTTGAAATATATTTAAAAAGTCATTGGAGTATTATTTTTTATAAATTGGACAATTTTCTATTTCTTTTTATTAAAGAAAATAATCTTTTAATCGCTGAATAGCTACAAAACCAGACATATTCTGAAGCTATTGCCGTCCAATCACGTGCCCAGGGTCCTATTTAATAACGTGGCAAATAGTCAATTGTCCTTTTGTTATATTTTCTAATTGGTTGACGCATTGCATATGAAATTGTGATGACAGTTTAAAAGGAAAATTCCAATAGCCGTTCCATTACGGTTTCTAAACCTAAAATACTGAATGACGCATTTGCTGCTCCATAGTGGTCATTGGTCAATTTGACTTATTTGATACAGGGTTATATTGTGTTTAATTAGCTACCTTTTCCATTACTGGTTGATTAGTTAACCACGGGACTTAATTCAAAATCACTATATTGCATTTAACCATCACATAATGAATCCACAATCAGGCTCACCGCTTGACAATTTGATGTGATTATATTCGACCTCCGTGGTCGAGTGGCTTTGTACACCGGTTTTCACGGTGTCGCCATCTCTGAGGTCCCGGGTTCGATCCCCGGTTGGGTCAATTTAGAAAACGAACTTTTCTATATTGGCTCAGGTTTGTGATACCATCGTTGTCTCCGATTTCCATAACACAAGTGCTTTAGCTACTTACTTTGGAATCGGAGCAATGTATGTGATGTTGTTAAATATTTATTTATTATTTATTCTAGTTTACGCTTACCGTGGACTGTTACAATTTCGTTAATATTAAAAGTTATCGTTTAGACTTCAAATGCACTACCGTCGAAGTGTGCATACTGTAAAGCAGCGTTTAGTATTCAACGACGAAATATTGAACGTTCGTGGCTTATATTGTTCAATGCAGAAAATCACCTGGAGAGATAACCAATTTAGAAAGAGCCTTCAACTATCCTGCCGCTTCTATATTCCGATGCTCGTTCCTAGTTTGCCATAGACCACATTAAAATGGTCGGTTTGTTCGCCACGTAACTGTATTCGCTTATTGAATGGAGGTAAAGGATAGAGAAAATTAAAATTGCAAAGGGATTATGTTTCAGCATTAAACTCGCGAATGAAAGGCAGCGTATTTCTTTTAGACTTTTAGACAGATTGAACATTTTCATGTTAATTAATAACAAGCCATAAATAACCGAGATCGGTCCGTTGCTTGTAAAAGTCTGGAAATAATTGTTTCCGTGAGGATTGTCGCTGCAATTTAACACTAATAAAGTCTGCTCCGTAATTAAAGGAAATAATTGCTTTCCTATTTCACTTGAGTCCGGTTCGAAGACGACGTTTTTAAAATTAAAGCAACTGTTCTCTAAATCATTATTTTAATTACATCGGATAAAAACCTCTTCATAAAATACCGGTTGTACGTTTTTAATGTTATATTGTATTATATTGATGCATAAGAAAAACACACATTTCTTTCCGAATATTTTTAAACCGACTTTAAAAAAAAAAAAAAATTTATGTATGTTTTAACTTAACTTCACCAATTGTTAACCGATTTCAATTATTCTTTTTTTATTTGAAAGAAAATAGTTTGTGTGTGATCTCATAAAAAAATACAGAGATCTGGCTAGTAGTTTTTCATAATCCTGAAAAATAACAATTATTTGGCTTACCATCGCACGAGTTTTTGCTGATTTTCAGGTATAACTTCTTTGTTTATGAACCGATTTCGATGATTCTTTTTTTGTTTGAAAGGGTATACCTCAAGAGTGGTCACATTTAAATTTCATTGGTATTGGACCTTGTACTTCGAAGATACACAAGGGAACTCCTCAAAGTCAAATAGGATATGTATAGTGATTGAGATATTGGTTTATGGCAATCAAAAACAAACCGAGCTATGGTCTGCGACGGTTGGACTAGACTTGGACTACGAAGTACGAAGGCACAACGGAACTCCTTAAAAACAAACAGCGTGAATTTGAAAATTGAGTTATGGGCGTTGTACCATAGAAAAAAATATGTGAAGTTTAAAAATATTTACACGCTTACATACCCTACCACAAATACTATATAAAGTAAAAAATATTAACACGCGTACATACCTACCATTAAAAAATAAAATAAAAAAAAGTTATTTTAAAAAACAGAAATACCTTCTTCAAAAAACCTAAGAACAAAAACAAAAACAGCTTCAAAATTAAATACCTCTACAAAGCAAGAAATAAATTCAAATTATTAGTTACGCATATCAATATTAATAAAACACGTCTAACGAAGTCGGGTAGGGCTTTTAGAATTGGAAAAATCTCTTATTTAATTTTGAGGCTGTTTTTGTTTTTGTTTTTAAGGTTTTTTCTTTGAATTTTCTACCTTTACAAAATCCTAACTGCTTTTATCTCCTTTTTGAAGTATAACTATTTACAATGGGCTAAATCTAATCGCAAGTGTTTTGTCTTCAACAATCAATTCGTGTTAGCGTTCAGATTTTTTACGAGTGCATTGACATTTCAATTGGCACATGTCAATTACCGATGTTTTCGTTTCATTATCAGTAGTGACTAGTGTATGTGTGCCAGTGTTAATTATTGATATAAAATAAAAACATCCATTGACCTGATAAATGAACTTTATCTGGTTTCAATGACTTCATTCATTGACACAATCGGTCAACAAACTTCAATTAAATATTAGGTTTTGGGAGTCTCTAAGCTTGGGAAAATAATGGAAAATTTTGTACATCGTTATACGACATCATAATAAAATGATTAATAATGTAGCACCGTTATCGTTAAAACGCAGTTTAGCATTGTTTTCGTAAAATAAATTTGCTCTTCCTAAACACACAGGCATGTTTATGGGAGATATTCCTTTTTATATTTATGAAAACATCCATCAATCTTATTTATCGACTTTTTACGTTCCTTTGTTCTGTTAAAAGTTTGGTAAAATAAAAAATTACCTTTAATTTTTACCCGACTGCAAGGAAAGGTTATGTTTTATGTATGTATGTATGTATAATGTATATATGTAATATTATTTATTACCTCATATCTATATCTATATTTTAAACGGCTGAAATGATTTTTATCATTAATATATCGTTAGATTTGTCTTGACAGCCCAAGTGTTCTTAGGTAAAAGACGTTAAAAAAACAAGTGAGCTGAAAAGATGGAAACAAGATCACATATTAAAAGCAACATAATAACATGCATTCGGAGACATAGAATTTAATGATTAGTCAAATCATTCATAATGACTCCTTATAAATGCCTCCGACTGCATGTTATTCTGTTGCCTTTAATATTTGATCTTGTTTCCATCTTTTCAGTTCAATTATCTTTTGATGCAGGCGGGCTATTTAGGTTCCTAAATTATTTTTTTTTGGCTGATAAAAATTCGCTACATTGAAAAATTTTGCAATATAACCTTCTCTTAAATATACCTTCGCAATATAGTCTTTAATTTGATCTAGATATGAAAACCGGATCACCATCGAAGGTTATTTAGATTATTATCTTTATACCCAAGTACAATATGATTATTTAGTTAATCGAATCGGCTTTAACTCAATTGTGATAATCTGCGAAATATTATTGCTTTATTGATTGGTTTATATACTGTAAATATTATATTTTGTGTAAATTCTCTGGAAATGCTGTGGTTACAATGTTAACTAAATAAATAAAAATAATAAGGAAGTCTGAGGTGAGTCGAATTTTTCTAGTATTTTTATATTATATAATTTATCTTAACATAAAAATAGCATTGTGAATGCAAGAAATTTAAAAAATAATTGTTTAACTGTGACCTAACTCTGATAAAAAGTGTGCGTTTGTCTCACTGAGTAAATTCTTAATTTTTTTTGGTGATTTGATTCATTAATGAAATATGATGAGAAATGGCGAAACAGTGAAACCGGTACACAATTTGATCACGGAAGTCTTCAAAGTATTTTATTATTATTATTATGATAGATAGGCAAGCGCTTGCCCACCACTACGCCTGGTGGTAAGCAATGATGCGATCTGCGATGAAACGCGCTTGCCTAGAAAATACCGATTCACTCTCGACTTGAAGGTCTTAGCGGTACGACTGATAAAAAATTTAAAACGCTTAGTGCAAGTCTTTGGAATATCCACAAAAACGGTGCCGCTAATACGTACCGTACGCCTGGTTGTCCAAAGAAAGAAGGAAGGATGCGGAATCACGTTGAGCAATTCCACTGCACACTCGCCGAAATGTATCCGATAAAAACCCGATGAGCTTGCAACCGTCTAATGCTAATATGAGGTAGAATACTAAATATTTATATGAGACTAAAATCGAGTAATTAAACAGGCCCGGTTCGTTGCAAAGTCACCGTTTTCTGGTCATTTCATTAATGTAACTCGTTGAAGCGAATAATGTAAATACCGTGTCCTTCACACAAACTGGTCGAACTGTATAAGGTACCCAAGCTAACTTGAAACGGAATTGTATGGACCATTAAAATAATTCCATTACTATAAAAGTGCATTTAAAGTTTTGAGGGTTTTGTTCGACATAAAATATAAATTGAGATGCAGTTTTTTTTCTGACTGTCAATACATTTTTCTTAGGACTTTGCATTCAAAGTACTTTTTTTAATGACAACAACTAAATATCAGTCTTTCCGTTACTTACTTCTGCTGTGAAACCTCGCTTCTAGCCAAATCACATTACTCTAGCTTAACAGAAATATGCCTACCTATATTTATTCAGGGTCGAAAAAACCGACATAAGTCTAACTTAGATTAAAATTACAGGTATTAAATGCATTTTATAAACTTAACATGGGTGTTTAAACACTTACTTTTAAACGCGTTTTATACCTCTAAATTTATTCTAATAAAATGCAACGCGAAAGTTTAAAAGTGTATATGCGTCTGACCGTCATGAGTTTGAGTAGACTGCGCTTGATTGGTCGTAGATTTTGATCATTATTAATCAGACGCTCCCTCAAGGTAATTTTTGATGTTTCATATTATTTTTTAACTTAGCACCTCCACACGTTCCTGGGAAAATCCTGAGGCGGAAAGTTAAATTGGATTAACGTCTTTCAAGTTATTTTTAATACAGGTGTAGACTGAAACAATAAACAATATAATAACATACGGATGCGATTAAAGTGATGGAAAAAAAGGTAAAATATTTTTTTCTACTTCATAATGTGTCTCACTGGATTGAGATTCAAAATCTGCAACCATAGTCATGCTAAATTATAATCTAGTACTATCTTCAAGGCTATACATTGGAGAGTGGGAGTCTGAGGCACTCGGCCTTCTAAATTCATTAACATGACTCAACAGTGGTTGAGTGCATTTGTAGTTTGCAAAATACTAAGTGCAACAAGCTAGTAAACAGTCATCATATATCGTACCAACAATTTTGACAAGCAAACAAAAAAGTCGTTAGTTTCAGAAGAAAAGTTGTCTTATCTCACGAAGACCGTCGTCGACGCTCTTATTTCTTTGCAATACAGTTGAAACTTCTTGAAATAGAACAAATAAAATAATGTTTGAAATAATAAAGGATAAAAGCCGCTGCCGTGTTGTTAACGTTTTTGTTGTAACATAAAAATACCAGCTTCTGTTATTGTAGTTTTTGGTATTATTCATTCATCAACGCCCGAGCGGACGCAGGCGGCCGGATAACAATGGAATATCTACTGTCTCATTGTCCGGGCGTTGAAGGGTTAAATTGTATATGTAAATGTCTAAAAGAATCTTACAAAACATGAATAACTACATCACCATAATCATAACCGATTATCATTTAAACAAAATAATCGGGTCGTTCATATACCATTTTCTTGCAAATAATTCCAACTATAGACAGCTCTCAGTTTTGGGTAAGAGGACTCGGTGACACATTTTGGCTTGACTGAAAATGCAAAGAGCTAAAATAATTAATACGTGAAACATTATCCTAATCAAAATGCATATTATTGTATGTGTTTATTTATTATTATTATTGCCTATTTGTTAAAAAACTGTTTTTTGTTATTATTAGAACATTAGTCAAGAATGGATACGCGAGCGCGAGCATAGCGTTTTGCGTAATTTTACGCTTTGCTGATTGGGATATTCCCGAACCTCACCTTGTAATGCTTTGAACAATGAAACTGTAATATATTGGTTTGTACCACTAGTTTGCCACCCAAACGGTTTTTTTACTTACATCTAGCTGGGCCTGGCATGTATTGCAAATTTGCTAAGTCACGTACGGATATACAAGGTGTTACAAAAATACCCCTAATGCCAAATATGGTATATAGGGACCATCAAACCGATCAATTTTTACTATGGGACCAACTCTGAAATCGCGAAAAAAAAATCAGCTGTTTCATACACTAAAATAAAAATCGAAAATATCAAAAAGTATGAAACAGCTGTTTTTTTTCGCAAGTTTAGAGTTGGCCCCATAGAAAAAGTTGTTCAGTTTGATGGTCCCTACATCCCATATTCGGCATTAGGGGTATTTTTGTAACACGTTGTAGATGGTTATTTGTAAAACACCAACAACCTCGCAGGAGTAGATTACTAACATAACATCATAATCAACAACATTTGTTCTACGACTTTTACAAAAAAAGGACAAAAAAAATCGGCTTTCCATACAAATGTCCGTATAGCTGATCGAGTTTTGTACATAACGCTAAAAGTCTATAACGCTACGTTTATGTCAAACAGAAAAACTGATTTCTTTCGCATAATATTCCTGTATTTTTATTCGTAAAGGAACCAGAGAGATGACTATAATGGCCCATAACGAGAAGACAAATCATGTGCTTTCTTGGGGCAGAAACCCGAGCTGAAAAATGATGGCAATGTGTCACGAGTTTGCAATGCCTAGGGAATGAGTAAATTAACCTTTAAGTATGATTTTTCTGCTTTTAAAGTGTAATTTAGAAAGAAATGTATGAGGAAATAAAAGAATCAAACAAATTTTTACGGGTTCTGGATAAACAATTGCAATGGATTCCTGAAAATCTGGAAATATTGTTTCATTTTCTAATGAAACCATAAGAGGTCTGAATCCTATGATACAGAACCTTAGAGTAATATTTCCGGTTATACTACAGTTAATTATTATCATCTTTAGGATTCGATGAAACAGTTTTTATGGTATTACCTTCTGAAATGTCTGCTTCCAAACATCGGAATATGTATTTAGGCTATATGTATTGCAAATGTTAAGATCTTTTTAAGGTACAAGTTGTTTTTAAAGTTTCCCTAAATTGTTACTAGCACCCTAATTAGACTTTTTTCAGTGGTTTAACATATATTAAATTTAAACATAGTAAACATGAGTACTAAAACTACTCAAAAATGTGTAGTGTACAATACAATATTAACGCCCTTAGACAATCGGAATATGCACGCGATGCATCGCACGCACTAACAAACCATCAATCATTCAATTTTCACATTTACACCGTCGCCATAAGAATCAAGCTGACAACTTATTAATTTTGCCTTCATTTGATTGAACGGATTAGCAAGCAGCGTTGCGTGAAAAGCAGGCTTCACATTGGCAAAGAGCTAGCCGAATTTATGCAACCGAAAATGAGAAAGAACTTGTTTCTAAGTCGCGACTCGTGCGCAGGGCGAGTGGTCGTCAGTTACTCTGTGGTTGTTGTCGCTTAAGGAACGGCGTGGAGTCACCCAGCACGTAAACATGTGCGAACGTTTTGTTTTTGTTCTGTCGGTTATAGTGGTGGCGATATCGTTCGTCGGCGAATGCACGGCAAGACTTGCGCGTGAGTGCTATTATGTTTTAGTAAAAAAAGAAAAAAAATACTTTCGTTGTATGTAAGTGGGTCACGGTGAAATAAATTGCAATGCTGATTTCATACCCTGAAAGAAAAAAGTTTACATTATAAACCGACATTGGAAACCAGATTTTGTGTCAAAAACGTTTTACGTTTACGTTTGTTTTTCTGATATACTCACCCTGTTAGAAACTTACTAAACTTACTTTAAGACAGTGTTAATAATACTTGCTTCACTTGCAAAAGTTAGATTTAAACACAACAACACTTTTAAAATTAGGAAAACGTCGTTTCCTACAGTTTAAAAGTTAGTGAACCAGGTATTACACAAACTTATAGGATCATCAGTCAATTATTCTGACTCTGAAACTACATTAATCACATTCGTATAGACTTGGTAAACTTTGTTTTGGCTACAGTCTACCTTATAAAAAACATGTAATTAAAACAAATAAACAGATTTTATTTACATATTTCCTTTATGTAAATAATTAAGAATTTCTATTGATTAACACAGCTTCACTGTTTAATGTATTTACTTACACATTTATTCCAAAATGCACTCTTTGCGTGTATTTATAAGTACACTGTGAATATAGTTCTATACGATAGCGGGTTCATAATACAATATCGAAAATAATTACAGTATTGATTTCATTGTGTCCCTATTTTATTTGATCGAGATGATATGATGATACCAGTGATAATCATCATAATAATCTCCATTATAGTCCACTGCAAGACAGGCCTTTTCTCGATGGATAGGTAGCTGCCCTAATCTATACCGGGTTGAAGATTGCGGTGTTACTCCGTTTTCATCGGAAAAGTCAGTTGCTCAAATGTTCATTTATTGAGATGATGATTGATGTTCGTCCCAGTCCGTGACATTATTAACTCATATATAAGGTTCAAAATCAAGTAAATCGATCAACGTACGTCGTTCGACTATCGTGATTCTTTTTGTAATAGGCCCTCTGGTCCTTGGGGGTCTAAGTTGGGGTGTTAGATCTAACTGACATGCATGACTGTATGAAGAGTAGGTGCTAAATATCCTGCCAGACCTACACGGTTACTCCACACTATACCGGTGCAGTAACAAAAATTTTAAATGTGGATTTTTTTCATTGAAATACGAATACAGACTAACGACTGATAATACTAAAAAATATATTGATTATTTTTATACGAGTACCATAGAGTAACTAAGCTTATAGACTATTTGACAAAGGGTATCCATGTATTATGATCCCGGTATCGACTCAGGCGCTATGAACTAATACTTCTTAAACTTAATTTTATTAATAACAAGAAAATTCCGGAAATCGTATCCCATTTATTTAGTCCCAAATCAAGAAAACATAGGTATTGCTTTCACTATAGAAAAGTATTTTTCTATAATCATCTGCGTAAATCCACTAAATCTTTTATTTTCATTTCTTATAATTCTAATAATATTCATTGTCTTCCCAAAAGGAGACAATAAAATTCATAAAATATCTACGACAACCTTTTCTGTACCTAGGTACGTAAAGAGACTGAATACGTTATAAAAAAGAGAAAACTGAAAAATATTCGTTTTTTTTGTTTCAAAAGTAGAGCCAGTAAGGGTTCAACAAAGTTGGCTGAAGACGTGTCCTCAGTCGATCAATATAGTAGGGTAGAGGTATATAATATATAATCTGCCAACGCTACATATGTAGCTGTGTAGATTACTACTATAGAAAAAAGTTATAGTGGTGAAGTCTTGTTTGGATTGGGTCAGGTTGCCACTAGTGATGTCAGTAGAAAATCACAAAATTTTCCGCAAAGCAAAGAAAGCCCTTCCAAGGAACTTTTTTCTTCTCTCTCAATCAAAAGATTTTTCGAGTCTCGTAGATCATAAGTGACGAAACATGGACTTTATTTTTAATAAAATCCAACCTTTTTTAAATACTCAGTTGAGACCAAAATGTCGAAATGTAGGTCTTGGACTCTTGGCTCGCGCTCCTTCGTAATATCATAATTTCCATAAAAATGTCACCATATTTTGAACTTAGTTACATTATTATTTAAATTCAAGAGGATTCAACTATTTTGCATAATGTTCATCGCTACATCTATGCAGATAATTTGTATTCTCATATTAAAGGTAAGTACACTAATGGATTAAGTTGGATGCCGATATAAGCGACTAATTTAGTGGAGAAATTAATAAAATGTTTATTGTAGAAATCAGAAATAAAGTGAAAATTAAGACTAAAAATATCACATAAGGTTTATATCCCCCATAGGCCCCATTTCTCAAGTGCTGTGTAGTACTACAGGCTTAATAAAGGACGTAAAATATAGAAAGGAAAATATATCGATTTTTAATCAATATAATTTCCTTCGAGCTACTGATTTGACGATTTTAACGTTAAAAGATATCGTAGCAAAGTATCAAATAACCTAGTCTAATAAATATTGCAGATTAAAAAAAAAAATTGGTGCGTATTTTGTTGACTGTACTTGATAAATAGTAATCATAACGCAAATGACGGAATTGAACTTCATTAATGATAGGTCAATCATATGACTGTCAGTTATATTTGTTGTAAACTCATTAAAAACATTGTTTTTGTTTTCATAGTCAAATTAAAACAATATTATTTTTCCTTAACTTCACCTTCTGTAGGTATAAACTTAGTGTTTTTTTACCATGGAAAATAGTTCTGTGGGAAAGACTTCACTTCAGGTAAAAAATAACAAAGTTTTAAGTACTTATATAATAAATGATACCTTCTATTCCCTAACTTCCCGAACATTTGACATTAACAAATCATTTCGATTCGTTTACCAAATTTTCCGTCAAGAAAGTTGAAGACGTTAAGGTTATCTCCTCAAATAACGCAGTTAATTTGAAATGTCCTCCAAAATGGATTAATCTTATTTATTTATTTTCTATTTAATTGGTACTTGTCTAAAAATCTCAAACTGAGTAAGATGAATGAATAAAAAGGCTATTGTGTTTGCTAACACATCCCCAAATTAAAAGACTTATCAGACGAAATATTTATTGACGAGGCATATTCATAGTTTTAGAGCTAAACATCAACCCAACTTTTGAACAGTGGATAAGTCAGGTAAATTTATACTGAATTAAGAAAAGAAGTCATAGTAACAAATGTATTTATGCATAAAACAATAAACACGTTTTTTTTACAATAATCATCATTAGGTATATGATTACACAAACAAATTACAGTTTGCCTTGTACTAAAAGTGTAATAATTTTTTGTCGAATAATAATCTTAGGTAAATACAAAGCCCAACTTGCAGATTACTCCAACAAAATCCATTATAACTTCGTCATAGCTTAACGAACTTAAAGTTATATTTTTATAGGTTTCTATTAATAAAGTATTTTTCTGAAATCAGTGGTATAAAGTTTATTCTTGAAGGATTACGTTATTTATAAAAATATGTAACGTGTAATGTAATGTAGTATGTGTAATGTAGAGGAGCTCGATGGCGATGGTATAGCGCCTGGCCCGGCGATTGCGGAGGTTAAACAACTTTCGCAAGGGTCGGTCGTGGGATGGGTGACCAAAAATATATTATCTTAAGCTCCTCCGTGCTTCTGAAGGCACGCTAAGCCGTTAGTCCCGTCTGCATTTGCAGTCGTTAAACCCCGCGTGGTGGGTTATGGCCCGTCCTTCTTATTTACCCATAAGGAAGGCCTGTGTCCCAGCAGTGAGGACATAAAAATTTGCTTTTATTTGAAATGTGTGTAGACCAGCGCGAGCGTCAACACAAAATTCGTGTAATATTTCACGTTACATTACATTACACGTTACACAAGTCTGAACCCGGTCATCAAAATAAAAATTTGCTATCTTAAGTTCCTCAGTGCTTCGGAAGGAAGAAGTGCTAAAGAAATTTTCACATTTCTTTAGCACTTAAGAATTAAACAAAATATCAATCGATATGCTAATAACTGAACGACTACTGATTCGCCGGAAAGTCCCTTTGAGAATATTAAAGGAATATCAATTAATTGAGGTCGGTACCAACCATTACACACCATACTCTACACACGCATGCATGCAAGGAGTCTTGCGTGATTGCAGTACCTACATTAGATTCAATAGTTTAGTAAGCATCTATCATGCGAGTTCTGTGCCATATTTGATGGTATTGCCTTTGAGTCTCTGAATATCCAAGTCAACAAATAGTAGGCATAGAATTTACTGTGAATGTGTGTCTTTCCTTTGTAGCTTCTGAAACTAATAGTGTGTCTCATAGCTATTCACCCCAATCTATACAAGGTGTTACAAAACTACCCCTAATGCCGAATATGGTATATAGGGACCATCAAACTGATCAACTTTTACTATGGGACCAACTCCGAAAACGCGAAAAAAAAATCAGCTGTTTCATACAAAAATTAAAATCGAAAATATCAAAATGTATGAAACAGCAGATTTTTTTTGTCCCTGTATACCATATTCGGCATTAGAAGTATTTTTGTAACACCTAGTATAAGTACCAATTTCTTCCCCACAAGTTAGTACCTACCTAACTGTTTTACAAACTACGTATTTTCTGTTTCTTTTAATCGCGTACACTGTATCACCAAAATGACCGGTATATCATATAGCTGTCGATATCACAGAATACGTATTAAAGAGTTTATTTATAACAGTTTTTTTTGTTTGCTTTCTGACAAATCAATTTGACTATCTCGGCGTGTTTGATTCGATGAAAAAAGTATCAAACACTTTTCGCCATAAAATAAAAAAATCTTTGTTTATTGCCAAATTGCCAATATTTACCACAAGGTATAGGCAAGGTATCAAATATTCAAAGTAATTATTCTTGTCTTATGATTAATGACATTTTTCAATGTCAAGTAAATCATGGAAAATTTCAAACATATTACGTGAACGAACTAAATGTACTGCGAACCTACTTATTTACTAACGTATTTGAATTTATTTAGTTGCATATCAAGTAAAAACTTATAAATTTATTTATTAACGAGGGATAGCAAAAAATCTTTCCACGCAGACGAAGTCGCGAGCGGTCGCTAGTATATAATAATTTATCAGATTAAAATGATTAAGCTATTTTATTGCAAGTACATAACACTCTCAAACTCCGTAGGTAGCAAAATATAATCATAAAATATTATGTAATCAAAAATAACGAACTTTATCATGAATTAAATCGAGTCCCTTGACGAACATTCTGGGGACGGAATAAGTCAAAACTCAATTTTGGTTGGAGAGATAAATACAACAGATTAAATAATTAAGATTAAACAAAGAGTTACTTAGAAGTAACGAAGGCGTATAGACCGTAGGCATTTATGTTGAATTACTAAGCAAGTTAAAGATTTGATAAAATTATTTGTCCAAGCGTTAAAAATTTTTTATTTACCATCATTATCTCCTTTTAAAAGTGAGCAAAAGACATCAATAATACATATCCTTTATCCGCAAAGCTCGAGAATATTAAAACATAAATCCAACTGATTTTTTAATTTTTTGTATGCCTCAAATTAGTGTCGGAGTGATTTTGTCCAGGTCGCTCCAATTTTGCAAAGTTTTAACGATAAACTCAAAATTTACTTTATATAAATATATTCGCTTATCATTGAATGCAGAGGCACAAAGACTATCATGAACCATTATTAACACGGCGTCATGGGGTTCAAAATAGGTACACAGACGTCGTGGATGGGTCCAGCTATTGAGAAGAACGGCAATGTAAATTGTAAATATTTCATTTTCAAGCTGTATGAAAACCAAAAGATGGCGGGTAATTTTGGCCAAACCCCCATGACGCCGGGTTAAAATAGAATATTTGGCTCTGATAAACTATTGTACGATACTATTACATCACCTTCACTAATTGTCCAATTCTTTTAATTTCCAGCTGACTTCATCAAGCCTTGCAACACCACGGAGCCAGCTTGCCTGATAAAAGCTACTCGCGATGCTATCCCGGAATTCTCCAAAGGTTTACCAGACTTGGGAGTGCCGTCACTGGACCCCTTCCTCATTGATGAATTGCCAATACAATTGCCAGGCATCAAAGTCACTTTTTACGACGGCAAGGCGACAGGATTGAGAAATTGCGAAGTCAGGAATGTGGAGTAAGTGTTTTTTACCTTCAACTAATTCTGCTTGCATCACACCTGACGAGAAGCCATTTATCGGCAATCCTTAACAAATGAGGAACTGGCTATCACAAAGCTGACAAAATACGATTATGTACCTATTTTTATTTTTATGACAGAATATATAATTTAGTCAAGATTGTAGAGAGGAGCTCGATGGCGCAGTGGTTTAGCGCAAGCACCAAACCAGCGCCAGGGCCCAGCGATTGCGAAGGTTAAGCATCTTGCGCAAGGGTTGGTCGTGGGATGGGTGACCAAAAATGTATTATCTCGAGCTCCTCCGTGCTTCGGAAGGCACGTTAAGCCGTTGGTCCCAGCTGCATTCGCAGTCGTTAACACCCACCAATCCGCATTGGGCCCGCATACTGGGTTATGGCCCATCCTCTTTATCCACCTATAAGGAAGGCCTGTGCCCCAGCAGTGGGGACGTTAAAAATGGCTGATAGTCTGGTCTAAGATGGTAGAGGTTAAGGACCTCAATTAATGTCATCCTGTGATCGTTGGGATTTGCAGGTTCTAGACTGTATTTTTATATTACACTGTGCCAGTATAATATAAAACTAGCAGTCGAGAACTTTCACTTGTAAAGTCTAGAAAACATTATAATAACCTTGAAAGTTCTAAGACTCTTTCAAATGTTTTTTCCAACAAAATATTATTCTAATGAAATGAAGCCTTAAACATTGACCTTTGGCATTGGGACCAATAATATCTCGACCATAACACTCCGTACAAAATCTACATAACTCATTGAGAACATAAGCACCAATTACCTCAAGAGCCTTGCCACATAACACTAAAGCCGCATTCACACGGCTACCTGCACAATGGGTACGGTTGACGAAATATTTGGACGCTCACCCTTGGATGTTATCCACCGACATGTTTCAAGGTGTTGAACAAATTATACTTTTGTCTTTGTGGTTATTACTGACAGCCTTAGCACGAATTTTTATAGTTATGGTAATGGGTGTTTTGTGAAATTGCTTTTGGTGGCACGATCAAAGTTAAGTGTAAATGGTGGAAGGCCTTCCGTTTGTAATCTTTAGTTCGATCTTGGAAATAAACATTCCGATATTTTTATTTAGATCTTCTTGGAACTAAACAATAGTTAAAATCGATTACTATTTACGTTACATTATTGTAGAATTAAGTCCCATTCCAGTTCAAATAAATAATACTATTCTATTGTTCAAAATGGTTATTTTAAAATAAATCACGCCGTAATAGCAGCAAATGTTTATTACTTTTTAAAATTGCTATGAACTTATTAACCCTAGTCTAAGCGTGATTTATTTGCCACTTCACCGAATATTACTTTTGATTATTTCAGAGCCTTTTTAGAGAAGAACATTTTCAACTTGGAAGTGAAATGCAACATCACCATCAAAGGAAAATACACGGCTGTCGGCAGACTTCTGCTCTTCCCGATTAATGGTGAAGGAGACTCAAAGATTAAAATAAGTAAGTTATTTGAGCTTAAGCTTTTGCCGTAAAACTTGCTAGCCACATAAAGAAGATTAATAAAACTTTTAATTAGGTATTAAAATTGAAATGAAATTATATGACAAGTAATTATCATAATTTACACAGTAAATTCCATATTAATTTAATATTACTAGTGGCTCTGTGAGCGGTAGACCTCCCGAATCGGTCTTGTGAATTTTTTTTACGTTATCAAACCCCAATCTCCGCTATTTTGAAAATTTTGAAACTGAATCGACAAAAAAATCCATAATAGTTAATACTAAATAATATACTAGAAAAAATAGGACTCGCACCAGATCATGTTCTCGGACGGGAATCGAACCCGCGACCTTTGGATATCCGGTTCAATGCTCTGACCGCTGAGCTACCAAGTCACTAATAGTTATCGAACATTTATTAATTACGACATTTTTGAAGTGTGACATATATCAAATTTTTAATTCAAAAAATCTTTGTGTTATCATCATCATCATATTATCAAACTTTGACCATAGAAAGAAGAACATCAGATAAACGATCCAGCCATGACTATAAAGGCTACCAAAGTGAAAATTGGTGCAAACATTTTCATTTCTTTTTTCTTGCTTTTAATAGTCAACCTAAATGGCTGTGTTTCGGTGAACTACATTCTGTCTCTTCTCCAAATTCCAGTCAACTCCGTAATAGCGCTGAACATCAATACCAAGTACTATAAAGACGCCGAGGGCCGCGACCATTTCGGCATCAAGAGCTACCGGTACACCTTCGACTATGGAGAAAGGATCATCTACACTATCAACAACCTTTTCAAAGGCAACCCTGAGCTAAGTAAGTATTGCATTGCTGCTTTTCGCAATAAAATTGTCAGTTCCGCATGGTTGAAAATAGTAACTGCGTCCATTTACAAAAACATCAAATTCTTACTTCGAAATTGAGAGTCTTCACGTCCTTTGGTTTTTTTGATTTTGTTTTTGTATAATTTACATAAATTGTATAATTATTAAAGACAATAATAATAATATCATCGTGATGTTTGTTTCCCAAAAGTCATGTGTTTTTGTGATTCTCTTGTTTTAAGGCACTTTATAGATAGTAAAAAAACAAGTTGATACAATACAATAATGTTAAGTATGTCTAACGTCCGTAAGATGGTTTGTAAGTTTCCTATACTATCTCTTAAAAAGCGTCACCCATGGGCAATGTTTATACCCAGACTGGTGCAAACAATGTCACGGTCAAGAGATTGTGTAATGAAACTGTACCGACCCGCGGGACAGGTTGGCAAAACTCAACAGTGCTGTTACAGAAATATCGATATATTTTATCGCCTTATTATTTGTATCAGATTTTTAAGCCTGCATTACATAGCAAAGAACGATATAATATTTAGATTCAAAAAATATATCAAGTTTAAAATTTTATTTATATATTTTTATAAAGATTACTCTACAATGGGCTAATGCTATAGTTTTGTTATGTGAAACATCAAAAGTATTTAAATAAAGAAGAAAAATATGATACGCCTAATAAAAAAACAATTAGTATTTACAAATGTTTGGCATTGACCATTTTTGGTTTAGTGCGAAACAAAGGAAATTCTATTTCGGCTGAAATCCACGATGTTAAACCATTTGAGCCTGAAACTTTTTGTTTCTATTGATTGATATGATTTTTACACACCATGTTATTTTTTGAAATTCTCTCATACGAAAAAAATTATAGAAAAAAAAATACACCATCGAAAAAGCGGGAAATCGGAGTCCCTTTAACAGGACGCAAGCCTTATTTACTACTATGCGCTGTTCATAAATTTGTTTTGTTTGAATTGTTAAATAACAAAAATTACTATTTTTATTATGACACAGCATGTTTATTCTTATTTTCTTCAAATTATTTAATTTGAAAGGTGTCACACTAATTATCGAAGGTATATTATCAAAGCAATGTATGTAGGTATGTAGTGTAACTCAACACTTTTTACAAAAAAAAGTTTATTAGAAGTCCCTACATTTCGTTGAATATTTTTTTATATGTAGCGTCCATTTCTAAGTATGCTAGGCTCAAATGGGTAATGAGATTCTTGTCAAAGATTTAAATGAATATTTAAAATAAGTAAAATCATTTCATTAGTATGTCTTGGTTTCAAATAATAATATGTAATTTGCATTAAGATTTTTTATTTTATTTTATCGATAGCTCTAACTTAATGTTGATCCAGTCACAACTCTAATTATAAATGGTTGGTAAAGTAAAATGGCGCTGCATCGTATAGGTGCGCAAATAGGTATGTTACTTAAAACTGGTTTGGCATCGATGAAATGATGAAATTCACCGGCCGGCGCTGGCGAAGGTATGTTGTGCGAAATGGACACTATATACTTCTAGCCCTGTTACAATAATGTAGAACTCTATTAAACTAAATAAGGTTCTCAGATGGGCACTACGAGTTCTTTTTTCTGGTATAAAATTAAACCTTTAAAATAGCAAATCAAAACCAAAAGCTTTTTTAAATTCCAAAAAACCTACATACTAACATTTTTAGGATGGCCAAACGTGGCAAAATAAACAAATTGTTGCGCCTTAAAATATTGTATAGCCATATCACATGCGACAAATTAATATATATATTTTGTATCGTTACTGTCTATTTTACTGTGTAAAATATTTATTTTATAAGTTAAAACGTGCTTTAAACCATTATCTAATGCAAACTAATAAAGTGTTAAAATATTTTTCACTCGACGCGCAACTTTTACATTGTACTTCTACTTCGGTCAAATTCAGTTCATAATACGAAAGAAAAAACAAAACATTTTTTAAGTAAAATATGTTTATTAAGCGTTTTACTTTTTTATGAATAACACGGCAAGTTTTGACATTTTTTTACTATTGATTTTTGTTTACAGGTAACACAGTATTGCAGTTTCTGAACCAAAACTGGAGGATTGTCACCGAAGAGTTCGGTCAGCCGGTGGTTGACTACGCGTTGAACGTCACCATCAACACGGCAAAGAAGTTCTTCGACGCTGTACCTTATGATGAGTTGGTTCATGTACCCATTCCCAAATATTAGGCGACTTTAGGGTTAAATTTTATTGGACCATCCAGCTCCGTATTTTATTTTTCATAACTCTATCTCTTTCCGCCCCACTCAGAAACATCATTTGCCAAAGCAAGAATATCGCTTGGTGACGACTGGCTCACCAGTGCTAAATAGCGCGAGAACCCCCTTTACACTATGCAATTTTTGAAAAAAATAGCGCAAGCTCTGTTACCGCGACTTTGAGTGGGAAAAGACGTAGTGCGGGGGAACAGCGACAGAGAGACGTACGTTTTACGATTGAAATTCAAGCATTTCATGTATGAGCGTGTTTTTTTTTTCAGAATGCATGCAAAAATAGTCTAATTGTTTTTTTTCGATTTAAAAAAGAATATGAGTAGTAGGTACCTTTTTCATATTATACTACGAAAGTAGATCGTGTAAACGAATCTAAATTGAGATTTATTCTAATAAGTTATATTCAAAAGATCTTTGTATTAGGTTTTGTTCATTCCTTTTGTAAATAATTAAGTAATTGTAAGTAAAGTAACATGTTTTATTTTCAGGAAAACTTTTTTTTTACAAAACAAATCTTTATAGTTTCCGTAAAATCTATAATTTGACTAATCTACAATATGGCAATGTACAATATTTTTATTTAAGTACCTATAAATAACAACCGTGTTATTACAAAATATATTTAAACACTGTTTAACTTAGACACCTGTTTAAATGTGATGTGGTCACTTTTTTGTCAATATTGTTTAAAAGAGACAGCATCACATTTAAACAGGCGTCTAAAATCTTTTATAAGTAAATAACACGGTAAATGTTTGTATTAAAATAATAGCATTTAGTTTTGTATAAAAGTTATAAATGTTCTCAATAAAGAAATCGAATGGCTTGATACTTTTTATAATATTTTAACATTGCAATATTGTAGCCTAGCAATATTTTTCGTCTAAACTATTTCATGAGTATTCACCTAACAAAATGTTTGTAGTTAATTTTAGAATAGTTTTAATTGGTTACCAAAGTTGAATGTTATAATTTTATTTCTTTGTCTCAAATCAAATTATTGAGTTAAATAATGTATTAGAATATATACTGGCATTGATATGACTTAAGAGTAGGTTAATCATTTCAGTTAAGCTATGAGTTATGAGTATACTGGACTACCAACAGCTTAAAACATAATGTAGTTAATAATTGACGACCTCCGTGGTCGAGTGGCTTTGTACACCGGTTTTCAAGGTGTCGCCATCTCTGAGGTCCCGGGTTGGATCCCCGGTGGGGTCAATTTAGAAAACGAACTTTTCTATATTGGCTAAGTCTGGATGTTTGTGATACCACCGTTGTCTCTGATTTCCATAACACAAGTGCTACTTTGGAATCGGAGCAATGTATGCGATTTTGTCAAAATAAAAAAAAAATAAAGAAAAAGTTTCTCTCTACAAATTTCGTCTTTTACTGCGTTGCAATGTTCAATCGGACTCAAAAGTATTTGAAAGCTTTAGTACTTTTTCACTATAACTCTCTATATGATGGTTCTTATTTGAGTTTTTCAATTAATTATTTTTACTTAATTATACTTTGAGTCAGATTATAATAATAATATGAACATTGGACATTGATAAAAGTATTTGCACATCGAACCATTCGGTAGAACATGCGGAAACCATGTAATTAAAATCTGTATTGTACCATATTCAAACAAATAAATGATTTATGATTATGAGTTGACTGTATGATTATCGTTGGTTGGCGACATAGTACTAAAGTTGTAAGCTACTTCTGAAACAGATCGTTTCACTCCCATGCAATTATCACATAAGCGTGGTACTCATATAAATTAATTTTATTATATTGTTAAGAAAACTTGTAGATACAAAGGCTAGTTAGGTATTATTATCAAAAACCAAATTTCCACTTTAAATGTTGAATAATGTATATTTATACACAACGTTGATAGCAAAAGTTTCATTTAATGTATTGTGAATATTCAAAAATGTATTTTAATTCCATTTTTTTACAACATTTTCTACGTGTATGTACTATTTGTTTCTGGTCAGGTACAATTTCGATGGATACTTTATCAATCGCTGGTTTTTTATTACAAATGTTATAAGCTCAGTAATGCACCTTTAAGTGGTTGTTTCAAAAACTTCTTAATTATTGAATTTGTCTATCATAATTATTGTTACTCAATTAACAAATTTCATGAACCTTTTCGTGTAAATATTTTAATGTACAGCCACCAATGTGTTTTCTATATAATTGTAACTACATACAAATTATTGTTAATAAAATTAGTTATAATTCACATTTTTTTATGTTTTCCAACATAGTCTATCGTAGTTTTCCAACATTTTAAAGCCGTAATTGAATGTTATTATTTTTCATGTAATGGAACTCATTAATGATAAGTATTAAAACTGACAAAAACAGTACGTACATTTGAAAAACGGGCTAAGAACGGCCAAAGCACTGCTTCATCGAATCCAAAATTTTAGCACTAATAATAGAGTTCGAATTCAACGAAACCTTACATTTTGGAAAATGGTCTGAAAGCGGCCAAACAACCGTTCGATCGATTGTAGACTTTTAGCTCTTGTAATATAATCCAAAACGGACCAACCACTACATTAGTAAAACGGCCTGAGAGTGGGTCTTTGCCCACGGACCCTTTGATCCGATCGGATCGTGTCACCAATCAGTGTCCCCCATAAAGCAGACGCCATTGAAGGATTTGGGAACAGATTTATGGCCCTGTTTGCCTCAAGACTCGTCATTCTGTCTAATCTTAAGGTTGGAAGTGCGCATGTCACTAACAATTCTATTTGTGTTAGCTCAAATGAAAAGACACCTGTACTATTTGCAGTACATCGAGAGCAATTCGAGTAATTTTTGCCTAGAAATCTCTCCACATAACGCCACCAGTCTGGACACTAGCGCCGCCATTGGAAATAAAACATAGTGCTTAAATAAAGGTGAAATTGTGGTTTTTTAATTTTGAGATTTTAGTATTCACAATGCTATTTTTATATAATACTAAATAATATACTAAATCCAAAGGTAGCGGGTTCGATTCCCGTCCGAGAACATGATCTGGGGCATGTCCTATTTTTTCTAGTATATTATTTAGTATTATGAAATTGTGAATTATCTCTCTGTAGTGCACTCCGAGGAAGCTTTTTGGAACAATATTTTCTAGACTGTCGTTTAATTTAATGGAGTTTTTTTGCGAAAAGTAGCCACTTTTATTAGTATTTACATTAAGTTTTTTTCAATGGCGGCGCTAGTGTGCATACTATGCGTTCTTTAAGAAACACAGGGTTTCGTAATGGCTGGGCTACTCTATTGGCACAGAATAGAAATAAGTTGCTTATTGGTCCCAACCTGTACACGGGAACTTGAACGGCGTGTTCGTGTTTATTCGGACTTCAATGCGAATATTAGTATACAAAAGCCGATAAAAACGGGAATACCGAGTAGCGACGTGAAGTGCCAGCATATCAAAGTTAAAGTTGAAATCACGGACCTGAAAAAAATGTCTATTCGAAATAACCTAAAAATAAAGCTATTTCGAATCGTCGATATAGTAAGCAAGTAAGTAAACCGTTTATTGGCCACACAGTTATTAGAGGTTTTAATAAAAAAGGCTGGTGTACGCAGTGAGAAAAACCGCCGGGCATGTATGAAAAGGTTGATGGATGTAAATGAAGCGAAAGAAGTGTGCAAGGATCGTAGCAGGTGTCGATCCATAGTCTCTGCCTACCCCCATGGGAAACAGGCGTGAGTATATGTATGTATGTATGTACAGTTATCTAGTTGACAAAAAGTACATCAATAAAATTAACAAAAAAATAAACAAAAATAAACAGAATAAACAAGACAAATCACATAAACAAAGTGTGCGACCAACTAGGCCCCAGCCTCAGCTTATTGCTACTACGACACAAGGCTGTCGCAGCGCTGGTATTCTGGAAGGGCCTAGTCGGTGGCGACATCGGACGTACAAAAATTACAAAAATACACATATACAGTTTAGTTGCAAATCATTTGATTAGCCGTCTGATATCTTCCTATCACTCATTCAAGACTTTTTCAGATGACAGGCGCAAGAATCTTATCAAAATTTTCTGGGTTTAATGGCGGGTCATATACTTACCTCCATAGGTTGCAGTTGCAGGACAGATTTTATTAACTTTGTCACTGTTCGAACCTATTGAAACCGGCTTATCTATTGTAAATTCATTCATTGTATTGAAATATTTTCTGTTTTTAGCCGACTTCAAAAAAGGGAGGAGGGTATCAAGTCGACGGTATATTTTTATGTGTTATAGCTTCTGAACAATACTGAATAACTGAACAATTTTGTAGTCTCTCTATTTTTAACCAACTTCGTAAAAGGAGGAGGTTCTATTTTCGTCTGTATGTTTTTTTTTGTGTATGTCTACCGATTACTCGAAGACGGCTAAACCGCTAGAAATGATTCAAACGTTATTACATCAGGCTTGTCCCCAAATTGGTCCTATTTTTTAAAATTTTGAAATCGGTCTAGTAGTTTTTAGGAAATCCTGAAAATCACATTTTCGTTACTATTATATTAACTTATACGGATCATCGACAACTTCTTGGTTTATGAACCGATTTAGATCATTATTTTTTTGTTTGAAATTTATAGATAAGACCATTTTAATTTATTGGCATTGTATCGTGGGTTTCTAAGATACACAAGGGAACTCTTCAAAACCAAATAGGAACTGTATAGTGATTGAAATATTGGTAGGATTATGTAGCTAACTATGGTCAAGGATGTTTTGGACTAGACTTGAACTGCGTAGGCACATGGGGACTTATGGGACTCCTTAACAACAGCGAAAATTGGAAATTGAGTTATTAGGAGTATTATGCCATTGAAAAGTGTGAGACATTAATAAAATATATTAATGACATCGCTTACATTTACATATACATACCTACCACAAAAAATATGAATAAAAAAGCTTATAAAAATTAAAAGAAAAACCTCCTTCAAAAAACCAAAAAAAAATAAAAAATAAATCTGCATAATTACTATTTAGGTACGCACATCTGATATAAAAAACACGTCTTATGAAATCGGGTGGGGTCAAAAGATATTTCCTTTTTATTTATTTATTTTTAAATCTAATTTTTAAAAGCCTTGTTTCTTTTTGAAGCTGTTTTTTGTGTCAGTGGTTTGCCAAGATTTCCCACTCTGATATGAATGTGCGAGAACAGATGAAGGGCAAACATATAAAATAAGGATTCCTATTTTTTAATACGTCCCCATTTTTAATATATTTTTTGGTGTTTTGATTTTATGCTAGAAAAAAAGCAACTTGGGTCTATCGGTGAAGGCGGGTATCGAACCCGTGACCTTACGCTTGGATATTAAGTTGAAGATATAATCTTTTGGAATGCAAAATATCAAAACATCTTTTTTATATGGACGACGACCTTTGTGGTGGAATGGACACTGGTTTCAAGAGAGCTGGGTCAATTTAGAGAAAGACATTTCTATATTGACTCAACCCTCTAACTCTAGAATGACCACCGAGACCGCAGCGAAAATTTTTTTAAGTCTATGACCGAGACACTTTATCGACACACAACAGCTGTCAAAATCCATTGTCTTTTGATAGTTGAACGTGATAAATCATTATATATACCATATCGCGATTCGGTGGTTTTTTTTTCACTACGGGTTAGTGCTTGGCCTTCATCTCACCTGATGTTAGGTGACAATAAGGCCGAAAGGTGGAAGTGCACTACACCCGGAATCCTCAGCACTAAGGAACTGGGTATCTTACCTCTATCTGCCGGAACACAACAATTTTTAAATTGCTGTTATGGGGTCAACTTAGGTAATATGGTGGTAGCTAGCCAGGCAAACTTGAAGTAAGCCCTACCCACCAACTAAACTAAAAAAGTAAAATGTACCCCCCTACTGGGAATCGAACCCGGGACCCCTGCGTCTTACACGGGTGGGCGAGCCACTAGACCACAGAGGTGGTCATGCTAGAGGGGCAGGTCCGAGGACTCTGATATCAACGTTGTCTCTGGTTTGAATAATACATGGACACTACTTTGGCTTCGAAGCAATGTATGTGATGTTATACAATATATGTAAACTTATTTATTCATATGACACATCTATGATCTTTAAGATAGATGAATCACAATTGAGCAGTCCACCTTGTACTACAATCTTAATAAATAAAATTATAGTTTAGTCATTATCGTCCAAAGTTTTTTTAAATCAAAATTACTCTTTCGAAACTGAAATTTCAAAGCCGCGTGTCTCGTAGATGTAGATTTTATTCATAAATCTTTTTTCACCTTCAATCTATGACGAGGTTTAAACTTTTCGATACCTACTTGTATCACATCAAACCAAAAAAAAACGAAAAACAATTTCACAAAAAAATGCATAGACAAAAATACTACATGCCCTCTAAGATCTAGGAGTCTAGACCGTTTTTGTCGGTCGTGGCATTTTTATCAAGAAATCCATTTTGTTAGATCGCAATCAGTTATCCAAATACAATTGTTAATTTAAAACCACACCAGGGTGGTAAAGCTGGGTTACGTTTACCAAAGATGTAGGCGCAAACCAAAATTTCATTTAGCAAAAAGGGCAAACCTATCTCCAACATTTCGAGCAATTACTTAGCAAGATTGTTATGAGTCGCCTTTTTTACGCTTCATGTCATCCTTTCACAAACTAAATGTCCTGTCTCCCTGAGGGGTACAGTAAAATAACCATCATTAAACCCAAAGAAACGTTATATTCCTTTCATAAAAGAGGACCAGCCGATTAAATTCGTTTATTTTTTATTTGCGGAATTGGATTTACGGCTTTTGCTCCTGTCACTCGGATTATAGCAACATTTGTATGAAGTGACCAAGAACCTATATGAAATTAATGTAAATGTCTAGTGATTTTTTTTGTATAAATTAGACAATTTACGTCATGAATTCTTCATAGCCGGGAATCGAACCCGGGACCTCTTGCGTGGTAGACCGCAGCATGTTGACCACTGCACCACTTAGGTGCAGTGGTCTATGGGAAATTACGTGAAAAGAGTTGCATTTTATTGTTATAACCAGCTGTCTAAGCGTGACTATTAGGTATATCTCAGGTACTGTAACGACTACAAATGCAACCGTGATCAACGGCTTATCTTGCCTTCCGAAACACAGAGGAGCTCGAGACATAATTGGTCACCGTTCCTATAACCAACCCCGTGAAAGTTGCTTAATTGTCGTAATTATGTACTAACTCACATTGCCATCGAAATCCTTAAACTATCATACAAACAAAAAACGGTTAATCGGTTGAGGCGATTTCTGCAACTTTATATGTGATCTTATTAAAATAATTAAAAGACAATAAATTCAAGAAATCTTTATAGAAAATTAAATTGTCAACTATCGTTATATTTTAACCAATTTACACAAAACCTTGACAAATTATATACTCAAACCTTTCTCATGAATCATTATATCTATTGGTGAAAACCGCATGAAAATCCGTGCAGTAGTTTTTTAGTTTATTGCGAACAGATAGACAGACAGACATTATGGCGGCGGAGGACTTTGTTGTATAATATTGTAGTGATGCTAAAATAACATTACGAAGTGAATCATAATATAATCTACACTTATAATGAATTACAAACCACAGTCAACTTCGGCAATTTTTTAATCATCATAGTAAGTCTAATTAATAATAATGTTGGGGTAATAATTTGAACTTGAATATGATAACGTAACTGTAACTCTATTTCCACTTAGCATTTTATAACTTTTATTTTCATTTTCGTTTACGCGCGAACTAGACATTCAATGTATTAACTGTATCAGAAAAATAATTCAACAATTACCTTTATCATCGGATTTGGAACTTTGTGATTATAAGTGGCAGACTTCTATAACTTTCTGTTATAACCGTTTCCGTTATATATTATTGTCTGAACAATTTAATCACAATTTAAAATCAATCCTAAAACCACCATTAAATTAATGTACTAATAGGTGTACAACTATTAATGGGTGACAATTATTGTTATCATTTGTATCAATATAACTATAACAACTAGTATATGACAACTAGTGGCTTTATGAGCTGTAGACATAGCGTTTGTGACTCCAATAATTTACGGACTCTTTCATCGATGAGCGAGCTTGGCCTTGATATCAGATAATTATTACATCCCGTCCCTTCACTTAGGATTATAGGGAGTATTTTAATTATTGTGTCTCCAATCATCGGTAGATCTATGACATAAACAGCTGATTACTCGTAACTCGTAACCGGTCGTCCGTTGGCCTCTGAAGGTCTAAATCGTCTTTGCTGCCAATATAAAGCAGTTAAGCCACGCGCCTCCAACAGTGGCGCAACATACGCTAATTGTTTCACACACGATATTCTTATCTTTTACAATATCGCCTTTTTCAATTCGAAACAAAATGCGATCGTTTTTGTTTAGTGGTGTTTTCAGCTTACTGGTTTTCTTCTTATGGAATGGTGTTGGTGATGCGAAATTGGCGCGTAAGTTTATAAACTTTTTGAAAATATAAGCACTTTTTTAGGAATTTGTCTGGAGTTGTTTTATGAAATTAAATACTAGGTATTATGAGTAAAAGTTCAACATTTTCAAAGTTTTATCATATAGCTTTGATTTGAAATTACCTTCAGTCTCACCAATTCTTTAGATTGAAATTAAATTAAAGACTATTAAATTCAACAGTTTAACATTTTCAATTTATGAAATCACGAAGAATACCGATTACATTTCAAATGATTGATTTTAAATTTATGACTGAAATATAATTGATCATTGTTATTAAACAGTTTAAAAAGTTTGTGATTTAATCATTTTTATATACCCTCAGATTATAGTATTCACAGGCAGGTTACCAAATAGGTTAAGCAAAACTTTCTAGAAAAAAAAATATTTACTAACAAAAACTAATCGATTTCAAATAAAGATAAGTTTGTTTGAATTTTGCTAGTAAAAATACAGCAAATGACGGACTTAATGTCCTTTGGCAGTCTCTTACAGTCAAAGAGATATTGTGGCGACAATAAGCAGTTTAAATGCCATTGCCATGCCTTTACATTTATGAGATTAGTTTATTTGTAAAAAAACATTGTCATTTATTCAAACAGAATCAAGACTTTAACTACAGAGGTAGAAAAGGAACCAACTTATGAATTCCCGGTCAAAGTTTGGTATTACATTCGAAAAACTCATTTTGTATGGCAATACGGATTTACAATAAATTACCAAATAATGTTAGAGAACTACCTACAACTAAATTTAAAAGCAAATTGTTTAATATTTTAATAGAAAAGACATATTATTGTATTAATGACTTCCTAAACGATAAAATTATTGACATTGCACACTAATTATAACTTTTGACATTTTCTATTGCTGACATTCCAATAATTTAATTTCATTTTTAATTTAGTGATTAATGTTGTTTTAAATATGATTCGTTAACATTATCTAATAAAATGATATTATTTAAATGTAAGTATTTGCACGTCGAAACATTCGACAGAATATGCTGGAAGAATTATTATAACAACTTGTATGTACCATATTTAGCAAATAAATGAATTATTATTATTATTATAAAAAAAAACACTTAAAAAGTGTCTAGTGTAATATTATTATTTCATTTATTTTATGTAAGTATATAAAGTTACCTCGTATTTTAGAAAATGTGTAAATTTAGTTATTAGAGGTATTGTCATAGAATATGAATTTAAAGTTCTCGGAGGTATTTATACCATTGAAAAAGATGATCATAAAAAAGGTTTTATTTATAATATTGTAGCTTAAAATAACTACTACAAAAAAGTTAAAAATAAAAAAGCTATAAAAAACAAAACCTCTTTCAAAAAAACTAACCAAAACATCATTAAAAATAAACAGCTCTAAAAAGCAAGAAATCATATTAAAATTTTTATGCATTTTGAATGCATATTTACTAATAGGTATCTTATATTAAAAAACGTCTTATGGAGTCGAGTGGGCATTAAAACAAAAATAAAAAATTAGATCCTGGACATGATTTCCCAACAGAGTACTCGTCAAGACAAATCAAACGAGCTCAAATTCGGTGGGGTTGCATGGTTTTATTACAGACTTCCTGTGGCCTTCTTTCGGTTTCATCATTAGACCCTGGAGACTATTTCCCAACAGAGTACTCCTCAAGAGGAATCAAACGAGCCCCAACTCGATGGGGTTGCATGGTTTTATTACAGAGTTCCTGTCGCCTTCTTCCGGCTTCGTCATCAGATCCTGAAAACTGTTTCCCAACAGAGTACTCGTCAAGACGAATTAAACGAGCCCAAATTCGATGGGGTTGCATGGTTTCAATGCTGAGTTCATGTGGCCTTCTTCAGGCTTCATCATCAGACTCTGGCCATCGTCTCCCAGCAGAATACTTGTCAAGACAATTTTAACGAGCCCAAACTCAATGGGGCTGTATGGTTTGAGTTGCTGTGGCCTTCTTCCGGCTCCATCATCAGATCAGCTCAATTGACACCATAATATTGTATTCTAGGTCTGACCTATGTTCAAAGTTTCAAGTCTCTAGCTCATCGGGAAGCTAGTATAAAATTTTTTCCTAAATTTGTGGACAAAAAAGAAACAAACAAATAAGTAAGCAACCTAATAAAAACGCGTTAAAATAGAAAACTATTGGAGCAAAAGGAACTTGACTTCATCATTTTAACTTTTATAATTTATATTTTAAATATTTTAACGACTGTGTATGAAATATACAGGGAGAAAAAAGCAGCTCTTGTGGAATATCTTGCCGGGTTCTTCTCGTTACATGGTCTCCCGCTAAGGGTTTGCGAACCGATGACGTAACTTCTTTGATATTCACAAAAGCTTGTAACAGCCTAGCTAGACTGAATAAAAGATTTTGAATTTTTGAATTTTTAAAATTATTGCAAATTTACACACTTTCTGACACCATCATCGTCATCAAGCCGCACGACACCCATGATAAGCACACACCTTCCCCAAAGATTTTCCTCACCAAGGTCGGTCCTGTGCTGCCCGCATTCCTTACCTACACCATGTGCCAATCGCACTAATTCTGAACGATATATCCAAAACCGTTACTTTGTCATTTAGGTTATTTTTACCTAAAATTCATTGGCAAGATTGGTATCCTAGGCTCCTTAAGCAAAGCTTTCAACAATTTTAATAAAACTAAAGTGAGTATTTTTGTGAAAGCCGGAACTGAAACGATAAAGATAAATAATATTAGAAAAAATACTAGAAAAAATCGACTCACCCGTCTGAGGTGCTACGGGTAAATAAATTTAATGAAACGATAACGATTTAGTTTTGGTTTTATCGTTGAAAATTAGCGCAATTGGGTTCCTGATTGTCGGTTCACCTTGTAGGGATCTACACCACCTTTTAAAATTAGAAAAAAAAACAACTATTAAAATCGGCAAACCTACGCCAGAGTAATCGGTGTACATACAAAAACAAAAAAATACGTGTTGAATTGAGTACCTCCTTTTGAAGTCGGTAAAAAAAGAGGTGGTGTAGTGAGTGACCTTTTATTTTAAGGGAAATCTGATAAAATATCTATTAAATTTATTAGTTTTGCGCGAAGACTATTAAGCATAAAACGTCTTATGAAGTAAGGTGGGATTTTAAAAGTAAAAAATAATAATGATACCGATAAAAAAACATTCTCCAAGTGTCTTGTAGGCAGGCCTCTGTCTAGACTGTTAGCCTACACTAAAGACTATTGAAATTAGTTTGATTTAATTCATCTGCTTGTTCTCATAAATAAACTGAAAGCTTTTTAAACCTGTTAAAAGTTAATGAACGACTTTTGATTGGATGTGTTGACGTCGCAACGCGACTAGAGGCTCATTTATGGCACCAACACTTTTAATTAATGCCTTTCACAAACATAACTTTAGTGGTGAGGAATATTTTTTTTCGGGAGGAATTTAAAAGAAAACATTCATCCTCAATGAGTAATTTTCGAATTCATTTTAATTTTTGAGTTTTTGTTTAAGTTCTTAAAGTATTGAATGAAAAAAATCCGGATAGAGGTCCCGGAGAACTTTAAGTTAGTTCAATCTAGTATGGAAAATAAATAGAAGACAACTTTATTTTTATTTGTATTAAACTTACTATTATGGTTTTTAATCCATAGCTTTGAGCGTTAATTTAATTGTTTAATTATGATAAGTTTATAAGTGCTTGAAGTACAAACTTTAAGCACAGAGTAAACAGAAAAAAGGAAGTGTCTTTTGTTCCAGACGGTTCTAAAAAGTTTGTTCGTTAAGTATTTTATGATTATTATGTCATGTTAAGTCTACATGAAGAGTCAATATTATTTCACACATTCCAAGTCTACACATTCCATTTCAATGGTAAAGAACGCAGTTTCATACTAGGAAGTAATTAACACATCTAGTATGTTTATTTTATTATTTGTTCGCAAAAACATAAAATGTCTTAATCTTTTTTATTGGATGAGGTACAGCTGTGAATTACACAGCACAAATAATTATTTGTTCATCCGATAAGGGCTAGGACTTAAGACTAAAAATATAAAAAAATATTAGTTACAGGGATTAAAAATATGACAATGTTAGAACTACACAGAATTATGGAACCGTATAGCATATTACTAATATAAAGAAACAAATATTCGTATCGTAAGAGTTGGCATAAGTCAAAGATATAAAAGCATAAAAGACATAAATAAATATTTATTTATTTATGGCTTTTAAACTTTGCTATAAAATGCACGGTGTACAACTTACCCTGCGTTTGTACTACACTCGACAATAAACACTGACGATGTTAATAGACCAAATTAACATGCTAGTTGGACTGAGCTGTCAAAGCAAATTGAATTTCATTCCGTAGGTGGAGCAGCAAGAAATCTTTCTTCGTTACAAAGCAATTGACAAGTTGCTAATTTTAATTATGTCATTTTGTTTCGAAACAATGTTTAAAAAATTGTTAATTGACTAGTGAAAACCCTTGGTTAGAGAGCCCATGACCTGCAGTGGACATCGTGCGGCTCTATAAAATGTATTTATAACACAAACATTAAGTTGAGATCTGTATAAAAATTCAGAAGCAAAATAGTCTGATCAGTTGAAATAATTCAAATCGAATTCGATTCGATTTTGATAGGATTTTCCTGTAACTTTTTCCATAGCACGGGGCTTACTTAGTTTGAACTCCTGTTTCCCATCATTTATAAAGTTGAATGAAACCTTTTTTATACTTGTGTGAAGAGGAGAAAAAAATAAAAAAAATGTTTTTATTAATTGTTACTGAATTAAGTTGAACAAAATAATTATTAAGTATTCGAATTTCAAACTGCCTTTTGTTTTGCCGTCGTTTAAAATTGTTTTTTCTTTTACAGCTGATTTCATCCATCCGTGCAACTCAACTAAAAGTGAATGCCTTATAAAAGCAACGCAAAATGCTATCCCAGATTTCGTAAAAGGAATGCCAGATCTTGGGGTGCCGAGCCTTGACCCCTTCGTCATAGATAAATTATCCATACCACTAAATGGACTGAAGGTTACGTTTTACAAGGGAAAAGTGACTGGGTTTCGGAAGTGCATCGTCGATAACGTTATGTGAGTATGAAAATGTGATTCTCAATTTGTTATGACCAAAAGTTCTTGGTCCGCTAGTGAACTACATTATGTTAGTGCACGAAGTCCACTGAAAAATGTCTATTGTATTGTATGTGTGTGTTAAAAAAATGATAAACGGTTTCTTGTCCACTCTTACGGCCGAATACTCAGAGACTTCTTAATTAAAATCTTTAGTTAAGGTCTCCTTAACTTTAAGGAAGCTGTCAGTTTCATAGAGTTTCTGTCAAATCTGACAGCTTTTTTTTAATTTAAGCCTTACTTTAAGATTCGTTTGAGTATTTGGCCGTTAACGTACTACAGGGGCCCAATCGTGCTAGCTTTTGTAATGATAAAACCAATTAAATCGTTACCGTTTCAGTTTCGATTAAATAATAATATTCGCTTTAGCTTTGTGAAAATTTTTGATAGCTTTGCCTAGGGGGTCCAGGATGTCAATCTTGGACAATTTATATGAGAATACTAAAGCTTAACCAAAAGATTTTTAAGTAAATGTAACAACAACGTACAGCACAGAAAACATAATTTAATTGGTAGCAGTTCAGAATTAGTGCGCTCGGGTTCTGCGACTACTTCAAAAGCCGGACCACGATAAATTTCGTAAAATTATTTGTTCAGAATTAAGGTTTAAAATTAAGAGAATTAAATGTCGAATACGGTTCAACTATCACGACATTTTTTTCATAGTAGACTCTCAGCCCTTTGTTACTGCAACGAACGATCTCTACATCCGCAAACTTGACAACAAAAAACAGTTTTCCTAGAAATCTACATATTCTGACTTCAATTACATATACGGTTATACTTATCCAATCAAAGATCATTACGTTGACATTAGCTCTTATACAGAATACCTTCTTAGTTCAAGACAATGATAGATTCAATAATCAGCGTGTGACAAGAACAAATGCATACTTGAAATTGTCTTAATTGAAAAGGTATGATTATCAGGTTATTATCCTAATAATTCTTGATCAATTTAATTATATACAACAAAGAACTAAAAAAAATAATCGAAATGAAAGAAGCTTCACGAAAACTGACGTTAATGAAAATATTAGTTCTAGGTCACACATAGATTAATTTATTTATAGGAAAAGGTGGTTGAACTGAGATACAAGAACTTGGAGGACATCTCAACTTTGAGTCTGAGCCTTTCTGATACCCTCTAATATGCGTATTCTAAAATATTCAATGGAATTATTTTTCTCAATTACATCGGTTGGTCCATTTGGTACCGATGAGAGAGAGAGATATGAGTGAGACCGTTTCGTATTGCATTGCATGCTAAGTGCGATGCAAATCATATGAAATGTATTACATCATGTATTTTTTTACACCAGATCGTATTAACATAACCGTAATTAGCTTAATTTTATCTTAAATCAATTTCTACCCAACATTTTTGCAATGTACTAAGATGTACTATTAATTATTGTCTCAACGATATCGCGAGGTAGAGACCTGAGGGCCGCTATTACAAAAAGGCATCGCTATAAGCGTACGATGTTCGTTCGACTCCGTGATTATTGTCTCGTGTATAAGGTTCAAAATCAAGTAAATCGATCAACGAACATCGTCCGACTATCGACTTTATTTTTTGTAATAGGCCTTCTGGTGACCTGTATTACAGGTCTAAGTTACCTTAACAAGCACCAGCGATCCACACCCAAACATTTTTTTGTTATCAGCTTATCCTGCTTTTAAGTATTTGGTTTGTGGTGAGAAATAAACGTTTTTATTAGTATTATATTATTAACGCTAGACTCTCAACGACTTTTGTTAGGATGGCAATGGCCTGGTAAGAACAGCTAAAAATGGCCTATAATACATTCAGCGTTCGAAATCGTATACAAATCAGGCTAAGAAATAAAAAATGTAACGGAAGATTTAAAAAAGTAATTCATTTAAAAAAGACATGAATGTCACAATTTATACGAAATCTTTATAAATCATTTATGTGTTATATCTGTCAGTGAATAGTGGTATAAGTTACTAAATTAATTATACCTAAAGACAAAGTAAGATCATTTATCATTATTATGGTTGCTTTTAGTAAAACAGGATTATTTCAATTAATGTCTGTTTGGAGGTACTTCATTTAGAAGCTTCTAAATTTAATTTAATTACCAATATTATATATAGAACACGTTTTAAATGCCATCGTTATTCGGACGCCTACATAAATTTGTTTATGTTCTATTCTACCAGCTCTACTATCATAAAAAAGCTTTGACCAAACCAAAAAAAATCTTTTGATATTCTTGTACTTGATTTGGATACAAAATAAAGGACCTTGAACTTAAATTAATTACCAGTACATATAGAACGCGTTTTGTCTGATCAAACTTTAAAAAGAACAGGTTAAGCTATAGCAGAGAAAATTTCCAATATTATGTAAGGTTTTTTATGCTATTGTAATTAAATTAAATTCAAGGTCCTTTATTTTGTATCCAAATCAAGTATGAATATCATAACAGACTTTTTTCGGTTTGATTAAAGCCTTTTTATGATAGTTGAACTAGGAAGAATAGAACATAAACAAAGTTAAACAATAATACTTCCTACCAACCAAAATAAGATGTAAAGCCTTTTCCACTGTGAAACGTTAACCAAGTAATATCTCGACGAAAACGGTAACCAAGTAATAGCTCTCCGTTTGACAAAAATAGGTTTTTAATCCGACTTAGAAATAATTTTAACAATTGCCTTTCACAGCAAAAGATAGAGCTTTACTTATTAGACTAGCTTCTGCCAGTGACTTCGTCTGTTCGTTCGTTCGTAACTTTGATGCAGGTTATAAAATATCGCCTTTCGCCTTCTTTCAAATCTATTCAACCATTCTTGCGTATTGAATAACAAACATGTAAACATACAAACTTTCAAATTAATAATATTAGTAGCTAGGAATACCAATCGATTATCATACAACTGAGGTAACTTTGAAGCCTTGGTTCTCCGCCAGGGAGGAATCGAGCTGTGATCTAATGATTGCTGTCGAAGGAATGAATGGAGGAAATCCAGATCGCTACACACTGATCTGATTAACATTCTAAGAGCTGTAAGGATCAGATTTCTCAGTTTCAGGATCACCATACATTTTAATGTTTTTTTTTAAACTTATCCAAACAGCTCTTAGAATGCTGATCATATCATTTGGATGCGGAAAAACCGATCGAGAATTCCTCCATTCACTCCCTGAAATCATCAGATCACAGCTTGATCAGTCCCTGACGGAAAACCAAGTTACCTCCACTGTTATAATGTTTCTTAGTTGTTTTTCATTCTGTTGCAGATCTAATTTAGGAAAACGTCACTTCGTCTTAGAATTCCATTGCAACTTGACTATCAAAGGCCAATATGATGCTGTGGGGAGAATACTCCTGTTCCCTATTAACGGAGAAGGAGACGCTAAAATCAAACTTAGTAAGTACTTGAAAAAGTTCAGTCTTAACGGTAATTTATTAACTAAATAACTTTTGGCTAACGCAACTATTAGCTACGTGAGCGTGGACTAAGAATGAAGAAACACCTTTTTTACTAATGAACAATAATGTATTTCAATAGATCTTTTTCAATCACATTCGTATAGCAAAAACTAACTGACATTTAGCTTAAAAAGCATAAGTGCTCTATGGTGACCAGCCAGTTTCCAACAGCAACAATTCCAGTGAAGTGACACCAAAATCTTCAGCCACTTTTGTCTCAAGTCTGTATGTTTTTGTACCGTCGTTTTTTCTGACTTCGATAACACAATGTGCTTTAGATACGTATACTGTATATTCACTATGTGATGTTTTATAGATACGAGAGAAACTTACTCACAGACATGCTGAGTCTTGTTATATATTTATTTTGTTTACAGCCAACCTCAGGATGAAAGTGGACATAAACACAAAATACGTTAAAGACAAAATGGGCTTGTATCATTTTTCACTGAAAAATTACAAATACACATTTGACTACGGTGACAAAATGCAATTTGACCTACAGAACCTTTTCAAGGAAAGCAAGGAACTTAGTACGTAAAACACATAATGATATAGTTAGTTATCAAGTAACTTTAATTATTCCACATTGCACTAACTTAGATAAGAGAATTAATTTCGACAGCAACTGTCAAGCGTAGTATAATAATGAGCACCTTATTCATCCATAGAAAATATGAAGCCCAAAGATATTGCATTCAAACAAAATGCCATATATATCTGGCACGCAAACATTTAATTGGTGGTTGCAACATCGGATATGAATTTATAAATGCTACGTTCCTTCGTCCGCAGGATATTATGATTGTACACGTCATCTACTTAGGAATCAGTACTTGATTACAAATTTAGTACCTACTCTTAATTCTTTCAAGTCTTTCACATACTGCCTGTTGCGTGACTGTTTTATTATTTTTTGTAAAAAAGATTAATAAGTTCATCGTTACTGGATCGGACTATTAGTGGAATTTCGCCTTTGATGAGGAGCTCAATAATGCAGTGTGTTAGCTCAGTTAAGTTTCGCTGGGGTCGGTCATACTCATAGGACGACCAAAAAAAATATTATCTCGAGCCTTTCCGTGCTTCAGAAGGCAGGTTAATTAAGCCATTGGTCCCGGCTGTATTTGTTAACATACCATAATTATGCCATTCCGCATTGGTTCCACCCGCGTGGTGGGTTATGGCAAAAGGGGAAGCCTGTGTCCCGGCAATTGGAAAAAGAAAATGGCTAATGATTATGATAATAATAGGCCTCTGTCCATGAAGAACTTGTTTTAAAAATTATAACGTATTTATTTTTATTACAGGTGATACAGTGCTAAAATTCCTGAACGAAAACTGGAAAACAGTAGCTGAAGAATTTGGAAAACCTATAGTGGACTACGCAGTAGACCTCGCTATCAGAACCATTGAGAAATTCTTCGTAGCAGTTCCTTATGAAGAACTGATATACGTTCAGATACCTGTATAAAATGTTAGTTATGTGCGTTTGGCGGAGCATCGCACAGCCGGAATCCGCGGCGAACGAAACAAATAAACAAGTACTCGACAAGTGTGTGAACTTACCACTAGGCATGCAAATACACTAATGCAAATATTTGTGAATAGCGGTGTTGACTGTATATGTGCTATGTGTATGTGATCTCTTAGTTCAGATGTTTTATCCTATACAAATTTAAAAAAGACGCGCTCTCTAGCGTTTGCACCAGCCATCCGCGTGTTTCTCCGCTCCGCAATCCGCATACGCGATACGCCGCCACTCTGGATGCGCACTTATCCTTACATAAGTCTTTTGCCTCTATAGTTACTATTTGATGTTTAAGTTCATTATTTGTAGTACAATTTTGTATTAAGGTGTTTTTTTATAAATATAAGTTTTTTTTATTTCTTCTGCTTTTTATATTTTTTCATTTTTTGCTAAAATGTTATCAGGGTCGTTATTGTTACAACATTGTTTCCTATGGGAGGATGTCAATGCGATGATTATAAAGATGAAAATTAAAATGTTTATTTCTTACTTCAACTCTGTCAGATTAAAAAAAAATATGATAAGTGTTAAAAAACAACCACAAGTTATTTTTATCGAAATCAGCAAAGATAGCTATGAGTATTTTTAAAAATAATAACGGCCTTACCACAAATGTGATACTGTCACTTTTTTACAAATTGTTTGAAAGAGACAGCATCACATTTAAACAGTGGCTTAATTAAACAGTGTTTTAAAATCTTTTGTGGTAAGGCCGATGTGTTTCATAACCTACCGGTAAATAACTGGAGCAACACTGATTTCACGGTCACCTACAGCGATAAAATGGTATTCTGGGCCTTTTTGTTCTTATTAAATTTAGATTTTTATCATTCACAATGCTATTTTTCACCCGTAGCATCTCAGATGGGACTCGAACCTGCACCCCACGCGACTCGGTAGCATAATTGGTCAGTACATTGGACCGGAATCCCAAGGGTGCGGGTTCGAGTCCCGTCTGAGGTGCTACGGGTGAGTCGATTTTTTCTAGTATTTTTCTATTTGTTCTTGTTGGCCTATTGAATAAATAACGATTAGCTATTTTATATTTTAAAATTTTACTTTCTTAATGTTGTTTTTTGTAGTGATGTTATAAGGGTAGCATTTTGCTTTTGAGGTATAGAACCTATTAAAATATCGGAAGAAAAATTATTTGGAGATGATTTCGGCTACCAAGAGTCTTGAAATTGTCTACTAAACCACTTGCATGACTTGTTCACTTTAGTTATAACATTAAAGCGTAATTTACTCAAACAGAAAAACACAAACTTATAAAATTCCAAGAAAAAGTAGAGCATCATTTATCAGTTTTTTGTTTCCTTTCTCTACAAGTTTTCTTACAAAATCTGAAGCATTATGATATGACATTCCCTTATCCGACAATTACTTTTAACATTATTCTGAACATCTTTACAGCTTTGATAGAAAATCTCACCAAGTTATCCATAACAAGGTTAAGATAAATTGGACTTAAGTGCTCTGTAAAGAGTGACAAGGGAAGTGAAAATATATTTTGGTGTAGCTATTCATTTGTCTTGGTTAGTCCAAGTCGCTGTCACGCCCTTCTCTCGTTCCGTCGTGGTGACAAGATTGAAACACTATTAGTTGTGACATGTGAGTTACGTCTCTTAATCGAAGCTCACACGCTCGGAAAATATTTTGACTGTAACGCAAAAAAAATCTAACCCGGTGGTAACGCTAATGACAGTAAAAAGATTTCTTTGTTATAAAAAGCTAACATAAGAAAAACATAGATAGATACTACATCGCCTAAACACTTTTGAAGGTTTTTTTCTAATGGTAGCTTTCAGGCTTTACAATAATTTACCGAGGTTGTATGTATGGTATCCTTTTTTTTTCTAACATATTCAAGATTATACGGTAAACACCCTGTATAGGTAAACAAACAAGTTCAACTTCAACGTGAAAAGTAATTCAGTGAAAGTACGAAACTCAGCATTCCATAAAAATAATATTATACCAGAAACTTTCCTAATTTTCCACCAGTAATTTTTAAAGGATACTTCTAATGGTCACTGGCAACGAGCAATCAAAATGGATTATCTTCGCGTAAGTAAACATTTTTAAGAAATGGCAATAATTACGAAAACTTACTTGACTTTCTCAAGATATCCTCATGTTTCAAAACATTTAAATATAAATTCTTATTTTTTAAAGAATGGCTGCGTCACAATTTATTTAATATTAGGGTTTTGACGTGATGTTTTAATATATATCTCTACACTCGCGTGCAACCAAATCGCCTCAGCAATACTGTCTTTAATTAAAATCCGTTCAACCGTTTAGGCGTGATTGAGTAACAAACATACAAACATCTAAACCTCCAAACTTTCACATTTATAATATTAGTAGAATTGAATGATAATATGTTTTATATAACTAGCTTAACACAAAACGTTACCTACTCATAAGTCAGTAAAACAAATAATTTTCACCTAGACCCTTGTCAGTAAACAGTATGAAAATATACTTGCCGACCAAGAACTTCTAATCAATAACTGGTTCATAGTTGAGCAACTGGCCATGACAGGTTTTACAATAAATCATTTTTAGTACACACTTCTCTACATTTTATGTCTATATAATATAATATAGAAAATTATATTTTTTTCTATTCTACAATATTTTTTTAATAAACAATACAGTAATAAATTGAGTTTGCTAATGTGCTTTACTATTCTTAACAGTGTTATGTTTTTATTTATTTATTTATTATTTATTGAGCACTATTGTTTTTGAAACCATTATAAAAAATCCATCAAAAGGTAGCGATGAAACTGTTTTCTGTATCGGCTTATTGAGTTGCTTTGAACAACGTTACTTGATTCGTGTTGCCTGAAAATGGTCCATCATCAATAGTATTTTTTTATATTTCTACTGCTGACGTGCACGCCTTCTACAGGCCCAATGCGGATTTGAGGGTGATAACGACGGTAAATGCAACCTTGACCAACTGCTTCAGCTTAGCGTGGCTTCTGATCAGAGTAGTTCAAAATGGTAAGTTGGAGAATACAATATGTTTGTAAGCCGAAACACATTTATTTTTTATTTATTTATCCATTTGACAATAATTTATTGTAGTTAATATAAATCGAGGTAGGTATATCAACTGAAAGCAACGTTAAACACTATAATAATAAAGATTTTATAAGAAAATATTCCTTTTCTCGCTCTTTAATTACGGCTCTGACATTTCTCATTTCCTGTAACAAACTTTTAAGTTAATGCAACACTCGCAACTAGATAATCAAGTGGCCAAAGTCTTCCAAGGAACAATGTGATGCATTGGTGGCGAGCAAGTAACAACCCGTCCAAGTTAACAACTTGTTGGAACAAGAACAACTAAACTTGTCCGACTGGCCAAACGCCGGTTTATTGTAGACGACTTGGCACCAGTGTTGGCAACCGTACGATAATTATCGTACATGCACGATAATTTGATACCAGCGTACGATGTACGATTGCGATTCATTATCGTACATGACGTCACATGACGACATGACGAGCGGCTGAGCGCAATATAAGTTCGTAATAATATCTATTTTATTAATAATTAACGTTTTTTTTATGTCATTCAAAAGCATACGATAATTTTTCGTCAGGTACGATAATTTTACGCCCCTGGTACGATCAGCGCATCATTCTAGGTTGCCAACACTGCTTGGCACATCTCTTACTTTCGCATTTAATTAATTTGAATACATACATTTAATTAGAGGCGATACTGTGGATTAAGAAAGATTTATCGTGTTACTTCGTAGTTGGTTTCTGGAAAATGCTTTCAATGCAGTGTTGGGTATGATATCTTCACTATATCTTGAGCTTGCTTCAATGATATACTTTCATCTTAGAATATCCCGGTTGTTTCCTGCTAAAACAAGATGAACGCGATCGCCAAACTAAAGAAGGTTTTGGCCACCATAACTATTGTGCTAAAATGCGGTGATAAGATAATTATGAAAAAATAAAATGTGCTTGAAAAGTCACATTAATCTAATCTAATGGTTTTTATTTTAATAGCCATCTAACAATCCACCAACTTGCAAATCTATATTATCCATATAATAAATTGTAGAATCGATATTTATTTTCGATTACACCATCTCAACTAAATACCAACAGTGTCTGATATAAAAATAATCTTTAAATAGTACCCTTATTATTACAAATTCAATGATTACTTAGCTAAACAGTAAACACTGGCCTAATTATAGTCCATTAGATACATACATTCGAACACATTCACACACACAGGATTTGCCGCACAAACCTAATTAAATGACAGCGGCAATCAGCGCGCTTGAAACAACTTTATTTAGTACATTTCCCTCTGAAAAGCAATTAATGTCATAGCTGTGGTATACTCCAATGTTGATAACTAATATGACTGTCATTCGTACTAACAAAGGAATTGGGATTATTCCCAAATAATAACCCTGGGTTTGATTTATGATAAAATATTATTGAATAGCTACCTAATTTTGACAACCTCATATTAAATCAAAATCAAAGCCTGCAATGTTAATATTATAAATACATACAGTATGTGAAAAATTGACATTGTGAATAATAATAAGGACATCAGAGTACCAAAAAGGACATTAAGGACATAGAGTTCAAATATTTTGAAGCAAAACGAATACGTAAGCATGAAACAACTATGAGCAAAAACTTTTTGCTTGTATAGTCTGTCTGTCTATCCTTACTTATCTTAATTGTTAAACAATCTTCACCCAACTCTTTATTGAAAAAATCAACTATTAAATATAACAAATATGGAAAACCTTCCACACATAGATAACAAAAGAAATTACTAATTATTAGTGACAATTTGACTTAATAAGAAATCAATGTTTTTGATAACGATTAACTTTTAAAAGACGAATGACAACCGTCAAAAAGCTGTTTAATAAGTTGTAAGACAAGTAAGGATAGACAGACAAAAAACTCGTTAAAATTCGATAAATAAATGTTGGAAAACGTGATGTTTTCCAATTTTACCCGATTCTAAAACAAGTAAATAAAGTACTTGTGTTATAGAAAATCAGAAACGTAGACATAACAGAGATGGCAGACACCATGAAAACCGGTGTACTAACCACTCAACCTCGGAGGTCATCCCCGTATCTTATTCTTCTTCATTAGTAACCCAAATAGTTTGATGTCCTTCGTGTCCTACCGAAATCAGGGCGTTTAGTCACGCTATACATAACGAGTAATCGAATTGAAACTTTCGGAGCTTCGCACGTTGGAGCGTTAATGTCTTAATTGAGTTTCCGATGGTCCAAGACGAAGAAATTACCAGCTCTGTGACCGGATTGAAGTTTATAGATGTGGATTGAAGCTTACAAGTTATTAACTTATGTTGTATAAGCAAAATCATTGAACTTGGGCTGAAGACGAAAGTCTGCGAAAGTAAGAAATATATGAAATTATTTACTTATATCTAAATTAAACGGTTTATTAAGTTATTTAATTAGTGACTTGAGTGAGAGTTCAAACAATAATGTTTTAGATTTGTGGTTCAAAATAGAATAAAAAGAGAAAACGTAATGCTCTTATAAGATATATTATTGTACTGTACTTACAATAATGGTTTACGAAGTTAATATAGAAGAAAAACCAATTAAAAGTCCGAAATTGGAAAAGCAACGCGCTCTATAAGCTTTACGGAACTCGCCGAATTTATTCATAATATATTATATAGGATCGATTTTCTCTATCCGACACCATGACTTATAAGTTATAACATATCCGTTCATTCAATGTCGCACATGAGAAGTGTCAAATGGGAACCAATCTCGAAAGGTACCGTGGAGAAACGAAAAGAAAAACAGTAGAATAACTTCAATTTTGTCCATAAAAATAGTTTGTGAATAAGAAAATTCTTGTGGCTTGTAAAAAATTTTTGTGGCTGGTATTGCAACTGGTTTTGATACCGGAAATGTTATTAAAATAAAACTACTAATTTCACCTCAAATCTGGAGTACCTATCAGTCAATTCAGTCATAATCATATCCGCACGACATCCACTGTGTATATATAGGCCTCCTTGAAGAGTATCAGTAGTAGTGTCTTTTTATTATGATTTCATATCTCAAAATGAGCTAGTTAAATAATGTTATTTATTTAATAATCTATGTTAACTGTAACATATATGAATGTGATGTCTGGAAACGATATACTTATTTGTAAATATCGTTCCATCTGATAAAGCTGATAAGTTTTTTGCACCCATTTCTCTTGTCAGCTAAAATACGTCATTATTAACGTTATAAAAATGCTTATTATGTCAACTTATTTGAATAAAGAATTTCATACATTTATTCATGACGACCTCCGTGGTCGAGTGGGTTTGTACACCGGTTTTCAAGGTGTCGCTATCTCTGAGGTCCCGGGTTCGATCCCCGGTTGGGTCAATTTAGAAAACGAACTTTTCTATACTGACTCAGGTCTGGGTGTTTGTGATACCACCGTTGTCTCTGATTTCCATAACAGAAGTGCTTTAGCTACTTACTTTGGAATCGGAGCAATGTATGTGATGTTGTCAAATATTTATTTATTTATTATTTATTCATTCATACATTCATTCATTCATTCAAAAGTTTAACTTACTTACGGTACTTTAGCATCAGATAGTAGGATGTGTTGATATAAATTATGGGAGAGAAAAAATAAAGTCAACCTTAGTTTTACTGATTTTTTCTTCCATGCACTGCGGCTTTTTGCAAGAGGATCCTCAATTTTTCACTGAAGCCAAACCTATCAGTGAAAATAAAGGTTCCTTATGTAGTGATTATGTCTGCGACCAATGTTTTAAGTGAAACCAAATAAGTACTAAAGATATACTTAGCTGAAAATTATTTATCTCTGATATCGCTCATCTTTTGTGTGATCCGTATCATGAGCATGTCATACAATAAAAAAGAAATTAAATTAAACGTTATTACTATTAATTATTAATAATCAGATACAATACATAATAAATAATAATAATAATAATAATAAATAAATATTTGACAACATCACATACATTGCTCCGATTCCAAAGTAAGTAGCTAAAGCACTTGTGTTATGGAAATCAGAGACAACGGTGGTATCACATACACCCAGACCTGAGCCAATATAGAAAAGTTCGTTTTCTAAATTGACCCAACCGGGGATCGAACCCGGGACCTCAGAGATGGCGACACCTTGAAAACCGGTGTACAATACCACTCGACCACGGAGATAATATGATTATAATTATGATTCGATATTTTCCTTATGATTATGCGCAATTAAAGTACCAACTATGGATATAAATAATGTTTAGAAATTATACCTCACGTGACCTTAACATTGAGTCAATCGGAAAACCTCAGATACTTCGACGATATCATTGTTGTACCTACTACAGTTGTTAACTTGGAACACTTGAATAATATAAATATTTTAAAGGCATAGTGTTGATTAATATTAATAATCCTAGATTATTTATTTATTTCATACTAGATGGAGTATGTCTTCATCATGTTTCATAAATCAAAATTCATAAAAGAGAACCTTTACCTTTTTTAAAAGATAACAACTACTAACATTTTCAATATTACAATAAAAATAAATAATTATTATAAACGGTCATTTAAATTTACCAATCCCTGTCTCTTACTGATAATATTTTTTTTAATTAGGTCGTAAACTTAATCTCTAGCCTTATTTTGTTTAGCCCTACTTCAAAAATAGTCTGACATCTTCATCCATGTGCCTCCAGAAAGTGGCACTTTTAGAGTCCCTTTGATACGGATTTGTTTCAATAAATTGTCTGTGCGGGGAATTGAATGAAACTCCTAGGATGTTTTAGAGGTAAATTGAGTGATAGTCTTGGAGATGTACTTATTTATTATTACAAAAGAGTATCATGAAGAATTTCACAAAGTTAAAGGGTTTGCTTTTAGCTGTACCTGCTTTAAACTTACCATACCAACTGAATTAATGAAGATAAATAATATTAGAAAAAATACTAGAAAAAATCGACTCACCCGTAGCACCTCAGACGGGACTGAGGTGCTACGGGTGAGTCGATTTTACCTAGTATTTTTTCTTATATTATTTATCTTAATATAAAAATAGCATTGTGAATGCGAAAAATCAAAATTTAATGAATTAATGAACATATAGAATGCTGTTTAAAAGGGCATCTCTCGAGAACAATGTTTGTAGCAGTGGCGAAGGGTCCATACAAATCGATTCTCATCGGCTTCCCTTTTAGAAATACCACACCACCAATCCACTATGCAGATCATAACATTTTTGTAGAACGGCTTACCTTCGCCATAATTTCACCCCTCACCACAGGTTTGTAGTAAGTCCGGATTAGGTTATTATGTAAAGGAAAATATATTATTTACCGGAAATTTTTTATCTTAGAGATAACTGAACGGAAAATATATATTATTTCCAGGACAAAAATTATCTTAGATAAAACTGAACAAACTTTTTTCAAAAGGATTGCATGAACTTGAAACCCTCACGCTTCAAACGATGTATATGCGTAATACTGTTCATGGAAAAGTTATCAGTAAAAACTGGGGAAAATAAAAAATGCATTAATTTAGCTAAAGTAATGCAAAAGACAATTAGAAACTTAGCTTTTTGAAATATTGACAGAATAACGTCTGTTGGGTCAGCCAGTCTTTTAAAACCACACATACTAAGTGGGTACTAGGTGACCGATTAGGTGTATGTAAATATGTTTTAATGGTGAATAAATATTTGTACTAGCCATGCTCGGTGACATTTATATTTAGAACTGGAACTTGTTTTTAAAGTATGCGCACTTGAAAAAAATATTGTTGATGATTTTATAAAAAAGTGTAACTATGGTACTATTATGTATTCTGTGACTTGCTAAGGTTATATTGTAATATTCAATCCCTCAAATCTCCTCATCTGCCAAACTGCACAGCAGTTTGTCGGCAGTACTAACTTTATAAAACCGTTCGCATTTTCATTCATATATATGCAATGATGGTGTAAGTTATAATAAGGAAATTAATGGAACTTTTAAATAAAAAATAAGACATCTTGTCACCGATATCGTCAAAATTTAACTTTAAACTTTTGAAAGAAGTCATAATTATTTTATTCTCAAATTTTTTTGTTTCAAACGAATCACAAAATTTTGAGAATAGATTAATTACCATAGCTTCTAACCATAGGTATTTAAATACTTTAAAAAATCGAAATACAGCCCCTGGCCTAAAAAGGGGAGTAAAATAATGGGATTGGCAAGCGGTCGGACGCGCTCAAACAAAATTTCACAATCTAGTTACAAGTCCATTCCACCGCATGAATTTACTGCCTTGAGAAAAAATAATTGATTGTCCTGTAACACATATTGAGCAGGAAAATAGGTACTAAGTATAAAGATGTAAAGGAAAGTGAGCTAAATCAGGACCTTGAGCTCTACCTACCGTGTTTCAATATAGCTATTAACATCATCAAATCATAGTAAAATTGATCAAATTGTTAGGTACCAAAAATTAGAAGATTTCCAACCATGACATTTCTCTTAATTTTTTAGCTGGAAACGCGGCGACCGGCTAGATATATAAATAATAAATATTTGACAACATCACATACATTGCTCCGATTCCAAAGTAAGTAGCTAAAGCACTTGTGTTATGGAAATCAGAGACAACGGTGGTATCACAAACACCCAGACCTGAGCCAATATAGAAAAGTTCGTTTTCTAAATTGACCCAACCGAGGATCGAACCCGGGACCTCAGAGATCGCCATCATACACCTTGAAAACCGGTGTACAAAGCCACTCGTCCACGGAGGTCGTCATAATTTTTTTTGCGTTCCGTTTCGCAGGATGCGAATACCAATTTCAACAATGTGGCGTCAGTGGATGCGCAAAAGCGATACTCCAATCCACTATGCAGATCATAACATTTTTGTAGAACAGCTTACCTTCGCCATAATTTGACCACTCGCCACTGGTACCTACTGCCGTCAAGGTATTCTTTTGTAAAACGTAAGGGATGCCAATTCCCAGTTATATTGATCAGAAAAACAGTCTTCGAACCAACAAACTAACTAAAAGGACAAGTAAAGAATTTACCAGGTAGGGATCAGGGGAGAAAAAAGTTTCATTGTAAACATGCTTAGGGAACTAACTCCACTAAGTATTCCAAATGAAAAAGATTAACCATAATATTGAGTTACTATTACTACTTTATCACATCTACTTACTTCTTACTATATTTTTGAAAAAATGTTTTAGTTTCTTCAAATAAATATGTGTATATCGGATAACAATATCGCTATCTACCGTAATAAGAGTAATTTAAGCATTGTCAATTTTGTTACTTACTGCCGTTAAAAATATTGTAATTTGTTGAAGTCATTTCTGATCTAGAAAACTATAATTTCGATTATTCTTTGATTGTTAAAATTATTTATTAATTTATAGGAAGTCAACAGCTAAAGTAACAGAATACTTAAAAATAATAGCGCCAGAAAGCTAATTACAAAACTCCACCAAATAGCAAACAGTGTGGTTTTGTAAAGTTATTTTTACTGTTTTATTTTTGCTTTTATAAAATTTAGATACATAACAAAAACAAACAATTAAAAACTGATTGGCTATTGTTTTTCTTTCCAAAACCGAACTGTGTTAAACAAGTCAAAATTATTACTTTTGCACAGTTTGTTGAATGAGTCACCGGCTCGCCACTTCATGTATTCATTTTGCCTGTAATTAGTACTCGCTGAAGTTAGATTCAAAAGTGGGTTACTCCTCAATGGTTTGGCTGGGCTCCTTGGGTATAAAGTGCAAGCAACTCTGGACAGTCTATGAAGCTCAACGCTATCCGTAACAAAAATATTAAGTCACCAATTTCGCGGCTAACAGAGTAACTTGATATGCGAATTATTGTAAGTGTCGACAAACTCGATATTGTATGTACTTCAAAGTACCAAAATAATCGATTTCATAAGTCATAATCTTTCAATTGTTTAAATTCTAAATGTGACGGACATTAAGCAAAAAAAAACCCGACAATTGCGAGTCGGGCTCGCCCACCGAGGGTTCCGTACAAACTCGATGATTGATCATTTACTTCAAATAAAGACAATATTCATATGATTTAATTACAAATGTATAGTTATCAGATTTCCCTATGTACTCGTAGTATAAGATGATATTACTTGCCAAATTTCATAGTTGTAGGTCAACGGAAAGCACCCTATAAATTTTGATTCTCTTGAGAGTGTCGAAATATGCGTTTTTTGCGGCATAAACTTCCGTAACTTTTATTAATGTAACTTAGAAGTTTGACTTTTTCACAGCTTCAAGGGACTGCAGACTTGAGTATATGGTTTTAATTTCAACTCGATATTTCCATGCATTCCCGTGATAAAGGGACACACATCTTGACAGACAACAAAGTGATCCTCTAAGGGTTCCGTTTTCCTTTTGAGGTACGTAACCCTGAAAACATAATCAATAAGCGCTGATGATGCCATTATTAACAAAGCAAAAACCATACTTACCAAGCTTATAAGTAATCCCTCTACAAACTATAGCATAAATCGTTATGTTATCTTCATGCTTCTGGATGACCTAATTATGCTTCAATTTAAAAAGGCTGTAAAGTTTGGTAAGAAAATATCCCTTGGGAAGATAGGCCCGCGCTCCAGTTGACGCGATAATTAATAGAAATAGTAAAGGACAGGGATGTACTTAGAAAACTGACAAAAAGTGAAGACGACCTTAAAAAAATTACTGAATTAATTTTGTTGCCAATCTTTGATATTAAATTACGTCAATCAATTAGCTATGATGAAGTCCATAAGGTGAATTTCCTAAAAACTTAAAAGTTAGAGTTTCTTCGTTACGTGATAGTTAATTGTTTACAGATGTATGTGGTAGTCACACCATTTCTTTTCTCATGCACATTGCATGAGTAGAGCAATGAGTTTATCTGACATAATTCAAGAAATATTGTTTTTTTAACTTCTAAAGACACTGTCACTTTGGGTGTAATTTATTTTCGTTTTCATTCGATTTCATATTGATGATTCATACTTCGAAACTTTTTACAGATTAAAAAAGTTATGTTTCTCTATTATTATTGAAGGTCATTATAATTTTAATGCTAACTAATACTTACCTTAATGGTTATTCCTAGATTATAAACTTACTTATTTTGGTGAATTTAAAAAGCGATACCTGTGATTTGTATAATTTCGTCATCGCCAAATATTTTGAGTGTCACCACTGTTGGGGCTCAGGCCTTCTTTATGAGGATGATGAGCCACAGTCCACCACCCGGGTCCCATGCGGATCGGTGGGTGTAATTCACTATTTCAATAAGTCTGAAAAGAAACAACAATTACACACTCAAAAATATAAAATATCATCTTATTTAAAAATAGGTATCTTCACTCCTCCCCTGGTGACACATGAACATGACACGACTGAGACCCGCTGACCCGTTTCCTTCAACCACCTGCGACTAGTCAATTTACCTTTAAAAAAATCTCGGGAAAACCTCGGTCCGAAAGAAAAGCTCTATGTTGACTCAACACACATATAACCTCGCGCCCTCGTTTCTGAGCCACGCGAAAACGCCTTTTTAACCTTTTCACATCTTTGGGTTTAAAGATGATATTGCTATGCATACATGGTTGGCGCTTACGACTTTTTTGGCGGAGTTGATGAGGAATGCTTAGGAATGGTTGAGACCTGCCACGATGTTTACGGTATTCAAATTGCTGTCACATGTCGTACACACGGTTTATGTATGCAGCTGCTATTGTGGGATTTAGTAAAAAATACTTTTTTAAATTTTGAGATTTAAGCATTCACAATGCTATTTTTATACAATACTAAATAATATACTAGAAAAAATAGGACTCGCACCAGATCATGTTCTCGGACGGGAATCGAACCCGCGACCTTTGGATATCCGGTCCAATGCTCTGACCGCTGAGCTACCGAGTCACTAGTGGGAACGTCGAATTTCTCCTAGTATATCAACTCTTACGCTGCAAGCCAGCGCCATCTCACCAATGTAGAAGGAATTAACTTCGACATTCAACTGAACATCTTTCCAGATATTTTTAAACAGTTGATTAAGATGAGAAAGCTATATAACTTTTTTAAATTTTGAGATTTAAGCATTCACAATGCTATTTTTATACAATACTAAATAATATACTAGAAAAAATAGGACTCGCACCAGATCATTGTCGCGGGTTCGATTCCCGTCCGAGAACATGATCTGGTGCGAGTCCTATTTTTTCTAGTATATTATTTAGTATTGTATAAAAAATACTTTATTAATGTATGCTTGATTTGATAATTTTATCCACAAAAGCATAACAAGTCAAACTCTCTGTGGTTAAATGCTTCTTCTTACTTTTTAACGTCTGACTCAAGCGTAAAAGTTGTTGGTACCCTTGTTGACCGAGCGAGCTTTCGTATGTCTGTCCCGCTGTCCGGCTTTCCGGCCTTCCGTCTGTTCTCGTCGGTGGTCGTATTTCTTAACCGATCGTGTTATTTTGTGAGCAGGTTCTATAATTATACAGAATTTACTGTCGATTTAGTTTTTCTAAATTTTTCATAATGACGGAGGTATGGGGAAAATCATATTTCAGCCATTTCGAAAAATAATTAAAAAAGTCTCAAATACGAGGTCTAAGGTACAGCTCCGTTGCATAAATTTTCAAATGTATATTTACGACAAGGCGCACCGGGTTCTTGTTGTTGTAATATCTATACTAACACAACTTTCTTTTAAATTCAGACTAGCTATTTTTAAAACAAAATCTTGTTTTAAGTTTTCATAGTTCTAAACTCATACGGCAGGTTCAATTTCTCGATGGGTCAATAAAGAATATATACATTTTCACTGACTGTCATTGTTTCTGATTTCCACTACACAAATCCCTAATTTTTATTTAACACCTTGTGCACAATATGCTATAATCAACTACAATCGTCACTTACAGATTGAATACAACGTTTTCTCCGCTCTTTCGGCCACCCTTTGTTTAGAGAATCGCCAGACAACTGATTCATTCAAATCAACAAACGCGTTAAGTCGTCCATAATGCAAGAACGCATAGCAAATGGGTGCTGCCGTACCCGGCGTAGAGGGAATGAATTATTCAGACCAAACTAGGCACAGAGTAGTGGAAATCCGATCGGTAGCCATCTCAAAAATCTGAAGGTTTTACTTGTAAAGAATGGGAGTATAGTAAGTAGGTATATTCATTTTTAAACGCATGAAGCGTTTAAAAATTGGCACAGTGATTTTGATATCCTCATAAAGTTTACCTCGCTAGTATGTAATCTCCTTACAAATATTTTTTTTTGTATTTAAGATTATCTTTTGTTTAGAGCCGCTTTGCACTTTATTTCAGCTACTACAATTTTATTACCTTGGTCTCCTATTTTTGTTTTACACGACGTCTGAAGACGGCCCTTGGTCTCTTATTTACACGTCGGCCGCTTACGGCATCAGCGTCACAGCGTCGCTTATGTGCCCTGGACACATTAGGATAAGGGGGCCCCTATGATCTTGACTTAAATTTATCTAAACATGCCAAAATCAGATCAGAAAGCCTGATATTCAGGCAAGAGTAGGCTAGCTATGCACTTGAAATAGCTGGTAAGCAGTAGTATTTGTAGTCAGTAATTTTATTATTGTTTAAGTTTTCGAAATAAGTACCTATAATATGTTTTTTATGTTTTTTGGTAATAAGCATCCGTTAATGTTAAGCGATCTGGCAGGAACTAGGGGGCCCCTATCGGTCGCGGGGCCATGGGCACGTGCCCAGAGTGCCCATTGGGAAAGATGGACCTGCTTATAACAAAGGAACGTCGGGCATGCCTAACAACATCATAATGAATATTGTGTTATATTCATTAATGATGTTGTTAGCGTTCCTGGAAAATTCAAAAATATTACTCTATGCCGATGATATAAATATTATCATGAAATTGAAATTGACAAATTCCTTATTCAAATAAGCTCATTTAATAAGCATTTTTAAATCGTCAATTCTTTTACCCTACCACCCAATTATGACGTCTTTTAGCTTACAAGAAAAATGGCCGAAAAAAAATTATCATAGCTTTATTAGACGGAACATAGACTTATTTACAGTAAATAAGACGCAACTATTATTTACAAATATGTATATCGTTTCCAGACATTACATTTCAGTTTTTTTGCGAAAAGTGGCCACTTTTAGCAAAAAAACTCCATCAAACTAAACGACAGGCTAGAAAATATTGTTTAAGCGATAAAAAGTACCAAAAAGCTTCTTCGGAGTGCACTACAGAGAGATAATTTACAATTTCGTCTTTAAGTACTATGGTTTTTTTTCAATGGCGGTGCTAGTGTGCAGACTACGCGCTCTTAAATGCTTCTAATTTATAGCACAAAATGACAAAGCTACTTAATAAGTTTCTGATATAATATTACCTTATTGGGCAAATAAAACATGGATTAGTAGACCCTAGATTATCTGTTTACGCTTATTATAATCCCTTAATCCAGAAACGAATACGGTTTTGTTATAAATTTGAAAAGGGTAATAATATTTCACACCAAATGTTTAATGGTCTTTTTAATAACAAAGGGACTAAACAAAATTAAGAGGAATAAAAATATTATTTACGAGTTTAATGTTGACAGTAACAATTTTATTTGAAAACAGATCACAAAGATAGACATTGAAATCAGTATGTTTGTTTTTGTTTAGTGGTTAACATAATACGCGTAAGTTTTTGATTAATAACAAAAAATCTCTGCAATGCATTCCCCAAAGCTAAGTAAAGTAAAAGAAAATATACCAATACCAGTACCTACCTACCATTAGTTTAGTGTCCACGTTTAATTACCATTAATATTAAAATCAATAAGCAAACAAATTGACTTACTTTACTACCTACTCGACACATAATCCAGTAAAGGAACATTGGAGCCGTGATACGATTGTGCAACCTAGCCGGCAGACTGCTAAGTGCCACAAATCCTCCGACCGCTTCGCCGCAGTCAGTACGACACAAATACGATCCACTAACACACGTTACTCGAGGATATTACGTCGCCGAATCGAAATATGCTTCGGAAATGGACGTGATAACTTTGACTTTTATGTTACTCGCAAATCAACTCGCACAAGCGACCTCACCTACAAACTCGAGTACCATAACCGCGTTACCGGAGAACGCAACAGAAGTTGTTTTTGCCTTGCAAATCAAACAAATCTCGAGGACGTCGGAAGCTACGCCTCAGGCTTCAGCCGGAAACAATCTAAACGACATTGGCAGTGCCTCGTCGAGCAACTCAAAGCGGAAACAGAATTTTCTAGCAATCTCCACAATTTACTCAGAGAAAACTGAGAATGAAAAATATAACGACGATGACGGAGGAAACGTCGAATTACTTTCATTTGATGGCAGCACTCGAGATAATAAGAAGACATTTTTTTCAGAACACCCGGATGTTGACGATGTTATTGAAAAACCACAACCTTTGGTCTGGGATTCTTGTCTTGAAAATACTTTTAGAGATATCCCAGCAAATATGATAAAGGTTCCTGACGACATGGAAAGTGCAAATAGTGACACACATCCTGAGAGTGGGGATAAAAGAATCAGTACAGTTTGGAATAAAAGGGAAACCAATTCCGGAAATCACACTAACGCTATGAAAGCTTGGTTACAAAAGTACAACAATCTTTTAAAAAGTAGAACAGAAGAGCGTCGCCAACAAAGACCCGAGTCTATTTTGGTTAAAAAAATTACTGAAGCTGCAACAACTGAATTTTCCCTTCCAAGAACAACAGTGCAAGTAATTCCAATAACAAGAGAGATATTTAAAGAACCTGCAGAGAACTACAACGTAACGCAGATGACGGTAGTAACGGAAATTAGTATAAAAGCAAGTTACACTGAAGATTGGTTCGAGGCGAAGGACAGAGGTAAAATAAGATTTAGCGGCCTTCCCCAGAAGGAAACCTATTTGATTCCGGCGCTTAAACTCGAAGGCGGCTTCCATCCGTTCACTTTTATGTCGGAGTTTTTTACGGTGATCTACCCGTTTGAATTTCCTGTAGGTAAGTACATACTGTAATTATGAACGTTTTCATGGCTTTACTGAAAGGGGTACTATGAGTCACATGTGACGCGAGCACTCACTGATTCGTTATGAATTCAGTGAATCGGCTTTTGAATTTGCAATGCAATAACATAGGCGGTTTAGCGTTTTGATTTTGATTTTAAGCTATACCTACGAGTAGTATCAATGTAATGCACGGAATTGGTAATATGATAATAGTTTTTTTGAGATTTTAGTATTTACAATCGAATTTTTCTAGAATATTATTTAGTATTATGATAATAGTTCTTTTATGAATAAACTTCGTTGTCCAGATTTTATTCTATACGTATTCAGTTAAATACCAGTGAAAATTTAATGTTGTACAGATCCGCTGGGCTGTTTATCTCAACATTTTCCATTTATTTGGTGCCGCAGAAATAGATTTACATACAGTGTATGTCAAATGAAAGCGATTGCGATAAATGTTGAAGTTAGACAATAGTGAAGAAGAATTAAAAAAGCCATTACGTGGAGATTTATTTATTATTTTATTGTATAATTTCTAGGTCTGATCAAGGATATTGTTTGGGGAAAATTCACATTCCCCTATTCATTTCTACAGGTAACAAGCATTGGTTTTTGATAAAATTTGTGAAACTATTATATACTATAGCTAGGTAGAATGTGTAAGGAAGCACTTGCTAGAATTATGATTATCAGTTTAAGTGTTAAAAAATACTATTTTTGCTGATAGTGGCCGGTTAGGTGTGCTGCCAATATTTTTATGCTAGATCTGCTTATATACCTTATCAATTTAACAGCAAGACCTTACGAATTGTTAGCAGTGTCTATAATTGGCTACTTAATTCAGAAGTGGAAGTGATCTTCTTGGTCAGCTATCCTAAAAGCGGCCTCTGCGAAAGTCACTTTCATAACCAATAAAAGTCTGGAAATGAATATTCCTGTGCGATAAAGGAAATGTTTTCTTACCAACACTTTGTAACCCTTTTTTGTCCCTTCATCGCAATCAGTTTTAGGTCTTTGATAATCCTTCACTTCACATTTCGTTTTGCATATGACAAGTCTTTATGCGAAAATAATTATTCCAGGCCCTTATTATGACATCATGAACAAAAGTATAATCTTCTTCCCTCAACCCATTTCACAAAGGGTTTAAAAGTAATATCTGACACATACTTACCTCAATACGGTACACACGTAGGTAATCTAAGAAAAACGACATCCCTGTTGCGTCATAGCCTAAAAAATATTTTTACAATGACCTGACAATGACATGTTTAAGATTTGAGACACGGGTTCAAGAACAATACTCAAAGGACCCTTGCCTATGCGAACGCACTGCGTTAAAATAGAGCTCTGCGATTGGTTCGTTTAGCAGGCCTATTACATAAAAGGAATCGCGATAATCGGACGCAATTCGTCGTTCAATTTACTTGATATTAAATTTTATTCGAGAGTTAATTTTGTTTCACGGAGTGGGACGAACATCGTCCGCTTATCGCGAATGTTTTATGTAATAAGCCTCTATTTCAACCTTTGAAGATTTCAACGCATTCTTGTTTATATGCGGATCGCAGAAGAAGGCTAGCCCTCCTATACAAATTCATATTCATAATATTCGTTTTAACTCTATAGCAATATTCAATAGCTTATTTTTAAGCTTAGCATTAGAGTTCAAATGAACTTAAAGTATGCTATGGACTTAAAAACCCGTTGAAGAAAACGACTATTCAAATAATTACACCCGTATTTACAAACATTACTATGAGGTCTCACAATGCCCACATACTCACAGCGTCAACAAACGAACCAATCACACAGCTCTATTTCAACGCAGTGCGATCGCATGGCAATGATCGTTTGAGTATTGTTCTCGAATACGGGTGTAAGTTAATTATTTAGTTATAGACAAATTTCAAAAGTGACTAGTTGACGCAAATAGGAAATCAAGGAAAATGTCGAGTGCTACCATTACTCAATAATATAGAGTTAAATACATATTTCAAAATATAGAAGAATATTATCATTTATTTCATGTAAGAATATTTTAACAACGGTAAAGCATCCTTTCAAACAATAATCAGTTCGTCCTTGGGGATACTATAGAAGAATTTCTTTATGTTTTTTATAACGATGTTTACAATTTCTTCTACAATTGGTTTTCCGAATTCTTCTGTAACAGCTTTCCAGTTTTCATTAAGGAATGTTAATACTGCTTCACCTAAAAAACACATTTATTTAGGTACTATTTATCAGTGATTAAAGAAGTTTAGGTATTATTAAAATTACTTGCATAATCAATAACAGGGAATATAAAAACGCACTTTAAAAATAATGTAGCACACTTTAAAATGTTTAGCTTTAAAATTAATTGAAAAAACAATAAAAATAATGGTTTCCACTATAAATATGCTTAGCTTTAAAATTAATACTTTGCACTACCCAAATTAAGTACTTGTAGACCTTTGGTAAACAGACGATTAGATGCGACGACGAGCGAGCGTAGTGAGCGAGGAGGAGATTAGATTCCATTGTGACCAACAACGCACGAGCCGAGCGAGCGAAGCGATCGTGCCGCGGCACCGGACGTGCCAGAACCGACCTGCTGGCGTGTTTGCATTATGCAAGAACTTTATAATCATTTATGCCACAAGTTGTTAATTGTGACAGTTGTCAATCTGACATTTTAATGTGCGTTCAGATACTAACTGGTGTCGGAGTTGGGACACAGTTATAGTGCAAACCATTATTTTTGTAGTGATAATATTATTATAGATCTATTGTTACATCGAAGTGCTGATATAAAATTTTACAGCTGTTTTCATTAAATTTAAAGTGCTATTAAATACATCCCATAAATAACAACGGAGAATATAGAACACACAGATACAGGATCGAGAAACAAATAATCTACAGAGCACAACTTTTCATAGGGTTATCATAAAAAAGTTATATTGATAAATCTTCGTAGATTTATTTCCTATTATTCTAAGCTCACTTACTAAGATTAGGACTTCCTTTTATTAAATTAGTAATATTGAAAATTACTCTGCCATGCGTGTAATCGAATATGAATTTTTTAATATCATGATATACTGTTCCATTTCTGACTCGATCTTCAAATCGTAATGTCGCCTTAATAGACATGTTTTCTGAAAAATAAAAAAAATACTATATCTTAGAAATTTTCAATAATAAGAAACAACTGCTTCAAACACTAAAGTATCCTAATCATGTTATAGTAAGATTATAAATTCATTGCATGTTTACATTACTTACACGCTTGTGTTGTACTGGGTTCGAATTTAACTACGATCAAAAGTTTTGAGAATAAAGTTATGTAAAACTTTATGATTTTCTATTCTTTTGATATAATATATCAACTTTTTACTTACTTGCGGTTATATGAGCTTCACCATCACCATTGATAGAGAAAAGGAGTACTCGACCAGTTGCTTTGTAAAGGCCACTTACGACAAGATCGCAATGCAAATCAATTTTAGCTGCGGTGTCTTCATACCTATCAAATAAACGTTAATATCAAATTAAATATCAAAGATCGATTACTTACTAAAACTTAAGAACTTTTATATTTATCGCTGTTATATTTCAGAAATTATATAAATGCACGTGCCTGCCCATGGTTTGGTTTTAATCATTACCTATCAAAATACATTTTTGTGAAATCTTGCCCAATGCCACATCATCGAAAAGCTATTGCGTCATGGATTGCATTTACACAATCCACTAATTGAAAACGAATCCACCAATCCACTATTCGAATCGAAACTGAGACGTTTCGCTCGCTTCGCGCGCTCGCGTCTCAGTTTCTAGATTGACTAAAAATGCTTTTGTCCGTTTGTCGGTTCTCGCCTAAAGGTCGCATTTTTCAACCGATTTTGACGAAAATTATCGAAAAAAAGGTGTAAAACGAATCTAATAAAATTTATTAAACATATGAAAAAGCAAGACAATTATCGATTTGTTTTTAATTTTACCGCTATTACCAGAAAGTCAGATGTTAAACAATATATAACATTCCCGCGATTTCAGTGACAATTTAAAAATGCTTATTATGTGAGCTTATTTGAATTAAGAATTTTTCAATTTCAATTTCAATTCCGCCTAAGTTTAGTATTGCCAGAAATATAACACGCAAAATAACTTCAAAAAGGCCGCGAACTTTTCCGTCACGATATACTTACACGACTGAATCAACAGTACATTTTCTCAAGCCAGCAACTGTTCCATTTGTAAAGTTAATCTTGAGTCCTCCAGCCAGCAATAATTCCACATTGTTTTGCTGAAGTGGGTCTAGTTCTTCTATGCCAATGTTGGGAATACCCCTTACAAACTGTGGTATGACTTCTTGAACAGTTTTCTTTAGACAGTCTGATTTCAAACCCGTACATGGTATTATGTAGTTAGCTGTAAAAAATTTATGTTATTATGATATGTTTATAGTGTTCATGAATATTTGAGACAAGAATCTTTGTATTTTTGTGTAAATGTCTGAAAAGATAGGATTAATTGAAACATTTTATAGACATTTATATCTATTTATGTGACCTTAAACCCATACACAATTAAGATCTATTCTATTCTAATTTATGTATGTCTATGGAAGTTCAACTTTTCTCAAATTACCAAACTTCACAATCTGTTACTGTAACTTTAAAAATAATAATAAAATTTATTTAATAAATATTTTAATTTAAGCCTCGAGTAGCGTATATAATTATAATAATGGGAAGAATGTTTAACATAACAATTTTAAGCATATAATAATATGTTAACATCTGTATTCCATTTATTTTATTGTTTTATGTTGTTAGTAAGTGACACAAATGTTAAGGGGATAAAAAGTGCCTAAATTTTTCAAAAATATATTTTTAGTCCTAAACATATAAATAGAACAAAATAGTTATAAAAAAGCGAAAATTATCACCATTCTAAATACCCATAAATCAAAACACAACTTACGTGCTACTTTTGCACACACAAAGTTGATAAGTGCTACAAAAATAATCACGCTCTTTAACATTTTGACTCAAATATCCGAAGAACGGTTACAAAATTGCATTAAGTACTGGAACGGAGTTAAAAAACCTTGACCAGTAGAAAGGTTGTATAATGTAATGAAGAACTGGAAACTTTTAACTTATCTACATCTTGATTTTATACAGTTTGTCTTTGTGATTACGAGAGTTGAATATCATTATAAATCTTGTTCATCTTGAATTGACATTAATTATTTAGTAGTAGTTAGGCGGTATTTACACGTAAGTCAATTAGCGCTTTTTATCGACAATCGCTTGTAATTGATTAAAATCGCCTGCCAAGTTGCCTGTCAAGTCGACTCGTGTATATACCACATTTTAGTAGTGACATCAATATTTTCCTCTGACTAAGATTGTTATAACAACCCCATATTTTTTTAGCCAGACTGTCGTCAACTGCTCCAACACCATGACTTTTTATAATATTTGTATTAAATTATTTATAGTTGGAATCGAAATATTTTGCAAACTAAGTGATTTAAAAAAACCTTTTTAATATTATTCAAACCAGTAATGTAAGCTTTATTTTCTGTTTGTGATATTACCGAGATTGTTTGTTCGAAAACTTACAAGATAACAATATTCATTATGTTTGTTATTATAAGTTTTTTTAAAAATCCGGCTCTCGTACTAAGATAGCCAACTTGAAAGACATTGACATTTTAAAACGCTTGCTTCCTTGTAATCTGATATTTCAATCTTCAATATCGCCGTTTAGTTCTTATTATTAAAGACATAGAGTCCAATATTAAGTATTCATTTAAAACACCACGTTTTGCAAAGTTTGTGAACTTTTCATCAACACCAACTTAAAAGTGAGTTTCAGTTTACTTATTCTATTAGAGGATGCATTAGTTTGCTTTTGTGGTTTGCGGTTTTCAATGTAAAGACAAAAGTTAAGATTGTAAAAGCTAAATTATTTTGTAGCTTTTACAAAGACAAAGGTAAAGTTTATTAAAGCTATTTTTTTTACTAGAAAAAGCTAATCTAATTCAATATTCAAATGGAAATCGAACCCACGGCCTTTTAGCAGTCCCGGCGAATGTTCTGACCGCTTAGCTATCGAGTCGTTAACATATTTGTTGAAATCTAGTACCTACTTCTCACTTTGTAAGCCAAAGTTATTCCAGCAAAGTAAAGAGTGCACCCTCGACATTCGAAAAGAAATTTTTTTTCAGATTTTTGACCATCGATTAAGAAGAAGTAGCTATTAAAAGGAGGAGCTCGGTAGCGCAGTGGTAAAGCGCCTGGCTTAGCGATTGCTAAGTAACTTTCGCAAGGGTCGGTCATGGGATGGGTGACCAAAAATTTATTAGCTCCTCCGTGCTGCGGAAGGCACGTTAAGCCGTTGGTCCCAGCTGCATTTGCAGTCGTTAACACCCACCAATCCGTATTGGGCCCGCGTGGTGAGGCATGGCCTATCCTCCTTATCCACCCATGAAGGCCTGTGTCCCAGCAGTCGGGACATTAAGAAAGGCTGATGGTCGTGGTCAGCTATATAAATATTATAATTTAATTTAATTATTTTTCGTAATACGTACCTGGCAGGTTATTTTTACCCTAGGGTATCTTTTGCTAAAACTACGAAAATTGCTTGACTATTGAAATTGTGATAAAAATTAATTAACTATGTTAATTAACTTTGGACTTCATATAAGTCCATTAAAATACAATGTACGCTCACAGCGTTGGTTCTAGCGATTTAATCAATAGAAGCCATACTATTTATAAGCCAAGGATACATTTCTGGTTCAGAATTAAAATAATGAACTTACACCGCGTTGTATTTCTTGTTCATTAAAATATTAATCCTCAATTGTTATAGAAAACTACATAATGTTGTAAAGATTTAATTTCGATATAATTCCTTTCAAATGCTGTGAAAAGTGATGAGAGCTTTTATCCTATTTATATATGGAAAGACAATGATTAACTAATCACCCTATATGTGTTTTTATACAACGAAAATATTTGTTATAAACGCTTATTAACTGGTTATGAAATAACTAAATAAAAAATCATCTGGGCCCCTTCTTGTTGTCCGTCATCAGACATCCATAGGTATGAGTTGAGTATTTCATTTCGCTGCTAACCAAAATAATTAATGCACTAATATTTGAAAAAAAAAACACGTCCTTCTAGCATAAGGTATATCCGCACTTTTAGATCTGTCGACTTCTTATAAATAATTTAAAGAAAATATGAATGGATGTTTATAATTGTTTGTAAAGAGATGAACAGTGACAGGAAATAATTGAGAGAGGGACGCATTGTGCTAACCCCAAATAAATTGAAATAAGGGGTAGGGTGATGATGATGATTATCTTCTTATAAATAATACAGTTCCCATACGAAATATTTTGTTAGTAGCCAGCCTAAAGAGGGCTATTAAGCCATGATTACGGCGCAGGCTTTCCCCTATTTAGTGAAGAGCGTATTTTTCTTGTTACCCAGACATATTAATCATATCCTAATTGTGCCCTTTTTCGGGGATTACATCAAGCAACTTGGCGAGATTTATCAGAAACGCTTAGTTTTCTTTTGTGGCAACTCATAATCATGACGGCGAAGTTTTTTCTGTGTTAGTATTGCACACAATAATTATCTCGATGCGTTAAAAAAATAATCATAATATTGAAAAAATTATTTACTACTGCTTATTAGAAGTACTTACCTAACGGTGATATTGACGAAATAAATTATAGTAAAAGCATTGGTTTACAAAGCTTTTCTTTAAAATTAAACATTATTATCACGCTTCGTCTTCGACCAAGGAGGTGCTAAATCCATATCTTCGATTTTAGTTTTTGAAAAATTTATTGATTTCACGCTCCACGCAGCTATCAAAGTATATTGAAAGTAAACATCAACAATAAGAAGTACTATTAATAGTGTCTAGTTGAGCCATCTGCTCGTCCATTGAAATCGGAGAGAGTAAAATTTTTTATAAGAATTGTTTTTGACTAAGATGTTTTTATTTTATTTTATATAATTATTACCTACAATACTTTGTAATCACAGCAAACCCATGAACTTTATTGAAAGGTAGGTACTATAACCTAAAACCTCTAAAAACTAAGATTTGTTTTGAGGCCGTCTCTCTCCTCTTCAATTATACTCTATCTCTAGGGGTTTTTTTATCTGGTAATCATTCAATGAAAAGGGCACCTGCCACTTTCCAAGATATTGCTGTTTTAAGTTTGACAGCTGTCATCTGAAATAAAGATCTCGCCAAGACCTTTAATTTTTTCAAAGACACCAATAAATTTAAAACTTATAACTATTCATATCACTTTACTCTATAATACCGTAGACTGCCTCGACGCGGCTGAACTACAAACCAGTCCCACCTTTGGGAACCTCCGCGGCTGCCCACATCTGTCATCCGATCATCTACCCAGTGAGCTTATTTTGTTGCCCAATCGCAATTTCTGAATTACGATTAAGACCCCCGAAAAAAAGTTCTACAATTTTTTGTCCGGCTAATCAAGTTTTTTTCATTATTTTTTTTTATTTTTGCAAAAGTTGACAAAAACTACCCAACTGATTTCCAAAATTCAAGCACCATTCGATAGATTTCCGCGCTTTGCACATTTTGACACTACTCCCATAAAGATAATATCTCCAATTTTGACTGATCGACGGCCATGTCACACTTTTGGCTGAACATCCGGCACATACACTGGTGATCACATAAACATTTTCAATGTTAAAATAGCAATGTTTTTATTTTTAGTACTTAGCTCAAACCGAGGAGGTTGGTCAGTGTTATAAAACTTTTAATTTGTTGTTAAGAATTCTTTTCGAATTATTTTGGGTTGTAATTTTTTTGGTGACGCATTATTTTAAAAGAGATAATTACGTGTTTTAAATTAAGACAGTTCCCGCGGTGAATTTTATTTAATATTGTAAAATAATAATATAATACATGATTTTAATAAAACTTTACGTGGAATTTATAAAAACCCATTAGTCTATTATTTTCAGAAGGTGTCGACACCTATCAAATTCTATAAGTGACTACGAGGGAATGTAATGATCATTACATTCCCTCGTAGTCACTTCTAGAATTTGATAGCAAAACTGCTGAAAGTGGCCGTTTTTGACACATTTGCTACCTACTTCTACTAATGACTACGAGAGAATCTTTAAGCATGCAAACCTTCTAAAAATACTAATAATAAATTTATACTAATAAAATACTAATCTATGGGTCTTAAAAATTCCACGTAAAGTTTTATTAAAATCATATTCTATTAACAACTCATTAAATAATAACAATCTCTGAGGGCGCTAATTTACTTTAATTTCTATATTTTTATTTTATTTTTGCTAGTATTCAGAAAATACCTACTATTAAATAATAAAATAGTAGGTACCCAAATGAAACAGTAAAATTAAATGATTGGTTATTAACTTTTTCTTTTGTTTCAGTCGATAAAAGTGGAATCAACATTTCTTGCCTTCATAATAGCGTTTGCTTGCATCGCTCTAGTCATACCATCATACCTCTTCATCCTGGCCGTATTATCGCTTTTCTCAAAGTCCCGATGTGATGATGAAACTGAAACCGGAGCCTTATTCCCTGAGGCAGGAGAGTCAGATTGTAATGACAGGGTGTTGGTAGCCGTGACACTTTTTGTAGTTCTGTTTTGTTGGTAAGTAAATCTTTTAATTTCTAATTTAAGACAAAAAAATTTGAAGCTCCCATACTAACTAGACAGCTTAAGCGTTGTATTAGTATGGGAGACTATTTTTTTATCGTTTTTCGACCCATGACTTTTTGGCGATAATTATTAATTTCATTGATATTGGTACAAACTACCTAAACTTACCTAGACGGATTTAAACGACCATGAAATAATGTTGTAAATAGATCTTTAGAGTGTAATAATATAATAAAATACGAGTATATTAAAAAGTTAAAGTGTCAAATCGAAAGTTCTTATGGCACTCCTAGGGATTCCCTGGTAATAGTAATGACGTCGACCCACTTTAACACATTCTTTTCTTTTGTTGTACACGCGACAGCACGTCAGGTTATACAGTTAAACTGCGAAAACAGCTTTTATTACGTAGGGCATGAAGGCGGTTCAAGGTCAACATGTATAGTCTGAGGTGCCGTCGTGTGTACATCTATTTATTATTAATTATGCAACTGATAGTACACAACAAAATGAAGACAGTAATAAAAGGAGCTCGGCGGCGCAGTAGTATAGCGCCTGGCCCAGCGATTGCGGAGGTTAAGCAACTTTCTTACGGGTCGGTATTGGGATGGGTGACCTAAAATTTATTATATCGAGCTCCTCCCTGCTTCGGAAGGCACGTTTAGCCGTTGGTCCCGGCTGCATTTGTATTCTTTAACACCCACCAATTCGCATCGGGCTCGTGTGGTGAGTAATGGCCCATTATCCACCTTATCCACCCATAAGGAAGGCCTGTGCCCCAGCAGTTGACATAAAAAATGGCTGGTGGTCAATAAAACTGAATACGATCAAACAAATTGGACTCAAAATCTTAAAGATTATCATATGTTACTTTTTAACATTTTAACATCAAGAGAGAGCATTTAGATTTTTTATTAAAGATCACTGAAAGAACTTACTTAATAAAAAGAAATAAAATTAATAAGGAAGTATGAGTAAGTTGACGTTGAGAAAACTTCCACCTCATGTCATCACAAAGCCGTGGAAACTCCTCGAAAGTGCCGCGACACAGTTCCACATTAGTTCTTATAAGCACACTGTAACAAGTTCTTAATTCATTTTATGCTGCCTCTCATAGTTAGCGAATGCTTTTAATCTTGTTTTTGTGAATTAGGTAATACAACTCTTGCGAAACTTTTGAAAAGAAGAAAAGTGAATTTTCCAGTCCATTGAGTTTACGTTTATGATGTGAGACGTATCTACATCTACCTATTAAGAGGTCGACGGACAGTGAGCTTCCTATACAAACGTTATACCAAAATAATTTGCAATTTGAGCATAATTAACTCTTCTTGTGATGTTATTCAGATTGAGACAGTAATTGTCTAGGGTTCTATTAAATTTAAAAAAAAAACAATATACCAAACCAAATAAGAGTTAATGCGTTTTACAGATTTATATGAAAAAATGTAATTGGCAATTATTTTAAATTGGGTTACAATTTCGTATTTTTTATATTTTTTATTAATTCTTATTTGGTTTGGTATATTGTTTTTTTTTTAAATTTAATTGAACCCTAGACTAATACTGTCTTAATCCGAACAACAACACAAGAAGATTTATTACGCTCAAATTGCAAATCATTTTGGTATTACGTTTGTGTAGGAAGTTCACTGTCCGCGGCCTCTTAAATAATCAGAAGAAGCTAATGATTACTTTTAATGCAATACTTACAGTATACTAATATCGGGGATGACAGTGAGCAACGAGCAAGCGCACGCGGCTGCGATGGACAGCCGCAACGTCATACACTGCGCCTGCGCCGATATCGCTTCCTGGCTCGTGTCGGCTGCGCGGGAACTGCACCACAGCCTTATACCGCCAGTGGACCTTGTTCTGCATGCTTATAGGGAAGATTTGAAAAGTAAGTCCCCACTATAATTCAATATTCAAAAAATATTGAATAAAAAGACTAAATAGATTACAAATCAAAACTTTTCGATGAATAAATATCTTATGAAAATATCGATATTTTTTTACAAACTGTTCTGAAAAAAAACGTAATTTTCATAACTTCTTTGATTTAAAATATTTATCAATTGCTTGATATTATATCGATCATGAAAGTCAACTATCTGTAATAATAAAATCCTCATTTTAGTTTCCTTAACATTTACAAAATAGCTTGAAATTGACTCCTTTTTTGTTAGAAAAATACTTTATTTGAAGTAACTTAACCAAAACTATTTTTTTTTACCTTAACCAAAGTGGAATAAAACATTACTTCATAAAGATTGTATAACATAAGCGTTCACGGCTGTTACATAAATTAAAAAAAAATTTTAAATGAAAAATGCTACTTTTCGGAAAACCATACCTACGACTACGGTTATCTTTTTTATTGAATTTTATGTCTCGAATTTTTTTCTTCTGCCGTACTTTTTAGAGCGCGATTTTTCCGTAGTTGAGGTTAAGTTCTTAATTTTAATTCTTTGGGGTTGAAAATTGGGTGAAAGTAATAAAAACCACGACCAAAAGCTAAAAAGTGCTAATAAAGCCATTTCATTTAATACCTAACACCTTTTTTTAGTTCATGACTTTCCTTTAGAGGACGTCATATTTAATTTAATGTATCAAATCAATCGTTTATTTGCAAAACATGTGGTTTGACAAAGGTCTTAAACATAAAATGTGCCGTTACATGCTGCCATATTCTCATACTCATAATGTTTTCGCGCAAATATATTGAAAAACGTAGTATATATAATATAACTGTATAATTTTCGACGATTCTATATGAGCCCATAATTAATTAAATTATCTCCCTTTTGACGTGCGGCTCGTAAAAAAAGGTTTTTCAGAGTCGTGATGTTCACCAATTTTTTTTTGCTCACTGTAAAGTTGTAAATAATTAATACTAAAAAAAACCTCTTACTATTTTTTCTACTTACTTTCTTCATTATATTCGTTGTTAAGTGGACACATAATGATTAAATCATTATTTCAACAGAAATATCTAGAAAAACTCACGCTTTTATTGTTTGTGGCTTACTTGACAGATTCAACTTAATTCTTTTCAGTTGTTACTGAACTCAGTTGCCACGGCAGCAGCTGAGACCTAGGGTTGTTTCACGGTCTATGTTTATTAAAATAGGTATAATACATTTTCAGATATCGAGATACTTTTGGGAGAACCTATACAACAAGCTATAGCATCGGAGAGTGGTATCGAATTAGTATTCGACTCTTTAGCTGACATTATATCAGGTAAATTATCATAAATATTTTCTTTTATTAGCCGACAAGAAAATTCACAAGTCCCGTTTACCCGTTTTATCGGAGTAAACACACTTGCAATAAATCGTTACCGATTATACAAAAAAAACCCATAGTAAATGTTTTCGTGCAACTTGATAACTGAAACTAATTACTTCCATGCTTAGATTATTAAGCTTCGATGGTTATAATTATTTTTGTGGTTGGTAGCAAATAGACAATCGCTGTTTGATAATTGGGCTATTTATATGTGTCGCCACCAGTCACCTGTGACTGTCGACTTTTAGTCACCTAACAAGTCGCTAGTAAAGTTGAATCGCAGGTGTCACATCGGTGACAGTGTCGCTGTCGTCTATTTTGACGACCTCCATGGTCGAGTGGCTTTGTACACCGGTTTTCAAGGAGTCTCCATCTCTGAGGTCCCGGGTTCGATCCCCGGTTGGGTCAATATAGAAATCGAACTTTTCTATATTGGCTCAAGTCTGGGTGTTTGTAATACCACCTGTTGTCTCTGATTTCCATAACACAAGAGCTTTAGCTACTTACTTTGGAATCGGAGCAATGTATGTGATGTTATCAAATATTATTATAATTATTATATTATTATTTAGTTGATGGTGTTACCTAGGTAACAATATGTAATAACACTTAGTCCAGTTTTGGCCACCAAATCAGATAAGTTTGTGAAATCACGTGCGGCCAACCGAATTGCCATTTACACAGTCAATTTTCGCCGTTCGGTAAAAGGCTGTCACCCGTGTAAACCACACTTAAAAATATATTATTCACCTGTATATCGTGCGTGATAATTTAGTAATTATACAATAGATCGTAGTAAATTTAAAATATTGAAAACAATAAACGCAAACAGTTAACGCATGTTTTAAGTAATTTCAAAACATCTGTATAATACTACAGTCTTCAAAATATTGCGTTTTGTATTCAAACAAAACTCGCGTTTAAGTTAAATTACGGCTTATTTCCTTTGAAGCTATATTACACGCATAAATTTGTTTGAACAACGTAAAGTTCGAGTTACTCCAATCTTATTTATGATTGTTTTGATGAAGAAATATGAAGATCCTTCAAAGTTTTAAGAGTTGCCCCTTTTAATCTATGATAGCATTTGGTAGTAAAGTCTTCTTAGAACTTTGGTCTTAAACCTTTCAATATACGAGGCACTTTTAAGTTCTCGGGGTAAATTACGTAATAGCCATTTAGAAAATATGAACGGTTCATGTCAAGCTAAGCTCTAAAAAACTGTCATATCAATATGAAATTATAGTTTTTTCTTTCAAATATCATTATAATAATAAACACTACAGTGTAGTATAGTGTTTTAAATTTCCATGGTTATTGACCTTATTAGAATAAACTATATCGGGATTTACACCATGTACCTGTTTATTTTTGAGACTCCGATATTTCGGTGCAGTTGCATGCGGAAGAACTGTCGATTGCGGGTAGATGTTATTGGCAGACGAATCGGTCTACCCTCCGTCTATCCGTCTAGGTCTTTTATTATTACACTCGATACCGGTACCACTGTCTGCAAACTCACTACTCACTCGAATCTGTTCACGACACACGACACTTACTGTATCTGTACGCGAAACAGCACTACAGTTTAGTGTTTATTATGTAGTGACTAAACAATACAACTTTTAATTATTGTATTGTACAGATAACAGTATAAACGAGCTACCATAAATAAAAATGTAAATTCTTAATAATACTTATATCCGTGATACCAACTTTTTCCTCTCCTTGCTTTGCGAGAACTTAACCAGGTTTTGGCAGGTCAACTAAACAATTTTGAAGAAATCTCATAGGTTCCTAAGAAAAACTCCCAAAGAAAATGGAAATAAGTATTTTTTAAAACTAAAATTAGATTATTAATAATTTAACAATAACAATTTCCAGAAAGCGAAGATCTCTCAAAAAAGATATCTTCCTTGCGAGACGTGAGCGTAAAAGCTGGGTCTCTGGCGGCTGCTGCTGCAGATAGGGTCAAAGACCTATCCAATCAGCTGGACAATTTGAAGAAACACTGCACTGCGAAGGACACTCCTCTTTGTGACACTGTGAACACAAACTCTTTGGAACTGAAAATGAAGTTTGAGTGGGTAGGTAAAGTATGTGGAGTTTTTACATTCATCTTTACTTCGATAACAATTGCATTCTCGATGTATTTTTGATTGCTGTTTTTTCATGCCTACTGCTTATCATTGTGCATCTTATACTACATGCACTGTATATAGAAAGTGTTTCTATTGCAGATTCTCCATGAAAAGCAATTACTTGAACTTCGTTCTCTTGGCGTTGAAGACTTGACACGAGCTATAGAAAACGCCAGAAAAGAGTTCAAATCCTTACCCTCTGCTATAACTACTCAAACAATACAAGCAAGAAAAGGTTAGACTCTTTACCAATAAATTAAATACTTGGCTAAAGAAATATTTTGTTCACGTTATTTATAAAAATAAGTATTAGTAATGCGAACGTGGGTTTGTTTGTTACGCTTTCACGTCTAAATTACTCAATCGATCGTTGCTTGGAACTTTGGAAACACAGGACATAGTTAAGTACCTATATCTAACACCCGTATCCACAAACATTACTATGAGATCTCACAGTGCCCGCTGACGCACAGCATCCCAACTACCAATCACACGTAATACGTAAAACAAACGAACCAATCACAGAGCTCTATTTCAACGCAGTGCGTTCGCAAGGAACGTTTGAGTATTGTTCTTGAATACGAGTGTAAATCCAAACTTTCAGTTGAATTCTCCGGAAAACCATTGCAAGCTATAACCATATGTCAGCAAAGTTATCAAATGTTTTGCTTGCAGACATACTGGGCGACATCGAATCGCGGCGGCAAGCCGTGCACAACTCCGCCAAAGTTCTGAATGACATAGTGGTGCATCTCACGACCGGACTGCATTCCGTCGCGAGACAATTAGAAGCGGGCTTGGACAGGGTTCAGAAATACGACTACTGGCGATGGACTCTCATGTTAGGTGATTAGTTAAAGTGATAATTAAAAACAAATCCTTCCTTTATTGCACGCTCGGATCGTTTACCACTCTGTGGTTAATTCACAATACGCGGAATATCACGCCATGTAGTATTAGCAATTCGCTCGTCGCGATTTTGCGTGGCCTGACGGTTACTTTAAAAAGTTTGTTGCAACGACTGGTGGTCTATTCCCGAAACAAACGGATCGGACATGTTTATTCGGCTTCGTGATAGCTCAGGATTATAATAATGTTCTTAATGGCATTATACGCAATTAGAGGCGGGCTTAGACAGAGTGCAGAAATATAACTACTGGCGGCGAAGTCTCATGATAGGTGAAAAATTTTTTGGGCTAACAACAAAAACATGTAGTAACAACAACAGTGATAGATAGGTTAAAATAATCTAAATTTATAAAGACGCTATAAAACTCTAAAGAACAAAATAAAATGGTAGTATTATTATTACCTATTATTTATTTATTTTTTTCAGTGTGCGTAGTTACTTTTGGTTTCGTCATGACGTTGGTGATGTTTGCAATGATGTGTGGATGTGGTCACGCCAAGGATCACGGCAAACGCACACTTCAAGTGTGAGTATAAATCAAACTATTATTTTGTAAATAAGTCAACTATTTACAAGTTTCATTTTGCTTTCAGATCGGCAGTATGGTTGTGTTTTTCATCAATCATTCTTTGGGGCGTCATATCAGCTATATTTCTTATAACTGGACATGCAGAGGTATTTTATTCTCTTACATTATCTATTGGTCTACATTTTATATGTTGATTAGTAGTAAGTACTTTAGTTTCAACGTCTTTTTGCTTGATGCAACTTACGAACATTGAGCTATTACCTTACACTTTTGCTGTTAAATATATCGTAGGCAACAAGTACGCAACTTTTTAAGATAGTTTCAATGAGTTTTATTTTAAAAAACAATATTAATATAGAATCAGCCTCCTACGATACGGTTTATAATTCCAACATTGTCCTGGTAGCTTCAACTCAAAGTACTAATATCCTTCAAAGTTTTTATTTCAATATGTAGGAACAAGCGGAAGTCTTTTAAATGAATAAACTTACATTAACGTCCGCTATAAGTACTTGACTTATTTTTATCATCATTCAGTGTGCTATTGACAGGTGTACGTATGCCACGCCCTATGGGATAAACCGCAGTACCCAACTTTGACGGCTCTCCTAGACAAGCCTTCGCCGCTGCTGACTAATGACGAGGGAATCTTCGACGCCCTCTTCAGGGATCTTGCCAATGTCACCGTTGATGTTTCAGTCAAGGATGTTTTGAGGTAAAAGTTTCAAAAATGAACCACACAATAAAGACGCTACGTGTCGATAGTAAATTGTATAAAAAATAGTTTATTCACACATTTTATATTTTTCAAGCAAAGGGTCTGTTTCAAGAAGACGGATGGCACCGTACTCAATATTTGCTTTAATTTTAAATGCTTGAAAAGAGTTTTAAAACACACTCAATCTTTACTAACTAAACTAGACTACTATCATATTATTAACTTTTCTTAAAATAAAATATTTCTTTAGACTGACTCGAACCGATCACTTGAAAAGTCTGTGAGTTTTTCGTTTTAAACTTGTATCAACTTTCACAATGTTTCCAAAGACTATAAGAATACATCATACACTCACGAGTTTTAGGTATTAAAGTTTGAGACCGGGAAGTAAATCAGCAAAAAGCGATCTTCAAAAAAAAATTATTTCAGTAACATTATGATTCCATATATTTCTGTCTTAAGCACTTTTATTATTAATATTTTGTTTATAGTACACCATTATTTTTTTGTGTATGTAGAGAATGTGAAAAGGATAGTCCAGCCTACATAGTTTTCCAACTAGACAAAGTGTTGGACGTGAACAAAGAAACATCTTATTTCGAATGGGCAGAACTGCAAGCAGACTTGGGCAGACTTGCGTCTTCCATAGATGTGGACCTTCTCAAAACAACCTCCACTAATTTCTATAGATTGTTGAATCAGATGCTGGTGGTATCAGATGTGAATTTAGCAAAGTATAGGTGAGTCCAATAATTGTATTAAAAGCAATGATAAAAGATAGCCTTACTGTTCTGGGAAACTATTTCACATTTCTTTTGTTACTCTTCGAGTTCGAAAAGACCGACTAAGTTGCATCCATTCTACGTTAACCCTTCAACGCCGGCCCGGACGCCTGGGTCCAGCTATAAAATCACTATATGCCGTTCTGTAAAAGCCCGCGCGGACTCCTGCGTCCGGGATCATGCGTCCGCACTGTTTGTTAGCGTAGAACTAAATAATGAAGATGTTTCAGTCTTTAACTGTTGGTATTTGAATATGGCCAACATATTCATAATTAAAACACAATTTACTGATTGAATAAATATAGTGTAATTGCGAAGTTATCTGGTAAAAAATACAGGGAAAATACGGCATTTGTTTTGTTCTGTTTGCTCCTATTCATAGTTATTTACATAAATTGGAAAACCTTTATAAGAGAGTCCGACGCGTCCGGCGTGAAAGGGTTAAAACACAATCTAATAAATATCAAACATTATTTAATATTTCCGAATTGTTCCTCAATATAATTTAGTAGGTAAATTTTAATATGATGGATTGTCTTCAGGATGGACTACAATGGACCTATAATGGGTAGAGATTTACCATCACTAGTGGACCAGTTGCAGAATATAGCTGCCCAGATATCGGACCTTAGTACGGCAGGACGTTTGGAAACTTTGGGTAATATTTAAATATTTTGACAACATCACATACATTGCTCCGATTCCAAAGTAAGTCGCTAAAGCACTTGTGTTATGGAAATCAGAGACAACGGTGGTATCACAAACACTCAGACCTGAGCCAATATAGAAAAGTTCGTTTTCCAAATTGACCCAACCGGGGATAGAACCCGGGACCTCAGAGATGGTGACGCCTTGAAAACCGGTGTACAAAGCCACTCGACCACGGAGGTCGTCTTCGAAATCTTATACATTCTGATTACATTTCAAAATGTTTAGTAACTCAGTCAGTTTAATTTATTCATAAACGTTAGTTGTTTATTCGCCTTTTGAGGCAGTGGTCGCTATCGTTATTTGAATCAAATTTTGAATAACTGAAATCAGTACGGAAATAATAGTAGTCGGAAAAGTTCGCGGCTTTTTTGAAGCACGAATTTTGCGTGTTACATTTCTGGCAATTAACTTAAGCGGGAATGTAATATACTGTTGGACAGCTTACTTTCTGGTTCCTCGCTGTGGTATCTTTATTATTTTAGTACAAAAAGGTGGCGAACTTTTCCGACTACCTAATATTTAAAAAAATACGCAATTTTCTTAACATTCAATACTAACATTCATTTTTGGTTAATACGCAAAGTTACAGTTTAGGTTTTTTTCTTTTCAGCAACTCGTACTAAAAGGCTTTACATGACAAACATTAAGCCTTTAGAACAAGCTAGAACCGACGTAGTCTACAAGCTGACAGAATTGGAACTACAATTAATGCCTTTCAGGAGAAAACTGAACATATCGCTAAGTCACATCCACACCGCACAGTACTACATTGATAATCAAGGCGACGTTATTGCACAAAAGGTAAAATACAAACTGACATTTTAACTTTTAAGGCTCCTATATACCTCAAGTGGCGCCTCAAGTGGTTGTTTGTAAATAAACGATAGAACTTTAGCTTCAATCTGTACATGTGAATTTTTCATACATTATGTATTTAGCGTGCAATAAATTTAATTAAAAGGAGGGCGCCACTTGATGTATATAGGAGCCTTAACGAAAAAATCTACCCAGAAAAAAATGCGTCAGGAGGTAAAAAAAATACTACCTCTAGTAAAACACTAAGATAACAACTAGGAGACTGGAGCTCACTAAAACTAAAACAACCCAGATTTACTGTACTTTTAATCTAAAAATATATTCAAATAAATATTGGTACTAGTTGTAAGACATTAAAAAAATGCATAATGGTCACTTATGTTGTAAAGTATTTTCAATATTTAAATTTATTTATTTATTTATTTGTTCCAGAAAGTATCGATGTTCGTATCCCGTCTGATATCTCACGCGGCAGGATGGCGGACTCACGTGCTGATGTCAGTAGGCAAGCAGGCTGCGCGGTGCAAGCCGCTGTTTACTGTGTACTCTGCTTTAAGGACTCTATTCTGTACTAATTATATATCTTCCTTGGTAAGTTATTACGTCACATAGACAACAGAATGAAGAGAAGCAAATTGAAAGTACTTAAAAGTGTTAATGGATTAAAACTAGGACTTACGTACTAATGACAAAGGGCAAACACGCCGCACTGTTCGCAAAGTAAGTAACTTCGTTAAAGACTCCTGTTCTGTAATAATTTAAATTAAATAAATTAAATTTTGACAACATCACATACATTGCTCCGATTCCAAAGTAAGTAGCTAAAGCACTTTTATTGTGGAAATCAGAGACAACGGTGGTATCACAAACACCCAGACCTGAGCCAATATAGAAAAGTTCGTTTTCTAAATTGACCCAACCGGGGATCGAACCCGGGACCTCAGAGATGGCGACACCTTGAAAACCGGTGTACAAAGCCACTCGACCACGGAGGTCGTCAAAATTATACAGGGTGATCCATAATAACCCGTAAAAAATTGTTTTTACTTGTAAGGAAAACTGCAAAATGACACCCCTAGACTCAAATAAACTGTTGTATTTGAAAATCGATTCCATTAATGGGCAAAAGCAAAACACAATTAAGGTCTAGGGTTGCCACTTCGCAATTTATATCAAAAGAAAAAAAAACAAATAAGTGGCACTTTTCAGGGTTTATAATAATTGCCACTTATTTGTTTTTTTTTCTTTTGATATGGTAGATAGGGTAATGCGTTGTACCCTATCTGCCATATTCGGCTTTAGGTGTTTTTTTGTAACACGTTGCATATTTTTATGGTAAGTTATTAGTTTTTTGTCCTTCGATACAGAATTGTCCTCCTGTACTATCAGTACAGGAGGACAATTCAGACAGAGGACATGCACGCTGCATCTTGATAATCGCTGATCGCTGTGTAAGAACTCTGCTTAAAGTTCTTTAATCTGTACTAATTGCGCAATAAAAAACAAACAAAATGCAAAAAAAATATAACACTATCAACAGTGTGTAGAAAAAAAAATATATTTGCATCATAAGATGCTTAAGCTGAAATTCATAGGTCTTGCATTATCTGAGTAAATAAGCTTTTCACCTTTCTATGATCCATTGTAAAAATGCGATTAACAAATAATACTTACTTACTTATCTGGCCTTTGCAGTCATTCTCCACAAAAACTCAGTCCCCGGCAGCCTTTACACCGCTCTTTATGCGAATTTTATGCATTTCATGATTCACTAAACACGATTCGCATTTTCATTCCGTGCTGGTCCGTAAAAAGGGATTAAACATTTAAAAAGCTTTACGGGAACAAAGGCATATCACAATGTTATTTATTTCAAAATTCTGTAATTGTATGTTAGCAAAATACAACTAAGTAAATTGTTACGTTGTATTTTATCTCAAATGTGAAATTTTGCATTCCGAATTTTAACATATTGGTTAATTGTGAAACTAAAGAGTCGTTGTTGTTTGAAATTTTCAACATTTAGTCCAAACGTCATGATATTATGATGTTCCAAAAATAAACATATTGCTATCCCTATAACAATGTATTGGACCTACAGCTACGGTGCCACGAAATCAGAGACACCCTGCATTGACTAAAAAGGTATCTTTTAGTTAGCATATGTCATTTTTCTGTAACTTTAAGCTCTGCCTGCACAGCAGAATTAAAATAAGAAAGTAAAAATTAAACTTTTGAGTGCGTATAACCTTTCTGTTTCTGTTTCTGTTATTGCAATGGGTGATATTCAGAAGCGTCAAATCCGGCAAATATTTGTGTTCGGAAAAAATAAAAATTACTAAATTGGGTACGTACTGCAGTTTCTAAGAAATGTGCCGCGCGAAAAATTAAAATAAAAACTAAACTGACTTGATATTTCACACTATCCGACAAATAATTCCGTTAGAGCAATATGTTTTATTTGGAACATCATTATAATAATATGGCGTTTGGACTAAAAGTTGAAAATATTTATATTTATACATTTATAATAAAGAGCCAACTTGCAGAATATCAATACGAACATTTCCATGTAATAGCTATTGTTTAAAATTGTAACAAGTGTAAAATTTACAAAATTTTCGAAGAACATTTCATTACCTTTATGTAGGGTATTATTTATGTGTTTTTATTATCAAATTTCAACAAGGCAGCGATCTTCTTCAAGTTTCGGGTTAACCTAAACAAGTTGTTTGAATATACTTAACTGATCATCACTCGTCGTATCACATAGTACTGGTGATTTGAAAATACGTAATTTTTCAGGATTTTGTGCAGGATCCCATGAAGTCAAACGATATTGCTTGCATGGGACAGCAAAGGCACAGTATTATAAGCCTGTGGCATAGATCATGCATCTGACACGTCTGAAGAATCACCCACATTCTTATTTATTTTCAGCATGGCTGGTGGTTCTGCGGTGTCGTACTAGGTCTCCTGTGGTGTTCTGCGCTAACGCCGCTGTGTGTGAGACTGTGGAGAGTGTACGGATGGAAGATCAGGGCACATGAAGCTATGACGCTCACCAACTTAGGGGGAGGGTTGGTATATATTATGAAATAATTATGATTCTTGGCTTTATATTCAATGAGGAAGGACGGTACTTAAAATAAATCATATTTTGAAATGTTACAAGTACAACTTCACAAATTAAATTCACTATAACAATATTGTTTGTAGTTATTTAAAAGCTAGATAATACTAGCGTTAAAATGCAAGGTGAATTGAGGATATAATTACCGGATATTTTATGTGTTATGCATAGAATAATAACATAAACTGTTGGAAATTATGTTCTTTAATTATTTAATTATGTCTTTTTACATAAGCACGACCTTTTACTCTACACTAACGAAGTCCAGTGATAGCAAAACAGAGCACTAATGTCAAGAAAATGAAAATAAAAAAATCATTCAATACTTTCTGTTTGCAGTGCACAAGAAACTCCAACAACAGCGTTGTGTGACGGCAGCAACTGGAATACACCTGGGTAAGTAAGAATCTTATTTAAATACTTACATCATCATATTAGCGCTAAAGCCATCCTCATTGAGAAACCTTACTGGAAAAATAGGCTGTAACGTTTATTTGTATTTATCATTCAACTTATGACCAACGATTGCAAAAGTCTGTTTACCGCCAGAAAATCGAGATCCTATATACATTGATTTCGTAAAAATCTACTTCAAAAGCAACAAAACTTAAAATGAAGTCAATTACCACTTTTTCTTCAAATAATTCTGCGTCTAAATAAGACTTCATGTAAATAAATTTGATACTAACCATTAATATCACCGAAGTAAATCATTGTAGCCTACGACCGTACCCTTACCTCTAAAATATAAAATTACAAAAATAATATTTTTTCCACAGTCCACCACCAGCACCAAGAAGCGACAGTTGGTGAATCTGTCTTCTGAATAATTAAATGGATAGTCCATTTTTAAGCACAAAACGCTCTGTGCTGCTTCAAGATAGCCATAAAAGTTTCGGGTTATGGACATTTTTTTATCAATAAATAAGTTTTGACAATTTAACTGTTGACAAGCAAGAAAATTGTTATTTTAGTTAGAAAATCTTGTAATCATTAATATCATTATAACGTAAAATCTTTAATTTATTAAACTTTGTAACAAAACTATTTTATTCCTTTTTTATTCAACGCTTCTGCCCGCCACTTCGTCCGTTCTATGAAATTGAAACATCCCATGGTAACTTATAACTGTGATAAAATTATCCTATGTGTCGATTCCATTGAAGTCCACTACATTCAACCAGATGGGGATGGACATAAAGTCTAAAGTATACCCCAGTTTGTCTATTATGATAAGAATTTATCAAAACACCAAATCTTTCTCAAACTCGTTATCAAACTTTGTAGATCAATAAAAAGGCTTCTGCAAAAAGGTCATCCAGCATAAAAATGCGTTTTTTTTTAAATTGCATTTGAAGCAAAAACTAATCAGTGCAACTTTGCAGTCAAGTACTAAATCCTAATGACTAAGGCGGCCTAGAAACAGCGCATTTACATGACATTATGGGCGAAAATAAATTAATATTAATCTACCTGAGTTCATACTACGCATACGTTTTGTATGTTCCTTTCAAACCACACCCTATGTCAGAACTTTACATGAGCCTTATTAGTTTGAATTACTGGCATTACTGCTTCAAACATAATATTATTTTGGTGATTATTATCTATACATGTTTCTTAATAAACTGAACATTATTTAATATTTCTGTACTTGAGATATTATCATGTCGCATGTGTTTCTGATATACTCAATACGCACTTCAAATATTTAGATGCTTAGCGCCAAACGATATCCAATAATAGTCCTATTGACGACCTGAGTGGTGCAGTGGTCAACATGCCGGTCTATCACGCAAGAGGTCCCGAGTTCGATCCCCGGCCGAGCAGAAATTGAAATGATGAATTTTAATTTCTGTGACGGGTCTGGGTGTTACTATGTGTAATAAGTATATATTTAAAAAGTATATAAGTAGTATATCAGTTGTCTAGCACCCATATTACAAGCTTTGCTTAGTTTGGAGCTAGATGGCGCTGTGTAATTTTTTATTTTATTTTTTTATGAGAAGGATTATCTGGTTAATACGGTTCAAAGCAAAAACTATACGTCCTTTTTATACTGAATTATACACAAAGGATTTCTGCCACAACTTATTTGTATAACGCATACCCACCAAACATGTTTTGGAAAGGAGCGGTGAATTAACAGAAAAACAAACAGACCGCCACCGCCCGCCCGAAGGAACCGGAAGGTGTAAATACGCACGGCGCGAGCGGTTGACATTAACGGCTGGCATTGAGCCAACCGATATAGCGACACAGAAGCACAGAGACGCACTATCGAACAGAGACATGTTATTCTATAAAAGTAGTCATTTGCTTTAAAAGACGTTTTTGTAATTCAGCTATGATATAGTTGTTTGGCTGCTTTGTAATTGAAAAATTCTTCCGTTTGTCTTTTTAATTGTGCATTCATACCGAAGTTAATTTTTGTTTATTACCATTAGAAAACAGAGACTTAAGAGCTAATTATAGAATTAATTAAATGAAGATGTTAATCAAAACATGCCAATGACCAACTGAAGCTCAAAGTTTTTTTTAATTAGCTGGCTAAACTACACCCTGGTAACTACATGACAAAAACCATTGTCACATCGCACCTGCATTTTTTGTGCAAATGTACATCTATCTACTTATTACGCAGCTATTGTTTGGAGCTTAATCTCTGTTCGATTTTCTCCATCTGTAGTAGCGATGAAAGTGACTGAGGTTTGTTTGTGCCCTACCAAGAGATCAGCGAGCTCGATAGCAAGGAAAGATAATTCTATGAGAACTTTTAATTCGATTTCTACACGCAAATACGTCTATCTACGAGTAGGTATATAGGAAACAATAAAGCTCCTAATATCTTTGCAATACTTATGTCACTGGGTAAAATCCATAGTGGTAAGCATTCTCCTTTTAACTTTAAAATATATCAAAGCCAAATTACTCTGACTTTTAGAAAGTTTAATAACAAGTTAATTGAATACCTAACCAAAGTCGACGTTATTTTATTGACAAATAAATAAATATGGCGCTGGCTTGCAGCGTAAGAGTTGTCTAGTAAGAAGAAATTCGACGTTTCCACTAGTGACTCGGTAGGTCAGCGGTCAGAGCACTGGACCGGATATCCAAAGGTCGCGGATTCGATTCCCGTCCGAGAACATGATCTGGTGCGAGTCGTATTTTTTCTAGTATATTATTTAGTATTAAAAAAATATTGTTTGAGTAACATGATAACTGTATTGTTATCCGTGTATTAAATAAAAAATATAAATACCAAATCTTAATTTTAAGAACAGAAGCCGGCATTATTATAATCATATATTTGATCCAAAAAGACACAAAATCAGATCAGTACACTCATAAAATGTTATTATGCAGTTTTGGTAATAGGTAGTCTCTATAATCGTATCAACCTGGCCTATAAAGAAAACAAGTAACATTTTGGTCGTATTAAAGTTGCCACATACACTACACCTAGCCTGAAATCATAACTAGATAAAAGTCGCAATGAAAATAAACTTGAGAGCTTTGTTTAGACAGAAGTATCTAAGTAAAAAGCTATCTCACACAGGGTTAATCGTAAAACATCAACAATCTCGCAAAAGTAGATTACTAACATCATAGACAACAACATTAGACCTGTTCCACAATCAAAAAGTAAGTTCTGAGTAGATTACTTGACAGATGATATCACATATCTTTCATATCACAACTATGATTAAATCAAATAAAATTAATATCTAATAATATACCTAGTTATCAGAATGAAAATGGACTCGCCACCACAACACATTTCTCAGGCGGGGCATTGTGAATGCTAAAATCTCAAATTTAAAAATGTTATCCATCAACTTTCAATTTTGGCGATAACATATTCTTACCAACCATAATTTTGTCTCAACAATGCCAAGGCTACCATATCCGCAATCATCTAGCAAAAAATCTAACCATACTTTAACTAGAGCAAGGATTTAAAGTTAATATGCCCAACCGGTCCCATCAACCGACAACATAAACACTGGCATGGCAGTATTATTTGGCCATCTGTTATCTTTCAAGATCTTTTTTGAAATCGAAAATCTGTAACCTTCAAATCTGCCTTTACTTCGGAAAGTTTGACTGATATCATTATTTGACGATGGGGTTTTTTTTTAGAATATACGACTCTCTAAGCAATAAGGCACAGCAAAAATAAGTCTGAACTTAGGTGTTGCCATGCCAAACTTTAACCATTATTTTTCTTATTAAAGAAATATAATCATTTATTTCGTATTAGGAAATTGTAATAGCATCTTAAGTTATAATCAAGCTTATTTCTTTCACATTGTTTACCGATTCTCTGTTTACCAATACACAAAAATACTATTAAATATTGTTATCCTCGGTCTAAATAGTTAACGCCAAAATTAACAGCACATATTATTTTGTCGGACCAAATATGCAAATAGCTAGAATTACATCAGTTGCGTAAGGTCTTAATGATCCATAGAAGCGACCGCGACCAGTTAGCATTTGCGTGGCCTTAACATCACCGCGGCCTGCGCCGGCGCTGTTGCGACACAGTATGGACGACAACGCATTGTTGCTTAAATAATCTTGTATCAGCTGATTGATGTGGTTGTTACTTGTAAACAAGTAGCCGAAACTTTATTAAATATTCGATCTAAATTGAAAATAATCATTACTTAAATAATATTACATTAGCCCATTTACCTATGTTGTTGTATCTGAAAAAAATACTAACTAGTAGAAAACTAAAACATGCATCATGAAGTGAGTGCTCGTCCAATGAAACTGTCGAAAATCGATAAAAATATAATATAATAATTGACTCTCTCATTCTATCACTGATTTTTTATTTAGATATATTTTCTGACCCACGACCAAGGATTCAAAGATAAAATAAATCAAACCAATTAATAAAATGGTAAGACATTATCATAATTTAAACTGTCCCACCTTTTTGATGTAGTACTAAAATGTTATTTATATTTTTGCATGTACTAACTCTGCGAAGGATCAGTACCTACATAAAAGTGGGACATACACAGATATCTCATGTATTGTAGCAATTTAAACGACTGTTAATCTGATTATACCGAGTGCGAACTAGTATCTTAATGCCATTAGCATTTATATGTATTCATGGCTTTCGTAACGGTAACATACTGGAACATTGTGGTTGCAAGACAGTGAGGTATTTAACTGCCCACGTGTGCACAAACTGTGGAAAGAACCCTCTTATATCCAGGGCCGGATTTAAGGGAGGGCAAGCGGGGCAACTGCCCGGGGCCTCCACAACAGAGAGGCCTCCACATAAATAGTATTTATAAAAAAAGAATCTTACACAACGAAAGAGTACCTACCTAATATTACGATTTGAAAACATACCTAGTAATTTTGATTTTAACATTATTTATTACTAGCGGTGTGTGTCATTTGAAACACTTTGCAAGAAAAATATTATAAAACCTATTTGAAAAATAATTAGGGGCCTCCACTCCCCTGCTGTCCCGGAGCCTCCACATCTCTAAATCCGGCCCTGCTTATATCACGTCAAGTCCGAAAATAGGTTGCAAGATTGATTACTATGACCAAAGAATACAAACTATTTATACCCATGGTCCCAATCGCGCTAATTTTCAACGATAAAATAAAAGCTCAATCGTTACCGTTTCAGTTTCGTTTACAGATAAATACTCACTTTAGTTTTGTTAATTTGTTAAAAACTATGCCTATGCCTGGGAGACTAGGATGCCAATCTTGGTCAATTTAAATGAGAATTCTAAGGCTCTAAAGAATTTTAGGTATAAGCTAAATGACAACGTAACGGTTTTTGGTTTGATCGTTAAGAACTAGCGCGATTGGGCCCCATGTTGAGGTTTAGATAAAAGTACCTTAAAAGGTTATGACCAAAATTAAATTCTTGTTATTCATACTCATATTTTGTCTGTCTGTTTCTGTTCTGTTTGTCTAAGTTTTCGGAAAAGTATGTCATCATCTTTCGATTTTACCCGTATTTTAACTGACTAATTTGAACAAAAACTGGTTATTGTGACTTAAGAATAATTGTTAGACTATTATCTATTAGTTTAAAACTTGTAGAAGACTTCTCTAACAAACACAAAGATAAGCGGATGAAACCGCGGCCGATCACTAGTATAAAATAAATTAAAGAAGTGCTAAATTTCTCTCTATGGAAGTATCATTAAACGCCGTTACAATTTCATATTATTAAAACTCAATTAGAATATAAAATGGCGGCGCCACACTTTTCATAATATCTTAGTCAGAGGATGCTAAAGTATCCCAAGGGAAAATTCAATTAATTTCTGATTCCGCTTTTTCGTTTGCCCAATAAAATTCTCGAAGGTCCTCAAACGGGCTTGTGCTCTTGAATTTAATTCAGTCTCGATTTTTATTAAAGGTTACATTACACGATGTAAAAAAATATTCAAAAAATAAGTCCAAAATTGTTTATACGGTTCCGGCAAACAGTGTGTCGCCTTGACATGGAATTTTTACAATGGTTAATTAACAGTGCGAGCTCGTTCGTTATTATTGTGGTTATCTTTGCACCTACTTTATGCAAATAAAGGTTAAATTTGGTGAGATTTATGGTAACTTTAATATTAGTCAAGCATTGTTGTGTAAATTGTTTAATTTAGCATGGCATTGTTCCACCTAGGATGGTATACGGTGTAAGATTTCATTTAAGATTGTTGAGTTGCAAATAATTTCTAGCATTTAAATTAAATGTTCATTTTTTCCGATGCTCAATTTATTATGAATAAGTTTCCATATTGAGCTATAGCGGATATTTCGACCCTGGTTAGAGCTGTGAAAAAAATAACGAAGGAGACTGAAGGAATAAGTCATTAAAAAGGTGATTTAGTTCAGTCACTTGATTTCTCTTTGATTGGCTTTTATTTGCAAAGAAAAAAGGTTTTTCTCAAATATTGTAAATTTTAATACTTATAAAATGACTTACGTGTAATTTACTTTAGTAGCATCGCTTTAGAATGTAGAGCGGGTGCGAAGAGCCATTAGACAGGAACTTAAATTGTATCTATAATAATTAAGTATTTGTATGGGAATCTATAATAACTAAGTATTTTTATGACGATCTCCAAGGTCGAGTGGCTTTGTACACCGGTTTACAAGGTGTCGCCATCTCTGAGGTCCCAGGTTCGATCCCCGGTTGGGTCAATTTAGAAAAATCAGGTCTGGGTGTTTGTGATACCACCGTTGTCTTCGATTTCCATAACACAAGTGCTTTAGCTACTTACTTTGGAATCGGAGCAATGAGTGTGATGTTGTCAAAAATATATAGGAGTGATGGACAAAATAACGTTTTACCACCTTTGATAGTTAAGGTTTTCAATAAATAAAGACTTCTTAGCACAGAGATCTTCGTTGTTTATAATATTTCCAAAATTGCTTTCTTGAAGTTAGATATTAGGATTTATGTAACATTTCAGATGTATTTTACGATAAATAAATAATAATTCAACCGTGGATCGAGGAGCCAAAAATGGTTTGTTTTGAAAATGTTTATTAGTTTAATTTTAAATATGTGGCTGAAATGTAATGATGTGGTATTTTTTTAGAATCTGCTAAAGCAGCACTTTCATTGGATACTACAGTCGATGGGTTTTAGAAACACCATTTTTTTTTCTATATAAAAGATGACGTCATTTCTACTTTCTTAAGAGCAAATTTTTTTAAAACTTCGTCTCAAAGATTTTTTTCAAGAATACGTGTGCCAAACGGCTATCATTTACGTACATAGAGTTGCGGTTTGTTATAGTTATCATAATATATGCAATACTATACCAAATAATATACAAAAAAAATACGACTGGCACCAGATCATGTTCTCGGACGGGAATCGAACCCGCGACCTTTGGATATCCGGTCCCATACTCTGACCGCTGAGCTACCGAGTCACTAGTGGGAACGTCGAATTTCTCCTAGTATATCAACTCTTACGCTGCAAGCCAGCGCCATCTCACCAATGTACACACGACGGCACCTCAGACTATACATGTTGACCTTGAGACCACCTTTAGCCCTACGTAATATAAGTTAAACTAACTGTATAACCTGACGTGCTGTCGTGTATACAAGGAATTACCTCGACATCAATTTAATACCTTTCCAGATATTTTTAAACAAATGATTAAGATGACAAAGCTATATAATTTTTAAATTTTGAGATTTTAGCATTCACGGTGCTATTTTTATATAATACCAAATAACTATAGTATGCAATACTTTTTGTTATGAAGTTCAACGCTCGGATAGTAAAATAACAAAGATGAGTAACAACCACCTTGAACAACTGCCTTATTGACACGACGCTTAGCATAATATGTTAGACAAGTCTAGTTGATGAGTGCCGTATCCATTAATATTTATTTTCCGTCTCCTTTGGTTAAATGCTCTAAGGTGTTTATAAATAACACTTGGATGCGGTTTTTTTATATTTTTAAATCACAGTTAACAGAAACAAAAGCAGTGAACGCTGACACTTTATTTATGGTGTGAATATTTTTCATTGCGTGAGCTTAATGACTTTTTGGCTAGAATGATAGTGACTTAAATATTTTTTTAATTAAATAAAACCACAGAATAGATATTAGTACTAATAAAACATAAAATGACAAAGGCTATTTAACGTATAAACAAATCAAATGAAAAATCAAATTAGCGGTTCCTTATTGGTTAAGCATTGTTATTTTTTGCAGTTTTTCTTCAACAACTTTTTAAATTATATTATGCAATTTAAATAAATTTAAGTTTACTTAATTACATGTAAAAGCCTTTTTAGTTCCGATGCGTACAGGTTGTTAAATACATCGTTAATTTTTCTGAATGCAGTCATTCGCACATCAATGTAATTGCACTTGGAGGTAAGCATCCGAAGATGAGTAAGCTTCACCTTGAACTCAGAGTCAATGACCTTATAATCACATCTTTATAACAATATTACATCATAGGTCAATGACAATACAAGATTCCTAGTAGGTCATTGAATGACTAATGTATTTTAGAAGGTATTTTCTAAGCAGCTCTTTAAGGTTTAGAATAAGAAAAAAATACGTACCGACCTAGTGTTTTTTTTTTAAGTTAAATTAATCTGACGACCTCCGGTTTTCAAGGTGTCGCCATCTCTGAGGTCCTGGGTTCGATCCCCGGTTGGGTCAATTTAGAAAACAAACTTTTCTATATTGGCTCAGGTCTGGATGTTTGTGATACCACCGTTGTCTCTGATTTCCATAACACAAGTGCTTTAGCTACTTACTTTGGAATCGGAGCAATGTATGTGATGTTGTCAAATATTTATATTTATTTAATCTGTTAGTAAGGAATTATTAATGGTAGATACATATTGCTGTTTTAGTTTAAATGACTCATTTTGGTAGTTTCATATTTTGATTCAAGGTATATGGAAAATTGACGATCTCAATCGATAAGAGCTTATTTGATTAAATCATATCCCTTCGAAATTTCACATACAATTTCACAACCCACCCGTCTGGGTCTGTCTGACCTTTCACCACGAAAGTCTAACTGGTAATCTAGATTCGAGAAATAGATAAACGCATGCGTCGAACACGCCTCGCCTTGCGACATCCCGGCTTTGAAGTTTTGTAACATATAAAGCTCTTTAGTACTCTTGGTATAACTTAATGATATTATCCGATGATATTTTTAGATTTAGACTTTTGTGCGTAGCAAAAGATTACTTAAAGTTTGTAAATTAATTAGATAAAGAATGCAAAGAGATGTAATATGTAATATTATCTTACGAGTAAATAATGAATACAATTCAGCAAAGCATACCCTAAACAAGTGATTCCTAAACTGTGTGTCGCGGTATGCGTATGCTCAATCGCATTTAATTAAAAAATCAGACGTGGGTATATTATACTTTTACAAGGAAGACGCAAAAAAATTACAAAGTGTAAAGGGAGTCGCAGTACAAAAAAAAGATTGGGAACCCCAGGATAGCTATCACACATAAGTGTGTTTTTTATATATTATTTGGTAAGATTTTTATCGAACAATATTATACAAATCATACTCAATATATTTTCTAAAAACCAATTTAAGTCCAACATTACTTAAAATTTAAATTAAGTACCTACTTAAACTTAACACAGATTCCAAAGATGAGATCCATATATCACTCAGTAATCACCCACACCACATATCATCGTATCAATCTAATCACGCTATTAGCGTTAATTTCACAATTACTCCAGAGGCATCCACGTGTTTGTTCGCTCCTTAATTAATAACTATAATGACCGGACGTGACTTCGCCCGCGAAGACTTTATTTATAAATAAAGTAGTGGCTCGCGCTGTTAGCTGTAGACCCCGCGTTTATGACATTTTTAAACATTGTTCGTAATGGCTGAAACATTATTGTTTTACATTTTCAAATTTGAGATTTTAGAATTCACAATGCAATTTTTATACAATAATAAATAATATGATATGGTATGATAATATGACGACCTCCTTGGTCGAGTGGCTCTGTACACCGGTTTTCAAGGTGTCGCCATCTCTGAGGTCCCGGGTTCGATCCCTGGTTGGGTCAATTTAAAAAACGAACTTTTCTATATTGGCTCAGGTCTGGGTGTTTGTGATACCACCGTTGTCCCCGATTTCCATAACAAAAGTGCTTTAGCTACTTACATTGGAATCGGAGCAATGTATGTGATGTTGTCAAATATTTAATATTTATTTATTTATAGACAAGAAAAAAGTTTGCCACATAGTAAAAGTTGTTCAGTTTGATGGTCCCTATATACCATATTCGGCATTAGGGGTATTTTTATAACACCTTGTATAATTATCGAACCTGTTTACAAAATTACACAAGAAACGATTGAGAAATGCGACATGTAGAGGAGAACAGACGGACAGCCGGACGGATTAGACAAAAGCATTTTTGCCCAAGCTCAAAGGTTATGGATTTTATTGCTGTGTTACAGAACCCGTAATTTTTTTCTTAAATGTCTTCTATGTACAGACATAGGCCAGCTACACTTTTATTATATGTATAGAGCAGGTAGATACGTACCTACTGAATTTCCCCCTTTTATGTAGAGAGCGGGAGATTTATCCGTGCAAATAATTGTCGAGTCTTTGAAAATTAACAACCTCCTTACCTGGCGAAATCTTAACCACATTATTTAAGCAAAGATATAGTTTGCTTCGGAAATCAGCGATCGTGTTTTTAATGTTTGCATTGTATTAACTAAACTTATGAGTTAAACTCAATCGGAATCATGATGCTTCAAATTGTTATTACAAGAGTTTATATAACTATTGGTTGGAGTCACCTGTCCTTACGTACAGTATTTTCGGTGTAGAAGGCTGTGGTCTTTGTATATTATCATACATTTTGATATTATCGATTTTAATTTTTGTATGAAACAGCTGATTTTTTTTTTCGCGATTTCAGTGTTAGTCCCATAGTAAAAGTTGATCAGTTTGATGGTCCCTATATACCATATTCGGCATTAGGGGTATTTTTGTAACATGTTGTATTTACATTCAAACCTTTGCAAACAAATAAAATTATTTCATTCGACTATCATTTGTATGTTTTACGTTTAGAAAGTCTATGCCTTGTATTTTTCGATGGAATTCGTGTATAAATCATCAAATTACACATATCTGCTTCATAGGAATAAACTAAAGTTCAATGAAACCACCAACAGGTAAGCGGAAAATTCGTGAGGTCGTTGTCACATGCGAAGGAAATATATTATTCTATAACAATGTCGATAGATAGTGTGAAAGGAAATGGAACTGATGTCTTGTGTCATATATGAGAATTGCCATCCCTCCTCTCTCTTCTCTATTTTATCTATTAACTGTCATTCAAACGGCTGTAGGATCTGAAAGCAAAACAATGTTGACAGGTAGGTATGCTTGGTGAGTTCATGTTTGTTTACAACTTACACCGGCCTATAAACTTAGTTTGACTGTGGCTATTTCCATTATAATCAACTTACGGTGGCTGTTTCCATTATAAAGTAAGCGCAAGTCTCTTTGATAATGAAATCAGATCTCTATCTAATAAATTCTCTACCTAAAAAGTCTATCTATCTGTTAGCGTTAATGTGCGTAAATCAGTTAAGAGTACGACGAACACTGAGCTTCCTATACAAACGTAATACCAAAATGATTTACAATTTTAGCATAATTAACTCTTCTTGTGATGTTATTCGGCTTAAGACAGTATTTGCTTAGGTTTCTATTTAAAAAAAAATCCAAAATTTTAACCCAATTCAAAATAAATGCCAATTACATTTTTTCATACAAAACTGTAAATCGCATTGAGTTTTATTTGGTTGAGTATTTTGGATTTTTTATTTAGCCTGGTTAATTCGCACATTAACGTATTCCGTACTTCAGCGATAACATATCTATAACATTTAATTATGAAAAATTATCAGTTTTATTTTGCCATTGTGGAAAATTCTGTCTATTATTATTAACTGCGTTTCCTTCACATTAGCAACTTATTTCAAGCCAAATTGAACAAACGCGGTAACTGGAATAACTAAGTGGTGTATTCGAATCACATATTCAATTTACAGACAAAACACACAGTTTGGTCGTCGTTATTTTGAACGTTTCTGTGAAATTCTAATTGTGTATTTTACTTTCATCTATCAACTCAATGTTCTTGATTCTACAAGTAACAAACTGAGGAGTATATGTTTGTTTATCTATTAATAAAATCTGGTACCATATCTCACGCTAGGTACTGGTTGAACTAGATATATAATTAATGCGCCATTTCATACGCGCATATAAACTGGAAATTGCAAAATCGGAATCGCTGTTACTGCCTCGCAAAATACACTGACGTCATTAGTACAATGGATGACACATCAAGATCAACACTTTAAAGCTTGCATTTTAAAATGGCGATGACATAAACCATCTACTCAGAATAATAATTAAGATAACAATTTATAAGGTAACATTATTTTCGTCTTTATATCAATTTACCGAATTTCCTTTTTTTTGTTGTAAATACTTACTAGGTATTCAAACTCGCTTAAAACTGAATAGCTTAACATTTTTCCTTTCCCAGAACATCGGAATTGAAGTTACATCTCTGATTACAGAATTTTAATAACACTCAATTACACATTACTGAAATATTCAAGCCCAAGTAACCGTGAGAGAGAATTCAAAATTATTTTCTTGGTTTAACAATTTATAATTTTTATAACTACCGGTTTACACATTAAGAAATGGTATAACTTGTTAATTATTTGTAGCTAGCTAGTGTAAAATAGATTTGAAAAATGTTAATGAAATAGGCACGGACATTTCTTTCTCCTAATAATATTATAAATGTGAATGTTGATCCATTAAAAAATCCATCCCAATCCATCATAAATTTTAAAATTTGGATTTCCATTTCAAGTGTTGGTCTATAATAACCCTAAAAATTTTTATATTTTTCTTGTTTAGTTTTATTAAATTGTATAAAATTTGACGACTTGTGTGTCGGATCGAATGTCGGATGTGGCACACATATAGTTTATAGCCTGAATTAAAACAGAATATTTTTTATCCTGGTCAAGGGTTCCCTAGGGTCCACGAGGACAAAGTCGCAGGCGGAAGCTAGTATTACCTATATTTTACTGGAGAAGCTCTCACGGAGAGTTGAATTTCACGCAGATATTTTTATTTATTATGATACAGAACTTTTAGTAACATAGCACACCAAACAGTAACAATCTTGCCTGTCACAAACGCACGTTAAACTTTAAGTCCAAATTCAAAAACAGCTATTTTTTCTTAAAATTTGAATACAGTTTAGTATTTGCTTGAATGTCAGTTAAACATAAAGTCAGTCTTTTAATCTGGATTACATAAACAATACAGTTGTCGATTTTGTTTCCCGTATAGCATAAGCATCATTAAAACTCAGTACCTAATAGATAAACAAAGATTCGGTATGGATCAGTGGCGAGAGGTGAAATTATGGCGAAGATAAACAAAAATGTTATAATACCTATACATAGTGGATGAGTGGGGTGGGTTTTCCAAAAGCTAAGCCGATAGGAATTTGCTTGTATGGACTTTTCACCACTGGTATGGATTATGTTACCATTCTTAGTAAGTAGATACTTATTTTTTATACGACTTTGAAGTCATAAATGATGATTTTATATAAATTGACATGAGCACAAATTATTCACTAGGTCAATCATATTTCCATGATATGAGATTCATGCATGTTTTGTCCATAAGTAATGATAGTCTTAAAATTGCAGCTTTGTTTCACAAATGCAATTTTTTTTGTAGGGTTGTAAAGTACTTTTTTTTCTGTTCTCCTAAATAATAGCGAATTTCCCTTAGGGCGCACTAACATTAAGAAGGCATAACATTTATTTCTTTACGAAAAATACATTATTGTGCACTTTGTGTAAACTATTGTACTACTCAATAAAACAATATGTCTAATACTATTAATGCAGCCACAGTTTTTACTGAAATTGCTATCTTACAAAGTGCTTTGCTCCTCTAGTGGTCATTTGTAATTCATATCACATAGTGACTATGATTCTGAATCAAGTACTTAAATAACACAAAAGGTTATACTTACGTACTATCGCAATCCTTTTAGCACTAAGAATCTGCGCAAGAGCACTTGCCTAGAATTGTACCTCGCTCAATGTTTCACTTATTTTGTAACTATTTAGTCCTTCTTTCGTAATTTTGCGCTTTGAAATTTGAGAAGTGCCATTACCTTATTCGGTGATGCGTCATCCTTGGTATCATTTTAAGGCCCACTTGCAGCAACATTTACTAAATTTCGATTTTGGTGAACCTAGATGTAGCCCTTATAAAACTGTCAAAATTTAAAATGGCGTTTTAAAATTTTTACATATGAGTAAAGTCTAGGTTTAACAAAATCGATATTTAGTAAATGTTGCTGCAAGTGGACCTAAGATAGTTTGCGAACTAAAGCTAAATCTTGTTAACTATATTTTTAAATTAATAAGCATTTAGTTTTCAAGATAAATAAATAAATAAATATTTGACAACATCACATACATTGCTCCAATTCCAAAGTAAGTAGCTAAAGCACTTGTGTTATGGAAATCAGAGACAACGGTGGTATCACAAACACCCAGACCTGAGCAAATATAGAAAAGTTCGTTTTCTAAATTGACCCAACCGGGGATCGAACCCGGGACCTCAGAGATGGCGACACCTTGAAAACCGGTGTACAAAGCCACTCGACCACGGAGGTCGTCAAAGATGCTGATTAAGCTCTCCTAGTAAACAAATATTGACTTAAAAACTAAAACTAGTAATAGGTACGTAATTAGGTAATAAAAAATAACACGCCAAAGTCAACTTTTATTGATCAGGCAATGTGAAAGACAAAAGGTTAACCTTTTTTATTTTACTTTCATGTTCAACTTAGTATGGTATTAGCTATTGTTAATTTTATTATAATGTAGCGCTTCGATTAAGAATATCCTAGATCACTAATGTAGCACCGACTGACAAAACAAAAGATTATTTCGTAGATTCATACCATGAGTGGTTCATACCAAGTATGAATAGCACAAGGACACTTTTTGAATTGGCTGTTTCATACAATGGTATGAATCGACGAAAGACCCAAACAAAAAGCGAGTAGAAATTTTGACAAACGAATTTTTATATTATTTAAAACATTTATATTTTTATTTGGCTACAAATTACTATTCTTTTCAAATTCAAATTTAAATAGCAAGGAACAAAGAAGATAATAATTTGCACAAAATAAGCTCCCAGTTTCAAAGTGGGACGTTATTTCGAGGTGCGATTTTTGGTACTATGAGGATTACTTGATCAAAGCTGTAGCGTGTATTTCGTGTATTTGTGAAATTGTGTCGTTGTTAATTTTAAAACATTTGTAACAACTTATCTATTTTATTTTGCTTTTCAATAGAAAAAATAGTGTAGTGACTCATCAAGACAAGTTTATTTCATAAACGTATCCTCGGCGAGTGTCGTGTCAAATTGCCGTAATTTTTCTTACTAATTAGACATTTTGCAATAAAGACATAAGCGAGCAAGGAGCTCACAAAGGACGACCTTAATTAAACGAATTAGGTGAAAATTAAAATGAAATATGCAAACTTCAATTATAAAGCAGCCACAGTGATGAAACTTCCAGCGTTAGTCACCGAAATGTTCTTTTTAGTCTAAGAAATCACTTCATATTAGTCAAGAGAACTAAGGTCCTATTTGGCCAAGAAGTATATAAAAATAAAGAAGGTAAACCATAAGATGAAGGTAAAGGTAGAATAGATATCTATTTAAATAAAATTTAAAACTGTGTGACTGTTGACTGATTGACTGACAGCGCAAATCAGCTCTGTGAGGACTAAGAATTATTTTATAATGCAGGCGAACAGAAATAATGTATTTTAACACTAAACTGAAACATATCCTGAATAAAAGTAAAAAAAAATCTAATTTCTTCTTCTACTTTGTTATAAATTTTCAGATACATTTTATTTATTGTCGTCAATAAAACATGTCAATCATTTACTCCCAATTCAATCTGCATAAATTATTACAACCAACTTCTGTGAACTAAACAAGTTTAAGGGTTTAGACAAACCTTGCCCATAAATATTCGAATCGAATGTAAACAGTGCCTTCGTCTCAGTCCAAACATTAATTTTGTGGAAAAACTTAAACTTCCTCTTCGACAAACTTTTAACGAAGAGACCCTTAGATGCGGATGCTATTGGTCGTGAAATAGCGATAACAATTGGACGTCTATCGATATTTGGGTCACTAGTTTTAAGATTCTAGAGAACGTACCATAGAGATATATCTTTATTCTAAAATCATAATATATAACATGTTACAAAAATACCCCTAATGCTGAATATGGTATATAGGGACCATCAAACTGAACTACTTTTACTATGGCAACTCTCAAATCGCGAAAAAGAATTCAGCTGTTTCATACATTTTGATATTTTCGATTTGATTTTTTGTAACAGACGATTTTTTTTCGCGATTTCAGAGTTGGTCCTGTAGTAAAAGTTGATCAGTTTGATGGCCCCTATTTACCATATTCGGCATTAGGGGTATTTTTGTAACATGTTGTATAAAAAAACATCTAAAAACTTTAAATTAAATTAGCTTATAGAATTTCAAATTCTTACAAATCCAAATACGTAAGACAATATTAATATTATAGTTACTGCTATTCGTACTGAAGCTACCCTAAATTTAAAACAAAAGGTCATGGACAGGAATCCCACAACGGTCAAATATTTGCACCTGAGGACAACTGAAATATTTATCGATCTCGACTATGAGTACCTAACAGGAATTTGGCAGTAATTTCTACATTGGTAATAGTTTATGAATACAGCTCGTATACAAACAACTCTCATTCAGAAATGTAACTGTCAACGTTTAACCCTGCATTGTCAAAACATCAGTTGCTTAATGTGGAGATGGTACCACACCCCGGACACTTCATATAAACCTCTCGTTTATCTCCTCCTTTTATAACATAAACAGAATGACGTCTGTACACACTGCGTATGTGTGGGTGCAGTGTTAGGGTTACTTTCCTTTTTCAAACATTCGCTGAAAAGCTAATTGTTATGAAAACTTTTGACAGTGTGTGATCCGATTTATAATAAAAACAGACAAGTTAGCAACCCCATCTTCTATGAGAATTTATTTTAAACTTCATAAAAAAGTACGGTAAGCAAGCGCGAAAGTCGCATGATACTTTAGAACTTTGTTACATCTTTTTTGACTTATTTCACAAACTGTGATATAAATCTGTCGAAAAAGTTGATATGTCAAAGTGTCAAGCTATTTTCGTTAGACCGGACTAAGAACTTGACCGGACCAATTCGACGTATAGGCTTTTTTAATCAAAACATTGACAAATTACCATACAATCCGTATAGGTCAGCATAACGAATGGGCGGTTGACATGATTCGTGGCATACCATGACCCAACTGACCTTTGTTATCAATCTGACTGTTGGCACTGTTTAAGTTCAATTTCGATTTCAGTTGATGAAGAGTACGTTATAAAATAAGTATATCTTTACTCCACTTCTTGTAATTTTGTTAGCGTTAAATTGTAAAACTAACTTAAGAGCAACAACAAGGAGTCTTCTTTTTATGCGACTTGCTAGGCAACTTTAGTCAACTAGGCCTTTTTATCGACAATCGCTTTTAAAATCGAATCACCACCTCATTTGTAATTAAAAAAGAGGTTGCGATTCGATTCCACAACCGATTGTCAATAAAAACTATTGAAAACCTAATTCACTAAAGTCGCCTAGCTAGTCGTCCGGAAAATCTATTATTAATTAATGCAGCCTCAAAGTATCAAATAGAAGTTTAACTTACTTTTTTGTTTTTGTTTTTTGGTTCCCGTCTTACCATCTTCGAAACAATGACCACATTACGGACTTCCCATGGTTGTCATTCATTACCATTGTCATGCCAGTTATATCAGAAATCATCGCACTATTAATATTCGCCTACGGTACATGACACGGCTCTTTTTCACGAAATATAGTTCAAGGTGAAGTGCGCGACGTGTGAAGTTCGCTCAGCTCTTATCGTAATGGCAATAAACATACATAAACTCCCTTATTAATAAACGAAGAGTAAGTTTACACCTAGTTTAACCAAAAAGTTTGCTTAGGAATATAATGCTTTGAGACGTCAAACGTAAAGACTAATATTGCTAAACAATATTTTCTGTTAAACCAGGTGTAAACTTACTATTCGTTTATTAATAAGGCCGCAGGGGTTTAAAATGACAAGATCGTAGATGAAACATTTATAGATGAAACGTTTACTGATGTGAAACAGATTTTTTTTGAAAGCCGTAGTGACATTAATTCAAGAAAAAACAATTCATTTCATATTAGAATCATATTTAAGTTCGATAATGTTTTTTTTATTTAATGATTCATAAAAACATTTCACTCAAAAATGCTTGTTATGGTCATAATTTTGATAACCTTCTCTGAGCAAAGTCAACCTTTCCGCGCTACTCGGATGGGGGCGCAGCAAAGTTGTATGGAATTTCATTATTGTCGAGTTTTAGCCACCAGAAATTTCCTTTGATAATCCATTATCCAACCAATATTAATCCAGCCCTTGCTGTCCGCGCTATTAAGGCCTCGACCTTCGATCTCAGCCTTTATTCCAGCTTGTCCATCAAGGGCTGCAATGCGGACCTGCGCTAAGCTCAGCTTTCTGCCATCATCATCGCTGCCAGCAATGCAATAATTATAGACCGCGGCATTAATGTACCTACTATTAAGATTTAGAAAATCAATTTTATTATTATGAACAATACATACGTAACAACAATCTTGCCTTTTTAGAGCCCCAGGTTATCAGAGTGTACTGTTGAGAATGAAACTGTTAATATGAAGGTATATTTTACAAGTCACATTTTATCAGAGTACCTCCGTTTTTTTAATGGGCCCTCGCCAATTTCCTTGCTTCGACTGTCATCAAGATTGTATCAGTTGCCCTTTGTGACTATACCCTTCAAATTATTATATGTAATTATTTTATTGCATTTGTAGAGAGTGGTGCAAATAAGTTTTTAATATAACTTGCATAATATTAAGTAACATCAATGTTTGAGTAAATATTTAGGTTAGTACAATCTCGATAATAATCGATAATAATAATTATTATTGCATTTTTGTTTTATTACATTAAGTTTTTCTTTAATTTTTTCTAGCATCATCAATCATTTATTCTGACACTAATTAATACCTTTCTAATTTAGTAGAATGTTTAAAATAAGACACTTCATAATATTTCATTCGATCGCGACTGTCCATTTCAATCATGGAGCTTATTAATGACTGTTAAATATAACTTTAATTATTCATATAAGCGAAACAATAACATGACTTAAACTTAATGGCAATCACAACGGGATGAAAATATCGTGAACTAAGATAAAGGTCAATGCGCCGGAGTCGTTATGGCAGTACCTAAAGATACGAAAGTACCGCCTACTTTCAAGCAATTATAGTTTTTTGCTATTAGAAAAGAGGAAAAATAAAAAAAATAATTTTAAAAGATAAAAATATAAAATTAACCATGTTTTGGGAATTTTCCCAACGTCTCATAGTGGAGGGAAACTTTTAAAAAAATCTTTTCGATACCTACTATTAATAGCATAACAAACCGATTCCGTTTTTACTATATTGAAAACATATAAAGCCATTGACAAAACTATAAAACGTGTTACAAAAAACCCGTAATGCCAAATATGGTTGATAAGGATGCATAAAACCGCGAAATTACTATAAACCATGAAAACAAACCATATAGCAGATTTTTTTTAATTTTATTTGTATTGAAAACTGCAAAGTGACCCTAGATGCAAATAGACTATTGTTTTCGATAATCAATCTCATTAAGTGGCAAAATCAAGCACAATTTCGGTTTAGGGTTGTCACTATGCAGTTTATCATAAAAAGAACAAAAATTTTTTTTAAATTTGTGGTATTCACATTTTATAATATTTTTCCGGTATTGTTAAAGCTTATCAATAATTTGCTTTACCAAATTACTCTTGAGTGCTCGAGTAAAAAGTCAGGTTGCATTGACCCAGATGGTCGAAGGCTGTACAAATGTCACCAGGACCTTTGCGATGAGAAGCACACCTGCCCAGCAAAACCCGATTCTGCGCCACATCGCAGTGTAAAACGCCGTAACTTTAATTTTTCAAATTTTGCAAAGAGGCTAAAAAAAAAACGCTCGCGATGAAACCTATTTTTCATTATTTTCATAATTATTATACATTAGTTATTGTAGTTTATTGTTATTAACCACCAATTTAAGCGACAATCAAGCTGCGTAATTGTTGTCATTAGGAAAATTACAATAAAAAATAATTAAGAAAACAAATTAAGTTTCTGTTAACATTGCTTTCTTACTTATGACACTATCGAATGGAACGGAGTCTCACAAGTACGGGCTTCTGTGACATAGCATGCACTAAATATGTATGAACTAGCTAAAGCAATTAAATACAAGTATCTGCTTTCCGTCTATAAGTTGTTTTATGAAATATGATTACTTAGATCCGTTTTGCTCCACAAAGGTTAACCGGGTAATATATTTGGCACCTTTTAATTAATATTCTTTACAAATTAATGTCAAAACGATACATATTTATTATGTTATCGAGTAAAAAAATTAAATTATTACTGTCTAAATAATATACTAAAAAAAATTAAAATACTCGCACCATCATATTCTCAGGCGGGAAACGAACCCGCGACCTTTGAAAGTCTGGTCCAATGCTCTTCCAACTGAGCTACCGAGACTTGGAGTCCAACTACGAGTTACGTATCCTTACTTATACTATAAATGCGAAAGTCCGTTTGTTTGTTACGCCTTCACGTCTTATCTACAGAACCGATCATCATGAATTTGCATACACGTTGTCAGAGGTACAGAGAAGGACATAGGGTACCTTTCATCCCGAAAAAAATACCATGCATAGGGTACCTTTGTTTCCGAGAATCCCGAGGGATAACAAAAAATCTTTCCACGCAGACGAAGTCGCGGGTCCCATAGTAAAAGTTGTTCAGTTGTCCCTAGATACCATATTCGGCATTAGAGGTATTTTTGTAAAATGTTGTATAAAAGGTTCTAAAACAGTTAGCTTATTGCCAACATTAAAACAACCAGTGTCTTAGTAACCATAACATCGAAGGAGTTGCATTAAGAAATTTAGTAAAACATCATAACACTCTTTTGGATGATAGAATTGTTACAATGATAATAACAACTGTTTCAGAAACTTAGAAGACAGAGCATTTAAAGCATGGGTGTAGATAAAATAACTTATAATTAGTGATATAATCACAACTATTTACTTTTATCTGGTCCCGATCCTAATCCATTATTTGATTAATGTTCTTTTTGAAGAATTGTGGCGCTCTCTTAACGCCGTAGTTATTATAATTTGAGTCCATTTATATAAATCATATTTGAAAAATTACACACACCACACTGATGAAAATCAACGTTTATAAAAAGATCTTTATCATATTATATCATTACTGTTAGTTAGCAAATTAATATAGGAAACACTTTATTATTTAATTTTAGTTTTATTCTACCAATACAACTAGCTAATCATAAAGTTTTAAATAAAAGTAATAAACCTTAAAAATAATGATTCACTAATGATTGTTTAAGCCTTGGCATTAAGTTTAATTGTTATCAATTCTTGTATTTTAGGCTTTTGTTTTTATTCCTTTTTAATAGATAAATAAATCTTTTTGAGGAACTAAAATAGCAAATTTAAATATTATCAGAGATCGTAGAGTTACAAAAAAAATGTAAGTCACGACTACGTTGATCAAAAAGTTGATTACAAATTTTTGCTTCTTTAATGTAGGTACAACCATCAGCCATTTTTTGAATATTCACTGTTGGGGCACAGGTCTTCTTTATGGGTGGATAAGGAGAATGGGCCATAACCCACCACGCGGGCCCAATGCGGATTAGTGGGTATTAGCGACTGCAAATGCAGCCGGGACCAACGGCTTATCATGCCTTCCGAACAACACGCATCTCACTTCACTATTCACTCTCACTTCGCATTTACGATTATGAGGTATTTACACGGGTTGACTTGACAAGCAACTTGGCAGGCGACTTTAGTCAATTAGCGCTTTCTAACGACAATTGCTTTTAAAATCGAATCACCACCTCATTAAAATTTAGTTTGCGATTAGGTAAGCGATTATCGATAAAAAGCGCTAGTTGATTAAAATCGCCTGCCAAGTTGCCTGTCAAGTCGATTCGTATAAATACCACATTACTTGGCTTCAAAACGAGACGGTAGATATATTTTCAAATTATGTCTCTATCATTCTTAAACTTTCTAAATCCTTGACTTATAAATTTTCCTTTCGTACGAAATTGTACAAAGTTTGTCGAAATTGCCTACAATAATATAATTCGAATGGTATGAACTGTTCTATTGTTATCTTGAAATAACAATGGAATCACCAACTCCAAGATTCAAAGGATTACCTCCGCTATATAAATTTTAAACCGGTCAAAAGTTTTCAACAAATTGAAATAATTTTGTTCACTCAATCATAAATTCTAATTTAAAGGTACATTTTCCCGAGTTTGAGAAAAAATAATAGGTAATCATGTACTTCATTTTATACCACGCTATAAAAAGTACCTGCTTAAAGGTTTTGTTGAATGAGTGAATGAAATTTAACGGATTATCTTATCGGATATAAAGAGACAAATTAACTTATAATATTTTGTATAAAAAATTAAATGAGAGCTGTTTAACGAATTTTATCAATCTTAATAAAATTCGCTCCGTCAATGACTTTGTAGCCAATTTTCCTAAAATTAATTCCTGCTTACATCGTGACTGCTTTTCCGCTTTTCTTAACGCTGCGCTCTTTTGGATAATCTTACCGATCTATGTTAGAAAGATGTTAATGTTTTCTGCATACTTTTTCCATTTATTTTTAGATAATGCCCAAAACTTTTTGATACCTAGCTAAAAGGAACATCAGCATTGTTTTGTTTAGTCAGAATAAATTTGACATCCGTAAACTGTGAATTTTGAGTAAACGTGATTAACAACCTGTCTTTTAACGCGCTTCCTGATCTTTAACTTATTTGAGAGTGGTTAATTTCACAAAGGCCTTCAAGCCTATATAACTATCAAACTATAATTTACATCCACATTTGAATAAGATATTTTTCCTTTTCCACCGCAATCTTTCACTGATGTTGAAGGTGCCTCCTCAAAAACCTTTTCCCGTATTCATATTTCGATTAGTTGCTATGTACATCACCATCCCGAAATCTTTTAAAAATTAGTCTCAATCGTTTCTACATAAGTTATTATGATTCTCTAGATACTTATTCTTGTAGCTTCTTATTGATTAAAATTACGCACTGTCGCTGATTGCTCATTACGTCGATTTCAGTTTCGGAAGATAAGCAGAAATTTGTAAAACCCTACTATTTGGACATATTTGTAACCCGTGGTTACGATAGTACTTTTCTTCCTTTTTCATTTTTTTGTGGCCAATATGAACATTGAATAATGTCTCTTTATATATGGGACACCCTTTATTCACAGATTTATCTACGACTCATATTTATTATTGCTGGCTAACTTGTTCCACGCCCCTATAAACGGCTACTTTTATTTCCATACATACAGGAGGTTCTGAAAATTCTTATTTTTTGTATGCTTTATTCTGTATTCTATGAAAAACCTCAAAATATGTTGATATTAACTTTGTACATAGTTACCTGAAAAGGGTTAAGGTCTGAAAAGGGTCATTTACAAGGTGAGGTCACAGAATACATTATGGTTAATAACTTAACTTAAAAATATCTTTGCCGAACGTACTTGATGGTTAATGAAAAAAAAGCTCAAACGCTAAAGTTGCCTTCAGAGCACCTTAAAATAATATACCGCACTGCACCTGACCCGGAACAATGTTTAAGTGGCTTTAAATAAACGCGAGTCTATTTAAAACCGCTTAAGGGTTAATAAAAAAGTGATCAGGCAGGAATCCCTGGCGGAGTTCCAGAGTGATTCCCGGCAGAGGGCAATTAGAAGAGTTAATCTGTTCTTGCACGGCTATTGGCAGGGCAGGTTAGGCGACGCGCCAACCCTTTGTAGCCTGCTGTAATGGTGACACTGTTTTCGAATTATGGTGGCTCGTTTAATACATCGTACTATTTACAACAAAATTACCCGATGAGAGGAATCATTAAGTAGGTACCTACCTAAATTATTTTATTTTCAGTGTCACATGAATTGCATATTCTATTAACTAGCTTAAGCATGATTGATTTGAAAATAATGACAATTCTACTGAATTATTTAGATCCCAAACAATTTGACGACCTCCGTGGTCGAGTGGCTTTGTACACCGGTTTTCAAGGTGTCGCCATCTCTGAGGTCCCGGGTTCGATCCCCGGTTGGGTCAATTTAGAAAACGAACTTTTCTATTTTGGCTCAGGTCTGGGTGTTTGTGATACCACCGTTGTCTCTGATTTCCATAACACAAGTGCTTTAGCTACTTACTTTGGAATCGGAGCAATGTATGTGATGTTATCAAATTTATTTTATTTTATTTTATTAAAAAAAAACTTTGACTTAGTCCATTATAACTAAATATAAAAACATAATATATGTAAGTATTAAGGAAACTAACGGTTTCCCAGAGAAAAGAGAAAATTATTGAAACAACAAATATATAATATTTCAATATTATAATTTTGAAACTCAATCGAGACATATTATTAAAATATTAAGAAAATCTTTATTCAATATCTACGATATCTTTTGTATCCACTTCTGATAATAAAGTTGGTAAGTTTTTCCAGGCTTATCTACAACTCTTCTCCGTCAACTTAGTTAGAGCGCAAGTTATGAGAAAGTATTATATTGATAGCTTAAAACTTTTTTATAGTGCATACGGTTTAGTGCTTGTCTTGCATGAGGTTTGATTTTCATCATATCAAGCTTCACAATATTTATCTTTTTATACAGCGGGGGGCCGGGGATGTTATTAAATCCTTTTAGAAATTCAATTGAAATTTCCGTAAAATTTTGTATTAAACAAACACAATACATTTGCTTTATGAAAACAAACACGAGTTTTCATTATATATTTCCATAACTTAACTTACTACAATAAATTAACTCTTTTTACAAATAAAAAACGAAATATTAAAAGAGGAACCTAATGTTTGAAGCTCAAATTTCTTATTTAAAAAATCTAATTGCACTCGGTTCTTGCCTTAAAACTATTCTTACTTTGGACTATTTATGAGCATTGTCTTGCACACTATTTAAGGGTCCCAACACACGAGGCCATCAATCACAGTTCACAATGCTTGTCTGGTGTCCCAAAACTCGAAATAGTCCACACGAGGGACCTATGCTATGTAAAGGCTTTGTAAACAATGGATAAAGGGTACTTCTATGTTTAGCACCATTAAACTTATACTTGGAACTTGAATAGTATGCCAACTTTAATATTTGGAAGAGTCTAAACTCCTGTAAGATAGGAAATATAACTCAGGTTTGATCTCTCTAGTATGCCTCCAGTGATGTGTTAAAGAAACGTAATGTTTCTGTACTTTTCTTAGATCAGAGGGCTTATTACAAAAAAGAATCACGCATGATAGTCGGACGATGTTTGTTGATCAATTTACTTGATTTTGAACCTTATACATGAGTTAATAATGTCACAGTGTGGGACAAACATCGTACGCTTATCGCGACACATTTTTGTAATAGGCCCTCTGTTTTCTATGAGGATATACTACCCTAGCGCAGGCGAATACAATTCAAGAAATAAATAACTTATGCCCTTCAACTCTAATCAACAAGTTTAATTTAACACACGTCTCATTTATATTACAGCTTTTTAAATTAACTTTACTTAAAAGTCAGTTGTCAGATTAAGTCAGCACCAAGAACTTTATGATCATATTCTAGAATTCTTGGTCAGCACTATTCAACACACGCCTCATATATTACTGCCTTTAATTAACTTCACTTAAAAGTCAGTTGTCAGATTGAGTCAGCACTATTATTAGTACTTATTTGAAAAGGGTCAGTTGTCAAATGGCACGTCGAAACGAACATGATAATTTGAAGGCAAACCATTGAGTTTTGCGGTAGGAAAATTGCGATCAACCCAGTTACATTGCCGCCATTACATGCGGAGTGAATAAACTCGCAGCTGAGGAAACGGAACTTGTATACGTGTCGTGTATTAAGTACGGTTTGCAGACAAGATAGTTTAGTTTATTTCATTTGTGTTTTTGATACAAAAATGTTACGTAGAACAAGTAAAAATTACTTTTGAAATGATTAAAAAATTTCGATCGAACTCTTTCGGCTTTACCACAAAAGATTTTAAAACACTGTTTAAATATGATGCTGTCTCTTTCAAATTATATTGTCAAAAAAGTGACAGCATCACATTTAAACAGTGTCTAAGTTAAACACTTGTTAAACAGTGTTTTGTGGTAAGGCTGTTTAAATCTATTTTTTGATACAAAATATGTTTGATCAGCAAAACATGACAAAGAAGAGTTTAATCATAAATTATTCTACTGCTCGATAGTAAGAAGACGTTTGTATCAGGTTAGTAAACTCAATGTTGCGATACCTTACCTTAACCATAGAACTTTAACAACGGAACCCTGCTCTCAGAGCACAGAATAGATACAATGACTTCAACTACATAGACGACTGCAGCTGGGACTAACGGCTTAACGTGCTTTCCGAAGCACGGAGGAGCTCGAGATAATAATTTTTTGGTCACCCATCCCATGATCGGCCCTTGCGAAAGTTGCTTAACCTCCGCAATCGCGGGGCCAGGCGCTAAACTACTGCGCCACCGAGCTCCTAAACGGCTATATAAACTATTAATATTAATTCAAAAATGTGCGTTTTATAGTTTCTCGTTTACTTGTGAATGATCCAAATTTTATTTACTACATTACAGATAAGAATGAAAATATTAGAAAATATTGAAAAGCGAACAATTTTTTTGACCTCGGAGGCGCCCTCTGGCACTTGGCGCATGGAGCAACCGCTCCGTTCATCTTCGCGGCGCATCAACTGTTTCTATCAGTCGCTCGCAATAGACTAAAGGAGTTGCTGTGCATGCACCGTAACTTAATGAGCAATTTTTCGGTACTGTACAGCCTGTCTAGTGTGATACATAAAAAGAAGTCATTGAACAGATAAAAGTATTACATCTCAGAGGAAACATCATTTTCAAAACATAGTATGAATTTTCAGAGTTCCTTCATAATTAAATTCAGAGCTATGTACCCAGTTTTGGAAAATGTAATATATTTTATAATAAGAAATGATCAATAATTAAACTTCGGAAATAAAAAAGCTCTTAGAAAATGCTTTTAAAACCTCATTATAGTTGAGTTTGTTTTAAAATTAGTGCCCAGAATTTCGTAATTACAAGGATATTCGTATGGCACTACGTCTTCTAACGTATTAGGTTAATGAATGATCATTAGCGAAGTACGTATAAAGATTTAACTGTGAATAAAAACTATGAAGATGCAGCATACATTTATACAAATGGTTTTGCTAACCGTGGGTGACGTATTTCAGTCAAACTATTTCTGCATATGCGAGGTCGATGTTAAGGCACGCAATTGAATACTATAAGTACAACTGAAACTCAAAATGCATTATGTTGCCAACTTTAGGGTCGAAAATTAGCAGAAATTGTAAGTGTAGTATTTATTATTGAATAATAAACACATTTAAATCAAGGCTCACGATCTGAAATTGGGAAAGATAAAATTGTAACAACAACCATATTTTTTTATGGAAATATTCTTGTTAAGTTATGACTAGCTAGATTACAAAAGGCACATTTTAGTAAACATTATAACTAAACAAAATAATGAAAATACAGATCAATAAAGGTTAGGACTTAACACTTTTATGACTTAAAAAAAGCAAAATATATCTTTGTTATACTATTCGCATTACACGAAATACACACGATAACAACTTCCTGACAAGTTAAAAATGTACAGCCTTCGTGTGACAGACGGTCTTTAAATTAATAGTACCATGTGGTATCATAAAGGTCACATAACGTACTATTATATACCTATTCTATGACATTACTAAGTAAATAGTCATTATTCCAAACAATAAACCCTCGGGTAAAACACAATGTGTAAGTACTAAAAATATTTGTCTAAAAATAATAAGCGAAAAATTTTTAATCAATAATATAACAAAAAGAAATAGTGAAATGTTTTTATCATTTTTGTAAAAATAGTTATTCTGATTCTACAATCAGAATAATAGAACGTAAATGTCAATTTGTCACCCAAAAAGGTGACTTTCGCAACCTGTCGATTTGAAAGGGTAATTTTTATCCCAAAAAAATAACACGTTCGCATATAGTGGGTTGACAGGGCTTCCCACTTACCATCCCATGTATTATTGATGATCTCGGCGTTCCCTGCATTAAACTTTCATTGGTTATCACCGTCGTGGATAGGACAATAATTACACCATAGATATTCTGATGTTTGTAACATGAAATCTGTGCAAAGGTTTGTTTTAAGATGGGTGTCCGAACACTCTCTGGGTTTCAGTTATGTTGTTATCATTGTTTCACGCATAAACAATGATAACAACATAATTATTCTTGATCTAAAAAACTTACCTAATATACAATACATCGCAAACCTAATTACAATGAGGTGGCGATTCGATTTTACAAGCGATCGTCGATAATAAGCGCTAATTGACTTAAATCGCCTGCCAATTCGGCTACCAAGTCGACCCGTGTAAATATCACATTACGCTTCATTTCAGAATATTGTGCAGTAACTTTTTTAAATCAGGAATTATCTATATGACGCAAAAACAATGATAACAACGTAACTGAAACCCGGAGAGTGTTCGGTCACCCATCTTAAAACCAACCATTGCACAGACTTCATGTTACAAACACGTGATACTACGTACAACTTTTTAAATATATACTTATTATACATAGAAACACCCAGACCCGTAACAGAAATTAAAATTCATCATTTCAATTTCTGCCCGGCCGGAGCAAAGGTTTTTAACATTATTTAAGACACTTAAATTTTTTTAGATCATTTCTTTGGCATCTCTTCAGTGTATATGAATATTTAAATTCAGAATATGAATCCTGACGCTGTAAATTACTTATTCATCAAAATGTACCGTATTGACGATGCTTATTTTTAGCATAAACAGATGCCTGAAATAACATAAAAGATAGTCACAAAGTCAATAAAAGCATTTTCTGTCCCACCACTTTATATGTAATTTTATGAAATGACATATAAAATGGTAAGACAGAAATGGGACACTTATTACTTCAACAAGTAAATAAATTACATATAATTTATTTACTTGTTGAAGTAATAAGTGAGTATTATAAACAGTAAAAATAGGGAATACTTATTTTCATATTACAGGTTTTGTTAATTTATTATTTGTAGTTTTTTATTTTGCCTAATAACCGTATTCCAAAGAACTCAAAACTATTTAAGTACAGTTCCCATAAAAAGGTTCCATATCAAATATCTGCCTTACTTTTGAGTTAAAAAAAGATAATTATAAACGCCGACTTTGTATTATCAACATTTCAACCAGAAGGTACATTGAAAAGCTAATGGTTTCATAATTCAGGTCACACCTACTCAAATCCAAATATGAAGTGGTAACGAATGCTAATTTTGTTAGATGAATCATAGACAACGTTTTAAAGAACTTACAATGTTGTATGTATGTATGAATGTTACAATAGCTTATGCATAAACTGTCATTGATTATATTGAGCAGTTGGCTTGGAACTATCCAATTAAGGAAATAAAAACAAATGCGGTGAAGTTTTATAATGAAAGTTGCATAACATGTTGATATTGGATTTGTTGATCAGGGATGGATGAATTTGTGCATTTGTGTTCTTCTTTATGGTAATAAAAACGAACCAAAAATGCACAAATCCAATTTACATTATTTATAAAGTATATTATACAATAAAAATTCATATACAGATTTAGGTCTTGTCAATCATGGAAATTAAACACTATTAGCGGTTTAAACAAACTTGTCTCGGGTTCATAAAAGATAAGAGCAACCCAAATGCATCACTGCCAATACTCATCCAATTATATATTTTTTTATGATAGACAGGCAAGCGCTTGAACGCTATCACGCTTGATGGTAAGCGATGATGCGCTTGCGAATCGCGCTTGCCTAGAAGGTACCTATTCACTCTCAACATGAAGACCCCCAGATTGTACCATTCGGAAAACACAGACCCAGGCAAGGAGTTAACATTCTCCAGCGGATAGTTTAAAACAACATCGTTTTATCTATTTTAATTAGTAATAATGTCTACATCGAGTCAGTCAGGTAGTTAGACTCGTTATTTTAAATGTCATACATGTATGTTATTTATTGGATTACGTGCACAACCATGTCGAAATTAGCTAATATCACCACTCAACGAACATCGATATCGTCTCATTGAAACCGGAACATAGTGCGAGCACACAGTGGTTGGTAAAAGACTTTTGCTGTGGTGCGAGTGACGAGTAGGATTACCGTACGTCCGAATTTATCTGGACATTTCCTTTAATTATTTGTCCTAATACTTCAATCATAAAGAAAACACTAGAAATAATACTTAATCTCCTTATACCATACTAAATAATGTCCTTATTGAATAAAAATCCAGGCTAATAAACCATATCCAGACTCTTTTGTAAAACGTCAAAATTTTTGTCCGGAATTTTTAAATTTCGATATGGTAACATCGTGACGAGTTGAACGCTTCGATTTGCCATTGACATAATGACAAATTCCCACGATCTATGAGTCCCACTCGAATACGCGGGCGTCTGCTTACTTGATCAATCCAAACTCAATACTTACGTCTTTACCAGTGATATTTCCAATACCTAATTAATGCTTCTGTTAATCAGGAGATTTAATGCCAGTATATTCGAAATTATCGTTATTAATTTATTTTTTATTCAAAAGTAAACAATCAAATCTTCTTTATTTTGAGCAGATAAAAATATATGCTGTAGTTTCATAAACTATCTTGATTATTTTACGGGTAAAAACACGATATTCTTATCTTCACTCGACTATAAAAATATGCAAAGAAAATAAATTTTCATTATTTTTATATTTTTTGGATAATACTTAGAGTTTATTCATCTCTAACTGACGAATAATATATAGAAAAATAGGTAATGACATATAGAGGAATAGTATTAACGGTTACTTTTCAAAAAGTGACTTTATGCTCAAAATAACAAAAACATTGAAAAATTAAAAAGTGAGGTTATTTTTATTACTCTTCACCCATATAGAAAAAGACAGAAACAGAGTTTTTCGAATATACTGGCCTTAATGTGATAATAGTATTTCAGCTTTTATAGATGTAATAGGATTCGCGCTGTGATGCGCTAAGTTCCGCGCACGGCCATCACCATCGCTGCCAGCACCGCAGTCATTAAAGACCGCGGCAGTAATGTACAATATGATTGCAAGCGTTACTTACATGTTCCATTAACTACCTAAGCAGTCTTTAACATATTCTATAAAATCTCAAAATATGAATTAAAAAAACCATGCTGTATGAACATAAACAAGTAATGCAATATAGTACCAAATAATTTTGTAGCTTGAATGATTCCGTAAAAAAAAACTTTACTTAATTCATATTCTATTGGAAAGCTATCCAATATAGGTTTGAACTATGTATAAATATTAATGGCTGTAAGTATACCTTAATAAATGGCAAATAAGGGCTTTGAGTAACAAAAAAGGGCAATATATGTCAAAGGTAATGCAAGTTTAAGGTCGTAACAATTGAACTCATTAAAGTTGTCAAACAAGAACTAAATGGGGCTAAGGATTGATCTCAGCAAAAGTATAAAAACCTTTAAACATGACAAATAAGTTATCATTCAAGCTTTGTTTGGCAAAATAACATTACGCAATGGAGCTAAGTTGGTATAAATTCTTAATTTATAATCTTCATACATTATTTTTTATTTGTTTACAGATAAATATAAATAATACAATACCATTTACAAATCCCCACTTAAAGGACTTTACTAACTGTAATAACTTATTTGTTCCAGATTCTCATTACCTTGGTTTTGTACATAACAACGGCATATGGGATAGATGAAGGTTATAAAAAAACGGCAACTTCATATTCATACTTCCATAGATACGATGGACCGGAAACAAAAAACAATGAGAAATCTTTATCAGAGACAAAGCCTTATCAACCGACACCGATAGTTTATGAACTAACTTCAACAAATGACAAGATATCTTCACTGAACAGAAATGTGCCAGATGATTTTGAGACATCCAAACCAGTATATGAAACCATATTGAGGTCTGATACTGAATTGAAAAGGGCAGATCAAGATCCTAATTATTTTACCAATATTGCTACACTTATGACACAACAGAAACTGTATAGTGAATCTACGCCAAGTGGTCAGATTATTCAAGCTACTCCAACAGCTTTTTCAGTTAATCAACCTGAATTCTCTAAAACTTATACTGATAGCAAAGGAACTTCTCTATCCAGCAAAACTTTGTCATACCCTTCTTTGATGTCTGTCCCTGTTATGCAAAAAGATAGACTGACAACTCCAGACCTTTCTGCTTTTTCATCTAATTATATGATAACAGAAGAAATCATCAAACCTGCTCTATCAATTGCGGAAGGAACAAATTCTCATGTCTCTTTTTCTGGACCAGATTCTAAATATTCTTGGTAAATATTTTTAACTATTATAATGACATGCGCGGCTGACCATTATATTTAAGATAACATTACGTAATTTATTATTCGCTTAGTTTTAAAGTTAAGTTAACTAATGAATAAATAATAAGTTTTTATTTAAGAATTAATACGGTTTTATTTTTCCAACGACCTTCACATAATTTACATCTACAAAAAATGACTCAGTTAATGGACGCATAAGGAAACCGCTGTTAACACTTGCTAGCAATACTCCATCACGTTCACATTTGATCCATATTTATTAAGCAATCTGATATAATGTCGGTCTCTTCGTAAATAATGAAACATGCGAATGCGGCATTTCTTCGTCTTATTAGACACAATTATGAGGCAATATGTTAACTTAAGATGTGCAATTAAGGTCCCACCGAGTAAGAGTGCCAACGTCTAGACTTATTCAACACAATTTGAACCAATTAACTTGTCGCGTAATTAACCATTACGGTCTTTATTACCAACAACAACCCCTGTTTCTTCTTAAGAACAGCTTTGGCTTATTAAATTGGCTCTTTCAACATTTACGTGTATCGTATCGTATTCGTTGTTTGAAATTGGCTTCTTCCATTTCTAATGAATTGAAAAAAAATGTTACAAAAGGTATTTTTGCTTCTAATAGTCAGAACTAAAATAAATCTAGACACTATCTTAACTGGTCAATATTTTTAAAGCTTTACCTTCCTACTTTTTATCGTTAGAGCTAGTAAATACCTACAAAGAGCTTTATGTCTCTTTCTGAAATGTTTGCCTTAATAAATAAAAACTGACCAAGTACGTGTCGGGTCATGTGCAGTATAGGGTTCCGCAGTTACCTTACGCATTTAAAATATTATAAAGTAAGGATATTAGTAAGGAAGTAACGATACCTTTGCATATTATTAATACTTATTAATAATTCCAATGAGGATGATGTAAATGATTTTTTTCCCCTTTTTTAGCCCTAACAAAAACTTTAAGCAATAATAAGACTAACTGTGAAAAAATTGTGTTAATATCATGATTTTTTATAAACAAATCAATTTGGGAGCGCGCGAAAACTGGTTACGCCCTTCGAGTAATGGCTGTGACGTCACTTTGCCGCGACGGGCGGCCGGTGGCGGCGGGCGTGTGGTAGCTTAGCAGTCTTGCCGTTCAATTAGTCATACATGCTTCGCCAATCAACAAACGAGTTTATAATAAAAAGTAAATTTATATTTACTTCGGACGTAATCAGCTTTAAATTGTCTATAATAATCTTACTTTGCAACATATGAGGTGCAATGCTCTTTTCTGCCAAAATTTGATTGATCATTTTGTTAATGCATTTTTGTATATGAATATGGTTTTACTTTTTTCTATTAGCTCGTTAACTACGCCAAATCTTGCAGAGACCACCATTTATGTTATCCATAAGGAAATAGTTATTTATTATACTAGAGGCCAAAGTCAATTTGTGCTGCGAGTGCGGACTTTAAATCACGAACTAGCGAAGTATAATTAAACCACAAGCGTAGCTAGTGATGCTAATACTACTGAACACAGTGAGTCATTTAAAGGCACGAGAAATAACAAAAATTTGATCTCGTTAAACATACAACTTTTCACCTCTACCAGCGAGCAAAGTGTTATTGGTAATAATAGTTATTTTCACGTGCCTTTTCTGGTAAAAAACTAAATTCAGGATTAAAAACTTGTTTTCTCAACTCTTTTGGAGTAATACAACTATCTTCATCGCTGTACGCACAAATTTTTTGTAATATATCACAAAAACAGATCAATCAAACCTATGCTGAAAAAAATTATAGATATTATCATTGTCTAGTTAGTTTTTTTTTTCAGCGCGGAGTATGTAACTTTGTGTTTTTCTCTTATATAAGTATTAATATGCCATCTTATTTCTTTATTTACTCAAAAGTACTAGTAATGTGGTACCTAATTATTTTGCTCGATATATAACGGCAACAGGTAGACGCTTGAAATATTCACAGAATAGTTATATATTCATTTTAAAAATAAATAAGTAAATTAAAATAAAACAAATATTTAAGAGGGGCTCCCATACAACAGACCTGATTTTTAGCCATTTTTATAGATAATGGTACGGAACCCTTCGTGCGCGAGTCCGACTCGCACTTGGCCGATTTTTATAACAATACTCTTTGGACGTGATAATGCTAAAAACGCACACCAACCTCAAAAAGTTTGGTTTAGAACGTCAAAAGTGCAACACTTTATCTAGACATATAAATAGAAATAATCTAAGTACTTTACATTGCTTAAGTATTTATTTATTTTTTCACGGATATCACGCCTTATCATGCTGTGATCACCTTCTCTAATTTTGATATTTTTCACGTCAAAACTAAATTTATAAAATCAATGATCATTCTTCATAGATGCAAACTTTTTAATGTTTCAGAGTTGGTGTTGGCAGTCGTAAATTGTCCTTTTCGTGTTTATACTTACTAATTGTTCGCATTGAGAATAATCTGTACCTTCTGTGAAAACTGATCTAACTCGAGTTATATCGATTTTGAATTTATTTCACTATTCAAGTCATCGAAAAATTAGCTTTTTTTGTGTCTAATCGGTGTATTTTTACGACTTATATCAACAGAGATAAATTTTGTGCATAGTAATATAAGTGCTTGCTTTTCTATGATTTTTTTGAAATAAAATGTGTATATTAATATATCTCTAGTTAAAACAATGTGTACCGAAACTTATATCTCTTTAAATTAGTGTCTAGAAATATAACTCGTTTTAAAACTTTACACACAATTCAATAACAACCGACTTAAATTGTGCGTAGTGATTTATCTAGAATTATATCAATACACACATATAATTTCACAGTATGCTAGTTTGTGAACATTGATTCAACTCGACTTATAGCATTAAAAATGAAGTAATAATCAAGTTTTATTTTGTGTTTATCGATATAAATTAAGTTGAATCAATAATCACATATAGGTTTGCGATAGGTGTAAAATGATATAATTGACTCATATCAAAAAATATTATGAATAAACGAAGTAAAACGTTTGATTACTTATTGTGTAAAATGATATAACTGCCCAATAAACCCCCCGCGACCTCCCCTTCCCTTCTACCCTTCCCCCGCGTCTGTGTGGATACGACAGTGTGTTGTCTCAGTATTGCACCGACGTTCATGCGCTGTGGTCACATCAGTAGAGTCTCCGCGACACTAAACAAGATGAATTGAAATGTAAGTTGTATCACTTTACACAAAGCATAATACATTGTGCCATTTTATTAATAATGGGCTAAAGTCATTGATGGGATGAAAATCTGCCCTATGTTCCTTAAAATAAGTGTGAGATTGCTTCGATGCATAATAGTGAATTGTATCAATATACACTAACTTTTTACACCATTGCACGTTATTTTTTACAAGAAATTAAAAATACATAGTATTTTTTGATTCGGGCGTATTTTTTGTTTATTATTATTCATTATTGCCTGTCTTACTAACACGTGGAAAAAGAGTTGTGTTTTTAACTGCTTTTTGACCCCCGACGCAAAATGAGAGGTGTTATAAGTTTAACGTGTCTGTGTATCTGTCTGTGGTATCGTAGCTCCCAAACGGATGAACTGATTTTGGTTTAGTTTTTTGTTTGAAAGATAATTTTCAGCTGCTTGAAGATCATCAGCTCTTTTCTAGTTGATGACGGGATCTGACTAACTTCTTTATGTCCGATCGATTCGGAATTTGGTACAGTATTACTTCAATGACATTGAAAGAACATGGTAAGGTAACCATGACCTGATCAGCCGTTAGAAGATCATCAGCTCTTTTCTAGTTGATGAGGGGATCTGGCTAAGTTCCATATGTCCAGTCTTTTCGAAATTTGGTACCGTGTTACTGCAATGATATTAAAAGAACATGGTAAGGTAACCATGACCTGAAGCTTAAATACTCAACTCCTCACCAACATAGAGCAGAGGTATAGTGTTTGGGATCACTAGAATGGTCTTTAATGAGTAGATTGCGAATAAAGTATAATAGGTGGTGATGATGTGGCATCATCTAGAATCTGAAGGATACCCAACTCTTCAACAACATACAGCAGAGGTATCGTGTTTGGGCTCATTGGAATGGTCTCGATGATTAGGTTATACTCCTAGATTGGTAATCAGGACTCATCAGCTTTTTGAAATTGAATTCAAAATTTGGTACCGTGTTACTTCAATGATAATGGCTGCCAAAAATTTAGTTTAAAAAGCTTCAAATAAAACTGAAATTAAAAATTTAATAAACCCCCGATACAAAAAAGCTAACTCTTAATAAAATACCCCCATACAAAAAAACTTACTCTTAAAAAGTTGAAAATAATGTCATCATATCATCAAGTCTTAAATAGATCTATGAAAAAATCGTAGACGTCGGGGGACCGCTAAGTTAATGGATTTACATGTAAGCTCGTCACATTAACTTCGCGGTCCACCGACGTCTACGATTTTTCCATAGATTTATTTATAACTTGATAATAATGATGATATTATATTTAACTTTTTAAGAGTTAGCTTTTTTGTATGGGGGGTTTTTATTAAGAGTTAGCTTTTCTGTGTCGGGAGTTTTTAAAGAATAATTTATTTACTATCATTAAATGTACTATTTTGGGAGTAAATTCATTTATTTTAATTTGCTACTGAATGGAAATGGGACTTATGAATGGTTTTTTTAAGATCGGTTTATTGCTAGTTGTCATTTACAAGTTGGCTAAGTTTGAGTCTGAATGACTGTAGTGATGATTGTGTTGTCTTTACATGAAGCACTCCGTAGTCAAGTCAATATTAAGCCAATGGGATCAATTCCCGATCACCGAACCGAGCTCAATGGAATAAACATTTATATTCATTTTCTTTTCTCTGAGTAGGTGTTTAAATACCAGCCTGTTTTCTTTATTATGTTACGTTGAATTTCGATACAACAACAGTTTTAACAAGTCTAAACATCTGTTATGTTTTGTTTAAGTAAACCTTTAAGTTTAATATTGTTTTGTCATTTTTCAAAATTTAAAACACATTGTTCTGCTTATCCAAGTTGATTTAAGCGCTAATGAAGCAAGATTTAGTATTTTATATGATTACCAAAGTGTTAGTAATAAATTACCGAAATATTTTTGGGTTTTAATAACAGCAAACATTACCTCATGATATTATTTAGTATTTTATCATAAGTTATATCACTATTCACATAGTATGCGTACTAGTTATATCGTTTGTGATAAAAGTTATAACAATATCCACATCGATTTTTTTCAAAAAAGTTGTGTAAATTGATATAATTCGATTTTTTTAAACGATTCTACAAAACTAAACTCTAATTACTAACATTTAGAGTGTGTTCAACAATGTTTGTTCTACAACTTTAAAAAAAACATACAATTGAAAAGGCAGACACAAAAAAATAAAGTCAGTTAACATTTTACACGAAAGCAGATTTTCATGGTGAAAAATGATATAAGTCTTATTACATCAATATACACAAAACAAATAAATGTGATTAGTGATGTAACTAAACAATTTCATGAATACTGAAAAATCTGTAAGACATTTCTCTTTAAATAATACAAGAAAACAAAGTTAGCTTAACCATCTACAGTCTACAAGCACTTATTTTATTTTATCATTCTCAGTTGAAGAGTGAGATTTTTTTTAACTTTAAAGTCAATTTCCCGAAAATCATGTTTTTAGAGTTATACCTCTTTTCACGGAAGGTACAGATTATTCTCCCCGCACCCTATCTCAATACGTGACATCCATTACTTAGACATCACCAATTCACCATGGATAAATGAATCACAATACACTTACCTAATAGAGTACACCGGCGCTAATCATCGATCTGGAACACAAAATGTGAATAGAAATGTACAAAACGTGTTCACTGAGCTTGTGGAACAGTGAAATGGTCACAGATTTATTGTGAAATCTGACATTTTAGAAACTTTCTAGTACTTAGTGACTATAAATTACTTAGTGATTTTTTAATCTATAAATAATTGTAAATATTAATACCTATCTAATATTTGTTAATTTAACAAAAATCGGTTACTATTGCTTCTAATAAAAAGTATAAGTAGTCAATAAAGCTTATCCGGTAAACTGATAAATCTCTCTCCTCGACTCTAAAAAAGTTAGAAAAAGGTTTGTCCGCATAATAAAGAACAGAAACTTAAAGTTTTGACTAATAACGTTACATCCATCCATAGTATTAAAAGATAAACTTTAAATGCATCAATTTATTTTCGTTTTTCCAACGTAAAGTTAAAAGCAAAAATAGGGCTTAAAAAGAATTAACCACAATGCTACAAAAAATACTGAAATGAATAAGCCATTCGCAAAAAATAAAACATGATTTTACCTAATAAAGAACCTATATATAATTACGTTAAACTTCCAGATTAGCCATCAAACTGTAGACTTTAACCAGACATGGAGACTTCGATACAAAATTCCTTTTTAATGTAAATTATTAACCAGTAGTTCGAACGGCGTAATTTAATGTTAAACTGTGGCACACAAACTAAAGCATGCGTAAGAATTTTCATTTCTACTTTGGTTACATTGATTGGATCTTGTCTCTTATTGCAAGGGAATACGGCGTAGGAATTGTCAAAAGCTTGAATATGTAACAAATGCCATATGGTGGTTGTAAGGCGGGACTCACGATTGACCTGTCCACGTGTGTTTCGCAAACGGAAACTAAGGAATGGTCCACAGTGCAGCCACAAAATATAAAGTGGACAGAAAAGCCGCTCAGAACAAACCGCGGTTTCATATATCTACATTTCTTACAGGCAATCTCAGACCGACCCAGTACTGAATGTAGACTGGGTTGGTCTGAGGCTGCGGCCCAATTGCGCTAATTCTGAACGAAAAAACTACGTTGTCATATAAGTCACATTTACCCAAATATTTTTGTTTTAGCTTTAGTATTCTCATTTAGTAATCCGACATTCTAGGCTCCCTTTCAATAATTTTAACAAAATCAACGCAAATATTTTCCTGTAAATGATACGGAAAAGGTAACGGTTTAGTTTGTTTTTATCGTTGACAATTTAGCGCGATTGGGCCCCTGTAGCAGTTTAGGTGTTTCATGCGCAATAAAACAATGACGGTAGTGTTTTCGAATACGGCCAGCCCCCCAAGCGTGACCACTGAAACACGAATTATATATATCGCGTGTTATAGCGTTTTATCGACACTCAGCTGTCAAAATCCATCGTCTTTTTACAGTTAAACGATGATACATCGCTATATCTTTGTGCGTTTCGGTGGTCGTGGTGGGGTAGAGACACAGAAAAATGTTCTGTGACCAAGGGGGGATTTTTTTTCTATTTTTGGCCAGAGTTGTCCTTCTGTTTAGACCACACAGACTTTATATATTTTGTGGCCAGGCTGTATAAGTCTGATAGATGTGATATATGACTGCCGACAATTTGCGTAAGCTGCGTGCTAGATACTGCACCCTAATAATGTATATTCGGTACCTTTGCCTAGTTAGTACTTTTGCTCGATTTGGTATCGGCTGATTATAACAATTATTACAAATTTAAATTGGGACTCCAATACACTTCTAAGACTTTCGCGTGTACAGTTCATTAGAAATAAAACACTTTTTTACGGAATAGAATTATTTAGTTTGTATTTAATGGTTTTTAGAATTCCCGACGTTTCGACACCTTTCCTTTACAAACTAAATAATTCTAAAACAACACCAGAATTAATAATATACGCGCTGTAATCCGTAAAAAAGTGTTTTATTTCTAATTAGGACTCCAAATTATGAAAATTGTTTTAGAACATGATTAAATTACTTCTTTTCAGGGTCAGGGTCAGAGTTAGTTAAGACATAGTCGCTTTCCCGTTCCTCTTGCGCTTTTAACAGAGACAACCATCATTGAATTCAATAGGACATGCCCAATCTTCTCAAAAAAACTTCAAAATATGACCTAGAGTTGAAAGGAGAAGCGCATGGTTAGGAGGCAAAACTGCATTCGTCTGACGCAAAGTGAATTACAAGGTGAAGATGCCCAGTTGTCATATAGCTGTTTTTATGATGGTGTAGTAATTTTTGGACTTGTTATTTCGATATCTTTAGTAGGTAAGAAGAAAAGAGTTGATAAAACGAAACAACCAAAAGATTGATAAAACTGTACAATACGTCATAGTTAGGTTAGGTTAGGTTAGGTTAGGTTTTCTATGATTGTTACATTATTGGGGGCGACATTTCGAAGTCATGGTATCACACTCGGGGCATGAGCTTATATCAAATTAACGATAATGATGATGAATTAAGTCTTGTTTTAATTAATAAGAATTGTAGTTGGTTTCAAAAGGCATACAAACCGCATTCGACCTATATTACGTTTCGTCGATGATTGGGTTTCTGCACTCATAATAACACACTTCATTACCGTAACTCATTATTAAGCTTAAGTTATTAGGAAATATAATATATGAAGTTGATTCCACAAGCGGATTGTTAGTAAAAGCACTCCAAAGGACAATGCAACTTACTTGTCTAGAAAATGGGAAGTGGTCATTGTTCTTTCATGTAACATTTTAAAAGTATTTTACATCACAAGACGGTGTTTGTCGTTTGACATCATCAAACGACAAACACTGCCATTCTGATATTACATAATACCGATATTTTTTTTATAAATTCGGGACAATCTTTACAGTTCTTTGGTCTCAGACTAAGCAGTGCTTGTACTACTAAATAACGTATAGAATACATAAACAAGTATATAAACGACTATAACTCGGGAACAAATGGTTGTGCTCATCACACTAACATCTGCCCCTGCCTGGATTCGAACCCTGGACCTTTAGCGCAGAAGGTAGATCGCTACCATTGCACCTAGTGGCCGCCGAGTTACTTAGCTTAGCTTACTAGCGTAAAAGCGAAACAAAAGCTCTACATACCTAGTTTGATTTTACACAATTTCCAAGTATAGTCACGACTACGACGTACTTGAATTCATTTCTTTTTCTAGCTTCCACTTACTGACTGAAATGAAAAAAAGAACATCTGGTCCTCCCATTTGAAATAAAATTTCGATTAATACCATGTTATGTTCATGTTATGAAATTCCGGCAAAATCTCACTAATTTATTTTAATACAGCCCTGCGATTCTGTAAAATCAGACAACAACTCGCAACTCCCTTCGCAATTAACGTATTATTGCAATGAACTTTGACAAAAAATTACAAAAAAAAACATCATATACTTTTTAATAAATATACATTAAGTAATACAGCAAAATTGAGCAGCTTAAGTTGTCAGAAAAGGTGTAAACAAAATAGTTAACAAGTATAACAAAGCTATTACAATGTGCAAATAATGTTTACCTTTTAAGTATCTAAACAACTTATTTTAATGAATTTATTGCATACCGGGAATAGGCAGTGACCATAGATATCGTAGATATTTTTCTTTTTTATTAAAAAGGCACAGTATGAATGATCACCACGAATTCATCTAAGACTTAACGCAAAACAAACTCATAAAACAACTTCATTTCATGAGAATAAAGTCTACAATAAAACTCCATATCCTTGTGTTGTATATAGTAACTCTAACAAATTAACACCGTTATGCCTCTCAAAAGCGGTTTTCTTGATCCTTATGTCCATTTCTAGTGCGACAGGGTTCTAACCGAAGGCCGATCTAGCACAAGGTGTTTTGCGCACGGGGGTAACGTGTATAGTATAAAAGTCGCAGGATCAAATAGGTTGTATCACTGCTGTAGTGGACTTATAGTTGCAATGGCCGCCAAGGTACACATCTTTGGATTTATAGTGCGAAATAGTTAAAAACACCTTGTGATATTGGAACTTTTTATGAGGTTTAAACGTGGTAAAAGTAATGGAGTTCGCGTGTGCGATATTTGACATTATGATGACATTCATACTGATAATAAAATTAGGCCTAGGTTTTTCAATAAATGAAAATTACCGTAATATAAAAATAGATCCTTTGACATTCGAAACTTGCAAGGAATCAGTGAAAAGCTCTCTTTACCGTCCGATTTTTCCCTACCACCTCAGGTAGGGAAAATTATGTAAATTCAAAAATTTGTTTAGGTTTTTATATATATAAGTAGTTTATTCGATTTAATAACTTGTAGTAAGAATGTCTATACAGTACGAGTAATACGACTACGTATCAAATCAATGTGTACAATGTAATCGCAGAATAGGCCTCGCAGTCATAGTGCTTGAATATTATTAGTGTGTAAAGTAAAATTTCGTATTTTGCAGATTCTAATCCTTTTGTGTGCGGTGGCGAGCGCTCGCGCTGGCGGACTCCTCGGAGCGTCATACGCGGCGCCATACGCCACGTCATACGCCGCCCCATACGCGTCGTACGCGGCGCCCGTCGCAACATACGCAGCTGCCGCTCCTGTCATTAAGAGTTACGCCGCTCCCGTGGCAACCTACGCTGCTGCCGCACCAGTGATTAAGAGCTACGCTGCGCCCGCGTACTCAGCGTACGCCGCAGCTCCCGCCTACTCAGCGTACGCCGCAGCTCCCGCCTACTCAGCATACGCCGCTCCCGCCTACTCAACGTACGCCGCCCCCGCCTACTCTGCATACTCCGCTCCCGTAGTCAAAGCCGTCGCTCCCGCCGTGTCATCCGTGTCTTCATACTCGACCCACACCGCCCACGCCGCTCCAGTGTACGCTAAAGCCGTCGCACCTGTCGCTGCGTACGCACACGCCCCGGTCGCGTATTCCGCTCCCGTTGCCACTTACGCCGCGCACGCTCCCGTCGCCACTTACGCCGCGCACGCTCCCGTTGCGTATTCCGCCCCAGTAGCTACTTACGCTCATGCCGCCCCGCTCGCGTATTCCGCTCCGGTCCTCAAGTCAGCGGTCACCTACTCCGCAGCCCCCGCCGTTTCCCACGTTGCCTACAACGGTCTTGCCAACTACGGCTGGTGATCACATCGATTGAAAATGTTTGTACAAATCTAGTTGTTTAATTTGTATATTTATTTTTATACCATGCGAGTAAATTTGAAAATGTTGTGAAAAATTCCGTTTGTTTTTTCTCGTTTTGACACAGATATGCGTCCAAAGACTGTAAAAATAAATAATTTTAAAAATATTTAAAATACACGACTGCCCTGCCAAAAAGTACTAAAATATATACCTATCTTTTTAATCTTTAGCTAGTGTCACTCGGGATGATGTAAAGATCCAAATCATCAACATCCAAATCTGTTTAGGCATTTAGAAGTTATGGTGGAATAAAGAAACTCACAAACATACATGAACCCTGAACACAGTACACTCCTTCTTTTGAGCAGTCGTGTAAAAATTAAATTACTTTATCGTAATGCTGTACATAAATATACCTATCTAAATCAAGAGTGCATTAGAAAGAAAGATATATAAGTAGGCAAGAAGTTTTAGACACAGCATCTGAACATTTTCACATCTTGTTAAAGCTGTGCACACGGTAACAAAACAAAATGTTGTTGATTTTAGAAACACCTGGAATCGAATTGGTTGTACTATTTGTAGTATTGTACTATTTTTCCGACGGTCCAATCCGTTAAATGAACCGTGCGGGAAAAATGTTTGTACATTTTTGAACTCTAATGAATCAATTAGAAATAATTCCCATTTAACAATTTTGCCGTTCCATTGGGGTCTAATAGCAAAAACATTTTTCATTTGCTTTGAAAGCTATCAAAAACTATTTTTACTGGTTTTGTGAGAAAATAATACGGAATGCTGAGAAACATTGGTTATTTTGTAACATAACATGCATAATACATATATAGAAATAGTCTGACTCAAAAAATATATTAAAATGTAAACCCAGACGAATGAAGAGATTAACATGTCGAGAAAGTAAATACTAAAAACGAATTGCTAAAAACTTAGATTTTGCCAGACAGACAACTTACCAATTACTAGCAAACCAACTGCTAGCTCATTAAAACATATTATTATAATATAAAAAACTGCTTACTGTACACGAAAACTTCGTAGTAATTACGTAGAGTTCATGAATTTTAGTGTACAGTACCTACCATACCTGTTTACAGTTTATTCCATTGAAAATAAAGGAAACTTTACAATAATTTTGTAACTAAACAAAATCTAGACTTGGCCTGGTCAGGGCAATCTTACTCGTATTTCACCGAGTGGAAGTGTCAAACACTAGCCGTAAATTGGTATTTTCAACTCTATGTACTCTCCCACTTTCAAAGTAAACTGCTTCGCCAAACTATTGGAAAATGAAAATTTGTAATGCTGATAAAAAGATGTTTAATCATTTGTTTGAGTCAGACGTCACTTGACTTAAGTCCCAAAACAATGTGAAAAAATAAATATAATTATGTAGCTCACTTCCGCAAAAAATATATGCAAGATGCAAGCAGAAAAATGCACATGCACAACACAAAATATCAGTGCACAATACCTGCATTTAGCAAGACAGCAACACACCTTGCACCTTCACCAATCGGACTACTTTACTCGTGTTTTGCCCCAACCCGGAGCATCCTCAGGAGTTAGGTCGTGCGTAAACCAACACCGAAGAATTTTTTTTTTATCGTTTGTAATTTCTATTCAGATATTGTATATTTTGTAATTTTTGAAAACACGCATTGGTGGTTTTTCATAATGTACTGTGTGTTTATTTTTCGATACCTGAGTGTTGTATTTCAATAAAAAGTCGCGTGAAAAATGAAACCGAAACACTATAAGTACATTTTTTTATAAAAATAAACTTGCAATACTTAATAGATAACGGAGGTGAACTTTTTCTTTCGTGTTGCCTTTTGAAACTTGTACGAAAGTAAACATGTATAGTAAGCTGTAAGCATTTAAGTAACTGACTTTTTACAACTAATTAAAATAATAAGAAACGAGTAATACAACACATTCACGAATAATTTTACAAATTCGCCAAGCCCCAAATTATAAGACATTGCCTATCAACAAAAAAATCATTTCTGACAGATATAATTAGCTCTGTAAACTCAGACATTAAAAACAATTACGTGTCAAATATAGATAGCCATCATGCAGTAACCGAAAATATAGACCTCTACATACGAGAAATTTTTAAGTAAAACTGAAAATAAAAATGATTCTGAGACTGTTTCAAAGAATAGATTTTGCAAATCTACAATAGAAAAATAAAATTCCTTATAATTCAGCGCGTTTTTTATTTAACTTGATAAGTAATGAACCGCGACTAAAAACACCAGAAATTATTATTGTAGTAATAGTACATACTCAAAATTTAGTGTCATAGACTCGTACTACGTATTATATATTCTGTGGTCATAATTGATAACATTAAAAACAAAACTTCTAGTAGATGCATTCTAAGTAAACAGATTATTTTAACAAGTTTATTTCCTGTTCTTAAAATATTGCAAATTCGATATTGAACCGCAAGAAAAGCAATAAAAAGTTTCAACAATAGATGTTAAAATATTACTGACGAGACTGAATATTTTTATTGCTCTTGTATCCCATATATACATATTTTACTTTCTTGTTGCGAAAAACATCTGTTCATATTTCCAAGTACCAAAAAACTTTTATAGGATACAAGAATGTAGATGGTAAGATAATGGACTATTTCTATGTAAATAATGGAAATATCGATAAATCTGACATGAAATGAACTTGTTCATAATATTATTTACATACAAACAGAATTTCCGCGCACATGATCACATGAAAATTATTTCAATATAATACTATATTTTTTTCTTTTTATGCACAATGGAAAGCAATTAGAGGTTATCAAAATAAAAAAACCTCTGTAATTAGTCAATATGTCAAACTGACAAACAGTAAATTGCTAATATCCTACTTAAAATGTTAAAAACCCACCAGTTTTTACATTAATTTATAATATTTTCATTTATATGCTTCTCAGAAAAGAACTTATGATAAATGAATAATTACCCTGTCATTATTGTTATTAAGACTGTCATGAACTAATAACCACTGTTTACAAACACCTTTCATATCACACACACTTTTGATAACATCTCATGAAGATAAATCGAGTTCGACTATATTGCTGTATAAACTCCAACTGTGGTCACGGTCGCAGCACACGAATAACATTTTTTTTACCCTCCCGTACTTTTGACGCTGTGACCACTAGCAGCGTCAAAAGTACGGAACCGTACGTTTTGATTCCCATCACGCTCGTAATCACAGAACAAGAAAAAATATTTTTTTTCTGCTTCTGTGGTCGGATGCCTCCGTGGTTATTGTTTTGTTTACACTCGCAATTTAAACAATAAGATAAAGAAGATTAAGTTATATTAACCACTTTTGATAACACCTCAGGAAGATCAAACTTGACAACTCGACTTTATTACCGTGATTAACTCCAACCGTGGTCACGGTCGCCGTGTCGAAAGTACGGAACCGTACGTTTTGACTCCCGTCACGCAACAGTTATGCTCAGAACCCTAACCACGGAATACAATAATCCCTAACCATGGTTCATATTAACGCTCAATCTGAACAATGAGAAGCTATCAAACTCACTTTTGCTTACATCTCAGGAAGATAATCAAGATCAAACTCGACTCAATTAACTCCAGCCGTGGACACGGTCACCGTGTCGAACGAAAGTACGGAACCCTGCGCCTTGACTCCCGTCACGCAACAGTTTTGATATAAATCATGCTATTATTTTGTGAAATAATAATTGTATTAGTCAACACTTATCCTTTCAGTTAGAATGTCTTTGATCATTATAAACAAAACAAGACCACAAGAGTTGAGGTCGTTGTAATTATAATAATGTTCATGATATTATAAACTGGGTGATAATTATAGTTCAGATATCGCGTCACACTCTTCAAAACATGGACCATTTATTTATAAAACCCATTTTTCACAATGTTTTTATTTATTTAAAAGATTAAAGCCCCAACGATATACATGTTGAAAGTTCTACTCAAAACAAACATAATAAAAAAGTTGACATTTCAATTAGGTTTTCACAACATTTTTTCTATATAAACTTGCTTCTGCCCGCAACTTCACTCGCGTCAATCCTAGAGAAGCTTTAAATCAGGATAAAAAGTATCCTATGTTTTAATCCAAGTTATAAACTGGCTATAGGTATGCAAAACTTCATTCAAATCCGTTCAACCGTTTTTGCGTGATTGGGTAACAAACACCCAGACATCTAAACATCCAAAAAACTGAACTTTCACATTTATAATATTAGTAGCATCACAACAATAATAGAGTAAGAAACTAATGAATGAAACCATTATCAGTTTCATTCATTTGTCTCTATGTACACACGACAGCACGTCGGGTTATACAGTTAAACTGCAAAAACAGCTTTTATTACGTAGAGCATAAAGACGGTCTCAAGGTATAGTCTGAAGTGCCGTCGTGTGTACTTATTCAAACACACGGGGAAGTAAAAAAAAAATTACAGCTCAAAATCGTAACGACTATCCGAAAGTCACGACAACGAACAAATGAATGGACGGTGATTCGTGACGTGTTTTGACATATCGAGATCATCTGAATGGACATGGTGCAACATTCCGTTTTAGGCAGTTCACACCTATTCGCCGCTTTTTTCGTAACATTCTGGACGTGGCTACGTGAGGACAAAGTTGGGAAACTAGATTGAGATCATTTTTACGACCAAGAAGCCTTTAATGCTAATTATTTGAAGTTATTGTTCAAATTGAAAATTATATAAGTATTTCTAAATAGTTTTGTTAGATGACTGTCCCCACTGTTAGCTGACCGAATAGATTTTTCTGCTCACCAAAATACTAATATTTTGCTAACCAGTTAATCCACACCCATATTAAAATAAAGAATAAGCATTTCTTATCGAACAATCAATCAATCTGATAATTTAAAAAGAATTAATAACAAATGATTAAGAATCATTTAAGTGATTTATTTTGTTTCTGTTTGACATTGTCGTTACGTGACAAAACGGCAATTTTTGCGGTACTTAATAAAAGTTTAATGAACTTTACAATTTACTCTATTCTTCTATCACGTGGTTATACATTTGGGCCTTTGTATAATAATGATGAAAAATAAAAAATACACATGGAAATTGCTATTAGCGGTTGATTTAATTTTAATTTTATTGACGCTGCTGTTGTTTATGTATACACGACAGCACGTCAGGTTATACAGTTAAACTACGAAAACGGCTTTTATTACGTAGGGCATAAAGGCGGTCTCAAGGTCAACATGTATAGTCTGAGGTGCCGCCGTGTGTACTTACGTTTTTCATTATTCAAATAGACGAAATTAAAGAAGCTACTTACATTTCAAATCTATACAATGTACACACACCTTACACACATAAAATTATGAGGAAAATGTAATTATGTACAGTAGAGTAAACCTAAAAAAAACAACTAGGTACTTAGATCAAAAAAAAGAAATGTATTACATATAATTAATTTTATAACTGTGCCCCTGCTTTCAGATTTTAAATTTTAGATTCTAGATTTTATATTTTTAAATTTGTTATTACAAATCTTTTATGTTATGGAAGAGCGGTGTCCCCTAATACAGACATTTTTATTTTTAAAAGGGGACACCAACTACTTATTGTTGTGTTAATGCTTGGATCGTAAATAAATATTTTGTATTTTTTTTGTATGTGTATTTCATATCTTAGCTGATATGATAATGAACATTAGAATTAAGTAGGTAGGTATTTATTAAAAAACTTGTAAATGTTTCCAATAGTTTCATTGTTTCCAGTAGTGCCCTTCATTTGATATTATTTAGTTTTTCTTTTTCTTACAAAAAAAACATTAAGTCGCCGGCGAACAGTGAGCTTCCCATACAAACGTAATACCAAAATGATTTGCAATTTGAGCATAATTAGCTCTTCTTGTGATGTGATGATAAAAATTAATGCGATTTACAGTTTTGTATAAAAAAAAAATTGGCATTTATTTTGAACCTAGACAGATACTATCTTAATCCGAATAACATCACAAGATTAGTTAATTATGCACAAATCATTTTGGTATTACGTTTGTATGGGAAGCTCACTGTTCGCCGGCGTCTTAAGCTGCTGTGGCAAATTTTAGATTCCTTAAAAATAATCACTTTTAAAAAACTTTAAATTATAAGTAAACGTGTAATGATAGCAAAGTGCATGTTCAAAAGAAATTTTATTTTAAAATGAGACCATATTTATAAGTGCATTCTTCCGTGATTCCGTACAAAACTTTAATTGAGTCCTTTACGAGTAGTTTGTTCCTTGACCTTCATTTTTATTCTTCGCACGCAATAAAAATTATAAACTAACTTATTAATTATGAAAACAAGGGCTTTAACACAATGTTAGTGATATAATTTAAAGCAATTTAGTAAAAATGTGTAGAGCATTGGTAATGGCGAGGCCGGTTCCGAGTTTTTGACTATATAAATCGGAATTTTGGTTTCTACAATCATTCTACTGTTCAAAGTTGTAGAAAACAGTACAAAATGATCGCTAAGGTAAGAATTTTATACAAATATTTTTAATCCCACTCATTGTTGTTAAACCGAATACTATCCCATTAAAATCACAACCTTATAAATGCAGGAATAGTAAATTTATCGCACTTGATATTTTCAGTTTGCCACCCTCATCTGCCTCTTCGGCGCTGTCCGTGCCGGTAATCTGTACGGTGCTGGTTACGGTGGCGCGTACGGTGGCGCGTACGGTGGCGCGTACGTTGGCGCGTATGATGCTGGCTACGCCATCGCCCCATCTTACACCGCGTACTCAGCCCCCATCGTCCAGACTATTACCCCCGTCATCACTAAAGCGATCGCTTCTGCACCTATCGCGTACTCCGCCCCTGCGGTATCTTCAGTGTCCCAATACAGCATCCACTCTTCCCCTGTTGCTCCTATTGTCAAATCTTACGCCCCCGTCTCATACGCCTATTCCAGCCCCCTGATTGGTCACTCTTATACTCCAGCCCTTTCCTACGGTTACGGAAACCACGGTCACGGTAACCTCGGTTACGGCGGTTATGGTAAAAACGCCTGGTAGAAATAGATAACTAAACCTTATTTTTTTACGCGTTCTGTTCTGTGATTTGTAATATAGACCATCCATGTAAATAATTAATTGCTGTTTTATTGCTGTCAAAAAACTTAAGTAACCCATTGTTCATACAAAATGTTTATGAAAACTAAAGTTTTCCGAATATGCAAAAGTAGATGTTCCGTCTTCATCAACACCTACCTTGATTTACTGTGAAGGTAGAATATGAAATCACCATACAATTTACATATTCCTATAACTTTAATTAGCTCAAACAAATTCACTAGTATTGAAACAAATTCTACATGACTTCCCAGTTTCTAGCCCAATTACAGTTCTTATTACTTTTTTGTAACTATTACATAATTAAGATATGTTAAATAATTATATTAACACAACAGTCATAACAATAATGTAAAAAAACATACATAAGTGTTTGTATTATCATATTAATGGTGCTTTTTATTTGATTGAGATAAGAATTGGAATTCATTAAAGGTAATAAAAAAATAACACATTACAGCCACAGTCTATAATACCTGAATTGCTGGCAGCAATGATAATGGCTGAAAGTGTACCTGAATTCCAGCCCTTGATGTCCGCGCTACAGCGAGGCTTTTATAGTGCGGACAGCAAGGGCTGCAATGATGACTAAGCTTGAAGCCCGAGAGCGAAGTTAAGTTTAACTCAAGGCCATCATGACGTGGCCAGCAGTGCAGTCATTATGGACCAAGGCTTATATAGTGCTTTACTTAAACAATGCGAGTACTACCTACTACATTATAGTACTATAGCCTAATTTCGAAAAAAAAATACAAAATTGCAAATACTTACCTCAGAAACGATGCGACGGAGCCAAAAAATAAGGGTTTTTTCGACCCCTTTTAATAACTCCAGAAGTATTTTATGAAATGTCAAAAAACGGTCAAGTGCGTGTTTTCTATACTTCTCTATACTAATTTTATATATAAGTAAGAAAACCCTCATCTGTGTAATAGAGTGTTTTCCCCTCTGGTGACTTAAACTCGACAATGACAAAATCCCATACAACTTTGATGCGCCACCATCCGAGGAGCGCGACAAGCTCGACTTTCCTCAAAGAAGGTTGTTAAAATAACGACATGAAAATAATGACCACATTACAAGCATTTTAAATAAAATTCTTAGATGTTTTTACAATTCTACATAGAAAACAAAAGAAACTATTCAGCGTCCATGTTGCTTGAATGAAAATAAAAACGATCGCCGTGTTTAAATAGTTTGTCTGGGAAATGAAGTTATTTCTACATCAAATATTGTCCCATAACGTCCAATCATGCTTTAAATTTAAGTCACATTTAGAAAAGAGAAAAAATGCCATTTTTTATCAAAGCAGACTTATGACTAATTTCACATCCAAAAATATTTAACTCCAAGCAATCTCTGCAATTCAAGTGAAGTATTTTGCAGACAAGCGTTAGTTTTGGCTAACATTTAACGCAACAATGTGCGTTAAGATAATGAACTCGTAAATATTCTCATAATTAAAATTCGTTACGCTCCGTTTTCTCAAATTCTAATTGAACCTTGAAAAACTATGTTTGTATCCGTCGGTTTTAGTATAAAAAGCGAGTAACAATAGCCAAAACAATACTACACTCATTACATTTGAAGAATAATCATCACAATGTTTTCAAAGGTACAATCTATTATTACTTATTGTGTCACTAAACTAATGTTTTGTATCCCCAAGTGTCCCTAACTAATGCCTTCTTTATTACAGATAGTTGTGGTCTCCTGCCTGGTTGCCTTGGTCAAGGCAGGTGCCTTACTAAACAGTGGTGGATGGAATAGTGGTGGCGGATGGAACAATGGTGGCGGATTGAACAATGGTGCCGGATGGGACAAAGCTGGATGGAACAATGCTGGATGGAGCAATGCTGGAGGATACGGTGATCAGACATACGCAGGATACAGTGGCTACGGAGGGTACGGCAATAGCGCAGGACACAGTGGCTACAACGCTGGCTACGGCGCTGGTTACGGAACTGGCCAAGGAGCTGTCTCTCACGTATCCATAACCAAGGAAATCTCACCATCTGTGCCATATTCGACCGGTTATGCTCACGGACAATCTAATGGATACGCCGGCGCTCACGGATACTCCGGCGGATACGGATACGCCAGTACTAACGGAATCGGATATGCTGGCGCCAACGGTTGGCAGCAACAAGCTCATGGCTACAACGGACTTGGCTACAACAGTGGCAGTGCTTACAATCACGGTCAAGGCTACAACCACGCCATTTCAACCGTTTCGCAGTATAGTATCCATAAGAACCCAGTGCCAAAGAATTATGGATCTTATGGCGCCAGTTCTCATGGTGGTTACGATCATCCTACCTCTTACAACAACGGATATGGTAGTTATGGAAGCCAAGCGTGGTAATCACTTTAAGTGTTTTTGTACCTGACTTATTCGTAAAATGCTGTGATATAATTAAGATTCTTAATCGTTAATCAAATTCATTTGTTTCATTTATCTTTTTGGTTACTTACGTATGTAAGTACAGTAGTTCTCTGTGAACTAAACAGTACTTAAGATGTCATTAACAATTGGGAGCACTGGAACACATAGTCCAAAAAAGTTATAAGTATGTATTATGCAGGAAGTATCAAAGGCACAAAGGTCAAATCTTTTGTTTTTTATAAACTTAAAACCACAAATGCAAAACATATAATGGGGTATTTACACGAGTCGACTTGACAGGCAACTTGGCAGGCGATTTTAATCAGTTAGCGCTTTTTATCGACAATCACTTGTAAAATCTGATCGCAAACCTAATTTCAATGAGGTGGCGATTCGATTTTACAAGCGATTGTCGAAAAAAAAAACACTAATTGACTAAATTGCCTGCCAAGTCGACCCGAGTAAATACCGCCCTAGGAGGCTGGTATAGTGATACCAAAATGATTTGCAATTTCATCATAATTGACTCTTCTTGTGATGTTATTCGGATTAAGACAGTATTTGTCTTGAGTCCTATGAAATGGCGTTTCTTTTTTTCTCACAAATAGAGAACTTCATCACTTCTAGGACTTAAAATATTCACCAATTGCTTGATATTATATCGAATGCTGACCATCAGACTTTTTTTAGCACTTTTTATGGCTTATACGATATTTTATTTACTGTCGTTTAGTTTAATGGAGTTTTATTGCTAAAAGTGGCCACTTTTCACAAAAAGACTCCATTAAACTAAACGACAGGGTAGTGAGAAAAAGTACCACAAAGCTTCGGAGTGCACTACAGAGAGATAATTCACAATTTCGTCTTTATTTAGGCACTTATATTTTTTTTTCAACAGCGGCACTAGTGTGCAGACTACGCGCTCTTAATCACTTATTCTAATATACACTTATAGTAATATACACTCGTTTAATTATTCTTTAATTATTATGTGGTTTGAAATTTTTGTTTCGTTGTTATTTGTCGGGACATATTGTATTTTTTCGGAACTCTGGACATTATACGTAATGTCGGGACAATTCTGACGAATTCAGAACATCTGGCAACCCTAGCTGAACCGCACATCGTACACTTACATAGACTTTTAATTAACTAGTGGATAATGGAGTTAGTTGAACAATAAATAAGACGTCACCTGTAACACATAAATGTATGTTTAAAACACATAGTATGACTGATTTTTGTCCCAAATAAAATAAAATAAAAATAGTATTTATAAATAAAATCACGAATATAATGAGTGGGCAAAATAAATATTAAAAATACGACTGCCCTGCGAACTAAAAAGTCAAATTAATAAAAACAAGTATTGCAGTTGGAGGGCCGTTCTGTGGTACAGATATAAGAGATCCCCCGACTGCAATAAAAGTTTTATTTATTTTAATTTTTTACATTTTAATAACAAATTATCTAGTTTTGAAATGTACTCATCAAAGCCTTTCTTTTGATATCCATGTTGTAATATTTGAAGAAAAAACAAATAAAATAAAAAATATTAAAAACACGACGGAGGCAGAATGTTTTACATTACAAAATGGCATAATGAAAACGACATATTGACTTTATAAAAAAACAGTGTCACTTGGGGTGATGTAGGGTTTCTAATGATACTTCATGAAGTCAAATATTCTGTTAAGTATTCAGAAGTTATGATGAAATAAAGAAACTCACACACATTCACACAAACATACATAAAACCTGAACAAAATCCTGAACACAATACACTTTTCTTTTTTGGGCAGTCATGTAAAAAACTGTAAAAGTATCGAATTAGCTTCAAAGGTTTTTTGTTGTGTTGTGTGTTTTTGTTTTTCGATATATTTCTGTAGCATGCGCCAAAACAATCTTAAATGGTATCGCAAAGCTTTACTTAATTAAAGTATCGACTTCCGATGCGGATTTCCTTATGTCCCTTAAAATAATTGAGGACGACATCGCGTGCGATCATCGGTTACACAACTTAATCGGTATGGGTGGTGCCTCACCTTGACATTGTGACAGAATCGCCCGCGGCAGCTTCAGGCAGATTCGGTACCAATACCTGTTTGCAGCGTTCATATAAAAGCGAAAGCGAGTGCTCCAAAACTTATTACAAACAACAGCAACGTTCAGTACAAACATGTTCACCAAGGTACTTGAGAAGTTTACTATTTTTTCTGTTGACGAAGTTTATTGATTTCGGAATATGTTTTATTGTTTGTCTTTTGTTCCAGGTCGCCATCTTCCTTTGCGCCGCGGGCATCGCCTCCGCTGGCAACCTCTACCACGCCGCTGCTCCTGTGGCATACAGCTCCCCGGTCTCATCAGTCACTTACACTTCTCACGCTTCACCGGTATCCTACGCCGCAGCAGCGCCCGTCTACGCCAAGACCCTCTCCCCAGCTGTTTCGTATCAAACCATCTCGTCCCACTCTGCCCCTGTAGCGTACGCTGCCGCCGCCCCCGTCGTCGCCAAGTCTGTGTCAAACGCTGTGTCCTACCAGACCGTTTCTCACGCTGCTCCCGTCGCCTACGCCGCTAAGACCTACGCCGCCCCAGTCGCCCAATACACCCAATACGCCGCCCCAGTTGCTCAATACGCCGCTGCCCCAGTGTACGCCAAGTCTGTAGCACCAGCTGTGTCCTACCAGTCAATCTCTACCCACTCTTCTCCTGTCGCGTACGCCGCCGGCCCCGTGGTCGCTAAGACCTACGCTGCTCCAGTGGCTACCTACGCCGCTGCTCCCGTCGTAGCCAAGTCCTACGCTCCCGTCTCCTACTCGACTGTCGCCCACGCCCCCGTGGCTACCTACGCTGCAGCGGCTCCAGCTGTCGCCTATCACTCAGCAGCCCCAGCTGTCGCCTACCACTCGGCTGCTCCAGCTGTCGCCTACCACTCGGCCGCCCCAGCTGTCTACTCCTCCGCGCCTGTCCTTAAGTCAGCTGTCTCCTACTCCGCAGCCCCCGCGGTCTCCCACGTCACCTACACCGGCTTGGGAGCTTCCTACGGCTGGTAATCTGTTGATTTGTTGTAAATAATGTTTTATTAGTACAATACGAAACGACCCTTATTTATTTGAATCCAAATAAAAATGTAAATACAATATAATCTATTCTATTATTTTTGTACCCTTAACTAAATCTTAAAGAAGCAAGGATTTCGAAGTGTTTTACCAACATTTGTTAATTCGCTTTTTACTCTGTCTCTGGAGATAAAAATATAAATTAACAGCAGCAAATCTCTTTTAAATGCCACAATAATAAGGTATTCATAAACAGAAAGCATATTAAACGTTTCATCATTTCATAAATTATAGCAATAGTAAACTATAGTATCATCATACCTACTTTAATTCGATCTGGTTCACTTAATAACAATTATTAAAAGTATCTATTATGTGCTCTAACTAAAAAAAGCTTGGTGAAATAGTGTAAATAGTTGTAATACATTCTGATTTTGAGTTAACTTGAATAAGTAATTACTTCTATTACTCTTTTTAGTTTGAGATTTTAGCATTCACAGTGCTATTTTTAAATGATATTAAATAATATACTAGAAAAGTAGTACTTATCACCAGACTTGTCTCAGGCGGGAATCGAACCCGCAACCTTTTGAAGTCTGGTCCAATGCTCTTACCAACTCTGTTCGTAAGTGTTGCTGCTGAGTGACTCGGTGGCTCAGTTGGTAAGAGCCAAGCCAAGAATTTTCCGGACCGGACTTCCAAACTTCTATTATGTTTTCATTAGTAAAATGTGTCATGTCATTTTATTAAATATCCATAAATATTTTATATCTCTTTTTACATCTACCTATACAAGCTTAAATTTTAAAAAATAATTATATAGCATTTGATTAAAATTTGGTAAATATTTAGTCTAGTATTATTAAAAAAAAATAAAAAACATGCATAATTTAATAATTGATTTACTTTCATCACGGATTCGAACTTAGCCGTGGGGTTTTAGTGTGTGCCTATGTACACCCTAACAATATTCATAGAAAAAGGGTCTTCGTAAGATAGAACAACTATACCTATATTATATATTGAATACTAAAATTTCAAAAAACAAAATAACTCATTTAATAATTGACCGAGCGAGCACGAAACGCGAGCGAAGCGTCTGCGTTTCAGCTTGGGCAAAAATGCTTTCGTATGTCCGGCTGTTTCTTTCGTTCTTCTTTGCAGGTCGCATTTTTCAACCGATTCTCGTGAAATTTTGTGAGCAGGGTTTGTAATTATATCGATTTTTTTTGTGAAGTTTATCGAAATTTTTCAAAATGGCGGGGATATGGGGAAAATCATACTTCAGCCATTTCGAAAAATGCTTAAAAGTATCATAAACGCGAGGGCTAAAGCTCTACAGAGCCACTAGTAAACTAACATTGCAAAGCATCTCATTTGTTTATCTAATCAATGCAATACTAAAAGATTAGATCAAAGCCATCGAGCGTTGGACATTAATTTAGAATTGTACGACATTTGCAAGACAGATATGCCGATAAAAAACCGGTCTCAATGAAATGCTAGCCTCGCATCGAAGTTACGTCAAACAATTTGAAAGATTAACTGCTTACTAATTTGGGCAAGTGTAATTAAAAATTAGAACTTCGTTTAAACGATGCGATCGTTGTAAATTAATAGCTTGTTCTATATGTCCATAAAAGGATTAGTAGTAAGCATTATAATTTATTACTATCATATAGGTATGATATATGAATAATATGATATTTGATATATTATCATATAAAATATATCAAATATCATATTAAGATTTATCAATTTTATAATAACAATTATAAGTTTTATTATTGTAAAAAAAATATTTTCTTATTTCATCATATTTTTATTAGAGCATTAAAAAGTATATCACATTTTCACATCAAAAACCAACCGAATTCTATTTTTTCCAAGCGTAGCTCGTTAAGTTATCGGCGTAGTTGACGTAGGAAACGGCAGGAGCTGAAGAGTAAGTTATTGCAGATTTGAGTGCAGGTGCAGCAGCGGCGTAGGTGTAAGGATACGAGGCATAGCTAAGAGGAGCGGAGTATGTCGCTGGGCCGACAGTTTTAGCCACGACTGGGGTCACACTTGCTACGGTTTTAGCCACTGGGGTAGGTAAATAAGAGACCGAAGGAGCGGCTGAATAGGATACAGCTGGTGCAGCATAAGACACAGCCGGTGCAGCATAAGACACAGCCGGTGCAGCATACGATATAGGAGCAGCGTAGCTCTTAGCTACTACGGATGAAACAGATGGCGACAGAGAGAATGATTGGTAAGACACTGCAGGTGCAGACTTCGCGACGTAAGAAGTTTGAGGAGATGCAGCGTACGATAATGCGCTAGCAACTGGGGAAACAGAATAAGAAGAAAACGAGGGAGCGAAGGTCTTTACGATCGGGGTGGAGTAGCTTACTGCTGATTTGAATACTGGTGCAGCAGCAGCGTAGGTGTAAGGAGATGGGGCGTAGTTAAGAGGAGCGGAGTATGTCACGGGGGCGACAGTTTTAGCCACAACTGGGGAAGATGAATATGACACGGCAGGGGCGGCTGAATAAGTTACAGCTGGCGCAGCATACGAAACAGGAGTGGCATAGCTCTTAGCTACTACGGATGAAACAGATGGTGACAAAGAGAATGATTGGTAAGACACTGCAGAGGCAGATTTTCCAACGTAAGAAGTTTGAAGAGGTGCAGCGTACGATACTGCGCTAGCAACTGGGGCAACAGAATAAGAAGAAATGGATGGAGCGAAGGTTTTTACGGTTGGAGTGGAGTAGCTTACTGCTGATTTGAATACTGGTTCAGTGGCGGCGTAGGCGGCTGGGACAGCACTGGCGTAGCCCAATGGCGCAACACTAGCGTAAGCCAGAGGCGCACCACTAGCATAGCTCACAGGTGCAGCATGTGAGGTGAAAGAACTGTACGATACTGGAACATTGAGCAGGTTACCAGCTGAAGCGATGCCCACCGCACAGAAAAAGATCACCAACTGAAAAAAAACTAAGTTTTAAATAAACTTCTTAATTAATGAAGTTTAAAATGTTAAGTTTTTTCTTACCTTGTTGAACATGTTTGAGGTGACAGATCGATAGTAGATTAATTTGAAGATCACGCATTTTTATACCATCTGCCCCAAACAGGTATTCGATTTCGATAGAATTGCAAATTTTGTGAAGGTCCTTATGATTTTTGCAATATGATGCACTTAATTGTATCGAGATCGATATCGCTGACTCATAATAGAAATGTTACAATAAATGTTTCATGGGATATTCATAGTGATCATAGATGATAGCTAGTTCGTTATGTCTGCATCGTTTTATTAAAAAGCTGATAAATTTATTGCACCTGTTCTTTTTGTCAGCTAGTCGGTAGTCACGAACGGGTACTAGGAAAATATAAATAATTCAAAAGCACTTAAATTTTTAAATTTATTTAAATATAGATTTTTGACTTTGACATCTTTTCGATTTTTTCTAAACATAGAATTTAACTTAAAATCAGTCAGTGTGAAGGCACTTCAGTTTTAGTATTAAACATAACATCTTATTCAATATCAAGCAGCTCGAGAATTTAACTAAACTTGTAACATAACATAATATTTATATGTCAACATCATCATGCATCCTCGTTTATGGAAGGTAGGTAGGTATATGAATACCGCTGACATACGGCAGGTCATCTAGCAAGGTTTCTTATCAGACAACACTGTGACATAATGAGGTTAACGTCTTGAATCGCAGACAGCTTGGCTCCTAAGATACGTGTGTGGTCCACATAACTCAACATTTCAGATCTTATGTAGGTAGATATCTACTCAAATTATATGAAAGGTTTGTTTAATAAACAAAATAATGTCGCTTTTCAGTTTGCATTGTTCGTTTGAATTAGTGACGTCTCTTTACACTAGATCATAAAATGTATTCTAAAACTGTTGTTTCTAATTGCAAAGTAGATAAATGATATATGTAGGTAGGTAAAAGTATGATCTTTTTAACGTATTAACACAAACTTATGTGTTTGCGTCAAAAAAGCATTAACAAACTTAATTATCTTAACGTGATGATCTGGATTAAAGTTATAGTAATTAAAATCACAGAATATTTGAAATATAAATATTTGTCGAATTACATAGATTAATATTGTTTTTTTATTACATTAATTTTAGTTGAACGGATGTATATTGCAAGGTTTGCTTGACAAGCAAGATGCTTGCCGCGACCCAAATTTAAAATAAACTTGCCATTTTGTTACTTATTTAGTTCGATAAATGATGCTAACCTTCGTGTCCTGAGACTGTTTAATAATATCATTAATTTATAGTTTTTTACTAAATTGGTTTAAGTTTGGCCATTCCTGCATGACCGGAAAACGAGTAAACTTTGACTGCTGTTTCCGACTTCTGTCGAATTTGTAGGTTATTATCGTTAGCAAATATTTTTTTATGAAACTGTGAATACTTATAAGTGAGAATAAGTTTACATATAAATAGTACTAAACACCGTTTTTTTAGATTTTTTGAAATATATTTTTAATTTGTACTTAACTGAAATGAATGAAAATATGCTTACGATCCAGTGTAACAAAAAACCCCTTTTTTTACTTTTAGGAGCACCAATCACTAGTGACTAATTAACGCTGGTATACGTAACTTAATTATTTTGTAACTTTACTCTGCTATTAATAAAACCAAGGTCAAAGTTCATTAGCCTTTTGATAATTGTGTTGTCAAATATGGCACACCCCTACTCGAAATGAATCTGTGAATGCCGCCGAATTCTAAATTTAAACATTTATAAGTTCCTTTTCCTCAAATCAAGATACCTAAGTCATTAAAAACACTACTAAAATAACTGTCAAAATCGAAGATTTTCACATTACGGTATGTCTATTGACTGGTGTTTATTAAGTAAGTCGCGTCTTTTGCGATTGTTTTTTTAAAACATTAAAAACATCAAAACATTGAAGCGTGGCTATACACATTTTTGTATTCATATACGAGTACAATGTTTTTGTTTCCTTCAGGACCCAAGGCACAACTACTATGCTCAACTGGTTGTGCCGTTGGTACTTTTTATTCCCTTCTACACAAATGATTGGTCCGTTGGGAAAAAAATGTAGGTATTGCCCAACTGACGAAAACTCTAATTCCTAGTTGTGCCGAGGGACTTTTGAGACACAACTGATTGATCTGTTGGGAAGGGTTGTTCCGTATTCATCCCATGACGATTCATCCCAATTCTTCACTCATCCCAAATTGGTATTCCTTACTCAACCCATTACATTATTTTAATATATTTTCTTAATTCAACCCAATTGCATTCCTTACTCATCCCAAATTAATTTATCACTAAAAGTATGGATAGCAGTACAATTATTAATATTTTATCAGAAAATTGTATAGGAATACAATAAATTGAACTAAGTAATACTAAGTACTTATGTACTCATTAGAAATTAAATATGCATGTTTTGTAAATAAAAGTATACCTCAGACAGGCAGATTTATTCACCACTGTCCCCGGGGCAGTTTAATACTTTATTGTATTATTTTTTACTCTCTACTGACCCTTATATATTATAGTCCTCACTGCCCCCGAATTATAATAAAATTTATTTTTAAGTAAAAATTATTTAAATAAATTTCCAGATTTAGCCCGATTTGTTATGACCCCTATCATTGTACCATCTTTTAAATATATTTTTATAAGAGTTAATTTACTTAAGTTCTAATGTCTATAACATCTAATTTTTTTTGGATTATCAAATGGATAAGTAAAAATTGTTGGTGAGAACAAAATAATACATTTTTGACGACCGATTTGGCGCAGGGGAAGGATACCTTCTGCGCCAGATGTTTCGGATTCGATTCCCGAACAAGACAAATATTTGTGTGCATGATCATGTATATTTGTGTTGGCCTGGGTGTTATCTATGTACCTATATATTAAGTATTTATTTACTAAAAAGTAAGTATATAAGAATATATGTATCCACTATCTAGATTCCATAACACAGTTTTTTAATGAAAACCACTTATCAGCTAGATAATTGACGTGATTGTAAAAAAAATGGTATTAGTAATAATATTATTTGTGTTTCTTTTACCTTTTTTATTTAATAAATATATGGCTTTTTTTAATATAACAACAATAGAGCAAAAATGAACTGAGTTTAAAATATTTCTAATAAGTGATAATATTTTTATTCAGACCGTACACATAAATCTTAAATTTTTGGGTGGCTTTACGTAATGGGTTGAGTTAGGAATACTTTTGAGATGAATAAGGAATTTAAAATGATATTATTGTTGTGGGTTGAGTAAGGAACAAAACTGGGTTGAGTAAGGAAAAAATAATAAGTGGGATGTGACGTCATGGGATGAATACGGAACAACCCGTTGGGAAAAAAATGTACTCCGCGGCCGACAGAAAAAGCGCGGGGTAGAGAGGGAAGGGTTTGTTACAACTACCGAAAAACTCAAACATGTCCGCAACCACCAATCAGGGTAGAGTATGGCGCCCAGGAAGGATGCCATTTTCATGAGTTATTAGTTATTAGAGTGAGGGAGTGAAGCACATCGCCGTCGAAGTTTTTATTGAATATTATTGTAAATAAAAAAGGACGAAAATATGTATTTTAACGTTGTTTTAAAAAAAATAAAGTGATCCCCGCCACAAAAATAACTCTAAAAATAAAAAAATAAAATGTATTGATTGGCTCTTCTACTTACTGTAATATTTGTACCTAGATATATTTTTAACCTACTTCAAAAAAGGAGGAGGTTCTATGCACGTCTGTTTTTTTTTTAATGTATTACTCAAAGACGCCAGAACCGAAATGATTCAAACGTTATTAAATTAGGTTTGTTCCCAAGTTGGTTTCATTTTTTGAAATTTTGAAATCGGTCCAGTAGTTTTAAAAAAATCCTGAAAATACTGTCGTTTTCATTACCATTATATGAACTTTTACGGATGACCATCATAACATCTTTGTTTATGAACCGATTTAAATGATTCTTCTTTTGTTTGAAAGGGGATACATTAAAGATAATACTTTTTTAATTTTATTTATTTATTTATTTATTTATTCATACATGATCTTAAAAGCTAACAGATTTCTAGATCCAAAGCGCTTAGAAGATTATTCTTACGGTAAGCATGCAGTAATATTAACACAACTATATATCTAATAATAATACATTTTAATGTCATAACTCACTAGTTAAAGTCTAACAGTATGGTCTAAATGGGACACATTCATAAACAAAATTCATAATGTCAACAAACAAAATTCATAATGTCAAGACTACACAATAAACAACAATGATGTCAGAAATAAAAATCTTTCAGTCTGGATCACAATAATTCGTATACACAGAATGCATTATTAATTTGTGTTACAACTTATATACTTACCTACCTATATATTATTTATTATATGTCAAATTGATAAGTCGGTACAATAAAAATAATAATAATATGTCATCACCTATATAACATACAACAGAACAACTTTGAGTCAAATTACAAATGTCAGAGAATAAATATTAATGTCAGTATCACAAATTATATACTAGGTCAGTATGTAATGTCATTTAAATATTTCTTAAATTGATTACAAAGCAGTCCCAAACCATCGGCAAACAAATCAATTTCGTAGTGCTGAGCAAGTATGTCCCCGATAGTACGCAGTGCACGGTTAGTTGGCGCGAGCCTACCATACTGGGTCCGAGCCGCAGGCAGCGCCAGAAGACGTTGTCGACGGCGCGGTGCCACCAGCCCCTCTGCGTCCCAAGAGATGTTGGTCGGAACCAAGATACGGAATCTTTCCAGTGTGTGTGGACTGTCGATCCCCTGGTGCAATATCAAAAGATAATGTACTATCAAAAGCATAGCTCTCCTAAGTTTCAAAGTTTCCATTTCCATCATACCAGATACAAATAGAGATGGATATAAATAAGGATAGTACCCGTAAACATTTTTATAAAGCCATCGAGCAAATTTTCGTTGTACTTTTTCGACCATTATAACATATTTTTCCTCATAAGGATTCCATACAACCGCACCGTATTCAAGTTTGCTGCGAACATATGCAGCATACAGTACTTTTGCTACTGCCGCATTGTCAAATTGTGATGCTGTTCTTATAACAAAACCTAACATCCTGTGTGCCTTTTTGCAAGTATTTATTATATGCATGTGAAAATCTAATTTAGAATCTAATATTAAACCTAAGTCTTTAATGTCATGTACTCTATCCATGGGAGCGTCAGATAAATTGTAACTATAGCTGAGCGGTTGTAATTTACGCGAGAAAGTTATTACTTTACATTTCTCCGCATTAAAAGGAAGATGATTGTCATGGCTCCATTGCGAAACAGCATCAATATCCCTCTGCAGGGACTCAGCATCCGCTACAGTTTTGATGCCTAGACTCAATTTTAGGTCATCAGCGAATAAAATACATTTAGAATCGCGTACCGTTCCCGGCAGGTCATTAATAAAAATGACGAAGAGTGTTGGTCCCAAAAAAGTGGAAATTGAGTTGTTAGCAAGAAATAATATTCAAATCTGCAGAATTACTATTTAAGTACGTACGCAAATCTGATATAAAAAAAAAGTTTTTTGAAGTCGGGTCATTATTACAGATTTGTGCGAGGATCGAATGAACGCCAAAAATCTGTTATTTTGGTATTTTGGAATTCATGGTTTCCATGGTACCGTTTTTGACGTTTATTCGATCGAACTCGATCTCGATCCCGTCGGGAGTAACCCCATTTTTAACCGACTTCAAAAAAAGGGGAGGTTGCAAGTTCGTCTGTTAATTTCTTAATTATTTAAAAAGGCGATTAACTATCCTATCAGTTATCACTTGGTACATTCATTTTTATGTCGTTTAAAACAAACTTCGCCACCAATATATCGGTCTCCTCTCCTTGTCTCAAAAAGACAATTAATTAATCTATACATGTGAATTTTCGATACATTGTGTACTTAGCGAGTAATTATTCAATTAAGATGATGCGCCATTTTGAGGTATTAAGGGGCCTTAAATAAAAGTCGACACTCATCTCAAATATCATGGATTTAAATGTCAATGCACTTCGCAAGCACTTGATTCTGTTACATATTTTACTAATTTGCTGCTCATTGATATGCTTGCTACTTTGTTTCATGAGTCAACTTGTGCAATGTACTAGACGTAGACGGTAAGGAGTTAAGGACAGCTTCGTGAGATATAAAAACTGGAGCGCCGCTTGCAAAAACTATTCAGTTACCAACCGTAGTCGAATTAAGATGTACGCCAAGGTAGGTTTCAGATTTTTTTATGAAGATGGGTAAAAAACAAAGACAAAAGTTAGTAGAACGTTAGAAGATAGGTAATAGGAAGAAACTAAGGATGTGTTTTTGTTTTTCAGTTAATCATCGCCCTGTGCGCCGTGAGTGCAGCCCGCGCTGGTGGCCTCCTGGAGGCAGCCCCCGTGGCGTACAGCAGCCACGCCATCGCTGCCCCCGCGGTATCCTACTCCTCATACTCCACCCAAACAGCGCACGGCTCCCCCGTCGCCTACGCCGCCGCCCCTGTGGCCACTTACGCCGCCGCCCCTGTGGCCACTTACGCCGCTGGCCCAGTGATCGCTAAGACCTACGCTGCCCCCGCTGTGGCCACATACGCCGCTGCCCCCGCTGTGGTGACCAAGAATGTGGCTCCCGCTGTCTCCTACTCTTCCTACTCCAGCCACACCTCGCACGGCTCGCCCGTCACTTACGCCGCAGGCCCTGTAGCCACCTACGCCGCCAGCCCCGTAGTCGCTAAGACTTACGCTACCCCCGCCGTCGCCACTTACTCCGCTCCCGTGGCCGCGTACTCCGCTCCCTTGGTGGCTAAGTCGTACGCCGCGCCCGCGTACGCCACGTACGCCGCCGCCGCGCCCGCCTACACCAGCTACGCCGCGGCCGCCCCTGCCTACACCAGCTACGCCGCCGCCGCCCCCGCCTACACCAGCTACGCCGCGGCCGCCCCCGTCCTCAAGTCAGCTGTGGCGTACTCCGCCGCGCCCGCCGTCGCTCACGTCACGTACAGCGGACACGGTGTCAACTATGGTTGGTAGTTTTATCTAGTTTGTAAAAAAAATACTAAAAATAAAGAATGTATTTACAAACTTTTATTTTTCATTTTAATTTTAAGTTTGCTACTAAATTAAAATAGGTACGAGGGCAGATTTAATAATAATAATAGTTTATTTGGAACAAGTTACATTGATTCTCATAGTATTGTACTTTAATAACTGCAAAAGCAAAAAACTGTAGTAAATAGGTTTATTTCTCAACGTAGTTTTCTTCTACCTGGATGCATTTAGTCCGCGCTTCTCCAATGCCGTTACACCAGTTTTAAAAAATGGTTTCTCCAACCCCTCGAAATACTCATCTACTACAACAATTACTCCATCATTTGATGAAAATCTCTGGCCACCTAACCATTTCTTCAGGTTTGGGAACAAGTGGAAGACGCACGGGGCCAGATCTAGGGAAGGGTGGCTGCGGCACCAATTCGACCGCAGCCATTGATTTAGAGTTAAAACTAGTTCTTACAGTAAACCTTAAAATTAAAAACAAAAAGATTGAGAACGTCAGTTTTTTTGGACATTTTCGTAGCAAAAAGTTACATTCTCTGAATTTTACTCTAGCGAAGATGGGTTCATTGAGGTCAACCACCTTTGTTTATGTTATTCATCTCTCTCACACTGTGACTGAAATTGCCATGCTAAGTACAAAATATCCCAATCCATAGTCAATTTACCCAGCTAAGTCATATTGTATACATACAAAAATTAATAACATTTTCTAAATAACTGTACATATCGGCATACTACTAATTATATATGATGTTAAAATTTATTAGTACATGCTAAAGTCATTTTAGGATAGATGTTTCAATATTAATATTAAGTCCAGATTTTGTAGGTTTAACAGTAATTTTCTCCATATTACCAAATAAAAATACTGGCATTGCTGACGGCAGTCTTGATTTAATACCACAGAGTACTATTTGGGTTTGACATGACACTAATGTCACAGAGTACTCTTTTACTAATGTCAACGATTTTCTACCGCATTTCATGTTTATTGATAAAAAATTTAACATTTTTTAATGTTAAATTCGTGATATAAAGCTACAATATGTGTTGCATTTTACAATATTGCAGAAGTGTTTGGGAACCAAATTCTATTATTACAGGTAAGTAGGTACTTAAGTGTTTCTATCATAGACTTAGAAAAAATTTCGCTGACATTCTATTTCTATGGTTTCTATAGTATTTTCAGAATTCAATTTTTTTTCTTAGAAATCTGTATTTTAGCAGATTTCAAGGATTGTTTCCGATGTAATTTGGAAATATTTTAGAAGTTAATTATAATCCAACCTTAGTTATGTATTTTTTATTTCAATATAAATGTATTTATGTTCGACATGTAACGAGCTTTAGAAATATGATCTACATACCGTAGGGTGACCAGAATCACAGCAGAATTTTTGAATAAGTAAAAAGATATGAATGAAAAAATGTATAAATAGGTCTATGATGAAAAAACGTTACATCCTAACATTTCATTTTATGCCACATTTAAATTTGAGCAGATTATTTGCATTCAAAACAGAGAGAAAAATTGTAATATAAACTAAATTATCTTACATATAGTTGAGTTGTAATCTAAACTAAAATATCTTAGATGATTGAGTTAACCAATTTAGATCAGTTTCAGATAGGAATCGGATCTAACTTACTACAAGTAATTATGGTCTTTGAAGCCCATGTTTATTCGTAGTAACAAAACGAAAATTAACTTTATTTTATTTTTCAGATTCGCTAACGATGAGAGAAAAATATATTTATGGTATATCCACTTTACCATTAAAGGGAAACTGTCTTGAAAATGTCCGCACATGAATGCTCGTAGTGCCGACCACACACAGAATAAATTCGCGTAACATTTCACGTTACATGACATTACACGTTAAACAAGAATGGACCTAGCATAACATCAATAGTACATTACAGCCGAGAACGGGAAGTCAGCATTTACATTGTCGAGGGTGGTTTGAATTTAATCTTTCGAGGCAATGTAAATAGACTCCCGTACAATGCTTGTATAGTGCTTTTCTCAAGAAATGCGAGGAAACAAAATTTAATAAAAAAAATAAAACGTAATTTTTAAATTGGTTCGTGTGGCCATGTGAAGTGTGCGGGAAGTAAGTATTGTAATTCATTTCCGCATTGTTCACCAGATCGCCATGTAAATGTGGAACCTCCAGCATTCTTTTTTCAAATGTAATGCTAAAATTTCAGAGCATAAGCACATAATACATAATTGGCATAAGTGAGAAAAACCTAAACGAACGTTGCGTAGTTAATGCATGTATATGATTTTTTTTGCAAACTCTAAAGATTATAAACGTGGTGAATTATAAAACATTTGTAATATTTAAGACTTTTTATTTTATAATATATTATATCACGTAATCATCATTTTACATGACAATAACGATTTTATTTATATACAAAGGTGGACTAGATTCAGTTTACCAGCCGTAGTTAGCGCCCAAACCGCTGTATGAAACGTGAGCGACAGCGGGCGCGGCGGAGTACGCCACAGCTGACTTGAAGACGGGGGCGGCCGCGGCGTAGCTAGTGTAGGCGGGGGCGGCCGCGGCGTAGCTGGTATAGGCGGGGGCGGCGGCAGCATACGTGGAGTACGCGGGGGCGGCGGCGGCGTACGTAGCGTATGCGGGAGCGGCGTACGACTTAGCCACCAAGGGAGCGGAGTAAGTGGCGACGGCGGGGGCGGCGTAGGTCTTAGCGACTACGGGCGCAGCAGCGTAGGAGATGGGGGAGCCGTGAGACGTGGTGGAAGAGTAAGACGAGTAGGAAGAAACAGCGGGAGCCACACTCTTGGTCACAAGAGCGGGGGCAGCCGCGTAAGTGGCCACAGCGGGGGCGGCATACGCAGCATAGGTCTTAGCGACCACGGGGGCAGCGGCGTATGTGGCTACAGGGGCGGCGGCGTAGGCGACGGGGGAGCCGTGCGCGGTTTGGGTGGAGTAGGAAGAGTAAGATGAGACGGCAGGGGAAATGGTCTTGGTGACCACAGCGGGGGCGGCGTACGCCACGGCGGGGGCGGCGACGGCGTGACTGTACGCCACGGGGGCGGCTCCGTAGAGGCCACCAGCGCGGGCCGCGCTCACGGCGCACAGGGCGATGACCAGCTATAATGAAAAGATTTTTTAATTAAATCAATCAACTATTATAACATCTATGTATACCAGTTTATTTTATATCATTAGCACCATTAATATTTTTTATTGGCTCTTATACCTTGGCGTACATGTTGTATCGGCTACGGTTGGCAACTGAATAATTTTAGCAGTACTGCTCGGGTTTTTATATTGCATATAGGTGCGTCCGCATAATCCATTTCACTTTCATTGACGCTTTAATTCAATGATCAATGAAACTGTGGTCATTTTAACGATGAGTGAATGACTTTGAATTATTTACATAGTTGTTGTTCTCGCATAATAAACAATAATTAACACGTAAGTTTATTAACTGAAACAGTATGCACAGATTTAATTGGTAGGAAAATTTTATAAAAAATCTTTGTAATATTTCGGTATGCGGAATATTTTTATATAGTATTTTAATAGTGTGTTTGTGAGGTTTGTAATAAGAAACAAGTTATTAACAACAACAAAAACATCTAACTGAGAACTTTAATCATATGAATTTCAAAATTTCGGAACTAAACTACGAATTAATTTCTTTAAGGATGTCCTATCTTTTCGGATCCATTACAGTGGATGACCCTTCCTTTGCTTACATGAAGCTAAAAGTGAACAACAAATATGTAAAATGAAATATAAAATCTCTTTATCAATTCACTTGTTTTTGTACTCGTTGAAGTACCTATGTATAGTATTATATTTGAGACCCAGTTTTCACAGAGCTAGTTATAAATCTCAAAGCCCGCTGAGCATCAAACCTGCAATCGTATAATAGGATATTGAGCCATTCGTCACTTAAGCAAGGTGAACGAGTATATTTATCGAAATGCCAATTAAACTTTAACTCATTGGTAAGTAATTCCATGAGGCAGTACTTTATGTAAATCATAAACTTCCTTGATTTTTTTTCTCTTTTATTAAATGCTGGCTGTGATTAGAAGACAGTGTTGATGGGGTTTAATTTTGAACAATAAAGATAAAACTGTGCCGTGTGTCGATAATGTTTTTTTTTGCTGTGGCATCGTATTTTTTTTAATACTAAAGTAAGAGAAACCCAATAAAACCCATTCCGGCCAAACAATAATGTAACCAGGTTTTAAACTACAATTGTGGCATAACAACGTTTTAGTATCGAATTTGTCATTGCAAATTACTGCAATCGGAACCCAAAAGTTTCTTTTTGTGGCTTTCCAAAAATACTTCATTATCAGCCGTTTATTTTTTATACAACTGAGCACAGCTTTCATAAGGAAAGCATTATAAATTTTCTACGTTAGCAGTGATAGTTTTCCTTTCTACTTCAATAAATGTTCTTCTGTCCTGAATTTTTTCACGTTTTCTAAAGCAACCGTTTACCTGTTACCTAGGAGGGAAGCACTTAACTGAAACAAAATTTTGCACTTTTAAGCTTAATATTTCACAAACCTACGATATTATTGAAAAACCGACCAACAACACCCCACACTACGAGGTTGATGAGAAAAAAAATTTCATCCCCTCTTTACATGTAGGGGTGCACTAAAAAAATTTTTTTTCGAGATTTTAATCTACCACTTATTTGGCGCAATTAATTAATTCATCAACGCCCGAGTGGACGCAGGCGGCCGCAAACAATCGAATATCTATTGTGACTCATTTTCCGGGCGTTGAAGGGTTAACATTCATGCTAAATTACAGCTTTCTGGCCGCGGACAGACGGACGGACAGGCAGACATGATGAAACTATAAGGGTTCCTTGTTGACTTGACTACGGTACCCTAAAAAAAATATTATTTCTCTTACATATTATGAGACGTATAAAGTGTTTGAGCAGTTGTAGGTTGTAATTTTACCTTTAATATATTTTAACGACTTTTGTTTATACCTTCTTCAATGATACTGCAAGGACTTTTACTATTATACTTAGCAATAACTAAGGACATCCGCTTGGTTATGTTCATTAATATACCTAATTAACTAAGCAATTATAGGTTTTGCCAATGCATCTGAAAGACAATGTAAATCGAACAAGTGCTAAATAATGGGATTACAAGAAACAGTTATCCCTCGTGGTAAAATCATGGGACCACGAGAAAACAGGGCTAACTAGCGCCACTTTTGCTGTAAGAACCTAGGTATCCAAAAAGTGTCCACTTTCGTTTTAAACAAATTTTAAAACCAAAAGAATTAATGAAAAGAAATTAATTTCTAATAATCTATTAGTGATGCTTTAACTCCGCTCAGCGCCGTTTGCGATTTTCACGTATAAGGTATAAGGTATAAAAATTTGTATAAGGTGCAGTTTAAAACTTTGTCACTTGGTTGTAGTTGTCATTTGTCATTGATTTTTGTTTAAACAGTAATAGCTTTTAGAGTGACACAGTTCTAAACTGTATCTCTACATATTTATAGATGTGACTGTACAACCAATAGCCACCCACCACGAATGCACGGTAATATGACGAATGGCCAGTCACCACGAATGCACGGTAATATAACGAATGTATTTAAAACAAAATAAATTTTCTCCTTAACAAGGAAACTCAGAAAATGATGCTTTTGAAAATTATTTCAAGGTATAAGTATTTTTTTGTTCTTGAGTTTTCTATTCATTAAAGTGATCATGATTCTATTAATGTGATCATGATGCGCTATTCTGATATTAAATATAAAATTATTTTTATGCTTAAGTATTAGAATGGCCATATGTAACAAATGAATAATTAAAATACAATAATAACTACAATTACCTATTGATAACATAAGTATTTTATTTCCATCAACGAATCTTTATTCTGTTTCCGTGCTTGGTTAGTTACCCTCACATACCTCTCGACAAACCGGCAATCAATGATGCATTAGGTAGTTTCATATAAATCAATTCGTAGATACCGATATTTACTTCTTTACCTATCCGTCGTCGTAAACAAAACATTTCATTCAAGATTTTGCAGTGAACCATAATCTTTCTAACCGATCTGATGGTGTAATTTGCTGTAGCTTTGCGGAGCTTTTTTATCTCGCCAGTAAAGTTCATCAGTTACTGTATTGTATAACCTTACAACGCCTACGCGAGCTTTTGCTGGCGAACCATTGTTCAATTCGGCGTACCTATGATGTCTGTAAGATCGTAATCCGCAATTACCTTATCGCCGATGTATCCTGCTATCATGACTTTACCATTATTGACCCAAAAGTAATGCAAAAAATTTACTTTCTTAATTATTGAGCCTGTACTCGACTAGTAATAATAGTTTGAAAACATATAATACAACATTTCAACAAGTTTGAAATCGGATTAATAATTTATTATTGTTTGTTTCTTCGCCTGTATTATCTAGGATAGGTCTGGTCAATCACTTCACTGATCTAGGAGCGTATATCTATTCAGATAAATTTTGTATGTCAAAAGCTTTTAATTGTTTTTTTTTTCAGTAAATGATCTTTATTGATCAATTGATTGACTGCTTGATTTATCTGGAACAAACCTACTGCAAGCAACTGAACAAATGAGATCTTATTATTACTAATTAATTATTACTAATGAAACTTAAGGGATCGAACAATCTACCTCACAAATGTCTCAAACAAAGAAAAGGGTTCAAATAAAAGAATTGCATTATATGGCAAGTCGTTTAATTTGTTTTTCTATTGGTTTGATCTATTTACAGGAACTAAATTCAGTTTTTACCAGCCATAGTTGGCACCGTGTCCGCTGTACGCGACGTGAGCGACAGCGGGTGCAGCGGAGTACGCCACAGCTGACTTGAGGACGGGGGCGGCCGCGGCGTAGCTGGTGTAGGCGGGGGCGGCGGCAGCGTACGTGGCGTACGCGGGGGCGGCAGCGGCGTACGTGGCGTACGCGGGAGCAGCGTACGATTTAGCTACCAGGGGAGCGGCAGCGTAGGAAGCCACAGGAGAACCGTGAGCGGTGGAAGTGGAGTAAGATGAATAGGAAGAGACAGCGGGAGCCACAGTCTTAGTCACCACAGCAGGGGCAGCGGCGTAAGTGGCCACAGCAGGGGCGGCGTAAGTAGCCACAGCGGGAGCGGCGTAGGTGGCGACAGGGGATCCGTGGGAGGTGCTGGTGGAGTATGAAGAATATGAAGACACAGCAGGGGAGATGGTCTTGGTCACCACAGCGGGGGCAGCGGCGTATGTGGCCACAGCAGGGGCAGCGTAGGTCTTAGCGATCACTGGGGCAGCGGCGTAAGTAGCCACAGGGGCGGCGGCGTAAGTGGCCACAGGGGCGGCGGCGTAGGCGACGGGAGAGCCGTGCGCGGTTTGGGTGGAGTAGGAAGAGTAAGAGGAGACCGCAGGGGAAATGGTCTTGGTGACCACAGAGGGGGCGGCGTACGCTGCCACAGCAGGGGCGGCGAAGCCATGGTGGCTGTATGCCACAGGGGCGGCTCCGTAGAGGCCACCAGCGCGGGCCGCGCTCACGGCACACAGGGCGATGATCAGCTGAAAATACAATTTACATTGTTATGAAGCTTCTTTTTTCGAATTTGTGATAGTTTTATTTAGGTAAAGCCTGTTCAAAATCTATACCAATCTAATTTCTTCTAACAAGTTTTGAGATTTTTTTATGTCACATAATTAAAACCCACCTTGGCGTACATGTTGTTTCGGTTAAGGTTGGTAACTGAATAATTTCTGCAAGTGTTGCTCCGGTTTTTATATCTCATAGGTGCGCGTCTACATTGTCCATTTCACTTTCATTGCCAAGGTGAACGAGTGTTCATATAACTTAGCCTACGCTTGTGACTCAGAGATAGCCTTTCGATTTCGTTTGTTCCGTTTGCGATGTCGTTGTATAGGGCAAGTGAGCCTTGAGCATAATTATTAGCATTAACTACCACTAAAGCTCTAACCGGTTACAGTCCGTCAAAGACATCTATGATAGTATTTTAATGAGTTCTGTCTGTAGTTGATTGTATACTACGATTACTAATAAGCTCCGAGCTATTAATGATTGATGTTTTGAGTTGTGTTGATTTTTTGTTAATATCTTCATACAATTGTCATTTACAATTACATTGATATACCTACTACCTACCTAGGTAGGTATTATCATTACTGTATATTTCTTTAGGTTTGGACATCTCTCTCGATGTTATCTATGATCATCTCTATATCTTGTTTATCCACGAAATTAATTAGTGTTTAGGCGTTTGTTACTATTAAGGGATTACCAAAGTCTATCCCAAACTAGTATTATTGAAATCTATTGTATCTAACCTAATATGACCTAAGGGTTTAGTCCTAAGCAAATGAGTTTGAAGTTAGAACTGGTTTTAATTAATTACTTTAGTTTAGTAGTTACCTAGCAGTTGCGAGGAGTAAAATTATGGCAAAGGTAAGCCGTTCTAAAAAATGTTATGATTCGCGTGGATCGTGAGTGGATGAGTCTTAGAATGCTCTAAGGGATGAGTGGATCGGTGCGGTGGGATTTCTACGAATTTTACGATGAGCTAGAGACTTGAAACTTTGAACATAAGTCAGAACTGGAAGGCATTGCAATATTATAGTGTGATTGAACTGATCTGATGATGGAGCCGGAAGAAGGCCACAGAATCCACAGAATGAAATTAAAATGGAGTATCCTCATTCAAACAAAAAAAAAACATCTAAATTGGTTTATAAAAGAAGAAGCTGTATTCATTCATCCTTTTACATTCATATAACGGTAACGAAAACGACAGTATTTTCAGAATTTCCTGAAAACTACTGAACCGATTTCAAATTACAAAAAATTGGACCAACTTGGGAACAAGTCTGATGTAGTAACGTTTGAATCATTTCAATCAGGGGCCATACCGGCTAACTTTTCGAACTTCGGCGGGTCTGCCGAGCTTCAACTTAAAATAGATAAATCGAAGTAAGGAGTTTCGTATTGTACACACGACGGCACCTCAGACTAGACATGTTGACCTTGAGACCGCCTTTATGCACTACGTAATAAAAGCTGTTTTCGCAGTTTGACTGTATAACCTGACTTACTGTCGTGTGTACTATTCGCTGAAGTTATTTAGAAGATATCGATGTTCGTGTGACATCATGAATTGAGGTTCGCCCTTTTGGCCCGATTGGGCTCGATTTATCTGTTTTAATTTGAAGCCCGGCAAACTTTTCGAAGTTCGATGCGTTATCCGGTAGGGCCCCTGTTCAGCCGTCAGTGGACATATTTAAAAATACATACAGACGCAAAGAGAACCTCCTCCTTTTTTGAAGTCGTTTAAATAGCAAATACGATAATTCAGAGAACTGTTACCCGTTCTAATATTTTCTTTTTCTTTTTTATCAATCTAGTCAAGTCTTTATTCAGTTGTCATAAAATATCCTGCATAAAATTGACAAATCTATTTCGGTCTTTCCAATTTCGACGAGGAAGTTGTCGCCGACAAGTGATCGTGCGAACCGGATCAAATAATAAACGATAGGCTTTATTGATGAAGGTCGCTGAGTAATAAGAAACCTCATTTTTTGCCTAAATAGGTATATTGATAGCGACATCATGAAGCAATTGAAAACATCATAATATACCCTGCCGTACAGCTTGACCATAAAGAGTTGACAAAAAATGAGGGCGCCACTATCTATGCAATCCTAATCATATCAAAATTACGAATAACTTGGCAACACTGACTATATTTTGTACTGAAAATGTTATTTCCATTTTATTTAATTTCATCTCTTTCTGGCCAAGCTGTACCTTTCAAGCAACGCTTACCCAAAAATCAAACATTGTGAATACACAATTATTTTTTTTTATTTTTTTTACTTATAGAACATTTTGTAAATGTTTGAAAACTTATACATTTACATTTTTAAGCTTTTTTTAGTAAGTAGAGCTTCAAATAATTGCAGTAGTTAAATATAAAAAATAATATAGTAGTTTTTTAACCAGCTTTTTGATTTTATTTTAGTTTAGTTTTTTTGGGAAACATACAATTTCACAATAAGTACATTTAGTTTTAAATAACACCAAAGTTTCCACTAATAATTAGAATTCTTACATTAATTTAATATATTTTTTCATTATAAGCTTATATTAATTTAATTTTTGCATTATTTGAGCATCATTTTTTTACTTTAGCGGCACTTTTTAATAAGCAAACATGCAGTGTTACACTTTTGTGGCATTGCGGTAAGGTCAATGACTATTAATATTATTATAACCTTTTACTTACTTAAAAGATCGCATAACAAACGTAGGTAACTCAATCATAAATAAGGTTCCGTAAAAAAATAACGCAGGTTATTTCCTTTTAATCTTTCGCCAAGCTCTTTAGCAGTTTATTTCAAAATTCGCAAAATTCCGTCAAGCGTTTAACCTCGATGCAAGCGACAAGTTTTTCTTTTTTAATTTTGTGTTTGATTTTAATACTTATTATTCCTACTTAGCCCATTAGATTAGATTGTCCAAAATAGTTAGCAGTATTTTTAGTGGCAGCTAAGATTTGCGTAACCAACATTTTGAACATTAGGCCGAGCGATGGTAGGTACCTAGCTATTGATTTAGCGGTAGGTACATTTCACTATTCATGTCAACTTAAAAATAACTTCAAAACTGCCATGTAGGTACGCATGACAGCACGGTAAGTTAAACAGTTGAACTACGAAAACAGCTTTTATTACGTACAGCATAGACGGTCTCAAGATCAACATGTATATAGTCTGACGTGCCGTTGACTGTACAAGGTGCAAGCTTTATCATTCCAATTTGTTGTCCCTGTCCTGTAGCAACTTTTTCGCATAGAGATGACGATATTTTATTTAAACTGGCTTATTCTACCAACGACTTTAATTGCGTCATTCTAAAAGGTGAAAAGGATTAAAAAGTAGGACTTAAAGACCTGCTCCGAGCTTCTACATATTTTTTAAGTTTAGGGTTACATTTATCGAGGTTGAGTTAAAAATTTGTCTGTAACTTTGTAGTAGAGTAGGATTTTTATCCTACTCGTAAGTACTAGGTTTACGAGGAATAAAAATAAATGTATTGTTGGCGCTAGTGGACGGGTATAGTCGCCTAAAAACACAAAATACCCTAAACGTGCATAAATCTCTTAAAAGGGAAAATTCCCTTATAGTCAAGGAACACTTTCAAATATTGGACAAACAGTTTGAACGTTTTCCAGGTACTTTATTCTTTTGGATGTATATGTCGTCGTCAACCGAACTAGCACCGAATAAAAAATTGTGAACTGTGCTGCTCGAGACAATTGTAACAGATAGTGTGTGCCGATAGGTGGCGCTGTACCGGTTTGGTACTTAACTTCATTGCGGTGTTAAGATTTTTGGTGCGATATAGACTACACTTGGACAGTTTTATGTAATCATACTTACCTGGCGTAGGGGATACCGTGATCAGGAAGGCGGTTCCCCCAGGGCGAGGCTCCTCCATTGCACTGCGGTGGGGTTGACCCCTGCGATTATCTCTAATGTGGATAACTCGGACGCGTAATTTTTGGTAGTGGGGACTGCGTACGCGCTGTCCCCCCGTATAAAGGAAAAGCTTAATTAAAAATCAATATCATATTATGTCGTTTGAAGTGATTTTGTCCCATTAATAGGACCAACACGGACTCGAGGGAGAACTATTTCTCGTAGTACGCACAGCAGCATATCAAGGTATACACTATACATATCTATAACTACGACACGCTATACAGTGTTAGAAAGAAAGTCACCTTGTCATCATTGGTGGATTTGTTTAGTGTGTGCAAATTTGCCAATGACTGCTTAGCTGTCAAAATTAAGGGCCAATTACTGATCAGCTGTCAAAATATTGACGTTAGTGGGCAACGCCCCTGGCGCATACGTCACCACCCGCCCCGTCTCGCTGCTCGCGTGACGTCATCAGTCAGTCAGATGACCTCAGTAGACAGTGCGCACAGTTTTTAGTGTCGTGTTGTGGCTAGTGAAGTTTATTTTATAAAAAAAAAGTTAAAAATTTACAACAAACTGGAGTATCGGTAAGTAACTTTTTATAGTATTTTTAAGTAAAAATTTATCAAAAGTGTTAGTCTTTTTAAACAAATCGAGTGAGCGTTGACGAAATACGGCATTTCATAACAACTTTCAAGTCCTATATCCACATAAGTCCTCATACACATAAGTAAAATTACACTATTAGTCTCAAAAGTTAATAGAACTCATTTTGATAAATAGTATAACATCTAGTTAGATTTTAAATTTTCCATAGAAACAGAAATTTCCAATTATCTTTTTTAAATTAAGACATTTCAAAAATGTTTCTTGCTAACTTTTTAAACCTACATATCCCGCTATGCATATGAAGTTTCATTAAAATCGATTAATTCATTTCGAAAAATAAGGACTTGAAAATGACGTTTTTGTCAATGCCCCTATCTCGAATTTATCGCGTTTCTTTTTAATGGTTTCATAATTATTATTATTATGATCGATAAGTGTAGTCTTAAATAGTTAATTTGCTTTTTAATAACTTGGCATGATAGATATTATGATTACGAGTAGCCATCGAGCTTCTCTTAGATCGATAGATTAAATTCTAATTTAACTATTTTTTTCTTAATTTTGTTTTGGTTTTGTTCTAACGTTATTATTATTAAATGTTATGTTTTTGCTGTAGAGACGAACCATCTGGCTGCGGCGGTGGGAAGAGGGTCCATCACGACAGCGCTACGAGAAGGCCATAGGTAGATAGTCTGACCCATATTTAAGCACAAGAACATAAGAACATCCTCTTCAAATTGATAATGTGAGTAATTATCTTAGTCTCTTACATCTGCCCCCCTAGTCAAAAGTAAAATTTTTGCAATCAAGGATTTGATGTTTTAAAATTCGATGGTAACGAAAACTTTTGTCAATCCAATGCATCTTTCGAAAGCGTAGCAATTACGAAGATTTTCAAATGTAGGTTTGTCAAGGCCTTCTTGTGTGTTTTAAAAAATGTTGCAGCAGTATATAAAATAATTTCATAAGGTTAGGCATAATTAACGTGACCATTCGTCCCGTTTTCGAAAAAAACATCTTTCTAGATGTTTTGACAATCGATAAAGATGAAATAGCTAAGTATATAATTATTAAATTGAGATTTTGCGCTTTCACAATGCTATTTTTATATTAAGATAAATAATTATATTAGAAAAATACTAGAAAATATAGAGCACCTCAGACGGGACTCGAAGCCGCACTTATTATTCTCATTTTTCTTCTTTTAAAATATTATATCGTATTTAAAATAAAAATAATTCTTAAGTAGTTTTTGTTCTCATGACTTGGTAATTTTCCAAACATAAGCAGACACCTGTGATTTGATTCTTTGAACTTGCCGCCCATGAAAGAAACAAAAGGCGACGGATTCTTTTTTTTGAGTGTGAGAGCATTCGAATAAGTAAACATTTTTTATTTATTTATCGGTTTAAACTTAAACTTAAACAAAATATGCGAGTCATTGATAATCTAAACATTTTGAACCGTTTATGTTTTGATTCTTTGAAATATTAAATTGTTGATTGAATATTGAATTTATGGTGTCGAGATTTTCTTTGTTGATTTTGCATGTTGATATGTAAACCCGGTAAAGTGGAACCTTACCTTAGAAATAAAACACAATTTTTACGGATTACAGCGCGTATATTGTTAATTCAGGTGTTATTTGAGAATTATTTAGTTTGGATTTATTGGTTTTTTGAATTCCCGACGTTTACTTGCCTTACTTAATGTGGTTTTACTTGACTATTTAATACTTACAATGTTAACCCGCCTTTTAGCGGTGAAGCCTGCTCACTTGATTTAACACTGATTCACAATACGTAACTTCATTACGTTAAAAAAAAATAGTTTTAAATAGTAGTGTGATTGGAAGTATTTTTTGTTTTAGATTTCCGTGGACATTGTGCGGCGGAGATCAAAAGAAGCTAGAAAGAAGCGAAAAAATGAAATAATGCCGCACCACACAGAGACAAGAAATGGTGGATGAGCTCTTTGGGTCATGAGCATCTTTGTTATTCTAACACGTTTTGATTTAGAGTTTATTTATTTACTAAATCCTGAAAATGCACAAATTTTTATCGATGCCGATCTTATTACCTCTGAATGAAAATCGACATTGTGGTGTTAATAACTAACGTGGATTAACGTTTGCCTTATTAAAATTTATTTTAAAAATAATACTATTTCATGGTAAATTATAATACTTACTTACTCTTGGCCAACATTAATTCTTGCTTCTCGGCACGGGGCGCAACATTTCATTCTATTATTAAAAAATTTTTACATATTACTTTTAATTTTTTCTTAGATATATTTGCATAAATAATATCACGTTTTATTTATTCATCTTGTTTTTTGTTTAGTTATCAATGTGTGTATTCTATGTTTAAATAAGATAGGAAAAATAAGTATTGTCAAAAGATTTAATCAGTTTTGGACTTAGCTTACGTCATCTTCGCTATCGGTATTGAAAAAACAAATCACAATCAAAAAGCGACTTACTAAATTAAATAATTACTTATTTTTTTATTTAAAACAACTTATTTATATGACTATGCTTACACATTACGTTTTTATATTATATTCCTGATTTCTGATGGTCTACAAATAAGTGGCCACAGGCACACATTTACTAGCGAGCATGACAAAAGTATCGTAAGTCCTTTGACTAGACCGACAATCTACCGCTGTTGGTCATTCAATTATGCTCTTTAAAGGTATGACGATAATGTTCACTTTACGTTTCCAAAATTGTTACAATAGAACAGAACAATGCAACCGTTTTTTTGTTGTTTGTGAATGTTTTGCGTTTAACAACCTACTTTTATTGCTTTACTTACCTATTTGCAATATTTGTGTGAATATTTTTTATTAGTCCAGTCCAGCGAGTCATTTTTATTTCTATTATAATTATTAACACTATTTTTATTATTAAATTGTTACATGTTGTTACTTACACAATACTAAAAAAAATACGACTCGCTCCAGATCATATTTTCGGACGGGAATCGAACCCGAGACCTTTGGATGTCGGTCCAATGCTCTGAACGCTGAGGTACCGAGTCACTATCTTTTTAGATATTTTGACAATTGATTAAAATGAAACAGCTATATAATTTTTAAATTTGAGATTTTTCAAAAGATAAGATTAGAGATAAATTTATTCGAAAGATATTTCAATTGAATGTTGAATTCAGTTGAATTCCTTGCATTGATGAATTAACGCTGGCTTGCAGCGTAAGAGTGGAATATACTAGAAGCAATTCGACGATGCCACTAGTGACTCGGTAGCTCAGCGATCAGGGCATTGGATCGGACATCCAAAGGTCGCGGGTTCGATTCCCGTCCGAGAATATGATCTGGTGTGAGTCGCATTTTTTCTAGTTTATTATTTAGTATTGTATAAAAATAGCATTGGAAATACTAAAATCTCAAATTTAAAAATGTTGTTGCTTCCTCAAAAAGTTGATTTTATTTACCCAAATTTTTAAATCTTAGTCGATATACTACCTACCTACCAACTGTAGAATCAGAAACATTGATAAAACAAGAAAAAAGCAATAAGCTTTTATTATGCCGTTTTGTTAGTTCTTTCGTTATAATTGATATAATAGAAAAAGGTTTTATTGTGATAGTAATAATAAATTATTTAATTACCGTATAAACGTAAGTGTTTTATTTCCCATTTACTACCTACACGATATAGTGTATGATCAAGCAAGACATTCAAGAAAAATACCGAATTGTAAGCCTTATCTTGCATATTATCACTTGAAAGACGCGCAGCCTATTATTTCGATTTTATGCATTACCTATTGACAGTGAACAATTTTATGATGTGTATTGTCTTGCTTGACCTTGACCGACGGAGCTGCAAAAGGGTGAACGTCAGGATGGCTGGTTGTCTGCATTGGTTCGCGTCAAGCTGGTGACCAAAAATTGTTAACTATTGGTTACTATTTGCTACCTACTGTCAGTTAATTGCTACATAACTATAAACCAAAATAAACGGATTGCAAAATGTCCAGCCATTCTGATATCAGGATGGCTGGTCCACTCTCCGTTTGTGTAAACTATACAAATTCTTGTTATTATTTCTTCTTTACTTCAGTAATTGCTACCTGATTGCTACCCTCACGTTTAACAATGTCTACCTTGTAGCTGTAACAAGTAAAAAGTTAAATCATTTGAAAATTTTACAGGGAATGGACTAAGGGTATTGAAATAAGCTAAAACGATTACAACAATGTTTTATTGAAATACATTTTTATATGAAATAATATCTATTTACTAAAGTCATCCTCATATCAGAATGGTTGGACATTTTACAATCCCTTTATTTTGGTTTATAATTAGGTAGCAATTAACTGACTGTAGGTAGCAATTTTTGGTCACCAGCTTGACGCGAACCGATGCAGACAACCAGCCATCCTGACGCTCACGCAAAAGGCTCGTAGAATTCGTTTCACTCGCATGCAAAACCAAATATTATCTTCACTTTGTTAGTTTTAACTTAGCCTAAACATAATATGTTTTTATTCATTTATTGGCACTACTTAGCTTAGTGTTCAATCAGTCCGTTACATAAAAGTTTTGTAACATTAGAGAGTTCGAGTTGTGAAATTAAGATTATGGAAAAAGCTCCTTTAAAATTCTTCACAAACAGTTAATTTGGTAGATCACACATAAGCAACATTTTCCTTAAAATAATGAAAGATATATTTTATATCTTATTTGCCTCTTATCAAAGTCAATAAGTCAAAAATTTTATTCAAATAAATTTAGAACTTAATGCTTTTGCATTGTCTATATTTTCCTACCGTTCGTTAGTGACTTTTTTATCTTTTTTGTGTAAATCATAAATTAAACACTATTTTAAATACTAAGATAATTAACGTAAGTATTTCCTCATTTAAAAGCTCGTTTACCATTCCAGCATACTTAAGTAAATAATCATTATAAAATTAATTATATAAGCAAACGTCACAGACAGTCATTGTTAGTTCCCGTCTCGTTAAATACACAATTAGGTTAGTAAATCGGCGATGAGCATGTTTGAAATACAGTGTTCAATACAAATTTCTTTTGCACGGCAAACTCATTGAATCAGCAGCCGCGCCCGACGCACACTACTATAATCTATTTAAATAAACTAGAAGCGCATGACGCACACATGCACAGTCGGTCGAGCACCACGACTTAGTCGAGACGGAATTACGAAAACACTATTTGTCTCATGCGACCGATTCTCCCTGTTCATTCGCATTCGGGTTCAAGGTCAAAGTGTATACACTTGATGTGCTGCCCACTGTACATTTTGATTTATCATTTGTTTTTCCAACTGTCATAAGCATATTTTCGCGTTCATTTTCCGCATTTTATTATCCCTATAACTCATCGTAAAATGGACGTGGAAGAAACTGAATTGCGTTTCAGATTCATATGCATGCAGTTGTTTAATTAGATAAAATTTAGATTAGGTATTTAAAAAAAATAGCATCTCATATTTTTGAGTCGTTGGCTAACTGGGCCCTTGCTTTTACTTTAGTTGAAATTATTATGGGTGTACCCTATAAAATGTTTAATACATATTTTTATTTTTATTAAAATAAAGTCTAGCCACTAGAAGTACCAACCAGGGCTACAAAGTTACAAATGAGGTATTTCACATGTTCTTTATTTTAATCCAGGTATGTACAGACAGATCTCAGAAAACATCTTGACAATTATTTGTACATTCATGAGGTTGGGGGTCGACTAATTAACCAAAAGGTGCCTCCTATAACTGGTATATTCATCTGTGGTGCATCCCACTGCCCCGCCCCGTTCCCGTAGTTTGCCGTCATCTACTTGAAAATTTATAATGTTACACTTCTTTAGATTTATGTGACCCTGGTACATTAAATTTAAAATTTAAACACGTTTTGTACCTAATAATACCTAAGTTTATAAATACGTATATAGAAGTTCCTCCCCTAGATATAAGTGACCCTGGTACTTTAAATTGTTGTTTTATTTATTGGTTACCAATCCTTTAGTTTTATAATAATATATGTTACCTACTTAATTTTGTGACAATATTAATGGATTTAGATACCCTTTATTGTTTTCTGCAGTAACTGAAATAAAAAAACTAAAGCTAGCCGAATCATTTTCGTCCACTGCAAATGATTTTTGAAAGTATTTTAATAGTGGACAATACTTAGTATTACCTAGACCTAGGCAACAGCAATCAAAATTACGAAATGTTATATACGGTCGCAAGGCCAGCGAATCTGATCCGATGCTTTATTAAATTACATTTTTATTTGTGAACATAATAAGCGGCCTTGCTTTGTCCATTTCCGTTGCGTACATATAGATCGATTTATGAAATAGAAAAAGAATAGCAACATATTGATATTGAATCCGCAGTGTTACTTAATTTTTATATTAAAGTTTAGTCCGCCGGAACACAGAACTTTTCTTTCGTCAGGTTTATAAAAGGTATAGCACAAAAATAAGGAGCATGTAGACATTCAACATACATTTTATTTGTCTTTAATTGAATCGACTCAACATCAAGCACGTACATCTAACACATTTATAATTACTAAAATGGCCTCGAAACATAAAAATAAATTACAAGTAACAAATATGGTCAAACCATCAAAAACTAAACACCTGTGTTATTATACCTATACAAAGAATCATAACTTAAACAATATACATAGTTCTTAATTATATAACAAAAATTACCAATAAGGCAGGCGGGTAACCATAACACTATACTTAGTTAAAAAGAAAAATGTAATAATTAATTTACGTTTACTTGAAGTGCATTTCATCGTTTTCGGTCTTTTATAAATTAAAGTAGACGAGTGTCACCAAATTCAAAATGTAAGTACCTACCTAAGTAATTATTTAAATGATCATATTAAAAAAATCTCTGCGTAATAATGTTAGTGACAAAACACTTTTTACGGATTACAGCGCGTATTATTATTAATTCAAAATAACCCAATTCAGTTGGAAGAGCTTTGGACCGGACTTCCAAAGGTCGCGGGTTCGATTCCCGCCTGAGAGTATGATAATAGTCGATTTTTTTATAGCATAATTATTATTTATTTAGTATTGTATAAAAATGGCATTGCGAATGCTAAAATCTCAAATCAAAAAACATCTACATAGTTTCTTCTACTAATAACGAGGACATTTTACTAAATAATCTTATATTAATATAGACTTACAACTTACTAATGAATACAGTTTTACACAAGCTGAAGTCTTTACAATGCTTCTGGTATTTACGGGACACCGTCTAGAAAATTTCAAAAAAAAATTTGTTCTAACTTCAACTTCCATAAAGCGATCGAAAGATCACAAAATGTTCAAAATTTTATCACTTCTTTAACTGTTTCGCAAGTCATTTATGTACACAAAGTGAAAATACATTTTATCCCTTTACGATCAGAAGGTTTAAGCAGCAAAACAGCGCGTAACATCTAATGAGCAGTAAGCCTAATTAGAAAAAGGTCTATGTAGAAAAAAGTCCAACTCTCAGATGGTCTGTATAGCAGAAAGTCTATTTCGCAAATCGACACATTCTCAAAAGTCTGGATACCTAGGCACATAATTATTATATAATTTTGTGTACAGAGGTAACTCGCACGACATCAGTAGCAAATCGCTGCAAAAACCACCGCTATCGCAACATGATAAAGTCGAGTTTCCTTTGTAGTGACGTGAAACCTACTGAACTTACTTCCCCAATAAAAGGGACGCTATCAAACCTATTAATCCGAATAAATTCGAATTAAATTATAACCAGCACCTTTTTATTTATCGCACCATTACTAAAAATATCATTTGTTTTTGATATGATTCAATATACCAAACCACAAAGTCAAGGCGGCCCATTCCATTTTTTAAAGAATAAGAGATTTAATATTTTTTATCCGTACTAATGAAAGCAAAAATATCAAGTTATAATTGACCTTAGTCATGGACCAATCCATGCCTTAGTCTGACATGAAACATCAACATTACACTACTGTATATTATATTACTTACTGCTAATGTAGGACCAAAGCACAGTATAATAGCAATTCTGCCCTTCAAATTCTTGCATTCGTACAGATTGTCAATACTTCAAAAATAAACATTTAGTGAAAGAATTGAAGGACTGATTTACATAAAAAAATAATTAAAGTGACTTTATGTTATTATCAGTTTCAATTGACATCATTTACTTCGCTTAATTCATCAACGCCCGAGCGGCCGCATACGGCCGGATAACAATGGAATATTATTGTGTCTCATTTTCCGGGCGTTGAAGGGTTAAAGTTTTACTAAGTTTAAAACGTATACTTTTATTTAAATTTATTCAAAATTGAATATGTAAAATATATGAATCACACTGAGTTTGTTCTTGCATAGCTAAGCTCGAAATATTTTCAATTTTATTGTACTTATTTATTACTCAAATTAATCAGTCATTCGTGAAGTACTTAACATTCGTGTACAACGATTTGATCCTTATGAACTTTCTCTTATGAGGAAGGTAAAATATATACCTACTACACCTAACTCGAATGATGGCCGGGTACTCATTAACGAGCTGTAAGTTACCTGCCCCCTCTCACTCAAATCACTCACACTAAATAAGCAGTAAACTATGAAATTACGTGCCAGAGTGTGTCGATTCCATACAATACAGCAAAGTCCGCGATTTACATAAGTTTGCAACACGTGATTTAATCGTTTATTGCTCATATTTGAGCTTTAATAGTAAGCGTAGCGTTCGAACGTATAACCTGACCTGCTTTCGTGTGTACACTGTGATTTTTGGTTACTCGTGCATACGGTTACAGCTCGCTATTGAATGCCCGGCTTTATGAGATCATTCGTTAATGTATAAATTGCTTATGTATAAGTTAAAAATACTGGATACATTTAAACTAACCACCGAGAATGCGCATAGAGAAGTATTTAAGCTTATCAGGATATAAACTGACAGACAACTATAGACATCAAACACCAAACATCAATATTGTATTTAATAAAAGTTTTACTTCATTGGGCTCTGCCAATTATATTATAGATTGCCTCCACATTCCTCTACGTATCTATGAAAGTTATGCTGATATTTTTGCCGGTCAATAGACACACGCTGCAGCTTCATTGGTCACTGATCTAAATTAGTATGAGACATATGTCATAATAAGTTCATTTCCACTACAAATTACATCTGATTCTTTTCCGGTCGTTCATGTTGTTAAAAACCAAATGAAAACAAAGACTAACTGAAACTTTTTTATTATTTTATATTGACAGTTTATCAACACGCGTTCTATCTAAGATTTAGATAGAAAGCGTTTGAAATGCGCATTAGCTTATTAACTTAGATTTAACGCAAATGTTAATTCACTACATTTAAAAAATGCAGACCCACAGCTAGAAAATGTTTCTCTTTCTTGGGACACAAAATTCAAATCTTGCCAGATGCGCTCATGACTCTAGCTCCGACGCTGATACTAAGTGGTCAATCCTTAAACGATTTATACCATGTTTTCACGATCTTAGTGACTAATGCTTAGTACTTGCACTAACACTAATACTTTCACTTAAAATCGTTTTTATCAATCACAATCATATCTTAGTTATACCTAAATCATTAAGGCTTAGCCTCGCATCACAAAATTGCTATATTAATATTATTTTGATTCAAAAATTGGCAAAGTGTTTCATGATTATAACTAATAACTAGGTTTTTATATATATTATACAAAGTTAATTATTCTTTATTTATATTAATAATTATTGGGAAGTCTTAATTGTGCGATTCCCGTTCAATGCTATGTATGCTCCGACGACATCTTAAATCTTAACATTAACAATGGATAAAACTACAAAACATGGCTAATAAAGCCGTATATTTTGTAGTACAACTCGCTCAAATAAATGAAAACAAATCTAAAAGTTCAGCAACACACGGAAGTCGAGAGCAGTATTCGTGCTCTCTGTCGAATACTACTGAAAACCAATAATAAAGTTCGTGAGATAGCATTATATATATTATATTCGTTTTTTTATAAACAAGAAATATTGTTCTTATATCTAAAGACTATAAACTGCTTTGGACGTTGGAAAAAACGTATACAGGATGCTACTAACACTTTTTATTTGGTAGTGTTCTTATAAATGTACCTACTTTTAATCAAATTTAATCATATAGTACAATCAGGGACAAAAGTTAAAATAATTATACTGAAAAAGGGACATTGGTAGAGAAATACAGAAAAACCGCTGCTAGTCAGTTTATTGGGACATAAAAATAAAAAATAATATAAGCTGGCGGACGTTTCATTACTAACTTCATATTATAGTATGATGATGGTGTTTAATTTATAATTTTAGTACTTATGTTTTATTTAACCTATGAAATGTGCCTTGGTCAAAATACAGGTTCACAAAATATGGTCAGTACCAAAATAGGTCGATAATGGGTAATTTATCTTTCAACTAAGTTTTGATTACTTTATAAATAGTACTTACTTATAATGGACACGTGCTTGACGCACAAAAATAGTACAAATTAATAACATACACTAAAATATTTTCTACACCATTACCATGTCTCAAAAAATTACCCGAGTTTTTAATGTAGGTATATAAAGTAAATTAAAGAATTCTAAATAAATAATTGAAACTCAATCGTCGCTTTTTCATTTTACTTTTGACTTTTTTATGTAGGTTAATACGTTATGAAAATTAATTTTAAAAAATGGTGCACCAAAGAACAGAACATAAGACACTTTATTTGTAATACCGCTCCGAACCGCTTAAAATTTGAAAGTTACTTTTTACAAAAACTAACTCATTCTTAAAAAATAGAAGTATTTTTTTATTAAATTAAAACTTTTTATCTAATACCCTGCCCCCGGTAATTTTATTATAACAGTTTGTACTTGAATAAATTATTAGATAGAGTTAGGTACTTATTTTTATATATTTTTTGACTGTTCGTCAAATTGGACGCAAAAGACCGCTAACGAGAAGTATTTATTTAGATACCAAACCGTATTTAGTTGCCAAGGTTTTTTTATGTAGAAAAACTATGAAATTGTAAAAATAATTACGTATGCTTTTATAGGCTTTTTCAGAGCTCGATATTCTGTTGATTTTAACTTTTTTGATGACAGTCCTTTTAGTATAAAAATAAAAATGGTTTTCATGACTGTAGAAATCACAGACAATCAACTTATCAACAAGAGTTTGAACCTAATAGGCTAAAAAATACATAAATATTGAAGTGCTTATTAAAAGACGTGCGGATTTGTAACATTCTCTAAAATAGTTCTTATTTTTAGTATTTTTTTTTGTATGTAAACTAATAGTATCAACCAGTGGCGAAGGATAAAAACAAGCCGATTCCCATCGGCTTGATTACCTTTTGGAAATCCCACCCCACCGATGTGTGATCATAATTTCACCCCTCGCCACTGGTACCTACATATTATTATGTTACCACTAAATTACGGAATACGTTAATGTGCGAATTAACTAAGTAATCTGCAAATCAACAATATTATTGAAAAAAAAATACAACTTACCCTGCAGCTATAATAGAATGTGTAACTATATCCTATATACTAAATAAAAACAATCGGTGGAAATGTCTTATAAAAAAAGGAATTATGATAAAATTGTTCGTCACAGAATATCTAAATGAAGGGGTCATCATGAATCGTTATTGTGAAATTACAGACACATATTACTACATACAAGAGGGAAGCAAATAGGTTTTCGTAACATTATGTGCTCATTGATTTCTACATTAACGCCCGTTTGCACTAATACAATTCAACTGAATTAAAACGGTGTCATGAACTAAGCTGCCATGCGCAGCTGTTAATTATCTTGGTCGAGTTGTAGTTAGATAATTATTTTATTAAAAGTCCGGCATTCAAACGTAATTCCAAAGTGATTAGTAATTTAAGCATAATTAACTCCTCTTGTGATGTTATTCGGATTGATGCAGTATTTGACTAGGGTTCTATTAAAAAAAAATCAAAAATACTAACCCAATTCAAAATAAAAGCCAATTACATTTTTTCATACAAAACTGTAAATCGCATTAATTTTTATTTGAATTTGTATTTTGGATTTTTATTTTAAGGAACCCTAGACAAATACTGTCTTAATCCGAATAACAACACGAGAGTTAATTATGCTCAAATTGCTAATCATTTTGGTATTATGTTTGTATGGGAAGCTCACTGTTCGCCGGACTCTTAAGTTTAATGCAAACGGGTGTAAATGTTCACATTACAATTACTTTAATTTATTGATATACAGTATTTACATTAAGACGGACCAAGATTGAGCAAACAATAGACATTTTTTTCTTTGTAACCTCGATATCGTTTTCAGAATTTCACACCTCAAAATAGTTTTAAATGAAACTTTAACAAGAACAGTTTTCCTTGATAGCCTTTTGTTTTGATTGTTATATTTTATTATGACAAGATGAGCATAAGTCATACTGTATATTCTCTATTTATTTACATAACTACAAATTGACATAAAATATTCCATCGGTTTCATTTCCTACCTTACCTGACAATTATATAAGATAGAAAATGGCACGGTCGAATATTATCTGTCGATATTTGAGCATTATGAACACCGAACTTAACTATGACATACAAGATAATTATACTTATTACTAAATTACAACGATTACACACTAATAGCAAAATTATCATGTACTTACATTGATATTATATCTCTTAGGTGATTTAATAACTTTTTAGGCCAATCAGAACAATCAGACATTCAATACACAGAACGAGCTTAAACAAATAATTTCTAGCAATTAAAATAACAATAATTATTTTAATCGCTAGAAATTATTTGTTTAAAGTAAGTACACTTGCAGCATTGCTGCTTATTGTATCATCGTTGCGTATTACACCCACCAAATTTTATATGCTGTAGGCTTACTTCGATTCTTATTGCGATCAAGTTAAGTCTTATCCTAAAATAAACCGAAACGCTATGTGCCTTTCAGCAACAGGCGACTCAACGCTAGTTCATAACCCAAACTGAATCGCTAACCCTCGGTTTCTGAGGTACTTTATCGGAGGGGTCCACATTATCTGGCTTAAAGTTAATTTTATTACATTTAACCAGATAATGTGGACTCCTCCGATAAAGTTAAACCTCCGATAAACCACCCATAAGTACCTCAAAAACCGGGGGTAAGCCGTTATACGGCTTTCATTAATTTTCCATGACTATGAAACCAAGTTGTTCATACAAGAAAAGCCTCTGCGCGTGACTCTGCTTGGGGTTCGACGAAACGGCAATATGGCGATTTCGCTTCGCGTGACACTCATGTAGTGGTGTAGCTCATGGAACGAAATAAAACGATTCAGTTTGGGAACCTAAACTGAAACGCAATCACTTTATACAAGTTGGTGGTAGACATCCTGGCTACGGTGTCGCTAGTGGTGAACATGTCAAATATAAAAAAAATATGGCTGCGTTTAGTTTCACCACCGGCACAGAAAAGTTGGTGGGTCTACAACACTGACGCGTATCATATCAGATTTGGGCCCACATAAATTTCGGTACGTACGAACGAAGCGCTTTACGATAGTAAGCCGATTTGCAACCAAGTTATATTGTGACCTATTTAAAGTATATTTTCTGTAACACAGTTGGTAGCTGTATAACGGGTTGCTTTAAACTGTCTATTTAATGTTCTCGTAAAAGATAAACACACATCAACACAAAAACTGAACATTCATGTAAGTATAATATAATTATTGTGGCATCCAGTAGTACCACGGTAGAGGAATGAAGATCCAATACACAATAATAAATGTCTCACTGCGAACGACCTCCTGTATCTGTTGGTACTATGGTATCTGATAGGTCAGCTTGTCTTCAGCACATACATGAGCTTTCAGAAGACCGGGGTTCCGTTCACTGAAACTGAAAGTAAAAATTATTTTGACTATGTAAACCTATATTAATAATAAATCTTTCGGATTCTGACTATGTTAAGCTTTTAAGTTCGAAGTTGTTTGAAGCATAATTTCTTTAATAGTTTTTTTTAGAAACGAAATTCGCTGAGAAAGGCCTGGGGCCCGAGCGCTCTTTGCTACTCATTTCCGTTGGACAGCCATGCCGTCGAATGAAAATGAATAGTAGAGAGCGCTTCACTGTTGTTCATGTGGTACCATATGCTATTGGATAAGTCACAAAACAAAAATCGATGGCCAGACTCATTGCAGGGCTATGCGCTAACCCAATGCGCCATCAAATTAGGCATAAACATTTGAATTTTATATATATATCTATATAAATAAAATTCAAAGTCCTGACTGACTGACTGAGATATCAACGCACAGCCCAAACCGCTGAACTTAGAGACTTGAAATTTTGCACTTAGATACCTTATACAGTGTAGGCATCCACTAAGAAAGGATTTTTGGAAATTCCACCCCTAAGGAGGTAAAATAGGAGATGAAAGTACGTATGAAAGTCCGTCAGTTTTGAAGTTAGGATCTTCAAATTTTGTATTTAGGCTGACAAGCGGGCCTCGCACGAAGCTGCTCGCTTGGTGAGGACCCGCCTAATCACATAAAAACGGCTGGTCGGATTTTGATGAAATTAAAACATAGAATACTTTTAATCCTGATTATTGGTCCCCCTAAGGATTTTCTTGAATGTCCACGCGGACAAAGTCGCGAGTGGAAGCTAGTTTATTTATAATAGTCAATGTACTTACTACGCCAAACCACGTTCTCGCAGCCTTTGTTTAACAGCAGGTTTGATCCTCGGTTGTCCATTGCTATGCAAGCCTCTTCCGGTAATGAAGAAAAGGGTGTGCGACCTGGGACCTCGGCTTTGATTCTTTCTCAGTCGGTTTATGTGAGTATCAATGAAGAGATCCAGAGCTTCCATGGCCTCAGCCACGCGCAAGTAGTGCAAATCTAATGTGGCCGAATCAGGGCAATTTGAAGCGTGCACCTATGACAATGCATTCATTCATATAAAATTTTACAAAAGACGGAAATTAAAATTTTATAAAAGACGGAATTTAAAATTTTATTCAGTCAAATGTCTTCTCTTTTTCTTCATAACGAATGTCTCAAACAAATATTATTATCTTATAGATTAAAAACTAATTGCTGTTCGTTAGTCTGGCTAAAAATCAAAAACGGCTTGACCGATTGGAATAATCTTTTTTTTTTGTTTTGTTGGCTATAAGTGCTGGAGTGGTTTAGAAACAAAAAAAAATGGAAAAACCCAAAAGAAGAGCTAAATATTCGAAAATTAAACATAATCAGTATTGTATGGGAATCGCTGTTTCGGATTACTTTTGTCAGCTAACTTTTTTTTAAAAGTTTGCCAAATAGAGGTTTAGGGATAAAAGCACTTGGTGACTGTCTAATTAAATGTAATGTTTTTATCTTGATTGGCGGCGTTAGTGGAGATTCGATGCGCCCTGGTTTGTCCAACAAATTTATCAATGATAAAAACACGCGAAACCTCATTTGCAAAACGCAAAGCTTATTACAGATGGCGTTGTATTCGTCAGACGTTTGCCCAACTATTTTGCTAATAAAAAAGAAATAAAACAGGGACTGGAAGGGGGTCTAAAAAATTCGAAGTTGTGCTACTAGGAGCATGTGGGGTATCATATGAAAAAGCGCTGTTTTTGCACATTCTCAAACATTTTTTTTTTTTGGGTTTTCGACTTTTGATGAAAAATTTAAAAAGATTTGGTGCGCCAGTCCGACTCGCTCTGGACCGGTTTCTTACTACACCCGATTGCCACACAACGCGGCATTCTACGATAAAACGATAGAATCGTAAACTTTTTATACAGATTTTGACAGATTCCGTCGATTGTTATGGGTCTGACGCTAGCAGCGCCTTTGGCGGCGAATATTGTCCGTTCTATGTTTCATTCCCCATTAGTTTAAAGTTTAGTATTAGTAGCTACGTACCTAAGTATCTACTAATACTGGACTGGTACTCTGTTTTTTATAAGAGAGACAAATAATACGTTTGAATATTATTCTTATGTAATTACATTATTCTTTATTCTGTCATTTTTGTTTCTCTAATAAAAGAAACAGACTTTAGTATTTAATAATGATTCGATACCAACTTGCATCAAAGCGACTGCTGCTAGACTGCTAGCTTGTTCGTACATCGTTTTGTGGTAGGCGGCCAACTCGCTGTAGTAGCTGGCCGCCTGGGTTATTCCACGTCGAACGTATTCATTAGCTTTCTGTAGATTCCTGTCAACGAATAACAAAACCTTATTTTGTTTAGTTTTCAATAATTAACATTTTCTACGAATAAAAAGAAATAAAAACTTATCTTTTCTAAGGCAGCCATTACACAGTAAATCCAGATCATGATCCGTTGATCGTGATCAGATTGCATAAGATTCGCGAATACGTTACACAGTCAATCTGGATCAAAATCACTTATTACGACCAGCGGATCTTGATCGCTTTACGATCTGGATTGACTGTGTAATTGCTGCCTAAGTTTTTGATTACTTAATTAGAATCAAAATAAACTAGTATTATTATCAATTCATTTATTATATAATTTACTTATATTGACCACATATATTTTCCCCGCAAAACCATTTCCATGGTTTGTTTGCGAATGAAGAGTTCACTAACATGTTAAACAAACATTACATTATAAGTACCAACATACATGGGCAACAGCGTCGCTTTACCACTCCTAAAAATAAAGGTTAAAATCGCTTGCAGGCCGCGCCGTCACAACATGCGTTTAGTTCGTGCAGGGGCGATGCGCGCGCACACGAATTTTGTTACTAACTGGTTGCCCATAGTACATGCAACGGACTATTGACGTTAATGTGATAAGTATTTATAATTGAAAGTTAACTATGATATATTTAAGTTTGTTCATATCGTTACTTATTTTTGTTAAAGCTGATAAGTTTGTTGCGCCCGTTCTTCTTATCAGTTAAAAAGTCTGGAACGGGTGGTATGAAAATATAGACGATTCAAAGGGCTTAATTATTAAGTTTATTTAAATAAAGAAATTTTGACTCTTGACACTTGACTCTATTATATTGAGGACTATAAATGTTATCTAGGTAATGTTGTTTCAACTTATTTTTAAAGTAGTTTTTTTTTCTAAGCGAGCAAGCTATTTCTTGTAGAGGTGAATTTAACATTTTTTTTTCTCTCTCTATTTGCAATTGGTCGCCAGACCATAAGCGAATGTGTGGGAAATGGTTGGCATACGGTTAGCAGAGCCACCACTGCAGCCCCGCTAAATCAAGAAAAATCAGAAATTGAAATTGAAATTGAATTGAAATTGAAATTGAAATTGAAAAATTCTTTATTCAAATAAGCTCACATAACAAGCATTTTTAAATCGTCAATTCTTTTATCCTACCACCCATTATGTCACGTTATTAGAACACGTGGCTTCTTTTTAAGCGCTTCACTATTGCTGATGTGTCCAGTAGCTCAGCAACAAGAGGATTAGGGTGGTGGGACAGACGCTCTTTGTGTCGTTGCTGGTGTCGTTTGATCTCCGATGTCACGGTTGGAACAGTTTAAGTACTCATGAATTTCATCGTTCTTTGTGAACCAAGGAGCATTAACTATCGCCCTCAAGATCATGTTCTGTACACGTTGGAGACAGAGGGGATGTTTGTTTTGCTAGCCACGCCCCACTGCTGAATGCCGTATGTCCAGATGGGCGTAAGTACGGAGTTGTAAATCAGGAGCTTGTTGTCCACTGAAAGTACCGAGTTTCTACCCATAAGCCAGTACAAGTTTCGGAACTTCAGGTTGATTTCATCCCTCTTCTTTATGTGGGTCTTCCAGGTTAGGCGCCTATCCAAGTGGAATCCAAGATACTTCACGCAATCAGAATGAGGTAAGAGATCATTTCGAAGTTTCACGGAGGCACAGTTACCCTTCCTCAGTGCAAAAGTCACATATTGTGATTTGGTAGCACTGGCTCGAATTCTCCATTTGCCGAACCATTTGTGAGTTGCATCCAGCTGGTGTTGAAGGGTGTCGCTAGCTATCGCAGGGTCAACATTTACTGACCCTGCGATAGCTATTTACAAATAGAGCAGCCGTTTGCTAAGTGTTCGGTCTCCATAGTAATTATTAACTATAGTCACAACATACCTTTACCCTTAGCCACGGATTTAGTGTGATGACTGCGTTGCAGCGAAACCAGACGCACTGCAGCGAAACCAGACGCAAAAAAAATGCTTTGATTGCATATTACCCCTTGATTAGAGTACATAAGAAGCAGCTTATCAAATGTCATTTTAAACAGATAATGTTCGATTGAAGAGCATACTCACATATTGCGTATGACTAGGTGTTTTTCAGCTTTCTCTCTGTACTCGTTTACAACGGACATCTCTACCACTTCACCGCGAGGCAAGAGAGGCCACTCGACTTCAGAAAGCGCCTGGTCCAAAAAAAATAAGTTTTAGTTACGCAATGGTTGTAAAAAATGAATCAAGATTTTTCTGTTTCTAGGAAAAAAAACTATTCCATATTGTGATCTTAAAAAACAGTTATACTTAATTAAACCTATTTTGGAAAAAAGATATAACTGAAACATCCACCATTTTATGTAATAAAAATATTAACATCCTAGCCTTGAAAAGTATTTGGATTAATAAACATTATTTTTTCCACCTTGTAATAGTCTGAAAATTCAGTAACACAAACAAATATTTCAAAATCATTCTCACCTGTCTTTGCTCTTCCAAAATACGTTCTTGCCGCACCAACTCTTTCTCCATTACAAATTTATTCAAGCCATTTTTTTGTTCAAGAATCTCAGCTTTTCCGGTTGACATCAGTAACACCTATATAAAAATAAAATAGATTTAGATCAATATAAGAAAAATCATTTTCATATGAATTTATTGTTCTATGAGCATTAGAAAACCCTATTATCAAATATTATTTTTTTTAAAAGGATTAATAAATCTTTAGAATTACCTCTACTGTAGTCTGAAAGTTATTATCATGTGCCATCAAAAGCTCTGATAAGATATCCTTTGAGACGTCTGGGAATAAATTGTACAGTTTCTCCCTTGTTAATTTAGCAGCCAAGTCATTAGGTTCCTTGTTGCGCCATTCAGCAACGTCTTTTTGATATAATGAAAGTGCAAAATCCATATCCATGATCTCTTTGAAATCTGGCACTTCAGGTTCTTTGCCAGCTGAAGCCAGTTCTGCTTCTTTTGAAGCTAATTTTCTGTAAAAAAATTGCATTAAATATCAAATGTTTCAGAAACAGTACCTTAATCCATTCTCGACACCGCCTCTTCAACGTGAAATCACTGGCTACAGCCAAATATTGGCCTAAGCAAATAAGCAAGCAGCTCTCAAAAGAAAGGGAGAGATGGACTATAATGCAATCAGTCATTTACATAAACAAATATCTAAAAGAGTTTGATTCATTCAATTATGTGGAAGAATGATGACCATTTGTGATAATCATTAATTTATAAAGTTTAATATTTATACCTTGCAAATTCTTCATCTTCTCTGAGCATTATGGCACTCTGTTTGTCATGCTCGTCAAGCTGATGCATCAAAGATTCTTTCCACAAGGCATTTATTTCATTCAGCAGAGATAATGGAATATTTATTTTTGGTAATACCTTATCTGGATAAGTCATATCTCTTCGTCCAAAAAGCATGTCTAGTTCTGATATAAACTCCCTACCCAAATTAAGGACAACTGTCTTTTCTACTTCATCCACACTATCATTTGATTCATCATCATTTTTATTGTCACTAGAAAGACATGAAGCAGTATCTTGATAGTTTGTTTCAGCGATGTAAGGGTTAGCATCTATTTCAGTTTCATTATTTGTTTCGGCAGTAGCATCAATCTCGCCATGACGAAACTTTCTAATTTTAAGACAGTGCTGTGAATAATGATCTTTTGAAAAATCAACATTTTTTTCTATCAGGCGTTTTATAATAATTGAGTCCTCAGTTGTGTTATTTTGTTTTTTTGTTTTCTTTTGGCTTTGTGATTTAGGGGAACTTCCACTTGGTATTGGTGGTGTACTTTGTTCATTTGACTGAAGGGATAGTAAGCTTGGCCCTGGTAGAGACTTGTCAGGCATTATATTATAAGCAGCTAAACAAGAGCAGTGATCATCACTGCTACATGCATATTCTTCTTCATCAGAAATGTCCTCATTTTCTATTGTCTCTAGTTGCTTGGAAGCCATCCCATCCAATACTATTTCCACAGCCCAGTTAACATCACCCACACATTTGTCAAATATTTCTCGCAGAGCAGTTTTAGAAACATGTTTGAACAACTTCCTAAGCTCCTTAAAATGTTTCTCCTCACTCTGACATCTATTATTAGGATTAGTAATAAAGTGTTCATTTGTCATAGTACTCTTGTCCAACATACGCTTTTCTGGAATCTTTTCTTTATTAAATGAAAAACTAGACTCATTGATGTCCCTAGGGCTGGCAGTTAGGACCTTAAGAATATTACTACAGTTTTCTATATCACCTGTTTCAATACAAGTGCTGCTGTTTGCTGTCTCTACAGATATTTCTGCAGGTTTTGTTGACTGTGAAGATGATGCCTCTTGGGCATCCCACGGTGTCATAAACATAGAGATTTGTCTCCAGTCTTGAAAACTGCTGACATTTTCAAATAGTTTCTCCCCAGAATAAGTCTGTGATTGGAGTTTTCTTTGAGGCTTTGGTGTAGTATTTTCTGGTTTATCTGTTAATTTACTATGATCTATAGATATATTTTGTCCTTCAAACCAATTTTCACCCCTTTCCCATTCTTGTTCAACTTTTTCAATTTCCTCTAATTGTTTTTGTACCTCCATGTAAAACTGAACATTCTTGTCACCTTCAGTTTCATCATCATTGGGGTTAGCAGTTTGACTGGGATTTTCAGATGAATGACTTTCAACAGATGTGAAATTGTGAGCAGCAGCTATAGAGTTATCTATGGCAGAAGCAGCAGTTGAAGTATTTGTCACAATGGTAGAGTTATTTGCAGTAGTAGTAGTAGGTATCATTGGCTCTTCTTGGGCTTGAATTAGTTGTATTATTTGAGAATCATTTAGAGATAAATTAGCGACAGCGGATGATTCCAAGCCTTTTACTGATGGTAACTCTTCACTGAATGTTGGGACCGAGTGCTGCTGCATATTAGGTGCTGGAAAATTCAAGTTGTTAGGGATTACCATTAGTGGTTTAGGCTGGAAAACAGGCATTGACCTAATTACAGGTGGAACTTTATCAGCTGGATAGCTCAATCCTAACTTTTTGATCAAAAATTCACCAGTTATGCCATCAACATAGTTATCCAACATTCTTTTGATGGATGTTATGGGTACTTTATGTATGTTTCTTCTTGCAAGCTGATTGGCTTCTTTGACCCATGGAGTGTCAGGCTCCACAACTTCTATAATGTAGCCATTAGCAACACCATTTCTTACATACGGTTCCATTTCCCAAATTTCTATATTAGTATTGTCAATTATAATTGGACTCAATCCTTGTCGCATTGCTGCTGCAGACCTGTTTTGATTCCAAGTGTGAGCATTTGGCAAGTCATGTCTGTTAAAGTTATATCTCCCCGCAGAAACAAAATAGTCATCTGTACTACAAATATGAGTCTTTAAATCAGCAAATGTACTTCCAATTGTTGTTTCAATTATTCGGCTAGCCAAATGTGACTTTCCAGAACCGGGTGCACCTCGCATTAATAACAATAGTCGAGAGCCTTGGTTGTGTTTTGAAACAATTCGACAAAATTGTTCACTCCAACCAAGAGGTTTAATTGGTGTCTTTGCAGGCTTAATTTGTTGTTTCGGCATAGCTCTTGTTCTTTGAAATGCTGCTGCATATGAAAATGATGCTGCTTCATTGGGGATGCTATTTATATTTTGAGGAGCAAAGCTTTCTGGTTGTGATTGCCTTTCTTCTTTTTTGGCTTGACTATCTGTACTTGAAAATTTATTGTCATCCACATTATCAGTGTCACTGATTATTCTCATTACTGCATCTGCAGATATATTAACTGTAAAGATGGTTAATAAATAATGGATGATAAGTAATAAATTTATAATAACAATTTCAATATTTGATAACAGTAAGTCTTGGATCCATTCAAATAGATAGGTACATATAAAAAGGTACACTTCTACATTCTACTATTTCATGAATACATAGTTCAAAGAAATACAGCTTGTTGGAATAATCATAGGAAATCTCTGGTAAATCTAGGAAATCTCTGAAACCTTTTATACCCAGATAAGTAATCTTATTATAGATATGATTGCTTCTGCTATTAATACAAAATCAATTCATCAACACCCAAGCAGACACAGGCGGCCGGATAACAAAGGAATATCTATTGTGTCTAATTTATAGGCGTTGAAGGGTTAACACTAATAACATAAAATAAGCTGCTCTTTACTATGCAAATGCACAAACATTTTGCAGCTAAGTGTGAACCCATAAAAATAACAAGTTATATACATAACTTAAACGTTTCTCAAGGGAACAGGGGAACAGCTTATGAATCACAATATTTACTTACGGTCGCCACCACAGCTTTCCACAACAGTAACAATAACGTCTTTGCTCAAAACATCGCTAAACATATTCACAAGAGAGTCCACTACAGAACTAAACTCGCTTGTTGTCGCTTCACTTTCCATTGTTAAATTATAAAAACAACTTAAAAATTATTCAACAACAAATAGGTAATACATTATAACTGATATCGTCCTAACCCATGTCTAAATTTTTTTGGTGTTTCAATTAAAAATACTGTTTACCGAGCCGATAGACATTGTAATAATATAATACAATACGAATAATCTCAAAATCCAATCCAAATAATACAAAGTGGAAGTAAATTATGTTCTGTTTTTTTTTTATTTGCTTTCTTTACCTTGTTTCTTAATGCTCTAAGCCTTGTTTCCCTACCTTTGAACTTGACATTGGCAAAATAGTCAAACTCTATTGCCATTAATTCTGTTTTTCACACCAAATTCACACAGAACAGAACAATAATAAATAAATAAACGAGAAGATCATGGGCTCTATTGGCTAAAATATTGAAGTTCACGTTAACTGTTATATAATACTAAATAATATACTAGAAAAAATAGGACTCGCACCAGATCATGTTCTCGGACGGGAATCGAACCCGCGACCTTTGGATAACCGGTCCAATGCTCTGACCGCTGAGCTACCGAGTCACTAGTGGGAACGTCGAATTTCTTCTAGTATATCAACTCTTACGCTGCAAGCCAGCGCCATCTCACCAATGTAGAAGGAATTAACTTCAACATTCAACTGAACATCTTTCCAGATATTTTTAAACAGTTGATTAAGATAAGAAAGCTTTTTAACTATTTGAAATTTTGAGATTTAAGCATTCACAATGCTATTTTTATATAATACTAAATACTAGAAGAAATTCGACGTTCCCACTAGTGACTCGGTAGCTCAGCGGTCAGAGCATTGGACCGGTTATCCAAAGGTCGCGGGTTCGATTCCCGTCCGAGAACATGATCTGGTGCGAGTCCTATTTTTATCGTGTTGCAAAACAACAATATAACAGGATAACAGACAACATTTTATAATAACAGTTAAAGAATAACACAACACTGTTACTCGTTATTGCACAGCAGCCGTTATTTCCACCATTAAACGTTATACATATAGTAGCTTAGAGTATTAAGAGCATTAATGCTCTAAGCAAAGTAGGTATGTACATTACAATTCTTAAATTACAATGTACTCTATGGTCATTCATTTGGCAGTATGGCTTAGAACTTCGCCTGACCCTTAGAGCATGCCTGACCTGAAAAGAACGAATATAACTACTACTACTCTATGGTCATCAAGTGAAGTCGGAAATTCGGAAGTCGGTGGGCTTTTTGTGTTTTTATATATTTAATCGTAAAAAAACTATTAAATTGTTATGCCTATGCTAATATGTAGTTAATGAAAAAAAGGGTTAAAAAGGATTTTCTAATAATTCACCAACCATGGGAGATAATTTCCAAAATAACAAAACAATGGCACCTGTGATGATGGATTACGACTTCAAAGTGAAAACCCAGAATGAACGATCAAAAGTAGAGGATTTGTTCGATTTCGAGGGTTGTAAGGTTGGCAGGGGAACTTACGGTCATGTGTACAAAGCACGAAGAAAAGACGGCTCCGATACCAAGGACTATGCCTTGAAACAAATCGAAGGCACTGGCCTCTCTATGTCGGCTTGCAGAGAAATCGCAGTAAGCGACCAATTTTATATTATGACATCGCGTTGCTATTAACATCGCTATCGGCTCATTTAGCTTTATAAATAACTAAGTAGTCATGGGTGCTGACCAAAAATTGCTGAATTAGCATTGTATCAAAACCTACTTAATTTATTTTAGAAATGTAAGTAGTATCAGTCTGAACAACTTCTTTTCCTCTTATTACAGCTCCTCCGTGAATTGAAACATCCAAACGTAATAAACTTAATCAGAGTATTTCTCTCACATACTGACCGTAAAGTTTGGTTACTCTTTGACTATGCAGAGCATGACTTGTGGCATATCATAAAGTTTCATCGGGCTGCTAAGGCAAACAAGAAATCTGTGATGGTTCCAAAAGGAATGGTGAAGAGCTTACTTTATCAGATTTTGGATGGTATACATTATCTACATTCAAATTGGGTCTTGCATAGAGATTTGGTAAGTGGTTTCTGTTTAAAGTATAAGTTAAAAGCTTAAATAAAGCAAACAGTCTTATCTGTTTATTCCTTGTATCATTATTGTATGTTAGTAAATTAATAAATGCTGAATTTTTTAATCACAATTGTAAACTTTTTTGTTTTAATTGTTACCATTCTTTCTTATCTGCTTTGTTTAATTCTAGAAACCTGCAAACATTTTAGTAATGGGTGAAGGTCCTGAAAGAGGAAGGGTGAAAATAGCTGATATGGGATTTGCTCGGCTATTCAATGCTCCTTTGAAACCTCTAGCTGATTTAGATCCTGTTGTTGTTACTTTCTGGTACCGAGCACCAGAGCTGCTGCTTGGAGCCAGACATTATACGAAAGCAATTGGTAATGAACTAAATTTGAGAATGATAACAATTAGTATTTCATTAAATAACAGGATTTCAGACTACCTATTGTGAAACTTAGGAACCAATGAAAATTATATTGGAGATTCAAACTAAAAGTAGCATGTCTAAATTTTAATTTCAAATGTTTTAATTTAAATCTATTTATCTACTGTATTATTTAAAAAAAGTTACTGAGAAAATGATCTGGTGGACAGTCAAATCAGTTATTCGATTTCTTTTAAATGGGGGAGTTAGGGAAAAATTATATTTTATCCATTTCAAAAAATTATCAAAAATGTCACTAACGTGGGGTCTACAGCTCATAGAGCTCATTTAATATTAATAATAAATAAAAGTTACTATGATCTGTGAGACACTTAAATACATATTATATTGAGTATTGTTTTAAACTTTTATTATATTATAGATATCTGGGCCATCGGCTGCATATTTGCAGAGCTACTGACTTCAGAACCTATCTTTCACTGTCGTCAAGAAGATATAAAGACAAGCAACCCATACCATCATGATCAATTAGACAGAATATTTAATGTTATGGGTTTCCCACAAGAAAAAGACTGGGAAGATATTAAGAAAATGCCCGAGCATGCTACTTTGGTCAAAGACTTCAAGAGATCAAAGTAAGATTTATATTTCATTCTGTTTTCGTTTTATACCTTTGCCGTATGTTTATTGTCTCTGAAAATAATAATACATTTAAATAGCCAAAACATAATTTTAAATTTTTTTTTTTAAATTTTTTTTTTTTAATTTTTTTTTTTTTTTTTTTTAAATTTTGACAACATCACATACATTGCTCCGATTCCAAAGTAAGTAGCTAAAGCACTTGTATTGTGGAAATCAGAGACAACGGTGGTATCACAAACACCCAGACCTGAGCCAATATAGAAAAGTTCGTTTTCTAAATTGACCCAATCGGGGATCGAACCCGGGACCTCAGAGATGGCGACACCTTGAAAACCGGTGTACAAAGCCACTCGACCACGGAGGTCGTCATTATATTCAAGATAGCTGTTTATTATACAGATTATACCCCTTTATCATAATGACCAAACACTTAGTTGTATTTGATAGTGTAATTTTACCACATTTACTGTTGCAGTTACCAGAATTGTTCTCTCAGCAAGTATATGGATAGACATAAGATAAAACCAGACAGTAAAGCATTTAGCCTGCTTCAAAGACTGTTGTTGATGGATCCCAATAAGCGAATCACATCAGAACAAGCGATGCAGGATCCCTACTTCACCGAAGATCCACCGACTACACCTGTTAGTATGATTGTGTACTCTATGAAATTCCAATTACGCTTTAAGTTTAAATAACTTTATTCTCATAACACATAGCGTTGTCACTTACATGAGAACATAATTAATTAAAAATATTTCGCCTTGTTTGAATTAATGCCTGCTTAACTGATTGATAAACTAATTTATTTAAATATTTTTGTTTAATGTTGCGCCTCATACTAAAGCTTGTTTTCGATTATTATTTTTTTAATACCTAATATTTTTATTTAACATAGGATGTTTTCGCCGGATGTCCGATTCCTTATCCGAAGAGAGAATTCTTGACTGATGATGATCAAGAAGATAAAAGCGAGTCTAAAGCTAGACAGAATCAACAGCAACAGCAACCTAATGTATGTATTATCACGTCACCATTATTACAATTTTATTACAAACTAATTTCCCTATAGAAATATATAAATACCTATAATCCCTATAAATATCAATGTTAATTCGTTTTTTTTAGTACCTTTTTCATATCGTAAAGTAAGGCAGCTATTACACAGTAATCCAGATCGTGATCCGATCAAGATCCGTTCCTGATCAGATCATGATCATATTGTATGAGATTGACAAATCGAGAACACGTTACACAGTTAATCTCACTGATTACAATCAACGGATCTTGATCGGATCACGATCTTGGATTAATTGGATTAAATAAAAACCAATAAATACAAACTAAATAATTCCAAAACAACACCTGAATTAATAATATACGCGCTGTAATCCGTAAAAAGTGTTTTATTTCTAATGAACTGTACGCGCGAAAGTCTTAGAAGTGTATAATAAACGTATCGCTAAAATATTCTGTCACACGTAAGTGTCCGTCGAACACTGAACAACTACATTAGATAGAACCATAGAGCGTCCGCTCGTTAGACAGGAGTGCTTAGCTCGGAGTGCTCCGCGTCCCTTTAAAGATATTTGCTTTTTTTAATTCTAGACTCAACAAAATCAAGTACAAGCAAACAGTCACGACCATGGTGCCAACAACGCAAAGAGAATGCGTATGGCAGGTAAATTATTATATGACTATATTTTAAATATTATTTCGAAAACAGTAGTTACTTATATTCTTTACCGATTCATAAAATTAAGTCAATTATGGACAAATATGTTATTTTACAGCTAAATGCTCTCTTATGTGAGTTTAATGCTACCACAAAATAAAAATATTAGTACTAGCACAGAATATATCGTCAGGCAAAATTACTTAAGAGGTTGACATGAGCCAACTAGCGCCGCCAGTCGATTTTTTTTTTTCTAAATAAGCCCAATTTCTTAAAAAAGGAATCAGTCAAGGTCTTATGAATGTCTTGATAATTTATTTTTAAAGTGAATATAGTCGTCGACCTGTTGCCGTTATCAATATCGAGCCAAAAGGGTGGGAGGGGAGCCCCCTTAAATATTTGTTTTGTTTTTTAGTACTGGTTGTTATAGTGGCAACAGAAATACATCATCTGTGAAATCAAGAAGTTGAGTTTGAGGGCACTTTACATTTGGTTAAGATCTCATACTAAATTCCTTCTATTTATTTCAGGGCCCAATCAAGGCAACAATAATACAGGAGGCGGTCAACAGGAATTCCATCAACAACAACAAATGATGTTTGGAGGGCAACAGCAAGGTGGAAGTTCCCAGCAACAGGGCAATTTTCAACAGAGATTTTAATTAATGTATGATACAATTTTTAATCCTAATTTTATAGGAGATAAAATGAACTGAAACTGTAAATATAGGATAAAGGTAATTTTAAGTTACAATTTATAAAATAAAATGAATTTCTAATAAGAAAATCTTTTTATTTCTAATAATTACTTCAGAGATTAATTTTTGTTTGAACCTTCGATCAAGAATATCCTAGATAACGCTTCACGTACAAAAAACAGCACGCGAATATGGCATCGACTAACAAAACTAGTAAATGAGAAAACGACATCCAGGGTTTATCAGTTGAAACTAATGTATGCCTTATCTGTTAATGTATAAAGCACATTTTTTTTGGGTCATCATTCACTTACATCCTATGACATGAATGATTTAAACCGATACGAAATTTTTTAATTGGAAAACCAACCTTGTATATTATTATGTGTACAATAACTTTACTGAGAATACCTAGTATAATTTTTTACATACGTCATTTTAAAATTCCAGATTTAACTAACTTAACTATTAATAATCATAGACTCATTTATGCAACCAACATTTGGTCACATTATGGTGATTATTGGCGTTGGCGCTTAAAAATAAAAAAAAAAGTTTATTTATTTATATAAGGGATAAAACGATCTAAGGATCTAAGTTTACCGAAAGTATGATTTTCCATTTGATATATTTGTTTAGATGATTATTTTTACAGTTTTTAAACAAATTGTGGCACGTGAGTAGGTATGTTGGCGAAATCACAAGCGAACTAAATCAATATATCACCCAGTTTGAAAGTGAGCCGTTATTGGTTGGTGCCGCTATAGAGACTGACCGGACATCTAGGTTATTGTTGATCGAAGGTTTTAGCGCATTTATACATTGAAAAATAGTTGGTTAGTCTTGCGTCCGCAATCATTCGTCCCAATTATTCCCAGGAGTCCCCTTTAACACTGTCACCCGGGGTGACAACTGGGATGAAAATTTCCCAGATGTTCCCTTCAAATTTGTGCCAGAGGGGACAATTTCTGACGATGTGATGATCGGTAAGAGTATTTATTTCTTGAAGAGCTGTTCAAACAAGCTGCTCTTCGAAGTCTATTCGACCTTTTTATACAGGGTGTCCCAAAACTTTGCCACACGGAAGAAAAGTACCTTAAATTGAAGATAGAAAATTTTGCTGAAATCAGACTTCATTTTATTTATTTAAATAATTGGAACAAATTATTTTTTTTGTATTTCACTATACCATACTATACGTAATGATTAAAATTTAAATGTTAAACATGGTCTTCCTTTTGTTTAAGATGCTGTGTTATTCAAGAAAAATATTTCTAATGAGTACCTAAACCTTTCGACCGGTAAAAATAAAAGTTTGTTTTTTTTCATATTTGGTGGGTTCGATTCCTGGTTATCTATATCTGTCAATTTTGATCCATAAATTTTAGTTCGCTGCCTGAAACAGACTTAGGATATGGTGGGCCAAGCTTTTAAATAAAAAACCTTTTATTATAAAATCTTTAAATTACAGATACTTCACTTACTTTCGTTTAGTTATTCCTATAGGTTAGGTCTCTTAAAAAAACAAATTGTGAAGTGATGTAAAAAACTTCTTAAATTATAAGTTTGAAAAGTATAAGGCGGATTACATCATTCTCTTTACAAAAACAGTAGGCAACGTATTGTCGTCGATAATAATATTACCTATTTAAGTAAAATTAACTCTCCTTCCGAAGAGATTTTCTATAATATCTACTTAAGGTGCATCCCATACCAAAAGTGGCGCCGTCAGAGGTTTTTATTTAAAAAGTTGTTCATAGAGGTCTCAAACATTCCATGTAAAATTTTATTAAAATCTTAACAACTTATTAGATAAAACCTCAGAGGGCGCCACTTTTGGTGGGTATCCACCTTAACATAAAAACCTAGGTAAAGCGATTTTAAAATGTCTTTACACAATCTGTGTCCAGTAATTTTATTTCATGTGAAGTAAAGTCTTTTAAGCAAAAATATTAAAAATATCATTGCATTTAAGGATAAAAGTGTAAGACAAATCAGACAGTAGATTTTACTATGACGGTAAAATTATCACGTTTTATGATAAAGACTAGGGGGTTTCCCGTGAGCGGGATTCCTCGAGTCGAGGCACCCACGTTCCTCAAGCACTCTATTGCGTTATTTATAATAACTGTAAAGACAATAGAATATCGTTTTAAATCTTATTTTATGCTTATAAAAAGTTATTTAATTTACATCTGCTGCCAGTGCTGGCTTTCCAATATTACAATAAATCTCTATTGTAATATTGTTCGCTCGCTTAATATAATAATATTGTCCTATTCACATATAGTACAGTATCTTATAATCCGCGCGCGATAACAATGGGATGGAACCTTGTCAATGTAAATAAAAAAAATTGACTAATTAGTTAATTTTAATTTAATTCATCAACTAACTCTTTACTTGTGATCTTACTTGAAGTTGCTGCAGCAAAAGTTCCCACACCTCGGATGCGTGACATCGTGTTTATGGATATCCCTGCCAGGAGCCCTACCGGCTATCTTTTCGAACTTCGCCGGGTCTGACGAGCTTCAACTTAAAACAGATAAATCGAAGTAAGGAGTTTCGTATTGTACCTACTATTCACCGAAGTTATTTAGAAGATATCGATGTTCGTGTGACATCATGAATTGGGGTTCGCCATTTTGGCCCGATTGGGGCTCGAGTTATCTGTTTTAATTTGAAGCCCGGCAGACTTTCCGAAGTTGGATGCGTTAACCGGTACGGCCCCTGGCCGGCGTACCGTGCGCGTCTCAGTTTGACAAGGTCCCACCACATTCTTATCGCGCGCGGATTATATCCGCAACTAACCCTAAAATATACTATTTGGACTGCGCTTGAGCGAATTCAATGACAGTTTTTGGTCCTGTGTTGACCACGCTGTATTCAGCCTTTTTCAGTTCTTGCCTCTGTATCTTGGCATTGTTGTCGACTGCTATGATGCGTGTGCGAAGTCTCCCGCATCGCCCGTCAACGAGCTTTTCGTAGGCTGGAACATAAAAGAGATAGTAGACTTGTTTTTAGCAATGTTGACATTGAAACAAAGTAGTCTGTTTATCCTGTCCTATTTAGTAAACAACTGTTGACAGTTGTCATACGTCTTTTAAAAATTGGTATTTTAAAATATGTTGTGTTATTAAATCGAATTGTCACTAATTACCTAGTAATTTCTTGCGTAATCTATGATATGACAACTGTCAAAAATTGTTTAGTAGTATAAAGGTAGTAGTAGTAGTAGTTATATTCGTCCTTTTCAGGACAGGCGAAGGTCTAAGCCATACTGCCAGTTCTTGAGTTGATATTGTTTCATTTTTCATTAGAATGCGGGTGCATCGTATTCCAATGCTGCTTGGAGCATTTGGCACCAAGTACGTCAAGACAGTTTACTTGGTTAGTTCTGCCGAGGAAGCCACCACTTCAATAAAAGTCTCAGCTTCACATAACCAAGATCGCGCTTATTTCAATTATCCCATATATTGTTCAGTTGCGTAGACACTTGTACCATATAACTGCACCAATTTTAAGACACAATATCCACTATAAATCAATTTGAAAATAATTAAAATAGACACCTAACCGAAATCGACAAAATGGCGCCAAAAACTCCATAAATTGTTTATTAAACAAGACAACCACAGAGCAAGCCACTCATTAAGAAGAAGAGAAAGAAGAATAAACAGACACATACTTACAACGTTGTCTTTGAATTTTACAAACGCATGATATTTGTCCAAAGTATTACTAAATCCCCACATCGAGTTTCCGCTCTATTAACCTAAACGAACGCCTATTATTCATTACCAATAGGTAGGTAGGTACCTACATAAAACGCATTTTCGTAAGTTCTCATTCTATCAAACTGACTAACTGAAGTGGTTCTAGTTTTTATTCTATTTCATAACTTTGCCTGGTGCGTGTTTACAAAACAATATGTATCTACGTCATTCAGTTACAAAAGCAAAGTAGGTAGGTACATACTTTTATCATAAATTATGCCTCTATGTTCAGGTGTAGGTATTCTATATAGGTACCTACCTACCTACAACTTTTTTTATATCGTTGCCTACAGCATGTTTGGTAATACCCGTATAGAAAATCCCGATTTAGTACTTAGATATAGGGTACCTACCATATAGGTAGGTACACACGACAGCACGTCAGGTTATACCTACAGTTAAACTGCGAAAACAGCTTTTATTATGTAGGGCATAAAGGCGGTCTCAAGGTCAACATGTATAGTCTGAGTTGCCGTCGTGTGTACAACCCCGGAAAATTATTATAAAGCTTGGAAATCACCTGCTTGAAATATTTTGTTTTTTTTTTATTTTTTACAAAAAAAATTACAGTGACAACCTAGACCGAGATCTATGGTGTTTGTTTTTGACCTGGGATGGATTATCAAAAACAATAGTCCATCTGCGTCTACGAGTAAGTACCTATACCTATTATCAAACACCCTGAAGTGATGATTTACTTACCGTCTTTTCTGTATGAATTATGGCACGCCAAATGACATATCGAAGGGAATCCTTTTAAAGTGTTAGGATCTATAATGGTGCTTGCTAATGGAACTGCGCATAATGGGTCTTTTCGACCCCTGCATCCGTCTAAGCACCCATCATAACTGTTCTTCTTGGGCTTCTTAGTTCTTCTCGTGGTGGGTCGTTTTGTTGTGGTGGTTGGGTTGATCTTCACGTTGGTGATAGACCCTTGTGGGGCCACCACACGAATTTTTAGACTAGGTATAAAAGGAACATCAGGAGGACCCGGTATAATCCGAATAGGTCCTTGAGTCGACACAGGTATTATCTGTCTGGTGGTAGGGACAGTGTCTCGAGTGATAATTGTAGTTCGTGACGTTGTGCTTGGTGGTGTGGATCGGAATGTAACAGTCGGACGGCTGGTTGGATCTGGTAATCCACTTGGTATGTAAGGCGTAATAGTTCCTTCAGAAATTGAAGTCAGTGGTGACGACGTAGTTGTAGATAATGTTGGAATTTCAGTGACTATACTTGTTTGTGGTTGGGAAGGCGGAATGTTTTGTATTGGTTGGGGAGTATTTTCGTATATCAGGGAGAAATTGGGAGGATCCAAGGGTTGATTTTGGGGGAGAAGAGGCGCTATCGCTAATGTCTCTTGAAGAGTTTGTATGGGTTTCCCAGTTGTTGGGTTTGTTAGGGGAATCGTGCTGGTTGGCCACTGTGAAGATATAGATGGTGTGTTTGAGAAATCTAACTGGGATAACTGGGATATTGAAAAAGTGTCTGATAATAAAGTTGACGGAGCGATAGAGCTTGTGTATGCGGTGGGAGGCAATGGGGTGCTTGTAGGAAATGAACTAAAAGTTGAAGGCGTCGTAGAAAAATGTGTGACCTCTGCTTCTTTGGGCGAGAATGAAGGTATTTTTGATACCACAACGATAGGGTTTTCTGGTGAGAAGCTGGGTGACTGTTCCGTGGAAAAGAGTTCTGATATTGGTTTCGGTGAATATCCATCATTGATGGTGTTTGCCGAGATCCAAGTTCCTGGTATGTTTTCTGATATTACTGCTCTGCAAAGTTGTAACACTGAAATGAAAAGAAAAGTTTATGTGAGTAGGTAGTTACCTATTATGATTTTAAAGAACTAAATAACTTGGTGGGAAGGGTAGCACTAAAGATGCATCACAAAGTCAACGGGCTGTTTGATTATCTAACAACAAGACTGCTATACTAAATGTGTAATCAAGTGTATCACCAGCTTAACAAATTTCTTAGAGCTCACGGAACGGAAGTATGATGTAGGTAGGTAGTCATGTAGCTCATGTAGCCACGATAAAAATGTTGTTAAAGGATAGTTTATTTTTATTTTTTTCCCTTTTTGATTTAAAAAAAGGGAAAAGTTGCATCATGCCTGATATTTTGACATATTTCCAAGTGGGTAGGTAGTTAAGGTACCCTTATCTTTATTTGATAGTAAACTACAGGTTTTGACCGAGATATTATCATAATATTTACGTTGCTAATCCTGTTATTATCACCTTACTCTTAGGAGATTACGTAAAACTTTTTTTACCAACCGGAGTTGCAAGTAGCGATGGTGTTTTGGAACTGGTTTTTTCAAGGATTTCGTGAACAAAACCACCAACAACTGGCGGTCAAGCACCTTAGTCGGCGATTTATTTGGAAGTTGCATATGAAGTAAGTATATAATTCTGGAGATCTTGTTAATCCTAAGTCCTTATTATAATCAGACCCCTTTTCAATAAAATATAAATCACTCCTTGATGATAAGACTTTTATCTGAGATAAAACTTAGTCTTTGATGTTTTGCCAATGACAATTTATTTATTAAAACTCTATATTCTTCTGGTACTTATTACTGGCGAAGGGTGAAATTATGACGCAGGTACTTAGATTAAACCAAAATTTTGGTTTAATCTAAGCGCAGGTATAGGTAAGCCGTTCTACAGAAATGTTATGATCTACATAGTGGATCGGTTGGGGTAGAATTTCTAAAAGGTACCTAAGTCAATTGGAACGCCACTGCTAGCTAGGTAGGTACTAAGATACTTATCTTGTTGAAAAATTTGCTTTCTAATCTTAATCAAGTGTATCATCAGCTTTGGTGGTTTAAGTATATCTAGGTACTTATAGGTACTTATACCTATATATACTTAGGGTTGCCAACTTTTTTACAAAATAAAAAGTATATTAAGGTCGGAAAAGAAAAATAAACAGTATTCAATTGTTTCATGTTTTGATAATATATTTCTTAGTGCTTCTCGCACAACTTATCAATTTTGTATCATTTTTGAACGCTTCGTAAGCCTCATACAGTTAAATCAAACGAGAAACGAAGGTGCGCTGCCCGCGCGCCTAAAACGTAGTGTTGGGCGTTTACGTTTTCTTTAAACAGATCTATGGATACCAGTGATGCTTGTTGAAAACAGTATTTTGTATACTTTTTTTTTTGTTCAACAGTAAAAAGTATAATGTATTGAAAAACAGTATAATACTGTTTTTGTCAGTTTAGTTGGCAGCCCTAGATATACTTAAACTAATCGTATTTTTTTATGTAACTAGTACCTACAAGGTGCAGTAGGAAGTAATTGTAAAATTTATACGTTAAGAAAATCTGGGTGGAGACGATTTTCCAATGAACCATGTCTCCCTACTGCCTTTTTTTAGAGATCAATAACAGTGCAAGGTTTTAAGGCGAAGTGTTACCTAAATAATAACATTTAAGCTTCAAAGTTTTGTTTTTTATTAAATTACTTACCCAGTTGTTTTTTCTATAACTGAATATTCATAATGTTAATCAGGTATTCAACACAGTTTCGTTCTGTTAGTAAGTACCTTTGTATTTACTTTCGGCGTCGTTGATAGTAGTAATTACTACAGTGGCAAGGTCATAGCGGTAACTTGGTAGTGGTAACTGGTAAGTAAGTAGGTAGTACCTACTTACACTATCTAACAGTTGTTACTCGGCTCACTTCATTAACATAAGTATGATGAGTCATATACAAACCCACACAAATGCTCAGTGATCAAAAGAAAAGGTGTTGAGAAAGATTCGGTGTCCATTTCAAACAGGAGAGGAATTTGTGAAGAAGAAACAACGAGAAAATAGAACAACTGTTAACTAAAGTAATAATTATAATAGTAATAATTACTGGTGGATAAACTTTGAAGATATGACATGACATGTCAGCATTCATGGATGTAGCGTACCTAATGAACAGAGACAAATCTTTCAGCATGCCTTTAAACGTTCAATGAGTTGTGTTCAGCTCTAGTAGAGCCACAAACTGTGGTAGGTAGAGCTAAAGAATCTATGAAAACTTTTTCAAGAGAAGAACTTCAATGTGCAAATTGAAAGACATGCTGAATCTGATTTTTGCAGGATACGGTTTAATCACAATATAATTTATATTTTTCACCAATAGTTAGATTTTTGAAATATCAAATCCATACATCTCTGGAATGCGAAGTACGTATCATTTAAAAAAATGAAAATTTAACAGATTCAAAGCTTTGCCTTAAATTAAGCAAAGTACCTAACCAGATCGTCGTTTCATTGATTAACTCGCACGCTCTACAAACATTATACAATGTGAGAATGTATTATTAAAACGCATCTATCGGTCCGTGGGAGCCGACCACTTTCACTGTTAAGCTATTGTTATATTATTTCGGTATGAAATTATTTTATATATACGTTAAACTACTTATATAAAAACAGTGTTTTTCATTCATTTAGGTACTTTTATATTTTGCCAATGGCTTTTCTTTACGGAAATCGGTGAATTCAATTTAAATAGATTACCTACCTACGTATAAGTAAATTGTATAATTTCTACTATTTTCCTCCGGCGCCGTGTGTCAGTTCGAATTGAAAACAGTCGGGTGAAATGATAAATTTCGCGTATTTTTGTAAGATACTCCGCGTTCCATCGTAGATCGCACCCTTGTTTACCATTAGGCGTGATAGCGGGCAAGCGCTTGCCTACCTATCATAAATCAATTCTATAATAGCTTTCCAACAAAGCATTTCTTTTAATAAAGTTCCACAAAATGTAATTGAACTGCCTTTGCATGAATTCAAAATACATGTTAAAAAGACGCTCATGAGCAAAGGTTATTACAAAGTAGAAGATTATTTAAAAGACAGCAATGCATGGATGTAACATTATAAGTAACTATCCTAATTTTCAGTTTTTAATAACTTTATTGTTTTATTTATTATGTTGTTTTAAATTAAGGTATTTGGTAACGATATAATTTCTTTGTAAATATCGTTACTCTGATTTCTGACAAAGCTGATAAGTTTCTTGCGCCCATTCTTCTTGTCAGCTAAAAGTCTCGAATGGGTGGTAGAAAAATATAGACCATTCAAAAGCACTTAATATCTAAGTTTATTTGAATAAAGAATATTTCATTTCATTTCATTTCATTTCATTTCATTTCAACAATATCAAATTCAAATAAAATCAGAATAATTCACCTATGGTACCAGCTTAATACAATAAGGCCTACGTTGTAATATAAATAAATCCAACCGAGAAAATACTTCATACAAACACGCCCCATAATACTTCAAAGTGGCGCCATCTAATTAAATTTATTGCTCGCTAACGTATCTCTACATAATGTATCGAAAATTCACGTGTACCTATTTAGGCTCTATAGTTTATTTACAAACAATAATTTACTAAAATATAGTTCGTTGTAAGTAGTAAAGTAAAAAAAAGTAGCCACTTTAGGCACTTTTTGCTTTTTTTAACTCTTAGCTTCAATCTGTACCTATATGTGAATTTATGTACTAGCAATAAATTTAATAAAGATGAGGACGCCATTTTGAGGTATTTATAGGGACCTTAAGGTCAGAGATTTTATACAATATATCTATATTCTTCTATATTAGTTAATTAATTATTAGTCACTTAAAAGGCGAACGGAGAAAATGAAATATTTTTTGGAGATTTTGCACACGTCGTGTAAATATTAAGCCACTTCTGAAGAACTTACTGGCACTGGCAATACAACTTCAAATACAAACGAAAGACATGATGTTGAATGTAATATAGCAGTCGGTGACCCTATAATTTTTTTTAAAATCCAAAACGTTCTTTTGTCTTTAGGTCGAAAATTAGACACACACACACACACACACACACACACACACACACACATATGCTATCATTGCATTGACTTCAAGCAACAAATAAAAGAAGTTGGCTTAGTATCGGTTCTTGGTAACAGAAAAACGGTAAACCGGTAAGGCTAGTTTAGTTGGTGATCAGATACCTATCAGGTTCATTATTCATTGAGTTCTATTGCCCATAATTAAGGTGCAAGTGCTATAAAAAAAAACAATTTATTAGTTATACTTAGGCTACTAATCAATTACTTACATTTGAAATTCAGCATAATATTGATTGATAGATTTGTTTTAATTAAAATTAATAATTTCCAAAAAAATGTACGGATAGGCTTTTTCATTAAAAACGCAATAAAATATAGATGGCGCCATTACTATGATTAACAAGAGAATCTATGAAAGAGTACCTATACGTGCGAAGCCGGGGCGGGCGGTTGGTATACAAAAAATAATAATAATAGGACTTTACCTATGAACTTTCCGATATTTTTCACTAACAGAGAACCTCATAACTTCTATGATTTACAATATTCATAAATTGCTTACTATTTTATCGAATTATGACCATGATAGTCAATTATCAGTAATAAATAACACAGAATAAATATGTAAGCAATAAGAAAATCCTTATTTCAGTTTTCTTAACATTACAAAATAGCTTGAAAGTAATTCCTTTTTTAATCGACTTCAAATAAAAAAGGGGGAGGTTCTCAAGTCGACTGTATTTTTTATGTATGTTTTACCCATAAATTTATTATTACGCTAGAATAAGTTTATGGTTTCACCATAACCATAACTTCGCCAGTTCGTAACCGATTTTGATAATTCTTTTTTTATCCGAAAGAACATAGTTTAAGTGTGGTCCCATAATTTTTTACAGAGATCTGGCAAGTAGTTTTTTTTGTAATCCTGAAAAATATCAATTATTTAGCTTACCTTCGCACGAGTTTTTTAAGATTTTCAGGCATAACTTCTTTGATAACTATCTTTGGGGCATGTGTTGTTTCCCCCACACAAAACAATGCCATAACTGATCCAGGAATGGGCGTATGCATAGTAAGCGATTTTTGTCCTTTTTTGGTCAGTTGACTTTTTTAAATGGTAAGTATAATGCGAGGTGATTACTAGATAATCTTACCGCTATTTTAATTATATGTCAGTTCCAGTTTATGTTAATATCTATATTTATTCCTAGTAGATTAAATCCTGTACACATTCTAATTTAATATTATTCTTAAAAGTGTAGTAGTTAATGTTAAGTGGTTGTTTTTTGGTTCGCGATCGAAACTTGATAGCTAAACAAAATAAAGGCCTGAGTACTTACATGTTATAACGACGAGCACGTATACATGGTAGTCCATGATTGTGGACGCAGTCCGTGTGAAGCGAACAGCGGCGCGAATGCAACTCCTGTGAACAAATTGCTGTTGCGCTGCGCATTCCACTAACGGAGTGGTGCGAACGTGTGATTGAATCACCTCGCGACCACAAAAAAGACGTCTGTCCACTTCCTAACATTCTTGAGTGAGACGGAGATAATGCTTTGGTTGGGCTCGATTTCTAATAGGCTTTTGTTCTTCGTTAGCGTTTAGGATTTTACTCACTTCTACTCTACATCAAAGTAAACTAACTTGGGAACCAATTAAAAATCAAGCCGGGCTCTTGACTGTAGCATAGTATAATAATGAGTACTGTCTGTAGTGTAGGCATGATAGAAACCTTCACACAAAACTTTTAGAAAATAAATAATATAACATCTCTTGTTCAAAATTATAGGAGTCTCGTCTCCAAAACAGTAGATCTGTCGATAACAACTTATCAAATGTCGTTTCTGGCGCTTCGCCAGCCGCTGCCTCGGCACGCTCGCTCCGCTTGCTCGGCTCGCGCGTTTTTGGTCGTATAGTTAGAACCGTAAAAACTCTCGTAATGAACTCTCTGACTGTTTTTATACCTTAAAATTAGAGATTTTAGCATTCACTATGCTATTTTTATACATAGTATAGTATAGTACTAAATAATATACTCGTACAAAATAAATATAACTTACTAAATAAATAATATAGTCCATTTTTTTTAGTATCTTTGTGTCTACCTCTTATGTGGTTACTTATATATTAAAGGGGAGGGGGAGTTCTGAAGATAATATAGCTTATTAAATAGGTACCTTATACACTACAAAAAATTCGACTCGTCACCAGAACATTTTCTAAGGGGGGAATCGGCAAATTCGGTGCGTCACATCGGTAAAGTGACATGGAGGACATAATATAATATACTTATCTATATACAAGGTGTTACAAAAGTACCCCTAATGCCGAAAATGGTAAATAGGGACCATCAAACTGAACAACTTTTACTATTGGACCAACTCTGAAATCGCGAAAAAAAAATCAGCTGTTTCATACATTTTAATATTTTCTTAATTAATTTTTGTATGAAACAGCTGATTTTTTTTCGCGATTTCAAAGTTGGTCCCATAGTAAAAGTTGATCAGTTTTATGGTCCCTATATACCATATTCGGCATTAGGGGTATTTTTGTAACACCTTGTATATAAAAGGGAAAATCACTCACTCACTCACTGATCACGAAATCTCAGAAACTACAAGTGCTAGGAGTCTCAAATTTTGCATGGGGCTCCTTTTAGGTGCTCACTAAGACGGGATTTTGCGAAATTCAATCCCTAAAGGGCTGAAACAGGGTGGCAAAGTTTGTATGGGAGAACGCGATTCCTTGGCCCGATTGACTTGAATTTGGCATCGACATTTTTTCACAAAATTAATTGAACACGTGTTTCGTATTTTTTCAATATTTATCCCCTAGCATGCAGGGTTAAAAAGTGATAAAAAGCTACTTTTGGGATGATTGACTTCGACGTCGGAATTGAAACTTCTTAGGCATTTGATTGATTAATTAAGATAAATAAATATCATTTGTCATCTCAACGCAGTATTACCATTCTCTATGGTCATTTCCCCTGAGAGTAGGTAGAATGCATTTCATTGTAATAGTACCTATGGCGTTATGTTGGCAGTGCTGTAATTTTTTCCTTATTGCGTTGTTATAAGGTGCAAAACTATTCCATCTGATTATCAGACTAATTTTAAAAGAATACAATATCCGGTCAAGTCGTCTATGCTATGACAATTAATAAAGCACAGGGACAAAGTTTACGAGCGGCTGATGTAGATCTGCGCAGTGATTGTTTCTCCCATGGCCAGCTCTAATGTCGCCTGCTCGAGAGTCAGCTCGCTGAATAGCCTTTTTATTTTGCAACCGGATAACATGACAAGAAATGTAGTAGATATACAACATGTTACAAAAATACTCTTAATGCCGAATATGGTATATAGGGACCATCAAACTGAACAACGTTTACTACTGGGACCAACTCTCAAATCGCGAAAAAAAAAACAGCTTTTTCATACATTTTGATATTTTCGATTTTAATTTTTGTATGAAACAGCTGATTTTTATTTCGCGATTTCAGAGTTGGTCCCATAGTAAAAGTTGGTTAGTTTGATGGTCCCTATACAAGGTGTTACAAAAGTACCCCTAATGCCGAATATGGTAGATAGGGACCATCAAACTGAACAACTTTTACTATGGGACCAAATTTGAAATCGCGAAAAAAAAATCAGCTGTTTCATACAAAAATTAATTACGAAAATATCAAAATGTATGAAACAGCTGATTTTTTTTTCGCGATTTCAGAGTTGGTCCCATAGTAAAAGTTGTTCAGTTTGATGGTCCCTATCTACCATATTCGGTATTAGGGGTACTTTTGTAACACCTTGTATACCATATTCGGCATTAGGGGTATTTTTGTAACACGTTGTATATTATAGAGAAGTGTTGTATGATCGACATTGATAATCCTGTACAACATATTTTTATTTAGAACTAGCTGTACCCGGCATGCGTATTGCAATGGTCCTTTTATTTAGCCAGGGACCTTCTCGGTCGTAAGCAGAACAACTAACCAAAGTTTCATCATAGTCGGATCAATGGTTTCGGAGTCCCGTCGTCTGTACACTTAGATCTTTTAAACTATGCATAAAAAACCGCATCAAAATCGGTCCATAAGTTTGAGAGCTAGGTTGCCTCAGGCAGACAGACACACACAGGTCAAACTTATAACACCCCTTGCGTAAGTTGTGTACGTCGTATCTAACATTATAGTGGTGGCCACATTATTAAGGATACAAGTCGACTTTCATACATACGAGGTAATTGAACTAGCTGTGATCTGATGATGGCCATCCAGGGAGTGAATGGAGAAGATTCAGATCGCATGCACACCCAACTGATCTGGTCAGCATTCTAAGAGATGTAAGCATCAGAATTTTCAGTTGCAAGATTTTCATACATTTTTATGCTATATGCGCGGGTTTTTTAAACATATCCTTACATCTCTTAAAATGCTGGTCAGATCACTTGGGTGTGTATAGAAATCTGGATCTCCTCCATTCACTGGATGGCCATCACCAGATTACCGCTCGGTCAATCCCTGGCGGAGAAGCAATGCTTAAAAGTTACTTCGTTTGTATGAAAATCGACTGGCGTCCTTAATTATGTAGCCACCACTATATATAGATATCCTGATAGTCTAATAACTTCATACTCACCACATCAGTAACTACATTGTACACGTGCGAAGCCGGGGCGGGTCGCTAGTTTATCATGATGACGACTCAAATTGGGGTGAAAGACATAATAATGAAAACCTGTCCTACACAATCTTCAAAAACATGTTAACATTCAACAAAATCGTTTACACAAAACATTGTTTTGTTTTACTAGACATTTTTGTTTGCATCTACAATGTTTTTGCTTTCCATGCCCGGTGAATAACCACGTAAAACTTGCAGGGTCGAGGGGCAGGGTACTGTCATTTTGACAACTCCTAGCGAGTCGGATCGATGACCTGCGCACTCATCGCAATTCTCTTAAGAGCTTATTAAACCTTCCTGAATTAAGGATCCGATATTCAGTCGCTCCTAAATTCAGAGAAGGTTAATTGCGTTCAGGAAAGTAGGATCCGATTTAGCATCCTTATTCAGGATGAAATGGTCTCCGATATAACGGATGCTAAATTAAGGAGAGCGTAATCGCATTTAGGACGCTCCGCCACAGTAGTCATTTTAATAAATAGCGACTTTTGCTCCCACACAATAAAGCACAATTCACATCGGACAGTTCCTACGACGTCTTTTCTCTCTTCTTCTGACGAACATAGGGTTTGTTGAAATGAACTACGTTATCGATACCTTGCGGCTCAAAGGGCGTAACATTAGTTGTTATTATTTGAACATAGACATTAGTATACTAGGTACTAATTTGCCATTCGAAAATCCAAATTAGTAGGTAATATATCAACGATATTATCGTTGATTAATTTTTCTCGATATAATTATTATTAGATCGATATTTTTTTTCTCAATAATATCGATATTTACAAATATGAAAACCGTATCAAATTTGATATTTTTTTTAGATCTTATCATGACGTTTTGTTCCGACCAAAAAAAAAAACGTTTTTAACATAAGTAGGCTGCATGTGTGTAGTTGCCTTGTACAAAATATCAAAATATCGATTTTAAAAAAAATATATTTATAGTATATCGTTGATATTTTTTTCTCGATATATCAATATATCGATATTTTTTTAATTTTTATACATGAATATGTTTCGATATTATATTTAATAAAATATCGATACGATATATATTTGATTCATTCGCCCATCCCTATTAAGGACGCTGAATCAAAGAAGGTGTAATCAGCGACTGAATAACGGATGGAATCTACGTTGTTTTGTTATGTTTCTTACTTCCTACGTCATTGTCGTTTACTCGAAAATCTTTAAAAATCCAATGCATCACAACGGAATTTGCCATAATTTACGTTAGAATACGATAATAAGTTATTTAGTTTATTGCGATGCATTGGATTTTTAAAGATTTTCGAGTAAACGACAATGACGCAGGAAGTAAGAAACATAACAAAACAACGTAGATTTATCCGGATGCTAAATCGGACTCTGAATAACGGATCCGTAATTCAGGAAGGTCTAATAAGCTCTTTATCCCTTTCATACTGGTTGGGTTCCGATCCCATAGATCGCAGCGATCTGTTATCGGATCGCATGACCGGAACGCATCCTGTGTGTTTAAGCTCTTAACATTGAAAGTAATTCTTGGAAATCTAATTCGGAGCAGCGAAAAAAGTTTTCTTCAAATCGATCTTATATTTTTAATTCTTGATAAATATTAAAATTTCCCCACTGTAAATAGGGTCTAACTTTAAAGCGATGCTTTTTTCTTCTTGTTATCAAATCTAAAATCACTAAAATTGAAACCATTTATCTTCCTCGTCTGTCTAAACTCATTCTGTTTGCTAGAGAAACTAATGCCCGGTTGTACTAAACTTAAGAATTGCTTAAGTCTTTTCCTAAGTACAACATGACCAAATTAAAACGGTGTCATTAACTTAGCTGTCATGCAGCTTTCATGCGCCTATTTATCTTGGTCGAGTTGTAGTTAGGAAAAGACTTAGGCGATTTTAAAGTTTAGTGCAAACGGGCGTAAGTTTTGTCTACAAAAGCTACGCGAGCAGTAGACGGCGGGCGTGTGTAGTAAAACATGTTAAAGCTTTGTGTAAGTATGTGTTTTTTTTAATGTTTTCGAGAAAAATTTCTTGGAGACCCAGATTAAAGCCCTTTGCAATGCAAGATTGAGGGCGTTGTGTTAAAACCTATTTCAACAACGATATCTGGATATCCTCTTTAGAAAAATGCTTAACGTTCATATAATATTCTTGATATAAACTTCAGTATAATTAAGGAAGAATTGTTAAAGAAGTTTTAAAGACTTAGAATTCTTGAACAGATAAGCATCTAAGTGTAAAGAAAACTCAGGAAACGTATCAAAAGTGGCCACATTTTGCTTCTTTTTAAGGTTGGTTTAACGCTGTTTTTGTTTAGTGAAATAATTATAAATGAGGCCACATAGACGGAACGTAAAAAATAAACTCTTTGAACAAATAAGGATGTGAGTGATGGACTGTATACTGGTTAATTAAAAGACGGCTACTTCGTAATGGAAATATATGTGTTATATGTATATTATAGCAAAAAGGCAACAAAATAGGACTTTCAAAGCACAAATTATAATAGTCTTTTAAACTGACAACCAAAAACACACAAAGGAAAACGCCGACGTCAACACAGATTTAGAAAAAACGGTCAAGAGCGAGTCAGACTCACGCACCGAGGGTTCCGTCCTTTCCATAATCAATCTGAAAAAGTTTAATGAGCGGCCTCAAAAATAAAAAATAAAATTTGAAAATGTGCAAGCACCGCTCTTTCATATGATACCCCATATGCCCTATTATTTGAAATTTTGAAAACCCTCTTTCAGTCCCTGTTTCAAAAAAAAAAAAATTTTTATTTCTCTCTCATTTGCAAAATAGTTGGGCAAACGTCATCTAAAACTATTCCAAATATCATTAGTAGTTCTCGAGATATCCAGCTGTGACAGATAGAAAGACAGGCTGAGTCGCACCATAAGGGTTCCTTTTTACCATTTTGGTACGAAACCCTAAAAAGTTACGTTATGCACAAAGTACTTACTGCAAGTACCTACCTAGGTACTATTAGTTAGTAGGAGTAGTAAGCAGGATTCAGTCTTTGGGGATGAGATTGGGGTAAGGGGAGTGGGAGAGCCACTCGCGTGCAGTCCCAAACGGTCACCCATCCGAAACACGACCTTTTTTCAAAGTCACGTAACATTCTTTATCGCAGTCCCAAACGGTCACTCATCCCATACCCGGCCCTTCCTAGAGTTGCTTAACTTTCGTTATCGCAGTACAACATGGTCACCCATCTCATATCCGGTCTATCCTAATGTTGCCTTACGTAAGGGCAATAGCAATCTAATCAAATCTATTCGTACTGTACCGCCACTGAATTGGTCACCAAAATTTATTAAACGCAGATCACTGATAGCATCTAAAAAAAATTTAGAGCAGTCCAGCCAGTATGACATTAATTAAGTACTGATTGATTTAGAAATGTTTGCTAGCCAAAAGTTGCTGAACAACTAACCATTTTGGTTGACATAATATATTTTTTCCTCATCAAAATACAAATATTTTGCTAATTAAATTAAACCGCACCCCAAAACAATGTTGCATTTTAAAGTAAGTAAGTTTTTCAAATAATAAGGAAAACACATTAAAAAAATAGCTAAGAACATCGAGTTATATTTACTACGTACTAGAGGAGCCATCCCAAGCAAAAGTATTGTTTTATTTTGTTAAGAGTTAAAACTAAAGTTCGCTGCAGCGCTAAAACAAGAATTGACTGTCTGTTCAAACGATTCCAACATACAGCGCTTGATCGCTTCTAGAGTGTAGTTTATATACGCATACTAAGTATTATGACCTTTTAAATAATTTTATGCAATCGCAATGCAATTATCTAAGTATAGGAAAATTTGTAATAGAAAAAAACCCCCAGCCCCACAACACAAGTAGGTGGTGGTGGTGGTAGGGCTGGTGGTGGTTGAGTCCCGTCTGGAATCTACTTGTGGGGCTGGTGGTGGTTGAGTCCCGTCTGGAATCTACTTGTGGGGCTGGTGGTGGTTGAGTCCCGTCTGGAATCTACTTGTGGGGCTGGTGGTGGTTTAGTCCCGTCTGGCATCTACTCGTGGGGCTGGTGGTGGTTGAGTCCCGTCTGGAATCTACTTGTGGGGCTGGTGGTGGTTGAGTCCCGTCTGAAATTTACTTGTGGGGCTAGTGATGGTTGAGTCCCGTCTGGAATCTACTTGTGGGGCTGGTGGTGGTTTAGTCCCGTCTGGAATCTACTTGTGGCGCTGGTGGTGGTTTTTCTATTGCAATTCTTCTATGTACTTACAAGCATATCTTTTATTCTGTCTAGATACTTAATTTTTTGTGTACTAGGGAATAAATAAAAAAAAGTATTGTAACAAAATTACAAAATATTTTAATTGATAGCCAGTTTTTATCCTTAGCCTACTACTACTACAACGAACTATTTTTACTGATGCTATTTTTATAAATAAATTACTGAACCCTAGCTTCAATCTGTACATGTGAATTTTTCAATACATTATGTATTTAGCGAGCAATAAATTTAATTAAAATGAGGGCGCCACTCGAGGGCCATAGGAGCCTTAAGGGTGATGTGCAAGGCAACGAATGAATTTGACGTATGACATCTCTGTGGACCAGAAACTGGACACCAGCTTTTTCCGATAAAAGCGTTACAACAGTCCAACATGCGCGGAGAGCATTCCTACGGGAGAGGCCTTCATCCATATAAAAAATCTACTCTTTGCCTCATGTTAAATGATGCTTCTAAAATATGTAGATCAGTACCAACAGTATTTAATTTAATCACAACCCTAGTAATTATTTCACATAACACGCAAAAAGTGACACTTCTGCCTACTCTATGCATTTTTCCGAAACATGACTGCCGCTTCATATTTCGGAAACTTGATGAAATATTACTCAATTGCATGTTAAATTTATGATTTAGTGTGTGCTTACAGGTAAAAAATAATTTCTTGAGCTTTATTTGTATTTCCTAAGTTGTTTAAACAGCACCTCAGCACACATGAAGGCATATATGAATAAAATAAAACACAGTCCACACACAAGCTCTTACGTCTAGCGCCTGCCACAAAATCTAGTTGTGAAGTCTTCTCTAGTACGTAGTATATTATAACTCGATGGCTAGCTATTTTGCATTTTGAACTGTATTCTTTACCACAATGTAACAAACAATATACAATGTACTAGTGTTGTCATTTGTCATGTATAAAAATCCCATCATCTGAATTCATATAACAATACGGGTTGGAGAAGCATCTAAGGAGGTTCTTACCTAGGTGGGAAGTTTGAAAGTGTTTTTTTTATTATTTTCAACTGTGTTGTTGCAAAAAAATAAGTGTTTTTTTTATTTCCATACATTTTCATCGTACATTTTAATTTTTTCGGGTAATTTTGGGGATCATTTTTGCTTTCAATGTTTAATGGTAGGTATTGTACACGTAGTTTCTAATTTCAAGTGAAAATAAAATATTTTACATAGATTTTTGCGATACGAGTTAAAACTAGGTAGGTCCTACCTAGTTTTAACTTAAAAAATATATTATTTTACCTGGTAGGTAGTTGGGTACTTACTTAACAAATTATTATAATGTAACTAAGTACCTAGGTATGTGAAAATGGTTACAAATCGCAAAGGTACATACTCCAGCCAACTTGGGGAAAGAATGTTTACAAACAAACCGCCCATACTTAACCTCAAAAGTACTTTTTTATTGCATGTTTTATAAATATATGAATATAACTGATAGCTTACCTTGATTGACGACCTCCGTGGTCGAGTGGCTTTGTACACCGGTTTTCAAGGAGTCGCCATCTCTGAGGTCCCGGGTTCGATCCCCGGTTGGGTCAATTTAGAAAAACGAACTTTTCTATATTGGCTCAGGTCTGGGTGTTTGTGATACCACCGTTGTCTCTGATTTCCATAACACAAGTGCTTGAGCTACTTACTTTGGAATCAGAGCAATGTATGTGATGTTGTCTAATATTTATTATTTATTATTACCTATGTTGTCCAAGTTGTTTTTAAGGTGTTAATTAACTGAAACAACGGATTAGAATAATTACGAAAAATGCTCAAAGTTTTGTTTACAAACTTTCTTTCCGTAACATGGCTGGAGTATAGTTCAGTTACTCCAATAAGGAAGTCGTCAGTTTTTCCATACTTACTTGAAAAAATATAAAACTGAGTTTATTTTCAAGATGAATGTGATGTTTTGTTGAAAAATGAAACTTCTTTATTGTGTAAATGAAGTTAATTTTAATTATTACAGAAATGGCTTCAATTACGTCAAAACACGATGGTGGCATTGAAAAGGAAATGCCATCCGAAGATGAAATGCCTCCAAAGGTGTCAAAAATAAATCATGAAATACTGTACGCCAATGTGGCATACTTCCTGTACTGGCATGTGGCTGCACCTTACGGACTGTATTTGTGTTTCACATCAGCCAAATGGGCTACTATAATATTTGGTAAGTATAAATTATATTATTGATTTTTATAAGGTAAAAAAATTAAAAAAAAAAGAAAAACCTCCTTCAAAATCCTTAAAAAACAGTTTCAAAAATAAACAGCTCTAAAAAGCAAGAAATAATATTTAATCTGTATAAGTACTTAAGCATTTAGGCCCATGTCTACAGATTCTTAATTCTACAGATTCTCATGTCTACAGATTCCCAATTCTACAGATTCTCATGTCTACAGATTACCAATTTTTTTCTATGCAAACTTCGGGGGAGATGTTTGAGAATGTGCAAGCAGCGCTCTTTCATATGATATCCCATATGCCCTAGTAGCTTCACTTCGAATTTTTAAGACCCCCTTTCAGTCCCTGAAATTTTTTTTTTATTTCTTTCTTATTTGCAAAATAGTTGGAAAAACGTCATCTAAAACTATTACAAACAAGTTGATAGCATTAGTAGTTCTCGAGATATCCAACTGTGACAGACAGACTGAGTCGTACCATAAGGGTTCCTTTTTGCCATTTCGGAACCCTAACAAGCCGTTTTTGAGCTTTAGCCAGACTAAGGCACAGCAATGTATTAATTTTTTCTTTGTTTTTTTATTATTTTATTATATGTCTGTCCGTCTGTCAAGACCCTTTATCTCGAAAACGCGTGGAGGTATCGAGTTGAAATTAAAACCATATACTCAAATCCACGGGCACTTGCAGCTGTGAAAAATCAAACTTCTAAGTTAACGTAAAAAAAAGATACGGCCATTAATGCCTCAAAAAACGCATATTTCGACACCCTCAAAGGAATCAAAATTCATAGGGTACTTCCCGTTGACTTAGGACTATGAAATTTGGCAAGTAATATCGTTTTATACTATAGGGAAAAATCTGAAAACTATACATTTGTAATTATATCATAAAAAATATAGTCATTAAAGTGCGTACTCAATCATCAAGGTTAAACGACGGTATGCGCAGTCATAATTTAACTTCTAATTGACCTATAAACTTGAAATTTGGTGATAATGTTTATTATTACGTGTATTTTAGCAACAAATACCAATACATTAATAATTCTTCTTCTTTTCTTTTAAATTTCCTCATTTTCCTATTATAAACCAGCTTAATTTTGTGGTCAAACGAGTAGCACAGATAAGCCCCGCCCCTTAGCCCTATTTTTATAATTTTGTAATGTAATTAAACACAATCCTAAATAGGAACCTACCTACTTAAGTGTACTTAGTAGTATTATAAAAATAATAAATTAAACAAATATAGAGGTCACATTCAGTGGCGTGCTCGCGATGTTTCCCAAAATATCGATACGACACCGCGCAGCGCCATCTAGACTTAATCTAAATAACAGATAAGTCGTAAAAAAACACAACCAACCCTTGCTTACTTAAATTATTTTTAAATTAGTTCGAAACAAATACTAGATGGCGTAGCTATGTATCTACTAAAAATATTGTGTCACTGATGGGAACATAATACATAATAAATAAATCATTTCACAAAATAGCGTCCATGAGCTTCAGCTAGATAATTTAAATTTTAATCCTAGCTTACATTAAACTGAGTAAACTTCAAGAGCATGCCTGCTAGGTTTTTTGCTCTAAGCCTGCTAGGTATATTTCTCATAGAATATAGAATAAGCACAGAAGTATGTAAGTACCTACTTATGTGACGCGGTAGCACTTTTGTTGATGCAATTTTACAGTAGGTATGTATTCTGTGTTGATGCTAGAAGAGAGCGGATTTAGTAATATGGTGTTGCTAAGCATATTGAAAAAGTTTTTGTAAATATAATAAATTATTATACATTAAAGTCGTAAATAGTGTACAACAGAGAGTAAGTAGGTACATACCTACCTACCTAAATGTTAAGTTCGTATCACGAAAGATGACCGCAAATGGCGGAAGTCTGCGTATCATTACATTCAAAACTCATGAAGAAAAGTCTATTATAATACCTATACAAGGTGTTACAAAAGTACCCCTAATGCCGAATATGGTATATAGGGACCATTAAACTGAACAACTTTTACTATGGGGCCAACTCTGAAATCGCGAAAAAAAAATCAGCTGTTTCATACAAAAATTAAAATCGAAAATATCTAAATGTATGAAACAGCTGATTTTTTTTTCGCGATTTCAGAGTTGGCCCCATAGTAAAAGTTGTTCAGTTTGATGGTCCCTTTATGCCATATTCGGCATTAGGGGTATTTTTGTAACACCTTGTATATTTATATCTAAAGTAGGCATATAAAACGTGTAACAGAATTGAAACCAGAATTATGGTAAATAAGGACCATCAAACTGAACAACTCTTACTATGGGACCAATTCTGCTTTTTACGGGGACTAACTTTACCTATAAGTTAAAATAATTTGAAATTATGGAAAAATAACATAATTACACAACCCACCGCACCTGTATAAAGTACAAGTAGGTACTGCTAATTGTCAATAGATAGCGCTGTTTATCAAATGGTGTATCTGTGTAAAATCTATCGCAATGTTATTAAAGAAAATAGGTGTATTATAACAGACTAATCGCTGAGTCATCGATCGCCATAGAGTACATTTTGACCATGGAAAATAATAAAATTGAACAGTAAAACAAATTACTTTCCATGGTTAAAATGTATAATGTGGTGGTCGATGACTTAGCGATATCGGTGTGCTGGAATGCACCCAATGACAGCTTTTTAAAATCTTGAAGATAACGACACGACGACGGTCGTCCGTTTTGGGTAGATACTGAATTTTGGATGAGCTCGGAAAAAACTGCGAGACTCGATTTCTGAACTATTTATAATGTAGGTACGGAACTCTCGACTCGCACTTGTCCGGTTTTTTAACAACAGATCTGTTGTTTGTAAATCTTTTTCCTGTTCAACTCTGAACCGCTTATTTTGGCGCAACCTACATAGTTTTTCCATGTCTTCTTTACATTGAAAATAATATACTTAGCCTAAAATGTTTATTTATGAAAATATAATTTTGTTTGAATATTCTTAAAGAAGTAAAATTTCCATGCTTGCATATTTTTTTTGTTTTTTTAACAACTTTGTTAAGTCGCCTAAGTTCCATGTCATAACTATAAAAAATCCTTAAAAGGATTATTTTTCCGAAATAACATAGCATCCTTACTAATCCTTACTAATATTATAAATGCGAAAGTCCGTTTGATTGTTTGTTTGTTTGTTACGCCTTCACGTCTTAACTACTGAACCGATCATCATGAAATTTTGCATACACGTTGTCAGGGGAACAGAGAAGGACATAGGGTACCTTTCATCCCGAAAAAAATAAGCATTCCACGCAGACGAAGTCGCGGGCAGTCGCTAGTCATAAATAAAAGGAAGACATATTTTTACCCGAATGCAAGGAAAGGGTTATGTTTTCGCTCGTATCTTGTATGTATGTTTGTATGTAATATTCTTTATTACCTCATATCTATCAAACGGCTGAACGGATTTCTATTATTAATACAACGTGTTACAAAAATACCCCTAATGCCGAATATGGTAGATAGGGACCATCAAACTGAACAATTTTTAGTATGGGACAAACTCTCAAATCACGAAAAAAATCAGCTGTTTCATACATTAGGGGTATTTTGTAACACGCTGTATATCGTTAGATTCGTCTCGATAGCCCAAGTGTTCTTAGGTAAGTGACGTAAAAAAAAAACAACATGGCGGCAGTGCGGTGCTATTAAGTGCAAAAAAAAAAAAAATACTGCCATAAGGGTATCAAATTATTAATCATTAAGTTGAACCTACACCGTTCTTTTATTTTTATTTAAGTATGAATTTAAATTACTTACTCACATTTCTGAAAGCAGTGCTGCTAATCTCTGACGATCTGGATTGTGTGTAATGGCTGCTTGAGAGAAATTGTGATATCATTTTCCTCGCATATTCGTGTTTAACAAGAAGTGCATTTCAGTTGCATTTACAAAAATCAATGCTTTCATTTGAAACTTAAGTTTTTTAAAATGGCTGCTTGAGAGAATTTTTGTCGCATATCCATGTTTAACAAAGTTTAAACATTTTAGAAGTGCATTTGAGTTGCATTTACAAAAATCGCTGCAGTCTTAAGAATCCAATGCTCTTAATTTTCGTTAGAAACTTATGATTGTTTTTTTTTTGCAGCTTTTTTCATTTTGATAGCGGCGGAGCTTGGGATCACAGCAGGCGCACACAGACTCTGGTCTCACAAAAGCTACAAAGCGAAACTGCCACTGGAAATCATTCTCATCATATTCAACTCTATGGCGTTCCAAAACTCTGCGATGCACTGGGCCAGGGACCACAGGCTACATCATAAGTACACTGATACTGACGCTGACCCACACAACTCTTCGCGAGGGTTCTTTTACTCCCACTTTGGGTGGTTGCTCACGAAGAAAAACAAAGAGGTTAAGAGTAAAGGGAAGGCCATGGACATATCAGATTTGGTCAACAACCCAGTGCTACAATTTCAGAAAAAGTAAGATTTTTTAAAAATTCTTCCGCCATGTTCCATAGAAAAAACTTCAGTACCGGGCCAATCAACTTTTAAGGCACCCCTTTTTGTCCGCGCTCTAAAAAAAAATCATATTAGATACAATCTAAAACATTAATCTAAAATTAGATTCATTTAGCAATGCGAGAACAGCTTACATTTTTTTTATTTGAACGTCTTATAATATAAGACGATATTATCTAGTATCTCAGGAGAACAAAATAGCTCTCCACTGGCTAACTTTACATGCACCAGTACCTCATATCTAAAGACAATTTTAATTTTTATTGTTATTATTGTCCTGCCTGTCGACGACCTCCGGGGTCGAGTGGCTTTGTACACCGGTTTCCAAGGTGTTGCCATCTCTGAGGTCCCGGTTTAATCCCCGGTTGGGTTAAATTTAGAAAACGAACTTTTCTATATTGACTCAGGTCTGGGAGTTTGTGATACCACCGTCGTCTCTGATTTCCATAGCACAAGTGCTTTAGCTACTTACTTTGGTATCGGAGCAATGTATGTGATGTTGTCAAATATTTATTATTATTTATTTATAGATAAGTATACTAACTCAATGTGAGCCTTGGTCGCCTGAATAAATGATTTGATTATTATTAAAATGTAAGTTTTACATATAGCGCCTATGAAACTTCTGCGGGCAAAAAAACTATGTTAGCAACCGAATTTAGGAAAGCTATTCTTTACAATTATTGTAAAATTATTACTCTAAAATCTGAGATAGGAATAGAATTCTTTTGCGCCGGGCGTTGGGGGAAATGGCGGCTCCTCTATAATATTTTCATTGTATTTTACTAGTCATGATTTTATTGAGTCATTGATTAAAATAGACCTTTTGACAAGCGTATCATCTTTTTTTTTACTAGTGGCTCAGTATTTGAATTTTGAATTTTTGATTTTTTTTTTAAATAGCTGAATTATGATTTTTCCCATATCTCCGCAATTTAAAATAAAATCGAAAAATAGAATCGACAAAAACATCTATTTAGATATAGAACATGCTCAAAAAATTTCTACTTTTCGGGTGTCCGAGTGTTTCATTATTTTTAGTATGCAGCGTGGCATACCTATTGTCCGCCATTATGTTTTCTTTATTCAAAATTGCGGCCACGCATGAAACCTGTGTAAATCGATAGCTTGTACCAATACGAACAAGAATTGTTAAACGACATATTTTTCTAAAACGTCACGTTTCCGGTGGCGACAATAATGGGTAGATTTAAAGCTGAAACAAAATGTATTGTTTTACGGCCATCCAAGTCTATATTGTCTAGCGCTCCCGCCCCACTACCACCAAAAATGTAGATATTTTAAAACCTATATTCTCAGACAATTTAAAATAAAAATCTAAATATTTTAGAGCCCGTGCATACGTTTTATTTTAGCTTCAAATTTACCTAGTGTTGTTTTAGTGTTGTCGCCACCCATTGGTTAATAATTCAAAAACATGACAATTGTTCGTATTGGTTTGGTACTAGCTATCTATTTACACAGGGTTCATGCGTGGCCGCTATTTAAAAAAAAACAAAATGGCGAACAGTAGGTGTGCCAAAATCTTCTATCAAACTCTAAAGTTTAATTAAATAAGTGTGTATGGTTAAAAATGTGATTTAAATATATAAGTAATACTTTGTTTCAGGTACGCATTACCAGTTTTCGCAACTTGCTGTTTCATCATTCCAGTTGCCGTACCCATGCTCTTATGGGGCGAATCCTTCACTAATTCATGGCATGTCAATTTGTTGAGATACACAATGAACTTAAACTTTACTTTTTTAATAAACAGCGCTGCCCACATGTGGGGTTACAAACCATATGACGAAAGTATTAATCCCGCTGAAAACTTATTTGTATCTTTCGTGGCACTCGGTGAAGGGTTCCACAATTACCACCATGTCTTCCCGTGGGATTACAAAGCGGCCGAGCTCGGCAACAACAAGCTTAATGTGTCTACTTGGTTTATAAACTTTTTCTCAAAAATAGGCTGGGCCTACGATCTTAAAACTGTTTCCAATGAAGTGGTGAGGGTTAGAGCCATGAGAACTGGAGATGGCAGCCCCTTGTGGGGATGGGACGACAAAGATATAACAGATGAAGACAAGAAATATACAGAAATATTGGACAATACAGCGGAACAATGAATTACTTTTAAGTAGAACTGTGAACTATATTCAACATGTTACAAAATACCCCTAATGCCGAATATGGTATAAAGGGACCATCAAACTGAACAACTTTTAATATGGGACCTACTCTGAAATCGCGAAAAAAAAACCAGCTGTTTCATACAAAAATTAAAATCGAAAATATCAAAATGTATGAAACAGCTGATTTTTTTTTCGCGATTCGAGAGTTGGTCCCATAGTAAAAATAGTTCAGTTTGATGGTCCCTGTATACCATATTCGGCATTAGGGGTATTTTTGTAACATGTTGCGTAAGTGGTCTGAATTATGAGATTTATGAGTAATAATGGTGACGTAAACCTATTATTTTATTACCTATATTTTAATCCAGTAGTGCGTTATAGTACAAGTGTAATACTTACTTGCAAGATTATTTATTTTCGTATTAGTCGTTTGTAAGAACTAAGCATTTATTAGGTACCTAGGTACTAATGCTAATAATTATTTATTCAATATATCATAGAATATTTCGTCTTTATTTACTAATTTATAGTGTTTATTCATAACATATATGTTACTTGTTAGTTATACCTAATAAATAAATTTTCTTGCACTGGTAATGGTATAAATAAATGATGATTCAATAATATTTTACAAACCTGGGTGTGGATTCTCCATAATAGTAATATTTGTTTTATAATTTTAACTAGGCAGTTATACTAATTAAAAATAAATGATTATTTATTTAACTGTCATACATGCTTTTATTATTTTCAATTCAATTAATTAATTAATTTTTAACTTAAATTTTTTAATTTACCTTAAATTTTGACTCCCATTAATCACATACTATAATAATGTGAGTTTTATTTTTTTAATAATGTGATATTTTTAATGGATGATCGAGCATATAACTTTTGTTAATGAACCGATTTAGATGATTATTTTTTGTTAACCGACTTCTTTGAAAGAAAATACTTTCTCATTTGTTGGCGCAGCATCGGCACGACATCAACACGCTCGGATACGCAGTACCGAAAGCTTACCAGATGCCTAAGGTAGGTTTGGTCAGTAAAGGCCGGTTCCTAATAAGGGCCACCATTTAAAAAATCCTGTTCCCGAAAATAAATTAATTCCAAATCTGGCACAGACGGTTGGCCAGTATATTCGAAATTATCGAAACTAACCTATTTTTGATTCAACGATAAACAATCTAATATTCTTTATTTTTAGTAGATAAAAATATATGTTGTAGTTTCATAAACGATCTTGATTATTTTACGGTTAAAACACGATATTCATATCTTCACTTGGCTATAAAAATATGCACAAAGAAAATTTTAAATATTTTTATATTTTTTGGATAATACTTGAAGTTTATTAACTCACGAATAATCTCAAAATATCATCTAGAAAAATAGGTAATGACTTAAAGAAGAATATTCAAGGGTTACTTTTTCGAAAAGTGACTTTATGCTCAAAAAAACCACAAAAACATGACAAATGAAAAAGTGAGGTTATTTAAAAAAAAAAATCAGCTGTTTCATACAAAAATTAAAATCGAAAATATCAAAATGTACGAAACAGCTGATTTATTTATCGCGATTTCAGAGTTGGCCCCATAGTAAAAGTTGTTCAGTTTGATGGTCCCTATATACCATATTCGGCATTAGGGGTATTTTTGTAACACCTTGTATAGTTCACACCAAAGACAGATTGTTTTTAAGGGATGCCTTCGGGTACTTACAATAAAATACCTGATGAAATAAAATTATTAGCTTAACTAAATTCAGGACACATATTTGAGATTTTAATTGAATATTACTCCATTAATGATTTCTTACGCGAAACGCGAGCGAAGCGTCTCCGTTTCAACTTGAGCAAAAATGCTTTCGTATCCGGGTGTCCCGCTGTTCAGCTGTCCCTCTGTTCTCCTCTGCTGGTCGTATATAGGTGAATAGTTTTTTTTATCGATTCAGTTTTTTTAAATTTTACAAAATGGCGGAGATATGGCTATGTTAAAGCGAGGTCTACAGTTCACAGAGCCACTAGTAAAATACTTGTGGAAGTATCAAGTGATACTAGGAGGTTAAAAGCTTATTAAAATGTTGATCTCAGTGTCAGACACGCTTAAACCACAGTAATAATATATTATTACCGTGCTTAAAGTTATATGACACGGTAATATTATTACTGTGACACATCACATCCATTAGCATAAAAACTGGCAAGGGCATGTCGGGCCACGCGCAGTAAAGGGTTCCGCAGTTACCTTGTACAATTGCCATATAGGTATAACTTATATTTACTTCCTGTTTCACACAACTAAAACTAAGTATAATACCTAACTATTCAATGAAATTTGTTCTGCGAAAATTTTTTTTATACTTATAAGTAAATCAATTTTGTAAGTTGATCGATTATTACTCTTTAACTGGTAAAGCCTACCTAGCAGTGATAATTTTCCACTTAACTTCATAATTCATAATATTATGTCCTACTGTCATAATTTATTTGCGTTTCCAAAAGCAACCATCTGCCAGTGGGAATGGGTCTGCTTCTGCGTACCTGTCTTAATGTTTATTGAATTGTATGAATTGATATTTTTTTTGTAACAGCCTAGACTGAATAATGACCTTAAATTTTGAATTAAGCTTGAACCCTGTAAATTGATTTAGTAGAAATGAGCTAATAAAATAATGTTATTTATTCATGAATCTATGTTAATTGTTAAATGTATGAATATAATGTCTGGGAACGATATATGTACATATTTGTAAATATCATTCCTTCTGATAAAGCTGATAAGTTTTTTGCGCCCATTTTTCTTGTCATAATGTGTAGTAGGGTAAAAGAATTGACGATTTAATAATGCTTATAATGTGAGCTTACTTGAATAAAGATTTTTTCAATTTCAATTCTAATTAAGGAGGGATAATGACTCAAACTTTTTGCACTTTAAAGATAGTTTTCACAAACCTGCAATATTATTGAAAGTCCTATCCACCAACACCCCATTCTATGAGATTGATGAGAAAAAGTGCTTTCATCCCCACTTTACATGTAGGTACGGTACTAAATTCATGCTAAATTAAGCCTTTTATTACTTAGGGCCTTTGAGCTAAGCCGCGGACGGACGGACAGACAGAAAGACGGACAGACGGATAGACGGACATGGCGAAACTTTAAGGGTTTCTTGTTGACTTAACTACGGAACCCTAAAAAACTGTTATAGTACCAACTGCATACAATTTAATGTCGTTGTGTCTCTTATAAAATCACTTTACATTTTAATAAATAACAATACGGGTCGAAGTAGCATATAAGGAGGTACAATACATATTTTTTTATCAACTGTGTTTTTGTGCTCTTTAACTAAAAACAGAAAATGAAGTGAAAAATTTTTTTTTATAATTTGGATACCAACTTTTAAGTTTTAATTTTTGAATCGTATTGTAGTTCCACTTTACAAAATTTCAAAAGGTAATAAAAATATTTATTAGTGGCGAGTGGTGGCGATGATATTCAAAAGAAACGACGAGAATTGAGTGGTAGGGTAGAAGAATTAACGATTTAAAAATGCTTATTATGTGAGCTTATTTAAATAAAGAACTTCATTCATTCATTCAAAACTATTTTTTTTGATTAAAATTTTGGTTACAAATTGAACAGTAAGTACCCACTTATCTGCTCCAATAGTGTAAGGAGGGTTCATTTTAATTATTACAGAAATGGCTCCAAATTCGTTAAAAAACGATGGCATTGAAATGGAAATGCATTCCGAAAATCAAATGCATTCAAAAGTGTCAAAAGTAAAACATAAAATATTGTACTTTAATGTGGCATACTTCCTGTACTGGCATGTGGCTGCACCTTACGGACTGTATTTGTGTTTCTCATCAACCAAATGGGCTACTATTATATTAGGTAAGTGTTTATAATTGCTATTAGATTCCCCCCGCGACTTCGTTTGCGCGATCTATAGAAGTGAATCTTCCCAAAGGAACATACAACTGGGATAAGAAACGAGTGAGATACCTGACTTCGAAAAGTATAACACCGATTTCCATGTCTCCGTAAGTTTTCTAATACGAATCACTATTAACAACGAATGCACGCTACCACGAAACACTTGACGCCGAAGTTTCGTTCAAATTCGTTTATTCAAGTCTTTTTTGCGTAATTGAGTAACAAATATCCAAACACACAAAGTTTCACTGGTTTGCCGGTTCCCTATGTATTTGCATAAAATTTTAAGCCATATAATATGTCATATTATAGCATACTTTGATTTTAGCCGAATGATGTTTTGATTGCCTTAATAATATTATGCGTATGCTTATGCATACCTACTTTTTAGGCATAACTACTTTGAACATAATCATGTTTTAGCATAACATTCTAAGGCATAAATTTAAACACGCATAATGATAATATATCAAAGCATATTTTTAATAAGTATACCTCGATCGTTAAAGTGCGGAAGTCAGTGAATGAAATAGCTAAGGTTTCAGGAAGTTAAAGACCTTTATTGACAGTAAATTTAAAAAAAACATTTTTTCCTACGCTTAACGGCCACTGCCGCTCCACGCTCGCTCCGCTCGGTCGGCTCGCGCGTTTTTGGTCGCAATTCTAACCTAATAGGAAATAGTCTATTTGCGTCTAGGGTTGTCACTTTGCAGTTTTCTATATAAATAAAAATCATAATTTTACGGGTTGTTATAAAACATACTGTATATTGATTTTGGTGTCATTAATTCATTAACTACTAGCGACCCGCCCCGACTTCGCACGAGTAGAGCTTGGTTTACCTACGCGGCACATGCCACCAGTCACCATTATTTTTTCCGACATCTTCAACAATCATCGTCATATTGCAGCCATTCTTAAGAATCAAATGCTCTCAATTTTTCGTTTTTCGCACAGGTTTCTTCATTTTGATAGCGGCGGAGCTTGGGATCACAGCAGGCGCACACAGACTTTGGTCTCACAAAAGCTACAAAGCGAAACTGCCACTGGAAATAATCCTCATGATATTCAACTCTATGGCGTACCAAAACAACGTGATACACTGGGCCAGGGACCACAGGCTACATCATAAGTACACTGACACTGACGCTGACCCACACAACTCTTCGCGAGGGTTCTTTTATTCCCACGTCGGGTGGTTGCTCACGAAGAAAAACAAAGAGGTTAAGAGTAAAGGGAAGGCCATGGACATATCAGATTTGGTCAACAACCCAGTGCTACAATTTCAGAAAAAGTTAGTTTTTTGTTCACTAAGTAATTTATTATTTTCTTGGTACTATTTTAGTCTTCATCATCATCATACATTTTTTGGGTCATTAATCAAATCGATAAATTGACCAGCGGTAGGTATCGAGTATAATATTTTTTTTTAATCAGTTTTCTACTTTTCGACTGACAGAGTTTACTGATTTTAAGTATAGTTTAATTAGTCAAAAACAGTCAACTCCCTGGAACTATACACCTTTGGATATCTAATACTTTTAGTTCTAGTGTTTAAAACATCAAATACTTTGTTTCAGGTACGCATTACCAGTTTTCGCATCTTGCTGTTTCATCATTCCAGTTGCCGTACCCATGCTCTTATGGGGCGAATCCTTCACTAATTCATGGCATGTCAATTTATTGAGATACACAATCAACTTAAATTTTACTTTTCTCGTAAACAGCGCTGCCCACATGTGGGGTTACAAACCATATGACAAAAGTATTAATCCCGCTGAAAACTTATTTGTATCTTTCGTGGCACTCGGTGAAGGGTTCCACAATTACCACCATGTCTTCCCGTGGGACTACAAAGCAGCCGAGCTCGGCAATAACAAGCTAAATGTGACTACTTGGTTTATAAACTTTTTCTCAAAAATAGGCTGGGCCTACGATCTTAAAACTGTTTCCAATGAAGTGGTGAGGGTTAGAGCCATGAGAACTGGAGATGGCAGCCCCTTGTGGGGATGGGACGACAAAGATATAACAGATGAAGACAAGGAATATACAGAAATGTTGTGCAATAAAATGGAATAAGTATTGAATGAGGTACTTTTAGGTTGAAAGATTCAATAACTTTATATGTAGGTACTTATATCATTTCTGCGTTTAGCGTAAATCGCAATAAACACAAGTTTATTTATTTTTGTATTAGTCGTTTCGACATCAGCCATTTTTAATGTCCCCACTGCTGGGGCACAGGCCTCCCTTATGTGTATAAGGAGGATGGGCCATATAACCCACCATGGGAGCCCAATGCGGATTGGTATTAGTCGTTTCGTTTGTATTTTCATAATTACTAATGCAAATTACTTATCGATATTATCGTGGAATATTACGTTACGTAGGTACGCATTTTACCAAATATACGAGTTGGTAGGTTTACCTACCTAATAATAAGGTACCTACTTAGTGCAAGAAATGTGATAATGATAAAATAAGTCTTAGTGGGTATGTATGTAGTCAGGACAAAGGCCACGAGACAAATGTTTGTGTAAAAGATAAAAATTTCGTTTAATACAAAGAACTTCTGTATAAGGAATACATTGCTGTTTTATTTGATAAATATTTAAAAAGGTACCTATATAAAATCAACCGCGGGGGCGGCTAACCGCGCGGCTCCATTTTAATATGAAATCTTGGCGGGTGCGTACGATCACAAGAGGTTGCATATTAAGATCATAAGAGGTTGCATATCAAAATGGAAAAAGCAGCTAGCAGCGCGGCCAGCCAACCCACTTAAATTTTTTGACATATTTTTTTACATAAACAGTATTTTTTAACATAAAAATGAAAATGTTTTCTGAAATAAAATTTTACATAATAAGTAATTAAATAATATATTTAAAAAAGGTATTTTATTGTTTTTATTTTATGTTGTTAGGTAAAACATATTTATATACAACATGTTACAAAAGTACCCCTAATGCCGAATATGGCATATAGGAAACATCAAACTGAACAACTTTTACTATGGGACCAACTCTGAAATCGCGAAAAAAATCAGCTGTTTCATACAAAAATTGAAATCGAAATTAACAAAATGAATGAAACAGCTTTTTTTTTTTCGCGATTTCAGAGTTGGTCCCATAGTAAAAGTTGTTCAGTTTGATGGTCTCTATATACCATATTCGGCATTAGGGGTATTTTTGTAACACCTTGTATATTTATCATCAATAGGTACATCAGGGCCAGTTCACCACTAGCAATTTAAAAACGAGTAAACTGGCACGCGTACGTGATTTAAGCGTGCCACCTACCACCTAAGCCAAAAGGGGCGAGGGGTCTCAGCAGGTAGGCAAATCACAAAAAGTTTCGGGGACCGCAATTTTTGCAAACGACCATCTCATTGGAGCCTGCGGGTCTATCGGCTAAAAACAATGAAGTTAATGTAAATAGTAGATGTATGTGATACATTGCTACTTCGTTTAGGTACAATTAAAAAATTACCAAAAAAAGTAGCAATGTATCACATCCATCTGTCAAATCAGAGCGATTACGAGAGCGATTACAGAGCAAGCCACTCATTAAGAAGAAGAAGAAACCTAGTACTCAGAAAAGTAAACCGATAGGCCCCTGCACTATATAGTGCTATATATTATAGATATAGTATACTTGTTATATAACAAGTATACTATATCTATGATTTAAAGTTCTTGTAATCTTTACATTACTTTACTATTTTGTCATTTTATTCCATAGATAATTCGTCCGACAAATCTTGTCAAAAAGTTGTCAAAACATTAAGATCTCACGAATTATAAGCTGCAGCTAAAATATTCTTAGCCATTTTAAATCTTCAGATACTTCATAAAATTTGTAACAATAAGTCTTCCAAACTGATTCAGTACCATTTAATTATATTGTGGTTTTTACATTTAACTGGTGCTAATGTGACTCATGAAATGGTAATGTGCATTGGGTCAATATTTGCTTCTTATTTCATAGATTATCAAAGCTAAGTCGTAAGTTTTTTATTTACTTTATTTAATGGACTTTCGATGTTCCATAATCTATTCACGCCACCAACAAATAATTTGGCTACTCTGAGTGGTGTGTAGTTACCTATCTATCAGTGGCGTTGGGTCAAATTATAGCGAAGGTGAGCCGTTTCTACAAAAATGTTATAATTTGCTTAGTGTATCGGTGGGGTGGGATTTCTAAAAGGTAAGCCGATGGGAATCGGCTTGTATGGACTCGTCGCCACTGCTATCTATTTATACTTTTGAACATGTTCTAACATGAAACTGTCTCAAACTCTAAGTATTCTTTAGTGGGAGATTACACAATCAGACTGCTCCCAGTCAGCCGCCAGTCTATTCATCAGTCCATTCAGCCATCAGTCTGCCTTTCTATTGTCTAATTTCAATCGCAATCGTTTTCAGGATGAAACACATTGAGGCACAAATAAAAAATTAGCAAAGGAAATGCAGCAATGTGTCGGATCCAACTGTCAAATGAAAGCGATTGCGATAGATTTTTGAATTAGACCCCCTGCCCTCCATTGTCTAATTTCAAAATCTATCGCAATCGCTTTCAAGATGTAACACATTGATGCTTCTTTTTGGCATAAATAAAAACTTACCATAGAAATGCAGCGAATGTGTCACATCCATCTGTCAAATGAAAGCGATTGCGATAGATTTTGAAATTAGACAATTAGCCCCCGGGTTAGACTGGCGGGAGACCGATCGTATAACCCACTTACTGGCCGCAGACTGACAACAGACTGATTGTGTAATCTCCCTCTTAAGTTAATCAGAGAATGTCTTATTTTAAAATTGTAAGCTTTTGCTTTTATCTATACTTAGAAGTTCTTGTAGTACTTACCCAGAAAAAAATTAACTAGATGGAAGTGAAATAATGTGATCACGGTAGGAACAAAGTATGGCATATAAAATTGTATTTTTATGTGATAAAGTTCGTTAGATTCATCATATTTCAAAATCAGTAATCATCAGTTATAAAAGTAATGTTTGCCAAATTCCAGACACCAATGATGAATGTAAAACCAATTAATTTGCGGACCAACTCAGTTGAATTAGGGGAACTGAGTCATCACGTAAGTTTTTAGATTTACCTTTAGTAAAAAATCTTCAAACATCTGTTTACGACTGACGATATTGTTTGTCTGTGACTGTGATAGACATTGTTTTTTTATCATCTTGTATCTCTATATAATACTAAATAATATACTAGAAAAAATAGGACTCGCACCAGATCATGTTCTCGGACGGGAATCGAACCCGCGACCTTTGGATATCCGGTCCATTGCTCTGACCGCTGAACTACCGAGTCACTAGTGGGAACGTCGAATTTCTTCTAGTATATCAACTCTTACGCTGCAAGCCAGCGCCATCTCACCAATGTAGAAGGAATTAACCTCGACATTCAACTGAACATCTTTCCAGATATTTTTAAACAGTTGATTAAGATGAGAAAGCTATATAACTTTTTAAATTTTGAGATTTAAGCATTCACAATGCTATTTTTATATAATACCAAATAATATACTAGAAAAAATAGGACTCGCACCAGATCATGTTCTCGGACGGGAATCGAACCCTCTCTTCCCGAATCTCAAAATTTAAAAAAATCTTGTATCCCTTTTTTATCATAATAATTTTATTTTATGTGTGGATTTGATGTGATAGAATTAAAATTATACCTAGTTGTTCTTTTTCAACCATTATAAGGTTAAACCTATACATCTTTCACCTAGTGGTTTCGAATGGGTGGTAGGAAAATATAGACCATTCAAAAGCACTTAATTTCTAAGTTTATTTGAATAAAGAGTTTTTCAATTTCAGTGGGTAATACCTACTTAGGTACTTTTCTTTCGTTGAAATTACTGATGTTTATAATTTTTCACGTGCAGGTATTTATGATGCATTTAGTGAATAAAAAGAAGATGCAATACCGAGCATTTTGTGGTGGGAGTATCATTAAAAATAACCGGGTATTATCTTCGGCGCATTGTTTTTATACGAATAGAAAACGGTAAGATTTAAATATCAGTTATGTATAAAATTAGGGTCAAGTACTTAGTTTCGAATGACGCTGTAGCGAAACACGTTGTGGCGAAAAAAATTCAGTGTGGTACGCTAGAGCGCAAAATTATTGGAGCGAAACCCACACGATCGAATGACATGACAGCGACAAACATTGTGGCGAAATATAATAGTATATGCTAGTTTGAAACTCAAAAGGCTGAAAATAAAATACAAAGTTCAAGTCTCATTTTAATCAACAAAACTAAAAGGTTATATTTGGAGTACCATGTACAAATTATCATAATATAATTTTTAGTTAAATTATTTCTGTATCAAATGTCAAAAATATTGATCATCAAATTAACTTAAAGTACGTCTATAAGTGAATAGCTCTGCTACATCATTTAAGGAAAAGTAGTTAAGTAAGTAGAAAATCTTAGTAAAGTCGGGTATGTAATGCTATAGCTCGTACAAAATGTTCATTGCTCATTTTATTTTTGTTTTTCACAATCGCTGCTATTTTCAGCCTTTTGAGTTTCAAACTAGCACACAATTATATTTCGCCACAAAGTTTGTCGCTGTCGTGTCATTCGACCGTGTGGGTTTCGCTCCAATGATTTTTCGCTCCAGCGTACCACGCTGAAATTTTTTTGCCCCAACGTGTGTCGCTACAGCGCCATTCGAAACTAAGTACTGGACCCATAAAATTATGTTTATTATCACATTGAGAGTAGATAGATATATGGCATTACGATTTTGTTTATAATATTTCTCTGATTATTTTGACACCAAATTATTTTAAACTTTGTAGTCTAGTTAGTAATTTTGTAACACCTAATCAACTGGATCTCGAAAATAGAATAGAGTTTCAATGAATTAATGAATGAAAAAAATGAATGTTTGAAGTTTAAGGTGGAGTCAGATTATCTTCGATTCGGGTATCCAAAATGGGGAAGTCAGATCCGGGTACTTCGCTTTTTCTGTATGATAATTCGTTTATTTTCATAAACAGCTTGAAAAGTAAAAAAAGTTTGATACGAGTGGTGGGTGGTATCATAGAGACGTTAGCGACGTATTCAGGTAATGATGATGTCCAGCAATGGCGGACAATCGATAAGATATCCACTCAGAAGTTCTTCAGATTCCCGGCATATAATCTTGCTGTTGTGGTAAGCAAGTTCTTAAACGTGTTGATGATAGTCACGAGGGTGGATTGAAAAGTTCTCGGCCTGAAATTAAAGAGATCATCCTAGAATTTCCAAAGTACCCTCATGTCTCCAATCTTTCAACAGACGAACGTTGAAACGTGTAGCTTTTTTACGATTATTTTTGTGCGAGTACCCGAAGTATTTCTGCAAAATGAACAAAATTTAAAATCGTGCGCTTATAAAGGTATCTCCTTAAAAAAGGGTTAACGCCAAAATAAATTCACGAATACATGGTGAAGACATCAGCATCATCCACCCTATCGTAAATTATAGTAAAAGGTCAGAATTAAATCGTGAACGGGAGAGTTTTGAAGATAACCCCATTTTCATGTAGGCTCAAAACGTCCACTATACCGAGTACAATATCGAAAAAATATGAGATTTTAGACTACATTTTATTTCACCTCGATTGCAATTTAATATTGGAGACCCGAGATTAAAAGTCAGGGGGCTAGCCGAGCTCATAAGCATCTTATATGAACAGGCACAAAACATGATTGTCAACGATTTTGGCTTTCATAAGGTTGTCAATGCGAACAGCAAAAACGATCAATTTTCATAAATTCCCGTGATTGTTTTGAGTTATTTGAAGCTATCAGCAGGATTTATTACTACTAATGAAACTTTGTAGCTTTGTAGTATATAAAAGCTTCAGACGACGGCAGTGGAGTATCTTCCGGCCAATGCTCTTTCGACACCGATCTAATTAATGTCGCGCCGCGAATTGCTTAGATTGCTTGCGTTTCAAGTATTTGTATTAAATATAGTTTAAGACGAGATCCCCTCTTTTATTCAAGGTCCCATAGGTTCGTCATCAAACTCTCGAACCATAAAAATATTCGAAGTGGAATAAAATTTTCGACTAATGATGAAATTGAAGCCGCTGTGAGTGACTATTTTGAGGGTCTTAAAGAATATTTTTTAACGGGGATCAAGATTTTAGCAGAAATGTGATAGAAGTGGAGATTAGGTCGATAAATAAAAAAAAGTTATACGTAGGTATTTTATTATCTTCAATAGGCTAAGAAATTTTCAATCCACCCTCGTAGTTTGAAAAATAAAGTGTTTAGAACATTATGTACGCAATATAAACGTGCATTGAAAAAATTACAGGTTCGAAAAGATTGGTATAATTAGCTCACGATAATGTTTTATACTTTTCAGCAACTTGAAACGCCATGGGTGTTTAATCAATTTGTAAACAAAATACCGTATGCATCTCTGAATCAAAATTTTGATGGAGTTTGTGTCGTGACTATCGTGCATCCGGAAAGGGTAATTCAGTTTTGAACATGGAATAGAAAATTCATCTTTTTATTGTGAAATCACATATACCACAACCAATGAATAACCACACCGAGATAACACATCGATACCTTTGGGTTCGATTGACGTATTAACCAAAACCCGACTTCTTAGGAGAGACAGATAATAGATTGTACAACAAGTGCATAAAACCCACCATTTTACTCGAGACGTATATATGGATAGTCAAGTCGAGGGTAAAATGGATTTTATGTAGGAGTTAAATACACTGCTTTTCACTTCGACTGTGAGGAAATTAAACGTAAATATTGTAACACAATTTCAAATTTCAACACAAAGAAAAAATAGGGAATTCCCGCAAATATACACTTTTTTCTTTTTTTTTATAGGTGGCAGGGGCATCACAGTGACTTATCAATTTAGCATAGATCGTAGTCCATAATGCTCTTTAAATACTTATTTCTTAGAAAACTTATTATTGCCTAATACTTTTAATATTGCCTAGTTTTATTAATTTAGTATTATAACATGGATTATGTATAAAAATGAAGAAACAGAATGAAATTACAAGTTTATTTGACGAAGTAGATAAAGTTGATAATATTTTTTATGTTATAAAAATATTAGACGTTATTAACAAAACCTAGACTCATTCCTTTTTTAAGAAAATGTGCTTATTTTAGAATATATAAAATAAAATCGACTGGCGGCGCTAGTTGGCTCATGTCAGCCCCTTAATAGCCAATTAAAATAAACAAATACTAATAAAATAAAACTGTTTGAAATACGAAATTAACTTTATTTTATGATGATAATATTTTTTATATTATAATAAATATAATATATTCCTTTTTCTTGCGTAATAATAATAATAACAAATTCTTAGACAATTTCCCACAGCGCTATCTAGCCCGAAACTAAGCAAAACTTGTAACATTGGCGCTACTAGACGACTGATATACTACTTATATGTATACTTTTTAAATATAATGATCTTATTACACATAGTAACATCCAGACCCGTCCCAGAAATTAAAATTCATAATTTCAATTTCTTTTCGGCCGGGATCGAACCCAGGACCTCTTGCGTGGTAGACCGGTGATGTTGACCACTGCACCACTCAGGACGTCTATATAACTCAATATGGCCAAAATGGTTTATATGCTAATTGAACCCAAAAGTATCGACGTTATTAGTTAGATGTGTGTCTCTATTGCAAGCTGGGTGACCTTGAGCCTTCTTATAAGACCCATAGTTAGCGACCACGTTTCACTGCCGTAAGTCATCACTGGCAACACACACTGGTCATAGACTTTCGTCTTGAGACAAACAGACTTGAAAACATATTTATTTATTCTTTACTTACAATCTTACGAAATCGAAGTTTGTTTTGTTTTTGCAAATCTGAGATCGGCTACACTACAGGGCCTATCCTGTTCTGCAGAGCTGGGCAAGGAAAAAGTTTCTGTTCACGGATTCCTTCAACATGTTACGACGAAGAGAATGCGAGTCTCGTCTAGTGAGATCTCTCAGACTTTACTACTGCACCGACTACGATAGCCGCAAGCTGCTACTGCAATCAGTAGTGAGTTGAGATTTTTACTTTGCTATTGTTTTATAGTGGAAGTACATTGCAAAGCTTACTTTCTAGTATTGATTCACTCGTCATCGTCATACAAACGCGTTGCATTGATTAGCTCTCTGCGCCGCCCGCTGTATCGTTGTGACATGCGTACCCTTGCTCCACTATATCACTGTGCTGTGACACGGGTCATTGTGTGAAAACTCCTTAAATATTTTACGCATCTCCCGCAGGAAAGTGAGGGCGGTGGTCTAGTCTGCAAAGAGACGGGAGACCCAAAGGAGACTGATGTAAAGCAAGGCCTCTTAGTCGGAGTCACAAGTTTGATCTACATGTACCTCCCCACTTTACACCACAGAGTGGGACCATTCCATCAATGGGTCTCGGACTCCTGCAAAAGCTTTACAGAAATATCGAATGGAATGCTTTTGTTATTCATAGCCATTAAATTGTTGTGAAATAATAGTGTATACCATTTACTGATCGATTATTTACTTCTTTGTGCGCGTGTGACTAATATTAATGTTTTCAGTTTGAATTAAACACAGGACTAATAGGTCATGGTTTTCTTTGCAAAATTAAATACAAAAAATAAATAAAATACGAATTTTATTATAGCAATTAAACTATACTCGGATAACAGGGTAAGCGATAGGCTGCTACCATTATTATTTTGAAATAAACGATTACTGTTATTATTGATGTCCGTATTCAAATTGCTGTTTATAAATTCTCTGTAACACGATATTCTGGTGAAGAAAGCTCCGATGTTTTTACCGGCTCCACTTACAATACCGACGACTACACCTTTTCCGTTATCCATGGGATCTGTTGTCTTAATACAAACTAATGGACCACCAGAATCACCCTGTAATAGAACAAATTATACTATGTAGCTTCGGTGTTTTAGGTAACTTTTTCTCATCTTTTCAATGTTAAAAGCTTCCATTGCTTTGTCTGAATTGAATGACTGGCAGATTTAACCGGGCAAAAATGTGTCTACATCTAAATGTAATTTTGACAAATATACAAATTTTATTTTTATTGGGATATCATTTTTTTTATCAACAACGGGATAATGCTTGAGCTTTACCGGCCGGATACATATTTTTAAATATTGTTAGGGCGTCAGATTTAGGTAAGATGGTGGTAGCTAGCCAGGCGGACCAAATCGAGTACAAATTGTACCCCCTTTCTAGGAATCGAACCCGGTACCACCGCGTCTTACAAGTGTGTTTTTTTCGCTGGAGACAAACCGTTTTCGAGCGCATCATGCGGGCAGCCTGCGTGAGCAGCTTACATTCGCTCGGCACATCGTTGAAAATGGATCGTCTTAAAAGTCACTAGCCTGGAGTCCACTAGACGCTGAAAATTTTATCATTAGGTTCCCGCAGAGGGGTGGTTCCAGTCAAGCAACTTTTACTATGAGGCCAACTCTGATATCGCGAAATTAAATCAGCTGTTCTCTACAAAAGCGCAATACCTACTCGACCTTAATGTATGGAACAGCTGATTTTATTCGCGATATCAGAGTTGAACCCATAGTACTTAAAAGTTTCTTGTTGTAAACAGGGAACTGCGGGAACCAAATGATTAAAATTTCACGCTGTATATCATGCACCATTAGTTACAGAGCTAGTGACAAAATACTATATGATATAGTGTTTAGGGTGTACATGAGTCAGCACCTACTCGCGATGCCAAAAAGTGGAACACCTGGCGTCAGCACGCTTTTGAGCGCTTTGAGCGACTGCTGACTGCCTATGTTCCATGAATGTGTGGTCTGACTATTTTTTCATAAATTATACATAATAATAATTAAGCAGTATACGAATTTTCAGCCTTGAGAAAGCTCTTGTACCGACCTCAAAATTGTGGCAACTTACGTGGCTTGCTGACTGCATGTTCCTTGATAATGCGGTCTGACTACCTTCTAATTTTTTTTTGTACTTTTCTTTAGTATACTGGCAAATTTGAACCTTGAGATAACTTTTTTAAATTTTGAGATTTAAGCATTCACAATGCTATTTTTATATAATACTAAATAATATACTAGAAAAAATAGGACTCGCACCAGATCATGTTCTCGGACGGGAATCGAACCCGCGACCTTTGGATATCCGGTCCAATGCTCTGACCGCTGAGCTACCGAGTCACTTGAGATAACTCTTGTCTTGAGCATGTCACAATTTTATATACTTGAAAGCGTGCTGACGCCGGCTATACTTCCTGACCTTGCGAGTAGGTGCTGACTCACGTATATCTTATTGAGTGATGGGCCTTGAGATACCTCTTGCAGTATTTTGTCACTAGCTCTGTAACTACATAGGAAACCACTTTTACATGCACCAGTAGTACGAGCGTGTTCTTATGCACGCATGCATATTAATTCGCAATAATTAACAAGTATTTCTGTTCTCTAAAATCAGTTGTATCAAAATTTATTACAGTAAGAGTATACCTGCCTTCGAAGTGCTAGAAATTTGGTTCGAAGTACAAACAAATCTTGACATATTTTTCTTGTGCAACTTACTGCAAGATTTAGTTTGTATAATTGTCAAGTTTGCTAACATCAATTTCATCGAATTGATCTGGAACGTAGTTAGTACCTATATTAATAAATAACTTATAATTACGAATTAATGTTTTACAAACAGTTAATTATCAGAACGAAAAATATTTTGTCTGTCGTCGTTTTCGACAGTATCATTTCTTTTTCTCGATCAGTATAATGTCATTGATTGTTAAACTTTTTTTGGAGATAGGTACGTTTAGAATTTTGTGTTAAGTCACAGTATGTTCAGTACACATACGGCAATTTATTTTTAGCTTATCTTTCATTTTAATATTAATTTTTTCTCCTCAGTTTACCACGCACAAAGTCATTCGAATTTAGGCCAGACTTTTTACAAGTTTAAAGTGTAATGAAAACCTGTTTTTGATGATGGAAATATGACGTTAGCCTGCCGTACCCTGAGACCAAACATTCTCCTTTGTATTCCATACCCGTTGAAGCAAAAGGTATTGGTGCAATATTCTCATTAAACACATAGGGACTAACAAGTATCTGTAAATAATAAAAACTTTAGTGAGTACTTCGCCTTCCTTATAGTGATTTTAACTACTTAGCATATCCAAAAAAGTTATGGGTGTATCTCTTCCCTTTACTTAAAAAGTATGTGCAGTTGAAAATTGCAATTTTTCATAATTACGAGCAGTCAAGATATTGAGGTTTCTTTGTCCCAACTGATTTGTGGATTTAGAGCTCATTCATAGACACACGCGCCGCGACAGACTTACACGCGCGTAATGAAAGGAGAGTGTCTTGTTTACGTAAATCATTTGCTATCTTTGTGAATTATTATTTTCAGACTAATAATAATAATAATACAGAAAGTAAAAATATTACAGAAAGGACGACAAAAATACAAAGAAAAAGGATAAATAGGTATGTAGGTGCAATTATAAAAAGGAAAGAACATGTGTTTATAAAAACAAACAATAGTTATATATAAAGATAAATACAAATAAGATAAAGGAGAAAATAAATGACAAGAAAAGGAAATAACTTCTAGTTCTATCTCTAAAGGACTTGATAGTCGTAGATGTCCTCTGGTAGTGAGTTCCATAGGCGAATAGCATGAACAGAAAACGAATATGAAAAGAAGTCGGTAGAGTGCTGTGGGATTTCTTAGGTGAGATTAGTCGAAGACCGCAATCTAGACTGCGAAGAAGAGGAGAGAAAAGACAAAGAGAAAACAGGCTTTAAGGTAAGGTGGTTAAGGTTGGAAGGAAAAGTATGTTGTAAAGGAGCGTAAAAGTATGCAAGTCCCTGCGCCGGCGAATGGGGAGCCAATTCAATTTGGAACGGAAGTGCTACACGTGATCAAATTTGCGAAGGTTGAAAATAAACTGGACAACAGAAATTGTGCAGTCGCTCAAGTTTGTTAAGAAGTTTCTCAGACAGGTCAGTATAACGGACATCAGCGTAGTCGATAGTAGAAAGCAGGAGAAAGATACTGAGATTGATTTTTTACTTATAACTGCACATACATATTCAGTAAAGTGGTCTGACATCCTCATTTTACTTTGAGATATACTTTAACGTCAAGGGTGTATATAGATAGGCTCCCGGAATTTCACAAAGTCCACACGAAAGAGTAACTTATTTTGGGATAAAAGTTATAGAATTGTATAACAAAGGATATCTCAATGTTCAATTTTTTCCTGAAATTACGTTCTATTTTTTAAAGCAAACTATAAGTTTGTTCTACCTTGAATGCCCTAGGTAATTACCGTTAGTAAACCGTATTTACATTAAAAGAAAAATATATTCTTTTCCCCACGTTATACCTACGCCTTGTACGAGCTGAAGTTCGCAAGTAAGTACGAGTCGTAGCTCACCTTACGAGCTCAACTAATGCGCGTACATAATAGATACTGTGTTAAATAACCTTCCATACTCGAAAACATACCACGATACATATATCGTAATTCGGGAACTTAAATTTGGCTGGGTACGACACCATCTCTATTTGACGCCACTGCGCTGTACCAGTTTTATTCGGCGTGTGTACTTCCTTGTTTAGAATGGTACCAGCAACCGCAAAGTCGTCACATAATAGTTTACCGTGTATGATCCTGTAAGTAAAATGAATAAATAAATGCTTGGACAGTTTCACACAGCCTAGCCCTAAACTAAGAAAAGCTTGACAACTTTATGTGTGATATACTACATGACGTATACTTTTTAAATTTAAACTTATTATACATAGTTATTGATGACCTCCGTGGTCGAGTGGCTTTGTGCACCGGTTTTCAGGGTGTCGCCATCTCTGAGGTCCCGGGTTCGATCTCCGGTTGGGTCAATTTGGAGAGCGAACTTTTCTATATTGGCTTGGGTCTGAGAGTTTGTGAAGCCACCGTTGTCTCTGACTTCCATAACACAGGTGCTTTAGCTGCTTACTTTGGAGTCAGGGCAATGTATGTGATGTTGTCAAAAAGAAAAATAGTTACACCCGGACCCGTCAAAGAAATAAAAAAACATCATCTCAACTTCTGCCCGGTCGGGAATCGAACCTGGGACCTTTTGCATGGTAGACTGGCATGTTGCCACTGCACCACTCAGGTCGTCAATAAATAAAATAAATAAATACAGTATTGTATGTTTGATTTTTTAAGATCTCTTCAGCTAGGTGGGTTAGGTACTCTGTCTTTTATTAAACGATATGGTAAACGATTGACGGCAAAGGCAGTCTGCTCACAAAAATTAAAAGTAAATGTATTTTTTCTAAATTTTGAGATTTTAGCATTCACAATGCTATTTTTATATAATACCAAATAATAAACCGCTCTGACCGCTGAGCTACCGAGTCACTAGTGGGAACGTGGGCGCTGGCTTGTAGCGTAAGAGTTGATATACTAAGAGAAATTCGACGTTCCCACTAGTGACTCGGTAGCTCAGCGGTCAGAGCCGGATATCCAAAGGATGCGGGTTCGATTCCCGTCCGAGAACATGATGGTGCGAGTCGTATTTTTTCTAGTATATTATTTGGTATTGTATTTTTTCTGTTAAGTGTGTCGCATCAGAAATAATGTTTATTGCATTAAATATGTTCTAATCAATTTCACTTTAAAGTTGTTACATAATCTGTAATCCTTCACATAATTATTAGAATGTAGTGATTCTCAAGTTTATAACATGAGGAACCGATTTTTACAATTGTAAAAAGCACTAAATACCATAAACCTAGTTTAATTCAATTATAACTGTTGAAGGTTTGACAACAGAACTTACCGCAACTGGGCAGATGCATTGCTTTTCTTCTTAAATGCAAAGCAATGTGCTGCAGACAACACTGTCTTTTTTTCAATGATTACTCCTCCGCAAAATGTAGTGTACTTGCGAAGTTTACGTACATATAGTTTTTTAAGGCTTACCTGAAAAAAATCCATAAAGGCTCTATTTCACTAGGATACCGCGCTTGTGCCACAGGCGTGATTCGCTTGCCACCCCTAAATTGGTTGCGCAACGAAGTACCCTTCATATATCTGTATTGTCACCAAAAATTTTTAAATATACTTTTAGATTAAAACCGTTTAAAAATTAAAAAGAAAAACCTAACCTAAAAACTCAAGTACCTACGCATATCTGATATTAAAAAAACGTCTTTTGAAGTCGGGTGGGGCTAAAAGATATTTTCCTTTTTTAATTTATATAAACATTTATCTTGGTTTCTCTTTCTCAATTTGATTTTTAATTCTTAAAGCTCCACCCGATTTCATTTTTTTTTAATATCAGATATGCTTAGGTACTCTTATAGTAATTATGCAGATTTGAATATTATTTCTTGCTTTTTAGAGCTGTCGCTTTTTATTTGAAGCTGTTTTTATAGCAACTTTTTTAAGGTTTTTTGAAGGAGGTTTTTCTTTTTAATTTTGAAAAGGTTTTTTATTTTTAACTTTTTTGTGGTAGGTATGTATACGCAAATGTAAGCGATGATATAAATATATTTTACTCATACTTCACACTTTTCAATGGTATAATACGCCTAATAACTCAATTTCCACTTTTCGAGCTGTTAATTTTAGCAAGGGTCAGTCATGGCCCATGAGGTGGGTGGCCAAAGTGTATTATCTCGAGCTCCTCCATGCTTCAGAAGACACGTTATGCCGTTAGTCCCAGCTACATTTGCACTCATTAACACCCACCAATCCGCATTTGGCGCGCGCGGTGGGTTATTGTCCATCCTATTCATCAGCCCATAAGTAAGGCTTGTATCCCAGCCCCAGCAGTGACAATAAAAATGGCTGATGCGAAACATTTCAATACCGTAGAGTTATCAATAATACACTATCCTATTTGATTTTGAAGAGTTCTCTTTGTATCTTCGAAGTCAAAGGTCCAATGTGAATGAAATTTAAATAAAAACACCCTTAAAGTACCTATCCCTTTTCTAACAAAATAAGAATCATATAAATCGGTTTATAATCAAAGAAGTTATTTCTGATGATTCGTAAAAACTCGTGCAAAAGTTTCCTGAAAAATTGTAGTATTTTCAGGATTACTCAAAAATTACTGAACCGATTTGAAATTTTCAAAAAATGGGACCAACTTGGGAACAAACCTGATAAAGTAACGTTTGAATCATATCAATCGGTTCAGCCGTTTTTGCGTAATCGGTGGACATACAAAAAAAAAACAAATAAACAGACGAACATAGAACTTCCTCCTTTTTTTTAAGTCGGTTAATAATTTATCTCACGAGATTGTTAACTGTCGAAAAATTGTGATCCGAAATAGTCACAGAGCTAGTGACAAAATTTCGCAAGAGGCATCTCAAGGCCCATCATTCAATATGATAGTGTTGAGGGTGTACATGAGTCAGCACCTACTCGCAAGGCCAGGAAGTGGAACACCTGGCGTCAGCACGCTTTGAGCGACTGCCGATTGCCTATGTTCCATGACGTCTGACTACCTTCGTTCCATGATAATGCGGTCTGACTACCTTCTCAATTTTTTTTTGTACCTACCTCTCTCTAGTATACTGCCAAATTTGAACCTTGAGATAACTCTTGTCTTGAGCATGTCGAAATTTTGTATACTTGAATTTTACATATAATATTATGTTCAGGGCTTACTTGATATGGAACTTCTCCAAGTTTAGCAGGACGACCATTCACAACGCGTGGTACCCCTAAAGAACCGTGTACTGCAACCGGTGACTTCGAATATTGTGAGGAACATGTTTCTGTTACAATTAATATTATTGAACAGAAGTGTAAATAAAAGTTAGCACCAGCTTTCATATTGTTTTTAAATACAAATCACAGATCATTTTGTAGCACATAGGTAAATGCAAATCACAAATTATATATCATTATATTCATTATATACAAAGAGGATGTAAATCACATTATCATTATATATGCAAATCATGCAAATGCCAAAAACCTGCCAAAAGTATTGTGAGCAACTGTAAGCAAATCCAATGACCAAAGAGGATGTCATTATCTGAGGTCATTAACTGTCTTATTCAGAGATGTTTCTTAAAACTGGGGTGCAAGACGGTTCTAACAAAACCTGGTTTTATGCTTAGATCCCGGACTTGCGATTTTGTTATTCAGAGACACACTTGCCACAACATGATAACTAAACCGTGGATTAAGCAATAAAATGGTAACACTGTTATGAAGGAGTGAATTATGAGTGAATTTATACGTGAAAAAAGGCCAAATAGTCTATGGTTTGTCTTACCCGAAGAAAAATAAAATATCATTGTCACTTGTTGGGAGTAAAAATAGTCCAGCCAGTCCGAAACCGCCGCAGGGGCTCTATCGGCTAAAAACATGGAAGTTCATGTTAACTGTATTTTGACAGATGTATGTGGTACATTGCTACTTCGTTTTGGCACAAATAAAAACTTACCAAAGAAAAGTAGCAATGTATCACATACATCTGTCAAAACACAGTTAACATGAACTTCAATATTTTTAGCCGATACCGCCGCTGAAATGGATTCTTCCATGGCCTGTACAATCTAAGCTGTGTCACCAGATTTTCAAATACTTCTTCGTATTCTCTAATTTCATCTAGTTCTTCCATTTTTTCTAGGTTATAAACAATTACAACACAGAAGTCTTTGGTTATTAAATAGCATTAAACCACCCCTAAAAAACTTACCCCCAAGCAGGTTTAAGTGATGAATATATGATTCCGCTTGTAAACCATCCTTAAACGTGGGACTAAACTTAAACTGTCACTATGAATACGATTTGCGCTAAAACGGCGTTAGTACGCGGTCTAACGCCAGGTTATCTTTAGACCTGGTTTAACGAACGCACTCTGAATAAGACAGTATGAATTTAAAGTTTTTTGATTGGATGTAATCAACATACAGTATAGGCAAATGGGTTATCCCACAGAACAAAGAAATTTCCCCCAATCCCCCGCCCCCAGTAAAAGTCGCATGTGGGTGGTACGTGTGTAACATCAACTCAACTAAGCGTAGCTCCGCATACTTTTGATTTTGCTCCGTCAGTCGTGTGAGCGAACGCCAAACAAAAACCACTTAAATATATTATATAAAAATGCCGAGTTGCGATATTCGCAAATGTCATTTATCAAACAATTTACATGTTCTGTGGTAAGCGTCTTATACATCTGTTATACAATCTTTATTAGTAAGGGCATTTGTAAATAGACATTATTTCATTAAAAAAATAAAAACATTGTTGTAATCGATTTAGCTTATTTCAATACCCTTAGTCCATTCCCTGTAAAATTTTCAAATGATCATTACTTTTTACTAGTTACAGCTACAAGGTAGACCTTATGAGGGTAGCAATCAGGTAATAATTACTGAAGTAAAAATAATAACAGGAATTTGTATAGTTTACACAAACGGAGAGTGGACCAGCCATCCTGATAAATGGCTGGACATTTTGTAATCCATTTATTTTGGTTTATAGTTAGGTAGCAATTAATTGACTGTAGGTAGCAAATAGTAGCAAATAGGTAGCATTTTTTGGTCACCACCTTGATGCGAACCGATGCAGACAACCAGCCATTCTGACGCTCACGTTCTGTGGATTCTCCTCAGAAGAATAACTAAAGGGGTTCTATGTCTATGGGTTAAGCAAGACCATAGACTTATTTATACTAGCGTAGCAAGACCTTGAACGAGCCTTTAACGGAAGGTATATTAACTTTTAAGTCATAAGTCAAGTTGATATACCGGGTTAAGTATACATATGTAAAAATGTATAGTGTATCACCTGCCATAATAATTTTATTAATTTTAATGACTAATGATGGAAATACGAATATATTTTTTATTATTATTTTATTGTTTGTTAATGATAATAATTTGTTATTTTGTGTATTTTCTTATTTAAATTTAAATTTCCCACACAATGTATTATTGTTTTATGGAATAAATAACTTATGAACTTATTGTACCACTTATTACGATTTTATTTGAAATCAGTCTGTATTTAAATTAATATAAAACCTAAAATAATTAATACCGGTGGCGATAGGCGAAACAAAGTACATCCAAACGATACTAAAAGCTCAATGCGATCCTAATGCAAAACGTTTTTAGAATCGCTTCGAGGAACTTTTGGGGGACTCAACAAAAACTATAACTTTGGTTTAAAATGGTCATTATTTAAATATTACGCAAATATAATAAAACATATTATTTGTGCTAACAAATTACGGTAAGAAAACAATATTGTTTGAAGGTGTCCAATACTACAATAAATTACCTAACAAAATAAAAGAATGTAATCACTTAAACTCATTTAAATCCAAGCTAAAAGAATACGTGTGCACATTGTAACTACCTACTTAAATTACGAATTTATTTTTGTTTGATGCCGACGCGCCAGAGGCACGATGTTAGTATTAAGTATCTTTTGTATCTCATTATAAGTAAACATTAATGTTTGTATGAGAATAAATGTCTTTAAACCTTAAACCTTAGTTAGAGTGTGTACCTAATCCTTTTCAATCTTTAAAATAATAAGCCATATATATTTTTAACTTCTTGTTATTAGACTTCAAACGCGGGGGACAGCCCAAAAGTGGGGGGTGCACTTTATTTTAAAAACGGTCATCAGCGCTGGGATTCATTGGTGACGTAAACTGCCGGAATCCCAAGGGAGCGGGCTCGAGTCCCGTCTGAGGTGCTACGGGTGAGTCGATTTTTTCTAACATTTATTTATCTTAAATATAAAAATAGGTTTGTAAAATGCAAAAAATCTAAAATTTATTAACCATATCGATATTGTAATAAAACACAAGTAAAATAAATAAAATCTCGAATTTATTACAGCAATAAAATAATAGAAAGACGGGGTTGTTAAGCTGCCTCCATTCACCTGGTTTATGTATTTGCTATAAGAAGATACTCTAGTGAAAAACCCTCCAGCATATTGCCTGGCACCACTCACGATGCCAACAAGCACGCCTTTACCTTCATCCTTGGGATCTCCTGTATTACCACAAACTAAAGGGCCGCCAGAATCACCCTGCAACAAAGAATTCAATATTTTAAGACAAATAATATTAGAAAAAATACTAGAAAAAACGGTCAAGAGCGAGTCGGACTCGCGCACCGAGGGTTCCGTCTTTTCCATCATCATTCTGAAAAAGTTTACTATTTTGAGACATCGTTTTATTTTTCTTGTAATCTTTACATACATTTCTATCACATAAAATAATTTCAGATGTTTTTCTATGCAAACATTGGAGATAAGGGGGGGGAAGGTACTTTTTTTCCATTTTTCATTAAAAGTCTTAAACTATGCTGCCTAAAAAAATAAAAAAATGTATGAGAATGTGCAAGCAGCGTAAGACCTTGTTGCAAAAAAATATTGTTTTAATTTTAATTTTTCTCTTCTTTGCAAAATAGTTGGGCAAACGTCAAACTATTTCAAGTTTGTAGCAGTTATTAGTAGTTCTCGAGATATCCAGCTGTGACAGACAGACAGATTGAGTCGCACCATAAGGGTTCCTTTTTACCATTTTCATACGGAACCCTAAAAAAGCAACAAAAAAAAACACTCGCCGTTACTGGGTGCATCCCCTTAATGAATACCAAGCGATTATATGATAACCAATATTACACAACAAGTACGTGTCAACTCACGCGCAGTATAGGGTTTTTACAGTTACCTTTATATAGTTACCATATGGCTATAACTTATATTTACTTACTGTTTTACACAACAAACGACTAAAACTAACTTTAATACCTAGCTATTGAATGACATTTGTTTTACGAAACAAATCTATGGACCTACCACACACATGCAATATTTTTCTGTTCGGAATTTTCATACATTATCGATATTCCGCTTCCTATTTCTGAATCAGATTCCGTCTGTATGTAGCCGGCTTTACACGTATTAAAAATGTTACTTTTTAGAATACCTTCGAACTGCTAGTAAATCGATCCGAGGTGCAGACAAACCTTCTCATATTTTTTCGGTGCCTTAAATTGCAAGTGAAAGTTGGTATAATAACCAATTGGGCTAACATCAATCTCTCCGATTTAATCTGAAACATTATAATCTTTCAATATAAATTAATAAAATTATTATTATAAAACGATTGCACGTCGAAACATTAGACAAAATATGTCGCAAAAATTATTTATAGCAACATGTATGTACCATATTTTGCAAATAAATAAATGAATTATGAATTTAAGAAATGTACTACAGAACAGTAGAATACTTCTTTAAGGCGATTAGTGCACTCACAGTGGCGCCCACATTATATTAAATTTATTGCTCGCTAAGTACATAATGTATCGAAAATTCACACGTACAGATTGAAGCTAAGGTTCTATAGTTTATTTACAAACAATAACCTCAGTCAAATAAAGTTCGTTGTAGTAGTAGTAGGCAAATGTGCCAAAAGTGGCCACTTATTGCTCTTGTTTGTAAATAAACTATAGAAACTTAGCTTCAATCTATACGTGTGAATTTTCGATACAATATGTACTTAGCGAGCAATAAATTTAATTATGATGAGGGCGCCACTGTAAGGGCACTAATCGTCTTAAATCAGTGCGGAGTATGGTCCTACTACCAACCACGAGTTGTTGCAAATTATGTTCGCTATCGAAATCTATCGGATATAAACCCCGAAATCTACCGGATCCAAGCGAAAGGAGGGCCGTTCACTTGGATCCACAGCCAGGATCCACTTGAGGATCGAAGGACACAAATTTTTCCTCTTTAATCCGAAGGTGTATCCATGCCTAATTTGTATTCCTTGTCAATACCAGTGAAACAGAAAAAACGGTAAGTTTTCTATGGCGAAAACAGGTTGCAAAAACTCATGGTAGAGCTACTGACTGTCACACTGTGTGGCAGTTCGTATGAGTTGTTTTCTGAAAAATAGGTTAAAAGAAACAGGGCTGATATAAACATATTTACGCTAATAAGTGTAGTTGTTATGAACAAGAATTTAAAAAAAAATTAAAGTGTGAAGAGCGCACGAAAAACACACATTGCCTGCGATGGACTACTGAGGCATAACGGAAATCCCTAAAAGCGAGTAGTCTGCACACTAGCGCCGCCATTGAACAAATCCCATAGTGCTTAGATAAAGACGAAATTGCGAAGTATCTCTTTGTAGTTTACTACGAGAAAGCTTTGTGGTACTTTTTATCACTTGCACAATATTTTCTAGACTCTCGTTTACTTTCATGGGGTTTTTTTGTTAAAAGTGGCCACTTTTCGCAGTGTGTACAAACGTAATCTGTTTATGTTGTAATTAAAACGCACTTTTTGTATAGAGTGTCCGGGGTGTGATCAAGGTCCATTACAAATGAACTAACAAAAAAGATAATAGCTTACATTTTGGTATGAAAACGATGAGCTCAATCTCCCATATCCCGAGACTAAACATTCCCCTTTATAATCTTTATACATCGTAGCATAAGGTATGGGAGCAATATTCGAGTTAAATATATAGGGTTTTTGAAGAATCTGAAAGCAATAAGGACAGGATATTCAGCATGTACTTAGGGAAATATTTTTATCGTACAAACTTATGTATCTGAAAGTAGTTTAATAAATAAGATGGAATATTAATTAATAACAGAAAAACACATTGTAATGTGAAACAAAATGCCTAAAATCTACTTTACTCTATGAATAATAATTATATTTTTTACTTTTGTTTGATTGAACTATTTTTGTGATATATTACAAAAAAATAGTATTTACGTCCAACGGTGAAGATAGTTGTCTAACTCCAAAAGAGTTGAGAGATGATAAAGATTCATACCAAATATTATAATGTTACGGTATCGTATTGCTAGAACTAGCCATTTGGAGCAGGGGTTAATTATGGCACAACAGTTTTATGATTACTCTGAGCCAAGTTATCAAATTTAAAAAAAATCGTCATTATCATACTTTTTTTTAAATTCTTCAAGTGCTGGGAAGGGTGTCCCTTAAATTTCATAACATCCTATTTTGAAAATCCATATATAATCCTATTTTGAAAATCCATAACACACTTGCCATAACGTTAATTCGCATAACAATAAGAGGGAATAATTTAAAAATATATACCATTATTTAGCATAACAATTAAAATCCATAATTTTAAAATCCATAATAATAAAAACTATAACCTTAAAATTCAAAACATGAAAAGCCATAACTATAAAAATCCATAATTTTAAAATACATAGCGTTAGATTTTAGTTCAAAAGACATAAATCAATCTGAAATGATGGTAAATTGTACAATTGAGTGGAAAAACACAAAATGAAAAATGTCTTGAGTTAATTAGGTTCTGTTAGACTAGAACGGCGACCAAAAACATGTACGAGCCGAGCGAGCGGAGTGAGCGTGCCGCGGTGGCTGGAGAAGCACCAGAAACCACGTTTTTGTAAAATTTACTATCAATAGAGGTCTTAAACTTTAAATTTATTTCACTAAATTAGTCTTGTAAGATAACTATTTAACGGTATATATAGCTCCTATATATATCTTTTTTATAGTAGGGGGAACATGGCATATTATAACTATATCACAGCTTTAACCATCTTACTGTGTCATATCCATAGTAAATATCCATCCATTCCCAATTTTAGCACGCATTTATTGCTTTTAAAATCTTGTTACGTATTGTACAGCAAATATTCCATTTTGGTCAACTATTATGATATGAGTATTCACATTAATTATATTAAGAGTCAGGTTTTAACTTTTATGAGTTTTGAAATTATATGTGTTAATTTTATGTTTTTTAATTGTTGTGCGTATTGACATTCAACTGTTCCCACTAGGTCATGTCCTCATTAGATCATGCAGTTTTTGTTCATACATATTATTCCCATTTAGTCATGCCTAACGAATTTTGTGGATAGTCTAAAGCCACAGGGTAGAAACTATGCAGAGTTTGAAGTTACGCTGACTAACTGTATTGAAAGTTGGCATTATAGAGGAATCGTAAATGCAGAATCAATGTGAAATTACTTAATTTTATTGAAATTTTAAAACAAGAGTCTAAATATCAACTGCCTGACCATAAAAGATTTTAAAACACTGTTCAACAAGTGTTTAACTTAGACACTGTTTAAATGTGACGCTGTCACTTTTTTGACAATATTGTTTGACAGAGACGGTATCACATTTAAACAGTGTCTAAATTAAACAGTGTTTTAAGATCTTTTGTGGCAAGGCCGCAAGATTTTAAAACTATTCAAAAAATACCTGTCCGAAATCAACAGGCTTTTGTAATCTCGAGGCTCAGAGCTATCCTACAATTTTTTTGCCATATTAACTATTGCTCCAAATGGCTAGTTCTAACAAGTGTACAACTTTTTTTTGCCTCCCGGCACTTTCAGAAATAACCCTGAAATGTATCAAAAAGTGGAATAAAAATGAAGAATAAAGTTTTCAATATCACGAGTATTACAACCCGTCGATTTGTAAACAATTCAAAGTCAACATCGTCCGATTTGTCAAAATTTGAACTGAATAAAATAAGCTATAAATATGTATATGTATATAACATACTCGTATTCGAGCTCATGAGTTTCGATGTGGTGTACCAGGACGAAAACATACCACAATACATATATCGTTCCGCGGGAACTTGTATCTGGTTGGGTACACCACGAACTTCAACTCTCGCCACTGTGCTGTTCCAGGGTTGTTGGGGTTGTATTTTTCTTGGTTAAGAAGTGTACCAGCAACCGCAAATTTATGATTTAATGATTTGCCAGAAATGACTCTGTGAAGAAATTAATGTCCATAAATATTAAGGTATCATGGTAATGATAACTCATAATGTTTTTTGACTTTACCCTAAAATGTTTTTTTTAGAAAACTAAAGATGAGATAGGGTAAAAACCGGTTACTTGCCCCAGTGGGATACACTAAAGTGCCTCTCCTGCAGGCCTCAGTCAGTGCCATGTAAGCCGTCGGAGTAGGTGCATGCGTTTTGTCAGTGTGAGCAAAATTCTTCCGCGGGCAAACTTCAACGCGCCTCGAACTTATATTGATAAGTAATTTCTAATGAATATTTTTGTTGAATAATTTTTATTTATTTTGCAATTAAAAAAGGCAAGTATCTGTATCAAAAAGGATCGTCGGCCAATTTTTTTCAGCGGATAGTTTCTTTACGGACAATCCTTGTATAGATTATCCACAATTATAAATTCCTTAACGATCACAGACAGATTTTTTCTTTTGTTGTTTTTTCAACTTATTGTTATAATAATTTGTTTTAAATACAATAAATACTTACTTCCCCGCACGAGGCAAGTATACCCGAAGCATTTTTAACGTAAGACTACTGCTACAATAAGTAATTATCTTTTTTTAACCTATGTTAATTACGTTTACAAAAATAGCTTCTATAAATACATGTTGCTTATTTTTAGTGAGTGCATAAAAAAAGCATTGTTAACGCTAAAATCTCAAATTTAAAAATTATATAGCTGTTTCATCTTAATCAATTGTCAAAATATCTAAAAATATATTTCAATTGAATGTCGAGGTAATTCCTTACATAGAAGAAATAGCGCTGGCTTGCAGCGTAAGAGTGGAATATACTAGAAAAAATTTGACGATGTCACTGGTTACTCGGTAGCTTGGCGTAAGCAAGTCGTATTTTATCTAGTATATTATATTATTTAGTATTGTATAAAAATAGCATTGTGAATACTAAAGTATCAAATTTAAAAAGTGCATATTTCTTATTAATAGAGGTTTTTTGAAAAGTGGGGAAACTATCCGGCTTTTACCCTTACCAAATGTAAAAAACATTTACGACATGTTTATTTAATTTTTTTAGGTATTTGACTTTGTTCTGACTTTTGTGGTGGAATCCATTATTACGGCCATGCCAGCCCACTTCTGTAGGTGCTTTTAAAAAAAATCAAAAAAAAAACTTTTTTTAACAAACAAAAAACATAACAGCGTGTGCATGCGCGTGTGTGTATGTGTGTGTGTGTTTTATCCATTATATGTATGGAATAGTTCACCTGTTGGATTTAAGAGTGATTCAGTTTCCTCGTAATTAAGAGTCTTTAACCATTTAGACAAAATTACTACACTTTCCCTGTCTCAATCGGTACGGGGAACAAAGTGATTTATAAAACTTCGGTTAGCTCAACTGGTTAAACAATGAAACTCACATTGACTGTCGAGATAGGCAGCCACTCTTCCTCGATTGGAAGCAATGTGCCGCTGACAAGAGTTTACTTTCTTCAATTATTACTCCTCCGCAAAAAGTCGTGTACAAGTGGAGCCTTCGTGATATTAGGGCTTTAAATCCTACCTGAAATTTGTAACATTAGTCCTGTAGCAATATCTGTGACTTGCCGATAAATCTTATGGTGTTTGCGCAGTAGACCTCCTTTGACGACCTCCGTGGTCGAGTGGCTGTACACCGGTTTTCAAGGCGCCACCATCTCTGAGGTCCGGGTTCGATCCCCGGTTGGGTCAATTTAGAAAACGTACTTTTCTATATTGGTTCAGGTCTGGATGTTTGTGATACCGCCGTTGTTTCTGATTTCTATAACACAAGTGCTTTAGCTACTTACTTTGGAATCGGATCAATTTATGTGATGTTGTCAAATATTGAAATATAAATAAATATTTAAATCTGTACCGTCTTAAATGCGCACGCATACAAACGCTGCCTTGCAACTCGGCTGCACGCGGCTGTGTGTAAGCACGCACACGCAATCACTTTCTTAACACCAAAAATGAAAATAGTTTCCCAGCAGTAGTTTTGGACAGATATGGTCCTGATGATGGGCAGAATACGTAGACCTCGGCTTCGTTGAGGGTCTTTCTACCCCTTTTTGGGATCAGAATAAGTAATAATAACATAGTTCTAAAAGAACCTTCTCCTTTACAAATAATATAAGATAACCTCCGTGGTCGAGTGGCTTGTACGCCGGTTTTTAAGGCGTCGCCACCTCTGAGGTCGCGGGTTCGATCCCGGCTAGGTCAATTTAGAAAACGAACTTTTCTATATTGGCTCAGGCTGGGTGTTTGTAGTTCCACCGTCGTCTCCGATTCCCGTAACACAAGTACTTTAGCTACCTACTTTGGAATCGGAGCAATGTTTGTGATGTGGTCTTATATTTAATATTTAATATTAAATATAAAAAGTTGGACAAATTGTTTACTTGATATGGGACATCGCCAAGCTTTGCAGGATGCCCGTTCACTACGCGTGGTATTAAGAATGTTTCGTTTAGTTCTACTGGTGGATCGAAATACTGTGATGAACATGATTTTAAAATGATTATTAATATAAGAAATGAAAATGAAAAGCTTATATGAAAGACAAAACCAGCTTTCATATTTCATACTCCTTTAAAAAAACAATACTGACATATACTCTCTACCAAGAGAATAATAGCGAAGTGAAGAGAGCATAGAGTAATGTGTGTATAGGGAAGGGAGAGAATGGGAGTAGAAGCATAGATCTGATTTTTTTTATATATTTTTTGGGTTGGATAAAAAGTCCTAGCCAAGAATTTTATATTCATATTCTACGACACTAGATTATGCTTCACCGAATAAGGTTTGAAGAATGAAAAATTACCATGAATGACGACACTTATTTCTTTTTTCTCTTTCTTTAGGGTGACAACAATGTTGTCCATTTGTAGGACAGTACGAAGACTACAAATTATTATCTACTAGACTTCCGCCCACAAGTTCGCTACGCTTACAGCCCATTTATCTAAACATTGGGAAATGTCTGAAAAAAATCAAATTGGCTTAATTTTTTTTATAGGTAGGAATAAGCTTCTTTATTAATAGGATAAAGATACTAAGGTTTTGATTGCCTAAAAAAATCTATAAAGAAACTTCATCTTCGCAAAACTTTCCTTTTAATTTAAAAACATGTTGTGGTTGTGGCACGTGCTGGCTAAGAAATAATTTCCATTCTGCTGTTACTCCCATACTTTTGCGAATACGAAGTTTTTTTAATTATTTCAAACAAAAACATTCTGTTCTTTTTCCTTTTAATATATTATTTCTTATTCCTAGCTATAAAAAAAATCAGGCAATTTAATTTTTTTCAGACATTCCCTTTTAGAGGTTTAGATGTTTGTAAATGTTTGGATATCCGAGCGTACAAACTTTAGCATTTATAAAATTAGACACACGCTCTCTTTGATCTACCATTTTATAACCTTTGTATGACATTCATATAAATCCCTTTTTATTTAGCTCACGGAATAATTATTTTCGTCTGGACATTTATCAAATAGTAGTTTTGTCGTCTTTACAGACAGACTTTCCATTTCACTTTACCAATTCACTTTATTCGCGGTTGGTCTAATTCGCAGTTGGTTCAAATCGCAGTTATAAAGTCGCAATATAAAGTGTATTTCCAAAATTAAACAAAATAACACATTTATATGTACATATTGTACTGATTTATTCATAATCATATTACACATATTATTATCTATGCACATATTGTACTGTATTTATTCATACTTATTTACAATCATAACGTATAACAATGTATCGCAGTAAGGATTTACTGCGAATTGGGCAAACGTCGAATTTGACCAAATGCGCTTAAAGGATTTCAAAGAAAGAAAAAGAGAATGCCGAAAATACTGTTAAAACAATACTTTAGAAATTAAATATTATAATTTTTTTCCCAAACATTTCTGCAATTTTGCATAATGCAACACATGCTATTAATCGCGTACATAAATAATTTTAGGTTTTTGTTCATAAACATGAAATGGACTCCAATATTGTATTGGTAAGCCGTGACAGAATCCTTGCCTGCTACATTTTTGCTTGCATACATGCGTGCATGCTTGCTTGCATAATGCCTGCATGGAGTTATTTAAAAATTTCTATTAGTTTTTTGTGGGTAAATTGACATTGAAATTGATTGGGGATTTGTATTTATCATGGAAACAGTTACAGTTTCAGAGAGATGAAAAACATAAGGTCATTCAAGGTCATTTTTATTCTTCAATCCTTTTGGTGTATTATCTGTGGACATGAAAATTAATTGCTCAATTGATTACTTTCCTCTATGGATGACTTCAATGAGTTTTTTATGACTTGCTCAGCATAGAGAAAGGTAAAAAACATTTGCTCAGTGTCTTTGGCGTGCAAACAATGTAAAGCGACATTGTAACGCAACTTTTCTTCGATGATTTATCTTAACTTTGTGCTTTTTATTTACATAGGTAATGGTATATGCAGCTACACTTTTCATTGATGATATCTTTGATAATATTTCTTATAATATTAAATATATCGAAAGGCGCTCAGTTTGTCAATTTACGTGATACAGTTTCCGATAACAGGACGTTTGATTTCAATGTAAGCTCATCAACACTAACTATTGCGCTAGTAATTTTCATGCAAGCCATCATGAAGGCAATTATTTTGGGGGCATAGGGTTTTTTAGGGTACCGTAGCCAACCCAACAAGGAATCCTTATAGTTTCGCCATGTCCTTCTGCCCGTCCACGGCTTAGCTCTTAGTACTAGAAAGCCGTAATTTGACACGAATATATATTATTAATAACGCAAAAATGGTAGAATAAAATCAAGAAAAATATTTTTCTTTACGCACGACAGCACGGTAAAAAAAAAATTCAGGACAGTAGTACATATATAATGAATTTAAAAGGAAAGTTATCACTGCTAGGTAGGCTTAACAAGTTGACGAAATATCGATTCGATACTTGGAAATGTTTTCATTAGTGCTTATTGAATAGTTAGGTACCTATTATACTTAGTTGTAGTCGTAAGTAGCGTAAAATAGGGAATAAATATAAGTTTATAGTCATATGGTATGGTATAAGGTTACGGAACCATATACTGCGCGTGGCCCGACATGCACTTGGCCGACTTTTTGTATCTACAACGGGTATGTACTTGGCGTTCATCTCACCTGATGTTAAGTGAAATAAGGCCGAAGGTGGAAGTGTACTTCACCCCCAATTCTCAACCACTGAGGAACTGGCTATCATACCTTTAGAGATAATATGACAATTAGCTGCTGGAACACAAAAATGTAAATATTGTTGCTGTTAGACTTAGGTGCGGCAGGCGGGCTTAAAGAAGCTCCACGACCGACTAAGCCTGGGTCGAACCTGGACCGAGTCGAACCTGGGACCCCTGCGTCTTACACAGGTGGAAGACCCACTAAACCTCGGAGGAATTTAATTGCTGTAGCGCTAAGTAGCGGTACTCCAGAGTTCAGTTATTTCTTGGTCGACTATACAATATTTTAATCATTTTGAATTATTTCAGGATATTATTAGAGAAAATGCAAAATTCTCAAGATATTCAGATAAATGCCCGTTGAGGATAGTGGGTGGTTTTGAGGTTCCTATTTCTACGGTACCATATCAAGTAGGTGTCCTATTGTTTTCGGGGCATTTAGCTATGGCTTAAGGTAAGCGTATGCGGAGACGCAGATGACACGCGCAGGGCAGAGCAGATCTGCGTGACGCAGACATCGTTTCTGATTCATTTTTTCTGAGTTGTACAAACGACAGCATGTTATATAGTTAAACTGCGAAAACAGCTTTTATTACGTAGGGCATAAAGGCGGTTTCAAGGTCAACATGTATAGATAATTAAAACTTTATATTAAGGTTTACAGTCAATAAAAAAACACATATTTCGACACTCTCGAGGGAATCAAAATTCATAGTCAATTTCCCGTTGACCTAGAACTATGTGGCAACTAATATCGTCTTATACTGCAAGTACAGGGAAAATTCTGAAAACTATACATTTGTAATTAAATCATAAAATATAGTCTTTGTACGGAACCCTCGGTGGGCGAGTCCGACTCGCACTTGTCCGGTTTTTCATTAACATAGTAAGTAATGTAATTTGACGACCTCCTTGTTCGAGTGGCTTTGTACACCGGTTTTCAAGGTGTCGCCATCTCTGAGGTCCCGGGTTCGATCCCCGGTTGGGTCAATTTAGAAAAACGAACTTTTCTATATTGGCTCAGGTCTGGGTGTTTGTGATACCACCGTTGTCTCCGATTTCCATAACACAAGTGCTTTAGCTACTTACTTTGGAATCGGAGCAATGTACGTGATGTTGTCAAATAAAAAAATAAAAAAATGTAAATACATATTTACTATGTATGTATATTACTTTTTATCCTAACATCGAACTTTTTGGTAAATGATATTTCAGGTAGCACTAAGAAAACCTGCGCATGGTGGACTCATTTGGTGGACATTTTGTGGAGGATCATTGATTACATTAAAGTTCGTTATCTCAGCCACTCATTGTTTTACTAAAGCGAAGTAAGTGAAAGCAAATGTTACTTAGAATAGCTTATTAGCTATTGACTGCTATGGATTCACGTTAGGTGGACTGTTATGCCATTTTACATGATAGTTTGTTTCAAGAAAGGTAATCCTTACTATCCTTACTAATATTATAAATGCGAAAGTCCGTTTGTTTGTTTGTTTGTTACACCTTCACGTCTTAACTACTGAACTGATCATCATGTTTGCGTACACGTTAGGGGTACAGAGAAGGACATAGGCTACCCGAAAAAAATATTGTTCCCGAGGGATAGCAAAACAACTTTCCACGCAGACAAAGTAGCGGGCGGTCGCTTTGACTGATAAAAGCAAAAAGGAGACGGTCCAAAATGTATAAACCAAAACCTGGAAATCGATACCAACAAACTATATTTAGAATGAGCGAAGTAACCCTACCCAAGTCGCAGACCCCAAATACATGGTAACTGAGCCGTAGGCTGACAAAGTATGCTGACAAATTAATAATATAGGTAGGTTACGAGTAGCACATAACCTGGTGTCAACAGTACACAGATATGTTTTTTTTGTGTCTACCTTCGATAACTTCTCTTTGGGTCAGCACAATACGCAGAATGAAGACTTTGGCTCTATATAAAAAAAAATGGGGTTGGTGACTCGGGTGGTGTTATTTCGCTCGTTCTAAGCGATCGATTTGCATACTTTTACGTATCGATTTCTGGAACATTTAACAAAAGTTAAGTAATAATAATAATTTATAAATAATTACGGCCTATTCTAATTATCCCCCTACTAGAATAAACTATATCGGGATTTACACCATGTACCTGTTTATTTTTGAGACTCCGATATTTCGGCGGAGTTGCATGCGCCATGGTCACGGAAGAAGTTCTTCCGTAATAATATCCCCCTACTGTTTGTCCACCATTGGTGGATATCGGGAAATGAAGTATGGACTGTCTATTCTCGTTGTCCACCACTGGGGATATCAGGAGAAATGTATAGAAAAAAATATTTTTTTCCCTATTTCCCCCAGTGGTGGACAAAAAGGTGGGGGACAATCGGAATAGGTTATAATACCAGTTTTATCCCCTTTTTTAGTTCTCACCTGTGGAGAAGCAATGTAAGGGCGGTAGCCGGAACTAATAACTCAATGGTGAACCCTTTTGGTTCTAGTAAAGAGCAAAGTAGAAGAGTTATTAATTTTTATGTACATGCGAAATATAACCTCAAGAATTTCATAAACGATATAAGCGTTCTTGAGGTAAATAACAACATTTATTAAGGGTTAGAAACCTTATGTAGTTAGACCATTTTATTCTCCACTTATTTGTTTGTCTGTCAATCAAGACCTTCTTTAATTTAAGTTTAGTTCCTTGGAGCAAAAGAAAAATCTAATTTCAAACTGAACTCAATAAAAAAAAGACTACGACCATTATGTGAAATATTTTGACTGAAATTTAAGTCACAACATATAGGCTAAAAATTTTTACCCTAAAAAATCCGCTTTTCCCGACCTAGCTAGGAGTCGGCAGAAAACAATTTGTCACAGCAAAAGTAAAGAGAAAATTCCTAAATCCGACATGTTGGTCACGTATAATAAATTATTAGGAAAACGAAAGTATGATTTCCTGAAAACTACTGAACCGATTTTCAAAAATTGCTATAAAAAACAGCTTCAAAAAGCAACAGCTCTAAAAAGCAAGAAATAAAGTATCCCCTTTCTAACAAAACAAGAATTATCTCAATCGGTTTATAAACAAAGAAGTTATGTCTGAAGATCCGTTGTAACTCGTGCAAAAGTTACCTAAAAAATTACAGTATTTTCAGGATTACTCGAAAACCACTGAACCGATTTAAATTTTCAAAAAATGGGACCAATTTGGGAACTAATCTGATAAAGTGGCGTTTGAATCATGTCAATCGGTTTAGCCGTTCTCGAGTAATCGGTGGACATACATAAAAAAAAAACAAATAAACAGACGAACATAGAACCTCCTCCTTTTTTTGAAGTCGGTTAAAAAATAGGACCAATTCGCAAACAATCCTGATGTAATAATGCTTGAATCATTTCAATCGGTTTAGCCGTCTTCGAGTAATTAGCAAACATATTAAGTACATAAAAAAATATATACGCGACGAATAGATAACTTCTACCCTTTCAATTTTAGAAGTCGGTTAAAAATCACCAACATTGCGCTGTTTATTGTTTTAAATGGAATTTTATTGCCCTGAGTATTGAATAAGCAAAACAAAATAATACAAATTATTGGCTATTAGAATAGATGATGACTTCAAATCTGATAACTAAATTCCTCCACGATACCAGCCTGTTTCGAAAATTACTAGAGTGCAGTAACTTTTTTTTGAACGCATCCGACGTGATTGCATGTCTTAAACGGAAGCTATTAGTGAAAACTCTTGTTTAATTAATGTGCTGTGGTAACGTTTTCAATCTACAAAAGTACATTGTTAGTACTAGTTGCATAAGGTATGACTAGTAGCTCAGTGAGCTGAAGCCCTCGCTCAAATTGTATGTTGTTTAAAAATAATCTAATAGATGTCACCACAAGGTTGACACTGCTTTTGAAAAGCAGTACTATGTGCTGATTGGTAGGTTAGGTATTTTATTTTGGTATATCTATTCTAAGCCAGATGGCGCCTTAAACATTTTTCGAATATCGTCGATTAGACGAATGTGTATGTAAGTACATAGTTGCTTAATTCCTGGTTAAAATCAAATTACAAACTTTGTAGAAATAAGAGTAAAGACTCTACGAAATAAGACTAGGGGAAAATTTAAGTTATACTCGCCGAGTTTCTTGACAGTTTTTCTCAGTTTTTCATTAATTATTTAATTTAACTTAAAATAAAGTTTTGTGGTACCTTTTATCGCTTTAACAATATTTTCTAGCCTGTCGTTTAGTTTAATGGAGCATTTTTGTGATAAGTGGGCACTTTTAGCAAAAAACCTCTGTTAAATTAAACGACAAGCTAGAAAATATTTATTAAAACTATAAAAAGTACCAGAAAGTTTCTTCGGAGGGCACTACAGAGAGATAATTCACAATTTCGTCTTTATTTAAGCACTAAGATTTTTTTCTAATGGCGGCGCTAGTGCAGACTACGCGCTCTTAAGTGGAAAATAGAAGCATACTATGCCTAAACAAGTAGGTATGCATAAGCATACGCATAATATTATTTAGGCAATCAAAACATCATTCGGCTAAAATCAAAGTATTGTATGATTATGACATAATGGCTTAAAAATTTTATGCAAATACATAGGGAACCGTCAAACCAGTGAAATTTTGTGTGTTTGGATATTTGTTACTCAATTACGCAAAAACGACTTGAATGAACGAATTTGAACGAAACTTCGGCGTCAAGTGTTTCGTGGTAGCGTGCATTCGTTGTTAATAGTGATTCGTATTAGAGAACTTACGGAGACGTGGAAATCGGTTTTATACTTTTCGAAGTCAGGGATCTCACTCGTTTCTTATCCCAGTTGTATGTTCCTTTGGGACTGACATCAAAGCTTCATTTTGTTCTCAATTTGCACAGTATAAGATTATCAGCACGAAATAAGGCGTTCTCAAGATTATATTAAGAGTAACTAGCATTTTCAACGGCGTTTGCAAAGCCAAAGCAAGATTAAAGGTCTTGAATTTTGTGCCCAAAACGGGACTTGTAGAAGACTACAAAACTATTCTGAGACTATTAAAAAATGCATTAAGCAAAGCCAAAACGCATTCATGACTAAAACAAGACCACTTTTTACTAGTTGGGTTTACCCAGAATCATAAACCACTGAGAGATTGGCTATTTTACCTCTAACTGCCGAAACACAATGGCGTCAAGCTTAGATAATGATGGTTGCTAGCCAGCAGAGAGTTAGTTAATAGAAACGTCATAATAGCCTCAATTACGTGTTTAATTCGCAAAAACTAAGATTACTGATGTGTAAAAACTATTCTGGTAATCAGGTGTATCGTGCCGAGTGATTGAACTAGTTTTTGGGTAGTTTATTTCGCTATTATGAGACTAATGGTTAATCAATTCGATTTCAAGTAGTTATGAGCCGTCAGTATTGGTATTAAAAAACTTGCTGTTATGAGATTGCCTTAATAAAAGTCAAAGAAAACAAATAAAATATACATGAGAGTTTTTTTAAGTTTTGAGATTTTAGCATTCACAATGCTATTTTTATATAATACCAAATAATATACTAGAAAAAATACGACTCGCATCAGATCATGTTCTCGGACGGGAATCGAACCCTTTGGATATCCGGTCCAATGCTCTGACCGCTGAGCTACCGAGTGGGAACGTCGAATTTCTCCTAGTATATCAACTCTTACGCTGCAAGCCAGCGCCATCTCACCAATGTACAAGGTATACTAGATTTGACATTAGCATTGGACCGGATATCCAAAGGTCGCGGGTTCGATTCCCGTCCGAGAACATGATCTGGTGCGAGTCGTATTTTTTCTTGTATATTATTTGGTATTATATACATGAGAGGTTAAAATTTTTGTGATTGCAGTTATTTAGGGGAACGGTAGTGCCCCCGCCAAGACGAGCGAACGGCGCGGCGTCTACCTACCTACCTATTTTTTCTCAAAGCGTTACGTCGTATTTTTGAACCCTCATGGTTTCGGTTTCTGGATAATGCAAAATTATCAAGAAAATAAGGTGTTACAAAAGTACCCCTAATGCCGAATATGGAAGATAGAGACCATCAAACTGAACAACTTTTACTATGGGACCAACTATGAAATCGCGAAAAAAAATCAGCTGTTTCATACAAAAATTAATTACGAAAATATCAAAATGTATGAAACAGCTGATTTTTTTTTCGCGATTTCATAGTTTGTCCCATAGTTGTATGTTAACGACTGTGGATGTAGCAAAAACAAAATGTCGTATAGAATAATTCTATCTAATTACAGTCCCATTCTTAGCCTATACGTGTTGAGCAAAGGTTGTTGACTTGTTGTCTGTCATTACATTGTAGATGGCAATTTATTTTTAATTTATGTATGGAAGTACCTCACGTGTGACACGTCACGTGTGTGTAAGGACACAGTGTTTGTGTTGATAGGTCAAGGAAACATGGAATAAAATCTACTTAGCTGTGTTAATTATTCGTCCAAGATTTATGCTGCTTTTATTTAGCGCAGAAGATTTTGTTTATTTATATAATTTATGATCGTTTCATAATTTTATCAGAGCTCGATATTTGGGTGAAAATAGAAAATTTTGTAACACAATTATACGCGGCTCATAGTAAAATGGTGTTCATTTTTTTATCGATTCTTATTCACTTACTATGTCGGTCGTAAATCATGTCAAAAATCATTGAATTGAGTTGTTTTATAGCAATAGACAAAAAAGAGAATAGCAGAACTCGTTGCAAAATACCGAACAAGTGCGAAACTCTCACCGATGGTTCCGTATACTTTGTTATATATCCGCATAACTTCGTTGTACGATACCCTATTTCCTGAGATAAATATTATTCTATTCTATAACTAGAGACTCAGGCCAGCTCGTACACTCGAATCCACGTGTATGCTGATGTGGCCGGCCATAGTGCCTTCGCACACGAGTCGTAGCGTAATGGGAATCGTATTTTTTCTATGATACAAGTACAATTAAGTTATTTTTCTAAAGGGCAGATTTGCCATGTTCCTGTCGAGTGTAGATTAAAGTAGTCTGTGGCCCTATTATTAGGGGTTTAAGTATGAAATTGCCGTTTTGTATGGAGAATTTAAAGAGTTTGAATTATGAAAAAAACTATCATTTTCATAATTTATTTAACAGCCATGAACGCTAATGTTTTAAAACTTTTATGCACTGATGATTAAACACTAAGATAACGTATGCCACTTAGGTTACGCGAAAAAATAAGTATCGGCTAAGTTACAATGAAATAATAGGTCATTTCTGCAAACAAAAAAAGGAGTTACTAATATTTTTTTTAAAGTTAAGGAAAGAAAATCAGAAATATTTTTATTGCTGACAGGTAGTTGGCCGTCGGCGTTTATTCGAAATAAACAACTGAAGCATCTTTGACACCATAGAAGATATGAGAGTCTCTGTGTGTGAGAAAAAAATCGGCAATTTCATACTTTAACCCCTATTATTATTATAATCTTCACGCATTCCTAAAAAAAATAATATCGGTCCACCAAGTTATAGGTAGGTAGTAGTGGTTTTAAATAAATAATTAAATTTAAACAAAAATCTAAGTCAATAAAACGTTTTTATTATTATAATTCTGCTTGTATTAGGTGGATCACGAATACATACAAACGGATGAAGTGAAGCCGATTCGTATGCATGTGTATGGTATGAAGGTGAAGGTAGACGCAGGCAATTATTGTACGGTGTCTGGATTTGGGCTTAAGGACCATGTAAGTACTGAGGCCTTAGCCTCATATGCAAACTTTTGGGTTCTGTAACTCTTTGGTTACAGACTAAAGATAAAAAAAAATTTATTATATTTTCAAACGTGAACGATAGTTCTCTAGCTTTTGTCTAGAAGAGGGGAAGCTAGGCTGTGCCTTTCTGGCTACGAATTGTATCAATGCCTATGCGTAAAATACATACGAAAAGTGATTTAAATCTTTTATTTGAAATAGATAGAGACGTTCGTCGCGACAGTACTCATGTATAATACTAGGTACTTACCTATATACGAGCCACGAAATTCAGCCACCTCCAACTTTCGTAAGGTCTACACAGTGAACAATATTTATTTGTTAAATTTAGATTTTTCGCATTCACAATGCTTTTTGTATATTAAGATAAATAATATTTGAAATCATACTAGAAAAAATCGACTCACCCGTAGCATCTCAGACGGGACTCGAAACCGCACTCTTGGGATTCCGGCTTTATGCACTGACCAATTATGCTACCGAGATTTGTGAATTGCGCAGGCCCTACGAAAGGTGGCGATGGCGGTGGCTCATCTGTCGTGACACGAAGGCATCATTCTGATCCGAATTCATAAAAATACATTCATTATTAGTCATACATTATCATACACTCAATTCGTAAAAAATTGCACGCCTATAAAATTTTTGCTGCATATATTTTGTATTTTCATATAATTTAAATTAGTTTATATAATTAAAAATTATAGTGCTTATAAGCTTGAAGTTTTAGCAGTAGAAGCTTTATTATTAGGTATAGCATATGGGTTATCATCACAAATGACAAACTAATTCCGTAGATTGGTCGTATTGTCATGCATTTCTTCGTGCTGCGGAAGCCACGTTATCCCGCAGGCTTTACCGACCTTCAAGTGACAGTCACAATCGCTAATTTGCACAATTATTTCTGTCAAAATACAAATTTGTACAATGTTCTTATACAACATGTTACAAAAATACCCCTAATGCCGAATATGGTATAAAGGGACCATCAAACTGATCAACTTTTATAATGGAACCAACTCTGAAATCGAGCTGTTTCATACAAAAATTAAAATTGAAAGTATATAAATGTATGAAACAGCTGATTTTTTTTTCGCGGTTTGAGAGTTGGTCCCGTAGTAAAAGTTGTTCAATTTGATGGTCCCTATATACCACATTCGGCATTAGGGGTATTTTTGTAACATGTTGTATACAAATTTGACATTTTGATAGCGTTTGCGACTGTCACTTGAAGATCGGTAATAAGCCTGCCGGTTGTATTTGCAGTCGTTAGCCCGTGGTGGGTTATGGCATCGTCATTATCCATAATAAGTATAGACGATTCAAAATCGCTCAATTATTAAGTTTATTTAATAAAAATATGTTGACTTTGACTTTGATAATGAAGGCCTGTACCCTAGCAGTGGAGATATTCATAATTTCTAATTACTATGTCCTATTGTTGGCAGCGAAAGCGATCATACACTTTGAGAATGGTGTGCGTGCCCATCGTGACGAATAGACGGTGTGGTTTTTACTATGGGTTCAGAATACATCCAACGAACATCTGTGCAGGTGAGAACACCAAGGACAGCTGTGAGGTGTGTGTTATGGGTTAATTCTACTTTTCGTACTAATATTTTAAATGTGAAAGTTTGGATGTTTGTACTCAATCACGCAAAAGCGACTGAACGGATTTGGATGAAATATGGCACACAGATAGTTTTTAATCTGGATAAAAACATAGGGATTTTTCGACTGTTTACGCGGACGAAGTCGCGGGTAGAAGCCAGTACTATACAGGGTTATTTGTAAAACGTATGTTCGACTGTCCGTCTGTTTTCCTCGTCAGGACGCATTTCTCAACCGAATCTCATGAAATTTGAGCGTTTGATAACTATACAAGGTGTTACAAAAATACCCCTAATGCCGAATATGGTATTTAGGGAAAATACCAAAATGTATGAAACAGCTGATTTTTTTTTCGCGATTTGAGAGTTGGTTCCATTTTAAAGTGGTTCAGTTTGATGGTCCCTATATACCATATTCGTCATTAGGGGTATTTTTGTAACATGTTGAATAGTATTTTTTGTCAATTCAGCTAATCGAATTTAAAAAAAAACAATTATTACGATAAATGTTCAAAAATGTCACAAACGTAAGGTCTACAGCTCGCATAGCCACTAGTTAATTTTGTATGGAAAGTAAATTTCTTTTGTCTTTTTTCGAAAAACATGCCCAACTATGTCAATTTTCGATAAATAATCATTTTTTTTGTAAATAATCCAAAGTTTTGAGATAAAGTTGGATTAGTGAATTTACGAGCTTTTGGTGAATTTTATTGTTGACATTTTCGAGAAACAAAATTTGATTTAAGGTGATTCCGGTGATCCATTGGTATGTGATGTTATCTCGATTGGGATAGGCTCTAGGGGCGATGACTGCGGAGTAAAACCAGGCGTGTACACACAAGTAGTTGACTTTTCTCATGTGCACATGACGCCAGCACAAAACGATCTAATGTAATCGCGTATTTATTTCGATTTTAGGGTGATTCCGGTGGCCCATTGGTTTGTGATGGCCTCTTATTTGGAATAGTCTCATGGGGCGGAGAGTGCGGAGTAGAACCAGGCGTGTATACTCGAGTGGCCAGCTTCACTACTGGAAGCGACGTTCCTTTCATTACGATGCAAGCCGGCAGGTCCAATCCCATTAAATTTCTCTTATTGGTGATATATTCTTTAGCTGTGATAAATATATTATGATGAAACTGTATTTTTTTTGTTTCAAAATGTCCTTTACATCTTTTTATTTCTAATAACATTATTATTGCAAAAGTAACTCTGAGTTTCTGTTTGTTAGGTTTGCAAGCCAAAACAGCTGAAACTACATTTGATCCATTTGATGGGATTTGATATAGATGACAGTTGAACTTTGGATAAGAATACACTCTTTACGTAGGGTTTTAGGCTTCCTTTATTCCCGAAGTTTAGGGAGTTCAGTTTAGGGAACGAAAATTTCAAGCGGACAATGTAAGCTAGTGAAGCTAATAAGAAATAATAGCAAAGGCGACTGTCATCATTTATGTAATTCGATGTTAATATTATTTTATTTATCTTTATAAATAGTTGATATAGATAAGCATTAATAACAAATTACATCGCTATTCTTTGTCTAAAATAAGCATAATAACAAATTAAATCTCTAAATACACCATCGCCACCTACATTCGCACAAGTACATTAAGTTCTACGACAATCGTAGCACCGTGACAAGCCTTGATGTTGCTACAGACAAGGCTACGCAATAATACATAATAGTTGCTGGATGGTTCGACAGAGAGCGCTGATAGTGCGAGTAAGTATGTATTAATGTCTTCCTAGATAATATAATAAATAATAGAACTAGAAACTAGTAAATGTAAAATAAAAATGGTGGCTCTGTGGGCTGTAGACCTCGCGTTATAGTAATTTTTTGAAATATATTTCTCAACAAATCTCCGCCGTTTTTAAAAATTTCGAAAATTGAATCGACCTAAATTCTATTTATTTATCGAAACTACTCACAAAATTTCACGACATCGGTTCGGATTTCTCAACACAATCGGTTGAGAAATGCAATTTGTAGAGCAGAACAAACGGACAGCCGGACACCGGAAGGACATACGAAAGCATTTTTGCCCAAGCTGAAACGGAGACGCTTCGCGCTCGCTTGATCGATCAGTTTTTTTTTAATAATGAATTAACGAATGTTTTTTTAGATAATACCAATACAGTTTACATATTTATGCAAGTATCTCAATAATATTATATCTAATACAGTACATATTTTGTTTTCGATTCTGATGAAAAAATTTAATCATGAAAAAGCATGCAATTTTTTTTCCTCTGTGTCAAAAATATTAAATGGTGTTTAGGTTTTAAATGTGTAAAGATACAAAGTTCTTAAATATTAATTACTTGCATATAAGTTCGCAACTAATTTCCTTATCTGCCCGTCTTAATTATAGTTTTAAGGTGATCTCAGACAGCGTGCATTATACATCAGGTACTTCATTAGGCAGCCATGGCTGAAGGCCGGAAGTTGCTCCATAAATTATAACTTCCGCTAGTTTCGACTTGGATGGATGCCTTTATGGCACACGGGATGATTTCGTTTGAGCTTCTGTTAATTTTTAAAGTATTACTTGCCGTTTTTTGTGTAATTGTAATGTACATTGTAAACTCAAAAATGGTAACCATTTCTCTACTCATTGTCCTTATACTTCTCTACTCATTTGTCCTAACAAATGAGTAGATAAGTATTAAAATAGTGTATCTTTTTTTTAATACGTACGAGTAAGAAAGTTCAGATTTATTTACATGTAAAAAACATGTTTTTATAAAAAGTCCTTGTTTTATACAAAATACATTGGCTTTTGAGAAACATCGATAGGTAAGGCATAGTATCAAAATTAAATACTAAATTTTATTGTGCCTGAATGATTTACTAAAACTTAACAAACATCATATTACTATTTAAAAGTTTCAGCTTTTAATTTTTGCGATCAATTTCTGATCAACTTTCCATTGCAATTCGGAAAATAAAATTGTAGAACACGAAAATTCGCCTAGTGTGTGCACACTGGTCTGAAATCTCGGCGTATTGTCTTGAGATTTGTATTTAATTAGCACGGCCTTAGCTTGACGCCGACTGCCACTATCAGCTTTCCGGATATTAACCCTGCTCCTTCTGCGCATACCAAATAAGCACATCATATTTATTTGCATGAGAAGTTTAGCTGTTATAATAATACATCAGGCATGTTTGATTGCTTACATAACCAATGTTTCGTCACTGAAAAGAATAACAGTGTTTTAACAGAGGTGCAAAGTTGTACCTGGTGCCCGAACTCGCTTAATATTTTGAATGATAGGCCGTCATTTTTGCGTTCATCGATTTTTATTGCCTACCTATGCTTTTGTAAAAAACTAAATGAATAGGGCAGTGTACCCGAAAACAAAGAGCCCAAGATGCTAATTGCGGCAAATTTTAAAGATTACTAAAACAAAACCCTAGGATATATCTAGATATATCCTCCTATCCTATCCTATCTAAGTTTACATCCAGGCTACAAGACTACTAGGTCTACTTAGTTTAGCCAGTTAGTGCATTGTATACCGAAACACTAATTAAGTGATACAGGACTGTTTCGCTAAGTTCACCCTAAGTTGGATTGTCTAAGTTCTCTCGAAACTAAGTTAGGTTGGGGCGTAGATACTGAGACTAATTTTATTGTCTAATTTATTAATGTCTGTCTTTAATTTAAGTAGTGCATTTTACTAATGCTGAAATATTTGCTTTCCTATTATATTAGAAGTATATTATTTATTTGCTGGGATTAATTTCGACGCAAATATTCAGCTTCCACTGAAACAAGGTGATATTAGGTATGTGTCATTATTTCTACAGAGTTCCTATGACCACATTCTGATATTATCGTCAGAAAAATAAATTCAGTATAAAAAGCTAAGAGTACTTATTACAACATTGGAAAAGTTTTCAAACACACCATAAACTTATTTGGTTCATAAACTTTTAAAGATTCGAAGAGTTGAGCTGACAAATTTAATAAAAGGATCCTTCCTCTACGATTTATAAGACGATCTGCCACTTGGGTATTTTTATTTTATTCAAATTACACAATAACTTTTTTTAAGTAGTTTCTCCCTTGTCCCAGATCCCAATCTGCAGAACTAGTACTTACAGAAATATTTTTTGGAATCTTTGTACCTATTCCAAATGTGTAGTTAATAAAAAAAACTTTCTTGAATGTCTATCAGCAACGAATTCGCTTCCATACTGTCCGAGAAAACAAAAAAATGAACAGATGCACCACAATAGTTCGTTAGAATACTGCGCCCACTCAATAAAAATATCATAAACTGTAATAAAGTTAAAGTGCATATGACAACACAAAACAACCCTCCGATTTTCTTTAAGTTCATATTGTTTAGATTTTTGTACTTTTCTGTTATTTAAATAGTCTGTTTCACAAGTTTTGGATATCACCTATCTTCTGACTTAATAATAATATGGAACAGAATTTGTTTGAAGTTATCTGCCAGGTTTGATAAATAAATCTTGTGCTGACCACATTTACAGCAATAAAGAATTTATTTATTTATTTGGAGCATACCCAAAACCTGTGGAGCTGGCCTTGAAGGTGATTTTTTTCGTTAATAACGTAATCTTCATCCTGGCTTTGTTCAATCAAATTCATCAAATAATATAATTTTTTGTTAGTATTACTGATTGTCGAAGCTAATTTTATATAAGTGATGTTTTCTACCACACAATCATTGCAAAAGATAAGAAGAGGATAAGTAAAAAAATAATAGTATTTTAATTTACAAAATTTACTGAATACAAACAGACTCGTGTCTAAAAAGTTTTTCATTATGTTACGTTTAATCAGATTGTAATTTTTTTCACAATTATGGTCTTAATTACCTTTCTTTATTAAAAAAAAATGCAGCCGTTTATAAACACCTTCTTAAAGAATCAGTGAATTAATAATCATAGATAAGATGACCAATGTAGGTATATAAATTTGGTCTAAAATATGAAACATCGCTATTAATTCCTCTTCATAGCAAACAGCCTGGGACCAAAAAAAACCAAGCCCGTCCACTCAACTGTCTAATGGTACAACAAAAAGCTATTTAAAGAGTGGGCCATACGCCATTACTGCAGAAGCGACGCTGCTTATTAAAAATGTGGCCGGAATATCAAATTGCTATCTTCCCATTGTGATCCTCCCTTGGATGTGCTTGCGCACCATCCACCCTTGCGTTAAATACACAGAGTAGCCGGAAGAAACAGAATGAAGTCTTCGTATGGGATGCAGCATGCTGCAGTAGGCGTATTATGAGTTTACGCTTACTTACTCGATAGCGACTGTAAACTTTTATTTTAGTGTAGTTACCGCCAGAGGCGCTGTGGCAAAATGCATACAAAATTGTTTACTACAGTCGTTATTGCGAATATAATAGTCAACGTAAACGCAAACTCATAATATTCAGGAACATGTGTTTTGCTACAAACTTACTTTTGTAAGAGCTTTGGTGAATGAATTCCACCATTACTTATTTTATGTTTAATGTAGAAAATAATGTATAGCTAGTTTCCGCTAATTACTTCGTGTCTCTATTGGAAACTAGTGACGAATATGCGAAAAATAAAATTTTAATAATGAGAAAAAAAATCGTAATAATTTTCGTTTAAAAAATCTCTGTTTACTAATTGCTCTTTAAAAAAATCTACGATACTCGCAAAACTGTACAGGGGATGTTCAAGCCCAGCACTATTGTTTGTTTTTTTAGAAATAAATTCAGTTGTCACATTGCGCATGATAAATGGGCGCACGACACCGTGGTCATATGGCGAATTGGTGCCACTTGTTACTGTGATGGTGTTTGGGGCACTATGAATATGAGCCAATTGGTTTTTGTTCTTTTCTGTCCTGTAATTTTGTTTTGTTGTTTTTTTGGAAGTGATGTCATTTGACAACAATATACTCGTAGTTCTGTTTTTTTTGATTCATTTTTATGGTATTAAGGATCTTTATAATCTGCTACATGAATGCTGTATGTGTACACTATAATGCAACCTTCTCTATTTTTTCTTGAAGAAATTTTCTCAACTTAAGCTTAACTATCGCCTAACGTATACGTTTATAAAGGTACATATATTAGAAAGACGAATGTTTTTTTAGAGCAATATCTTCTATATATATAAAAGGGAAAATCACTCACTCACTCACTCACTCACTCACTGATCACGAAATCTCAGAAACTACAAGTGCTAGGAGTCTCAAATTTTGCATGGGGGCTCCTTTTAGGGCGTAGGTGCTCACTAAGACGGGATTTTGCGAAATTTAACTCCTAAAGGGGTGAAACAGGGTGGCAACGTTTGTATGGGAGAACGCGATTCCTTGGCCCGATTGACTTGAAATTCGGCATAGACATTCTTTCACAAAATTAATTGAACACGTGTTTCGTATTTTTTAAATATTTATCCCTTAACAGAGTTAAAAAGTGATAAAAAGCTACTTTTGGTGTGATTGTCTTCGACCTCGGAATTGAAACTTCTTTGTGCATTTGATTGATTAATTAAGAAAAATAAATATCATTTGTCATTTCAACGTAGTATTACATTCTCTTTGGTCATTCCCCTGAGAGTAGGTAATGCATTTCATTGAATAGTACCTATGGTGTTATGTTGGCAGTGCTGACATTTTTTCCTTATTGCGTTGTAATAAGGTGCAAAATTATTCCATCTGAATATCAGATTAATTTTAAAAGAATACAATATTCTGTCAAGTCGCCTATGCTATGACAATTAATAAAGCACAGGGACAAAGTTTAAGAGCGGTTGGTGTAGATCTGCGCAGTGATTGTTTCTCCCATGGCCAGCTCTAATGTCGCCTGCTCAGTTCAGCCAGTCTACCAGCTCAGTCAGCTAGCCCAATAGCCTTTTTACTTTGCAACCGGATAACATGACAAGAAATGTGGTAGGTATACACCATGTTACAAAAATACCCCTAATGCCGAATATGGTATATAGGGACCATCAAACTGAACAAAACTTTTACTATTGGAACCAACTCTCAAATCGCGAAAAAAAAATCAGCTGTTTCATACATTTTGATATTTTCGATTTTTATTTTTGTATGAAACAGCTGATTTTTATTAAAAGTAAAAGTTGTTTAGTTTGATGGTCCCTATATACCATATTCGGCATTAGAGGTATTTTTGTAACACGTTGTGTATTATAGAGAAGTGTTGGATTATCGAGATTGATAATCCTCATAATGCACAACATATTTTTATTTAGAACTAGCTGCACCCGGCATGCGTATTGCAATGCTCCGTTTTTTTAGCCAGGGACCTTTTCGGTCGTAAGCAGTCTCACCAAAGTTTCATCATAATCGGATCAATGGTTTAGGAGTCCCGTCGTCTGTACACTTAGATCTTTTAAACTATGCATAAAAAAACGCATCAAAATCGGTCCATAAGTTTGGGAGCTAGGTTGCCTCAGACAGACAGGCACTTAAAATGCTGGTCAGATCACTTGGGTGTGTATAGAAATCTGGATTTCCTCCATTCACTCCCTGGATGGCCATCACCAGTTTACCGCTCGGTCAATCCCTGGCGGAGAAGCAATGCTTAAAAGTTACTTCGTTTGTATGAAAATTGACTGGCGTCCTTAATTATGTGGCCACCACTATTTAATAGATATCCTGTAGTGTCTAATAACTTCACACTCACCACATTAGTAACTACATTGTACCCGTGCGAAGCCGGGGCGGGCTGCTAGCAATAATTATATTTAAGACACACCACAACAGTGTTTCAATTAAAAAAAAAATAAGAATTAACGTGTCAGCACAATGCTCATTTACAAAATCCTTTTTTTGCAATAATTTTGAATTAAAGTTTTTTTAATACATAAATAAAAATAATAGAAGGATAAAATTCTAAGCAGGAAATAATATCACTTACTATTTTCTCGATTGTATTTGTAACCTACCAAAGTATAATAAAATATTTAGCTGAAACTCCAATTCCTGACGTCATAATCAAATAAATGACCAAGTTTCATATTTAATCATCAACGGAATACGCCGCTACCGCGGTAAATTGTGAATGTTTAAATAAATAATCAAGCCCCCAAATCCATCTGCTTGGTTTTCGCGTTTTTTTAACTCCATTACTTCGGAGCGCGGCCAATTTGGAAATATTGAATAAGTAAAGCTTCCCCAAATATGAATACGGAGATTAGACTACGAGTAGAAGCGATACACCTTTGATATTTCAGGGAGATTTCCACACACCTACTAGACGTACGAAAGCATTAAAAAAAAAGGTCAAGAGCGAGTCGGACTCGCGCACCGAGTCTTCGATCCTTTCCATCATCATTCTGAAAAAGTTTACTACTTAGAGACATCGTTTTATTTTTCCTGTAATCTTTACATAAATTTCTATCACATAAAATACTATCAGATTTTTCTCTAAAAATCTCTAAAAATTTGTAGTTTGCATAGAGATGCAAACTTTGGACATAAGGGGGAACGGTATTTTTTTTTAAATTTTTCATCAAAAGTCAAAAATATTGCGGCCTAAAAAAATAATAAAAAAAATTTGAGAATGTGCAAGCAGTGTTCTTCCATATGATACTCCATATGCTCTAGTAGCCTTCGTTCGAATTTTTAAGACCCCCTTTTAGTCCCTGTTGCAAAAAACATATAAATATTTTATTTCTCTCTTATTTGCAAAATAGTTATGCAAGCGTCTTCTAAAACTATTCCTTTCAAGTTGACAGCATTAGTAGTTCTCGAGACTTCCATTTTGGTACGGAACCCTAAAAACGTGTTTTGAGTCGTTTAAAAAAACATTGTAAAGATTAATCTTTGTGTACAAAATCTATAGTTTACACCGAAACGAAGCGAGGGCGGGTCGCTAGTCAATTATGAATTTTTTTGACGTAGATGCTTAAATACACATTTTTACACTCACATTTTGTGGACATGTTTTTAAAAAATTTTAAATGCAATGAACTGCCTACAAAATTAAATATTCTTTGCCGGCGAAAGAGCATCAACTAAATGCATTATAGCGAGCTACCGGTGTTCTATCATACACCCGCCATCTCGACAACCGTGTGGGAAAAAACACCATGAAAATATCACTCTGACACCATTAACGTTATACGAATTGTTCTCGCGAGTTTTTATTTTTTCACAGAATGCAAATGGCGGCTCACTGTAGAGCTGTAGATCACTGTTTATACTTTTTCTTTCTTCTTTTCTTTTTTTATTTCTACCTCGTTGCCAATTCGTTTCAGTCTACGTTTTATAGTTTGTTAGTAGCCTTATTAGTTTCTCTACTGTTCTAACTGACGTGTGGAATGGCTAGCTCTTTGTAAGCTTGTCCATCCAGCTGACCATTAAAATATAGCTTTTGTTTTGACTGTTTTACTTTTCGTTACTGAAGTCCAAACCTAACACACACAGGAACGTACATACAAAATATAGATACAGATGAATCTATATTTTGTATGTACGTTCCTAGGTTTTTTGTTATTAAAACTGACAATTTCGTGAAGTTTTGAACAATGAAAAGTACTAACGCGAATTTTTGTTTGAGTGACTAAAGTGCTGAGTCAGTATTTTCATAGAAAAGTCGGCGATCTTTGATACTAGTGAACAGTAGTAAGATTGACAAGCGTGTAACTCATTCACTTGCCTATTATGTTTTGCGGTAATTTTTTTGGTGTAATTTTTTCCTATTTCGGTGTATTTGTTTGGCAAATCGAGCCACTGACGATGCATTCTTAAAGGTCGTCAGTTACATTATGTCAAAATGTTTGTGGCATTTGTCTTCACAGCGTGAAGTCTTAATTTTCTTGTTTGTTTTTGTAGGGGCTAGGTAGACGATTGTCGATGTTTCTAACAGCTCATTTAAACGTCAGTAATAATATTTTAAATAATAACTCTGCTAGACAACTAATATACTACTTATATATTTCTTTAAATATTTACTTATTATACATAGTGACACTCAGACCGTAACAGAAATTAAATTGATTATTTCAATTTCAGCCCGGGCGGAAATCGAACTTGGGACCTCTTGCGTGGTAGACCAGTATGTTGACTATTACACCACTCAGGTCGTCAATTATATTAACGAATGCCATATTCGTAGAACCAAATAACATTCTATTCTGAGTTATTTTTTTATTCTGTGGCCTTTGTAGATATTTAACACTGTAGCATATTTACAAAACTGAATGGGTTCACGCTTTCATCTGTAATTTTAAAATAATATTAGAAAATGTCTTCTATTACAATATTGATTTATAATCGAGTTTCCATCTGTTCTTTAACATTTTCAATTGCAACAGCATTCAAAATTGGCTCCCGTTTTCTGAGAAATATCAGCAAGAACAGAACAGGAAACAACAAACGTCTACACGACAACATATCACCTATTTACGATTCTATCCACAAAAACCAGCCACAAGCGTCACTTATCCCACTCAAAAGTGTGAATTTCAAACTGGTCAATTCCCAATCAAGCTCTTATCAACTTCCGGAACATCTGTCCCTTTTTGCTCATCCCTTCATAGAAAAGCAATCGCGTAGTCGTAAACGGTAAGGGCCGGGAATCACCCCCGGGGGGCAACTAAGGGACAACGATGTTCCTTGACACCGTCAGAAAAAGTATCCGATGGTAGCCCTTAATCCGGCACTGCCGTCGAGGGGGCAGTATCTCGGAAAAAAGTGTAATTTAAAGCTGACTTTAGGTTTCGAATTAAAATGGAAGGTCGTGTTAAGGAGCTGCGAGGTCAACTGAGATGCAAGATAACCTTTTTAGAGATTTAAAACTAGGATAATGTTGGTAAGTCGTGAATACAGGGTGATAGTAGCAACCTAGCAAAAACTTTCAGGCATAATCCACTCATGATTCTGAGTCTACCTAAAGTGGAATTTTCCGTCGAAAATTCATGAAAAGTTAAGTCCTTTTTTTAATTTTTTCTATCACACAGAGGCTGTCTTAGTTGCATAGAACCTAAATTTACAGAAAAGTAATTAAAATATCAAAATTTTATAAGCTGTTGTGTATTTTATAAATTGTTTATCGAGTTGTTACGAGTACATTGCTGCTCAACGAAAAATCAAAATCTCAACTATGCATTTGCGACAAGTAATTGCATAGAGAAAGTTGCTTGACTCTAAGGGTAGAATCATCCTTTTAAAGTTTTCGCTAGGGTGCTACTAACACCCTGTATATTATTATTACAATGTCTTAGGTATACCTATATACCTACTTACCTATTATCAAACGTTGTGCAGTTCTTTAAATATTGGTAAAAAGAAAATCTGTAAAATATATGTAACTCAATTATTACTTATTTTAATACAAGAAACAGTTGTTGACTTTACTTTCAGAATCGATGTTACTAGAGTCTGAATATCACATTATATGGGAATGCGATAGAACCTTGTCAAAATAAATTGAGTAATTAGTTAATTTTAATTAAAATAATCAACTAATTGTTTATTTGTTATCTTACTTAAAGTTGCTGCAGCAAAAGTTCCCTCACCTCGGATGCGTGACACCGTGTTTTTTGATATCCCTGTGGCTAGCTGGCGAACAATCGCGTCTTAGGTTGACAAGGTTCCATCCCATTCTCATCGCGTGTGAATTATACTGTACGTGCTCATTCAATGTAAAGACGTGTCTTATCATAGCAACAAGATTTTTTTCTATGTTCAATGGTAAGGAAATATTGAAAATGTTTTATTTCACGTGTGATAAAATTCTTAAAAATATCTTGAAAGCTTATTTCAGGAATTTGAAAATCTAACAAAATAAAACAAAAACCATTACATCAAATTTTAATAAATCACAATCGAGAAATATTTTCGCAATCTCTTTTGCATTTACATGCGCGTCACTGATGGATGCAAATGTACCTCCCAGTAGGCTCATTGATCTAGTTAGGTACAACAATAGTAACCTAATTGTGATGCCTGGATCTAGACCCATTGTACTGACTATGGGCATGACTCAGGAAATGAAATTACTATGCTAATGAAGGATGCTTTAGAAATTATTGATATAATCAGTTTGAAAAATAAAGGAATGTTAATAATTACGAGTAATAAATTTCACGAACATCAGACTTCAAAATATGGGGCGAGATAGTATGTCCATTCTTTTCGTAAGTGTATGGAGATGGATCCGAATATTTTGAATGGTGTTAATATGAAATTGTGATAAATGAAATAGTAGAGCAGTTTTTTTTTTCAATATTCGACATTGGTAAAACACTTACAGTGAACCAATTTGATTCTTAGCTACAGAGAGGGATTTTCCACTGGAGTCATTATTATTGGTCATAACAAATTACGTAAATTATAGTCACAGCTGTTAAACAACGAGGTTTTATGGTGGCCTTGGAAATAATTTGGTAATCCATGAAAGTGTGAAAGCTTCCTTTGTTCGTTTCTAATTGCAAAAGTTATTTGTTTTATTGAGCGATGACAATACAAGCTTAGAAGTGGTTACGTCGAACGAATAAAGAAACCTTCACACTTTTACTATTTACCAAATTATTTCCAAGGCCACCATAAAACCTTGTTGTTATAACAGCTTTGATTTTTTATGACCATTAATAATGATTCCAGTGGAAAGGCCAAAGTCAAAAGTTTGTTGTGTAGAAATCATGCAAGGTGAAACATACCAAGAAAATTTATGTATGTACGCGCGTTTACTAGCTTTTATTTTTCTAGCAAAATCTGCATCGGAGCTGATTATGGCAGTGTGTGATCTTAAAAAAGACATGATTATACAGGGGCTCTACCGGCTAACTTTTCGAACATTGGCGTGTCTGCCGAGCTTCAACTTTAAACAGATAAATCGAAGTAAGGAGTTTCGTATTGTACTATTCGCCGAAGTTATTTAGAAGATATCGATGTTCGTGTGACATCATGAATTGGGGTTCGCCATTTTGGCCCGATTGGGGCTCTATTCATATGTTTTAATTTGAAGCTCGGCAGACTTTCCGAAGTTCGATGCGTTAGTCGGTACGGCCCCTGAGGGGGATCACGAAAAGGGTTGATAGTCATATCCTTGAATACTGGATGTCATGCACGTACAGTCTTATATAAATTTTACTAACACACTGGCTATTATTGCCTATATCTTACTAACGAACACATTTGTATGGTTTTAGTTTTTAATCTGAAGTAAATAATTTCAATATCAATAATTTGCTTCGCTAAAAAACCAAAATAAAAAGGTAAAGTCTTCTATACTTTCACACTTATTCTTGATAAACTATTACGGTTTCATGTAATAAACATTTTCTCTCATCTGTAACGTAAGCTGTGTATACTTATTATCGTAAAGTACCACATTGATCCATAGTCCATCTCGAGTCAAAATGCGATACAACAGAATTCTCCAGTGGCCGGTGGGCGGGGCTTCGGGTGGGCGTGTCTTAGGGCGGGCGGGTCCTATGAGGCTTCTACTTGTTTGCTCAAACTCTGCATTAGTTATTGTTGGATGGTATACTGAGTTTTGATATGTATTGAAGTCCCTGTAGGTACGACTCTTGTAGCAAAAAGGTTTGTAAATTGATTTTTTTAAAGCGTATATTTATTGGTTAATATTTAATGGCCGCCCGTAAGTTTCTTAGGTCCTTATAACTGATGTAAGTAAGTAAGTAAGACGACTGTATTCGTAAGTAGGAAGAAATTACGAAAAGCTACTCACAAAAAATGCCTATGTTGCCGACTAGCAACGTTACAGCCTTTTTGGGTTTCTCTTTGGTCTACCTTCCAAATTCTAAATCTCAGTGACATCTTTTCATAAACAATTGTAAATAGTTTTAGTTGTCAATAAATTCCTAAACGGAAAATACGTGTTTTAGTGGTTCGTGCCCTATCCTCAACAGCCTACATTTGCAAATTCATCGTAAGTTAACTCACAAGCACAGAATTAGTATAGTACTGACGTAAGTGTTATTTGTGGCCTATGACATAGTCGAACTGTGGAGATCTTATATGTATTATCGCCGTTGTTGGCTGGAGTTTGGCGCAGGCATGGATGGTCGCCTGTTTTGATTTTTAAAGTGGGAAAAGTGTGAAACTTTTATAATGAAACTTTAATATCAATTTCAAACGTCTCTCTCTCTCTCTCTCTCTCTCTACATAAGATGCAATGTTAGTATTATTCAGACGATTTAGATTTTATATGCAAAGAGCTTTCATCAAACATAACATCTAGTGAATAAGGGTCAATTCCCACTGTGGTTTATATTAAAAAAAAACATGTTTTTCTAAAGGACTAAAAAGTATAAGATAATTTCTCCCGTTAAGATTTATAACCCTATACCTAAAACGTAGGACGACTTTTTGTGAGATTTATCAACAATTGTCTTTTGTATGCTCCCCACGTTTTTAGGTTTAAAACTTCTACATAGGGTTATTATAAATCTTAACGAGACAAATTATTTAATGCGTTTTAGTCTGTGTTTTCTCTTTTTTTATAAAAAGAAAATTTTAAGTTAATTATTTTCTGCTTTTTAGTCAACCAGCTAAAACTAAAAACTCCAAGTCCTATCGGAGTACTGGTCAAAACGAATCAAACGAGCCCAAACTCGATGGGATTGTGTGGTATTATTTCAGAGTTCCTGTGGCCTCGTTCCGGCTTCATCATCAGACCCTGGACCTCGCCTCCCGTCAGTGTACTTGTCAAGATGATTCTAACAAGCCGCTTGATGGGGTTGTATGGTTTTATTACAGAGTTCATGTTACCTTCTTCTGGCTCTATCATCAGATCCTGGATACTATTTCCCCACAGAGTACTCGTCAAGAAGAATCAAACGAGTCCAAACTCGATGGAGTTTCATGGTTTCAACTCTGAGTTCCTGCAGTGGCCTTCTTCCGGCATCATCATCAGACCCTGGACCTCGTTTCCCGTCAGACTTGATAAGACGATTCTAACAAGCCAAAGCTCAATGAGGTTGTATGGTTTTATTACAGAGTTCTTGTGGCCTTCATCCGGCTCCATCGTCAGGTCAGCTCAATGACACCATAATATTGAATTGCCTTCTAGTTCTGACCTATGTTCAAAGATTCAAGTCTTTAGCTCATCGGGAAGCTAGTAGAAAATCGTTTGCTTTTGTGGACAAACAAAGAAACAAATAACAAAGCAACCTAATAAAAAAAGTGTTAAATGAAGTGTTAAGTAAAACATTTTGCTGTGCAGTAAGAAAATTTTTTTTGTTGGTATGTACATACGACAGCACGTCAGGTTATACAGATAATCTGCGAGAACACCTTTTATTACGAAGAGCCTAAAGGCGGTCTCAAGGCCAACATGTATAGTCTGAGGTGTCGTCGTGTGTTCATACTTACTCGTAGTTAAGAGTGTCATTAAGTTAAACAATAACGAAAGTTTTCAATAAGAAGAAAAAACATAATAATAAGTTAGGTATAGAAATTATTTATGCACAAGTCCATAATTTAATGTCCTGATTCAATTATTGACGTGATGATTCCTGGCATGACCACGAAGAATATTCTTATTTTTTTTGGGGTACATATTCATAAAAATAAATGTACTTTAATGTACTTTTGAACAAAAAAATTGTACTTGTCTAGTTTGGACGTTCCGGCATACCTAAAGTGGTCGTGCCCGGGACGAGTTTTCAGGCACGACCACCTAACCTTAAATATAGCGTGGTCGTGCCAAAAAACTCATCTCGGGCACGACCACTTTAGGTATGCCGCAACGTCAAAACTAGATGAGTAAAAATTTTTTGTTCAAAAGTACATTAAAGTACATTTATTTTTATGAATATGTACCACAAAAAAATAAGAAAATCCTTCGTGGTCATGCCAGGAATCATCACGTAATTATTGTTGTTTTTAAATAACATAAATCCATCATCATCAACATCATCTCATCTTCCTTCGATCTTGGCAGTGATCAAAAATCAAGAAAGCCGCGCTTTCATACGTACGAGATTAATTCCTCTGAACTTATTGTGTTAATCAGAACACAGGACACACTAGATATTAAAAGGGAAATTCGTGTCAAAAGTTCTGTTTCAATATAAAACTCACTCTTAATGAAAAGTACATTAAAAGCTTGATTTTATAGCATTAGGGCATTTGTGTAACTAAGCTGAGAATAAATGCTTTTCGTATATGATTCACGTAATGAAGAAAGAAAATAAATATATATTTTAGAGTCACAAAATCAATACACAATTGAGTACAATATGTGTTTGTGTTATTATACATTGTCTAATACATTCGTCAAAAATCATTATAACTTAAATTCACCACCGTAGCGTGATGCGAAAACTCTGCTAAAAAAACACTACTGACAGTTTAGACGAACATGACTATTTTGGACACTGAATCCTTTGCGGGTTGTTTATTTTCTTTATGACGAAGTTGTCTTCCCATATAAGGTGTCATAATTTACCTAGCACTAACCAATCAAACACATTGCAGAATATATTTGAAAGCTTTAAGGCCGTTCGACGAACCTAATAGTCAAGTATCAATAAAATTTTCGTAAACCCTTCACAATTCAACGCCTAGATCATTTCTCTTGCTTGATCTTTAAAATATTTAAAAACATTGCGGTTCCCACATTTTGGTGGTTTTAATGTTTGACGTACCAGGAATAAGAAAAAAAGTAAGACTTTAATTAAATTATAGGTACCTACAATTATAAAAAATCTCTTGCTAGCAAATTTTTTTTTTAAAAGTTGTAGATAAAAGTGGACATTATGATAATTTATTTGGAAATCTAAATAGCATTAGGAATTAAAGACAATCATAATTAATAATTATCTCACAATGATATAAATCAAAGTTTATCAGTCACCTTTGTATTTTGTAGGTCTTGTTGCTAATTTACACTAATATTTTAAATGCTAATTTTTATTGTCAGAAATCATCGAATCATTGTCACGTTTAGTAAACTGAAGCATGCAAATTCATAGACTATTAAATTACTTAATAAATAATAATAAATACTTGGACAATTTCCCACATTAATTAAAATTCATCATTTCAATTTTTGCCCGGGCGGAAATCGAACCCGAGACCTCTTGCGTGGTAGACCGGCATGTTGACCACTGCACCGCTCAAGTCGTCAACTTGACTAAGTATATGTATGTTAGCTGAGTTACTCATTTCTTTTCTCCTGTCTGATTGCAATATACTTTTACAACATTTATTTTTTACCAATCCATCCTAACAACCATCGGAACGGTTAGAATGCTGACCTAATTATAATTCCTACAGTCATCAAGGGAGCATTAAGAGTCCGGCGAACAGTGAGCTTCCCATACAAACGTAATACCAAAATGATTTGCAATTTGAGCATAATTAACTATTTTGTGTTGTTATTCGTATTAAGACAGTATTTGTCTAGAGTTCTCTTAAATACAAAATAGGTACCAAACCAAATAAAAATTAATGCGATTTACATTTTGAAATGGAAATAGGTTAAAAATAAAAAAGGTCAAGAGCGAGTCGGACTCGCGCACTGAGGGTTCCGTACTATGATTCTGAAAAAGTTTACTTTTTAGAGACATCGTTTTATTTTTGCTGTAATTTTTACATACATTTCTATCACATAAAATAATTTCAGATTTTCCTCTATGCAAACTTCAGGGATAAGGGGGGAAACAGTATTTTGTTTACATTTTTCATCAAAAGTCGAAAACTATGCGGCCTAAAAAAATGTTTGAGAATGTGTAAGCAGCGCTCTTTCATATGATACCCTATATGCCCTAGTAGCCTCACTTCGATTTTTAAAAGACCCCCTTTCAGTCACTGTTGCAAAAAAAATATATTTCTCTCTTATTTGGGCAAACGTCATCTAGGTACTTTCAAGTAGATAGCATTAGTAGTTCTCGAGATATCTAGCTGTGACAGACAGACAGACTGAGTCGCACCATAAGGATTCCTTTTTAATATTTTGATACGGAACCCTAAAAATGAAAATTCTGTGGAATTGACAAAGGACACATTGACCCTTCTATGAGAGTGAATGTGAACATATTTTTGGTAACTGTTCATGGGCCCAATCGCGTTTGAATAATTTTCAACGATAAACCATAACAAAATCACCGTTTCAGTTTTGTGTACAGAAAAATAGTCTATTTAGTGTCGTTAAAACTGTTGAAAGCTGATATGTTGAAAAATAATGTAATCTCATACCTACATATTTGCTTGCTACCTACATATTAGCGAAGTTCGTTGTCGCTTTTGCAACTATGACAAGCAAGTTTTCAAACTTAAGTAGGTAAGTATTCATCATTGAAATAAAAAGTAAAAAAACTTAATTAAAATAGATGATTCCTACATCATCCATTATACCATACATCAAACACATAGAATGATAACTATTCATCATGTGACATGTCAATGAATATTGTGATGTCAGTTTAATGTACTTCTAAATGATTATTTTCTTTGATAACATTCCTGGTTTCTCGTTTAAAAATTAATTGTTTAAAATAAACACATAGGTACAAAACGAACGATATGACAAACTTTAATCACCACTTGAAGTCAATCCCCAGTGATGTTTCATCATCGTCAATCTAACTTGGTTTAATAAGTAATACTTGTGGGCCGTCCCCGAACTGAGACCGGCGTTGGTCCAGAGAGAGGCTGTGCGTTTCATCTCGCCCGCTATCCCTTACTCGCGCGCTCATCCCGCGGTCTCTAAGGGAAACCTTCGCAACACCGCAACCAACCCGCCATTTCCATACATGCCGCTCCGAACTTCACTCGTGTACTACTACTTTAGATAAAAAAATAAATAAAAGTATTTTAAAGTTAGTTTTTAAAAAAGGTTAAGGTTTGAAAGATTGAAAATGGAATGTGCGGAAGTGGCGCCACCTATGGCAGTGTTGTCGTCCTGCTCTGGAGGCGAGGGCGTGTCCCAGGGGCGCCTCCCACAGTCCGCGGGGACGCACCCCCGCGCCGCCGTCCCGGGCACTCCGCGGCGCGCTCCCGCGACGCTTGTTAGTGTTCCGCAAATCCACAGCGGGATCGCCCGCACAACCGGGACCCAGATCCCTGAACGCACATACGATAATACAGAGCCGCCTACTGGTGAGATATTGGTACCGCGTTTTAAAGTTGGTATTATTATTTCAAATTCAAAGTTTTCTAGTGTTATTTGTTTTCTGGAAAAAAGTGAACTCTTTTATTATTTTAATTGTGTTAGTTTTCAAATTTCGAATTATGTTCTAAATTTGAATCGCGACTTCGTTCTAAAAAGTATAATCGTGCACAAAACTTTTCCACAACATTTGATTTACTTTTTTACGCGCGTTTTGAACTCTTATCAAGTTTTTCTTGGTTTTTCCGGATATTTTCTTTGACGTGCTCGCATTTTTCCGCGGGTGTTCGTGCGCTGTCGGGCGCCTGGTTGCGGGCGCAGGTCGTGAGTCGCGATTCGGTCGGACGAGTTAAACGCGGCGGCGAGCGGGTACACCGGCTCGCCGTGGCCGCCACTGGAATTAGACCCCGTGGGATGGGGACGCAAGCTGTATCCATCGGGAGCACCCAGGTCTTCCGGTAAGTTGTAGATTTTACACGTAAAAATAAACGCATTTCTGTTTCTGGCATTTGTTTTTAGTAAAATTTTCGTTGCGATCTCCAATAATTTTCAATGTGAGTGTAGAGTTGTTTTCGTTAAACTTCTTTCGTAAACGTAACTTAAAAAGAAAAATATAAAACTCTTATGTTTAGGTCTTCCCTTTTTTTAAACGCAATTTGGTAACTATAAAATAAAGAAAAGGAAATGTGATATTTGATGATATTTAAAAGTAAATATCAACTACAATAATGTGTACCTATACAAATGCATTACTTAAAATCAAAATAAATTATATTTTGTGTTGCCGAGCCGGCCTCCTTTTTACTACTTTATGGTTTTTTACTTTAACTTATATTTTTGAATTCCGTACTTTTTATACTATAACATATTTTCCTTGTTTTGTACTCTGTGTTTTTTCTTCTATGTGTCAAGTCTTGCTCATCAGTTTTCAATAATAAAAGTACATTTACCACAACTAACTTTCATTATTTAGAAACCCATTTAGCTCAGTTTCATTTTGAGTAAAGCATTTTTCAATAAGTTGTATTTATACGACTTATTAAGGGAGGAAAATAAACACCTGCATAAAAAGAGAAGATTTTTGAGAGAGAAAAAGTATTTTTTTTTTCTAAAAGAATGTCATAATAAAGTACCTAGGTTTAATTAATTATTTTACTTACTTGCAAATAAATTAATTCTGTTCTATTCGTCACTTTCGAATAAAACCTATTCAATAACATATGTTTTTTTCTAATCTTCTTTAAAAATATTTGGATGACTTTTTAATAACACAATTGTTATTTTAGCTGCTTTTTCGTCATACATGTAATTAGTAAAATAAGCATCTTAGCATTTTTCAAGATGGTGCTGTCTTCTTCCACATAGTCATAAGGTATTGTGTGTCGGTCCAGGTGGTCTCATGTTCGGGCTCCACCATCAAGAGGCGGCGGGCGGGCTGCACGCACAGCCCCGCGGCCCGGTCACCTCGCTCAAGGAGGAACCCCTCACCAGGGCCTGGATGACGCCCAGCTCCTTAGTTGATAATACCAAGTAAGTATGACTAGGACTTTTTCCGTTTTTTTCTGCAAATAAGATACCAAAGTAATATTACTTACTATAATAATATTTACTGTTCGAGACAGAACTAAAATTGTTTATTTAGTATTCGAACTAAGAATTAAATTGAAACTAAAATGATTACTTCCATTATAAGATCGAAAAAAATACTTTTATAAAAATGCCCATATATTTTAGTCTTGGTGATATTTAATAAAACCTATTTGAATACCCCACAAAAACACAAAAGTTAAATAAAAATTTACAATTGTATTACAATATTTTGAGTTTATTCGAAGTTTGATGCAAATCGGGCGTATGAGTAAATATTTATACATCCAAAATGATCTTATTTTTATGGTATTCATAAACCTTTTAGTAGAAAGAGCAGCGCTCTAAACTGATTATGTCCACAAATTGTGTTAGAGCACCACAAACTGAGCAAACCTTAACAAATGTCTATGGGTTTGACATTAAATAACTGAATGGGATTAAGTCGCATTCTATGAGGGGTCGGAAATAAGCTATCAATAAGAAACGCATACTTGTAAATGTTAAAATAAAATATGTCTTGCTTCTAAAAATATAGTCATTCTGCAAAGCATGCCATTAAAATTATCGTTGCTATGAAAAATACAACAAAATGTTTATTGAAAAAATTAAAAAGTAGAAGAAGCACTTAAAAGTGAAATTATTTTGCTACAGTTAAGTAAAAGTCAAGTAAATAGTAATTTTAACTCCGTTGTTATTATGAAGAATGTTAAAGTTGCGTCTGTTCCTATAGTCATTTAATAATAGCATCAATTTATTTATCTGAAATGTACAGCTTTTTACACACATGCTTAATAAAAACCATTAATCATCACCTGAAACTGCAGCAGGTTGATACTCACAATGCGGTCTTTATTACCGCACAGAGCAGGGTCCAATCAGGGGCGAGCGAATTTTGCACGATAATGAACTCGCTCGTAACAAGTGCGTATTCATAAACGCAAAGGGCGTGATAAATCATACCGCGGTGTGGGGTGCGGAACAGTTTTGCTTATGACTGTACTCGGTTTTGAATAGCGCGAGTTTGAAGTACGAAAATTAAAATTTCTCCGTTCTGAATTTGAAAGTTCGTCGTTTGTTTTTTTCGCTGTGATTTGATTTTATTGACTCGCCTTCATGGAGGTTCGATAGGGGAAGTTTTAATCATCCTCTTTTTGTTGCTTTCAACCACTCTCAAGCTTATTTTTCATAAAAAAACTATATAGTGCCTATTTTGAAATTAGACAAACATTCTTCAATAACAATATTGTGTTGTGCATAGTGTTTAGCATTTGCACAAACAAATTAACTGAACAGTAAACATTTGTAAGTCATATTGCGACGTATTGCCGGTTGCCGAATTAGTGGGCATTGTTTGTGGAGGGCTCTCCCAAACATCTGTCATGTTTTACTTACGAATTCGGTTTATTTTTGTGAGTTATTCCAACGGTTAAGAATTGTACAAAATATAATTATTAGTGTTCTAATGCGCAAAATCAAAACCCCTAGTACCTACGTGAAGTCTTAAATAACCAAAATAGCGATAAGATGTGTATTCTAATGTGCAACTTTAATTGTTTGTGAAAACTGGTAGGTACAAAATAATATTTATTATGTATGTACACATACTTAACAAAAATATTACTATTATTTTTTGCGAAACAACTATTAAAATAAATTTGTTGAATACAGTTTTATTACTTACAATCTTTCAATTGACCAAAGAATATTTTATGATTTCATAGAAAGTATCTTTTGATACGATATTTAAATATAGGTACATATAATTTTTTATGTTTATAAATATCTGGAATGGTTTATATTAACCGAATATATTCGATTTGCTTCAATAAAGTAAGAAAACACTCTTTGTAACGTCTAACTTCTTGGCCAACAGAATCAAAAGATATTTTTACTTCTTGAACATATTTAATTAAAACTCAACCCCCAAAATCGAGTAATTAGGCTAATCGTCTGGAATCATCAAGAGCTGCGATGACGAATGTTGACAGATAACCCGCCGACGGCGATGACAGGCTCATTTATAAAACTGACTCGGAATCATTAACGCTGCACCCCTGCGATTATGATGTCATTACATTTTAATTTACGGAAACATCGACTTTTATGGATCTTACAACTTGATAACTAGTTATTCACCGTTATTTTGTAGTCGTTTTAATTATATTAGGTGCGCGATGAGAATGGGATGCAACCTTGTCGAACCGAGACGCATACGGTACGCTGGCCAGCCAGACAGAGATATCCAAAAATACGGTGTCACGCATCTTAGGAGAGGGAACTTTTGCTGCAGCAACTTCAAGTAAAATAACACAAATTTTTGTCCATTTTCGACCCATGTTTCTTTGGCAAAATGTTTAATTTTTTTTTTTAATATTTGACAACACCTCATACATTGCTCCGATTCAAAAGTAAGTAGCTAAAGCACTTGTGTTATGGAAATCAGAGACAATGGTGGTATCACAAACACCCAGACCTAAGCCAATATAGAAAAGTTCGTTTTCTAAATTGACCCAACCGGGAATCGAACCCGGAACCTCAGAGATGGCGACACCTTGAAAATCGGTGTACAAAGCCACTCGAGGTCGTCAAATCCAAGTCTAAATCTAATGTAGAGCCAAAAATGTATTGTCTCGAGCTCCTCCGTGCTTCGGAAGGCACGTTAAGATGTTGGTCCCGGCTGCATTTGAAGTCGTTAGCACCCACCAATCCGTATTGGTCCCGCGTCCACCCTTGAGTAAGGCCTGTGCCCCAGCATGAGGACATGAAAAATGGCTCATTATCTGGTCTATAAACAGATGATGCAGCAGGCCTAATACATAAAAACAATTATTTTTAAATGCTACCTGTGGCGAGTTTACACAGCATGTTATTTTTGCCGTTTTTCTGATGACGAGTTGCTGCCGTGGCGAGTTTAATATTAGGTTCAATATTAAGTAATTTGAACAATGAATTAAGTCCGATTTTCGCTAATTATGAAATGGGCCTGCAAAGTAAAGTTTTTAAACCTATGGCCTGCCTAGGCATTTTAAAACCTTAAAGTTATTTACAAACATCGTCTATTTTCAAAAATATATTGAATAGCATAAATAAATATAAATCCAATTAAAAAAAAATTAGTACTGAGTGTTTGCTATACTCGCTCAATGATTATTATTAATAAACAAAACTTAAGACTTGATGATATTTCTTTATTTATAGGCAAAACATGAAAAATCCTTATGTACACGTGTAATGTAAAAATGTTCATCGGTATTTGTTGTTATTTAATTACACAGCCAAGCCAATAGCTTAATCCTCAAAAACTCTACGTAGATATTTTCGTCCTAAACGAGATGACCCCCGATTTGTCGATCAGTCGCTTCCGCAGCACCACAAATCACAATCGACTCCAACCTTAACCCGTAACAGTCAGAATAAATACTCAACAAAATCCGCTCGAAGATTGATAGCGACGCGATCCGTAAGCGAAAAAAGCGCTGCAGCCTAAACGCGAGCGCTGCCGAAACTGGTGGCGATAAATAAAACAATGGAGTGTCGCGCGCGAGAGTATAAAATGGCAATCGCGAAACCAATTTGTTTACGCAAATTCTGCAGCGGGGAGAGATGAATGGGCTACCATAGCGTAATACCGTCCCGGCGAATAATGCCGCATGTACACGTGGACCTAATTTCGATATAGGTACTTTGATTTTCCTCTTAGCTTTTGGAATTAAACAGAACGAACGGTATTTTTAAAGAGTGTTTCTCAATACCATGAAGACTCTATATTAAAAACATGCTGAGCCTGGGTGGTCAACTTTAAACTGTAAATAATTTATAATCAAAAATAAATTATATTTTCTTGAAATAAATATTAAAATATTTCTGAAAGTATCGTTTTGGTAACAGAAAGAAATAAGTAGGTATGTTATTTACATATTTGTTCATATTTTAACGGCTGTCCATTCGATATTTCACCAAAGGGACTTTTAATTATTATTGTATGAAATAGATTGACGTCGCGTTGACAACCTTTAAAAGACGAACAAATAATGTAGGTAAACAACATATTTCTGTTACCAAAATAATACTATAAGTATTAAATTCAAGCCAAACCATTATTCTTAAGGCAGTAAATATTTATTTTCATGAAAAAATACTTTTACGTTTGGGGACAGAAAAACTGAAATGACAGTTTAAAAGTTGATTATCCCACCTGGAATATATTACTTATTTAATAAAATAGAATTAACTCTACAATCTTACTTATAGTTCTATAATAGTGGAAACTGGAAACTTATCTCAGTTTGTCTTCCTGTATTTGTCACCTAAAGTGATTATTTCATAGAGTTCAGCTATGATACGTTTATAAATAATTACATCTAAAGGATCAAATGAGCTTGTCGTGTTTTTTCCTCTCTACCAACGACAAATGTTTGAAATTATAGTAAGGTTTTATATAATATGTTTACGCTAGTATCCGTAACTTTAAAATCCCGAAATGGTACAAACTTCCTAGAATAGAACAACACTAATGATTCAAAATGCAACACGCTCGCAAGACCAATGAGAAATGAGACCGAAGATTTGATGAACTACGCTCGTTTGAATTTCTCTATCGATGTATTTATTGCACACACGGAGAAGGTCCGATACTCATTTGTGCTTTTCGATTTTACACCTAACTGCACAGTGATAGAGATTCATAAATTAACTATATTGATTGTTTGGAACTATGGTTTGGTACACATGTGTCGATATCGAATTGTGTGGCGGCATTTGTATGTCGCCACTTCATTTACGTTATCGATAATTTTAGAAATGCAGTCCCAATATGATGCTATTGATTAACTTTTAAAATAAACACAACAAAATCAGAATTTCTTTGAAAAATATTATCTTACGTTCACACAAAAAAAATACAATCACTTCTTTTGTAAGCATATGGCTCAGAAACTGCAACAAAAAGACCGCATACTCTTTCCTAACGGTGAGGGTAGTAAATCAATTTTAAAAGGATTATAATCTGTGCGTTTTGTTCTCTCATTTTTTTGTCTGTGGTTAATTTCAAAAGCGTGCTAAATTATTGCTCGCTGTTGTCTATTGACAGATAGTGTGACTGCCGAAAGACATTTACGTCTGTATTTGTATTTTTTTGTCCCGGTTGTGGTTAAATAATACGTCAACAGATGTATGAATTATGTGTTACTTTCGATAAACACTAAAGCGAGATAGCTATGAGAAAACGACGCGAGCGGGAGAGAGACTGATTTGGCAGATTAGGCGAAAAATGACGAAATCAATTCGTAGTAAATAACTTCTACACGATTGTGAATATTTATGATACATATTACTTAAAGCAATCTCTACTTGAATACCTAATGTTGTTTCTAAATAATTTCAAACTTAAGAATTTTTAAGAGGTATATTTTTGAAATTAAAATGTATTGAGCCAAAATCATTGAATCGTGTTTCTGGTTCAATACGTGTCTGGATAAAGATATAAAGAAATATACATCCGATTTCAGATCCGTAGCATCTTTTGGCGGCCTTTGGCATTACATCAACAAGTGTTAATTTTCTTCAACCCTCACCTTAATTTAACTAATGATAGATTTATTTTCGTCCAATAGTAGCGTGGGCGTGGGCCGCGCACACTTCGAGAAGCAGCCGCCCAGCAACCTGCGCAAGAGCAACTTCTTCCATTTCGTCGTGGCGCTATACGACAGAGCGGGACAGCCTGTCGAGATCGAACGAACCGCGTTCATCGGTTTCATAGAAAAAGACCAAGTGAGTGTTTTCCGTATCTTACATAATTTGAAACTGTGGGGCTAGTATTTACTCATTCAATTTCTTGGATCAATGTAACTTGTGCAAATAATTTGTATGACTTCATCCGGTATGCGTCATACATAACTCATAAGAAACACTGTTAAAGTAAAATGATCTTTGATCAAATGTTAGACAACAATTACCATATCTACACTCTATGTTGAGCTGGAATATTTATCTTTGCGTGATTTCTATATGAGTATAGGTACGCATAATATAGAAATCACAAAAAGATAAATATGATTTTGCAATGAAACATAAAAGTATGGTTTATTTTAATGAAATTTTATTGCTAGAGCGTTTATCTAAAGAATATAAAATAGCTATTTAAACACACATTCGTTTCAATAGCCATTACCAGTATTTATCAACAAATCCTTTATTCGAGATCATATCGCAAATCAGAAGATCCATTAATCAGGATCGTTGCGACATGATGTCTATTGTGTGTACAATGCCTTATTTACATAATGCTTACGCCTTAGTGGCATGTGTAGCTGTCTTTTATTTTTACTTTTAATAAGAAAGTAAACTAGACTTTTATACTTATAAAAAATAATGAATTATAAAAACTTAACCATTAACTTTTGATTTTTAAAATTTGATATTTTAAACGTGTCGCTACTATTTAGTTTCAGTTTGTGAAAAAGAGGCTTATTGTACTTGTATAAAAATAATTGTCAATTATTCATAATAAATATTTGACAGCTTTTTAGTTGGAATTTGTCTAAAATTACATTTTGTTATAAATTTGTTTTAACATCAATAAGTCGCTTTTCGTTCATACAACAACCCTTAATGCTTAGAATATCAAAATATTGAAAAGGAAAAGATACAAAGAAAGCTTGTTGAATTTCGGATGATCCCTTATCACGTAGGTATCTACGTATTTTTTAACTTTATTTACGTAAAGTAGGTTTTGTGCACTTTAACATTTGGTAGGTATAGTAGAATTACACACTTTAAAACTAGTAAAGTAAAAATCTAGGTTGCGCCGCCCAGAGGGCGCTTTCACACTTGTTGTTTGTCCGCGCCATCTTTAATTATTCATGCGGTAAACTGTAGTGTAGCGTGTTTTTAGGACGTGCGTCCTATGTTTTGTGTATTATTACTTGCAAACGCTTTTACTCTTGTAAGTTTTTGAGCTTTTGTTTAAAAAGTTTAAGTCTGATTAAGTGCAGCAAAAATCCCCTACTATTTTTGTTACTAAAAAAAATTACTAGTAGCGACTTAAACAATAAATAAACACTTCTTTTCACAGGAAGCTGAGGGCCAAAAGACAAACAATGGAATCCAGTACAGACTGCAACTTCTTTATGCGAATGGTAAGTTCATAATAATAAGTTATTTTTACCTAACAACCTTGCAAAACCTACTGACCTATATATTAACTAAGTTTGTAAACCATTTACATTGTTATTGTAAACAAAGTTTAGGAACCGTTATTATAAGGTGTCTACAAACGATTTCTTTCATGAATACTAAATAATATACTAGAAAAATTACGACTCACACCAAATCATATTCTCGGACGGGAAACGAACCCGGGTCTTTGGAAGTCCGGTCCAATGCTCTTACCTCTAAGCTACCGAGTACTTTTTCTAGTATAATATCATTTTGTATTATATAAACATAGCTAAAATCTCAAAGATTTATTTTTACTCTTACAAAGAAAGTAAACTATGTATTGTCTACAAAAGTGAGTCAAACGTTTTAAATTATTCAGAAACACATCAAGCGGAACAAGGATCTACAACAACTTACTTAGTTTAAGACAATCGGATGCTACGCATTCGTGTCTATTGAGTTTTAACAGTACAGTGCGATTAAATTGACAATAGACAGTGATTTGCAGCAACTTCAGAACGCTTGCAGTACAAAACGACGTATTTTAATCTGTAAAATTTTCTCTTTGTCATACATTCTCGAGTGAAGTTGCAGCGGATCACTGTCTACTCAATATTGTCTGTTATTTTTGAATACGAATAATTAGACGTAATTACGTCTCCTTCTAAAATAATCAACAACAGACTAACGCATTCAATTAATTAGAACCAAGCATCGTAGCTTACGAGACAGTCTGGCCTGCTAAGTGATTTGCGTCAATCCAGCTTGCTCTGAATACAGGTCTTAAGGAACTGCATCAATATTGACGGTTAGGTCTATTTGCGAAAGTATATAGATGTCTCCACCTCAAATAGTACACAAAAGACTAACGCAGTTAACTATTCAGAAACAAGGACAAGAAGCATCATAGTTTACGAGACAGTCTGGGATGCTAAGTGATTTGCGTCAATCCAGCTTGCTCTGTATGCAGGTTCAGGCCTTGTGTCAATATTGTCGGTCTTGTGGCATTGTCGTAGCCTCCTTGTCGGTGCATCTTAGTGATGCATCTACATTTTGTCCTCAAACTGTACATTAAGCCGTAGTAGAGAGTATTGTATCTTTGTAGTCACTAATACCACAAAATATCATAGACTATTTATTTTGTGCTCCTCGGGACAAGTGTGTACAAAGTGGTTGGAAAAATAATGTCAGGATAACTGTAAAACGTATATAAAGAAAATATCTTGACTAGTTTTATAACACTAAAAGGAAAATTGAACTTAATTTTAGTGGTGATTAACGTTTAGCTGCTGGTTAATATGTTGTCGAATATTAGTGCAGTAATAGTTTCGCCGGTTACCTAAATACAACCTTCATCCTTGTAAGTGAGACCGACTTGTCAGAGGATAAAATTTTTAGTTAAAAAATTATTTACTAGAGAGTAATATGAATACGGTTATAGTTAATTATGTACGACCAAAAATGCAACACAAAATAGCTCACATAAAAATTCACGACATTCTAATAACTCAAACAGCTAGATCTTCAAGCTGACAAATATTACCCTCAAGTATCCCTTCTTTTCATACAAATATCACCCTTACCTCTTTAACATACGGTGTATAGAGAAGGCAAGAGTTGATTGTGTATTCAGTGGAGACCACAGACTGCAGCTGTCGGATTGTAAATGTTTGCCGTCTTGCCTTCAGTAGGGCCATGGAAAATTGGCACGGATAGACGCCTGACTTATGAATCACATTGTTGTTATTGGCACTAAACGTCCTTAAATATACGATTGTTAAGTCAAGTCAGTGAAACACTGAAAAAAAAAAGTTTTTTTTTATCAACGGTAAATGAAACTTGGGACGTCGGAGACGATAATGTCAGATGTTTGATACCATTTAAATTCTTATCTCATCTAAGCGACATCAGCCACTTTTAATGTCCCCACTGCTGGAGCATAGGCCTTCCTTATGGATTTATAAGAAGGATGGGCCATAACCCACCAGGTGGGCCCAATGCGGATTGGTGGGACCACATCTAATACGTCACCAATAAACACATTGTACTATGTATCATACATATAATTTACAAAAATTTAGTTCAATTGCAAGTACTCGTACATAATAATAGAACATAATAATATGCTCAGATTACTTTTAAGAGGTCTCAATAAGAGGCTACCCTTCGATGAAGAACATTCTAGATAACGCTTCACGAACTAAAACCGAGTAAAGAAAAACAGCACGCAAATATGGCATCGACTGACAAAACAAAAAGCTATTTGAAATTTTGAAATTCGAATCCCCACATAAATATTTTTGGTCCAAATTACTATTTTATTCAACTTTAAATAGTAAGAAACAAAGAAGAGAATACTTTGTACAAAATAAGCTACTCCCAGTTTGAAAGTGGGGTGTTATTTCGAGGTGCTGTTTTTGAGACTGACCGGACTAGGATAGTTTTGATCGAAGAGGCTACCACATATTTATTTATTTATTTAACAATCTCTATTGTACGTTCATAAAAAAATGTTACAAGAGGCGGATTTAATGCTAAAAGCATTCCCAGTCAACCTTGAGGAAACATATATCAATGAAGGCGGTACATAAGGTACTCGTAAAATTGTGTTAAATACAAACATAACATTAAAATTGCTGTGTAGACATAAGGTTAGTTTATTATTATTACGTACTAAATTTATTTACGCTGTGTTAGCGTCGGTAGTAAAGAAAGAGAAAAAACAGAACATTCGAGAAGCAAAGCGAGTGTGGAGGCTATTTCCGGTTGTAACAAATAGTGTAATAAGCCTTGCTGCGATTTTTACTTTTAAAGATATTACGGCTGCTAAGTTTACTTGAAGTTATAACTTGGACTTCAAAACTCTTGCCTTTGTTACATATTGTTTTGACTATACTATTTTATTCATCAGAAATACAGAAAGTATTGACTTTTGACGATCAAAAATAATAATTAAATTATAAATTTTGTATTTTTATAACGCCACATGGCTATGACCGAATCTCCGTTCTTGTTTAAATCTTGTTTTACTTTATACAGATAAAAATAAAATAAGGTTTTTAAGAACACAACAGTAAATAAATAAATATTTGACAACATCACATACATTGCTCCGATTCCAAAGTAAGTAACTAAAGCACTTGTGTTATGGAAATCGGAGACAACGGTGGTATCACCAACACCCAGACCCGAGCCAATACAGGAAAGTCTGTTTTCTAATTTGACCCAACCGGAGATCGAACCCGGGACCTCAGAGATGGCGACACCTTGAAAACCGGTGTACAAAGCCACTCGACCACGGAGGTCGTCATATACATATACCTAAAAATTAATATCTTTTAAATCTATGGATTTTAAAAACGCTACGTCATTGCTACGCCGTAGACTGCTACGATTCTATTTCAATGGATGGAGCTATTTAGCCCATGTACCTATTGGATTTAGATATACTCGTATATTACGTTACGTTAAAGCAGTTTCTATGTAATTGTTATAGTCGTTTCTTTATAATATTTTTGTTTCAGGTATAAGACAAGAGCAGGACATTTTCGTTCGTCTCATCGATTCGGTAACAAAACAAGTGAGTACAGAATTTAATTTGAATTATATCTAGATAACGTAACTATAGAATAGTATAGAAACACGATAAGTACTAAGTATTGCGATTAATTAAAAGTTTTAGGTGACGTTTTGGTTTTTCGAACTAAGTGTCGAGTTTCACTGTATGACTTCACGTCATAAGTAATGCAGTAGCTAGTAATATTGACGATTAGATACTTATTAAAAAACGGACATAATTCCTAAAAATATGTATTTTTAAAAAGCCTCCTTTAAAAAGCCTCCTTTAAAAAGCCTGAATAAAAACCAAAAACAGCTTTATAATTAAATAAGTAGCTCTTAAAAGCAAGAAATAACATTCAAATCATTAGTTTTCAATATACGTGTTTTATTAATATTGATACTAATTATTTGAATATTATTTCTTGCTATTAAGAGGTAAATTTGGAAGCTGTTTTTGTTTTTTTTTCAGGTTTTTTGAAGGACACTTTTTTTTTTTAATTTTCAACTTTTTAGTGGTAGGTATGTAAGCATATGAATAGTTTTTAACTTTAAATAATATTTTCAATGGTACAATGCCTATAACTCAATTTCCTACGCTCTTTGTTTTCAAGGAGTTCCGTTGTGCCTTCGTAGTCCAAGTGTAGTCCAAAACGTCGCAGACATATTTTCATAAACAAAGAAGTTTCGTCTGAGCATCCGTAAAAACTCGTGCGATGCTAAGCTAAAAAAGTTTTTTTTCAGGATTTTGTTAAAACTACTAGCCAGATCTCTGAACTATGTTCTTACAGATAAAAAAAGAATTATTTAAATAGATTAGCAACTGGTAAAGTTTTGGTAAAACATACATAAAAAAAACCGTCGACTCGATAACCTCCTCCTCTTTTTGCAGTCGGTTGAAAACGAATTCTGTTCGCGTCCGACAAAACGATCCACGAACCGTTTCTCGTCCCGTCCTACCGCAATGCCTCGCGTGGCGCGCACGCGGCGATCACGTGGCGTGCACGTGACCGATTGTCATCGCCGACGTCCGATTATGCCTAATTCCCCACGCCCCACCACCAAAATTGCATTGCATCCAAGCACACTCATTACCGTTATCTCGTGTTACAATTTTATTTTCATTCCCGCACCTCAATTTAGGTGACTGGTCTATTGTGGACTGCGTCATGAAATTTTAGATGTGATTGAACTTCGAAAGGGTTATGGGTGAATCGCTTCAGTAAGCCGCTTTGAATGACATGGGAGTGAAATGGCAAAGGTTGAAATATTAGTAAGCGTTTATAAGGCGATTGTTAAACTGGAGCTTTAAAATACATTTCGATTAATTTTACTCAACCTACTGACTTAAAGCTTTTAAATTTTGCGATTAATTTTACTTAACCTACTGACCTAAAAGTGTTTAGGCTATTTGTTAAAGTGAAAAGCAGAGTTTACAAGTCTACCAGTTTACAAGTGAGGGTTTACAGAGTTATTTATAAATATTATTGATAACATAGCAGAATGATAAGATACATAAAACATTCAGTCTTGTTAAAACATAATTCAGCTATTACTTTTCATCTTAAAAATTATAATTTTCATTATTAATTGCGTTGTAAAAAAAATGTTTAGATACTTTTTTGATAACATTATTATCACCTAAACCCATACAGAGTAAACATATAATAATTTACCGAAAACATCATGAAAGTTGGCCGCTCCTACATATATAATTTCAACACGTCCCGAGCTCTTAGTGTTGTGAAACAGGAGGCCAATTACGAAAGATTTATACCGTGAACATAATTAACTTAGGCTGAACATTGTTAACTAAGAATAACGGAATGTGTTCCAATGTATTTTGTTCGTTTATTGTTCAAGATTAGCGTTTGCAGCACGAAGTTTGGTGACGGGACATTTATTAAATGGAAATGTAAGAAAGCACTTACACAGTAAAAGAAACGGTTAATTATACATAACGCATTATACATACATATAAGAAACTTAATAAACTCAGTAGATTTTATGCAACGTTTGAGATCGATGTAGACAATTGGTTTCTTTAGCCCTCAAATGGCGCCCTCATCTTAAGGAAATTTACTGCTCGCTAAGTACATAATGTATCGAAAATTCACATGTACAGATTGAAGTTAAGGTTCTATAGTTTATTTACAACCAATAACCCCAGTAAATATAGTTCGTAGGTAAGTAAGTCGTAACATAGTAGTAGGCAAATAAGCAAAAAGTGGTCTCTTTAGGCTTTATTATGTACTTAGCGAGCAATAGGTAAATTTCATACTTTGAGGGCCCTTAAGAAAAAAAAATGAAAGTATATCACGAACGGAAAGTACAGTTAACATTGTGTATGTTGACAGATTTGTTTTGCTTGGACCTGTGTATATTTTGTAATACATATTTTCTAAACATAATAAATAATAATAAATTCAATTGAGCACCCAAATCAATCAATTACTGCCATAAGTATACACCTACAAAAATATTAACGTATTAACATAGTGTAACATCACGTAAGTGCCATTTTATCCTTAAGTCAAACAAGCGACACGCAAAACAGTCGTTGGGTAAAAATGGCGGTGCAAGATGGCGGATGGGCCGCTGCTCAAATTAATCGTATTAAAACGTTAGGCCGCGACGGCAATCAGCTAATGTCCGACATTGCCCGGTGCATGCGAACATGGCACGCAACTCTCTGGAAAGATGGGTTTTCGGATTTTTTGGGAGAGCACAATACTTAGATACATTATTGATTCATAATACGAGTACTAAGTATTATACAAATCAGAAAGCGGTATATCAGTAGTACTATCCTTTTATCAGATCAGTTCTCACTATAAATTATTTTTAATATTTTACTGTGTGACCGATTAAGATAAGGTATTTATACCCGTTATACGTCTTGACGATTGATATGTTTATAACAATGTGATCTACTTTAATGTGCTTGCTCAAATCTCTACTACAAAGTCACTGTCACTTAGTTCCGTTTATGAAACAAAGTGTAACTGTGTCATAAATTGAAGTCTCGCTAATGCATAAGATTTGATGAGCTAAAATAGTTTCGTCAACTGACTATTTAAATCTTTAATGCAAAGCGAGCGACCTACAACTGGTTTATTTGTGTTCCCATACTAAATCACTATCATATCAATATCTAAAACATCAATCTGGCTCCCCCTATTTGAGTATGGTCTTAAGATACTGACTCATGGCCCTCCGAATGGGATACGAGCAAATCCTGTAGCACTCACTATAGTTTGAATAGAAAGGCGTGCGCTGTGCACGTGCCCTTATGATTATGTTTACTTAACTATGTTCAAACAACATATTAATTTGGTGCCTTTTGTTGCGAATATTGGTTTGGGATTGGAATTATGGACCAGCAATCAAAGGAGCTTTTTTGATTGCTGGTCCATTATTTTATTCGTATTTTAGTTTATTTTCTCTCATAAAAATTATATCACGCACGCGGAATTTGTAGTATCTTTTTAATGAAAATAATATTTTATTAAAATCCCATAATATTTTTTCTCGTTAAAATCAAGTTACTTTTTGTTCACACTTGAAACAAGTATTTTGCAAAATCAAGTTGTACCTTTACCTCAATACTGTCTGCTACACTATGATAGATAATATATGGCAGATTCTTCAATGGGACATGAATTTTTCAAATAATAGACACATCAAAAAATATGTTTTGTACCTTATTAATCATGCATATTTTTAAAACATCTTTCCATTACGAACTTCATTTCGAACGGTAGCATAACAATTTTTTTTTGAATCCCCACCAATTCCCCAGAGATTGAATCCCATGCGGCGCCCAATGCCCAGAGCGGGACACTGCCCGTCCCGCATCCATCCTGAGGGACTTCATCTGGGACAAGCTTCTACACGCCAGTAGTTATATTTTTGTGTCCTTTGTACTAAGTGTATTGTTACACAACGATACAAAAGGAGACCGATTATATGTATTATAACTTACACAAAACGGTTTTCGATTGTTTTTTACAAAAAATTAGAGATTTTAGAAAAGTTGTTTCTTTTATTTTATAAAGTAGATAAATGTATATTGATCATGCGATTAACGTCATTTGATAGTGGGTTAGTTAGAAGATGAGTTAAAAAAATCTTAATTTGTGCTATCAATTCTATCTGCAGCGAACAGTGACAAAAAATGCGCTAACGTCAAAAATAGAGAATGCATTAAGTAGATTTTATGCTTGTACCAAAAAGAAAACTTATATGTAATAATCTATAGTTATCATATTTTACGATTAAAGCAAAAAATATTCTTAATGCCTAATTGATGTAAGCCACCTGATACCTACTGTGCCCTCATAGAGTAAAATACCCCAAGCTTATTTAGCTTTTACTCATCTCCATACTTTCGTATGACCCTTAAATACATAATAACAGAACACCCTACAAAAAGATATCCTGCCAAATCCTCTGTACAAAAGATGATAAGACCCCGCTATTTCATATTCAATTAAATATTTTGTTTGGGGATGAAAAATCTATCTTTTGGACTTAGGGGGTTTTGGTTAATGGTGGTTTGGTGTAACTACTTGTGTAATGTTAGTCAGTTTACATGCACCTGATGCAAAATATTTCTGTTATTTATACAAAGTTTTCCAAATTATATCAGTATTTATACAGGGTGTTAGTAGCACCTTAACGAAAACTTTAAAGGATGATTCTACCCTTAAAGTTAAGCAACTTTCTCTATTGAACCACTTGTCGGAAAAGCATTTTGATTTTTTTGTTGAGCAGCAATATACGCGTAACAACTCGATTACATCGCGGTAGCGCGCGCGCGTTTACAACTAAACCACGACCTTCGACCGCGAGCAAATAGCTGTTGCTGTACATACATTACGGGTTTATAAAATTTTGATATTTAAATTACTTTTCTGTAAATGTTTTATGCAACTAAGACAGACTCTGTATGATAGAAAAAAAAATGCAACTTTTCATTAAATTTGCGACGGAAAATACCACTTCAGATATACTCAGAATCATGAGTTGACTATGCCCAGAAAGTTCTCGCTGGGGTGCTACCTAACACCCTGTATATTTTTATTTTTATAAATAAGCAACTTTAAACAAATAAATAAAAGATTTAAATAAAAAGTTGAAATAGTGTAGAAAAAAATATAATTATTTTTATAATAACTTTATGTTCATAAAATACAATCAATAAAACAACCAGTTAGAAACTTAGCAAGAAGAGAACTTGTTTTATACTATTAATAATTTCATTAACAATGTTATTATATATTTTTTGTACTGATATAAAGTCATTCTGTAAAAGGTCACTACGAGAACTATGCAAATGCATTTTTGGTTTAGATAATAAAATGTGATTACGTACAGAAGGGTGCATAAATTAGCAAAAAAGAAATAATGTTATGAAAAAAAAAACTTTTATCTTATCTTCACGCCGATTTTAATTAGTATTACTTTAATTAATTAATGGAAGTCGTGTTTACCAGTCAACTTACGGAAAGAATGTTTACAAACAAAATACCCATACTATAAAATACTTTTTAATTGCATGTTTAATAAATAACGAATGTCATTGATGGATTACCTGTGTTGTCCAAGTTTTATTTATATAATGATGTTAAGTCACTGAAACTTAACGTATTTGTGGAATAATTATGAACAATCTGCAAAGGTTGTTTACAAAAATATTCTTTCCGTAAGATGGCTGGAGTAATCTCTATACATAATTATAATTATAATGATATAAAACTCTAAATTGATTGATTTGATTGATTGATTCATTGTTGGGATAGGGGTAGAGCCCTAACGGTTGAAGGTAGATACACCATTTTTGGAGGGTGGATATCTTCCAATGTGTAGGTGATCACTAAAAAAGGGTTTTGGAAAATTCCTGTTGTACAGGGTGCTATGGAGGGTAGATACCTTTCGTGGTGTAGGTAAGCACTAAAAAGGGTTTTGGAAAATTCCTGTTATACAGGGTGCTATGGAGGGTAGATACCTTTCGTGGTGTAGGTAAGCACTAAAAAGGGTTTTGGAAAATTCCTGTTATACAGGGTGCTATGGAGGGTAGATACCTTTCGTGGTGTAGGTAAGCACTAAAAAGGGTTTTGGAAAATTCCTGTTATACAGGGTGCTATGGAGGGTAGATACCTTTCGTGGTGTAGGTAAGCACTAAAAAGGGTTTTGGAAAATTCCTGTTATACAGGGTGCTATGGAGGGTAGATACCTTTCGTGGTGTAGGTAAGCACTAAAAAGGGTTTTGGAAAATTCCTGTTATACAGGGTGCTATGGAGGGTAGATACCTTTCGTGGTGTAGGTAAGCACTAAAAAGGGTTTTGGAAAATTCCTGTTATACAGGGTGCTATGGAGGGTAGATACCTTTCGTGGTGTAGGTAAGCACTAAAAAGGGTTTTGGAAAATTCCTGTTATACAGGGTGCTATGGAGGGTAGATACCTTTCGTGGTGTAGGTAAGCACTAAAAAGGGTTTTGGAAAATTCCTGTTATACAGGGTGCTATGGAGGGTAGATACCTTTCGTGGTGTAGGTAAGCACTAAAAAGGGTTTTGGAAAATTCCTGTTATACAGGGTGCTATGGAGGGTAGATACCTTTCGTGGTGTAGGTAAGCACTAAAAAGGGTTTTGGAAAATTCCTGTTATACAGGGTGCTATGGAGGGTAGATACCTTTCGTGGTGTAGGTAAGCACTAAAAAGGGTTTTGGAAAATTCCTGTTATACAGGGTGCTATGGAGGGTAGATACCTTTCGTGGTGTAGGTAAGCACTAAAAAGGGTTTTGGAAAATTCCTGTTATACAGGGTGCTATGGAGGGTAGATACCTTTCGTGGTGTAGGTAAGCACTAAAAAGGGTTTTGGAAAATTCCTGTTATACAGGGTGTTCCAGTTTGTATGGGAATTGGTATAGTGCTGAAGTTTGAGATACCATTTTCGGAGGGAAAATTCTTTTCGTAGTGTATGTTGATTGATAGTTAAAAACCAAGCAAACAAAGACTCTCGACCCATCATGTCAAAGGATAAGAGCATGGAACAAAAAAATAAGGTCTACTGATAAATACCTAGGTATATTGGTAATCCGGGACTTTCAAAATAAACGCACAACTATTTTAATAGTTGATAAGGAAAAAGCTAGTAGTGTATACAAGGTGTTACAAAAATACCCCTAATGCCGAATATGGTATATAAGGACCATCAAATTGATCAACTTTTACTATTGGACCAACTCTGAAATCGCGAAAAAAAAATCAGCTGTTTCGTACAAATATTAAAATCAAAAATATCAAAATGTATAAAACAGCTGATTTTTTTTCGCGATTTCAGAGTTGGCCTCATGGTAAAAGTTGTTCAGTTTGATGGTCCCTATATACCATATTCGGCATTAAGGGTATTTTTGTAACATGTTGTATTGTATAGATACTGTAGGTACCTACTCTTTAATGTAGTGAAAGCGTCATAGCCATTGCTATCTAAAATAATCATTTTCGTTTGGTCAAAGGTAAGATACATTCGTTAATCTTGGGGAAAATTAACGAATTGTTATTATTCCGTTTACTTACGACAAAAAAATAGCGAATGTAACGCATTACAATTTACAGTATCCTATTTTTTGTATAGTTTAACATGTACTTACAAAAGTCAATAATAATTAAACTAAAGTCTATGTCGATTTTTAATCAAAATTAAACAATCGAAGACAGGAGATTTTCTGTACATTACGGTTTACAGAAAATCTCTTGTCTTAAAATATTCATGTGCTCTGGATAATTTTCCATAAAATTAAAGTTATTGGAAAACTAATTTAATAACTTTGTTGCAGCCAATTGTCTATGAAGGTCAAGATAAGAACCCTGAAATGTGCAGAGTCCTTCTAACGCACGAGGTTATGTGCAGGTAAAGTTTAAAAGTAATATTACTTTTTTTAATAAGTCATTGTCACATGTAAAGACAATATAAATGTAAGTTTTTATTTATGCCAAAAAGAAGCATCAATGTGTTACATCTTGAAAGCGATTGCGATAGATTTTGAAATTAGACAGAAGGGCAGGTACCACTTACAGAAAAAAAAAGTTCAATAATATTAGTTTCCAGTAGTATTAGCTGATCATGTCAAAGACTAGATTTTTACTCAAACTTAGAAAATACTTTAACAATATTTATGTCAAAATGGAGTTCGAGTTTCATTAAACCATCTGTTTTAGTTTTTTCCACCGGCTACTCTATTCATTCCGTTCATAAAATGTCATACAAAGACACCATTTATCATAAACGCCAACGTCAAACTGCATTCCAGTTAGATTTTTGCTTATCATGTTTCTTGAAATTGGGGGCGTGTTATACGAAGGTAATTTTTTTTTATTGAAGAAATATCACATTTTTTTTTATTTCACATTCATTCTCATTTAAGGAAATAAGTAATAGTATATATTTATATAATAAAAAGAGTTATAATGATAAAGTAAATATACCGTACCTTCAACGTACATACGTAACATGTATCAAATAACATTTGTGTTCAAAAGTGAAGTGCGACAGTGATTTCCGTAAATGTCTGTGCGTTGGAGCTCCCCTAATTACCGCAGTCTAAACATTTTACAAAGAAGTGAATGTCCTTATTAATTTAAACATTTGTTTCGGGTGGTTTTTCCGCTCGTAACGCGAGTGGATCGTCTTGCCTGAGTGTAGGGTTACCACGCTTTTGTTTTACATTTTATTCATGTTCATTCATAACCTCTTGTTTTCAATTCAGAAATCTTAAATGGATTTAACAAAATGAAAAACACTAAATTCAGTTAATTTTTATCTTAAAATAATATCGAAAGTTTTAAAGTAATTTAACCAACTAAATCCTTAACAGTTATTAGCACTTTTATTGTAGTATAGTATATTAATTCATCAACGCCCGAGCAAGCTCGTGAGGCCGGATGTCAATGGAATATCTATTGTGTCTCATTTTGCGGGCGTTAAAAGGTTAACCTATTATTATAGTGCCCACCTACGACAATGTATGGTAATCACAAAGTCAATAAATCGTTTTCCCGTAAGAGAATTCGAATAAGTCCTATTTTTTTAATCGGTATCACTATTTTCGTAATATTTTTGTGCGACAATCAAATGTTTACAATCTTATATTGGTACTTAAAGTACCTATGTAATACAATTCCATTTATTTCTCACTAATCCGTTATGGTCCCATTTCCTGGTAACACTACCTGCGTATCGTTGTGTTGCCCCAACAATACAACTGCGTCTGTGTGAGCAATTAAAATTTTATTCCACCTTAGACGCAGTGGTGGCATCCCTGTCGGCGGTCTAGCGGCGTCCCGCTCGCACGTCTTCAGGGGTGGAGTCTCTGGGGAGTCTGTCCTTTCAATGTCTTTGCCCTTTGCGTCAAGGAGGCCCGATAGGGCGCAATGTATACCGCGGATAGTGTACACAAAGTGGATGTACTGTAGTTCTTTAGTCTGTTGGATATTTTATACGGATACAAAGAGAGTTTGCGATATTTTATTAAGTTATAAAGTGATTGTGTAATAAAGCTTTTTAGTAATAGGAAAATAAATGAAATAACAAATCATTGTGTACACACAGGATGTTAAGGAAAATGCACCTAATAATAATTTTATTAAAAGAAAATTCTTACATGATCGTATAAAATAGGTTTAGTAGATTTTACAGACTTTTATGACGAACAAAAAAAAGTACATTTTTTTACTAAAATTGTATGATAATGTTTGTTTTGCATAATTAAATGATAAGGTAATAATGCATTTGCACATGTTAAAATTTTGTTCATAATATGTTTTGTCTGATCGCGCAGTTGAACTGCGACAAATACATTTCCACTAATATACAGTTATAGCACTATAAATCGTACGTACATGTATGAGTCGCGCATCTCCGGGACCCTTCTTTTACTGGGAAAATTGGGAATATATTGATTTTTCCCTCACGATATCCTTTTAAGTACAATTTTATCTGTTAGGTGTACCTTTCAGAGTGGGATATAACACTTTGGTTCTTTAAGTCATATCTTTTTAGCAACTTATTTTTATTAAAAATATTATATTTTTAAATCCATATAGTTATTAACATGATAATGTATTCATAATATTTAATGTGATATTGTTGGAATGTAATATTTTCTCTTTCGAATGTAAATGTCTATTGGTTTATGTAAATATAAAAGAGGTTACTAATGTATTTTTTTTCCACAGTCGGTGTTGTGATAAGAAGAGTTGTGGGAACAGAAATGAAACCCCATCAGATCCAGTAATCATAGACCGGTGAGCCTTCTTATATAAGTTACCTAAGTTTCTTGAATAATATTAAATGGTGTTGTTTTTACTTAAAATATTCAAGAATCCAATTTATGTCTCGACCTAGGACTCTTGTGTTTTTCTTTGAAAATAAAAAAGCCCTTTACCTCTAAAAATCCACTTCTACTTTTTTAACCACTCAAAAGAAGAGTAGGACATTGACACTTAAGCCATTTGTTGTAACTTCCGCGATTAAATTGTCTCACAAAATGGAAGTCTAGACTTCTAAAGATTCCTTTTTCAATACGAAGAGAACAACGTTATTCTTAAAATGCTTTTACAAATTATTTCTCAACCCTTAACTTAATTGTTGAACCCTAGTTCTACTGAAACACCATCAGTATAAAAACCATACCGATACATATCTGTCGCTGCCGCAATAAAAATACGATACTACTCTCAAAAGTTTCGCCGTGAAAATGCATTTCCAGAGGAAGTTTAGAGATTGGCATCATTGCACCAGATGAATTGCCTCGACTACACAATACTCCAATTCATACAAAATAAAGTCTATTTTTGTTTTAGACAGAAGTTCCGCTTTGACCGTATTCGAGAACGCTACTATCCACTGTTTTGTTGCGCTTAGTCCTAAGAACTCCTCTGGGTTGGTCTGAGATTGTCGGTACGGAATGTTTATGTGAGCGTGCATGGAAACCCGCTATTTGTTTCAAGCAGCTCTTCTGCACCATATTTTGTAGAATTTTCGTTGCCGTCTCCACTTTATACTTCGTTTTTGTTTGAATTTCGCTTTTGAGTATATTCCAAAGGTTGTCATCGGGAAATTAAAACTTTTTTGATAGATTAAGCTAGACGACATTGGTAGAAAATACTTTTCGCTAAAATTGGAATTCGTGCGTTAGCAACTAGAATATGAATTTAAAATGCTTGGTTAGCAACTTTCCTTTGGAGAGAAAAAAATTGAATTACTCTAGCTAGTCAAAGTCAGGGTTGGCACAAGTGATGGTCACTGATACGCTTTATGCTTCTTTAGTAAGTAAAAATCTAATGAAGTGTTGTGTGTGTGCCCTGAAATTATTAATAAGGCTTTTTCATCATGTTTGTAATAAAAACATTTACATATATTTTTATGTGTGTCGAAAATCCGACCAGACTTTGATAATGAAATGACTTTTTTGACAATGTGTGATTTGGCCAATTAGAAAAAACAAAACCCACAAAGTTTTTCCGAATGTACCTCCCGCGGTGACATTCACGAATTCTTTTAATGGTTTCGGGAGGAGCATGGGCTAATCAGGCTGACAAATATCGAAATTTCAATGGAACACGGCACTATTGATAGGTGAGGGGAGAGTGGATAGAGTGGTGGTGCTTTTATTTTGCGTCCTTTTTCGGGAATTCAATAGAGATCGGCGTCTCCCGTTTGGAACGTCGTTCGATATTTGAAATTTAGGGTTGCCAGTCAGTCATATTTCTATAAAGCGGTTGCTATAACTTTTTGATAATAAAGAACTTTAGTTCACACTCTACAGAAATATAGGTACGCTATGTTGGTACTATTTCACAGAGGCAATTCCCGATGAGACAGACGGCAAATAGGCAAAGTCATCGACAGATCTCGTTGAATTTTACAAAGCTTAATTAGAGTTTGTTCCATTGACTTTTAGAAAGAAAAAAAAAAAACATAGAGATCGACTTTACGATAATACACTTCCAAATCATCGAATCTATTTGATTAGTTGTTTCCGATCAAGTAAACGAGCTTTTATTAACTTCACAATTTCATTTTGCGGTACTTGGTAGCCCTAACGATTCGTTGGTTGGTTTTGTAATTCGGCCGATTCAATTTTTTTCCACCTTGAAAACAAAAAACTGAACGACGGCCTTTGTCGAAAACTCTCCTTTGCATTCAGCGGATCCCGAAGTTGGTCGTCCTGGCTACATAAACTTGTGATTTGTTACGGTTTGTTGTTAATGGAAGCGCTTTGAGCGCTTAATTAGAATACGATGATGTGTGAAATTTTTACATTGCTTTCACATTGAATATTCATATTGCTATTACGCTTAAAATTTTGAGATTAGATATTTATCGTTGATGCCGATGGCTATTTGTGTTGTGTGTTATCGATAATATACGGTTTTTCTCTTAACTGTAGTTGTGGGTCCAGTGGACTCATGTTCAATTTTTGAATGCGTGTAAAAGACATGGTGTCCCCTAGTGCCTCCAGCACCTAGGTACCTTGCGACAGTAAGCCCTAAGTAATTTAATTAAAGCTGCATTGGTGTGCGGGGTCATCAACTCATAAGTTAAAGATGTCAAATTTTTAATGGACGAATTTTTTTGTTTTTGTTTTAACTCTTTTTAGAAGTAGGTACTATTTTTGTGCATGAAAGAAGTTTCATTTATTTTTTATTCTGTTTTACCATTTCATATGATTTTCTTTCAAAAGCATGTTTTTAGTTAAGTAAATTACTACTGATTGAAAGAAGTGCCATTACAGATAAGATTAAAAGTTTATATTGTTGATTTTGTTTAATTCTTCGATTGTTAGTGTTACAATGTAAAAGAAAAGTGTATAAAATTGAAATTAGTTAGTTAGAAAAAATAGGTGGGTCCGTGGACTCACGACTATAATTTAAGTGGGACTATTTTTCACCACTAGAGTTGATGAAAAAGATAATTGAATTGCATGACTTTATTACAACATTTTTATTGTCACCTAAAAGACTCACATGAAAAAATTGTCACGTTTAATTTTGATTAAATAATGTTTAATCACAAAACAAACAAGACTGCTATTGTTTTTGTTTTAAAATTGAGATACGGTCTATTTATCCTTACTTGTCCTATTTTATTAAAAGATTTTGACAGTTGTCATACCTACGTCTTTTAAATTTAAATCGTTATTTTAAAATATGCCGTCTCATAAAAATCGAATTGTCACTAATAATTTGTAATTTTTTTCGTGATCTATGTATGGAAAACCGTTTGTTGTATTTTATAATTGATTTTTTAAATAAAGAGTTGGATAAAGATTGTTACCAAATAAGACGAGGATAAACAGACTTTATTTACAAAAAAATTAATGCAGTCTGCAAGGTAGTTCGTAAGTTTATAAAGTTAATCATTGTTAACACGATACTGAGGTCACTCACTATAATATCAAATTCTAAAGTAAATTTTATAGGTATCACTTGCGTTTCATAAAAGCACGCGACAATATTCCATCAGCGGGCGCGCCCGCGCTCGCTAACTAATGCGATAATTGAAATTGTGCAATTGCGTGCGAAACGCCCAGCACCGAATTCATTACCGCCGTGTTTTTGCCAATTTGGATTTTTTTGTTACATCGACGCTTTTCATTGTTGATATCTGTTTTGATGGTTCTATTGATTTGTGGTTGTAAATACAGTTTTCTAATAAATGAAATACGGTCACGTATTTTTATGTTTACGCCCTAAAGGAAAATAGGGAATTTTTTCTCCAATTGAAGTAAAGAAATAAAACAGGAGTGAAATAAAAACGACGTTAAAAAAAATTCACTGGTTTACCTAGTAGATAAAAAGTAAAAGTTTTTTTTTAATAAACCTATGTCTTTGTTGATATTTAAAATGTTTGCGAAAGTATATTAGGGATATTAATTTCTCTCTATAACAGGTTACCCCTAATTCTATCGTTGACGCGATGACGTAACGACAAGCCAAAACCGTTCGAATATCGATAACACGAAATAATTGACGTAACGGTAAAAGCGGCCAACAATCCAGAACCCTTCGAATCAGCAGCAATTTGTTAAGTGGATTTTTGCCCGAGACACGCTCGCGGCTCGTTGCGCTCCTGTACACAATTTCATTATCTCTGCCCGCCCGGCCGGCTACTATTAACTTATGCGATGCTGTTTTCAGCTATACGTTTTTTTATTTTATTCCTAAATGCATTCTATGCTTAAAAAGCAAATAATGTTGTCCTGACTTTTTAATTTTAATTACTAGTGTCTCCGTGAACTGTAGACCTCGCATTTGTGACATTTTTTAACATTTTTCGAAATGGCTGAAAAACTGAATTAACAAAAAAGATCTATAGATATAATTGTCGAAGCCTCTACTCTCGACGGGATAGAGTTCACATCAGGATCGCATAAACGTCAAAAATCTGTTCATTTTGGCATTGAAAATATTGAACTAAAATATATGGAACAAGCATTCCGCTACTAAAATTACAACCAAGTGAGCGGGGCTAAGAATGCTGGCATTTAGTTATGAAGCACAAAACCACTGAACACTGGTTGCATATTAGCGACCATAATCTGTTTACTTATAGATTATTTATTTTATATTAATGAGATATGATACATTATCTCTGCTTCTTCTGCCTTCTCTGCGTCTTTAACACCATTTGACTACACAGGATGTCATTTCTAATAAACTCTCTCTTTTCATTAAAATACTAACTGCAATTACTGTAAAGAACGCTAACGTCTGTCACCGGGCGCGTGGCCGGCCCGACTAAATGCTGCTGTGCGGATTGTAATTTTTTGGCCCCGTGGTGCTATTTTTTAAGCAATATTTGTTTGCGATTTCACTTCGCGAAGATTTTAGTTCGCTGATTGTGATAGTACCGTATTGACGTTTACTCGATTCGAACTCGAACTCCATCGCGTCGGTAGCAAACCCCCTCATAAAATTTCACGAGAATCGGTTGAGAAATGCGACCTGTAGAGGAGAACAGCCGGACATCCGGAAATACGAAAGCATTTTTGCCCAAGCTGAAACGGAGACGCTTCACTCGCGTTTCTCACTCGCTTGGTCTAAAAAGAGGTTTCGTTAACATTCTGCTTTGCTGACTTACTGACCTTATCATAAAGCTTGAAAAAATTAAAAACTTTATTATTGTTTTTTTACTAGCAATCCCATAATTGTCTCTAATAGTTTACGAAGCAGGAACTTTACTAGATGGACTTTCAAAATCAATTCGTACTCACGCAATCGGCCCCCTACGCAATCACTTAAGAATTTTATGGGCCGTGATGATTAAGATGTTTTGTACAAGAGTTTAAACCGATTGAGTAAGGGTGCTAGTGGCATTAAACTTGATTGTGTAAAACATATTGTGACTGGAATAAATGTAGAAGGATTAAGTCTTACATGCACATTCATTAGGGAGGGTTTTAATAGTTTACAGATTATGGGCGGTCATACTGTGAGAAAAAACTGTGTTCAGTTGACAGAACTTAACAAATTTTAATTCTATTCAAAAAGCCTTTTTACGCAAAGCAAAGTAATTTAAGTGTGGTATTATGAAAAAAAGAGTTGCAAATATAGCTTGACATACTTATAGAGTTTATAGCATTTAAACAAATATTGCCTACTCCTCAAATAAAAGAAAAACATTTGACATATGGATACCAACTATATCACAATGGGACTTTAGCACCCCAGTTTGGGTGTGACAATCGATTCGATTCGATATACCCTCTGGTTAAATTGAGTCGTAACAATGTCAGATGGGAAAAAAACTCACTTACCTAACCTACAACGAGAAAGTATAATGCTTTAGGAAAAAATCAGTGATTATTTTACAGGAAGACTAATTACTTCTTTCTTGTGATTTACCTTGCATGGTTGTTACTTGGCAACATGATAGGAATAGATTCTATTTTATTTAGTTCGTGGAAATGTCCACGAGAGTGAAACTTTTGTATACACATAGACAATCCAACGTGGTTGACAGACCCGTTAACAAAAATAATATAGATAACACAACATTATCATACATCATAAAAACGCGCGTGGGAGGAATGAGTTTGTTCTGAAATATCTAAACCTATGTTCTTTAAATAGAACGGTCCAAAATACTTGTCCAGCCAATATTGTAATTCAGTTACAAGTCCACAGCCTTCGAAGTGTTTGTAAATGAACAGTCTATTTTTGAACTTTAAAATTTAAAATGGAAAAGGCTTGGAATGTTCAGGAAATTTATTAAAAGTACCTACTAGCTTTTTGGTAGTTTAATTAATTGTGCCACATATATTATTATTTTGTGCTTGTTTCATACTCATTACAACCTAACCATTACTAAGTTCCTGTTGAATGCGAAGTTAGCAACGATCACTTTATTTTTCTTGAGATAGATTTAATCAACCTACTTCAGTGTGATGAACATTTTGGAGACACAATTATGTGGCGTGAATAACCCCAAACGCTAATGAAAAATCTATTTCCAAAATTTCTAATTCCAAGTGGAAGAATTGTTCTCCGGAGTTTTCCAAAAGAGCTTTCCCAGTGCAGTTTTCCGGTAATTTCGGTGTTGCCAACGGCGCCGGGCGGAATCGCGGCTATTATATTATCTCATTAGACGCCGCTCTGCCGCGCGCCTCTTTACCCAAATAAATTCCATTTCGAGTGGATGATATCTCTATTACCTGTTCGAGTGCATTTGCTTCGTTTTTAATTTAATCAATGATTACATTTTAATACGATACGCATACGTTTACAAATTAATACTTCTGATAATAGTAAAACTACGTATATAGACAAATAAACTACTAAAAACAATAAGCTAACAATAGTTTTGTTTTCGTCATTGAAAGATATTAAATTGAATTTAGAGGTTTTTCCACATGTTATTAAGTAAAACAAATACAGTAATAAAACAATAAAAATGACACATATTAGCTTAAAAACTTTTATTATTGTTTAAATAAAATCGTAAATTCATATTACAGATAGTTTGCAACAAGTTTGTTGGTGCGCGACTCCGGAACGATTCGCTTGTGGTAACTGTGGAAGTTTCGATAACTTCTTAAGTCTCTTATTAATAGCTTTACACTTGCTTTTGCCTGCATAATACTAAATTTATTTAAAATATTTAAAAAAAATGCAGGTTAAGGCATAAAGTTGCCTTTAATGGATTCTTCAAAATTTGAATGATTGAGATAAACGTAACGCGAACCACGAAAATCTGTACGAAGAAAAGGGCGCGACAAAAGAATTCGGCACACTTACAGCGTAATGTAAACCAAAAAAGAAAACCGGTCCCAAAAGTATACCCTGGGGGACACTCGCGCGCTTCGCCGGTCCCGATACAGACACGACGACTGGTGATTAGGCTTCTTATCCACGAGATAGCGGCAGAAACTGTGCAAGACTTAACAACTAGGACCGTTTTCTTATTCCCTCCGACCAAGCATTTTCTTCCTCGCCGACTTATCTAATGCTTTCGTTCATCTTAAAATTCCTATGTATATTAGGCGCTTATGAATTTTATCCCGTCTATTAGTACGAAAATTACCTTTCTTATTTACGGAGTTGACGATTCGCAGTGTAATCCCTATCGACACTTAAATAAATCACCTCAGTAATGAGACGTCTCATTTTTGATTTATAACGGCACTGAGAGTACCTACCCCTGATTTTTTCTACTCGATAAGTATGGGTGACGATCGTAAATTGAAATATGATAAAGTCGCAGTAATAAGCCTTAGTAGTCGATCCGACCCCCCAGCTGTGCATGCTCGGGTGACAACGCGAGATATCATGCTAATTTGGAGAAAGAACAGACGTTTGTGATATATTGCCTCATTAGTTATCATAAATGTAAAGCAATGGTACCTTTTTTATTTCATTTAACTTTGAAATAAGTATAAGCTTATGCACAAAAAATAATTAGTACTTATAACAAAGTTTTTTAGCTACACAACGAATGAATTTGAAAATAGGTTTAACTTTAATACGGTCAAATTTTCAAACGAAATTTGGAAGATAAAATACAGTACATTTGCCTAGTCTAGAAATAGCGTGTCTCTTAGGCCGACCATCATTAATTATTATTATTTCCATTATCTTCCTTTTGAAATCTTTTCCTCCACTTTTATCGTATACCATGTTCGACTCTTCTATCTCAATTTCAAGCTCATTCCAGATTCCAATACGTGATTCGTCGGCTCTCAAATTATTCGGTGAAAATTCACCATCTCGTTAGAATGTGCGATCCGGTCGGAGCGAGCCAACCGCTTGATAAATTGTCTGGAATAATAATGATGAATTGCAACTAGCCCGATCCCGATGTTGGATCTAATCTATGGAGCGATTTTAATGCTTATATCCCTCTTAACCTATGTTTTATGTCGATTTTATTCGGACTTCTTTTTTAGAAAAGATTTTAGTCTATTTGCGAATAGTTACTAAATATCATTGAGATAATGTTTAGATTTTTTAACAAAGATAAAGTTTGTTAAATGCCAAGATTGTCTGTATATGTATAAAAATACATAATGAAATTTTATTTGACTTTTGATATTACGTAGAGGACGATGAAATTACTCCAAATTAGCGACAAATCTATTAAGAACAGGACATCTCGGGCCCATTTAATTAGTGACGGAGTTTTATCTTCCCTCTTTGCTTCCATTCGTTAGCAATTTCAACTGTAATGCTGCCATATTGGCGAAGCTTAAATATAGGCTTGTCTTATGATAGAATTTATTTTTACAGAGAATTTTGTGTTCGGTTTATTTCAAAGATTTTTGTTAAGGATTTTTATTGTCTTCAGGGGCTAGTTCATAATGACCATTAAATACAGTGAAGTGAAAGTTCCATAAAATTTGAATGAGCATTTACGCGTGACATCTCCTTTGAAGACAAACATTCCTAGTTCATTGTAAAACAAACTAGCATTAATTGTTACTTTTATGATGGCATCGCGTGTTTCGTGGTTGGTGAGCAAATGAATTGTTATTTCGCTTTTGGTATAATCTGATATATGTCTGGATGTGGTATAATAAAAGTCGTGTTTTGTTTATTTTCTAACCAACTTAACTTTTGATCGCAGTCTTATGTTACAGGTTACATTAGTGGCTTTACTAATCTGAACATAAATACAAAGAATTGTAGTTGTTAAAACTAACGATATATTATACCAAAATTCCGAAAGCTCATAAAGAGAATCGTATATCCTTATGAATAAAACAAAAAAAAAGCAAAACATCACTTAAATTCAATTAGAACGAGTGGCTCGTTCAATTAGTTATCAGATTTGAATGTAATCATCCTTCCATTTGATTGATGGCTCCAATCTTCCACAATTTTACGTTCGTCTAATTGCGGTATAGAGGCAAATTGCATATCCATTACTTTGATGACAATGTGTTATAAAAAATGAGGTTTTAGTAAATCATGTTTCTATTGGACAGTGATATAAAAAATATTATAGTTTTAATTGGATGAAGTAGGTAGTAGATAAAGTACAGAAGTAGGTAGTAATGGTAGATAAAAGTATGTTTGTTACTTACTTTACTGTTTTGTTTTTATTTGTCAATAATGTATTTCTTAATTGTATCAATATCTTGAGACTTAGAATTGAATTTGCTAAAAAATAACTATAAAAAAAACTAAAAATCTGTATTTTGTGAGCAATATATATAGTCGACTTCCGATGAGTGTTCCAATTTATTTCAAGGATAATCTCACAGTATCTTCTCTAAAATGTCTGACACAACTACTACGAAGATGCACTAATATCTTCGTGTAAATAGCAGACACCAGATAATGCAATTTACAAAGCAGGCAATCACGAAGCAAGCCACATTGTTGTGTTCCGTCAAAGAGCAAAGGAAGGAGCTCAGTGCGTTAATAATTAATTGGCGTTTAAGCGCTGACGTCGTGTAGTCTGAGCACTAACTGCGAGCATGCATATGCGGAGATGGGACTAGAATTTGAGAGCTGGGACTTGGAAAATATTTAGACTGTGACTGTACCATGTCAACCGATATTTTGGATTTATATAACAAGGTGTAAAACATGCATTATTGCTTACTCTTGAGCAAACGATGCAGTCTGAGACAGGCAATAATGATTGTCTTTTCAAAATAAAAGTTGTCGTACACTTTTATCATGACTTTACACAACTAAGATTAATATTTTAGTGTATAAAAAAGAAAATATATATCTCAATTCGCAAATATAACTAGAGCTGTAACTACTATTACACTATGTTAAACGTTTACCTAATAAAACAATATTTTTGAAAGAAAAGAGTAGTATCTGCGATAAATACTTTGGTATTTACAATAACCCTAAAGAATACTAAGTATAGTCAGTTTCTGGGAGCATGCATCCGCAAGAACGGAGCTTTTAAAATGTATTTCGGTAAATATATCGCAAGGGTTGCCTTTGACGGTGGCGCCTTCTCCAATTGTCGGTGTAAATCCAATTTTCACTGTATATTGGTAGTCTATGGCGTAGGGTGTAGTGCAGTGATAAGCCGGATTTCTTCCCGAAAATAAATATTTGCGATCACTAACATTATTTCGATCAGAATTATTTTTTGGAAAAATAATTATGAATGTTGACTTCGGAGTTTTTGTAATGTTTCTGGTTTTAGTTCATTAGTTACGGTTTTCAGATGATTTGGAACCTTAAGTTTTATTCTTTGAAAAATAAATTGTAATATGATATGAGTACATACTCTGTTCAAAACTACATCTTTTTTTATTTAATCCTATGATGACATACAAATAAATGACTACGCATGATAATTATGTATCCATTAACATGTTACAAAAATACCCCTATGCCGAATATGGTATATAGGGACCATCAAACTGATCAACTTTTATATAATACTAAATAAAATACTAGAAAAAATACGACTCGCACCAGATCATGTTCTTTTACTACGGGACCAACTCTGAAATCATGAAAAAAAATCAGCTGTTTTATACAAAAATTAAAATAAAAAATATCAAAATGTATGAAACAGCTGATTTTTTTTTCGCGATTTGAGAGTTGGTCTCATAGTAAAAGTTGTTCAGTTTGATGGTACCTATATACCATATTTGGCATTAAGGGTATTTTTGTAACATGTTGTATATCTTTGTCGCACGAAATAAATTCACTTACACTCGAAGTGGGGTAGCTAAAATTGCATTGAGCCACCCATTAACGCCTTGTCAGATCCGATTTCAATCAATATATTGGATAGATTGGAATTATTGCACTTAGATTATAGATCCACCCTATTTTTTAGGGTATTACTATTGATTGCGATATTTTTTAAGTCTATGTTATGTTGGTAGTACTTTAAAGTTGGTTCGTGACACGTGTAGAATCAGTTAGTTTTTTTGGAATAAATAAAAAAGTAAAATATACTAGCTATATTAATTGGCGTTTTATATAATTTATTTACTAACAGACTAGCACCAAATCATCAGTCAGTCAGTCAGTACCATAATGATAAAATAAAAAATGAATTATCAGCTCCATGTTATATAAACGCGTAGAGGTAGCTCTCTACATTCGTTTTCGTTTGGATTACAATTTTTCCCGTTGTCACGGAGAGTTAATGAAAGAATTAGCTTTCATTACAAGTGAAACGTTCCTTAAAGGGATTCCCGAATGAAGACGAAGTGCCTGTGTAACCTTTCCGATGGCAAGGATCAATGTGGGGAGAGGTCGTCTTATCTCTGATTAGTTTCTTCGGACGTGTAAAATGACCTTTATATACTTATCCATTTCTTAAGTTGATGTTTTATAAAAACATTAGTTTGCATAAACTTTTCCAATTGGAATTGATTGATTACAAATGTTTTTATTGATGATTCATAAAAAAAGTTTTGAAGCTGTCTGATGGTGTTTACAAAGTTTAAAAAATATTGTATCTTCCTCTCAGTCGCCCATTTTAAATCTTTTTATGTTGTTGAAAGTGAGAATTAGCTTTAAGGTTAGTTTGAGAGTTTTAACTTATAAACTTAAATGACTGACAAAATAGCACTGACTATTTTTCCTTGCACTTTATCGTAACGCTGACTTCATCCTGATGCATCAATTAACCCCCCTAATCCCTGAAAATTGTCTGGAAGCTAACCTCTTTGTTTTAAATTAGTGCAGAATTCATTTTCTTTTTTAATTCGTCTTCCAAATTCAAATAAGACTTCTTTTTTTATTACGCCGCATAAAAAGGGTAGATCCAGTCTCGTCGCTTCGTTCGGGACGCTAATTCCTTCTCGTTCCCCGAGATACTGATTGGACGATATATTTAACAATGCTACCGACACGCTTCTCTGCGAAAAAATACATCTTACGTACCTTTTTCTCGCCGGGATTCCTTTATTTTCTTATTTTCTATTTACTGCGCAACGAAAGGTTAGAAGTTTAGGGCAGTAGTGCGCGCGTTAATGAGACTAATAACAATTAGTGGAAGGTTCGGTTTGGCTTGCTCGATTTTGGTGTTTAGCTATTTGGAGATTTGGCTTCGGGAGCATATTACGGAGCACCCTGCTCATGGAGGGTCTTAACGGGAGGTCGTTTGCTGCGCTGCCAGACTCCTAAGATTAATGACATTACGCCAAGACAGTTTGTAAGAGACAAACGTGACAAAAAATTAACTTCAAAGAATAGGATTCGATATAACGATATTAAGTATATCAATTTTCTATGATTTGATTTCTTTTGATTTGCTAGTATTTAGGATTACAACTGGTTTTATTTTCTTTTTAGATAAAACGTGAAAGTTGTTATAAAGCTGAATATTGAAAAAGTAATACTTTTAGAGCAAACTCTACATTGACTGGACATCATAAAATATTTAACACTCATATCTCTGGCGGTCCAAATATTATCAGTTCGCCTATAAAACTGCGATCTGGCGTTAGAGAAGGACGTCTATACACATTCTGATACATAAGAGTGAGATGTACAAGCCGTTATTGTGCGATCTTTGGAAATTCGTCGGGGCCGTTTGGTTTCTTTCCCATCGTTTTTATCGGCCTCGTTATATTTTGATGGCCTTTCCGTAGGTTCGTGTAATGTTTATGCTGCGGCATCGTGTAGGTACGTTAGTGAAGTGCGGTTGTTTGTTCATTCTGTTGCTGTTTATTGTTTACCCCGATTGTGAGTTTGAGTACTGGAATACAGATGAGTTTTAAACAAAACACCTTTGCTGTTTCCGTGTACTCAATTTTTACGTTGTTTCCTTTTTATTTGAACGGCACAATCGTGAATTGTTTAGCTTTTTTCTGTAGCATTATATTCCTTCAATATTTTGTTAGAAAGAGCTTTGTGACGCATCAATCGAAATAAAACAATTTGAAGGGTATATCATTTTCAGGATATACAATTATCTAAAAAATTGTCATTGCTGTTTTCAGGTGATTTTAAGACAGTATAGACAAAAAATGTGTTTTCCTTCTCAGGAATTGAACTTGGAACCTCAGAGATACTAAATACATACTAAGTAAGTAAGACATGTCAGATATGGGTGGATGTCGTAAATATTTATCAAGAAAATTTTAATAATTGTCAATTAAATTTCTGTTATCAAACCGTTTTGTCTAAAACTTAAAGCATATTTTTGCATGAATCAAGTATTATCAGGAAACTCGACAGAAGTACGTAAATATGCTTACCTTAAAGTTCCCGATGATAAATACTGGGTAGGGCTCGCGAATATAAAGCGTCTTGTACAGTTATAAACAACGATGGTTGCTTACAATATCATAAAATTTACATATCGATGCCTAAGCAACTTTAACATAGTAGTATGAAAAAACGGTTTATTAAAATAAATTGAATAATATATTATTTGGTTGTTCATAACTTTAAATATTACGACTGCATTAAAGGGAACAAAAATATGAGAAAATCCTATCCATTGTAGGCTGATGGCGATATTTTTTCTTTAAGCAACTAAATTTTGTAAGTTGAGCAAATATAACTCATGTATTTTCTCCAGGACTGTCCAAAGGCAATAAGATAGAAGGCGGTATGATAAAGTGACCAGTGGTTCCATATTTCGCACCTTTCGAGTACCTACATTAGATCTATGACAGAACGGTCTTCAATAAAATCGTTTTTCATTGCAATTTAGTTACAAGTTTCTTCTTCTCAGTCGGGCACTCTTGACAGAGTGGTGGTGGCTGTCGATGGACAGGGTTGCGGCTCGCCGTCGCCACTCGCTCCCAGGGCGGCCGCACGACGTGCGATGTCTCTCCATCTGAGTCTCCAGCGTTGCGAAAACACTGTACTGCGGTCGACTGCGTATTTTTCTTTATGAGGTCGATCCAACGAGTCGGAGAGTGGCCTCGTGGTCTCTTCCCCTGTGTGGCCTAGTACTACGAGCCTCTCCATCGATCAGTTACAAGTTTAGTCAACGTAAAAATACTAATGGAACGGAACATGGTGGATTGGTGGTTTACAGGTGAACTCTGACATCGCAAACTATGTAACAAAACTCATCTTTACGTAAGTAATCGCATCACACACCAGTTACCACATTGTCCCTTATTACACCAGCCTGCCCCCACCACTGCCACTGCCACCTGCAATAATTATAGATAACATGATCGATAATATGAAAATGCGTGCGTGAAATATGCAATCATAAATTACGCTTGTCCGCTTACCTCGGGTTAACCGGCTTTTATAAACTACCCGGATAATTTATAACTATTACCCGGGTAACGATCACGTGGTATCACTTTATAGAGCATTCGACCGGTAAATATGGCCGTATGTATTATGTTGTATGAGCGTTAAGTGGGGGTCAAATTATTATGCTCGTGGATACGGGTTTGGGATGCCAGCGGCTAGTTTGGGGGTGAAAGGGTTGCAAAGAGTTTTGTTGTTAATGTGTTTTCCTTTTCAACACATTTCAATATATAAAAAACTTTTTACTAAATAATGGGAACGTTATGTAGTTCATCATGTATTTGTTTCATTAATCGATAATGTAATCATTATCTGCGTTGGTAGTTGAAAAGTAATCCTTTTTTTTTTCTCAGGTCCAATAGGATTTCAACGATATGTTATATAAGAAGATAAGTTACTTAAAATTAAAAAAGTAGTTTCATTTTGAATAATGAGGAGTCTTTTTGCAGACTACATAAAAAAATAAAATTAGATAAGTACCAACAAATTATTAGACTTTTTTAAAAAAAGTCTAATAATTTTTAGACTTTTCTTGAGTGTCTTTATTGATTTGATATGAAGAAAATCTATTAATCCATCAAGGCTCGGAAAATGAGACACAATAGATATTCCATTGCTGTCCGGCCGCATTCGGCCGCTCGGGCGTTGATGAATTAATATTATTTTTCAAAGGTTTGGTCGATTACATTTCGGTTAAATTTTCCCATTGATCACGAGATTTAATGCACTCTAATTCCTCATACTGAAGGTTACCTTAATCCAATTTATTTATAGAGAAAACGGTAAAAGTTATGAAAATTATAAATATCGTGCCAGTTTGGTCAGATAATTATTTTGGGGACAATGTAATGTCATAATAACAAATATTTAATATTCACATGGATGTTAAGTGGATTCTAAGTTACTGTTATCACCGCAAGATGGGATATTTTGGTGAAGTGGACATTTTGCTCGCTGTCGCCATACCCTCATGAATTTCATGATAACGTAGTAAGGATGTAAATTTAAAAAAATATGGTCGATTGTAACTGTTATTGCTGGGTAGAAAGACGGCTTTTTCTATGATGAACAATATACGGCACGCAAATTCACAAGTTACTGTGTAGTGTTCTTACATAGCTTTTTGGTAAGATTTTAACTATAAATTATAAATTTTATAAATAAATTTTGACAACATCACATACATTGCTCCGATTCCAAAGTAAGTAGCTAAAGCACTTGTGTTATGGAAATCAGAGACAACGGTGGCATCACAAACACCCAGACCTGAGTCAATATAGAAAAGTTCGTTTTTCTAAATTGACCCAACCGGGGATCGAACCCGGGACCTCAGAGATGGCGACACCTTGAAAACCGGTGTACAAAGCCACTCGACCACGGAGGTCGTCAAACTATTAAACGAATATAATAAATTAGACCACGACACGTTAACTGGATTTATTTATATCTCTGAAATGATCAGCCTGAACGTTAATGTATGTTTTCCAACACTGAAAGACACTTCCGTTTGCTTAGTTTTGTCTGTTATGTGTTTTAAAACAAACTACAAAACTGTTCCACTCGGCATCGAAACTAACTAACCAAAACATAGTAAAACACTCGAAAACAGACTATCTACAGCGGGCACTTAATGTAATCGCGCTCAATATCCTTTGTTCACTTTCAGACTCATTAAAAAGGCGATGCAATTTAATGACTTGATAGTGTGCGTTAACCCTCGCTTCGTTGGCAAATACGATTCGGAGTGCCGTTCGATTTTGGTCTTAGGGTGGTCTGGTTTAGTTTGGTTTTCCTTTGAAGTGTTGAGGTGGCGTATTGGTATGTAGGGGTCGAAGATTAGTAGCGCACGCCTACTCGGCGGAGCGCTGAGCGGGCGATGGTGCCCAAGAGTGTAGTTACAATTAGAACGGTGCCCACAATGAAGTGATGCCCGCGTAATGTTGCCTCTTGTCTTTGTATGGTGATTGTGCCGGTTCTGTGGCTATTCGAGCCACTTGTGGCCACGGAACTTTTGTTTTGCTCTATTTTTGAGGATGGTTTGCACTTTTTCGACACAATTTCTTTAGAAGTTTCGTTTTCTTTAAGGGTGCAGTGGATTTGCAATATTTTCGTTTACAATATTTAAAAGTTTTTTGTCTTATAACATAAAATTAAAAAATAAAATGAAATATCAGGCACTATATTATATCTAGCTTAGTACTAGAACAGTGGTTCCCAATAAGTTTTTTCTACGTACCCCTCCGAGAAACACATCAAACTCACGTACACCTTATTGCAGGAATGATATGTAGTAAAAATGAAATCAGATGTAGATGAGTACCCCTTGATGCAACGTCGCGTACCCCTGGAGGTACGCGTACTACTAATTGGGAAACACTAGACTAGATGATGACATAGTGAACTTAAACTGAAAATCTGTCTCCATTCTCGAAGCTTTCCACTATCAGTCCCAAGAATAATGTATTTTATCAATGGCGGGCAAAGGCGCTTAGAGTCGCGACCGATTGCTCCTCGTCATCGGTAGGTACGAGTAGATTGTCAATTGGAAACTACTACACAGCAAGCGCTTTCGATTCCAAAGAGTATCTGACGCAGTATACTCGAAATTTTCAGAGATATTTAAAAAATCACTTTTGTTTTCGTAGTTTATCAGTAACGCCAAACTCCTCAGAGACTATATACGTAAATATTACTAGACATTAGAGATTATAATCATAAAAGATAGATATTACACTCGTTTATTAAACTCATTAGTAGCGACACATTGAAGTACTTCTGTGTACTTACCTTTATGTATATGACGATGGACGGTTTCTGTAACAGTTTTAATTTACCTTTAACTAAAAATTTTATTCTATGCTTTAAAATTCATTTGTTTGTTTTTCTAAATTGACTCAGCCGGGATCGAACCACTCAACTACGCAGGTTGGGGTATTATACATACAGACTATTAGAGTAAAAGGAAACATGTGACACTTTTCTGTTTACTATCAGGAGGGCTATGAAAAGGCGAGGCTTTATCGCGTTGCCATGGCAACGTTGGGATGCTGCGTCCGCAGTGCCCTCGACTCGCAGAAAAACTACCACTTCATATTTACTACCGCTCAATATGCGGAGAGCAAGAATCTGTGAAAGATTTCGATTTTTTAATGACAGTCCGAGAAGTATGAAACATTAACACTAGAGTCCTAAAGGAATGAAAAGAAACTCAAGGTTAAGCTTCAAAACACTGTTTAACATGTAGTTATGTGATGCTGTCACTATTTTGCCAAAATTGATTGAATGTGACAGCATCACATTTAAACAGTGTTTTTAAATCTTTTCTGATAAGGTCGTAAGATATTTAACTCTTATACATACCCTCTTACTAATAAAGATTGTATAGCAGATGTATAGTTACACAGTGTTTTGTCCTTTTCTTTAATGTCAAACTTGAATAGTTTGACAGAGAGTAAGCATTGTGTAACTATACATCTGCTATAGAATCTTTATTAGTAAGGGGATAATAATTATGTAACTTTAGTTAGAACAAAAGTCACATACATATAGTCGTATACATGAATATGTGAAATAAGCGATGTTAATATATATAGTTGTTCTATCTCACAAACAAACTGTATAATAGAATTAACACTACGTAGATGATGGAGGTCTCTGACCTCTCTTCCCAGTTCAAGGCCTCCCAATCAACTGTTGGAATATTTAATGCGGATTGTTTGGAAACACAACGACGACAAGTACATTTACAAGTAGGTAACATTATTTTGTAAAAAAAAAAATCATTCATCTTTTTGCCGTTGCAATTTTTTAATCTTTAACTAAATAAAACAAAAGGTCACTAACTAAACTAATTTTTTAAATTTTGAGATTTTAGCATTCACAATGCTATTTTTATATAATAATAAATAATATACTACAAAAAATAGGACTCGCACCAGATCATGTTCTCGGACGGGAATTGAACCCGCGACCTTTGGATATCCGGTCCAATGCTTTGACCGCTGAGCTACCAAGTCACTAGTGACTCGGTAGCTCAGCGGTCTTATAATTATATTATTTATTATTATATAAACTTATTTTTTTTATTGAATTTTGATATTGAATTGATTTATAAACACTATGTTGTCAACATGCCATATTTACATTTCATAAAATTATGTGTTTGTTAAGCAATTCTTTTTACTTTCTCGATCAAACAGAATAGGTCTAGAGTTCGATTAACCCCTCCCGTACAGTACTAAATATAAATCATTCTGTGCTGGTAGTAGTAGTGTTATAAGTTCCACAATACAAGTGCTAGGGTCGTATTTTGGGATCAAGGAAATGTTTGTCAATATTATTATTTACCACAATCGGTCAATTGTAAGGGTCTATTTACACCGGTGGTGAAGCAGTTAACCCTTGGATTCGTACACGCTGAAATATTAACGCGCGCTATGGAAGCATGCGGAAAAACAAAGTAGAAAACTGGGCCCGCTATGGGCCGGTCGCGTGGACGCAAAGATTAACGATAGAAGAAGGGGCATATGCAATTGTATACAATCATGATGTGGGTTCCTAGCTTAAGATGGTAAATGGAATCTAATAACATATGTCTAAAGATTTAATTACTTACTATTAAGGATTTCGGTAAGGCCTAACATATGACGCTTTATAAAAGGCGACAGACATTCATTATTTACTGTATATTGTTAATCATTTACAAAATGTAATGTTGATAAAGTTTTCGTAGTGTCTTCAGTTGAATAAAATAAAATAAGTTTAGTATAATTATGACACTTTTATTTAACTTTTGATATGATTTTACTCTCTTTTATAAGAAATGTTTATGGCGCATGATGAGGCTGTCTATAATTAGAGTTGCATGAACCAAAACCTAATATTGACTTGTTTTTAATGTATCATGATCTTGTTAACTCTGCTGACTGTGCAAATAAATAAATAAATCAATTTCCCTAATACTTAGGACTCTCTCAGTTACTTACACGAATTATTCATGTGAATTACGTAGTTACGTTAGTAATATCAGTAAGATTTGTCGAACAGCAATGTATTAAATAGCAATAGAATCAAACTTAAAAAAAACTTTTAAAATTGGGATATTACAAAAAGACGTGCTTAATACATTCTGGAACTAGAGTCATTAACACTTCTGCAGTCTACTCTTTGCCGTCCGCATGGCGTGTCGGTATTGAGTGGCGGGGGCTGGGCGGGGGATGGCCCCGGGGACCGCCTCCCGAGGGACCGCGCCGCAGGGGGACGAAAGGTTAAAAGGGAAAAGTTATAAGAGACCGCTTGTTGTCAGATCCCGCGTTCTTCATTCGTTCGATTTACGAATGTAGGCTCGCGATTCTTTCTTAGTTTTCATTTGAAAGTTGAACTTTTCGGATCATTTTTCAATGCATTTTATAAAACTATTTTTTCATTTGTTCGATATTCAATGTAAACCTGCGATTTTCTTTTTTTTATTTCTAAGATTTTGCTGTTTCTTATATAAAGAGACCCAACCTATTATCAACGAGTGGCTCTGTAGAGATGTAAACCTCGAGTTTGTGTCATTTTTGATCATTTTTCAAACTGGCTCAAGTATAATGTTCCCCATATCTTCGTCATTTTGAAAAATTTCGAAAAACTAAATCGACAAAAAAATTTATACATATAATTATAGAACCTGCTCACAAAATACTGAATCGGTTGAGAAATGAGGAGGAGCTCGATGGCGCAGTGGTTAAGCGCCTGGCCCAGCGATTGCAGAGGTTAAGCAACTTCCGCAAGGGTCGGTCATGGGATAGGTGACCAAAAATTTATTATCTTGAGCTCCTCCATGCTTCGGAAGGCATGTTAAGCCGTTGGTCCCGGCTGCGTTTGTAACCGTTAACACCCACCAATCCGCATTGGGCCCGCGTGATGGATTATGGCCCATCCGCCTTATCCACCCATAAGGAAAGCCTGTGCACAAGCAGTGAAGACATTAAAATGGCTGATGGTCTATGGTTGGTTGAGAAATGGGACCTGTAGAGGAGAACAGACGGACACCCGGAAAGCCGGACAGCCGGACAGACATACGAAAACAATTTTGCCCAAGCTGAAACGGAGACGTTTCGCCCGCACTTCGAATTAACAATTTAATTATTTTTGTATTTACCGTCTTACTCATAATATTATCTCCATTAATTATTTTAGGTCTATAGTCTGAAAATTCTTTCTATATTAACGGCTCAATTTAATTTTCCATATTATCGTTTGATTCTGATTTTGTTATGTAACTTAGTTTTAAGACTATTGATAAATATTTTCGTCTAATGGTTACATTGTTTTGTTTCAATTTTTTTTCGTATAAGTATTAAATAGCGAAATAACTTCAAAACTGACACACTAAAAGTACCTCCTTTACTTTGAGTGTGTCAGTTTTGAATTTTTTCGCCAGCTATCGGATGTAAATGAGGCGAGTGGGTGTAGGGGGACTCTTGAAAGCTAGCCTGTGACCTCGCTGTAGGTAATACGGTAGCGCCTCTTACAGCTGTATTACAACTATTTCAGAAAATAATTGATTTTTTTATGAAAAAATAATGATTCAAATTGAAAAGTAATTTGATGGAACATCTATACTAATAAGAGTGAGCCGCGAGGTGGATGGAGGAGGGGGAGATATTTGAAGGCTAACCTGCGACCTCGCTCTAATGTGGTACGGCCTCTTACAGCTTTACTGAAACTATTTGCATTTTTGTAAAAAAATATTTAAAAGTAATTTAATTAAATTGTCCATACTAATATTATGAATGAGCCGCGTGGTGGATGTACGGGGTTAGGGGGATACTTGGAGGCTAGGCTGTGACCTCGCTATAATGCGGAAGGTAGAGCCACTTCTGCAACTATTTGTGTAAGTAAACAATAATTTATATGAACCATTTTGACTTTTCATGTTGTTGTTCAAATTAGTTCAACCATTGATTAAATCAATTGTAGCTTTTAGCGTCATTTAATATTTAACAGTAGATTTTTTTTTATTGCGTACGTACCTACATCAGTAATGATACGTTTTTTCTTTTTTTTAAATCTAAACGAAAAGATCCTATTAAATTAATCGACTGCTGTACAAAGACAATTAAATAAATAATAATTGTTACAAATCCAACCGTACGTACCTACCTGATTATTTATGGTTTTGTTACTATTTTCTAAATAGTATATCTTTTGTTCTCGCTCTGTCATTTTTATTTTTTTAGTTATATGTAAGTTTTCTCAGCAACATCCTCAACCAGCTCACGAGTCTGTTACAATAATATAATAGTTGTTCATGATTTAATGAAATAGCTGTTATGTTTTCCACAAATTTTCCATAGTTACACTTTACCAACTTCCCTCACAGTTCTCATCGTAAACTCAAACGATATGGAAAGTATTTGCTGTCTCTAAGATTATATACGCACAGAGGAAGAGGGTAGTTTTACGATACCAACGGTATCCCCGACGCGATAGGTAAATATTCCCTGTTCTTAGGGCGGAAAGATTCGGGGCTAAGGTTTTAGTTTTTACGGCTTTATTATGTAAGTGGATAGGATGCTTTATGTGGGGTTTGTTTACATTCGAAAGCTGTGGCAAACCGATGACAATTGGATGTTTGGAAAATTCCGTTGGGTTTTGAGCTCCAATGTTTAAGTTGTAAGTATCTATTTTACATTGTATAAAGTAACCAAAGAATGCTGCCCGTGATGACTTATATGGGTTTTGTAGCTTGCTATTTTAGTACCTGCTTACTTACCTATCTAATTTCCTCGCCCGGGGTAGTTACTTTCACTCCATCGAAGTCTAAATAGGGTTATCTTTCGCTAATCCATAAACAAAAACATTTCGAAAAACTGGCAAGTCTAAAAGTTGTATATAATTATCGAACCTGCTCATAAAATTTCACGAGAATCGGTTAAGAAAAGCCGGAAAGACAGACATACAAAAGAATTTTTGCCCAAGCTGTAGCTTTGCGCTCGCTCGGTCAATTATATCCATACATTTACTGAGCGAAGTTTGTTATCCTTTTCAACAATTAGTATTAATTGTTCGAAAGTTGATTAAATGCGACTTACATCTCTAATCTATAAAACTTACAAGTAAACTACGTTGAACGCTTTAGCAGTCAGCTAATGCATTTGTTTTTCTAACTTAATAATGAGCTTTATAGTCATCAGGTGTCCACATCGACAACACTATTGTTATCATATTCCTTTGAAGTCTTTCCTACGTAAGTTTTACTTACTCATACATATTATTTCACATGTATTGACAAAACTGCTCTTTTACATCAAGGCTGAGTTTATAAAAACCATAAGGTTACCCCATAGATCCCACTTACTGCCCTTAGGTCGTAACTCCACGGCTTACCGTTCATAGTGGATAACACCACTGTCAGGTGACCCTTACACAGATATTAATGATCTGAGCTTAAGGTATTCAATGGGGTCTTTTTATATGGGTGGGGTGCGTTGTCCTTTAGATATAAGTATTAAATAGCATGGAGGTTTTATACTTTATTTACGATAGGGTATTCTTAAAATGTCTACAAGTAAACTTTCACGTTGCTTTCTGAATAAAAAAAATATTATTCACGTCAAATATAGTTCTAAGATCTTTTCATGAATGTTTCCAATGTACTGAAAGAGTGCAAAATATGGGCCAGTATTTTTTTTTATAGTACAGTCTTTAGTGAAATAGCATATGTACCTACCTACACTTTTGCAAATTCATGAGGTTGTTTATGAACCAAAAGTGTTAGTTGAAATCCAGTGTACTAAATTAGTACTTTTATGATTTTATGTCATTAAAATCAAACACCAACTTAAATACTAATCTTCAACAGAAAACAATTTCCGGCACCATTTAGATTAATCAGCCGTTGTAAGTTGTAACTTTCTCTACTACTCTTTAAGGACAGGTATCGAATTGTGACATAGAGATAAAAAAATGTAGATTATTATTATGAAAATACATCGATATTACTGAAATATTGTCTCGGCTTACACGATAATGAAAAGTCCACGTTAACTGGAAGCTTTACGACGACGATTAAATGAAATCGATTTCAAATGCCGACTTAATTACCCTCGCCACAGAAACTAATTTACGACATCATTTAGATTTATCGGCCGTTGTCAGTTGTCACTTGTTCCAAAAATAAAGACTCCATTGAAGCCGCTCTAACTCGCGATATTGTGACATAAGGTGTTTAACATAAATAATGCGGGGACAGATGTGCGTCGCCGCGGGCGGCGCAAATACACGTACGCTCGTATCTGGAACGATCCTAGTAGGGTCGTATGTAGAGCTGTTAATACGATTGCGTAAAATCTTAGTATTTCGTTTGTTATTCTTTGGTTAATTTACTATTCTTCCTTTCCATAACTTTAACTGATTTATCTAAGAAAACTACTTCGAACGCAACTCTCAAAAAACATTGCCATATTTTGTTTCTTTTATTGTCAAGGTACAGAAATGAATGACACCGTTAGAACCATTTTATCAATTTCACGAGTTCGAAATCTGTTATGTAACAAGAAATTATTACTATTATTATATTTTTATGCATTTGATGTTTTTTTCCCATAAGAGAGAAAAACAAAACTATAATAGTTGTTGCTTTTTCCTAGGTACTTTCCTTTTTACTATATGAATCGAATTCTTCATAGTTTGACTATTACAGAACAAATCACAGTAGGCACGGAAAGACTGCTCTATTCGCATACTCCATTGTTGGCACAGCAATATTCGGCGACGCTCGCGGCCATGTAAAATATTTCTGCTAAAGCATTCATCGTGATCGTCTGCCCGTACGCCTCTACGCACACACAGCCCAACTTACAACCACACACACCTTATTACCCCCACATAGAGTCTACTTTCCTCCAACAATTCAAAAGACAAGTTTGCCGAATAAAGCTATTGTTGTAATCCGATACCCCGATAGTTGCCGATATCCTTCTCTCTCGAAATTGTTTGATTTCGTTTTGACATTCGTTGAAAATAAAATCTTCGGTGACGAATTCAATGTAGTTTTGTACTTTTTCATTAATTCGTTTATTGCATTACTAAACATCACTAAATATTAGTAGGGGTTTTTTCACACATAATGTAAATGTACTACATAGTACAGGTCGTCGTCGTCAGAAGTGACTAACACTTTGTATTGTAGCACCATATCGAACTTAAAGTAAAAAAATCATATAATAGCATAGCAATCATATAATAATTAATTGAAAAAAAAATAATTTCACAAAGCAAGGCAAATATTTTTTGGGAATAAATGATACTAAAATTATTTATTGTTGGCCCAAACTTTGTTCAGGAATTTTTGTCATAATATTACAGTCTACGAAAAAACCTAGACTAACTAAGTTGTTAAGAAAAAATATGAAAAAAGGGCGGAAAGTACAAATTCGTGAACACGAGAAACAAATTATGTGAAACGCTTCAAGTGGAAACACGTGGCTCCTGTGATGACAAAAAAAACAACGGTCATAACTTGTTTGAAGTGTTAATTTCTTCCTAACGAGTCGTTTCCTATTTTTTTATACTTTTCAGTACTAAAAAAACCAAGTGTGAATTAACAGAAAATATAATTTTATATCAAACTTAATGTTTTTAAACTTGCACAGGTGAAAATATTACAAATACGGTTTTTCTCTTCATTCCATTGTAAAAAAATGTTATTAAAATAGACTGATACTAACATTTTTCGGTTTGACGCCACAGATAGTAAAACTAATTAAAAATTTAAAGTTAGTCTTTTGTTTTGTGGCAACAATCGTTAGCGTGTACAAAATTAACGACAAAAAGCTTTTATTTTCCCCAATCTGGTGTAAAGCGCGCGTTTAATAGGAAACACTTCAAACTGATTTATGTGTCCGCATCATTTGAGTCGCATTATCTGTTCACACGGCCGCCACGTGATATTTATGGAGCACTCGATATTAGTGACAGCTACCGATATCTGGTATTTTTTATTCAATGATTTCAACAAGTGCTGAAGAGGTGCTCCTTTTTTTCTCTCCTCCTCGTCTCTGCTGCTGCAATGAGCTTGGGAACAGGTTTTTTATTGAAATTTATTTCATCTGACATTAAGAAAATTTCAGTAGCCCTTCTACATACTTTACAATATTTTTTTAAAGATTCGTAAAAATGACCACGCGTTATTGTTTTCGAGACAGACACTGAGCAAGTAATTACTACCGTGGTGATAGGCGGTAAGATACGATGACGTCATCGGATTCTATTCTCTCGCTAGTCTCGTTCGGAAAGGACTCGCGGTCGCAAACGTAATAGTGTTTTAAGCAGATTAATTATTTACAATAACTTTGTAAATAAACCAAAATCTAATAGTTTTATTTTGTTGCAGATTTTTTCTCAAGTTTTTTCTGAAATGCAACCAGAACTGTCTAAAGAATGCCGGCAATCCACGGGATATGAGAAGATTTCAAGTAAGTTTCAGTTTTTTTCGTATTTCTTGAAGAAGTTTGTTCAGTTTCATGGACTGAACATATCCTAATAATATGTCACATAACTTTAAAATCACCCTGTAGTTTTGGAAACGCAAACGCAAGAAGTTAATAAACTTGCGTGTCTACAACTCAGCTGTCGACGAAAAATGGCAGCTTATTTAGGAAAAGCGCGGGAACGTTGCCTCGCTTCATGGTTTGTATTGCTCGTGAACTACCTACGATCTTAGTGTTACACTTTACAGCAGCTTTGTAAACTGTTTGTTTACTTTTTATGTTCGTTATAAACATATCAGAAGTAGTGAATAACAAAATACATAAATAAGGTTATACAAGGTGTTACAAAAATACCCCTAATGCCGAATATGGTATATAGGGACCATCAAACTGAACAACTTTTAATAATGGGGCCAACTCTGAAACCGCGAAAAAAAATCAGCTGTTTCATACATTTTGATATTTTCGATTTTATTTTTTGTATGAAACAGCTGAATTTGTTTTTCGCGATTTCAGAGTTGGTCCCATAGTAAAAGTTGATCAGTTTGATGGTCTCTATATACCATATTCGGCATTAGGGGTATTTTTGTAACACCTTGTATAGATTCATTTTCTGGAACAGAATAATACTAAACCAGCTAGCACCTACAAGGCGTTGCCTATGGATCCTGGCCGTTTTAGTGAGATTTATATTTTTATATCGAAAAACTCTCTTTTTTTCATTCAATGAGCAAACGCAACTTTCATTAAGTTCAAAGTGAAAAATGATTCTCATCAGAAAAGGATTTTAATAAAACTCTACGCGGATTTTTTAAAACCCATAGTCTAGTTAGAAGGTATTTTCCACGTAGTAATTTGTAGCAGTAGAAAGCAAATGTGTCAAAAATTTAGCAGTTTTGCTATCTTCTAGAAATGGAATGTAACGATACCTACTAAAATACTAGGTCTTAAAAATTCACGTAAAGTTTTATTAAAATGATGTATTATAATTTACAATATTAAATAAAATTCAGTGCGGCGCCACTTTCGGTCCAGGTACCGCCTTAATGTGCATCTCTATTGCCTAGCCCGCGTTGTGTGTACTGCCCTTAACGTGAAGGGTTGCGTTCACGACTGCTGAATATTTGAAGCGGCTCCAATTTGCGAAGGAATGAAATTAAATTTATTTATTCCAGTTTATTTATTTGCTTTCCGACGGTCTCTGCTGCTTCTTTTACTTTACTACTTAATTTGTTTATATTTGTTAAATTATGCACTTCTAAGACTTCTACGCGTGCAGTTCATTAGAAATAAAACACTTTTTATGGATTACAGCATTTGTTAAATTACATGGAAAATTCGTTTTATCCTGCAACTGATATGTTATTAAATATGTTACCAATAGGTGTTAATATTTATAATCTTTAACATGACAAGCCTAAATATCTTGATAATTGACAAGGCTGATGCGGAAAAGTTTTATCAATAATGCTCAACTTATCCATTTAATATCCTCAAAACATAGATTACTTACTAATGAAGCTAAACTTTCAGAGTTTGCAACTGCAATACTTTAATTATGAACTATCTCGTGTTGAACTGTTTAATTCTAAACTAATTAAGGGCAACCCTGCAACTACGAAGGTGCATTCACTGTCTACTTATGAGTACAAATTTGCTTCTACCGTTGGCTAAGACATATTTGTCTTACGTGTCCTTTGCCAAACTTTAAGCAAACATGAAACTTATCCTACTCACATAGAACACATTTCTGTATGCATTAGAAGTACTAGCAATATCTAAGTTTGTGTGCGTAGTTATGTCTATATTTGGGCTTACTGTGTGTCATTGAATAATTCAGTGGTCGTTCCCCACCGTTTCAAGGGTAAGAATATATGGGCATAATATATATCTATGTACATATTTATGGCTCTCGGAATCGAAATAATGCAGTCTCTTTATCGGCCTGAATAATATATTGGGCGTTATTCGCGAATGCATTTCAGTGTGCACGTTTAAGTTTTGAATTTGGTGTTTCGCAGTATAATAATAGGTACTTATGTACTTCCGATACACATGATAAGGTTGATTTAGGAAGTTATATTCATATAGTAATGTAAGATTCACAAATTTTATCTACGGGTATTATGATAACATATCACGTTTTAAATGTTTACCCAAGTTATCCATTTAAGACGAAAATATCTCCTTAGTTGGATATTAAAAAATACCAGTGAATGGTATTTTTTAACTTTTTAATGATCATGATCATTACGGGCATAGAATAGGTTAAAACGCCACTAACCTTTTCACATATCACTCGCACGTCACAACAAAGCTTAAAGTACAGTCGGTAAAAAAGTGTATCAATCGGGAACCTTCGGCCACCCACGCCACGGTCCCTGCACACAATGCACTCGGTATCCATTGGAGCCCTACCCATTGGAGCCGTATCGAGACAGTGGCCCCTCCCTAGGGACTCTCCCTATCGCTCGTATGCGTGTGTGCGTGAGCGCGGAAGGATTTTATTTTCGCCGACCGTACCGTGATCTTGAACTTTGGAATGTTTACGCGATTTAAAATTTTCGTTATATGTGTAAGTATAAACATGGGTAACATAATAACTTTTATAGTGACATAAAGTGCTAAAGATGTTGACGTGACATAACGAAGATACTTGATGTGGTCGACTTCAGAAGTAGATACACTTTAGTAGTGGAAACGACTGCGTTCATATTACGGCTGCAACTTAAAAAAGGTGCGTTTAAGCTCTGAAGCTCAAAGTGTTTCAGCTTTTACTTCTGCGACCCACTGTACCTCTGAGCATAATGTTTTCTCGCATAGTCTTTAGAAGATGGTTACTATTGTCGCGTCATGCAGTACAAAACACAACAGTATTTAAATCATAAAAATATCTAGAGCTAACTTTTAATTTAAAATCGACAATAAACATAATTACACAATACTTTTTTTAGTAGACAAAATATTGACGATATATTCTGTTACAGGTGGTGATATCAACACAAGTGATGGTGGACGGGCCTCTCCTAGCGATATCGGACAACATGTTCGTCCATAACAACAGCAAGCACGGCCGACGCGCCAAGCGCCTCGACCCTACTGAAGGTATTGACGCAGCGCCAGAGACCACTTGTACGTTTTTGTTTTATTTTCTTTTTTTTTATTAACTTTTCACTTTTTTGTTATTACTTTTTTTTCATAATATGTGCTCGCACATGGTCAAATTTTATCGGATTGTACCTTTAGACAACACAACTATTAAAATACATAAGAACACGCTCTACGAAAATTTGGTCCTACAAACGCAGGGAGAAAGTAGAAACTAAGAATTCTACTTCCCTATGGAAGTTACAAAAATCCATTCGTAGGTATTTTTTGCAGATCCGTTAAAGTAAAAAAAACATAATTTTTGAGCTTCTCGTCTAAAAAGATGTCAACAAACACTGGCCTTCAAAACTACCACACTTTTAAAATTGTAATAACTTTTTAAACACACAAGATATGTTTTCGAAAAAAAGGACATAAAAAAGTTTTTTTTTTAAGTAAAAACTTCACAATCGATAACCTTCTTGAAAAAAAACTTTTTTTATTTGAAAACTCTAACTTCTATTGTTTCAGAGAAATTGCATTTTTAAAAGTGTAGAATTATGTTTTAAAGGCCAGTGTATATTAATGCGTGTTTCGGTGTGTCTTCACCGAATCGCTTCAACTTTCTACTCAACTTGCGGCAAACGCATGCAATATACGCCTCCAAACCGTGAGCTTTCTTTGAGAAGATAGGGCTTGCGCTCTATTGCATGCCCTGAGCCATGCCTCTGTTGAAAGCGCAACGGGAAAGCGACTTTGTCAAGACACACCTTTTATGAGTCACTTAAGAAACAAGTTTATACCCACTAAATAATAAAACACGTGATGTGAGTAAAACGTGGCTGCTATACTAGACAAGTCAATCGAGGACAAATGCGCAAAACTCATAATGTAACGCCAGAAGTCGTTTGTATGCACGGAATCGTTGTAGACATTTCGCAAAGAACTTGGGGCGAGATGGGCGTTGAGTTGAGACAGAGGATAATATAGTGAGGAATTATGCTTTCTGGAAAAAAGTTTGCACGTTACGTTAGATCGTATTTTCTTATGATGTCTAGTATTTTCATATAACATTAAAATATGTTATACTTAAGAGATATCGGATTTTTTAAGATTTTTCTTATCGTGAAAAAACGAATAGGTCTTGTAAACTTTGTTTTTTTTTCTACCGTTCATAGAAAGATAAAATAGAAAGATAGAAAATAAGATAACATAGAAAGATATAACTTTAATAATTTAAAACCTTTTTGTTTCTTTTATGTTTACCGGTTTTCACATTAATATTTTATAAGCAAATGATATTGCTCTTCGTTAGTCTGACTAAAACTCAAAAACAGCTTGACCGATTGGAATAATTGACCGAGTCTACGTTTCAGCTTTGGCAAAAATGCTTTCGTATGTCCTTCCGGCTGTCCGTTTGTTCTCCTCTACAGGTCGCATTTCTCAACCGATTCTCGTGAAATTTTGTGACCAGGTTCGAAAATAATATAGATTTTTTTTCGATTCAGTTTTTCAAAATTTATAAAATAGCGGAGATATGAGAATAATCATATTTCAGTCATTTCGAAAAATGTTACAAACGGTCTACAGCTCACAAAGCCACTAAGTATTTTTTGTTTTGTTCGCTATAGTACTAAGGTGGTTTAGAAACAAAAAATTGGAACAACCCAAAAGAACAACAAAATAATCGAAAATTCAACATTGGCAATTTTGTATGGGAATCGCCATTCCGGATTACTTGACAACTAACTTTTGATAAAGAGGATTAGTCAAATAGAGGTTTTAGTCTGAAAGATCGGAGATAATAACAATATAATGATAACAAGCACCCCGTGATATTTCACAGGGTGTTGTTGTATGCTTTATTAAGCATTATATAGTATAGCTTTGTTACTAATTGACCGAGCGAACGCGAAGCGTCTCCGTTTCAGCTTGGACAAAAATCCTTTCGTATGTCTGTCCGGCTTTCCGGCTGTCCGTCTGTTCTCGTGAAATTTTGTGAGCAGGAGATATCGGAAAAAACATATTTGAGCTATTTCTATTTTTTTTTCTATAATGTCGCAAACGCGAGGTTTACAGCTTTACAGAGCCACTAGTTAAATAGATGGTTTTAAATTTCTCAGGGTAAAATTGATAATCATATAAATTGTAGGTTATACGAAGTTCACAACCACTAGTCATGTATATTTTTGAATATCATACAAAATTCATTTTAACAAAAATCCGCACAGAGCCGGTTTTCACTTGTTTTAAAAACAATCGAATAACGCGGGCAATTAAAACAAAGCCCCGTTCCACATTAAATGAGCCGGTAAAGTTCGGTGCGTGATGCCGGCTCACCGGATTACACGGTGCGAATGGTTGAATTTTCCCGGCCGCCCCTCACAGCTACTTACGTTACCGCCACTGTTACGCTGTAACTGGCACGGATAATTTTGGTTCCTAAACTAATTAACTGTTTTATTTCATTCATTTAAATACATGTTTGGTACATAAAGTGAGATGGCTAGAATTTTTAAGTCTATCAGCCGTAGCCGCATGGAACAATAGTTTTTATTTTAATTTTTTTTTATCGATGTATGAAAAATAACGTCATTTTTCATCCGATACAATTTATATACGATATATGTAAGAATTTTTCGGTATTATAATTAAATACCAAAAAAAATCGAAACAGAATTATTTAGTTCGTATAAGTAAATTATTTCTGTACTTGGTTTTTTAGTGATTTGAATTCAACGTTCTTTTTTATTAGAAGTAGGTAGTCTCTCGTTGGAGGGGATACGGCAAAATTAATATTATATCAGTCAAATTAAAAAAGAACCTCGAACGTAATCCCTTTTCGTCCCCTTAAATTCACTTTCTCTTCTCGTCTTTATTACAGAGCCGTTTTGTTAGCGAGATTTCAGCTCCCCCTGTCTTACGACGCGTGTCCCCCTTACTAGAACCTTCTTGCATCCCGTCGGCGTTTCACAACGTCATAACAACCATAAAACTCCATCCCAACATCAACTTTAAGCAATGACATCAAAATTCATTTTCAATTAACGGTGACAAACCTCTTTGCACCTTATTACGGTGGCACCGTGCAATTGTCCTTTTTCTGAAGCAGTCAAAGATAAACGTCCGAATAGGACGGAACGACTTTTAGTAGTTTGGCGTTTATTCAACTTTTAAGTTGTCGAGCATACAATTCGGCATTACTTTTGCGGGGCGAACGACTTTTCTGGAGCATCGCCATTTGTACGATGCTATTTATACGTTCTGAAAGTTGCTGCTTCTAGCTTTGTAAGTATGTTAAGTATTAGGAAACATTTCAGGTCAGTCGTATTTCTATTCAAGTAGCTTTTAAAACTTTTCCGTTCGAACTACGAAGGTTAAATTTTAAACTCTTCATTGAAGTGACATTGATTCGGAATCGTCCAAAGCGTATTATAAGTATATATAATATTTGAATCCCATTAAATACATAATGGTTATTTATAGAAGACCATTAACAAAAGCTAGGCTTTTGGGCTAGACTGGGGTCAAAAGCAAACCCATTTATGATTAAAAAAACTTTTTGAACTTATTGAAATTAATTATTTCTTTATTTATTTTATTTTGGCTCTCCAACAATTTACAGACAATACAATTATTAGCAATTTGGCTCTTAAACTAAATGCCCCATTACTTATAGGAGGGCAGGCAGGAGGGCATTAAAGCTGTGTATTTTGATGACAATGTTTTGTTTAAGTGCTTTATAACATAGAACAGTGTATTTGTCCAATGCAGCGGGCCTGTACCCCCCATTGCCGGTGGCAACGCCTTGCATCAAGGCGATATCCCCCAGCGAGGGATGGACCTCAGGGGGGTCCACTGTCATTATAGTGGGGGACAACTTCTTCGATGGATTACAAGTTGTGTTCGGGACGATGCTGGTATGGAGCGAGGTGAGGAGTTATGTATCTTAAACAAGTCCTATAGTGAGTATCACCCTGCATCAAGGTGATATACCCCAGTGAGGGATGAGTCTAAAGAGGTCCATTATCATCATAGTGTGGGGAAACCTCCGATGAACTACCAAGTTGTTTCTGGAATGATGTATGTTTGGAATGTAACCATCTGGCTGGAGGCACGATAGTGCCGACAATTCAGGAAAACTGTGTATACTGTGTACATGTGTGTTGGCCTCGGTAGATTCGAAAAAAGCTATGATGATACAGCTATCAACATAGCTTTTCCCGAAGCTATCGAGGCCTCTTTCGATTTCCTTTTGACGGTGTTTTTTACGTAATGTCTTTGTTGTACAGCTAATCACGTCACACGCGATAAGAGTGCAGACACCGCCTCGGCACATACCAGGCGTGGTGGAGGTGACACTGTCCTACAAAAGCAAACAGTTCTGCAAAGGAGCGCCCGGTAGATTTGTCTATGTTTGTGAGTGACCGCTCTTTAGTATAAATTTTATTATTGCATTGTGACAAAATTCAAGAATCTAGACAATCGAATGAATGTCGTGGATTATGGAAGTCGTTTTAGTTTTATCCTGGAACCATTTTTAAAAAAAAATGTTTTTTTTTGCTACTTTCAAGAATACATCAATATTTGCACTAATTATTACAATAAAAGGAAAGTAGGCGAGTTTTTTTGCCTTAATTTACGAAGTTCGATAGGCCACAATGTCTTGGCCGATCCATCAATTAGCTTACCATTCGTTAGTGCCAGCTCATGATTGATTTTGTTTATTATGGTTTCTTTATTACGTTTATTACGCCTAAGATCATTAATGATAGCCCTTAAGAAAATGTATAAGAACTTAAAGTTTACCTTCATGTAATAAAATTCATTAAAGCAATTACTTGCTTTCATTTCTTTCACATTTTTAAGTTTCGTTCATTGTAACTTATTAGTTATTACAAATATTTCCCGAAGAAAATAATATTTCAAAGACTTATTTGTTTTTCAGTTAATGATTAAAATGTTTCTGTTTGCATAGCAGCTCTCAACGAGCCAACGATAGATTACGGCTTCCAAAGGCTGCAGAAACTTATCCCAAGGCATCCTGGTGACCCTGAAAAATTACCAAAGGTGAGTTTTAGCACCGCAGTAGCGGCCAGCGAAGTGCCAGAAGCAACCTGCTGGCGTGTATGCATTATGCCACAAGTTGTTATGCTAGTAAACGCTATGATTAGTAGTCGTTATGGGTAAAAAAATTAAGATAAATAATATATTAGAAAAAATACTAGAAAAAATCGACTCACCCGTGGCACCTCAGACAGAATAGCATTGTGAATGCGAAAAATCTCAATTTAATATTTTTTTTATGTTTTTATATCATTATGATAATAGTATTTATGCGAAATTCTGTCATGTTGTTAAAAAAAACTTCAAGCAAGGGAGCAGACCTGGCTGAAGCCTTTGTGCTCGAAGCCTCAGAGCAACCAACTCGGGTTGAGTGCGCCTCGCTCCCCACCCGATAGTATTAAAATTTAACTGGGGATATAATCAATATCTTTAAAACTAGAAAGAGCGTATCGAAGCCTAAAATAAATCATAAGTTCTAGTTTTAAAGAACATTTTTCTGTGATAGGAAATAATTCTCAAGCGGGCAGCAGATCTAGCAGAAGCGTTGTACTCGATGCCCCGGAACAACCAACTCGGGTTGAGCGCGCCCCGCTCCCCGCCCGCTAGTATGCCCTTCAACTCGTACACTGGACAGCTCGCTGTGAGCGTGCAAGACACCGCTGCCTCGCAGTGGACCGAAGGTTGGTGTTGACTAGATATTTCAATACATTTCCATTGTACCTATTAATGGTAGTAAGTAACAAAATTTCCCTTTGTTTAATTTTAGTAATGATGGCATTCTTTTGTTAAGAAATTATACATTCAAGAAATTTGTTCTAGTGACTATTTTTTAGGTATAGAGCTCTACACATCTAAACTGAATTTTCCTATTTTAGATATGACAAAAAAAAATTATAGTGATTTCAATTGTTATTCACTTGGCTAACTCCAAAATCCTAACGCTAGTTTCGTGTTGACCCCAGGCTTTTTCTTTTAGAGGAGTACGCGCGTAGTGGCGGTTCCGTTTCGCCACGCTACTGCTCCGCGGCGTCCACGCCCCATGCCGCGCCAGCCTCCTACCCACACCCGCAGCACTACCCCGCGCCGCCTACCTCGCTGTTCAACACGACCTCACGTAAGTTTCAGTACATTATAGTAGTAGTTGCCACACTACTAGACACGCAAAGTCGGGTCCGTTAACCGCAATAGTGCTTCGCGTCTACACTACCTCAAGTAAAGGTAGCATTATAGTAGTAGAAATCTAGCGTAACACTACTAGAAATTGTATCTTGCCCGCCTCCTCAGCACTACCTGCGCTGCCTACCTCGCTGTTCATCACAGAAAGTGTTAAGACACGTAGGTATGTCTAACATTAAAGTAGTAATTCTGGCAGTATACTACTCGAGCGAAGTCTAGCGATATGCCGCTCCACAGCACTACCCCGCGCCGCCTACCTTGCTGTTCATCACTACCTCACCTAAGTTTCTAAGGTTTCGGTAATCTTAAGGCTAGAAGTTTAATTTAGTGGATTGGTTTAGTTATTAAAAGATTTGTTTTTTTAAAGTGGCGGTTTTGTATGCATAGTACTTTGTCTACCACATTCATCTTTAGGGGATTTTGTATCACGTTGTATAAGTAGAAGTAGAATAATAAAAATAATTTAATTGAAAGTAATTTTCTTATGTGATTTATAGGTGGCTAGTTTTATGATATGATATCAAAAAGCATAATAAACCAAAATTAATTTGACTGAGACGTTAACCACCTTAAACTACTAAAACAAAAGAGATTTCACATTTCCAACGCTTTCTGCACGCTGTTTGTTTACTCTGCTTTGTGTTAACCCTAGTTTTTTGTTCCGTCCAGTGTCACTTGGCCCGTATCATCCAGCGAACATGAATGGACATTTATCATCTGACCATCACTATAACGCGTATAACACGAAAGATAGCGGTCATTACAGTGAAAGAAATGGGAGTTCTAAGAGCGCTGACTGTCCGGCAAACACTCATACAAAATGCAGCGAGAGTGATATGAAAGGGGCTCATAGTAGAGAGAGTAAACTGAGAAGCGCCTTTGCGGTAGTGAGGCATAGTCCGCCGCGGCACAATGTTCACCACCAACAGAACTGGCAGCATCTCGCCGTGCAGTGTTAGTAGCTTCTTTTTTGTTTTTATTGACGCTTTTTTGTTTTTATTTAAGCTTTTTTGTTTTTGTTGACTCTTTTTTGATTAATCGCTCTCTCTCGCTAGAGTTTTATTTTGAAACAAATTATAATTATTATACCGATCAACGATTTCTTTGTGGTGTTAGTTTTGAAATTAGGATTGAAACATACGTGGTATACATTTGGAAGTAATTTTTGGACTATAATAACTTACCATCGGGCAGGATGTAAATACTTATCAGGATATATGTTTTTTGGTATGTACGAGTAGGTACCTACTGAATAATTTAAATTGCAATTAACTGCTTTCCTTTCAAAATCTTATAAGTTTCACGAGTGTTTTATTTTAATTTGCTTTTGTATTGTGTGCCTTGTAATTTTCTACGCATTTAAAATAAACCTCAAACAATATTGTAGTGGTAAAAATCTTAAATACCCCGTGAGACACTTGTACTTTCTTTATCTATCATTGTCACAAAAGTGCTTAACAATTGACATATTTTACGATAATGTTGACTTAATTTCTTGTTCACAGGAATGACAGGGCTAGTCTCATCACCGTTCTCCGTCAATCCGTTCTCACTACCGACTTGCAGCGCTCAGCAATATGCACAAACTGCTCCTTTGGCGTCTAAGTAGCAGCGGGTTAATACTTCGGCCTGGTAATGATAATGACATAGGATTTTGAATTGTATAACACTTCAGTTTAAGGCTGATTTTTTGATATCAAATAGTTATGTCACCGAGGAGTATGCACAAACTAGTAAAAGAGAATCAATGCATAGGCCTGGTTCATGACACGGTACACTGAGAGAAAAATATTGTTGGGTGTAACAATAAAACTTTAACAGGGGAGAGCCGTTTAAGGTGGATAGTTACCACTACAACGTTTTTATTGCTATCTGGTTTTTGTTACACTAACAACGTTAACGTTCTGCGTAGGGATTGTTAGACCAACAAAATTATTATATTGTTATTGCAACAATCAATAAACTGTTCTTGTAACAATATGAAAATGTTTTGGCGTTAATTTAACTATTTTCCTATAACAACTGAGCTTTGATAGACTTTGATAGATTAACAATTTTCCTTTGTTATTGCACCTACCGTCACATAAAAAAGTTGATAAAAATACAAAGTTATTTTGTTACTGTAATGATATTAACTAAGAACTACAGCAAATGCCAATATTTGCTACGGCAAACTTAATTTGTTAGGTAAGCTTGATAGTAACTTCACCTTTGCTGTAGTACTAAGTTAATGTCATTACAGTAACAAAATAACCTTGTATTCTTATCAACTTGTTTTTGCTACTCTAGCAAAGGAAAATTGTTACTGTGACAGTTTTAAGACGGCTACTCCCGCGACGGTAGCGCCACTCCGTAAAATTATTAACTACTGCCTGAAAATATATTGAAACCAAATTCTCTAGTAATGCACTGTCTCGTGTGATTTGGCACTAGATCTGGAAAATGTCTTGTTTCAATAATTCTATTGGTTCTAAATATTCTTAAGTGCTTTTCTAGATAGAACTTGGTTTTAATTAATTCTCAGAAAGTAGTTAATAATTTTAGGGAGTGACGCCACTGTCGGTAGTAGCCGTCTGCGGTCCATTATCTGTGGGAAATAATATTATAAAGGTTTTTAGTAAAATAAAGTTTAAATAGACAAATTGAAATATTTATTCAACATAGTCACAATCAGTGCAGAAAACATTTGACATAGGATCACGACCATAATGGCGGGACCCATGCTTTTTTAAATTTCTTGTGAAATATACAAACATTTATTTAAGAAAAAGATATTCAACAAAAAAGGTTGTAATTTTTCATGAAAGTGGTGGGATCACCATAATATAATTACATATTGTGGTGTCAACCTTAACACACAAATGCTCTCATTTTATATATAAGTATTAAATACTATCGGAATAGATTTTTTCGATTTCAGAGTTTAGGTAAGCTAAGTAATTGGAGTAAAAATTTGACGTATTATAGTTTGGAGCTACAAAATGTTATTTTCATTAAGTGATGGTGCTCCCGATACTTTCACGACAAAATGACAATCCTACCAACTTTTCAGTTACACCAACTTTCACTAAAGTCACTTAATTCTTTATATACACAGTCTACACTCATTTTTCCGTGCGTATCCACGAACACCCGTAAAAGAAATGAATGCCAAATAGATATTATAACAAAGTTCTTCGTTCCCCGCTACTCCCCGCATACCCTCAAATATTTTTATCACAACAAAGTTTACATTGTACGTTGTTAGATTGACAGCTTACGTTTGAACTCCATAACAAACGCTTTTGATGGATTCACTTTGCTATTGTATTAACTTCATATTTATTTAACTTCACAATAAAATCCTGTCATCACAACAAAATTACTTGAATTTTTTGGCAGAGACAAATTATTTATTGTTCGTGTTACAATAAAAACTTAACATATTAACTTTGTCGCACACTTCAAGCAAATTGTCGTCTCAACCAAGTTAGTTAATATGGTTAAAATAACAATGCACATGTTATTATTATAACAGTATTTATTTTGTTAGATTGGACTTGAGTACTACATCAAAATATACTTTCTTAAAAAAACAACGTACTATTGTTAACTATAAGAACTTTTTTATGATAACAAGTTGCGCGTTGTTCTTATCACAACAAACCCAGAACAATAAAAAAGTTGATATGGAAACTAAACGAGCCTGGATGTGGTAACAGAGGTTTTAGTTTCTACAACAAGAAAATTTTAGCAAAGCTTTTATTGTGACTTTGTTAGCCATTATTTTTCTCAGTGTATAATGATGATGTCAAAGGCTTTTGAATTTTGTATTTCTATATAGGCAGATTTTTATATGGATATTGCTGACTTGTGGGCTGTGGCGCCTAGCAGTAGTTCCGAGATGCGCCTTTACGTATTCAAAGCTTTTTTACATTGGATTTGAGTAGGCAGGTTTCTTAATATCCAAATAAAAATAATAATAATGTTATTTACAGAATAATAAGATAATACACGAAAATCGTTATTTTTAGTTTTGATTTGGTTGTGTATAAAACTTTTGATTAGGTAGATAAGTACCTATATTCGTTTTTTTTCTAAGGTGAGAATACGCAAGCTGAGGTTAGGGTAGAAGAAATTGTAAATAACTCTTGTAATTTTAATGTAAATAATAGATACCTAATTGAATGTTTTCATAGATCGGTTGCTAGGTTCGTGTAGTTGTAGATTTTTATAAAAACTATGCCCAACCAGAACCTCATGGAATGCTCAGGGCTAGAATAAGAGTCATGTAAAAAGTTATTCTGATTAAATGTTATTTTAACGATCTGTAATTGTAAATTTTGTTTCTGTAAAATCTGTGATATATTTATTGTAAGTATTTTAAAATTTCTTGTACTTAACGTGTAAATTTACCTTTCTTAATTTCGGCAAGGTATAGTGATCGCTTGTTTCCGTCATCGAATGTCTTTGAAATATCGACCATATCACGTAACAAAACATATCTGTATTTATTAAATAGAGGCTCTACTTGAATAAGGATACAACGAAAAGAAATATCTTACTTCGATACGAAAAAAGGTGTATACGAAAATAAAATTTCCTGATCACTTCGCTTGGATTTTGAAGGGAATGCGAACAACATATAGAGATATTATATTGTTTGAATATCGAACGTGTAGTTATGTATTGTTTATCACAATTGTGTATCTGATAAGAATTGTACATTGTAATCGATCATGAAACGAATCACGAAATAAGAGATTAAATTGCGTAATTAATCTTATTATTATGTTTGTTTCTTTTGTAATCCTTTAATTATATGCGTGCACGCACACGACCGACTATCTGTAGGACCGATTGTAGATCTTCACTTAGTGTTTTTTATTTTATTTTATTTAAAAGGACCGCCAACAAAACATACACTATGACAATTTTAAAAGTACAAGTAAATCTTAAAGTAATGTGCTGTCTTAATTAAAGGCAGTCACGACATGTGCTATCATAAACATTTTAAAAATCTTTAGAAAGAAATCTTAGAATAGTTGTAATCACTACTTAAAAAGAAAAATAGACAATGAATCCTAGCGTTAGACTAGGATTGTAAAGAGAGAGGTTCCAATTTAATAATAGTCCTGCAAAATTCGTGTAGAAGAACTCTAATAACTAAATAACATTTCCGGAAAACTTACACCATAAAAAACTAAAAAACTAACCTTGTTAATGGCGAGAAAAAATGAAATAAAACACATTTAACGGATACTAGTGCGGTTTTATTGAAAGTACTTTGTTAACTAGTTAATTAGAAAGTACTTTGTTAACTAATTACCAAAGTACTCTCAATAAAACTTCGCCAGTATCCGTTAAAATCCGTGTTTTATTTCATGTTGAGTGAGCGCGTAAGCTTGAGAACCAAGAAAAAAATCTCTTTACGCATCCACCGCTTGCAGGTGAACAGGTGGATCGTATGTAAGGCTCGCCTGGAGGAAGTCGCAAACTACCTATGCAGATCTTAAATTTTGAGATTTTAGCATTCACAATGCTATTTTTATATAATACCAAATAATATACTAGAAAAAATACGACTCGCACCAGATCATGTTCTCAGACATCCAAAGGTCGCGGGTTCGATTTCCGTCCTAGAACATGATCTGGTGCGAGTCGTATTTTTTCTAGTATATTATTTGGCATTACCTATGCAGAGTTTACTCACAGCAAATGGTCGTCCAAAACTGCTAAAAACATTACAGCTAATAATTCTATCAGAGTCACACAACTCCATCGATCACGCATCACACACAAAACATCGTTTTGACCCATTCTGACGCTCCCACATGGTCCCATTTGCGCCCTCTTGAAATATTATACTAACAATTTTTGTCCTATAGCAAGGGTAATATTTTCCATTGTTATTCCTGACTAGATAATGCATGGGTTTATCTTGCTTCTAATTGTATGAGCGAAGAATGGGGATCATGTTACTACCAGATTAGCATCAAAATAGAAGGAATGCAATTTGGTAAGGCGGCCGCACTTTTTGTAAACTTAAATTAATTATGGCGATTTTGTTAGGGTGTTGAATTAATACCTAGTTTTATTCGACATTCGTGTGTAAGATAATTATGCCAATTGGGAAAGCATTAGGTATGGTTTAGCATAAACTCAGATCCGCCTGAAAGTCTGAAGTTTATCATTAAGTAGATACTCGTTGAATGTTTAACAAAATAAATACAAAACATGTTTTGTACTTGTTAAAATAATCTGCTCATTAAGATGATATCTTGAGGATTTTTCAAACGATTGAACATTCATCATAAAATTGACTTAGTTAAAATTTTACTATAAAATAACGAAGTGAATTTTTGTATCGATAAAGCTACATGGTTTCTTATAAAAAAAGTATTAAAACAAGGTAGCTACATTAATCCCAACTACCATTACATTACCCTGACCTAGAAAAAACGCTTCAAGCTAATTGAAACACAATCTTGTAAAGCGGGATACACACTGTAGTTTGTATAACTTGATTACGCTACAACATTTGGAACGGGCGTTCGCCGGCGGCAGTTTGTCGGCGTGTGCGGCGCACGTGCGAGCAGCGTACGGGCGGTTTGGAATGCTATTTAAATTTGAACTGTGTGAGTTTTGTATTTAGTTAGTTACATATTTTTGTAAGATGAGCATTCTCGAAAACGAAGGTCATTTTAACTGACTAGTGGCCGAATACTCAAACGATACTCAACTTTGACGGACGCTCAAACATCATGCTGTCTTTGTCGTATCTTTGACATTTAATGCGACAGGACGACGTGTTTGATAGCCTTTCAAAGTTGAGTGACGTTTGAGTATTCGGCCATAGGTGATTTTCATTTTTGTTAGAGGTAGAGATCTCATTGTGCAGTGCAGGCGAATCAAACGGCAAAATATTTACCTTTAGGTATCAAAGTAAATTTTGATTTGTTTATCAAGAATTACTTTGCAATTTTTATTAAGTGTACTGCATTCTGATAGTGCACTTTTGAATGTACATACCTACTGCTAAAATGTTTTGTAAAATAATACGTGTGAACTACTATAAAAATAAATTGGCAAAGTGCATTTGCAAATTTGATACATCCACATTCGATTGGGTATCAAATATCAAAAAGGGGCCATATGACATTTTTATTTGTCTACATACATTAGTGATTATGATAAACAAGCCGAGCGGACAAATCGGTCTGCGTCAATCTGTCGTGCGGGCGCGCGTGCCGGTCGCGTGTCGCGTCGCGCATTACCGAATTATCGTCCGGTGTACACTTAGCCTTATATCGCATTAGCTGTGGGCCAAGCTTGTTAGCGATTAGCTTGACTAATAAGGTAAAATTATCAAACGAAATTATAATTTAGTAAAAATTTTACGACTGGGTTTGAGTGTTGATTTCGTTCTCATACACCTACCTACACGTGTGCTTTTGGCTCTGGCAAAGAAATAAAATAATAGAATAATATGGTTCAGTCAAGAAGCCAGCCATTAAGAAAAACGAAAACCACTACGGGATTAACAAATAAAAATATAGTAAGTCCATAAATAGGTGGAAGGAAAATATAGATTGAAAAGGCTTAACTTTTAAGTTTATTTGAAAGATATTTTTACTTTGACTAATAGACCTCGCTCATAGACATTACTTTCAATGTAGCTTACATTGAAAGTAATGTCAACACGTAAGTGAATATTAGTTCATATTTAACAAAAGTGTAAAAGTACAATATACAGATATATTAAGTTGAAAAAGCCTGATAACTACGAAAGCAAGTTTGGAAAAAGATTGAGAGACAAGACTGTGATATTATCTTCCTTTGTTAGACTATTTTCATTGAAGGAAACAGCTTGAAAACATTGAAATTCTACATCGACTTAAAACATTTATTAAGTGCTACAAATCTGAGCGTGTGCTACGATCTTAAACTTCGTAGCACCGTAGCTCAACAAGTGCCGACACGAATTAAAACGTCCAAGTTCTACGAAAATAAAAACGTAACGCATAAGAAGACTACGACGGGCGGAGGGGGGTGGGTGGGGGTCGACAATAGGTGTACAGATAACTTTCCTTCCATAGAGTCAATACCGACCCTGGGGAGTTTTACCCTCGGGGCTCGGTCGCTTGGGAAAACTAGAACCAACAATATAGAAAGGGACGAACTCGTAAGACGGTGTGCGTTCGAAGAGTGCATCTGATCGTACTTATGTATTAATAATATATAGAGGAAAAATGTCGAGGACGTGCGCCGAGTGATATGTTGCGACTGTTAGCCAGAGAGGGATGGATGGCATCAATTTGTCGTGTCGTGATGGGGTTTTATTTTGTTTCTGCTTTGCTAAATTTTTGACTATTTTACGTTATCGGACGGTCATTTGGTACGTTTGTCATACAATCGCAACACTTTTACATTCTCTTCATGTGTGTTTTTTTTAATTTAAAAAAAGTAAGATAAATAAGTAGGCGAATTGGAAATTAATTGAAACGTACAATGTTCTTTTTTTACCAAAAACTATAAGTTGTAAAACATTTGATTTCTTAATGACGGTGTTAATTTATTTTACATTAAATGTTAGCTATTTGGAAAAGTCTCGTTCAAACAAGGCTTTTACCAAGGTTTCACGGTTGTTAAAGGTTTATCGTTATCGCGCCGAGATCGCGGCGTGTCAACGGAGCCGTGAGCGAAATTGAGTGAAAGTCGAGTTAAAGTATTAAAAGTTTTCAGCTAGCGATCTTTGCGAGTCAAGCGAGGCGGAGGCGAGTAGTGATGTGCAAATTGATCGCTATCGATATTATATTTTGAAGTGGACCTTATCGTATCGGTCTTATAGTGTTTTATTTGTTACAAAATACATCAAAGGCGACTTCAATGGGAGTATTGTGGAGTCAGAAAAGTGAACACTGAGAAAATAGGTATCGATGAAAAGATCAGTACCTTTCCCAAATTTTGTAATTTGCGTTCTAGGTTCAGTCAACGCCAAAATGAAAATGAAATAATTTCAAACAGTCGTTTAAAATTATTTAAAATTAATGAAATTTGTCAGTTTTATTTATTAGCGTGTTATTATAGCACTCTGCTATCAATTGTTTCGATACTATTAATATATTTATTTTTATCGATATTCTATGATATACCTGAAGTCATCCCATTCCTACTTCCTTAACACTGTGTAAGTTAATAATGTAATAGAATTACGGGGGAAAAACTGTTGAACTTCGCCAGAGCGACTTAATTGTAGCACTTTGTTGTGTGTCTGTCTGACGGTACAGTGTATCTACGGTAATGTATTGTATACATGTTGGACCTGCGCTAAAAGTGAAGAGGTCTGAGTTTTTGTTTATATTTTTACAGTTTTATCACAAAGTTTAAAGTAGACAGATGAGCCACCTGGAACGGTACAGGTATTCTCAGGCCAAATCGGGTCATAGTCAATATAGCTATTGTATTGCACTGTACCTACTGTAGAGCGGTGCAGCAACCATTTTTGTGATATTTACTATTGTTTGGTAGTCGTGCGCGGCGTAAGAAGAAAGATACTGCAAGTCTGCTTATTGATTTTTTTAATTTTAGATTTTAGCATGATTCTGTAGCTCAGTTGGAAGAGCATTGGATCGGACTTCCAAATGTCGCGGGTTCGATTTCCGCCTGAGAATATGATCTGGTGCGAGTCGAATTTTTTTAAGTATATACTTAATCATCTCCTTAAAAGAAGAATGAAGAAGAAGATTATTTGAAGAAAACTTCTTTGTTAGATGTAAGATGAACGAGTACGTCTTATCTGTGACGTACGAGAATAAAAGCAATTCACGAACTTTCATCTAGGTAAGTGTACCAAAAAATAGGTATCAAATTATTTTCGAGGCTTTATTGGGTGAATGAAATCAAAGTGAGGAATTTATTGGATCACCAATCTAGAAAATGGCTATAAGCGTAGGGTATAATGGAACTGACGTACTCTGTGTAAAAGTCTCTCAATTTAATAAAGATGAAAAAAGAGGTTTATGTCTAGAAAATAGTTGCTACCTTTACGTGGTGAGACAACACAACATTAGATCAATATGAACAACCACAAAACTGAGCCATCATGTAACCCTGCTAGACACAAACAACAGTAAACCTTGTCACACAGCAATTAAAACTATATTCATGTTTTACTATACACAGACAGTGGAATAAAAAAACCTCATAATCAACAGCAGAGTGGAGTAGCATGTAAGCTAATACAACTCATTCTGAACATAGACAAACTGTTTGAATATGCATAGGCTTAATAAAACTGTATTCAAATGCAGTCTGAAAGTTCGCAACTGACGCCGAATGGCCGTCCGAGACGAAAGTTTGTTCAAAAATCATACGAGTTTCAGCCACTAACGAATGTTTTAGAACTACCTACCATGGAAAACTGTCTAAAAATTTACACGACTGCAGAAATAGTTGCTTTTGGTAGAGATAGCTACTGTACTGTTTGAATGAAATACTAAGTGCTCCCCTGATGTACGCTAACTTTTGTCAGTTTTGATCGATTTAATAATTTAATCCATAATAATCTTCGTGACAAAAATGGTTTAGAAAGTTAATTGCTATTATTGGTGATTCCGTATTTGTAAACCGCTCTCAAAGTTGAGAGCTATCTTGAGATTATACTTGAGACACTGTTCTTATAAGAATCAGCATCTCAATTATGATCTCGAGATAGCTCTCAACGTTGAGACCGGTTTATAAATACGGGCCTTAATATTTGATTACTTCATGTTTTATATCATGTTTTATTTATCTTTTCAAGTCTCGAATGGGCGGCAGAAAGATATAGACAATTCAAAAGCACTTAATTTTTAAGTTTATTTGAATACTTAAATAACGTGATTTTTTTACAAAGAGTATATTAATTTATTTTTCTACTTACATCGACTACATTTGGTATACTTACTTTGTTAGTATAACGACATCGAAAAATGAATGTTACGAAAAGTTATCTAACTATATAAGAAAAAAAACATTTCGTTACATTTTTTTCGAAGTAATAAAAATGATGATTCATGAAAGATGAGCTTTTTACCTTAATCGCAATCACAAGTGAGTTTGCTTTTGAATTCAAGGAAAAACAGCTATCACAGTATATGTGTAGAGCTAGGATTGCATATCCAGTGACTCCAAACACGTGATATATCGAAGCCGCCGTACGTACAAGCAAACCCGCGGGCAGCAACATCCCATAAATTCAGATCCACATGTACAACAATGCAGAATAGGTGCGTCGGTCGGTCCGTTGTCGATTTTCGCGCGTCCCTTATCAAGATCGGTCGAGTTTTATGGGACTAATCGCGGCAACCGCAAATAGGACCCGGGTGGCCGATTCCCTAACCTGGCCGATTACAGGATTACGGCTAATTAGCTATTACCGGTATAATGCGGCCGATCCTAATTTTGGTGGGGTAACAATTTCTTCGGTAGAACCCAGATTGGCAGGTCTTGAGTGATTACTACTAAAATCATAACGAACGGCAATGATTACAAACTCTATGCTGCCTTATTTTTATTGTTTTCATATATTTTTGGCATAGTTAAATGTGTGTATAAGTGGCTGATGGTTAAAATGTGTGTTTTTTGTATGGGCTAATTAGCTATTACCGATATAATGCGGCCGATCCTAATTTTGGTGGGGTAACAATTTCTTCGGTAGAACCCAGATTGGCAGGTCTTGAGTGATTACTACTAAAATTATAACGAACAGCAATGATTAGAAATGATATTTTGCCTTAATTTTTTGTTTTCATATATTTTTGGTATAGTAAAGTTTCTGTTAAAGCTGACAAGTTTCTTGCGCCTGTTCTTCTTGTCAGTTAAAAAGTCTGGAACGGGTGGTAGAAAAATATAGACGATTCAAAAGCGCTTAATTACTAAGTTTATTTGAATAAAGCAATTTTTTACTTTACTTTTAGTAAAATGTGTGTATAAGTGGCTGATGGTTAAAATGTGTTTTTTTTGTATGGGCTAATTAGATATTACCGATATAATGCAGTCGATTCTAATTTTGGTCGCGTTTTACTTGACAACAATTTGTTTGGGTGAACACAGATTGGTAGGTATTTTATTATTACTACTAAAATCATAACCTACAATTACTACAATGTTATGTTGCCTTAAAATTTTTGATTTCGTATACGGGGTGGAGACGACAATACGACAATAAATGAAACATTTGTGACACTAGCTCATAGGAGTATTTTAAAACTATCAAATAATTCTTAGAAACAAAAATTTTTTTTTTCAAACAAACTAAATAGCATGAAACTTAATTGTACTGAAAATCGTAACTGAAAAATATTTCCTGTGACTAAATTGTTGGATATTTTTAATTGTCTTTTTATGAGACTGCATGGGAGCAGTCTATTTTTAATAGTTTTTTTATGAGACTCCAGGTATTGACTACATAGTAGGGGTAGGGAGTAAAATCTTTGTGACGTTTTTGCTAATTGTTAAGGAAGAAGCAGCATATTTTTATTTTGAATACCTCACAGTTGTCTTTTTTTCAAACTTAGAAGCATTGTTAAACCTAATTTGTAAGTATTTTGTAAACTTTTTTTTTATGAAATAAACTATTATATCACCTTTATCTTTGTGCTGTTTACCGTGTACTGAATTCAACTTTTAATTTTAGAGCTCTTATAAGGAGACCTGTCAGATAATTTCATACAAATTCTGTTTGATTTTAAATTATAGTCTCAATCCCGAAGTTGTGAAAGTATTCCATTAACCCAATTTACTAGTAAGAAATGCCTTAGTTATTTAAACTGTAGGCACACCAGCTGTTATGATATGATTGATTGGCAGACTTTCTCCTTCTTTATCTCTTAGCTCCACTGATTTTAATTGTTGAAAAGACACAATTTTATTTAAAAAGTTTAATTTAATTTTACACAAGTTTAATTTGCAATTGTAAATGATACCGCACGGAGGTCGCTTAAGCCGCACAAATTGATAAGCTCCTTACCGAGGTCGATACCAACCTCCGCAACATTTTATGATCGTCTCCGCCTCGCTTAAATATATTTTTGTGTCTTATAATTTTTCTTTTTACTGAATACTTTAAGGTTTTTTTTTAATTTTAGCGTCTTTACGAAGGAGAGGAATCAAGCCATGACTGAAATAATAATAGTCTAATAATCATTAGCCGCTTAAGAAAATATAAATATATAAATAAATATAAACATTTGACTACATCACATACATTGCTCCGATTCCAAAGTAAGTAGCTAAAGCACTTGTGTTATGGAAAACAGAGACAACGGTGGTATCACAAACACCCAGACCTGAGCCAATATAGAAAAGTTCGTTTTCTAAATTGATCCAACCGGGGATCGAACCCGGGACCTCAGAGATGGCGACACCTTGGAAACCGGTGTACAAAGCCACTCAACCACGGAGGTGGTCAATGAAAAATTTTTTTTATAAAATAAAGTTTTATGAAAAAAAGTTAAACACCAATAATAACTTTTTTGTTTGTTTTTTTTTAATTTAAGCACTTATTACTTAGTCACTGATTTTTTGTGACTACATTCATGTGTCTCTGAATTAATATGTTTAAATACTACATCATAATGTACGTGATTTTGTGAATCGTGAAGTTTGAGATTATTTTTTAGTAGTTAGCAAAATACATTGCTCCTAAGTAAGTAGCTAAAGAACGTTGTGTTATGGAAATCAGAAACGAAGCCAGTAATACAGATACCACAAACACCCAAACCTGAGATAATATAAAAAAGTTAGTTTTCTAAATTGATTCTTAGAGATGGCGATACCATGAAAACGGTGATTTTAATGTAACTCTAGGAAGTGATAAAATACAAGTTTAAGTAAATGAGCCCATTGAAGATTGAAACGCATAAAAAGCAAAATATATTAATTTATACTACTTTTAGAATATTTTATTGGGTTCTCTGGCAAAAAATATCATATGACTAACGTGTTACGAGAAAAACAATAAGGTAGTGCTTAAGAATTTTCAGTTATACTATTCGATAAACTCTAAAACATCGTTTGGTAAATTGTTTCTAAAGGCAAACATTCTATCAACACTTCCTACACCCGTGAAACTGAAACAAGCAAGTTAACTTTTCCATGGAAAACGGATTACAAGCCAGCTCCACACTGCCCTCTACAACGTAGTCGTTAATACGTAGTACATGAAAATACCGTGAGATGGCGCTTTCCATCTCCCGGGACTTCGACGCGAACCAACGTTCAGTGCGCTCCGTCTCGAAATGCTGTAGAAAGGGAAGGAAAAAGTCTCAAGGCTCTCATAGTATTGGGAAATGTCAAAGCATTCCTTTTTGTTACGACGGTAGGTGTGTACCTCAGCAACCAATGGGAGTGTCTTAACTTTCCGACCACTCCCACCCGCTTTTTGATGCCTACAGGGAGTTGGATGGAAAAATGTTGGCAATTGGTAATTTTGAATGCTGTCATATGACGTAATAGTTGGTTGTGTGATCACTGCGTGAAATTGGGTTATTAAAGTCCAGCGAATTGAATGGGTATGATAGGTTTTATACAGCATTGTTATGAGGCCCTAAAATGACGTGAGATAGATTACAATGCGTAAATTCAGTGCGACATACAATAAAGGTGCAGAACCATTTTATTATTGTAAAGTAGATAAAACCTTCGTTAACTCGTCAATGGTTAGCATTAGCATAAAACACCAAATTGCCTTCGAAATCCTTAACCTGTAAGATGCAAAAGATGTAAGATAACGATCAATAATTCAGTATGTACAGCATTTTCAAACTAGATTTTTAGCTTACTATAAATAAGACAATGGCAATTGGCAACTCCCCTATCGGCTAACTTTTCGAACTTCGGCGGGCCTGCCGAGCTTCAACTTAAAACAGATATAGAAGAAAGGAGTTTCGTATTGTACTATTCGCCGAAGTTATTTAGAAGATTTCGATGTTCGTGTGACATTATGAATTGAGGTTCGCCATTTTGGCCCCATTGGGGCTCGATTTATCTGTTTTAATTTGAAGCCCGGCAGACTTTCCGAAGTTCGATGCGTTAGCCGCTTTGGCCCCTGGTTACAAACCTACGGTTTCGTACGCGGCCGAAGGATGTTATAACATAATAATATATCAAACGTCGTAACATTCATCACAACCAAATCTTTTAGGTAGGTAAAAGGATTTCCTAAAGAGCATTTCCTAATTGGCGTATGCAAAAATATTGAATCCAGCGTCATGAGACTCATGAGACAAAGACTTAAAAAAAGAAATCTACATACATCAACGACGACCATACATTGACGACCTCCGTGGTCGAGTGGCTTTGTACACCGGTTTACAAGGTGTCGCCATCTCTGAGGTCCCGGGTTCGATCCCCGGTTGGGTCAATTTAGAAAACGAACTTTTCTATATTGTCTCAGGTCTGGGTGTTTGTGATACCACCGTTGTCTCTGATTTCCATAACACAAGTGCTTTAGCTACTTACTTTGGAATCGGAGCAATGTATGTGATGTTGTCAAATATTTAAATATTTATTTATTTATTATTATTTTATTTATTATCAACAAAACTTTAAGGTAAAAGCATTTCCTAAGGTGCAGTTAACCCCTAAAACTATAACTGGCGTATGCAAAGATATTGATGGATCCGGGGCGCCATGGGACGGCACGGTCTCAACACGGCTTAGCACTTTTAAGGGATACGCGACTTTAAACTTGGATGGCAGGCGAATGCTTTTCAGTAGTCGTGTGTTACACAATACTTTTGCATACCTATTGTATAGAAAATGTGGAGGTTTTGAGCAAATTTAATTTTGTGATATAGGACTTTTCAAATAACAATTTTTAACTTGATTAGGAACAATTGCTGTCAATTTTAGTTTATGAATTTGTTTGGCCATATTATTAATTCCAGTTGTTAAAACAACGTAGAAATTGCAGAAAAAAATGTCTTCAGAAAACAATGCCGAAAGTATGCTGATTATCGTAACTTTTTCAAGCAATTATAATGCTGTGATTACATTATCTATTGTACTTACAAATCAATAATCAAAACATTGAACAGCTTAATGCTTAGTTTCACTAGAAATAATTGATTTAATACCAAAGAATGGGTTGTAACGAGCATCGAACTAACCCTTTGCCCGTCACAATAGCATGTGTTCCAGCCATTACCACCAATGGCACCGCATCACAATGCTACAATAACAAGTGCGGAATTTGACAGGCAATAAATTTAATTTGCAACTAACTGCTGTTGTTACTGCTGTTCAATGGATGGCGAAATTTGGTTTAGACGAACCTACGGCGGGTTAAGAATCGTTAGCAACAAAAGTTTGTTTGGAATAGGATTTTCACCCTAATATTTAATTTTATTCAATCACGATGCATTAAAAAATATAATAATTAAGTATTTTGGTTTTTCTAAATATGTCATTTGCAAACCTTTAGGAGTAAATGCCGGTTGCATAACTATAAAGTCCTTACTACTAGAGTATAATTAAAATTCATCAACGCCCGAGCGGCCGAATGCGAATGGAATATCTACTGTGTCTCAATTTCCGGGCCTTGAAGGGTTAAACGAAGATTTGGTCTAGCTTCCGAATGCCAAATTTTGTTTATTAATTTTGCATTTGTCGGTCAGATCCGAAAACCGTATAATTTCTGAATAAGTGCAGGTTGTTTTATCTTCTTGGGCTCCATCAGCAATATTTTAACCTTTTAATTTAAAAAATACTATTTCCGGCAAACTTTTTTGCCAAAAAATAATAATTGGGTAGTGAAGGTATACTTTTTTCATAATGTTCTTAGAACCGTAGATTTTCATTAAAGGCGTATTAGGAAATATTAAGCTTTTTCAGACTCAAATTGAGTTAAACATAAACCTAGCTGCAAACATTACAGTTTCATGGTGTAAAGGGGACTCTCGAACCATTAATATTGCTTCCGCCGTAACGCGGGCAGGCAGGTGGGCTGATTGAAATTCTCTCGCATAAACACACGCACTTATCAGATTTGCTCACCCGACGGGTGTTTACTGAGTGCCTGTCACAAAAAAACTGCGTAATATTTTAACGCTGCTGCTACTCCTACGAAAAATCAATGTTTCGAATTGTAATTTGCAATTATCGAACTAAAACGGAAGTAAATTGCAAACAAATTTTGCTTAAAAATAGCATTACGGGGCTAAAAAATCGCCATGCTCGGTGACAGAGACGTTAGCGTACTTAAAAAGAGATTTTATCAGATATGACGTCCAGTGTAGTCAAATGGTGTAAAAGACGCAAAGAAGGCAAAATAAGTTAAGATAATGACTGTATTACCACTATCTAACCTGAGGTAGGTTGGAAGATGACACAAAGTTCAAGTTAAATAGTTCATATACTACCCTAAAATTATATGCAACAGGCCCACATTTGATGGCAATTAAAGAATATAACAGCATTCCAAATAACATTAAGTGTCTTGAAAATATTAATTCATTCGAATGTGAGCTCAAAAAATGTTTAGTCAATAAGGCCTACTATACGTTAAAAGAACTCTTTAATGTAAGCTAACTTTCTATGTACTGTGACTAGCAATAAATAAATGAAATATGAAACGAAAAATTCCCAACATCCTACCTGGGGTGGGTAGCTAGGTTGGAAAATGGGAATAAGTCTTTTTTTCAAATCGTTGACAGTAACCAGCCACATTTAGCAGATTCATATAGTGGCTTATTTAAGAAACGCCAGTCTGTTCGCATCTACATCTCTTTTGTGAATTTAATTTATTATTCTTTCCAAACAGGATGTGACGGGAAGCCGGGAAATGTGTTAACACCCAGATTTTACGATACGATTATCTGTTTTCGTTTGCTTTATCAGATATATTAATCTGCGAGCGAGGGGTTCTCTTTGAATGTTAAGTGTATTTTCATGTGAGCCACTTAAGTGAAAGAAAATACCAATTATTTAATCCAAGATCTTACAAACGAGTAACATTCCTTTATAATATTTTTATTTTTATCAATTTCTGTTCTATGCTTTTCTTAATTTTGTACATTGTATCGAATGATAAAGATACTTTATTAAGGTACATGCTGGATAGGTAAAAGACAATTAGGTACCTAAGTGAAGTGTTGTAAAAAAAAATTTTTAAAATCGCCAACTTTCACATTGTACATACCTGTTATTTTCATATTAGCAGTGAAATATAATGCACAGTCAACAAATTGACACGGTATTAAAATCCACTTATGTACATAATTATGTTTATAAACGGCTCATTGGGTACAAAGAACGGAATGCCGCGACAATAGTACAATCGAGTTGTCATTGTACAATGTATCATGGTGTCGAGCTAAGCAGATGTATCACATTACAACTTCATTTCAGAGACGCAATCGCGCGGGGTCTTTGTGACCCTACAGTTGTAGAAATTGTGTGGATAAGACCAACGAACAACTTTAAAAATAACCATAATTCTGCTAACAAATCAATAGGCCATTTTACAGTTAATATAATGAAAGTTTGAGTTTGCAACCTATAAAATCTTTTGATAATTACAAAAAAGTGAGCTAATGATTAGTTCACAGTTAAAATAATATTTACTTTTTTATGTCAAACACAAAAAAGTAGAAAAATTGATGGATTTGTACTGGATACGCACTCTATAGTTTTTCCTGCCAAGGGTATAAAAACCGGCCAAGTGTGAGTCGGACTCGCGCACGAAGAGTTCCGTACCATTATCTATCTATAAAAACGAAAAAAAACACGTTTGTTGTATGGGAGCCCCCTTAAATATTTATTTTATTCTGTTTTTTACTATTTGTTGTTATAGCGGCAACAGAAATACATAATCTGTGAAAATTTCAACAGTCTAACTATTACGGTTCATGAGATACAGCCTGGTGATAGACAGACAGACAGACGGACGGATGGACAGTGGAGTCTTAGTAATAGGGTCCCGTTTTACTCTTAGGGTACGGAACCCTACAAATTAGTGCATTTCGATAAATCGTCGTATCCACCTAAGTATAACTCCACCCCTCGAACCCGCTCGCACGCATGCCCCCGGATTGTGTAAAGTACGAAATAATTTCACGCATCGCATGACCCGCGACTCCTGCGTAATGACCTCGCGGCCCAAGCAAACACTTAATAAGAGCCTCCCTAAAGAAAAACGCGGAATTAAAAAGAAAGAGGTAGCCAAATTGAAAGTACCCTCTGAGGACCACTGCTGAAATTAAATAGAAGAAAATGGACTGTTTACTTACCTCGATGATTTATTATTAACATCCAAGCCGAGGTTTTTTGTTGTTAATTACTTAAAAGGATTTGTTTTTATTTTTATTTTTTTACAAAGCGGATAAACACATTAAATTATTGACTTCCTAGCTCAAATAACGTAAATTATTTATTTGAATTTTAGTTTTGTTAATAATGCTATTACATAGCTAGAAGAGAGACATTAAGATTTTTTTTTTTAAATAATAATTAAATCACATAACTATTTTATTTTGGGTTGAATAGATTATAATACTTGTTTATGTTTATCATGAATATAACAACTTTGTCTCATGGTTCTTATTAATTAAATAAATCCTGATTTATATGGTTTCCATTATTTTAACAGCCTCACTATTTATGCAGTAATAATATTGAACTTTAAAGCTTGCATTGATTAAAAGTTTATTTTTATCTACGTGACCTTATAACACAAGCAAGATTGAATACAGTGGAAACATACGGAAGGAGATCAAACAATACCCCCGCCATAATCACGAACCACAGATTGTGTTGACAAAACCAATGAACAGTCTTAATTATTTGCCCGGTTTAAGTAAACAATGACCCGAAAGGAATCAACCTTACGCAGACCCCTGAAAACTAATCAGAGTAGAAGAAAACTGGTTAAATCATAAGGGGGATGGGGGTCAATATAAATTGGTGGTTCCAACTATTGTTTGTCAACATACGCGCGGTCTGCCTCAATTAAAAATATTGCTAACAAGTCAAACAGTTGTCGCGGAGTTCAAGTTTTTAATTGGCTATTTGAATAGAGATATTGATCTTTATTGGTTTGTGTGACAGAACTAACACCTGTTTACGCATATTCTTTTTGTTTTTGAAAAAGTAAAATATTCTAATTATCTATATTCTGACGAATAACGTTCGCGAATCATTTAAGTCTAAATTCTACGTGTATTTAGGAGAACTCGATGCTTGAGTGATAATTTAACTGATAATATAGACAGACTGTAAATAATGACATCAAAAAAAAATTACACCACAAACTTTTAGAAGGCATTAAAACGTTACATGTAGCTAGCGGAATTTACCGATTTACCATTTTATTGTCAATTTTTTATAAATATTATTTGAAGAGGAATAAAATTCTTGTTATTTTTTCCTATTTTATGTAAGTACCTAAGTATTATGTTTTAAATCATCTTTGATGAAAAATGATCTATTACATATGCAATGTATAGGTATATATATATAACAACAGTGAAACTGCATTATTCTAACGTCAAAAAACTAAATCATGTTCTTTTAAAAGCACTAAAGTAGCTCTCAATTTGGACAAGGGCTCGTTGGTTAAGCGCCACATGGTACCAAAGGGGTCATCGAATTATAGTGATGTGCCGAATTTATTAGTGCTCAATATCGATAATTAATATAAAATAATCAAATGTAAACAAAAAGGTTAATTCATAAGAAACTATTTTAATAATGTGCCTCGTGTTATAGATAATTTTCTATGCTCTGAGGCAGCGAACTTGGAACACTATGGAAGTGTAATTGCGAACAAATATTGCTTAAAAAAGCATTATAATATAATAACCACAGGGCTAAAAAATGACAATTCGCACAGCATTTAGTCTTGTGTATACAAATTATGGTCGCTATTATGCAACCAGTGTTTGGTCGCTTTGTGATGGCCGGTTAAATGCCAGCCGTTGTAACATAAAAATATAAAAAAAAACAATCAATAATACTAATAAAAAATTGTATTTGACAACCCTTTGCGTTAGTCGTTGCATAGGTAGTTTTTATTTTCGATACTGTGACAGCAATAAAATCACAACTCATTTCACGGTGACTTTCATATTTAATAGTACTTACTTACATATTTCTAAACAGTGACAAAAAAGATAAATTTACTAATCACACAATTTTGAATTTTATCGATATTTGCGACAGCTCATCACTTCGTTTTATATCCCCGCCCCTACCCTATATTTTTTTAACCTTGTGAGACATTTAAATATTTAAACAGCTCTTGAGTAATAATTAAAATGATTTATTGGTTTTTCGTTTGGTTTGGAATATAGAGCTAAGGTTTTATTTTAGAGAACAAAAAGTCTTAAAAACAATTTTCTACTCATAATACAAAATGATTTGATGTGCATACTTCTATGCACTTTTTTTATTTCAAAACTCTTCAGTTTTGAAATAAAAAAGGTTTTTTTAAGAAGAGGATATCGATTGTGAATTATGTAAATAAAATCTTTTTTTAGTCCTTTTTATTTCGAAAATGTGTCTTGTGTATTTTAAAAGTTATTACAATTTTAAAAGTGTGGTACTAAGTTTTGAAGGCTAGTGTATATAGTATTTATATTGTATTCATAGTATTACAGCACATACACTTCTAGATCTAATCATTCTAAATAAATATACTCTTAGTATTTTTTCCCATTTGAAAATGGTTAATTAGCTCCCTTGATGCCCTAAAATTTGATACATTTTATCAGTACAGACGCAGGACATTCGGGATTCAGGAATTATCAGCGGCGGACATCTTGGGTAGAGTCGGTCAAGTCGGGGTGTCAAGATGGGGTTATGAGTAGGGTCGCTAATGAGAATTTCTATTTAAATCGGGCTATTGGCAAAAAATAATAATAATAGATTTTTACTGAGCAATAATTAGTAATGTTTACATACAATTAAATTACAACTGCATGCTTTCAATTACTGATAAGTATTGAACTTACAATATTGTTAAAATATTGATTTACGCAAAATTGAAAATTGAAGGAGTCACAACAAAATGTGTCATTTACCACCTGCTATAGTTGGGACTGTGTTACGACTCATAATAAAATAAAGACCGTTACACAATAAACAGTTGCATAAAAAAACCAGGACAAGTGCGAGTCAGACTCGCCCACCGAGGGTTCCGTACAAATTTGTAGGTACATATTATAAATAGTTCAGGAATCGAGCCTGGCAGTTTTTTCTGAGCTTTTCTCGAAGTTCAGTTCTTATTTTTTGATCTAATTAAAAATGTATAGTATCAGATTTTTCCCTGTACTTGTATATAAGACGACATAACTTACCTTTCATAGTTCTAGATCAATGGAAAGTAGGAGCCCTGAAAATTTCGATTCCCTTGTGAGTTCCCGTGAAATATGCGTTTTTTAGTGTCTTTTTTTACGTTAACGTTTGATTTTTTCACAGCTTCAAGGGACTATAGACCTAAGTATATGGTTAATTTCAACTCGATACCTTCACGCGTTCCCGAGATAAAGAGTCTTGACAGTCAGACGGACAACAAAGTGATCCTTTAAGGGTTTCGTTTTTCCTTTTGAGGTACGGAACCCTAAAAATGGTTGAGTATAGATCAAAACTAGTGAATGTAAACACAACTCTACGGTTTCATCTAAAATGTTTTTGATAGGTTTTAAACATAATTAAAATTATTTATGCCTCTTGATAAATAATCATAATTTTTCACTTCATAATGTTACATTGGCTCTATCATAAGCCCAGTCTCTAAGTGAAAAATACAGTTTTAACTCATCCATTTTATTAATTGCCTTTTCGCAAAGCAAATATGCAATTCGAACATAAAAGGAATGTAGAAAATTCGCCTTCTTCACTACTTACTACGAAAACCCCAACCTTTTATTCCAGCATTTGTAAGGTTTTCAAAACATTTGAATGTCGATTACCATAATTATTAGGGAACACAACTTGTCATAACATCAATAATCGAAGGGAAATCCCCGAGGAGTGGAGACGAACGCCTAAGCCGCGAAAGCTTTCAAAATTACAGCCTTTCAAAATTGTCGATTCTTTGTTACTGGCTCCCTCTAGCCGCAAACAAAGGTTGAAAAAACAGACGCTATGTATTACACCAAGAGACAGTGTAAATTTTTAGAGACACAAATTTATGTGCCATTGCTTCGGTATTTGAGTCAACAGATAACACTATACTAGTATTACAATGATCTTACTTCAATCCTATATTCAAACAAATGAAGTACCTAGTAATTTGGTATTTTATCATTTTATCATTGAAAAGAGAAAAAAAATATGGTAGGAGTACAGTCAACTTAATGTAATGAAACTAGTCAAGTCAATATGAAATTTCCGATCATTGACTAGAGGTACAGAATTATAATAACGTTTTTACTTATTCTGACAAATAAATATAATATAAATAATAAATAGTGTATAAATAAATATAAACAGACAATATTCTCAGCAGAGTTCTCTTCAACACGCAGCGCAGTTATGATATGATACGAGCATCTTGCAAAGTTTTAATTTTTTTGAACTAATTTTGCAGAAGTATATATTTAAAGTGTAATATTTTAGTCTTAATTTATGATAGATATCACAATGTAACAATATTAGAAAAGCGGTTAGGAAACTCAGCACCAATGCCTTATCGTGTTAACTGAACTGCACCTTATCTCCGAGCCTATATCAAGAGCCATAAAGTAAAATAAAGATTCCGTAGCTTTGTCGGGCGCAATCCCAGGCGGATCGCGCGTCACAAACGAACGGTGCTGATTGATTATGCATTCCGAGCACGACGCGACGGCAAGACAATGTGGGCAGGGCCTTAAGTCTGGACGCCATACTTTATTGCTGGTGCGATTTTGTTATAGCCACATATTGAAGTTGGTAGTCCTAAGGAAACGTTGTAGCATCGAGAAATCATCTGTGATTTTGAAAAGTCATTTTCATGCCCAACTGTATCTAAAGATCTTTAACCCCCCTTCCCTATATACGAGAATCGGTTTGTTTTGCTTATGGTTGGTAGAATTTTGACACATTTAGTAAATGTAATTTACTGTTAACTTTAATAGATGTCAAAATACTACCATCCGTAAGTAAAACTAATTGTTGTCGTAACCGACCCAGTTTAGTTTGGTAAAGCTTTAATTTGAAATAATTTAATAGTTTACTTAACTTGACCACTTATTTCATTAATAAGTTTATTGAAGTTCTGTTTAATTTTGAACGAAAAACCTGAAGTTAGTTAAGTGGAATTTGAATTATGCTATCAACTAAACCTACTCAGCTTAAAAATCAACATCATTGTTAAAAGTCGCCCTGTCCCGGATCTTACATTACCGGTCTATGACACGACTTTTCGCCTGCACTTCCCGTAACTATAACATTGTTCTTCCCGCCATTTTCCGGGAGTCCGTGCGTGCGATGATGAGCAATTTGCCGACGCGATTGGCGCGATTTCCCGCGGGACGCGCAGTCAACTCTTAATTTCTTGCTTCGTTCGTTGTTATCGGGTTGTCGACGGCTTAGTTTTTGATAGTTTTGAACTTCTGCTTTAGAGATTGTATAAGGTACATTCAAGATTTATTGCAAGCCACAGGTTAAAAAGTTGTTACAGCTGGTAAGTTCAGTACAAGTGATGTTCTGCTAGGGCACAGCAAACACAACGGGCAACTGCTTTTTTAATCGTAGAGATATGGCTTATGGTTATTAAATTTTATATAATATAGATACATGTTCCTAAATTTTCGGTAACATGGAAAGAAATGAATGTTTAGTTGAAAGGTTAATAGTCTTTAGGTGACCGCTATTTAAGGAAAGCTTATTTTTTTAAAAGAGCATTATCTAGGTATATATACAAAGTATTGACTACTCTTGCTATCTCATATCTTTGACCCTCTACCTTTTCTGGAGTTCGAGCAAGACTTTAGTGCTCAGTAATTTTATAATTTTATAAAACTACACTAACTTTGTATCCATTTGCTGGACGTAGAAGGCAGAGCCGAACTTTGAAAATATAACAAAATTAGTTTTATAACATTCCAAAAAAAAACTTTTAATCATGTAAAATGACTTTCTCAATAACACATTGCTTAGAGCCTAATGGATGCGTATTTACAAACACAGATAAACAAGAATGCACACGAAGACGAACCAGCGGCGCGGAACACTGCGTCTGTTCATTTTAAAACCGCACTAATGAAAATTAAACGCACGCGCACCCGTTCTGTGATTTGAATAATGACGTCATCACCGCAAGTAATGTAGACGAATGGGTAGGCTGAAAAAGCGTTTTTAGTTTATTATTATAAGTAGTTTTTGGACAAATCTGGAAACAGAATAAAAATATAAAAAAAAACACAGAACTTACTTTAATAATATAATGTTGGGGAGTAGTCGTGTAAGCTGGGCTATATATTTGTAACTGAAACCTTCATATTAAAATCTTTTAACGTTATATTAATTTATATGGATTAAACTTAAAAGCTTTCTTATCATGGAAGTAAATAAATAAAATACAAACCGTGTAACGTAAATATATGCGTTCATGCGTTCATATTTGCAATGTTGTTTTCTTTTCGGCCATTCTTCTGTATTTGATATTCAGCTATTATTACGCCAACGGACGTACGATGATGGATCGTGGGTTCAAATCACTGGAGATTTCGCTGGCTTTACTTCGGGGTACAAGAAATGAGGATAAACTGTTTACTAAGGTCCACTTGCAGCAACATTTACCTACTAAATCTCGATTTTGTTAAACCTAGACTTTACTCATACGAATAATGCAATTTCTTTTTAATCGACATTTAAAATTTTGACTGTTTCATAAGGGCTACATCTAGGTTTAACAAAATCGATATTTAGTAAATGTTACTGCAAGTGGGCCTAAAAAATGAAAATTATTTAATTCCAAAGAAAAATTGTACAACACATTGCTTTTAATTATGACAATCTATATATATGTCGAAGCCAACTGGTTTAATCAGCCACTCAACTAACGGTCTAGTCATTTAATTGAACAGCGCAGTTCAATCACCGGCCTAAACGACATTTAGCCAATGCGTCTAACACAACAGTTAATTAACGGGCTGGCAGATGCTTAGGCAGTATAAACACAGATCAAATTCATATTAATACTTGTAACAGTATCATTGTATACCCACATATAATCGCCTAACAAACAATAGATTGCAAACAAATACACAAAACATTTTTAACTACATGCTGTTGGTATTATCCAATAACATTTCGGTCAAAAATTTCTTTAAAAAGCTCGATAACAGCCAATATTTACAATATTTTTATAACTTCCATTGAACTATTCTCGTGAAAACGTATTTTAATCTCGTTAAATCGAGAGATGCACCAAAAATATCACAGCTGATTGACGCCATTAGCTTTGTTTACAGCGCTCGAGGTGATAGAAAACGGAACTATATTTAAGTATCTTGGCTAGGCAAGTTATTAAACGTCATAAACATCATTGAACCAAGTCATTTGCCTAGTCATCTAATTAGATAGCCAGAGATAATTTAGGCCACTAATTGGACGGAGCCGTTAAATGAAAAGGCTAGGCCGTTATTGAACGGTTGATTAAGCTAGTTGGCTGCGACATATCCATCACTGGCTTATAAAGACATTTGTCGATGTAATTTGTATTGCCCAGCAATGGAATTGGGTAGCTGGAGTTACTCAATTAGGAAACAGGATGTATTTAAACTATAAACTGAATAATACACTAATATTTATAAATTACTTATACAAACAAAACTAATAAAAAATAATTATAAACAAGAAACACTGGGTATATGCTGTTTATAAGCAGACCACTTTTTTATTACTAATTGAAGTGAAATAAGACTCCCCAATAGGAGACATTAAACTTTTATTTGGAATTTATTGCTGGTTTTTATTTTATTTTTATTTATTGAATAATAATGCCATTAATGTTGAATGGCAGAAACTCCTCAATTTCTGTACCCCATAGAAGATGTTACCTTCTCGTTACCTCGCCGGTGCGGTGCGGTCGGCCGCCCCCGACTCGCGTAAATATTTGAGTTTGCTGTGACGACTCGCCGCCGACTGTCTTATGGTTAATTTATTTTGACAAATCATCCACCCTCATCTCATCTGTAAAAGCGTTGCAGAGATGAATAGGATTTTTTTGCCACCAAATTGAAGATCCGCAAAATGTACGTCCGACTTCATATTTCATTAAGTTCGTCACTGAGGTGAAAGGGGCTGTTAATTTATAACAAAACCATGTTTTTTCAACTAAACTAAAAATATATTTTTAAATAGTCGTGGCATGAGACTATCCGGCGAAATAGTCGCCACACAAGTCTTATCAGACAAAAAATTTGTGACACGAGGTGGATTCGTTTTTTTTCAAGTTCTTGTCGCAATATTTTTTCAGTTTTTTGCCAAAAGAGTCTTCTGTTACATTTTTGTCGTATCAATCTCGTTTCACTATTGCTGTTACTATATTTTACAACCCACTGTTCTTTTGATTGTATTGCGAATAAAAAAGTTCTTGTCTTGCCCTTGTCTCGAAAACCAGAAATAATAATCCAAAGAAATATTTCATCTCAAAAAGAAACACGATTATAAAGGGAAGCAGTCAAACATAGCTAAATAATGTAGACTCAACCCTGCATGGCCGGCATGCAAATATTAGACGAGAGATAGTTCAGCACAAGTTAAATAAGTACCCGCGTCCCCAAGGTTTGCGACATCCGCCTTTATTTTAACTCCACTGAAGCACAGGGTGATTGGGAAATGCATTCAGACATTTGAATGAATGAATGAATGAATTATTCCTATTTCCTAAATGTTCAGAATAATTAACGGAATGGTTAGGCAAAAAAAGTATCAGGTAGAGTAATTTATTATTATTTTTTTTAAGTTTTATTCGAAAATTAACATTTTTATTGCTTTGACGGTCATTTTGGAATAATTCCAGTAAAAAGGCTGAGATTACGATTTTTGTAAATAAATCGAGTGAAATAATTGATCTATGATTAAATTCATATGTAGCTGGAAGTACACTAAATACTAATATGGCGTCTGATTCCACAGGAATTAATGGATCTTGTCACATGAGTAAATATACATCTTGTTAACAATATATTCTCAAATAAATAAACTGTTACCTTTTACGCAGTCGCAGGCCAGTGACTGTTTTCAGTCAGTGTCTGTTTTGCTGTAAAAATCAAACCTGGGCCCTATTTAATAAACCGTCATGACAATTTTGTATCGATTGCATCAACCGATTTGAAAATAGAACAAACTACTCATAGCTACACCGCAATGTAAATTAAATTGTCATGACAATGATTGACAAATTGTCACGTTATTAAATAGGGCCCTGTCATTCAATCTGTATCTTTTTAATGTGTAAAAAATGACGTAGTAAAAACAAATGACAAACTAACCTGATTGTCACTATAGTTTTACTAAAAAAGCTGGGCATCGTATTATTTTTAAACAGCAGAGAAAGTGATTTTCGCAACAGCCTGTATAGAGTAAGTGAGATACATTTGACAGAGCTTCATAATATATGAGACGAGTTAACAAGCTGGTTACCTATTGGCTACCTCAAATCGTTTCCCAGAGGAGTAGCCAGGAATGTAACATGCAGCGAATTATCTGGGAATGAGGAAATATTTTGAAGGCTTTTATTGTTTTTGAATAGCACTAGGCGATATTCGCAAGCAGCATGCATGAAAATAAGCTTGACACCGGCTTCAACAAGGCAAAACCGCTTTTTTTTGCACACGATTTGAAAAATACTACAGAAAGAGAAAAAATAAACTATACAAAAGATACAGCGATCTTTTCTTGCCTTCGCAATAATACCCATGAAAATACAATGCTTCATTACATTGCTATTACTGTAGAGTAAATACTGTAGCGTAAAATTAAAGAGCTAATGATATTTCCTTACTTTAAAAAAACCCAGATCCAGTACAAAAATATGATACCAAATAAGTCTTTTACCGTATCTAAATATCTTTAAAACGCTACGGTAATACGAATACGGTCTAAAGATGTCTTCATAATCAAAATAAAAACAGCTGTGATACAAAATGGACTAACCAATAACAGGCCATACAGACCTAAACAAGCATTTCCTATAAAATTCATAGGGAGATCCAATTTGGAGCCCCATCTTCCATCCTTTGGTCCGCCGTCTTTAAATGTTTAAGGAGACGGAAATGTAATTACGTACGCACGTTATGATTCGATATCCGTTTCTTCAATATTTTAGAGGGACGGCCATGTTTGGTAATCATGATTGCCTGTTAAGGTTTTCGATTCCATTTTTTCAAATGTTTTTTGCACATGATGTGCATCGTTAAGTATTAGGGTCAAAAGAATATAAGAGTATTGCCTCTGTTTTTTATGTTGGTTAAAAAGGAATTTGATAGAAAAAATTTTCAATTTCAATATTACCTGTATAAGGTAAACTAAATAGTCAAAATTTCTTTATTCAAATAAACTTAATAATTAAGCACTTTTGAATCGTCTATATTTTCCTACCATCCGTTCCAGACTTTTTTAACTGACAAGAAGAACAGGCGCAAGAATTAGTAATTACTTATCAGCTTTAACAGAAATAAGTAACGATATTTACTTGATGATATCAAGGAAATAAACTTATTTCCTTGATACACTGGCCTTCAAAACTTAGTATCACAATTTTAAAATTGTAATAACTTTTAAAATACACAAGATATATATTTTCGAAATAAAAAGGACTAAAAAGTTTTTCTTTAAATAATAACTTCACAATCGATAACCTTCTTGAAAAAAACCTTTTTTTTATTTCAAAATCCTAACTTCTATTGTTTAAGAGAAATTGCAATTTTAAAAGTTTTTAAGGCCAGTGTATGCTGGTTTGGTTAGATACACTGTACGCTAGCGACATTAAAGAAATCCTTTGATCCCACTTTGAACGAATACAAATATCTCAAAAATATTTATTAACTTCATTAATAATTATAAATAGGCAAGTACACGTCTTATCAAAAGCTCTGCAAGTATTTTGCGAAATTAACCCTAAAATAGTTAATCCACAAAAGTTATCTGTCAAATTAATTGCAATCAGAGGCAGGTAAAGTCGGGCCACTTCTGGCCGAATCTAATCTGTCCCCCTAATAGTGTTAGCGACAACTTTGATCCTTATTCCCGGCGTTCCCTCAGGATATGATCCGACATGATATTAGATTAGTTATAGTTGTTGGCTTCACTAATAAAGCCCAAAAACTTGGGATTCCGATGGGGCTATAAGTTTGGCATATACAAATATAGTCACAAATCATATTTTTTGCCTCGAAAATGATTAAAGTAAATATGTACATATTTGCAAGTCACTTATTTGTTAGTCTCAAAAGTTTCAGAACTCTTGATTTATAGGTAAGTAGAAATAAAATTAACAATTCCATTTGTATTTTTTTTTTTAATTGTGATATATTTCTAATTTTATAAGCATTCACGTGGCAACTTTGTGTGTGTGTTTTTTTCTTGTGATATTTTGTGATGATATAGGAAATAAATCCCATGTTAACCATTCAACCATATAGACAGTTCACAACTTCATAATTATTACATATTATTGCATTATTGTATTTAATTGGTTCAGGCGTCATGCTCGTGAACGGGTGGAATGGGTCTGCTTCCGCCTACCTATCTTAACGTTTATTGAATTATATGAATTGTTTTTTTTTTTTGTGACCGCCTAGATTGAATAATAATTGATTCAGTAGAAATGAGCTAATTAAGTAATGTTATTTATTTATTAATCTATGTTAATTGTAACATGTATGAATGTAATGTCTGGAAACGATATACATATTTGTAAATATCGTTCCTTCTGATAAAGATGATAAGTTTTTTGCGCCCATTTTTCTTGCCAGCTAAAAGACGTCATAATGGGTGGAAGGGTAAAAGAATTGACGATTTAAAAATGCTTATTATGTGAGCTTATTTTAGTAAGGAATTTTTCAATTTTAATTTCATATTTATTATCTTATTTTATACCGTCATTGAAACCCTGATTGCCTGAAAAGTGTTAAACGAACCGAACTGATCGCGCTTTGTGTCATTAAATAGAATATTACGCATAATATCCCCACGAGATGCGCATTAAAACTATCCAGCAGGTGGGGTAATGTCCGAAATTTGCCCAATAATACCCCAAATTGGAAAGGCTCGCTCTATTTGAACGTAATTGCGACAAATTGATACGTTTTACAGTTCATTGAGAAAAGTTTTCGGTCCTTTGTGCATTCACCTCATTAGGTACTTGCTTACTACGATCGAACATAATAAAATAAAAATAACTAGTGGCTCTGTGAGCTGTAGACCTCGCGTTTGTGACAACGTTTGTAACCTGAATCGATAAAAAATCTTAATAACTATCGAACCTGCTTACAAAATTTTAGTCAGAAGAGTCGGTTGAGAAATGTGACTTGTAGAGGAGAAAGACAGATAGACATACGAAAGCATTTTTGCCCAATCTGAAACTGAGACGCTTCGCTCGCGCTTCGCGCTCTCTCGGTCAATAAAATATCCGCCATTGGCCAGCCGGTCGAAGCCGAGCGGTATTCTCGCTCTAGCTGATGTTAAATGTCTAAGCGTCAAAAAGAAAGAACTATGCCCAAATACAGATTAACCCAAGATAGTGCTGTTTCGATATGAACCGAGCTATGCAATAGACAAACAAAACATGATAAAACCAAAAATATACAAAAAAATACAAAAATGACATGCTACGTTTCGATTTCAGTACCTCTGAGTTTTAGAACGAAATAATTTTCCCTCCCTCCGATTACCAAATACACATGAAGGCATACGTATCGGGAATATCTTCCGGAGCTGGACCGGAAGCTTTTAAAGTACTAGATAAATCAGTGCTCCGAGGCTGCAGCGACCACAAGGGACGGCCCAGCTAGACGGAGCTCCGCGATTGACCACACATGTACTCCTAAGTACAGACACGAGCAATAAAATGTATACACCATAGAACTAATGACAGTAATGTGACATGGTTCAATGTTTTATACATTTCATTACAAGTGACTGTAAATTAAAGCCCTCTTTACATTGCTTAGAAAATGACATACGCCAAGTTTATATATTTTTTTTTTCAAATTGACACAAACGAGACAAAAACTAAATCGTTTATTACGATTAATTCTCGGATTGGTTTTGCTTGAGCTGCATCAACATAGGATTTCAGCTCATTACTATTTTTTCAAATTAAATGTCTCACGATAATGCTGTTTTCTTAGTAAGTAAAATATTTTTCAATACAGTTGCTTGAAATGATGACAGTAGGTACAGCATGCGGTAAGTTGATTTTACAGCACGCCGTGCGTTTTTGTTTACGGTTTAGTACAGCGTGCGGAAAGTTAATTTTATCGCACGTCACCACCGTGCGTTTTTGTTTAAGTTTTTTTTATTTCAGAAGGTACCTGTAATGTTTTTTTGCAAATATATTGAAAAACGTAGTAGGGCACACGGTTGTTAATGTTTTTTAAAACTCGTGACGATAATAAACTACTATTAATTCTAATATGAAGAATGGAAAGTAAATCAGAGGCGATTTTCTAGTAAGAATACAAAAGAAACTAGGTTTTGAAGTGTAGCTAAAATAATTAAAAGAAACGGTATATTTTTTTATCACTGAATTTAGTCGTACTTAAAGACGACATATTATTTCCATACTAATTAAATACTCTTAATGAGACGACCTTTCGCACAAACATTTTCAAATTCTTAATTAACCTCAGAAAGACAATGGCCATAGGTTTAAAACGTCCATATTGGTCAGTTAGATAAGTAAGGGGACATTGCATACTTCGGCGTGGAAACCTTAGGGGACAGCCCAGACGGACTCGCTGGCCAGACGGGATAATCTGTTTTGCGTAGATTACGGACGAAGACGGATTTTGGATATTATTATTTTGTTATAATAACGTTTTGTTTCGTAGTGTGTTTGGTTTGCGATAAGTAGTTTGAGATGTGAATGTGTTTTTTGACAGAACAATTATATTCGTTAAAAACTCTATGCACCAATAATATATAAACAAAAACTACTTAAAGGTCCAATTTCACAGGTTCTTGATGATTTCTTATTAAAATACTTTGCGACTAATATCCTATAAATATTGTTCCTTTTTAAGTTAAGTACTTACTTAGACCAGAAGTTAGCTGAACAAGCTCAAAGCGTTTAATGGTTATGTTTACATAGAAATAATCCGAAGCGTACTCTCCGCAATCTTTAAAAACTTCCGGAGTGTCTACTATAAATTAAATCAGCTTATCTGACACTAAGGCTATTGGCAAGCAAGAAAAAAAAAGAAATATTTACAAAAATCAATGAAGAAAGTATAAAAGAAGACAGAAATGTTGACGTATCATAATATAATAAAATAAACCAAAAAGGCAAAGTATATTGCTTTATACTTGAGATTAAATTTTCTCCCACACAACATAACTTAAAAAACTTCAAAAACTCAATTCACTCATTTAAAATGCATAGCCCATTACAAAGCAAGTTTACGGCGATTTTGCGTTTAAACAAAACGCCGGAGTTTTTCCGCCATAATGAATTTTCTGCGAGACACGGAGCCCTTCAAATATTCAAGGCTTGTGGGGTGTTTGCAGGCATTCCGCACACCTCATTGAATAACATTGCTTCATGCATAATTTTTCCGCTTTGAAAATTTGTCGCGAACGTGGATTACGTGAATTTACAAGCGGATGTTTTAACAAAGTTTGCGGTTTATTGGGGATTGTGGAATCAAATAAGAAGGGGGCAAAACAAGGAGTTTAAAATAAAGTTTGTTTTTTTGCTTACGATATGGGGACAGCTTTCATTTGTTTTATTTTAATAATTATAAGACACTTTTCAAGGTTCATGCATTTGTAAGTAAGTTTTGTGAATATTCAAATGGATCGTGATTTTTTATTATATCTTATTACCATAAATCCTATAAGTCGAACTATGGTTAAATTGTCTTGATAAAAACAAGACCATATAAAAAAAACAGTAAAAACCATTGATCCTGTGTTATCAGCTAGCTTTGCTGGAAGTTTTTGTAAGTATAATTTGTATATTTAGTAAATTATTACTGACTGACGGAATATTTTGGTAAAAAGATTTCTGTCACTTGAATTTGATATACGTAAGCCTGCAAAAGCCAAATTTCAATTTTGTATATCAGTATATTTGTATCAAAAATTATAAAAAGACACGCTGCAAATGCATGCACTTATTAAACAACATTATACACAGACGAAATTAACATGATCCGTTTAATTACCCGCGCATAAATTGTATGCAATAATTAGTGTTTACGATGGCTCCTGCCATTCAGTCACGAATAATATAACTTGAATATAACTTGATGAATCATATTTTAGAAAAATAAAAAATACTTTTCTAGATTTAATCGAAATCACCGTGTGTTTAGGGATTTAGTTTCGTCACAGAACTTAAAAACATTAAGTAATTAGCATAAAATAATTTAAAAAAATTTAATGTTTGTTTATGTTTAAGTCCTTGTTGACTTTTAACATAAAAGTGAAAAGTGATCTATTGAGTTTTTAATCGATCACTTTTAGATTTAACTTTGAATCATTTTAATAAAATGATAAGTATACCCTAGAAAACCGGTATTACGCAATGCTTTATTTTAACAAAAAAATCTATCACTGAAAACTATCTTTTCGTACATGCAGGGAACAAAATGGTCATAAATATCGACGACAAATTGCCGCCAATCGCGACAACGAGCGACCGTTTGTCGCTCCGCGGTAAATAATAACGCGTTCGGTTGCGACTTTATCGAGCTTATTTATTGGCTCATTACCGAATAATGCGATATTTACAAAACTCGATTATAATGTGATACTTTATAGAATAATTTAAATACTATAATATTGCAAGTTTAAGATCCAGTCTATCCAAATACGAGATGTGATGTTGATCGCTAAATCTGACTTACACTCGTCAAAGCTTCTAAACAATTTTTTTTATTATGAGTTTTTTTATTATGAAATTAAATTTGTCTGTAAAAATATGTACTTACAGAGTTAAAAGTCAGACCCGGGTCAGTTAACGTAACTGAAACTCCCATGGTTTAGTTTTGGTGTAATAGTTGACTTTAAAAGCTTACTTTAAAAAAAGTATCGTGTTAATGAAAAGATGCTCGTTTGCACGACAGCTTTATTTAGAGTTTTGTTCTTGAGCCAATATGTCACGACTACGTCCGATTATCATGTCTAGGTTTTTTTGGCCCGAAAACCGTTTCGTAGTTCGTAGTTGCTACGTTTAGTGCTACGAAAATGCTTGTACATTGGTTAGATGGCGCTGGCATGAAGCGTAAGAGTTGACATACTAGAAGAAATTCGACGTTCCCACTAGTGACTCGGTAGCTCAGCGGTTAAAAATGCTTGTTATGTGAGCTTATTTGAATAAAGAATTTTTCAATTTCAATTTCAAAGCATTGGACCGGATATCCAAAGGTTCGAGGGTTCGATTCCTGTCCGAGGACATGATCTAGTGCGAGTCGTATTTTTTCTTGTACATTATTTAGTATTTAAGAAACTGCTTCAACTGAAAGATATATTATGTCTTAGTTTTATTTGCGCATAAACATACAGTGAGATTAACTTTCATCGTAAGCATTCATATGGGTTAAAAGCCTATAAATCAGAGGCAGTATACAATTGTCTTGTCAACTCTCTTGAGGCCCATTTAACATGCGACGTTAATTTAGACACATGGTAGTTACAACACATTACGATACATGTAACTATTATCTTGCATAAATTTAAAAAATTAAGCCACCTAAAACGTGATTGAAAATAGTAATATTAGAATTATGTAGCAGTTTTAATAGTATTAGTCATTATTACTATTGATTGCAGTTTAAAATCGAAATGAAATGAAAATATTCTTTATTTAAAAAAATCTCACATAATAAGCATTTATAAACTGTCAATTCTTTCACCATTCTATTATAACGTCTTTTAGCTAACAAGAAAAATGGGCGCAAAAAACTTATCAGCTTTATCAGATGGAACGATATTTACAAATAAGTATATCGTTTCCAGACATTACATTCATATATTACAATTCACATAGATTATTTATACATAACATTTTTAATTAGCTAATTTCTTGATAAATTAATTTACAGAGTTCAAGCTAAATTCAAATTTTTAAAGTAATTATTCCGTCTAGGCTGTTACAAAAAATGAAATTCATACAATTCAATATGCGTTAAGTTAAGATAGGTAGTCCATTCGTTACATTCGTTATTGCACAGTATAGTTTCTTATCTAACTTGAAAGGTGTTAATTAAATTCTTGAATAACAAAACTATTTCCTAATAAGAAAGCTTATCATTTTGTAACTGTAGAGAAACTAGAAATTTTAAATAAAATTTAACGAAAGACTAAAACACATAATGACTTGTAAAAAGCTGAAGTAGAAATTAGGATGTGACAATGTCAGGTCAATTAATCCTAGCTAGCGTAATTACCGGGACACGTGGGACATTCCGATGACGTGACGGACAACGGCCCTCACAATACACGTCAGATTTAAACTTATCGGTACTGTTGGAATTTACGAATGGACGACCTCCGTGGTTAAGTGGCTTTAAACGCTGGTTTTCGAGGTCCCCGGTTAGATCCCCGGCAATTTAAAAAACGAACTTTTCTGTATTGTCTCAGGTCTGGGTGTTTGTGATACCACCGTTGTCTCTGATTTCCATAACACAAGTGCTTTAGCTACTTACTTTAGAATCGGAGCAATATAAGTGATATTGACAATATCTATTATTTAATTCATTTATTTACCTGTTATTTAATCAGAACCTACTCTATTACCTTACCTAACATTATTTGATACTTAATAATAACGAATGTATAATTTTATACAAAAAAGATCAAACATTGTATTAAAAATCGCTCATTGTACAGCAAATGTACCTAGTACAAAACAGAGATAGTATTCGACATTGTCAGGTCAAAGTCTAGCTAATCTAATTACTGGGACACGCGGGACAGTCGTATGACATAACAGACAGCGGCCCTCCCTACATGCTGATATTGATTTCAGTATTGTGATAATTAAAAAATGTAATATTATAAACTGTTGTTTTTGTTTTGTTAAACTATTAAAATTCAAATAAACTAAAAATATAAGTAATTAATTATGAAAGTAAAATATTATGAGAGATAAGTTTTGCAGTAAATTTTTCAGCAAAGATTTTAAATTTTAACATAATATTGATCTAATAAAATTTTGTAAATTTAATTGCTAAGTTGAATTATTAAACAGATAAATAAGATAAATAAGACATTATTATTTGCTACGTGTCATTGCTTTTTCAAGTGCAGCAAACACTGTTCAACAAGTGTTTAACTTAGAAATTGTTTAAATGTGAAGCTGTCACTTTTTTGACAGTATTGTTTGAAAGAGACGGCATCACATTTAAACTGTGTCTAAATTAAACAGTGTTTTAAAATCTTTTGTGGTAAGGCCGCAAGTGTATAATTATATTGTATAAGTTTGAGATAGGTATACAAGTTCTTTTAGTTAGATATCTCTAGAGGTACGAGAAGTATAAAGCAATGCAAGTTCGAAAGTGCATCCAAATGCATCTGCATTAGTGGCCATAAATACATAACCGGGTGTACAATCGGCGACATTGACGCTCCGTTGCTGGACAAACGGTGCCCCACACATTTATTAACGAACAAAGAATGTTGTAGAGTAGGTTACCTTCTTTTGATAACTGATTTTAAAACTATTGAACAAAATGGTGGTGTTTTGTTTATCAAATTTGGGATGTTCACCTGTAATTGTTCAAGTCTGAATAGTGTAAAGGCTGGTAAGGTTCTTTAAGATATGACAAAAGCAAGAGTTATAGAATTTTTAATGTTATTATAAGTCAGTTTTGAAAAATAATGCAGAGGAAACATGATAACTAAAACTTTCTCTATAGAAAAAGTCGTAAGTGACCACAAATTTTGTAGTTTTTCAATGCGGTGCCAGCCAATAATAAACCTATAATTTTGAAACTATAGTTTGAAAAACCTTAGCTAGTTTTGTGATTGACAGTTTTCCAAAATAAGAAAATATTTTTCAATCATTTCGATAGTATTTACTGTGAATATTTCTTCCAGCATTGTACCTTACTATGGATAACTTCAAAGTCTGAAAACTTTAGTCTTTCGCGCCAACTGTTGCGTTGCTCAGAGTTCTTTTATTTGGATTGTCTTAATGAGCAAAACTTACAGTTGGTGTGACAAAGTATTAAAAACTTTTTGTTGAAGTTAGTCCACTCTACAGATGTTGTTAGTCAGCACACGTCGTGCATACATCACAGCTTGCGGACCATTATTCTAATTGGTCACAAATTATGCCTGATCGGGTTAGCGTTTAGCTCGCTTCGAGGGGACGCTAATTTAGTTTGCTGTACAAAACAATAGTTTTTGATTGTTTCAGTAAATGATTTTTTAATTTTTATATTTTTTTATAATCGCCATTGGTTAGGTACTAAAAGGTGCATGTTAATGCTTTTGAAATATTGAACCTATTAACTTTTTGTAGCTTTTAAATACCGTTGACAAAAAAAATACTCAGTAGCTATGGTAAGAATATATTAAAACAATCATTATTTACAATCAATTAATAATTTTCATGAAAAACTATAAAATTAAATATTATTATTATTATTAAGATTATGATTATCGGAGTTTTTTTTATTAAGATTATGATTAAGCGAAAGAAAACGTCAGATTTATATAAAAAAATATTTTATCCTAAGAAACAGGGATTAAGATTATTTTGGTTTCGAATTAAACTGTCAATCTGTTTCCATTATTTTTCCTTTTAGGGTGTTTCCTATTATTGCAAAATTAAACGTTGCGACGTCGCACATTCAAGACGACATCCCAGGAGAGGTTTAAATTTAAGTCACTAGCTTTTAACTTTAATACATTCGGTTGCCACATTAACATAACACGAAAATCCCATAAACATGTGACATTTGTTTTAACACCCACCAAACGACGGATTGCCTTCCCCTTATGAGGAGGAAATTTAATGTATAATAAACATTTATCTAAATTTTTTGATGGGGTATGTGCGGCGAATAGGCACAAGACGTATAACGCTATCTTTTGTTTTCCATATGAAAGTAAAATTGTTGATTTGAAGTTTTTTAAGTTGTGTTTTGTTTTATCAATACAATATACAAACGGGGAACTTGCAAATCGCTTTTGTGCTCGTATGTACATAGAAGTACTATAGACTAGAATCATCATTATAAAAACAGACGAACATAGAACCTCCTCCTTTTTTGAAGTCAGTTAAAAAGTCTTCAAATTAAAAGCGTGTGTAGTAGGATACGTTATAATGGATAAGTTAATTAAACCAGATTGTTGTCAAGGACATAATGTGCATCGTGTAACCCCTTTTATTACTTCAAGTTAATTAATCTTGTAAGTTGAAGTGCCATAAATTAATAGCAAACAGTGGACTTGAATTACGCGTTAAAGGCGTTTACGCGTTAATAAGTTTATGAATTTAAAAATAACCCCTATTTTTTATATTTGGTTAAAATGTTTGAGTCCTGTGGCTAGTCGCCGTTATAACTACATCACATTTATATTTTTGAACTTAAAAGAGGGAAATAATAATGCAATAGCTTATTGTCTAAGTTATGGTAAAATTTTAAATGCCAAGAGTGGCTACTGTGATTAACACTACCCATATAACTTACAACCCAAAAAGTGCAATCCTCATGTTCTTTCGTACCACAAAAAGTGGAGTACTCTATCACGCGTATTTTGTAAAACCACATCGTCCGACCCGCGCCATGTTTTATTCAAATTTACTTACATTTATACTAACGGTGCGACCTATGCTCCGAATTGTATTCCCCTGCCGCACCATACATCTTCTTCACGCCGCTTCACTTATTTATTTCTGTAGCGTAACTTGGAAATGTGCCTTTCCTTCTAAAGAAAAAGTGTTGGGTTTAAAAATAAAATGGCGATATGCTTTTGTTTTAGAATCTAAACCAAGCAATGTAATGCATTTGCTTTTACAAGTACACAAGAGCAAATGAGTATGCTGCCGGAACTGACACTGCGCTTTCTAATCGCATAATTGTCGACACAGAGACTAAAAAACTATATGATAACTTGTAAAAGTATTTTCAGAAAATTATATTACTTTTCTAGCAGTTTTATGTGGTTTGTTTTAAATCACCATGTTTTTTTATTCTGTGCCTCAACTTATTAGACAGACAGATTTTTTATAAAAACGTCACAATAAATAGCTTATTATTATTGTCTCGAAATATTTAGATGATCTCGTATCTACCTAAAAATAAAATAAAACATATAAGACAACATCACACGAATGAATCGCTCTGACTCAAATTACCTACAACATTTTGAGTTATGGAAATCAGTACAACGACGATACCGAAAACACCCATACCTGAGACAGTATAGAATAGTTTGTATTCTAAATTGACCTCAGATATGCCATAAAAATCTCTATAGAAGTACAAGCCACTCAACCGCGAAGATCGTGCTAACATTGATTGAAAAAATCTGAATAAAATTTAATTCGTTCCAGATTATTTTAGTGCTGCGAAAAATACCAGTCCGGTATCATAACTGTGATAATAAATATCCGTGGCAGCCTTATAAATTATGATCGCGTCGGCTCGCTGCTCATTTGCTGACGAAGTTCGGTCCCGAGGGAGACGGGCCAATCACGGCGAGATGTGAACTTATTATGGGAAAAGTACGGCCTATACGTACAACGGATTGAATTACGTTGAGTGATAGAAGTGTGTAAGGTGATTGGATTGCGGATTTTTAAGGTGATTCGATAAAAAATATAGGGATAAAGTCTCTACACTTAATAATTATAATTTGAAACAGGAAACAATCTAAAAAATCTTCCTAGTTTTTTGAGGGAAGGGGGGAATTGTTAACACATTTCCGTTACGTCATCTAAGTGGATACGAACAACTTTAATGTAGAGCACGATACCTGAAAAAAAAAAGGTTTTGAGTAGCTTACTTGACAGATAATTTGACATATTTTTCATATCTCAATTGTCAATCTTCTGTCATGTAAAGATACTCAGAACCTCTCAGAACTTACTTTTACTAGTTTTGTGCTCAAAGTAAACATCGTCTTTAAATAATTATCAGCATCTATAAATATTGGGTTTTGCTAACATGAACAATTGAATCTCGACCAAAATAAATAAAACTCAACTCCGATTCAAACATCGAAAAGTTAAGGCGCTAAAAAAAGGCACAGCTATATTTCAAATTCCGAACAAGTCTGAACTGAAAACAAGTGAGGATCGCGGGCGATGCATCACCGAGTTATTAGAGGCGAGGCGCCGAGTCGAGTGATGGTGACACTTTTTCACCGGCGAGTGGGAATGAAACAATCCCTGATTAATCCGCCCTGAGACTATTGAGCGAGCTACGTTAAAATTCGGAACGATGATTTTGATACTTGATTTCTAAAAGCTAAGTACCACCGGTGTGTGATTAGTGATGACAGATTTGCATCTATGTAAGTGACTTGGATGCCACTGTCTTGTGAGAAATTAAAAGTATTTGGCTTTATAAATATCCAGCACACTGTAAAGCCAATACCTTAACTATCATGATTTTTCATTAAGGCCAATATATTGAAAAAACTCTGTCTCTGTCTGTTTCTTTATGTGTGAAGAGCAATGAAAATAACCTCACTTTTTCAATGCTTTTGTTGTTATTTTGAGCATTTTTGAAAAAGTAACCATTGAATATTCTTCTGTATGTTATTATTTATTTTTCTATACATATATTATTCGTGAGTTAGAGATTAATAAACTTTAAGTGACTTTTTAAGGATATCCAAAAAATATAAAAATAACGAAAATTTTCTTTGTCTTTGCTTATTTTTATAGCCGAAAGAAGATCATTTTTAACCGTTAAATAATCAAGATCGTTTGTTTAATGTTTACTTTTGAATCAAAAATAGGTTAATTTCAATAATTTCGAATATCTGTTCTTAAAACTTTAGGTATGATGTAAGAGCCGCCGCCGTCGTAGATACATAGTTAGTTTTTGAACAGTATAACGCAGCCACGAAAATATTTCATGGTAGCTATGTATGAAAGTTGACCAGTCATTTTATTTTCCAATTTTTTTATTTTATTTACCTTTTGTGATGTCCCGTAGTCCAACTAGTTGAACACAGCAGTTGTACCATGATTAGCCTAATTAAGATTTATCAGTTTATATTACCTTCTGGAATAAAAAAAAAACTTTATTCCATTTTTTCCACTCGACATGCATAATGTTTAATATGTATGCATAAACATTAAAAACTGCCAAGTATCACGTCGAATGTTTCCATTATAATATTCACGCCAATACTTACCTTAGCGGTATGCATTAATATTTTGGTTGAGTTTTTCGCCGCCGTCAATTCCCGGGAGTTGGTCCCGGACAAATGGGGGGAGCATCGAGGGGGAGGTGCTCCGTCTCAATAAATTACCGAAGATGAGCTGGAACATTAACTAATTACCGACACCGATACCTGGGAGAAGTTTATCGGAAATATTTTGTTCAATATTATTATGACATTAGTAAACAAGCTGTGTGGCGTCCTGCAGAGTGGAGTAGCACCAACTTCACATTTAGGGGTGTCATAAAAAGCTACTTTTGACTAACGGCCATATTAATTATTAATCCATAGATTGTCATAGGCCTGATCCAGATTGGTATGCAACGTTCGATATTAGTAAAGAACGTTCGACAGTTGCCTAGGTGTTGCCTAGCAATTAATCTAGATCAGGCCTATCCCTGTCTGTGGATTGATTATTAATTCTGGCCTTAAGTCTTCTTCGTGGAGCAGAAAATGGACAACAGCGCTTTCCGATGAAAGCAGATCAGCCTGATACTTTTTAAAGTGTAAAAAGTAATTAACCCTATAGTATAAAAAGATAACAATAGCACAGCATGAATAGAGTAGGCGGGCATCCCACCCGTTAAAGAAAGAGAGTGGAAGTATGATAAATAAATAAATAATAAATAAATATTTATTGAAATAATTTTACATCACACTATTACAACTATTCTAAACATAGGTACATATAGGGAAAAAGTTAATGTACCTAAACTAGGATGAACCTGTATTTCTGATAGAAAGATAAAGGATGCAGCATAAAAGTACGAGAAGCATAATTGATAGAACTTGTAAAAAATAAAAACCAGCCTTCCAAGCGTGGTGACTGTGGCCACGTCAACCCGCGGGAGCAGCCTACGTCCTACAGACATCGGCATTCAAGAACGATACTCAAACGACCCTTGCCTATTTCAACACACTGCGTTGAAATATAGCTCTGCTAATTGGTTCGTTTGTTTTACGTTTTACGTGTGATTGGTAGTTGGGACGCCGCGTCTTCCCTTGTAGTAATATTTGTGAATACGGGTGTTTGTAGCTAGACAAGTACGGCAAGTTACAAGTTCCAGTAGGTATTATGTTACACTAAGCGCTATGCTCTTGTTCAATAAGTATCAACCCTATTAGAAACTCAATGATCACAGTGTCATTTATAGTTATGTCGACTGTACCTCTTAAAAAGTAATCAACTTTAAAAAACCGCTAAAGAAAGTTATACCTGCACCTTCAACAAAGACTGGCGAATGTTATAAGGCATCAGAGGTCTAGAAAAAAAAACATATATTTGAATGAAATCGTTCCCAAATGTTAGAAACTGCAAAAAAGCAATACATGCATGAATAGTTTTGAATAAAGCATACGTTTGAGAGCAACAAACCCTCTTACTAAATAAACAGAAACCAAACTATCTTGAAAACAATTTATTAAAAGCAAAGCTATTTACAACAAAATCGGCGCATTCGCAATGTTAACCCGCTCAACTCAAACAACCAATCCGCGTTCATTGTTGCAGCGAAATGCAAATCCAGACATCCCTCCTTCCATATTTAATTCAGCGGAGTCAGGTAACAATCGTACGATCACCGGTAACAGTAAGTGTAAACGAAGGAGAAACTACGAAAAATTTTTAACCCCCCTTCGCTCGGGAAAAAAAAACAAAGTGAAACTCCGCCGGCCTTATTTCCCCTGGCGATACCGCCGACGTTTCCCAGTTTTACCCGGAAATGGAAAATATGGCGATAAGGCGCATTATAGATTAAACATGTCTCGTACTTTAATGTGGTGATCAAATGGCACGATAGCGAGTGTGCTTAAAAGTTTGTTGTTAAAAAATGTACTGATACGCACTCGATTATGCTAAACAGAAGGTTTTATTGTGATACTTTTGGATATGTTAGGGACATTAACTACACCTATGTTAAGCGAGTTTTGTTCTTTATCAGAGCTATTATCTTTGTTTATGTTTAACTTAAGAAATGATTACGTTTTGCAAACATACGTGCTTAGTATAAAACGAGTATTTTTTTTACTGACAGATCGATGCTCCTTATTAAGTATTAAAGAGATTTAAAATAATAATTAATAGTGCCATTTTTATATTTTATTTACAAACTTAAATAATAACATGGCATAGTAATTATAAGTTACCGTGTTGAAAAGAGCAAAAATTTTCGAATTCTGAACAAAAAGCTTCCTTTGTTAGGGTCCGCATCAAACGGTAAAAAGGAACCCTTATGGTGTGACTCAGTATGTCTGTCTGTCACAGCTGGATATCTCAAGAACTGCTAATGCTATCAACTTGAAATTTTAATTAGTTTTAGATGACGTTTGCCCAACTATTTTTCAAAGAAGAAGAAATAATTATAGCAACAGGGTCTGAATGGGATTCCTGAAAATTCGAAGTGGGGCTATTAGGGAAAGTTGGCTATGATATAAAATAACGCTGATTGCATCTTCAAACAGTTTTTCTCTTTTAAGACCGCATAGTTATCGATATTTGATGTAAAATGTAACAAAAATATTCTATGCGATAGAAGTTTATGTAAACAAAGATTACAGGATAAATAAAACAATGACTCTATAGCACTCTTTTTCAGAAATCATCAACAAACATTACATTAGTTCCACTGTCAGTCAAGAGATGGCGCTAACCTAAAACTGCAATATTCTACACCGCAGAAAAATAACATTCGTTATACTATCTGTTAAGAGATGGCGCTGACCTAAAACTGCAATAATTATTCTACTCTGCAGTGTATTTATATTATGCTGGTACGGGACCCTCGGTGCGCGAGTCCGACTCGCTCTTGATCCCTTTTTTTTATTTTACAGAGTTTTTCAATCAACGATCTGAAAAGCTACTATGCAATGAAAATAAACAAAATAGTATATTTCATAATAACGGTAGCGTTACAATGAAATATACTATTTTGTATAATACCAAATGACATACTAGAAAAAATACGACTCGCACCAGATCATGTTCTCAGTGGTCAGAGCATTGGACTGGATATCCAAAGGTCGTGGGTTCGATTCCCGTCCGAGAACATGATCTGGTGCGAGTCGTATTTTTTCTAGTATGTTATTTGGTATTATGTAAAATAGCATTGTGAATGCTTAAATCTCAAAATTTAAAAATTATACTATTTTGTTTATTTCAGTGACATCATTATAATTTGCTACAAAACTCGCCACTTGTTCTCTCAATAATCATAAGAGTCGTAAATAAAAACGTTATGTGCCGTGATGATCTCCTTTGTTATACAAATAATTGTTTAGATAACAGGGGCGTGCGCAGTATTCGTCAGTAATAATTTATTCAGCGCAGCGGGCGATCTTGCACTGCAAATTGGTTAACATGTGTGGAATATGGATCGGTGGTGATATTGATAACTTAGGAAAATTGCTTATTTTTTTTGATGAATCTTTCGTTGCGTATCTGGCAAAATTGAATTGACTTGGCAATTTGATATGACACATAGATGCGAAAAAATAGAAAACTGTTTTTTCAGTGACTCGCTGTCGTAGTGTGATGTCAATCTTTGTAGAACGAAAAAAAATCGTGTTGTAGAACAAAAGAAAAAATATATTCGTATGTCATTTAAAGAAAAATTTACTTCTTAGTCACTGATACAATTACTATTTTATAATTGCAAAATAGTAGAGCCTTAAAAATTTACAGACGAATGACAGCTACATGCTTCTAGCAAAACAGCATGAAATTCGTGTCGTAACTCGCACTTAATTACTTGTCTAGGCTTACAAATTGCGCCATTTCACTTGCCCTTTACTTTAGTTGGTTTAACAAAAACTGTCGCTTGATGGATTTGTAAAATAGTTGAAAATTTCAACAAATGAAAGTGGACGTTTATATTATGAAAATGCAAACTCGATAGATCATTTTGTACGACTTTTACATGTGAAAAATATTAAATATTTTGTTCATTACTCATAAGCTTATAACTAATTCGAGATCCCGACATGATCTTATAATGGAATTTATCAAAATCGAAGGGGTGTTGCGTCATCTTCCCCTAATTCGAGTTTTATTTTATTTGAACCCCACGTAGGGGTAGTTCGAATTAGTCTTACCATATGCGCGGGTACTTGTGTTACACTTCGACTGTTCACTTTTATTTTGTGTGTTAATGTAGCAAGACCCTTTAGCTATATGACAAAATTAAATGAAATTATAAAAAATACAATTATTAAAAAAGCAATAAACTTAGTTCTTTGCTATTTTACCTTATCTAAAAAGTAAAAGAAATTATCCATTTCGAAAGTCAAAAAATAAAAACAAAAAATATTAAAAATAATGAAGAGTATACTATATATTAAATTAAAGAGACACAAAATATTAGGTCATCTAATATATTAGTTATAAAATAGATTAGACGACCTGAATGATGCAGTGGTCAACATGTCAATCTACGCAAGAGGTCCCGAGTTCAATTCCCGGCTGGCCAGAAATTGAAATGATTAATTTTAATTTCTGTGACGGGGCTGGGTGTTACTATGTATAATAAGTACATTTAAAAAGAATATAAGTAGTATATCAGTTGTCTAGCACAAATAGTAAAGCAGCTTTGTTTAGTTTGGGCCTAGATGGCGCTGTGTGAAATTGTCCAAGCATATATTAATTTATTATATTTAATAACTTAAAACACTTTTTAATACAATCGCAAAATAGTTTTTTGATGGCATATTTACGTAGTAAAATTTGAGTTTTGTAACTAAATTAAAAGGTTTATTAACATCCATTTATTTTTGTTATTATAGAACTACATTATTATTATACTTTCTGACTACTTATATGAAGTTTTCCCTGTTCTTCGTCCTGGCTGGGTTAACGCACACGATTAGGGTTCGCTTAGTAATCCGAGCACGGAACATGTGCACGTTGGTTTTAAACTCTGATCTAATACTGATTAACATCACGCAGCCAATCACTTTCGGTCAATAAGTAATAATAATAAAAATTACACTAATTCATTGCGAAAAAAATTCAGACATAAATTTTAATATTAAAACAGCATTACTGCTTCTTAAATACCAACGACTTTTTTATACTTGGTTAATTTTACTGTAGTGTTAAAAAGAGTTTATGTAATTTTCTCACGGATACTAAATGCACGAAATATAATCATCAGATAGGCGATTTGAGTGGTGCAGTGGTCAGCATGCCGGTCTACCAAGCAAGAGGTCCCGGGCTCGATTCTAGGCCGGGCAGAAATTGAAATGATGAATTTTAATTTCTGTGACGGGTCTGGGTGTTTCTATGTAAAAGAAGTATATTTAAAAAGTATGTATATCAGTTGTCTAGCACCCATATTACAAACTTTGCTTATTTTGGGGCTAGATGGCGCTGTGTGGAATCGTCCAAGCATTTATTTATTTTATGACAGCAACATTTATTTTAAGATATTCCCTCTTACAACCTTACTACTTACATACACTTTTAAACTTTCGCGCTGCATTTTATTGGATAAAAATCACAGTTAACAAGGTTTAAACTATACATAGGCGTTTAAGGCGCTTAAAGCGAGATAGCAATGAGAAAAACGACGCCCGCGGGAGCGAGACCGATTTGGCAGTTTAGGCGAAAAAATAACAAAATTAATTCATAGTTATTGAAATGATAAACGTATCGCTAAAATATTCGGTCATAAAATAAGTTTAACGGAGAAGTATCGAATACAAAATTTAAATTACTTAGTTTCGGCATAGTTTTGCAAATATTTGGTTATTTCCAAAATAATTAAATAAAAAGCACATTTTCAAAATAAAAAACTATCTAGAAAAGTATTACCTATAGTGTTTCTGTTCTTTATATATTTAGTTATAGGACTAAAGTTACACATACTAAAACATAAGCCAGGAAATCTTTTTAAAAGTCCGGTACTATGCTTTCAAAAAAACACATTTCACTATATGCCGGGCCTACCTTTTCCCGACGTTCCGACCGAGTTGCATCGGTCGTCGGCCGTGGTCCCGGGCTCAAGTCCGCCCAAGTCAGCCAGTGACCACGGTCGAAGCAATTCGGTCGAAACTTCGAGAAAGGGTAGGTGATTTTAACCATCGATATTATTGACATTACTTGACTGTGAGACGTAAGTCGAGCACTTTCACCTTCCTAAAGCTAAAGGCTCGCTACCTCCATTGTTAGGTGGTATTCCGGGCAATCAGTCTCGCGTTCCCGGGTAATGAATCCCGGAGGAATGATCCCGGCTGCAGCCGTGACTTAACTCCTGATCAAATCCCAATACGTACATGGACTGATTTATCGCTTAACCCTTGGACATGTGTAAAGAAAGGCTTCGTGTGTAGTATTGTCTTGTTAGCTTTTGTTTATGTTAGTAAAGGTTAATCAGTCTATCTATTTAGTATTTAGTTAGGAGGATTTTTCTGTTCAATGAAATAAGCCATATTAGGGAATTGCAACAGACAATTTATGACACCAAAACAAAAGTGCAATAAAATTGTATGCAATGATGTGAAAATCTAAAAAGTAGATGGCTGTGTATAATTGGTAACAGTTAGCAAACCCATAGAGAATTTAATCACTCAAACAAAAAAAACATTTTGTTTAAATACTCTTTTGTCGATCTTTAAGCAGTCTCCACAGACCTACAGCGGATCAGACACGCCTGAAAACTCCAACTCCCAAAAAGGTTTTTCTCATCGAATTCACGTTGTAATTAATAAAAAACAGTCCATTACCGCCATCGGGCCTTCTTAAAACAAGTTGATCCAACAACCCTCTGGTGTATTAAGCCAATAACGCAAAAAAGAGGGGCTCATTTCTAAATGAGCCGTCTCTTGTAACTTGTGAATATTTATGAGCGGCGATCTACTCTAGATGTTTTGCTAATGTATTTTGTTGCTTCACTGTTTGGTTTTAAGATCGGTGATTAGATAACGTAGATGTAGGTTTTGGATTAGCCTGTGATGCGGAGTTGTCAAAGGGTATTATATGTGTTGACGATGCAACCTCAACTTCACCATAGGATGTATGTATTCGCCAAGCGGAGAAGAATAAAAACACCAGCTTACTGAATGCCCATATATTGTGGTCGGTTACTAACAAAGAAATGGACGATGCGAGCTTACAACTTTTCCTACGCCCGCACGTCCTTAAGTGTAATTTTGCCTGGTGGCAACTATGCACTAATAGCGTGAGCTAATATTCTTTACTTAACTTGGGTATTCTAAAAATCGTATTTACATTTTACTTCTTACCTCTCTTTCACTCATTCAACCCTACCCGCACAAACAGTAATAATAAAGGTGTAGGGTCGAATGAGCGGCAATACCATAAAGAGAGCCCCGCCTCAGCCGCGCGAGGATGTTTAGGTATTAGGTTCCTTATTTTACTATCAGAGACCTATACAAGAGGCCTTTATTTTGACAAATCTTACCCAAATACCAAGTCAAAACCTTAGGGCTTTTAGGACAAAGGCTGGCGTCTGACCTAGACTCATCCATAGGTCGCGACTACCACCTCCTAGACCTAAATTACCTAGCCCATTACCTCAAACCATGAAACGTTACCTTTTAGGTCAATAAAAACGACACACCTGAATATCATTTATTTTCTAGGATACCTAAATACCTAAACAATACCCAATTGAGCTAAAACTTAATTATTTCATAAACTATAAAACTTACAGCTACGTTAAATACTTCATTTTACAGCACTTTTTATAAGCTTCAATTTAAAACCAAATAGAACATTACATATTAATAAACTTTAAAGAAATTAAAAACACAAACTAATCGTCTTAACTAGCTACTGCTTATAAAGTGCGTACTTACATGAGATATTCACAAACACAGATTTTATCACTAGTAACGCACTTAGTGTCCACTAAACAGTCTTTTTGCTAGTCACATTTTAATCACTTTTTCCACTATTTGCACTTGATCGAAGCTGTCCGTAACAGTCTCCCCCCGGTGCAGCACTCGCGGCACCTTCCTCTTCAGTAGGGAGGACAGCCAATCTCGCTGTCGGGCGACGAAAAACACCTCCTCTTGTCTTGACATCAGCGTTGCGAATCTCGCCGTCTGGTCCTGGATGCACCGCCGTCACGACGCCTCGCGGCCACACATTGCGAGGCAGACTGGAGTCCACGATGATGACGACGTCACCGGGCTTAAGTGAGCGGCCCGTGACGTCACGCGTGTCCCCACGCGGAATGAGCTCAGGCAGGTACTCGCGCACCCAGCGGCGCCAGTACTCGTCGGCCAGCGCCTGCGCAGCACGCCACAGCTTGCGCGAGGCTGGCTCGCACGGCCCAGTGAGTGGCAGGCCGCGCGAACCCCCCAATAGAAAGTGATTCGGGGTGAGCGCCTCTGGATCTTCCTCGCTAACTGGAACGTGGGTTAGCGGGCGAGCGTTTATGGTGTGCTCCACCTCCGCCAACAGCGTTGCCAGTACCTCTTCTCGCGGTGACTTCTCGTTCAAAGTGACTCGTAGCGCGCTTTTTACCGAGCGCACGAGCCTCTCCCACGCGCCTCCCTGATGCGGCGCGCCCGGCGCGATGTATCGCCAGTCCATACGCTCTGTTAGCGCGTAATCGCGTAGCGCCGGTTCCCATTCTTCTATCGCACGACGTAACTCAACGTCGGCGCCTCTGAAGTTTGTTGCATTGTCTGAGTACATTAGACGCGGCCATCCACGGCGCGCGCCCATTCTTCTTAGAGCCATGATTGCCGAGTCTGTCGATAGCGACGCCACCAATTCTATATGTATCGCTCTTGTTGTGAGACACGTAAATAATGCGCCCCACCGTTTTTCATGCCGCCGTCCCACCGTCACCGTCATTGGCCCGAAGAAATCCACTCCACAGTTTGTAAATGGTCTTGTAAATGGCTGTAATCTTGCCTTAGGTAAATCTCCGTGCACCGGAACCACAGGGCGTGCCTTTCGTACGCGGCAAAATACGCATTTGCTAGCCACAGTGCGTATCGTCGGTCTCAGTCGTAGTATCCAGTATTTGGCTCTGACTTCATTCACTACGCGCTCATTGTGTGCGTGGTGGGCGCGACGGTGCTCACGATCTAGTAGCAACCGCGCATACGGGTGCCTGCCGTCCATTACTACGGGGTGAGTAGCGGGGGCAGACACACCCGCTGCCCCTATTCGTCCCCTGGCACGCAGCACACCTCGTTCGTCCAAATACGGATCCAGTTTTCGTAGCCGGCTCCCCGCTCTGAGGTTTCGCTTTGCTGTGATTCGTTCTATATCTTCAGCGAAACATTGGCGCTGCGACTCTCGTTGCAATCTCATCTCAGCCTCTTCTAACAGCTGTACATTTATCGTAGCGGCACGGTTACGACATTTGCGTACGAATAGTAACACTCTTGCCATCGCTCTCACCAAGCGTTCATATGAGGAAAAACGCTCGGCTCGAGGCACACTATCGTTTGCTTCTGCCATTGTCGTGAGCACTATCTCTACCGTGTCTTCTTCCGTTACGATATCACATGTGGGCCATAAAGCCTCATCTTCATATAAATATTTGGGTCCTTTAAACCATCTGTCGTCACACGTTTTCATCTCAACATTAGAGCGCGTTGCGTCGTCCGCCACGTTCAGCGCTGTCGGAACCCATCTCCATTGGCTAGCGTCCGTGGTCTCGGCTATCTCGCCTAAGCGGTGCGCTACGTATGGCGCGTAGCGCACGCTATCATTACGTATCCAATGCCATACGGTACGCGAATCTGTCCAATACACAGTTTTTTCGGGTTCCCAGCCTTGCTGTTTCTTAATAGAGCTTGCCAGTCGTGCTCCTATCAACGCCGCTTGTAGCTCTAACCGCGGTACGGTGAGTGGTTTCATTGGCGCTACCCGTGCTTTAGCGGCCGCTAGCGCTACTTCTACTTCACCATCTTCATGCTTGACGCGCCAGTATGCCGCGGTCGCGTATGCAGCCTCACTTGCATCACAAAATACATGCAGTTCTCGGCTCGGCTCTCCCCCCGTTCGAGCGTAGAGGCGCGGTAATCTCAGTGTTCGTAGCTTCTCTATGTCTCTTAGCCATTCGATCATCTCTTCGGCCTCCGGCCCTGGCAGAGTCTCGTCCCATTCTACATTTAGTTTCCATATTTTTTGCAATACAATCTTCGCTCGTATGGTGTAGTAACTTAATAAGCCCAACGGATCGAAAACCGACATCACCGCGCTTAGCGCTTCTCTTTTAGTCGGCGGTCTTGCTAGCGCCTTCACTTCAGCCGGTACCCTTGCGAGCGTCGTGTTGAACCCAAGTTTGTCGGTCGCCGCATCCCAAAGTAACCCCAGCGTGCGACCACAGTCGTCTAGGTTGGACCCCAGTTGCTTGAACGATGACGCAGCACGGCTCTCTAATGGCAGCTCAGCTAAGACTTTAGCTTCGTTTGAGTTGAAGCCTGTCAGCTTGAATCCTGCGCGCCTGTGCACTTCAATCACTTGTTTCATCGTAGTAATCGCCCGTTTCTCATCATCGAAACAGTCCACCCAGTCATCCATATAATGGTTGTTTGTTATCGCTTGACACGCTAGCGGGTACTCGTCGGCGCTCTCTCTCGCGTTCCAGTCGCGCACACTATGTGCTAAAAATGGCGAACTCTTTGCCCCAAATATCATTGAAGTCATTTTATATTTTCGTGGCGGTCCCTCTCTATCACCGCCTCTCCATAGAAACATCTGTGCCGGTTGATCAATAGGTGCAATCTTCACTTGTAAAAACATCTCTTGAATGTCGGCTGTTATTGCTATCCTTTTCTCACGGAACCGCAAAAGCAACCCATTTAAATCTTGTAATAAATCGGGCCCCTCTAAAAGCTCATCATTGAGGCAAACATCATTGGCTTTTGCTGCCGCATCGAAAACCAATCTTATCTTCCCCGGCTTGTTCACGTTAGTAACCGCGAAGTGAGGCAGGTACCATGATCGTGGATCGTCTGTCTCTTTCTCACTGCACTGCTCCGCGTAGCCTTTCGTGAATAAATTTTCTATCTGTTTTGTATAAGCTCTTTCAAAGTCGCTTGACCGGTCCATCTTGCGTTCTATAGACTTCAAGCGCTTTACAGCGTTATAATAACTGGGCGGTAGCGTGACGTCATCTCTCTTCCACGGTAGTCGTACTTCGCACTGGCCGCCGACTCGCTTAATATTCTCATTGAACGCTTTCACCGCTCTAATTTCCATCGGGTTTTCGCGTTCCCTCCTAGCGATACCGAGTGCGTCTATTTCAAAGTAACGTTTCACCATGTCTTGCAATTCAACCTCGGGTGCGATGAGCTCCGTCTTGTATATGTTAGACGCGCCCTCTAGCGCCATAATTCGGGGCGCCGTTCCGTGTATGACCCACCCTAGTTTTGTGAGCGACGCTACCGGTTGTCTCTTATTGCCCATTAACAACTTTCGTGACACAATCAAATGCCAATTATCGGCCCCGATCAGTAAACGTGGTTTCACTCTGTCATAACACACGTCACTAGCCGATAATCTTCTCAAGTGTGCGTACTGTAAGCAATCTTCACTAACTGTTTGATGATTGAGCGTCAAACTTGTCATCGTTTTAGCGCGAACATGATGGGTGCTTTCGTCTCTTGCTACTAACACTAAGTTTACGTTTTCACTGTTCGCTACGCTCCCTTGCGCATTTATACTACATATACGCAAGTCGCTTACAGGCCCTTTCGCACCTATTTCGTCCGCCAGGTCTTGATCTACGATCGTCACTGTCGAACCCTCGTCCAGCAGCGCGTATGTCCGTACGGCACCGCCGGGTCCTTTAACTGTCACTGGACACACCTTTAACATGACTTTCGCCGCGACGTTGTCCCTATTAACCGTGGCGATCGTCTCAGTCTGTGACTCTCGCACCAACGTCTCTTCATTACTAGCGGCACGGTCCTTATGCAACGTAGCGTGGTGACGCGCAACACAATTGTTCACCCCGCATAGTTTGTGTGTACAGCGGAACCTCCGGTGCTTGTTGTTCACACACCGAAAGCACACTCCATTATTTCTTGCCCACTGCCATCTCTCATCTACCGTCATGGCTTTGTACTTGTTACAGTGGGGTACCTCATGATCGTTTCCACATACTAAACACGGCGCCGGCGGCGTCTCTTTCTGGCCCAAAGTGTATATTCTTGCTACATTTTTCTTTTTGTCAGTGCGTTTCTCGATACGGTTTTTTACAGCGACGTTTTCTCTTTGCTGTGACGTGGTCGGTACGTATGCATAACGCAGCGCGCAGTCAGCCTCTTTCATTAGAAATCGAGATAAAATAATTATTTCAGGTTCACTCGATTCATTCTTCTCTGCGTAGGCGACCCAGTTCGATAATAAATGCGGGCTGAGCTTCTTGACTACTTCCCGAACCAATAGCGGATTTCGTAAGTAACCTCGGTCATCAACCGCTTGAATCACGCAAACTATATTTTGCAATTTCACAGCGAGGGTATTCAATTCTGTGGCACTCGTACCCGAACGCGGTAAGCTTTTCATATCTTCGAGCGCTCTATCTATAAGCACTTCAGGGCGGCCGTAGCATTGTTCTAGTGTGGTCATAATACGATCGGGGTCGGTCGCACTCCATAATAGCGCCGACACACTTTCTTTCGCCTCCCCTTTCAAGCTCACGCGTAATCTTGCTAGATTTTCCTCTGCAGTGAACTTGTATAATCGTGTGGAATCACGCACTGCGGCCTTGAATAACAACCATTCATTTGGTGAGCCACTAAACACGGGCAACTCTTGCGCGTACCGCGGCATTGGTCGTCTCGATAGAACCCTGTCCAATGTTTCAGCGAGGTTTTCCACCCCGTAGCCCTTTTTCGTATCGACTACGGGCCTCGCGTCAGCCTCCATTGGATTTACCCAAAACGTTCGGTTTCTATCTGTTTCTAAGGCGCACGCCTCATTGCGCTTCATATTCCTTTCTCTGTCTTGCACGACAACAGGGGCGATATCTCTGTCTCTGTCTTGCGAAACGACGGGAACGATATCTCCGTCTCGCTCTAAATTTTCGTCTACCCGACACCGAGGATCGGCTGTGGTATCCAACCATTCTTTCAGCCTCTCTGGAACGCTCTCGGCGGGTAAGCTCGCATCCATAATAGTGTCCATTTCTACTTGTAACCTTTGCTGAATTAAATCACGTTCTAGTTCCATTTCTCGTCTCTTTATTTCGGCCAATTGTTCCGCGGCCCGAAGTTGCGCCTGCCGGACGCGTGCCGCGACACTTGACGAACACACTGACGGCGGGTTATGTCTCAAAGCCTCAGTGTCTGTAGCGGCGGCGGCGGCGGCGTTGCCATCGTCAACTTCCTTGGTGGGCGGCGGCGGTAACGGTCTCTCTTTACCACTTTCTGTGGCCTCTTCTTGCGTCGTAACTGTCGTCAATAACGGTGGTGGTGGCGGTGGTTGTTGCGCGATCGTCGATGATGACGCCGGTGGCTCTTCATACGTAATTGCCCCCCTCTTCTTCCCTCCAGATTGGCTTCTTGTTATTGGCATCTTCTTCTTTCTTGATGTGGACGCCCTACTCCTAACAATCCCGCCCGGGCAAACTACCGAGGGGAGCCCGGGTGAGGATGGAGGTCGTAGCAGGAGTGGAAGGGAGGAACTACCCGGCAGAGAAGCTGCGCCACTCCGAGGTGCTCGGCCACCGGGGTGAACACCCGGCAGCGTCGGCAGTGCCTACAGTCCGGCCCTCAGTGCGACACAACCCGTACCGGCGTAGTCGGACAATTTCAGCTGCCTTGAAAAAGGCGGCTGGCAGCCGTGTCCGTTAGACTGCACCGCCTTGAACGGCGTTACTCACACTAACCACACTTGGCACCGTGAGGGTGTGGCAGTATGAGCCGCGGTCCACCCGCGTAATAGTGACTAGTTACTGTGATTCTTCTTTTCTTCAATCTTCTCGCTTGACACGCAGATTTTTTTTTCTTCTTATCCGCGCTCTTCAAGGATCACGAAGCACTGCTTGACGCGCAGATTCTTTTCATCCGGCTCGAAGGACCACGAAGCGCTGTTGACGATGCAACCTCAACTTCACCATAGGATGTATGTATTCGCCAAGCGGAGAAGAATAAAAACACCAGCTTACTGAATGCCCATATATTGTGGTCGGTTACTAACAAAGAAATGGACGATGCGAGCTTACAACTTTTCCTACGCCCGCACGTCCTTAAGTGTAATTTTGCCTGGTGGCAACTATGCACTAATAGCGTGAGCTAATATTCTTTACTTAACTTGGGTATTCTAAAAATCGTATTTACATTTTACTTCTTACCTCTCTTTCACTCATTCAACCCTACCCGCACAAACAGTAATAATAAAGGTGTAGGGTCGAATGAGCGGCAATACCATAAAGAGAGCCCCGCCTCAGCCGCGCGAGGATGTTTAGGTATTAGGTTCCTTATTTTACTATCAGAGACCTATACAAGAGGCCTTTATTTTGACAAATCTTACCCAAATACCAAGTCAAAACCTTAGGGCTTTTAGGACAAAGGCTGGCGTCTGACCTAGACTCATCCATAGGTCGCGACTACCACCTCCTAGACCTAAATTACCTAGCCCATTACCTCAAACCATGAAACGTTACCTTTTAGGTCAATAAAAACGACACACCTGAATATCATTTATTTTCTAGGATACCTAAATACCTAAACAATACCCAATTGAGCTAAAACTTAATTATTTCATAAACTATAAAACTTACAGCTACGTTAAATACTTCATTTTACAGCACTTTTTATAAGCTTCAATTTAAAACCAAATAGAACATTACATATTAATAAACTTTAAAGAAATTAAAAACACAAACTAATCGTCTTAACTAGCTACTGCTTATAAAGTGCGTACTTACATGAGATATTCACAAACACAGATTTTATCACTAGTAACGCACTTAGTGTCCACTAAACAGTCTTTTTGCTAGTCACATTTTAATCACTTTTTCCACTATTTGCACTTGATCGAAGCTGTCCGTAACAATATGTTTGGCCATTCAAGTGTAAAATGCAGTGACTACATTCTGAACATTGATCAGCATTAACTTAATTTTTTATTTTACAAACATGTAGTTCAATATCTTCGATGTTGTGGCTTATGAGATTATTAGAGATAATGTGTTTAGTACCTTAGTTATCATAACAGCAATTATCTTGGGCATCTCCATAACCCTTTACCCATCCTGGTTTTGCTGGCTTCAAAAAATAATCATCTCTGCTATTCTCTAATCTCTACTCTAGTAAAGCACTTGATATTAATAATTCCAATGACTGAATATTATTCTTTGGCGGTCAAACTATAGAGCTGATTTATCAGTTGATGACGTTGAAGTTTAACTTAAGCTACATCACGCAACTCAGAATTTCCAACATTCAGTGGATTTTCGCAAAACCACGCCAACACCTTCAGAATTAGCATATGCACCATATCCCGAGTCCCAAGTACAATAAAGCAATTATAACCGTCATATTTCACCGGCGCCATTTCTATTTACATTTATATTGGAGCCGCATTCGTCCGATACAGATTGACTTTGTAATTCTGTACGGGGAGCTGGGCCTCACGATTTGTTTATCGTTTGAAATAGATATGGGAATAAAGGCTGAATTTCTAAACAAGGTTTTGTTCAGAAAATCATGCCATAAAATATTTTAGAAAGTTGTGTTGTGGGAGTGAATTGTAGATCGCACAATTATTAAGTCAAATACAAGAACTAGTAAAAAACCTGAAAACAAATACAAAAATAGCTTCAAAATTAAATACCTCTAAAAACGGATATCAATATCAATAAAACACGTCTGTTGAAAACGGGTGGGGCGGGGGGACAACTTATTTTTTTAATTCTAAAAGCCCCACCCGACTTCATTAAAAAAAAGCTGAAATCGATTTTGCTGCAAGTTTTACGCGCAAAAAGCGGCATTTCCGTAGTGTAGAAGTGAAAAAATGTTTTCCTTGAAAAATATTACATAATAAAATATTTCACCATTTTCCGAACACGACAACACACCGCATAAACTGCGCGATGTATGCGATCGTAGGCGCGTTGCGATTTGCAAAGAATTAGGCAATATAATATAACTATAACCACGCAACTAGTCTTATCTAAAAGGAATTTGCAAAAATATTTACGCTGCAAAATATTACGTCATAAAAATATATCCACATTCCTGCAAACAGACCGCATAAACTGCGCGACGTATGCGATCGCAGGCGCGTTGCGATTCGGACCGCGCGCACTTGGCTGATTCCATTTGGGAATACGTCGCCGCCGACACGTGAATCTCTACTTTCATTACCAGCCTTCGTGGTTACTTAACGCCTTCGCTTCGGATGAAATTTTGTTCAGAGATGTTAAAGAATGAAAAAAATATGTTTGATCTTTACAGCCTAATGAACTATCAAGATATTGACAACGAACTATCAAGATAGAAGACTGTACAATTATATTAATTTGCAAGATATCAATTTTCAGTGTATATTTTTACTGACTTCAAAAGGAGGGAGGTACTCAATTCGACTGTTTAAGGAATGAATACAAACTGAAAAATATTATTAAACGATTGATTTACAAACTTCTTTTTTTAATGAACAAAAGATTCATTGATGAATAGAAGGTGCCTGTCAAACTAAAACGTAGAACGAAGAACACCTTATTAGGGTTCCGTACCAAAATAGTAAAAAGGAACCTTTATGGTGCTACTCAGTCCGTCTGTCTGTCTGTCACAGCTGGATATCTCGAGAACTTCTAACGCTATCAACTTGAAATTTGGAATAGTTTTAGATAACGTTTGCCCAACTATTTTGCAAATAAGAGAGAAATAAAAATATTCATATTATTTTTGCAACAGGGACTGAAAAGGGGGTCTTAAAAATTCGAAGTTAGGCTACTAGGGCATATGGGGCATTATGGGGTATCATATGAAAGAGCGCTGCTTGCACATTCTCAAACATTATTTTTTAGGCCGCGTAGTTTTTGACTTTAATGAAAAATGTAAAAAAATACCGTTCCCCCTTATCTCCTAAGTTTTCATAGAGAAAGATCTGTAATTATTTTATGTGTACTTTTTCAGAATGATGGTACGGAACCCTCGGTGCGCGAGTCCGACTCGCTCTTGACCGTTTTTTTTCTAGGTAATTCCAAACCTAAAAATATAACTGTCAAAACTTACGAGAGTAAAATACAAAACTAAAGCGCCCCAGCTGCCAAAGGCAAGTACACTCGCCAATAAAACTTGAAATCCCATGATAGAATAAAAATTCGAAACATGCCTCCGAATAAATAACATTGACAGTGTTAGTAATAGGTTTCCACCGGTCAAAGCGCCCCAAGTTTCCATTATTGTTTCTGAGAAATTGTAACAGTTTTGACGAGTGACCAGGCCGTTTTTCTTGCTGGTAGGCTGGAATGAAAAATTTTCAAGTCGGTCCCCCAGTCCCCGGGGTGCCGTAAATTTCTGCCCGCGGTCCGGCAGACCGCCGTCCGACAATTTGTCATATTCATATGTTAACGTGCCCGCCTTTTCTTGCAAAAAGTGGATAACTTAATTCCACTCGGGTTATTCGATTTGTGGACATTCAAATTTCACGTCTTGTTATGGTAAAACAGGTGTTGTCTCGCCCGAGGCGGGTTTTAGACGTTTTTAGGGGCTTGACGGTTTGTTAGACACGGGCACGATTTGGTTTATTTGTATTTTGGGATGTCATTTTGTTTTTAAGTAAATAAATACTCAGTTCATTTTATTTATTTCGTAAAACGTAGGTATCTTGTTGTTTGTTATAAGCACACTAAACTTGTATCTTTAGATAGATATAATAATTTGATCTCGTATTAAAACTCTACAGAATCAGCTCTGCATAGCTTAAAAATGCGAAAAACTTATTATAGGTTCCTTATTCAGTATCAAAGTTACGTGAAAATAATTTCGGTAGTTAATTTTCGGATCCTAACACAATTATATCGGAACACTTACGTTTCAGAATCGCAAAGGCAGAATTCACCTGGTTGTGCACCGTCCGCCTACCAATAACTTAGGCAATTGATGAGTCACCCGATTTTCCCGAACCGTCCGTCACGATGTTTACGACGCACGTGGTCGACTCTGACGCAGCCCGCTCCGTATTGGTTTATTAATATCTCCGTTTATCGTTTGTGGGAATAAGAGATGTTTTTATTGACGACTTGAGTGGTGCAGAGGTTAATATGCAGGTCTACCACGCAAGAGGTCCCGAGGGTCCACCGGGGTCGATTCCCGGCCGGGCAGAAATTAGTTGAATTTTAATTTCTGTGACGGGTCTGGGTGTTACTATGTATAATAAGTATATATTTAAAAAGTATATAAATAGTATATCAGTTGTCTAGCTCCCATACTTATTACAAGCTTTGCTAAGTTTGGGGCTAGATGGCGCTGTGTGAAATTGTCCCAGCATTTATTGATTTATTTAAAAAGGTTTTATTTCTACCTGCGGATATTCATCTAACACCTCCGTGGACCAGAAAATAAACAGCCTTGAATAATAACATCCAGGAGCCGAGATGTAAAGTGAGGTAAAAAATACTGAGCCAAAATGGCTCAGTTTTCAAAATATCCTTCATACGTTACCTAATCGTAACTAAAATCCAATAAAATAGTAACTAATCCCCTAAAGGTAGGGGAATCGAATTGACTAAAAGACGTCATAATACCTTCAAACTATTCATAACTTCAATTTCAATTGAAACTATTTCGTTTTTATATGTATGTATAGGTAACGTATGAAGGATATAAATCTGAAAACTAAGCCATTTTGGCTCAGTATTTTTTGCCTCACTTTTGACAGTCGCGTGCGCTTTGTAGGGAACTATCGTTCTAGGTTGTTATTATTCTAAGTGAACAGCAGTGTTTTCTGATGAAAACGGTCTACTATCAATCCTCCCTCCTGCTAAGTGTAGAGGATATGGCAACATCTTTTACACAAAAAAGTCCATCAATGATGAGCTATTGTTGATTTTAAGATAAAAAATATAAGAATCGCAGTTGCGAAAACGGCTGGAGGGAAAATAACGATATTAATATTATATAACAATATAATTCGAACTTTTATTATAAATCTTAAACTGAAGCATCTACAAAAGTGCCGCTGTTTTTCATGTTGTAATGAAAAAGTATTTGAACCAATGCTTACCTACCTAATCAATTGAAATCGCTATAAATGTGAGGCACAGCTATTCGGTTTCCATTAGAAACAATTTGTCCCTACGCCTTCTAATATTTCTTTCGGTAATTGGATGGGACGCGCGTCGGTAATAAAACTGTAATTAAAAATTAACTATTTGATACAAGGTACACCCCAAGGGTGCATACCAAGTAGGCGAATACGGCTAACATTTTGTTCATTAAGTTAAACAAACTATTCGAATTTATAATGCTGCTACGGACTCTTTATTGGGTCCTAATGTTTTTAGGTTCTTTTTGTTTATGCGAAGAGTGAAAAAAAAACACAACGATGAACATCAGAATTTTTTTTATAAAAGTACCTATATACCTTTCGTAAGGCATGATATTACCGCGGGCGGGCGGCGTACTTGATTCCTATTTTTTCCAAATTGTAAAGCTCGTAGAAGTTTTTTTTAATTAAATAATATGACAATAAATTCTAATGGTATTACGGTAGTTACATATTTATCAAACATCTCTTGAAGTTTTTGAGTAACAAGCAATGTTCTTTGTAGAAAACTTGAAAATGTATTTGGTTGATTAGAAAATTCTAGTAATTATATTTTTTATTCATATCATCAACAAAATGATGAAAAATCAACATAACAGAAGATTTACCATAAATACCATTATATATGACACAAGAAAACAACACTCGCCAACTCCCAACCATTAGCGTTCATATTAGTTAAACTAACCCTTTATTACTCACCTAAAACATGCGCGCTTAATTAATAAATTTGCTAATTAAAACCACTTACCCCACTTCCATTAGTTAGCCACCAGTGTACATTATAATAAGTTATTATACCGTTATTTATTATTCTGTCATTACCATGACACGATCGCGTGCCACCCACTCATAAGTTGAAGTCATCTAGCTTACTGCTGTTAATATCATTGGACATAGTGACAAAAATTCTGTTTGTTTTTCCACCCTGGTGTTAAAATGACGCGCATGATCTCGTGTTAAGTAATGAGGGATGATAAGTATGGTAATGAAGTGGATTTAATTAAGTAATTTCTACATTATGGGTTTTAGAACGGTTCCTGCTGCGCTTTTTGTGATAAGAAAATTAGGAGTTTGTTTGTTTTGTATTGCGTTTGTGCTTATTCATCTTCATAATAAGGAACATCGTGGCAAGGACCACTGAAAATATTGTGACAATTTATTTTTAAAATAAATTATACATATGATAGGTCACTTTTGCTTGGTTGCACGCAAACCATCTCTTTGATTTTAGTACATATTATTATATGGAACTACATGTGTATGCAAATAAATCTTTAAAAAATAAATGTTATCGAGTCTTCGTGAATAGCTTAGAATATTCAAATGCTATTAGTAATAGCCTATTACTGTATCGTATATTTTTGTAAGTTTTGAACAATAGCTCCTAATCATTTATTATCGAGTAAATATTATTAAAAATTTAACTAAACTGGAGAGTCAAATGTTAACTAGTTTGTCTGTTACATCCATCATACTTTCACTCGTCTTTCTTAAAAGAAATAGGTCGCAAAAAACCCTTTGAAATTCGAGTCGCGATTCTTACATCGGATGTAAATCTGAACACCCCACGCTTTTACCCGTTTCGCATACGATATGTTATCGGTTAATGCCGCTAGGGATATAGTAGTGCTTTGTACTCAAAGGCACCTGTTTTTGTATAAAACAGAATCTATTTCGGTTGCCGAACGTGAATTTCATAAGCCTGAAATCTCTTAGCGAGTTTTTACGTCGCCATGCGTGAATTTGGGGATGTATCCGTTTCATGTTACGGTACAATTGTATTCACTTTTACCATGAGTAGGTAGGAATGAGCTCGTTTATTAGTAAAAAAAAGTTTTTGAATGTTTGGTAATATCAACAATAAAAAAAACACTTCGTCTACGCAAATGTACGGAAGTGGAATGAAGATTATTCCCTAATCACCACCGCCCTTACTAATAAAGATTGTATAGCAGATGTATAGTTACACAGTGTTTTGTCCCTTTTTTTAATGTCAAACTTAAACAGTTTGACAGAGAGTAACCATTGTAAAACTATACATCTGCTATACAATCTTTATTAGTAAGGGGCATATATATAAAAAAAGTAAATTGAAAACTGCTCTTTTTGACATCTCTGCATAGCCATTTTATGACAAAGTCAACTGCATGTCAGTTGACTTTTTTTTAATAATATGTGGTGATAAAGGAAAGTGCGAAGACGAAGTTTTTTTTTTAATTTTTCATGCATCCAAAAATTCTGATTTAGTTCTATTAATAAGGAAGCTTTTTGAAATTTTGAGATTTAAGCATTCACAATGCTATTTTTATATAATACTAAATAATATACTAGAAAAAATAGGACTCGTACCAGATCATGTTCTCGGGCGGGAATCGAACCCGCGACCTTTGAATATCCGGTCCATTCCCGTCCGAGAACATGATCTGGTGCGAGTCCTATTTTTTCTAGTATATTATTTAGTATTAAATAAGGAAGCTTATTTTCTACCTATAAAAAATATTCTGCCAATTTAATATTTTTCAGACTTTCCCATTGTTAACAGTGTAGATGAAAGGACTCTTATGTTGTATACTATGTAGAAACAAGCAACAAATTTTAAATGCTTATTTCTTTTCACAAAATGTGAATTAGGGTTAATGAAAGATTAATATAAAAAACAATGTCCATAAAAAATTAAACTTTTTTGCTGTTTATTCTATTTAGTTACTAACCTGAACTACTACATAAATTTATCATTATTTTGCTTATACTCGAAGTAATTAATTTAAACCGCATGATACTGAAGTATACTTTTCCAACACACCTTAGCAAAATACAAGCTTAATCCATATATACTATATGTATATAACATAGATTTTACGTTCCGAATAACCGGTAAAACCCATCTCATTCTAAATTTGTATTTTGTAGCATAATAATTCCGTAAATAACACAGTTAAATGAATTCGGAACAACATACAAATGCACTCGACAGCATTTCCATTTATCAGTCAATAGAATATATGATAAAAAGTGTTATTGGGGCGTGAATGTGTCCGTCGGGAGGGCAAGCCGATATTATTGTTTTATTTCCACTCTTTACCGGAATGGGTTTTATTAAAATGATGTTTGCTGTTAGATTTATAGGCAATGTTTAGGCTTCGGTAAAAAAGAGAAAAATTGGGAAGGTTTAGAAAAATATTTTGTGGTTTTTTAGCGTTTGTACCTCATAGCAAAGACGATTTAATTCTGTTTTAGACTTCAATGTATCTATATTCAAGAATCGCATAGTTTACTTTGGTCATTTAAATTGTTTCAACAGAAACCCTGTTACTATTCCCTGTCACGTGTTTACCCGAATTTAATGGACATTTTCAAATCACCGACGCAATAAAAGTTCGCATTGTCTTTTATTGCATCTCTCTTTAAAGACGAACAGACTGCAAAACAAGAATAAAATCCGAGTCTACGGAAAACCCAACCAAACCCAAAATCGCTTGACCCATCCTAAAGCCTGACTATAGCAATTCAAGATGACCAAAAAGTTTGCGCTTCGAAATTGAACCTATTGCAACCAAAATAAAACAGAAATTGCATTTGGTTCAAAACGATTGTTTGCTCAGTCGCCCCTGGCAATTTTCCGATATTTGGCCTAATGACGAGCTGCGAATTTTTCGTGTAAACAAAACCGGCGTTATTGTCACCAATAGTGGAGCAATAACAGGGTAAAGTCCCAGGATGCGGTGCGTCCATATTTACTTATTGTAAACTCACATGACAGGTGCCTTAATAGGCGGAATAACATGGCGGGTGCGGCTCGGATGCCGGACAAAGATTATCTAACCGGTGTTTATTGCAATCTGCAACATTTCTTGACATTTTGTACGCCAAATGATCAACCAACAATAGTACGTGTCATAGAATATGATTATTAAGTTCTTGATAGTACGCCAGTAGGTACAGTCACGTCTAAAAATATGTATACTGTTTAGAACTTTTCGACTTTGTTGTAGTTGTCATTTGTCATTGATTGCTGTTCAAAAAAGTAATAGCCTTAGAGTGACAAGGTTCTGAACTGTATACATATCAATAAACGTGACTGTACTATTATTAATTCTGTGACAATAGCATCGGGTTACCACTGAATGCAGCTAGTGTTAGGATGAAAGAGCATAATTTGTTATGATGATGTTGTGAGCTCTTTTAAGAGTTTTGCACCAATGTATAACCTTAGTTTAATGATATTTAAAAATATATAATAGTTATATTGAACTATAATAATAAAATAATAAATCATTTATTTACTCTAGAATATATTTGAGTGAAAGACTATGACTTGAAGTGTGAGAAACTGGTGCCTGCAATATATTTAAATTATCAGAAAAGTAAAAATAAATCTTACTTAAACAATAATATTATTTATATAAAAAACAAATGCAACCTATAAAGTATACTCATACATATTACTGAGAATTGACATAAAATTATTGTAAAAAGCAATGTTTTACAATCAAAAAGGTTTTTCTAAATTTTCCAACTGAGTTTCCACTTTGTTTTTTCTCACTACATCACGAGTTTATTTTTTTCCCCCTAACTTCATCAAAGAAGTTGCCACTCTGTATTACCTTAGTGTTTGAGGAACGTTGAACACATACCTCCTGGGAAATCGACTGTTGCTCGGTAGTTACGGGTGCCACGACGTAACCGGGCGCGGCCTCACCTAACTATAATTAATTAATTATCGATCTCACCACCGCTCCATGATCATATTATTTGGGAAATTTCGACGTAACCTCATTGCGCAGTTAAGGGATAAAGTTGAGAACGCGTGAAACTTGTAGTACCTAAGAGTACTTAAGTACTATATGTTTTACGCGTTTTCACACATTTTATGTTACTTCACAGTAAGTTTCAGTAGATAAGTACTGTGAATTAACATAAAATGTTTACTTTTATCCAACTATAATAGTAATAAATATCCAAACTAAGCAAAACTTGTAACATGGGTGCTAGACAACTGATTTACTACTTAAATCCTTTTCTTAATACATACATATTATACATAGTAGCACCCAGACCCGTCACAGAAATTAAAATTCATCATTTCAAATCCTGCTCGGCTGGGATTCGAACCCAAGACATCTTGTGTGGTAGACTGCACCACTCAGATCTAAACTAAAACCTAAACTAAACTAACTTAATCTAGAAATTGATATCTATACGCCATTTCAATCATGATCGAAGATTTCAATTCAAGATTTATTTTCCTCAAAATTGTTAACATAGGCCTCGATCACGTTTGTTAAGCAACGTTCGGTCCGGCCAGGTGTAGGATGGGTGACCGTTAAGTGATATTTCAACTGAGCGCTTCCGTACTTCGGAGGGCACATTAAACCGTTGGTCCCGGCTGTTGTCATCTGAATACAGTCTTAAGCTTAGTCAGACGCCTTAATAAGCGGCTTGATAAACTCTAGCACCAGAGGTATAGTCACTAATCCTCATACAATAAGAAGAAGAAAAAAGATTTGACTAAGCAATATTTTATTTCATTTGCAATGTTCACGATTACTTACCAAAACCAAGGTTCATGAATTTCATGATACTTACATAATGATCGCAAAGTTTAGTAATTTTTTGTTTGTTGCACTACTTATTTGTAGATGCGATTCATAAAAATGTAAAATAAATAAAGCTATTAATGGTAGAGAATGATCTCGGAGCGTGACAATCTTAAGGGACATTCACAAGACCGACACGAAGCGTGAAGTAGGTGTAAATGTGTGAATTGGCAAGACGTGATGTCACGAGGTGTAATTAACAACGTGACAGGAGCTTCAGTGGGTAAGATTCTGGCTCCTTAGTTCAACATTAGTTCTGACACCTACCAGTACCAATTAAAGTGGCGCCTCTCGCGAAACAAGTGAGCAAACATAAGGAGATATTCATGAGTTTACCTTATAAACTTTATGTTAAAAAATGTATTTTTTTTCTTTAAACAATTACAGATTCTCTGAAAAGCATGTAATTATGAATTATAGTGACAAATAAAGAATTGGCGTTATTATGATTATGATAATAATATTATGAAAAAAAAAACTCAGATCAGAATATACATTTTTCGGTGTTTGTATTGCTAGACATCGGGCCTGCACTGACGGAAGACTGCACCATATCAATTCTGTCATTGCATATAAATATTACACTTATTTATTGTGAGACCTAACGATTTTTCTTTTGAAGAACAACTTTTAACATAATTGCACATTTCAAGGAATATTAATTATTTGAAATTGTGCAATACCAATCGCCAACTGCTCGCCAAACACAGAATTCACAAACCTACATACAAATGTAAAGGTGTGCGCAGACGAGCTACAATGTCACGCACCCGCCTAATCGTGTCACGCGCCAATGAGCACGTTTGACGTGTTTAATTGGACGCGCCAGTGTGTAATTCGCTTAACTCGACTACGCATTTGATTTAAAGCTAGTTAAGCTATGTTATAATATAGTATGTGCTTTATTACAAATTATCGTGTTCTGTTGAATCTCTTAATTGATGATACTTTACTTAAAGAAACTTCACTGTTTTTAATTTTTCCCAAACAGAATGACATTCCTGTCAAAAACTTAATTGATTTTAAACTTGTCTTAAAAATATTTATATCAAAAATTTTACATACAGAGATATACCCTCGCACTAACTGCAAGATAACGATGGTTACAAGCAATAAGAAACAACGCAGATCACTGCTGCAGTACAGAAATAAAAAAATACTGACATATTTCCAAAAATGTTGATTTCAAATAAACTTACGAGCAAAGAAAGTGATAGTCATGATTTCAAGCTCAGAAAAAAATCCAAAGCTTTCTGTTTCCACTCAATGATTTGGATTAAAAACTTTGAACCTAACTACAGAATCAGTCACTTTCATATTTTGCTTAAAGACTAATGCTTATTTGCAATAAAGATCATCAAAAGTGTATATAATCATCATAATTGACCGAGCGAGCTTGCGTCTCTGCTTCAGCTTGAGCAAAAATTCTTACGTATGTCTATTTTTTCTGGCTGTCCAGCTGTTCTCCTCTACAGGTTGCATTTCTCAATCGGTTCTCGTGAAATTTTCATAATTATATAGATTTTTTTTGTTGAGCCAGATTTTCGAAATTTTGCGAAAAAAAAATTTCAGCCCTCCGAAATATTATTAAAATAAGAAGCGCCATCCAGCGTCAAATATATATTATAAAAGAATACCTAATCTGCCAAACAGCACATTTTTTTATCAATATAAATATAAGTACAGAGAATTACAAATTTAAAAAGCACTACGTAAACCGCTGAGGTTTATACATAGTACTGCTTTTCAAAAGCAGTTTCAAACTCGTGGCGACATCTATTTGATTAATTCTATTAGATAATTACTCACTAAGCCACTAGTCTTTATTTACAAAGCGATGACATAAAATAATAAGATAGTACCCTTGAGTGATATCATCTCTGTTGTTTAGTAGAAACATAAAAAAATGGTGTAAAAATAGAAATAAGCACATCTAAATAGTAATCTACTCTGTGCATAAAGGTAGTAATACACGCTACCTATCGGAAACGCTGATGTGTGTAAGTCGGTGAAAATTAGACATTACGACGGCTGGGAATTGGCGCAGACATCGCACGTGGCTGTACCAACTTCTCGAAACGGGGCGGGAAGGACTAGTATAGCCGCCGAAAGATATGGTTTTCTTTTGCTTAATAGCTTTTATTTTGGAATAACGAACGGTCTTACCTGGTCCGGTACTTAGTTGATGTGTGCGAGTGAATATGTTTAAACAATTAGATAATAGAGTTGATATTAATTTGCTTACTAACGTGTAAACATGTTGTAATCGGAATATTATCGTAAGCTCGCTACGGTTTGATATCTGTTTTTTTTTAATTATACTACAGCATTCTTTAAAGTTTTTTAGTCAATCTGAAAAGTTTAAATAGCAACTTTGATTCTCTTCCTTTTTTACAAACAAGGGCAAAAACTTAAAAATAGACACACTTACCTTATAATAATTAATTATGAATCATTTTAAAGTCAAAATTCGATCTTCTTAAATACCTATCTCCGAATCAAACGTTCCTACATCATTAATGCAGAGTTCAACAGAAAAGATGCTACTGCTTTTACAAAAAACAAAACTATCTTATTCAAAATTAAAATTGAACAAATACAATTTGTTAACAATTCAAACACCAAATATGGAGCAGAGGCGGCAATTCTATGCAGCATTTATCGTAGCGTGACAGTAGCATATTCGGCCGTCTAAGTGCCAGTGATGGCGACAGTTACCGTATCTCGGAGCGATAATGGAGGGAACTCTCTAGGCGGTCGCTGTCTCGGGTATCACCGTACCTATGTGACCATTGCCGTTTGTTTACTCCAAGTTCAAAGTTTAAATGGAGCGGTGCAGTGAATTGAACACGTTGCATTTTCTATTGTGTGAAATCGAAACTGTAAACTGTACCTACTGGAGTTCTAACACTATTAGGTTTCGTTTTTAGACTGTATAATTCACGTTGGGATATAGTTAAATGCCTTAATTTGCTTATCAACTTCAGAAAATCATTGCATTCGATTTTGAAAAGAGATTTGATTCTTAATAACTACTCGTAGTTACATAATTTTGGTGTAAAATATCCTTAATAACCACACAAAACACCTGTGAAACTTTAGGTTAGTTGGTACATTCATGAATAAACAACCCATTTTTTTTCATTCCTCTCCATACCTAATCTTTGCCATCTAAATCACAAGGGTACTGTAAACCAGGCGCGAGTAATTAACACGACGAGAAATAATTCATGGACCGACAAAACGAGAATTTTAATACGCAAATGAAATAATTCCTCAGATTGATGACGTGGATTCCTCGCGCCATTTTTCCCGCCTTTTTTCCGAATTGAATTTTTAATTATGTTTTATGGACCCGCGATCCACAATTTCACAGATTAACTACCTACTGCTACGGGGATTTCACCTTTTTAATTATTTGTTTTCTACCGTTTTAATGTAAGTTAGTAAATACCTATAATGGCTTCTAGAATATAAAAATGTAGTTATTATTGCTTTTTTCATTTTCATTTCATAAACAGCTGAAAAAAAGTTGAACAAAAGTTGAGTTGTTGATTGCGAAACAGGCCCATAGGGTAATAATAGATTTGTATAAGAACAGAACTAACAGTTTTTGAGAATTTAATCAAGCTTAATAAAAGCTCCCATCACGTTTCCAGCATGTAAACTTATAACGTTAAAGTTTTCTTACACGCCATCTGCATTAGCAAACCCCGTACAATGACCCGCGCTAATGTGTCCATGTCCTTAATTAAGGCACACGAGAAGTCCGAAACTCATCCGACACATTCGGTGGCGAATCATTATAATATTCGAAACTTTGGGAGTCCACAGCGACATTATGTGTACTGTGTTCGTACTGTGGATGCGGTGATGGGAGTCACAGTCGTCACAGACTAAAAAATAGGAATAAAATAATTATTCAACCGTAACTTCGATCAAATAAACCCGTAACTATAGACTCGTGTAGATTGGTGGTCAGGATTATTGTATTTTACTTACAAGATATTTTTCGTTGAAGTAAGATGTGGATACTGAATCAACATTTTTCCTTAACGTCGAACCGTATAACAAAACGTTTTTCAAGCACTGATTGATTGAAAACTAGTTTTAAGTAGAGTATAAATTTTAGATCGGTGCTTGAGCAGAGATGCAACAAACTAAACTCAACTCAGATCATGCAAATTTTAAGACGATGCTTGAGTACGTAACTCAGATAAAAGCTAATTTTAGACTGATGCTTGACTGCGTAGTTTATGTTTTCACTGGTGTAGCCAGGGTTCTACTTTCCATAACCCTCTTATCTAGCCCTCCCCCCTAAAGGGGGGACTCCCCATCCCCCTTTAGGGGTATTAAGAAAGATATTTATGTAACCTCACATTTAAGATATTTATGTAACCTCAAACTTAAGGAGGAATGGGCCAGCTCCTCCTCCCCTCTCTATATTCTTCTACTCTCCTCTTTTACCCTAGCTCGTTTTAAGGGGTTAAGTGACTCTTTTCATACATTTTGAGGTTAGGTTTAGTAAAATCTCAAAATTCATTTAAAAACATCGAAATGCTTTGGTGGGGAGCATGGAAGTCCTCCCATACATCCCCGCCCATCCTATAAAATAAGTTTCGCAATAGGAAACAGACTTTAACCTTAGATAAACGCAAGTCTCTATTAAGTAGAGTCATCTGAGTAATACTTAAGCATTGTTTTGGAATCGACGTGGTGTTTGGGACTAGATTCTATAATTAAGTAGAGGTACGGTGATTAGAGTTTAAACAGTGGTTGAGTATCGTTCTGTAATACGCGTCTAAATCTATTTCAGCAGCTTCATTGAATTGTCATTCATAAAACGATACAACTTAATATATAAGTAAAAAAATTGGCTGAAATACTGATATCAAACAGACTGTGAAGCACCCTTGTTCACCAGGCCACGTAAACTGTACGAGGATTTAAAATGATATGCGTTTCATAAACAGAGAGAGACGAGCCCGACCCGACAAACAACCTCCCTCAGGAGCAAAACTTTCCGTCCACCTAGCGACAATATTTGAAAGTTATTTCAACATTCACAACTCTCATAGGCGCCGTTAAAATTTTCCCTACCACCTTATTCATAATACACGCGGAGCGACCATCCTTCACGCACACCCATTCGATCTAATGAGCAAGAAGGAGATAGGAATATTTATAAACTGACAACTCTGAATTAACGGTGGTCGGCTCATGATAATTTACATATTTAGGTGAATTAACCTCTCTGCGTTAAATTGTATTATGAATATTAATAGGCGTGCGTGTGATGGCGCATTATATGGGTGAGTGTAGACTCCTCTTTATGGCACAGATTTTGCATTAGATGACGTTTGTGCGTTGCATGCTATAAATTTTCAAGAACATAGTTGAATTAACTTTTTAGCATTAACAATTTATTCCAGTATTTTTTCTAGTATATTATTTAGTAATAAACTCACATTAATTACTATAGTGATTACAATTATAATGCAAGCTATGCTACTAAGGTTCCGCAACTAAATCATACATTCATGTTTGGTGTTCAATTTACGCCAACCAAATTACTTTGTAATATTTTTTTCTTTTTGTCGTCCATTGCAAAAAATAATGAAAAAAAATTACAAAACTTTACCGAGGTTTCGGTCATCTCATACAATATTACTCTAACTATTAGTCATAGTTGTGACAAGTGTCTATGCATGGCATCCTGTTCCAAATCTTTAAAACAATAGAGAAATACAATTAAACAATCATCCATAACATTATTGAAAATGGTTGTAAACGAAGAAAAATAAACACACTGTATAAAATAATGAACGTTACCATAGTGACCCCACCAAAATTAAAAAATAAATTCGCAAGCAAAGTCCTCGCGGCCAGCAATAATTCGAAGGGCGGTGAAAAATTGTGGGGGATTTAAATTTAATTTTCGAACTGGAACGACGTCAAATATCCCAAGTGGCAGGACCAACTTGGCCTCAAGGACCAACATCTTGGCGGGAAAAATTAAAAAGAAAAATAAAATCAAAATTGGAACGCAACGAGCGCAACTTTTTCCGCCAAGTGATTGTTAAAGTTTATGTTACTTTTTGGAAGTTTCATTAAGGAATTAAAATAAAACAATACTTCTGATTTCTGTAAAATACTCTAGCACTCTGTGTTACCTATAATATTTTAGGAAAACAATTCTACATAAAACATATTAACTAATTATAACTTTTAATTATAACAAATAGCGTTTTAATACTGTCCAGAATTTTGCCAAATTTAAAATATCAATATAATTAAAACTAAAATATTTTCGAAGCATAGGTATAATAGTAAAATAAAATATCCCCGATTAAGATAAACATTAAAAGGTATATCCCTATGCGGGCAGGACTTGTACTTGGTAATTAACAGGGGCTCCTCAGGGATGTCCCGGGTCCAGCGACGCAATATATTATATTCCAGATGACATTCGCGCGCTTTGGGGCGTTTGGGGGTTGATAGGTAGTCTTGTGACTTCATTATTATTATTTTCTTTTTAAAACGGCCTGTTACAGCGGCTATGTAATTTAATTTTGGAAGTGTAGCCTATGAAACATCACTTCCAAAAGCCATCGGTCATTTATGTATGAAGACTGGCATACCTACCTGTCCGCCATTTTGAAAAAAGTCGGTTTTGGAGGCCTGTGCTAAAAGTGGTGTCAATCGATAGAATAAGTAATTACAAACAAAAAGTAATAAGTAAAAAAATCTCGTAAGTGATATACTTACTGAGATATTTGAGTTTGAAGTTGAAAAACAAAATCTGACATTTCTGCATTAATCAATAGAATAAGTCATTACAAACAAAAAGTAAAAAGAAAAAAATCTCGCAAGTGATGTACTTACTGAGATATTCGAGTTTAAATTTGATAAACAAAATCATATTCTGGATTTAGTAGTTATGTCTATGCAGATTGTTGTTAAGCTATTTTATGTATGTAGGAAGCATCCATGGCTCAGCTGACGAAGTGTGCTCCAGTTATTCTATCGATTGATCTAAAAAAATACTTATTTTGTTTTTCAACTTTAAACTCAAATATCTCAGTAAGTATATTACTTACGAGATTTTTTTACTTATTACTCTTTGTTTGTAATGACTTATTCTATCGATTGATTTAGAAAATGTCAGATTTTGTTTTTCAACTTTAAACTCAAATATCTCGGAAAGTATATCACTTACGAGATTTTTTTACTTATTACTTTTTGTTTGTAATAATTTATTCTATCGATTGGCGCCACTTTTATCACAGGCCTCCAAAGCCGACTTTTTTCAAAATGGCGGACAGGTAGGTATGCCAAAAGCACATGATGCTCTTTCTCATACTTATATGAGAAATACAAGTAATCTTATTACTATTAAAAAAATATATAAAAACTCAGTTAAATTTTTGAAGACACACGTGAAAGTGTTGTGCCCCTTAAAAATACTCATCAATCATACACATAAAAATTATTAGAAAATTTGGTATTATTACCCAACCGACTTATATGATTTTCATATTTTTTAATAAATATTTATTTATATTATGTAAACATGACTTTACAACTCAAACACACTTACAAAGTTATTTTAAAGCTGATACATAAATAAAAAACCGGCCAAGTGCGAGTCGGACTCGCGCACGAAGGGTTCTGTAAAAATCACGTTTGTTGTATGGGAGCCCCCGTTAAATATTTGTTTTATTTTAATTTAATTATTTATTTTTAAAGTGAACTTAACTAACTAAATATTCTGTGAATATTTTAAGCGTCTACCTGTTGCCGTTATCAATATCGAGCAAAAACGAGCCAATAAAATCACGGTTGTTGTATGGGAGCCCTCTTAAAATTTTATTTTATTCTGTTTTTTGTTGTTATAGCGGCAACAGAAATACATCATCTTTGAAAATTTCATCTGTCTAACTACCACGGTTCATGAGATACAGCCTGGTGACAGACGGACAGACAGACCGACAGACGGACAGCGGAGTTTTTTTTTAACATAAATGGGTTTGCTCTTGACCCCAGTCTAGCCCAAAAGCAAAGACAGGGCCTACGATGGAGCGAGCTTGCCCAGAAGTCATAGTAATAGGGTTCCCGTTTTACTCTTTGGTTACGGAACCCTAAAAAACGAACCTGTTTCGTGACTCGTAAACTCTTTGACGTCCAATCTTCGCTACTTGTTATTTCATAGTCCACCTCAACTTTTACGATTAACGATATGAGCGCGAGTCTACGATTAATTTCTAAATGTTTGATGAGGTGTAAACTCTTTGCGAGTCTATGTTTATGGTTGGCAGTAAAGAAGACATAACCTTTTGTTTAACTGTGCCCGGCGGGAAGAAATTGTTATGGGCTGCAAATTATTTATTAAGTAATCTTAAGATTGTTGAGGCTGGCTGGAAAGTATAAAAAGCATGCAATTTCATAATTTTGTGACAGAAAATCTAAAGATAAATTAGCTTCCTAAATTACTTTAACAGTTTCTAGTCTTTTGAAACTTTTATTTAACTTCTATAAGTTAAAAAGGTTTCTTTGAATAAGAAATTTTAACACATTTGTATAAATTATTATTACCACGTTTTTATTAGATTGCTTTCTTATTTGTTTCTTTGTTTGGTTATTTGTCCACAAATTTAGCAAAAGATGAAACTATCTTCCCGATGAGCTAGAGACTTGAAACTTTGAATATAGGTTAGAACTGGAAGGCAATGCAATACTATGGTGTCATTGAGCTGATCTGATGATGGAGCCGAAAGAAGGTTACAGGAACACTGTAATAAAACTTATGAATCTTTTTTAGTCCCTTTTAAAAACGTGTATTTTATAAAAAAAAATTTTTTTTTATTAAATTTTAACAAGCAGTCGTTGTGACGCAACACCCTACCCTGAGACCTAATACCGGCACTTGGCGCCGCCGCCCTCTAATCATTTTGTAAAAAAATATCCTATCAGATTTAAAAAATACATAATATTAAAATCAAACCTTAATGTTACGTTCGATACAATTTATTTTTATATTATACCAATGATATCTATCTAGTCTAATAATAATAAGTATTAAATAAAATAAGTAACACGAAAACACGCCATTCTATGTTATTGTGCGCATCCCAATGCACACAGCACCTAAATCTTGCCCTGACATTTTTATAAGAGCTACTTCACCCCTATTGCTTAGCCGGAATTAGGAATTACTTGACGGTTCGCAAAAAAAATACGAGAGATCATTTTTCTATAAGTACTTACCTTAGCAAAAATACATACAAGTATTATTTGCTTATAATATCTGTTAAGAACAGAAGTTAGGTTTGTGTCGTTTTCAGAATTTATAATACAGGAATAAAATGCAAAATTCTTGACTTTGACGAAACTAATTAAATTAGCCCTTCTATTTATGGTCTATGGGCTTTAGACAGTATGTTTTATGTTTAAAAATAATTAACGATAATCAATTTATTGGCAATGGCAATAGTTTTTAGTAGATCATCACTTAAAAACTGGAGTCTTGATTAAGGTCTAATAGTAAAGTCAACGGCACGTCAGACTATACATGTTGACCTTGAGACCGTCTTTATACCGTACGTAATAAAAGCTGTTTTCGTAGTTCAACTGTTTAACTTACTGTGCTATTGTGCGTACAATTACATTTAGTCGTTGTATCAGAATTCGGGTACCCGAAAACAGTATTAAGCTGAGCCAATCTACCAAAGCACACCAAAATCTGAGAATTTCTTCAAGAAAGGGAATGGTTCAGTTTGTAAGGGAACTTTGGCTTTATGTGAACATTAATTATATAATTATAAATGACATGAATTACATTAAAAAAAGTTGCCGCAAAGTCTAAAAATACGTCAGAAAGCACGACGTGTAATATAGTAAGTAATCTTGTAGCTGAAAAAAGTTTGAAATTATTGTTTTTGCCAAAATTAATGAATTAAATACACTTTTACACTCACTTAAATACTTTTTATCACTCTTTGAGGTAATATAATAATATAAATCAGATATTATCAAAGAAAATTTAGAAAGAAAATAAAATACTGGTCGAATTGAGTACCTCCCTTCTTTTGAAGTCGGTAAAAAGCAGCCGAAACAGCATTCACACAGTCAACACTAATATTTTTTTCAGAATATGTCATCATTGTTGTCAGTAAAAAGTTGGTAAAAGTAAAAATGTAGTTTTTGTTACATATATAATGCAATTAATTTAATAGTGTACAACTGAAGTGACCAAGAACTTTATGAAGTGACAATCGCATTGTACTCTTAGGTTGACAGAAGGTGTACCTACTTACTGGTATTGTGCCATGTTTTGATAAGTTCTCAACTCATCACATACTACGTGTTAAAACAACTTTTTTATTATATTTCTTCATTAAAATACTTTTATATTTACTTTCCGGCGAAGAGACTTCCGTTGATTTAAAACTTAAATATATTTTTAAAAACATTTTACAGAACAACTTGTTCACCAAAAGCCGTAATCGAACCATTCCTGTTCGGTAAATACTTCAATTTTTTTGCACACGCTACCGAGCTGTATACGTTCATTCAGCCGGGGCCATAACTAGTGTTTTTCACACAAGTTTTATGTGCCATTATTCGTTAGGAGGCATAAAAGTAATCCGCTCCGGGTTACAGCGCCGGACGGAGCCGGACAGAGCGTGGCACCACCCCTTTACGCCGTGTCCGACAATAAAATCTGAGCTCGAGTATTGTTTATTAACATACTTGGCTTTGCACACCGTTGCCAGTTTTATTTCCAAACATTCTAATATATAATTTATAATCAAAGCTTTTTAAAACAGCGAAATAATTTAATTTTTTGCAGTTTGAACTTTGTTCATCTGTCTGTCATGATTTAATTTTAAAAACTTTTATAATAGTTTCATAAATGTTTTTTATTGCACTTAGGACAACCTAGCAATTCGTCTAAAATGATGTAACATAAGAGTTATTGACATATCGAAGAAAATCAATTAAGAAATTGATACTAAACTATTTGAAAATAGGAATAAAAAAGGCATTAATATTTTCATAAGACGAAGTGTGTAAGGATTGGACAAAAATATGTGGTCCGTACTATGTGGAAAATGGAATAAAACAGTGGTAGAGGTCTTTAACACGGATTTTCATGTTTGTATTTCTTTTTTAAGCAACACTTTTTGGCTGTGTGGTCATAGCACAAAAGAAAAACATCATAAACATTTTCACCGTGCCTACATTTACTCATAGCAATCCAAAAGCCATTTTCCACCATAAATAAAACTGGTCTCACACGCCCCATACCTTTCAATTTCTACTGCCTAAGCTGCAATTGAAGATGCGCGTCCTTTGTCCTTATTTTTAGGGTTATAAGACTCTATTTTGCTTGTGAATGCATGTAAATGTGCTCAGTTGAGTAATATTCCCGGGTCTATAGTAAACAACTGTCATTTTATTTTATCACCTGGCTTCTGCGTAAAGTCGCTCACTTGTGATAAATTTTAATGTTCCTGCGAGATATTGTCGCGTAGGCACTGGGTTTCGAAGTGTACACGTAGAAAAAAGACTTCTTTAATAGAACAAGAAATTATGAATATTTTACTTTTTGCACATCAACAGAAAGTACTTTTGAAAAAACAAGTTCTAAATTGTTGCTTTCAAAATGCAATTTTCACATTTTTAAATTTAAAGCAATTTGTCTCAACTTTATAATCGCTAGAGTTGAGTTGCTTTTATTAGTTTACAATTCATCATATTTTTGAAAAGAAGGTATTAAGAAACCTATTTATCCAACTTTTCCAACTTACCCTTAGGCAAAGTTTTACTTTTTTTCGTAGTAGGTTCGACGATCGGTTTGAAATTTAGACCTAGTAGCGCCATCTATTAGCTGATTAATGGAAATTAAGTTCTACATAATAATGTACTTTTTATTTTATGTAGATAATCTACTTCCGGAAAAATCAATTAGTAACATCGTAATTCAATAAAATTCCCCTTTTTTCATAATTTAATCTATAAGTAAGTCCTCTTTAAAAACCTGTAAGCAAGTACCTAATATCAAAATGGTCACAAGTGGTCGAGTGCAATAAAGTAATAATAAATATTATTATGTGTTTAAAAGTGAAATAATACTGTATTCACATTTATACGTGTTTTATTGTATGTACAAACTACTATATTTTGCAGTATTATGTAGGCGTTGAGATCTAACATTTTGTTTATGAATAGCACTTTTACATTATGACAAATAAATACAAACATACAAAAGTTCACATTTATAATATAAATAACCTTCAATTAAAAGTAGGTAGTAATAATTATTCCTTACTAGCTACCGCCCGCGACTTCGTCCGCGTGGACCCAAGGGAACTTTGATTAGGATAAAAGTATGCTATGTTTTCAATCCAGGTTATAAACTATCTGTGTGCCAAATTTCATCCAAATACTATTTGAAATTTTGAGATTTAAGCATTCACAATGCTATTTTTATATAATACTAAATAATATACCAGAAAAAATAGGACTCGCACCAGATATACAATCACACATTAATTTTGCACTTTAAATATTAATTTAAAAATCTACCTTTAAATCATCCATGCCTTTTGGAAAATAAATCGTCACTAAAAATGACAACAATTGAAATAAACTTAGTGAATTTAACATTCAGACATTTCTGCGTAATAAAAACTTTGCACAAGTGCGTTTCATACACAGCGTGGCGACTTATGTAATCATCATCTATGGAAAAGGCATTTTTACAAAATATACAGATTTGTCAACAAACAAACAAGGCAGCGTGAAAATTATTTAAATTAATTCAACAAGCACATTGTGTAAAGGCAGTTGGTACGCCGTTATCTCGGCGGGGTCTATAAAATTATTCAAGACGTTTCCGAGCTTTATGTAACCCATTGTAAAAGTGTCTTTTTAACAAACTCGGGGAAGTTCGGAAGTCTTACGCTTTTCAAATCCCGTATCGGTCTCTGGAGGGGTTCCGTAAAAAATTAAGGCACAAGAGGAGCTAAAAAATAAAGTTGAAATGTCCCCTCTTTGGCGAGAGTAAACATTTTACGTTCGCTTAAGAATTGGATGGTTGTGAATTAAAAACGGCCTTTGTGGATGGCGGACCGCTGGTGGTGTTCAGACTTGGATCACTGAGGATATTCTTATATAAACATTCTCTAGATTCGTAACGTTTGCAGTAGCAGCCTGCAACATGTTTATTTATGATCTGTCAACATGCTTCTTTTGCCAATCAAAACATGTGAAGTAAGAATAAGAAACAATAAAATTTATTAAAAGTAAGCTTTTTAATGACTCTGTCTTTTTAATCATCACCTCGTCTACTTATACTTATCACAAAAAACTTATTCAAGTAAGTACATATATTATTCACGTGTTAAGTTTATGAATACAAATACATCTCTTTCAGGATCAGGAGTCTTTTCAGGGTTTGATGTCGTTAAGTTTAAAATTATCTTTATCCATACAGGACTTATGTGCTAACCCCTTACTAATAAAGGTTGTATAGCTGATGTTTAGTTACACAGTGGTGATTCTCTGTCAAACTAATCGGCCTTACCACAAAAGATTTTAAAACACTGTCTAAATTAGACTCTGTTTAAATGTGATGCCGTCTCTCTCAAACAATATTGTAAAAAAAAGTGACAGCATCACATTTAAACAGTGTCTAAGTTATACACTTGTTGAACAGTGTATCAAAATCTTTTGTGGTAAGGCCATTTAAGTTTGACATTAAAAAGAAAGGGACAAAACACTGTGTAACTATACACCTGCTACACAATCTTTATTACTAAGGGGTTTAGTATTGAATTTCCATGGACTGCCGACGATGCGCGACGACCACAGAGTACATGGCGACGACAACCATGACAACAACGATAAATGTTTTGCAGTAAACTTATTTGCTAATAAAATTATTATGTCTTGCCTTTTTAGTGCAAAATTAAGGAAATGTTTTTAGCATTAATTTAAGTAGTACAAATGATAGTATCATAATGTGTACTGACCAAAATCGCAATTATGCGGCCCAGCCGACAAATTCATGTTGAATTCATTAAGTTTGAGTCTACCGTAACTAGGTGTCTTGATAATTTAATCCTTACAGGATTGTCCAATTAAACCGCGCCCAACGACTTTTTAAATATTCACGGAGAAGGGTTAAAGTTACCCAAAAACTGGGGAAATTTATTACACCTCAGAGAATTTCGTTCGTGTTATAATGACATTTTAGGTGTCGATTAGGAAAAGTTGACAACTCTGTAAAGCAGAAGGATTTGAGTTGTGAAAAGGGGGGAAAATGTTATGACATAATAATTGATTGATACCAAAGACATTTTTTTGAGTTGGATCCATACAAAATATTTTTGCCAAGCTTTTCGGGCTCAAAAAGATTATACAACATGTTACAAAAATACTCTTAATGCCGAATATGGCATATAGGGACCATCAAACTGATCAACTTTTTTTTTAAGTTTGATGGTCCCTATATATTCGGCATCAGGGGTATTTTTGTAACATGTTGTATAACTCTATTTGAGCTTTTGAACACCTGCAATAGTAAATCTTTTGCAGGTATTCAAAAGCTGCTGCTGCGAATGCTGCGAAACAAGTTTTTTGTATGAGTCTTTAGAAAATGCACTTTCTTTCAATAATACTACTTGCTACTTTACTTAGTTAGAGATATGTATGTACTTAGCTGTTGTTTCTGATTAGTTTTATCAAAATTCCAGGAGTTATGTTCCATAAAATAAGTTACAAACGTAGATAAGTACTTTACTAAAAAAACTTTTTTTTTATCTTTATGGCAAACTATACTATCTGACAACGTTACTTTTTAAGATATTGGAGTTATTAAGACATTATGAAAATAAGAAAGCTTTGGTAGATTTCAGTACAGCGTGCGACGTGATCTAAAATAATTGGATTGGTGAGGTGAAGAAAAGTATTTTCCGTTCTTTCTGTCCAATGCATTTTATTATGTATTCTGTCCAATGTGCAAGAAGTATGAGGTGAGGCAAAATCATTAGAGTTCTATACTTTATTTAAATTTTATCACGTTGCGCAAGGCCTCGGTAGCGCAGTAGGCAGCGCGTAAGTCTCATAATCTTAAGGTCGTGAGTTCGATCCTCACCCGGGGCAGACCCTTTTTGCTGCATTGGTAACAAATTCACAGCAGTACTTTTGTTACAAATACGTATTTTACATTTACTTTATTGATATCATATTTTTTATTCCAAATGAACTTCTAGGTGAGTTATTACGAAGCTTTATTGATAATATTTTTTTTTTTAAATATTATGATAATTTCTTTGACATTGATTATTTTTCTAAACTATTTAATTCCAATAGAATGTGTGTAATAACTACACAAAGATTTTTAGACTGCAGTGTTACAATGAACGTGATTGATAATACATTTATCGTTCAGCGACATCTTTACTTTATTTGTTGCCAACTGTTTAACGGAAACACGTGCTATGCAAAGCATAAAGAATTTCGTCGCGACAAGTTGTTACAATGTATTCATAGATGGCACAACAAACTATGACTTTGAAGTACTAGTACAGCGCCCTCTAGTAGGTATTAAGCACATTACACCAAGCAGCGAAGCGGGGAAAAAAAGCAAACCGGAAATAAGTAGTAAGGATTACAGGTAGTTGTATAATGTTTCGCTAGATGACTCTTTTTGAGAAAATCAGCTTTCTAAAAGTTTTATGATTTTGGTTTGAATGCGCTTTTCTTTACCGTTGGTTATACCTATTTTTATTTTAGTGCATTTTCAACTTTACTTTCATAATAAATAAAAAGTACGTGAAAATAAGCTCTGACAAAGTCTGTCAGTGCTTATTAATAATAATAATAATATAACTCAGAGTAATGTTTTTGATGTCATAATTCTCTTTGTGTATCAGAATAATGCAAAAAACTTAACAATAATGTCCTAATTTTTAAGGTATGTAATAAAAACTAATAAAAAGGCAAGATTTATTTTGTACAATGTTAATAATGTTCATTTTTTCTTGAATTCTAATAGTTTTCAAATAGTCATTTTTTTTCGTCTGTAGAACTTCTAAATCCATAGAATTTAATATTATTTTGCAGAGCCGTCCAAAATAAAAAGTAAAATTTAAAATTGCGGTCATTCCAACAGTAGATGAACGTCAACATGTGGGTGTTTTTGTCGATAAAATAAGGTATATTTTACGCCGTTAAATTATCGCTAGTCCAAGACCAAGGACATTGTATAGGTACCTAGGTACCTATTTAATTAAAAAACTAACATATATTATATTATACTGTGATCACTGGTTGATATTTTAGGGCGAAGTAAATCTTTTAAATTCAATTTTCTACTGTTTTCAGGGCTGACAAAAAGTCTAATAACTTTGTAATCCTTTTAAATATCTATGAATAAATAAATACCTTTGAGTTCAAGTCCTTTTCATTAAGGTTCGCAGCTCACAGGTTGACAAGTGGCGTTCGCGTAATAAAACTGCGCTTGATGGAGTATTGTTTCGAATTCCATCACGCGTGTGCAGGCGCAGGGTTAAGGTCAACATTTAGACCTAGTTCAAGAAGTTTTGAATCTAAGTATTAGCGATAATTTCTTGGGAAAATACCTAGCTATATAGTTTCGAGTATTATGTCGGCAATTATTTTGTGGTCAGATCGAAGGGTCAACATGTAAACCTTGTTCAAGAAGTTCTGAATCTTAGTACTTTACCATTAATTTCTTTGGAAAATATACAGTTTTATGTCATAAATAACTCGAAAATAATTTTGTGGTCAACATTTAAATCTAAGTTTTGAATCAGTGTGAGTGAAAATTTCTTTTAACATATCTAGTTTTGTCAGTTTGTAGTGTCAGCTTAAAAAAGATATTCGCCTTAGTAAATTATTTATTAAATAATAATCAACTTACTCCTGTAATAAATTAACAATTGCTGTAAATTATTCATTGCTTAAATTGTTTTTTTTTTAATCTACAACGGGATAGGGATAGTGCTTGCCTTCACTTTACTTAATGTTAAGTGACGATAAGGCCGAAAGTTTAGGCGCACTACAACCGGAATCCGCACCACTGAGGAGCTGGCTGGCTGAACGGCGTCAGACTTAGATAAGATGGTGGTAGCCAGCCAGGCGAACTTGAAATAAGCCCTACCACCAACCAAACCAAATACAAATGTACCCCCTCCGGGAAATCGAACCCTGGACCCTTGCGTCTTACACAGGCGGCCGAAAGCCGACCCACTAGACCACAGAGGCGGTTAGCTAAAAGTAAATACTTGTTATGCAAATAATTTATAACAATAATTGGCCACTTATCGCAAAAAATCTCCATTAAACTAAACGACAGGATAGAAAATATTGTTTTAGCGATAAAAAGAACCACAAAGCTTCTACGGAGCGCACATACAGAGATCGAGATAATTCACAATTTCGTCTTTATTTAAGCACTATGATTTTTTTTCCAATGGCGGCGCTAGTGTGCAGACAACGCGGTCTTTTTCAAAAGTGTGGTACTAACTTTTGAAGGCCAGTGTATTATTAATACCTAAGTATACTGTTTAAACCTAGTGCAGTGTGAGTAGGTATTTGATATTCTATCCAGATATTTATTTACTTGACCCTGTCTTTAAACCTCGACCTAAATTGTTTTATGGAATTCGCATAAATATTAGAAAACCTTAATAAACTTTGGACTTTGTTACTTAATAAGTTATAATAACGATTTCCTATGAACGACCTTCCTAAACAACGTCATGTTGTAAAATATTCGAAGGTTTTACGACAATGTAACAAAATATAAAGAAATAAAACAAAATTATAGTTTACATTTGAATAAAACTGATTAAAAATGAAATTTAAAAACACTTACATTGATGAAATAGCGCTGGCTTGCAGCGTAAGAGTGGGATTTACTAGAAGAAATTCGACAATGCCACTAGTGACTCGGTAGCTCAGCGGTCATAGCATTGGACCGGACATCCAAAAGTCGCGGGTTCGATTCCCGTCCAAGAATATGATTTGGTGCGAGTCGTATAGTACAAGTAAAAAATTGCTTTATTCAATTAAATTTAGTAATTAAACGCTTTTGAATCGTCTACATTTTTCTACCTCCCGTTCCAGACTTTTTAGTATTGTATAAAATACTTTTTATTTTTTCACGGACTTCAAAAAAAGGTGTAGTTTATCAAGTCGACGGTTTTTTTTTTCTTGATTAGGTTGTTGCTGTTCGCGGTACTAAACGTGACTAAACAAAGAGCGATATTCGTACAAATAAATACATCTTTTGAAGGTGCCGCTTAAACTTAACCCTCTATTGACAGCTAGCTTTTTGTTGTAAAATGAGCATTGTCTTAAGGCAAGGCAGTTTACGAAATGCACACTTTTACTATCTCTTTATAATATGGTTAATTATTGCATTGCTTTAGTTGTCAGTTTGCCAGTTCGAAAATAATAATTTTTTTATTGATTTCTGGAATATTATATGGATAATTTATTGAAAATGAACTGGGTTATTGTGTTAGATCAATAAGAAGTTACCCTATTTGGATAAAAAATCATATCACTGTCGTTAAAAATTACGAAATCTGACGATTGGATGTTTATTTTAATAAGTTACGAGATTTTTACAGAGTTACCAAGCCATTTTTCAATGGGTATGATTTTATCAATTACCTAATTAATGCATTTTCAGTGACCTAATAAATACTATTTGTTCCTAAAATAGTAGATCTGTCACTTAAATTAAATCACCAAATAATATAAAAACGCTTACCTAAATAATAATTAAGAATTACTTGGAAATAATATCAATCATCAAATAATTATATTGGGTTTCTAAATAATAAAAGTGTCACTAAAACTGAAACACCAAACAATTAAAAATGTTTACCTAAAAAATATATTTGATCATTGAAAAATAATATTAACTTATTACTTAATTCAACTGAAATTTGACGATATGGGTACAATTAATTAAATAAAACTACAATAGGTTTTAATACATATAATAATTTACATTTATAATCGAAAGAAAAACACTACTTATCTAAAACTAAACAAAACACTGCAGTCAAGTGCGAGCTGTGCGAGTTAGTTAGGTATATTTGTTACCGGCCAAACCCGATTTTCAGGACAAACTAGTTTGGCCTAGGTTAAACTAGTTTTTCCTATACGCGATGGGATTAACTGGTATAGCCTAGACCAAACTAGTTTGTCCTAAGCCCGATAAGATAAACCAGTTTAGGCTAGGCCAAACTAGTTGATCCTGATATAAGCATTATGGCCAAACTAGTTGATCCTGATATAAGCATTATGGCCAAACTAGTTGATCCTGATATAAGCATTATGGAGCTTCGCTCGCTTCGCTCGCTCCGCTGCGAGTAGTCTAAACACTAACCTAACCTAACCTACCTAGTGCATTTAAATTTTCATAATCCGCCAATTTGACTCCGCCCCTACTTAGGATTTTTTCTATTAATTAAGTGACACATCTATTATTTTGATGATTGAACGATTTAAATGATACTTAAAGTTTGTTGATTAGATTTATAAGGTGATAGATCTACTATTTTAGGTACAACTATATTATTGCTGCCAGGGACTTACTTTTTAGAGGACAGATCTTATATTCAGGCTATAGAAAAAAGTGATCAAACTATAATTTAAGAGACATATTTACATTAATACGGTGATTTATACTTAGAGACAGTTTTGATAAATATGATGACTAATATATTTCTTGGGGACAGATATTATAATTAGGGTATTGCAGATTAGTGACACATCTAAACTTAGGTGACAGAAAATATTGTTCCCTTTTTCAATATTCTGTTATTGTGTATTCTTTGTTTCTTATTCAGTCTACAGTAATTTTTATGAAGTAGAATTCTACATCAGTTCTTCACATTGGAAGCTCAAAAAACAATTTCTTCGTCAGATCGTGAACTGGCCCTTAGAAAATACATATTATGAGCGGTGTCATACTAAAACTATTTTCTATACCAAGTTAAAACAAATTATTTTTAATACTTTTCTTTTTCATCTAAAACTAAATTTTATCACACATTTGTAACCAGGTCTCAATAGTTTAACTTTCTGATTTATTCACTGCTATTATCGATCCCGGTCCTAAACAGTGCTCAACCATCAGACCACTCTTCAATACAAAAGAAGAACAATAAAAGTTCTATTCTCTAAAGATATCGTATCATTTGAACATCAAAGCTACCCTTTAACGACTTAGTGACGAAGCACCCTTAAAATAACCAAATTAAAGAGGACTAAAGGGTGCCGCCCTTCTATTAGCTGTTACGCTACAGATTTATTGACAGTCATTAGAGAGCTTGTTGATTAGCAATTTGATATAAAAAATAATGGGGCTGCATCTAAAGGGTTAATTGTTATAAATATTTCGAAAGAATTTAAGTCAGCAATTTATCTCCTATATCACTCTCAAAGATGGACAAATTGTTAAACAACATGCTTTGGAAGCATCAACATGGTTATTTTGTTAAACACCAACAACCACGCAAGAGTAGATGACTAACATCATAAACAACAAACTTATTCTACGACTTTTTCGAAAACCGACTTCTCATACAAAACTTGATCAGCTGTTCGGGCATTTGTATGGTTTTTGGTATGGTATTTGTAAGTCGATTGTTTGGCTGTTTTCGGAAAAGTCATAGAACAAATGTTGTTGTTTATGATTTTAATAATCTACACCTGTGAGGTTGTTGGTAACCCTGTATAAGTCTATATACCTTTTAAAAAAAAAAAAATCAAAAGTATTTTTACGGTATGAGGACTTCGATACACGTTTAGTACCATAATGTAATATTCTGTAATGAAATTTCGAAATAAAAACATTATCATCACGAATAAAGAGGTCTGTGCCTCAGTATTGGAACTTTCACAGATTGGTTATGATGAGGCAGTAGAGTAGATAATATTTTCTACTTCATAAGAAAAAACTTTAGAACTGAAAAAGACCACCTCTTTGGTACCTAACATACAGTATAATTTGAATATTTAACCAAAAATATTTATGCCACCCTTAAGCTTAAAATGTTGATATTTAACAAGAAATTATTGGTATACTACACAATACGAAAAAAATACTACTATACAAGGTGTTACAAAAATACCCCTAATGCCGAATATGGTAGATAGGGACCATCAAACTGAACAACTTTTACTATGGGGCCAACTCTGAAATCGCGAAAAAAAAATCAGCTGTTTCATACATTCTGATATTTTCGATTTTAATTTTTGTATGAAACAGGTGATTTTTTTTCGCGATTTCAGAGTTGGTCCCATAGTAAAAGTTGATCAGTTTGATGGTCTCTATATACCATATTCGGCATTAGATGTATTTTTGTAACACCTTGTATATGACAGTAATTAGTCACAACCAATAAAAAATGATGCCCTTTAATCCATCTGGCCCAGGAAACCAGAACGAAATATAATTTTTCACCAAAAATCACTCACAGAAGCGCCGTAGGCCAAAATGGAAGCTAATTAAAATGATTTGTAAGTGATTCACCAGAGGAATGTGCTTTGGTATTAATGATAACACACGTGTCACTATTAATATTCAACTTGCATCTTTCTCAAAAGATACCGACAGTTGGGCACAAGGAAAACTGTGGATGTTTCAGTTAACAATTTTTAGTCGAGCAAGTGGCATAAGTAATAATTAGTTGGTTTAAGAAACTGGAAAAGAATACATATCATATAAATATTTATTGAAAACAACTTCTCAACTTTATAGTGAAGCGATATATATGCAGTTTATAAATAGGTGTTATAAATACGACTGATTTAGTACTTTTCGCATTTTCATTTGTTAATTTTTTTCACAAATATTTCTGAACTGTAAGAATATAATCCGCATGTCGCTAGAGTCACACTGTCTACTTACTTTTATAGAAAGAGACGAAATAGGAAAAATTGAGAAAAACCTTGTTACTTACCTTCTTATTTTGTTTCTAATTAAATCACAGAAATCGGTCAAGAAATAAGATATTTTGTTTTGTTTCCAGCCGTTATTTTCACTAACTGATTTCGCCTCTAATGATTTTCCTGTTCCACACAACAGCGGCTCAAAATTGAGTTATCAACTTTCGTGAAATTCATTGTTTTTAAACTTTTATGCCTTTTTGTGCCGATACGTGGTTAATAGTCAATTAATGGAGCTACCTGCGGCGCTTTTATCCCAAATTGATCGCTAAGGGTAGTGACCAGGGTCTTATGCTTTAATCGATAGATTTATCATTACTATTTTTTTTTCAAACGACAAGGGTAACAAACTCTGCTTCCTTTAAACTTAACTTTGAAATTTCACATAATTCACTTTACTAGATGTACTTGTTTCTACCACAATTTTCTTTCTCTCGTAACCTATATATCTGCTACGAGATAAAGAAAATCCTATCCATTTTTGTATCTATTCTATAGAATATAATGCTTAAAAATCAGGATTTGTTGAAAGTATTATCATTTATTTCATAAAGCGTGCACGCACAGGTTCGCAAACGCATTGAAACAAAGGATTTTTATCAACTTCGGTGTTGAAATAATACGTTTTAGTGAAAACAAAGGTTATGTTTTAATAAAAGTGTATTTTTAAACTAACTTTTTCTGTAATTATTTCCCACGAAATCGATAATATTTAAGTAATGAAATATTTTATTCTTATTTTATCAATTAAGATACATTAGTCCTCAACAGGTAGACAGGTACGTAATCAGATTTTTGCTGTTTCAAAGGGAAAAAGTTAGACTGTTCTTATTTTCTACCGATTTCATATTAAAGATTTCTCTGGCGATCCGCAAGGAAATTCATCATGATGTTTCGGACCACATTGTGATTGCCCGAGGGTCACATTTAACGGTTAACTTTTAACTGTCTTAAGTCTTAATCGAGAGAGAAGGTAATTCAATTAATATACTATACTTACAAATCACATTTGAGTTGCTTACTTAATGTATGTAATATACTTACAAATCGTATTTAAGTCGCTTACAATGTAAAATATTTTTTGTAACTACCATAATTTATGCTTAATGTTTTACTTAAAATTACTAGTTTACTTATTTTATTTAGGTACACGAGTATTTTGTACCTATTTGTAATAAAGTGAAGTATTCCTTCAGTAGCTACCTCCTGAATAATTTGATAAATATCTTGTAATAAATAACAGATAGTAAACATGCCCAAGTAAATAGTTTCAAAATTATTTGAAACCTTGCTTTTTCGTAAAGTTTTACCAAATAAATAGGTACAAGTGAAATGTATTATTTGGGAATAATAATAATTATTTATTTATTAATGCAACCAACACAGGGTCATACAAAATTAATAAAAATATAAAATTAAAATTAGAATTTACAAAATCAATTAATTGAGTAATTAAATTAAACTGAATTTTACATTTTAGAATAATATTTTAACATTCGTCAATGCATGAACCATACTGCAGTGATTCCAGTACGCAGGCAGTCAAATCTTTCTGCAAATGCGCTTAGGATGCCATTGCGACTCCAGGGGCGATGCACACCGCTTGCGCATGGTCGCATAAATGCAGTCCACACGAGCCTCGGCGAACATCCCCGATACGCTACAGAAGCAGGGATAATAAATAAATAGTTTAGTATAGCAAATAAATAGTAACACATATTTTATACATTTCAGTACTGTATAATATTTTAGAAAAAGTAAAAAAATACTAGTTACGGTTCCATTTGGCAATTTTGAATATTTTCTAAACCTATTTGATTGCATTTGTAGATATAGGAATCTCTAATACAAAAATAATCTTCACAGAAACTCAAAATAAGTGGGCGCCTTCCAAATAACAGGGCGGGGGAAACATCTTTAATAGGGCAATACGTGGTTTATTGTCTGTTGATCTCGATGATAATATGTGGTTAACTTGATGGGGAACTGACCGTTGTGGTTGGAACGCTATTGGGGTGTTCTTTTAGCTGCCGTCAACACCAAAATCTGTACAATTTAAATATGGCTTATATTTGCCGTGTCTTCAATTTATTTCTTAAAAAAACGAAGGGGTGTTATTTATTTATTTAAGGAATAAAAATAAGGAAACTAAAGACAATTTATGAGTGGTAACATAAACAGTATATAGAAAATGTTACATAGGTACTGTGACATTATTTATCACAGTAAAAGTCTATATTTTATTATCAGACCATTTCAGCAGAAGGTTACTCATAATTTTGCACTGATGATATCAGCCGAAATAGCTCAGTTGGGAGAGCGTTAGACTGAAGATCTAAAGGTCCCCGGTTCAATCCCGGGTTTCGGCAATCCTTATGGTCTTTTTATTAAGTAAAAAGACGCCAAATTCCGTAAAAATGTTACTTTTTTAAACACATACTTTTGTTATTTGTTGATTACAACTTTTACAAAAAACAGCGCATTTACGTAACCTCAAAATTAATCACCATCACGCAGTACCAACATTGTGAAACCAATTCCAAAGAATCTCTTGTATTATTTTCTCATTTAATTTCATTTTCAATTTATTTATTTATTTAAGTAAGGCTTACAACATTATCACAGTATACAGAAAATGTTACATAGGTACTGTGGCATTACGCAATGTTTTATCACAGTCACAGTCTATATTTTATTATCAGACCATCTCAGCAGAAGGTTACTCATAATTTCGCACTCCATAGTATCAGCCGAAATAGCTCAGTTGGGAGAGCGTTAGACTGAAGATCTAAAGGTCCCCGGTTCAATCCCGGGTTTCGGCATATTAACTTTTTGGTCTTTTTATTAAGTAAAAAGACGCCGATTCCGTAAAAATGTTACTTTTAAACATACTTTTGTTATTTGTTGATAACTTTTAGAAAAAAACTACGTCATCTACGTGACCTCAAAATTAATCACCATCACGGAGTACCAACATGTGAAACCATCGGTTTGAGAGAATCGCTTTAATTATTTTCTCATTTAATTTCATTTACAATAGTAATATCCTAATTTCATTTACTTTTATCCTTTGAGTAGGTACGGTAGGTAATTTATTTTTACGTAATTGACGCTCAGCGACGCGAAAATTTTTCGCTTACATGTGCAATTGAAGCGATTGTCAATTGTTCTATCGTATAATGGTATTGACTAAAAAAAATTGACAATCACAATTGATCGTTATCGGGGGCCTTTTTTCACCACTGAGCAAGTAATCACTACGTTTTACTTAGCACATGTAAAATGCTTAAGTATATTTATCAGAATTTTCTAACCCCTTTTCTTATAAAATAAAACGAGTTTTCATCGGTTTTTCACTATACTTAGGTACCAACTACTTTGGGAAAACTTCAATTTTGGTACCTAAGTATAATTTTTATCAATAGGTCATAATTATTATCAACATTAAAATCATTGTATTTAAAAAAAAATAAAACTAAGAATTCTTAGTTTATTTTTTCTTAAAAAACTACATCTCTGGCAAAACATTTGCAGCAACACATAACGCAATTATTATAGTCGGCGCTTCAATTGAAAACCAGCATTATTAAAATGTGGCCAATAACTCTTAACACTAAATATACGATAATTGCCGCTCTTAATAAACGGATATCAATTTGAGTGCCAGAAGGTTCCCCTGCCATTAACATTTGATGTATCGCGATTTCACACTAGGTCCTGAGAAAATGGAAGGTGGTAATCCTAATAACAGGGGATGGACGTGTATCCTACGGGATTTATTGTGGAATCGAGGTTTTCTAGGCACGGAAGCATATGTTATGCTATTTGGTACTTGAGAGAATGCACAGCCTATCTAATAAATAAATGTCAAGCAGCTAGAAATTACTAAATAATTTTACCTACCTACATGTGCAGAAAGAAATGTCGGGATAGATCGGGATGAATTTATCGGTCATGAATTAAACTATCAGATATAAGTACTGCTCATAGACAATGCGAGTGAGAAAGAATGACAGAAATCGCAAACGTGTCGTGTATTTTATAAAGTGTTTTACTGGTTTTGTGAAGTAAATATTTTTTTATGTTAGCTGTCATTGTTACTGTACAGAGGGCCTACTCAAATGGCCATATGAGTAGGTGGGCTGATCCAGTTTATCAATTGCCATGTTCTTATAGTCTAATAAGGATAATTAAAGCACATTTTTATAATTTATTCACGTGTTAAGCTTCGTTAAAAAATCCCATACTTATACGTTTATTTAAGAACTTAACTCTGTCCCAGCGTTGGGTCGGCCATAATAGGCACCATTACCGGTCGTAAATTACCGGGTAACGTAATAACCCCGATAATTATAACATACAGTATTCAGTAAGTATACTTAACAATAAATTCATCTACTTGTGGGAGCCGATTAAGCGCTTACCTTAGGGTAGAGTTGAAGCAGTTTTCGTATTCTTCTATTCAATGTTCAAGAATTCCTTTTTTAAGTCTATTCAAGTATTTAATAGAATCAGGTGTTACCTTGCGGAAGTCATTAAAATTGATGCAAAAACAATAATTAGCCATAATTTCCACATGATGGCAAAATATGCAAGAAATCTGTGCAACGCCCGCCCGCCCCCCTATAAAATCACATGCAAATACCAGCAGACACACCGACAGCAATACAACTGACCATATATTATTATCAAGTACTCTACACGTGTTTCGCCCCTGTACAGGGGCCCTATTTAATAACGTGACAATTTGTCAATTGTCGTGATATTATAATAATAATTGCGGTGTAGCTATGAGTAGTTTGTTCTATTTTCAAATTGGTTGACGCAAAAATAAAATACATAATATTATTTTTAACAATGTCGCAAAAATGTTCGAGGAGTTGATTAATCAATTGCTAGCAAAAATACACAACTTCCTTATAACTTATACAAAAATTAGATAATTTAAACCTTTTTCAATTGTTAAATTATCAATCGTAGATCTTTACTTTATCATTTTCCGATCTTGCGAAGAAATTAAAATAAAAGCTAATTGAAACCTTCACAACTCATAAAATAAAATCTAGACATAAGGTTTTTACTCGTATAATAAATTCATAAACGACAAAAACCGCAAATAAAACAACAATAAAAAATAAATAACATTTGACCATAAATTAGACACTCGATTTCCTTCCATAGATCCGCAAGCTTTAAATAAATCATTAATTTTTATTGCATTACTAATAAGTATAAACATATCGTAAAATTCCATTAGGCAGTCCATTGAACAGAATTTAAATTAATATGTGATCAAAACCCGGATTTATTACTAATAAAACTCTATCAAGATTGGAAAATCAGCGAATACACAAAAATAATTCTTTTGTTTAGAAAATAGACTTACGATCATTTTCCCGTTCCCTTTTACTTTCATCTGACGCATGCCTCAAAGCATTAAATAGTGCACGCTGACCGTGCACTTTCGCTTCCTCTTGCGCCTTCAACAGAGGCATGCCTCAGGCAATAGCGCATGCCTTTTTTCTCCTCAAAAGAACGTCAAATTTTGAACGTGAAAGCGCACAGTTTGTCTTGAAAGTTGAAGCGACTCGGTAAAGACAGACCATTAGAACGCGTTCCAATATAAGGCAGCGTTATAATGGTTCTTTTAAATTTTTTTTTTCTTCTTCTCATATTGTGATGCTTTCAATCTTAATATTTAATTTTAATTGGCATAAATCAGTGCATTTTTGGAAAGTTTTATAGATTTGAGATTTTGGTTAATTTGATGTTTAGTAATTATGTCGTCGGAGTAGTTTATTACTTTCATCAGGCGCAAACGTATTTTTACTTGAAATTCAGCACTACACTTTAGTAATGTTTCAACGTAGAAAAAAATAAAAGCTTGTAATAAAATGCAATTGAATTTCCGTTATACGAGGTACTGTAGAAGAGAAGCCTCTATCTATTTTATTAAAAGATTTTAAATACTTTTCTTATTTATTTTACGCATAGGCATTGATATAATTCGTAGCCAGAAGGGCACGCCTTGCTTCCCTTCTTCTAAACAAAAGCTAGAGAACTGTCGTTCGCATTTAAAAATATAATAAAAATCTTTTTATCTTTAGTCTGTAACCAAAGAGTTACAGAACCCAAATAGTTTGCATATCAGTACCTAAAAACTTTTTTTTTCGGATTTTAATTTTGGTAAAAAGAGATTCAAGGTTTTTAAATTCTGATTAGTATTAATAGTACTATATCTTTAGTATTTTGCTATTGTAAATGTAATGCTATAGATACCGCATCTAATCTATTGGTATTGATAGTAAAAGATAAAAATCTACGTTTAGTCATGTCTTTTACGTTCGTGTAATAATGGGGAGTTACCAACAAAAATATTTCCGCATTATTTTTATTAAGTATAGTCAGAATATAATTTGATAATATAGATACAGTATAATCTAAACATTATTATGCCAATAAACCAAATTGTTTTATGACATTCTTTATTTCATAGGTTTATTGTTATGTATACTTGTTATTTTATTTATTTATTTGTCACACAAAACAGATTTACAGCAAATTCATTAAAAATATAACAACATTTTGAAAAAGTAAGCAAGTAGGCTGCAACTCCAACAATATGTGCGAACAACATGATTAATCCAGACAAGTCATCAATAAAATAAAATTACTTACATAAAATATATTAAGTTGAATATTAATTAAATTGAATTGACTGGAATTAAATTACATTACAAAATTTAATTCGATAAAACAAAATCAAATAAATTAGATTGAATTAAAACTTAATTAAATTGAGTTCAATTAAATTTGATTGATTAAATAAAAAGGAACAAATACAAATTGAATATAAATCAAGCGATCTTCTAAGCTTATTGAGTGAGGAAGCGTAGATATCAGGCACAACGTCTAACTGGTTAAGCAGAATGTTAAGTTCTGTTGTAAGGTACATTTATTTAGTTTTTTTTTTCATTTTGATGAACAAGTCTGATGATTAAAAAATATGAAACGATGACGAAGATATTGGTACCTAATTGGCAGCCACTTAGAATTGTGATGTCTCAAATCCTTACTAATATTATAAATGAGAAAGTCCGTTTGTTTGTTTGTTACGCCTTCACGTCTTAACTACTGAACCGATCATCATGATGAATTTTGCATACACGTTGTCAGGGGTACAGAGAAGGACATAGGGTACCTTTCATTTCGAAAAAATAATTGTTACCGAGGGATAGCAAAAAACTTTCCACGCAGACCAAGTCGCGGGCGGTCGCTAGTTACTTATAATTTAAATTAATAAAACAAGATGTCTGTTTAAGAACTTTATGGAAACAACTGACCTTTAAAAATTACTGATCATTTTACAAAAATCACGGACTGATGATTTTGACAAAGTACCAATTTAGCTTCCTTACAAGCGTGGGCGTGCCATGGCGCCTGCCGAACTACTTATATTGTATGCAAATTTTACACGATTTAGAATAATTATTGTTTTAAAAAATTAGCTCCTTCTATCTTTTGAAACTCGTTTTGTTTTGAATAGGCGTTGATTAATTTTTATTGCACGTAACATGATCGTTAAATAATAGCAATATTTTTAAAGGTTTTTTTTTACATTTTTAGTTAGTGCTAGCTTTCAAACAATTAGAAAATTTTGATTAGTGTGGAAATGTGATCTATATTTAATCTTATCTGAGCCAAAAACGATGCGGTTAGATCAAATCATCTATCTATCTAGCCCCGATAATTACGTTATTAGTGTAAAAATACTATAATTTTATTACTCTAATTCACTAAAGTCACATGTTTTTATTAATTAACAGAAATTCTTTTACAGATTTTTTATTGATTTAAAAGTATACACGCATAGTTTTAAGGCTTGATTTTTTTTAAACTTTCCCCTAAGGCACGAAAAACGAACAATAAACTTTTTCATTGTAAAAGAAAAAGTAAATTTTGTCTGACAATTTAATACACATTTTATGTGTTAACAATTACACGACATTCGCAAAATGCTTATAGAATTTACGTTATGTAATTATTATGAATAATGCAAAACTATTGTTTTACATAAAGGTAAATAACATTACCAAGGTCTTGAGAATTTTACATGAGAACAAGGCACAGTAAACAGAACGATGCAGTAGGACAGTGTGAAATACAGCCGTTGAAATCGAGTATTGGTTTTGAAAATCGTAATTAACATCAGTTTTTTGGACAGAGTAGAGATTATATTAAATGTTTGAACCATTTTACACAGTGCCATCTAGTCCCAAACTAAGCAAAGCTTGTAATATGGGTGCTAGACAACTGATATACTTCCTACTTATATACTTATTATACATAGTAACACCCAGACTAGTCACAGAAATGAAAATCTATCTTTTAAATTTCTGCCCGGCCGGGAATCGAACCCGGGACCTCTTGCGTGGCAGACTGGCATGTTAACCACTGCACTCCTCAGGTCATCATTATAATGCAAACTGAGTCTGCAATTAAAATTTATTTGTGAAGGCATTACGCCTCTGCCGCCTTAGTATGACCACCGAAACACGTTATAAATCGCGTGATATAGCGTTTTATCGACACTCAACTCTCAAAATCCATTGTCTTTGACAGTTAAACGTGATAAATCGGTATATCATATCGCGTTACGGTGGTCTTGCTAGTGTTGTAAACGTTTTCGCACCCATTGCTAATTCAGCGGCATAAAAACATGTGTTTACTAAGACCACCAGTTAAAATTATAAAACTTGAATTACTGATATGTATTTCATTGTAGGGAGGTGTATTTCTGCCAGTCAAAATAATATGGATCAGAAGCAGGTCTCAAAAGTCAAAGAAGATCTCGTGCAAAAAATATTGACTTTAATATTTAAATTAAAAAAAAACATACGCGTATTTAAAGGCCATTATAAAATTTGCATAGCTCAAATTGCTGGGATTGTTTTCAACTGACAAATATTATCAACAAACATAGGAAAATATTTGGGTATCATTGTTAAGAATATAAAGTAGGTATTGGTTATTTTAGTATAAAAATATGTTTTATTAGTGTTATCGGCGCCAGCGCAGACACGAAGCGTCTCGAATTGAACGATTAAGTATACTCTTTTTGCTTGCAAAACTGTTTTGTCGGTCAAAAGTTAAGGGTAAGCATTCTTTTACTTTTATAGTTTGTTGTATTGTGAAAATGTAAACAATTGCATCCTCATGAGAGAAATCTTTATTATTAAATATTTTACAAGAATTTAAATTAAATTTAATATCAAATATAATGTTAGTAAAATTTTAATCTATAAAATGTTTTGGTTAAAAGTAGGTTATGTATTCAAAATAGGAGAATAAAAATATACTAAAGGAAACATTGGATTGTACATACATTACATACCAAGAGAAAATTCTTGTTGAGTATGCATATACTTAGGACGTACCTATAGGGATTTATTTAAACGTTTCTTTTCTACCACAAAGTATGTAAGCGGATATTTTGTGGTTTTACGCAGTTTATGTAATTTAGCCTACGACTGCGTTAATTAACTTACAAAACAGAAGCCTTTCTATACATACAAAGGAGCATACAACTTCAATTAGCATGTAATTATACCTACACCTCAGCCTTCAACAAGGATCTAGGATTGAGCTGAAATTTAAAATAGATTTCTAGAAACCGTATGTTATATAAGAAGATTAAATGTTTGTTTGTACAATGATAATAAATGGCTTCTATGACATTCACTTTTTTATCAACTACGATCTCGTACATTTGTTTAAAAAAAATTAACGATTGTCTCGGTGGTTTTAAGAAAAGCATAAGAATTGTGTGTTAATTTTATTGTTATGTAATAGTTTAGTACTTTTTTAAAGTATGTAAAATTATTCATTTTCTTTCCTTCCCTTTTTATTTATAATCGCCTATTTAGACCAAAAGTTCAATCAAAACCAATGTCTAATTATAAAATCGTGATTAAATCTTAGTGAGTACACACTTCAAAGATGTATACAAGGTGTTACAAAAGTACCCCTAATGCCGAATATGGCTAATAGGGACCATCAAACTGAACAACTTTTACTATGGGGCCAACTCTGAAATCGCGAAAAAAATATCAGCTGTTTCATACATTTTGATATTTTCGATTTTAATTTTGTATGAAACAGCTGATTTTTTTATCGCGATTTCAGAGTTGGTCCCATAGTAAAAGTTGTTCAGTTTGATGGTCCCTATATACCATATTCAGCATTAGGGGTATTTTTGTAACACCTTGTATACTTCGCCTTAACACCTTCGAGTAATAAATTATTTTTTAAATAATGTTCGCTAAATATGCTCATTACATGTCGGAACGCCTACCAAAACTGTCGACGCATATTTTAGTAGCACTTCTCAAGTAAGTACAGTTATTTAGTAGCAATGATCAAAATAATATTCAGAAGTGACAATTTCAACTAAACGAAATTGTCGGTTAAATTTATAAACAAATAAAATAAAAGTTATTCTAAAAAATTTACGGACTAACGCATTCATGAGGCTGCCAAATGGAAAATTTTGGACATTATAATTTTTTTTATTTGGCAGTACCTATAATACGTTATAATCTAGGCATTGAAAAACAGCCCTACATCTCTTACACTTCAGTTTAGTCTCACAATTGCTTAATCAGCTTTGTACTATACAATGTTTTTTTGTGATCAAACCAAAAAAAATGCCTACTAATATTTTGTCTGAGACTAATTTCAGTATGTACAAATATAATTACAATAATAAATATTATTACAATTACTTAGACCAAGATATTATTGTAAATCAAAATAAAGTCAAATGTCTTTTTTTGTAGACTCACAGAGACGATAATCATAATATGCCTAGCCTTTATCGACATGTCTGTATCATGTCTATTCTTTGCATACAATTATTATTGTAAAGTTCAATTAGAAAATAGGCAAGAATCGTACCAAACGAAGGCATACTTATCTCTGCGCTTTATCTATGCTAATAAGCAATAACGATAGTATGTACACGAGTTATGCACAAGTGTTCACAAAAAATCGTATCTGACATCCATTAGCTCCTCATATCGTATGCAAATTGCGATGCCATGGTAGCCTCCAATTACGACACGTTTCTCTTAATTTTTCGTGTACCATTTCCCGTCATTTTCTTTCTTATCTCCAAGTTTACGGCACGCAACAAAGGTGATGATTTTGGGTGGTCCACCTTCAAGTATTAATGTTGTTATTTGTATTATTGTAGATTATTAATGGAATGTCGTCAGAACCGTCTCATCAAGATAACTTTGTTTTCAATGGTAATCATTAGTATGTTATCTCAGAACGATTGACTTTTAGTTTTATCTGTTTTGTGTTTTTAATTCGATTGTTTTGTTGAGATGTAGACGTTTCGATAGACATTGAAGTCTTTAAATGTCTTCTAGTCAACTTAAAGTATCTAGTAATGGATAGTAAATAAACACTTGTCTCTTCAAAAGAACGGTTTATTTTACTAATCTATATGACAGGACAGTAATTGGTATTGTAACTATCAACATCCTTTAAGCATGTGCATAGATCATTTTGCTGGTGGAAAATCCTTCTCAATCGTTTGCATGTCATCTTAAAATTGACTTTAAGAAATTGATATTTGCATTACTAAATAATATACTAGACAAAATACGACTCGCACCAGATCATATTCTTGGACGGGAATCGAACCCGCGACCTTTGGAAGTCCGGTCCAATGCTCTTACCGCTGAGCTACCGAATCACTAGGTATAATAGTAATATTATAGGTAATTAAAAATTGATATTTGCAGTTTAAAGCCATTAAAGTTTGTTTTTGTAGTAAAACAATGACTATTATAATTAAATTAATGAATAGATAGATTTTTTTTTTTCGTAATGAAAGACCATTTTTAAATATTTTTTAAATTTGAGATTTTAGCATTCACAATGCTATTATTATAATATACTAGAAAAAATTCGACTTGTCACCAGAATTGTCTCAGGCGGGAATCGAACCCACGACCTTTGGAAGTCCTGTCCAATGCTTTTACCGCTGAGCTACCGAAACAATTTTAAATAGTTTATTGGCGTACCTACGTAGATTTTTTTTTATAAATAACTGTTAATTACTATTGTCGCCTTATTGTAATTTGCTAAACAAGTACTTACCTACCTATAAAAATGATTCTGAATCGTTTCCTCATAATTCCCAAAATCAATAAGTTGGGTCAGCTCCGGTCACCAGCCAGGGTCCGTGGGAAACCAAAGTATTTGCCTGTTTGTTCGTCTCTCAAACGCCAAACACTCGAGACCTTTGTCCAAAATCATAATGGGGATAGACAAACATAATGGCCGACTTCAATGGGACTGGCGCTAGGGAGGCTAGCTAGGAACAAGAAAATAAATATATTTCAACCAATACGAAAGCCTTTGTAAGGGATTCTGAATTTTAATCCGACGCCACTGAACATATTTTCGTTCAGCGTTTATCCGATCCGACATTTAAAAAATATATCGTGGGTATAAGTACTATCTTTTGGTTCGAGAAGGCTCCACTGTTTTATTAGCCAGTTACTAAATAAATAGTGTATTGAAGGGGTTAATTCAGCCTGGAAAAAGCTAATTTATCAGAATTTGGAAGTAAAGTCAACTTCAGATTTTAAAACATGATCAGGGGGCTAATTGTCTAATTTCAAAATCTATCGCAATCGCTTTCATTGGACAGATGGATGTGACACTTTGCTGCATTTCTTTGGTAAGTTTTTATTAATGCCAAAAAGAAGCATCAATGTGTTACATCTTGAAAGCGATTGCGATAGATTTTGAAATTAGACAATAAAAGGGCAGATCAGGAGACCATTTGTTCAATTAGTTAATAAGGAAATTTTGCATATTTCTAACGTAGTTAAGTAAATAAATATGCGAAACGAATACCTAGTTTTAATGTGAAATAATATAAAGTAAGACCCGATACTAAGACTATAACTCCTCAAGTACTCCAAACATCTAAAATCTCCAATTCTCCCTTCGTTCCTCTGCCCCGTTTGCACGAGGACACATCCGAGCATATCCGCAAGCTAACCTAATGGACTTGTAATACCCGCCGACTTCAAACACGCGAGTGGCGTTAAAAGGACCAACAGCCTATTCCTGTAAGTAAGGGCGCAAGGCAAAGATGGAAGCGGAGAACCTGACTACACCAATACCACCATAACTTTTAGTGATTTAAATAACTTTGCATTTTATTATTAGGTCAGTAGAAACAGTTTTAAACTGTTAAAGGGCTGACATGAGTCAACTAGCGCCGCGCAGTCGATTTTATTTTATTTATTCCAAATAAGCCTAATTTCTTAAAAAAGGAATCAGTCAAGATTTTGCGAATGACACCTTAAGTCAAATATTTAGATAAAATAAGTTTTATAAAAGTTTGAAACTATTTCAATTGTGATTGAATGTATAAGTACACTTTTTGCAGGGAAATGCTTTATAGCTAATAATTGTACAAAGGCAAGAAAACTTAAAGATTTTTGAAACAACTTTAATCTGCTTTTAGAAATTATAATAATTCTTAGGTATAGACCTAAGAATAATATGGACCTTCCTGGGGGCCTTTTACGTAGTTTAAGCCTAGTTACATTTTTAAAAGTCTTAACGAACTTCGCAAATGAAAAAGTATGAATTTGATATTTTAAACCGCTTTAGCAAAGCAACAACAAGTCATATCCAAGGAAAACTTTGCAAGCCAAGTTTGCTTATAGCTTTGACATATATGACATGGTCTTAGGGCGAGATCGCGTTCGAAGAAATGAGATCGCCAAATCTCACAAATTGTACCAATCGAAGACACTGGACGTCCAATATTTACCAAGCGGGGTATTTTTTGTGAAGCCCGAGTGGTAGGGTTGAATGGCGGGCTGTTTGGACAGACTCCGGTGGAATATGAAAATTATGCCGCCACAATACAGTAATGGACTTGTTCGGTGTTATTGTGACATACGCGGGGGCATAGGATTTCAATAGCTTTATCAACTGGCCGTACCCTATTTCACAAATACCTTCCTTTTCGTTAAGTAAGTAGGTACCAGTGGCGAAGGGGCCATACAAGCCGCTTCCCACCGGCATACCTTTTTATAATCCCACCCCACCGATCCACTATGCAGATCATAACATTTTTGTAGAACGGCTTACCTTCGCCATGATTTCACCCCTCGCCACTGGTAGTTACTTACCATGCAAGCGGGGGGCCGATTACGTAACTCTGTTGCTAACAATTCTCGATTGAAATCGATTGAAACCGCAGTTACATTGCTTCTTTAAGTAAGATAGTTGTCACAATATTTCATGCCAGCACAGGACTAATCGCCTCGCCGTGGAAATCCTTAGGGGAGGTTATTAAATAATAGGTACACAGCTCACCAATAGTTCTGAAATTAAATTTAAAGCATTAATCCAGAACAGTTGTATAATTTCTTCTACCTTACAAAATAATAACCACAATCTGACCCAAGCATCGAATGTTGATATTTTCAACGGTGTTCGAATACATTAGTGTTTGCCGCGCGATTCGTTCCGTAGCTTGTTTGCAGATCTCTTCAGTGCCCTGGTAGTCCACGGATTAATGAGTACGATGAAAGGGGGGTTAAAATCTCCCTGTATTTTTACTTTTTAAATCAGTCTTAAAACTAAGGCTTTCTAACTTGAGAGGCATGTTTTTTGGTACCGGTTTATTTTGTTGTCCCACTACAAAACGAGCAATGAACTATTAAACAAAAAATACTTATATCAGCAAGATTTTTGTATAGATCATCATCATCATAAACTATTATGATAAAAACGAATTGTTGTTTGACCACTCAAAATTAAAAGAAAGTTTTTTTTCTTTGTCAAGAGATTTTTACTCGATTGATTAGTATTTGACAACATCACATACATTGCTCCAATTCCAAAATAAGTAGCTAAAGCACTTGTGTTATGGAAATCAGAGACAACGGCGGTATCACAAACACCCAGACCTGAGCCAATATAGAAACGTTCGTTTTCTAAACGGGGATCGAACCCGGGACCTCAGAGATACCTTGAAAACCAGTGTACAAAGCCACTCGACCACGGAGGTAAGTCGAAATTCAATCGAATTCCAAAACTTATGCTATCTCTTTATCGATACCTTAAAATCAATGAGAGTTAAGCATTTGGCCATGTTCTAACCTTCCAAGCTCCAAAACCAGTTAGGATCCGCTTCAAAGGCACCACCACACCAGGTAGTTTCACCAGGCTTTGTTTGCTGTTGCAGTTAGCGCCATGGCCGACTAGCGCGCATGATGCATCGATGAACGTCACATTCGACTTGTTTAGCGTCCATTTAAGTTTTGAAATAGTAAGAAGGTTGATAACCTCTGATTGGACAAATAAATCGAATAGTTATAAGTACTAAAAATAGGTAGATCCTTTTTATGCTTGGTTTGGTTACCCATGTTCCGGTAATTCAATTCACACATCGGATATTCGATAAGCTAAGTGTCACGTGAATACAATTTGAAAAAAAGAGGATGGGTTTGGTAATCGTAACGCGTTATTTTTTACTAGCTTCATTTTCTTTCTGAAATATGTTTCAATAAAAATTGAATATTCTTATTTCAAGGTTATAAAATACCTTTAATAGGTTTATAGAGAGCGTGTAGTGCACGTCATTTTTATTACTGAATGAAACTGTGAATGATTAGGTTTCGCTTGGTTTTTGATTGTGATGCATTTGCGCTTTTCCAAATTATAGCTTTAAGTATTCAATGTAATCTCATTTTAAATGAACCTTTTAAGTTCTTATGAGAATAAATGTCTTTGAAACCAATAAAGCCAATTAAATTACTTGTATCATTTGTTACTTTTTTCCCGAGTGTGAGACATTTTTCTGACTAACGCTGGTTCTTGGGCAAAGCGAGAGGATGGGGATCATGCCGCCTCACAGCACGCGCGCACTGGTGCACTTTCAACTTCGACGTGGCTTACACTTGACAACTGAAATGGAAATTGGCAGCGTCCGAAAACAGCTGCGGGTGGAACTGATACAGGAAGAAATTCTTTGTCAACTTTTATTTTGTGTATGGACAACTTGCTACTACAAAGGCGCAGCCTATTTTCTCTGTAGCCTATAATGAACTTCACATAAAACTGCCAATAACAGTCCAAAATATTTAAAATAAAATATTTAAACCTTCTTTCCTCTATCTGCAACTCATTTAAAGAGTTACAAAAACCAAATAGTTCGCATTCGATGCTAATGCATCACGTCAGTACCTATATCAGTAAAGTGATATAACTTCTATCTGGAGTAGAGTGAATTATAGAGAATGAATATGGCGAATGGCGAAGACACGAACGATCTCTCTTCATTGCGTGCTCTACTAGTTCACAACAGGAGACAACTCAGCCAAAATATAACTCCACCAATTTTGTATTTTTACCTTACCTAACCTATTATTCTTTGTTACCTACATACATCTTGGTTGTCAGTATTATGAATAATGAATAAATTGGTAACTTATTCTTAAGCTCGTGACTAGATTTTTTTCTATTGAGTATTAGGCACATCCGAATAAAAATATCGCTAAGTTACTTATTTTGCTCATCTCTGCCTTCATTTACAAACTCACGTGTCAAAAAGTATTAATTTAGTTCTAATCACATTTTTATTATGAACACAACACGTGTTTTTATTGTTTATGACCAAAATATGTCTTCGATTTGCAAAACCACATTCTAGTCGGATCAAATAACAAACCAGTATTAAACTTGTCCAGTGTCCACATAATAATATAATATTAATATAAAGGCAAATGGAAACTATGGATTAGATTAATATTAATTTGCAATTGATCTGCCTTGTAGAGTTAATCTTGATTGATTTATGAGCTCCGTTAACTCATACATAAAGTTTCTTCTAAAGTTCGTTCCACGAATCGAACTCCTAGGGAACAAAATACTCGCAGTTCATTGGTCAATGCGCGCGGCAAGAGCTAGGCTATAGGTTAGGTTATTGAAGGTCACGCGCATTAACCAATGGGCGCACATGGACTGATTTATTTTTTGGGAGATCGTTTCGTGGAATGGAATCATAAGTATTCTATTATAATCTAACCCAAAATAATATAATCTTAAATGTTATGCCGATTAATTACTCTGATAAAACTCATGAAAAGTAGGGTGAAGTGATATTAGTATGCCAGTTCTCTTTTTGAATATGCCATGTCAACATTCTGTTACAAAATAAAATAAAAAAATTGCCTTTATTCTATCACAATATTTCTCATGTTTAACGAATTTAACAATAATTAATAACGTTATTGTATTATATTAAAAAATCAATTGATTTAAATTAAATCCTCCCCCTAATTTTGTTACGTTTCGAAAAATATATTGAAATTGTTAATCGGTCAAAATGAAAATTATCGTTAAGATGTTTATTATATATAAACAATTACGATGATCACGTTCGAAGATGTTCACGTGTCATTAAGTAATTATTATCTTAAGGCCGATAAAGTACATTCTTGAGCATAAATTATTAAGTCCCGTCTAGACTAGACTACGTCGGTGCCATTTGAAGTTAATTTAATGCATTACAAATTGTAATTTCCTTAATAAAATCGTGTTTGTTGTAAAACAAGTACATTTACGCGATGATGTGCGTGTTACTTCACTTACCGTATAAATTATAGTTATTAGAATATTTATTTACTTATAGTTTCATAAGTCAAACAATTGGTTCTCTATTAACTGTTATTTTAATTTTATGAATATGTTTAACTTAAGTGAAACAATTAGTGGTTTACTATTAGCATTTGTTCTAATTATTAATGTTTGATGGTAATATTTACAAAACGACCAAATTCTATTCATAGTATTTAGCTTACGGTACAATTATACATATATCGTCTTAGCTATATTAAAACTAGTAGACCTCGCGTTAAAAAGTAGTTAAAATTTACGTTATTTAAAAACAAATAAATACTATATACGCACGCAGTCATAAATTCTGTCACAACCTTATTATTTTCAAATTTCAAATATTGGCCAGAAATGTTTTGATTGATTTTGAATGAACTTTTGAGTCTTCTAAAATAAAAAACAAAATTTGCTTTGCACCGCTAACAAAAAAGGTTTGTGTTATTTTTTAACAATTTTGAAAACGGCTGAAATATGTTTTTTTACATATCTCCGCTATTTTGAAAAGAATCGAAAAACTGAATCGAACAAAAAATTCTATATAATTATCAAACTTGCTCACAAAATTTAACGAGAATCGGTTGAGAAATGCGACCTGTAGAGGAGAACAAACGGACATCCGGACACCGAAAGGACATGCGAAAGCATTTTCGCCCAAGCTGAACCAAAAACGGTTCGGTCGCGCTACGCGCACGCTCGGTTAATCAATCTTATTTCTAGGCTATTGACGATGTAGTAAAATAATAATACCTAGCACACTTACATTAATTTATGAATCTTCCAGAAACACAGATGAGTACCTTAGGTATTTTATACCGTTTCATGTTAAATACAAAACAAGTAAAAATCCATTAAAATGACGCCTAACCAGTTGTTCTAGTAAGTACTTTCACAGTCGGAATAAATTAAAAGTTCTTACCTAATTAAAAAGCGTAAACACAAGGCATATTGAAATTAGTCTTCCCGAGTATCGCTTGCGCAGCATTCCTGCTTTTCCAAACACACCTGCAAGCTGCGCGGGCGCAAGTCACTGTTGACACAGAATAAGTTAATAACAGTAGTTTATCTCGCCCAGTGTCCTTGACCTACGGCTGTTAGGGCTTGTTTACATTATCTTAGCTATTAGTAGAGAGTAGACGTACATTGCCTGCTGTTTGACGTTCTTTTTATAAAATCGACGAACATGCCAGGCAATGTACCTCTACTCTCTACTAACAGCAAAGACAATGTAAATCAAGCCTTACAGTAAAAACAGGCTGCCTTTTGACTGCTTTTCATTATAAAAATGTTATTACTGGTTTCTGTGAAAGAGATGATTTCAAAGTAAAGTAAAGTAAAAGTAAAAAATTGCTTTATTCAAATAAACTTAGTAATTAAGCCCTTTTGAATCGTCTATATTTTTCTACCACCCGTTCCAGACTTTTTTAACTGACAAGAAGAACAATCGCAATAAACTTATCAGCTTTAAGAGAAATAAGTAACGATATTTACAAACTTAAATATATCGTTACCAAATACAGTAATTGAAACATCAATGTAGCTAAAATCTTGTTTAATAATTGACATAAATAAATGCGCGAAAGCGTCGTGGTAGACGTAGACCGTGTGTACTACGCTTATGCGGAAGGTGCCTACCGCTCACGGATGTTATGTATATCGATATTCTTAAGCTTGAATCATTTCGACCTGCTACTGGTTGGTATGTATAAAAATAGAATACTGAAACTTATTTATACTGTGGTGTTAGTAAGTTTGTATGTGAGTGTGTATAAATATGACGCTCCTTTACTTTCCATAGAGTAGAATTTGAACTAAATCGACCTAGGGAAAATTAGAAGTACCTAATAGTATCTTCGAAATTAATTACTGATTTATTTTAAGTACTCACGTAGTACTAACGTACCCTAATTGTAAAATATGACGTAATGTTTTTATACTCGTATGTAAGTTTTGGTCCAAGACGAGTAAAATTATTTATTTTGGATAGTATTTATGGAAAGTAAGTAGTTGTAAAATAATGAAAATAAATAAAATAAGACAATCCTCATGAATGAAAGAAAACATAAATTAATTATTTACTTTAAATGAATAAAGTTTTGTCTAAAGAAACAGTGAAGAATTCAATGCTTGGATTGTTTCTCGTTTAGAAAAAAGGCGAGGATCATAATCCAGGTGGATCTTCTTTATTTATAACAATAGGCTCCCTTAGCCACAGAATATATAATAGTACCCTTAGCCTTTGAGACTGTACATATACAGTATAATTATTCCATGGAACTTGTAATTTTTATTGAAGTGACTTCATGCGCATGCGCATTCGATTTCCGTACGGAAATACTTATAGCACATCATTATCTTTTGCTAACTATAATAGGTACCTGCTATTAAATTAAATATCAAAGCCAGCCAAGGGCCTGGCCAGCCTGGAAAGGTTTCTAGTATGTACTGTGACGGGAATGGAAGATTCCATCACAGTACATACATAGTTATAGGATTTTTTGCCGGCTGCCAGAAAAAAAATCTGAATCCGCCCTTGAAGCCAGCCAATTAGAAATTAGCTTAAATTTAACAAATTAGAAATTAGCTGAATATAAGCTACTTTAACGATTGCAAATGTTTTAGGTAGCAACCGTAAGCTATCTAAAATCTTTTGTGATTAAAAAACAGCGGCTCGGTAGCATAATTGGTGAGTGAATTGGGCCGGAAACCCAAGGGTGCGGGTTCGAATCCGGTCTGAGGTGCTACGGGTGAGTCGATTTTTTCCAGTATTATTTATCTTATTATAAAAATAGCATTGTGAATACGAAAAATAAAAAAAAGCCTATCATTATCTCATTTATGATTTAAAATTCCCGCGCAGTGAAGCTCACTTCAAATCTCAATTTGAAGTGACGTTCGAGTTGGTTACAGAATAGACAGGCAGTTAGACTTTCAAGGATAATAATTAACACCACAAACTAAGGATTGATCACAAAATGTACTCATTCAAATCCATCACGTGTCAATGTCAGCTACTGCAACATGACGCCAGCGTTAAGTGGCCATTCAAATCTTTGAAGCGAATATAGATAGATAGATAGATAAATAGATGCATCGTTTATTGCTGCTTTTTAACACACATAAAACATAATTTACAGTATAATTTAAAAATACAAATAAAAACAAAACATGATCTTATATAATATGTGTGCAGCAGCAACAGGGCCAAGGCTCAGCGTAGTATTCGCTGAAAGCAAAAAAACGCCGATTTTCAGCCATCACCCTATGGCGATAATATAATTTGAGAAACATCGTAGAACTTACTGTGAAAACCAGGTACTACTATAAAATAATTACTTTTTTTAATAAACGCCTCCCACCATTCAATATACAAAGACAAACATTTTTTATAACAAGTATATAAATTATTGGAGGAGACAATTACCTGAGCATTTAAAAATATACTTTTTGTGATGTGAAACTCTATGCGCCTTATAAAATTTATTACAAATGATCTAAAACTTGGAACCACATTTTAAAACGAATGAAGAAACGCGGAAACCTTCTACGTCAACTTCTTAAACAAGACCAAGATGAAACACAAAGATTTATTGAGAACTAACTCATAAAATAGGATTCCTGTAAAAACATAATTGACTACTAATTACTTTAAGAAATTATTTACATTGCAATTAAATTGACAATATACAGTGATCCGCTGCAACTTCACTCGAGAATGTATGACAAAGAGAAAGTTTTACAAATTAAAATACGTCGTTTTGTACCGCAAACGATCTAAAGTTAGTCACTTGTTGTATATTGTTAAATTAATCGCATTATAGGTATCTGAAATTCGTTGACCGAGCGAGCGCGAGGCGCGAGCGAAGCGTCTTCGTTTCAGCTTGGGCAAAAATGCTTTCGTATGTCCTTCCGGTGTCCGGCTGTCCGTTTGTTTTCCTTTACAAGTCGCATTTTTTGACCAGGTTCAATATTTTTTTTTTGTCGATTCTGCCATTTCAAAAAATGACACTAACGCGAGTTCTACAGCCCACAGACCACTAGTCTTTATATTGATAAGCAAGTTAAACTTTTGCCCCCTCTTAAGATGCACAGTAGGTTTGTTATCATTTGATTGCATTACACCCAATGCATTGTCATCGATAAATAATTTTAAAATCATTTAACATATCTACCTGTTTATCGTTTATTTATATTAATGGCGCTATCATACGATTAGTCTTTCTACTTTAAGTATGCAATTCTCAAAGGAATGTGATATTCGATAACGTTTAATTAACAATCGCATAATTATTATTTTTTGATTTTCTAGATTACCCGAAATCAGCTTAGCACATTCTTGTATTCATTCTTACATTACGGATCCAAAAAAATTTAAAAGTAAAATATGATGCATAGTTATGGTCGATTCAAAACATATTTTCTATATTTTCTGTTTTCAGTTGTTCTTTTATGTTATTTATGTCAAGTCAATTATAGCACTTCAGATTATTCTAGGTGTAGGTAGGTACCTACTGTTGTGTAAGGAACTTCCAACTTTGTGTAGCTTTAGTAAATCATGCTCACTTTAAACATTTCTGCGGTGTTGTCGTGTGAGGCAGGTCGATACGTGCCCACAAATATGGTTGAGTGAAGCGATGGTTGGTTCTTCTTCTTCTTCTTTTTTTGTTATGGCAATCTACTAATTTTTGCCAGTGTCAAGTGTTAAATAGTTCAGTGATAGATATTGTTTAATTTTTCATTAGAATGCGGGTGCATCGCATTTCAATGCTGCTTGGAGCATTTGGCACCAAGTATATCAAGACAGTTTACTCGGTTAGTTCTGCCGAGGAAGCCATCACTTCAATAAAAGTCTCAGCTTCACACAACCAAGATCGCGCCTATTTCAATTATCCTATATGTTGTTCAGTTGCGTAGACACTTGTACCATATAACAGCACCAATTTTAAGACACAATATCCACTATGAATCAATTTGAAAATAATTAAAATAGACACCAAACCGAACTCGACAAAATGGCGCCAAAAATTTCGATGGTTGGTTCATGCGTCATGCTCGTGAATGGGTGTTGCCAGTAGGAATGGGTCTGCTGCTGACTACTTATCTTAACGCATATTGAATTGTATGAATTACATTTTCTGTAACAACCTAGACTAAATAAATGACTTTGAATTTAGAACCCTGTGAATTAATTCATTAAGAAATGATCTAATTAAACAATGTTATTATTTATTAATCCATGTTATTTGTAAAATATATAATGTAATGTCTGGAAACGATATACATATTTGTAAATATCGTTCCAAACATGATACTTATCAGCTTTAAAAAAGAAGTAAAGAACTTTCTTGCGCCCATTTTAATTGTCAGCTAAAAGACGTCATAATGGGTGGTAGGTGGTAACAGAATTGACGATATAAAAATGCATATCATGTGAGCTTATTTGAATAAAGAATTATTCAATTTCAATTTTAAATAATTCCATTAAAAAAAAAACACTGAAATCTTATCTGGTAGGTACATCACTCTCTCTTATAGAACATTTAGCTGTTGGTAAGTCCTTTGACAGGTCACCTCTGTATGATCATTATTCTGTGGCCGGGAGGTGCTAATAGAGTCTCGCACGCGTCGACTCCAGTTAGGGCCACTTACCCTGTTTGTTCTAAACGTTACATTTCACCCGCAAACGCCCTCTTCCGGCCGATCATTGGAAATTTTATCCCCTTTTTTGTGACCGCTACCTTGTTATGTAAATAATGTTTAAAACTTCTCAGTAGTTTCATTAAAGTTCATAATGAAGTCGGGGTTTCTTGGAAATTTAAGAATTTTGACGCGTCTTTACCTTTTCAATAAGTGGTCTTGAAGAAAGTTAAGGTTAAAAACTTGAAATCTAGTGAAGAGCTGAAGACTTTCCGCTCAAACTGCAAAAAGCACCTAGTTGAAGCACATATTGAAGATTACTTTGCCTTACAGAAAATTGCAGCTATTCTTGGCTTTACCAGTGATGTATAAGGTTGAGCTCTAAAAGGTAGGGGAATAGGTCCAGGGATGGCAACACTCGTGTTATAAGGAATAAGTTTATAAGATTTCTTGCTTATGATAAACATTCTTTAGTATTTTTGGTAAAGAAAACTAGCTCATACATAAACGGTACTATTAAAAGAAAACGATAAAATGCGAGTTAAATATTTAATTTCATAATTTTTCTTAGCAATTATACGTTTTCGTCCAGCGTCTGATAACTTATAATTAGACACAGTAATACCATAGACAGTGTCGAGCTATTTTACAATAATTATGTTTAAGCGCATATTTCGTTACAGTTATATTTTTTTTTTACATTGCATTTATTTGGAATGTCACGACGATGTTTTTATAAAACTGGAATACTGTGGGAATGTAAGGCATCAATTTTTTATTGAACTATTGGCAACAGCTACTACAACGCAAAGAGTTACAAACATCATAATGTAATAAATATTTTTTCTGTAGTAGAACTTTGCAATTTTATTTAGATAGCCAGAGAAAAACAATATAAAAGTGAAATTACTAAAAAATTTACACAAACAGACAGTTAACTAAATCAGTTACTTTTTACCAGTTATCTACTCGTAGTTTACAGACATTAACTTAAAATACTAGTTACATTGCGAACACACTGCCACCCTATGGCACAGATCTCGTTAAAATAAACATTAATAAGGAATGCAAGAATATTAACGAAGTTTACTTCCAATAGAAGTATGAATTGACGAGGAACAAGATGGCAACATTGTTTAAGAAGCTAGGCATCAGACTAAGACGTTAAGAGATTCAATGACCTATCACTCTCATACGAAACCTTAAAATAATATATACAAAACTCTCGAAACCATACAATCAATTTATAAAAAAATATAATTATCATGAATGTTACTTGAATCGGCTTTCAGTACGTGAAGATAAAGAAATCTAGGTTATATCGACTGTGGCTAATCACAAGAGAGCGGTTGGTCGGATAGATTAAATACCCATAATTAAATACAAAACTTTTAATACAACTTTACAACTAACTTCTACGTTTACAAATTTTCTGATTAAATTTTTCGATAAATAAGTAAACACAAATTATTTTTTCTTATTATATTTACAAGCATAACACGATCCGTACTTAATTTAACAGTAAAGCGTTTTAAATAATAACACACTGAGAATTGACGTAAAGGCATTTGCTACACTTATGGCAAGCCAGCCGGAGCATTCGACTCTCGTCACTGCCATAGATGAAGTCCTGACGACAGCGGGCAAACACCAGAATCCAGCGGTGGTCTATCGGCCGGCTCGTGACCGACGAGACTACTATTTGCTCATTCTACAGAAAATCTTTTTCCTTTTAGAGCACAAATCCGACCGCAAACGAGCGCCACGATGTTGCACGAGCTTATGGAATTTCACATCTACGGACGTTCGTCCCGGTCCGACCTTTTTCTCCCATTCAAATGTTTGCTCGCCCGCTTCAGCTACCATTCATGCGGCGTTTGAGTCGCCGCGGCCACCGCCGAGCTAACCTAACGCTATCCAGTCGTCGTCACTGTAATAATACTGCGATAGTTGACTAATACTCTGTCCACTCACAATGTCAACAGCTGGCAACGGAACGCGCGAAGCGTTGAAGCGTGAAGCTGCTAAAGTCGGGAGGGGGGTTTATCTACGTTCCGTCGCAGTTCCTCCGCCTCTGATACCTGCCGTGGCGGTGGCGGATGCCGTGGCAGGGCTGCTTGATGTCGTTGGGGGTGGGCACGCGCAGCCTACGCTGCGGACGTCTCCGTTCGCCTCCAAGAACCCTGTTGTGTCTGGTAATGTCGAAGTCGTCGGGTGCCACCGTTAAGAACGAGAAGCACTTGTGCACCTGCTTTGGCAGGCGACTCTTGCCTCGCCGCAGCTGCACGCCTCGCTTGTTGAAACCTATGTAACGGTCTTCGTTCTTCGTCAGGTGGTATCTGTTGTAGCCTTCCACAAACTCTTCTTTGAACAGGCAGTTGGGTTGTCTCTCCGCTTGGAATCGCGTCTGTAGGCAAAAACAAAACAATATTACTTCCCATTACATACGCAGCACTTAGTTGGAATTTAAATTTGTCTTGCCATGGGTTGGAAACGGAATCAGCCTTTTTATAAATTAAACAATAGAAAAATCATTTTAACCATTGGAACACAGGACAATAATATTAAATTGGACGAAAATCATGAAATTGGACAAAACTGACCCATAAAATCATACAGGATAATAAATAAAGTGGCATCTTACCAATCGCCTGCCGACCAGCCGTGACCGGTTGAAGCACAGGTACATGTCCTGCATAGGGGAGTGGATGAGCAGCTCTAGGCTGAACCCGCGGGTGCTGATGGTGAGATTCGCTGTAACAATGAAAAAACAATATTTAATACGGCTAAATAAAACAAAGAATGGAGATCGACGAATATGATTTATGAAGGTTGGTAAGTGGAGAAACGGGACGAAGATTTAAAGAATGGCCAAGCCAGGAGTACCCGTAACTGTGATGGGAATAGATGAAGCAAAAGTTTGTAATCGTGGCAAGTGGAAAGAAGGCATAATATCTGTTTTTACCATAGAGATCTGTGGGAGTACAGCCTGACTTATTATTATTCATAAGGTAAGTACCGTGTCCGTGTGTCGTGTCTTCCTATAATGCCAAAATGGGTTATAGATCTATAAACCTTCATGGTCAATGCTAGCACATCTCTTGTATTCCAGTGATAAGTAAAAATCTTATTAAACGAAAAACATCGTGACGACCAACCATAAGGAAATCAATTTTCAATACCTGCCTACGACAAACAAAAAATCGCGTAGCGTATCAAACAAAAACAAAATCCTAACAAAGGGATTCTAAAACTAGAGAAGTATTAACAACTGTACTATAATTACGTGATGAATGTATAACGAGGCATCTATACATTACCACAATCGGGTATCGAATTCTACTATTCCGAAGATAACAGCCGTAAATAATTTATAGAACAATCATGTTCTTACTTGTTAATCGTGATACGGTTATAATTTTTATTATTTTCAATATTTTTTCCTTGTATGTGATTTTTGTTTATTATGTCATATTTCCTGCGCGTTAATCAACTCTACATTCTACATGAATTCATATTTTCTTTCTCCTTATTCTTCATTGGTCAAATTAAAACAATTTTGCGATAATACATCAACACCATCATGTCGTTCGACACGTCCATTGCTGGGTATAACCTCTTCCAAGGATCTCTACGACAATCGGTCCTGCGCTGCCCGCATCCAGCGGCTTCCCGCGACCCTCACTAGGTAGTAACTTTTTGAATATACCAACGCTGTAACTTGTTTCTTTTAGCTGCAGTCACTGTAAGAGCTCATATGCACTATGCGGTTACCCGCAAAGCGGGCAGCCGTACGGCTACCAGAATATTCTAATATAATTATAAAACAAAGAGCATGGGAAGAGTTGGTGCATACTTATCTATCACGGTACGGAATTTACAAAGGAGGAAAAAAATAAACTAATTTATGTAACGCGTGTAAATGTAATGAGTAAATAACTGCAACTTTTTCCACATCCATCTTTGAAATGGATCGATACGACCGCAAATCGCAACGGTTCTTCAACCGTACGTTGCGGTTGCGATTGCGGGTGCCCGCAACCCGGTTGGCCGCATTCGCAACCGTATCCTACGGTCAGCCGTACGGCTGCCCGCTTTGCGGGTAACTGCATAGTGCGTCTGCTACGAATACGGAAAAGTGTTTTTTTTTCTATCTTAGATTCAAGCGCTTGGTCGCTATCACGCCTATCATGAAACGCGCTTGAATAGAATTAACCTATTCACTCGCGTCTTGATTGGGCAGGGCGAGAGGTTGTACCTATCGAGAAAAACAGACTCAGGCAAGGAGTTCCACTCTATAGCGGTGCAGTTTCCAACAACGACACTATAATCAATTTGAAGATGATATAGTTTTGGCTGTGTAGAACATGTCAGAAAGAAAAATTGTTAATTTCCTTTGCTTACATTTTAATTTCATTTATTTATATGAACCTACATACAAATTGATTCTATCAAATAACTACTTATAAGTAAACACAATTAAGATGAATATTGTGTCTTACCGGCACTTTGATTTTATACTTTCCCGACCGCCCGGGCTCTTAACGAATTAATTAACTTATGAAAAATATATTCATAAATACAATTGAAATATTCTAAGAATTTTCTACTAAGCATGATGAAAAATGCCTCACCACAGGTGCATACTGAAATAAAGCCGCCACAACGGCACGTAATAAATTCAATTACTAATGAGAGAACGAGAAAGTTGTAGTTATTAACTAATTTCGTTGTTAGAAAGGGACAAAACACCGACGCGACAAACTAAGCGTTAATGATATTTGAACACTAATAAAGTTCAAAAATAAAATGTCCATAAATATTAATCTACAGCTGGATGCAAGATATTCAATACTGAGGGTGTTAGGGAAGGTTTACATGCGGGTAAAAGTATCACAGTTAATAGTTTACCTCCTGATTCATGTAATAACGTAGTGGTATAAGCTGGAAAATTAAAAATTCTTATAAATCCGAGTATTGAACATTTACCCCCTCACAAAAAAGATTGTATAACAGATGAATAGTTGCACAGTGTTTTGTCCCTTTCTTTTAAATGACAAACTTAAATAGTTAGAAAGTAACCATTATGTAACTATACATCTACTACACAGTCTTTATTAGTAAGGGGGTTAATATATTGTCAATATTTTCATCATCCTGTTTCTTTATAGTAAAAGTCTACAAACAACATGTAAGCCTATCTTTCTTATCAATAGGACACATAAAAGTGGAAAGTTCGAATATGGAATCCGATGACCGAAAGCGATGGGACTCAAATAAAAAGAATTAATATGAACATGGGCTTATCGTGTCCACAAGTGAACTCTAAGTGAAGGTGTTAAGGTCTATAATTACTTAAAGATTTCGGGCTGAACATGTCATTTCAATTAACATTAAGTGAAATAAAAATGCTTCGGATCGTGTCTCTAACATCAGGAACATAAATTCGATACAATTTCGTGGTACGGGGTGAGTGCGTGAAAGTGATAAAATTAAGTACGTATCCTATGATAGGTTCGAATTCAAGATAAGGACTTGAACGTATTATTTACAAACACTTTCCCATTCGATTTTTCTTTTTCATTATGAAGTAGGTAAGTATTAAAATATACCAACGTAGTTTTTTTTTTAAATTAAGTGAGTAACTAAAAATTTTAGAAGCAGTCTAAATACAATATTGAAATAAGCAGCGCACAGTTAGTTTTATTATAGTTTTATTCCTTATCGGGCCCTTCGTTTTTAAAGATAACTTACGTAACAATATATTACATATTGTAACACATATCACAGTACATTTAGAAATAACATTAAAAAAAGGATGGTGAGGTCTAAATTCTGGGGAACGCATATTTGTTTTGATTTCAAGTTGTGTTGTGTATATTTCCAAAATTCCAAGCCAAGCGTCTCTGCTTCAGCTTGGGCAAAAATGCTTTCGTATGTCCGTGACTGTCCGTCTGTTCCCCCTCTACAGATTGCATTGCTCAACTGTTCTCGTGAAATTTAGTGAGCAGGTTCTATAATTATATATTATATTTTTAACCAATTTTCGAAATTAAAAAAATTAACATATTTCGAAATATGTTTATAATTAGAAACGCCATCTAGCCTCTAATGTCTAATAGATACTAGTGGCTCTGTAGAGGAGTAGACCTCGCATTTGTGACTTTTTTGATCATATAATACCAAATAATATACTAGAAAAAATACGACTCGCACCAGATCATGTTCTGGGATGGTAACATTTTCTAGTATATTATTTAGTATTGTGACTGCTAAAATCTCAAAATTTAAAAATTTTTGGTCATTTTTCGAAATGGCTGAAATACGATTTTCCCCATATCTCCATCATTTTGCAAAATTTCGAAAAACTGATTATAGAACCTGCTCACAAAATTTCACGAGAATCGGTTAGGAAATGCGACCTGTATAGGAGGACAGATGGACAGCCGGAAAGCCGGACAGCGAGACAGACATACGAAAACATTTTTGACTTTTTTTGTCAAATTGAAACGGAGACATTCAGTCATTAATAAAAGATTACCTACCAAAACAGCACTCTTCTTCTCAATTCAAAAACAGTTGACTGCGCAAAATTACACAATCAAAAAGTTGCATATTTCCAAACGTCAACGCGGAGAAATGTGTGATTGTGTGAACTTTCTTCCCTGGATCCGTTACGTCAACATCGTCAACATCATGAGATTGGTTTCGAAATCCACACACAACGTTTAGGCCGAAGACTAATTTCGAAAAGACAACATGATCTTAGCAAAGCGCAAACAGTTTCTCTTTGAGATGCCGACAATTTACTTTTTACTGTTGTAGAACATGCGAATAAACAGAATTTTCATCATCTGAAATGATTCCAAATTCTTTACACGAAACGGAAAAGTTTAAATATACCAACAGTAAATATATCTCTACTTCATGAAGAATTACTGTTCGAGTAAGTTTCCTTAACTTACTATACCTACTTTTGTTTCTTTGAAAATAAAGCCGAAGGGAACAATATTAAAATAACTATGAAATGTTCAGAACATTCTGAGGAATTAATATTATTTTTTTTATGAAAAGGATTTAGTTTCCAAGTGATGGTTGTGTTTATCCATTATTAGATAATATTTTTAAATTTTAAAGAAATAATAAAGCAACTAATTTGTATCTTGTAGATGTTAAATTATTGTTTTATATCAGAATGTGTTTACGATTGAATAAATTATTAAATTATACATTTATTTTGAAGGTTATTTTTTATGCTTCAAACAAAGTATTCCTGCATGACTTACTATCAGAATTAACATTTTATTAAAAACTTAAAAACAAACTAGTTATTTATTATATTGTGCTTAGTAATCGCCAGACGCTTAGACATTGGTTATAAAGTAGTATTTTATTTTAGTATTTAATCACAAAAAATAATTATAAAACCTACGAGTAGGTATGTTAATATTTTTATGGAAGAAATTTCATTGTTTTATAAATTATTATAATGCAATTAATCTTTGGTATAAATAAAAAAACATCGATCTTTTCAGTTCATTCGTATTTATTTACAAAAAAATATTTTAACCAGTATGTCTTAAAATGTTTTCATATTTGATCTGTTTGTTTATCAATTGGTAAACCATCACACTACTTACGTAAATTTAAAACGTCTAAAAAGATACTTTCTCAAACAATCTTGTTCGTTGAAAGTACATCCATTGTTTAACATAAGATAGAAACGGTTGTAAGTAGCTCGAACATTGTTGTACGACAATGTAAACATAGTGCGTTTGAGTGACCAGCCGCCGGGGTCATTGCCCGATTATCGCCACTGATAGTGACTGTATCGGCGTAATCTCGCTTTACTGAATTTTCATTGCAACACCGTATTGAAGTTCTTGACACGTCTAAAGCTAACAATGCAATGAAAGTTGAAATGTTTTGAGAAGATTATAATAATAAATTGTATGTGTAACCTAAATAGCCATGGGCCATAAGCCGTAGAATAACACACTTATAAAAGTATCGTAAAAGGCGACAAAAGACTAGTACATGTAATACCTTCGTGGACCAGAAAATGGGCTGTAGCGTTTTCCGATGAAAGCGGTCCGACACTTCGATTTGGAACCCGCTGTGGAGATCATGGCAAAATACTTCTACAAAAAACTGGCCAAGTGCGAGTCGGGCCACGCGCAGTATAGGGTTCCGTAGTTACCTTTTCAATTACCATATGGCTATAAACTTACATTTACTTACAACTAACGCCTAAAACTAATAATACCTAACTATTCAATGAAATTTGTTTTACGAAAACTTTTCCAATATAAATTAAATTTGTAGGTTGATAGACATTGCGAAACTATAAGGGTTCCTTGTTGACTTGACTAAGGAACCCTAAAAAAGATCATGGAATATGAAGTGCTGTTATGGTGGTGGTGATAACCATTTCATTGATAATCTGGAAGTAAGGAGAAAAAGCTACTTTCAGTTTTTATTTTTATGATAAATCTTTTTTAAGTAGATAACTCCGTTTCTGAAAATTTAAATGAATCATGTAATTTATAGTTAAAGTAATATAAGTTTGTACTTTTCCATTGAAATATTTAATATCTACTTATCAAAAAGTTTAGGATTAGTTAGATACGAAATCAGTAAATTATATGGTAATCTAAATATTAAGAAATACTGTCATGGTATTATATTCCGAATATTAAAATTTAATTGTTCAATAATACAAAGACGTCAATCATCGACTGATCTTTAACCTTAAGAAAATCATAAAATATAATATTAATCAGATATGTATCCGTGCTATCAAAACATGGAATTTATGTAATAGAAAAAAAAACGTCATTTAGAATTCCATGATGCGATAAAAAAAATATTGTTTACATTAAAAAAGACAGAATGTCTATCGAGCACGCTGTTATCTGCCCCGACCTTGTATATTCTGTTAAAATTAAGCAAACATTTTAATAAGATGGATTCACGTAATTTGCGTCATATGATAACAGCCAAATGTGGTTTAAAGCCAAGAAAATGTTATCCGAAACTCCCGCGCAACTGTGGCGCAAGCGATAGAAGCATAATCCTTTGATAGCTCGGATTATCTTTCATGACCATAAAATTTTCACAAAGAAACTCTTTTAACATGATACACTCTGCCACTCATAAACTTCTGTTGAATTTGCACTGATTTCACACAATGCAAGCGTCTCGAATTCACTTTTATTTAAATTATTATAATATTTTTACATGTTTGGAAAATCTTTAACCACCTGCACCACATATTTAACGATTCATTATATTTTTCTTCCAATTAAAGATTATTTATTAATATTAAACTTTAATAAATGTGTTCACACCTTGACATACCTAATAAAAACGTAATTAATACGATATTTATGACAGATGATTAAAAAATTTGTTTTAAAATAAAAGAAATTTTGCTGAGTAGGTAATTGTTTAAGATAAAATTCTACATTGAGACATTTTAGATTTAAAACATTACTTTTAAATTATCTTATGAAAAAAATCAACATTAGAATGAATCAGAACGCCACTGTAGTAAAATTAATCATTTTTTTAATGAATGTAACATGCACCTCCAAGCTGTTTGTCAATCTGCTTAAATGCCACAAATAGAATCAAAATAATAGTAGGTATAAATAATAATAATAGGTAGTAAAAATAAAAATAGGTATGTTTGTTATAAATAAGTACCTACATGACCATTAGCCATTTTAAAGTCCCCACTGCTGGGACACAGACCTTCCTTATGGGTGGATAAGGAGGATGGGCCATGACCCACCACGAGGGCCCAATGCGGATTGGTGGGTGCTAACGAGTGCAAATGCAGCCGGGACCAACGGTTTAACGTACCTACCACGGAGAAGCTCGAGATGATAAATTTTTGGTCACCCAACCCATGACCGACCCTTGCGAACGTTGCTTAACCTCCGCAATCGCTGGGCCAGGCGCTATACCACTGCGCCACCGAGCTCCTCGTAAGTAAGTACCTACATAGGGAGTAGTAAATAGGTAGTAAGTAGTTTACATAATTTCGTCAGCATTTTCATAGGTATTTTAAATTTTTTAACATGCAACTTTAAACAAAATAGAGCTAGTTATTATTTTTAAGGTAACAAAGTAAAATCTTTTAATATACATACCTAAATATGTTTATGTATGTAATATGTATGCATGTTATGTTCATCAAGTGTTTGTACCGCCATTTAAGGCAAAAGGATTAGGTTTAATCCAATTATTTCAATTTTTCTTCAGATTTAAAGTAGGCCTAATTTTAGTCCACATTTTAAAATAGGAGAAGCAAATTTTTAAAGTTGACACAAATTAATGACACACGTCAATAACTAATCTATAGACACATCACATTCACCGTACACAATCTACATAGCCTAGTTGATAAACTGCAATCGTCGCGTGCGCAGGCGCAGGCTGACAAACAGAGGATCAACGTAATCTCGATAATCCCGCGAGATGGCGCTGCGGTAGGTAAACTGGGCTGAGTCTGAGCTTCCTTGGTAGCTGGCACTGTTTTCATTATATCACGTCTTCTTCTACTTACTTATAATATTATTCACAATTTGTTTATTTTTTGGTAAACAAAAGCTAAGATTATCCAAAACTAACGGTAATACATGCCATTTCGAAGTTACTAGAAGTCCGTTTTTATTTTCGTGAATGGTAACAAAATTATATTTTTAAGTTTTCTGATATCAGTGGAGTTACCAAAAACGCAGCATAAATTAAGTTACAACACAACATTTTTTTTAAAAGCCTTTACTTATATGTTGATAGCTTATAGTTACATGAGTGGCACCATGTTCCCACAATTAAGACGAAAATAGTGTCGAACAATGGAAACGTACATTCCAGGGAACTAGCGCCACCCCGGCGACAGATACGTCGAGATTAATGGGATAAACGGGAATTTACCTACACCACTAAAACCTCCGCCTAATCCAGGTTTAACAAAACATTTTGTTTATTTAGTTAAACATTATCCCAGCAAGCACTGTTAAAACTTTAGGTGCACAAAAGAGTTGGAACGAAAAAGTTAATAAATCATTTAAAACACTTATTATAAAACTTACATAATAATTATTCTAATATAGAGTTAATTACAAAAAGAAATACCGAACAACATAATTATTATTACAGATACAACTATTTTTGTCTGGTCACTTATCTAGTAGAACAAAGATTACGTCAAGAATTGCAACTTCGATTCCATTCTAATAATAAATACTTCGATCCTGCACTAAGCTTGTCACTTAGTGACAAACACCGAATCGCATCATATCTTCAATCGATTACACGCGAGACTGCGATAAAATTTTAGGTCATATTCGCTTATCTGTTGCTGGAAAACTTTCATTTTTACCAAACGTAAATACCCAATAGCAATTTTAGACGGACTCAATCTCATTCATAAATGATAAAAAAGAAATAAGTACTAACTAAAAAACAGACACCTATAACTAACAGTTCACTGCCAGTCATTTTCATTATAATAACATATGAGCATAAAATGAGAATACGTTTATATTCTTTTACAAAATTATTTTTGTTTAACCCAATTCAATCATAGAATAATATCATAATTATTTGTTACTTTTGAATTTTTCCCAATTTTAAATTGTAGCTCTTGCTCGGGTTCAGATAATTAAAATATTAGAAATCAAGTCAAGTCAAAAATTTGAAATGTTTTTCAGCTGACAAGAAGAATGGGCGCAAAGAAGAGGAATCGTCTATACTTGAGTAATTATTAAATATTGTAATTAATAATTATAAGTTTCCAAGGAAAATGTATTATTCAAACTTATCTAAATACTAGTGATTTTATTTACAACATCTCCTGAGTCCCGTGATTTTAACAGCAAACCCAAAACCTACAAATGCAATCAGTTCAACAGCGTAAAACGCCCACCGCAATGTTATACGCAAGTTCTTGTAACTATGACATATACCTTGATCCATCAAATTATTATCAAGTTACAGTTCAGCTAGATGACCACAAGTCATGGCAATGACACGAATACTACAAATGTGTGATCTGGGCCTCGATTCTGTTAATGTTGGCGTTACAATTATCGTGTCTCAGTGTTTTTTCAATGGTATTGTTTTTGACACAATTCTTATTCTTCTTCTTCATTTAAACAAAATGTAAATCCGTTATTGGCATTTTGCAAAGTTTGTAAGATATGATGTAAGAATTACTGTTAATATTTATGTGCTGTGGAATTTGTGATAATAATTAAAAAAAAACAGCCTCAAGTCACCCACTGCTGAGTGTAATAGCTTCCTCATTTGCACGCCATTTCTTCGATTTTGTCCCTTTGCGTCCACTTCCTCCCTGCTATTTTCGTAATGTCATCCGACCATCTGGATTTTTGGTGGAAAATACTTTTGTTACCAGTCCTTGGACTCCACTCCAGGACCTTACTGCTCATCGGTCATCATTTCTGTGATTAATGTGACCAACCCATTTTCACTTTCTTTATGCAATGATGCCAATGATGCGTGCTTTAGTAACAAGAACTGTGTCAAAAAGTAACATAATAGCAATATTGAAACACCATTGAGACACGATTGTTACATTAAAATACATAGACAGAATTGAGGCCCTAAACTTGTGCGATGCGATGCTAAGTAATCCATAATAACTAACAAATTGGTGCCGCAAACATAATTTAAGGTGTAAATGGTGTTTCTGCTACGATCGGCTGTAAGATAACTTTTTATATAACCAATGATTTAATAGTAAATAGAACACAATATAGTATATTGGTACATGTTTTTGACTTATTTTGTTACACGTTGCTATTATTCTTTACCATCTATTCACACCTGAATGATGGATGACAGAAAGTTATGATCATATCTTCTTTTGAAATGTGAGATTTTAAAATATTAAATATTCACCATTTGCTGGTGGATTGTACCCAAACCGAGAGTATGAGATGAGAAGTGATGGCAGAACTAAATTAAAATACAAGAAATGTTCCGCGGCATTCTGTCCTCTTCCACCAGAGAAGAGGCTAGAATTCTGTATGTTTTCTCTCTAAATGTAGCAAGTAAAGTAATAGGATAGATAGGTGTAAGTAAAAAAAACTAAATAATAATAAAATTGTATGTACACACGGCGGCACCTCAGACTATACATGTTGACCTTGAGACCGCCTTTATGCCCTACGTATTAAAACTGTTTTCGCAGTTTAACTGTATAACCTGACGTGCTGTTGTGTGTACATGTACAGCCAAATTTAGCATTCATTTAATCTCTATAAAATAATTATATGGTTGGTCTAACCGCGACTGTATAAAAGTCACATGGATACACCTTTTTTTAAATAAATAAGTCCAAAAAGTGACGTAGGTACTGTTTATTTAAATTTTATTTCAAATGTAAACACCTTAGGCAAGAATTTCTTCCCAATAATATAAATGAAAAACATGATGAGTTAAGAACTGATACGAAGAATTAACTTTTCTTTTCAGGAAAAAAACATTGTTTGTACAAACCTAAACAATATCTTTAAACATATCGACAAACAGCTGAATGATATACATACATCCTATATTTACCTTTACTCGTTTTATCAATTCCAAAGTGTGTTAGAATTTTATCATAGTTGAAATCGGGTCAAACATATTCGATATCTGATAAATAGTCGACACGCGTTATAAATAACATTTTAATATTTTTTAGAACAGACACTAGTTTTAAATAAGACGTGTATTGATACACGGCCACAGAATAGTCAGTCTGTAGCTCTACCATGAGTTGATGCAAACTGTTTTTCTGTATACTATCGGATATATCTGCTCACAGTCAATGCGAGTGAAAGAGAGAAAACAGCAGTTTACGGTAGCGATAACAGTTTGCATCAACTCATGGTAAAGGCACTGGTTGTCATCAGACTCGCAGTCACCAGAAAGACATATTCACACATTTTAAAATGTCATCCAAAACGTTGGTAACGAGTTACAAAATTGCAGAATCGAAGAAATTTGAAGAATTTCACATTCCAAATACTGTCGCCGAGACTTATACGATCGAACAAAACAATATTATTGTTTTAAACAAAAACGCAACAAAGACGCAACATTACAAAGCATTATATTCCGTGTAAAAATATTTGCCGAGTTGGAAGTTATTTTTTTCCGCTGGCAAGTTCGTTGAGACCACCCGTACTGTCGCCCTGCACTATATACAATACCTGACTTTGCTCGACTATCCACACGTTATACATGTTATAGTTTTAGTCTTGGACACATAGGCGGCTTAGTATTCGAGTGATATCTCGGATTAATTTGTGACGAAATGTATTGATAATAAAAAAGATTTATTATTAGGTCAAGTTGCTATCATATCATAATCATTCATTACTGATGAGATTCGTGGTTTTAAGCATAGTGGGTGGTTTGATGTAATATTATTATATAGTATCCAAGAGTGTAGTCTATTTTATTATGAGAGTGCAGTCTATTTTATTATAATTAACCGACTTCAAAAAAAGGAGGAGGTTCTATGTTCGTCTGTTTTTTTTTTTTAATACATTTATTTCAAACTCTGACCCATTACAATATTACACACGAGCCAATATTATTATTCTGGAAGTAACAATACAACTATAGTAGTTATTATACAACGCAATTTAAGAAAATTAAATGTCACATGGAGTAAATAATTTAACGGTTTTTTTTTTCAGTAACAAAACAGCTAAATTAACCGAAAAATCAACAACCCTTTGTTTTAAATAACATTAATGACAGCATTTAAAAATCAAAGTTTAGTGACAAATAGACAAATTAACCTCTTTTTAAGCATATTTATAATTGTTTTGTATTATTGTAACACCAATCGAACAGATGTTAAAATAACAGCAATGAATCTGAGTGATAAGCGACGTATCTGTTAGTTTAAAGGTTGTTGATAAATTAAATTCAATTATAAAGCTAAGGTCACCTTTTTCACTAATTACTAAAAAGTTGAAGTTTGTTAACGCTTACTTAGGGTAGGTATACACTACAACCCTTTACGGTCGATTGGATGATAGAGATGGACGATTAATTAGTAATTTTTATTATTATTAGGAGTATTTAGTTTAAAACTCACACCCACAAGTATAATAATGTATACGTTTAAGGGTTAGCTCCAGTGTCTTAATTATAGTATTTAGTTTAAGTCTTACGATATTAGTATGTTATCTGAGAAAGTGAACTAAATGACTGTGTTGCTATATAGATCTTCACAAAAATAATATAATATATTATTTTTGTGAAGATTTTATTTTTATTTTTTTACTGTGTCTTTTCTTCACGGATGTTGGCTAAGCTTGTCGTTTTAATACGCAAGAAAAATATTACGAGGTAGCACTAATGTGTAGAATTTATCTATAAAAGGTCGGTTTTAATTGAAAAGTTGCGTACAACTTAATCAGTCGGTTCAACCACATGCTAACATCCGAGAATAAAAGAATAACAACACAAAGAGATAAATAACAAGATGTACCTTATAATTGATTTCATTTCTAAGAATAATAACCTTGTAATGACGTATTGATTAAAAACAATCGATTAAGCAATAATTTTATCATTTGGTGATTATGACGAAAAATGCGATCAGCCCCCCTGCTCAAATGGGCGTTCAACTAAAATTAACGCTAGTAGAATAGAATAACAATGACATAAGCTGACGCTTAGCTCCTGTCAATCCCATACATTGTCATTCTAAAAAATAAATATATATTTTTTTAAATATAATAATAAAATATAATTTGCTAATATAATACAACATGTTACAAAAATACCCCTAATGCCGAATATGGTGTATAGGGACCATCAAACTGAACAACTTTTATTATGGGGCCAACTCTGAAATCGCGAAAAAAAATCAGCTGTTCCATACATGTTGATATTTTTGATTTTAATTTTTGTATGAAACAGTTGATTTTATTTTTCACGATTTCAGCGTTGGTCCCATAGTAAAAGTTGATCAGTTTGGTGGTCCTTATATACCATATTCGGCATAAGGGGTATTTTTGTAACACCTTGTATATTAGAAAATAGCGTTGATTTTAGTGGAATGGCCATTTGAGTAGGCCCTCTGATTAGCAAACTACCTTGACAAATCTTTGACGACCTGAGTGGTGCAGTGGACAACATGCCTGTCTACCACGTAAGAGGTCCCGGGACCCCGGGTTGGATACCCGGCCAGGCAGAAATTTAAATGATGATTTTTTTTTTCTGACGGGTCTGAAATTACTATGAATAATAGGTACATATTTAAAAAGTATATAAGTAGTATAACAGTTGTCTAGCACCCATATTACAAGCTTTGCTTAGTTTGAGGCTAAGATGGCGCTATGTGAAATTGTCCAAGCAAAAACAATGTCTTTAAAATTTATTATATCTAATATCTGTTTTATTTTAAGTTATTTTTAGAAGCTGAATACAATAAGATGTCGTGTATTTGTTTTTAATATCTAAGAGATTTTCTTTTAGTTTATTAATAGTACTTCTAGCCGAAAAAACTTGTCGATTTAATGACACAAGACACGAATAAAATAAGACCTCAAAAAAACTATCAAAATAATATGAAAAAAAAGACGGTACAACAACCTGCTAAAAAAGGCTGTTATACAATCTTGAAGCGCCAATGTCAATAGATACAAATCAAAAGTACGTAACTCAAGAACTCTCAAAAAATATTTTGGTACCAAAATAAACTTCTTCACGTCAGATCCTACTCGTCTGAGCAAAAAAGATCGTTTCGAATCGAAACTATTGGAATAGGACAATTTCGAACCGATTATGCCGATTACGGTGTTTCATTATTTTTATTAAATTATAGGGCCCTAATGAGGGTGAATGCGTGTGGTATACCGTTTTTTTGCGAAACAGTGGAACCTTTGAGGTCTTTATTATTATATTTTTATAACAACTCAATTTGGGAAGGCTCTACGCCGCCCATGTCGATTGATTTCATATAATTTTCGTACCGCCAAATGGCTTTCCGATGAATTGCCGCAAAAAACTCGGGAAGTAAGGTCTGCATCAAAACTACAAAATTTGGTGATGGGTAACTTTTAAAAGAGGTTGAGAGAAATTGGTTTACACCAATTATGTAAACAAGGAGTTCCCAAATATGTTTTTTTATTGCATTTATCGCTGTCAATCATTTTTTTGATTTGATATTCTACTACAAATAATATCCTGATTTTATAAAAAGCGTTTGTTATATTGTTAAAAAATCAAAAGGCAACAAAATGGCTGTCGTGCAAACGCTACCGTTATTGGCCCATCATATTTCTAACTCGTTAATAATTAAATTTCGTTATCAGCACGTCTAAATCTAATTTTAATTAAAAAGCGTCACATATTTCACGCGTTGTTCGGCGGTGGGCGGTGCATTGAGTTCAAAGACGATGTTACCCGACCAAATTTTGAAGACCTCCGCTTTATTAGGGAAGCCCTGAAAAAACATGAAAATTGTAGCTCTTCCGAATTTTGGCATGTGGTATTAAATCGTTAAATTTAATACTGTCCGCGTTGTTTCTTTTATTGCTTTACAACTAACACGTATACTAACACGGGTCAAGTGATTATTTTTTACATGGCAACAAATAAATGTTTATTCTCACGCGATTATTGTTCTTATTCGATTAATGGCTATGGCGGGCATAATTTATTTGTAGAAAGTCGAAACACATTAGTTATTTAAATGTTATATTTCAAAAACATTTTGAGTCATTGTTACTTTACTGATCAGTCTGTTTGTCTGTTAAACTACCACGTCAGCTGCAGAGGGTTAAAAGAGTAGTCAAGTCTGCATTATGTAAGTATTTTTTACAATATTTATAAGTGAAAGCAAAGGCAAAGAAAATCACTTACAATCTTTACCAATCTTTACCATGCGAAGGTTTAGCACTTCACACTCACATACGCAGTATTACATTTTTGCTTACAAAAGTATATATTTTAAGTACGTAATTAGTTGATACAATATTCCACTTATTTGTAGCTCACAGTATCATTTCAATTAATTACGTGTCCAAATGCTGATACGCACTCCATATTGGGTCAAACAAATGAACGTGTTTGTTGTAATATGAACTCCTAAGACGATGCTTAATGCACGTACGCACTTGTAGTAAACCACTGTTGATTGGACTGAAAAATAGATTTTAACTTGCATAATTTAAGGTTCTAAATTCATTGAAATTTAAAGTGGCGAAGGCACTGTAATAAGTTGAGATATCAATGAATTTGCATCACGCATCAACAGTTTTCTTTATGACGTACCAAGTAATTGCTTAAAATGTTGTAGAAATGTATCTTAAATCTTAAGAATGAAAATGACTTAAAAATATAAAATAAATGGCATTGTACGCGTATTTGTTTACTATGCGATTAATTTAACTATTACTACAGAAATGACTAACTTCAGAGTGCTTGCGGTACAAATGATGTATTTTAATCTGTAAAAAATACTCTTTGCTATTTCATTTTTGAGTGAAGTTGCCGCGGATCACTGTCCATTGTCAATATAATCACATTATACAAGCTTTTTAGAAAAAAGACGAATGCCCTGTTTTATAAAGACGAGAACAAAATAAGCGAAGTCACAGGCAGACCTAGTAGGAGTATGGTCTTTGACCTTTGAGAAGTATGCGATAATTCTTGAGCAAACCACAAGGCGAGACAAAATAAAGGTGAAAGCATGTTTTATTTAAACAAGTGACGACGCTAAAAAAGCGTGCTTTTACCACAAACATTAAGTAATTTGCCGGTGAGAATTAATATTACATATTCGCAAATGCTTTCGCCGAAAAAAGAAAGAAATTCTCGGAGTGACGCGAAGAGTTAATTGCCAAGTCTTGTTGAAAAAGGAGCAAGACTATGATTTATCGTAGAGCATGAATTGTGCACGTTTTGTTTGGACAAATAAAAAATCCTTTTAAATATAGTACACATCAACAGCTTCATTAGTAATTACTGCGACAAAACACATCATAACATATGTATTTCAAAGTAGTAAAATGAATGAAATTTTAATATACAAACAGCTGTAGATGCTACGATTTAACTTTTCACAGTCTGACATACCGAAACTACAAACCACCTCACGCAAATTGTAAACATGTTTTAAATTCATTGGGCAATTTACACGATAGGTACATTTAAATTAATAAAAAAAGAGATTTAATCACAATCGTTTAAAGTCAAATTGGTTCATATCTTATCCGTTGACGTTATTATTACGACAATCAACGAGATGTGTTGAAATTATGCAATTTATTGCTAGGAAGCGGAATTATATTAGAGACCACCAGTAATTTATAGATAAAAGGCCAAAGTACAAAGTGGCCGATATTTGTCAGTATTCAATTAAATCGGCAATAACGAATCTATCTGTCACTTAAATTGCACGACATTAATATTTACGTCAGTACAGTTACTTCTTCTAAATTATGACAACTAGTTTTGTTTTTAACCAACATTTTAGTTTTTATTCTAATTTAGTTTTGTTTTGATATTTTTCTTAAATATTTTTTTATATAATTATTGTTATATCTTACTATACTATCATGTCCCTTTGTAGTAACTGTAGTATGTTACTTACTACTAATTAAATTATGTACCTATTGAGTAATATAATTTTAAAAAATAGATGAAAGAGATGTCTGTTGGTTGACTAATTCAAGTGAAATTCCTTGTCTACAAATGTTAAAAGCTTTTTGAGAAATAGTGGGAAAGTTCCCAATACGAAAAACTTTGCGAGGAAACGTAGGATACGATCCGCTAAAAGGCACTCAAAACATAAAAAATACCACCACAAAGTTTAGCATATATCGCCAAACGAGATCGAATTTACGACATGAGTAAAATATGGAATGGCATGTCGGCTCCATTGATCGTAAACAAATTAGTGTCGCACAAATTAAAAAAGGTCGTATTTTACAGACATTTAGAATGCCACTGGTCTTGCCAGCCATTTGTGAATAATTATGTACACTCGAAAATTTTATAGCAAAGCGGTGTTTTAGTCCTATATCCTTCTGCTTTTAAAATATTCATAATAAACATAATTTAATTAAGTATTTTTTATCTAAAACACGAAGAAAGTATATATGGTCTGTGTAAATATCACTTCTGGTGTTCTAAAGTAACAAAACATATGTTAACACGGGTATTTTATCAGAAAAAAGTGGTGATATATCAGATAAAAAATGTAAACGCCATTTGAACAATTAAACAAATAGTCATAAAAGTTTTAACACTATCATAAAGCGAATAGAGTTAGATATCACACAACACTGTTATAATCATGCTGATTTTGAGCAAAACAGTTGTATAGTTAGCAATCTTCGGGTTTTGATGTTCGTTTGTTTTCTATTAAATATCCTTTGATTCCATTCATACCGAGAATTTTAAATAAAATATATGCATTATAATAATGTTATTTAGCAAAAAGTCCGAACATTCCATCAGCACACTTGTTACTATAACGTATAGTGGGCCCTACCTGTTGCGACTGGCCGTTGACCCTTTAAGTATTGACATATTCCTATAGTTTCTCACGTAAAGCCCTACCAGGCTACAATACGCACGGTGTGTTTCTACGGTACGGACGGCGTGGGCTAATATAAATGATGGATTTTTAAATGTTTTGTCAACAGACACGACGAAGTGTGCACAGAGGTGTGCTTACAAGAATACAAATACGCGTACACACGAATATCATGTTGCACAAAGAACATCATCTACACAAATTTTGAGAGAAATCATTATCAACAAAAAAAAATAGTAGGGAAAACTGTGCTAATATCACTATTAACTTTCATAACAGCTATGTAATACTGTTAATGGTAGCCTCAAATGGTTTCTATAATTCTAATAAAATTTAAATCCTTCTTGTAAGTTAGCTAGGTACCTACTTACTTATTGTAATAAATGAAATTGCCACATTATTTATATTGAAGTCTAAACACACCGATATGCACATAGGCTAAACATCACAAGAATTAATTATTAATGTTATCTGTAAACAATGACATTGATAACAATGGATAAGTAAGATAGTAAACGGAATAGATATTTAAAATGCTAGGTCTCCCGCAATAACTGAACAGCTGACTGATTATCTTCGGTAAATCTACTCGTGTAATTTTGGTTTTTTAGTGTCAAGTTCTTTAGAATACATGGATCTACATTTTCTTAGGAATTGTTTAAACCTGTTTATCCTGCTCTCTCACCAAAAAGACAAAAAATATCATCTTGAAGTTGAACTATAAAATCTCAAATCTCATGTAGGCCTACTCCCCGAACTGGCATTATAGAAATCCTCAAGATAAAAAAGCTCGCCATAATTATCAGCCCATTTCAGTACATTGCAGGACACAAGACTCTACCGTGTAGGAGTTGCCATAAGCTCCATGTTGAAGATCGTGGTGTTGGCCTGTTTTCATCTGAAAACGCTGCTGCTCCATTTCAGTTCCAGGTAGCTATATTTCCTCTAATTCATTTGTAGCCTTTTACGAAACCCTTGAAGTGTAAAGTGTAGTGTAAAGGGTGGATCCTAATCTTCTCTTCCAGATGCCACACGGCTTCAAAAAACAAAAGTTAGAATCATACATGTAGGTCTTTAACTCTAGTACTTACGCTGGTCGTTTCCATCTGAAAGAGCCATGACGGTGCCGTTTGGAAGCACGTTGACATAAAGATGGGAGCAGTAGTTGAAGAGGCGAACTGAACGGACCATCGATGGCACCGCGCCGCAAATCACCACCTGCCACAAGACAATAATATACTGTTAACACCCACATGCGAAGTCGATGAAAGTTGTGTAAAAGAACTGGAGTAGTACCTACAATCCTCAAGTAGAATAATCGTAAATTTTATGGTTATGTCTTAACTTTTCTAATAGGCAGCCTTAACTCATGAATTGTTTATAGGCATACCCCCTTACTAATGAAGATTGTATAGCAGATGTATACGTTACACAGTGTTTTATCCCTTTCTTTTTAATGTCAAACTTAAATAGTTTGACAGAGAGTCACCACTGTGTAACTTATACATCTGCCATACAATCTTTATTAGTAAGGGGGTATGCCTATAAACAATTCATGAGTTAAGGCTGCCTATTAGAAAAGTTAAGACATAACCATACAATTTACAATATTTTACTTTATTCATAATTTTGCCCATTTTCATCCGGGTGATTCTTCAAAAGCGTCGGATCCATGTGCTATGTTTTTTGGTTGAAAAAGCAACAATTTTTGTTCAGAAATTGTTGAAAATTTAAACATTGGATTTTCTGAAGACATTATTGCTCGCAAAGTACAGCATTTAAACCTAAGTAAATATTAATACTAACTAAAACTAGTCCATGGATCTTCCGTCTTAAGAATCACACATCCTTCCGGAAGGGCATAGTGGATATTTCATACACTCAAATTAATATTAAATCCGTTTGTTTGTTTTCGTATTAAATCCGTTAATAGGAATTTCCTAATCCTTTCAGTAAAAATATAGGCATTGATTTGAAATTAATTGATTTTAAGAAACCATCTTTACAATGTCCTGACAATGAAGACAATCATTAACGATAATGCCGATACCTTTGAAGTCTTTATAATGTGTAAAGTATTTTCCTATAAAATTTACAACTCTGGTACAGTACTACCCACATTTTAATAGATACGAGAATTACCATATAAACGTAAAACTTTACACATTTCAAAGCAAAGTTAAAACATAAAAATTTAAGGACAATAAAACTTAAACTTTTGAAGGAAACTCTTTTAGTTTAATTTCAAATTGTCTGAAACAATTTTATTTTTTTAATTTTCGCTGATTTAAAAATATTATGAGTCGAGTAATTTTTAAAAAATCAATGAAGGACATTCTGTTCACACTACAAAAGTATCCATTCCATAGCCACGTAGAAGTCTATCTAAACGTAATGTGCGGCCATACAATGATGGTCATGCTAAATCAACTGTGCGATAACACGGCATGCTGTAAAACACTGATTTATGCCAGGGTTAGTCACAAGTTCTCTTGCCCTGAGCTCCGTGACGGCACATTCAGATGACACAACCTGTTGCAGCAGAAAATCCACATAATGAAAACAAAGAACAGGACGCTATTAAAAAGCGTGCGTCAATATCGTTACTTAATTTTTACGATGCAGTCCTACACATTCCAGTCAGTATTGAATGACAAACAATTGACGAACGTTTGTAGAAATTAAAAGCAAGCAGAAACCTCACGCGCCGCTGTGTGGTCTGTATCAGTGTAATTCTATCACAGACCAGCACTCTGTTGATTGGTTTAAATTAGTTTCCTTATACTGTTACTGTGCTTTCACCAGGTTTTAATGGCGCCTGTTGTATACACTTCATTACGAAGATATCGATCAAAGACCTATCTCGAATGACCCCCTGAACTTCACGAATTGAACTCCTCAACATTAACAGGCTGTGTATAAGTAGTTCGCAACAACTTCATTTGAGGATAAACATAATGAAATTCTCATGTTTGCTAAAGAGACATTAAAACTGAATACCACTTGATTCTGGGTGTTTAAAATTCTTCGACTGCGGCAAACCAAACTAATATTAGTAAGTCATATCAATTTACATATCGTCGATTGCATATCAAATGATCATTGGGACGCCAAAAGGAACACTTTCACAATCACAATTTTGTAATTATTAATAGAACCAACAGTTTCAAGCACCACAATAAGGAAACAATCGATCGTTTTAATGGGTCAGCCGTGCTCTGCTAATCCGTCAGCCTGGGGTTTATTGTAAGGGGTGCACTCAAATTGATATCTTACACTAGTGTTTATAAATGTTTGTTTTCTTTCTTGATCACTACTTACTTTAAGACCTTCTGTGTCTGTTTGCATGGTGTCATGTTCAGGCGGGAAAGCATAGGCTACCGCTCCGTGGTCACTATTCAGCCGTATTGAATTTCACGAAGACTTTTTGTAAACAATACCTTTTTTCAAACCTTTGGTTTAATTAATCGATTTTGAACACATTCTTCACAAGTTATTTTAATGAAATGCATAACGAGAATCAACATTTTAACGTTATTGGTGCTCGATATATATGTATATGAAGCGACATAAAATCACAACTCGTCAAAATAAACTATAAAACTAACGATCGTATTTTTAATATGGTGTTCATAATTTATGTAGATGCAGTTATAGTAATGTTCTCTTTAATATAATAACTGAGTGCAAAGTCCCGTAGCTTACGTAGAGCGTTGTAAATTTTTATGTAGATTTTATATGACTAGGCACGTCGACTTCAATACAAGCTGTTTTAATAGTATTTACAAATGCATGTTTGTAAATAACAACAAATTTAACTCAATGAGTTCCGGTTATTATACTTTCTGGAGATTTTGTCAAGATAACCTCATTAGATCTTTGACCATATCGTGCTATTTGTTATTTTATTTGTTTTAGCTGATGTATTTCTGATTTTAAATAAGTTACTATTTGATATCAGTGTATAATAGAGATCGATGATAAATTATAATCTCGGTGTTCTCTTATAAAAGCTTTTTACTGAGTTTCTTGCCGATTTTGCTCAGAATATGTCTTTCGTTATACTTCTTTATACTGCTTCTTTGTCTAAGTACCTACATCAAAACCAGAATTTAATTTTTGAAAACTAAAAAAATTGTCGCAATCGCAATATAATTTTTGTCTTTGCAATTTAAACAAAATTATTGGTTTAAACTCGTCGTGCTACAGAGTTAGCTTTAGAACCAATGCTGTTTTTTTTTAAGGATTATTGTTTTTTTAAGGATTCATGCTTTCTATTCTCATAATATGTACATTATTAACACTCAATTGCCCTATCACACACCCACGTCAAGTGTATCGGAAATCTTCACGGTATATGGTTTGATATCAAACTGTGTTGATGAATCATTGGCTTGGATTTAATGTGCATTTAGTCGATTAGTGTAACCGTGTGTTACACCTATCACTATTGAGATTTAGAAACATTTGGGGTAATTGACATAGTCTAATAAGTTCTAAAAGCTATTACTCTTTGAAAATTTTGTAACACAATATTCTATCTTAAGCATCTAAATAAAAAAAGTAAATTAAAAAGGCTTACTAACCTATGATAACTTAAAATCGAATCAAATAATTATTTTGTTTAAATTCAAGAAAATTTATTAATTCATCGTGTTACTGATAAACTCTGACCGTGAAATTGCAATAATAAAAACAAATGAAGTCAAAAATAGGCAAAATATTTAACAGCCATTGTTTCAAAGAAAAATGTTATGTTAATAGGTGACGTAACAAAATAAAGTTTATATGCAAAATCATTTCATGGTTACCTTATCGTTGTACGTCAAATACCATGGTATGATGACGGAATGAGACCAATCAAATTGATATTTGTCATGAATTTGTAACATATTATACAACCGGCTTCCGCCCAAGACTTCGACCGCGTGCAATTTCTTATCCAGTGCTTTTCTTTTCTTAGCAAATGCCTACGTTATAATATGTGCTCAATTTCAGCCCGATCCATACAGTGGTTTCAGCTGTGCGATGATGAATCAGTCAGTCAGGACATATTATTTAGTACCGTCCTCAGCCATCATGTGGGAGACCATCAAACTGAACAACTTTTACTATGGGACCGACTCTGAAATCGCGAAAAAAAAAATCAACTGTTTCATACATTTTGATATTTTCGATTTTAATTTTTGTATGAAACAGCTGATTTTTTTTTCGCGATTTTAGAGTTGGTCCCGTAGTAAAAGTTGATCAGTTTGATGGTCCCTATATGCCATATTCGGCATTAGGGGTATTTTTGTAACACCTTTATAGGCCTGGATCGGTAGGTGCTAACGACTGCAAATGCAGCCGGGACCAACGGTTTAACGTGCCTTCCGAAGCTTGAAATATTTTTGGTCACCCATTTCAGAGCGACCCTTGATAAAGTTGCTTAGCCTCCTCAACCACAAGACGATTGTGCGCTGCGCCATCAAGCTCTTCAGTTCATATTTATTTTGTATAATTTAGACAAAAATGTTCATCTCTAATCCATCATTACATATTTTATATCAACATAGCGTTTGTTAATTTCAATTTTAACTCTTTTCGAGATGATAAAAAGTTAGCAATGAATCTGTTGTAACATTTATATACCTACGTATTTCATCTACAATAATATTAATGGTGTTAATGTTCCATTAAACTAATATTTAATAACAATAAATCTCACAAAGCCCCTTAATCTGGTCAAACCGCATTTTTGAGGCGAATTCTTATTTTCCTGTTGCATATTTTTGTCACACCTTTGGAGTTTAATAATCTTAAGCTTTTTTGTGTATAAAACTTTTATTGCTTTGGGCCACCAACATTCTGTGTAGTTTTGGACAAATATTTTTTTATAGACATATAAACAATCAGTTAAAAAGGATTTGTTCGTGTTTATCAATTTCTGCTGTCAAATTCAATTGCAGCAATAATTTAGTTTATTCAATGGGTTTATTTTATTTAAACTGTTATATTTTGACGAATTTTATATTCCTCTTAAATATCAAAGACGAATAAAAAGTTATAAGAAGTCATAAAAAGCTAAAATAACCAGTACGACAAATGTAGATGCAGATTTGATCCGTAATAGCTCTATTGAATAAGCAAATTTCTTCATCGCATAGCGTGCAGTGTCGGCCGGGTAATCACGACAAATGATAGGTGCCGATCGCTAAAGACCTCTTGTGATGAGCCTCATATTAGATAGAAACTTATTTACTACCAACCGGCTTTGACAGAAAGGCAATACTCTACAAAAATGTGAACCAGTTGAGGTTTTATTTGTACGCATGAAATTACTCAAATAAGGAAACTATCTTATGAAAAATCAGCCGTTATTAAATTAATTTCTCGAATCACAGTTTCTTTATATATTTTAGTCAAAGAAGAAAATTATATATTGAGAGATAAATAATAAACTTGATGCCCTTTGGCCGTTCAGCAATAGACGTTCAGTCCGATGTAATCTTTGTTGCAGAAAATAGAATGAGAGACTTTCCAGGCAACGTTCCTTAAAAATCTACTAGATGACGCTGTCCAAAAGTATTTTTACGATGCTTTTCTTTGATCAGACTATTTGTACCACTTTATACTATACTGCCAAGGATGTTGTACAGCGCCATCTAGTAGATTTTTAAGGAACGTTGCCTGGAAAGTCTCTCATTGACGGGATCGAGTTCACATTAGGATCGAATAAACGTCAAAAATCTGTTACCATAGTACCGTTTTGATGTTTACCCGATTCCAACTGGATTTCGATATGAAACGGATCGTTTGTTACAAATGAGTAGGCAGTTCTTTTGCCTACACATTTTCAACTCAAGATAAGTATTATACTTAGCCAGACTATACCCAATGTGTCTACAAAACACTTTTTTTAAATAATTAAATCATAGATTGCACCAAAACCAGTCGAATGGGTTTCAAAAGTGAGCAGCGCACGATTTCTCATCAGTGCCGGCTAATGCGAATAAAATGATACTGAGTTCAATTGAAAATACTAATCCTTTTATACCGGACAACTGACCTTTTTACACATAACTTTAATCATTTTACTTGGCTCCGTATCTATGCCAATGCATTAAATGAACATGTATATTTGTTTACGCAAGCTACTAGTATTTGTATATTCAACGAAATTAATATAATTTATTTAAATGTTATTCAAAATATGATAAAAGTACGCAAATTTGACGTAAAGCATTCTAAAGTGGAAAATGTATGGCATAATTTTACGCAAATGTCGCTTTGATAAAGTTAGCTGTGTCTCTTAATGTGAAGGTCACTTCTCATCATTCATTTTCATAAAAAATATATATTCATATTTAAGTACATCAATATTAAGTGGTCATTAATCATATATCAAATTATTGGCATTATGGTAATCTATTTAAGATTTTATGGTCGTATTATTATTGACTTTATCATTCATAATTAATTAATTTATACTATTATGATTATTCATATTTTTTTAAACACTTACCATCAGGAGGCACAATATCTTTGCAGAGACGGCAAGCTGTGGTAACCTGAAAAAAAAGAAATAAAGTTATTATTTTTATATTCATCAAAACCTCTTAATAGCATTGTCACATTTTGCAGCTCAGATAGGCTGTCTCACTCACACTTTTGAACTTTTTAACGATAAGGTAAGTAAAGTTAATTTTTCAATAACATCGACAGTAGAATACTACTACCACGAATATTTCACGTATATTTTTTAATAGATAAATTTTGGATTTACACAGTGAATAACCTCAAAAAATTATAATTTTGGAATAGTTTTTTTCTACGTTTAAATATAAGCTTTCGACTAAAACAATGTAAGTATGATATCTGTAATACTATTCTATTGACAATGTATTGAAAACATTTAAAAAAATCAAGTCATTTATTATCTTTTAAAAAGTTCATAAGTGTGAGTGAGACAGCCTAACTGAGCTGTGAAATGTGAAAACCCTCCTCAGTAAGTATATTAATGGTCACGTTTGTTACGACTGCCATTGTATACAGCCACTCAAATATATGACCACTAAAAAACATACAAAACACTTTGAACACATAATTATGTATGTCCATTTATTTATTGCAATCAAGTAGGTAGTTGCGGAAACAACTTGTAAATGGAAAGTGTAAACACTACTAAGTGTGTTTGAGTTGTACTAAAACAGTTGTAGATAATCTGAAAAATATAGGTTAGTAAGAACGTGATTCGTTTAATGAGTTGAAAAAATTAACATTTCTAACGCCATAAATAAATAATAAAAATAATAAATGCTTGGACTTGTGTGAAATTCACACAGCGCCATCTAGCCCCAAACTAAGCAAAGCTTGTAATGTGGGTGCTAGACAACTGATATACTAAGTAAGTACTAAGTAGTATATCAGTTGTCTATATTTTTAAATAGTAACACCCAGACCTGTTACAGAAATTGAAATAATAAATTCCAACTTCTGCCCGACTGGGAATCGCACCCGGAACCTCTGGTAGACCAGCTTGTTGAACACTGCACCACTCGTCGTCTATATTTGAACTTATAGATTTGAACTCAATAGACTGTATTTGAATAAATGTTATTTATTAGTTGTATAACTAATGAGTGTGATGATTGATTACATACGGAAGGGTCATTGACCGCCTTTTTGCGATCTTAATTATTCTATTGGGCCTAAAAAATATGATATTGAATGTTACGACGTATTACAAAATATTACAAATAAGCGTGACACGACTATCTGCTGAAAGTGTTTATATTATTCTCATAAATTAATATGAAGTTTGTTTTTTTTTATTTATTTTTTTAAATTTTTGGCTTGGATACAAAGTCCTTTAAGCCATGTCTTGTAAGTTTGTTTTTCTTCACATACATGTATAGAGAAGACTTCGTTTAAACTATTTCGCTGAATGAATATTCAACATAATTTCATAACAGGTTTTTTTTCTTAAAAATAAGATTAGCTATTTCATAATATAATTCAATAATAATCTACCAATGGTTATAACAGCGCAATGAAAAATAAATAAATAATATAAATTCCTTAAAAAGGGCAAAAATGCAATAAATATTATTTACTTTACATTTGATTACCCTTTTTAGTTATCTTTCGTAAAATTTTATAATTCACCTATATATTTTTTAATGAAAACCAATGAAACCTAAAAAAACTATCTGCGTCAAACTCAAAGTTGCATTAGGCCCATTAAAAATGCCATCAATATCCCTAGCACGAACATCTACCGAAAAAAATAGCGCGCGTAAGAACATTTGATACAGTAATTTTGTATGGGAAATTTTTACATCGCCATCTATTGCCGAAAAGCAAAATTAGATTTTCCGCAGAGTATTACTCTTTAGTTCTCGTTTTTTTCTCGATAGCTGTCTCGTGGTAAGGGATAGTATATTTTTGTTTCATTAACGCCCCTAACAAATATTGTTCTAAATCCACCTCAAAAAATTATGATTTTTAAAATTACCTTAGTAATAAAAAAATTATGGATTTTGAAAAAAGTTTAGTATATAACATTATTTACTGTTGTAAATTACGTAAAAAAAATATTACTATTATTATTTTTCTACAGTTTAATACACAGTTAGTGAAACAAATTCTTGATTCTTGATTCAACCAACTTTTTTTTTAAAGCATTAGTTGCCCGTTTTAAATCTTTATGGATTTCTATTTTGGTGCACATTTTCACGATACAATCGGTAATAGCATTTTAATTTTCGGAATATAACTTTTTTTAATACCTGCCAGTGCGCAATTTTGTTTGATTCAAAAATAATAGTCTCTTAGAATTATATTTGAAGGCTGTTTACAAAAAATTGGCGTGATATAGATTTTTTCCCAAAAATATGGGATTGTTCCTGGGCTAGTTAGTTTGCTTTATTCATTTTGGATACGAATAAAATTTACTTATGATAATATGAGTCTTATGTCTGCTCTAACTCAACAGAAAGAAAAGAGGTCGAATAATTGACACAATATTTCAAAATTAAGAAATTAACACGCGCGGGTGAAGCTAGGTCCGTCCGTTATCATACCGATTCGCATACTTAAGGGGCATTTACACGGTTTGATTTTCCAGGTGACTTGCTAGGTAACTTTAATCGAATAGATAAGACTTTTAACGACAATCGCTTCCAAAATCGAATTGCCACCTCATTAAAATTAGGTTTGCGATTCGATTTTACAAACGATTGTCGATACAAAGCCTTATTCGAATAAACTCGCCTGGAAAATCAACCCGTGTAAATGCCCCATAGCAATATAAGTATAAAACAGATAATGTGTAGCAAACAATTAATCACACATGATCACGGCGTTATTGTCACAAGTAACATGATACTGTGTCGACGCAACTTGCAGCAAAAACGAAGGTTCATAGGCCAACTAATCACAGAGTAATTGATAATACTATTAACACCTTGGATTGGACAGGAACTTGAAATTTTGCACAAGGATTTCTTTATACTGTAGGCGAGCACTGAAGAAGGAATTCTTGAAAAAGCCCAAGTTAAGCAAATTTCACGCACACAATATCGCGGGCAGCTGCTAATTTATATTCCAATTATTGTTTAAAAAAAATGGTCCATGATTCAAAAATAAATTTAAATGAATGAATAGACACAGACAGAAAAGACGAAACCGCACTTACCCATATGACACAATATTATACGTAGGTATCTGGGACCTCAGAAAATAATATCTTCGTCACTGTAATTATTTTTCTCTTTGACATTAAAAATTTAAGGTGCTTGATCATAATAGAGACATCAATTCAGATATACTCGACTTATAGTCGAAGTTCAATGGCTTTTTTATGCAAACTAAATCCTAATAAGTATAGGAAAAAATATAATTTATTATATACAGGTTGTCAAAAAGTTATAAAATATTATCATTATACCATTAGTATTCGTTATGAATTAATGCAAAAATAATTGATATTTATTGCTGCAATGAAGTAACTTGTTAAGTGTCGATAAACAAGTTATAGTTTTTGACACACAAAATTTTATTAAAAGCTATTGTTTTGCTTCAATCAAAAACATAAGAATGAGGATCCACACGCAAAGCTAATTGCAGATGGCGCCAATGGTTTTGATTGGTCAAAATATGTCAGAAATGACATTTGACATTTGAAAAACCAATCAAACGATTTTAGCACAAACGCTTGTGGCGCCATTAGTTCCACAGTACCCATCTCCATTCATTGAAACAAAAGAATGTCCATATTTAAACATCGAAATACTCAATTTTTATCTTCTTTAAAGAGTGTAGACTCTCGTTTTATGTAATCTAATAGTAAAAACACCTACTTTAAGTTAGCAGAAAAATAGTTGAAGAACTTTGGCTAACTAGGCTCGGGGCACAGCCACAAATCCATTAGTAGAAATATTTTTTAAGTTACGAACTTTGTAGGTACCTAAAGACCGTCACTTATGCCGTCTTTCGAGGATGCGTTTGTCGCTTGGACTAGGTACTTATAATAAAAATATTGAGTCACTATCGTTAAAAACGTAAGTAGAGGTATATCTAAATCAATCAGTGCTGCCATTGTTCGTAGTAGCAGTATATTGAGTTTTTTTATATAAAAGAAATAGGGAACACTTTAAATGTTAGCTAAAGTCACAATTTTATTTTTTATGATTATTTTTAGGTTTTTTGTAGAAACTAATTTGTTTTTTTATTGGTTCCACTTTTCGGGAACATCAAGATAATTAATCGAGTTTACTTTTTAGAACCTCGTATTATTATTTTATTTTAATTTAATTTTATAAATACTATTAGGTTGTCCTTAGTGTTCATTTATTGTTATTAATTCGTTTATTTAAAATAACAACTTTACGTACGTTTGATATCGCCTAACTCAAATGTCACATGGTGTATGGCTAATCCTTCCGATATATGAAATCCCTGATAATACACCGACATACAAGTCATACAACGTGTCCATAATAAAAACATATGTTCGTATTTTACACTATCTTTTTGTATATACTTACTTACCTAATATCACATAACACGTTTGATAAATATTGATATAAAATTGCGAAACGAATCCAGTACATTAATTTTCATAATATTTTATTAAATTATATTCAATTGTAAAAATAGTTATTTATGCAACTGTAGTATAATACCTAATTATATACAGTTTCATACAAGACTTTATTTACACCCATGATATAATTCATCCATAAAAGGTTTTGAAACAGTAGCTTATAACCAACAATAAAACAACCAGTGTCATGGCAGCCGTAATATCCGAGCGAGTGGCTGGTCGCGCCCCCCGCACCCACGCCCGTCGCTCGCACCTCCGTCATTATATCATCCAAACGAGTGTTATAATGTTGTACTGAATTTTATAATGCAACTCGCAGGCGTCGGCGCGGGGGGCGTTGACTCGTTCGGATATTATGGTTTCAGAACCATTTAAAGCATGGGTGTAGATAAAAGCAATAAAAGGGTAAGTACTTTTATTGAAATAATTTATTTACTTAGATATGAAGGTACTATGTAAAAAAGTGGTTAGGAAAGTACGTTACTGAACGTAACATATTATGAATGAACTGTCAAAAATAGTGATAGATCAACGTGAGAGAAAACTAATCTAAATAAAAATAGTCTTACATTAGCCACTGTAAATTATTATTTATTCCGACATCAGCAATTTTTAATGTCCCCACTGCTGGGGCACAGGCCTATTCCTTTTAATTTCTATAGACGATTACTCCAGCCTACGACTACGATGGTATTTGTAAAGTTAAGTCAAATTGATAGAAGCTGTCAAAATCTCCATTTAAATATTTGAATATATTGAGAGTAATGAACAATGGTGTCGATTCGGTTGCCACGACTTAACTAAATTGACAGGACTAAAATTATTTTTTGCATTCTGTTCTTGTCTTTTCTATACAGAAAGAAAATGATGAAAAACTAAGTTTAGTTTAGTACTGTCAGTTTAGTTAATTTGTTGCCAACCGAACCGACACCAATATCGTTTCTGCCAAAATTGTCTAATTTAATACACTTCTTCGAATGTTATCTGAAAGTTATTTTATTTTATTTTTTTAATTAGTTCAGTTATCAGCTCTTGAGCTAATTTGGCGTAAAATAAAAAGTGCATTCATTAAAACAGCCAATAAATATGTTTTAACTGTTGTTAAGCAGCATAATGTAAATATTCATATATTTAAGCGCCACAACATAATCAGTACTGATTACAGAGTACAAATCGATTGAAACGATATAAAATCAGCTTTTTATCTATAAGGACTTAATTTTCCATTCATAACAACAGTATAAATATCTCAAGAGACATAAAACTATACCGTTTTACGTATATTTCATCTTTAATGTCCTTTAGTAGAGAATAAAATCATCAAACGAAAATATTTGTTTTTTAAAATTAAAATAAGATTAAATTCAGATTTTTTAAATCATAAACATAAGTGTGTCAATTCAAAATTACTATTCACTTCATCATTATGAATATCATTATTCATTATTGATCATTTTTTTATTTATTTAAATTAATAATTTATTTTCTACAGGAGGTCAGGTTATTATTGCATTCAAAATATAGTGTCCTTTAGAATAGCTAGATTAACCTCAAAACGATAATATGCGACAACAAACATTATCCTCAGTCTAAACAAACGATTCCAATAAAATTAGTAAAACGACAATTAAACAGTAATTTACTATGTTTCGTATTGTGATGACGCTGCAGTTTTCTTTCAAAACAATAACATAGACCGGAAAATCAGATGCACACTATTTAAAAATAATAAAAGTGGGCCAAAAATACACTTACATAGCCGAACTTTGCCGTCATGTTGTGTCCAGTTGTATATTATGTTGAACATACATCTAACTGAATTAACTGCCGCTTTTCCTTTAGCAAAACTGAACAGCTCACTTTTATGTAATATTCCAAAACACTCCGCATTCAATAGAACAAAACACTGTAATTTGTATACTTTTCGTGGCTTAAGGCTTTGCTTGGACGCAAACAATCGCTTTTGTAGCCACAGAAAAAAAATAACGTGAAAATTCTGAACGTTAGAAACAAACGTGTCACATCACTTTCATAATTTTCCGAACGAGCCCGTCGGAGCGAGAGCGGTTTCGAAAATGGAACACTTTGTCAAACGCCTTTGGCTGTTGGGGCTTCTTTGAATCTTTTATTTTTTTCATTCGCCGGTGTTTTTTTTCACGCGCGTAGTTTTACGGCTTCGGCGCCAGCTTCGACATGCGCGCTGCGCGGCGGGCGGCCATCGACTACGAGATAAAAACCTCGCTTGATTTTAAACTTATAAGCTAAACTTTTTTCTTGTGTGCGTGCGTTTAAGCCGGTGTGCACGAGGCTGACCTTACAAAGTTTTCACTTGCGTAGATACTTTTATGAGTTCCTATGTTTTTGAGAAAATCTTTTCGTGGACTTGTGACGTCAATAAGATTTATCATGGCATAATTAAAATAATTTGTAATTTTACGTAAACATTACTCGAAAACGGCTCTGATACCTTAAAAATGTGAAACTGTTCAATTAAATACGATTTAATTGTAGATTTAAATGGGATTTTACGATTTTTTCTTCAAACGTTTTAAATTTGCTACGCTATTTGAACTACCTACCTACACAGGAAAACCAGTGCAACTTTAAATGCTTAACTATTGTAGTAAAAAATACCAGCACGATAGAATCGCTTCCAAAATGAATAAATGTTTAAACTCCAAAACGTTTGCCACAGATTTTGCATGCACTTAGTACAGTCTGCAGAGAATAATACTATTTATTTTCTTTTGCCAACTTAAGAATTATTTTTATTTTGTTTATTGAAACAGACATGGTAAAACATTATTAGGATGCAGCCAATGTTTGCTTATTTCATATTGGTTTACGCATTTTTTACTTGATCCTAAACAAATCATGGTGAGTGAATGGAAAATATGTAGATACTTAGATTATTTTTTTTTTATGAATTCTTTGCATTAAAAGTTTCATGTATATTTTATTGGTATTTGAATTATGCGATATCAAAGTAAAAAAGTAAACTAATATTATTCCTCAGTAAAATGCACTTTAGATGACATGTAAAATAATATGTTTAAAGTGTTTGTATCAAAATACACATGGAATCTATCAAAGCGTCTGAATTTAAATAACGTCGAAAACCGTTGCTGACGGTACTTCGGTGATTTAAAATGGACTCCGCATAATCTATGCGCGGCTTTATCGAAATAGGCCAATGCGGTTGCACCTTCCTTACTCCTTCTACTGCAACACGGTTCATACGTGGAAAATGATTTGTTTTATGCACTTTGCGCTGCTCATTGCATTACGCGAAGACATTAGCAGCATGTGAGTGGTAATGGAATTCGAAGTGTGATGTAACTAATATATCTATAAGAGGAATCGGTGAAATCGAAATCTTCGATGAGTTTATCTGATGATTTGCATGTCAACCGGATTTGAAGCATTCTTATTTGTCAGAATGTTCTAAGACCTTTTGACCGGGCGACTTCATTTGAAAACAACAGTCGAATTTTTCGAGATTTTCTTTTAGTTTTCGTTCAGAATATTGCACCACCGAATATTGCATAGAAGACATAATAGTACAAGTTCTATTTATAAAAGTTACAATAGGAAACCCGAGTAAAGTTGAGCCTAGAAGTTGGTAAATAGTTTAGTACCATGACACACCAAAAATAGTGTACATACCATATTCTAAGTATAGGGTCGCAACTTAGTGCGACAAGCGAAAAAGCTAATATAACATGGTTCTTTATTGTTTCGCTACTTCTGAGGCCGAACGAACACAATAAGAAAACACCTAAAATTTTTCTACCCCTTTCTACTACGGAGGTTTACAACCATGTAATTATGCATTATTTCAAATCAGTAGGTAAATTAAGCCAAATCAAGTTATGAACAGTTCCTTTAATGATATTGCCTATGTATGTATAACATCAAAAACTTTGCAACATTATTAAACATTGTGGCGTTAATACTGCCATGTGATTAAGATATAAAGTTTAATTAGTAGAAATTGAATTCCACAACAAAACACATGTTACTAATATATTGAGAGTTGCAGCAGATGCAAAAACGCATTTATGTTGATAGACATATGGTAAGGAATGGAACGAAGTCGAAACTTATTTTAGCCTTTGACCTAAGGGGTCTAGGAAATTATATTCCAAATGTATGAACAACATTAGTCCACAGAATGTTAATGTAACGTTCGGCCTGCCACCACTTCGTCGATAAGTTACCTTGTCGAATGTCGATGTGTTTTTATTTGCATTTTGCATGCCAACCTAACGATGTTTGTATGGCCAACTCGAAATTATGTCATTGTTAAATTGACATGATCATGTTTCTGCTTCCACTTGGAATTGCGTAGGCTCATAAGTGTTTATTACACTTCAGTATTGCAATCAAGTCTAGCAGTAACTCAACATTTACTGATACTACTCAATTCACCTTAATCAAGGCAATAATTACATCTTTAGGTCTTATTCACGAAGCAGGAAGCCGCCGCCGACTTACCAGCGCTAAAAACGCCGGACCGCGCTTTTTTTTTTAAAATACGGGCTGATTTTCGAAAATTTGATACCATACGATTCCCCGCAAGCTCTTGCATATTTTGACACCATTGCCTTTCATTTATCTTTATAACTTTCGGAAATATGGCCAAATTACACTTCTCCACAAAAACGATCTGATAACATTTTCAAAATTAAAAATCGGTTTCCTCGATTATAACGAAACTGTTGTCTTCGTCTGATAGTCATACAATTTCCTACTTCGATGTTTTGAAGACTATAATCAAATACTTCGAAAATTTTACTTTATAACATTCATGAAGGTTATGTGACTCACACTCATTTAAAATCCTAATTACCATTTCTTTCACGTTTTCTTTCCTGGAATGCTTACGAAAGTGACATCTTCGAATATCACGTAGTTTCCTACTTCCTAATTTAGAGGAATAGCATCAAATAGTTCGAAAATTAAACTTTACTATGTACATTCATAGTGGTTATACGACTCAACTCCTTATTACCATTTCTTCCACGTTTTTCTTTCCTCGAATGTTACGAAACTGACGTCTTCGAATGTCACGAAGTTTCCTACTTCCTACTTCAGAGGACTAGAATTTTCCCGCCTCTTGTTTAGATCGAGGACGCTAAGACAGGACAAGGTTCAACCGGTCAAGTTGAGTAACTTGTTCATAAACAAACAATGTGTGTTGTGTTAGCTCTACATCAATCACATTAGCTATTGCATCATTCATTTTACATTTTTTTTTATATCTTCAATTACAAAATCTGAAAAATGTATATGGCTGTGATAAAATTTTTGGTAAAAAATTGAACTAGCATTAGTGCTAGTCGACGTCTTATATTGGTATCTATTTATAGCAATTATCATTAGTACAATCTTTAATTTGATGATTTTGAGATTGAATAGTAGGTGGATTTAGGATTTTCTTAAATAATTACCTATATATAAATCTTAGCATATATTCTATGTTTTTGACCATATTTTTAACTTCGAGTAAGAGAAATCAAGTAGAATGGTGCCGAAAGGCGCACGAAAACCTTTAAACGACGTATCATAAAACTTTTGGCGGGCCCAAACACCCTCGCCTCTACTTATCTTGTAAATAAAGGAAATGGGACGAGTCGCAAAGGTCGTGTATTGGTCGCAATCAACCGGTCACCACTGGATGGGTCAAGGGAAGACTGACAAAACAACAAACTCAAACAGTAACTCGCGTCTGATACAAAACACGCGCGCGCCGATGAGGTCGAGAGTGTTTTGTTTGAGTTATATTGTGAATAACAAAATAAGTTATCTAATGCCTGGGCCACACTGATGTTAACGTGTAACCCGTTATCGCAATAATTAGTGCACTTAAATATTCCGCGGAATTACGCATCAAACTGAGCGGCCATACCTGCGTTGAACATCTAATTTTACCCATCGCCCTACGAGTTGAAACCTTTGACCATAGATTTCGATGTCACGGACTAACCATTAGACTAGATCAATATATCTAGCCATCTCGATGATTCATCAATAGTTTATGGTCTTGACATCTAGCAAAAAATAATAATATAAATATGCGAAATTCGTCAGAACTGACGAATACTCAGGGTAAAATATTGACACCAATATTATCTTAACCTTATTGTCTTGATTTTGTTTGCCAAAAGTATTGACAGTATCAATAACAATCCAACGCTTTTGTTTCGTACAATACTGCCCCAATAGCTTCCTTTATTGTAAGCACCTTAAAATATCTCAATTCGAAAATTCCCAGTATACATACTTAATTTTATTTTACCTAATTTATTTTGAGTGCTACTTTAGCCGGGAACAATTTTAGTCATTACATATTTTCTTTAATTATGATAATATTTTACAAAAGCTTTTTGGCAAAAAATATCTTCAATTGAAATTCCTTAAAATACTTATGGGCCATACTAAATAATATATAATATACTAGAAAAAATCAATTTGTCACCAGATCATATTCTCAGGCGGGAATCGAACCCGTGACTTTTGTAAGTCTGGTCCAATGCTCTTCCAACTGAGCTACCGAGTCACTAGTAGCATCGTCGAAATGTTTCTAGTATATCGTACTCTTACGCGGCAAGCCAGCATTATTTCATCAATGTGAGGAATTACCTCTACATTAAATTGGAACATCTTTCCAGATATTTTGACGAACTAATAGCAATTTGCTTTACTCAAGAACTAAATTAATAGAATTAATTCGGCCAATAGTATTAACAGACAAGTTTCAACTTTTATGGCCTTGGATTTTGGAATATTTGCTCTTGTTAGACCCACGAGTAACTTATTTGTATTTCACTACACAAGACCAAAACGGTGCAAAAGACTAACCGAAATAGTATAATAGTACATTTACAAGTAAATTTCTTATTTTTGTCTCTTAAAAATAATAATAACAATAATAATCAATAATGTTTTTATTTTTAAGTATCAAAGACTAATTTCATTCGATTTATGATAGGATTAATGCAATCCACACCAACTAAATTCGATTTCATGTTTTTTGTTAAAACAATATATAAATTTTATTAGATTCCATAATGTTTACTGAAAGGTTTGTGTAATGTTGATTTAAGCATTGTGTTTCATAATTGTATTTTGATAAAAAATAACAACCACTTTAGATTTTAAAACCACATAATCACTTCTCCACTATTTATTTGTTTAACATTAACGTTAAAAAACTACGTATTACTACAAGAAACGGAAATATATATCTTATGCCCTAAAGATAAGGATTGAATTCGTAAAACTTACAGTTTTGTACCAAATAAGTTTTCCTACATACATTCCTAAAGACGATCTTGAAAATTTTTCCGAAAGGCGTGATTGAATCAACCTTACAGTTACATCACAAGTGCTGTATACAAATAAAAAAGCAACAATTTCCGTATTGACGTGATTGAAGGATGTCACTTCGGAGTTCAAGAGCGAACTTTGCTCATATATTAAATACAATCTGTATTTTTGAAGGAGGGTTGGAAAATTGCTTATATAGTTACAGAATAACATCGAAGGTTGTAGAAGACCAATAGAAGATAAGGAAGTGACTGCCCAAAATCTTATGTGTAACAGCTGTTTGTTTGAAATTTGTTTACAAAATAAATGCAAAATCTTTTTGCAAACTCAGTGCGAGATTTACGTAAACGACAGATTCAATGGACAGTTTTTTAAATTTTTTATTACTTTTGACATTTTGTAGCAAAACCCTATGTGTGCGGATGTTGCCAATTTATGAATCATGGTTTCCTTATTTCAGTGATTTATAAGAATATGTTTTTAGAGACATCCAGGCTAAAGTCTTCTTTGGTTTATTAAGAGGAGGTATACAGCAAATTGTCAATCTTAGATTTCATTTTTACGGTATTAATATAAAAGGTAATTTCCCAAAAAAACATATAAATATAACATTATATGGTCGATAGTCTAGTTTAAGCAAAAACATAAAAACATGATATAAAAAAATCACGAAGTTGCGTCTAATTTTAGACTAAAATTTATAATTGGAAATAAATTACATAATGTAGGTAAGATTGCATATTACCGAGTTGATTTTTAACACATTTAATCTAGTTTAAATTACAAAGTAATTGTATTAGCGATTTTTTATGTATATTTTACGAGTTATTTGAATTATTTCTCAATTTTTTATATTGTACGGTTTGTGTGTCCCTTTCTCACGCGAGTTGTTATGTATATTTTCATACTTGTTGTTTCGCTAGCTGGATGCCGATTCTTAATTTAACTGTATTTTGTCATAAAACATGATTAATACACCTAGTTATGTCTTTACTTGTGTAACTGTAAGTTTAATAGAATAATACTGTTCTTTACGCATATTAGATTGAGATTTTTATTAATTATAGCTATAAAATAGGTACGTAACATACGTAAATGAAACACCACCTTGAGACGGTCAAAGTTTAGAATGCCTGGAATGTCAAAGTAGTAAAACATAATCTTGATTTCTGTTTTAAAAATAGCTGAACTTTATAAAAATACACGGTTTTAAGTCGCGGAATTTGTTTTAATCCGTCACCGAAATTCCCATAAATCCGACCAGTTGCATACCAAAATTAAAATAATTGTTTTTTTTTTAATGTATTGCTGACGAATCTACAAATTATTAAGTTTTAGTTAGAAATCATTATAAGTTGGCTTTAATCATGTAATTCAAGTATTTCTCAGATGATAAAGTCAGCTTAAGGCTTTTCCATAAATTGCTCAACCAAAGAATGAAAATCAATACTTTATAACTAAATAAACAGTTGTTTGTTTTTCTACTTCTTTAACTTTAAAATCTAAGATTTAAACGATGAAAGTAAACTTTATGTTAAGTATATGAATTGCCGCTGTCATTTTATATTCCAATACAAATATTCTTAGTAACTTGGGGCAAAACAACGGTTTTGTGTAACCTCATCCATCGGCATCATTTAAGTTATAGAAGAACGCTTTACTTTCGTTCTCAGCCGTAAAATACAACATTGTCATATCTCTACATCTAACCGAACTGTCCGTCTCAGCTAATCCGCTCATGTAAGTGCTAAAACTAGATACATTAGTAAATCAGGCGTCTCGACACTGTGTGTTTGTTCGAACAATTACTTACAAGAGGCGCCAGTCGACAAACAGCTATGGCAAACTTTATATGTGTATATTAATGGAGTGCGGATGCTAAGGCTAGGACACATTGAAGTGAAACGCCATTTTTGTAAGGGGATTACTTTGCATGGAGGGCCTACTACGCAAAAGATACTACGTGTGTTCGCTCATCGATTTACTTATTTTGTATCTTATTCCTGAGTTAATGATGCCATTAAATGAAACAAAACTTGGTGCAACTGTCGTAGTTCAGTTTTATGAATAGGTCCACTTCTTTTTTCTAGAGTCGTGTAAAATGTAAGAACAAATTTTTTACCGTCATTTCAAAAACTAGTTGTTACAACAATCTTCCTTAATCTTCTTGTAATAAGTAAACATTTTAATTTAAAATGAAATATTTTATTTTGTATAAAAAATATGTTGTCCAAACACCCACAAGCTTAAAATACTTATTTGATTCCAAGCTATAATTAAAAATGTTTAAATAGATAGTACTTACTTTAAGTCATAAAGGAGAAAGTTTAGAGAAGTAAGAACTTTAGTTTCAATTCAAATTATGAATTTGTACTACTTATTATAAAACCTACCCTCATTTTGCAGGGTTATAACCTTATATTCATTTAAAAAAACATCGTTACTCTAGTTCGACGGATTCCTAAGAAATAGGCATATAAACTTCATCAAATTATAGGTTAATTTCACACATATAAAGCACCACATTTTTCGATTTTACTGTGTCTTCCTTTACATTTGAAGTTACAAAACACACGACGAAAGTAAGAGTCTATTTCTCAAATAGGTATGTTCAGTTCGTATTGTTACGGAAGAATTCGAAATTCACTCGACGTAAAGCTGATAGAAACGATAATATTAATAAAAAGCACTGAAGTATCCAACAATGGTGAACTTATCAGAACGAAAGGGAATACGATGAGGTGGCAACGTAACTCGGCTGATTGTCATTTATATTAGACAAAGATCGAGTATAAATTTTCATTATTAGTCTGTGGTTAGGTACTGGAAACATTGCGAGACAGTGACTGACAATGTCAATAGTAAAAAATATGGTGGATTCTTGAAGAAAGCGATAAAATCACTTACCTTCTTATTAATTCGCAGTTTTATTCTCCGTCGAAGTTACGAGTATGTTTTTGTATTTCAAAAAAAATTGTTGAAATTTTTTAAATGAATTTGACAAGGATACAAAATGAAACCATACTTAAACGTCTATACAACTAGCAATTTTCATATATCGCGCGTGTACGCCCAGTCTTATAAATTAGTTTTATGACATTATTGACTTATCTAAACACACATCGTTTTAGTGAAATATGTGTGAGCCTCAAACAGTCGAACCGTATCGAAAGTGCATCGATTATACACAATGATAGTAACTGATCAAATATAGAAATGCGAATCGACTGCCTGAGATGTGGTCGCTCGCTTGCACTAAGTTTACTTTAAGAAAAAGAAAATTCCATGAGAGATATAACGTCAGATAACATTATACTACACTAGTCTAGAACCAATGCTGTCGTTAAAGCCTGACCTGACTTTGTAGATAGGTTAGTGTTAAAAACTTTTAGCAATTTCTTATTCAAATGGGTACCAAGCGTCTTTAGAGTTAAACCTGAGGAGCGTCGGAACAAAAACCGATAGATCACATTTTGATTTTTTTTATTTTTATGATGGCAATTGGTTGTTCTCGTACATATCTTGCTCTGTGGTTAACGTAACCTGGTCAAAAACTGCTAAATCCGCTCTAGATCTGGCTTCGAAATACCCGAATCTGAACATAAACCGATAAATACACTAATCGTACTAAACAACGATGGCGATCGGAACAGAAACCGATAAATCCTTACCATTTTTCCTACCAGCGTTTTATCAAACACCGATACATCCTACAGTGTTTTATCAAAAACCGATATATCCAGTTGGTTTGGTCAAAAACCGATATATCCATTTTTTTTCTTTTTATAACTCAACAGGTATTACAGTCACGAATGCCGAATTTAGGTTTCCAAACAGTGGTTCTAACACCAATAAAATGATAAATTTCGTTTAACTCTAAATTAGAAAACCATGAACTTGGCCAGTTTTTTACATTTGTCCACAAAAAACACAAATGTGATTTATCGAGTAAAGAATTGTATTATCTGTGGTTAAGCCATATAGGACCACATAACTCCGCGTTTTTTATAGTTTTCTCTCTTTCAGCCGCTTAGAAGTCTTCATCGCAAGAGCAAGTATACCGTTCGGCGACGACCGCCTCACTAATGCTGAAGAGCGCAAAAGCGGTCGAGAAGTTTTCTCGCTATTGTTAAATGCGCTATTGAGCGGGTCAATGTAGTCTTTTACCTTTAATCGCTATGATAAAAGATTACTAAAGCTAAAAGTCTTTACTGAAGCAAGTGAATAAATGTCGCATTATCTTAACGTTGTTTTTATAAAATAATCACCAAACCTAACCACTCAACCATCAATTAGAGAACAGATAAAACTATTGCGTAAAGCTACGGCACTCACATGCGCGTACTAAATGCACGTAATGTATCATGCCATAGGCAATTGAACATTCAAACTTCTAACTTTACAAACTGCTCAGAGTTAAAATTTATCGCTCTGAAAGTTTTTAGTCTGTAGCATAAAGCTCGGGTGGGTTCATAATTTTATCAGTGAAGTAGGTAGCGAAAAGTCGGGCTGGGAAAACAAAGTATATGAGAAGATGGAAGAAAGTGTATTTTAGGATATGACTCTTATTTTGAACGACTTACAGACAGTAATGCTTTCGTTTAGTGTATATGGAATATTGTCGAAGTCTGCGTATACGCAATAGCGACATTGACAGTCATGTGGCCAGCTATCGATGTGTCAACGAACTTAGTATGTACCAATTCGATGGGATCTTTGAGTGTTGAATGACGTGAGTCACAAATTGAGGACTCTGACGCGTCAACTTGAAAATTAACTGACGATAAGTTGTGGACTATTGCATAATGAAATCATACTTATCGGGAATGGTTCTACATTATTGAGAAGAACGAAGTATTGAGTATATTGAAAAAATCGGCTAAGTGTGATAGTATTATATCTATTCTGTGATAGTAGGTATCCGGCCACGAAATCATTGTACTAAAGCGAACATTATATATTTAAAAGTAATATTTAAAATATTTAAAAAACTGTATGTATAAAAAGATAAGAGAAAAGATAAATAAAAACTGTCATTCATTCATGTTTACAAATAGTAAACAACATGTTACAAAAATACCCCTAATGCCGAATATGGTATATAGGGACCATCAAACTGATCAACTTTTACTATGGGACCAACTCAGAAAATCGCGAAAAAAAAATCTGCTGTTTCATACAAAAATTAAAATCGAAAATATCAAAATGTATGAAACAGCTGGTTTTTGTTTCGCGATTTGAGAGTTGGTCCCGTAGTAAAAGTTGTTCAGTTTGATGGTCCCTATATACCATATTCGGCATTAGGGGTATTTTTGTAACATGTTGTATATTCTGGGTAGCGCAAACCCAGAATATCCTGCATTTTTGACATTTGAAGTAATCGACAATGATTTGTAAAAAATATTTTCATAGGATGCTTAATATATTTTGCACTCAAACTGTTAATCACATTAACACAGCGATTTTAACTGTGGAACAAAAACAGATTTAATGGGTCATGACCAGTTAGACGGTAATCTAATTAACAGACAAAACAATAAATTACGTTTAGAAATACTAAAATAGTACCTAGTTAATCAAAACATTTGGCTAAGCATTTAAGACTACTTATTTTTATAGCACTTGAATTTGGTTATGCCCGTAACATTTTAGCGCGCCTAATCAGAAGGCCTAGTGCGAAAAAATATCACGATAATCGGATGATGTTCGTCCTTAATTTTAAATCTTATTCCGTAGGTAATAATGACATAAATTCCAATGTCGTCCGTATATCGTAATTCGGTCTTCGGAATAGGTCCTCAGGTAGCACACACGACCACAAAAACCACAGATAATACTTACAACGTTCAGGAATCTAACCGGACTCATCCTTCCCAAAAAAGGAGGTTTATTATTATAATTTCCAACCAACTTAAGTAAAAAAGATAAAAAAACGGTGAATTAAAGCTCTTAAGAACAGAAGTCGACCTTAAAACAATAATCAATATTGATGTGGTGACGTAAAACACTATAAAGTTGACGTGCTAAGAAGAATCCCTTGTTCAGATTGTTTGAGGAGTGAATTCCTTAACACTGCCTCTTTGCAAACATAGTAAGCAAAGGGTCGAGCGTTTGACCTCCCTTCGCGGTCAAGGGACCTCCGTCGCAGGATCCAAAGGTAATAATAGCGAGGAACGCCGTGGTCAGGGGCCTTACTTTTTGCAAAAGTCCTTACAATTTAGTTTTCTTAAGAGGCCGTATACGATTTGCCGCTCTCTCGCGCCTTCATGTTTTCTCAAGATTTCTTAAATCTGAGTGCGTAATAAAAAATGTGATCCCCTTATTAGACGCAATATAAGATTACCGACATTTTAACACATATTTCAGTTTCGTGTTGTTGAAGTACAAAAATTTGTTGTACTTCAACAACAGGAACCTGAAATCTATGTTAAGTTGTACTTAATTAAGAGCTCTATTAACTATGACGGGTTACTGAATTAAGCTAAGAAAAAATATAATAAAGCATCACAGTAACCATATAAAGTTTACAGCCTTCAATTTTGAAAAAGTAAAAAATCTATGTACCGTAAAATTGTAGTTTATTGAGATTTTACTGGGATTTTGGTTGACAATGCTTAAAAATTTAAAAATTGCTGTGTTTCGACAAGTAAGATAGACAGTTCCTCAGTGATGAGGATTCCGGGCATCGGGCATAGTGCGCTTCCACTTTCAGCCTCATCGTCACTTAACATCAGGTGAGATGAAGGCCAAGTACTATCCCGTTGTGCATAAAAAAAGATCTAAATGGGTTTTGTTTAATTAAGTGTCAATCAAGTTGCTGCACACACCATAAGTATGTGCTTAAGGTTAGCCATTCAGAAATAACACCTCCAAGGATTTTAGTTTACGGTGAATAACAAAAGGATCCCAAATTAACATCCATTAACACTTTTTACTCATCGATTTAACTTTGAGTTCAATAACACAGATTCCATAAAATGTCTCAACTTAAGGAAATCGTGGTTGGTGACCACAAGTTCGGAAAATTTCAAGGCAAATTGTGACGGCAATGTAATCATTATCAAGTTAGTTCTCAGTAGCCATCAAACGGTCATTTCTATGGATGATTATGTTCAAGTAATAACAAGTGGTGATATCAAATGCATAGCACAGATGCATACAAAACAGCCATACATATTTTAAATTAAAACCAGTACATGCATCATAGTAAGGCCAACTTGTGTAGATGTAAAATTTGTAGTCGGGAATTTTCTTAACAAATATATTTGGTAAGACCTGTAGTATCTAATTAATGCAAGCGCACGCTTCGCTCGGAACTTAACATTTTCGTATGCGGCATGTCGATTTTCAAACGACTGTGATGATTAAGCGAATGCTTTTAAACACTTTTACATTAGATCATGAAGCAATCACGTTCTAAGGATACCTTGTTCAGTTGTTTGTGTAGTGAATTCAACCGATCCATATATCCGACCCAAGGTTCAACATATCAGAGCAACAATATAATGGTTATTGGGGATGGCACTGCGCAACCGCACGCCAGAATAATTACACACAAATATCTAACAAAACCGCAACATATAGAGATGCCTTCGACGCTCATGTGAGCCTTCCTTCAAGAATGGGTTTTCAACCTTGAATTATCTGCATTCTACATTAAGTTTATATGGTTCACTAACAATCACATATACTTTCATTTTTTGCAAGTGTACTGTTTTTTAAGTTTACTAGAAAATTAAATAAATATTAGACATGATCCCAAAGTAGCAAAAGCATAAATAATATTAGAAAAAATACTAGAAAAAATCGACTCACCCGTAGCACCTCAGACGGGACGGTGAGTCGGTGAGTCGCTACGGGTGAGTCGATTTTTTCTAGTATTATTCCTAATATTATTTATCCTAATATAAAAATAGCATTGTGAATGCGAAAAATCTAAATTTAATAGCAAAAGCATGTCATGGAAAACGAATACAACAACGGTAGTATTTGTAGTACAAGAGGAAATAGATAGTTTCTCTACATTAACCGAAAGTCCCAGCGTTCTCCTACAGTCGTTTCGCCTTTGGACTGATCGCCAATAGGACGTTTCATTTCGGAGAGATTCGCCGTCAGAACCATTCACCCATGCGACGTTTCGCCGACAAAATTATTCGTATATGTGGCTGTTTCGACGACAAGACTTGTCAACTATGGACTATTCAGCGATAGATCGCTCCGTTTACGATTGTTTCAACTACGTAAAGTTGACCGGGGTTCAAACCCTCAGAGACCGCTGCACTATGAACATCGTTACATTACTTCAAGGTTCAAGGTGTCGCCATCTCTGAGGTCCCGGGTTCGATCCTCGGTTGGGTCAATTTTAGAAAACGAACTTTTCTATATTGGCTCAGGTCTGGGTGTTTGTGATACCACCGTTGTCTCTGATTTCCATAACACAAGTGCTTTAGCTACTTACTTTGGAATCGGAGCAATGTATATGATGTTGTCAAATATTTATTTATATTTATAGTATTTATTAGTATTTTAAAATGTAGACATTGCTTCCGACCGAAAGAAAATAGTAAAGTATAATATAATATCATAAAAAAGTCATTTATCTTAATAGAAAATCGTATAACTGAATTTTCAAGCGGAAAGGACTCAAATCCACCATTTTCGACGTCAATTTAAATTTCAAAATATTATTATACTGAATTTTAGGAGCTTAGATCTGCATATAAAATGTTAATACCTATGGCTAAATATATTTTGAAAGATATCGTTCAAGGTTTTGAGTATTATCCATGAACTAACTCCTTCTACCATCATAAGCCTCATTTTATGATTATGTGATAGACGTTATTTAGAATCATGAGTTCATGAAAGATAAAACACATTGAATCATTAAATTAGTAATAATAAATTCATAAAGAAATTAATCTTCAATTTCTCAAAAATAATGACTCTTATCATTTATTTGCATGAGAAGGTGATGACATCAGAATGCTGTAATGAGACAAAGACACAGTCATTATTTGGGAAAGACATTTATGATTTTGTGAGTATAATTCATGTCTCATACATACTCGTGTATGTCTTAGTATCCTTGAACTTAAAACCCTTTAAGCAAAAAAATCTGCACAGTCATACAAACTGAAAAACGTCAACGCCCCTAATTTACGTTGATAAGCAAATCGCATAGACCAATGGCTGTTTCTTAAAAGTTTAATATCCGACCGAGGTCACATTAATTTCATATTGCTAAAAAACAAAACGGATTTTTTCTCTTTATACTAAATTAATCGCAGAAAATCTTTTTTCTTAAAAGTGAGTAGGTTTCACCAAAATACCATTAAAGTGACCAAAAGTAAGTACTCAAATTCATAACTAACAAAAATGTTGAATCGATAGAGGTTTTCGAAGATAAAATTAACTTTTTGCATGTATGCATTGTTTATTTTTCAAATTAGCAGTTCACATATTTTAATCCAAAAATACTATTTGTTGCCAGTCAGGCTTTTAGTTAAGATTATCTTTGATTTCTATCCGGATACAACACACTCAAAAGGATTTTTAGATGATAAAATAACACAGCAAAATGTAGTCAGTATCAGCAATTTCAAAGTCATGCCTACCTCTCATTTATATAATACTAGACTCTCATTTACCCTCCTCATGAATTATATCATAAGTCAAATTAAAAATAATTCAAACGTAAGTAACTTACGTAATTATTTGCAGATTTTATAACTAGCTTCAGCCCGTGTCTTCGTCCGCATGGACATTCGGAAAATCCCTAAGAAACTTTTGACCGAGATAAAAAGTATCTTATGTTTTAATCCAGGTTACAAACTATGTGGATGCCAAATTTTATCCAAATCCGTTCTGCCGTTTTTGCGTCATTGAGTAAGAAACATCCAAACTTTCACATTTATAATATTAGTAAATAAATAAATAAATATAAATATTTGACAACATCACATACATTGCTCCGATTCCAAAGTAAGTAGCTAAAGTACTTGTGTTGTGGAAATCAGAGACAACGGTAGAAAAGTTCGTTTTCTAAATTGACCCAACCGGGGATCGAACCCGGGACCTCAGAGATGGCGACACATTAAAAACCGGTGTACAAAGCCACTCGACCACGGAGGTCGTCAAATATGTATATTCGTAGAATGTGCCAATAAATGACTACACTTGACTGCAAAAATAATTTGAATTCTGCAGTCATGTCATACTTGCAACAAATATTTTGTTGCACTTCTTTCCCGGAATGCAATTCAATCGAAGGTTTTGTTGAACATGATTACTACTATGCAATGTTCTCAGTATTTTAATCAATTCGTTGAATTCTATTTATAAAGTTTGTCACAATAAAGCACTGTAATGCCATGAAAAATATATCGCTTCGCTTATAATTGACCGAGCAAGCGCGATGCGCGGGCGAAGCGTCTCTGCTTCTGCTTGGGAAAAAAATATGTCGTATGTCTCTTAGAGTCGCATTTCTCATCCGATTCTCATGTAATTTTATGAGCAGGTTCGATAATGATACATATTTATTTTGTCGATTATTTTTGTTGCAAAAAAAATCATCCATTCGAAAAATTATCAAAGTAAGAAGCACCATCTAGCTTCGAATAGATTGAATAAAAGAATACCTAACCTACCAAACAGCACAGTACTACTTTCCAAAAGCGGTGTCAACCTCGTTGCGACATCTATTAGATAAATTTTTAAACAACATAATTTGAACGAAGTCTATAGCTCACTGAGCCACTTGTGTGAATAGGTAACCCTTAAGTTCATAAAGGAAAAATTAGAGCATAATTTTATTTTTAAACATTACATCAAAAACTGGTCTCTTTTAAATGCTGCTCATACTTTTCCCTGAAGCAAATTAGCAATCAAGATTAAATTATGACTAACATATGAGATAAACTTAATATTCATATTATGGCCCTATTTCATTGTACATACAAGTAATTTCAATGCTCTTTCTTTATTTTTTTAACAAGAAAGCTTCTCTTGTTTCGACATGTGGGTAGTTTGAAGTGCGGGTGACTATATTAAACACAAATGTCATGTCTATTAGCAAGAGCTAATAGTATGCAAAATATAATAGGCCTATTATAGACACCAACAGACTTCTAATAAGTGATATTGTTATATGATTAACAAATGAAGACTTTCTAAACTAGTTATGACAAGCCCACACAATTTTTTATCACTTTCGAGTATCAATTGTTTAGTGTATTCAAAAAGTCATCCTCTCCCTTCACCCATCTTTGACTGGCAACAAATCTGCGTTTTGTGGTTTAACTAGTTTCGGCCCGGGATTTCATCCGCGAGGGATTCCACTTTCCATGAGAATTTAGATAATTCCTTTCTTGGCAGATGGCTATGTCAGAATAAGTTACCTTTCATCCACAATACGGTTTAAAATAACAACTGTGCACGCAGACAAAGTTGGTGGATGGCCACGTCAGAATAACTTATCTTAAGCAAAGTTTCATTCAGGCCGTGCGTGTGCGAAGTCGAATTGGTCAGTAAGTCAGTTTTTCATAAGTATAGATTGTCCAGATTATTTTAAAATATAATAGAGAAAGGAGGGTTAAAGGGCAAGTCCAGACTTTACGGTCGCAAACCCCTAAACCTAAATACTAATCGTTGAATCAGCAAAATATAAAACGCTAGATCGCGTGACGCCAAATGTAGGTGACACGGCCGTATCGAGGTTGTGGTCATACAATTAATCCTATTTGTGCGAAGCCCCTGTGATCCTATATAAGATATCTATACAAAGCTACATCGAAATCGTTTGCATCTCTTTGAGAAAATGTTTTACCAATTTTTTTTTTCCGAAGAGCCATAGATAGAGCCGACGATGATATTCTATACTAACTAGTCTAATCTAATACTAAATAATATACTAGAAAAAAAAATAGGACTCGCACCAGGACACATTAATAATTTAAATGCCCTGTGTTAATATGAGGAAGTCGTCTTCTTTTGCCGTTTTTCAATCCATGTCTCTTTTTAATAATAAATAAATTTCATCGCCAGAACACTTCCTTAAATGGATTTCATTTTAACTTTGTATAATATTTGCCACGTGACAGCCATTTAATTCAGTATACATTGTTCTCGTTTACAAGGTCGTCTCTGTGTGGACATCATAACATAACAAACTTGTCTGGAGTGAAAATTAATGGCATGAAAACAAACATATTCATATTATTTAAAAATTTATTAAGAGCACGACTATGTTCGATGGGTAAAAAAAGGTCTTCTCTGTTAAAACTCTCTGTACAAAAATTAATTACGAAAATATCAAAATGTATGAAACAGCTGATTTATTTTTTTCGCGATTTCAGAGTTGGTCCCATAGTAAAACTTATTCAGTTTGATGGTCCCTATCTACCATATTCGGCATTAGGGGTATTTTTGTAACATATTGTATACTGACGTTTATCTGATCTTAATTAATTTATATTAACAACATAATATACTATATTTGATTCTAAGGCTTTAATATTTAATTTTCTTCTTGTTCTTGTTTTGTACCAAATAGGTATACTTTTTTTCTAATCTTTTATTCTAAATGCTTTGGACAAACCTGTTGAGTATTTGTACATTAATAAATAAAGAATCTTGTAGAAGCCAGTCTCTTGAATATTCATTAAGAACCTTGACCAACAAATTCGTCTGAGCTGCAGTCCAAGTGACGTGTTCAATAACATTTATGCTAATTTGAATTTCACCCATAATACACCGATATACTTAGAAAATCCCGTTCACTGATAAAACTTACCATGCTAACTATCAAATGTTAATGATGTAAATTATTTGTATTTTTTCTATGTAAATATGTGTTACAAACGCTTTTGATAATACAACCTTTAGACATTAAACTGGCTGTATAATCCATATCAAGATGAACGCGTGGGTATGAAAAGAGTCAAACTTCCAATAAAAGAATTTATTACGGATGATTCCAAAATCAATTCGAATACAAATCTCACAATATATTTCAACAAACAGTCATTCAGACAACGAATGAACTTGAAACCGGCAGTTAAGATAATCGTGCAGCTGTTAAAAACCGATGGAATGCCACCGTAAATTCATGCAAATGTCAATTTAGAAATCAGAAGAGCGACAACAAAGAAGGAGGAAAATAAATTTCCCATCTAAATTGAATCGATCGATGTCACTTTCTTTGGCCCCAACCTACAATTTTCGGAAGTGCCTACAATATGTCGTCGAGCTAGTTTAAGGTCTGAAGATAAATAGGAAGTGTCAACTTGACGCCCGAGTAGTAAACGTTATAAGCTTTTAACTTGAAAACTAATTGATATTTTGAGAAAGTAACTTCGTCTCACGTTACATATAAACCTTTTGTTTCCAAGATCTGATAAGAGACAATCTGGAATTTACGTTACAACAAACATACGAATATACTGGAAATATGTTTTCCGATAAAATAAATGCATATTTAAAAACTGACAATATTTTGATTTCTTTTAACTATTTCACCGTTACTTTTCTCCTCCATTTATGTTGAAACCATGTTGCAACTATTGATCTAGCGACGACTATTTCAAAATCATTATTTAATATAGAAGTCACATTTTATCGTTCTTTCAACAAATCCATTGACGTTATCGGACATAGAATCTTTAAAACTAGGATTGCGACTTCATTAAAATTGCAAATTCTCTAAAGAAACAAAGGCGAAGACTATTTATTATACTTTATTTGACATATTACTGCAAATTCCGTAGATATGTATCTACCTCCGTGTAGATACCCATAACTATTTGTCGAAACAATAATTTATTGTCCATATATGCTAATAGCAAGACTACTAGGCGACATAAGCTGGTTTTATGGAATTTTCATTGGTTTCTTTATTGTTTTATTTGGGAATTTAGAGATAATACATATCTAAATTCTAAGGTATGATGATAAAAGAAAACTTATTGTTTCGAAAACGTTTTAATGCATTCAGATTAAAGTACATCCTCTAGATTCTGTAGTTTAATAAAACATTGATGTCACAAGTAAAGATAAATTATGTAAGCCTGGCTAGCCTTGCAATTCAGTTATGACATATTTCGATTTGAAGATCCTAAATATTTTCTTAAAATCAGTAAACAAAAAGATAAAACTAAACAAATCAGACTAAGCAAAGTACTAAAACACGCATAATACGTAGGTACTAATACGTACGTAGTTCCACTCGGTCGAATCATCTACTATTTATGACGTCTGCAATGACGCCGCTTTTATCCATAAATTTTATGTGTGCCACACGAAAACTCAGACAATTAAACTAGTGTAGACGTAATCATATGCAAATTGGCAATTTACAATCAATATTGTGAGCCGTTTCGCTCAATTATCGTAATTTTATTAGAAGCTTTATCTGAATTCACGTCGTTGAAACTGTGTTGTATTTTATGGCAGCTTCTGTGGACATAGCAACAGACTCTAGTATAATAATGGAATTATCATTATAATAAATTAGAGCGTTAATATGATTGTTTCTACATTTATGCACCATAAAGAGACGGGACGAACCATATTTGTCAAGCGGATTTCGAAATATTATTGAAACTTTTGTTTTGGATTTTTACTTATATAGACATGGCGCTCACATTTATCATAATTTTATTGTTCTCGTCTGTCAAATTTGCTTTGAGGCGATTGAATTTCGGGTTGTCGCATTATTTTAAGTTATTAGAAATTACTTTGAGTCGGATGCTTCAAGGCAGGTTTCTAGGCCCTTAACTATTTAAAATACATGTCAATGTTTACTCCTAACTTATCAATAGAGAAATAATAATAACAATTTACCTTCCGAAATACCGTCTGTTTTGTATTCATAGTGAAGGACCAACCGGTGTGTCCACCATTGGTATGCCCGCAGGCACGCTCAATCGATTTACAGCTGATTTCAATTTGTAGTTAACGTACGTGGAACGAATATTAAATACCTATGTTATGTAGTGTTACAATTGAATCGTACTTTTAGAAGACGAGGAAACGGGAAACAGTTGACTTAGTTACTTGCAGCCTGAATCTAAATGCAAAACTAATTTTAATAAAACCTAAAGTAGCATGTGATCTTCTTAGTCGTTTCGCTCTTGGCAGAGCGGTCGTGCATGTGATATGGTACTCTTTTCATCTTACGATAATGTTACTTCGCTGTTTAATAATATAATAATAGCCAGCTACACTAATAACATCATTATGATAATTGTTCCAACAGAATTATTAAGCGCTTTATACGCGAAGCTTCAGGAAGCAAACTGTGATTGACATCGAAGGAATTCCACATGTGATTTTATTTATAATGATTTAATAATATTAATGATGTTTGACATATCAAACCTAAGTGCTTTGTGTAATCTGATTGATTACTTGTAAATGATATGTTAATGTATTGTTTCAATCTAAATACCTTTATGTATGAAAAGCTTTGCTAAAAAAATGCCGGGGGATCACACGTAGCAAGTGCTAGTCTTCCTTCCATATATCCCGTATTTATACAGTTATTTTAAAACGCTATCGATAACAATATCTCCTTACATGTCTCTATATACTATTTATTCATCTGACTGTACTGTAAATAAAAGATACAACAAATTAACTAAACAAACAGTCAAATCACTTATCGTTAACGCACAAAATAATGATCGCTCGAGTTAGTCAAAGACGCTAAACTCTGTCGGTAGTTTACCGCGGTGCTCCGACGAGGCGCCAACGTCACGTTATCAGTTTGAAGCCTCTTTGAATTGCCGCGGTTTCGGATAGGGTTGTGATTGTGACACACCGAGATTATTTATAATTTGATAACATAGTATAGAGTAATTTTTATATTAGCAACAACCGCGTGGACAATTTATGTAAAATGTTGAATCGCTAGAATAGAGAACTAGTAAGTAAACAAAACAATTATTAGAATAGTGTATCTTACGGAAATAAATAGAACGAAGTGAGTTTTATAAGAAAAATAGCGGCCGCCTTCAATTTCATCTGCGTGGACAGTTATTTCTATATCCCTCGGGAACAGTCTTTTTTCGGGATTAAAGGTACCTCATGTCCTTCTCTTTACCCCTGACAACGTGTATGCAAAATTTCATGATGATCGGTTGAGTAGTTAAAACGTGAAGGCGTAACAAATAAACAAACGAACTTTCGCATTTATAATATTAGTAAGGATACTAGCTTTCCGCCCGCAGCTTCGCCCGAGTGGACGGGTTATATCGTGCAGGCGGAGACCAGGGAGAGTACTCTAAGCTCTTAAAGATATTGAAGTTATGTTGTGACAGAGACAGAGCTATACATCGCGTATAGCGCCATCTCACTTATGATATTACTTTGATGTTACTTTTGATAGTCACAGTAAGGGGGCAGTGCCCAACAGCGGAATAAGAAGTAGCCTATGCTCTTCCTTCCCCAAAGTCCCATCTATATCTGTACCAAATTTCGTCAAAATCGTTCCAGTGGTCTAAGCGTGAAAACATAACAGACAGAGTTACTTTCGAATTTAAAACATTAAGCATGGATTAGTAATTAGTTAAGTAATAAATAAGTGATATAAGTAAAGTAAGGGAGGATCACAACCTAAGTACATGCTTGTTAGAGTTTCTTGTGGCTGACTTCTCAACGTAAATCGGAAAATTTTATTTTCCAAGTTATCCGTCGTCGAGATTACGTTATTGAACAATAATTATTATTACGCTGTAAACATTCCAGTCCATAATGAATTTCCTAGTAAGGAATTACGGCGTAACCAATGGATGTTGCAGACTTCGTACATAATTAGCAGGTGGCCGCTACAACTGACAACGATGCAGTGCGACAACAAACAAGCAAATTTTCACAAGTCACCGATTTGCGACTTGTAGGTACACCATCAAAAATAGCATAAGCCAATCTATATTACTTTGAAGGTACATACCAGCAAACAACAGTTTCATTTGGTGAAACCTGCCAGCTAAACCACATTCTATGAATTGGAAATGGCGTTTTTTATTAACTATTTGGACTTAGTTAATTAATTATGGACTTTTGTTTTTATCCTATAATAAGTAACTGATTTACTTAACTCTTTGTTATTAAGTTCAAAGTTTATTATTGACTTTTTATTTAAACAACTTAAAACAGAAGAATAATAAAAGTTAAGTTACTTTTATTATTCTTCTGTTTTAAGTTGCTTTAAACTACTTTTCATACAATGTTTGTAGAACATCATATACAAATCTTGATGTACGAAATCTTTGTATTGTTTCCATTAATAAACTTGCACTCAGTGCATTACTTGCAGTGGTTCGATCTACAGCTCCCATTCGCTATCTCGATTGTTTTGCATATCTCGCACTAACTACGCAACAGATGCAAAACAAATTAAGGATCAAATGGACTCGGACCGCTCTTTCACTTACTTCCTACGGCAATATAAAGACAAATCCATTATGCAATTTACGCAAGTCTTATAAGTATTAACTTACAATCCCTTACTTGAAAAATTACGAACTAGACCCTTAGAAAGATAATTTTTTTGACTAATATTATAAATGTGAAAGTGAGTTTCTTTTGTTTACACGTCTTAACTACTCAACTGCTCATCATAAAATTTTGCATTACACGTTGTCTGGGGTAAGGCAAACTGGCACCCAGAAAAAAAACACTGTTCGGTATAAAATAACTATCCATGCATACGAAGATTTGGGTGGCCGCTAGAACTAAAAATCAAAATTGATCCAAAAATCGAACATAGTAAGTTTCTTACTATTTCGAAAAAAGAAAGCTGTCTTGTCTGGAAAAAATGAAAATAAAAAAATCTTTATTCAAACAGACTTAGAAATGAAGTGCTTTTGAATTGTCTTTATTTTCCTACCGTCGTGAAATATCGTGGGTAATTGTGTATTCAAAATTAGGTAATATATTTATGCTATATTGGAATTGATTATTAGAACCAGTTTTGTCTATCAGACCGACTACTGCTATACAAATTGGAAGATTAACCTAAACCAAAAAAAACATAATTTCATGAACACTATGGAATTTTAATTTTCAATGTTTCTCTCAACTCACAAATGTCGATCACCACCCGTCAAGTTCCTTTCCCATTGTATTTTCGATAAGCGCTTCTCCGTTTTGAATTTACATCATTTTGTCATGAGTCTATGTGAAAAAAATTGATTCGGCATCATAATTCAATTATGGCCGTCCTTGCTGACGAGCAGTCCATCAATCACACTTTAACTGTATCAGGTTTTTATCGGGTACGTCTTAAGAGGCCGCCGTACGGTCACCAGTAATATGTCAGTTTTTTTATTTAGCTAATTGATCACCGTGACTAACTAACACTCGCATTAACTATGGCTCACTGTGCAGTCCGTTGTGGATGTAGGAAATAACGAACCGAGAGGCTTAGCGAATTGCATACTTACCACAACATATAATTATGTATAGGTAAAAACAACATAACAAAAAACCAACGTTTTTATATTTCTTATAAACAAAGTACTATTTACATACATAAAGACGACTGAGACATTCCAAAAAATCATCTAGCACACATCTTGTTTCTTTTGCTGTACAACTGATTTACAACTTATATACTTTTTTTAATATATATACTATTATACATAGTAACACCCAGACCCGTCACAAAAAATTAAATTTAACTTTTTTAATTTCTGCCCGGCTGGGAATCGAACCCAAAAAATCATCTAGCACACATCTTGTTTCTTTTGCAATACGGTAACGAAAATGGTTTTGTTCCTTTAAGCTCACTTTGATCAGTGAGTAAAAAATGCTTTTGATGATAAATCGTTTAATCAAATTCTGTGACATTTATCGCCAGTTTCATCCCACGATAACCGATCAACAAGTTCATTGTCTATGCGTTTTATGCAAGGCAACAATTAAACATTGTTTATAATTACCTCGATTAAGATTTCATCTTGATAACGGAGAGTTATGAAGAATATCATCGTGTGGACTTGTTCATTGGATATTGGCATAACAGACATAACTTAAGCTAGTTTTCTGATTGGACGTATAAAGATGACTACTAAAATTTTTATAAAAATTAAATCAAACATAGTATTTGTAGTGTTTATTAATAGCTTTTCAAAGAGTAAATATAAATATATAAATATTTGACAACATCACATACATTGCTCCGATTCCAAAGTAAGTAGCTAAAGCACTTGTGTTATGGAAATCAGAGACAACGGTGGTATCACAAACACCCAGACCTGAGCCAATATAGAAAAGTTCGTTTTCTAAATTGACCCAACCGGAGATTGAACCCAGGACTTTAGAGAAGGCGACACCTTGAAAACCGGTGTACAAAGCCACTCGACCACAGAGGTCGTCGAAGAGTTTATTTTTTATTTTTACACGACTGCCTAAAACAGTGCCTGTATTATGAGTTTGCACAGTTACGTTTACTATACTTGATGGCGACTGTAGTAAGCATTTTGGTATGCAATTTGGCACAGCGCCACTAAAGGTAACTAAATTATGACACAAATTTCACCTACAGTCGCTATCGAGTATAGGAAGCGTAAACTCATAATACGCTTACAGGAGTGAATTGTGTTCATGTTATGTTTGTAAGTTTTTTTTGTCAAAGGGTAAGGGACAAGGACATGTTGGTCTAGCCCCTTTTCTACTCATGAGTGATATATCATTGATAAGGAGTTATAAGACAAATATTTGCTGCTTACATACTATTCATCAATCGTTAGTATTTTCGGAGTCATAAGTCATTAAAGTTGTAAAATTGTTGACATCTGAGCGTTATAAATAACTCCTAAAATACTTATAGATGATGTTTGTTGTCATACAATGTTGCAAATTTAAAGACCTTTCCAAGATGTGACTCGATGGTAGAGGCGATCTATTATCATCCTTTGGATGCGTGGGGTATCTTTAGAATCCTTACATCAGCTCGAGTGAAACTGGCTATAGATTTTTTGAAAAAAAAAATCAATATGGCGGTTGCTTGACGCCATTTTGTAGCGTGAAAAAAAAATATTTCTTCCATTCTTATAATATGGGTATCAAATTATAAGCACATTCCAAAACGATATAATTTGTGACTAAAACGTGAGAAATAATAACATGAGTACACTGCCAAAAAACGAACTAGTAAAAAGTAAAGAACAAGTGACTTTGCAGTCGTGGGACTTATTAGATTAAAAATTGCTCCCACAGACTGTTCCCACGGTCTCCCGACTGCAATGACAATTTTATTTTACTTCTTAGTTCGTTTTTTTGGCTGGGCAGTCGAGTTTTTAATATAGTTTTGAAACTGTTTGTTTTTTAATTAATGTATAATAAACGATTGTAGTTTCTCTAAAATGTGTATGATTCGGTTTTTTTAAATACTTCGATTCATACATAGAAGTTAGTACCCATTTATTTACTCTTTTCCCGAAATTAAATTCACGTCACAGAAAGTAATTTACATGAATTTCTCTCATCCATTGAAAACTACAGCAAAACTGGGCAACGGTTTACGAGCCTTGTACAATACATTATTATACGGTTCTTGTAAAGGACATATCTGTGTAAATGGTGGGTGATGACAACATATTCATGACAATAAGTGCGAAGACGCCCTAAGAGAAAACTGTGAACGGTACTCACATTCCTAAATATTATAAAATGTTGGTGCAATTTTGTAACTGTTAACTTGTGTAAATTAAGCACGTTATTCCATCTAATGCACAAAACATAACATTACTGTTGCCGAGCCGGCCTCCTTTTTACTACTTTATGGTTTTTTACTTTAACTTATATTTTTGAATTCCGTACTTTTTATACTATAACATATTTTCCTTGTTTTGTACTCTGTGTTTTTTCTTATATGTGTCAAGTCGTGCTCATCAGTTTTTCAATAAAAAAGTACATTTACAAATAATTAACTCTAGAAACCCACTTAGCTCAGTTTCAATTACATTGTGCAATTCTTTAGTAAATGATATATGAATTTAGAGCAGAAAGGAAAGGGGTAACTGATTGAAATACTACGATAATAAATAATAAATAAATAAATGCCTGGAAAATTTCACACAGCGCTATCTAGCCCCAAACTTAGCAAAACTTGTGATATGGGTGCTAGACAACTGATATACAACTTATATACTTTTATGAATAATTATATACTTATTATACAAAGTAACACCCAGACCCGTCACAAAAATTTAAATTTAACTTTTTTAATTTCTGCACGGCTGGGAATCGAACCCTCTCATGTTTTAGAGCAGGCGTGATAGCGGTCAAGCCTTTGCCTGTCTATCATTAAAAAAAACGAGTATTGAGATACCGGCAATCTAAAAGCTAATCGAATCGTAACGTAAGATTGAAGGAAAAAGATGTGAGGCAGTAGCCCAAACATTGGTCAGACAACATCGTGCTGCGCCAAGCTGAAGACCGCAATAGGTGGAAACACCTCAAGACCTGTATGAGACCGAGTCACGATCGCCAACTATGAGGGAACAACTAAGAAAAGAGGAGGTAAGTCAGTGAAACAAAAACCGATCAAAATTATAAGTATTCCACTAGAGTTGACTAGAGCAACTGAGCGAATAGCATCTTAAGTTATCCACTTGTATTGCTTTAAAAATTTTAAATACTTAAAGCAAATTGCGAAAATATACTTTAGTAGCTATTCACTCAGTTTCTCGAAGTGGAATACTTCCAAAATTAAGCTTGCATAATTTTTAAGTCAGATAACACAAACGTTTGTTACCTTCATTCACATACAATAGTTTAAAGAGGACTTCCCCGAAACATTACTCGCTAGCGGCGTTAAAATAAAAAACGGTATATTTATATGTGCTTAACAAAGTCACGTGTGCTAATTCAAATTCTCTAACTAAAATTTAAACAAATAAAAATTTCACACCTTAACATCAGTTTTAGGTAGGTACAAATATTTAAATAGGTACCTACTTTTATGTTTAGTTTTACTTTAACATTTAACTTGGCATTCATTTATACTTACCTACATCATTTTTTTCATCACATAGGTACTTGCTAATAGTGAAATCTTAAATTGAAAATCCCTACAGACTGAAAGTTTTTAAAGTGGCTGAGTTTGTTTTTTTTTTAAATATGATCTACAAACCCACCAGAACGAAGGTTGTATGAGTACAACCATCCGACGAAGAAAGCACGAAAAAATCCTGAGCGATGGGCATTTACAAATCACGCCCCACTCCGATGGCGGGAAATAAAACACAATTCTGGGAAATATTTAGGAGTACTATGGACGGCACCATCAAGACCGCTCGTAAAGCTCGCCAGTGCCGGCGCCGGTGGCACTAAATCTTGCTCCAACGCAGTTTTTATCGTTTGTGAAAACTTTATTACGGTAATTTTTTTTCTTGGTAGCACCCTCGCTTGTTAGCTCCTAGCGATTACCTACATTTGTATGGTTTCAGAGCTTTCATCGGTAAATCAGCAAGATTGCTCCGTAACTCTTTAAATATATATGCAATACTTCACTGCTTGTGAATCTGAAGAAGAGACTAGTAAAATAGAATTAAAATAAACAATCATGCGAATTTATAACTATATTTTAAATTAACTTAATGTATCGTATCGACAAGCTTTGCAATACGGACAGACAAACTAACTTATATTTTAAGATATAGACATAGGTATTTTTTGGACGGAGCCTTTAGCTGACGTACGCAGACGTAATCGAATGAATGGCTTAGGAAAGTGTAGCGTAGAAGTTAAAGAACTTAGGTACTAATTATTTATTATTTATGAAGATGCTAATACTTCAACATCAATTCACTCTTCAATGACAATGTAATTTACGCATCATTCTTATTCATAACACTGAAATCGAAAACGTTTAAATTATGTTTGTACAGACAAACCATCTTTAGTATAATCCTACAAGCACGATGCACACAATCACACCCTCCAAGTATTTATCGGCACTTCAAAAATTACTTCATTACTATACATAATTCGTTTATGCTGCTTCGGAAGCAATAAACGCTGTCATTTCGCAAGACATATAAAAGAGATTTACTGCGAAAGTAAAACATGGAATAACATAATAAAGTCTTATTAAGCTGTTCGTATCTCATTGTGAGTCGGCTTTCACATTAACATACTTTTAAATGATATGTGTCGTTTAAAATTATGATTATAAATTGAATAATTTATTCCGTAAAAGGTGTTGCGAGTACTTTGTCATAAAACTAATAAATTATCAGTAATAATGAATCACTTTTGTTTTACAACTCTATCCGAACCTTAATAAAACATCCGAAAAGTGATTTGCGAGGCTTGAGAAAGTAAAAGAATAAATGCATACACTAAATATACACTGGCCTTCAAAACTTAGTACCACACTTTTAAAATTGTAATAACTTTTAAAATACACAATATTTATTTTCGAAATAAAAAGGAATAAACAAGTTCTTTTTTAATTTGAAACGAAACCTTTTTTATTTCAAATCTCTAACTTCTATTGTTTAAAAGTGTGGTACTAAGTTTTGAAGGCCAGTTATTTCACTTTATTTGGCTTGTATATAGATTACACATACCTACCTATACACATACACAGAGATTATAAAATTAAGTGAATTGTTAATCGTCATGAGCAGATTAATTCACTTCCACGTTTTCTTGCACCATTAAGTGACATTGTGAATATTAAATGTGTTGGATTGTAATAAAATAAGTAAAATTTTATGACATGAGTCCCTATGCTGTGTGCGCTGTGTAGTTATAAAAAAAATTGCCATTTTGTGGTCCATTTTTAACTCTTTCTACAAATGAGCGAAATAGACGATTGCGCGAGCGCGTTATTTGATTTATGACAATTGGCAAGAAATTGACCACAGTATTGTGTGTGCAGAAAATTTCTAGAGATACAGACAGAAATTATGTGGTTATATCCACACATAAATTCTTATCCTTTTCATCATCTACTATCGTTTGTACAATAAATCCAAATCCAATCCCCTAAGGCCCACTTGCGCCAAGCTGGGTTAGCAAATTAACCCAGAGTTAGTGCTACTTTTTATGAACAAACTCTGGGTTAAATTTTAACCCAGCTTGGCACAAGTGGCCCTAATAAATTTTTAAGTTTATATGTTTCTCAGTTGGTAATTTTGAAAGCTAGTTCGTGAATAGTAGCGGGAGTGAGATACGGTCTGTCACAAACTTAAAATTAATAGAATAGAATATAATAATTATTTATTTTTAAAAATTATTATGATGAAGACATAAATGCCTATTACTATCAAATGACGAAGGATCGAATAATCAGTAACTGAAGATTGCGACTACTTTAAAAATAGCTGTTTCTCAAGCGCGATGTCAAGCATGCCAGTTTCCACATGATTTTCTAACGGAAAACATAATATAGAATTGGAAACTGGCGAGTCTAAAACTGCCATTCGGGTTCTAGATAATTAATTATGCAGTTTATTGTAGCTTGTTCATATTGACATGTGTCAATGGAAGTTGGAAGTTTCACCGGCGGCGGCTGCGCATCGGCGCGGGAGCATATGATTTGTGAATATTCGTAGGTAGCTTCGAGATTTGATTGATATTTAGATGTTGCGTGTCTGAAGAATGTTGGGAGTAAGCAATCCCAGTGAATTACGAATGTACTTAGATACGAAAACAATGTACTCATTAGAATAAAGAGTACCTATACAATATTTAAGTTTTTCTTAACAGTCTACTAAAAGTGGGAGCAAAGCATATGACCTCGTTATTAAAATCTAATGGCAGCACTGGATTTTGCAATACAACTAGCATTAGTTATGGTTCCACATTACTTCAGTTAACTACTCTTGCGCACACAAACCCAGACCGTTAACGGCTATAATTTTAAAATTTACCATTCCAAAACTAATTACAGACAATAAAAGTTGCTCAACTTAAATATTGGCATGGCGCCCACAACAAAAACAATTCGAGACACTATAAACAACAATTTAAATGGTGTTGTCTGTCTGTCAAATCGTGACCATCGGCGATGCGCAGACGCAGAGTAATAGACGGGGAGCTTAATATTAGTTTCATAACGATTTGTTTGACGCACGATCATTACTAAAGATCGATTTCGATAGTATCGAGAACTCGCTTCCGCATTATTCAAGACCACTCAAGCCCTATTTGTATTAATGCTTTGTTACAGAACAATTCATTTAATAAGTTTTGTTCTTCTTTTAAAAAATCAATACAGGAAATTGTTGTTAGTTTAAGGCTTTTAAGATTAAGGGCCGTTGACAGTGTTCAAGACGCTTTAGCTTACTTCAGAACGTTCGTAATTTTAGAATTCGTGTTAAAAGCTACATCCTAAAGGCTAGCGCATGCTGGCTAGCAAAGTCGCAGACATCATCATAGAAAAACAATAAAACTTCTTACAGTAGTTTTTTAAAACCGCTTTAGAGATTCACGCGTAGAAATCTTCTAATTGGATCGACATAAGTTATTGATATATCTATTATCTATATACAACATGTAACAAAAATACCCCTAATTCCGAATATGGTATTTAGGGACCATCAAACTCATCAACCTTTTCTATGGGACCAACTCTCAAATCGCGAAAAAAAAATCAGCTGTTTTATACATTTTGATATTTTCAATTTTAGTTTTTGTATGAAACAGCTGTTTTTTTTTGCGATGTGAGAGTTTGTCCCATAGTAAAGGTTGATGAGTTTGATGGTCCCTATATACCATATTCGGCATTAGGGGTATTTTTGTAACATGTTGTATGTTATCGGTATCGATGAATATATTTGTGCGTAACCCCACCACAATCGAATCGATAGATTGAGCTCCGATACTATTACTGCAACGAATACTCAATCAAACACGGCAATTACTACGACCGCTTTAGACCAGGATAGGGTATTAATTTCATTGCAGAATAACAGCGCTGTAGACAATCGGTGGATTTGAAACAATTTATTTCATTAATATTGCCGTTATGCAGACCATGTTTCTTCATTAAGACCACCATTCGTCGGGCCGTCAACCGCACAGCGAGATAATTTGCTTTTAATGTTAACATGCTTTTAAAGTTAGGTTAAGTTATGAGAAATTGTAGAGCTTACGCGTAGATAAGTATGGAGTTAAGAATTGAGTCTTAAACAATTTTGTTACATTTATAAGAACGCATCGGTTTTTGGAAACACATGCTCACGTAAGTACATACATTTCAAGAAAGGAAAATTTCTAATCACTAATATTATGACAAATACAATTTTATTGTTATATTATTGTGGTGTTCAAATAAAGCATTATCTTATCTTAAAACAAATAAAACGAATACATCTGACAATCTTATTTATATATACTTTTCTGAATTTACGAGTACAGCAATGCAAAATTGAATGTTTTATAAGAAATAAAGTAGCGTGCGTATAACTGTAATGAGTTTACTACAAAAAATACAATCGTTATAAACAAAAATATTTAAATAAATTATTTTAATAATACTAAACGTGGCTTAAGTAGGAAGCACATCATCTCTCACCTGTTGAACATTGTTTTGATATAAACAATAAATCGTTAATCGATTAATCAAAACACGTTAACGAACGAATGCTCGAATCGATATCATCTGTCATTCGATAAATATCGTGCTGACATTTTGTTTTGCTCAATTGATCTGATGTAATTACGACTATCAACATAAAATACATTTATTGGAATAAGGCTTATAACTGTCGTTTATTAACGCAATAGTATTATGGTTAATTAAATCAAGTATTAAATACATCTTTTTATTATTTGCAATTGAAACTAATAAATGACTAGTGACTTTATCCACTAGTCTGTCAGGAAATTGTTAAGACTTAATTATTTCTATTTAAGCAAGGTAATAAAATGTATGCATACTTGTAAAAGATTTTGCAATTTATAGTTTGAATTAATAATATTTAAACTTTGACAGATATTCAAAGAAGTCAGTTTTTCTATAACATCGTCAAAGTATGTATTATTAATTTTTAGACAAATCATAGATATTTTTTTCTATTTGGCAATGTAATTGAATTGGCGGTAACAAACGGCACGTTAAATCATTCGCGGCGCAGGCGCAGGGGCGTGCTGCCAATTTGCCATGGCTCCTTCGTATTAATCCAAGCTGTTATAACCGGCCTTAATCAGAGGTGGTAAAAGCCACCCACTGTGTGTTTTACATTGAACGATAAAAGTTACCCACTTGTTTTAAATTCAAATAGTGAATAGGTACTTGTTCTTTAACTCTTTATTGTTACAAATCTAAAAATAGGTTTTAGTTTAAGAATAAATAAGTTTGATTGATTGCAATTTCACTGTCTTTTCTTCCTGGGAAAATCGTCACCTATCCAGTCTATACATTGGTCATTTATGTACCTACTATTTCATAAAAAAAACCGACTTTATAGTGTCTAAATTCTTATTTTCATACTTATAATTAGTGTTTCTTTGCAATAAATATACAAACGAAACTATATCTACGTTAACTCTCATAAATTGCAAAATAATTAGAAATAAACACAAATAATCCAATAGCGATCAGTTATCTTCCCGGGATTAACTTCAGATTATGTAAACAATTATCTTCCATTTATTAAACAATAAAATGGTTTCATTACTTATGATAACGTTATTGAGGACAAACAAATAATCGCTTTTAACATAAACAACTGCGAAATAAATTAAATGCAGGAAAAAACACAAGTCAAGTTTAATTTACTGTAATGTCTACATTTAAATGTTTGGTATTTTTCAAAACAGATGTATAAGGAGATCTGATAAAATCGCTCGTATAAGAGCATGTCTTTGCGTAGTAAAATTTTTACAAGCTCACAATTACTGGTTTAATTGCAACTTGATATGCAATAAATTAGTATTTTTATTATCATTGAAACAGACACTTTAGATGGTCGAAGACATGCCGATTACTAATTAAATTGTATGAATATGATGATTATTTAGTAAGTATGGCACAAACATAGTTTTATTAAAGATAAATAGTATTTAACTGGCACTATTTATATGCTACAACTACTGTAAAATATTAGGCCTATGAAATTGGTGTTTTTTTTTCACACACAGTGAACCTCATAACTTTTGTGATTTAAAATATTTATCAGTTGCCGGATATTACATAAAATTTTGTCCATAGCCGTTAACTATCAGCATTATCAAAGTATTTTATCTTTGTTCTTAGCATTAAAAAAATACCTTGAAAGTGACTCCTTTTTTTGTAAGCGAAAATTACCCTTTTATGTGTTGTAATTAAGCTGAAACTTATTTTTTTCGCTTAAGTTATGTTGCCTAAGTTAGCTTAGTGTTCAAAAATTTGTTCATAAAAGTTATGTAACAATAGCGTTCACGGTTGTTAAATAAATTATGAAAATGCTAGTATAGAAAATGTAATTTGTTAAAAATTCTCCATACAAAACTTCAATTTCATAGGTAAAGACAAGGACCTAATAATATAATGAAAGCTTTTAGTATCCTGCAACATAAAATATACTTTCGTAATAGAAAAAAATATACCTACGTACTTTCGTAAGAATAATTGTGTACAGAAAAGATGAAAATATCGATTTCAAAATATGAAAACCTACCTACTTTCGATCTGCAAGAATAATTGTGTACAGAAAAGATGAAAATATCGATTTCAAAATATGAAAACCTACGTACTTTCTATCTGCAAGAATAATTGTGTACAGAAAAGATGAAAATATCGATTTCAAAATATGAAAACCTACCTACTTTCGATCTGCAAGAATAATTGTGTACAGAAAAGATGAAAATATCGATTTCAAAATATGAAAACCTAGGTACTTTCTATCTGCAAGAATAACTGTGTACAGAAAAGATGAAAATATCGATTTCAAAATATGAAAACCTACTTACTTTCGATCTGCAAGAATAATTGTGTACAGAAAAGATGAAAATATCGATTTCAAAATATGAAAACCTACGTCCTTTCTATCGGCAAGAATAATTGTGTACAGAAAAGATTAAATTATCGTTTTCTAAATATGAAATGCTGAGAAACGGTACAAAAACGCTTTACAAAATGTTGAAGATGTTTCCACTATTGACGGAATAAAAATTTTCAACGCGTTTTCAATGCTAGGTTCACTCTTACCGTCTTATCCATAAAAAAATGTGGAAGGCCTTTAGCTTGTTATAAGGAATTTCATGAAAATCATTATTCATAATCGCTCAATAACGACAAACGCTCTATAAACCTTCAATAAAGTTATAGAACGATGCCTATTGGCTATGCCTTTTTTATCCCTATTTTAGCTAATAACATGGCCGACTACATAACAGCTGATTGAAGTGACAGCTTTCACATTATTTTAGAACATGATGACATTCGACGACCTCCGTGGTCGAGTGGCTTTGTACACCGGTCTTCAAGGTGTCGCCATCTCTGAGGTCCCGGGTTCGATCCCCGGTTGGGTCAATTTAGAAAACGAACTTTTCTATATTGGCTCAGGCCTGGGTGTTTGTGATACCACCGTTGTCTCCGATTTCCATAACACAAGTGCTTTAGCTACTTACTTTGGAATCGGAGCAATGTATGTGATGTTGTCAAAATATTTATTTATATTTATTAATTTAATGTCAGAAAATTGATTTCTTTTTTAGGATGATGTGGTTATCAGCCAATGGATTTGCATATTTTGTCTATGGATTGGTCAGAACGATAACATAATATTGCTTAGCTCAATGTGAACATTTTCTTAAAATACGTTTATGTATAATAAAAGTTATATGACATTAAATAAGCCCTATTAGCATGTTAATTGACTAAAACTGTATTATAAGCTTTTCTTATGAATAAGGCGGTAAGGCTTTATTGCCTAATAATCGCCCCAAAATTCTGAAAAGCACGACAAATATTTTCGTAACGACTTTAGTGTGGCCTCAGCATAAGTAAAACAGTTCCTAATCAATGATGAATAATAATATGTTTATGCCTAGAATAAATAAAAATACTATTTACCAAAATTATCTCTTACGTTTAATTTGTTGAAGCTAATGACTTCAATTACATAGACGAGCTGTTCAAAACTAAAATTGTGTCACAACCAACCTTCGCGACGCTTCAACTGTTCCTCTCGGTCGCTCGCAATAGACTAAAGAAGTTGAGGTGTATGCACCGTAACTTAATGAGCAATTTTTCGGTACTGTACAGTGTAGTATATATAGAAGTCTTTGGTTAAAACATTATTCTTAAACAAAGTTTTTGGTTATGACAGGCTTTATTAGTAAGGCAGTAGGTGTTTTATTGACTACCGACTTCTTCAAATACTGTTTTTAAATATCGTCGCATACCACAGCATCTCATTAAAAGCATCCAATAGCTACAACATCATTGGTATTGGCATAAACTCCACCCGCTAATTGGCTACTAGTCTTACCAGTTAAGATACAGCACTTTTATCTCAGACTTATTTCAATACGTATATGTCTGTAATTGATACTGATTATCATTTAACAGGCTAGGACATGCAAATGTATGTACTGATTACTTAATGTATTTTATTGAGGATAAGTTATCGCTATTGTTCAGAAAAGTTGAAAAATTCTCATTGGACAAATTTTAAATTATTAAGGTTTTAATAAAATCTTTTTTGCAATGTGTATAATAGGTAGTCGGAAAAGTTCGCGGCCTGTTTGAAGCATGAATATTGCGTGTTATATTTCTGGCAATACTAAAATTAGGCGAGAATGTAATATATTGTTTGACAGCTGACTTTTTCTTTTTCAATAAATGTTGAGACCCTTAATAAAAAAAGAATGCTGCTAGTGCTCAAAAAAAGATTTGTAATGTGTATGGAGAAGATTCTTTGTCGAATACTTCTGCAAGAAAAAGGTTCAGCAGATTCAGGTCTTGTAATTTTGATGATAAAGATGTTTCTCGAAGTGATATCTTTATTATTGTTAGTACAAAAAGGCCGCAAACTTTACCGACTACCCAATATTAACAAAAGAGAGAGAGAGAAGCAAAATATATATATGTCCAATTGATAAAAAGAAACAACAGCTTTGGTTAAATTCGTGATAAGGTAGAAGCTTGAGTTTGAATTTCTTAAGCGGAAAATTCTCTTCCCATCACATAAAATTACCTAAGATGAGTGTCTTTACGTTTAACCATAAATTACAATTAAAAGACACTAAAATATAAAATTGATTCCAGCAATAATTATTAAAACATTAACTTTAATTGTTATTTTAGAAAATTGATTAAGATTTGAAATTTGATGCACAACTAAAGTTAATTAAAATCTGCAATTTCTAAGCATATTAACAGTACTGCATACTTTATATGTATGGTCTATTTATTATTATATAGTAGTGGCCACATAATTAAGGACACAAGTCAATTTTCATACAAACAAGGTAATTTTGAAGTCTTGGTTTTCCGCTAGGGATTGACCTAGCTGTGATCTGATGATGGCTATCCAGGGAGTGAATGGAGAAGATCCAGATTGCAATACACACCCAACTGAACAGATCAGCATTCTAAGAGATGCAAGGATCAGAATTTTCAGTTGCAAGATTTTCATACATTTTCATGCTACATTCGCGGTTTTTTTTTAACATATCCTTACATCTCTTAGAAAGCTAATCAGATCACTTGGGTGTGTATAGCAATCTGGATCTCCTCCATTCACTCCCTGGATGGCCATCGCCAGATCACCGCTCGGTCAATCCCTGGCGGAAGCAATGCTTCAAAGTTACTTCGTTTGTATGAAAATCGACTGGCGTCCTTAATTATGTGGCCACCACTGTATACTTTATTATAATTCTATGCAGCATTTTATGAAATATTTAAGTAAGAGTTACTTGCTTGAAACATACGGACGGAATCGATACACAGAGCGTTGAAGTAAAAGTTATGTAATGATTTCATGAAAGATAAGCCTAGCTTAGATCGAGGGGCTAGATTGTGGAAACATGAGCCCTAGAAACAGGTCAGGGCCAACAAGCTAGTTACACGAATGCAGAGAAACTTAGGTTTATTAAAACCTGAAAAATGTAGCTTTAGTTATCCAGTATGGTGATTGTTTGTTGATTAAATGGGATTATTAACAGTTTTATTCCCATTCAACACCAACGCCATCACGCTATATGTAGACTTGTAAAGCATTCTATATGTCTATTCTTAACATAACGTTACTGCTTTTAGTTTTAAACTTTGTTGGGGTAAAATTATTTGACAATTCAAAAGCACTACCCGTACTGTATAGACTGCTTGAAATGAACATAATTTCATTTCGCTAAATAACTACATTTCATGAAATAGAATTTCAAGAGGCATTACTTTAATTTAGACTGCATCATAGCACGCTTTCTAACGAAGTAACCTTCGGTTTTTTTTTACTTTTTTATTGTATATCTTCACTCAGAAATCGGACACCATTGCTGATATTGTCTAGTCTAGTATAAAGCAAAATACGTTTTCAGACATAGATCTCTATCTTAAATAATAACAATCAAAAGTAACGTTTATTGCAGGAATACGTCAAATGTCTGCGACGTAATGAATAATACTTAACTCATAAGTACTATTTTCCTCATTCATAATTTCTATTACCAGGGAAAAGCTAATAGTGAATAAGCTTTATACCGTCTTATTGGCGTACTATTGAGGTTAATTTATAGTCTCCGTATGTATTTCAATAATCGGCTATCAAGAGAAACATTTGTTATAATAAATAATATATGTATTAGTTATGTTGCATTACACCCTAAACAAAACTGCAAAATTAAAGCAGATTGTGAGGAAAAACATCACTTAACTAATATATGACGATGTCTTCCCGGCAACCGTATAATAAAGATTTGCCTTATGGACCACATTTTAACCCTATTCGGCATCGTAAAAACTATTACTAAAATTGAGATTGGAAATCTTACTTTGATGACTCTATTAGTAAGGTTTTTTCCCAAATCGCAATAAGTTGCTTCATCATAGCTAGCACGGTGAGTCAAATTTACTTTAACTTTCCCAATTTTTTCATGTCATTGTTTAAAAGCACTTGTAACAGTCAAATTAACAATTAATAACCCAATTCAACGTACGCTCGTAAATCTTTCATCTGATTTAAATACTGTTAAACCGTTCCCAAAATTATAAAATTCTTCATCAACACTTAAATCATCCGGTGAAAGACAAGAAAAACGCTCTCTCGCGTACGTTATAATTATACGGTGGTTAATCCGAATTAACCGGCCATACAACCATGTTACGCCCATAAATTGGTTACCATTAATTTGCCATAAACCGACGTAATCAACTTTAAGGACTTTCGTTCTAGGGAAATTTGTCTTTAAGACAAATGAGTGTAAGAAAAAAGCTCATAGCATACACTTCGACCTCCGTGGTCGAGTGGCTTTGTACACCGGTTTTCAAGGTGTCGCCATCTCTAAGGTTCCGGGTTCAATCCCCGGTTGGGTCAATTTAGAAAACGAACTTTTCTATATTGGCTCACGTCTGGGTGTTTGTGATACCACCGTTGTCTCTGATTTTCATAACACAAGTGCTTTAGCTACTTACTTTGGAATCGGAGCAATATATGTGATGCTGTCAAATATTTATTTATTTAATTATTATTTCAGAAAAAACTAGTTGTGACTTTATTGCCCTGAAAGACATTTTAACTTTGAACCTTTATTAGGTTTGATTTTGAGCACCCAAATATGTCAATATTTTTTCAGCTACTCCACAGACTAACTTTTCCGTTTCACCACCGCGAGGAAAAGTAACATAATTTGCAAAATAATTTTATTTATTTATTCATAACGGGTTAGCGCTTGGCCTTCACCTCACCTGATGTTAAGTGATGATAAGGCCGAAGGTGGAAGCGCACTACACCCGGAATCCTCATCACTGAGAAACTGGTTATCTAATAGGAACACAACAATTTTTAAATTGTTCTTATGGCGTCAGACTTAGGGAAGATGGTGGTAGCTAGGCGGACTTGAAATAAGCCCTTCCACCAACCAAACCGAATACGAATGTACCCCTCTCCTGGGAATCGAAGCCGGAACCCCTGCGTCTTACACGGGTAGGCGAACCACTAGACCACAGAGGCGGTTGCAGCAAATAAAGTTAGGCAATTCAAATTAGAGAGTAGGTGAGTAAAATTAGGCCTGAACGGAAAATCTATATACCTCTAAATTTTCCAATCAAATAACAATAAAGTTAAGCACCTCATCCAATTTACTTATGAAACTTTCCAGTATATTGTTACAATGCTGTATACTAAGACAGACTAATTGCATAACCCTGTAAAATACCGTCTTACGAAACGCAGGAGCTTGTAAAGTAGAAAATATGTGCTTTGTACGATGTAGATTAGATGATTACCATAAAATACGTAACAATTCACTTTGAGCAGCCTTATTTATCTATACGAAACCTGAAATGAAAGTTTTAATTAGTGTATCAAATTTAATTAGCGATTACTGTAATGGTAACTACTTTCTTTAATTTCCATCTAATCAATCAAAGATAATGTCGGCGTAATCGATAAGATTTGATGCACGAATTACACAACTTTAAGATCAAAATTTAACGAGGACTTTATCTTGGGGGATTTTTGGGTTGATAGTTGTATATACTGTGGTTGTATTATGAAAATGTTGCTCCATTTTTTTGTCACTTAATTTAATACGACAAATAAATTTACAAAAGTCCCTAAACTAAATAAAGAAAAAAAAATACGAAGGTGTTTTGTTTATGAAATCGGTTAAAAACGAAGTAAATGAAAACCTTTTAAATAATTATAGAATTAGAAAACAAGAGTCAAATAAGTCTAGGAGAACTTTCGTACATGAAAATAAGCTCTTTTATATTCAAATCAACTGAAAACTTTAGTAATAAAAGTATGTACACATAATTTTACCCAATTAGGTTAGAGAGTTTAGGAAAATGCATTTTATTATATCATCAAGAAAGCTCGATAAGTTCGAAAAAAAACAATTTTCAAAATGTCAACCCTAGCCCCTCTCCTGTTTCAATTTCACAGGCAAGAAAGAGACATTCTGAACTTAAACTTGATTTGGACACTGCGCACCGCACCAGATTCTCTGCCACCATGTAAATCCGGTTGACACGAGCTAGTGTCAAATAAATTCTAATTAAATCTTACGGTCTCGAACTCACTGTTCGCGAGTAGAACAATAATTGACAACCGCTTGATGAATCGGTGACCCACCTTGTTATAACTATATAAGAAGCCATCTGTCTTTCCTTTGAAAGTACCAATTTGATGTTAAATCTGAGTGATATATTGGAGTGCATATTTCGCTTTCTTTTTTTCAAATGACATGTCTTCTGCTGGTTAACAACTTGGACGATTTAAGATAGTGACTTTAAGATATAACGTTACCAAAAAGAAAACAAACTATTTGTACATAAATAAGTTTTCTCCAGTTATGTAATAATTTATTTTAAACTACAGACATTAAAAGTCACAAGAGGAAGAATTAAGTGCCTTATAATTTATGTAATTTCGTAACAGTAACCACAAATCTTGAAAATTTCATTCGGCTAACTAAAGCTTGACTCACAATATCAAATAACAAAGGCATTCAATTAATTTCTTTTCAATCGACCAAAGTAACACATTAGTAAACTTAATGAGACATTCATGGGCAGTAAAAAATTAGACAGCCGGACTAATAAGTTTCATCTTAATTAATAACTAGGTAACGGTACGGTAATGTTGGATAGTCTATCCGTGTTGGAATGGGAAAAGGAATAAAAAGAGGTTAGACATCTTGTGACGTTACCGACCGGTATTAGGCTTCGAATGTCGTGGCTTTGTAAAACACGCGTGGAGCTTAGAATTGGATAGGACATGACATTGTGACACTGACACACAGGGTTTGTCACAATTTTGTGATCGGTTTTTGATGGATTATATTGAAAAAGTGAGAGTTGCGTTAGCGCGCATTGTCTTGAGTGACCAAAGACTTCTATGTGTACACTACTACAGTACCGAAAAATTGCTCATTAAGTTAAGGTGCATGCACCGAAACTCCTTTAGTCTATTGCGAGCGACCGATAGAAACAGTTGATGCGCCGCGAAGGTTGGTTATGACACAGTTTTGAACAGCTCATCTTGGGATTATATTAAAAAAGTAAGAGTTGCGTTAGCGCGCATTGTCTCGATTGACGTATTGAACAAATTGTGAATATTTTTTTGTTTCTTTACATTTTTATATTATTTATAATTTCCATGTTTCTATACAATAAAATATGAAACTCGAAAAAACAACCTAACCAAAACTTTCGAAGCTCGATGTACAATCATCAACACAAAGTAAGCCCATTATTTGTATCACTTCAAACTTTCCTTCATAGTTACTTTATTGTTAGTTTTAAAAATATTAACCCTATACAAAACCACTCCACGTCACACCTACGCAGAGATTAAATTAAAATACCTACTTGTATTTTGAATCTATTCATCGATTCGAGATAAGAGATACTGTATCTCATTATACTCAAAGATTGATGGTAAAATTAATTAGAATCAATTTGATACTTACTGCAGTTTAAACGGTTTCATTTATTATTTTAAAGAACGTTTAAAAGACATCACATTTAAAAATATTTTTCTATATGACGACCTCCGCGGTCGAGTGGTTTGTACGCCGGTTTTCAAGGTGTCGCCATCTCCGAGGTCCCTGGTTCGAACAATTTAGGCTAGGACAATTTAGAAAACGAACTTTTCCATATTGGCTCGGGTCTGGGTGTTTATAGTTTCAACATTGTTTCCGTTTTCCGTAACACGAGTGCTTAGGCTACATACTTTGGAATCAGAGCAATGTTTGTGATGTTTTCTAATATTTATTTATTTATTATATGACATTAAGTCCTTTCTTTAGTTAAAACGGACTCGAGTCCCAGCGAATCAAAAGTTCCATAAAATTTATTAGTAAGTAGGAATAACGATGTGAACCGTTATGCCCAAGGACGCAACTGTTTTAAAAAGTAAAAAAAGGTTTTTAAAAAGAGTATTTATAATTAAATTAGCATCATACAAATTAAAAAAACGCCGGAGAGCACGGGGTGTCCTACCATTCACCATAGGGTGCCATCCACAGCATTGCGTCTTATACCCATCAAATCATTCGATAATTGAAATGAGTTCCTTGTAAAAGGCAGAAAAACGATTATACTCATACCTTTTAAGAGGTTCGAGATACACAAATGGACTTTGTATTAGAATTTATGTCACTTAGGAGATGATGTAAAAACGAGCCGACGGGCTTAAACGCCATAAAAATATGGGAAAGGGACAAATGCCTTCCCCGGTTGTCAATCGCAGGGTTTAATAATCGTAAAATGTTTTTGATCTACTCGAAGTGTCGGCGAGTGTCTTACGATGCTGTATTAAGTGCTTTTCATTTGAGAAACATTACCGAGGATTTTATTTTTTTTAAATTAACCCACATTACTGAATGCTAACAACGAGCAGTTGGATTTTTGACATTACAATTACAATTATTTTTATTGGTTGTTCTTTCTGAAAAATGTTGAGAATTTCTGATATTCAAAGTATCAAGCCAGACGGTGGGTTAAAATTAATTTTAACAAGGCATGCACACAAGTAAAAACACAAGTAAAATTTAATATTAGTTATGTTCGTTCATACATTATACGTGGATGATATTTTGTTTTAACTAGTAGAAGACTTTAGTTCACTTTTTACATGGACTGTGTGTCCACAGTTTTTCAATTGATAATCCTTTGTAAATACTTTACTTTTTTAACAAGCACATCTAAGACTAAATACCCGTTACCATGGCAACTGCAAACGTCGGGGGAAAGCAAAAAATCAAATCAAAACAACAATGTGGTAACAATGTTCACTAAATAAAAAAATAAGACTAGTGGGTCTGTAAGCTGAAATAAGTTTTATTTTCGAAAAAATTCGAAAAACTGAACCGACAAAAAAGTTTATATAATTATTGAACCTTCTCATGAAATTACACGTAAATCGATTGAGAAATGCGGCCTGTAGAAGAGAATAGACGTACAGCCGGACATACGAAAGCATTTTTGCCCAAGCTGAAACGGAGACGCTGTGATCGCGTTTCGCGGTCGCTCGGTCAATATAAACTTTAATTAAATTAACTTAGTCAAAACATTAAAAAAACTTTAGTGAAATCGTTAGTATCCGTAAAACGCGTTTTATTACAAGTGTATCATTACAGGATACAGCTGATTTAAAACTTTTGTCAGTACCAGGCCCCTATTTCACAGACGTGACAATTGTAAATGACAATGACAATTTGGTGTCCATGGCGTCAGCCAATTTGAAACTAGAAAATACTGATCAAACTACTCACAGACACAGCAACGTACATCAAATTGTCATTGTAATTTACAATTGTCACGTCTGTGAAATAGGGGCCAGATGTTTGAAACAACACTTGTTTAAAGAAACTTTGGCGTCAAATCCCACCAATCATTATTATAGTGCCACTCATAGTTTTATCAATAAAAAATATAATTTACATGAATATTACATTTTAAATACATTAAAAGTATACATGCTGTGACTCCGGCGTGTCAGACACATATTTATGCAGATATAAGATTATTACACTTAATAGGCAATTATAATGCAGTGTTTATATAAAATTTAGGTGCCTCATTTGGCATCTTTATTGCCCACTAAGTAAAATAGTTAAAACAAGACGTTATAAAATATTCAAATAATAATATCGTCTGCTGTTATGGGCTATATTATATTTCAAAACATTACGTGAGTAACATAATTCTGATATTCTCATTATTTAATTTTATTGTTTATTTTTGTATATTATTTATTTTCATTATTTAACATGTTCATGGTTCCAATTCTAGAAATGTAACTCACCATAGTGAATTAGATTTTAGTGTACTAATAACTAGTTTTCTTACAATTACACTACAAACATCCCTAAGTTACGAAAAATAAAAACTAATGTTTATTTCATATGTTAGAATTACAGTTTCTCGTTAAAGTTTCATAATGACTTTCATAGACATTTTCAAATTTGATTTGATCCCCAAAATCAAAATTTTATTTTTTTATCAAAAACAAAACGAATTAAAATATATAAGTATTAGAATTAATTAAAATTAATGTAAAGTCACGTTTATAAATATGTATACAGTTAAGAACTATGTCACTCTAAAAACTATTCTTTTTATGAACAGAAATCAATGACAAAGGACAACTACAACAAAGTGACAAAGTTTTAAACTGTTTACATATTTTTAGACGTGACTGTACACTGAGACAATAATCTGTACCTTCCGTGAAAAGAGGTATAACTCTAAAAACATGATTTTCGGGAAATTGACTTTAAAGTTAAAAAAAATCTCACTCTTCAACTGAGAATGATAAAATAAAATAAGTGCTTGTAGACTGTAGATGGTTAAGCTAACTTTGTTTTCTTGTATTATTTAAAGAGAAATGTCTTACAGATTTTTCAGTATTCATGAAATTGTTTAGTTACATCACTAATCACATTTATTTGTTTTGTGTATATTGATGTAATAAGACTTATATCATTTTTCACCATGAAAATCTGCTTTCGTGTAAAATGTTAACTGACTTTATTTTTTTGTGTCTGCCTTTTCAATTGTATGTTTTTTTTAAAGTTGTAGAACAAACATTGTTGAACACACTCTAAATGTTAGTAATTAGAGTTTAGTTTTGTAGAATCGTTTAAAAAAATCGAATTATATCAATTTACACAACTTTTTTGAAAAAAATCGATGTGGATATTGTTATAACTTTTATCACAAACGATATAACTAGTACGTATACTATGTGAATAGTGATATAACTTATGATAAAATACTAAATAATATCATGAGGTAATGTTTGCTGTTATTAAAACCCAAAAATATTTCGGTAATTTATTACTAACACTTTGGTAATCATATAAAATACTAAATCTTGCTTCATTAGCGCTTAAATCAACTTGGATAAGCAGAACAATGTGTTTTAAATTTTAAAAAATAACAAAACAATATTAAACTTAAAGGTTTACTTAAACAAAACATAACAGATGTTTAGACTTGTTAAAACTGTTGTTGTATCGAAATTCAACGTAACATAATAAAGAAAACAGGCTGGTATTTAAACACCTACTCAGAGAAAAGAAAATGAATATAAATGTTTATTCCATTGAGCTCGGTTCGGTGATCGGGAATTGATCCCATTGGCTTAATATTGACTTGACTACGGAGTGCTTCATGTAAAGACAACACAATCATCACTACAGTCATTCAGACTCAAACTTAGCCAACTTGTAAATGACAACTAGCAATAAACCGATCTTAAAAAAACCATTCATAAGTCCCATTTCCATTCAGTAGCAAATTAAAATAAATGAATTTACTCCCAAAATAGTACATCTAATGATAGTAAATAAATTATTCTTTAAAAACTCCCGACACAGAAAAGCTAACTCTTAATAAAAACCCCCCATACAAAAAACCTAACTCTTAAAAAGTTAAATATAATATCATAATTATTATCAAGTTATAAATAAATCTATGGAAAAATCGTAGACGTCGGTGGTACGCGAAGTTAATGTGACAAGCTTACATGTAAATCCATTAACTTAGCGGTCCCCCGACGTCTACGATTTTTTCATGACTTGATGATATGATGACATTATTTTCAACTTTTTAAGAGTAAGCTTTTTTTGTATGGGGGTATTTTATTAAGAGTTAGCTTTTTTGTATCGGGGGTTTATTAAATTTTTAATTTCAGTTTTATTTGAAGCTTTTTAAACTAAATTTTTGGCAGCCATTATCATTGAAGTAACACGGTACCAAATTTTGAATTCAATTTCAAAAAGCTGATGAGTCCTGATTACCAATCTAGGAGTATAACCTAATCATCGAGACCATTCCAATGAGCCCAAACACGATACCTCTGCTGTATGTTGTTGAAGAGTTGGGTATCCTTCAGATTCTAGATGATGCCACATCATCACCACCTATTATACTTTATTCGCAATTTACTCATTAAAGACCATTTTAGTGATCTCAAACACGATATCTCTGCTGTATGTTGTTGAAGAGTTGGGTATCCTTCAGATTCTAGATGATGCCTCATCATCACCACCTATTATACTTTATTCGCAATCTACTCATTAAAGACCATTCTAGTGATCCCAAACACTATACCTCTGCTGTATGTTGGTGAGGAGTTGAGTATTTAAGCTTCAGGTCATGGTTACCTTACCATGTTCTTTTAATATCATTGCAGTAACACGGTACCAAATTTCGAAAAGACTGGACATATGGAACTTAGCCAGATCCCCTCATCAACTAGAAAAGAGCTGATGATCTTCTAACGGCTGATCAGGTCATGGTTACCTTACCATGTTCTTTCAATATCATTGAAGTAATACTGTACCAAATTCCGAATCGATCGGACATAAAGAAGTTAGTCAGATCCCGTCATCAACTAGAAAAGAGCTGATGATCTTCAAGCAGCTGAAAATTATCTTTCAAACAAAAAACTAAACCAAAATCAGTTCATCCGTTTGGGAGCTACGATACCACAGACAGATACACAGACACGTTAAACTTATAACACCTCTCTTTTTGCGTCGGGGGTCAAAAAGCAGTTAAAATCACAACTCTTTTTCCACGTGTTAGTAAGACAGGCAATAATGAATAATAATAAACAAAAAATACGCCCGAATCAAAAAATACTATGTATTTTTAATTTCTTGTAAAAAATAACGTGCAATGGTGTAAAAAGTTAGTGTATATTGATACAATTCACTATTATGCATCGAAGCAATCTCACACTTATTTTAAGGAACATAGGGCAGATTTTCATCCCATCAATGACTTTAGCCCATTATTAATAAAATGGCACAATGTAGTATGCTTTGTGTAAAGTGATACAACTTACATTTCAATTCATCTTGTTTAGTGTCGCGGAGACTCTACTGATGTGACCGCAGCGCATGAACGTCGGTGCAATACTGAGACAACACACTGTCGTATCCACACAGACGCGGGGGAAGGGTAGGAGGGAAGGGGAGGTCGCGGGGGGTTTATTGGGCAGTTATATCATTTTACACAATAAGTAATCAAACGTTTTACTTCGTTTATTCATAATATTTTTTGATATGAGTCAATTATATAATTTTACACCTATCGCAAACCTATATGTGATTATTGATTCAACTTAATTTATATCGATAAACACAAAATAAAACTTGATTATTACTTCATTTTTAATGCTATAAGTCGAGTTGAATCAATGTTCACAAACTAGCATACTGTGAAATTATATGTGTGTATTGATATAATTCTAGATAAATCACTACGCACAATTTAAGTCAGTTGTTATTGAATTGTGTGTAAAGTTTTAAAACGAGTTATATTTCTAGACACTAATTTAAAGAGATATAAGTTTCGGTACACATTGTTTTAACTAGAGATATATTAATATACACATTTTATTTCAAAAGAATCATAGAAAAGCAAGCACTTATATTACTATGCACAAAATTTATCTCTGTTGATATAAGTCGTAAAAATACACCGATTAGACACAAAAAAAGCTAATTTTTTGATGACTTGAATAGTGAAATAAATTCAAAATCGATATAACTCGAGTTAGATCAGTTTTCACAGAAGGTACAGAATTTACAGATAGTGACAAGTTTAGTGTTGAAATAATATTTCAAAACCTTAACCGTTTTATTGACTACAATAATCTATTAGTAATTTACGCATCGGATGCCATCCGCCTCTTTAAAATAAACCTTTTTTATCGAAATCCCATTAAAAGGATGTAGGTACAGCCAAAGAATACTATGTACAGTCGAGTTCATTAATATGTAAGCAGTTTTGACTGATGTTGACTTTTATTACAAAGGCATAAGGTTGATGAACTGTCAAAGGTGCGTACATATTATTAAACTCGACTGTACGTACGGCTCTCAATCGATCACTTTTTATTGAATCAACAAGACATCTATTGTAAAGTTTTTATACACTAGTAAACAAATTAAAAAGGAAGCTATTCAAAATTATGAACAAAAAACTAGTCTATAAACGGTATAAGTACTGAATTCGTAAAAAAATATATCAAGGTTTAAATAAGTATTAATTAAATCTATTCTTACATTGTAAATGCCTAAGAGATCACTTGCAAAATTGGCAATACAAGTAAAAAATATCGTTGAAGCTTTTATAACTACATTTTATGGTAAAAAATCGTAAAAGGCTTAGTAATTAAAAGTCTTAGCGCTGAATATATATCATGGTAATCGAGACGCAACATTGATCCCGGTAATAATAAGACATCAACGGTTTAAAGAAAAAAATTCAGCCTCTGAGTTAATGCAATACCTATTCATTAAAAACACTTGTGCCGCGTAAAAAACAAGTGCAGTATCTTGGCCCAAGTGACAGCGGAAAGAGTTTTTCAGTGACGATGATAAATGAAACGTAAAAAAAATATTAACAAACTCAATCAAATGTATTAAATACATCGATCTAGGCGTAACGACTTCTATTTTAATATTTCAAGACGCTAGGCCCTATATTTTAGGGTTTACAAAATATAGTGGCACTATTTTCCAATGTCTCTTTGATTGTCACTTACATACGTAGCATTTCTACAAATTTATTGCGGACTTGCACAATTTGTTAAAGATGCAATGACTGTCAATTTAAAATTGTAAAACTTACTTTAGATGGCACTATTTTCTTATGTTATTTTAAACGCATTGTTACAAGTGGCATTACAAGACAGCATAGCGGAATTGCATAATTTGATATCCTTACTAATATTATAAATGCGAAAGTCCGTTTGTTTGTTACGCCTTCACGTCTTAACTACTGAACCGATCATCATCAAATTTTGCATACACTTTGTCAGGGGTACAGAGAAGGAAGAACGACATAGGGTCCTTTCATCCCGAAAAAAATAATTGTTCCCGAGGGTTAGCAAAAAAACTTTTCTCGCAGACGAAGTCGCGAGCGGTCGCTAGTGTTAAATAAATGGTGTACATACTACGTACCTACACCGGAGAGGTGTCAGGCGACGCCGACGTTGTCCTTACCAAAACGCTACCTCTCATCCCCGACACTAATCATTCAACCACTAACCCACAATTACGCATATTGGACGATCAGATCAAAAGCACCGCTCGCTATTATGACGTACACCAAATTAAAACGAACCGTTTAATTTCGCTATTAATACCATTATGGGAAGTGTTACCGAGATGCAACAGATAAGGAACTTTCCAAAGATGTGCATCAGGAGATGGTGAAATAATTGGAATATCTTAAAATGGTTTATTAAACGTCATTAAAATTCGGTTGTTTCATCTCAAAAAACGAGGAGAGTATTTTTTTTAACTAAATAGAGTCTGACTCTGAACTGAACTCAAAATCTTTAAAAATGACGGTATTTTATTTGGGGGTAAGTATTGGTTATTGCACTTCATCCAGTTTTAACAGGGCCCAAATGTCTTACAAATCCTACTTCAAAAGCACCTAGACCTATTTAACACAATTGAGATCGAATCGAAATAGTTTGAAACAAAAACCTCAACCTCTTTGGCAACGACAATAAGGTTTCGTTGAGGTTGCTCGGTCATGAGCCGGGGCCAACGACCTAGGATCGTCGCACTTTTGCTATTAATGACTCTTTTCCTATATTATATGAGTTTTACCCCATCGAACGTTAGAATCTAATGTAATCACATAGGTATTGGATATATGTAGCGCTTAAACTTCAAGAAACATTAAGTAAATAAAATCTTAAACTACTTATTTCTTAGATCATATTAATCTTATTTAGGTGTTTCTGTATCTGAATCTGAATATAAATATCTGATATGATTATTGTATTGTATCGCTTATACAAAAATACGCTTTGCTTACTACCACTTAACCTACCTCTATTAAACTTCATTGCAAAAAATGTCATTCAAACAAAGTCCCAGTATAATTCTTTACAATACAGATATTACAAGGTTCTGTTGTAGTCAGTACGACAGAAATCAAACATAAATTAATTAACACATGTCCACTAATAAGTTTGCCTTATTATAAAGTAATTTGGAGTCGTGCTCAATATTATGACGTCCCGACCTCACACGCGATGTAGGTTTTGAACAATAAACATCCGTAGCGAGATCTTTGGTACGTGACACTAAATTAATTAGCACCAAAGATCTGTTTGGGGTCTTATTCTGGTACTTTGGGCAGAGTAGTCCAGTCAAATAGGATTTGAGTAAACATATATTCCACATGGAAAACCGAAAAACGTTGATATTTTTACCGATTTCATCTAGAAACCTAACTCAAAGGCACTTAAACAATTCTTAAAGTCAATGCCATCTTATTTTCAAATAAGCTTGTCAGATTTGACAGAGATACTATGAAACTGACAGCTTCCTTAAAACTTGCATAGACCACAGAGCAAGCCACTCATTAAGAAGAAGAAGAAGAAAGAAGAAGAAGAAAAAAATTAAGGAGACCTAAGATATTAACTAAGCCGTTTGAGTATTCGGCCATCAATCAAGTAATTAATTTGTTGTGCTCATCGATGAGGTTACTTATAAATGCATACCTACCGTATTCCGGGTTAGTAGGCCAATACATTCCGGAAAGGTCCCAGAAATGGGACGTTCCAAAGATAATAGCTGTACAAAATGTATATAATAGGCCCTTTGATCCCAGAATAGGTGCTTCTAGTTTGAAAGCTTCCTGAGGTCAGGTGGTCCCATCCACGTGTGGCTAAGAGGGATGTCGAATGCTGAGGGCCCATCTTCGATTCCTTTCATTAAGTTGATGCATTCGAACTATTCATTCCGGCTGATAGACAATCTTTATATCAGTTTAACAAATGAACATAAACCTATTTAAAATAAGGAAACATCTGAGAACGCCATTAAATTTTACGATAAAATATCCAGATAAATATTGTTGTTCCATTTATGGGCAGAATGTAATAACAATAATGAAATGAAGTAGAAATCCACTTCATCATTTTAAGTAATTCAAATCTAAAAAACTTCACAATTTATCATCCAAATGGACCAAAAGTATGGGAAATAAAGGCGCGCAAAGTAATGCATCATAGATACCATAGTGTAGACCATAGTTCCAAAAACATACAGCTCCTTGTCCCAAATAAGGGCGCCCACGCATTAACTAAGAGTCACTTTCCAATTGTACCTGCACCGTGACACTCCAACAAAGAAATATATTGCTTCTACGTCCGGACAATTTATTCTCATATCCAGTTGCGTTAATTTACTTTACCGACCAATTGGTGAGACACAGCATATCCGATATGTGGTGTAATTTATTTTGTGCCTCTGTATTAATACGAGTATCTCTTTATAGAATTTGCGACAGTTACGGCAGTCGTTAATGAGGATTAGTGAAGATTTTTGTTTAGTGGCTAATCAGAAAGCTTATGCCACCACATGATTAAGTGTGAAGAAATTTTCACGATATCTCTTAAACCTGACAAGTTATACGAGCTAGAACGCTGTTAATTTGGGGGTCCTTATGACGTCATCCGCCACGTACGCGAACCTTACGTCGTACGTGATAAAGCACATATTGCATTGAGCTTGGCATTTTCTTTAAACGCTTATAACCGAACCATTACTAAACGGATTTCAAAAAAATCTTTCACTAGGGTTTCATTGCTATGAATATATGTTTTTATATTATATCAATAAAACTTTAGGATTCACACCATAGGATTCACGCTGATCCTCATTCATGTTAGGACATGGCGCGTATCTTCTCCGTATGTAACATCCACGGGTATCCTAAGAATTTTATATTATGACGACGATTATTTCAAAGAGCAACTACTTATAATAACCCTGTTAGTACAAAAACGTCAACCCGACTCAAAAAGTAAACACTAACGTTTTTGCATTCATCTAGTTTTAAACAAACTTAAGCATAAAAACATGTCTGAATGAAGACGTTACCTCGCCGACCGCCCACGGGACCACCTATTAGTGGAACAAATCATAATTAAATGCATTACCACTGTATAATTAGAGGTCCATTATGAATTTCAATGGGTCTCCGTTCGGTAATGACAGTTACTTCGCACATCTATAATGGTAATGCAGAATATGTTTCCATTGTCACTTGGCGTCAACGCTTTGATATGAAATTTTATTGCTTTATTAATCGTGGCAATTTTTTTTTTCCTTTATTTTTTAAGGGGTTTTATCGCTATGGATATGCCAACCCCATCGTACCCGATACATTTAACGCAAACTTAATACTATTACTTACTAACAGAGAAAAAAATAAAAACTTACTTATCTAAAATTATTAAATAAACTACATAAGTCTTTTGCTATTTCCGACTTAGGATCCGATAAAATAGTTTGGATCATCCCTACATCTAACAAATTCAGATTATAGAATTTTATAAATGCCTCTCTCTTATCCTTGTTCCTTATACAATCCATCAGCAAATGTTGTACATCTTCGACTTTATTACAAGTAGGACATTTATCAGATTCTGATTTTTTCATTAAAAAGGCAAACTTTGCTGATGGATAGTGGCCGGATCGGAGTCTTAACATTAACTTTATGTAGTTTCTGCTAAGATTACATTCTTCGAACCAAGTTTCACGAGGAGGCTGGCTTTGAATGGTCTTAAACCATATGCCCTTTTCTTTCGATATATTGTCAAAATTATCCTTCCAAGTGTTATAACATTTAATTTTGAATTTTGGTATGAAGTCAGAATCGTGGCAAATAGAGCTTGGCAAAATCGGTGTAACATGTGCCATGCAAACATGGATATAATAAGTATGCAGGATCACGAACAGGTTAACAAATACTAGTCCATTGTAATAATATAATATAACTAACATCAGAATAAAATCACTTTTAAACAATACTGTTATTTTGTCCGAATTGTGGTACATTAGTAACATAATTCTGACTGGGAACTGGAAGAGGCGTGACGAATGTTGGTATAAAAAAAGTTTACCTTGTAATTTAAATTGATAAAGGACGTTCACAGTCCCTGAATGCCTAACATGCCACATTTAATCATTAAAAATGACAATAAATGTTTAAAAAAGTTACAAGTTCGAGCCCGTTAATAACCGCTATCATTTTTGTTTTTAATTTCTCGTCCCGTACGTGTACAATGGAAAGATGCTCAGTACATCAACAATCACTCGTCTTTGATCACAATCAGTAAAGAAAACTAATCGGACTATTAGCATTGGTATGTCATCGTGACACTTCACGGGTTTGAATCCGAGCCTCTTGACATTGGAGCGACTCTCTGAATTCCAAGTAGGTATTAAATATCTAATGCGCAATGAACAAAAGCCTTTTGGATGTTCAAGAATGTTTAAGTAACGTTCCTTTTTCATAGTCTTACTTTATAGTCCAGTAGTCAGGTCTCTAGCTGGAAATATTTCAAGGAGTTTTGATTTCTTGTGCGTCAGGAGTCAGTGCGTCTGAGGGCTATTAATTTATTAATTAAAGCGACCTTGAAAACTGTGTGAAAGATTTAAAAAATCCAAAAGTGTGATTTAGCCCTTGAATTTTTATAATATCTGAACTTTGAAAAGATAAATAAATGTAATGAAAGCAAAGGGGACACTATTTGCAACTATTTATTAAACTACAAAATTTTGACAACATAATAAAGATGAGTAATTATGCAAACATCAGTAACACTTACTAATTTGTTGAGTTGATTGTGTTGTCACTCTTTAATTATAGATTGTTTCAAAATGTTGCGGTATAATAAATTGTTGGAAATTTAGTCCCCTCTGCTTTCCTTACTAAAATAAGGGCCTGATCACCATTTTGCTTTTTTTTAAACTTCACACACACCGTTTTCAGGGTCGACAATTTAACAGCCCTTACTGCTATCTGACGCACAAGAAATCGAAACTCCTTGAATTATTTCCAGGCAAAATTACCTGACTACTAGACTATTTAGTTAATAGAGGAACAGATTTTTGAAAAATTCAAGTTAGTCAATTTTTAGTTTGAAATGATCTTAGTTTACAAAACTATAATGAGTTATTAAGTTCCAGACAATTCATACTAATTATTGGAGTACTAAACTTGACATAAAACAATATTTAAAGTGTAACTTGTGAGCATATGCTTGTGCGATAAACGCTAACGTGTGCTCTAATATCATTAGAAACCCTATAGTTCTAAATAGACGAAAATAAAAAATTTATTACAAAAAAAATGTTTTTTATTTTAAAAAACTAAAAGCAACCTATAAGACAATCTTAAAATAAACTAAAGTAACAATATGTCATTTATTGCACATCGTAGAAATTTAACCACTCTTCAATATTTGTATGTAAATTGTAATACAAATAAGTGACAGGAATTGCGAAAAGTGTGCAATTGAAGCAATGAAATTCGCAATGGTTGCAAATTTCGCGCTAAACATAATAACTTTTTCACACGTCATGTTGAAAACATTTTAACAAGTTTCGTGGAGAAATTAAATGAATACCTGAAATCTGACAACTCTTGTATGTAACAAGAATCCTCAGAGTTAATGAAAAAACTTAACGCCTAAAAGCCAATGTCACCATTGATTTTAAACACGATTTGGCACTAAACGAGTTTAAGGCTGTCATTGTCATAACAAAATATGTACAGTTATATAATAAACGATGCCTTGTAAAATCTTGTATCAATTTTATCAATGAGCTGATGAGATTGATTTGGAATAAACGAGAATCAAAGTCGACACTTAAACTAGATTATGCAAAACGTGATCTTAATTGCATTTAAAATCGATGGTGAAATCGGCTCTAAGTATGTATATTATATTAGTGATCGATATCATAGAATATGTCATATAAAACCGTGTAACAGATATAATGCAGAAATTTGTTTGAAAGTAGTTTTGCTATATATCAAATACACAGATCTATCATTTTTTTTCAAAAGCTTGAAAAATTGCATGTACTTTTTAAGTTTTAACTTTAAAATATTACATCAATTACACAATATACTCTAACTTGAAATACCTGTATCAGCAAACTCAAGGGATGCATTTGCCGTACTTAGCCCTTCGTGTGGTTTCAATTGTTTCAAGAGCTCCGCCAAATCCCGTCTGAGGGCTCTCAAGCCAGTACCCTAGTCAGCCCCACTCACACTTGACCGTTTATCGGCTATAACGAATTCACTGTTAATGTCATGAGGCGTGTCTTCCTCTGACTGATGATGAGAACCGAATATTTTTTTGGGTGAATTTTTTTTTTTTTAGAATAATTAAACAATTTGTCACAAAAACGGGAGGGAAGATAACATGTTTATTTAGTAGGTACTGAAAATAGTTCAAGAGATAAGCAATCTTTATCTTACGTTGTATTTTTATTTGACATACCGTTTAAGGCCCAATCGCGCTATTTTAGAAGGATAAAACCAAAATTAATATAAAGGTGTCCAAAAACTTTGCCACACGAAGGGAAAAAATATTGAAGATACGAAATTTTACTGGAAGAAGACTTCATTTTGTTTTTAAAAACAATTGGAACTGCTTTTAAAGATATTTTTTAAACCGCTTACGATGTGATACAATAAGTCAAAATTTAAATTTAAATGTTACATTTTATGGTCTTTCTTTTGTTTAAGATGCTTCCTTTTTATGGATGTGCATATCACAAAATTGTTATAACATTACAATTATTATGTCATCATATTATTAACAGGTATCACATATTCAACGTTTATAATAACAGGTCTGATGACCTGTTATTATATATTATGACTTGATAATCATGTCAAGTAATTATTAATCAAATATTTATATTAAACTAGCGGCCCGCCCCGGCTTCGCACGGGTACAATATAGTTACTAATGTGGTGAGTGTGAAGTTATTAACGCCGTAAAAACCATCCTTGATCTTCAACGAACATTTAAAAAAAGAATTGGCCAAATTGGTCCAGGCGTTGTTGAGTTATGCACTTAGCAACACATTTTTAATTTTTATATTATAGATTTAAAATCAAGAAATTATTTGACAGAAATTGCTGCAGCCCATTTTTTGGTTCACGGAGACAACCAACAACCTTTATATCATTCGTCGCCTTTTACGACAGCCCTAAGTATGAAGGGTTGGTTACATTTTATTCTGCTGGACACACACGGCTGTATCTACGTGCTCATTATGAAATATCACTCGATTAAGAACGTGGGCAGAATATTGTATTAGAGGTTACAAATATTACAACAACGTCTAGACTAGCAAACGGTAGACTTTTTTTATTTCCACGACCAGTGGGCGGGTGTTTTGAGTTCGCATCTAATTATTGTTTTTTAAGACACGTGTATGTATGTATTATTTTATTTAAGTGTTACGAATAAATAAAGACTGGCTGTACAGACAACATCAAAGATTTTAAGCTCAAACAGTGGTACAGCCATCAGAAGATAATGCTTCATAACGAAATTCTGGAGAGTCAATGTGTCCGATTACTTTGTTTTGAAACTGGACCAATCATCAGCTGCTTTTAGTATTGACTAGCTAGACGTGTACCTATGTGAGTAGAGATGGCAGAGTTTCACAAAACAGAAAACTGCATAATTGAAAATTGCTGATTGACGTGCGGTACATATATGCATTAAGACCCTCAATTAGATTTTGTTTTTATAAAAAAAGTGAAGTAATGACATTTCATTACTGCACTTTGTTTATAAAAGCTTAAGCAGCACCACTAATCCGTTACCATTACCATGATAAAGCACCTTAGGAATAGCAATAAAATCATTTGCCCTCCACTAACACCGAAAATAAATTAATATTCCTAACCCAATGTGATCATCATGATAGACACTTATTGATAGCCATAGCATTGTACTATACCATAGTTGCTATTACGGTGACACGTATTTGCTACCGATCTTATTAATAAGGTTAATGCTGAATATTATAATTAATTAACCCATTGTTTCCCGATTTGGCGAGTGTTGAATAACTTTTGTGGGTGTAACGAATCGGCCAAGGGTATCGTATCATTTACTTCATGACTTTTAGTAATATTTTGGGTGACCTTTCTTTGATGAGCTCTGTGGTCGAGCATCGAAAAATCAGGAAATAAATTTATGACATCACTCGGTCGGACCCGTTGGAATAGACAACTCTTAATACCAAATATTTTATTTATTGCTTTTGCCTCATTCTTTTATCCGAACCAAAGATATTACCAAAAATACGTCATAGATACAACTTTCAATAAAGTAGGTGTACATTATTTTAGATAAGCCAACCACATTTGGTATTTATGAGATAGGAAAAGATTCATCTTTTTATCGCTCTTCAATTTTTATTACGTATTCTTATAACTTATAAGGTAAAAGATAAACGTTGTCAATAGGTTTCAATATATACTTATGCATAATCTAGCTGTTTATGATGAAATAAATCCTAATTTGGATGATTTTATGAAAAAAAATTGGGAATGTGGCATTTGTCTATCATAGTTAGTGTTGTATACTTACCTTTACATTATTTATTTAAGTATTCGTATGTATATGTATATTTTTTAACATTTTAAATTAACTGGTATATGTATTCATGTCATAACATGGATAGCATCATGGCATTTTAACAGCTCATTAACATTATTATATATAAGGTGGAACCAATTTAGGTAACAATACTGAAACAGGTGATAGTGTTGCTTAAACTGAACAAATTTATCTAAGGAACAGAGGTCGAAAAACGATTTTTTTTTCGCCTTTACATACCAAGTCGATCAGCTGACCAACACATTTTGAATAGGAGGATGAAATTATTTTTTCGTATTTAGACCCAGGTTCGTTGGAGAAAGTTGTTCAGTTTAAACAACAGTATCACCTGTTTCAATATTGTTCCTTAATTTGGCACCACCTTATATATTTATAATTTTATGGCACAATGACAATATTAATTCTATGACAATGACACAAACATAAAATTTATCATGAAACAAACGATCAATAATTCAAAATATCTCCGGTGACTTTCGATCATCGAAGTCCGCGACATATTATTATCATTTTAATGTCAAACCATTAAAGTGACTTAAATAACAACCCATATCGTAACAATTTAACTGTTTAACATCAAATGTTACATACCGATCAATTTAACACATCGATGTGATCTTCTTGACAAACCGTATGCGCAAACATTTCATGTTAATGCCAAATTAATTTAGAAGTTTCGCATTTACGAAGACCAAGCTCTGTAGCCAACCAATGCCACATTTACAAAAGCGATAACAAACCTCTATACAAGGTGTTACAAAAGTACCCCTAATGCCGAATATGGTAGATAGGGACCATCAAACTAAACAACTTTTACTATGGGACCAACTCTGAAATCGCGAAAAAAAAATCAGCTGTTTCATACAAAAATTAAAATCGAAAATATCAAAATGTATGAAACAGCTGATTTTTTTTTCGCGATTTCAGAGTTGGTCCCATTGTAAAAGTTGTTCAGTTTGATGGTCCCCATCTACCATATTCGGCATTAGGGGTACTTTTGTAACACCTTGTATAGAAAAATTGATAAGTATCAAAAAATATTCGCTAACCATCGATTTTTAAAGCATCAAACCCAAAAATATTTCGAAGGGGAAGTTTGTTATCGTTTATACAGAATATTACATTTTCAAGGGGGTAAATCGATTAGACATCAGCCATTTTTAATGTCCCCACTGCGGGGGCACAGACCTTCTTTATGGGTTGATAAACAGTAAAAGCCAGAACCCACCACGCAGGCCTATTGCGGATTGATGGGTGTTAACGACTACAAAGCAGCCAGGACCAACTGTTTAACGTGCCTTTTAGCACGGAGGAACTCGAGATAATACATTTTTGGTCACCCATCCCATGACCGACCCTTGTGGAAGTTGCTTAACCTCCGCAAGCGCAGGGCCAGGCGCTAAACCACTGCGCCACCAAGATCTTCATAAGTAAGTAGATTACATATAATGGAAACAGCAATCTATTTCTGAACATAAAACTGTTCCAATAGGAAGTAAGGGACTCAGTCAACGAACTATTATCAACGATTATCTAGAAGCACTTACATAATTTATTGATGAAGTATTTGCAGTCAAGGCCTACTGAGATTACGCTAACGTGCTTAGGTAAATATTTATAATCAACAAATCACTTTTCGTGCCGGCGTTAAATATTTCAAAGACAGAACACAACAATAACAAAAATATTTATAAGTAATATCATAGATGGTTGGAAGATGTAACTTATTTTATTACAGTAAAATCTGCTTCATTTTTACCGACTTCAAAAGGAAAGAGGTACTCAATTCAAACCGTTTTTTTTTTTTGTATGTAGACCGATTACTCTGGCATTAGTGTGCCGATTTAAATAATTGTTTTTATACTGTATAATAATAATATTTTAAAAAATATTCGGTGCACAGCCACGGTGACTTGATTTGATTAAGTAAAATGTCGGACATATTTTTGATAAAGTAGGTAAGCTTTGCTTTTTCTACCTGATTGTTTGCAGTATCAATCAAGAGCTTCTGTTTTTTATAAATATGTTTTATTTAAATTATTTTATTTTATTTTATGTAAACAGTCCTGTACATTGGTATTGACAGACAAACATATCAATTTCTTACAGACCTATAGATCCATAAAGTTCAAAGACAACTAAGTTAGGATTAATATGAAAATTAAGTATAATCATTTGGAACGAAGGGAAACATGATGATAACCACGAACAGTCGTAAATCGTATGTTAACCAGCCACTCCCGTAGCGGGTCGTCGCGAAGATGTTAACGGGACGTATAGACACATTTTATGTCCTTTACATTGATAAGCGTGAAGAAGAGTAAGGTTAGTTCGGACTAGAGTTAGGCACGGTCTACAGTGCACATTTGGCCATTTTGCTAACACTTTGGTTACTAAGGAATACCATGTCACGCCAAATTTGTGTTCAAGAAGTTGGTTGCATCGAAGAAGCGTTATAAATGGTGTGACAAGTGTCAACTTCTTTTGTGGCAGACTGTACCACAAACACAGTCTTAAAAAAATTGCAGGTGCTGACTTATCATCGGTTATATCACGCAGTTAGCATTGTTTAAGAAATCTAAAATGTCAATGGAAGTTTTAAACTCCCTTCTTTCACAACACTTAAAATACTTCTCCCGCTCGTTCAGGGTACAAATGACTATGGTTTTTCTACTATATAAACATCTTTTCTAGACTTTTAATGAGATCTAAAGGTTTTTAAATTTTTGAGATTTAAGCATTCACAATGCTATTTTATATAATACTAAATAATAAACTAGCTCAGCGGTCAGAGCATTGGACCGGATATCCAAAGGTCGCGGGTTCGTTTCCCGTCCGAGAACATGATCTGGTGCGAGTCCTATTTTTTCTAGTATATTATTTAGTATTATATGAGATCTAAAGGTTTTTGAACCCTGGGGACTACAGATATCACCTACTCCAATAGATATTGTTAACCCATTTTTTCGCCAAGGGTCCAACTTTAGTTATAGATTCACACCCATATTTACAAACATAACTATGAGGTCTCACAGTGCCCGCGGATCCACAGCGTCCCACGAACCAATCACACGTAATACGTAAAACAAACGAACCAATCACATAGCTTTATTTCAACGCAGTGCATTCACGTAGTCAAGGGTCGTTTGAGTATTGTTTGTGAATACTGGTGAAAGATATTTACGTCTAGCCGCTTGGCTTGTTTTAATTTACTTAAAAAATATAGGTACTTATCTATTTGAAGTCTAGGAACTTCTTCTCGGAGAGTACCCTCATCTATAGGCGTCTTGTAAAAATGCTATGTCTAACCACAGCTTAACTACTGACACAAATAATCAACTTAGCTTAAAGCTTGTTAAGTTGGTAACATAATGTAATGAATAGAAGTGACATTAAATGCATGCTTTATAATATAATAGAACATTTAATAACCTGGTAAGCAAGGCATATTATCATCTAATCACTAATGTCATCGTAAAGCCAGAACTGGCCGTAACTGTGACTAAATGTTGTCATTAGTTTCAACAAGTTACTAAACTCAAATATATAACTCGGTAACCAGAAATGAACATGTTAACAGAGATTTACTGAGACACTTACATAAATAGTAAGTGAGAGCAGAATTAGTATTTTATGATTGAGAAATCTGACGCCACGGTCTTTTTGGGAACGCCGTCATATTAATATCTAAAGATCACTGGTCAATAGGAAATCGTAGCGTTCTAAGGATCGATCAAGCCCAGTATTGAGTTTATGCGACAAATTTATGTGGTGTTGAAGTTAAAAATACTTAAAGTTAGAACTTACGTGTATACAGTTAGTAGCATCCAGCACTGAAGTCGCGCGCCGGGAAGCCACGTGACGTAGCGACCAGTCAGCGCACAGTCGATCCAATAGGCAATATAACGCATACCACCGCAGTGGCGACCCAGCACGCACTGTCCTGCCCTGTCCTGTCCCCTACCCGCGATAACCCCGCTTCTGGTAACTTACTATTGCTATCGAACTTGACTAGTTTAGTTTCAGGTTTAAAAATATCAATTAATCTTATTGCTGTTAGACTTTTAGAATTGTTAGCCGAAATTTAATTAAGAGGTCTGTCGTCAAATCATCTACTTATCTAAGCACCGGCTGTCGTCAGCCGAGCTCAAGCTTATGTTCTTCGCAGCGACAGAGATGACTGAAGTAACTCTTCTTTGAGCACACCCCAGCATCTTTGGTTTTATAACGGTTGTTGAAAACGTCTTATGTTTCGAAATTAATGTTTAAATGTCTTGTAGAAGCGTGCCGGTTGGATTTAAGAATCCCATATTGTTCCTGCAACAAAAGAAACATAACGTTAACCGATTTATTGATTTTGATCGATATACAAACAACGGACCGAATAGGCGGCGAGAAATCTTAGAAGCCACCCAAACTCACTATGCCGGGCGTTCTCGAGGTAAAGTCATAAATAAATCACACCTTCACACAAACCCGAGTCCCTTTTGTTTAAATGCTACCAAGACATACAAAAACTTTTATTTTTCTCGCAAGTTCAACACGAAAAAACTGTGCTGGCCGAGAATTGTGCAAGATCACAACAGACAATCATTAAACAATGCCCCTGCCAGGAATTGAGGTGTTTATTATATCATCCACGTTCGTTCCGAGTCATGCAAAAAACAGGAATCCAGGTAAACTGTGCTTTTTTGCACATAGAAGAACTTATTATGTGGGATTTATGTCACTTTTTGTTGCGTCCAAGCTAATTATTGTTATCTCTTTTCTACTTGACCAGAGCGTTTCTATAGAGCAATAATGGACCACTAATTCTCGTGACACCTGAGTTAAAGCGTCAATCGGCTCGACGTCTCACCCATTGTGTGAGTGGACAAAGCCATCCGCAACTTCTACTGTGCCTTTAACGTTTTTATTACCGGTATTGTCGATATCTCATTCAGCCAACCCAACATTTGCTTCCACTTAACCACTTTCTCGCTAATTATTCTTCAATTTTTATTTCTCACCGCTAATTACCATATTGCTGACTCATTCAATCACAGCATCTAATGGCCGAACAAAGGGCTTGCAAATTAAATTTTCGAGAAACGTGTCGGTATGGCAAAAAGAAAAAGTAACAATAAAATATCGAATTTAGAACGGGCTGCGTTATTATTTTAGCCAACAAAGTAGAAAACCATTTACAATAAATCATTTTGAATGCTTTCTTGGTTCACAGGCGAGAGGAGCGGGCGACGCAAAGGGTGATTTCTGTCTGAGTGTACATAAATAAAGGAGAAGGTCCTGAGTGCGGATCCCAGGTACCTTTAAGCTGCCAACGTAAGCATTATGTAACTGGATGTGGTATTGTAACCACTTCTAACATGAAGCTAAATTGTGGCCAGTTTGTAATGAGTTGCTATTACAGTTTCTCCCAATATAAAGAATTTAGTCAAAAGGTTGGAACTCGATCTCGATCGCGTCGGGAGTAACCCCCCAAGTTTTATGTAAAAGCTAGCTGTCATAAAATTAGTAAGGAAACTCCAGTACTATAGGAAGCACACTATTGGTTTATTTGGTTTTTAGTTACACCTGTTAAACAACAAAAATAGACAGGTGTGTAAAAAAAATCTGCAACATACATTAATTAATTAGAAACTATGACATTGTTTGTTATCATAAAACACATCGTTTGAATATAAATTAATGTTGACATACATTTCAAATAACTCAATCACCAAATTTCCATCCAGGGCTCGAACTTAACCATATCTAGACTGCTATATATCTGCCATTTAAGGCAAGACCACACTGCAATCTGTTTATTTAACGACTAAGCGTGCGCGTAGCGTTTGCACACCCCGAACTGTTTGACTCAAGCGCGAGACATTTGTGGGTGACGAGTTAATTAGTTACACATGCATAGGTGCTCTTTGCACTAATTGTAAGAATATAGGGTCTGAATATGTAGGATTTTCAGTGCTTACGTTGTTTCAATGAAGTTTTGATTTTAAAGTACAATCCAGAAAAGAAAAAAAAGTTGTCCAAGATAAGGAAATCAATAGTTCTAAAAATATATATACTTAAGTTTTTGTTTAAAAGCTTCGATCGGAAAAATGATATTATGGAATATTATAACGCTCAAGTCACGACATTTAAATTATTTCATTTATAATAATTTATCGATATTAGTTTAAAAAATATAATAATGTTCAGATTATAACCGTGTAGGAGGATATATGTCACGCAGGTCATATTAAGAGGACGCATTGCACATTTTAGTGGCAGGGATCTCGATTTTTCTCATCAATTACATAACATAATTATGAAAATGATATTTGATAACCCGATTATTTAGTTCATTGCCTTCATTTTGTCAGTTACAGAAACACGATTGGTTAACTTTTTAACATAAAAAAAAATACTAGATTAAATTCGACTCGCACCCCAGATCATATTGTCGGACGGGAATCGAACCAGCAACCTTTGGAAGTCCGGTCCAATGCTCTGACCGCTGATCTGATATATATCTGAGTATGATCTGGTGCGAGTCGAATTTTTTCTAGTATGTTTAGTATTATATAAAATTAGCAGTGTGAATGCTAAAATCTTAAATTTTAAATACAAAATATATCAAGGAGACCTCTTTTAAAACAGAGATTTGCATTTTACAGGCTAACCTGACTGATTTAAGCTTCTATTAGTAGATTAGTCTTAACACATACTTCCATATATGGTTTTTTTTAAATATATTTTAGATTTTTATTTTAACGAAAAAAAAACGGTTTTTTGAGCAAGACAGTTGAAATGAAAAAAAAATATCAATGTGTGACCTTAAGAAAAGGCTCAAATTTTATATACAGTTACATTTGGAACAGCTTCAATGTATCAATCCTTTGTAAACATGAATAAACCCAAAACTGGTTCAAAGAATGTTTTGGCAAATATTCGTCCGCGTTAAACAGACACGCACAATCACATAATGCGCGTATGACGTGTGAATCGCATATACATATGTATACAGGGTGTGGTAATACTCTTTAAATCCCAAATATGGTAGATGGTACCATGCATAAAACCCCGGAAAATTATTTATAAACCCTGAAAACCACCACTAAACTGAAAAATGTTGTTTGTTTCTTTTTTTGAAAAACTGGCATGGCAACCCTAAACTGAAATGATGTTTCGCTTTTTCCCATTATTGGGATTGATTATCAAAAAAACTAAAGTCTATCTGCGTCAAGGGATGTCACTTTATAGTTTTCCATACAAATAAAAAACGCATTTTCTCAGCCGTGGTGGTTTTCAGGGTTTATGATAATTTTGCGGGGTTGTTTGCGTGGTATCCTATCCACCATGTTCGTGATTATAGGGGTATTACCAAACACCCTGTATATGAGTATACATGCGCAGGAGTTATTTGACTTCACTTCGGAGAACTAACGGACATGATGGCCGCGCTTAAAAGCCTTAAGAGTCGTGGATTTGAATTTACACTTTTGTTTCGGTATTTTCAAGCGTACACAGAATTTGTGAGACTTTTTTATGTATTGTTACATTACGTTTCTTCAGTCTTAATATTCTTAATCAACGAGAAAGCCGCAGTGAAAAGATGGCATAAAAATGATTATATTTGTGTTACTGCGTAATATGTTACGAAGTGCGATTTCATTGTAGCAATGTGCTAATGTCTATGTTAAAATTTAGGTCATTCAATTTACGAAAATAAAAAAAATATGTTTTTTGCGTAATAATGTTAGAATCTAATAAGTAGACCAAAAAATACGCAAACAAGTTTGTTACTGGCTATTCGATCGCAAAAAAATGCCATAAAAACAAAAATTAAATAACACTTATTACATTTTCAATCAACAAAAACTACTCGTATATTGCGGGTGGTCCATTTGTATCGGATGAACCATTTCATTAACATGTTTTTTATGTATATGTGACTCATATAGTCCGACATGTAATCTATATGTACATAATTTAGATACAGCGTACCATTTGAGAAAACATACGACTAATCCAGCATAACATATAAGTTAGCTATAATCAGTAATACTAGTAACGTTAGAATATATTATTTGGTTTTACATATAAGTACAAAGGGATTATTAAAAAAGATAACTAAAACCTTGAAAAATTCAATATTTAGAGAGGAAAGTAAATCTTCCATTTTCTCTCTCAGCAAGAATTTTTCAATACAATGTGAAAAATACTTAGAGAAAGTCTAGTATAAAAATAAGATGAACATGCAAAATCATTATGATTTAAGATAAGAAATAAAAATTATGTATTTTGTAACGAAATCAGTCACATCAGAAAAATTATATCGGTCAATAGTAAATATTTTATCGTAAAACTGTATATTATTATGTAAATTGTTGTGTCTATGACACGTGTGAAAATTAAAAAAATAGATGTCATATATAGACTAATGTAATGAGATTGAGTACTAATTATTATAAGAATAAGATATAAATAAATATGAAATAAAGTTATTCTAGCTCAAGAAGTCCGTTCCACCCTTATGGATGTTGATAGGCGTGCACATGCACATTGTTTTAGTGTGCGTCTGCACGCTCTCGTATTACGCACACTAAAGTAATGTGCATGTGCACACCTAACACATTCATAACCGAAAGTACATCGCGAGATAGAACATCTCTAATAGAAAGATAATAATAAAATAAAAGTTCGATAATCATCAAGCATATGAAAACATACAAATCAATCTGTTCCACATTCGGCATCGTTAATTTTTGCGAAAACACCATTTTTGGTTAGTTGACATTTTCAAACTACTCGTATATCACTTGTTTTTGAGGTTCAGCATATAAGTTCGTTATTTATTAGTTCCCTTACTAATAAAGATAGTATAGCAGATGTATAGTTACAAAGTGTTTTGTCCCTTTCTTTTTAATATGAAACTTAAATAGTTTGACAGAGAGTAACCATTGTGTGACTATACATCTGCTATAAAATATTTTTAGTAAGGAGGTAGATGTTTGTACAGTCTACCTTAGAATTATCAGAATACTTTTATTATCAAAGAATTTTGTTATATCAACCATATCGGATTTTAAGTCTTGCATGGTATGGACCATAATGTGATTGTTGTTGTGTTCTTGTCTGTTGTGAGCATATTTGTTGCGACATGGTACGGTCAGTGACGAAGGGCTTCGTTGTATTAACTTTTTGGACTAATGTTTCTAACTGTAACACATCTAAATTTAAATAAACGGGCAATACTTATTGGAAATTTTACAATAACTTTTATAAGATGTGAGAAGTTATCTATATAAATAAAAATGAATCGCCGAAATGTATACAAGGTGTTACAAAAGTACCCCTAATGCCGAATATGGTAGATAGGGACCATCAAACTGAACAACTTTTACTATGGGACCAACTTTGATATCGCGAAAAATAAACAGCTGTTTCATACTAAATTTAATTACGAAAATATCAAAATGTATGAAACAACTAATTTTTTTTTCGCCATTTCAGAGTTGGTCCCATAGTAAAAGTTGTTCAGTTTGATGGTCCCTATCTACCATATTCGGCATTAGGGTTACAGCTAGTTTAAAATAAAATCATATACCTAATATGAAGAAGGACAGTACATGATATTAGGCTACAGTAGCTACGGATAAACGCAAAATGTGAACTCGAGTAGAGTAAGAAAATATTTAATTTTTCAAAAAACAAGTTCATTTATCTTCTACATCGAATCTGTAGCACGAAGCTACGATCGGACATTTCAAATAGTACTTCAGACTTCAATCCAATATCTACTCGTAAGTATTTCGGAAAGCAAGTTACACACACAAAAGTATAAATTATCATATGTAACGTCTCAAGAGCCATTAGAACCGTCTAAAAAGATTTATGTGCGAAAAACGAATCGGTGACTCCAAGTGTTTTATTGAAATTGCTCCGCCCCGTCTACGAAAACTGTCTGGATGCAATTTTTGAAGTACTATTTTATATCAACGTGTCGCCATGTTCCTCCGTTTAGTAAACTTATGATTAGAAATAGATTTTTATTTGGGTTTATTATATATTTGATTTCACATAATAATTAAGTGTTTGATATTTTTAGGGTTCCGAACCTCAAAAGGAAAACAAAAAAAAAATACGGGTCGAATTAAGTACCTCCCTCCTTTTGAAGTCGGTAAAAACAGAACCCTTATAGGATTACTTTGTTGTCCGTCTGTCTGTCTGTTTGTCCGTCTGTCAAGACCCTTTTGTTAATAACTTCAAAAAACAATTGATTACATAACTCTTCATAATTATAACAAATGAAGATATTACATAAAAATATTTATTAATGGGCTATTTACATAGGTCGATTTTAGTCACCCGTGACGGTCGACTTTAGTCACCAAGCAAGTCACTTGTAATATTGAATCGCAGGTGAAAACATCGGTGATGGCGTCGCTGTCGTATATATAGTCGATAACAACGTAGCTTCAGTTTTGCCCACCGGATCAGATAAGTTTGTTCAGTCACCTGTGGCCTAGGCTGAATTGCAATTTACACAGTCGATTTTCGCCATGTGACAAAAGTCGTGCGGCTTTAGTCACTCGTTAAATATCACATAAGTTTTCACTTAAGTTTCACAAAAAAAGGAAGTATACAATTTTAAGACAATTTTCTTAATATCAAAATTGCTGATTTAAACTTTTCCAGTATAATAGCAATAGATATTCCTAAACTATATTTGAATTATTAACGACATGCCATAAAGATATATCTAAAGTCGTAAAAATAAAAATAATCCATTAAAATCTTTCTCAATAAGTATTACCGACAATAAAAGATTGCGTCGAACTATTTACTGCATTCGAATTAATATTGGTAAAAGAATCGTATAGTCTAAAGATAGTAAAAAGAAAATAAATTTTCGTGTACAATTGATTGTTAAGTGGCTTTTAAATAATGAAATTGACATTTAATTTTCAAGTAAAAAGAGGTACCTACTTCATTAATTTCCAAAGTTCGAAAAAGTCTATAAAAGTTCTCCTGCTGTGTCTATGCTTTCTCTAAGTTGACTGTCAGCGACGTCTAGTAGCTTTTGATTGGTGGTGGTCGTAATAGTCATATGATCAAAGTTGGTGTGAAACTATTTAGCTTTTTTTATATATTGTACTAGCGGCCCGCCCCGGCTTCGCACGGGTAGTGTAATCTATTGATTCTGACATTAATTTTGTTAATCATAGTAATGGCACCATTTATTAGTTATATTGTGGTTTAAAACGTAAAAGAAACAATAGTTTTTTTACGTATTTCAGTAATTTTTTTTGGAAATTATCTTTTATACAAACCTTGTCCTGATAATAACAAACACAACAGAAAAAGAATAATCTAATTTGGTGCAGTCGTTCTGAAGTTATACTCGTACATACATTTCGGCGATTCATTAACAGACTTCAAAAAAGGAGGAGTTTCTCAGTTCATCGGAATCTTTTTTTTTAGTTATATTCAACAATTGTTGAGATGGCGCTGGCTTGCAGCGTAAGAGTTGATATACTAGAAGAAATTCGACGTTCTCACTAGTGACTCGGTAGCACAGCGGTCAGAGCATTGGACCGGATATCCAAAGGTCGCGGGTTCGATTCCCGTCCGAGAACATGATCTGGTGCGAGTCCCATTTTTTCTAGTATATTATTTAGTATTATATAAAATCTAGCGTTCTAAATTTCGCTTACGGAAAAGTCACTTTACAATAACAATGGTTTTCCGAGAAAACTTAAATAGAACTTAGTCGAAGTAAAATCGGCGTAATAAAGAAACGATTCCTTAAAACCTTCGTACGTATCGATATCATCTGCTTTCAAAGAAGTACTAAACAACAAACTCCAAGTAACATTCTGCCAAAAATACACGGACGTTTTCTTTAAAGAGTTCTCGGGGACATCTATTTTAAAGCGGAATGCTTATATAGTGGAAGTTCCCAAGACGCAGTAACAAAGATACGAACTGTTCAGACGGGGTTGTTATTCCGAAAGTTATTTTCTATGAGTCAATAAAACTATTCCTTTGAATGTATGGGAAAACAACTTTAATACCTTTCCTGGATAGTCCAGGTATTATGGTAGGTACCTACTTTAGATAGGTATCTTAAACTCGTAATCATGCAGAGTTATAATAATATTATTACGTTCTGCGGTGCGTAAGCTTACAATTATTAGAATCATTGTGACTGCCTAAGGTTGTTTCAGTTGCGTACAAACTTTCCTAAACAAGTTCTTTATTAGTAAGACAGTAGATGTGATTTTAAATATTTTGACAACATCACATACCTACATTGCTCCGATTCCAAAGTAAGTAGCTAAAGCACTTGTGATATGGAAATCAGAGACAACGGTGATGTCACAAACACCCAGATCTGAGCCAATACAAAAAAGTTCGTTTTTTAAATTAACCCAACCGGGGATTGAACCCGGGACCTCAGAGATGGCGACACCTTGAAAACCGGTGTACAAAGCCACTCGACCACAGAGGTCGTGATCAATCGATTTGGTAATTTAAAGTTTTAGAGATTAACATAACGAGACAGTAGGTGGAAAAAAACTATATCGATGTTAAGAACTGTTGGTAGCTAAGCTTTCAAATGTCGTTTACTAAAATGCGAAGGTTTATTCCACAGGTAGCTTCAAATCAACCGAAAAAATAGCTTGTTTTGCTATATTTTCTTAATGATAGATCTATATGTTATTTTAAAGTTTTTCCAAGCGGAACTTTTAAGGAAACTCATATTGAATTTTAAGGTAGACAAAAATTACGAGATTTTTGAGTCAACATATTTGTGATTGCATACTTGATTTATGGATAGTGTCTGCTGAAAAACTGGATTTTCAACAGTTGAAATTGCTTTGGACTGGGCTTTGTTTCATATTTTAGTATGAAATATTTATGGTTTTCTGTTTTTTGAAAAGTGACAAAATGATTGTTTTACAATGAATAACTTTAGATGGCTATTACCGATTTATGTCATCACAAGAAAGAAAGAGCCTTTTAATTTGAATCCATAATTTCAGGTAAAACGGACTAGTCTTAACCAATGAGTTTCTAAGACTCTTGATATGATAAGGTCATATCAAAGATAAATTTACGTCTTTAGGTCATATAAGATTTAGGGTTGTCACCTTTTTTCAGACAAATAGAGTCTTTTTTTACATTTGTGTAGAACAAAAATTGAGTACGCATCATAAAAAAGTGTACATTATTAATTTTATAGCTATTTATCTTTAAAAAAATATTTTGTGTTACTTTTCACAACTTTTAACAAATATTTGTCTTTCTTTAAGATTACAGACGCAAAAGTTACGTAAATTGAGTATTTTAGCGCACTCTATTGCCGTCATGGATTATAGAGTACACCTACACGGAATAGAGGACAATACCTACTCTATTTTAGAGTAAGGGTAGCAACCCCAAAAGTTTTACTTTTTTTTTGCTGTACTAGCCATAAGTTTTGCACCCGAAAATTTAACTTACGATTTACAAAAACCTGATATAACTAAGTTATGGTTTATTAATCACGCTTTTTGGGAGAAGCTAATTAAAGGGCGAAGAGTTCATCATTTTAGAGTGTTATTTATATTAGTATATGCTCATTACCCTTAGGGAATTAAACTTCCTAAAGACTTTGACTTACAAAGGCGAGATTGCCAGCTTCAATCACTTGCTACGATTGTTTACTATCCATAAATGCGGACTGCGTGGATAATAAGTCTTTTCTTTACCTATGAAATTGCCGATTTGTATGAAGAATTTTGAAGAAGTTGCATTATCATTCTAACATGTTATGAAACTTTATGTTTGAATACTAAGCTAATTTATTTCAATTAAGTTAAACGAAATTAAATCTCGATTAACTTAATTGAAATTGAAAATTGAAAAATTATAAATCTAAGTTTCAACAAATAAAGTGCTCATTTTTGCTGTAAAAAAAGGAATCACTTTCAAGGCAATTTCTTAAATATTATGAAAACTGAAATAAGTATTTTATTATTGACTATAGTTGGCTATCATGGTCTTAATTAGATACTATCATTGTCAATATCATATCAAGCATTTGATGAATATTTTAAATAATAAAGTTATGAGGTTCTCTGTTTGTGAAAAATATGCATCGAAATGCATGTCTACCTAGTCACTTATGGAATAAAAGCACTATACAATGACTGGTTTGTAAGAGATATTATTTGTGAGTATGTCTAATGATTTATTGATTGCAAGCAAAGAATAGTTCGCGTATGGAATTGATGACTCTCACCCGTGTTAAACACTCTACTTTTCATTTCGAAAATAAGGAAAATAAAAAAAAATAGTTTAATGAAAAATTACAAAGTTAACCGTTTGAAATTTTAAATTTTGGCACAGCTCATTAGTTTTCTAATAAATATAGTTAAGTTTTTTATTTTAAATATGGAACACGCCACGTCCGGTCCGTCCATCCAGATCAAATTTATATTCGCACTGGCTGTTTATACGATATGACAAGGCAAAACTGCAAACAATTTTTTAACTCTATCTGATACTTTTTCGTTGCCAATCGATGAGGCAACTCATAGGCTTCTCTATTCTAAAATTTATTTTCCACCCTAAGGTGGAAACCCAGTGTTTTCCACCCGCTTCTCGGTTGAAATATACATCACTTTCCGAGTTTGAGAAATGAAAAATTATAACTAAGTAATATACCTTTAGTTTTATTTGGTCGTCAGGAATTATTGATGTCTTCTTATTTTATTTTTTGACGATTAACATTGTGACAAGTTTTTGTGATTTGAAGAAAAAGTTGTATTTCAAAATAAAAGGTAAATCCTAACTTAATATTATAAATTCGAATTTAAGTTTGTTTGTTTGTTTCGCTTTCACATCTTAACTACTCAAGTCAACATCATGAAAATTTGCATACACGTTTTCAGGGGTACAAAAAAGCACATACAGGGAACAGTTCTTTTTTTGGTACCTTTCATCCAAAAAAAGAACTGTTCCCTTGGGATGGAAAAATAACTGTCCACGCGGACGAAGCCGCGAACAGCCGCTAGTAAATTACAAATGTAGCGATAAGTAATCGTAGGTGATACACAGTCTTACTTGGTAATACTATTAATTCAAAATACTGATAGTAAAAATTTAATGTAAGTCGTAAAAGTATTAATTTTCTCTTTATAGACAGTAGTAAACACTTCGCTATTAGAAATCAATCATTCTCTCCCGCCTCTTGCGATCCGACGCTTCCCATCATAGAGTATTTTTCACACATAATACAAAAATGTGTATGATAGTCTGTCTATTGAGAAATATTATCGGTGTCGTCATGAGAATTTAAATGAGTAAACTGAAAATAGACCGTATTCTTAAATGAGTTTGTTTTTTTTAAACACTTAAAAAGAGGATTTTCTTTTCTAAGCAAATTATTTAGTTGGAGTAGCATTATTAGAACCTCACTAGATGTATAATAAAAAACAGTCAAGAGCGAGTCGGACTCGCGCACTAAGGGTTTCGTACCATCATTCTGAAAACTTTTACTATTTAGACACATCGTTTTATTTTTCCTGTAATTACATAAACTTCTATCACAATGTGCAAGCAGCGTTCTTTCATATGATAGGTACCCCATATGCCCTAATAGCCTCATTTCGAATTTTTAAGACCCCCTCTCAATCCCTGTTGCTAAAAAAAATATATTGCTTTTATTTCTGTCTTATTTGCAAAATAGTTGGGCAAACGTCTTCTAAAACTATTCCAAACAAGTTGATAGCATTAGTAGTTCTCGAGATATCTAGCTATGACAGACAGACAGACTGAGTAGCACCATAAGGGTTCCTTTTTACCATTTTGGTACGGAACCCTAAAAATCATTTTAATTTCGCATGATTACATCTAAAATTTTTACTCTCGTTACAATATAACAATTTTAAATTTAATTCTAGATGTAATTTTAAATAATTAAATGATAATTAGATCAATTGTTTATAAGTATAAGCAAACGATTTATCGTTAAAAGACGCACGCAAACGCTAGTTTACCAAGTAGCTAGATACGCGATCGTATTTGTCACTGCAATGAAATTGATGGCTTGCTCATTACCTACATCGAAAGGCTGCGATGATATTTAATAAAATTTTAAAATTTAATATAGCAATATAAAGTCCAAATATGTCACAAAAAAATTGCAAAAGCATTTTCTCAAAAATATCAAAATTATTAAAATTCTGTACCGGCTTAAGCAATGTTAAAATTAAAAATTATCGCAAAAGACAACATCGAGTGACATAAAAACTGGAGCGCCGCTTGCAAAGAATATTCAGGTACCAACATTTTCTAAAATAAGATTTTTTGCCCTTAAATAGGTAGTTGAAAAGTAGTAAAACTCTATTCAAGTTAAAGAGGTTAGTCAGCCTGCACTCGCTGCGAACACTTTTCATAATATTTTCCACACTAGGCCTATTAACGCATTACAACAGTAAATATAATATTCCTAGTCTAAGTGTAGATAAAGTAAAAAAAACTTTGAAAGAAAAAAATAACCAACCAAAAATTCCGGAGCAAAATAATCCAAATCAAAATTGGGCACAAAATAAAAAATACACTTCACAACAATACAATCAGTCGGCACATTGTCAAAGCACACAAAATAATAAAAATCTTTAAGCTCAAGACGCCTAAACGCACTTTTTGCACAACACACAACTTTACCGTTTGCCCGCCAACAGCAACTTTTCCTACAGTTTCGGAAAAAGTTTGGAAAATTCAAATTTCGAATAATTGCGTGGTTTCGCGCTTTCGTTTCGTTCCGTTCGCGTGAGCACGGGTCTCTCCCTATCGAGTGCGAATGATATTTCGGCTATAATAGGGAGGATGTGCGCATAGCTGCGGCTTAGATGAGACTGTGGCGAGGTACCGCGGCGGTCCAACTGTGTGGCCGAAGTCGACTTTCGCCCCGACCGGTCGCCCTACAGATCGACCGACGAGTGACGCATCCAGGAACATTTAATTTACTTTATTTAACACCATGAATAATTTTTCTGAGGATTTCCACTATTTGTCATGTCATTTTCATTAAAACTGTAAAAACTTGTAACTTTAAAATTATACTATGACGAAAAAATTAAGACCGTTGATGAATGAGCCGAACGAACTTAGGGGTGGCAAATAGAGCGAAGTATATTGACACGTTTTTTTATTGTCGTATGCCTATTGTAGTCCCGTGTTATATTGTTATTGCAAATATTCAAATATTCGGATAGGAAGTGCGTTGTCATTATAAAGAATTAGCCGTATTCAAATGTAAATTTTGCAGGTAAAACTTGGGGTATGTATGGGTAATTGGTAACCCTTATTGCTCACAAATACATTTTTATATGAATACAACAAAATAATATTTAAAAAAAATATGTCTGTGGTTTTTCACAGACTTTTCGTAGTACACAGTATTTTGTATAAAAATCATTTATTTTCTATTTTCCTAGACAAGAAATCAACCACCGATTATTTGACTAACTCAGTATGCTTATCTATCTTTATAGGATTAAAATATTTGATTTTGTGTTTAGTAGATTTTACGTATATAAATGTATACAAACTCATAATTACAAACAATGTTAAAATTATTGGTAAAATCTTTGACCATTTATCCATCACATATAAAAACTAACTTTACTTTATAAAAATCTGAATCAAGTATAGAACTGTTTTACCGTAACTCGGTTAACTTATAAATAACTTCGTTTAGCTAAATTTGGCACATTTTTATTGAATAAATTCGTAATAAAACCACAAACGTACCTATGTAACCAACCAATTTCCTCATAAGCACTTACATAGCCGTATAAAATGACGTCACAAACAATACAGCATTAACCATTGACGTGATTACAAATATTATCTGTACATGTTAATTTTAATTATTAATCGTTTAAGTAAATTTTTGGGGCTTAGTTACTAAAATATTTCTCCGCCTGTCTGCACGTCAAGAACGGTTTCATGTTAAAATTTCATCAATTACTAAGTCCCTTTTGTTACGTCCACACCAATGCGCTTCAAGTTTCTCTTCGTCAAGCGTTTGCAATACAACTTTTTGATGTTCTTTTGGGAAGTTAGTATAGGGTTTTGTTCATCGAGAACAATGTAACGAATACTAAATAATATACTAGAAAAAATAGGACTCGCACCAGATCATGTTCTCGGACGGGAATCGAACCCGCGACCTTTGGATATCCGGTCCAATGCTCTGACCGCTGAGCTACCGAGTCACTGGTGAGAACGTCGAATTTCTTCTAGTATATCAACTCTTACGCTGCAAGCCAGCGCCATCTCACCAATGTAGTATATTATTTAGTATTATATAAAAATAGCATTGTGAATGCTTAAATCTCAAAATTTCAAATGTAACGAATGTTATTTGTTAAAAAATAATTATAGACGCTAAATTATATTTATATTAAATGCAATAACCTAACAGGGGAACTTGCACATAAACGGTCGGATACCAGGACATCATAGCACGCAGAAGTTGTGCGACCCAGTTCCGCGATATCGCAGGACTGCCGGGAAACAGGACGATGTCGCTGTTTACAACTGTTGTTGTTGCCTAGTTTGTTGCGCGACAGGAGGTGCAATTTCGATATCGGATTCTGTTTATTAAGTACATTGTAACTAATAGGTATATCTACTTTAAATGCACTGACATCACTTATAGTGACGCAGTGAGATGACACTATTTTGGAGATCCTACAAAAAGGGTTAACTTAATAAATAAATAATAAATAAATAAATATTTGACAACATTACATACATTGCTCCGTTTCCAAAGTAAGTAGCTAAAGCACTTGTGTTATGAAAATCAGAGACAACGGTGGTATCACAAATACCCAGACCTGAGCCAATATAGAAAATTTCGTTTTCTAAATTGACCCAACCGGGGATCGAACCCGGGACCTCAGAGATAGCGACACCTTGAAAACCGGTGTCTTGAAAACCTTGAAAACAAAGCCACTCGACCACGGAGGTCGTCAAAATTTTTTAGTGCTTAGTTTGGCAATAATAAAAATGAACAGCTCTTCTCTATTAAATAGATCAATCGTGGCTAAAAGTTAATATTTTAAGATATAAACGGACAAAACAGTTGTTAAATTATTCCAATTAAAAGTTAATAAAATACATTAGATATTATAGCTTAGAAACACAAAACTGAAGTTTGATTCAACATAGAGTAGAGAACCTAAGAAACCGAAAGCTTTAAAATAAGTTTAATGAAATATAGTCACGACTACTACACCACAGACTAAAAAATACAAACAGAAACTTCATTCAGAGATGTCACTATTTAACTATGACTTTAAGCATTAAGAAGTAGACGCATACAAAGCGAACGTAAATATTTGATAAAGCCAAAAGACACTTTGTGGTAATTTCCATTGGCTAAAATCAATATTGTTGTGGCAAACTTATGTTTTTCACAATGTATCTCTATATTGGTAGCAAATCAGAAGTATTAAAAAATCACGAATAAAAACCAATATCAACTAAACTATTAAAAGACTCCTTGAACATCTTTATGGGTTGATGAACTTGAATCAAGGAGCTACGAGCTTTTTTGTTTCTCTGCGAAATTCACTCGAACTTCTTATTGATAGCTATTTTTAGGCAATCGGAAGCCATCATAATATTTGAAGTGTGAAGAAAATATCATAACAGTTACCTTTATATACAAGGTTAAATAACCTTACAAATGTAAAACACCAACAACCTCGCAAGAGTAGATAACTAACATCACAAACAACAACATTTGTTCTACAACTTTTCCGAAAACAGACAAAAAATTTAATTTTCATACAAATGTCCGAACAGCTGATCGAGTTTTGTATGAAAAGTCGATATTTTTTTGTCTGTTTTCGGAAAAGTCGTAGAACAAATGTTGTTGTTTAGAATCTTCGAGCTTTATGATGCTAGGAATGTACTTCTGCGAGGTTGTTGGTGTTTTACAAATAACCGTGTATAGGTACAGAATATTAAAAAAACTGATTAAGAGCGAGTTGGACTCACGCACCGAGGGTTCCGTACCATCATATTATATAAATACACAGCGATGTAGAATATTACAGTTTTAGGTCAGCGCCTTCTCTTGACTATAGTGGAACTAATGTAATTTTATTGATGATTTTTGCAAAAGTGTGCTATTTAGAGACATGGTTTTATTTTTGCTGTAATCTTTACATAAACTTCTATCATATAGAAAAAAAAAAGATTTTTCTCTATGCAAACTTCGGATGCATAGCATTCTTGATATATCCAGCTGTGGCAGACGGACAGACAGACAGACTAAGTTGCACCATGAGAGTTCCTTTTTTCCCTTTTGGTACGGAACCCTAAAAAAGGTACAATCATTGATTGGAAATAATAGGTTTAGTTGGTAGAAATTAACTTTTATCTATATGGAATGATAAAAATCCTAAAAAAGTAAGTAAAAGTTCCTTTATCCACCATCTAATATATTTTAATAAAATAAGTTAATCGGACTCCACTACGGTGTGATAAATATTACTAGTAATAACCAATTATTAATAGTTTTTATTTGAATTTGGTGGTTATGTTTTAAGCTCATTCGACTTATATTTGAGAGAGCCCTTCATTGAACCCTTAAAACAAAACCTCAAGGTTTTTTTATGATCTGAGGTTGAGCTTTCAAAGTTCAAATTGTATATTGACGACCTCCGTGGTCGAGTGGCTTTGTACACCGGTTTTCAAGGTGTCGCCATCTCTGAGGTCCCAGGTTCGATCCCCGGTTGGGTCAATTTAGAAAAACGAACTTTCCTATATTGGCTCAAGTCTGGGTGTTTGTGATACCACCGTTGTCTCTGATTTCCATAACACAAGTGCTTTAGCTACTTACTTTGGAATCGGAGCAATGTATGTGATGTTGTCAAATATTTATTTATTTATATTTGCTATAATTTAATATCTAAGTAAGGGACCGCTACTCATTAAACAGACCCTATTCATTGGTCACACTTATGAAAAAAAAACTTTTATGGACTCGTTCAATTCATAAGATACGACAAAAGGACATCTCATGAATGAAGTTGTACAGCATTTGTAGTCCTTGTTAGTACGAGCAAGTACGAAGTAGTACAATTGGTTCTCTGTTTCATAGTCCATTATTTAGTCTGGTTACTAAAGATAGTTCCACTGTGCCATATCTTACTTTAAAAAGGTTGACGTTTGAAGTGCATTGTTATAAGAGCAACCAAAACAAGTAAGAATTTAATAGAACGAAAAGAGTCAATGGCAATTTGCATTGATCGCTGATGATTCAACTTTGCTAAATATCTTACAACTTATAATACAAATCATTGTACTGTACTTATAAAATAGCAAATTTTAGGTAATTGCAATTTTTTATTTAACATTTCTAAATGTTTACAAGGTGTTACAAAAATACCCCTAATGCCGAATATGGTATATAGGGACCATCAAACTGAACAACTTTTACTATGGGGCCAACTCTGAAATCGCGAAAAAAAAATCAGCTGTTTCATACATTTTGATATTTTCGATTTTAATTTTTGTATATATATACCATATTCGGCATTAGGGGTATATAGACATTTGTATGTCTATATACCATATTCGACATTAGGGGTATTTTTGTAACACCTTGTGTAGCAACATTTTTATGGTCGTACATGATCATTCTGCAAATTCGTTTATACTATTGGTATATAATACGCTAAACGTTATTAAAGAACGTAGAAAAATATAAACCTAAACCATTCAGAATTTCCTCAGACAAACCGGAATAGCTGAATCATTTGTAAGAAAACCGCAAAAGAAAACAAGCAGGCTAGTTGATAATGAAGCTTATCAGATGCATCTGATCGGATCGGACGACTCACTCGCGGCGTCTCGGTAGCGGCAATAAACAGAAATCCGATACGCCAAGAAGCCCACTTAAACCAACAGATCTCTGATAAGAACATCGTTCCCTGTATTATTTACGGCCTACTCTTGCGCCAAAATCGGACCTTTTAATAGTACTAGCTCAGGTACAGTCTTTTATGAACTAGAACTGATCCTTGGCTTTTTATAGGTATGAGTATACTAGACTACGCGGCGGCGACTAAAATGTGGTGTAAGAGAAGATACGTCTCACATGCACAGATATTGTTAATAATCAAATAAAAAACCAACTGCCATTGCACAGTACTTATGTTCGATTAATTTTGACATCAAACTGCTTTGAATAGAGTATTTCAGACCTTACCTGTTTTTGTATTGCTGGTGAGTTTCAGCAGTCACCATCAACAAGAAGCTGAAAGACGATAGTTAAAGTATAGTTCATCGAAGGGCCATAACTTAAATATAGTACCTACATACGGGTCCTAATCAAGATTAGTAGAATGGCTTAAATAAATTTAAATTATTTTTACAGAATCTCATTGGAAACAATATCATTTACGCACAACATGGTACCTACTCTCATTCGATTCTCGACTAAACAAAAATTTTATTGAATTAAATTTCATAACCACAACATAAATTAAAGCAGTGAAATTGAATATTACGAGCATTTGCCCACCTTGAAATTTCAATCACGTTTATCTGTGGTTTAAAAGAACACATCTTAATTGAAACAGCCACCAAAACTGCATTAATAAAAAATAAACAACAGACGATCGAAAAAATTCATTCGCGGATTAGGACTGCGCGAAACGAAATGACAGCTGCGAAGCGAAGCGGGCCGATATTAATTTATTCATTCACCCTTCACGCCCCAAATCGAGGCGAAAGGGTCGGTCGGCGCGCGCGCAGGCCATCCGTCAGCCCGGCGGCGCCGACGCACAGCTAATCGATTTTTATTTGTGATATTACCGCGATTTGTTCCTACGAATCGAATGTTCATGGGTTTGTACTAATACTAGCGCAGGAATAATAAATAGATTTTTGTTGTCTGATACTTGATCACTTTGGTAGCACGTAGCAATTTCGTAATCTCTGATTAATGTTGGTATGGATTTTTTTAACGTTTATGATTAGCTCAAACTGATTGGCACTAAACAGGCACTTACCCAGTAGCCAATATTCTGAAGAAAAGTCATTTTATATGCATGTGCTATCCGGTGACATTAAAATTTAAATTAAAACACACATCTTGTTGACGTATTGATTACATTAATATGTTTTCACTCCACGTCTGCTTGGTAACCATTAATTTGATGTTATCTTGATTTTTAATTAATTCTCATTAATGTATGACAAAGTGTAGACCCATTCAAAGTGCAAAGAATATATCTGCACTATTTATCAGAATACATTATCATCGGATACTGAAGTATCAGTTACACGTTCATTACATATCATATCAGAAGATATCACAGTGACTTGCATCGGTAATAATTTATCGATTTAATATGTTGTACCGCATTGCATCAAAATATTATTATTATGCCGCAAAAGGGAATTAAAAATCAACAGCCACTTAAAAAGCCTTACCATTAACATGCACTTAAGTTTGTTTCTTCAAAGTTAACAAACACAAACTTTTAAAATTCGTTTAAAAAACGTGAGCTTCTAGGACAGAAGTGAAAATAAATGATGTATTACAAACGATAGGCCCAATATGTAATGTTTTTTGATGAACACGTGATGAAAATAATACGTAAAAATCAACTACTTCAAAAGTTCTACCTACGGCCGATTTCAATAACCTATCCTCAGTAAAAGATAGGCTTACTAAAGATTTGTTGCCTAGATATTAAGGCCCGGTATATAGTTAAATGTGTTTTTTTTGAAAGCATAGTACCGGACTTCTAAACAGATGTCCTTCGTTATATTTTAGTATGTGTAACTTCAGTCCTGTAACTAAATATATACAGAACAGAAACACGATTGGAAATAATTTTCTTGATAGTTTTTTATTTTGAAAATGTGCTTTTTATTTTGAAAATAACCAAATATTTGCAAAATTATGCTGAAACTAAGCAATTAAAATGCTGTATTCGATACTTTTCCGTTAAACTGATTTTATGACCGAATATTTTAGCGATACGTTTATTATTTCAATAACTACGAATTAATTCGTGATTTTTTCGCCTTATCTGCCAAATCGATCTCGCTCCCGCGCCCGTCGTTTTCTCAAAGCTATCTCGCTTTAGTAAAGGAACGCCTTAAATGATGAGAAATAACAACAGTTCCGTAGTGACAGATCCATAGTAGGTCTATCTCTTACTGAAGATAGATTATCGAAATCAGCCGCTCGTGTTTCATTCTAATATTAACGGAAGCGGATAGAATATGAACATTGGACATAATTTTCGTATTCGCATCAAAGATGAAAATTCGACGTCTGAAAATTGCTAAGCAGTTACTTCATATTATTAGAAAAATCATAACCATTATTATATTATGTACACATTTATACACAATGCTATATATTATACACAGCAAATCTCGAATTGATTATTTTAAGTTAATTTCTTTAGCATTTCGAAAGGTTTCGAGAGGTATAGGTACCTAAAATATTCATATTAATACAAATATTTTTAATGGTAATAGCGTCGTAAATATTCCCAAATATGAAAATAGAATTATATTGATGTTTTGTCTAGTCGATATAATGATTTGATGACTTTGTTGATAAGTTGCCTTTTTTACAATTGCCGTTGTCATTATTTCATTTTATTGTAATAATAAAATTCGATTCCATTTTGTTTCTTAAATCAGTTAAACATCGATGTTCTTGTAGACCCTAGCTCCTAGATAACGGAAATTGGTAGAGTTAAGTCAGTCAGTTCAGTACTTAAGTCCTCTCGGGGGCCTCCTAGGAAACTCAAGAGAAGTTTGCCGGGTTCTTACCATCAGCCGGCCGTATAAAAATCCCCCTTATGAAATTAAAAAAAAATGACAATGCCACAATTCGCGCCCTATCTAACCCTCAGATGACGTGTAGAAGGGCGAAGTAGGAAGTGATACTGGTTTTATTTCCTTCCCATTATCGATTGTGGCTACCGCAAGGGGGATTTTTGTCCCCTGATTGACACCGCATTGTACCCCGCGGGTTGTGTGAAAACAATTTATCTTTATAGCTGTTATCATAACGAGTGAAAATAAATTTTAAATATTTGGTGATGTTGGAGGATGCGAGGACTGGCTGGCTAGGACTTGCTGGTACTGGCCAGCATGTAATCTGCCACATTGGCTGATGTCACTCCTTGATTGAAAGGCTAATAAAAATATGTATGCGAACCGTTGTTTATAATATTTATATAGTATTTGGGTGAAGCGCCTCTCTGCTGATAGGTGAATTTACAATAGATGAAAATGCTTCAGAAACATTATTTAGGATTAGAAGTATTCTTTTTGTTGTGAGTAATGTCAAAGATATCTAAAATTATTTCTCTTTCTTAATCTGTCAGAAACACTTATTTCCAATAAAAATAATTCCAGTCTTGTCAGTTATTTTGACTTTTACTGGCTCAGGAATAAGGACCAAAATTAAGATCAAATTAATAAACACCATCGATGGAACGCAGCATCATTAGGTAGGAAGTACATCCTGCGTTTTCGGATGATTCGCCAACACGTGCAGTATCTAAACATATTCCCGTTCTCTTTTCAATAACTTCATCGTGTTACGATCTTGTCTGTCTTCATTTCAATGTAATGTCCCAATGTTTTCTAAATCAGGGAACACCAACCCTTCCTATGGTAATCCATGGTAATGCCAATTAAAATGTAACAATACAGTGTTACAGCTTCATTGAATAACCGGTTTGGCACAAGCTTATGTCTCTATCGCAGAACGGGGAGTGCAAGTAATGCAAAATAATGCTATTTAATTAAACTTACCCTCTGCAAACCTGTTATGTATTAATCAGTGACGTAATCTGGAATGTTCTACAATGTACGGAGTATTTATTAATAGAAAAATATAATCAATACCACTAAAAATCATTGTTTAAGAAACCTTTTAGGTACTGTGGGGACCTTTGTTAGGTATAAAACCGAATTTATTGTATTTCACTCTATCTTTTATTATAATCTTTTATTATGATCTCGCGTGACCTGGCTCGATGCCGGTCCAAATTGACTCTGTCAAAAACTACATCGCAAGCTCTATCTTAATTTACTTTTCAAATAATCATATCTATTCTAAAAAGTCTTACCTACTTACAGAGTAAATATTATTATCAGCTAATCACAGCCTACAAATTAACTATCCTTACAGTCCTACATTTTCTTCACTTACCTTCGTTGCTAAAGAGTCTTGTAATGTTATTTCTCAAAGAAAAGGTGTCAACAAGTAAAATGTAGCGACGCAATCATATAGCCACATACACAGCCTATTGAATAGCGAGTAAACGCATGATCAGCGAAAAGTACAACAGAAAGTCGCACCTAATATCAAAGCGAATTGAAAGGAAACCTTACTCACGATATTGAAATAGCGCCGCCGCTGATTCACAAGTTCCAATATTGAACAGTGGGACCGCGGTCTTCGAGCAAAGAGACCTAGATCAGTGGAAGTACTTCCGTACTTCCCCTTTCGCTGAACATTGCCTCAACAGAGGGACTATACAAAGAAAATAGCACTTTAAAATTATGAATTTAATTTAGCGTTACTCTGTCACTTTGAATAGCTCCTGTATTTTCAATTTAGAAAAAAGATTGGCAGTGGTCAAGCACTATTTGCATACTTTTGGATCCTTTGTGTCCAGCGTTAGCCAATTCTTACGACAGCCAAATAGGTTAGCAGGGTATACTTGTGCTTTTAAAAACATTTCTATTGTGCTCATGAATGAATGTGATCTAGTTATTTTCTTTATTCAAACTGAGAAATGAGCCCGTGGAACCATTTTTAAGGGTTATATCGAAAGATCCCACATATTTTGTACCCTAATAATAATAAATTTTACTTTTTAGTAGGCAAAATTGTAATTAAGAAACATTGGATGAGGTGCTCTTCCAAAAAATATATTTAAAATTGCTATTTAAATATTCGAAGACGAAAACAATTTTTTATTAAAGTTTAAATGTTACGGGACCTTAAGGTAAGTTTAAAATAGATGACCTGAATGAGTGACGCGAATGACCGACACGGACATCCATGTCCGACGGTAAAATGTGTGCATTTCCAGCGCATTCAGTGCGAGACAAGAGCGGAGAGCTAACAAATTGATCGGAGGTTGACGTTGTTCACTTATCCGCTTGCCGACTCTTATAATATATTGGTATATGCTTGATAATATCATTATAAGAACAAGAAGCGAGCGTTTTCCGAATTTAAACATCATGTCTTTTATAAACGCGAGAACTATCAATTTACATAATACAATTATTATTACTGCGGTTATGCAAACAAAAGAGAAGAGAGGTTTGCGTGAGTCAGTTAATTGTAAAGAGTTCCGTATGATGATCATCAACGTCGACGATTACCACGATGACGACGATAAAAAGTGGAAAATACCTACAATACCATTAATTTAAAAATGTACAAAAGAAGTTACCAACTTCAGAGCGCTTGCGGTAAAAAACGACGTATTTTAATCTGTACTCTTCGCCATACATTCTCTATTGAAGTTTCAGCGTATCACTATCTATTGACAATTAAATGAATTTCAATCGCATTGTATAACTCGATTTTTTTTAATTTGCAATTTGGGCGACTAAATTATCAACTTGGCATTAGAGGCTGATTTGAGTGGATCCCATATTCGATAAAATTCTCTGTCACTCAAAGTCACGCCTTGGCCCTATAGATATAGACAGAGCAATGGACTGCAACAGGCTGATGTTTTTATGTACACATAGCTCAATACCTTAATCATGATAAAATACATATACCAATATTGATACGACTCATATTTATGTGCACAAAAGCATTTGCGGCTGAATCAACCATTTGTAACATACATTGCTGAAACGTAACATTAGAAGCGGAATCCTAAAACGCAGTTAAATTTTACAACTCTTTATTTTCATATTCAACTAAATCAAATTACTAATAGTCCATCGGATGGACATAAATTCTATCTTGAACGCAATAAAACGGTTGAAATGGTGTATTAGCGGGCGAGCAATAAATAACACATTTATGGCATATCACTGAGAAAGACTCAATGAACGGAAAAACTTGTATCAAAAGTATTATGTAACTCTAAATACGAACAATGGCCATTTTATACGTCGCCTATTAAATAAAATATCAACGAATTATTACGGTGTCGTATTGTTTCCTATTCCATTTACATGATAAACTTGATTCTGTATTAGTTAAAAGACTATAAGGCTGAGTTATCTCTTACTACTACTTATTTAAACCTTAGAATAATAACCTACCTAGAACCCGAGTCCTTGTATGTAAAGTGAGGCAACTAAAACTGAGCCAAAATGGCTCAGTAACTTAAATCCAATACAATAGTAACTAATCCCCTGAAGGTAGGTAGGTAGGTAGGTAAATTGAAACTTTTTTGTTCTTATAAGTACGATTAGGTAACGTATGAAGGATAAAAATCTGAAAACTGAGCCATTTTGGCTCAGTTTGATTTGCCTCACTTTTTGACAGTGCGCTTTGTAGGAAACTATCACTGTTGTTATTATTATAACATTTCAACTTATTCGAGGACTTTCTTTAAATTTTTTAAGGTTTTTTTTGAGATTTAAAAGTAAAAGTCTTTTATAAGTTACTATTTAAATAGAGAGTTATGATAATATTATCCGTTTAAAAATTACACTGAGCGGTTGATTTTTCGAAACACTGATTTTCCTGAGATTTGAACTGTTTTGTGGAAACCAGTAGAAAATTTTTCTCCGTGTTCGAGTCTAATCCAATGTTCGAACATTTTACTTATTGTTCAAATAAGAATGAAAGGATTTTAGCAAGTGGTAGGTACGATGAACAAAAGTGTGTCTGCTGTGTGTGCGTAGGAAAGTGTGAGTTTTTCCGTTCCCTAATCCGCTAACAGAAAGGCCTTCAGATCCTACAGGTTGAAGAGATTCTGTATGGATATCTTTTATTTTGTTTTATTTTGTAGCTAAACTACACCTGACGGTTTCTTACCATTTTGACTATGTAAACAAACATGTAGTCAGCTAAAAGACGTCATAATGGATGGTAGGGTAAAAGAATTGACGATTTAAAAAGGCTTATTATGAGAGCTTTTTCGTTTAAAGAATTTAATTCATTCAATCATAATTTTGAACATATCGTCACTGCATTTATAATAAGTCATTCATATATTTTTCTAAACATGCGATATTATCTTATGATATTTATGACGTTTCGACTCGAACGCATCCATTTGGAATTATCACAAAATATAACACTTACGACACTATCGCCATATATAAATGTTTCGTAATGCCGACGAACACAGATCTTGCATTCGTACCAATAAAACAATATAAAAACGTATTGATAATAATTTATTCAGTACGAGTTGTGACTGTGGGGACTCTATATCAAATGCAACCTTAATGCTATTAGTAAATCACGCGATAACATCTACTAATAATGTTAGGAGATAAGAGCGGGCGTGTGGCGGTGTCCATTCGAAGTGTTAGTACGAAATCTGTACGTGTATATCTGATATCGTATTCCTTAAAAACAAAATATTTTTCCTCTAGCTAGCACATAAGTTTTTTACCAACTGTTTAAAAAAAATCGTTAGAAGTCGCTAGATGCAGACAGCGCAAGACCGATTGTCATGAACATCAGTTGAAGGGTTGTGCTCTATTAGCACAGTTTTATAATCCATATGGATGGATTTTAAAACTATGCTATTAGTATAAGTGTTGCATCGGCTGATTAAGAAAAATATAATAGGTACCAAATCACTACTTTCTTAGTTTAATGTAGTATTACGTGTAAATCATATGCGTTGTTCTATTCATCTATTTTCCATAAAAAAGAGGAAGATTCTATGGAATGCACAAAATATGGAACCTAATAAATTAAACTTAATTTCCATACATCTGTCTTAATTTCAATGTACTCGGCGTTGATAATTATTAAGACACGCAAGACATGTATAATGTATGTATATACAGCATGGATGCCTGTAAATATAACAGTTTTATTTCATATTCTCTAAAAAATTATATTACTTTCGTAGTAGGAGTAAATAACGCTTTCGAATATAATAAAATCTGTTATTACGATTTGTTGTCATAAAAAAGCTAAGAAATAAAGTGGGCGGGCCTAATCTGCAGATTACAGGGAATTATCCAAAGATCTTACATATAAATACGTAATTTGCTTAAATTTTTCAATAGATTTACCAATTCTGTGAGAGTATCGGATATTTATAGCGTTAAAATGTGTTTTCTATAGATTCCAATGAAAAATATATTGGCTATTTGGATTCTGGGGCGTATTATGTGTTGTGTAGGATTTGTTTTGAGTAATTTACCTACTTAGTAAGTTTTATCAAAAGTTCAAAATTCAAAACTCAACAAGCACTTGTGAATGTCAAAGAACGCCATCGGTTCGCAAACTCTAAGCAGACCTTGTAACGAGAAGAACCGACAAGAAACTTGTCAAGGGCTGCTTTTTTCTCCCTGTATATTTCAGAGTCGTCAAAAATTCAAAAATGAGGTCAGCATTATTAAGTGACCTCATTTTCCATCACAATTATTAATAAAGTTTACATTTAAATACCTAGGTAAAATAACTTTCAAATAGTTGAGAAATCACTGTCTACCACTCGATAACGCATAGCTAAGAAAATCATATTGTATGATATGAAGAATTAGCCCAGGTGAATTAAGTCTACGACGGAGCATTATTAACTGCAGGTCACTTGACATATAAGATAACATCAATTATTTATTAATTATTATCGGTGTCTAACTAGATGAGTTTCGGATATTGAACTCTATTTCAAGAAAACAAAGCTCAATGTTTACATACAGAAAATAAAAACAACTAAACCATTGCAGAAATACTCGGCACGCTTGAGAGAAAATCTAAAGCATAATTCTATGAACCCAAAATGGGAAAACCATTTCTTCGGACCATCAAACTGAACAACTTTTACTATGGGATCAACTCTGAAACCGCGAAAATAAATCAGCTGTTTCATACAAAAATGAATAACGAAAATATCTAAATGTATGAAACTGCTGTTTTATTTTTCGCGGTTTCAGAGTTGAAGATTTGAGCTATCTTTAAAATGAAATAGTTGCTTTTAAACTGCATAAATGATGCAAATATTTTTTGCAAGACTAATTAATTATTACATTATTAATAAAAATGTAGACCGCAAATGCGAGAAGACATTTAATTACGTTCTAAATGGAATGACAACAATAAATAGCTTCAACTTCATACATCTATTGGTCTTAAAAAATGACTGGTCTGACGGCCAAGATGCGCCGGCGCACCGAGTCATCGCTCCCTCAAGTGTTGACATTCGATTGTTTATTCGCTTCAACAAAGTCACATAACAGTTGCACAGACTAACTACTCAGAACACAAAAGTCATTTTACGCACCGAATTTATGAGAAATTTTACGAACATTATAGCTCGCGACGTAACCTTGACACGTTATATTTTATTGTTTTTTTTCGTACACATACTTTTGAAGGTGAAATTTTTATAGTGTTTATTTTAGTGCCTTATTGGACACGGTCAATTTATTGTTGCGTCAAGGCTCCGCAGTACAAAGAAAACATTATTAATATGACATATCATTGTTATACATACATGCTCATGAATTTGCAATTTACATTCAAGTTGAATAAATGTAAGAACTTTTATTTAACACTAGCGGCCGCCCGCGACTTCGTCCGCGTGGGTGGACCCTAGGGAACCTTTGGCCATGATAAAAAGTATCCTATGTTTTAATCCAGGTATTAACTATTTTCATCCAAATCCGTCCAGCTCTTTAGGCGTGAAGAGTTAAGAAACACACACACAAACACCCACACACATACTTTCGCATATATAATACTATGTAGCTTCCGCTCGCGACTTCCTCCGCCTGGACATTCGAAAAATTCCTAGAAAACCTTTGACCTGGATAAAAAGTATCCTATTATTTAATTCAGGCTATAGCTATCTGTGTGCCAATTTTCATCTAAATCCGTTCAGCCGCTTTTGCATGATTGATTAACAAACATTCTAAGCATCCAAACATTCATATTTATTATATTAATAGGAAGTGGGATTAGTAGGATGTACATATTTCATAGGATTTGATTGATAAACCAAGTAAACCAAGTTGTACGCATTTGAGCATAAACTATCTACTCCACTAACGGTCTATCACATATATTCACTATTATAATTATAATCATAAACGATTCTTATCGCTTGGCAATAAGTGCTACATTTGTTCGAATATTGACGTTACATGAACGTCCGTGTTTAATACGCATTTCCTTACAAATGGTTATCGGAAATGGACGTCGAGTGCTGTTCGTTGGAAAACCCTTATCGAGGAATGTCGAGAGGATCGCCACCTTAAACGTGCTTGAGGACCTACAGACATTGGGGACTTAAGCCTTTTGAGGTTTTTAATTCTTTAACTAAATAATTATATTCGCTCTTCCTCTTAATTTCTCATATTGATTTTGAAGAACTAGAACTAACATGATACATCAATTTTAAATAAAGATTTTGCAATAAATGATTATGATTATAAAAAATAAGAAATTTTGGAGATAAAAAAATATTTCAAATAAACTTACCTAATATCCGTAAGAGTTATTTAGTCCCAGATCTCCGTAGTATCTTAGCATTTCCCAGTTAAAAAAAAGCAAATTTAAATTTGTTAAATAACTATTGGGCTGCTTATTCTCAGTATCTAAAGGTAATCACAACATCGTGGCTTACAATTATGTAAATATCAAAACAAAAGTTTTAGGAGGTTCTCAGTATCAGTATTCTTACATGAAGTGGGTAGAAGTCACATTGGCGGACGCAAATTGTATTGTATTTAAAAACAAGATAGTGCCGTCGGGTCTTGTATGACAACCACTCGAGACATTCATTAATATAGTAATGTGAACTTTAACAACTAGGGCACACATAAGGTAGTCATGATCAGCGAATTGACATGTTTCTACGCAGAACCTCTTGTTTGACCCACTACTGGAGTCTGGACCACATCAGTGGCGACGGGTCCATACAAGCCGATTCCCATCGGCTTACCTTTTAGAAATCCCACCCCAACGATCCACTATGCAGATCATAACATTTTTGTAGAACGGCTAACCTTCGCCATAATTGCAACCCTCGCGACTGGACCACATAATATGAGATATGTAGCTAAGTCATGTCAAAATAAAGTAATTAATATCTCCCTGTACCTATCCTAACTTATCGGTCGGCACAGTGCTTCTTTCTCTTCTATTCTGTCCTGGCATGAGCTATCTTCTCTAAATATTCTTGTCATTCGCACACAATCCATCCTTCTTTTCTGAGATTTTCCTCTTCCTCTCTATCCATCAACGTTCGTATCCATCACTCTTCTAGCAACATGCCCTTCATCTCTTCTCGTAACATGTCCATACCATAATCCAAAAAGGGTTACTTTGTATTACACTTGCTTATGTCATCTAGTTCTACCATATAGGTGCCACTTTATGGTAACAAACAAAGAATGAAGGATATTTTTCTGTCATCATAATAAAATTATTATAACTCTTAACAAACGAAACAGTTCAAGTTAAAAAGCTGAAAGAACCTTATTATCAATAAAATACTCATAGTTTTATGGAACTATTACATTACAGGTAATTATAGGTATATGGGAGTCAGGGAGTTTGATTTCACATGACTGGTAACAGTGTCGCCCATGTGACTTTTGTCTCTCGGAATGCTAGCTATACCTTTCGCAGTATATTATTGTAATATATTATGTATTGTAACATGGTCCATAACAAACACAGTTCACAAGTCACAGAAATTAAAATTCATCAAATCGCAGTACAGATCAAAAAATCGCAGAGTCCTGTATTTCTTTCTCCTAAAGCCCATTTATAGACTGCGAAGAGCAAATTATTTTGCACTATGACAGGTGCACTTTATTTTCAAATAAATCAAATTGTCAAGAATTGGTTCGATTAATAAGCTTAGGATAGTTTGTTTTCTAACATGAAATGCTGATTGAAGGACTTCAAGAGAACTACTATTTTTTTATAAGACTTTAAAGAAGGAATAAGTTAAATCTGATAAGTCACCTTTGGACAAACCTTTTCAAAAATAAACTAAATTTGGACAAACCTTTTCATAAATAAACTAAACACATGATAATAAAGGCAAGCAAAAAAATATCATAGACACTAGAAAATATGTTATTCCTAGAACTAGGACACACCTCCTAATAGGTACTTGAAAATAGCTGTAAAATTTAAGTGGTAAACATATGGATGAGGTCTACTTATATTGCAGACTGATAATTTTCAAAGAGATATTTGCGTGTTCGATAATAACCATAGATAACGATAATTAGGTCGATAATGCACATTAGCTGAATTCCGTAGTCAATACTGTGGGGGATTACCTGGACAATAATAATAATAAATAATAAGGTTAAGCACCACTTTCTGAATAGGACCTATTTTGATTAAGTCCACAATAGACGCATGCGATCCAATTGAGAAATTCTATCGTAATTCGCAAATAAATTACTGAACAAATATTTTTAGTTTACGTAAATTGTGCAAAATACTATGGAAAGGGAAATTGGCGATAAGGCCGCGGTTTTGACGCGATCCTCAGCTATAAACGATGGCTATAGCGACGAGCGATTACAATTAGGTCCAAAATCGGGACATATTGAATTACGAATATCGTCAGATTATTGTTTCGTAATTTTCCTTATAAGCCCTTTTAGAGTCATTGGCATCAAAAACATTTATTTCTCTTTCCGATCAACTTTCTGTAGCTGTATCGCAGCTGCCGCAGTACCTTCGTGCGTCGAAAGCGCGACATTAATTACAGAACAGGTGAAATCTTAGAGTATTGGGATTGTACTGCTTTGATTAGTAATAGGTAACGTACTGGTAAGGGTAACTTTAAGCTGGGGACCAATAAATAAAGAATGAATGCAAAAAACCAGAAGGAAATGAAACAATTACTTACATCGTTTTATTTTGCTACACCGAATACTTTTACGACAGCTACGGCAAAATTGATAATTCCAAAAATGTATTATCATTGTAGCTTGAAAATACTTAATTGCACAGTTGATGATTGATTTAACATCAGAATATCACAATCAGTGACAGTGTTTACGCATATTTATCAGAAAGATATCAACTGTTAATGTTGATATCAACGGGGAAAAACTTTGGAGTAACAATAATCAGATTTGTTCAAAGGAGAAAATGATATCGTGAAAATCTTATCTTTAAAATAATTTGATTTTGTAATGTTAGGTATTTAAATAAATAATTAATATATGAGCATACAGATAAAAGGCGCCATTTCCTTATGCAATTAATTGTTTAATGAGAAAAATATTACTGAATATTACTTACATCTATCAACAAATTTTGAAGAAAAAGTAAATAAGTAAGTACCAACCTGTGATAATAAGCAAAAGACAGGCCCTGTTAAAAACCCGCTGAGAGCGCTCTCGGCGATATGACCGCCTTTGCTCACCATAATTTTAAGTTTTATGTTATTGTATTTTCTGTAATGTGTTTGTGCAATAAAGTGTTTATCTATCTATCTTACAATTAAGTTCATGGAAGTTGTGAAACAGGGTCTAAAAACAAAACATATTTTGAAATATAGGTAAACGGATGAATCGAAAAGTAGTCTTCACAAACCTACAACATTAAAAACCCTATCCAACGACACCCCACAGTATGAGATTGATGATAATAAAAAAACATCCTACTTTACATCTAGGGAAGATAATCGAAACAAAAAAATTTTTCTTCTACCACTTCTTCGGCGTTATTAATATACATTCATGCCAAATTACAGCTTTCTAGTACAAAGGGCCTCTGAGCTAAGCCGCGAAAGCAGACGGCCATGGTGAAACCATAAGGGTTTCTTGTTGGCTCGACTACGAAACCCTAAAAAATGATCGCTGTTTCGAAGATCATTATTAAGAAATGTAACTATAGGTTTAACCAATCATATAAAAGTAATGCGTAACAAATAATTATTCGTATAATCATAGTTTAAAATTCCTAATATATATTGATAGCGAATTCTAGCACATTAAATTAAATCTCAGTGATTTCTAATGTGCGTTAAAATGGAAAACTTTATCAATAATAAATGAAAAAATATAATTAGTTTAACAATAATACGATATTCCTCACAAAAGTATTTAAAATCCCAGCAAAGCGTTAGCAAATAAAGACCAAAAAGGGACCACAGGCAGCGATAGGTACCGTCATAAGAAGAATAAAATGAAATAAAATGCAGCATTTTACGACTCATTTGACGCGCAAATAGAACAAGCATGTAGAGACCACACAGTAGGTTTTAATGATAAAAGATTAATTTATTGAGCTCTTGCTACACTTTTTCATGTAAATTATGTCATGGTTTTTTTTTAAGTAAGTCAAAGAACCGGAGCTTGTTACAATTTGTAAATGAATACAAGCTTAAATAGTTATGTGAAAAAAAAATTAATTTTCAGCAATATTTTTGACAACCGCAAATATCAATAGGTATCTTTCAAATGTTCGTATAGGTCCCTAGTTAAGTTATGTATAATAATTTAGCCGAATTTTCCGCATAATTAACTTACTGCTATACTCTAAATCCATTTACAAATTCGATAGGTCCCTTTCGATTCATTAAATTATCGTCAAACGGACCACACGCTATCAATAATTCGATTTGTATAAAAATTATTGCAACCCCAAAACCCGTGAACATTACCAAATCCAATTTTACGTCAATTAGTGAATTCTTCGTGTACCACATAAATAGCACATCAATAACCGTCGATCAGACACAATGCATTCATCACTCCCCTGCCACCAAAATGACCAACTTACACACTAAATAAATAGGAAACGAATAAATTCGCGACGAAATTGCTCTATTTCCGTCCGAAATCGACGACTTCATTCGTCATGGGGCAGTCAAGCTTTCGTTACATTCAAAAATGTGCTTTAAATGTATCGACATACAATGTAACTTCGCATCATAAGAAACGTAAAATAATCCGAGCTTTATAGAGACTAAATGCCAAAATAAAGGATAAGGGGAGAGGACAGTCATGAGGAGAGTTATAACAAATTCCAATAATAGCAAACAATTCGTTTAAATGCCAGCTTTCACCATCTGCCGGAAAGGTGAAAAGGAATATTTTTGTCACGTGTCCTTCCACAAAGGCGACAATCGCATTAGTCACGATTATTGTCACAATAGATGTCAAATCGGCAATATTTCACAATCGTATTGTGGTCAATCGGATGTGAAGCTATTCGATATTTCAAATTTTCCGATTGGCTGAATTTCGTTTCGTACAGTCGACTGCTAAAGTGTAGAGATATGGTATCATCTATTTTCTCCTCGTAAAATAGTTTCGTTGCCAACATAACGGATATACGACCAATAATATACAAGGTAGATTGCCCTTGGCCATTTCTCTTAAAAAAAATTGGTTATTTATTTAAATTAATAAATCTTTATCAATTATCGTATTCTGAGATCTAAGCTATGCCTTTTATTGCAACCGTCTGGATTGAGGGCCCAACATTCGGTTATAAAAGTTTTTATTCACGTTTTAGAAATTTTTGAACCTATGCTTTTAGTTTTTAGATTTTTTTACTAAATCCCCTATAAGTCTCAGTTTGATTCGGAACGATTTAAAAAATGGGCCCTCAGTTCAGATGCACATTTTATTTATCTCTAGGTATAAGACAACATAAAAAAAATAATTAACATGTTACTCTACATGCGGCTCTTCAAGAAAAATTATAACTACTTCGTCAACAAGTTGTCAGAATTCATGATAGTATTCTTAATGAATTTTAACGCCTCTCAAAGTTATTTGCTAATTAATAGGTTTTGTTAACATACTACAAACGCCCACACAACATACAAATTAATTAACTCCACAGTCAAACATACGATAGAAATCTTAAATATTCGATGGTGACCTATTTTTGCTTAAGTACTTTTTTAATTCGTATCCAATTTAAATTACTAATATATTCAGGCGGTAGGTACCTGTATTATAAACGACCTTCGTTAGATGTTACTGTCAATTAGTAAATACAGGTTTCTCTAAGACATGAAAATTATTGTGAACTCATTATCCAACTAACCAAAAACATACGGTATAAATACAATACAATGATTTACATAGATGAAAGAGTGTCTTTTAATTCAATGTAAACGTGACTATACAACGTGTTACAAAAATACCCCTAATGCCGAATATGGTATATATATACAAAAAATAAAAACGAAAATATCAAAATGTATGAAACAGCTGATTTTTTTGTCGCGATTTCAGAGTTGGTCTCATAGTAAAAGTTGTTCAGTTTGATGGTCCCTATATACCATATTCGACATTAGGGGTATTTTGTAACACCTTGTATAAGATTTTTAGCAATGGTGGCCCATTGCTATATGCTCATACATATCTGACAGTTCTAAGTATCAATTTACTGGCTCGAATTAAAAATCTTCCTTTTTTTGGCTTGGACAATTTCGCACAGCTTCATCTAGCCCCAAACTAAGCAACGCTTGTAATATGGGTGCTAGACAACTGATAATACTTTTAAAATATATACTTGTAATACATAGTATTTCAATTTCTGCCCGGCCGGGAATCGAACCCGGGACCTCTTGCGTGGTAGACTGGCATGTTGACCACTGCACCATTCAGGTCGTCAAACTTTATAAGTTCATAAGTCTTTTATCAGAATAGGTATTTATGTCAATATTCAAATCCTGAACAGTCCAACACGACAAGCCACTTAAGGTTGCAAAACTAATAAACTCAATTCGTGTCAGTAGAAAATAACTGTTTAACTGGCGAATAAATACACATAAAAAGTGTAGAGTAATAAACAGCAAGAGCAGTTAAGTGAGATAATTAATTAGCACTATTGTGGAACATAAAGCTTAGTCACTCAGCGTGGCTCAACGGAGCCATCAATTATAGCATTCTTTGTGTTACTACTGACAAATGAAAAAAAATATAGCACAATGTACTTGAGTAAAAAATCATAGTCGGTAGACAGCGTGCCGCGCGCGTTGCGACTAATAGACAACGAGCTATGAAATGGTAGATAAGGATTTGAAATTTAACTTTTTACAATTATCTGCAATTATTTATAAAGGAGGTAAAGTTTGGATGTAAGAGGTAACTTCCGAAATTACTCAACAGAAATCACACATTATTTCACCAATAGAAAGCTAAACTATCCCAGTGACAAACTCTACATTTTACTAGGTACAGGAATTTCCATAGGAATTAGGAAATGGAAATCCAGGCGGACGTAGATATGTAGTCACGGTGACAAATGGGATCTAAAGCCTACAATAATTGTGGCAATGAATTTCCTTTCAGCGTATATTTTCCTACATTCAATAGTTCAGCCGTTTTTACTCTTATATTCCATTGAAAACAAAATTGAGAGTTTAAGTCATAAACTCATCGAGGAACTCTATATAAAAATCATATATTTATCATAGTTCAAGTTTTCCAATGCAACTGTTCTTTCTGTTACTATGAATGTAAATTCAAATCAATTGTATCATTGATAGATACAAAATCACATATACGCTCAAACAAACAAATGTCGAACAGGCGAGCAATCATAAAGACCCTTGAATCAAATATGTTAAAAAGCAACCTCGAATTATAACGATTTCCTAGTCATGCGCACTCGCAAATTTCATTTGTTATTCAAATGCATGTCTTAGCAATTATTCTATAGTAACTCTTTGACTCTGAACATCTGGACGAATCAAGGTCTGGGAATTGAGGAAACCGATCTACATAGCACTTAGACAAAACAAAAAGCCATTATTTCGATATCATTAAAGATCATCGCGAGCAAAAAAAGGCTAATACAAATATAAGACGAGAAAAAAAATGTCGGTAATGAGTGCTCAAACTAGATCAACTTCCTTCACAAGTACAGTTAGTATAGATTATTATACGCGGGTTTATTGGCTGTTTACATTTGCAAAAAACTATACTACATCTTTTGGGTTTATTAGACGGTAATTTAAGCTATTATCGGTTTGAAATTTAATAATAATTTTCGATTTGGCGGCAGACTACAAAAAGATGTTTATTTGTACCACGGAAAAAATATAGATACTGTGAAGGTTGGTACTGTAACACTTGGGGATGGGGGCGTAGATTATTTAAAATAATGTTTTAAATTGATAATTAATATTTATTTTTACCTTTTTTACACTTTTTCTAATTGTTAGATGATTATCTGTTTCCGGTAGAGTTGTGCTTGATTACCGTTTTTCAATTGCATATAGTGCCGTCAAAATGACAAAAACTAGTAACTAGTTATTATAGTGCGACTGTAATATCTTGATATCTATCAAGTCAAGATAGTCGCACTATAATGACGTAACAGAGTCAACATGACAAAACGGTAGTCAAGCACAAATCAAATTACGATTCTCTTTTCGCACAGCCTTTTTTATTAGTAGAATTATAATCAATAGAATACCACTTTCTGAAAAGCATTATAACACTACTTTAAATAAAATTACATACTTACAAGATCATAGATACGTGTTTTAAGAATCTATTTTATTGGTAGCACGAGTACTTTGAATGTAATGGTAAGTATTTTATTCTCAAACAATACAGAACTTCAAGGATAGTCTGTCTACTATGCATAGTTATTATGATAATAAACTACTGTTATAGTTCGTATTTTTCCATCATCAAACCTATAAAATCTCTTGAGACTTATTATACTTATATATGTTTAAAAGAACCTAAGGAACTATGTTATTATGAAAATGCCACCACCGATTACACTACATCCACACATTACTTATATCTATTCTGTGACATTACTCTAGGTACTGTTTGACCTATGCTTACTTGACAGATAATTACATTGGGTCTATTTTTAAATTTTAGCGGTTGATTCACTGGCGTGTTCATGAGAAATTTATATTTATGGGCTATGCTAACCTATCAGATGGACCGTATGCTTTCTTGTGAGAAAAAACTAACCAATTCGATAACATGTTCTATTTATTAACGGCAGTATTAGATCAACCGGTACTTAAACGTTGGAGCAACACATCATCGCTCTCACAAACACCGAATTAAAATTGATTGATTGGTGACATAAAAAATTTACGCGGCGACCATTACATCAATCAAGCGTCGAACTGGTATGCGACTGCTGGTGTCGGCGGCTTTCAAACCAAGGAGGTATACGATGGAGTTTTATCAGAGCTCTATTAGAGATTGTGACCACAACGAAGTTTTGAAAGGGATATAAAGCATTGTAAGGTTAATGACTGTATATTTAACGTTTTAAGGCTGTTCATTCATACTATATTTCGTCGCTGCTTTACGTATCGAATATTACCTATAGGCGTCTGTAGGTAACCGAAATTACCCATGGCATATTGTTTTATGTGCAACTTGAAGGGTTGATGTATCGTATAAATAATATCGTTGTAATCACAAAACAATTTAAACACATTAGCTTTTTAATAAATAGTATAAACACATAATTTTAATTATTATTAATGAGAAAAAGCTTTTAATTTAAAACAAACAAGTCAGTACATATTTTTATCACCAATCCGACTGACAAGTATTTGCGTAATTTACTTAACTTTTACATTCGCGAAACAAATACACTACCTGCGTTGTTCTATTTAATAAAAATACTTTCATATTGTCCACTGTCTACAATAAGACATCCTACAGAGACTCATAAAATTATCTACTCCGAAGTCATTTTCCACTGACATTGGTTTTGGTTCCACACATTAATCTAATAATGAATCCGAGATTACGACACGAATAACAATGATTACATAATAAGCCCTATCAAAATTTTAATCGATAAATTGTTAATCTCTAAACCTTCTTCCTTCCCATCGCTTAACGAAATATCGATGAATATAATTACAAGTCTTATTTATTGACTAGCTCACTGCACGTGGTTTCACCCATTTTTGTAATAAATAGATGTTTAGAGTTTGATAACTAAGTTAATGTTAATCTGCATATCATTGATGCTTTTCTCTAAACCTGTTTATGTATGTATAGACTTCCTCCAACCCAATTATTGATAAAAAAAAATAGTCACAGTACTTTTGCGTTGAGAAAAAACAAAGACATTCATAGATTACTTATTAATTAAAACACACTTCATATTCACAAATATCGTGAGTACTCAGTTTCGTTTAGGTATTTTTTAGGAATATTTTTTTTAAAACTATCCTCATTGGTTTAGAATTAGCTCAAGGACATTATCGTAAAGCGAACAGTTTACCGCTATTCTTACTCAGACAATCGTAAATACTTCTTGTTCAATAGTTCCACAAACGTAATGTGTAATAATAAAGTAGATTCACGACCAAATCTTCTAATTTTACGTTCCAAATATTTTGTAGTGCAGTTTCGCAAGTTGTAGAGACACGCAAAGTCGCAAACTCGTTAAGTTCGACGACTGAAATATATTTTAACCGCGTCAGCAGTTTTGTATGTTTACGTGAACAAATAATCTTTACAAAGTCAAGGAACTTTGGAATTTTATTTTAAACTTTTCTTCTTGTCAGCTAGAAAAAGTCTCGAACGGGTGGTAGGAAAATATTGTCAATTCAAAAGCACTTAATTTCTAAGTTTATTTGAATAAAGATTTTTTTCTTTTCAAACATTATTTTTTCAGTGTCCAGGGAGGGTACTCTAAGCTCTTAAAGTAATATTGAAGTAATGTTGTGATAGACACAGAGCTATACATCGCGCATAGCGCCATCCCACTTATGATATTTCTTTGATGTTACTTTTGATAGAGTACAACAGTACAACAGTTCACTGTTTTGTATAGGCAATGGCGTCCATCATCGCAATGAGTCTAAGACAATATTTGGTAAAGGAGTATGCCGAAGATGCACTATAATCTAATAGAATGCAAGCAGCACTGTACTTAGTATAATTAGGTATAGGTATAGACATTTAAAAATTTTAATAAAAAAGTTATAATTTATGAAACACCACTTAGGCATGCTTTAGAAAACTGCTTAAAAATGGCTGTATGGTAAAAATAATAGAAAAGATGTAATTTATAAAAAACAAGTAAAAAAAACCCTTGATTACACAATTTTTTCATAAATCTGAAGTCGCAATTTCAGACCTGGCCACTCAATGAAGCAATTGAAATCAGAGAGACAAGCGAAAAAAACAAAACGCGATCGATCTTAATTAAGGAACGCTCTGGAAAAACCACGCTGTTTGTGAAAACGCACCGGATTATGCACTTTATCGTTCAGAAACAGAGACGATGAAAAGGACGTATAAAGTGTGTGAACGTAAACGAATCCCGACAAATCGCGTTATGGGGCGTGAGATTCGATTTTTGTAAATTTTATCGACATGTTTGCATCGCTCGCTTGTTCTATCTTGCTTCCGCCTAAGTTAAATTCAGTAAAGTATAACTTAAAGAATACTACAAACCTTTTGTTTTACACTGCTTGTTGTTGTGAGTTTGACTGAGGTGATCAAAATTATTCATTTTCGTTTGTCTCTTAAAAATAAGAGATACAAAACAATAATCATTAATCAATTATCAAATTCGGACAATTTGACATTTTCTTATCAATTATCAAATTCGGACAATTTGATAATTGTTTCTATACGAGAAATAAAAATTATCCAAATGGAATCGTAAGTTTATATTCATACTAAACAGTTGATAAAACATGCCATTATAATTTTATCGTTAGTATACGTCATGATGAACGATAAGACAAAAAAATGCATTTAGAAGAAGCAATCTTATCTCTCATTATTACTTTAAACAATAATCATTATATCATTGCAGTTTTCGCCAGTTTTCATAGAAACGATTTAGCAAACATTCCTTCTAAAACTTAAAAACATGAAAAATTCCATCCAACAAGTTTTCCCATCAATAATTTCAACGAATGAATGTTTGGGGCGAAAATGCACCGTCAGCGTTTCAAAAAATAATACACAGCAAAGTGTTGCGATACAATTTCCGATAGCAGGGGCGCATAAATTGAATTCACCGAGTGCAGTACCACTGGCTGCTTCATTTGCTAACTGGGCCTTTGGAATTCCAATTTTTTCGATGCGAAAATTTTTTCATAGCATTCAGGTGTTAAAAACATTTTCTTTTACACAATCATTGGTGCTTTAGACATCGGTGCTTCTGTAGTTTTGAATTTTTAGGTTTATTTTTCTTGTATCTTTTTTAATTTAGTATGTTTGTCAGTTCAGATCCAGAATAGGCAATTACATTATTCGATTTTGTGTTTGCTATCAAAGATCTTGTAGAGAAACATCAGGATTATAAGATGTCCTCCTTCGCTTTATTTATGGGTAGACATAGACATGTTTATGTAGAGATATAACCCTGTAACTTATTGTGGGAAAAGAGCTACGATCTCTTTCATCTTAATAGTTTATAGTCGTATTCGCACATCAGGCAAATTACGAAACTTTATCATGACGTAGCCGCAAACGAAATTATGAATAAGCATTCCCAAGTTACATCAAATCACTTGGAACATTGCCAGAGGACAGACGTAACATGAAAAAATTAGTCCCAAAATGTTAAAGGTCAAACATTAAAAATCTTTCATTTTCCTGTACTGTATCAGGAAACTGGAACTCATTTGCAATAAAAATAACGTGTCCGACTACTTTAAGATAGTGATTAAATAATTTCTAAACTTTTGTTCGAAATAGTTTTCTTTTTTAAGACTTAAAAATAAAATAAATCATTGCTAATGTCTTTGAAACTTTGAGATTGTAGTTAATAAAAAAAAATGTCTTCGAATCGGTGGAAACTCTTCTCACGAGTCAAAGATTGAGTTGTAAGTATTTAACTGTTGTACCTGTAACTGCATTATACTAAACTAACATATATATATACAGAATGGCAACGTGCATTTTTAGGGTTCCGTACCAAAATGCTATATCAACTTGACGAATAGTTTTATATGACGATTGCTCAACTATTTTGAAAATAATAAATATTTTTTAGACCGCATAGTTTACTGAAAAATGGAAAATATTAAAAATCAGAAATTATTCTATGTGATAGAAGTTTATGTAAAGATTACAGGAAACATAAAACCATGTTTCTAAATAGCACACTTTTTCAGAAATCTTTAACAAAAATTACATTCGGTCAAGAGATGGCGCTGACCTTCTACTGCAATATTCTACTCTACACCGCAGTTATTGTATATGATGGTACGGTCCTTCGGTGCGCGAGTATGACTTGCTCTTGACCAGTTTTTTTTTATGTACAGCAAGTAAAAAAATTCGTTACTCAAAATATTAGGTCTTTACCTATGAAATTGGCGTTTTGTATGGAGAATTTTAAAGAAGTAGCATTTTCCATACTAACATTCTCATAATTTATTTAACAACCATGAACGCTAATGTTTTAAAACTTTTATGCACTAATGTTTAAACACTAAGATAACGTATGCGCCATTTAGGTTAAACGAAAATTTTTTTTGGCTAAGTTAAAACAAATAAAGTGGTCAATTCTGCTAACAAAAAAACTAGGCGTAATTTTTAGGGTATTTTTTATGTTTAGAAAACTATAGTAAAGTTTTTTTTAACTATTGATAGTTTTCTATGATGGTCATAATTCGATATAATAACAAGCATTAGATATTTTTTTTTAATCAAAGAAAAAAAATCATAGTTAAACCCAATAAATACTTGTCATTTCCAAGTTGAAAGTTGAAGCGTCACTGGATTCACGTGGGTGCAAGTTTCCATCCCAAAATCGATATGAAACAATTTCACAATACTAAGGAATGTTATAAAAGTGGGAAACATGAATGAAGACACGAACCCTGGAAGGCAGCCAAAAGTCGGGACGTTTGCGTGGGATCGGGGTGCGGGGACAAGCTTGCAAAGGTTAAGGGTAACTAAAATAATGTAATGAACCAATTTATTGCGTAATATAAGAGAATTTGCTTTGAGTCACATTTCGCAATTCTTGGTTTTACACCATTTTGCCTGGTTATGTAGCACCTAAAGAGAGCATTTTCTTATCTAAAATATAACTATGAATGTCTGACTTGTAGCACAGAATTTATTTATACTTGTGTAAAGTCATGGATATTATTAGAAATGACTGTTCTAATCATAATAATAATAAACTACACATTAACCTAAAATTATTAGATTTTTCGCCTAGCTCGTATAATAACCATGCAAAGGGCAGTTATTTTAAATAGTTGTAGGGTAGTCAGCAATTTCCTGCAAGAAGATACAAACATCAATTAACTAATTAAGGGGTTCTGTCACTTGGTGCGCCGCGGTGATATTAGAAAATAACAATAACAATAATAATAAATTAATTCAAAAACAATTACATTACATTTACAAAGATTTTTTACTGTTAAAACAGAATAACTCCAATTCCTAAACTAGGACGAATCCTATATCTTAGGAGTTGAGACTTGAAAATTGAGCTAAGAAGGAACATTAACAATGGCCCGAAGCTAAGATCTATTCCTTTCTAATACCAAAAACTTTAAAAATTATAAAATTTATTAAAAATTATATTAAAATTTCTTAAATTTGGTATCCGTTGGGAATAGAAATTTTATAACGGAAATAAACAAATACCATTTGTATTAGTTTTTGGTATTAGAAAGGAATAGATCGAAGCTAACGTCATTAGTGAATTCAATTGGTCCTTTATTTACTATAAAAGAAAAAATAGAAACGAAAACAAAAGCTTTATATGAATATTTCTTTCATGTCTCGTCAATTAATTAGGCAACAGAGACAGATAACAAATACTGCCTTCCGTAAATACGACCAAAACAGTATTTACGACGTGGAACATTATAGAAATACACCACAATACCAACCATGACAAACAAACATTTGTAACTGTAATGTTTATTGAACTATAAAAATGGCCACGACAATTTCATCATGGATACTACATGGCGTTTATGCTCTCCCATACGCGTAATCATAATAAATCAACAGGATAAAATGTAATATTAGAAGCTTACTGCATTAAGAATAAAATATAAAGAGAATTTCAGTTGGTAACGGAACGTGTTTTACCAACATAGTTGACTTATCGTCATACAAAATATTTCTATGAAATGAGTTTAAATTTTTTTTATTTTTATTTCTATTTTATTTATTTGGAACAAAAAACAATTACATAAATGCTTACTAATGTGACAAATGTTAGAAAATAGTACTTATTATGTAACCAACAACATTGTCCGCAGAGTAAATTAGCTACTATCGGATCGGTTGTTAATTTTATTTTAAACTACCCACAAAATGCGGACGTCTTTAAAAAATAAATACAATAAGGAAATGCTGCATTGTCTGTTTTTTAAATTACTGAACAAACAGAATTAAGTAAGTTTACATTGATAATTTAATTACGGTCATCATAATATGTGTCCAAAAATTTACTTTTCAACTTTGGTGAAACTTTGTGCGATATATAATTGACATGTTTCTGAATATATCCAAAAATGTCTTACAAATTATATAAGCCCATTACTGTAGCTGAAAATTGAGTAAGCAATTTAATAAAGTGTATACTTCAGTTTTAGTTATATTAGCTGCACCAAGGCCGGCGGGCGCTCCAACCGCCTTTTCTTTATTTTCTACTGAAAAACAACGAAAGCAGAAGGACTACTTTATAAAGTTTTATTTACTAAGACTTCTTATAGTACATACATCAGACTAGAAACAAGCAATATGACTAGAAAATTATTTAATTAATGAAATTTAATGTTATCAGTAAGATTGAACGAGATTTCCTTCACTGTGGTGCAATTAGACAAATCGATCAAAGACATTGACATTCACTGACAAAATATGCCAGACACAAAGAATATCAATTCAATTTTCTATCAGTCGCTCAAGACAGTTAATGCGTTAAATGTTTTTATTTATTTTTTGGGCAGTCAAGAAACTTATAAGGTCGTTATGATTTAGGCCTGTTAAGCTATTTTTCTCAAACATGCTTGGAAATTCGAATCTTACTTTGACAACCTTCTTCGAGCTTAATCGGAGTAGCAGGATAGATTCAAAACACGCATGCAATGTAAGTATAAAAATCCATATTTACCATGTTTAGTGACCTGCAATTTTACTATAAAAACTCATTTTTCTAGTGTAATTCAACATTTTTTTCCAATGAAACACAGCGACCCAAGGAGGTCTGTGAGGTCTCATCATCAATATTTAAATTTAGAACTAGCTTTGCAAATGAAAAGTCCCTAATCACGCTAACAGAGCGCCGTGAGTGCGCTAACGCTCGCCCAGTCCGCTTCATGGTTACAAAACGCTCACATCAGTTGAAATAACATATGATTCGGATCGGCAGCATAAAATGATGTACACGTGTAAGTAAAAAAAACAAATAGTTAGTTGATTGTCATTGAACATTTTGGTACCTATTCATTTGACGAAATCAGTTCCAGCGAGGTTAATGAGGGTGATGAAAATATTTTGAATTTCCGCGCATTGTTTAAGAAAAGTACTAGGTAAACAAAACAATCCTTCGCTTTGGCCGCAACTAGGCATAATGCCTGTATTGCATACCGCTACAGTAATGTACTATTATTACTATAAACTTAAAAGTTAAACATGAAAGACGAGCTTTATTTTAATCATCAGGCGAGATGGGGGCCAAATAAATGCATTTTTGTTAAAACAAACATACTTACTAACCAAGAACAACAAAGACTGTAACTAAGTGATTTGTGTTTGCGTGTGACTGTCTAAAGTGGGAAATCAAATATTTTACATCTTGTAACTTTTCTGCATTACTTATGAGAAGCAGAGATTCTGATATTCCCGTTTTGGATATCCATGACTAAGCTGAATTAATACACTACGAATGTATTTACCCTACACCGCCTACGCGCTGGAAAACCGCGTGGGAGTCTATGAAAATGAATGTACAGGACGATATGGTTTACCAAGTTATTAAAAATCTTACGTCATATCTTCTTCCGTACGACACCCACTGCTGGGTGGCCGCCCCCAGGGATCTCCACGGCGATCGGTCCTGCACTGCCCGCATCCAGCGGCTTCTTGCGACCGTCACCAGCGGCGCTATCGGCTAAAAACATTGAAGTTCATGTTAACTGTGTTTTGACAGATGTATGTGATACATTGCTATTTTTCTTTGGTAAGTTTTTATTCGTGCCAAGATGAAGTAACTTCAATGTTTTAGCCGATAGAGCCCCTGATCGTCGGTCCACCTTGTCGGGGGCCTACCCACGGAGCGTCGCCCGGTGCGCGGTCGCCATTCCAGAAACATTCCGCTCCAACGGCCATCGGTTCTTCTCTCTATGTGTCCCACCCACTGTCACTTCAGTTGAGCAATCCTTCGAACGATGTCCGTTACTTTAGTTCTCCTACTCCATTTCTTCTGAATTATAAAAAAAATATAAAAACGACCTCATATTATTCGAAAAGAATTGCTGTTCACAAATATTTACACAGCTGAGAAGTTTTCATACTTTCATAGATAAGTACGAGTAATTTGATCTGTTTAATAACTTTATTACTAATTATAAGCGGCTCGTTGGTCTAGGGGCATGATTCTCGCTTTGGGTGCGAGAGGTCCCGGGTTCAAATCCCGGACGAGCCCTCTTTTTATTTTAGTACTCTATAGATAAGAAATAAGAAACTTATCCTCTCTAATAATCATAAAAACGTTTTTATTTTCCTTATTTTAACATTTATTAAAGTTTTGCTTAAACATCCAATCTTTTGCTTTGAAGGAAAGTAGATAACTAAGTAGAATTTATTTATGACCAGTCAACTATCATTACCTATTTGAAAAACTTACCAAAACAAGTATATCTATCGCTTCCAAGCAATCTTAACCTAGCAGCATTGTTTCAATCCAACATTCATTTCAGTTACTCGCGAACGAAATCAGAAACTTAAAAATAAATCACCCTTTACAAAGATACGCCATACTTCGTGGCGTCGCCGAGTCTCAGACGCGACACACTTTCCATTGACGGGGAACCTCCCCCTTTTTGGGGGGGAGACCCATCCCTAGCACCGGAGAAGAATGGCGAAAACACGCAACAATAAACTAAAATAAGGAGCATAAAGAAGGTCATGATACCGCAAATCATGAACATTCATCATTAGACAGACCACAACTGATTGGTTTATTTGATTGTGGATGACGTGTTGAATATTTAGAGCATCTATATAAACTGCATGAGTTGGCTGTTGGAGTTACTTAATTGGATATGATGACCTTCTTGAATATAAAATTGGGAAGGGAATCTAATCCTACGCATATTTGAACGAAAACGATAATGAAATCGCTTTCCATTGCCATTTATTTCTACTGATTTATGCTGATTAAGTTATGAATAAGAAAAAGTCTTAGTAAAAATCTAACAATTAGAATTAACAACGGAATAAATAAATATCTTAGTAGTAATACGTATAGTATATAACATTCAAAATTACGTTACATTACGTTACAAGCTCACAGAAAACGCAAAAGAAAGTTTATTCGAATGATTCTTGACCAACAAAAGTGTTTACCGTTAACTGCTCTTTTTTCCCACATTAAGAAATCGGTTAAAGATCCTTCTGAGCACGTAAACATACCCGGTCCAATGGATTTACTGTGACGTCACAGGAATGACGCACCTCTTGAAAGACATGAATGGACAGGAAGAGAAAAAAGTCTCAATACACTTGAGCTTTTGCGATAAAAGCAATTCAACATTGCCTTTGCGACCACCCAAATTTGGCAATGTTGAATCTCTTTAGGGGGTTAATATTCAAGTTATTTTTGTTTGTTAGTTAATGTAAAGTTCATAGAGTACGTAAATGTCAGTAGTTCTATTGGTATGTGCGTGTAAATAAATTCTTGTCATTCTCTGAGAAAACTACGTCAAGAATATTATCATGGTTCATAAGACAGCTGAACACATTTTTTTTTGTTTCTTATTTCTTTTCTGTATATTAGAAACATGGTCACAATTTTAAAGTATTATGCACACGCCTTTAACAGTATATTAAACGTAATCCAATATTCAAAGGGTATTCATACTCGAAAAGAACAATGTAAACATTATCTTTAAAGATCGGCATCGGGACTACTGAAGTCAGAGTTTACAATTTCACATTCTTGGAACTTGGAAGACGCAGGTAGGAGATTTTTAAGCCATTGAACACGCGTCTAGTTGTAAAGTTGAATGTATACGACAGGTATTATGCGAAGCGTTTTATTCGTAGTGTACCTAACAATTTTACTATAGTAGCATAGTGTAAAGAAAACTAAATAGGTAGTAGTTGAATGGTATTGTATGTACTTACTATTTGATTTGTTAGATAAAGTAGTAAGGGGGCGTTCATTTATTACGTGAGTATACAAAGTATTGCAAGAAAACTGCTGGGTTAAGTTAAGTAAAAAAAACCTTACCAAAATATGGCTACATCCTACACAATAATGGTGTTTTAATAAATGCAACGTAAGCAAACACAGATTAACATATTTACACTACAAATACGCATTTTGAAAAACTCTAGGGGGAAGGGGTCGAGCTAAATCTCACGACATCTCACTAAGGGAGGAAGGGGGGTTCGCGGCGTTTGGAAGGCTCCTGCCAAAAGTGGGTGGCCTAAACCAGAGCTGTCGCCAACTATTAGCAAGAGTCATCCGCAGCATGGTTCTGTATGAGGCGCCTGTATGGGCTGATACCCTAAACGAGGCAAACAAGGCCGCCCTTCGACGTCCTCAGAGGATAATAGCCAAGCGCATTGTACGGGATTATAAATCCGTTTCCGGAACTGCAGCATGCGTCCTCGCTGGTATACCTCCCTGGTAGCTTGAGGCCCTGGTGTTCTCGGAGATGTATAAGCGCAGGAAAGAGGAAAGGGAAAGGGGAGAGACCCTGGCCCCAGAGGAAAGGGTTAACGTCCGACGCATTGCGGAGGAAACCATGATGCGGACATGGGAGCTTCAGCTGGAAGCCCCAATTGCGGGCCACAGAACGGTCGAAGTCATTTGACCCGTGCTTAGGCACTAGCGGAACAGGTGCTACGGTGCTCTCACTTGAAGATGAGAGTACCGTGCCATGGCTGTTACGGTAAGTGCCTGCATCGAATACAGCGAGAAGCTGCTCCCGGGTGCCAAGATTGCGGCGCACCTAAGGACAACGCACGGCACACAAGAGTGCTTGAGCAGTGCCCTGCGTGGTCAACCATCGAGAGGACGTCTCGCTTCCCAGCGTGGCAGCTGCCATGCTTGCTTGGAAGTGACAGGTTGTGGGAGGCGGTGATCTCCTTCTGTGAGGACGTCATCTCACAGAAGGAGGCCTCGAAGCGAATCCGCGAGGCAAACGCCAATGTGGATTGACTCCGACGACGACGACCACGTAGGAGGAGGCGCTATGCACGCCTCATTCCCCCTATTCCTGGGTAGAGGGATAACTGTCACCCAGTTATCCCCAGAGTGCGGGCCCGATAGGGCGTCAACACCAGGACCACACGGTGCATGATATCACGATCCCGTAGATCCTGTGTGTTAGTGCAGGAAGCAGTAGGGGATTTAGTGGGTAGGGCCCCGGCGTGTCCCACCTCCCACATATCTTCGGAATGCATAAAAGCATTCCTCTTACTATTAAAAAGGGAGGACGGGGTCGAAAACACGCCTTAAGTCTTGGCAACTTCTACCACTGTCAAGGTTTAAATATAATTGTATTTAAACCTTGACAGTGTACACGTAAGTAATATTTTATTTTTATACTGATTGAATTGTTTTAAACCGAGCCTATTTTATATTTAATGAAATCTGTCTAATCAATTGTCTTTGATAAATGTCATGGAGCTCTAAAATGTTTATTTTTATTATTTATGTTGCTGAAAGTAATATAACTAACGGATTTGTAGTACGAATAAGCTCTATCAAAAATTTCCAGATTGACAGAAAGGTGAGTTGAAATCACATAATATAGCCGATGATACGTTTTATTGCCAATTACGCTATAGATTTACATCTCATCACTTGAATGAGACTTGATACGAGTGAGAAACTATACAACTTTGTGAAATTCGTCTTGTGAAGTCTGTTATTTAGTTTCCTTGCAAGCCTACATCATCGACGATTCTCTTTTGTCTCAATTTTTTATGCTAAATACTAATTATGCGAGTTTTTGCGAAATAAGTAACTTTTCAAAAAAACCTGTTTTAAGGCCCCATATACCTCAAGTGGCGCCCTCATTTTCATTAAATTTATTGCTCGATAAGTACATAATCTATCGAAAATTCACATGTACAGATTGAAGCTAAGGTTCTATAGTTTATTTACAAACAATAACCTCAGTAAAATTTTGTTCGTTGTAGTAGCAGTTCGCAAAAGTGCCAAAAGTGGCCACTTTTAGCACTTTTGGGAACTACTACTACAACGAACTGTATTTTAATGTAGTTATTGTTTGTAAATAAATTTAATTAAAATGAGGGCACTACTTGAGATATAGGAGCCTTAAGTTTTATTAATATCTGTAATACATTTCTACAATTGACTGAACAAAATAAAGTTGAGAACGACGCGTATCCATAGTGTACCTACCAGAATTTCGTAGACGGCTTTATTGAAAAAAGTCATACTCGTAATGAATACTCACTTAATCACTCAGAATGTTAAAAAATACTATTAATTAAAAAGTACTACGTTATCAGTCTATTTAAATAAAGATTGATTTTACTTCTAGGTAAATATTAATACGTGTATTTATTCGGTAGAAAATTGTAAGGACATGTCGCTAGTGCGTGCGGTTGTTTGTAGTAAATATAGTGGCAGCGTGTTCGAATGTAGGGAAACAATGTGGGGCCACATTCCTCGTAACTCGTATGTTGCTAATCGTGTTATGTATGCGCCATCACGCACTAAAAACTTTCAGCTTAAAATGACGCTTTGGATGAAATTACCTTATACAGGGTGAAATCGAAGTCATTAGCAAACTTTTTTTTGTAAAAAAATAGTAACTTTTATATTTTTTTTTATGATAGATAGGCAAGCGCTTGTCCGCTATCACTCGTGGGGCCCTACCGGCTAACTTTTCGAACTTCGGCGGGTCTACCGAGCTTCAACTTAAAACAGATAAATAGAAGTAAGGAGTTTCGTATTGTACTATTCGCCGAAGTTATTTAGAAGATATTGAAGTTCGTGTGACATCATGAATTGGGGTTCGCCATTTTGGCCCGATTGGGGCTCGATTTATCTGTTTTAATTTGAAGCCTGGCAGACCCGCCGTTCGAAAAGTTAGCCGGTAGGGCCCCTGATGGTAAGTGATGATGCGGTCTACGATGAAATGCGTTTGCCTAGAAGATACCGATTCACTCGCGACTTGAACAACCGTATGAACTTGAACTTGAACAATTGTATTGAATAACCTTAGAATATTACTTATCATTCCTATTCAATTTTCTATGTTCTTCGGTTAACCATAAACATATAAAAATTAAATATTTAAAGAACTTAAGTTCCTCAAATAATTTCATAGAAGTACTGTTCCAATTTTAAGTCCGAAGATTCCACCCGGAACCTGTGAAAAAGACAACTTAATAAATAAGAGGTTAACTTCTCATAATCCTCATTAACAAAGTTATTCCGAATCCTCACAAAACGACGTTTTAGCCCCCAAAACCTTCACACTCGTACCCTCCGGGAACTTACAAGATGAATCTGTGGAGAATCGCGGCGTGTCATTTGCATACGCTCAATTTTATTGCCCAACCGTAAATAACCGACGAATGGCCGCTGTAATGCAAATATGAGCTTTTCATAAGCGACGATGTTCTGCGCGTGCCCATTGTATGAATTGGTAAGTGCATAGTTAGACCTAGTTTTACAATTTTATCACACTCATAGATTATTTCATATTTCCTTCAATAAATATTAAGTAAGGTAGTAAGGAAGTTAATATGAATGACCTATTCGCCCGATGCATTTAATTTTGACGAGATGTACAGGAGAGTGAGGGCTAAAATAGTAGATTATGCAATAAGGGCTTAAAGTAGTGTATTGTGTCCCGGGCGCTATTATTGAACCCCGAGTACGAGGGATTCTATGGTTAACTCCCAAGCGGAGCGAGGGAGTTAAGGCTAGAATCCTGAGTACGAGGTGTTCAAGATCGCCCATGACAAATACACATTTAAGCCCGCGATGCATACTCTACTTTTTATACTTTCTGCGAGGCAAATGAAACCAATGACTGTTATAAAGAAAGTACTTAAGTAATTATTTAAAGTTAGAATAATAAAATATGAAAAATTAAGAATATTTATTGAAAATTAAAAGTTATGTTAGAAACATTACACCAATTATGCAACGACAAAGTTACATTCTTTGGTACATTTATAGTTGGGTTAGAGTTTATGTTTTTGTCGTCTGTAGTGGTCAGTTCGACATTCAAATAAATCCTTCTTGGTGCGCGGGTGAAAATGAATTTCGTAAAAAGTTTTCATGATAACATACAGCCTAACTCAGAATAAGATCTCATTGCACATAAACTTTTTTTAAACCAACATCGATCAAGCACGACTACAATAGGGTTGCATTCTAAATTCAAATCACATTATTCCCTATGGGAAAAATGACTTACTTTAGGAAAGGTTTGCATGACACATAATATGCCATTGACGAGCAGGTAGTATAAAAAGAATATTACTGGGTAAGTAGGTATTTAAAAGTATTGATAAATGTTATATAGTTCTAAGTAATTCATTTATAATTTATTGGTGGTAGATGTTTTAATTGATGTGTTATTTAAACAGATGCTTTAAATTAACTACTAATTTTAAAAATGTATCGAGTTTTAATAACCATACTTTAAGTGGCTCGTTGGTCTAGGGGTATGATACTCGCTTTGGGTGCGAGTGGTCCCGGGTTCAAATCCCGGACGAGCCCAGTTTTTACTAATTATTTTAATTATTTAAAGCTTACGGGAGCTATTTTTCTTAATCGGATTTAATTTAATATGCTATTCAATTTAGCACTGTATTTATAGAGTAGGATTCATCTTTAGATCCCACGAGCTAAAACATGCTAGGAAAATGATCAATTAAGCAAGGTGAAGAAGACACAGGCCTACCATTTCATTTATGCAAACAATCAAGTAAACAACTTTTTTAAATGCAATATGCAATAACTGTAAATTTTTGTATATTATACAATAATTGTGTGTAGGTACTAAGAAGCCATCTTTTGATGACTAAGGCCACGAAACGGTTGCAAAAATTGACGTCTACACACGACGACAGCAGACTTGATATGGGCAATAAAACCCGCGAATAACTTACTCTACGACAATTACATCTGCACTGTACTGCACTAATGGCAGCGTTGTGGGAATACGACAAATATTACTTTTGTCAAAATTACCGATTCCTGATTTTTCCCTTTTTCTCAAAAGTTAAGACATGTGAGATTTTTGGTTGCTGTTGGTAAACATAAGGTGCAATTTATAAGATTGCCAAAGCCCTAAGTATTCAAATATCTTAGGGATAGCTGATAGGATTGACAAGAGAACACACCTATATTGTCGCAAAAGTTCGAAATAGCGAAACCTTTTAAAATTATGACATGATTCGGTGGCGTGGGTAATCCAACTTTCGTCTAAACAACCTGATTGGAAATATATAGCTTTTCTTTTTAATTTTCAGAGATTCTTTAATAGAGAAATATACTACCTACTACAAAAAAACCCTTTAAATAACCGGTCTTTGTACATTTCTTTTGCGGCTAATTAACTTCCCCAGAATCAGTAAAATGCTGGGCTCGTCCGGGATTTGAACCCGGGACCACTCACACCCAAAGCGAGTATCATACCCCTAGACCAACGAGCCGCTTGAAACATAATTCATAAACTTCAATAAAGAATTACAGCTAAACAGCTGCATAAATAATACCATTACAACAACACAAACTATAATTTTGTTTGCTTTACTAATTTATTACTTAAGGAAATCACTCCTCTTCAGTTAATATTTGCCATAGGCTTTTAAAACCAAATGATTGCGATATTGTAAAATTTTACCCCAGGAAAAAGTTTAGTTTCAATTTACAATTTAGTTAGTAAATATTATGTATTCTGTTTGGAATAATGTTTCAACCATCAGACAGCAACTTTCGATAAAGGTTATTCTTGTGACACTTTTGTCTCGAAATAATATTTATTTAGGTGGAAAACAAATTCAAATGCAAATTTTCATTAAACTGTAAAGTGACTACAGCAAGACATCAGTGTAAGCGCAAACAGCATATGAGTTATGCTGACAGGACCGTCTCCGTGAGCAATTTGGGGTTCCGTCGTCGGCGTTTTCGGGCCGCTGCCAAAATTGCCATCTTTCCGCCGTGCCGGGTTCCACTGCAGCCGAGCGTCACAGCTAATCTCGGATTAATGTTTAATATACGGAAGATTTGCGCTAGTATTTTAAATACTCGCGCAAATCTTCCTGCATGCGCATGAGAATGTTCCTTACATATGAATGTTAAGCTCAGTAATTAGCTGTGTGAATTGGGGTAATAGTAAAGATTAGAGAAAAAACCAAAATACTCAAGAAAAAAAAGGTAATAACTAAGTAAATTAAGTATGGGGTATAAGGTCTAATTTGAATGATATGTATAATGCCACACACAACAAAGCACCTGTAAAAGCTGTAGTAAAAGTTCCAAAGAAGTTATTCTAGCCTTTGGTTTTAAAATAATACTTGCAAAATATTCGCAGTAAAATCTAACAGTCGTTATGTGAAGGCATTGTCATTGTCACCGGGCCTCATTTAACAGCTTTCGACAAAGTTCATGGAACTCATAGGCTTTATACATAGGTACTTATACTTTTCTACAAAAACCACACATGTTTTCATGAAATTTTCCAACCTTATGTTGGTACATTTAGGGGTGAATTTATATGAAGAGTACTTACTAAGTGCAGATGCAGAGGCATCATAGAACTGCAATGGCTTTCATCCAAATGTGATGTAACGACAGCAAATATAGAGGCTAGGCGGCAAATCACATCATCACAATCGGCTGGCTCAGCTGCCAGTATTGAAAATATTTTTGTTCTCCAAAAAAGAGTTGTTCTCGCCATCTTCAGCGAAGAGATTCCTTGAGAGAATTGTTTAAAGAAATAAATATATTAACTTTGGCAAGCCAATACATATATTAAAATTTAGTATACGTAAAGAAACACTTGGATTCATTTGCTAAGAACAGCGATAATCACCAGTTTAATACCAGAAATAAAGATAAACTGTTTCAAGAGCTTGCCGCTTGCAAAAACTAGAGATTCATTTGTGGGAAAAGGCATAGCCTTTTTTCCTAAAGTCTCACAACAAGTGATTGATCTTAATTTGCAAATTTTAATTTTAATTAAATTTAAAAACCATGTTAAAAAGACGCTTATGGGCAAAGGTTATTATAGAGTAGACGATTATCTAAAAGACCGAAATGAGTGGAAATGATGTGCCATGTAACACATACTTAAGTACTTTTTTGTTATTAATCCTGTTTTACTGTATTTGGAAACGATATAACATTTAAGTTTGTAAATATCGTTACTTATTTCTGTTAAAACTGATAAGTTTCTTGCGCCTGTTCTTCTTGTCAGTTAAAAAAGTCTGGAACAGGTGATAGGAAAATTTGACTCATTTTTCATTAAGTTTATTTGAATAAAGAAATATTGACTATTGACTATATAAATCGACGAATGCTGTAATAGAAGTAGTAGCATAGACATGAGACGAATCTTATTTTATGTATTTTTACCCGACTGCAAGGAAAGGGTAATATATTAATAAATATTTTTTTTAATAAATAAGTACGACTTAACGTTCACACGACAACACGTCAAGTTATAGAGTGGAACTGCGAAAACAGCTTTTATTACGTAGGGCATAAAGACAGTCTCAAGGTCAATATGTATAGTCTGAGGTGCCGTCATGTGTACATCATAAGGAGAATTTTGCATAGAGCTAATTAAGTAATTAAAATCTCAAAAAGAAGGGCTCGTCCGGGATTTGAACCCGGGACCACTCACACCCAAAGCGAGTATCATACCCCTAGAGGCCTAGACCAACGAGCCGCCTGTAATTAAGTTCGTATTAAGAAAACAATACATTTAATAGTTAACAATAATTTTGCACTTGTGCAAATACCAGTGTACCACTTTCAGCTAGAAAGTTATATAATAAATAATAATAATAAACCCTTCTTCAGATTTTTTTCATTTAAATATTTATTATAATTAGTAGTTATTTAATAATCTGTTTGCCCATTGGCAAAGGTCTTCTCCATTTGGCTCCACGATTTCCTTTCTACGGCCTCTCTGGTCCAAGCTGATCCCGCTACGGCCCTTATCTCGTCAACTCATCTTTTGTGTGGTCTTTCTCGTTTCCTTTTGGCGTTTCTTGAGTACCAGTACATCATCGTTTTGTTCCATTTATCTCTGCCTCTTACTGTATGTCCTGTCCACCGCCATTTCAGTACTTTTATTGTGTGGATTATGTCTGTAGTTTTCATTCGACTCTTGATATTGTCTATTGATACTTTATCTGACAGTTTTATGACCAACATGATTCTTTTCATAGAGTTCTTACAAGATTCCAATCTTGTGTGTGCTTTAGTCAGGGTAATGATTGGCATCCGTAAGAAAGAATGAGCAGGACACAAGTGCTGAACAGTTTCTGTTTAATCACGTCAGGATTTTTCAGTATTTCCTTTAGACTTCAAATTCTCTTCCGGGCATTACCCTATCCTAAATAACTATATTCATTCACATAATTAATTTTGCTGTTGTTTACATAAATGGGTTCTTGTTTTCCGTTTGTCATGGCTTTTGTTTTCTGCGCGTTCATATTTAACCCTACTTTTTGGCTTTCCGCGTCTAGTTGGATAAGCATTGTCTGGAGGTCTGGAGTTCTTTTTTTGATGTCGAGAAAATTATTAAGCCATCTGCGAACCCCAATGTGATAGGAATTCTTCGTTGATAGAGATTCCTAATCTAATCCTCGAAAAGTTTCTTCTAGGACTGCCGTGAAAAGTTTTTGGTGACAGCTGATCACCCTGTCGTACCCCTCTTTGTATTTTTATTACATCATCTTCTTTTTCCAGCTTGATTTTGGCTGAGCTATTTTTATAGATGTTCCTTATTACTCTCATGTATCTGTCTTCCACTCACTGGTTTTTAGAACTTTCCAGATTGTTTCATGATCGAGGGAATCAAACACCTTGCAGCAATCAACGAATCAGCAATGGAATTCAGTACTGTATTCTTGGTTCTTCTCGAGTAGTTGTTTGACAACATGGATCTGGTCTAGAGACTTTCCACTCCTGAAGCCAGCTTTTCTCTGGGTTGGTTTTCATCTAAAATTTTTGTTATTCGTGCTAGAATCACTTTTGAAAATCTATCTCTAGGTAGTATTGTGAAAGTGTGCTGCTGTGTCCTGCTTTCTTGAACCACCTTAACTCCATCAATCCTAACATTCAATTCACTATGGAGTTAGAGGCAGATAATAAACTAGCCTTCTTAGACATTCTTATCATCAGGAATTCTGATCAAACCTTGAGCCACACTGTGTATCGAAAAGCAACACATACAGATAAGTACCTCAGTGGTGAATCCCACCACCATCCTTTACAGTTAGCTACCGTAGGGAAATCTTTGTTTCAGAGAGCACGCGGGATCTGTGACCAACAACACCTGACAGCTGAGCTTCAGCATGTCAAGCACGTACTGCGTAGCAACAAACTGCCAGTACCACGCCTTCATCACAGAACCCGTGTCAAACCAGCCACAGTAGAACGACGTCCTGCCATCCTACCATACATGAAAGGTGTCACTGACAAGATTGGAGGTATTCTGAAGCGTGCGTCCATCAAGACCTACTTCAAGCCGCCGAAGAAGATAAACCAATTCTTACGACCTGTCAAGTGTAATATTCCCTTTCAAGATGCGGGCGTCTACAAACTAGATTGTGACTGTGGGCTCTCTTACATCGGACAAACAAAGAGAAGTATAGGGACGCGCGTTAAAGAACATGTAGCTGACATGAAGCATAGGCGCGATAACAAGTCTGCAGTGTGTGAACATGCATCAAAGGGACCTAACCATTACATTAGATTTGATAAACCACAAATACTCGCTAAAGAACAAAGATTCATTCCCAGAATGCTACGCGAGGCTATTGAAATCAACAAACATCCAAATTTCAATAGAGATGATGGTTGGAGAGTACCACCAGCTTGGGACCCCATAATCCATCAACTAAAATCCCATCCCAAATCACACACTGCAGGATCTAAAGATATAGTTAGTTCGTTCTGTAGATAGGGATCAAAAGGGAGGTTGACACAACCTCTCTGAGTTTTCTTCCGCCAGTTCTTTCTCTCAGAGGCCTCCCAATTTGTGAACTGGTAGTAGATTCAGTAGCTAGATCTTGTTTTCTAATTAACTTTATTCAATTTAATTCGGTAATAATTATTAAAATCAGAACGCAGCTATAAAATAATTTAATAAACTTGAATACATTTTTATAAAATTTCGAGCGGGTAATTTCATAAAAATATGAGCAGCCTTTTTGCTTTAGTCCTCCCGTGACCACGGCCCCTGGAAAGGTGTCGAAACGTCGGGAATTCTAAAAAACCAATTAATACAAACTAAATAATTCCAAAACAACACCTGAATTAATAATATACGCGCTGTAATCCGTAAAAAGTGTTTTATTTCTAATTATTGTCACCTTTCGTAAGTAGTAATGTTATAGTCTGAGTTGTCCATCGGGTAGGTATTGACTCGCTCTTTATAACGTCATTAAATAAATAAGCTAGTATGGGTGCAAAAAGATCTATATTTTGGAGGAGGAAATTGTTGTTAATGCCATCAGAGCCAGGAGCTTTGTTTGTGTAAGTTATTAGTAACAAAATAAATATTATTTAAAATTATTAACAAGCTTGCATTTAAATATGACATATTTTTTACTTTATTACTATTCTCTATACGTCGATTACAACATCATTTAACAACTCAGCATCATAATCCATAATTAGATGGAAATACATCTAAGTATCAATATGAAGCTAATTAGGCTACTAAAATTTCCTAAAAGAAGGGCTCGTCCGGGATTTGAACCCGGGACCACTCGCACCCAAAGCGAGTATCATACCCCTAGACCAACGAGCCACCTGCAAGCCTAGTTAAAATGTTCTATAAAATATTCCAAAAGATTATTAGATTTGTTAGTTTACACCTGTGTAAATAACAATTGTATTAATGACGCCAACTTGCGAATCTAAATTTCGGAAAAAGAGAAATATTAAAAACTGTTATTTTGAGATGACGTTAGAATAAATATCAATTGTGCACAATTACAGAATATAATAGTAGGTACCTAGTACCTGCTTGTGTGTAATTTGAATTACCTGTATGCTAACTGCGTGGTGCTCGGAAAACCGCGAAATTTTCAAAATATCTTTTGCATTCTTCCAAAAAACGTAAATTCCCCTTTTTCTCAAAAAGTTTCCATAACTCTTACAAGAGGTTTTCTTTGGCTTTACTTACAATGATTACTTAAAGAGTTTTACTAAAGATTTGGCCAATAGATAATATTATCGTTTATAATAGTTACCCTATACACGCATCCTAATGTCAGTCTGGTAAAATGGAAATTCTTTCGCCGCACATAAGAAATAATACGGAGATCGAAGGGCCATCGCCAACTGTAAAAATAATTAAAGAACAAAGGTCTTGTCTTTTCAATTTATTGTCAAACGGACCGTATGAAATACATGTCATTGTCACGTTAAACTAATGTTGTACCCGGGGCCGTACTCGGAAACCATAATCTCAGATGGGGTTTATGCAGAACTATGTGTTTGAGGTTCCGCCAACCAATTCGCACAGTGGATCGTAAACTTGTGGTCTCTATAACGTATCGACTTTGATTCGAAAACACCGCAACCCGTTTTAATACATCGCCAAACTACAGATGCACTCCACCAAATAGGTTTTTCATGAAATTTAAACTTTACCACTTGGATCATAAGGTAACAACATTTTAGATTAAATCGCTTTGGAACTTTGCCAGTGTGACATGGAGAAAGGTATCGTGGGAGTTTGGATCTTCAATAGAACAAATTGTATGCCTGTAAGACGTACTCAGTAGTAACAAATTGCTAAGTATATAGCATCAAAACAATTGTTTTAACCTACATTGCTCATGCATGTGAACAGGTGTTTGTATATTATTTCAACGCACTTAGATCTTAACACATCCGTTAAAACCTCCCATGAAATAATCACCTATTATAAGCATTCATCTAACAGAGGGCACTGAAAAATACAATAATATTTATTTATTTTATTCATTAAAAAATTACAAAGGTTCTTAAAATAAGAATATTAAGCAAAACAATGTGACATAAACCAGTATTGGTATGTCCGCACACTGTCCGTCTCATCGCCTTATTGACGACCTCCGTGGTCGAGTGGCTTTTACACCGGTTTTCAAGGTGTCGCTATCTCTGAGGTCCCGGGTTCGATCCCCGGTTGGGTCAATTTAGAAAACGAACTTTTCTATATTGGCTCAGGTCTGGGTGTTTGTGATACCACCGTTGTCTCTGATTTTCATGACACAAGTGCTTTAGCTTTTGAATCGGAATCGGACTTTGGAATCGGAGCAATGTATGTGATGTTGTCAAATATTTATTTATTTATAATTTGTTTAACTGTTGACTCTTCCAAAAAAGTACAATACTTTATCTACACCCATGATAATATGAACCCTCTATGAAAGGTTCTGAAACCATAGGGTTGTTGGTACAGTTTCGTAAGAACTCATGTGTAAATTCATGAAAAGTTTATAATTGCTGAGTATCTAATACAAACAAATGATAATAATATAATTATTTATTGTAATAATTATTTACATTTTGGATTGTACAATTAGTGAAATGCACTTGAATATTTGCACCATGTTGAATGATGGCAGATCCTGATGTACTCGAATATTTATATTCACCACTACGGCGTTGTGGTAGTGAAACGTGCGTGCATGGCAATAGCGATGTTCTTTTTTTTATTCTTAAATATACCAAGAATTGAGTAGTGAGAATGTGGCTGTTTGATGAATAAACTTTGCGCGGAAGGGATCGAACAAGCGAAGCATTGCATTATGAAATTAAGTACAACATTATAACACTCGTTTGAATGATATTATTGTTACTATGACACTGGTTGTTATTATGTTGGCAATAAGCTAACTGTTTCAGAAACTTTTATAGGGGATTTAAAACATGGGTGTAGATGAAAGTAGTAATGAATTACAATAATGTAGATACGCCAGTATTATTATTTATTTTGTGATAATGGCTTTTGTATCAAAATGTTTAGTATATTTTATCCTCGTTTGAACAGGTGCATAATATAAGCGCTAAAACAAATAGTTATTTCTATTAGAATAAAATTTTAATATACATCATATGCGGCTCGTTGGTCTAGGGGTATGATACTCGCTTTGGGTGCGAGTGGTCCCGGGTTCAAATCCCGGACGAGCCCTTTTTTAATAATTTTAATCATTAGTGGCACATCCAATTTCATAATCAAAAACCAGTAGATAATGTAAAGGTATTACAAAGTATTTTGTAAATATTTTGTAGTGAAAACAACTCTTTTATCACTTAGGTGGGAATCAAACCCACACCTTTCGCTGTAATAAATCAAAATTAATTCCCACCAACGCAAATAAAAAAAACCTTTAAGTTCTGATCACTCTTATTCGCACTCTAAAGTGTAAGAGGTCCTGGGTTCAAATCCCAAACAAGCCTTGTTTTCTAACGCCGCTGATTTAATTAACCTCCTTTCTAAAGTGTATTACGCAAGTGATTGTTACAAATTGATGTTAAATTAGGAGCTTAGGCAGGAAGTCAGTGCTATACCAACAATATCTCCTAGAATATGCGTCATAGATCTGGAACCCGCAAAAGGATATTTCTATTTCGCAGTAAGAAGCAGTGCAAAAAGGATTTATTAATTACCTACAGTACAAGTGCCACACAAATCACATAGAGCGAAGCAAGAAAATTATTTTTTTACCACTAGAGAAAAGAAGAAAAATTTCTGATATAGCTCTCCTTAAAATATTTAAAGTGATATAGATTCTCCTAAATTGTTAACTAAATTTTAAATTAATACACCAATAAAATTAACTAACGCGGCACACAAAGTAACTTTCTGAACCCCCTTTTAAAACAATTCAAAGAACACATTTGTTAGCAGGGCGCCTACCTAAGACAAGAACTCAACAAGAACAAAATTCAATGTAAGGAAAGCCGACCCCGTATAACGGGATAAGACGAGCTGGAAAAAGTATTAGATTAGCATCTGGCGTAATATTTTGTATTCATATTATAAAATACGGGAATAAATAAAGCGGCCCTGAGAAAATCCGTAAAGTAAGAATTATTAGGCATTAATGAGTCAAAATGCCGCGGGGAAACCATCAAACTCCGATATATCACAGATATTACCTATACGTTAAACTTATCTTCACACAATGGCTCAGAAAAATGGAAAAAACGATAAATATGTACTAGTCAACAAATATGTATTTACAATAAAGCTCGGATGTTATTGTGGTAACACAGAAAAGATATATTACGTATCGACGATATTGTATTCATTGCGACTACAAATAAATATGATCACTAGAGTATTATATTTAACAACCTTACAAAACTGTTGTGATTTGTGACTGACGATGTTATTGTTTATTTAATTATCTTAAGGAAGACCAACAACTAGCTACAAACAAATAGTAGGAAGTAATAACAGCAGGAAGTAATTTACAGGTTCTAGCATATAAGGATATATATTGTGATAAGGATTGCTGAAGTCCCGGGTTCGATTTGAGATCTAGAAAATTCTGTGCATGTTTTGTGATGTGCACTATCTCACTTACTCGGCTATGATTGCAATGCGAAAAATCTGTTTCAACAATGCACCACACCACATTCGTAACTTTAAATTATTTTGTGTCTTAAATTTAACAATCTAAATTATTTAAGTATAAAGGTATTATTAACAAAATATACAGTATTGTGATATCTACAATCAATAATAAAAATTCGATTAACCAATGAAATAATTCTAATGCCTGTTTAATAAACAAGTGATCCAATCTATGGGATCCAACAAGAAAAATGAAACGTCTTATTCTATCTACAGCTAACATCTCATAACTTTCAATTTTTTTGATATTATTTAATAATTGATCCTCGACCAACGTTAACAAAGCAAGCGACACGATCGAATGATCAAACTTTTATAAATCGCTTCCTGTGGGGATATCGATTTTATTTCGTAACCAGATAAGAATGATGAGAAATATGAGGATTATCTAGGTATATCTTAATAAATGTTTTGACGTTAACACTTTACATAATTTGTCTAACTAAACTAAACATGACTAACTAAATAATCGAATCCCACCAAAAACATTTTCATGTCAAATGTTGCCAAGACGAGACCATATGGCTCGCACTATCAAAAAGATATCAGACCTCATGCAGAGCCCTAACTCTACAAGCCCTAACTTGAAGTTTTGTTAAGTTATTATATTGACTAAGATCTAACTTAGTCAAAATAATAAATGTTTGGACGATTCCACACGGCACCTAGCCCCAAACTAAGCAAAGCTTGTAATATGAATGCTAGCCAATTGATATACTACTTAAATACTTTTTAAATATAAACTTATTATATATAGTACATTTTCGTGTTAGAGAGGTGAAAATTGTTATACAGCCTGAAAACTACGTTTAAGTATCTTTTAAAACTCAAGGAATTGTTTTCAGTCGTTTTAAGTGTAGCTGGCGCGTCAATGGATTTTATAATTTCTAAGAAATACTATTTTGATCAGAGACAAGGTTGCAAATACTGTTTATAAACAATTAGTATGTTTATTAGCATACGCTCAAGTTGTCATGTACTTAATGAGACTTAAAGTCTAAAACTAATACTTAATAGTACCAAGAACACTTCTCTTGTGTCGGCAAATGAGGACATTACTGAGAAACACTCAAGGTTTGGCTGTATAATCCTTATAGGCAAGAGTAGATTTTAATCAGAAAAATATGCCTGTGGTTTATTGAATAATTTTCCTTCAAATCCAATAGAAATATGTCAATTAATAATCATCATAAAAGCAAAACTGTATCTTAAACTATTTTGTTAAAATGTTTTGCTAACTTGGCATTCGATCAAAAAATATTATATTTCCATCTTAGTTTATAATAAAATTATCTCTTTGGATAGGTAATTATGTACTCGAATAAGAAAATATAAGTACTTACTACTTACTATAATATAAAACAATATTATTAACTCTATCTACAGACAGACAAACCTTCAAAGTTATGTTTGCCTACTGACACCAATAATTAAATATTTTCACACATAATAGAAATATTTAGTAAAACAGAATCCTGTAGGTAGGTACATAACTTAAATAAATAAATAAATGCTTGGACAATTTCACACAGCGCCATCTAGCCCCAAACTAAGCAAAGCTTGTAATATGGGTGCTAGACAACTGATATACTACTTATATACTTTTTAAATATATACTTATTATACATAGTAACACCCAGACCCGTCACAGAAATTAAAATTCATCATTTCAATTTCTGCCCGGCCGGGAATCGAACCCGGGACCTCTTGCGTGGTAGACCGGCATGTTGACCACTGCACTACTGAGGTCGTCATAATGTACATACTTACACATATTAATTAATTTTTGAACGCTCTCTCCTCTCGGGAGGCGGCAGTGAAAACGATCAAAGGAAAACATGTGATGGTGATTTCACCTTATCTTTAAATCGAGATAAGTATCTCAAATTGGCCGTAAAACTCCTAATTAATTGATACTTGACCAATTAGATTGTACAACCGTACCGTAATTGAATAGAGTAGTACCTAAGAAGATAAAAAGCCAAAGGGCGGTTACACTAAGATTAATTCAGTATGATTATCAGATAATAAATAAATTAGTATGGCCACCACAGAACCCTTCAGTAGACGTAATTCACCTAGATCATATCATCAGATAATAAATAAATAAATTAGTATGGCCACCACAGAACCCTTCAGTAGACTTAATTCACCTAGGTCATAATTCACCTAGGTAACTTAATTCACCTAGGTCATATCACCTAGGTAACTTAATTCACCTAGGTCATATCACCTAGGTAACTTAATTCACCTAGGTAACTTAATTCACCTAGGTCATATCACCTAGGTAACTTAATTCACCTAGGTCATATCATCAGATAATAAATAAATAAATTAGTATGGCCACCACAGAACCCTTCAGTAGACTTAATTCACCTAGGTCATATCACCTGGGTGAATAGAACAGTGTTTTTTTACGTCAGAATCAATCATTCGGTTACCAATATGCAACAATGTAAGTGCTACAAATAATCACCGTTAGTCACTTTAAAACATAATTATACTTAAATAAAGAAGTGCTTTTCAATACAGTTTCACTTACATGGAAAAATGTATTAGCTTCAAAATTAAAATAATATGAAGATTTATGATTTAAAAAGGATCGAGTGCTTTTAGTATTTAATGACAAACCGCTAGGAATTTACTGCTTGTAATATTAACCCATCGCAGTTCAATATGTATATTTATGAAATTGGAGAATTAATGAACCTTGTATTAGTATTAATAATCCGCTACGGAAAATGGTATGTTGATCGTACAGAGTAGCAGGTGAGTAAACAGATAACCCTTCGTTGACTTAATTCACCTAGTTGAACTAAGTATACTAATCAGTACAATACTAAATAATATATTAGAAAAAATAGGACTCTCACCAGATCATGTTCTCGGACGGGAATCGAACCCGCGACCTTTGGATATCCGGTCCAATGCTCTGACCGCTGAGCTACCGAGTCACAGTGACTCGGTAGCTCAGCGGTTTATTATTTAGTATTATATAAAAATAGCATTGTGAATCCTTAAATCTCAAAATTTCAAATACTAATCAGTACAGTTAGTACACCTAGGTGAATTATAAAGGTACAGGTATTAAACAATGTATACCTATCTTTGTACCCTGAAGTAAACATTTCAAGGCTCGCCCAATAATCACCGTCGATTAATCAAACCCTACAGGTAGTATCAATAACTGGAAGGTAATAATTAAAAAATGACCCAGTGTCACAAATGATGGTGTCCATATCCGCCGCATCCACTCTCTAATTTGATCATCTGAATCGAGGATTCCATGTTTATTACTTTTATCGACCCGAACTTATTAATCCGTTGTGCGCCAAACACTAAGCAAGTGAAGAAAGTACTAAGTCCGCTGTAAAATACCTACATTAAAAAAATTGTAGATAACTTTTATAGAACTTTTAAAGAAAGTAAGTAGGTACATGTCATGTCTCTCTTTTAAAATATTTTATTACAATTTTTAAGTATGGAATAAAAATATTACATGACGAACATGCAAAAAAACCATATATAATATGATTAGTCACTCTTTAATGAATTTTGACAAAAACTCATTTCAAAATGTTAATCAGATCTAATTAATAGGCATATGATTTGTATAAAACACAAGCACCACGTAATAACTGCCGAGCATAATCTGGAATAACCTACGTAATTAAGTATCTCAGAAGCCCAAAAAAGATATGCATGAAACTGAACGCAGTGTTAATCAATGTGTACCGCACCAGAAGTGGTGGCGGCGGCCGGAGGCGCAGACAATATCGGCCCCGATTGAATTATCGATCCGATAATGGGATCGCGAGAGTAATACCACCGTATATTGTTCCAGCTACTTTAATTATCGAAGTTATCCAGCTAACTTGTTTATTAAAGTGATCGGTTGGGCTACAGCCAAGTTATCATTTTAGTTGGCTACTTAAGTGAAGCTCATTGCAAGTTGCGACCATTGAGGCATGATTTTTATCAATAATTTACTTTTATTTTTATTTGTCGTACCTACTTAATCAAATGCATATTTTTGTGAAATAACTAAAATCGGCACAAAACATCAGTTTGCATGATATCAATTTCACAGATCATGAAACAACAATTCAAAGTTACCTACAGACAGACACATCAAAGCGCTCGCGCAGATAACAATCGGTGTGGCGCCCGAGGCGTCACCGAACGTCACCGAGGCAAACGAGCGCATTAAAACGAAACTAATGGACATAAATTAAATAGTCATCCACGTCACTCAGGACCACTGAGGACCGCTGACGGAAGCCAGGTAGTTAAGATCCAGAACAAAAATATTAGATAACACCAGTTGAGATGTTCCACTTTATTAGTGGCTAACAAAGTGAAACTAATTTACGTCTTTTTTCGGTCGTAAGTTTAAAATTAATCTCCGATCATGATCATGAATCATTGAGAGACTACACCGTGAGAATGTAGAGTGGAGAAGGATTCTTTTTGTACTTATCGTAACTGTAGTCAATAGTACCTTATAAAACTAAAGTGGCATCAGTAAAATGTAAAATTTTATTTTACATAATATTATTTCAGGTAAAACTCGTAGAACTAAATCCAGCCATCATAAAAACTGCAAACCTTTGCTTAAGCCTCCAGTCATACTTACATTCGGTTGCAGAAAAGCAGAAAGTAACAAGACAATGTGTAATTTCTACTTTCTAAATTCTTTCTTACCATTTAACCGGTGACCACGAATCCGAGCAACGTAACTGCAGGGAATCTTTCATTGCACAAAACGCAGTTTCTTCATAGCAATCGCTCATCCTAAATGGTCGACCTCGGCGGTCGTCTCACACGCGAGAGCATTGCGATTCACGACCACAGTAACGCCAAGAAGCGATATTCATAATACGCCGCTGTCGCAAGTAAATTACCTGAAGCACTCGTAATCTACGCCACGCCACGCCACGAGGCAAAACAATAGAGCTATAAATGCGACGACATCCAATGAGACGAGAAAGCTACGACCGTATCGGCCACAGATAAATCAGACACAACCCGGAGCGTTACCACTGAAACCAGCGACACCCCGGAAAGCCGAAGAATGTTGCAACCCAAACAAACCGAAACATAAGTCAATTTTCTGTTACATAAAATACACAGAGTTTCATAGAAAACTGGCGCTGGCTGTCTGGGTGAACTTTACACTTATCTGCCTCATCTCTGTTCTGATTTATTTGTCGGGTCCGACATTCTGGCGGTACAGGGTGTGGTACACGTAAATCTTTGAGTTTTGGACGATATTCTACAAAAAATACTTTTTGAGCACATTCCGATGATTTTTTTCTAACTCATACATACGATGTATTAATGTTAATTTGCTATTTCTGTATGTATTAGATACTATACCGATTACAAGTACGCATTATGCAGCCCTTACACTAAAAACCAGCAAGAATCTGTTAGGTACACTGCACGTAACGTAGTTTCAATTATATCTTTTCTAAAGTATTAACACGGATATAGCGAACTAGTAGCTTGCACCCCACTGTTTAATAATACCATTACGCTATAATTTCGTAGTAAACAAAACTTTCACAGAAATAGTCCACGTTTATCCACAAAAGACAGCACTACATTTTGACAATCCCAGTCATAACACGGGGCCGTTATCGTCAAACTTGCTCGCAACAGCATTGTGCAACTCCAAGTGAACGACAAATGTCTAACATTATGTATTGATCTGCTACCAACATCGGTTTGTCGCACGTCTGTTTCCATTTTCCAAAAGATAAGACGTAATGTTTTATTGTCTAACAATGTAAGACTTGCTCCCATTGACTAATATCACGTAGCTTTTATGGGCGCCCACAGTTTTGATACAATTATACTTATCTTAACCTAGATTCTTCCACGATTTTTTTCGTAAGGGCACAATGCAGAGGTCATCGGATCAGGTGGAGGTGAATTTTGTTTTATTGCACACTGCATTTATATGGGCATTAAACTTTGTTTGATTAAGTCAGCTCCATTAAGCTTCATGGATATTTTTAGACGATTATCTGAGTAATAAAAATGATTCTTCATTATTTACTATGTAAATCCCCAGCGGAGTTGTATGATGCTTTATATCTAATTTTTGTAAAAAATTGAAAGAGAATATAGATTATACCTACTGCTCTTGACATTCAAGAATCTATCGCCATAATTTGATTTTAAAAATATGGACAGGTTATAGCCTTTATTTATATATGGTAACTCGATCGCAGACTGTTAGTTATTCGAAACAGCATAAACTTCTGTTTATATAAATCATCATACTTGATTGAGAAAATATCGTAATTTTATCTATAACCGAGGCTAATCCAAATTCAGAATTTAAAAAAATCTAGGTTTTATGTCATTGATAAACAACATGTTGACTGAATGTTCCGATTATGACTTCTTTGGTTATATTCTGTGACTGTGACCAAATCTTACATGACTCGAAGATTTTTTCTGAACTTCTGTTGGTCTGGAAGGAAATATTGAAGCTGCATGACCTAACGCTCGATGTGTCCGCTATCTCGTACCGGACGCCTAAAGCTTCCATCTCGATACCATCTCACACGCATGTGATCTACGTGATCCCTGCGACATCACCATAATTAGACCCGTTCTCATGAACCACCGACTTTTACGAAAATGTCACTTAACCTCGCTATACATATTAATATTACGATTGTACCGAAAGCAAATCTTAGATGTTTCGTTACAATCTGAAATAACTATACTTATTTTATCCATTTACTGGTTCTTTGTATGAGAGGATAAAAAAACATGGTTACCAAAATATATTTAAAAGTCCGTTTACATATAGCCATACAATGACTAATACTGAGAATATGAGTGTTTACAGAACTAATAAACCACCATTGCATCACCGAAATATTAGCGAAAGACAAGTCTAATTAGAAAAAGCATTTTCTTTGTAAAGTTGGATAGTTATAGAAACGGACCTTCACTGTCACTTTATTTGGGAAAAAAATATAAAACTATTACAAAACGATCATTTTATTTTGTCAATGTACTTTTGATAAAAACTACTTATAAAATTATGCTTCAAAGCAACATGATTCTAAAATACCCGGTTGATATTCAAGACAATGTTGACGATAGACAACAGTTTTCCATTATGATATAATTTGCTAAAGTCAGTCATTATCAATAATCATATCTAAAATCGTATGATTTGTCAGAATCTGTACTGCTACTCCCTTCAGCAGGATAATTACTTCCGTATCGTGAGTTACTTTCTTGGTTCCTTGAACTACTTGCTCTTCTTTCGTTTCTGTAGAAATGACTATGGGGATGTCTTACGTATCTACCACTAGAGTAATCTTCGTCGCCTCCTACGCATATGTCTCTCCAAGACCCTACCATATCACGATTTCTTGTACTGCTACTATATTTATCCGAGTATCTACCAACACCTTTAGAAGATACATGGCCTTCAACTTCTTCAGTGTCTTCTATAGGTCTAACTTTTGTATTCTTTCCTACATCTGGAGGAGGCGGTTTTTTCCCTATTAAATCAGCTATATAGTTACTTCTCTCGATTTTGTAACCACGGGCAATTTCAAACTCTGTAACAATTAAGAAATTAACTCAGCTTAAGAACAAGAAGAGGGCATAAGAGGGCATAGTGATATTTTCTTCACTTCACGTTCGATCATGAGCGCGATAGAATTTTGTATAGAAATGGTGTTCCCCACCGCGTATTTTGCTGGCGGCGGTCCCAAAATCACAAAATCAAAAGTGAGGTGAAAAAACTCGCACTAAGCCCCCTGAACTCACATGTACAATTTTAAAAACCGCACATCAAGAAAGCATTGTAGTCATAAATCAGTTAATTGAAGACTAGTTGTATATAAGTAGTTACTTACTACGGACAGCTTCTTTCGCATCGATGCCCATTCGATCGCGCATGTATCGGCACACCATGTACCCGGTGCGGTTTAGGCCGTGGGTGCAGTGTATGCCGATGATGGCTTCTGTAACAAATGCACTCATTAAGATCCTAGTTTAAGAGTTATGATTTGTGTAGCTGATTCACATGGTATAGATGTTTCTAGATTTTTATACATTTTACACAAGAAATTTTTTCAGTCAGCAATACTGAGACGCTGTAATCGAAAACAGCCTACTCATTGTAACTTAGAGAATCGCCCAAATGATGATGATATAAATAGTTATATAGCTATAGATAGACTATCCGTCTTATACATAAAAAGTTATGAAAAGCCTATTAGCTTGTTATAAGGAATTTCTTGAAAATCATTATTCATAATTCAATAGCGACAAACGCTCTATAAACCTCATAAACCTTTGATAAAGTTATAAAAGGGTGCGATGCCCATTTTATTGACCGAGCAAGCGCAAAGCGTATCCGTTTCAGCTTGAGAAAAATGCTTTCGTATGTATGTCCGTCTGTACTCGTCCACAAGTGGCATTTACCAACCGATTCTCGTAAAATATTATGAGCAGGTTAATTTATTTCAATTTTTTTTCGATTCAGTTTATCGAAAATGAGAACATATTTCAGCCATTTCGAAAAATGTCACAAACGCGAGCTCGTCAGCTCACTAGTCTCTATTTTAGAGGATAATGTTATCCTCTCTCTCAGCCATGTGGCTGACTACATAAATAACAGCTGATTAAAGTGAAAGCTTTCACGTCGTTTTACTATTTAACACTTCACACTGGCAAAAATTACTTCCAAGAGGAAAGTAGATTGCCATAACAAAAAAAAGAAGAAGAAGAACATGATGACATTTAATGACAGATAATTGTTTTCTTTATTTTGGTAGATGTGTATATCGGCCAGTGGATTTGCTTGTTTTGTCTATGGATTCGTCAGAACGACAACATAATAACGCCAAAGTAGCCCAATGCATAAATTTTCTTAAAATATGTTTATGAATAATTATATTTATATGACGTTCAAACATTACCAGCATTTTAACTAAAATTGACTATAACTTTATTTATTTTTTATATAAGGCGGTGTAGCTATATTAATACTTTGTAATAGCTAGCTAGCCTATTGAGACTTCTAACAGAAGTACTAGAGTAACTATTAACCTACTTAATAGTCAGGCACTGGTCCATTGGTCACTGGGTGATTAACTTCCTAATTACTTGCAAAATTTTATGAGTTTTCAGGCCTGGCATCAGCTTCTACTGATTTGCAAAATAATTATTTATTACACATTATCTGTACAATTTTTAGGGAAATTATAAGCTTCTGGCGATTAAGATAATAGTCAAGACTTCCCAACACTAACATAACTATTGGTAAGCAATACAACCATCGATGAACAAACAGATAGTTCAAAAGCGAAACGAAAGATAAATAAACAACAAAGATAGTTATACCAAAATCGTTAAAGAAACGAAAAAGTCATACATTCTGTCTTCAAAATCGCACCGCAAACACCAGAGTCCCAGGGGTCATTGACTTGCGCCCCTGCCACCCCCACGGGGGGCGGAGGTGGGGCGGGAAGTCGCGGCCGCGGTTTGACACTTCCTCAGGAAGACCTTTGATGTAGCACGAAAGAACTTACCTAAATCGTGTGCAGTTACCGTCCCCCAACATCGTCTGGACGTAAAAAAATATTTTAAACCGTTACGAAAACATACTTAAAGGTCCTTAAATCACGCTCGTGATTTCTCCTCCGACTAAATGTGCGGGCTATTTTTCAACATCAACAATCATTCATTCCACGTTTTTACATTCCCGTCCCGCCGTGAAAATCTCATTTAGATTAAGACAAATGCTTAAGCCGAATTTCAGTCAAGGATGAAGACACAAACAGAAAGAGAAATCCTCAATTCGAACCCTTTGTCTCCATCACAAAAGTTGGAGATTAACATACGGCAAGCATTGATGGGGTTAAAGCGGCGCTTTGTTTGGGACAATCGAGTAGTGATAAACGTGAAAAATCGCTCGCGCCTTTAGCATTTCTTTAGCACGAGACAAAAAACGAGAAAATACAAAATTGTCGATGCAAAATTCCCACGGCGGAGCCAAGAGGTAATGCATGAGGCATTACACATGCAAATTCATGCCAACTCGGCTCAGGACAGACAAAAAAACATTTCCATTTACAACAATCCATCAAGAGGCTTTCGCCGGCAACTTAATTAACGAGTGAACATGTTTTCAATTACAGAAACAAACAGAGTGCAATGATAATTGCGAGAGAACTGGGTAATGCATGTGGGCACTTAGTTTTAAATGAGGATTGCTTCCAATAAGTTTATTATATTATTAGTATTAAAACTCAGTTTTGTTATCCTTCGTAATTTACTTAGGTACTTTATTAAAATTATTACTTTATTCAATATTATGTTATATTGAAATTGAGTAATAAAGTTATTTTTATTTATTATTTTATTAATAATTCCAATCTGAGAAAAAAATATTTTTCGAGATGATTTCTCTCATTTTACTCGTTAAGTAGGTAAGTACATTTTTTTGTATATTTATAATTTATTTGCGAGAAGTTGCTTATTTTAATCCCGTAGCATGTTATAACCCATTAATTTGATTTGTTATCTTATTTAGATTTGTCTAACGTGTCGTACATAATTAAGTACTAAATCATATCATAATAAAATAAAATAAAAAATTAAAATAAATATTAAAATAAAATAAAAATAATATTATTTCTCTAAAACTATATTGTAATACCAAATAAATAATTTAAATATTTATCATCAAACTTACTTCTACTGAACCTTGTCAATTTAGCATAGAAAGCCGACATAAATATATTCTCTCATTCTCATTCTCGTTCAGTAAACATGATTCTTACGAGCGAGCGGTAGGTAACGAGTCCGCTTCAAAAAACAGACAAAAGGTATCAAAAGAAGGCGTGACGCAATTATAATAACGCCATGTGATGAATAACATTATTGCGTAACGGAAGGTTTATACATAGACCAACAAAGAAATCATAGGCGCCATCAAGTTAGCAAACAACATATTTGTATATCGGATGTGAATTGACGCTAAAATGTTCACGTATTTAAAAGCTGTTTGAGGCTTAATGTATTTTTTACCTTAAACGACACGTGATTTTTAACAAGGCAATAAAATTATCACATAAGTTTGTCTACGTCTGTTCTTTAAATGAGTAACAAAATACAGAACAGTTACAAGTTGTTGAAGGCTATACTCATTATAACAAAGAGATTCTTCTAAATGACCCGATAGCGATGAAAATTATCAGCCAAAGAATAAAATATGCCACCTCTAACTACAACCTCATTCTAATTTCTATGGCTTACCGAAAATCGCATCGCATCGGTTGCACTCATACGACAATCGGTATCGAGTCGCAGATCGATAATCGACAATCGAAGCATTGTGGACTGGTCGAGTCGGTACGGTATCGATACGCCGCCTACACTCGACCCCTATGCATCGTAATCGGCTTAATAGGATTGTACCACACGCATTGGTGTGATGTCTCAGTTTCAATTTCAATGCAATCGGTGGTAAAGTTCTGTGACATTGTTGCACAAAATTATTGCCTTACCCGATAGACGTACATACACACACACACACTGTTTAAGTTACATACAACCATATGATTATAAAGTTCTTGCATATGACCAAGAATTTTAGAAGACTATGATTATAAAGTTTTTGATATACCTAAGACAGTTTTTCTTTTCAGATTTTTTGCAAGACATAAATATCACGTGATATTTTATAGACGTCGCATGATATGACAAAACATAACACGTAATTTACGTAAGTAATTTATAAATAGTGAAGTATACACTTACATTGACTAAATAAATAAATCTGTGTTGGAATGTAGCAACAAATTATTCAAAGCACTTACGATGTACTTAGTACATATTGCCACATACTTGCCGATAGGGTTGCAAACGTTGGAAACTATTGCATATATTGTATTATGTAACTATTGTATGTACGAGTATGAATTTTTATTTTCTTGACCAAAAATATTTCATTAATAACATTTATTATAAGACAGTTTTGTGTTATTTGTTAATTATTTGGTGTAGTTTCGTTGAATTATCTTAAAAATAACGATCATTTAAATTCGTCAAAAAAATTAAACCATTATTATTTATTATGAAACACTTATTCAAGAATCAAGAGGTTATTGTAGAGACATCTTGCCAAGTTTACACGTTTAGTTGTTTTTTTTATTTAGAAATTGTGCTTGCTTATTTAATATTGTACCTAAGTAAAATATAAAATGTGATGTTATCAATTTATTTGTTAAAAAAGTAATATAATAATATTATTTTAATTTTAACGTTTTAAGAGACAACCCTAGGCGAGAGGCGCCGCGCGTGGGCAGGCCTCTGATCATCAGATGACTGATTATCTTATTTGACGATATTAATTATTACATTGTGAGTACATCTTGATCGGTATTTTTATGATTTCCGTAATAACAAGAAATTATTACCCATCTCCTTAGTTTGTTACAGGAGAACTAAAATTATTACTTCATTTCCTACTCATTTTCGTTCCTGTCGTAAATCAAATTATTATCAGTGCTACTACCTACTCAAGCTCATTTTCTAGAAAATATATCTTTTATTTGTACTTTTCTTATGTTGTTTTTGAGTCTCTATCAATTGTTTTTTTTATATTTAAAGTTTACGGTAAATGTGCCATATATTAGGTCTTTACCTATGAAATTGCAATACGCAATTGATTACAAATCTTAGCTTATGGTCCTTTCGCAAAATCAATTGTTATTTATAAACAAACACACTTTTTGCAGTTCTGTAGGTGAAAAAAGCTAAAAACGGCCGTCGTTTTGTTTTTCATCGAGAAAAAACACAATTTTACACCACAAAATTATCAGAACAGACTCGTCACAGAAATTAAAATTCATCATTTCATAATACTAAATAATATACTAGAAAAAATAGGACTCGCACCAGATCATGTTCTCGGACGGGAATCGAACCCGCGACCTTTGGATATCCGGTCCAATGCTCTGACCGCTGAGCTACCGAGTCACTTCAATTTCAATTTCTGCCCGGCTGGGAATCGAACCCGGAACCTCTTGCGTGGTAGACCGGCATATTGACCACTGCACCACTCAGGTCGTCGTCAGTTATAGGAAGTCAGCAAGCAGTACATATTTCTTTTTCGGAAAAGAACAGTGTACAATAACTTCTAAGTAGTGTGTGTGTGTGTGATAGATTTAATTCAATGCTATTTGAGCGAAGAACTTGGCGTGGAGTACCTTACCTACAATTTTTTTGATGTTAATGCCATTACATTAGTACTTATCTCACAAAATATTCTCAATCAAAGACAAAGTATAAAAACACACAAATTATTCGCGCACTTGTTCACTCGATTTACGTTCGTCATAAGTCTATGGCGCAATGAACAAGACCACCCCCTGTCGCACGAACGGTAGCAAACGCGTCTCACGCAGTCGCGTAAATCGAGTCGGGATTGCGAATTGCGATTGCGCGATATCGCGTGAAATATGTGTATCGTCGCATTACCGCCGCGCATCGGACTTGCACTGCGAACGACCTTATCTGATGTTTAGAAAAATATAGTCATGCTTCATTTGGTTTCTCCTATTATGAAGGTGTTGTCGATGTGAGGTCTATAACTTCAGAGACTGAAAAATATTAAGATGTTTTACGCTGCACCTTCAAGAAAGTCAGCAAATTGAGATTATAAGCTTGCTTTCAACTGCGAATACTAAAAAAATGAGAATAAGACACAGTATTTCCAAGCCTATAAAGAAAACAATACAATAAGAGATTAGTAAAATAATGCAAATTTAGCATGGAAAAATATGTGAGACAAAAATATATCTATACAAGTAGGAGTATATAAAAATATATATTTAAAGTCCATGAAACCAATCAACTTAAATACACAATAATAATAATTAGCCAAGCAACAATCAACGTTAAAACATTGACCTATTTTAAAACCCGTGGACTTTAATAAATACATCTCACACAATCTACTTAGCGACACCGATAACCGGCCATTACTGACGAAAATGCCGACAGATATCAACATGCTCACAATTAATTGAAACTACCCACGTAATCTAATAAAAGCTAGTTCTGACGGTCAAGACAAACAAGGGCGAGCATTCGTAATTAGAACTTAATGAACATTCTGAATATTGAGTTCGGCACCGTGAGAAGACGACGATAACTACGATTTGTGTCACTGTAATTAAATGTGTGGCTGCCGATTATCTCGGCCGCGCTGACCGAACTTACTACTTTTGACTGCGATGAGTTATTGATGAACCAGTGCGAGCTGACCCTCTCGATCATGCTATTACACGCTAAGGAAGGAGCGTAGCGAGAGGGAAATAGAGCTCTACAGTTGCTGATCACGCGACACATTCCTCGTTAAAATCGAAGCGGCTTTTAATTGAAATCGTATGTACAGTCTGACGTCTGTGATAAGGATGCACTTGCTGGAAGAGTTTCTAAGACTACGATGCAAAATTTATTTACAATCTACAAAACTTAGCATTGTATAGTAAAACTAGAGGTGATATTTAAGACATATCGTATAAAAACCAAAACAATCTAAATCTGTCTGCAATGTAGTTATAAGGGGATAATTCAAACGAACAAAAAGTTAAAAACTAATCGTGAATGTAGCATACAGAAGTAAATGGTGAAATTACTACATTAACAACTAATAATTCAAATGCGATTTATATTTATGAGCGATTGTTAAAAGAACCAATGCCACCGATGTCTTAATTTACAACGAAAGGATTGCATAATACAACGACACAATAGTTGGACATTTTATAGCCGCATTCACAATACTGGCGTGACACATATGGCCATATTTATCTGAGAGGACGTTCACAATAGAATAACGATTAGTGACTATAAAGACTCAGTTCATCGAAACTCTTTATGGTGGTCTCGTAAAGTAATACAATTAGGCAATGGGCGTGCATTAACACCTCTCAGCGTCGTCACCCACGCGAAGCGGCTCTAAAACTTCCGACGGATCATGAATTTAACCCACATCTACAGTACACACAGGCGTACACATGAGAACTAACAACGCACCCAATTTGTAGAAACTACATGTTTATACGTATTGAGCAGTCCACACGTTACCTGTGGTCGGAACGCCGAGGCGAGCTCTCTTCACTTGAACGGCCACTAAAGAAGAGAAAACCGCAAAAGCAATGTGAGTCCGCACACAACAGCCGTCATTAGCCACGGCCCAAAAGTAATCAAGTGCGTTAACACGTTGTACAAACAAAAATTTGACTCACCGCAATTTTTTCCCAAGAACTCGTCAACGGCGTTCATAAATCTGGAAGTAAACAAAGAAAATTAATCCATTTAAAACGTTTTACACTGCATACTATTCTGTTGCTGCAACTTCATTAAACATTCTCGAAGAATATAAATATCTCCATTGGAAAGTAATAATCCGATACTTAACACGATGTCTCCACGCATTAAAGCAGAATTAACAATAAAATTAGTAGAGGTGTAAGCTTACTAAATTCCGTCGGTCTAGCTAGACAACGCTCGTCCGGTGCAACTATAAAAACGAGCAAGGTGTAAACTGATAGCAATAGTATTCCACCATAAAAAGTATAATTGAATTTCCCAAAAATACGAAATCTATACTGGCTGTCAAGAGTGAGATGAAATATTATCATGAATCGATCGCAGCGTGTCGCCATACTTTAATCGATTTTTTTACACCTAAAACCGCATGACCTGTGGTTTCGATGGGCGTTTTGGAATTACAAGGCGTTTCTGCCGACCGGGGACTGCATTTTTCTGCCAGCACGTGAAATATGTTTGTTTTCTTCATAAACGATGCCTTTCGGCAATAGGGGCTGCCTTCCCCAACAGCGCATTATTGGGATGCTTTCTCAAATAACTCGCTGGGGTGGTCTAATGATTCAAATTGTTGATATTTCTAAATAAAGATACCTTGTATGAAATGAAAATATTCAGAGTCAAGTTGCCGACAAATTGTTGATTACATTTTTCTTATGCAAAAAGCTTATTTTTTACTTATGCAATTCTCTGATTCTTAACCAAATCTCAAAATTTACTCAGGAATTCAATAAAGAATCCAATCATGCCCGGTCTCGTTATTAACAAAGATGAAAATCAGACTTGTAAATTATCTAAATTCAAACTTTAATTTGAATGTTTGATTCATGGGAAACGGTGGTAAAGCATCAACGCTTTTTTGTCGTTAGTGAGACATAAAGTGATGTCAGATGAGGTTTTTATAGATTTGGAAAACATAATTTTTGAAGATCCGTGAAACAATAGCGTGGCCATTAACGATCCGTCTATGATAACAAGATGTTTCACGGAATTTCGTAGGTTGGTCCAATAACGTTTGCTGTACTAAACAACCAACGACGTGGCGCCAACGAACAAACAATTTAATTAGGCATAAAGTCACGTTTCCACAAAACGTATGAAGGTTCTTTCCTGATATAAATGATGATTTGCCCAAAAATTAAAATGGATTTTGTTGAAGTAATTGCTTACCAGCGCAAATAGACTTTTTGTACCATTACCTACTTTTTTATTTAAAATTGTTTGCTTTACGCTACATACTTTAATTTGTCGAATTTATCATAAGACGACAGACTAATTTCCTAAGATTTGTGGTCAACGCAAGGATAACGAATCAACTTAACTTTTCCCATTAAATTGGTTTTACAAGGAATTACATGTTGTCACGAAAGCCATTCAATGAATAATAACATTACAACGGTAATATTATAAACCAGTATATACGAAAGCATGACAGTAGATGATATAGTGTTCAGAAAAAACTTTTATTGTGTAACACATGTATCGGCAATTAAATTAGTTGTGAAACGTGCACTGCTTCTAATACATCATTTGCAAGGTCACTGTGAACATTGAACGACTTTAAAGCAGCGATCGAGTGAAACTTTCTAAGTATTTCCTGCTCTATACGGACGTCATTATTTAAAATCTGTCAAAACTGTGTATTTTATTACCCAGCCAGGAGATTCGAGTACCGTGAATTACATGCTTTCTTATTTAATATTAGTAGCGTCTTGCGTTTGTGTGATAATTTATATCTAGCCACGTTATCGGTGCCTCGAATCGGGCCCCGGTTATAATCCGGGTATTTTTCATAAAGCACGAGCCGCGGTGCCTCTGTGTGGCGCACTTGAAAATTTATACCTTGTAGGAACCGCCTCAATTATTATTGCTCAGTGACCACTGGAATATACTGGAGTGCACCGAATCAAACTCTGGATAACACAAATAATAGAGTTCTCACTATTACTAACATTATAATACGAGAGATGTGTAAGTATGTAAATGTGATTTGTATATTTTAAGTGACAAAATAAAAAATCCTGAAGTAAGTATATTATTGGGCCATTTGTTCATAATTATCAATTTATTAAAAGTTAAACAAGATATTTACAAGTTGCTAGTTGAAAATACATTACAGAAGGTAATCAGTAATCTGCGTTTCGTATAATGTTTAAATCATAAGCTTTACATAATTATGTTATAGCTCGTAAAACACCAAATTTACACGAGCTATTACAAGGATAATAAAATTTGAGCAGAATTCAAGTATCAATTTGGCAAATCAATAACGTTATTTTAACCAATATTCCCAAATTTTCAATTTACAAATAGGTGACTCGACACTATTACCATAATAAAACTCATAAATGTTATGTCGCGAGACATATTTCTAATTGACGACATTGGCCGAACAATAAGGATAAGGATTGTCACGACAATTTCTTTTTCCTTTATTGACATGTCGAGGGTGAAAATTGAGACATGCTTTCACAACAGCGCGGCGGACCTCACATGCTCGGCGCCCGCGCATCCATCATGGTAGGACCGTACATGTCAACACGTTGCTCTCAAAGCCGGACCCCAAAACAGAGATAATGGCCGACATTTCGATACAACGCGAGATAAGAAACAGGAGGTTCCCATGGCGATCCAGGGCGTCCTCTTGGGAACGCCAGGACAAAGGTCAATCGTGTACAAAATACTCCATTGAGACATTTATAACACATCCGGTGAAAGAGGACTAAAGCGGATACTTCTTTACGACTCCTGATAATTGTTAGAATGTTCAAGATCTCTTTAGATGTATTAAGATGTAGTTGGAAATGTTTATAGCTTATGAAGTGATAGCGTAGTAATCGACCGAAGGCAAGTTTACGGCGTGTGAATTGCTGGAAGGCACTGGTCGACGGCAGCTGAGAAGTGATTTGCAGAAGACGCATAGCTGTTTCTGATACCATCTAGTTAGGGCTTGAAAGCGTTAGAATTTTGCCACGTATTGAGAATCAAGGAAGGAAACTGATGAATGCTGAACCTTTTTTTAATGTTTAAGGAAATAACTGAGGAGTTATGTCAGTCATTATTGTTTAATCACGTTACAGAATCTCACAACCTATCAATATCCACGTTTTTCTGTTCGATATTGAACGATCCTAAGTTAAACACTATAAAGTTAACGCATCGTTTAACACTGAGGAGTCTTAATGACAATATCACGCGTGAACGACTGAACGAGTACACAACTGATGGTAAGTACTTACTTACATAATGATTTTAGGCAAATATTATATAAGTATTAATATAAATCTGTTCAAATTATAAGAACCTTTCCCGTTATTTTTCTATTCAAATTTTAATGTTAAAACGACAGAAAGTCAAGTGTGTTTAATACAATGAATGTACACTGCGTCAATGGAACCCAAGAATACAAAATATACTGTCCATTCAAATCTCACGCTTGAGGTAAAGCTGTACTATTATTAAGTAACACGTGTATAATAAATAGCTAGCGCAACATTATAAAAGTTAATTATATTTATCCCTGTAATAATGTCGTTTGCTACAATAATCAGTATCCTGTTGAAGATATCATAAATGTTTCTCCCTGGCTAGGAACCGAGGACAGTAATGACATAGCAAATGATCGACGAAGAAACACACTATTACTGTTGAATATACAGGGTGTCCCAAAACTTTGTCGCTACCTTAACAATTGAAGATAGCCAATTTTAGTGAAAGAAAAGTCCTTATTTTGTTTTTAAAAATAATTGGAACTGCATTAAAAATACAAACGATTCGATACAATACGTAATAATTTCATGGTCTTCCTTTTGTTTAAGATGCTTTATTATTCAAGAAAAATAATACTAATGAGTAACTCTTTCGATCGGTATCGTAAAAATAATAGATTGTTTTTTTTTTCATATTTGGTGGTTTCGATTCCTGATTAAGGCAGGCTATTTATCAAAAATATTTGAATGCAGTAAGTCCAATTATTTAAAAATCAACATGAATCCTACCTTTAATATTTAAGGTACCTTCCCTCCGTATGGCAAAGTTTTGGGAAACCCTGTATATATTGTGATAGTAGCAATTAGCCCAGGGCAAACCTTGTCGTCACAGCAGCTAGTTATAAGATTATTGGTCAGAAGATCTTATTGTTCATGGTATTTTAACTTACCATCGTGATTTATTAAGAACTTTCTTTACTGCGTTACAAAGTTTGGAATAGTTGCAATGTTTTGTTTAGAACATTCAGTTGTCACTTTGAATGTGGTGAAGAGATAAAAGCTTTTCTCAGCTTACATACTGTTTATTTGTAAAGATTAACGATTTTGTGAAATAGTCTTACATTATTGTCTCTTCTAGTGTATGTGCATAGTGACCAAAGGTAAAGGTAGATTTATTTGTCAATATAAAATATTATGAGGTATCTAAAACTTTGTCAATGGGATATTTATTAGCTAAAAACACCTAAGAAAAACTAGGTATAGAGAGAGAGTGATAGAGATACAACCGGTATATAATACGTATAAAACCCGTTAGAATATTCGAAATGGAAAGCCAATAAGAAAGAAAAATCTGGAACAAATTTTGAAAGAAAAACGAAATAAATTCCTTTTTACATCTCAGGTAACAGAAGAAAGTAAATAAGGTAGTTTGGCGTAATGTGATAATAATGGAAACTTTACTAATAAACAGGGAAGTTGACTGCGACAATATTATTCCGTGGGAGTTTTTGTCTCTTCGTATAAAGTTGGTGAAGGTAAAACGTAATGAATAAAATACATTTCAAATTCTCAACAAAACAAGTAGCGTTGCTGTGAAAAAGCATTTTTCTTGGAAAACAATGTGTCGATATAAAAAAATATCACTTATTAATCGCTTTCTTAGATGCGACTTCAATTTGTTTGACTGGAAGAAAGCCGTAACTTTCTTCCAGAACTTTTTAAATACTGCCAAAAATTTGGACGTGTATATAATCTACATTACATTATACTTATAAATGATTTGCTCTGACTGGTTCTGGATTCATCGTAGCTTGGCAAACTATAGTTATTATGATGTAGGCACCCGCTGGCAGAGAAATTAACTTATCATAGAAAGTGGAATTCCATCTTATAATTGCAACCACTTTTTTCTTAAAGAAAGTGGTCACAATAAACTTTAAGTATAGTTAAAGAAACGATTCAATCAGGACAAAAGCTATGACGTGACACCCCATTGTACGCGAATGGTGGGATGTTTTCGTCGGGAAAGTTTACCGATTGCCTTCAGGATAGCCTTCAAGCCTTTCTGTCTGCGGCGGTTTGCGATTGTAAGGGTACGTGCATGGAATAAGGTTGGAAAAAAATATAGAGGAAGGTTATGGTTGCTGGTGATTCAGGTGAAAAATAATAAAAAACTATAGGGTTGACTTGGAATGTGTCTAGAAAAAAATAACAATAAAACTCGAAAGTCTAAACCAGATTACGAATTTAAAAAAATAGTCGGCAATGTAACATAAATCTAATATGAATAATGATATCTCAGCCATTTTATTAATAAATAATACAGAAAAAATACCACTTGAAAAGGATACGCAACCGCTTGCATATAAATATTGCTTTATGAAACGGGCCTAACCAAAATCTATACAGCGAAAGAAAGAAAAATCCCCATAATGTTTCCACAGTACGTACAATAAAAAGTTACTGCTTTGAGAGACTTTTAAGATACCAATTCGTGTCTGAGAAGTTTCCACTGTATAAATCTGATTCGCGGATTGTTGTGTCAAAACTAAATCCACTAAATAAATCTGTTCTCGCAGTCAAGACATTTTAAGAATTATTAGCTGTAAAACTTTCAAAGAGATGTTTCTTTGCTCTTGTATGTACTTGCACACACACCACGACTTCTTTTTTATTAACAAGAGTGATATTCAGTTTATGGTTTTTATTATTTGTATTTTATTGTTCGGTCTCACACTGTAAGATAAGAATATTAGCTTGGATAAGAAGTATTTTTTTTTATATGAATTAAGAAACCTCACATAATAAAAAAAGCTTTCTATCTGACAAGCTTTCTTGGTTTGAAGAAACACCATTTTACAAGCCCCGACTCACCATTTTACATTAAATCAATTGAAATCGAGATTGACCGAACGAAGCAAGTTGAAGATAGACTTCAATTTGCCTATTAATTATATATACGTACATTACGTACGCAATTTGTCAACTCTCAACAAATTGAATCAACTGATTAAATATGAAATTGCATGATGATTAGGGGCTTTTTGCGATATAATTTTAACTGAACGGTTATAAAGGGACATATTGTAAGTTTCTAAGTATTTAAATAAGCTAATATTATGAAAAAAAATTCTAAAATAAATAACTATATTCAAGCATCTCCCAACCACAACGAGATTATAACTAAATTACGAAACCGCATACTCCTCCGATATCTCACACGACGTCACATGTGTTCTGTCAACTCTAAAGCCAAGACCACATTAATATGTAAGAGTTTCAGCCACATGCGCGCTTAAATTGCGCTTTTTTACCCAATAAAGTCAGAAAGACCTGTAGACTGACATTAAAGCACTATTTAAAAAGAAGAAATGTATGTAAATATAGACTATGGTTGGCCATCGGACCCAGAGAAAATATTGAAGAGGTATTGTTTGTTTGAAGGATTGACGACGTAAATATAAATTTTCTTAATATGTATTAAAACCGTAGAGCCAATCCTTATGAATAAAAAAGAAGTTTTTGAAATTTAAATTCAATATAATTATGGAACCTGCTCACAAAATTTCACGAGAATCGGTTGAGAAATGCGATCTCAAGAGGAGAACAAACGGACAGCGGGACAGACATACGAAAGCATTTTTGCCCAAGCTGAAGCAGACACGCTTCGCTCGCGCTACGCGCTCGCTCGGTCAATGAGCTACGAATGCTACGAATTTCGCCTACGGTCAAATCTCGTAGTGCGCGATAAGGCCAAGCTTGGAAACGTCCTATATTCCCATTTCCCATACCATGACGCATACAGAGACAATTACGTGTCCTCATCTAAGTCATAAAAACTATCACAATTTATAAACAGTGAATCATTTGCAGCGGTAGTTATGTATATCAGTGATATTGTTCCAGGAATACAGCCTCCGTTGTGGTTTCTAACTGCGGCGCATAAAAGGATAGTCAAAGTCGAACAAACAGTATAATTAAATAACTAAAACCCACAAAACAATAATATTGAAACGCGTTTTGTGCGGGGTTCTGTAGGAGTTAATGTGTTCTGTCGGTTTGAGTATAGGAAAGTTAACAGAAAATCTAGTTATGTATTTATTAAATTGCTAATGCTTTCAATAGAGATCTTCGGCATAATTTATCATCATTTGATCTTGTACGTACATAACTTGGAAAATAAGAAAGAAGGCAATGATAATCCTAACAACTAATGTGACCCTAACCGCCCACACACACATCCATGGCGTTAATAATTGGCATGTGACTGTAAGCGATGTAATACCACAGAATATATAATAATACGTGTAATAGTTTAAAATAGGTTATAAATAGGGGGGTCTGACCCCACCTAGTTCAGGCACCAGTTCTCTTCAATATTAGTTTATTCAAAAAAGTTTAGAACTGAATATAGTTAACATTAAGCAAGTAACTTTTGGAGAGAAAATAAAGATTATTTTACTTATTATTATTTTATTAACAAAGCTAAATGATACCTTGAAACATAGCACCGCGATCATTTAAAACTATAAATAAACTAGCTACCGCCCGCGACTTCGTCCGCGTAGACATTCAAAAAAATAATAAATTTAATTATTTTTACTATGAAAATCATCTCTCTTTTCATCCCTTCACGAGTGGAACTTTCAATAACGCTGTGACACATCAATATTTATTTTCAATCGTCAGCCTAAACACAAAATTTGAAGTTCATCACTTCAAAACTGACGGACTTTCATACAAACATTCATCCTCTATAGGGGTAAACTCCCTCAGGGGTGGAATTTCCAACAATCCTTTCTTAGTGGATGCCTACACTCGGTCTAGTGGTTTGGGCTGGGTGTTGATATATCAGTCAGTCAGTCACAACTTTGAAATTTATATTTATAGATAAAATACTGTCCGGTTCACATTATTCAAGTATTTATATTAATCTATTCTTAACAAATACTTGAATCATGGAACCCCAGATATATCGAAGAAAACAACAGCAATTTACATACAAATTAAATCCATTGCGTTATTTATTGCTTTTTGTGATATAAACAGAAGTCATAAAATAGGTCACGAAAATGACGAGTTATAGTGTTATACCGACTCGTAAAAACAATAATTGAAGAAAACAATAGCACAAACGCTGTTTACTCATAGAAGACCAGTAAAAATATATAGAGCAGAAGCGTCATACTGCTTATTTTATTGTTTGAAAATGTATTATTGATGGTATTATTTGCAATAGTACATTACAACCGAGATCGGGAAGTTAGCATTTACTGTCGAGGATGGTTGTAATGATTGACGAATGTCAATAGCTTATAGTACAAGGCTTGTATAGCATAGTGCTTTTCTCGTAGTTAAAGCAACGACACGTAGTTGCAATATCCAAGACGCAACCGGATAGCACGCGGTATTTGAGCTTCCGAAGTGTTGTGGAACCGCCCTGTGCAACCCGAACTGAGCCAACTTGGGCTAAGGCGGAAATAGGGAGGGGGTGAAAAAAAAATTTTGTCGCGAGGCAGCCGATTGAAACAGTAATAAGCTCCGTAATATTTTATCGATGCAACTGCGCACCCGCCCCGCGCTCAACTCAAACTCAACCTGAACTCAACTCAAACTCGACTCGAACTCACCTTAAACTCAACTTAAAGGCAGCCCGCGCCTTATTAATGTATCATAAGACTCACAATTGTAAGTGATGCATTTAAAGGAGTGGGCTGCGGTTGAGTTGAGTTTGAGTTGAGTTCGGGTTGAGCTCGGGTCGTGTGTTATCGTCTGAACGCAGCCTCAATGTGTAGGAGCCATATCGCGTGCTCCATACGGAGTGGAAGATCTGAACTCACTCTTAACTATAACTTGACAATCCAGAGCTACCTAATATTCCACAATGACAACCATAAGTCCTTAAAAGCCCAAAAGCGAACTTCAGAAAGTGCGTATAACATCCGACAGAGGAATCTGCCGGGACATTTCTCTTAGAAACTTTTTCGTCGCCGCCAGCTAAATGCGAAAGCGTAAGTAATAAGTACAAATCACAGGTAAGATTTTCCAAGAAGCCTTCAAAAGACTTGTGGCGGAGTTTCATACGAGAATGTTGAATTTCTCATAATAAAGACATTCTTGCTAGTCAAAGTAGAGGTAGGTACAGTTGAAGATTCCTCAGCTTTTGTAATCTAAATTAGTAAGCAAAACGGATTTTGTATTTCTTTTACAGTATTTATAAAAATGATGTTTGTTTGTTGCCCTCTAAATAAGTTTTTCACTTATTAAGGAAGTAGGTATTACGTAATGCAGGTCTTCAGTAGAAACTTACGGACGACTATGGCGACTTTCGTGCTCTCATTGGAAAGGTGTCGAAAAGCCATAAAGTGCTTTTAAAGACAAAACTTAAAATACATAGAAAGCTTCAGTATACCGCCTTCGTAGTTTAACGGAACAATAACCATCAGTAAACAGAAATGGTATGGTCGACAGCGAACAATACTTAGCACTTCGGTACATATAACTCAGAATATGGTATTTATGTCACTATCATAGGTGATACATTAGAAGGTTAATGTTTCTAATGTGATTGGTGGATGTGTAAATTAATTGATGGCGCCAGTGAGACACGTTAAGGTAATATACACAGCTGCGGTCAGTGACTAACGCAAATGCGGTATCACATTATACAACGTGTTACAAAAGTACCCCTAATGCCGAATATGGTGTATAGGGACCATCAAACTGAACAACTTTTACTATGGGACCAACTTTGAAATCGCGGAAAAAAAAAACAGCTGTTTCATACAAAAATTAATTACGAAAATATCAAATTGTATGAAACAGCTGATTTATTTTTCGCGATTTCAGAGTTGGTCCCATAGTAAAAGTTGTTCAGTTTGATGGTCCCTATCCACCATATTCGGCATTAGGGGTACTTTTGTAACACCTTGTATTGCACGGAAAAGAAAAAGCTTAAATCTGCAAACGATAACTGGAATCCGAATAAATGTACATAGATAATATTAGACCTTCTCCTATGAAATTGGCGTTATGTATGGAGAATTTTAAAGGGGTTGCATTTTTCATACCAACATTTTCTTAATTTATTCAACAACCATGAACGCTTATGTTTTAAAACTTTTATGCACTAATGTCTAAACACTAAGATAACGTATGTCACTTGGGTTAAGCGAAAATAAATAAGTTTTGGCTAAGTTAAACAAATAAAGTAGTAATTTCTGCTAACAAAAAGGAGTCATTTTTAAAGTTTAATTTTTATATTTAGAAAACTATAATAAGGTTTTTTTACTTTTGATAGCTGTTGTCTATGATGGTCATTATCCGATATAATTTATAGCAATTGGGAATATTTTAAATCATAGCAGTGACAAAATTCTCTATTTCTAAGAAAAAATCGCCAATTTTATAGGTAAATAAAGCAATATATAAAGCAATGAGCATAATTCAGGGAATATTAGGTAGCTTACATTAATAATGAAGTTAATGAGCCCTTGGGATTCGGATAGGAAGCCGTGGATACCAATCACACTAGGAAAATATTCCAGAAAGATTAACGGCCTTACCACAAAAGATTTTAAAACACTGTTTAATTTAGACACTGTTTAATTGTGATGCCGTCTCTTTCAAATCATATTGTCAAAAAAGTGACAGCATCACATTTAAAAATTGTCTGTTAAACACTTGTTGAACAGTGTTTTAAAATATTTTGTGGTATCGCCGAATGTATCCAAAATGACACGTTTCGGTTTTGTTTTTATCGTTTAAAATTAGGACGGTAGGGCTGCTACTGTGGACAAATAAATGACTGATGATTATGTGTCTGTTCCCTTAATTAGTTACTCTGACTCACTCTAATTATGATCAAACAGTCATAGACGGAATAATGAGCGACCGTCTGTATAACAAGTTTCTGCGAAATTAAAACTATTATTCATAATACTAACAATAGAGTAAAACTTTATTAGACTAATTTGACATCGTATCTGTATGTGTCATTGTTTTCAGCGAATCTTTACCGTTTAAGATTAATTCAGTGCGGTATTAGTGGAATCCTTTGCACATGACCTATAAATGGGAATGTTATTTGACAATTCTGAGTTGGATTTGATTCATAGTACCGGTCCGAAATGATTATTGAAATGACTAAGTTACCGTTTGATGTAAATAAATATGGCCTTCACCAAATTAAAATATTTCACTGAAGAACTTTTCATTCATTAACACTGATATCATTTATTATTATAGTTTTAGCTAAAAACGCAATTTTGTTGATTACTGATAACAATATTTCAGGAACAGTTTCATTGTGGTCCCAAGTTCGAACTTTACTAGAGCTTAACTGTATTTAGTATTTAATACAGCCAAAATACAAAGTTCAAATAAGAACTTACATAACATAATCCCACAAGCCCATAATTTCAATAAAATATTGTGTACAGCTATAGTCACGTCTATAAATATGTACACAAGAGCTCTGTCACTCTAAAAGCTATTACTTTTTTGAACGGAAATCAATGACAAATGATGAAGTTATTTAAGTGTAGGTATACATATTTTTAGACGTAACTGTACGATCGGCAACTCGTTTACCCCTTTGCAAAAAAAATCGTGTGCGCGCGTATCGCTCCTGCACGAACTAAACGTATGTTAATAACGGCGCGGCGTGCAAGCGACTTTAACCTTAGAAGTGGTAAAGCGGAAGTGTTGTCGATAGTACATTTCAGATTTAAAATTGTATGTTATCATAAGTGCGAGCCCTGGAGACAAATCTGTCGTAATTTTATTGACTTTAGTAGGTTGTCTGAATTTCGAGCGCAAAAATAAAGACTTTAGTCTACTTATTAATTTGTTATGTTTATTTACATTGGTAACTAAAAGAAAATGACATAGTCACTAACAACATAAATAACCACCATCAAACGTAGACATTGAATAGTTTATTTTATGTCGCTCTTACTTATTTTAATAAACATAATTTACCGCAGACAGACTCGCAAATACTATTCTCGTATCTTCATTCTATACTTAACATCCATCTTCTTCCCTTTTGCATTTTAAAAGTTCAATAGAAAAGCTAATCTGTGAAATCAGAAGCAGCATCTATCAAAGCTATACAACGATTATACCGCGATGTTTACCAAGTAGACAACAAACTTAAAAGCAATCCGTAAATTTATGTAGAGACTAAAACCAATGTCTCAATTATATAAAATCTGTGGGGTCCAAATGATTATATACCATTTTAATAACGAATACGTAACATTGTCGACATTTAGATCGCCAATTACTAAGAACACAACGCTGTTACTAGTAATGATAGTATGTTATTAGGGGTATTATTGAAAACCTTCAATTTATTTTCTCGTACTAAAGAGTTAATATATGATTTATGTTCATCTGATCTGAACATTTCATTATAGAAATCGAGTTACTTTAAAATTACTTTCATGATAGTAAATTATGATATAACTCTTGGTCAAAAAATATCCTAATTTAAAGTATTATTAATAATTAAAGCAATTTCGACAACATACGATTACTAAATAATATACATTATAAAAACAGCATTACGAATGCTAAAATCTCAAATTCAAAAACATACGATTATTTAGTTTTTGTAGCTTTATGACTTTTTGGAAGATTCTACATTCAGTCACTTGGGGATTTAAGAACCTTATTGTAAAGACGAAATTCGAAAAGTGTTTTATATAAATCATCTAAATCTAGTACTCATATATTATTCTACAACTTTTTAATTAACCATGTTTTCTTCCTTTCTTAAGACCATAACTAATTTTAAATCATAATCAACGAACAAACAAAGAAAATCGTATTTTTCTAAACGGAAAGACATTTAACTCCATGACTAAAAGTGTCCTCGGGCCGTTAACATCAAAACATTACATCACCCAGTTGAAAGTTGGTGAAAAATAACAGTGCCTTAGGTAAGGCGGTTTACTGACACTAAATTCGGACAATAGCCAGCGGTCGCCATATTTATGTGTTTGTTATCACGCCACGAAGTCCCCTATCTTACTCTGATTTAACCCCACTGTTGAACAAACAATCAACAACGTAAGAGTTTTAACACCTCAGTGAGATAATAGGGCCATAACGATCCCGAGTCTAAGACACATTACGAGACATTCGATACGGTTCGGAAGATCGGGAAATCGTTTATTGGACGCACGCGACCAAATGATCTTTTACCAAATAATACGAAATGGCTGCCATCTGATTTTGATAAACGAACAATTCTACCAACTACATCGACATAGAATGGATTGACTATTGTTACTAGATTTGTCTTCCTGAACTTTAAGACTATAAATTTATGATACTCGTCTACAGGTTTTCAATTAAAGGGGAAAAATTCAAATACGAGCTGATCCGAATTCAATCTTTTTATGATTAACAAAGAAACCACAAACATATACAATCAAAAACTATGAAGTATTTTGAATAACAACACAAACAATAAAGACCCACTTGAACTTTGTATTCTACAGTTAACAAAACAAACAACTATTCGCGGATCAATGACGTACACCACTTAATAGCAATTAGGCTGTATGTATAAATCCAAAAACGACAGTAGGTTTTCCCAACAACAAGACACTGAGCAAGACGACTAAAAATATTAAATGATTTAATGTGATGTCAAAATTGTACCGCGATAACTCTCAATCATGCGCTAATACAATCACAAACAAAATCAGCTATACGCGGATTTGACACTGGTACATGATACGGAATCCGACGTGTAAATATTGGACTGTCTAGGATTAGAACAGTAATGGTATGTCTGGGCGAAGATAATTTTTGCGCCGCCAAAATTGGGTCATCAGCGCTAACACAAATACATAGCATAAAGGAAATAGGAAAAGGGGCATTGGAAAAATCATTCTATATCTAAACTTGAATCGAATTCGGAATGAAATCTTGATTTCAAAGTCAATCAATATAACATAATAAGTATTACCTACTACTATTACTGACTCACTAGAGTGTCAGGAACTGGAAATCCCGAATTTTGACTGGGCAACACACAAAAGCTTATTGGACAAAGCAATCACGCAGCCTTTGTTCATCTGAATTGTGATGGAGCAAATATTGACAAACCTAATTTTCGGAGCCTTAAGAAAAACGTCAAGAAAACCAATGAAAGAGCAGTAAAACTTTAAAGTAAGTAATACTACTACTTATCACAATTTGTTCTTTTTTCCTGTCGTCACTTTAACCTACAGTGAACTATCACAAAACCTCTAAACCGCATAAAAAACGGTAAGCATTGATCCAAACACAGGACAATAAAACCATAGGACACGGGCAGTAAAAATCTTTTAAAACCTCGATGGTGGTCACAATTTATTGACGGGTTGATCGCTACAAGAGATGGTATGTAATGACGACATGACTGTGGACAGGACAAGAGATACAGAAATACGGCGGTGATAAATGAATGGACAATAAGGATCGTTAGCTGATTGGGCGAGCCGGGGATCGAAAATGATGTAATGATCACTTGTAATTACACCTGATGGATTTACTGTAACTTTTTTTATAAAAAGACAAATGACTCCACCCGAGGTTAAATGGAAGCGGTGTTAAGTTGCTTCTCATATGCTGATGAGTTTTTCACATTATATTTTTTCTTGTGTTATATTTTTTTTAATCTAATGTTGACACTGCTAAGATAGAATACCTAAGTTTGTTTTAGCATCATTTCGTAATGTTTCAGTCATGCTGACTACACTTTTCTTTCTTAAAAAGAGCATAATTGTTTACATTAGATGTCATACAGAATATGTCTGTCACATATATGGCGATTTTAACAGGAAAAATAATATCTGGGAATTTGTATTTTTGAAACTTTAGTTATTATCAGGCAAAAAAACTTATTTCAATGACTCGGTCGGATAAAACTATTTTTTTATGATATGTTATTTTATCATTATGACTAGTGTTGATATTTTTATAAGAAAAATACAAACTCAACTTCTTTATTTTGGTTCGATTCAAAATCGACTTCGCTATAAAACCACGACGATAAGCCGAATCTTGTTTATTAGAAATCAAAACAATAACGTCAATTGTAAAAGAGCATGAACATGCGACCCCTACCTATGATGAAGCCAACAAATACGTAGCTTTTTGCATCACAGATAACAGGAGCAAGACATGTCCGAAACGACGCGCAGAGTTATTTGAACGAAGTGATGGCGTCCCGCACCGCCCCGCATCACAAAGACTGGACAAATGACCGAGATAATATCACACTATAGAACCTATTCCTCACAAAACAAAAAAAAATACTGAGAAGAATTCAATACTAATAGTAAATTTTATCAATAATATGTAGAATTAAACTCTTGACGCTGGTTTAAAACATCAATATTTATCTAAGTTATAGCAAAAAATTTTTATTATGCCAACCGACTCAACTTTGGTCAGTGTAACCCGGCCTTAATATCTACGAGAGCTCTATCATTTTAGTCTTGTATATTATAATGAAATATAACAGAAACCATACCCGGGTCTCATTCTGAAACATCAAATCAAATATTCTATTAGAGTACACTTTAAAAGCTATTCAACTATCACTATTCAAAACATGTACAGATGACATAAACCAATATTAAATTCAATATTGATTTCAAGAGCTGTTTACGTTCCGATTTTATAGTGTCACAATTTATGACTTAATAAAGTATGCGCCTGTTTTAGTTGCAGGGACAACTGTTACACGCGAAGCGACACGCACCGGGCAGCGACAAATGCCTTTCAAATTCCGAGAGCATCGTGCGGCGTGCGTGGGCGCAGACGCCGCCGAACAAACGCTAGATGCGACCGAGTTCAATTGAATCCGAAACTAGTAGATACTACTCCATTAAAAAGAAAGAAACCGTAGCTACGGAGAGTTCAGCGAACATTGATGTGCGTGAAAGCATTCCTGTTTGAGCGTAGTAAACAAACTACGTATTGTATGAAGCGCTTTTCTTCGTTGCATTTCATTTTGTTGGGTACAAGTTGGATGGTAAGGTGGTACCGTGGCAGCAAAGCGCCGCCGGGGCCTCGGGCGCGCAGCCGCCCACGCAGCGCGTCAAGATTTACAACATTACCCATATTCGGCCTACGAATGGCGCCAATTCGACGCTTCAAATTAAAATCCGCCGTGAATGCAAAACGATAACAGTAGAACACGTTGATAGATAGCTGCGTTGTTTTTGATTTACGCGCGACCGTTTAAGGGTGTAAACTCGCCAACGAACTCGCCGTCAAATTACGACAATACAGGTGCAATATATCAAACGCAAACGATACACAAACTAACTAGAAATACATTTAATATAAAGGGATGTGTAACGCTTGTAAACAATCTAATTTCCAATGTTGCAATGCAGTACATGACTGATTCTCTTCAATGAAATATATATTTAAAAACATTGTATTAAGAAATATAATGGATAAACGTCAAGAAGTCACAGCTATACAAATGGTTCATAAGAAATAATGAAAAAATGACTTACTCATTGACTTTTTTTTCCGGAGGTATTATTCGACCCGGCATCAATATTTTCTTGTAGAGAATACCAGCTTTCTGCAATTCCTAAAACAACAAGATTTATTTCAGTAAACGTTTGTACAGATTTCACACTTTACTTTGATAACACGTTATCTGGAAAATCAGTGCATCCTATACAATTTACTTTTAACATTAATTAATTACAATTAAACCATTACGATTAATAAACAAACAAAAAATCTTTTAATTATATCATTTTGAAAGTTCATCTATAGAAATTCCAGTAATACCTATAAGAGCTCATACGCACTATATGGTAACCTGCAAAGAGGGCAGCCGTCCGGCTAACCCTTGCGGTTAGCCGGACGGCGGTTAGATGCGGTTGCTAATGCGGCCAACCGGGATGAGGACACCCGCAATCGCAACCGCAACGTACGGTTCAAGAATCGTTGCGATTTGCGGTCGTATCGATCCATTTCAAAGATGGAGGTGGAAGAAGTTGCAGCTATTTACAAAAAAAATATTAATTTGGTGTTCCAAATTGCTGGCTGCATTTTTCATTGCGGGCAGCCGATAGTGCGTATGAGCTCTAAAGTGCTGACTGCTGACCGAACATGGCGACGCAACGTCACCAATAATTAAATTAATACAACAACTAAATCACAACCAGTTTAAATCGATGATGGTATAATCGAGTGTGTTTGAGATTATGATTACTAGAGCATTAAAGAGATGACACGAGACGTAATAATTGAGCGCCAAGCGCAGGTAATCCGGGCACAGGTGACAACTAGCAGTGAGATAATGTTTGATAAGTGTCGAAACGTTAAATCTGATAACTTAAGATATTTGGATCACAATATAAGGCACTTTCATCATATAACTCAGAATAATATAATCTTGAAATTATAATATTGATGGTTTAAATATTCAATACTGAGATTTACGCACGTACCTATCTAGGTAGACTTTCCGCTCTTCCTTTCATTGATTGATTCCTCTAATTGAATTGCGCATAACAGCCCTAACGACAGATTAAATAATAGCTAGGACTAAGTAATACCCTAGTGGGTAGATATTTGAATATAAAATTAAAACACTTTCATTGTATAACTGGAACACGGTAATAGATACCATTACCGTGACTGGAATCACATTATTTTAACTAAAAATCTAAACGAATTGCTTTTGGTCAAATTACAGTTTTTCACACCAAAAGATCTGCAAAAGTATAGTCAGGTAACAAGAATGGAATTAAGTGTTTTCTACCCTGGTGGTGAAATATTGTGGTTGCCGTTGTAAAGTGGGAAAATCAATCTGAATTCGCGGACCACCAACTCGAGCAAGAGCAATATCTTTTAAAGTTAAAATGTTCTTCACTTTTGGATTTAGAGTCATTTGTAGACACAGTTTCGATCCAAACATGGTTTGCACTACCTTTATGAGTGAGGTTAGCCCCTATTGAACAAGTTTTATTCTACGCGGCAATTTGCAATAATGGTGAACAAATTTATTTTCAGCAGGTAAATGTACTTATGTATGTGTTATGCCGAATTTATTTTAAATCAACTTTAAAATATTTTTTTAAATTTGAGATTTCAGCATTCACAATTAGGGAATGCATTCCCTCCTTCCGCAATATCAGACAGATTTTTTCCAATATTTCAATTCCGGAATTGAGAGAACTTATCTCTTATAAGTATTTCAATTGACTGTCGAGGTAATTTCTCACATTTTGATGCAATAACGCTAGCTTGCAGCGTAAGAGTAGGATATACTAGAAGAATTTCTACGATGCCACTAGTGATTCGGTAGCTCAGTTGTTAAGAGCATTGGACTGGACTTCCAAAGGTCGCGGGTTCGATTCCCACCTGAGACAATCCTGGTGACGAGTCAATTTTTTTTTAGTACATTATTTAGTATTTAAAAATAGTTGTTTTATGCTATCGAAATATTGAAACCGATAACAGCTTTGTGGTGCCAAAAATTATAATTAATTACTGTTAAATGTACTTATTTACTAATTGGAACTTTGATGCGTAAAGAAATACCTACTAGTCAAATACATAATAATATAAATATATCAAACAGCACAGTGTTCAACACTATTACGAAAGCGAGAAAAGTGCATTAATAAAAATATTTCGACTTGACAAACACCAGCATAATTGGGTTTGACAGGCGCGATGCTGGTTGACACACGGTGACAGGCGGCGAGGTGCCAACCCGCGGCCTGCTGCGCCGGCGCACGTCGCTGCTAGTGCCGAACCGACGTAAATTATGAAACCAAATGTCACGGGACAATTTATTTCCATCACCCTTTACAACATGAATGTTGGTGATACTAAAAAAGGTAAATAGTTGAAGCTTTTTTTAAATTTACAAGCAGGCGTAGTTTCTACTGCCGCAGAACTTTTATATAAGCTCTCTCAAAAGAAACAATACGCCATTATTAATTTTACTAAACATCAATAAATGTTTACTGGTAATAAACCAAGCCAAACGGATTTAGTCGTAGGAATGTGCTATCTAAATACCTCAGAGATGTTAAACAAGCAATAAATATGCTGTATGCACAAACATTACTCCCAACAAAAGATGGTCATAATAAATGAAACGACAAGACTGCCGTTCAGCAAAGTCAAGAACCGTGTTAATATAGCTTGAAGAATGACTGACAGATACTAATCAAGGGGATTAGCATGCTACGAATCATTCAAAAGTCGTAAAAACGAAGAATGTGCCAACAAGCAGCTTGAAAGAGCTTAACCAATAAATAATGTGCACGAGAGACAGTTCACGGCAGACAAAAGAACGTTGCGAATGTAAACGGCATAGCGGCTAACATCCAAGCTGGCGATGTTAAAATTACCAAAGAAATCTTAAGTGTCACTCATAACGAAAGTTATGGAGAGTTGTTCACTGAAATAGACGGTGTAAATCTAAGAAAATATTTGTATTCAGCCACCAAACACATTCAAATACTAAATAAAGATCTCATTCACTACACTAACAAGTTGAAGACTTTCTATTTATATTGTTTAAATTCCTAAAACACAAATTTCCTAAATTAATGATATTTAACTTGTAATGTTTTATTAACTGTAACGCTGCTGCTTTAAAACATACCGTTAGTACAAAATTTGATGTGATGAATAACAATAATTCAAAACATGTAAAAATTGATATTTACTCCAGGTATCTTATAGCTTAAGCTCCACCAAGACACAGTCGGCTCCCCCATGAAAATGCGAGTTTACGATCAGATTATGCCGCAAGATGAATGCAAGGCAATCAGACGTAGCTACGAACAAAGCATCGTAGTGGAAAATGTGACTTTCAATCGTAAAACGGAACATAACTTTACTGCTTCAAGGTATTCCAGCTTGCTGTGGCCAGCAATCCTGAGACACTACCCAAATAGTTGAATAATAACGTATCCTGTAAACAAATGATGTACTGAGACAAGGATATAAGATATAGGAGCAAGAAAATGAGTCAAGCTTCAAAATAGTTAGGCTACCAAACCATCACCACCAATAAGAATATAGTATAGAAAACACTCACCGATGGATTATAATAACGAGATGTATTAGTCAAGTCAATAACGGCTCCCAAATTTGGTAAGGTTTGCAAAAGCGCATTGATGTCCCATCTGTAAAAAAACATACCATTTGTAAAATATATTATTTAAATAATTTTCTCAAAAATATGGTTGTCATAAACCGCGCGTGGTTTTAGGATAAAGTTTAACCCTTGCAAATTTTCAATTACCATGTCATCATTACGTAGAAGGGGTCAGGCAGGTCACTGCAGAACTGTCAGTTTTCAATTTATAAAATGTCCATGTAACAGCTCAACACCAATTATATCGTCTTTTAAATATATTCTATCACCGAGTCACAAGAACCATATTGCTACAAGCGAATGAAGATGCGTGAAATTGATCCTTGCTTTGGGATGACCGCTGTTTTGAAGTTTATAAAAACTTTTACTTTACCAAAAATAAAAATATAATAAAAAGTGATTTCATACTGTATCATCACCCGTCACTGAATAAAAATAACGAAGAAATTATATATGCACCGACTGATTAAATCGAAATAAAAGAATGGAAGCGAGAATACTTTGGCAACATTTATTGTTTAATAGGAAGTAGAACTAAATAATAAATTTTGATGCTTACATTTCTGTAATTTCTTCATTCCCCTGCTGTACCGCCTGCAACAAAACAAACTTTAGGTTTTACATTTCAACACGACTAGCGAATTCATAATAAATTCACACAAAGTTAATTGAAGACTATTCATAATAAATTTACACAAAGCTAATTGAATACTATGTGAATGTAACAAAGTATCTTAAAATTTCTTGGCCATTAGTCTACGGTTCCATGGCCAGAGACAATACCTCTTTGAGAGTGCCGGGAGGCGACGGCGCTGATAAGGGCGCAGATCCATCATCACCAGCCCTACCTGACCGGTGTCAATGACCTACCCCGGACACCTGACGAAATCAAGTTTTGGACATTCTACGACGCACTTCAAATTGTGTCGCACCATTCTAAACATTTTGACAACGACGAAAAATCTTTTTTAATAAATTAACAAACTCAATTAAAATGAAGAATCTAAAACTACACGCAACGCCCGAAACATAAATCTCAAAAATTCATTTCACCTGCACCGCAGGGCAAATTTTTGGATAAAAATTTTCAATTTTGCTCAAAATTACGTTAAATAAAATGTCAGACCCTATAATAATAGGTTGTTAGATTGCTCATAATTTATCGACAGTGTTGACATGACGTAAAAAGTACGTTGAGAAAAAACGCCGAAGCGCCCAGGAGGTGTATCCTAAATGGGGTTAATTTTCAATTTGGTTTCGCTGGTGGCCTCTATAAATAAAGAGAGACCGATTTAAATAAATTCACATTGTACGATACTGAGAAGTGTGCATAAATATTGGACATTGCCACTTGATCACGAGTTTGATTAACTTATACGATCGATTAAAATTAATCGGTGACATGAGAAAGTTGGCAAGAAGGTGTGTGGACGTCTCTGTCTTGGTAGTACCGAAAAGCAATCCTGCAATTAATTAATTTAAATGAAAACTTACTGACAATCGTAATGAAGTACATTAAATTAAGATACACGAGTCATAAATTCTTGACGAATCATATGATTCGAGTTGGAGAAAATATACAAGCAAGACCATAACAGTCAACGAACATGATGAATTTTAATTCGTTATTATAACGTTATCAGTGAGACTACATTGAAATAAGTTGTATCTGAACAAAATACTACTAGGTACTTATATAAAATTGAAGCTTTCTGAAAAAATAAAAAAAAATAAACAATCCTAGATTTAGAACCATAATACTAAAACTTATTGAAAAATTAAATAGACTAAAAAAATTTGGCCAAATCTTCAAAATCTCAATTATTAATAAAATACATGAAAATACACTTGAATTTAACAACCTCAAGGTGTAACGTATGCATCGTTACTTCACACCGGCATTTACCAGAACAGAACCTTTCAAAAACCATTCGATCTCATCGTATCCACTTACCGCGACTTTCAATTAACTTCAAGGCACCGGAACAAATAAAAGTTGCCGGGACAAAGGAATTTATTGGAACCGCGAATATCGCTGTTAAAAGTGCGGTGGCTAACAAAGTCAACTCAGACGCAAATAACTTATTGAAAAATAATTTCAATCTTACCTTGCTTATTTACAACCTTCCTGAGACGTATGAGAATAAGCTTAGCATTCCAGGCTTGTATTTAAAACATTTCCAGGGGCCAAAAACACTGATATCGAGCGATCAGTAACCAATAGTCAAGACGTGAACAAATAAAAAAGACTCGCAGCACATCGAAGATATGATTACAAATTGGCATTCTGTAATAGCTTGGCCTCAGAAATGTATCTCTTCGAATATTGAAATAAAACCTGTGCAATGGTACACGATCATAAATCGAAACCATTACGATATTAATGACAATCGTAATTCTTAATCGCAAGCCGAATCAGAACACATCGACTCACACCGTCTATGTACTGAAGTATTTCTTTTCACATAAGTATAATTTTGAGACACCAACAAAGAATTCTTAATTTAACTGTAATATATAGGGATTCGCTATCTCTATCAAGATTGGTGATAGAAATTATAGCTTCTAACTAATAAAATGTCATTGTGCTGACACAGCTTCATTAATTGTCATAGCTTATTAGATTATCAAGACTAAATTGGTGAGAGAAAATTGGTCTGAGTAGAAATAATTTCCAATACTTCCAATGGCATTGGCTTATTAATGGATAATAAACGTGGACAATCCCGTCATACAACATTCGATTCGCAAAACCATCGGCGAGTTCGAGATAAATGAAACACATAAACCTTCTCGCAAATTGAGTATTTTGTTAATAAAATAGTCGACAAAGACAAATCACCAATTAAATAGGTACTGACAAAATCCATTAAGGATGACATGAGCATGTATTATTTACATTTACGGCAGTAAAAGTTTGTTTGTCATTCCCGAATGGGTAGAGTCCCGAATATGCTTAAGACAAAGCAATTGTAATAATGTTTAAAATCATAATTTTTTCACACCCTAAATATTTTTAAGGCGAAATGGAAATATCAAAAATGCCAAAATATCATTACTGTCAAAATCATGTGCTAATTAATGTTTATCAGTGAAGCAAAATGACCTCAAACTGTCATAATGTTAAAGAATCATAATTTTAGTTCACGTTGGTACAAAAGATATAAGCATTTAATCTCCAAGACCTCCCATCAAATTACAAGTGGTCAGCGTCTGACTTATCGCACGATCGCATGTCGACAAAACGAATAACGCCTTTGCACAACTCGATCGTATTTGACAAATGCGGAGATCAAATAATTGCAAACATATATCTGCGGTTATTTAACCGCAAACGACTTTATTGCCTTGAAAATTAAAATACAATTAATTAAAGTAACAATCGAACCACATTATACTATGAGTTGATCATAAAACAGAAGATACTGAAAGGAAAAACAGGTTGAACAGTACATTTTAGCAAAAAATAATATAAAGATGGGAATGATGTAATTCTTAATTTTAATAAAGGCTACAATCACATAGATGTTACGCAAATCCAAATAACCCGAAGTGAGTCACCGTTACGTTGGAGTATTAAATTTCAATTTAAACAATGTTTGGGATATAGTTCAACTGGAAATAGAATTTATGAGAATACAAGAAACTCCTTGTAGCAATTCCTACACGAAGTAATATTACGAATGAACTCTCTCCCTCCCTCCCTGAATGAATATTGCTTAACATAGCTTCTATAACAGAAGCTGTTGACTTCACAAGGCTTTATTACTTCTCAAGCAACGCAGGCTACAGTCACGTTTAAAGAGTTCATTATTACAATTTCTAATTAACCGGTTTTTAGAACTTAACCGGCCCAACCAGCCCAAACTAGATTCCATACTCGAATTTCATAATGCATAATAATGACTGATAATATTTTAAAATATTCACACAGTACATTAACAAGCGTGCAACATTTTAATTATTCAGATTCATTGTACATTGTTAAGTGACAAAAATTTAAACGGGGCGCCGCTGCTGCAGTCTATAAATCATTTATAGGGTAACTGTTTCAACATCTCGAAAATGCAAGATCACTGATGACAATCTGAGGGCAATAGATATCGTATTTATTAGCAGCTAAGCTTTAGTTTTCCTTGGTTGTTGGCCGATATGCGGTAAAGACCACGTTGCATTGTCATCATGTTGTTTTTTTCAACAATCATCTGATCCGTTACGTCGTTTATTCCGATGGTAATGATGGCATAATTGACAGAGGGCAACTATTGTTCCCATTGTGTTCTATTGATATTAGAGTTTTGTCGCCTTGTAATGGCGGGGCATTCCGTATTGTTTCGTGGATCGTTACTAGCTCATTCCGTTTTGACACCAGTGCAACTGTTGCGACAAATTAAGAAAAGGTGGAGCCGTTCAATCCAAACGATAGTTTATCTGCCAAAGCAAGTTTGTAAATATGCCTTTAAATATAATTTATGTCCTAGTATGGAAATTTGTAATGTTTTCTTTTATGTAACACTGAACGTAGTCATTGACAATTATGTGATAATTGCTAGAGCTTGCTTTGGGGTAAGACATAAATGACGATTAAAAACAGTTAAGTCGTAAGTAACAACATAAAGTAGAAAAATCACACATAACTTGCAATATTGACGACATACAATTAACACTAGAACGTGATTATTAATTATAGGAGATATTTTCTAAAGAATTGACTATTAAAAGTGAGACACAAAAGTTAACAAACTATAATTGATTAACGGCCATAGCAATTTGGTGTCAAAATAATTGATATGTGACCAGTTTCTTACAATCGGTGTATGCGGGCAGTTAGAGAGATACTAACCCTAACTTCATCTTTTACTAATAAAGAGATCAAATGTAGTTGTTAAGAAATTATACGGGTATACAAATAGGGAACGAGAGATAACCTCAAAAAATCTATTGACAACTTCACCAGAAAAATAATATACTTATACTAAACTGAATTATGTAAAATTTACGATTTTTGAAAGAGAATACATTTCGAAACGGCCGTTTATTCACACTTTATATCGACGGTAATACAAGCGGTCATCATTAACCATATTATGATCAGGTCCATCGCATGAGAACACGCCGAGATAAGTATCGAAATATCGCACGAGGTGCTACATAAACAAGCTAAAGGAACGACCTGTTAAAATCGGATTCCGTGTTCGTTTCGACCGATTAATCGAATGAATCGAATGAAAAGCCGGTGTATCGGATGTCGGGGGCATTTATCGCGCCTAATTGCGACCACCGCGCCGAAATTCGGCCCGAGAGCGAGTTGGGTGGCTTGATGGGCATCAGCGATACCTCAAGTGACTCGTCTGCTCGTCGATGTAGGATATCGAATGGAATGTCGACAGATCCTTCGTGTCGTTAAACTGTACGCCACTCTACCACGATTAATAATACAAATTGGTTTAACCAAATGAACGAGAAATAAAATAGACATAACTAACAGTATTACTAATAATCCGTCCAAAAATGTTACCATGTATGTACTTCTACAGTTTATTACAGAAACAACTTTGATCTTCAAATCAGTAAAAATCGCGGAAATACTGACGAAATCGCGGGCAAAAACTAATTTTAAATAAAATTACGATTTGCTCTTATCATCACATTAAAGTAATCCGGCGAGTCGTAACCGTTTCTCAAGATAACTCAATACTTTATGGTCACCCTACATTATATCGCTTTTCGGGTGTTGCGAAATTAAGAGTTAATTGTTTTCTTTTTTGTGCGACTGCGCACGAGCTTAATCTCGAAGGTAAGATTGTATTTTATGACAATAAAGAGAAGGGGCCGTGCGCCGGAATCCGGACGATAAGAGCTTATTATGGAAACAACGCATGCAGCCTTTCATTCCGGATAAAGATAAAGACAATAATTAAAAATTATTAATTATAGTAAGATAATATTACGTATGAGAGCAAATTATTGTAATTGGACCTTTTTTTCTCACCAATATAGTTTTTATTCTAAAGTTAAATAATCTTTAAACAGATTGAGAAGAGGCTATTAGACGAGGAACAATTTCTAGACCTATCAACCCAACCAATACATACTAGCGACAGCGACGTGTTAATACGAGTTTCTATTATAGATGACATACCAATCATAAAAATCTTACTAGAGTACCCTACTAGACCAGTACCGGAGCTGGCTAAAGATCAATTTCCTACAGAATCAACGACCACATATTATTACAGTAATTACAGGTGATGATAGCTTGAAGAGCTGACGTAGGGAATCCATTCATAATTCTCAATTCTTCATGTTTACAACTATATTATACAGCTATTACTGCTTGTTCAGTATCGCTTTACTTCGTAATGACACGAAACACGAAAGTAGGATGTATGTGCTGAAGTTGATACGACAGACATTAAACGGCTCCTGCGAATCGACATCAAAATATTATTTTAGATGCGTTTGGGGTTAGGTTGTATTTGTTTTTCGTTTTAAGTTCAATTCCATGAATCTGAATCAAAACAAGGCGGTCAAGAAAACTGATTACACGGTGCTCCCACGATCTCATGCCCTGGCGGCAGGCGGCTTGCAAGGCACGAAACTTGGCGCGTACATGTCAAAAGATGTAATTATGAAGAAATCCAATCAGCGGCCGCGCGGACCGGCGCAAGCGACGACGTTGATTGAGCGATAAATTTATTGGAGATAAATCACCGGGCGACAAATCGGTGACAACAATGGACCGTTTATTTAATTGGGGAGTCATTAGCAATAGCAATGTTGCGTGGAGACACTAATTTTACCATTTCGATAAATAAGTTGAAATTGCATGAAAAATTAAAAAGCTTCGAATATAAGCCAATATTGTCACGAGAGGATGTAACAACTTTTCACGTGTTAGCCTCAAGCCATTTCATAAAATGGAGGCACATCAGAGTTAAGCATTACTTACAATTTGCATTAAAATGAAACCAATCGAAGTAACGGATACAATGATTCAGATTATTTTTACTGTTGGCGCCACAGAGGCGCCGTATTTCAGGTCATATTTCTGATTCAGGATCTCTCTCGTGACCCAACTGACTTATGCACTATCATCTTGGTTATTTAATGGCACGACCAATTATTTCAATGAGACAGTGATAAAAACTCGAGATCCTTGTTAAAATGCCATCAAGGCTGTATTTTATTAATCCTCTTCAATTCAGTAGAAATCATTGTGGTATCACTCGATGAAATCGAAGAAAGGTCAATATTAATAAAAAAGGGACAGAACTTAATATATGTGGGCACTGAAGGCTATGTATTAAAAGCAAAGTCATAAAATAGACCATATACCTAGTCTGATTTAAGGAAAATATTTATTCGATGTATTGTTGCTTTAGCCAACCACAATAAAGTAAGAAAAATATGCCAACTGATATTCGTCGACATTGTGACCACGGACAAAACATGGAGTTTTAACGTCCCTCGTGAATATGCGAATATTCTTATGAATAATAGCAAGATGATCTGCACACGACTCTTGAAATACGACGTCTCCGTTTAATGTGACGCGACGACGTTATTATACTCTTGTAGGCGTATTGATGGCGCCTGGACATACACTCACTACTATAAATTCTTTTATCGAGAATATTGGAGCTAAATCATTGGATGTGGAATATTTCCAAAAGTCAAACGAGACAAACTTGAAAACATAAAGAGATCTGTCCTCTGATTACGTAACTCTGTTGCTAACATTTCTCGATTGAAATCGATTGAAACCGTTTAAATTTTTTTTTTAAATAGTCAGTTACAGTTGCTAAAAGAGTACTCTGTTAGCACCTGAAACTGACAAATTTTCAATCGATTTCAATGGAGAATTGTTACAAACAGAGTAACGTAATTTGGGGGCTAGTGCTCATTATTTCTGGTATAGTGGATTGACAATGATGGGCTCATATTCAATAACAATCAAACCAAAGTAATGAAAATGAAATATGGTTGCTAATAAATTTTTAATGGTTTAGAGAAATTTCATCAAAATGAAACCTAATTAAGTATACCTTAGCCACGCATTGGTAACATGGTTAACAAATCGCAACAAATCACGTCATTTCACAGTGGATGGACCGTAGTTAATGCTGACCCGCGGCGAGTGCAGCACTAAACAGTCTGACTAATTAGACGCACTAGGCAACAAAGGGCCGTAGTATTGTCCTTACCATCTTCAAGTTTGTTAAATCCTAGAAATTCGCCTTTATTGTTCTGAAAATAATGTTTATAGGGATGCACAGGTGGTATTGTAGTTTTGTGCAGTGAGACGTGCGATGGCGGCATACGATAGGCCGCCCACGCGCCAAGCGCCGCCGCGCCGCAAAATTCGTGAGAAAAGGTGCTCAGGCGCAGACATCAAACAGGGTCAGAGAGGAAAACACACGAAAGCGACTAAGTGCCTGCGTAATTCTAACATTCGAGATGATGGTCTGCTGCTGATTTGTGGTGATTTAGAAATATATTATAGAGGAAAAATTATGGTGGCGATAAAAGACAAACAGGAAAGCCTTGGGAAGTCAAGTATGATGGTAAAATGTTAAGCATAGCAAACAAACACCATCAGAATACATAAATATAAGATATTATGGAAATATTTCGATGTTTAAAGTAAATCTACCAGCACAAAGCAACAATGTGAGAAAACATACAAATTCATCTGTGTCACAGTCACCAGAATCAGGCTGCGCTACCAACTTTATGTTTCTAGAAAAGGCGCTATACAACGAAGACGAGATAGCAATGAGAAAATGACGCGCGCGGGAGTGAGACTGATTTGGCAGATTAGGCGAAAAAATCACGAAATCAATTCGTTGTAAATATTTGACTATAGCGATCAAAGAGACATGTTTCTACACGATTGTGAATATTCATGATACATATTATTTAAAGGAAACCCCTTCTTAAATACCTAATGTTGTTTCTAAATAATTTTAAACTTAAGAATGTTTGAGAGGTATTTTCGAAATTAAAATGAATAGAGCCAAAATCATTGAATCGTGTTTTTGGTTCAAACGTGTCTGGATAAAGATATAAAGAAATATATATCTTAATTTCAGATCCGTTAGGACCTTTTAGTGATTTTTCAAAAAGTGTTTATTTCTTCAATCCTCGCCTTAAACCTTACGCCTCTCTCTCCTGGAAAGAAAAGACCGGTGTATTTGTGTGAGTGTAGGTCATTGTACAACAAACGAAACTGTAGGACCTTGCATGCTTCACTTCTTTTTAGTGTGATATTACGTCCGTCTTTTTTTCAGGTCCGTGATCTTACGTTGAGGCGCCCGCCCGGCGCACATAATTGTACATACAATTAAACAAAGTTGAGTGCATACGTAACGAGTTACCCCACAGCCACGCCACAGAAACGCATCACGGATACACTCTAAATTCTTAAAAGCAGGCCATCTGATTCACGTGGACCGTCTTCTTGCGGAAAATGAAATATGAAGAAGTAATACACATTAAATGCGTAATATACTGATATTACAAGTTTGAGGAAACTTCAAAAACTCAAAATAGCAGTTGCAAAACAAAAGTTACTATGACTGTGAAACCTAGAGTTGGGGGACAAACATCGAATGGGGCCCAATCTCGCTAATTCTAAACGATAAAACCAAAATCGTTACGTTGTCATTTAAGTTACATTTACCTAAAAAAATGTTTTTTTTTTTCTCATTTAAATTGTCCAAGATTGGCCTCTTAAGCTCTCTATCTACTAGCTAGCTAGCTCTCAACAATTTTAACAAAACTAAAGCGAGTATTGTTTTGTAAACGAGACTGAAACGATTTAGTTTTGGTTTTATCTTTGCAAATTAGCGCGAAATGGGTATTTCGAATCATTGGTGTCCAGATCATATTCGAATATAGATTATCCTAACTTATCTTACATACTTTGACTTATCCATCCATAAGGCTAGCGAGGAGATATTAAAATAGCTGATGATGATTAAAATACATTTATGCAGAACGATGGTGTGTGTAGAAGCTGTGGTAAAAGTCATTAATCTAATTACACCAAAGGGCTAGCTAGAACAAAATCAACATGGCGGAGTCGGTGTGCTGTCGTCAACACATCACCGGCGGGGCGTGTCGACACACCCTTCTATTACTGCGCCTGTTGCAGCTGCAGGTGTTGCTTATGGACCGGGACACTTCATTAAAATTGTTTTTCAAACACTTGTCGTAAATACTATCATAGATAAAGCGCTAGGAAACCGAGACATAAGCTTTATAGTTTATACTTAGCAACATTCGAAACGCAAAAAAGAAAATGTTTCTTTTTATAAAATATGCGCCGAGAGAATCGGCAATGAAGAAATTAAGATCGTTAGCAGATAGACGCCTGAATTATGGACGATAAATTGCCGATCGACAAGCTTGGAACGCGTGTAAATTGAATTAAAAGATAAGTGCCGAAGCAAAGCCTTTCGCGAGACGATTAATATGGCTGTTTGACCCGAGATGTATTCAGAGCGACCTCAGATACCGGCTCGTAAAGATAACATTACACCATGAACCGCAGTGTTGAATTCAATTAGTGATATAATGACATGTTTATAAAGATTGACAAAACAGATAACCTCGCTTTAGTGATACGAAAGAATTTTGAATTGATAATTCCAATGAAAGTCACACGTGTCGACACAGAGTTTCTAACATGCCTCTATGTCGCCGGAGGAACAAGCAATGTCATTAGCCTTATTTTCAATTATTAAGAAATAACTAATGCCTTTTCTATTATTTATGCGTTGACGATATTCTGTTTTATAAAATATGCAAGTTTCAATAGAGTAATAAAATTAATAAGCATCAAATCATATATTAGTGCCATAATGTATTCGATAATTAATTAATTATGTGACGACGATGTTTAATCATCGCGCACATTAAAAATTAGCTGACAAACAATAATAAATATGTATGTATTCCTATAAGTCACGATATACGAAAATGCGTAAAATATTTTTACGATGTGACGTTTATCAAATATGTAGTCTATAAATTTTATTGTAAACATTAAAATTTGAGACAAAAACTGTTTGATTTAAGGAATCTGCAAAATGTTTTGACCTTGCTGGAGCCATAAAGTGAGATTAATAACATTCAAAAATAAACAACAGCATTTATTTCTGTTAAATCAATATTTATAGCAATTTGTGTTTTATATTTAGTATATACAACATGTTACAAAAATACCCCTAATGCCGAATATGGTAGATAGGGACCATCAAACTAAACAACTTTTACTATGGGGTCAACTCTGAAATCGCGAAAAAAAAATCAGCTGTTCCATACATTTTGATATTTTCGATTTCAATTTTTGTATGAAACAGCTGATTTTTTTTTCTCGATTTCAGCGTTGGTCCCATAGTAAAAGTTGATCAGTTTGATGGTCCCTATATACCATATTCGGCATTAGGGGTATTTTTGTAACACCTTGTATAATAAACGTAAAGCCAGACATCGCCTAAAACATTTTGAAAATGTAATACTTACAAATTCATTACACTAAAGTAGTAAATTAAAGCAAACGGATTTTGTTATAGCATAAATCAAAACCAAATCGGAAAGAACATCTTAATTTGCATCGCCTGGAGCCACGCAGCGACACTAACGACGTATAACGAAAACAACGAAATGAAACTATCAATTTTAGTGTCCCCAAAAGCGTCATTAAAAACGTAATAACGACGCCAAAATTATTTAGTACGTGTGCTCACAGCATTCTTCATTAATTTTCAATTACTTGTGAAATAAATTACGGACAGAACTAGATTCTCAATAGATGGTTGAGATTTCTACGACCTTAATACTTTTCTCATAGACATAAAATACGAGCGTTCTGTTATGTTATTTCGCACCAATTCGTTAATGATATTTTAACAGTTTAACGGTTAATTATATGCTATATATTAAAAGTGCATTACCGTTTTTCGACAATATACTATCGGGCGTTAAATGATCAGTTGTTTATTAATGCAGGAATGCTATAAAATAATCAAACCTTCTTGGCAGTGAATCACCGGATATCTTATTTAGTAAAAGCTAATGAGGGACGTAGATCACATTCGGTAATGAAGACACGGGTAGATATATCAAACACTTTCGATCCAAAACTTATGTGAGGCGATTAAGACGTTTGTGTTGACATAATGGCCGGGCAAACAGAGTTAAATGCTAACATTTCTCACGAAGCGCCTAATTTTGACTGTAAATAAGTAGATTATGATGATCACGCTACGGTTTCCGGTAACTGCAGACTGCTGGAAGAAGTGAAATTCTCCAGAACTAAACAAGTTAATTTATTCAATGTGAGACACTCATAAAGAATGATATGCGAGTTCTTTCTATTATGACACGCTATACATTTTGATTTCATCATAACGAATTACGTTAATGAAATTATGGGCACGCATCTCTTGTGTGACTTAGAATTTTAATGAGAACATATTGATATTTATTGTTTGCATTCTAAATACACTTCTTTCTTCGTAACATAGAATAGGAAAGGTTGTAGAGAAAACATGGTCCAGCTTGACTGAAATTAAACAGTTGAATGTTTTATTTTAATTTTATCTGTAACAGATGAAAATACGTTATAGGTACGTACATCACTTGATTTCGCTTGATATCGCTGCACTTTCTCACTTGAATGCATTATCAGACACCAAGCTTAACGAAATGTGAACCGTCACACGTGAATCAGACGTCAAACTCATGAATAAAGGCCTACAAACAACCGTAGCGTTAATGAATACACGTTATTCATACCACAGTGGCGCACGAGTTAAAGATGACGAGAGCATAATGAGGATGAGTTCCTAAGAACACAGCAATTAGTGAAAAAAACCGAATGTAGTAATATCAACCCTTGCACACGAGTATATCGACAGAATATACAAAAAGCAAGGGTCTTATTGCTTAATTATTAGGCATTATTACGAAATAATGCTTAACAATTAAGCAATAATTATGGCCGCTTTTTGTGTGCTTTTTAAAGAAATTTTATTTCTTTCTATTTGCTTCTCCGTAATGTGTTTTTGTGTTATTATGCAATAGAGTGTATATTATTATTATTATTCATAATGCCTAAAAATATAATTTATGTACATGTATTGTGTTGATTATTGATCCATTGAATGAAGTACATAGAAGTGGATTATACTAACTAGTAGGTATCATATTTAAAGAGGAAAAGTCAATGTACCTAAAAATTTAATATTATTTACAATGAATCGATTTGCTCTAAATATATGAAAGCCTACGTGCGCCTTAATAAACCGTTTAAAAGTTTACGAAGCGTTTTAATAGCAATGAAATGTAATAAACGTAACGATATTGAAAGTATAATCGATTTTATCCCGATGCGGCGCAATGTAGGAGTCTAACGATGCATAATGGCGTGCATAGAGAACATTTGAAAATTATTCGGCTGTGATCTCATCCACGAGGTGTTATCGGCAGCACGCGAAACCGACCACTGCACATTGTATGTTAAATGGTGCACCATTAGAGGCAACGGCTCTTAATAAACACATTACAGTGCGATATTAGGCGCGAGCGCAGACCCGACGTGATTAAGCGCCATGAACGTGGGAACAACCGGAGAAAGACGACATGACGCGGAGTTGGCAATAAACAAATAAGTGTGCAATATCAGCAGGATAATTTTATGGAGTAAATATGAGGGGAACAATAAACCGAACCATATTTTTGATTGAACAAATAATTAATTTGAAAAAACCTTAGTTAATTTGTAAAATCAAAGGAACCATTAAAAATATGAATATTTTGGAAACGTTCATTAAGTAGTATTTCTAATATTAATAAATTTTGACTTTCTATGATTGAAGTTGAAAGTTAAGCTGATAAAAATCAAAATTCCAGGAAGCCTTTCGAAACGACTACGACAAAACGAAACTTGTTAGGTACTACAAAAATACCGGAAGCACAGAGATTAAATGATCAAATCAAACCGTACGACGGCAATAAAACTATATAACCAACTGCCATAACACGCAGCGCCGGCATAAAATATCAAATACCATAACGAAAACGCAGTAAAACTAGACACGTATTGGCCGCCGCCGTCACCGCACAATGGACACGTGGCTTTATGAAAATATCAATAATAGTATTCGAGACAGTTTAGTTCGCTATTAATGCTCGGCGCGCTTGCAGACAAATTCAATTGACAGGAGCCTCCGACGTAGCCCCAGGGTGTCCCTCAGTTACATCGCACCTATCTATTTACACTGCTATTGGATATAAAATTGAGCGGGAAGATTGCATAGCGACTATCAAAGGGTGCGATCTAAACTTTATGATCCGATTTTATTGTTGTCATCGATACCGTCGTCGGTAGGAACGCCGCAAGCTGTGGACTCCCTAGACCCACTAGAATCCGCTAGATCGACTTCGACATTGCACTTTGCATATACTGTAACCGCATCTTTGACTTATTTTCTGAACGATATGAAAATTTATTGAAATAGTTTGCATTTAAAGTTTTAGTACACGGATGTTGCATAAGAATGTACCTAAGTAAAGCGTTTGAGTGAAACAAAATGGCATAATATCATTGCACCGGTCTATTGTCGCATAGCTGAGCTTCAAACTCGATCCCCTCAATACGTTACAATACAAGACGCGTCCTAGTGGCGTTATCACAAAATATGATAGATCGTCGAGCACAACGCGACGCTCTCCCACGCGGCAAACGTGATTAATTATAATTCGAATTTTATTCAAAGTGAACAGCGGACAAACTACGATACCAATCAATAAACGGTTCCATACCGACGACGGTACCGACATGATACCACAATTTACTGTTGCCGATAGTGCGTATGAAGACGTCAAACCGCTAAGAATAACTCGCCCTGATAGAATAGAACAATAGAAACGACATTTACAGTACGATAAGGAATGATCTTTTAAAATACCTACTTTATAATTCAAAACTGATGTGGTGTCTTATTATTAATAGAGCATTAGCTATCAAAGTGTCAGAAACTTAAGTTCAATTACAATAAGAATAGAAGTTACCGGTAACGCTCAATGAAATTCTCTAAATAACGTGGAATTCAACAGCCATAATCCCAGACAACATGTCGAACGACTTGTTTAGTATGAATAAAACATTGAAATATAGGAAGAATGAGGCAAAGCAAAATCCGACAACTCCAATGCCATAAAATATCATGAGGGCCGTCATAAGCTTCATAACAATTTAAATTACGCAACAGGCTTATGATTCAATAAACGCATTTGTATACACAAATTCCTGTAAGCCGTGTGTTTTGATCATTAGCTTTAGATATTAGACCCCCGCAAGTAAGGCTCTCACTGCGTGAGAAATAGTCAACCATTTGACAATATCGTCGACACTAATATTATTAAACCAATATTCCGTCGCATTATCATACTAAACTTGATTATATCACAGTGGTACATCTCACTACGAATGAACAGGTTTCAACAATCTCAAGGGATGTTAACAAGCCGCACACAAAGTCCTTTAAAGTAATGAAGAGTAGTTAGTAGTTAGAGTGTGTCCAGTTTGTCTATTCGCAATATTTCAGGGAAAGTTCTTGGACAGATTTCCTAAATTGAGGGCACCAGAAGAAACAATTCTATGTGACAGTGATCAACAGAATCAGACACAATTCCATGTGACAGTGATCACGTCCTTACAACCACGTAAATCATAAACGAACACACAAGCGCCACAAAGATAGAAGCGACACGAATCCCTGTCTCGCGGTGTAATAAATAACATCCAGTTCTCGCTTTCAAAGAGAGGCCGTATAGCAATAAGTCCCGGACGGGTCAAAGGTGAACTGAATAAAAAACGGCCGACAATTAAATAGCGTTCTTGAAGGTTAATGAGCACAATAAATATGTTGTCGGCACCGCAGCTGCGGACAAACAAATGCATAACGTCACACGTGAGAAGGGTAAGGCAGACCATGAGAAGGCACGGAGACTGACTGGCAAGCTTATTGTTGCTACGGGACACTTATTAGATGGATCACGGAATCTATACGTAAATTAATAACATAGCATAAAAGGCATAAAAGAAGACCAAGTACTCTTTCACTAGAGTATTCAAACTACGATTAATGTCTCAAGGTGAAGACTCTTTCATTACTACCGCTCTATACATTAGCAACAAGTTTAAGCTATTTATCGTCTGTAAAGGCATCCGTTAAGCCCCTAATTTATATGACTTCTGTGCCGACTTAATACTAACCCAGTTTTTATGACCCATTTATGAAAACAAACTTTATAAAATTGGTCACGCAGTATTAGACTTGTGTTCAAAACGAAATCTTTATTATCGTTAATCTTTTTATTTATTGGTTAAGTAACCTACAAATGTTATTCGAATGCTCAGTTATCGACTAATATTTCAATATTAATGTGATTCATTTTATAAACACTCTACACTCATTTCAGAAAAACAAAACCCTACCCACCCACATTACATACAGTACAGTTTTACATAAATCTAATCAATATCGTACACCATCATTGTACCTAAAATATCGAATACCGAGGAAAGAAAAAATTATGACAACTTTAGTCATAGTTTATTCAAAACAGAAGTAGCATCAACAGACTGGCACAAATCTCCCCCGCCGCAGTTCACACACGACTGCCTCAGACGGAGTGATACCTGCATTTGATTTATAATGAGGAGGGGACAGAGAAACCGCGGGTGTGAATTCAATCGACGAATTTTTACGTCGCGAGACTGTGCGTACTAATTTAAAATACCTTGGAGATCCCTTCAATTTAGTAGTGTGCTATAGAGCACAGAGGGAGAGTAAGCCATCGCCTTAATCTGGGAGGGTTGGCCCTCACAGCGGGTAGCAAGGTCTGCAGGCGCCTCTGACAATGCGGCACCTTCGTGACCAATGACTATTACGACGCGTTTATAGATTTTTTCCAGCAACCTTTCACTGAAACGTGACTATACTCTTTAACGAACACCGCCGACAGCTTAATATGAATTTGTGAATGCATAATCGATTTATTTCGAGGCCAAAATTATTATTCCTATTTAGAGATCCCTGCTCGAAAAACTGGGTAGTTTGTACTTTGGACTTAATCCGCTAGGGTTTTTTTCATTAATTTCCATTGCGCTGAACTAATTTTATTTATTTATTTATTTCCACGCTAATGGTGCGTATGAAATAAATAAAATACCAAGTAGTGTCTAATACTAACAACAAGTGTCTTACTCTCAGTCGAAGTGACAGCCAACCCGAAATTAAAGACATTCATGGAAATTCATGTAAAAAAACACACCGTATTATTATTACATTACAAACATAGGTAAACCAGTTTTAAATAATGACACGGAAGTTGCACTGATAATTGAATTAACATCTGCATTGCGGCGACCGTCTCTAAGCACACGAAAAAATGCATTACCACAGTCATCATTACATCTTTGTTGTGTTTCACAAAGTTCAGCTAAATACATAGTGTGAATTAAGCTTGGCTTGCGGACATGCATATTTTTGTTGCGTGCGATATCGTTCTTAATGCTAACACAGTAAAGATCATGTTTATGATGTCCAGACATGAATAAATTTGTTGAGGGTACAAAATAAACATGGACGTATTAACACCAGCCGGAAGGTAGGAAACCGTGGGTGTTCCTAACCAGTGGATATTGTACACACTAACTACCGCAAGCATATTTGGTAATTGCCTAAGACGAAAAAAGAACACGCACAAAATTGATCTTATTGATGTTGACACAGTCAAATCATGAAGTTATTTATTTTAGAACTTTATATATTTTTTGACACGTTAAAAAAAACATTTGCCAAAGCATTCTATAAAAAAATAAGGAACATTACCTGTCCTAATCCCAAATCTCGTAAAGCTAATATGAAAAGTTTTTATGTAATGTTTTCTATAAAAATCTATGATCTTAAGTAAGAAGGGGTGCTGGAGTTTAGTCAGCTACGTGTACTGTAAAGGTAATAAATAAATAAGTACATAGTAATGCTAGTTCAAAGAAGGACGCGCGGTTTGATACACCGTTTCCCGAGATATCGATACACCTGTTCGACTAACGGTGTATTCCCATCTTTAGTTCCTTTCTATTTTTTAAAGCCTCATCAAGATTTATAAGACAAATAAAATGATGTCCTGTCGTTACGAACACCATTGTTTATTTATTATTTAAAAAGCGTGAAATATTGTACTTTTTAAGTTTGATAATGAAAAATTGTGATTTGATTACTTTCCTTTATTAAACAAACTGGTCCATCGTTTATTAGATCCATTAATATGTTAGTCATATTAAACTCTCATTCTTTAAGGCTTTATCTAAAGCGATTTTCACCCACACAGACATAAAATGAATGGTAGCTTAGCGCGTAAATATGATATCAACCTTCTGAATGGATTTGTTTTTCTCAGAACTTTCCTTAAAAACAATGCTATTTATCTAGCATCCTTCTTTCATAATGAGGTCACGAATATATACCGAATATAGACCGCAGACCAGTTTCGTTAAGACATTAATTAAATAAGTATCAGGTAAAGACCATAGTACCCTCATAAATTCTATTAAATTAAGTTTAGCGTGACTATTGTATATTTTGAAGCAGTAGACTTAAAGTGACAGTAAGGTTAAACAAAACCCAAAACTGAGTTGAATGTAAAAAAGCTCAAGCACTGATGGCTGAAACGCCGCCCTCTGTTTTAGATGAGAGCAAACACGCCGAAGATAGTAGACAAACAAATGTAAATGACCGAAATATGAACGTCATGTTTGGCATTCCCATAAAGCAACGTTAACACGTCATTAGAGGTAATGATGCCGTGATTACAGAGTGGAAGCGGGGTGAGCGATGGTCAGATGATTGCCTGCTTACTGTGTGGTCTCGCCTTTATAAACAAACGCAGACTGGACTCGAATTGGGACCACGTGCCTTTGAGGATCCACTTTAATTGACGTCTGCGCTTCCAAGATTACTGCTTCAATATTGGTTACAACATCTGATCGATTACTAAATAACTTATAGCTTTCGTGGTTGCTTTCTAATTAGAATTACTACATGTTTTACCGCAAAGATTATTTGATTACGATTTCAATCGAATTTGGGTCACTCCAATTTCGTATTTAGTTGATCATTGGTTAATCCATTAAACATTTACGGTTTAGGAATTAGGTAAGAGGCATCAGAAAAAGTTAACCCTTATAATTTTATGAATGACAAAAGTGTTCATAATAACCCTCCGGTAAATCATCAGCAATAAACGGAAATTCCAAACGAGCGACGCCCAATCGGGCGGAGATGTTATCGCATGCACGATAATTTATCGAGGGCTTATCGCTCGATCTGCGTAATTGATACGGGTGAAATCAGAGGGACTGGAGCGCCATCGCCACGGCAGGCCCTTAGATCTCTTCAAAACATGTGTAAAAAATGTAAAAATACACAGTGCTATCGTTTACACTGCAGATTAGCAATCAGGTAATCAGATGAAGGCACAAGCACAATCAAATTATAAAGGCGCATTCGAACTCCTTTAAACTGGTAAACAATTTGTTCTAAAAATTATACAGAGATTGGCTAGTAGTTTTTCAAAATCCTGGAAAATATCAATTATTTAGCTTACCATTACCATAATGTCTTATAGTTTATGACAATACTAAACAAACTGAGCTGTGGTCTGCGACGATTATATTGAAAATATTATATAAAGTTAAAATAAACACGCTTACATCCTATTCCTACTACCACTAAAAAGTTGAAAATAAATAAGATTTAAAAAAAGAAAAACTCTTCAAATAACCTATAAACAAAAACTACTTCAAAATTAAATACCTCTAAAAAGCAAGAAATAATGTTCAAATCGATAGTTACGCATATCAATATTAATAAAACACGTCTAATGAGGTCGGGTAGGGCTTTAAGAATTAAAAAAAAAGAATTTGTCCTCCCTCCCCACCCGACTTCAATAGAGGTGTTTCATTAATTAGATATGCGTAACTAACGATTTGAATATTATTTCATGCTCATTTTGAGGCTGTTTTTGTTTTTAGATTTGTTTCTATTTCAACCTTTATCTGTGGATTTTATCATTTACTTAATGACTCCAACATGATCATTAATTTGGTATAGAAAGGAAAGACCTGAACCTAATTTGACCCTCACTAAGAAACTTACAATACAATAGAGACAACCCTAGATTTTACTGACACTAGAACTCGCGTGTTCATATTTTACAAATGTTACAATAACGCCGATAGTAATTCGCGTTGCGATTCCCCGGCGCGTGCGCAACGATCGTCGCTGATTGAATGCAGTATGCACCCGCCACCCACTGGCGACTGTATTGTATGGACATGATATTGGAAATAACACTGATGCGTAAAATGATACGTAAGCTTCCAAATACTCATGCTGGGTGTTTCGTTACGAGTATTTTGTAGCAATACCGAGACTACGAAGACATTTAAGTTTAAAAAAAATTGGTGTGTCGTTATAAAATCTATTATATCTTTATGACAATTTGACAATAAAAATCATCATAAAGTAATGCCTTTATTTTAACAATTAATCTTTAAACTAATTTTTACGACCCAAACACTTTGAATAGTACATGAAAAGAGTAATATAGAAGACATATCTTCCGTCTATCATCAAACCTCGACCAATCCTGACACCAGATAGACAATTGAACGCAGCAATCGGCGATATATCACAGTGCAAATTGGCAATCAACGACGTCGATTACAGAGGGGTCTCACCAGCCCTACAAGCCTGTGTGGTCAATTAAGTGTCCGGTCAATTAATTAGTCTCATAATCATATATCAATTTTTTAACTGACTTAATTCCAAACCCGACAATGACTAACAATCATTTAAAAAAATAAAGTGACCTCATAACTTGACATGGTAATAAGCAGGGCGTTACCATCACGATTATCGTGGCCAGTGACGATCGGTGACATCACTATAATACTTAATTCTGCTGAAGAAAAAACATCACGAACGAAAATGATAGAATGACAACTAGCCCAACATCACACGCTTGACGCCATCGCAGTCATCACTCGCCATAGCCGAAACGATTATTTAGCTTTGCTATTATCATACCAAAAATACATATATCACAAAAACAATGTATTCCCAAAGTTCTAAAAATAAATCTCGCTAAACGGCCATTAACACTGCCCACGGGTAACGGAGTCGCGATCAGTGTGATGCTAATCGATTCAGCAGAGATATCGATTTTAGCACTTTGATACTAATGACCAATTACTACGGAACAAAATAGATACCTCCCCAAATCCCCCAAGCGAAAAATGCTGGAAAACTATATTCGAGGATCTAAATCAGGATACCTTTTATGATGGTTATTTCAAATTACATAAATATCATCTATCGATATTTTGGAGAAACAGCAGCCTCGGCGACAAACAGATGGTTTACTGAATTCACCCCTCAAGCCACAAGCCCACCGTTAGACGCCACGCGGAAGTCAGACAGCGAATAAATTATTGCCCTCCCTTGGATCGCACATAATGGACAAGTCTGGGGTTTTTTCTGAGCTTCTGCGTATAATTGAGGTGCAATTTTGCGTACAATGCCAAACAATTGTGTGGCCGAAGCGTACCGGTGCAACGCGACCCGAGGACAAAGGAGAGAAGCTGAATTAGAAAGTCCTTTTGTCCAGCACGCCTTGTGACGACCGTGATTTACGTCAATCTAGGCACGCGGGCTGTTAGGAACATAAATAAAAACGTTAAAACCGCACCCTGACACGTCAAAATCAATGATATTTAGGAATAATAACAAAAGGATACGTGAACTTTATTTTAAAAGGATCCCGTTAGAAGACGTCTATCAAACTGGCGCCGAATGATTCCTCGGCTTGCTCGTTACTGACGCTCGATCAATTTCTTTATTAATTACCGAATCCTTTACACCCTGATGAATATTCAACACGGTGCGAGGGCTAATTTGACCCGTCCCTGTGTAATGGGTCTGAGGACGGACTAGTTTTTAGTTTGTAGTTTTACGATCGTGTAACATTACACGATAAACGATAAGTGCAACGTTGGAGCTTTCGCTGTTGTCGGCTCGATAAAATGTTGAGCCGATATCGACCTACATTACTATCCTGTGTTCCCAAGCATGTCATCGGTTTATGACTTTTTTATTCGGCCTGATGGCCAGAGAAATGCAATACCACTTCTGATTCAGATTTCCACGTCGATACTGAAGTGTAATGCGCTATAAAAGTGTAAATGATCCATTTTAGATCAATCAAAGTGCTATTAACCTGCTCAAAAATTTGATGCGATTCAAATAATTAGTCGAAAATAACAATCGGTATTTTATAGAAACTGTGATAAAAAATTAAGCCATGTAATCGACACCGCATAATATCTTACACGTGTTATAGCATCTTGTCATACTAGGCAATAATATGAAAAACACTATTCTTTTACATGTTTCAAATACCATCTATTCAGTTTTATTTTTTTGGGACAAAATCTCATACGTCTATTCAAGGACCACACGAAAACATACTTAAATTGCTAACACTTTTCCATAACTAAGTTTCAATATTTGCAGTGATAAGTTGTCATTCAATGCTCATTCATCCTTATTTTAATTGAGTGAAATAAAACGAAATTGAGCTTATACTGTTACATTCATTCACAACGATCCTAGATAGAATATATCAACGCACAACAAAAGATAAAGAAGTGCAGTGTCATTTGTCACCAGCTAAGCTTTTAAACGGGTACAAGACAAATAAAAATATCGCGAGTACAAAAGGATTGTTCGTATATCTTTAAAGCTGTATAACACATTCGTGTATGTGCATAATGAAAACATGAGAGTACTGGCGTATATCACAGTTGTTGAACAAATTGTAAGCTCAGCTAAAGGTTATATCGTAAAAATATATTGCGATAACAAAATATTGTTATAGTCTATCAACGAAACGTTTGACCGATTGACATAATGTGATGCGTCTGGCATCTGTGAGATGCATCGCTTTCGCTAATGAAAGTCAAAACATTGGCGGGAAAAAATATTCTTTAACAATACTTTGAATAAACATATTCAAGATCGGATGTCGGAACACGTTATGGAATCAAAATATTGAAAAGTGTGGCAATAAATTCTATTATACCTTTCGCTTTCACAGGCGTTTCTGAAATCTCATCTCAGTTAGATATCATCATAGCGATCACCATAACTACCATTAGGATATCAAGCATACCGTCTCATCTGCTTCAAGGATGAAAGCCCACGTGCTTGTAACTGTCAGCATTTATCATAATTTCAACAAAACCAGAATTACCTTGATTGAGATTTAAAAGCAAGTTGTACCTCAAAATTAATAGGACCCTAATCTGTATATTGTTTATAAATTAATAAACTGACAAAATCAATGCGAAGTCAAGAATTATAAAAAAATGCGTGATCTACGAGTTGTATTAAATTACACCTACCGATTGCCATTAAGGTAATATCCCTTTATAATTCAAACAGAACAAAACTATCAAAATTTATGGTTAGGTCCCGTTGGATAAAGAAACGGGCGGAATCAAAGCGGCAGCCGAATAAAGGAGTGGTTTTAAATAAAAAAGAAATGAACGATGTAGAGTATTATAAAAGGAAAAAAGAGAGTACAGAAAGAACGGTAAGCACCCGCTGTTTTATCAAATACAGGATTAGAGCTTTTGAAGGCGGGACCATTCCTTTTATAAGGTACAAATATTTTGACACGGCTGGGTAAATAGAGGGTGGATGGGATGTGTGAAGGATTAAGGTCACCACTTTAAGCACAATTGCGCGTTAATCTTAAGCCTTATCACGGACAGTTAATGCGTGACAACAAATAATAAACTCCCGGTGCTTTTAAACTCAGACGTACTTTGAAATAATTTAAACATAATAATGTGACACCTTCATCTTTCTCTTAAATTCCACTTAAGTTATCTTTTAACCGTGCTTTTTAACTTCGTTTCTAATTTCTAATTTTTTGATGCCTCTTTTGAAATTGTTACTAATTGATGTGCTTTTGAGTAAATTTTTGGACATAGCAAATTTTATGAAGGCGTCAGTCGATGGCAGGTGTGTCTCGCTCAGTATTGGGCAGCATCAGTCGCAGCAGCAGTCCTTTGTGCAGCATTCCCGTCTCGGCAAATCAAAGGAGAAGATATGGATAATAAACCAATCAATGCAGTCAAGAATAGGATCTAGGAAATATTACAAAATCTGTCGGAATTACGATTTTCAAAGAACATTGGTTATCATGTCTAAAATATTCAATGATTACACCTTCCCTTTTTATCGAAGTTAAGTGAAATATCTCAAAATCGAGAAATAGAAAGTTACATGCTGATAGTTAAGCAATTATTTAGGTACTTAAAGTGAAGTCGAGCATCTCGAGAGAAGAGGTGGGCAAACTAAACAAACTTCTGATATCTAAAGCGATGTAAGCGCTATGCAGAACAAATTAACACAGAAATTGTCGAGGTGTGTTTACCGTCTAACTGTGGAGTGCGGACGTTCAAGTAACGCCCAGGCAACCGAACAGTTATACAAACAGGCATTGTGCGTCGCACATGTGAACCAATAATGCATCTCATTGTCGGCTAGGTCTTGCATTAGCGAAGCCTAATAACAGGTGCCAATGGGCAGGCATAGGCAGCTAGGAAAAATAAGTCTGTTTTCAGCTACGAAAGCTGCGATTTGTTTACGCGTTGTTCTTAGGGATTCGGGGGCACTATCAAAACAAAGTTGAAATGGTGATATCAAAAGGATCTTGTCTCTTTTTCCCGAATGGAAATTATGTTTGGATGGAAGCTAACTTTTCATCTATCTATAAGTACAAAGCTTTCGTAAGTGCTAATGAAAAGAATTTTCTATCAAAGAAAGCGGCGAAAGATGTATGACACATCGCGAGCGGCTCCCTTATCCTTTTCAAGACTGGATAGGTAATAAGTAATTTAATGAGTCAATCAAATTTTAATTATCCTTCCAGTTTTCCCACAGTTTTCCTATCCCCAAACATATACAATAGTACATCACTGCAGCGGAAGGCAACACAGGCATTGAAGGACGAACGTGAAAATGTGGGCCGAGACGAAACCATCAATGCCTAGTTGTGGCCAAGGCTTGTATAGTCCTTTTTTCAAATAATGCGCGGAAATTCAAACCAAGTAGTAACTTTTTTGACATTTAAAATTTTTATTTAAAATCACACCGTCTTGATTTTGGAGACAACATTATTTTCTATTACAGTTCTTGCCGCCTCTTGAATTTCAGGAGGCGTCAAAATATAACTTTCGTCGCTTGAAAATAAACTAGGCGCACTAAAAGCCGGGCATGCATAATATGCATATGCAACAAAGATAGACTACTAGCGCCATCGGCATTACTTATACGAACTAAAGCACAATAATAACCTTTTCAACCTTTGATCAAGGACACTTCGTATAGATGGCGCTGAAGTCAAAAGTATTTAACAAAACTATTTTTTTAAACAATAACCAAAGTAAACCATTTATTTTTTAAATCTCAAATACGCCAACATGTTATACGCATCAAGAGTTTTATGTGCTATTCTTTTACACATTATCATAACATTTTTTTTTTAATTAACACTTACCTTTCTCAGGGGCACTTTGAAGCTTATAAATCTTGTCCCTTCAATAACCTTGCCACATGCTTTATACGGTATCCATCTGAAATCGCAATTATTTTATTTAAGAATAAACAAACACAAGATATTCTCAAGAACATCGTCTCTAGAAACAAATAATACCTGTCGGGAATACTTGGAGCCATTTTATGGTTTGTAGTAGCAATAAAATAGTTTTTAAAATACAGAAAACCACACAAAATGCAAGAATAATTTGAAAATAATTGTTTTGCCAACCAAGTAAATATTAGAAGCTATATGTACACAAATTATTTAACCTAAAACATGACCATGACCACAGACTCAGAGTGCTACCAACCCTAACCAAAATTTTCCCACAAGTTTTTTTCTGAATTCCCCTAGAAACCAGTGGCGGATTTACCAGCAGGCTGAGTAGGCTTGAGCCTAGGGCGGCAGATTTTTGGGGCGGCAAATTTGGGGACCGATTTTTTTTTTTCTACCAGAAATCAAAAAGATTTCTGGACGACGGTTTTCTGTATTCTGTTTTCTGATGTTTTACAGATAGAAGTCTGCAACAAATTTTGCCGACGACTTTCCCTTCTCACTTATCATTTGTCATTGTACGTTCCGTGAATCCATTTAGCAATCTTCCATATTCTAGAGTAAAACAGCTAGTAGATTTTTCGTGATAGGATAACAAAAATTGACAAATTTAACATGACAATTTGACAATTGTGGAGGCAAGGGCGGCAAAAGCTTTACAGCCTATACCTTGAAAATTTGTAAATCCGCCACTACTAGAAACCCCTAAACATAAAATTTTATATGTAGGTACCTACTTATTTGTATGTACCTACTAAATGAAAATGTGCGTGAGTGACGTGAATGAATGAAGGAGCATTGATTGGTCAATGCACCGCGCAGTTCACTCGTTTCATATCATGCGTTCCATTCTACGCACAAAACTAAAAACACACGCTTTGTTTTCGATTCTGCAAGTTCTGTTTAGAGCCCCTAAAGGGTTCTCTTAAAATCCCTAAAAATTTCCAGCTTCTAAGAAAGTCCCTTTTAACACTTCTAGCCCCTAAAAGGGACAAAACCCCGAAGTTGGCAACCGTGCAGACTACCGTGATGTTACGCATAACATGACATTTTTGTTTGACGTATAAGCAAGAACTAGTATTCTAGTCTTTTAAAATTCTTGCGTATGAATGAGGTATCATTATCATAATAAATTATTCTTCTGGTAGGTGTAGATCTTTAGTTATTTTTATGAGGTGTACATACTCTCCACCCATCTGCGGTTAGGGTTGCCAGGTGTCCGGATTTAACCAGACTTGTTTGGCTTGTTGACCTCTTATCTGGCCAAAGACTGCGTCCGGGCTGTCCGGCTTTTGTTAGGCTTTTTGTGTGACGGCCACGCAATCATTTACATTGCATCGGCTTGTCAATCACATTTTGATCGTCTAGGAGCGGTGCTTAACAAGCACGTAGGTAGCAAGACATCAAATGGTGGTAATGCAGTGTAAATCTATGATTGACAAGCCATGCTTGATCGTCGAGTTAGGGGCTGGTGAATCTACGTTGCTTATTATGTTTCTTACTTCCGTCGTAATTTAAATTACACCTTTTGACGGACCTTTAGTACCAAAATCTCCCCGAAACGTGGGAAATTTTCAATGTGTAACATCCCTATCACAGTAGCAATACGTCATGACGTCACTACTTGTCATATGCGGCGGTATCGGCTAAAAACATTGAAGTTCATGTTAACTGTGTTTTGACAGATGTATGTTATACATTGCTACTTTCCTTGATAAGTTTTTATTAGTGCCAAAACGAAGTAGCAATGTATCACATGACAGTTAACATGAACATCAATGTATTTAGCCGATAGAGCCCAAGGTCATTATTTTTTTTTTAATGTGTTTAACGGCACTTGGTTCTTGCCCTTTTATGCCACGCTGTCAGTGTTGCAATGTGAGTTCCCCATTATTTTTTTTATTTTACCCAAGGAAAAATATTTTTACTCATTCAAAGCGGATTGCGTGACTATAATCGAAAATAGATACCTAATAACCCCTTCACGGATCGGACAGGGTTTTTGTTACATGATACATGATGTATATGTATAATACAGCTTGACCAAAAAGAGTTGACAAAAAATGATAGCGCCACTTTATATGCAAACACGTCAAGATCACGAATAACTTGGCAACACTGACTATACTTTGTACTAACAAATTTTAGTTCCATTTTATTTAATTTCTACTCTTTCTGGCCAAGCTGTACATCTGTGTGCGGACGTCCGATTGTCCGATAGGCGATAGATTCTTGATTGGTATCACTGTCAGTGTTACCAAACCTCCCGATTTTGTACATACTTCATCTCCCGATCGACACTATTATTCCTCCCGAAGTTTGATAATAAATGGTAAAAACTAAAAACCCAATGCTCAGTTTAAGAACGCATCCTTGTTTTCATTTTTACTCGAAACACTGAACGCATCATTCGTCACACACCTTATGAAGTCCTTACTCCATTATTAAAAGTAGCGAAATACCTATAGTCATCTCTGTTTTTCACTTGCTTCTGTTTTTCAAAAAGTGATGGCATGCTGTATGACTGACAACTTAAGTAAATTCGGTGGAAACCGGTTTTTCCATTTTTAATTTTAAAGTTTGGCGGCATCTTCTCTTCTTATAAACAACAACTTCAAACGATACATTGTCTATTACTATTAAAATATGTTATAAAAGTGACATCTTTTCTCTTGTATAATCTCCCGAATTCTCCCGATTTTTTACTGTAATCCGCATTTCTACTTTTTGGTTTGGTAACACTGCTGATCACTTTTAGTCTGATATAACCTTCACGAAGTTGTGGATAGGATAAGATTAAAGATACATTCATTCTTATTCGGGCTCAATCGCCTAACTTCTTTACAAAAAACAAAAAATGAAATGTGTTAATTAAATGTCTAGTGATTGATTATTTCCTCTGTGATTGTGACCATGAATGGTTCACAAACACAACGAAGAGGTTGTGTTGCGACTCTTTAAATTTTTAGACTGGCCAGTTACTATAGAAACAAAATGAAAAGAAAATCAAATTTGATCGAAGTTTGTGGCGACAACGACGATACATCAATCAGCTTTGATAAGAAGTTAAAAGCTAATTTTGCCAAAAGTTACATACAGAGTGCCATCATGTACAAAAATACTGAGTGGTACAGATCTTTGATGAATGCTGAAAAGTCTTGTATGAAAGAAGATAAAATAAAAAAGATTCACTATAAGTTTGATGACGATAGGGAGATGGTAGAAGAGTATAATGTCGACACTCAGGTTCTGTTGCGACGGGTTTGGAAAGTAAAAGGGAAACTTGGGGGAGAAGGTAAATGGTTAGTAGAAATAGGTGACCCAATTCCTGATGCTACGCCATCTATAGAAACTGCAGAAATAATTGAGAGTAAAGACCAAGTAGGTACCTAATTTTTATTCAACTAAACTTGTGTTAAGTTCTGACCAAATTTTCTTCTAATTCTATCACTATTTCAGCCTATTGTTACTAGAAGGAACACTCGAGTTAATTTAGAATGGCGGGTCCGGAACTTGCCATACCCTATTGAAACATATTCAATAAGCGCTAACAATGATGATAAATGCATCACAGTACGAACTACAAACAAGAAATATTTTAAAAAACTGCAAGTTCCTGAACTGGAGAGACTTAAATTACCTCTGGAGCAAGCAAACATATCTTCCAGTCATCAATTCCAGACACTCATCATAATGGTTTGTTTCTACAACAAAATATATACTCTACAATATAACAAAATAAAGTTTTATTGTGGCAACTACTATTAAGATTCATTTAAACTCTTTTTGTTTTCAGTATAAAAAACCTACACAGCTTTTGGATATGGAAAAAGAATGGTTTGAAGAACTCAAAAAAGTAAAACCTATAAAAGACATTCCTAGTGACTGCAAGACACAATAAATATATGGGTTTTTAATTTTTTTCAATAAAGCCCATTTGCTACTACAACATTGTTATATCTTGCACTTTGATTAGGCAAGTAATTAAATTTAAGGCTGCAGTGGTGGAATAGTGCGCTTAGACGGCACCCTAAACAAATATATTAAATTACATGGGTAAGCTATGATTCTGCAAAATTTTTAACACACTGCATTTATAGAAAATAAATTTATTTACACAAGTATTATCTGTTGCTTGATCTTTTGATGAACAAACAAACCCCAATAATTATTCAAAATATACAGCAGCCTAACAAAGTCTTAAATATTTAATCACTATCATCCATTACTAAGGCTTGTTTCTTTAATTCTTCATCATCTTCTTTTTTATCTATTAAACCTCTAGATTTCAAATATTCTCCATATTGTTTAGGTATGCCCATAAATGTTTTGACTTTAGCTCGAAGTTGTTTCCATGTTTCTTGATAATAATTCTTTTTATCTCTTGCCATTGCTTTGTAATCATGTCCATATTTGTCCAATAAGTATGTTATAAATTCGACTTGGCCTTTTGGTAACCTGTATAAAATTAAATGGCATAAAACATTTTTCATAAAGCAGTAAAAAACGTACAAAACCCCTCAATTACCCTCTTACACATATTATTTATACAAATATATTTACTGGTGCTTAAAAAAGTATTTTCAAATATTTTAAGGCAGTTGTTAAAAAAATCTGAAAACTTACATGAACTTTCTTGTTCTGGGTGCAGTAGCTTCCTTTTCTAATTTCTGAACAATGTCTATTTTAGGAGGAAGATAAGCAACTTCCTCATCCTCAGATTCTGATCCGTCATTCTTCATATTCATTTTTGCTCTTTTTAGCAGGTCACGTTTAAAGTTTGGGATTTTTATAGCTTTGTTAGGGTCATTCGCTAATCCCATTTCTTTAAGGTTGCTTAATGTAGATTTTCTGTAGTCCCACTCATCCTTCATTACCTTGCTAAAATAAAGGGATGTTTTAGAATTAAGTATAAAAATTAAATAATTACCTGCACCAAGGGTTACCAGACGTCAGGATATTTTGATCCCTGTCAGGATTCTTTTTCTTCTTTTATAAGAATCATCTAACTTATTTCTTTACAACCTATAAGGTTTCAGTTTATCTACCTATGGAAGACTAGAACTTTATGTGTATCTACTTAGTTTTTCATTTTGCCAGGACTTTTTAGTAGAAATCAGGTTTTTGTCAAGACTTATAGGTATACCATCTGGTAACCCTGCCTCTGGGTGAGTGGACAATTATTGTCCACTCACCCAGAGGCAGGTTGCTGGATACTGTCCGACAATACTATTCTATCACACAACTGCACAACACAACAGTGCGTCAAATGTGGCTGGTGCAATATTTATTATATTTTAGACTTTACAAGTTTAGATAGACATGTTACAGGTGAATGCTCCCAGTGAAAGGCTTTAACCCGCGTCCGAGATTAAAAGTTTCTACAACAAGTCTCCCTAGATAAAAACTAAGTATGTAAGCTATAAAAATAATGAAGATTTGTACCCACCACAGAACTGCCCCAGTGCTGCTTTGATTTTTATTCATTCGTTTCCGATTTAAGTGATGAAGATATTTCTTTCGTCTATGTTGCTTTTTGACTTTCATTTTCTCTTAAGGACTGGGAATCGAGACAATTTAGATTACAACTTGTAAATATTTTATTTTATTGACACGTGCCTTTAGAAGTGCACAACGCAAAAAACGTGCGGGACGGGCACGCCGGCACGCACAGCACAGAGTACTCTTTATATAATATTATATATGGCAACATATGGGAGGCAGTGTTGCCAGTGGCAGATAGTCAAATATAACATGAGACAGCTCAAAAAGTAACATTTTCACGAGAAAAGTGACATTACCTACTTATTGTGGAAAAAGACGCAATTCTATAAGGCATTTTATTACACAAAAACTAAAGTTTCCTGTCACATTTGTTAAACATCGAAAAAATCGTAATAATTGTTGATCGAATAATCGGCTGGCGATGCTCTGAAAAATGCCTGATGTGGACCCCTATCCACTAGTATACTAATTAGTAACAGTCTTAAAAAAACATTTTAGTTCGTTTTTTTTATATTAAAATTTTACATAGGTGGGTTGTGTTTGAAAGATGGCTACATTTTTGTTTGTATTTTAAAATCACCACTCGCCTCACTTGTGCTTAAGTAAGCGGGATGGAAAATTAAGAAATATAGGCGAGTGAGTGAATATGTCGCATTTAGTCAGTCCACAAAATCAAGTGCGCCAATATGACCTTCGAATATAGTTATTATTCTAAGAAGATGACGAACAAAAAAATCTTGAATGCGTTATTTTTTTGCGATATTTTTTTTGTTTGCTGGGAAATCTAAAAAGTAACATAAAGTAACATATTGAGTCGTGTAACATGGAGGTAACATGAGGGGGTCAAAAGTAACGTAAAATGTTACTTTTGTAACATTCTGGCAACGCTGATGGGAGGGGACATTAAGTGAGTATACTTTGTCTATGGTATTGTCTTTGGTTCACTTATAGACACTAACCCATAGAATTAGACTAAATTCTATGCACTAACCTCCATATATTTCACACTGGGGCTCTATCGGCTAAAAACATTGAAGTTTATGTTAACTGTGTTTTGACAGATGTATGTGATACATTGCTACTTCGTTTTGGCATAAATAAGAACTTACCAAAGAACCGATTGGCACCACTTTTATCACAGGCCTCCAAAACCGACTTTTTTCAAAATGGCGGACAGGTAGGTATGCCAGTCTTCATACATAAATGACCGATGGCTTTTATAACCACAATAAACAGACTGAGATTTGGCCATGGCCAATTTCGCGCTCACCTGCATAGGCTGAAGATAGCAGATAATACCAAATGCCCTGTTTGCGATGTGAGTGAAGATCTACAGCACCAGTGGCGTAGCATAGGTCACTAGCACCCGGTGCGGATTCCAAATTTGCCGCACTCTTATTTTTGTGATCCATTATAAAAAATTTGAGCATGGTAAAAAGAGTACTTTTATTAGTTTTATTGAATGATTTATTGAATTGAAAAGTGAAATTAACATTTTTTGACACTAGATACGCAGAATATCAATATGTACGTAGTTTCATACGAGAAGCCGCGAAATCGACAAATTGGGGCAACAATCCGCAAGCTTGTTTTTATATCTTGCTTTTTACTCAAAGTCATCAATGCCTTGTGAAACGACGGTCTGTCATTACCGTATTACGGTGAAGTACAAAGAATGCGTAAGGAGACATATTTATTTAAAATAACATTGAAACGAAATATCGGAAATAAGTTTCCTAAATAATAGTTATTGAGAAACCTTGCGCTTGCATCACCCATGCATAGAACCTGCATAGGTACCTGGGTATTTGGTAACATAAAAAAAAATGACGAAAAAAAACACTGAAAGAAATTAACTTTTTTTAAATTTCAATTTTTTTTTCTAACTGCCACCTCCGCAGTGCCGCCCCCGGCAAAGTGCCGCCCGGTGCGGACCGCACCCTCCGCCTCCCCCATGCTACGCCACTGTACAGCACATAATTTTCACGTGTAAAGATTTGGCTTATACCGCCTAACACTCATCACGGAACTATCAGAAATTCATAAAAAAATCCAGAGAAATTAGAAGATCTTTTAGCTAATTACAGTAACTTCATGCCGCTTTACAAATACTTCAACAACAACACAATCAAAAAACTATAATTTGATTTGACCATTTTACTGCAAGCAAGAGAAGAAAGCCTATCCAAGACAGGCATAAAAGGGCTTGAATCCAGTGCCGTTAAAATCCTTAAAAAAAAAGTACTGACCACTGAGTAGAGTAAACGTGATGTAAACCATGATTGACAGATGTATGTCAAACATTGCTACTTCGTCATGGCACACAAAAAAAATACCAAAGAAAACTAGCAATGTATAACATCCATCTGTCAAATCAGAACGATTACCATAGCAATGTTCGTTCTGTCTGACTTTGTGAAAATAAAATAACCTCAAAACAAAAAGTTTGCGATTTTGTACCATGCTGATTTTTATGATTTTATTTTAATTTTTGATCACTTACATTCTACTAAAATATGCCTCAAACAGGTGCAACGCGTCATCAGAAATTTCTCAAATCAGAGAAATCAAAAACTAAACTAAAAGATAAGAAAAAAGATTTACCTAAGGGTACCAATGTTACAAAAACCAATTTCAAAATAAAAAAAATAGTTATTAGAGAACAATTAAAGAAACATGGAAAAAGTGAAGTATTGTCTACGAAAAAGCTTAACATAAAAGAGCTTCTATCTCGCCTCAACCATTTTAACACCAAGTCAAGAACAGAAGCTCTGGAGGGCTTGAAAGAAATTATCAGCGGGAATTATGATATACTGATACAAAATCTGGGACAGATTTTGCTGGGTGTAACCCCTTTAGTTCTAAATGTAGAAAAAGTGGTAAGTAAGTTTCTTTGTACTATATTTTGTTTGTCCATTTCATATTTTTCAGTTCAATTCCAGTCTGTGCTTGACTAGATCTCACTGGAATGGGTACATGACAGTAGGGATGAAATGATACTATAATTTTTCCAGTATTCTTATGTGTTCAAACCATTACACTATTTTTTTCAAAAATAGACCCATAGTTCATTTATTGACATAGACATGATTGATAATTGGCGCAGTACATGCCAACAATAGGTCAAAGGGGGGCCCCCCTTTGTAATATTCTTGGCATTTATTCTCAATAGATACTTAGGCCAATGATGGATCATGAAAAAATATTTTCCCATTGAGAATGAAGGTCTTCAGTACCTTAAACCAAAATATTGGCATGCTTTCAACAGTTACTGGCATTACTAAAAATTTGATTTTCGACTATTGGCATGCGACCAACATTTAGAAAGCTTATAGAAAAACCGATTATTTTCATTAGTTAATGAAAAAAACCGGCCAAGTGCGTGTCGGACTTCGCACATTTAGGGTTCCGTACCAAATAGGGCTAAAGGGCAGGGCTTAAAAATGGCACTAATTTTTCGTCTGCAAAAATAACTTTGTTTTTATAGTGTTTGTATAAATGACAAAGTTATATTTGCGGTTTTGGAAAATGTGCTATAGCTCTAAAACTACTAAATATATTTCGTTCAAACCAATTTTCGTTGAAAGTGTTTATTAAGATCTACAGCATATATTTTTTTTAGATGTTTCACTCTCTTAGTTTAAAAGTTAAAGGGAGGGACACACATTTTACCACTTTGGAAGTGTATATATTTCAAACGGTTGACTATGAGAATTTTTTTTTAAAAAACCTCAATGTCATTTTTAAAGACCTATCAATAGAAACCTCGCACGTATAGGTTTGATCAATAAAATTAATTTCAGTGTTAGTTCCATGTTTCCATGTTAGCCCCTTTTTTTGTATAAAATTCTTAAAGCGGTTTATACAATACATCCACTTACCAAGTTTCAACAGTGTAATTTTAATATTCCGGAATAAAGTGGCTTTGACTTACGGAGGACGGACACACAGACAGACATGACGAATCTATAAGGGTTCCGTTTTTTGCCTTTAGGCTACAGAACCCCAAAAACAGTAAATGATTCTGAAAATAAGTTTCTTAATGCACATAATATAGTAGGCCAATAATTAAAATCAAGTTTTATTGCCATACCAATTATTGGCAGGGCAATAAATAAATTAGCTTTAATTGCAAAGGTTTAACAAAAATACATAGTCAAACTGTACAGAACACTAAAAATGAAAACTATAATGGAAAACCACAACAATTACCACATAAGCAATAACATGTAATTTGTTGCGACTTCAAGACAGTTTGAAAGTTTGGCGGCTGTTTAAAAAAATGACTTTACTGTTGTAAATTTATGAAGATAATATTCTAATGATTCAGTTTTATTAATCAGCAATAGTTTATTGGTTAATATTCTTTATGTTAAGTTTAGGGGGCCAATAAATTGGGGGGGGGGGGCAACATTAGGGCAAGTTAGCCTTATCGTGTAAGTGGTCGTCATTACTGTTGCTTTTTGCAGCACTAGATATTCAAAAGTATCTTCTAAGTAGCCACCTCTTGACACTACTCATTTCAGGAACAAAATTTAAATAATAGTTTTTGTTTGCCGGTTTGTAAGAGGGGTATTACTATCTCAGCTTAAAAGACATACTGGCTTAGTTAAACAATGGGGGATGGATGAAGCTTAAAATTTAATCTCTGACTACACATTTAAATTTTTTTTTTCAGGTGCGCCATGAATCTTTCAAGGTCCTTCATTTAGTACTGTCTCACACCAGTTTAGAAAAATTGGATCCTTTCTTTGATATAATGTCTACATATTTAAGGAGTGCCATGACTCACATTGATACCAGGATACAGGAGGATTCACTTCTATTTCTAGACATATTATTAACATGCACTCCTGAAAAAGTTGTGCATGATATTCATAAAATCATGCCAAATTTTTTGGACATGATATCAAAATTAAGGATTGATTCAAAGCCTGGTAGAACACTTACAGTCAACTTAAGTAGTCAAATTACTACAGTGAAATGGCGAGTAAAAGTCCTCCATAGATTAAAGGATTATCTCCATAAGTATGTTGAATATAATATAATTAACACAAACAACAAACCAACAGCTGTGAAGACCTATAAGTTTGATGACACCAAAATAAATCATTATCAGATTTTCAACCCCATTTATACGTCTGTTTGCCATGTGTCATGCTTTTCAGCCAAACACATGCAGGATATAGCAACACCTTTGGATGAAGTAGAAAAATTCAAAGAATACATAACAACTTTGTCAGCACTGCTTTATGAAACTTGGCTCGAGGTTTGTCCAAAGGCAAACTCGGAAATTAATATGGAAACTGTTATCAATGAAGATGCAGCTTCACTTTTAAAACATACTTTAAAAGTTACTTCACTTTTGTACAGTCTAGTACAGCATCAAAACAACAAGACCCCCGGTTCAAACATTGAACAAGTGTTTTGCCAAAAGTACAGGCAATTATTCAATCAACATTTGGTTAATTCATTTCCATATGTGACCAATATAAGAACTAAACAGGTAAAGGACAACTCTTCACCATTTGAAGATGTTATAACAGACCCGAAATTGGTTGCAGAAAACTTGGAGATATGCCTCTTGTTTGTGAAACTCAATCCAAATGTAAATGTAAAAAACCAAAGCAAGGAATTAAACTCCGTAGTAAATTACATTGAAAAAAAAATTTGTTCTTCAGTCTCGGACACTGTTAAAGATATGATGATCAAAATTCTTGACACAATATTTTCAAATCAAAATAGTTGGACTAGAAATATGAACGTCATGGACTCCTTGTTCAAGAAAATTATAAAAGAATATTTCAATGAAAACTTGTGTAAATCCTTCAAGCAAAAGATATTTAGTTTGTTGTGTAAAATTGCTCTGAACGACTGTTTAATTAATTTCCACACTCATGATGATTTTAAAGAATGGTTCAAAACTTTGCCCAACATTTTGTTAGAAGAGTCTGTAACAATGCAGACAGTAAATATACTTCACATGTTTGCTGTGAAGAATACTGAATCATTCAATAATGTTATAAAATCTAATTTGATCAATATTATAAAAAACCTGCCGAAAATTAAAATATCTGATGATAATAATTCAAGCTCTTATTATAAACTTTTCTCATTGTTATACTGGATAAAAAATTGGGATCACGAATCCTTAAACTTATTAGAACAGCAGTTGATAAATAACGAATATCAAAGTGACCATGGCAAATATATTTTCGATACACTAAGATTAAGAGTAGGTGGTATTTTATAATCTGTATGTAATTAATAAATACGATGTTTAAATCAATAGTTATTTATTTTGATAAAATCAAACTTTGTTACCCAACACACAGAATATATAATAGTTATACATAAGTAAAACAATCATAATAACGTGGGTAACTATGATTCTGTACAAAATGCAGTCATTTTCAATCAAACAAAATTGTAGAATATTGTGAAAGCACATAACAATCCGATGCCTCACTAATATTATTTATTACATAATACTGTTGACAGTATGTAAGTAAAATTTACTTATTATCCAACTAACAATCTTTAAAAACAACAACTACAAAGAGGAACCAAATGTCATTTCTGAGATTCTAACTATTATACATAATTATGTACTCACGACGGCACCTCAGAATATACATGTTGACCTTGTGACCGCCTTTGTGCCCTAAGTAATAAAAGCTGTTTTCGCAGTTTAACTGTATAACCTGACGTGCTGTCGTGTGTACTTCAACATCAATAAACTGCACACACATTCACCTAAGTATTACTATAGGGGTGCACCGCGCCTGCCACCACTAGCGCCGCCAATCAAGGAAAAATCACTAGTATTAGTTATACTCAGAACGTTTTTTATTTGGTCTGAGTAGTTATAATAAATTATTTTTGTATGCGTTTATTTCCTGGTAAGTGTTACTGCCGTACTCAGAGACATCAATTAAGTTTAATGCTTCATTAAGTATCGTGTTGTCTAATACGTAAGTGTTAATTGATTGTAACTACAAGAAAAAAACGCAGACGAAAATAATTTATAAATATGTAGTTATAAAGTATTATGTAATACTAGTGCCTATATTTATCATAATTTTATTATACATAGATATTACATTGTAATGATTTTTTCTTGACTGGCGGCGCTAGTGGAGGATCGGTGCGCCCATAACAACCTCCCCAATAATTCAATGTTTGGTAACTAATACAACATACTGGCTAGATCACATATCATTAAAAGTGCTTAGTTGAAAGCGAGTCAAAACATGTGGACAAGCTCTGCGGCGGTATCGGCTAAAAACATTGAAGTTCATGTTAACTGTGTTTTGACAGATGTATGTGATACATTGCTATTTTTATTTGGTAAGTTTTTATTTGTGCCAAGACGAAGTAGCAATGTATCACATGCATCTGTCAAAACACAGTTAACATGAACTTCAATGTTTTTAGCCGATAGAGCCGCAGATCTCGCAAACATAATGAGATGATTACAATAACAACCAGTCGCTGGCAAAAGCTCACAGTTATTGTTTTGTGCGCGATATCTGACAACTTACTTAGGCATTCTGCAAATATTGGAAGCTCTATTTAATGGCTCGTGGTGCAAGGTATCTATTGAAAGTTAATTGCTCTGTAGTTTTACATTATTAGGTATACTGGGGCCCAATTCTGCTAGGGCAACAGTGTTTTAATCGCCTTTTTTATTACCGTATAAGATACAATTAACATTTAAAATCGCAGAATTGAGGCCCTGATATGAAAGCCTCATACAAGCAATACACACTAAAGACTAGTTTCTCTAAGAGCTAAAATGTTTATAATAAATACAATTAAAAAATAATTCCCTAGTGTTGAGTCATTTAGTTTTTCATTTTGGCAAATTTTGGCTAAAATATAATCACAATAATATTTAAGAATAAGTCAGATATGCAAAAAAGTCCCAAGCTTACATCAGTGTCTCATGTCTGTTGGGAAAGCAGAGTAAAATAATTATTCGTATTTTTTTGAGAATTGAGTTCTCATAAACATTCATGATAGAAGCAGATAGATGCATTTTATGCTACACTACAATAGATAATTTTGTAGAATAAATAAATAATAGGTTTTAAAAGAATGTCATTGCACTTATCTTAGCATCACGTTATAAGTCTGTTTATCCTTACTCGTCGTGATTTTAACTTCCTGTTTAATTGAATTTGTTTTTTATTACAAACTGATTTACGCAAAAAATTAAATACATTTGAGATAAATAGGTATCAATATTTAATGATTATTAATCCCTAACTCACTTATTGTAGAGAGCATTGTTTTGAAGATACTCTATTCGATTTATATTTCATACTAATGCAATGTCACCTAATGTACTCATTTGCTAAAGTTTATTGGGTTTTCCTTTTATTAGATTTTTTTGCACGAGGTATTGTAGCAGAAGCCGACAGCATTGCCTGAAAATAAAATAAATAATTGTAAACTAATGCGTAAAAAGCACAAGCACATCTAATCGACTATAGCTACGGTGACATTTTAATACTCCATTTGTTGATCTGTTTTAGATTACATTACCTACAGCAAGATGATTTAAAAAGCAAATCTTTATATTCAAAATTAAATTGTCACCATGCTAAAATTGGTTTAGAACAAATATTTCATAGTTTGCTCTTGGTGTTACATTAAAAACAAACAGACTAACACAAACAAAAACTTACTTAGGTGTTAAAATAAAATCACTTAAAACAAAACAACAGTGTGTAATTGTACTAAAGATCAAAGTTCGTAAGATGATGCGACAAGTATAAGTAATGATTTCGTATTAGTTTTCCTAGGCATAAAGCTCATTCCATCAAATTCAGTTCAGTAAATCTTGTTATTTTTAGTATGGGAATAAATAAATAAACTGTCAGAAAACTAGGTAGGTTACGTCATGCAAATTCTCAATACTTTGCACAATATCAAAATTACACTACATACTGTTCTGCTCGTATCCTGATTGACAGATTAGCGGTTTCAGGGCTTAGGGACAACTTCTTACACATCGGTACTTTTGGATGTGGTTGGTATTTCTTCGTGCAAAGAAACATACTTATACTCAGGGTGACTTTCTATTTTAGCTTCAATAAGTTTCTGTAAAGCATCGCTTTTTTCGATGATATCGTTCGATATTTCGTTATCGAAATCTGTCGCATCTTTATAGCCACTTTGGTCGTTATCTGGTTCATCTTCTAAAAAATAATTGCCGACCTCAGAATTTATATCTGCTACAGCATTGAGATCAAGGCAACTTTGAAATTCATCAAGTTGTTTTTCAACAGTTGATGATCTTCTACTATGATCTTCAGAAGAACTTGAGACAGTATCCGATTTTACATTGTCTAGTTTATTTTTATCGTCACTTTTATGCCAAAATACTAATTTATTCGGTATCTGTAACAATTTACCTAAGCCAGAACTATGACTTTTAGGGATACGCCCTGGTGATTTTGATTTATGGCGTCTTTTCTTTTCAGCTATGGGATTAACTACTTGAAGTCCCCCCTTAATGTTGCTTTCTATTATATTAGGCATTTGGTTAATTATATCGTTTAAGCTTTCTTGAGACGTGTTTACATTAGATTCAAATTTAACGCCATCTTGTTTCACATCTTTCGGTATATCTTGTTTAGGTGGCGGTGGAGCTTTCGCTTTTCCATATTTCCCTTTAGGCGACTTTCGCTTTGCTTTTGGAGAATCTTCTGGAGTGCCAAATGATGCTTCGTCATCACTTTCAGCAGAATAAGTTTCATTATTTGTAGTTTCCAGGCTTATTGTATCAACGTCTGTCAAGTTAACCGACTTTTGCTGTGCTTCATTAAGCATAGTTTCCATTTTGGTTTCAAAAGTCTGTACGTCTATCCCCTGAGGATCGTTTTTTAAAGATTTGACAGTGTCATCAGGGTTAACTAAATTATTGTCAGTGTTTTCTCTTACATCATTTTTTTGCGCTATGTCATGTTTAGTTAATTGTACGTTTTCAACTGGCTCAGATTTATTAGCTTCCTCATTATTTTCTGGCTTTTTTTCCGTCAATCCCTGTGGAGTTTTAGTTTCGTCTAAAGACATAGTATCCTTCATTTCGTTACGTATCTTTGTATCTAAAGGATAATTACCCAATACTTGGAGAATTTTAACTTGATCTCCTACATATTGATATATAAAAGGGGGATCTGAATGGGATAAGAAGATTGGGGAGGGAACATTGACTAGTGGGGGCATATTTGCATAGTCAAAAGTATCGTCGTCCAGTAGCTCCTCGATGATTACTTCACTTTCCTTTAAATAAAAAGTTCCTAAGTCTAAATCAAACATTACAATTTAAAAAAAACTTAGGTAATATAAACTAATAAATGCAAGAGCAGACTTATAGACATCTAGGTCTGATGCAGAAATGCTGTGATGGCACAAGTGATATACACGTTAGGCACTGCAGTGTTGTCTGCCATCATCACTTTAAGCAAAAATAAAGATAAACCTAGTATGAGTTATGCACCCTTAGTGCCACCACGGTACCATGAAATGAATAGTGAAACTAAACATGCAATAATTATACTTAAGGCCAAGGGACAGTAAAGTATAAAAAAGTAAGTAAGTAAATATATCTTATGAAAGCTAAGAAACGCATACACACGAAATGACTCATTGACAATTTTGTTCCTATCTAGTTTTGTTTTTTAATCCTACAGGTATAGTGCCTCTTTCATAACTACTTAAAGTACCAATTAAAATATTTTTTATGCATAACTAAGTTTTGATATCCTTTTACAATTTGTGATAATTTATTTAAATTATACTTTCAAGCCAATTCCCATTAACTCTTCTAAAACTTTTCAGCACCAATCCTACCCTGCTTGAGTAATGTAGAACCGTCTTTCAGATTTTATAGACCATTTCTTGTAAATTATTTTTCTGGTATGGTTAGGTGTTGACATAAATCAAAACATCCAAAGTTTGAATTTGCAATCCAGAAAGACAATTCTACAGTATCACACACCATAACATTTTATTATAAATATTTTTCTCAACCCACTAATAAAATTTTAAATTGAAATATATCAATTAGTTTTTGTTTTTCACTATGATTTATTAATAAATTTTATTCAAATCAAGTGCTCTTACAACTATGATTACACTTTATTTTCCAATATTGTTTAATTTTAACATTTCTCTTCTATACAAGGTGTTACAAAAGTACCCCTAATGCCGAATACGGTAGATAGGGACCATCATACTGAACAACTTTTACTATGGGACCAACTCTGAAATCGCGAAAAAAAAATCAGCTGTTTCATACATTTTGATATTTTCGTAATTAATTTTTGTATGAAACAGCTGATTTTTTTTGCGATTTCAAAGTTGGTCCCATAGTAAAAGTTGTTCAGTTTGATGGTCCCTATCTACCATATTCGGCATTAGGGGTACTTTTGTAACACCTTGTATATGTAAAACACAAACTACCTCGCAAAAGTAGATTAACATCATAAACAACATTAATTTGTTCTACGACTTATACGAAAACAGACAAAAAAATCTACTTTCCATACAAATGACTGAACAACTGGTCAAGTTTTGTATGAAAAATATGTTTTTAAACCTGTTTTCTGAAAAGTCATCGACAAATGTTGTCACTTATGATGTTAGTAATCCACTCCTGCGAGGTTGTTGGTGTTTTACAAATAACCATGTAGCTTAGAGATAATGAACATTATAGCCCAACTGTCCAGATAACATGCGCTGTACAGGCCTCGGCACGGATCTTGAGCGGTGACATTTAATGCGCAGAAGAAATATTTTAGGTCGAGACCGTGACGTGGTGCGCGGCGACTAAAAACATGCGCAGTAATCCCCTCCAATTTCTCTCACCGCTCACGATTCGTGCCGGCACCTATATCTATACTGAATTAGTTTTTCTTGAGACGTCAAGTATCATAATGCTAATCTTATACTCCCGCGTATCTTGAGCACTGTCAAAACAGCATAGCACGCAAATCCTACACTTTGTGACCAAAGTCTGGATTTCCGCTTCGACGGAGCAACCGACGAATCATGATTTACTCGTCGCTCAAGTAAAATTCGATTAAATTGACAATGTACAACAACAACGGCATCTTCAGAGCGCTTGTGGTACAATACGATGTAATATACTCTGTGCGCACCATACATTCTCGAGTGAAGTTGCCGTTGTTGTACATGGTCAAATTATTTGCATTTGTAACCGATAACTTAGTGAAATGGAAAGCTTAGTACACCCGATTAGACCTAAGAAATTTATCAACCTATAAAATGGCTTTAATTAATTAATATGGTCACTATAATTATGTCGAACTTAAGTTTAAAATCGACCAATGTTAATGTGATGCGCTATTTTCCATTCAGCCTCACTATGAGTTCCTAGAGCATTATCATAGCTGCGGTAAAAACTACAAGAGACGTCATTAACATTTATTTCGCGATAAGATATATCATATATGTAGTCTTCGCTAGGTGACAGTGAGGCTTAATGGATAGTTGGGCGATATAATAATGAGTGTTACCAGACCTCGGCCGCCTGCGGTCGCTTGATGGCGGTGACGGTGGTCCTGGAGGCCCGCGCGCGCGCTCTGGCGGCGGCCCCCAGCGACGCGGTGCGCGACAGGGACGCCGAGTTGTCCGCGCTCGAGTAGCCCGAGCTTATGTCGTCGCTCGACTTTATGTGGCTGGAATAGAGGTCAATGTTGCTAATCAACTCAGCAAAGATTACCTGATTAGAAATTTCTATTAAATTATAGGAATTAACAAATAACAGATGCATAAGTAGCCATATAATTTGTGAATGACCATGATTACAGCACCGAGTGTGGCGGGTCAAACACTGTGCTCGTTTACGGAGTCGCGGCTCGTTCAAACATTTGGCGCTGTATGAGAGCGTTAATGGAGAAGCGATTTACATGTGATTGTTTGAAATGAGCGCGACGCCCGACGCCCCGCGTCTCCGTAAACAGGCATTCAAGCTCCAGCCAAAGCTGCGCGTCAGCGAAGCGAGACGCAAAGCGGGAGTTTCAATCGCGTGGCGGACGTTGCCTTTACTTATGGCGCCTTGCACAGCACACCTACGCGACCACAACGCGGGACGATCGCAATAGCGTAGTAGAGGCTCCCGCTTTCCCGTGTCCTGCTTCACTAACACGAAGGTTTGGCCGGTAGGGTTAGATACAAGACGTCAGCATTTGTTCTGACATGTTAGGATTTCTGGGTCACTGTCAGGATATATATTCCGGCCGGAGTTGGAAAATTACAATTACAGTAAAACAAACCTTAGAAAGTAAGCATACATTATTTTTCTTTACTTTGGTACGAATCAACTACCTACATACCTAGATATATTTGCAGTAAATAAATAAATACAACTGATACTAAAAAACTAAAAACTTAAACATTTTTTTTTCTATACTTAATTTTTTTTTTCACAGGTTTTTTACCGTCTGGTAGCCCTAGCCCAGAGATTAATTTGCTATCTCGCTTTTAGCTTTGTCATGATGGTGTGGTACGCCCGCGCGCTGCCCTATTTTTTGGGTGGGCGCCTATCGTAAGAAATATTGCAATAGGAAATCGTTCTAACCATTTTGTTTGTCAAGTGTCAGAGCGGCAACTTCCGCGATTGTACCTACCTGAAGTCAGGCTCATCGCTCCTGCTGGCCCTGGTGGAGCGAACGTCCACGTCCACCTCTGGGAAATACATCGGCGAGCGGCTGTTCGACTCCGAAGCGCTGCGTCGAGTGCTGTACCCACTACAACACGAAAAGGCAAACTTAGGCCTTGGTCTCCTATTTTATACTATATGCGACGTCTGACGTCAGCTTAAACATTCCTATACATTTCATACGTTCGACGTTAGCATTTGAAATTAAACACATAACAGTACATTTTTATAGCAAGCATTGTGACTAAACCGCCGTAAATGGGAGACCATGGGCTAAGGCTTTGGTCTCCTATTTACGCCGTCGGCTGCTTACAGCGTCAGAGTCACAACATACTATAGAAATATTTCAAACGCTGACGTCGGCGTATGAAATGTATAGGAACGTTTACGCTGACGTCAGACATCGCGTATAGCATAAAATAGGAGACCAAAGCTTTACTACTGTGTAAAAGCAAACCTTAATAAGATACTAATAAAGGTTATTTTATTTGCTTACCTCTTTCCTCCTCGCTTTATTAGCCTCGGTTCAGACAACACATCGTCCGCCTCGTCGCTGGCGTGTTCCTCGCGCGGCTCGCACTCGCTCAGGTCGGACAAGCTGTAGCTCTTGCGCAGCTGTTGCACTAGGCCTCCACCTCCCTGAAAACCCATGAAAAAATTTGAAAAAAATTGGACAACATAATTCCAAAGTAACTTGCTAAATCACTTGTGGAAATCAGAGACAACGGTGGTACTTCAAGCACCCAGACCTGAGACAATATAGAAGTCTAAGCCGGGGATCGAACCCCCACCTAGAAGACGGCGACACCATGAAACCCGGTGTGCAAGCCACTCGACCACGGAGGTCGTTAAATAAATCGTATCATATATGGATACAGCCATGGTACTCGTATTATGACCCGAATTTCAAGAGGCGTTGTTGGTTCATAAAATTATAATGTTATGATCAAAATCCTCCCCTAGATGATTTTAACTAAAAAAAGTACAGAAACAAGATAAATATTATGGTTTTCTGTCCAGAAAGGGGAAACTGTTTCCTATTAATAAATTTATTTAATGTGCAAGTAGTATTTTTCCTGTATTGTATTCTGTCTATAATATTATACTGTATTGATATTTACTGAACGAAAATTGTGGAAAATGGTAAGAAAAGAAACTTTACTCACATGAAATTTTGTTGAAACTTTTTGGTGCCTATGAAAGCTTTGCGTAATACGGCGCATGCAGCAACTGAACTAATATCAGCCGTTTCGTGTAAAGCTACTGCTCAATTTTACATAATAAAAATCGACCGATATAAAAACTGTTTTTATTTCAAATATAATCAAGATATAAAACTAAGTCAGTCACACATCACTAAATCTAAAAGACGTACGTAAAAAATCGTCTACTAGTCAACATGCGATGCGACACACACTTTAAAACTAGTGTACTGAATTTATTATCATGCAATTTAAAATATACAAGAATCTTTAAAGTGAGATTGTGCGTAGGAACCAAAAAAATACATCATTATATAGCTTCCAGGACGGCTCGATACATAATCAATCACTCATTGATTTGTCTATAAAACGTTAAACAATATTAAGACTGAAGTGATGTAACGGAAATAATTAAACCAAAGTGCATGTTTGACGAGTTAATTGAATTTACTATAAATGGCTCTAAATTATAACTAGTGATTAACCTATGCATTGTTTAAAAGTTATTTAGAAATCACAGTTGCGTTTCGTTCGGACAGTGCCTGCGGTCAGTCGACCGTTAGTTCGTTGAGGTCCTTCTCGGCGGCGGCCTGGCTCCGAGTTCTGCGGCCTCTAGATTTGCTTCGCGGCCTCTTTTCTTTAGCCACTTTACGTTTACGGACGACATTTCCCCTACTGCGAGCGGAACTCGGTTCATAATCGGGATCATTGACATCGCCTTCACCATGAATATCTTCAATTTTAATGTTATCGTCTTCCAGCTCTACTATTTCAACGATGCCGGGCATGCTAGTATCGGAACGCTGATATTCTAAGTCTTGGTACGTGTCTTGGTAACCATCTGTGACGTCACGACTACCGATCGCTTTCCTAGTCCTTCCTTCTTGCTCGGGGCTCGGCAAATTGAAGTTCTGCGTGAAGCAGCGACGGAGAGGATATTTAGGAACGAAAGGTAGGAGGGGGAGAAATTAAAAAAGCGTGTTAATAAAATTAAAAAGAAAATTAAATTAAGCGGCTGTGGTCAAAACATTGATGTTGTGAGGGTAAACAAATAAACGGTTTATGTGGCCATGCCTGATGACAAACAGTGTTTTGATGAATGTCTCTGTGCTTTCAAATAACTTTTGCGGTTGGAGGTTGTGCTAATGCACCACGCGTGTTTAAAGCGAATGTTTTTATTTATGTTATTTACAAAATGTTTTGCGATCAAGCATGCCACGCCATTGTTTAGAACATTTTATTCAAATTGGAAAAATAAAAAAACGACACCTAGTTAAAAATCTAATGACAAAATTTGAACTCTTGATTTTTTATTTTGTTAAGGGTTAAGTCCACCGGTACCCTTTTTAGCTTGTAATAGATTCGAAAAAACCTTCAATCAATAAAATAATTTAAATCCGCTAAACGGCTTTGATTTCAGGCTTTTTCGGATCTATTTTAACGGTTACGAAAGCATGCTTTTGAAGAAAAAGTTGATAAATACCTTAATCGCAGTCTGCATGATAACAGTGGTAGCGTAGTTGACGCCTTTAGTGCCCAAGTTGAGCACTGTGTGGTAACCCTGATCTTTGGCTTTAGCTATGTATTCATCTATTTCCTGGAAACGAAATAAGAAACGATATTTGAGGAGGCGTTTTCATAGTAAAAAATATCGAAATTATTGTCAAAATCATTGTTTTTTATTAATAACTAATAAACTATTTATTTAAGAAAACTGATAATCACAAAACTAAAGATCTATCTAAGGTTATTTTTATTATAGTTTCAAGGTTATAGGTTTATTAATGGTTGGCACAGCATTGAAACCTACAAAATTGGAGGTCACTATACGATTTTTTCCATCAAAAAAAGTTTTAAGCTGTCATGTCATGATCACAAGTGGGATGAACAGACAGGGTAGCTGCCAATAATTAACGGTAAGGTGTGCTGCTGCAAACCACTCTTGCAGTTGTAAAAATTTGATCAAAAACTAAACTTGTAAAAATTTGATCAGAATCTGACAATATGATCCGTCCGACACAGCGTATGATAAAGATAACTTTTACAAAGGATGTAACGCGGGAACCTCCTACCGCGGTGTTGGTGGCGCCATCTCCCGGAGATGCGGAGTAGAGTTTCACTGATGGCCGCGACGACTCGCGCGCCCCCCAAAAAGATTTATAGAAGTCTAATGACGGATTTTTAAACAAGAACGTGTACCTCTATCGGTATTAAATTTTATTGTGCAAGACTTTTGTGGTAAAAGTAAGTGAATGAAACGCAAGTGATTGTACAAACATTGCGTGTATGATTTTCAACCAACACACACACCTTAAAAACACGACTCCTTTCATGTATCATTTAAAACAAGATGGAATAATTTACATAGAGCCTTTTTCATTTGCTAATAAATCAGTATATTTTCCCAAAGTGTAGAAAATGTTATCATATCAGTGTTATCAACACTAGTGGTGATTAACGATGATGACATAGTAGGGCCGATGTGCGTGACCAACTATATCAATTATTGAAAAAAAAAACAAAACAAAATTACCTGTTCCCTCCTGCATAATGCCGGGTGAACAAACTTTCTGTACAATATGGAAGAGCCCTTCGTAGCTGGAGACAGCAGCCACAGCACCAACACTATCTTGACCTCGTAGTAGAACGGGAACCACGACAGGAACACATCGGTGAACGTCTCTGTACACGTGAACAGGGCGAAAACTATCCAGTACATCATCCATTTTACCTGTAAATAACATAATAGCTTTAAAAATAACTATACTGTCTACTGGTGACTTTTGAAAAAGGGCATTAGAGACTTCAAAGGCGATTTAACCGATCTTCAGCTGGATGTACTATAATACTAAATAATATACTAGAAAAAATAGGACTCGCACCAGATCATGTTCTCGGACGGGAATCGAACCTTCCTTCTACATTGGTGAGATGGCGCTGGCTTGCAGCGTAAGAGTTGATATACTAGAAGAAATTCGACGTTCTCTCCAGTGACTCGGTAGCTCAGCGGTCAGAGCATTGGACCGGATATCCAAAGGTCGCGGGTTCGATTCCCGTCCGAGAACATGATCTGGTGCGAGTCCTATTTTTTCTAGTATATTATTTAGTATTATATAAAAATAGCATTGTGAATGCTTAAATCTCAAAATTTCAAATGGATGTACTATGTTACATAAAAAAACTGGCAAAGTACGTGTACCGCAGTTACCTTATACTGTTACCATATGGCTATTAACTTATATTTACAATCTGTTTTACACAACTAACCACTAAAACTAAGTATAATACCTAACTAGGTATAGAATGACATTTTGTTATACAAATACTTTTCCAATGCAAATTAATTTTGTAAGTTGATCGACTATTACTCGTTAACTTGTAATGCCTACCTGGCAGTTCATTATATGTACTACACTACTGTCCTGATTTTTTTCACGTTTCCAAAAGCAACCGTTTACACTTGACTCTAACAAAATTTTGCACTTTAAAGCTTAATAATTAAATTCGCAAACGGATCCCTAAAATCAAAAAGTGGTTTACACAAACCTACAATATTATAAAAAGGCCAATCCAACGACACCCTACCCCACACTATGAGATTGAAGATAAAAAAACATTTTCATTCCCACTTTACATGTAGGGGAGGTGCATTAAAAAAATATATTTTTTAAGATTTTATCCATACACATTGATGCTAAATTAGTACGTAGGGCCTCTGAGCTAAGCCGCCGACGGGCAGACGGATATGGCGATACTTAAGGGTTCCTTGTAGACTTGACTACGGAACCACAACAATTTTTATGTCATAATAAAGTTAAAGATTCCGAATCGAACAACTATAACATTTTGTAACTATTTATTAATGGCTCGCTATACGTTGCTAACGGCAACAGACAGCTATCAGCTTTTCATTTACATTGATCAACATGCAATTTCATTTTTGTGAAGCTTGCGACTGCTAAAATTTAACCCTGGATAATGACATAGAATCTTAATATATTTCTCTACGCGAGGGGCCTTGAAGCAGCATATCAACAACTTTGTAGCACGAATAAAACATAATGCGGGCGTAATGATCAAAGTGAATAATAAATAATCAATAAAGATAGTGTTCGTCACTAAAAGCACAACAGCACACCATGCCATATTATGTTTGTGTTTTGGACAACATCATGAGAACGCTGGGCTCGGTCAATTTATTGGTTTACTCCGAACGTTGACGACGACGATCAGAGTAAAATGGTACAACCCTGAGCACTCACATTGAACATGATTAGTCACTGTTTTAATTAATTATTTTACTTGTTATGAAACTATTTTACCCATAACAGGATAATAAATAACTGCAATATCAAAAGTATTTAACAATAACAACGTGCAATAATCGAAACAACTACTAACACGGCAATGACCTCATTTACTAAACTTTAAAACAGAAAAGAGATCAGTTAAAAAAATAGTGGTATATGGAACGTATCACGCTAAAGTAATTAAGCATAGGAAGGCAGAAACAAGGTAAAGGACATAATTACTGAAGCGTTTCAAACAAAACGAGCAGGCACGCGTGACAAGGCCGGCTCACTAACATCGTTATGATTCATTTTAAAAGCATTATTATACTCGTAGATCTCAGAATTAGTAGCTTTTATGACTAACTCGTGTTATAAATAAGTAACAAAAAAATGCAAATACTTACGTATTCTTTCAAATTCTTCGTCCGCACCGCCTTGTATGAAGCGTAAGCCGGGTAGAGAGTCCCGAATACCAATCTGCAAAACGGATATACGACCAAATAAGAGATCATTCTTGGAGCCAATGTTCCGATCAGTACAGCTAAGACACCGAAATTGCCAAATGTGACGCTAGGTATGCATCTGCTAAGGGCCACTCCGAGGTTCACAGCGATTCGTCTCCAGACTCGTCCTCTCGGCCGTCCGAGAGGGAAGTCCTCGTAATCGCTGCAGCCTTCATCGGTGTTTGGATCGTACTTCACGAGTTCGTGACCGTTTCTGAAAGTTTCAGCGGCGACGGCACGAGCGTATTCAGCCTCGATTTGGTTGACAATGAGTCGGACGCTGGACAATCCGACACTCAGCGTTGGAGCCCGTAGTTTGTCGTCACGGTAACGCGCGCGACCTGCCTCCATGGATACGAAACGACCGCGACATTAGCACTCGTTGCGGCGATTATGCGTGCGTGAACCAAATAACAATAACAATGCACCACTCAATATGACTGTCCGAGTGCACCACTCAATATTGCAATAAGTAGATGCGCACACGTCTACTGTGGTAGAGACACTGAATTATGAATCCATCTCAATTAATGCAACAAAAGCTTGCATGTGTAAATCAATACCAATCAGTTAACTTCGCAGTTTATAAATGAATGTATTTTACAAATATTTAATACAAAGTTTATAAATGAATGTATTTTACAAATATTTAATACATTTTGACAAATATTAGTTACCTATTACCACTTTTTAAATATTTCATTAAATCATGGTCAAATCATAGCCAATGCTCAATTATCATGACTCTAATTTGCTGCTGCAACGAAGGTCACTTTTTACTAGGTAAGAATTTCCCTAACGCCAAATTAATTTTAATTAGTTTTTTAGATCTATTTGGAAAAAAATACTTCCGTTGTTTCGAATGCTGAAACTTTTTGTTTACACGAACATGTTCTACATTTTTACCCCATCTTTTGTTCACGGTTCGGTAATGTGCACGAGTGCGTGACAATTTAACGAGTTATCACTAAATAGTTGGGGAACAAGAGCAGCGTTTTACTATTATGATGTGCCAATTCCGAACAGTTTACTGCACAAAACATTTTAGATTTTTTACAGTCAGTAATGTTGAAGCAGTATCGAGCGTAGCATAGCGAATAAAGAACGATAAATGGCAGACGGCAGCGTTTATGCCATTATCAATTTAGATAGCCGGTCCCCTAGGACAATTGTCTCAACTGCAAGGCAGCTGCTCGGGCACTCTATTACTCTGGACGACTCGATGACTTTATAAATAAACAAGGCAATTACATACAAATACTCATGACGACACCGTCATGCAATGAACAATCGATGCTATTGGTATTAATAAAAACAGTTTACGACTGAATAGAACCTAGTAATTTTAATAAATAGTTATACGAGTAGACAAAAATGCGCCTCACAATTTTTTATTGTACGCGAAACAAAAAAACTGCGCCATTTGTAACAATGTACCCATTTCCAGCCACAGTAAATTTATTTATAGAAGGTTTCCTAAGTGGTCAGGTTAGGTCATGTTAAGCTACTATAGGGGCAGGGACTGGTTCAGTTAAGTTAATAAAAGGAAGGGAGGAACAATACAAACAATTATTTTAACTATCATAATGTAATTGATTAATAAATATTAATTTTTAAAAAAATTATTCAATATTTAAAATTTTTGGCTGTTTTATTAAACATTTTAAAACTTCAATTACCTACTTAAGAAAGTACTTAAGTATTTTTTTTTAAATAACTAGGTACTTGTTTTTTTTTCTTTAACTGACCAAATTACTCTTAAATGGCATTTCATTAAAACCCTGTGTATGTGTTTATCCTTCAGGCTACTTTACAAGGTGAGAACAAAATTGGATTGATTGAACAACATACGTTTAACAAGTGGCGCAACGACCTTTGTGTTTGGTCTTACAATAGTCTCCAAAATTGCGCAAACTATGCTATGCAAGTTGCTATTTAATATTTTAGCAAGCGAGTATAATTTTGTGTTGCCAAGCCAATGTGGCCATTGCCAATATTAAACAAAACTTAGAAATGATCTCACTTCTTTATAAGCCTACGCTTCATCCGCCTACTTAAAGGTTTTTTTTAAATTTTGGAATGATTTGAGAAAATAATAAAGCTAAAGAAAGAAAGTGTAAAGCAAATGCATGATATTGCACAGCACTAATGGGAACACGACCTATTATAACTAACGTGTGATGTGTATTAAAGTGAATTTCTCAACTCCCTATGGACTAAAATAAATAGTAAACTGTACTACTATTCCGCTCTACATACCTCGATCGATAACGGATTAAGAAACTTACTTCCTAGCTGATGTTCTGATTTTAACACCGTGTGGTTTTTAAACGATGATATAAAATTCCTAAAATAATTTGAACAGATCGGTAGTTTTAATGAATGATTTTAAAATAAACTAAATAAATAAATTCCGTCTATGCCAGTTTGTTCCATGAGTAAATTACTTCACTATAAGACTATATAATATTTCAGTTTTAATTTCACTATTAAGTAATGTAAAAGTTAAAATTAATTACGAACTCACAAATTAATCAATAAACTAATCGCACACGTAGCGAAGCGTAAAACCAGTAAAACTCAACCATGTATGACAGCCATTCGGTGTATTGATTTCTTAACTTTTAATTCAACATTTAGTTCACAAAGTTAAAGTAGCGCTAACTTTCACTACCATATACGACAAAATGAGATCAGATACAGCTGAATGGAAACATCTGTCTTCTAAGACAGTCGTTACCGGTGGTAATAATAGACATACAAACACATCGAATTTCTAAACACTGTCTTGTTAACACTGAGGACGTCGCCATTGACATCATCAATTAGTTTTGTTACTTTTCTTCGGACTAAAGTGAAGTTGTAATCGATAATCCAATAATTGTAAAAGACTGGCCAGAGATCCAACTTGTAGAACATGCTAATGCTAGGTTCTATTATTTAAACTTTAACATGTTTACCATAAAGATGGGAAATTATTTTCATTTTTGTTCATCGTCTAAAAATGTTGTCAGATCCATTGATTTATACTTACAAACAACCAACTTCATAAAAAATGTCTATACATTTTGGGTCAAGAGAGATGTAAGCAATGGTTTGCTGCATGTTTTGTTCTTTTCAACAAAACCTGTTGCACAACGAAGAAGTTATTTGTCGTAACGAAACATTAAAACGGACTATAAATATTATAACCAACTCTAACCTTCATCGCCTTATATCAGACAGGAATGCTATGGATTAATAAATATAAATGAGATTCTTTTGAAAGGTTTTTACCTTCTGACAAATAATATGATTCATAGTTTGGTAATGAAGAACTAAAAAACGGAAGAGGCAGACTACCATTGACGAGAAGAGTCCATAGAAGCCGATTCATATATTTTTCATAACATTTTTGTAGAACGGCTTACCTTTGCCATAATTTGACCCCAGTCTACCCCATTGAACATAATAAATAATTGCCATTACCCAGGCCACTGCAGACTACAAAAATTAATGAGAACATCGCATGTGTACCATTAACATCCGAACCATTACTTAAGCCTACTGCAATACGCATTGTAACTGGCATGCATCCGGTTAAACCACAGAATACATAATGGTTAAACTAACAGTGAACCGTGTAGATCCTTTCTATTGGGCACTGGCTGTACTGCATGGCACAGTTAGGCAGCTACACAGCACACCAAGTATAGTGCGTGCGCGCATCGTAACAAACGTTCATCCTTCAGGGTTGATGTAACAGCCAGTGAGGCGTGAATCTCGTATAACTTACAGACTAACTAATAGTTATTACAATTTATTTAGTAACTAAATGCTTGCTACATCTTGAAACAAAGTGGTTCATTAAAATTCCTACATTTATGCCATAACCAGCTTTCGGCCGCGACTTTTGACATTCGTGAAAATCTTTAGGGAACCTTTCCTCCTGGTTAAAACCAGGATAATCTAAATATATAAAAGGCAAAGGTGACCGACTGATCTATCAACGCACACCTCAAACTATTGGACGATATATATTGGACGGATCTAGCAGAATAGTTATTAGGACGTAGACCAGGGGTCTCCAAACTACGGCCCGCGGGCCATTTCTAGCCGCGGGTTATTTACTGTATGTTGGTACGATAAGCTAGCTAGGTTCTGGCCCTTGGGGCTTCGTGGAGGAGTTAGTCTGGCCCTTAGGCTAAAAAGTTTGGCGACCCATGACGTAGACGATGACATCTGCAAAGAAAGGATTTTGGAAAATTCAAGCCCCAAGGGGACGAAATAAGGGTTTGAAAGTATAAAAATCTGTCAGTTTTGAAGTAAGTAGGAGACGTCAGTATGTTTTTAGATTGGAAACCGGAGCGGAAACAAAAACGGGATAGGGATTTATATCACTGGAATCTGGACCCAATTTTGATTGAACCCAGTGATTCAATACGTGACGGGAAAATACCTCGGACGGGACGGCGACGTGCTATGCACTATGCATTTCGTCCCGTCCGTGTTCTCGTCAAGTGTATTTGTTACTATATTTTTATATGCAACGACGATATGTCATGAAATCGCCCCGTTCCGGCTGGCACGTGAAAAAAACTCGTCACTCGTCTCGTCACCTACAATAAGCAATATTTGATAAGCTGTATAACACATTATATTAAAAGCTGTATAACACATTATGTAGACAACGGATTGTGATTTATATCACTGCCATTTGCTTCTTTAAACAGTATTATTTATACAGTACTTTATACAGATCACACAAATGAGACATTTCATAATCTAGACAGTTTTTGAAACTATGTAATGTAATGTCACGGGTAATGTAACTTTTAAAAGTTTATTTAAAGTGGGGTGAAACTGGAAACCAGCAAAATGTGGGTCCAAATGAGAATGTAGGTCGAAAAGGTGGATCCAAATAGGAATAAATGCACAACTCGTGTGTGGGACGATCCTTGCTATACCATACTAAATCATAATAATTTACCAACAGTCCATTGATTGAATAATTATCTCAAATCAGAAAGTACGTAGCTGTGGGCTAAGAGAACCTATTTTATTAGTTATTCAAGAGATCAATATGAGGACAACTACTATTATAACGAGGTTGTTAAACAGGGTGTAAAAATAAAATAATACCAGGTATGTATAATCAAAAAATAAGTTTTTGATTTATTATAATTAAAAGGTATTTTTTATATTTCTCTGTAGGTACTAGATCAGATATAAGTAAGATGATCTTTATATTCACCATGTATTTTCTTTGTTTCAGTACAGAAGTACCTATAAAAAATTGGTATGTAAGTAAGTATATTTTTTGGGTTTTTTACAATATAGTTATTATCTTGATAAGTAAACTATTAAGGGGGCGTAGGTACAACGCTGAAGAAATTTTCATACTTAGTCGATCGATATTATCAAAATTATAAAAACATTAGCGTTTTTAATTGATTACTAATAAACCATTTCTTACTATGGAAAACTATTAATTTAGCTAGATAAGGTTTTTTTATTATAGTTCATAATTATAAGTTTATTAATGGTTCGCACAGCATTGAAAAACTACAAAATTGGAGATCACTTTGCGATTTTTTTCTATCGAGAAAAGTTTAAGCTTATCATATTGTTTCTGTCAATCACATAACTGAGTAGGACTTATAAATATCTACATAATTATTAATTAAGTAGGTACACATTCAGAGTGTATTCGTCTAAGAACTAATTTTTATGAACTAACTTTCATTCTACATCACTGGCATACAAACGTAGCTACTTTGGCCATTAGTGTTTATTTCAATATCATGCTATTATGGTGTTATGACTTATGATGAGTCACAGGGGAAACGTAAACTTAAATTTTAGCACTATTATGTAGGTTAAATGTCGCTATGTAAGTATTGGTAGGTACCTACTTTGTTTGGATTTACTTTTTTGAAGCTAACCTAGTACCACCTACCTACGACCACAGATACAACCTTACAATATCGAACACAATAATGTTTTTTTTGGGAAATGTTTGACGATAAAATAAACACAACACTTTAATGGTTACATAAATAATAATATATTAAATAAAATACATAATAATTAGATTTGACACTAACTGCATAAGTATAAATTGTAAAGTCCTAAATATAAATAACTACTACATGGTCCTCGTAATAAATTGTTATTCTGATTTCAAGTTTCGTACGCGAAGACATTTAAAGGCAAAAAGAAACGTCACCAAGTCATTGGGTAACAGGCGAGGCTACGCCTAAAAAGGTAAAGCAAGTGTTCTCAATATGAACATAATGTGTTGGAGTCAAGGTGTACGACCTACAAGCAATATCAGATTGAGCGCACTCGGAACAGACAATGTCAGCAAATCGTAGACCGAACGCGGTAATGATTCACTCTACAGTTAGATGTCAACGCACTTCACTTTTGTTGCATTGAGTAGCTAGCGACGCGGGCGCAAGCCGGGTGCGCCACAGACTAAAGCTCTGCAATGAAAGAGGACCCGGAGGCGAACGGCCGAGCCCACCAGAAATAGCACCCGGCAGCACAGGGATGCCCCAATGACGAATTTCGAAATGGCCCACACTAAGCTTTGTTCAAACACAATGAGAATTGGGTTTAAAATAACTTCTCGGCACCGCGATATTGTTGCTTTAGTATGAAACTTTTCCAATAATCCACAAGTTGAATCAACTTTTAACAACTTTTCCACAAAACTTAAAAAACATACTGCTCTATCTTGTAAGGAGTCTGGTGAATGTCTGAAGGTGAAAACAAAATTATAAAACTTGATGCCACAACGCTGCCAAATTTCAAGATGGCACATTGGGATGTGCGTACCAAATTGGAACATTGCCAGTATTTGGTAGCTGCTGTAGTTGTATGCATAATAATAATAACAACTCACTATTAAACGTGTCAGATACTTTATGCCAGAGTAGTAACTTCAATTAAAAAAACAGCTTTAGTTAATTTAATTACTTTATCTTATTACTTGATAATACAATCTATTGATGATTATAATCCATAAACATTTAAAGAAACAAAATTAAAAAAGTATTTACAAAGCATAATTCTTACAAGTAATTTTAGCAGTAAAGATATTACAAGTAGTAAAAATGTTGGTCTGGCCTCACAAAATAATTTATTAAAAAAACCTGTCTAATATCTATCTATCAAAGATAAAAATCAGCAGTAGATGTGATAAAAAATAGGGATCTAAATCATACATAAGTAAGTACTTTATTATTCCTGTAAAATTTTAATGTACCATCACAGAATACATAATAGTACAATTATGTGTACTGCTGTGACACAATATCTAAGCAAAGCCATGCAACGCTAACATAATCTATTGGTTGAAATTTTAGTTTCTATCAAAAACTACACAGATTAAAAGCAAGTTTAAATATTTTTTAAGTATTTCTAAGAATCCCTTTGTTATTTTAATAGGCTCATAATTGTTTTCTTCTAGTGTGAATACCAAAAATACAACATAGGGTCATTTACACAGCTTTCTGATAGCACCTATGTTTTGGTTTAATTTAAAAATGGACCAGAATCTGACACCTCAGTTATCTGAAAAATATATAGTTAGTGAAACTGGCCCTAAAAGATTATTCAATTTGAAGGCAATTTAGTGTTAAAACATCTGCGATGATACAACTATCATTGAAGTCTGAGAAATTACCAGAAAAATAAGAGCTTGCATGGGCACCGAGGACAGTTTTAACTAGAAAATTACTAGAACTTATTCTATGGGTACAAACTTTGGTTACTTCTTATTTAACACCAATATAAGTAACCCATAGGTTTTTGTTTATATTGAAATATGCAACATAAATGGCCATAGGTTTATTTAGTAAACTTAAGATTTTGTTGACTTGGAAATTTGGTTGATTTTGGACCTTAGCCCTTAGTATTAGATATAAATCACAGCATAATAGTCATAATACCTTCATGTGTTCATGAGGTTTCTTAACATTTGAGAAAGATATTTTAGTTAATGAAATCCTAAAAGCTAGAATAAATCAATGTAGGTGTACAAACATATTTTATTATCATTTCATGGATACCAATAGGTATCCTATCAAAGAGCAAGATACACTCTAGGAGTTAGCAAGACCTACTTAATGATTTTTTTCTGTAAATCTATTACCTACTTACACATTACACAAGGTTATGAAGACTTCATAGTTGACAGGATATAAAGAAAAAAAACCAAAGGTTATAAACAAGTTATTGAACCAATCAGGTCAAAACTCAGAAACAAAGGTTGGTGGAGTTGTTGTTTAAATTATATGAGATATGGAGCCGTTTGAATAAAACTAAAGCATTGCTTTTTGCTTCTATTATTTGAAATAAATGCATCGAATTTGATAAAAATTTAAGTCATTATTTACATATAAAATCCGAAGCATTTGCTGCAAATAATAGGAGCAAAAGGCAATGTTTTAGTTTTATTCAATTGATCCATGGAAAGTTTCCAAAACATCCTGAATATGTAGTAAATTTACCTAGAAGAATATAGTAAAAATAATGAAATGTTAAATTTTAAACCACTTAGCACATACTCTATATATATCTGACTTTATTTTGGTTAGGACGAAGATTTGGGTTATTAACATAATAACAGCTGGAAAAGCTAAATTGTTTTTATTTTTTACGTCTAATGAACAAAAAACAAAGACAATCTTTGTGAACAAAGGGCTGTCAGTGCTAATCTAATGAAAATAATTTTCAAAACGTCACGGTCACGATGATTTTAAATTATTATTAAATTGTAAAATACTTACATTACCAGTCGAGAAATTATCGCCGATATCATATTAATATTTACATGAAAACTCACTCTAGATAATCACAAAAGTAAACATGACAAAAAAACACAACCGCTTGGTGAAAACTGAAAAGTCTAATCCGCCATGTTGTTGTTGAAAATTGACTGATGTTTTGAGTAGTAGTAGTTTTATTCGTCCTTTTCAGGACTGGCGAAGGTCTAAGCCATACTGCCAGTTCTTGAGTCTGATGTTTTGATCACGTGACCGACCACCGACTCCCCCACCAGTCGTGACCATGCTAAAGTACCCTACTCACGATTCATCTCAACCACAATCTGCTGCTGACACAATTTGTTGAAGTCGTGGTTGGCTATGATCTACTCACGTTGCAGCAGCACTCACATCACAATTTCATTATGCGATTGTACGCCACAAAGCGTGTACGTGTTCGTTGTTGTTCGTAATGGGGTCCACCGAAACTTTCAAAATTTCAAAAATCATGTATTGTTGCTTCCTGCCTTTCTAGTGTCTAATTTCAAAATCTATCGCAATCGCTTTCAGGATGAAACACATTGATGCTTCTATTTGGCACAAATAAAAACTTACCAAAGAAATTCAGCAATGTGTCGGATCCAACTGTCAAATGAAAGAGATTGCGATCGATTTTTAAATTAGACAATTAGCCCCCGATGTTTTTGGCGCCATTTTGTCGAGTTCGGTTTGGTGTCTATTTTAATTATTCTCAAATTGATTCATAGTAGATATTGTGTCTTAAAATTGGTGCAGTTATATGGTACAAGTGTCTACGCAACTGAACAATATGTGGGATAATTGAAATAGGCGCGATCTTGGTTGTGTGAAGCTGAGACTTTTATTGAAGTGGTGGCTTCCTCGGCAGAACTAACCGAGTAAACTGTCTTGATATACTTGGTGCCAAATGCTCCAAGCAGCATTGGAATGCGATGCACCCGCATTCTAATGAAAAATTAAACAATATCTACCACTGAACTATTTAACACTTGACACTGGCAAAAATTACTTCCATGAGGAAAGTAGATTGCCATAACAAAAAAAAGAAGAAGAATTAGCCCCGTGGGGCTCTATCAGCTAAAAACATTGAAGTTCATGTTAACTGTGTTTTGACAGATGTATGTGATACATTGCTACCTCGTCTTGGCACAAATAACAACTTAACAAAGAAAAATAGCAATGTATCACATACATCTGTCAAAACACAGTTAACATGAACTTCAATGTTTTTAGCTGATACCGCCGCTGGTCGATTCTAGAAGAATCCTTAATGATTCTTGGCGCATAGATTTATTTATATTATTTTATTTTATTTTGTCCCACAGATGCGACAAATCTTTATATATTTTAAATATTTGGGACCACACCCTTTTTTCTTTATTCATTTTTTCTACGCAGTCTAAACTACGGCACGAGCGCGACTGAAGCTTAGATTGCTTCAAGCACACTACGCACGATTCAACTCGCTCGCAATCTGCTGAGTCAATTTGCAGATTGCTAGCGCACGTGATTCAACACACAGCAAGTTAAGCCACGCCCCCAACTCGACTACTACTGACGATTCAATCTGTCAACTCTCAGCAGATTCGGCCAGCAAGTTGAAAAAGAAATTGAATCGTGAGTAGGGTACTTAATCAATATGACTAGTGATTGGCTGTGGTCCGCATGGCGATAATATCGATATTATCGCGATAGCAGCCTAGCCGGTCCGCATTAACGTTAGCGCGTTTACAATATTTAGCGTGACGTCACTCATGCCATCAAACGCATAGGTAACGCCATCTCTTAGTTCACTTTCTTAGAGCTCTAAGTTCACTTTTAAAGCTTTGCTGTGCTCAAAAGTGTCAATATGTCAAAATAATAGGAATGAGATTCTTCTGAGGGAATGAGATAAGACACACACACACACACACACACGACATTTGTCCTCCAAGCATTTGATTTGATTTTAAATTCAGTTTAACGATTTGTGTTGTTTTTATTATTCTGGTTCAGATTAAATCAATTCAATTAAAGAATAATGTAATTACTTCCATACATATGAATAGGGTTCTGTAGTCAGGTCAACAAGGAACCCTTATAGTTTCACTATGTCCGTATGTCCGTCCGGCCGTCCACGGCTTTGCTCAGAGGCCCTAAGTACTAGAAAGCTGTAATTTTAGCATGAATGTGTATATTAATAACGCCGAAAAAGTGGTAGAAAATAATCTCGAAAAATATTTTTTTTGTGTGTACCTCCCCTAATTGTAACGTGGGGGATGAAAATTTTCTCATCAATCTCATAGTGTGTGTTGTCGTTGGATAGGTCTTACAAAATCTTAATAAACTACTTTTTGAATCAGATATCCGTTTACAAAATATTAAGCTTTAAAGTGCATGTTAATGTCAAGCTTTGTCGTTAGCATTTCAGAACGTTGTACCTATATAACCTCAAAAAGTGGCGGATCTCCGGCCCACATGCTTTTGTAAATAATTCAGCCGGGAAGCCGTCACAATCGTAACGAAACCTAAAATATGAAAGTATATCATCGGTACATTACTTCTATGTGGTTTTAGAAAGGAATTAAGCAAGTGGCACGGACGTCTGCATGCTCACTATTGTGTACAGTGCCTTATTTAAAAATATTAACAGAGACATCTAGCGGACCTACAGAGAACCAGCACGCAAAGTCGCAAATGATGGCCGTGTTGTAGTGTGTGTGGACTAATGTCACGATAATGCAATGACTACTAAATAAAGATGGTGTTTCGCTGCTAAGAAAAGAACCTAGCTGATACTCTTCTTTGACTTAGTTGTGTTATACATGTTCAGCCAGCTGGCCGCCGAGTAGATTTTTGGTACATAACGAAACGAAACGAACGTAGTTTCCCTTCGATCAACGAAGAGAGTGACGTGTTAGCGTTTTGTGCAGTTTCTGACGTTTGTTTTGTGTAGTTTTAAAGTGAATATGTGATTGTGTAGTTCGTTATGGCCTATAAATACCGTGAAGATTTAGTTGGCAAACGATTTCTATCTGTGAGTAGTGTAACGAAAATTAATGTGAATAAAGTTACTGAATGGGGATGGAAAGCTGGTGTTATCAGGGCAGCATCACTCAAAGATAACAAGAACAAGGAGCTTCAGGTAAAATTGGTATTTTTACATTGACTTAAATATTACTTTTTGAAGATATTTGAGTATTTAAGAAACAGTTTAATTCATAATACCTTGTCGTTGTCGTTCCGTGTTTTGATTAGAAACTTATTCCGATAAGATTGCTTGCTTAGGCATACCTTAGTACCTTGATCTATCTAGCTACTGAAGAAAGACTGAAGCAGATATTTTTATTATGTACTCAATTCATACTTGATCTTCATCCACTGTACCTATCCTATTTTATACATTCCTGGCTTTATTCCATAATTCCAATGTTTGGAGTAGGTAGGTACTTATTATTTATTTATTATTATTATAAGCTCAGATCAAATTTATTTGGTCTTAGCTTTGACATACGGAGCCGAAACGTGGACGCTCACTGTAGGGCTGGTCCACAAATTTAAAGTCGCGCAGCGAGCTATGGAAAGGCTTTGCTCGGAGTTTCTCTAAGAGGTCGGGTCCGGAACTAGGTGATCCGACAGAGAACTAAAGTGATCGACACAGCCCACCAGATTAGCAAGCTTAAGTGGCACTGGGCCGGCCATATTAGCCGTAGAACCGATGGCCGCTGGGGCAGACGAGTTCTTGAGTGGAGACCGCGCGTATCGGCAAACGTAGTGTGGGACGCCCTCAGACAAGGTGGAGCGACGATCTTTGCAAGGTGGCTGGCAAAAACTGGATGAGAGTAGCCGGGGTCGTGCTCGGTGGCGTGCACTTGGGGAGGCCTATGTTCAGCAGTGGACGATGATAGGCTGATGATGATATAGTATAATTAACTGAAATATAGTACGATATTATATAATATAGTATGATACTATATAATATAGTACGATACTTAATAATTGCGTAAAAATATGCATCTACCCACCTTTTTTGGAAAGGCGAGCTCGTCTCGTCTCGTCATCATGCTGTCTGTCACCCACCAGTCACCAAGCTAGCTAGTAGCGGTAAATACTCTTGGCTAGCTAGCTTATAGCTTGGTGACTGGCGACAGCAGCTCGTCTCGTCGCGTCGTCATGCTGTCGTCAGTAGTCACCAAGCTAGCTAGCTTATAGCCTGGTGTGGTGACAGCATGACGACGAGACGAGACGAGCTTGCTCGACTCAAAAGCGGTGACGAAGTTCGAACAAGCGAAATGTCTATGACATTGTTACATCCCATCCCAACGACAACTATTATTAGGTAGGTATCTTTATTTGTAAAAAAATGTTGTAGACAACATTTTTGTGCATTGACACCACTAGTATTTTTTGTATGGCCTTTAAAAAAGCCTTTCACCTGCCTTTTTACGTGACGGACGCGATGTATAGGTAAAGCCCGATTCAAACTTCATGACTTCTATGAACATCGCGCGAGACGATGTACAGAATACAAGTTCGATGTAATTGTATGATTGACAGAGACATGTGGTGGGTCACGGCTACGCGCATAGTGACTAACTTCACCGAAGTCATAATCGGAAAGTTTCGACTTCGTTTACTGAAAGTGCGCCACCTGCGCAAAAAAGAGTGAACAGAGTAGGTACTTCACAACATTATGGGTAAACTGAACGACACGTATATTCGCAATTGAATACCCTGTCTACATGAACAAAAAAACCTTCTTAAAAAAACCCGAAAATTAAAAACAAAAACAGCTTCAAAATGAAATACCTCTAAAAAGTAAGAAATAATCTTCAAATCACTAGATACACTAGGAATCAATTTTAATAAAACACGTCTATTAAAGTTGGGAGAAAAAAAAATAAAGTTGTCAAGGTAGTTCATCCAAAATCATAGTATTTTCAGGATTACTTGAGAACTACTGAACCGATTAGAAAAAAAATAGGACCATCTCGAGCATTACCCTTTTGAATGCAAAAACATTTTGAAAATCGGTTCACAATTCGAGAGATATACATAAAAAACAGTTGAATAGAGAACCTCCTTCTTTTTTGAAGTCGGTTAACAAGACATAGGCGACCATTACACACGTCAATCTGGTTTCAATCTGATCAAAACCGCTGATCGCAGCAGAATGATGGAATTTGATGCGGTTGGTTTGCGACGTTACACGGTCAATCCAGCAAGATCTGGATCGCTGTAGATCTTGATAGATTGTCAATCTACCACGATCTGATGTGGTTTTTGGTAGGGTTGCCAACTTCTTTGCATCAATTTTCGCGTGAAATCGATCGATGACCTGAATGGTACAAGTGTTCAACATGCCAGTCTACCACGCATGAGGTACCGGGTTCGATTCCCGGCCGAAATTAATTTGATGAATTTTAATTTCTGTGTATGTTTTAAAACAGTTACTATACTTTTCAATGTTTTGAAAAAATACTATTTACCTCGAAAAAAAGGTGCCAACCCTAAGCCAGACCAAGCCAGATTGACGTAGATTGACAATCCAGCTCAATCTGATCACGCCAGATCGCGCCAGATTGCGCTAGATCACAAACAACGTTACACATTCAATCTCTGTAAATCTTTGTCAATCTTTGTCAATCTGGCACGGTCTGGATTGTGTGTGTAATGGCTGCCATAACTTTTCGTCACCCGTACAGCCTTACCCCTCCTCACGAATGCCCACGATGACCAACAACAAATTACAGTTTAAAATCTGAAAACTTTTAAAGGTTTTCAAATAAAATTCTAATATAATTACCAAATATGATCAATTGCCAATTAGGCACAAAATTGGATGAAATCGAATGCACATGTCTGTGCACGGTGGGTTCAACGACCCCACTCTCACCGCGTTCGATGCACCGCACCGGCAACGACCGACCGTCCGCCGCCGCCGCCGCCGCCACCCAGCGTGCCGCGCCCGCCGCGCCCCGGTAAGCATCTTTCGACTCGCTATCGCTAGGTCTTTCGGCCGAACGAACGAAAGTCGTGTCTGAATTTTATTGTCTGATGCACTGGTGTGCTGGGTCCACAAAAAAGGGGAACCGTTGACCATCTAAAATAAATAAACCTACCTATGCCTAACAAATAGTTAGTGCATTAGGCACTTTCAAAATCATATAAAAAGTAGGGTTAAATTAAATGCGTTAACGTAGTACCTACTTACTCCAAGAAAAATTGTGTGGAATGGACATACAATTACATAAGGCACATACAAAGGTATAAGTATTTGCTAACCAGCGTTTTAAAATGACAAATTAATACATTTTTACTTGGCAAAATTCGTAGCTGCCTTTACAAAATCGCACATTTTTACTAATAACTGTAAATATTAAAAAAACCAAACATTAGGTCTATCTTAAAGTTACGGTGTAGCAAGTAGTAACGGCCACGTCGAAAGTGTTTGATTAAGGAATAATGAGACCTCATTATCGGCAGAACTTTGATCTTCTTGTCGATTGTTACTAGGTAATGAATAAAATTAACCTATTTTAGCGATATTACGATAACCGAGTAGGTACTGGAACAAGAAAGAAATTTAAGATTTCTGATTTATATACGTACCACCACACCACTACCATACTACTGTGTCATTATTAATATGCAATAAGTATGCAATACAGACAGAATACAAGCAATACAAGGCTAAAGTGAAGTACGAGTAATGTCGATTGTAGATATGTCGCAGCCAATAGTTTAATCAGTCGTTCAATTAATTGCCTAGCCTTTTCATTTAACGGCACCGGCGCGGCGCTTCTCAATCAGCGACCTAAATGATATCTAGCTATCTAATTAGATGGCTAGTCAAATGACTTGGTTCAATGACGTTTAATTACTTGCCTAGCCAAGACATTGAAATATAGTAATATAGTTCCGTTTTCTTTCTGTCACCTAGACTCTAGGTCCAATGGAAGTCCAATGCTCTTGGACCAATGCTCACAAGAGCATTGAACCGGACTTTCAAAGGTAGCGGGTTCGATTCCCGTCCGAGAATATAATCTGGTGCGAGTCGTTTTTTTCTAGTATATTATTTAGTAATTTATTGTTTGTTAGGCGATAAGTGGGTATACATACAATGATACTGTCACAAGTTTAAATGTGAGTTTGATTTGTGTTTTTACTGCCTAAGCATCTATTTGATTTGATTAAATCAAGCGTCACTTGGCGGAAGTCACAATCCATTGTGTAAAGAGAAATATATGTAGCTTACTACCTCAAAAAGTATAATGCAAGATGTACTGCCCGCCCGCCCGTTAAAAAATGCACATGCACTCCACAAAATATCAGTGCACAATACCTGCTAAATGCAGGCAGTAAGCTACTTATGGTTCTCTTTTCACAATGCCTAAGCATCTGCCAGCCCGTTAATTAAATGTTGTATTAGACGCATTGGCTAAATGTCTGTTCGAATAAATGACTAGGCCGTTAATTGAGTGGCTGGTTAAACCAGGTGGCTGCATCAACTTCAATCAGCTGTTATGTAGTCGGCCATGATATTCACAAACAAATAGGGAGTAAATAGACAAAACCCTTCTATGTATAACTTTATTAAAGGTATAAATAGCGTTTGTTGCTATTGATCGATTGTAAATATTGATTGTCAAGAAATTCCTTATAACAAACTTATATGCCTTCTCTAACTTTTTATGAATAAACGGCTAGTCTCACTGATCACTATTTTTTTTAATATCAGAAAAAGCCTCGAATTTACGAGCAGCCTAAGAGCTTGTTACATCGTCCAGCAGCCCCCCCTAGCATGACCACTGAAGCACGATATGTATCGCGTGATATAGCGTTTTATCGACACTCAACTGTTAAAATCTATTGTCTTTTGTTAGTTATACGTGATAAATCGTGTTTCGGTGGTCATGCTACGGGTACAGATGAATAACTATTAGTTCGTCCGCGAATTTCATCTTCCAGTCGTCTGAGTCTGTGATGCATTGTGCAGACAGTTACTGCCACCGCCACTGGCATCACGGAACAGCCAGGCCTAGACAGCCACACAAAACATTCAAAATCAAATGACATGACAAAGGCCAACTCGCTCCGTGATGCGTCCGTGCATATCTCGCCGTTTATAAATAACATCTTGCTTGTACCATTGCGTTCTCTGTTCTCTCCCACCGAGTGAGCAACGCCAGACCAACTTCAACATAGCTACGACGTGGGGATATTTGTTTATATTGCCTATATGTATGTATACAGTGCTAAAACTCGTTTCTCTTGAAATGCGAGTTAGCGTTCTCGATGCTGGTCTAGGTGGCTGCTTTTTACATTTTTATTATGAACTAAATTATGACGTCAGTAAATGGCAGGCGAATTTTGCTGAACCACATATTGTCCACCAGTCGGCGCAGTACCGCTCAGTAGCAGTATATGGTCGCGCTATAGCCCTATATAGCTATATAGCCCTCTATTATACATTATGTATAGAGGGCTATGGTTATATTCACCTAGAAGTTGCCTCTCTTTCTATCGCGTACTCTCATCTCTTCTGACGACGTTAGGGTGTTAGTCTTTTTTTTAATTGAACTGATTCATGGGGAAAATAATATTTCAGCCATTTTGAAAAATGATCACAAATGTCACAAAAACGCGAAGTCTACAGTTCTACAGAGCCACTAGTATATTAGTGGGTAGTATTAACAGCAGCAAGGCACCTAGGCACAGAATACATAATAATATGAGTAGGTATTATTTGTGTGCCTAGGGGAACAGATAGAATACAAAATGATGCTTAAAAGCATATTCAAAGCTGTAATTATGTTGCTTCATATTAGTGAAGGCTCAATGGTCGAGCTCTAATTAATGCCTACTGTCAGAGGAGACACCTCGGTTCCAGGCCCGGGTCGCAAAAAATTCGATAGAGCTCTGAGGGTTCAAGGGTCGGGATATTTATATAAAATGACGTATGTTGCGTACGTACGCCAAATTGTACGCCTAGCCTTTTAACCACGCTGTTTATAAGTAGAAAATATTTTAAAGGTCACCCCAAAAATATATCAATGACATACTAATACCTATCTATGCGCCTTTATATACTAAGTTCTCAAAACTTATCAGGCTACCTATTAAATCAAAATAAACACCTGTCCGACATGCTGAATGTCATATAATACAAACACAATAAACAAAAAAGTTACACATAATACAAACACAATAATCGATAAGCATTATGAATAACGTAGTAGAGTAACGATAGACCTTTGATAATCTTATTCTTTAATATAATTCCTACTAATAACTAACCCATTTTGATTCAAGACTGTGAATAAAGTAAAACAAACGAGACCCTAGAAACATCATTATAAATTAAATATCTGTTTTATTTTAATTTAATTATTTATTTTTAAAGTGAATATATAACTAAATATTCTGTTAATATTTCAAGCGTCTACTTGTTGCCGTTATCAATATCGAGCAAAAAAATCACGTTTGTTGTATGGGAGCACCCTTAAATATTTATTTTATTCAGTTGTTTAGTATTTGTTGTTATAGCGGCAACAGAAATACATCATCTGAGAAACTTTCAACTGTCTAACTATCACGGTTCATGAGATACAGCCTGGCGACAGACGGACAGACAGACAGACGGTCGGACAGCGGAGTCTTAGTAATAGGGTCCCGTTTAACCCTTTGGGTACTGAACCCTAAAAAAGAAAAACCTTCAAAAAACCTGAAAACAAAAACAGCTTCAAAATTAAATACCTCTAAAAAGCAAGAAATAATATTCAAATCATTAGTTACGCAAATCAATATTAATAAAACACGTCTTATGAGGACGGGTGGGGCTTTTTTTAATTCTAAAAGCCCAACTTGTACTTTGAGTAGGACATGTTATTTTAGACACCATTCCCTACTACAACCTATGCCAAAAACACTAATTATTTCCCCTATTTTGCCTTCGTTCGGTGGCTTAATGCCGAAAAGACCAAGAGTACATTTCGCCTACTGTAGGCTTTTGTTTTTGAATGTATAGGCGATGTGAAAAATAAAAATGCAGAACTAAGTCATAAATTGTTTATGTTATTCATATGGACAGCAAATTAAATGGAAAAGAAAAGCCAGTACGGTAAAATTAACACAAAGAAGTTTAACAACAGTTTCGCTATAATGGACTAATGTGCTTATCTGAGAAGTGACATTGTCTGTCTATCTTCAATAAGTAGTTCATCACATAACCATAGATATAATAATATATTTATTATAGTACCCTATGTAAACAGACAGGTTAACATTAAAAGATAGAAAATAAATTTTATACCTAGTCCCGACAGTTTGGGTTCTTGTCACTATATAGGAAAAATATGCACTTGTCAATTTTTGTTTTAGTAGATTTGAGTGTTCGACATAATGTGTAGTAGTCACTTTAAGTTCTAGGCAAATACCAAATGTAGCAAATTGTTTTCTAGACAGCCCAAGACCGACCCGTGTTGTCAGTGTTGTACTTGTCTGTCGTTGCTTCTACGTTTTTTGCCGCTTGCCGGCCGACCGTATCTGATTCACTGAAACGATAATAAAATAATTGGAAAAACTCAACCTTCGATTATTCAACCGACACAGTCAAAACATGAACGACACGATAAATTAAAATGAAATCGGTTTTGTATAGAATCTAAGCATTACGTAAACTGCGATAGATGCAGTCTGCAGAAAGCTGTCCCTTTATCTTTCAACTAGGTACCTACTTGTTCATTTGTTTTGCTATTTTGCATCGTCCAAATTGACTTCCTTTCCCAAATTGTTTGTAAATCGAAATAGAAAACGTTGCTACTATCTAACCATCATACAGCTGATTCCGCGTTGTGCAAGTGGCGTGTAGCACAAAGATCGCTAGGGCGTGAGGGGGGTAACTAGGTCGGCAGGGCGCGGGGGGAGCCCTTAGGCCACTTAACAAGCGGCTCGAGCTCGGGGAAAGCGAGGTTGTCTCTTGAAATTTTTGTTGGTTTACTCTACACTGGTGTCTGCGAATTGATGACATTCTAGTAGAAAACTTATCGAAATCAGTTTGGTATGACCAACGAGAGATAAAGTAATCCCACGCGGCTACCGGTAGCCGGATAACAATGAAATATCTATTGTGTCTTATTTTCCTGGAGTTAAAAGGTTAAAGAAAAATTCCAATAACAATGCAAGGAGCGAGTGTAAGGCGAATAATCGAACGCATTTTGATTGAGAGTATCTATCCACATTTTTAAGAATTCTTGCTCATTTCTCAAGAAACCAATAACAAAACTTGTATGTCTACATACGAGTAGGAAAATAAATAATTGTATCATCTATCTATGCAAAAAGGGCTCAGTGACTTTCACCTGACGTATGTACACCCTACGCGCATGTGAGACGCGCTGTTGTTGAACTAAAAACCACAAGTAGATAGTAAAATAATTTTAAAACCCGTTAGGCTGCGTTCAGACGATAAAACACGACCCGAACTCGAACGCGAACTCAACTCATCTCAAACTCAACTAAACCGCAGCCCACTCCTTGAAATGCATAGCTTACAATTATAGCTTACAATTCAAACTAAAGAACAAAAATGGCAAAATTGTGATTTGAGTATTCAGCTCTATGAAAGAATAAGAATATTAGGAGTATTCTGAAGTAATGAACTCCAAAAGACAAGGAAACACATGAAATTGAAACAATGAAAATAAAGAAGAAAGATAATTAAAGAAAGACTAAAATTATCATTGCACAGTTTGCACACACACACACGGCCTTACCACAAAAGATTTAATACACTGTTTAATTTAGACACTGTTTAAATGTGATACCGTCTCTTTCAAATCATATTGTCAAAAAAGTGACAGCATCAATTTAAACAGTGTCTAAGTTAAACACTTGTTGAACAGTGTTTTAAAATCTTTTGTGGCTAGGCCGACAATGTTTACGTCTCAAGGTGCTCAGTGTGACCTCGATCAAGCCCTTTGAAACTTGTGAGGCCTCTGTGCGCAGTGCCATCGACAAAAATAACAAACTCGTTCTCATGACAACGTTTGTACTGAAAATCAAACAGACAGTAATAATATAGTCACAGTATGTGATTTGAGAATTTGGAAATAAATTGCATAGTTTTGTTATTTCTACAAATGACTAGTTGACGTCGATTTAGTTTAGACAGACGTATTCAACTATTCAGTATTTTCGAAATGGCCTAGCTAGGCTGACACAACTAAACAACTTTTCTTTCTTTCATTCAATAAGCAATACGCCAATGAAACCAAACGGCGATGAATCATGGAAAAAACTTCTGCTATTTACATGAATGCACCTATACGCTAGTTTCATTTAAATTTATACATTATTGAACAAGTTAATTTAGAATTCGTTCAAGAACTAATAGTGATAGATAATAATATCTGATAACTGATAAGGTTTTCCTCAGAACAGCTGGTCTTTCTTGCATGATCATGTGGTATAAAGTTTTTTTATGCAAAGAATGTAAGTATCTTTTTTCATCACAATGTTCAATATCACTAGCATTAATTTGATACAAATTCAACTCTTTAGCGAGTACTTCTTTGTCAGTTTCATAAAGGTGCATTGCGTTTACCTGGTTTGTGAAACGTGATTCATTCTGTGTTAAGTGACACACACAGTGTGACCTTATGAGCCTATGGATTATTCCATTGTCCCTTCCATTTAATTTTTAATACTTATTCTGAAAAAAAAAAATGAGTTGAACTGAATATAGTCAGGCACACAGTTTTGTCAGGCATCTTCATAATAATCTGTATGAGTGAGCGAGATGGATATCTGCGCTGGAACACATCGCAAATGTTACGGGCTTAGCATCTGATGAACGAGGAAGATTGGAAATAGCTTACCTCCCAAATTGCAGACGACCTAAATACTCTACGTATTTCGATTTTGCTCCTAATCTTAAAGCAAGTTGTAGTACTTAATATTTCTTATGCTACTTTTAAATAATTTTCATTTTTGATTCGGATATTTACGCATAAGTATTTTGATATAATTTTGATTTGGATAATAACACTTCGGTCGGCGTTTCCTTAAGATAACTGAACTAAACTAATAGTTAACTGAATCTGACTGAACGGTGATGATAAGGCATAAGGCATTATATATTTTTAATTCGTCATCACGAAACAAGAAACGTAACAACAACATTTCTTGAGTTTCTGTGATGGGAACATGTTTGCCACCAACGATAACAGTCAAGTCAAGACTCAAGGACAATTGTCGTGGGTATCGATTCCGTTTTGTATTCAGCAGAACTGTGCGACTTCGCCGCTGGTCACGCACCACTGTTACCTCCGTCCGTGGCTCGTTTGCCCTGCATTCTTATACTGGAAACCAGTTTCTTACGTAATGATAGCAATGTTCATACATAGGTACCTTGGAACATTTAGAAACCAAAGAAAACGCATTAAAACACAGTTATAAGGTGGGTAGCGTCTGCGTTACATTAAACACGACATTTTCAAGAATGTATAATTATGTATTATTTATAGTCAAGTTTAATAGTCAATTCCAAAAGTAATAGATAGAATTGATTGGCGGCAAACAAGTACACTGTACTCATTTACTGATAGTGAACTTCGCATATACATAAATAGTCGAGGTGTCAAAAGTCATCTGTTTCCACCAGTCATTGTTGGTCCTTATTGCACCGACGTTGATGAATTTAATTATTTCAATGAACGCTGAACAACCTGACGTAGCTCTGTAATCACAATGAACAATTGTAATAGCGTCGTTGAACGTTAGGAATCTTTGTCGACAAGCAGGAAGACTTGGGCACGCGACGTCTCGACTAACGGAGCGTGACGAGAGAAATTAACTGTTATTTATACCACGGCGAAGGCCCGTTTGAATAACCTGTTACAACATTGACGAAAGTATTTCGCCATCGATTTCAGATTACGCCAACCGCCGGCGCTAATGCCCCGTAATTTCACTTTGACAAGTTACTTTAGGCAAGGGTGCTTCGTAAATAACTTTTATTAACAAAGTTCACTTCTTTCAACTTTTTGCCTACTCACGCCTTATTCTTCGGATCGGAACATGTCAGGCATCTCAGCGAATATTTTGAATAACATTATGACATGAATGTGTATGAATGAACTGGATTACCGTAAATAGGAGCAGGCATGAACTTTCATAATTTCATTACTAAAATACGCGACAGTAATCTGATCAGTCTTGCTCCACACAATCAAACAATGTAGCATGTATAAAAGTATTTTGCGTGTGTTGTATGTTATGTACGTTCTTCAACATAAATAACATTAATCTACATTATGTAGCCAGTTTTGCCCATGTAAATAGTTCTTGGGATATAAAAACATCATTACTATTATCGCTTGGCCTTCGAATATTTTTTATGTTTATTCCACTACTTAGTTACAGCTCTTGATGTCGTCTACTTAAATAGTCTGTCAATAACTGACTCAATTCATAATAATCATAAGCAGCAGCACAAACGTGCTGCGTGTGTTCGGAAAGATGCATTTTTATCAGATTCAGAAACGATTTTATTAAACCTTGCTTAAATTGTTGTATTGACGTACCTACCTACTATTCTTCTTGTAAGTACAATTATTTAAAACTAAATGCATTGAATGTTTGAAGATAGCATAGCGTCAGATTTTTGTAGCACCATGACCAGCCATGACCGTAGACCTTGGGCGGTGAGCGGTCCAGAACCTCGCTTCAAAGGTTTCTTGCGATTTCACAACACCAGCGTCTGCGCACTTGAGACTTGATTTTTAAATTGTTGCTTCCAATCCAATCTGGGCTGTGATTTGTGACTATTATTTACTATTCGTCATTATTTAACTAATCAACACAAAATCTGAAGCTATTCGTTGTGTTAGTTAGACCAACATTAATAATTAATGTAGTAGCCCATTCTTAATCTTTGAACAGCTACCTATAGTTGAAATGGTTTTCAATTACTTTTTTAATTAATTTGTAATTGATGGTTTGGTTTGCTGTAGGTACCTGTTAAGTAGATATCGTAACGCTTTTTTAGTTAGACCAACTTTGCTTTTTACTTTTCAGTCAAATTTTTCAAAATCAAATTAAATTAAGTATTTTTGTGTGCTTAGATATTTCAGATTTATCTATTTTGAAATATAATAAACTTGTAATTACATAACACCTGTAATTTGTACCTAGCTAAAACGTTCGTGGCACAAGCATAGTCTGACTGAACTACCGAAGGTGGTACGACATGGCCCAGCACCGGCTGCGGCTGACGATCGCAATTACGCAAGGCCTGACAAGCCCTACTAATGAAACCCTGACTAATTAAATTTGCTGGATAACATACCTCACACTTGCTACACGATCACCTATGACTTACCTATATGATAGCTTATTCCCTTATTTTGAGATATTGAAAGAGAGAGAAGAGATTTTTTATTTTAGGGAATGATAATAATATGAATTAATAGATGAACGATCTAAACTGATAATTAAGATCAACTTAACGTGTTTTTACAAGAATTGTGTAAGGCTGTAAGTAAGCTTTCAATGTATTTTACCAAAGATTATTTAGAAAACTTATCCATTATTGTAAAAAACTTTGTACATTCTACGTACATCTTGGTAACAAACAGTAGCTGACAAAGCTACTGTTTTTCTTTCTTATCCTTTGTACAAAATATAATAGAAGCAAAGTTTCAAAATTCGATCAGTATGTTTAGGTAACAGTGACGACTAGACGTAACACTCGGCCTTCAAAACGAAACACTCCATTTAATACCACGACGCTTCAAGTAATTGATCTCATGTTACTCTTGGGGTCTCGAATTCTCGATAGTTTACGTAATGGATGTGATGTGAGACAAATCATTGAAATGGATGAGCGTATTCCTCATATTCTGTTGTTCTCGAAACTTGGCGATTAATTATTATAATGACGTACTATGCTATAGAGTTCTCAATTCCAAATGATTTTGGTTAACCTATTACCTATCTAGAGGTATTTCTTTATTGTCTATCTTGTGGTTACCTACTTTATTTATTTTATAAATATTTACGAAATGATTCGATCGAGGATTTGAATGGGCAGTGTTCGTCTACTTCTCGTATTCCTATCAATCACATAAAAGTAATTTTTCAAACTTCGTCTACTTTTTATCATAAATAAGAGATTTGGTCTTCATACCATCATTATTTATTTATCAATTGTTATGTTTAAATTGAGTTCCATCATCTAATTCTTCACTTTGTCGTAGATTTTTACTGCTCAGAGATTCTATCAGAGTGACAATGTTTATGTCTTATTGTTAGTCTCTGATATCAGTTTGACGATACTTTTATCATGCAACCGACTATAAATAGCAGACTATACTGTACTGTCATTAAATCGTACGTATTGTTTGTTATTTACTTGCCAAGGAACGTATTCAGCGCATTGTATTGCTATAATGATTTTCAGTGTATTGTTCTATCACGTTTTCTTTCTTCAATAGAAAATAGTCGACCGACACTATGAGAAGAGGGTAACAGCAATGTTTTGTGTGTTGTGCTTCTTTGCAACGATGTTATTATAAGAATAAGTATATTCTTATATGTATAAGTAGTACAAATATAAGAAAGTATAAGAATATAGATGTATGTTTTGTATTGCCTGCAGCAAATTCTGGAATTAGAAATTAACTTGTTTGTGAGAAGAAAGAATTCAAAAAATAAATCTGCAATTGCACGGGGTGTAAACGAAACGCTTCCAAAAAAGGCAGGTGGTAGAGTTGCTAAAACTGAACAACTTTCTCCAAGGAATATGTCAAATAACGAAAAAAAAAACATACTCCCATACAAAACGTATTGGTCAGCTGACCAACTTGTTATGGAAAGGCGAAAAGCAAAATCGTTTTTTGACCTATGTTCCTTGAAAAACGATTTTCAGTTTTAGCACAGTATAAATATTAGTATTTTTTCTAAGTTTTAGCAACTCTACCACCTGCCTTTTTTTCGGAAACGATGAACGTTGTCACTTTGAACTTTACTCGAAAGACGATAAAATTACTACCGTTGATGACCTTGTTTTTTATCATTTAATAGAAGATACGAACTTTTAAATTATAGCCAATCATTCCTTTAAGGAAATGTCATTGATATGATAAGTAGAGTACGTAGATAGATAGATGTAGGTATATGAAAATGTGTGGGACAATGACCGGCATCACTGTGCGTACAAAACAAGTTCAAGACCGATAGTCTCGCATAATAATTTGCACAATCGCACAATTTCTGTTTCGCAAATATTATCAAGGTCAATACACTGGGTGGGTGATGTTGAAAGAATATAACGATCTCTGTAATTATTAGGTCCAGAGAAAATTATTAAATTATGAAGTCGGTTAAAAATTGGCAGTAATTTATTTGATCATAATAACAGACTGACAAAATTCGATGTATTAGTATAGGAGCTATCTTAATCTATAAGGGAGCTATTTATCTCAAAAAGTAGAAATAATTACGTCTTCAAAAAATATTTGTTATCGATATACTACCTTTTATGAAAAAAGATCAGAAGGATTAAAATCTTCAAATTTTAAAATACTGAACATTCCTAAATCGGACTTATAATGAGATTTAAAGGTCATTAAGTTGGTCGTTATTTTTCAAATTTAAATGTTCCTAGAGAAGCTGGTAATAACTATAAACACATTATTGCATAAATTCCCTCTGCTGAGTGGTGCAGTGGTCAACATGCCGGTCTATCATCCAAGAGGTCCCGAGTTCGATTCCCGGTCAGGCAGAAATTGAAATGATGAATTTTAATTTCTGTGACGGGTCAGGGTGGTACTATGTATAATAAGTATATATTTAAAAAGTATATAAGTAGTATATCAACAGCTGTTGTCCAGCACCCATATTACAAGCTTTGCTTAGTTTGGGACTAGATGGCGCTGTGTGAAATTGTCCATGCAAAGCATTTATTTATTTTCAATGACGATTGTTTTCATTTAAACGCGCTTAACAATATGAGCACCTACTATAGTTGAGCAAGGCACTCATCCCAATGACTCTTGGATAGAGCGATTCTGCGAACGAGGTCAAGGGATTCAGACAACACGAGGAAAATCTTAAATTATCGTGTTGATAACTTGTTTTATGTTTATCTCGTCAACAGCTATTTACAGTCTACTACGGTAGGTATAGTCTGTCTGTTTATCCTCACTAAACTTGTCCTATTTAGTAAACAGTTTTTGACAGTTGTCATACGCATACGTCTTTTAAGCTTAAATCGCTGGTTCAAAATATTTATTTATTTATTTACAATCGGAATTTAGGTAAAATGCAAGTATTAACGGCGTAAAATCAATTTTTCAATATGTTTTAACTAATCAATCAAATTGTCATTACGTAATAACTAATATCTTACGTATTCTATGTGTAGAAAACCATTTTGTTGTATTTTTGAAATGATTATTTAAATAAAGAGTTGTGTGGATTACCAAATAGGACAAGTAAGGATAAACAGACTAGGTACTTAGTACTTATTTTTTTTTATAAATTATTTGTTTGGGACGACAAATAAGCCGATCTGGATCTGATTATGTTGTCTGATATACCTATACCCGATGTGATAGTAAACACTCTAAGTAACATTGCAGTTCCTATCTTTAGATAAACATCTTAGATTATGTTGAATATTTATGCTCCATGATCGTTGTATTGTGTGAAAAGAGTAACAAGAACTTCAATTACAACTGTAACGAAGTAGTAAGCACCTTTTTCGGAGCTAGATATTATGTCTCCAAACGCCCGTAGTTTTCAATTTACACTACGGAGTTACAAGTGTACGTGTGCGTGTCGCCGAGCGCAAGCAAGTAATCGTCACGCTTGTGTAAATCGGTTTAGTGCTTCACTTTTGACAGAGCGCTTGTATGAAGACTATCTTTCTATACGTAATTATTCTGCGCGTAAATTATATTTGTCCAAACAATTATCACGGTGGTTTTGTTCGCGTTGGCGTGAGATCAAACATTGTTTACGCAATCGTTTATTTGCTGTGCCATTTCGGCCGAATGCAGTTGCTTGGTTATGCAACACTGTTGCCTAGTTGCTTTATGCACCTCGATAATTATTAAAGTACTAAGGAAAAATTGATTTTACGCCGTTAATACTTGCATTTTACCTAAATTCCGATACTAGCATTTGATTTTAAACACTTTCACTTTTCAAAGCTTTTTATATAGTTTGATTGCAAATAGGCACGTACATAGATACTTACTTACCTGCTTTCTCTTTCGAACTGTATAAAACACCATTATTTGGTAGCACACGTACTATTATTGTATTCTGTGGTAGCACTTATACAAGTAAGGGAGGTATTGACATAGCATCTGACATTGATATACCTCATTGGCATTTAAGTACCTAGTGATTTACAAATATTTCTTTATGAGTGTGGCTGTTCTGTTGTCTACCGTATCTACTTTCCTTCTCAGTTCTGTGATTAACCGTCATAATGAGGTCAGGCACATTTGTCAATTTTTCGACCACAACTGTAGAACTCAAGTTCGAATAGATATTTCTTTATTTTGGCGGGCTTATCGCGTATATCTACGACTACGGCCTTGTAGAGTCAGGTTACGTTACGACACTAGGCGGCTCGCGAACGCGGCCAATGACCCCTCGCGTGAGAGAACCTTGTTGTCTCACTTTCTTATTATTTGAAAAGAAGCACTTCTAAATAACTACTTCGTCTGCTTGCGTTGCGCCTTATTGAATTGGTGAAAACAAATGACGGTGTTGAACCACAGTATAACGTGTTTTATTTATATCCCATAACTCTATTGTATTATAGGAGACCAGAATCGAATAGCATAGGAATTAATTTTATTTTTTTTTAATTTCATTTTCGTTTTTCAAACAAAATAGTTCAATAAAGTTAAAACTACCTATGCAAAACACCTTTACCTATGTGAAATATTGCAACGTCGCATTTCCGTACCTCTAAATATGAAATAAGTCAGCAATGAAAATCTTAGTAAGTAGTAGTATAAAGTCAATGAAAGCTAAACGTTATCTGTGGTTTAGTGATTGTTTATTGCCCTGTTGCGTTTTTTAATAAAACTATTAAATAAAACGAAAGTTTGCTCTTTTGAAAGAAAATTCACTATTGACAACAAAACAAGGGAAAAAATATAATGTTCTAAAAAACAAATCATGGACAAATAAAAATCCTTCATGGCACAACGTGTTGCACGGTATAACATTAAACAGTGATAATTGATAATAGTATAAAAGTATGTATCCAAAAATAAAGATTCGTCATAAGGGTTTTAGATATTAAATTACCTAAGTAATTTGGGGTTATTGTAAACTCGCCACCACAGTTAATTCGTCATCAGAATAACGGCAAAAAAACATTGTGTTAACTCGCCACAGGTAGCATTTTAAAAATGATAATATCTGCAAAACTATGCATTTTTGGAACACATGTTATAAGAGTTTTTTTTAATTACTTTGACCTTATAGAATTTGACTTTGATATCCCCTAACTCTAAAACTTTTAAATTTATAGAGTGAGGGGATATCATAAAATACAGGATGCATTATACAACGTGTTTTTGAATGAATAAAAATACGGGTCGAATTGAGTACCTCCCTCCTTTTGAAGTCGATAAAAAAATTGGAAAACCATTATTACCGCGTGACCGTTTCGGACCATCAAACTGAACAACTTTGACAATGGGACTACTCTGAAATCGCGAAAAAAAATCAACTGTTTGATACAAAAATTAATAAAAAAAATCTCAAAATGTATGAAACAGATGTTTTTTTAAATCAACCGTCTCATTCAAAAAATAATAACGAATATATCAAAATATATGAAACAGCTGATTTTTTTTCGCGATTTCAGATTTGATCCCATAGTAAAAGTTGTTCAGTTTGATGGTCCGAAGAAACGATTTTCTCATTTTTTGTTCATTCATTAACACCCTGTATAGCTAACAAACACTTTAAACAGAGGAGGGGACTTCAAAGATCGAAGCAATGAATAGAGAAACATAAGTAAGATAACGACAATGAGTATGAGAAAGGTGACAATATAATGTCATTAATTACCTAATCCTGCATTTTATTTCATTAGATTCAAGCATCATATTTTTGACAGGTGTCATACGTCTTTTAAATTTAAATCGATTTTTAAAAATATGTTGTATTTTTAAATCGAATTGTCATTAATAATTAACAATATCTTTCGTATTCTACGTGTGGAAAACCATTTGTTGTACAATACTGAGTTGGTGAGCCCAACTCACTGTTGGGCTCAGTTGAGTGAAGGTAGACTATACATAAAAATAAGACATTTCATAAGATTGCTTTGGCGTGAATGTTTATTGATATAGTAAATGAATACATCCTAACTGAGGTGATGTAGATTCAATCGACCCTCAAAGAAATATTATGTCCATCCTCTTCAAATGTCACTTGCCATTTCCAACATCTATAAATAAAATTTGATTTACGCCCTCTTGTCAGTCGTTGTCCCTTCCAATAGAATCGACATCAGTGGAATAACTATATTATACAGAAAAAAATACTTCCAAACCAACCAACGGTTTTCAGATTTTTCACGATATTTAATAATCTAGCCGCGTTCTCCTCTTGCTACAAATATTAAATCCAAGAATTCAACAAGTGATTCGATGAAAACCCTGTATAGTCTGTTGCGTTGGTTGCAAGTTGCACAAGCGAGATAGAAGATTTTCATTGGAGGACTGAAGCCCTCCAAATATAGAGGGCACATAGCTATTACATGCAACCCCATTTTAAACCTACGGCAAATGAGCGGTGGAACTGGGTCAGAACTCACACCCGAGGGTGGAAATTGGGGCAGGCCCAAGAGGGACTGTAGGTTTATAAGGTTGACTTTGGTTGTGTTTACACCGCTTTGAACATGAATCGGTAGCGCGCGAGAGGACGCTCTAAGATCCAAGGCTTGTTAGAACAAAGGATCGAAAATGTTAAATGGCTTTGAAATGGTAAAACCACCTTTAATTATAATCACGAATATAGCGTGATTAATAGCTCACATATACGTTCACAAAAAGCCACGTAATCCACAGAACATTAAAAAAATCTCTGTTCTGTGACATAATCTAAACGGAATTTGGTCCATATTATGATGATGAAGTTTAGTTTTAGTTTATTAGGGAAACAGCAATTTCACAATAAATGTGGGTACCACAATTGAATCATACATTTGCCAAAACAGTTTCCACAACTAGCTTACACATTGGTATCTTAAGTTGAATAAACAAATAACACCTTAAGCAAGAAAAATAAAAACCAAAGACATTGGACACAAATTCAAATAAGGCAGCAAGCCAGTACAATTAAGGAAAAATATTGTATTAACAAACTTTTAAATTTCTTAGGCTTTGTACAGAAAATATCGATGTGACAATACTTCAAATTATAAAGTCTCATGGATCTTAGTATAAAACGGTTACTTGCATAGTTAGTACGACAAAAAGATATAGAAAATGTATCACATGACCTCATGTTGAACCTCGGACATCGTAACAAAACTTTACTTAATCGAGGCGTATCGACATAATTATTAACAATCTTGAATAATAAATATTTTAATATTGATCATGATATTCTCTTTAGACATGTATCAGGACTTTTCGAGTTAACCCTATTACACAGGTGACGTTTTTTTACTTTTATTTAAAATTAGTATAGAAAAATAGGTATAAAAAACTCGCACTTGACCGTTTTTTGACATTTCATTTAAATTCATCTCATTTACTTCCGTGATTGCTAAGGGGGTCGAAAAAATCTTTTGGCTCCGACGCACCGTTTCTGAGATATTTGCATTAAAATATTTTCTAAATTTGGTTGTAGTACTATATTATAGTAGGTAGTTCTCGCATTGTTTGAGTAAAGCACAGAAAGCACTATACAAGCCTTGGTCCATAATGACTGCACTACTGGCCACGTTATGATGGCCTCGAGCTAAGCTTAACTACGCTCTCGGCCTTCAAGCTTGATTATCATTGCAGCATTTGCAGCACTTGCTGTACGCTATAAAGAAGGCCTCGACCTCCGGTATCGGCCTTTATTTCAGCTTTTCCACCAAGAACTGCAATGCTGACCGCTCTGTGATGGCCTGAACCTGCGCTAAGCTATCGGCCATCATCATCGCTGCCAGCAACGCAGTTAATATACCGCGGCAGTAACGTACTATTAAAAATAAAATGACATTATGCCAGTGTGTCAGATGTCAAGTATAGTCAGACAATGAGAAAAAATTGTGTTGTCACGAACGAGTATAGTCAAATCTGTCCAATCTATTTACGCCTAGTCAGCGACTGTCAGTGGCTAATAACGCCGGTTTTCACGGTGTCGCCATCTCAGAGGTCCCGGGTTAGATCCCCGGCTGGGACAATTTAGAAAACGAACTTTTCTATATTAGCTCAGGTCTGGGTGTTTGTAGAACCACCGTTGTCTCTGATTTTCATAACACAAGTACTTTAGCTACTTACTTTGGGATCAGAGCAATGTTTGTGATGTTGTCTAACATTTATTATTTAAAAATAAAAAATACATTTATAATAGGTTCGTTATCAATTTAACGTATGTTCAAGTGAATTTCAACCTACTTGTATTTGAATGACTGTCAGAAAATATGCTTAAGGTGGGTCATGATTCAATTTGGTTGACAGTACTATCACGTTCTCAAAAAAATACATTTAGTCATTACGAAACGATTCGAAACGATATTATGTCTCCCCTAAGGATATCCACTAAGATCTGTCCTATTTACAGCTTTATAATGTCTTATTACCGTGTGATAGCTAATGCCGTTTGATTATTTTACTTTTAAGATAAATATTATATTAGAAAAAGTACTAGAAAAAATCGACTCACCCGTAGCACCTCAGACGGGACTATTTTACTTTTGTCTCGGTGGTTCAATTTCAAGTCTAGACTGTACGATGAATCATTATATATGCAGAATCGACATGAAATTTTGGATTAAAAGCAGAAATTAACTTCGCAATAGTCTTGTAATAATCAAATATCATTTCAACATTGAAACATTCAATCAACTTTTAGAACTACTCACTTAACACTTGTTAGATCGGTTCAAGGAAAGGCGGTTAGTTATTCTAAGCGCACTTTACCCCGTATTGAATAATTCATGTGGCAGTACTTATTTGACGTAATATTTATTTTGGTTTGATTTTCTGATCATTTTGATTAAGTAAATTCTATGAGTTGAGCTGGTTAACTGGAAATACTTATTGCTTTGTTAGTAGCTAAATTTTGTTTCTTCATAAAGCAAGCAAGCATCACAATGGCTATGACCTAGAGACAGACAGTCGCTTGGTATCGGGTAATTTGTAATTTCATTAATATTTTATCGACTTTCATGTTCACTATACTTGTATTAGAAGTTGTCATGCAACGCTTATTTGCTATCCTGTCCTGTCCTCTGTTCCCTTTTTCCATCTTTCCCGTCAAATTCCGTCTGAGCCCGTGTACGTAACAGACGAACCCTCGATCGATCGCGCTTATCTAGGGGCTACCCGTGAATTATCCGTGCCAGACCGCTGCTAATTCACTGTAAAAAATTAACGCTTTTCAAATTGTCAACAACCGTTTTCAAGTCTGTATTTCCAATCGCCGCCTGCCGCTCTGCTCTCCCTTATTGTTTTTAAGGTTCCGTACCAAAATGGTAAAAATGGTGCGACTCAGTCTGTCTGTCTGTCTATCACAGCTGGATATCTCGAGAACTACTAATGCTATTAATTGGAATAGTTTTAGATGACGTTTGTCCAACTATTTTGCGAAAAAGAAATATATTCTTAACAATTAATTAAGTACAAGGTTGCTATTTAAAAGGAAACAAACAACTATTTTTGACTTATTTCCAACCCAAAACGAATTTACAAAATCAAAACACAACGAGCTCTGCAAAGCTCAAACTAGAGAGAAGGAGCGAAGGTAATTACCACAAACTACCTTACTCTATGACATAGACTGACGAGACGAACCACAGATTAAATAGTTCTGACGGGCAACTGAGAGGCAGCGCGTCGTTATCTGTGGCGTATTGCCATTTCCTTATTTCCAACAATATTTTTATTTTTTTTGCAACAGGGACTGAAAGGCGGTCTTAAAAATTCGATGTAAGGCTACTAGGGCATATGGAGTATCATATGAAAGAGCGCTGCTTGCACATTCTCAAACATTTTTTTTATTTTTTTAGGCCGCATAGTTTTTGACTTTTGATGAAAAATATAAAAAAGAATACCGTTCTGCCCCTTATCTCCGAAGTTTGCATAGAGGAAAATCTGAAATTATTTTATGTGATAGAAGTTTATGTAAAGATTACAGGAAAAATAAAACGATGTCTCTAAATAGTAAACTTTTTCAGAATGATGGTACGGAACCCTCGGTGCGCGAGTCCGACTCGCTCTTGACTGTTTTATAATTATTTCTTTCCCGGCTAGACAATTCCATATTCTGCGGAATCACTGCGCCACATAAAACTAAACAGGTACTATTTTAAAAACAGCTTTTTCTTAATTTTTGGTTTTAGCGTTGAAGTTGAATAAATGTTGTGTCATTTCATTTACTGCTTTTCAATTGAAAATGGCAATCAATGCACTTATTGGTTTATTTTATGCCGTAGTTTGATGCGATGTCTGACTGCTCATGTTGTTTTTACTGCTACATAATAAGAAATACTGTTCATTGATAGGTAGAAGACTGATAATTAAAAAAAAGGCCAAATGCAAGTCGGACTCGCGCTCGAATATATAACTAAATATTCTGTGAATATTTCAAGCGCCTACCTGTTGCCGTTATCAATAGGTATCGAGCAAAAACAAGCAAAAAAAACACGTTTGTTGTATGGGAGCTCCCCTTAAATATTTGTTTAATTTTAATTTTATTATTTATATTTAAAGTGAATATACAAGGTGTTACAAAAATACCCCTAATGCCGAATATGGTAGAAAGGGACCATCAAACTGAATAACTTTTACTATGGGACCAACTCTGAAATCGAGAATCGATGAACTCTGAATCGAGAAAAAAAAGCAGCTGTTTTATACATTTTAATATTTTCGTAATTATTTTTTGGACGATTATCGGACGGAGGGACAGCGGAGTCTTAGGCCCCTGCCCCGTATTTATAAACCGCTCTCAACATCGAGAACCATCTTGAGATCTTACCTTTCGACGTTGAGAGCGGTTTATAAATAAATACGGGCCTTAGTAATAGGGTCCCGTTTTACCCTTTGGGTACGGAATCCTAAAAATCATAAACTAGAAATCATTCAGTTTTGTAAAAACGTTATTTCTTTCATTAAACCGAAACCAATTGAAAGCCTTTGTAGATTTTAAATCAAATACTTATACATTAATTTAGTAATTTACACGGATCTTGGTTGGGAGTCTTGGACTTGAACTTTGTTGAAAAACTAAGATGGCCTACTTTTTGCATGGATTGTTTGTTCAAATCATTTTCAAAACTAATTAATCAGTAAGAAAGAGTAAAGAAATGCGGTTCTGAGCGGATGTGTGCGTGCGTTGTTGCGTGCGTTGACCGCTAGGAATGCAGCGCACGCGCTGCCCCAGCTCACAGCTGTTCCCTGTTCCGCTGACGAAAGCTCCGGTTAATAATAACTGGAAGTCGATTCGATACTTTGTTATAAAATATCACGTTACGAAAATATCAGTAGTATACCAACTCAAATTACGGTTCGCCGGATGGTCGTCTTTACTCCTATTTACTTTAACCTTTTTAACATTTTCCACTCTTTGATTGGAAGCATTATCGACTCTTCGATCATTCATTTTATTTTAACGTAATTATTAATAATTATATTTTTTTTATAAGTAAGTTAAGTACCTATCCTATACAAAGCGTTCGTATCCTTCCTTCTTCCTTATTATCAGTGTGCTAATAAACTGCTCACACTTAATTTCATTTCTATGGTTCCGTACCCAAAGGGTAAAACGGGACGAGACCCTATTATTAAGACTCCGCTGTTCGTCCGTCTGTCTGTCTGTCCGTCTGTCACCAGGCTGTATCTCATGGACCGTGATAGTTAGACAGTTGAAATTTTCACAGATGATGTATTTCTGTTGCCGCTATAACAACAAATACTAAAATACAGAATAAAATAAAAAGTTAAGGGCAACAGGTAGACGCTTGAAATATTCACAGATATTTAGTTATATATTCACTTTAAAATAAATAATTAAATTAAATAAAACAAATATTTAAGGGGGACTCCCATACAACAGACATGATTTTTTTGCCGTTTTAATGGTACGGAACCCTTCGTGCGCGAGTCCGACTCGCACTTGGCCGGATTTTTTTTTCATTTTGTTGATAAGTAACATATAACACGTACGCGAGTAACAATAAACCACGATTAAGCACGTTATGGGGAAATTGTAAATAAGTAGGCACAATTCTAGAATTAAGAAAGGGGCTAGCCCCTTTCTTAAAGAATACAAAACCACGCAGCAGGTGAAAGCTCAAAATTGTAGAAACATTATCGTAAGCTTTCTATTGTTTTATAATCTAAAGAATTTAACACCAAAACAGCGGAAATCAATTAAAAGAAAAGGTGATTTATCCACTGGTGGAGACTCGTCTTGGTGGATCGTAGTGGAATGGAATGAGGGGTTTTACGTTCTTATATCCAAAAAGTAATCTATAAGCACTCTCTACCACCATTAATATTTTTTTACCTTAATTACTAGCTATTATTTCAAATATGGCAATCTTTCAAATCAAAAGTCACAGGAACGCAGTAAAGATTTTAATGATTATATTGTTAATTCTTTAAACTATGATAAAAGATTACCTAGAACAATACGCGATCGAGTATTTGAAATATTCAAACAAGAAAAGTACCCTATCACTTGACATAATTATGATCAATAATTATTATTGTACGAACGTTCTTCAGACGACAATAACATATTTAAATCGTATATTATTATAGCGATATTTTTTTTTGGGCTCGTATCATAGAGCGTTCTACCATAGATTACCTAACATAACAGTTCTTGCAAATTCTAAAGCCATATAGAGATAGGGTAAGGTTATTAAACGATGCCAGACGCAGTAAGGAGGTCCATGGAAGCTTACCAATGCGTTGCACGGAATACGATTCTGGCTTTGGGAAAACTTCCAAATAAATATAGTTAAATTATTAAACAGTAGATAAAACGCAACTAAAATAAATCCAGATTTTCAGACCTGTCACAGTCTAAATTGAGGTCAAACAAATTATATCTACTTAATGGTATGCGTACCAAAATCTTTTAATTTGTTTGTTTTCTTCTTTTAACGCAACTTTTACACGAGGAGGCAACTATTATAGTTTCATGTCAGGTGGACTCCAAACTGGTTCTAGCGAAACCCGTCCAACGGCCGTCAATATTTTTTCCTACGAAGAGAAAAGATTTTATTGCAACGAGGTGAAGGGAGTGCAGCACTCTGAATGGCGATTATTCTGAATACTATTAAAAACGCGAGTTCAAGAAAATTCGTGTATTACGCAGATGGAGAGGGTATTCTGCGGAAATGTATACTTTCGTGTGTTGTGTGAGATAAAAGCTCCAGTGAGTATATCCAAATATAAAGAATAAAAAGATGTAAACATAGAACTTGCTACTAGTATTACTCGTATTTGTGATGGGAAAAATAAACAAAAACTTTTTTTTAAATAGTCTCTTCTACTAGTTCTACTAGCATTCAGAAGAAGCAAGTAATCGGCGACTGTGTTTGGTCGCCGTTGCTGGGTACAGAAACAACTGGTTGTGCTGATTCCGCTACAAAACATGTAGCTACATCAGCCTGTGCATCGCCTAATTCTCTCCCTTCTCCCCTCGCCCCTGAGGACGGGGAGGTTTTATCAGCTCACTTTATGAGCGACATCAGAAGCCGGGTGCTTATAAATGGAATCAAGCTTTACTGTCCTTCCTGCCAGCTTTGGGAGGGTTGGTTGAAACCCGTAAATATTTCGCTATGTTAAAGCCTCTTTTATTTGAAAGCAAAATGGTATTATCCCCGCCTTGTGCCATTAGCCAACCGCCACTCGTGTATACTTATGTTGTTGACAAAATATATAATATTTATTTCAGAGAACACTTACATTATATCGTAACAACATTGAATAATATAATGGGTGCACGCACGTAAAGACTTATTACTTCACTTGTCGAAAATGTTGGAATTTCAATAGAGAGATTTGAATAAGATAATCTAATTGCTGCTCCTCAACAACCGTAGAAAAAAAAAATGGTTTGTTATTTTTGCTAAACCAAAATGTAAAATGTACAGTAAGTACAATAAAAAAATAAGAAAAGCAAAAAGCCTTCAAAGCCTCGAACCAGCAACGTTCAAAACTTGTTTGTTTTCGTTAAGTGTTTTACTTAGCAAAGCTGGTTAGCTCATTGAGTATGGATCATCTCAAGGTCGGTCAGTGGCAGGAAGGTTACGTCCACATCCAAAGCGTTATTGTTATTTATTAGTCAAAGATGAGTTGTTCATATTCTCATACAAATCATTCTTCTTCAAATGTCTTTGGTAAAAAGCGTTGACTTGCTAACAAATACAAATCCCACCAAAAACGTTTTCATCTAAAATGTTGCCAAGACGAGACCATGTGGCTCGCACTGTCAAAAAGTTATCAGAACTCATGTAGAGTCAAGCCACGGTCAAGCTTCTAAGTCTACACTTTTTTCTAATACTATTTATCTTACTATTACGTATTCTGTGCTACTAAACAATATTAGAGGCAGATCTTCAAACTAAAGTGTTATAGTATGATATGATAATTTATCATCTACTTGAAGTATCTGCTTCCCTGTACAACATATTAAGGAAGGAAATCTTGTGACAATTTTCTACAATTAAATGAATCTTCGTATACAACGTTGCACATAATATGGTAACTATACAATGTTATCAATCAATTCCTTTTCATTCATAGTCTCATTATGCAAGCTGATATCATAAAAAGGCATCATCTTTGATTTGTTACGTTGCCTCAAATGTGGTTGAACGAAGCGATGGCTGGTTCATGCGTCATGCTCGTGAACGGGTGCTGCCAGTGGGAATAGGTCTGCTTCTGACTACCTATAGCTTAAATCCTGTGATTAATTCATTATGAAATGATCTAATCAAATAATGTTATTTATTTATTAATCTTTGTTAATTGTAACATACATATATGAATGTAATGTCTAAAAACGATATAAAGTTTTTTGCGCCCATTTTTCTTGTCAGCTAACAGTCGTCACAATGGGTGGTACGGTGACTACTACGGTGGTTGGTGGTAGGTAGGGTAAAAGAATTGACGATTTAAAAATCGCTTATTATGTGAGCTTATTTGAATAAATATTTTTTCAATTTCAATTATACTTTTGAACGCGATGATTATTTTGATTTTTCATATTTATAGCATTAGCAAACGTTTGCTTGCATAATGTCCGTACGTACCCATAGGGTATGTTTTATATTTATAAAATATGAGCGTAGGGCTATGGGACGAGCCTAACAAAATTAGACAATGGTTCTATCAGTATTAAATGCACGAGGGTTTTTTAAATAAATACTAAAATTCCTAATAGGTGGTCTGGTTGGATACTTTTCCTTGGGATCCTTTTGGACGAATGGATATACAGATTAATATCTATCTAAAAAGTTTTGAAGCTTAGGTAAGTATCCTCTTTGATAATATTTCCCATGGGATTTCGTAAATATGAAATTAATAATTGAAACAGCGCCCCTAGTTGCCATTGCTACTACTACTACTATTATTATCATCATTAACAACTGTGATCTTGTTTTGAGTCCATCAATTCAAATCCACCAAAGGGGGTGCTTGTTTGATTTTTCTGTCTGAAGATACTTAATCTATTTTATACCTTACATTTTAATCTCTCAACTGTTCTTCAAGAAAGACCCATTAGATGTCGTCATGAAACGTCGACTATTTCGAACACCGGATACATTCAGTTGAGCAATGTAGGCCCATTATTCGTCATCTCATCTAAGCCGTGTGGTGGATATAATCTGCCGCCAATCTGCCATCGAATAACATCACATGTGGCCTTTGTCATAGAGGAGATTATGCAATAAGAAATGACTGAATTTAAAACGTAAATTGAAAAGAAATGATCTAGAGTACAATAAACATTTTTGAGTTGTCTTGTCTGTGATAAGAAGAATGGTGTTGTCTTTGCTCTTCTTTGCCTTAATCGAGATCATGCTCATGGAAATTATACATATGCTTTTTTGTTATTATGTTGTAGCATAAACGAGACCATGTACTCGCCTGTTTAATTAATTCTCCCAGGTTTGATAATGTTGAACCGCGGTGTGTTGCCTCAGGGCGGGCTCACTGAGACCGTGATAAATTGCCACGATTTTTACAACTACTGAGACATCCATCTACTGTACTCGTAGGTGTTTCATTAAAAACTGGTTGTTGGTAATGGTATTTTGTATGATAAAAATAGATGTATTCTCTTTGTTAGTCATAATTATTGTTAGCTTTGACCTTAGCTTGTTGTAATAACGTATTTTATATACATGAAAGCTGAAGGTGGCTATTTTGGCCGGTATTTTATCGCTTTGATCATCGACTAGTCCTGTGACTGGTGTAAACTCTACTTCCTTAGGGAATGCTCCTTTCCTAACACCTTTATTGTGAAACTTTTTAGTGAGAAATCTGCTTCACGTATTTTCTGATTTTAAACAATACAATCGTGAAAACTACCAGACATTACTCGTTCTACTTGTATACCTTTCTACTAACTCTTATTGTGATATAAGTAGTTTGGTAGTAGTAAACTCTCACTAGTAGTAGTAGTAACTATAGAATATTAACAGTTCATTATCATGCGTGGTTACTGAACGATAGTACTATTAATTATGTATTCTGTGTTATGAGTGGTACAGAAGAGCAAACAACAGTCGGGAATGCTAGGGATAAATTTACAAACGGTGGTAATATTTTTCAAAAATATTTTCGCAATAATGCACATACAACTCGTACCTCACAGCACTTAAGGTAGTAAAAAGCATTTTGCAGTTACCAATACCTGTGTATTGCGGTTATCTTATAAATTAATAATGGAAACGACTGGCGCCATATTATAGGTACTCGTATCAGGGGAGCAATTTTGTAACCAAACTCGCATCTCACATCGAAACTCACTTAACTTCGCGTGAATTTTTTATTAGAGATAAGCTGAATATAAGCTACTTTACCGATTGCAAAAGATTTAAGGTACCGTAGCTATCTAAAATCTGTTGTGATTAAAAAACAGCATATCATTAACTCATTTATGATTTAAAATTCCCGCGCAGTGAAGTGAGATTCGAAGTGAGGTTCGAGTTTATTTACAGAATCGACAGGCAGGCCCCTCCTGCAGGAAACGTCTCCCGACTCCCGAGGGAAGCTTCAACTTCAAGCATAGAGTAAACATACCTTCTGCGATATACCTAAATTATTATAATATAAAGTAATTGAACATCTTTCTATGTGCCTTTTTATAAGTAATATTTTTGTCTGTCTAATTACGACTTACGACGCAGACTATTGACAGAAATGAATGAACTACAATGCGATTAATTTAACAATGTACTTACAACTGAAGTGACCAACTTCAGGGCGCTTGCGTTGCGGTACAAAACGACGTATTTTAATCTGTGCAATTTTCTCTTTCCCATACATTCTCAAATTGTCTACATTTACAAATTTTCTACTAATTGCCTACCAATTGTAAAAAAATATATAAATTAAATAGAAAGTTTTTAGAAAATTAATAGACAATAAGTAGATTTTTTATAATTTAATAGAAGATTTAAAAAAAAATCGTAGCCTAAGGACGAACTTACAAAATACTATAATATTGTATAAAACTGAAACCTATATCAAATAATAATAGTTAGTTATTGTAATTAACTAATTAGTAACTTTTATTATCGGACCAAGAAAATCGGACCTAGAGATAAAAAGTTATAATTATTACACAAAAATATTAAAAACTATATATTTTGAACAGTACAGTTTCGGTTACCACATGGCCTATTATTTCGGTAACCAGAGGCCTCTTGCGAACGTAACAGGTACGTAGGTACCTAGGTATATTTGCTAGCGTAAGAAATAAAAGGGCAGAAGCGTAGGAATGAAAAGCTAGATGAACACTGGTTTTATGATGCTAGTAAGTGCATACATACCCACCCACTTGTAAAAATAACTATTTTAACTTTTTTTACTGATGACATTTTTTTATGGGTAAATTAATCAGATTTGTATGGTCTTTCGATAAAAAATGAAGCTAGAGACGATACGTGTCGCATGGATCCGGTATAGCGAGATTTTCTTTTTTTTAAACATATTTTTGTAATTATGACAGTAAGCTCATTGACCTACATATTACTCGTATTTTCAAGATGATTACATGCAAAAATAATATAGTAGATGACGAAAAGTTTAAAAACATACTTATTAGTAGGTTTAAAATAGTTTGTATTTATTTTTAATATTATCTTTTTCTGCTTTGGTATGTATATACGTACAATTAGATAGCTGGTGAAGCTGTGTTTGGCCTAGATTCGCAACCTTGACGTAGTACCGATTCTAATAATAATGCCTGAGTAGTTTCCCAAGCACGCCAAACAAGCCCACTGAATAAATAAATAAACAGAAAATGCTTTCGTAAATATTTTGTTGGAATTTAAGGAAATTATTGTTACCATAAATCCCGGAGTTTTCCAGTTTTGTATTATACTCACCTAGTTTTACTGATAGATCACAGTCTTAATTCCGCCCGCGACGTTGTCCGCGTGGACATTCGAAAAATCTAGAAAACTTTTGACCGCCAATTCTTTCACATTTAAAATATTAGAGGATAATTAATCGAATATTTATCCAGGATAAATATTCAAAATAATAATTCTTTTCTCCGGCCCTGCAGTCTAAAATCTTAATCTCTCTATAAAATAACCCTTTTGTATTTGCATAACTTTTGCCCTTAGATTCGGTCATCTTTACCCGCCCTCTCATAAACGAAGGTAAACACGAGTCATTGTTTTTTCCTACGTCCAATCCAAGCTTGGTTTTCTGTTTGTTTTTATTTTTTATTTATGCTCTTAGTACCTATATACAGAAGGTAAATTATTTTTGAAGTACAATTTGTTGTTGATATTTCAGATGCTTCCTACCGTGCCACAAAGATTGATAGTTACCATGATTTTTCTAGCAGATGTTTTACGATTCGTGGCCAACTAATTGGGAATACTACAAACAATGAAAAAAATATTTCATTGTCAAAATGAAAATAATAGTTATTTATGCTACTGTTGTACAATTAGGAGTATGAAATAAAACACGAAAGTTGGTTTATATACTTAACTAATTAATACCTAATTATGTACTTGCATACAAAGCTTTATACACCCAAGAATGAATCCTCTATAAAAGTTTCTGAAACAGCTTATTTATTGTCCACATTAAAACAACCAGTGTCATAGTAAGTAGGTAACATTAATTTCGAAGGAGATGCATTATGAAATTTAGTTGGTTTAGGCTTTGTGAAGGAACTAAAAAAGATTTCCTTATGATACCGTGTTGGGTATCAAATGAAAGTGCTTAATTAGCACATTTCAACAATGTATACATATATTGTTAGCTGTTTAAAATACAACCCCAAAATAATTAAAGTAGGAAACAAGAAAATATTCGAGTCCGAAATTCAATAAAAAGGATAACCGTAGTCGCATGCTACCTACCAGCAGCATATACAAGGTGTTACAAAAATACCCCTAATGCCGAGTATTGTATATAGGGACCATCAAACTGATCAACTTTTACTATGGGACCAACTCTAAAATCGCGAAAAAAAATCAGCTGTTTCGTACAAAAAATAAAATCGAAAATATCAAAATGTATGAAACAGCTGATTTTTTTTTCGCGATTTCAGAGTTGGCCCCATAGTAAAAGTTGTTCAGTTTGATAGTCCCTATCTACCATATTCGGCATTAGGGGTATTTTTGTAACACGTTGTATATCGCACTCGTGCCTAGGACAAAGTGGCATGCGATGCGACTAGGTTTATCTTTTTATTGAATTTTGGACTCAACTATTTTCTTGTTTCGTACTTTTTAGAGCGCGATTTTTCCTTAACTGTGTTTTATTTCGTGTTATTTTAATTTAACTTTAACGTAAGAACACTTGCACTCGAAGATCGAAGTTCATTTGTTCAAAGAGTAGATATATTATAATCACTACTGGATTTGTTATTGTTGTCGTCTCTTTTTTTGATCTATCTCTGTCATCTGCGCTGCGATGCGATGTGATATCGCCACTACCAGTGGCCCTACTATTAGTTGATGCAAACTATCGCTTTCTCTCTTTCACTCGCATTGACTGTGAGCAGTATATCCGATGTTTACGGTAGCGTAAACAGTTTGCATCAACTCATGGTAGGGCCACTGTCCTACCAAGTACGGTTTACTTACTCCGACTCTTTGGAGTGCGGTTTTACGACTGTTTTTACCCTCTAGCGTCGAAATATAGAACTGACTTGGGACGTGAAGCACCCTGCTTACTGCGAAAGCAGTCTCGCGTCAATCTGAGTAACGTTGGGTGTTAACTTAGCTACTCGACACTAGAGGGCGTTATAATTTAAAATTAACACTGAATTTAGTATTTTTTATTATTGGAATGAAATTAAATAAGAATTTTGTTTGTTTCAGGTGTTAGTGGAATATGATGGTGTTGACTGGCAACGACGTGAATGGGTTGCTGTTTATTCGCGAAGGACGTTTCGAGTGTTTTTAGTGGAAAGAACTTTAATATGGGCTCCTAGAACCGTCGAAGGAAAAGATGTAAAATGGCCCGCATTAGTAAGTACAACCTAGTATCTCGGTTTAATACAGGAGTATTTAGTCTGCGTCAATTTTAGTTGTTTTGAACGATCACAAGAAGGAATAAATAACAAGCATGGCGTTTTGTTTTGTTTCTGTATGTGCTTCGGTTACTTTCGTGCAGTCATAGATGGCGCTGTAGTGCAAAACATTTGATATAGCTTTACGGTCATAGGTGGCGCTACGGGTTTTAAAACCGTCTCAAAGCGCTGGAAATGCTAAACTGTAGATTTTTGTGTTTTTGTGAAATATGGACGAATATTTATTAAATAATGGTTTAGATAAACGTCGTTATTAATAACATTGTTATTGCCCTATATTTTTAAACGGTGAATAAATTAAAGAAAAATAAACTGTACATGTTATTATGCAAATAAAAAATATTCTTATTCTTATAAACTAAAGAAAAAATTCGAAACTTTGGAATACGACCTAACCTACCACTTGCATTGCATTGCCTCGCGCACAATTATATTAAATAATAATGGTATAATTAATATAGAAATAATATTGTCTTGGTAATGTAATAAATTACACGGGAAACTTATTTTTTTTGTAATAATGAAATGTTTGCGAATCTAATCCCAATACTTATTTACCTAGTTATTCATAAATAAGCAGTAATTGTAGGATCACGATAGATCTTTTTTTATCTAAAATGATCCATGGTAGGCAAGCCTTGCGATGCGATTGCGACCTCGATTCTAGTTTGCACGCACCCTGTTTGCAATTTTGCATGACAATCACGTTCACGTTTCAGCTACGAGTGGTTCATATCGATTAAGGGTCTGACATGAGCCAACTAGCGCCGCCAGTCGATTATTCTAAATAAGCCCAATTTCTTAAAAAAGGAATCAGTCAAGGTTTTGTTAATAACGTCTAATATTTTTTGAATAACTTTACACAGTTTGAAAAGGCATTCAAACAGTTTTAAAACGCGATTTTGTTAAAAGTGGCCGCTGTTGATTCAAACCCGTTTTTAAACTATTGCACGCATTTTGTAATGTTGTAACGTTATTCAATAAACGTTTGTCATTCACAAGACCTTGACTGATTCCTTTTTTATGAAATTGGGCTTATTTAGAATAAATAAAATAAAATAGACTGGCGGCGCTTGTTGGCTCATGTCAGCACCTTAAGCTCCTTGTATCTTTTTTGTCCACTTTGTTGTTTGCATTTGTTACTTTTTTTCAATAACTTATCCATAGACCTATAAAAGATTTGTGACCTAGCAATGTAATGTCATTGTGACTTAGCCTAGATATTTATGTTATATGACTAGACATAACAACAGTTTTTCCTAGTTATTGATTGATAGTAGATAGACGTCCACCGTCCACCTCCCTTAGCATGACCACCGAAACATGATAATATATCGCGTGATATAGCGTTTTATCGACACTCAACTGTTGAAATTAATTCTTTTTACAGTTAAACGTGATGAATCGCTATATCATGTCGCGTTTCGGTGGTCAAGCAAAGAGGGCTAGTAAGCTAAAAATAGAAATAGCCTGTGTAGATAATTTCAATGATTTAATTGACTATCGATCTATCTTCACTGCCGGTTTTTAACTATAAATTAATACTGTGAGTATAGTTGTTCTATCTCACGAAGACCCTTTTGCTACGAATATATTAGGCGCACGCCTGTTTTAGTGTGCGTCTCGTATTACGAACACTAAAAGCCTCCGGTAACGAACAATTGCGATTGTAAATTTTTCCGTCAATGCCAATTGACAATCGCTTCAATTGCACATGTAAGCGCTCCGGTAACGATCATTTGCGATTGACAATTTTTAAGTAATTGACGCTCATTGACGCGAAAATTGATCGTTTACATGTGCATTTGAAGCGATTGTCAATTGCTCTAACAATGACATTGACGAAAAATTTACAATCGTAATTGATCGTTACCGGGGGCCTCAATTTTCGCGTCAGTGATGTGAAAATTGACAATCGCAAATGATCATTATTTGAGCGCTTTAAACAATGTGCATGTGCACGCATAACAACAATCATAGCAAAAGGGTTTTCGTGAGATAGAACAACTATAACTAATATATATTACCTAGGTAGCACTAAGTAATCTCCTAGTGACAGATAAGACTACTTACAGGACGCTATTTTCAGTTATCATAGCCCCATTGTTTTTTCCAGACGTTCACCCCGCTGGCAGCCGATGTGACCTTGCAGGCGGACGCTCAACCTGTCGAGTTTCTTCATGATCAACAGCTGCAATTCCTCAATTACGCTAGCCTGCAGCCTTATCAGGTAGCTTATAAACATTAATTATATTACTACGGGTGTAAAGAAGCGAGTAGGGTAGGTAATAAGGATAAAGGGAAACACTCGTTTTATAGATCCGTGGAAATTAATTTGAGTAACTTGCTAAAACTGATCTCTTTATTATGTGCATAAACCTTCCCAGGGTTAACCATTAGTTTGATCATGGAATAATAATGTTTGCATTCTGCATTCAGTGACCTACATTAAATTAGAGCCACGTTAGGGAAAATTAAAAAACGTCGTTTCTGGCGCTTCGCTTCAGGGGGAGGGGGATGTGTGTATGGGGTTACCCCGTACTCCATACCCCTTGATGGATATATGGATACCCCGGGATGTGTGATGGGGTATGGGGTTACCCCATACAAACTATTTCTATTCTAACTTAATTACTTATATGTAATAGGCACACCAATGCTTTGAACGCATCCTGTCCAGTCCTAGCGTTTCCATTGGACATATAAATAAAGGCCAGTGAGATTTATCAGTATAATTCGTGAGGTTCAAAGCAAAGGTTTCCCCTCCGCATGGATTAGGGGGTGGGGCCTATGCGGTCTTCAATGCCTGCGTGTGACATTGAGGCGGCAACCTTTGGATTAATAAAGCTCTCTGTTCCATTCGCTACTCTTAATTGCTATTAGTGCTGGCAAGGTAGTTGTGTAATTTATCGTGATTAAGGATGTTCTGTCTATTATCTTATTATCACAGAATAAATAATAGTGCTATTATTAATTCTGAGGTTCTATTGTGGATACGAGTGCGTAGCGAGTTCGCGTGATACCAACTACCTACATTATTATTTATCTCAGCTATAACTTCAGCTTGACTTAAAAGGAGCGCTGTTTTTCTAGCCAGATGATTGACCCAGTATACGACGAAACAGGTTGTGGTAATTTTTCAAAGTAGGTAATTATGTGAAAAAATGTAGTGTCGAGGTGACTTGACATGTACATCGCAAATATCAACGCAATTCATGTGCACATTAACCGCAGGTTTGCAGAATGTTGCCTAACATGATTATATTATCATTATAGATAAAGCAACTTCTAGAGGTTCTAGAGTACCTAAGTACTTATAATTATAAGTGATAGTGTATTATAATAAGATTATTTATTGTTGTTTATAAGTAGGTACTCCTCAAACAATAGTTTATAACAAAACGATCTGTTTAAAATCCTGCAAAATGAGTTTAGTGAAATGCTGTCAATTTATTTTTGCAAAAATAACTATAATTACTATAGCACCGTTAAATTACGTTCTATATAAAGAAAATAATCTTCCTTATTATACATTAATTTGTGCAACTTCGTTAAAATCCATTGACTTTTGACAGTTAGACGTGATAAATCGCTATATCATATCGTGTTTCGTTGGTCATACTAGGGGGGCTGCTCTAATATTAGGTACAAAGAGGGATTGCAATTCGGCGAAGTGGAATCTCGCAATACAGCGGGATCCAGCACAATTTTAGGAACATCAAGATCCCGCAACAGCATGCGGATCCGCTTACATAAAACAATTTTTTTTTTTCTTTACTAAAAATTAAGACAGTGTATACACTGTTAAGACTTCCGCGCGTACAGTTAATTAGATGTAAATCACTTTTTACGGATTACAGCGCGTATATTATTGATTCAGGTGTTGTTTTACAATTATTTAGTTTGGATTTATTGGTTTTTGATTTCCAGATGTTTCGACACCTTTCCAGGGGCCGTGGTCATGGGATCACTAAAAACTTGTGTCGAAACGTCGGGAACAAAAAACAATAAATCCAAACGAAATTATTCTAAAATAGCACCTGAAATAATAATATACGCGCTGTAATCCGTAAAAATAGTGTTTTTTTACTAAATATTAAGACAATTTATAATCTTTTATCTAAATTATTCATATGACACTCAATCTCTCAATAAAAAAACCATTTAAATTACCTGAGAAAAGATTAGAAGTAATATTTTTAAAGTTAACTAACCGACTAACGTATAAAGACTACAAAATTACCAAATGTTCAAATTTGTTATTGTTTTTGAACTTTTTATTATTAAATAAGTACTTAATCAGTGAAATAATAAGATGTACTTAGGTAAGATTTTTGTAATTTCTAATTATTATATAATTCATTATACTATAACAAAAAATATTTATTTGAATTCCAAATAAAAACTATATATTCTGTGACATGACATTACAAATGATGAGACAGTTTCATCTCCTTTTTTGATATTTCATCTCTCGCTGATCATTATTAAGTCTTAACATGCTCTAAGGTCTAAAGTAGTCTAAACTATAAAAATTGGTATGCAACTGGTGCATAGCCATAGCTTGATAGGGAAAATATTAAGTACCAACGCGCGTTTTTTTTTTATAAACAAACGAAAGTTCTCTGTACACTGCGTACTGTTGATGAATTGCTCTCGTAGGCTGCATTTATTATTCCACTATTCGTAATTTATATTTATCTTCAATCTCGGCTTATGCCCGCATAAGCCACAAGCCTCATCGGGTGTTTTATGCGAACGAGAAATTGGATTTACTAGTTAAATGTTTATCACGCTCTATATGGTGTAATAAATAACTAAAACACAACCGAGATTTATGTCGGTGTTGTGTTTTATATCAAAGTCACTTGTAACGAGTAGCAAGCAATGCATTTATAGAGCATATATTCATCGGAAAATCGTACTATGGACATTTTTTTTTTGGTATAGACAAAGACATTAGCAAATAAAAAGCATAAGCAATTTATTATTTCTATTATTCTATTCAATTGGTGAATTATAGAATAGCAACAGTAAATTATTTGACCGCTCAAATGCAGTGCAAAATTGCACAGAGTTTAAACAAAGAGACTCGTCAAAAATTCCTGCGCACCATTTCACATTCCTATCCGCACTCCCCCACGTCAGATCACTATTAGACATGCAAACTGAAAGGGTGGACAGGACAATAAAAAGTAAAACGCATAAGCTTAAGCGACCCAATTTGAAGTGAGACGATAGGAGTGTTTATCCAAACTTGCGCGTCCGGGCGAGAGGGGGAGATCAAGGACGGTGTCTGCCAAACACAGGGTGGGTTTGAGGGTTTCCCCGGGAGACGGGGTGGCGGGTGGCGGGAGGACAGAGGGATCGCGGGGGGCGGCGGGCAGTGCGGGACGAGGTATGTTTTGATGCTCGTAGCCCGCTTTATTGATTTTCTACCCCCGTGCCGCCTCCACCACCCCTTTATTATATACATATTCCAGGTGGTGGCGGCTGGTAGTGTCGTGCTATTTTCGGTTAGCCAGGCCACCTCGTGGAAACATGATTGATTGGTATTTGGTCGCTCGCAGAAGCTACTAAATTTTTGCAATTTCGTTACCCAACGCCTGGGCTTTTACAGTTTTCTATTTATTGTGTCGTTAATTTGTTTTGTGTTTAACTTTGCCAGTCATCAAATTATATTATTGTGGATAGAAGAATGGATTGAACATTATAGCTTTTTGAATAACTATTATATATTTTAATTAGCTTTTTGATATAATGCCATGTGCCAGTTTCATTGTTGTCTTAATCATTGTTGTTGTTACGAGTTTATATTATACGAATTCTCCTCACAGAGGCGTAAACAATATGCGTACATGTGAAAACAATAAATGTGATTACAATTTAATTACTGTGATATTTTTCTCTCGTGCGTTTAGAAAAGATAAGTTTGTCAGATCAGAAATATTAGTCTCTATTTGATTGATAGTGCATAATTTGTCTTGAGGCAATAATTATCAACTGAATCGACTTTTAATTATCAAGTTTAGGGTTTCTAAACTTGCTTACCTACCACGCACGCAGCCTGTGGCAGTTTCCCGCTTTTAAACGAGTAAAGTTTGTTTTAGTTAGCTTTACTTTACCCACTGTCTAACCCCCACTTTATGGGGTGGGGAATATGGGGTTGTCGATAGGAGTGTGTGCGGCGGCCACGAGGCAAAGTTATTTGAACGTGAGAGGGGTTCACATTGTCTTTTAAATTGTTGTCTGAATACACCCTTTAAATCAAACTGTTGATTATGTGCTTAATTAATATGTTTCATTTAGTCAAAGTAGATTGCGTGTTTAATGATTACTACACGCTGCATATATTCCGGTTATATTTTCTTGAGACGCTTTACTCGTACTATTATATTCTGTTTGTGACTCTATTTTTATTTATGTATCATTAAAAATTAAAGTTCATGTTTGTGATCTCTCAATTTAATTACACGACTGTCAAAAAAAGCAGAGTGTATTGTGTTCATGTTTTCCTATCCGTCTTGTAATCGAAAGTTATTCAGTTCAAACAATGTTATTCAATTATTGGGCAATTTTGTACTTTCACGGCACGTAAGTTATAATAGTAAGCTATATTGTGAGCGAGTATTCGATCATATAAACCCGAGCGAGTAGAGTACGCACGTGTAAATAATAGGCGTAACGGAATTCAAGGAAATATGTATATACTTACCTAAGTAAAAAAAGTGTGAATGTATTTTTCTTTGGTTATGATTTTGAATAAGTGTTCTACTGTTTCTGATTTTGGTTGTGATTTTACTTCTTACAATTTCTGATGTACTACGTACGTAGGTTACCTACCTATTCCTGTGCACCTGAATTTACAATCTCGTAGAAGTCGCTGCCGGCAGAGGGCTTTACGTGCATTTAGGACGCCCCATCCGCCAGCGCTGCGATTGTGAAAACCCTTTGTTTACGACCTGCTCGGATACTTCCAGATCCCAATAAAACTGCTATTGTGAAGAGTTAGCTCCTTTTTATTTTCTTTTATCTTTTGTTACGTGCGCAACGGCTTAGACCGTCTTTTTCTAGCTAAGTAATGCTAAGACGTTATTTATTTCATAATGAAGACATACTAGTGGACTTCGTATTACCTACAATTTGTATGATTATCAATTTTACCTTGAGAATTTTAAAATATTTAAAACCAGCGCCATCTATTTAATTAGTTAGTCAATAACAAAGCATCTGAATACTTAAAAGATAGCATTTTTAACGCGTGTTTTTTATAATTTACTCCGATCTTTTAGCATAAAACCCTTTTTGTCAAATGTTAGCTGTCAAAACTAATCCGAAATGTCGATTCCCATACAAAATTGAATTGTTCTTTTGGGTCTTTACTATATTTTTTTGTTTTTAAGCTACTATAGTACTATAGCGAACTAAACAAAAAAAATATATTCTAATCGGTCAAGCCGTTTTTGTGTTTTAGCCAGACTAACGAACAGCAATTCATTTTTAAATATAAGAAGCTTTGATTATATAAGAAGATGATGTATTAAGATTACAAACCACTTAAATTAATGATATTTAGTTTTGAATGCGCATGTTCCCTTAACTTATTCAAGTAGGTACTTAAATTAGCAATCAGATCTTTTGTGTTCAATACTGTTATTTCAGCAATTCCAAGAAAATGGAAACAATTTGAAAGTATTAAAACCGGAATCATAAATGGCATTCATTCGAGTGAAACTTTTTGAACAGCAAAAGTAGAAAGAAATGAATGGACAATATTATTTAACATTACTTACATTACATTCTATGGAATTTGCTAAGGGGATATAATTTGCTAACTAACAGCTAACAGCCATTTTCCAAACGTGTGAAAATTACTGAATGACAAAGTCTGCGATCTATGATGTCAATTGATGTCCTATCGAAGTGTAGCAGGAAATTGAATGTAGCCCGCTGGCATAGCGAGAATGTGTCGTCGTAATGGCTTCCTGGCACCAGTCGGGACTAGTACCACAGTTTTACCTAATAATAATATATATTCTGTGCTAATGCTAAACTGTTTGAATGCCTTTTCAAACTGTGTAAAGTTATTCAAAAAATATTAGACGTTATTACCAAAACCTTGACTGATTCCTTATTTAAGAAATTGGACTTATTTATAATAAATAAAATAAAATCGACTGGCGGCGCTAGTTGGCTCATGTCAGCCCCTTAATAAGAATGAAAACTGCTTTATCAATACAAGTAATTATACAGTTGAAATTATGACTTCACTTGATTCTGTCAATTTCTATCTTATTGCCTTGCATAGGCGGGTGGAGTTATTCACTCGAGTCAATCTTTATGTCTGAACACTATTGCGAAAGCCATAATTTCCTTTACGATGCATTTCAATCGTAAACTGCTTCGTAATTGACAGTAACTACGTATACTACAGCATAAGATATTGTCGTCAATATAAATAATCGAGTTTGAGTTGATTGATTTCAACCATTGTTGGTGCATTTTACGAAAATTACTCTGTTATTAAAAACGAACGACCCTTATTGATTTGGGAAAAGCAGCCCCAGACAATGTTATTGAACAACTCTAGGCAAGGCATATTAATCACATGCCGAACAAAGGCGAGATAATCCCAAAGTAAGCCGGTCCCTCGAGTTCGGGCCATGGAGAATTAATCTCGGATAATCTCGCCAAGCGGTGCACACAAAACATCGCTTCGCCTTGCGTAACCAAAGCGGTCGGTTCACGGCAAACCGGGTACATGAGCTTATGATTAATTCCCTTCATAAACGTCTTACAACGCGGCTATGTTTACTAAAACATTTACAAACAATGTTATAGTGAAATTGAAAATCCAGAGAAAATCATCGATCGAGAGATTTTCAAATGAAAGCAACAGTTCTTACTTATTTCATAGGTAGTCTTCAGCTCTGTCACTTCACTATTAATCATGGGTACATTTTATGTAGACAATGAATCTCTTCATTTCTCAGTACCTCCCTCTACCTAACAATGACAAATTCTCTAAATCTAATCTACTATTTAAGGGATTATTAAATTCACTAATTGTTATGTATTCGATTGATTACTTTGAAGTTGTCATTATTGTAAAGAAATTCCCCAACCGAATTTACATCCACAGATGAGATTTCTTCAATCATGATTGTACTCTATCATCAAGTAATGAAGAATATACATTTCGTCTTATGTTACTGTTTCCAATGAACGCGTAACCGTTGACTGCTGAGATGCTGAGTCATCAGGACGCCGCCGGCCGAGCGTGACCACAACAAACCGAGATTACAACGCGCTCGTAACTCTGGCCGTGAATCATAATGGCATGGGAGAATGCTTTGTCTTCATTATCTACCGTTGATCTCTTTAAAACGATTCGTTAAGCCCTATAGACTGTTAATTATTTCTTGTATATTGAATGAAATGGGTAGACTTAAAACACAGATTCGAAATATCTTTGATTGTATTTAATCCTGACGTATTGTTTATGTTTTAGTTGTTGTTGTATAGTTGATGTATTTTTTCCATAGTGTTATGACTTTAAATTACTCGCTAGCAACTGTTCAACAAGCTGGTGACCCTGAATCGCCAACGACGTTAGTTAGCAGGCGGACACAGTAGGTAGGTATACAGAATACAGCAGTGAGGGGGAGATGGGGGGAGGGGCGGGTTCAACGCACCGGATACGTCTGTCGCCGGCATGGGCAGGCTCGTATGCACTCGCGAGCGCAGCGCAGGTGTGCGTGCTCTCTTGTGTGTATTGTGTGTGCGATGCTGTAACATTGACATAAATACTACACAGCGCGTGTACATGCTCTTACACTTACATGCTATCATGCTATAGGATCGTGTGTGCACTGAGTTATTGCTACACTTAATACGATGTACGTGCGCGGGTATTGATGTTGATTTGTGGGTGTCTGATAATGTAGGCCATAGTGTTTACATCTGATACGAGGCCGTAAAGCTAACGATCGAGCAATTTTAATTGCACTATTTATGGGCGCACGCTCTTGATGGAATTATGTTACGGTCACCCTGTGATTGGTATACCATGGGCTTTATGAGGAATATAAATATAAGGATATATACCTTTGTTCCTTGTATAGCGATACTTTTACCTTATCTCAAGTTGCATTACCTTATCTTAAGTTGCATTAATCTACGAGCGAGCGCTAATAATTTTATTCATAGGATTTTCATATCTTATTTTACGAATTGAGAGGTCATCTGAGTCTCCCGTTATCTAAGTGTACAGAGTTCATTGGAATATTCTGTGTAAACGTATTTAATTTATTCATCGAGAATCACTAACGCTATCTTAGCTACGCAGTCTGTTAGTAATAATACCCTTGTCTGATTTTGAAATGTTTGCTCAAGTAGATCGTTTTGAAATATAAGGGCATCGTAGAAATCTGCAGCATTTGCCTTTTTACGAATAAGATTAATCTAAACATGGCAATAATAATATTGCTGTGTAATGACACGCACTCACAATCCATCAAAAGATTTATCTAAGCCATTCGTGCTGACATCAGCTATTATGTTATAATATAACTACAAATATTTGCGCAGGTTTTCTGTTACGTTACAACTCATCTACTATCATTATAAAGTTGTCTCATTTGATTGTAATTGGACTATTACTATTCGGCCATTATTGGAATTTTGTCATCAGTACTATTTATTTATATTGTGTTACAGTTAGTTCCCTAGAAGAATCGACTAATTGCTAGTAGTTGTTGGTGTTGTTGCTAACAAATGTCAATCCATATAGGTAAGAGCGATAGACAGATATAGAGCTGCCATTGTTCCTAATCATGTTTTTGTTACAGGAATGGGATGCCCATCTGGCCGGGTCTGACGTTGGCGTCGATCACGCCGTGTTGTCCAACGAGGCAGTCGAGTGGAGGAACACGCAAGATGGCCAAAGGATCCTGACCACCACGCCTTCAGTCCTCGGCGGCTGCAGGGCTCAAGTGTACAGGGTGGCTGGTGCCACTCAGTGGTATACAGCCGTCATCGTCGGAGTCAATGAACATACTGGGGTAGGTTTAAAATATAATCTCTGCCATACCTGGTTACTGATTTCCATACCATAGTAAAAGGACAACTATGCTGTTTCCTTCTTCACCAGAATTTCCTAAAATTGATGAATTCTTGAAAATGAATGATCGTGATTTCTTCTTTCTTTCTTTCTACTATGCTACCAAAATGTAGTTAGTTACGTGCAGACCAAAACGACGTGTAATTCACAATTCGATAAAGTCATTGTACTAAATTTGTGAATTACCACATAACGTCATGAACTTATAACTACTCGCCAAAGAAAAATGTTATTAAGTTACATTATCTGTCACACTGCGTTGCGCGTTTGTTACAAGTTTTAGGAACTTTCACATATTCTGAGGTAGCATACAGTAATAACCATTTGATTCGTGTGTGACAGGCGTTGTCTTTCCTCGCATTCATCATTACGACAACGACGCGACGCCCACTCGGGGCTTGCGAAATGAGCTCGTCGACCGGCCAATCTCCGCTGATGTAGTTTTTGCCCGCCTGAAAACATTATCATTATACGACGGCCCGTTATTAACCATCGTATCACCGACGTTATTTACGATCAATATTAGTTTCCGACATTACCTGCTAGAGCAGGTTGAGCCTTAAAAACTCCGTGTTCGAATAACTGTAAAAGCATTCTACCATATCATTCCGGAGCGGGAAGTCGGGAACCAGTTTGGTTTATTGAACGCGGAGGCATCCAACTCGGCGACTCTGACGTTTATAAGGGCATGTTCAAGAATCCGTCCACCCAGGACCCACAAGGAAACTTGCTAAGTGCGGGCTGCCTCGTACCACGCCATAAATGCCTAAACGGAATGCTGAATTTTCCACCTGTCTTCGATTTTATTAATTGCGCCCTAAAAAGGGTAACGGCCTATTCCGCGTATGGATGTAGACCAGTCTGCGCTGGTTACTTTAGTGCAGTTCAATTGTATGTTTAATTACATTTACCTACGTTAAAGTAAAGTGACGAAACTTTACAAATAACTGTAAATTGTTTTTAAAAGCTTCACCTGTTTTTGTTAAGCTATCGAGTCGACAATTTACTTATGTTGAAATCGAGAAGGTAATAATCTTATCAGATGTTTACTAACAAGAACAGGAAAAACTGTTGATTATGATACCATTACCAATAAATCAATAAGTATTGTATTATCATGCTGATTCATAAAACTATATAGTGTTATTATGATAGCGTCTCCATTTTCACCTATATGTGTATATTACATTTTGCGTTACCCGCCGGCAATGGCCGCCGCTCGCCCCCTCAACCCAGGAACTTCTATAAACAAAGTTTGTTGTTTCACGTTATTGAAACAGTTTATTGTTTTTCTTTCATCTCCTTTGTGAAAGAGCTGTTTTGTTTTCCTTTGTGTTTTTTAAAACAATGAAAGTGTAGAAACTTTGTTTTGTTTGATACTGAACGCATGTAATGAATTTGTGAGAAAATTCTTCTATTCTATATTTCAGCATAAATGGAAACATCGATAATTTTGCAAAGATACTAAACGTTTATCCAGATAATGTTTGATCAGAAATTTAGAAATAAAGCTGGTATTACGTAATAAGCCAACGTATATACATATACAAAACAGCAACAATAATAATTCAATTGCTCATCAAAACTTTCGGCTTGAGTTAGATAAGCAGCACTCCAATCTATTCCGAACTTTGCTAAGTAATTACAGTTAAAAAGTTGAACCGTTAAACAAATTTATACTGAGAATTAGCGACTGCGAAAGTTGGTTCGTATACTGGCGTCCGAGACGTCAAAGTTTTGAGTAACCCAACCCCCCATTCCCCCCTTTCCTGGATCCCGCAACTTTCGCGAAGTTCGCTCTTTGTTTCTTACAAGTTTGTTCCCAACTTTGTCTTTTGGCTCAACGACATGTTTATCGAGTGTGCGCCAAAGAGTAATTGGTTGATGCTGAGGATACCCCACCATATTTGGTTGTTTACGAAACGTTTAAAGGAGTTAAGGATTACGAGATAACCTCGAGAGGTTGTGACACAAGATTAACAAAAACAAGTGCAGTATGCTACAAAACAATGATAGTGGTTTGATTGATAGTGTATTGTTATTAATAAATTTTGGCGTTGATGAGTTGATTTTAGCGTGGAACCTTCGTGAAATGACATAGCTTCATGTCTTGACAACGATGATGAACCTTGTACCGAACAGGCTAAACTACTTTTGTTCATTTATTAAATCGTAATCAGCAAATATACTACATACAAAGATACTGTAAAAGAATTGTTGCGCTTGTCTCGGTATACAAGGTGTTACAAAAATACCCCTAATGCGGAATATGGCATATAGGGACCATCAAACTGAACAACTTTTACTATGGGGCCAACTCTGAAATCGCGAAAAAAAAATCAGCTGTTTCATACATTTTGATATTTTCGATTTTAACTTTTGTATGAAACAGCTGATTTTTTTCTCGCGATTTCAGAGTTGGCCCCATAGTAAAAGTTGTTCAGTTTGATGGTCCCTATATACCATATTCGGCATTAGGGGTATTTTTGTAACACCTTGTATATATGTCTATGTACGTGTATCTATTAAGTGTCAATAACTTTAACATAATACCGAGATATTTATAAACACCGGCACAGGTGTTCATATGAAACTAAAACAGATGCTCTTGCTTATTTTCTGAAACGCCACGAAAAATTTCAGTTAGGAATCCAGGGAATTTATTTATTTTCGAATAGAAAGCACCTGCTGAGCTGCACGCTTCGGGAATAAATTTTCCTGGACAAATGCTTATTGTAGATATTTGCGGTCTTAGAAAATAGGATTCTTATGATAGATGATTCAGAAAAATTACGTTAGGTTCGATTTTCTATATAAGAAACCCTTTGTTGAGATAAAATAATGATCTCTAATATTACTGCAAGAAAAACTGATGAAAAAAGATTTTGCAGGCATCACTTTGCTAAATCTTTTAGTATGTCAACGAATATATCAAGCATAGTTTATAAAGCAATCCCTGTACCATTCTAACCCTCATTCCACCCGCAGGAGCTGACAGTGACAGATGACACAGTGCTGGAGGAGCACAGTGAGGACCCCGCCCTCGTGCAGATGAGGCTACTCGGCGATGGAGGTGAGCATATTCAAGCAAACATACAAGAAATTGCTTCACGACAGTGATAGACCACCTTTAGAATAGGTTATCATAGAAAAGTTAATGCAGGAGTTTACTGCCATTTGAGTTAGGCACCATATGCACGGTAAAGATTCAGTAGGCATTTAAGGGGTTAACAGTATTTTATACAGTTTGGGTTTCGGTACAAAGGGATTAGACAGTTTTATAGGCCGTACAGCATACCGTATAGTTAGTGTTTTTAACTCTACTTTGAGAACGAGTTCTCAACGTAACAACGTCCAAACTATCAAAGCTATGGTAATGGTAACACAATACCTATGTAAGGTTTTGGTCCCACTTGTTCTACTAGGCAGTTCTACCGTAGAACTAATGGGACCTTTTTCTCATTTGTCCTGCTACGAAGTACTAAATCGTAGCGTAGTACGCGCGTAAACCTTAGAAAGAAGTGAATATGAAAACAAAACAATTTTTCATAGAAATTCTGTTCCATTTTTAAATTATGCCTAGAAAACTAAGCATTTAGACAATAAGATACCTAGGTGCTACCCGGAGCATGTGAAACAGGTAATAAATATACAACGTGTATTTCAGAATAAAGGGCACAAACAGAATATGGTGGATAGGGTACCATGCATACCACCCCGGAAAATTATTAAAAATCCTAATAACATTTTTTTTTGATAAAAATAATATATTTTATGATAAACTACATAGTGGTTATCCTAGACCGAAATTGTGTTTTGCTTTTGACCATTATTGGATTGATCATCGAAAACAATAGTCTATTTGCGCCTGAGGTTGTCACTTTACAGATTTCCATATAAAAAAAAGACTCAGCCATGTCACAGTATTCTAAACCACTTATAAGACTGTGGCCATGTGGTTTTCAGGGTTTATAATAAGTTTTCGGGTTTGTAGCCATGGTGCCCTATCTACTATATTTGCTTGTGCCCTTTATTCTGTTACACGTTGTATAAAAAAATACAAAAACACATCTAGAGCATTTTATTACATAATATGCTACTTATGTTTGCTATAATTGGATCGACCGAAGCCGTACTACACGCCCGTGAAGGCAATCACCATAAACTTATGTAACGACGTGTAAATATTAAAATGCAAGAAGATGGAATACGATCATTATTATATTCAGTACGTAGAAAAACAATTCAATCGACTTTAAAATAAATAAATGCTTGGACAATCTAGCCCTAAACACTATGTATAAAGTAACCAAAGCTTGTAATATGGATGCTAGACAACTGTTATACTACTAATAAACTTTTTAAATAATAATATACTTATTATACATAGTAACACCCCGACCCGTCACATTATTTAAAATTCATCATTTCAATTTCTGCCCGGCCGGGAATCGAACTCGAGACATCTTATGTGGTAGACCGGCATGTTGACTACTGCACCACTCAGGTCGTCTAAATGTCTTAGTTCTAGACCTTTTAGTATATTTTTTTATTTTGTGGAAGATTTATACTATAGACAGATAACAGTCATCTATAGCACTTTAGCTTTGGTACAATGCTTTTGACAAAACTTCATAATTATGGTCAGTCAGTACTCAGTTCACATCATATCCGAATGTTATTTATTTATTTATTCTATTTATAACACACATCTATCTTTACAGATATACACCTAATGTGATAAAGTAGACAAATAGAACGTTAATCTTATAGAAGTAATTAACTTGCAAGTACTGTTTGTAGTAATTCATTTTTCCTTCCTTTTTGCAGTAATCGAATCCATTATGAGAGGAGAGGTGGTGGGCGTCATGCCGAGGAGATCACGATCCAACCTCCAAGTAAGTTATTCTAATATAAGTTAAGCAAGTCACTTAATCGCCTGGGCCTGAGTTGGAACCATGGAACATGGACTAAATTATTTGAATAATAAATAAGTTAATAGGAGAACTGACACTCATAACAAGTGTAATATAACAACTGACCCAACAATAAATCTTGCCCATGTTTACAACTTTGCAGATTTTTATTTCCTTAGAATAATAACTATATTTAATTTTGTAAGGCAGTCATTTATTATGTCCGGATTAAATGAGAATAGTTTTTGAAGCTAGGATGCCAATTCAGTATCAGTAAGCCAGCAAGCCAGGGACTCTGGCTTCATGTAAACAGAATTGGCTTCATCTCTAGGCTAGTAAGCGAGAGAGAACTGGCTAGGCTAGTATGCGAGAGAGCAAGTATGTTTTAAGCCAGGGCAGTACTGGCTTGCTGGCTTACTGATACTGTCTTGATATTCTGGCTTCAAAAACAAACCTCATGTAATCCCGACATTAGAAAATGAGCAAAGTTTAATATTTTGTTCGTGGTTTATTTCCGTTGGTGCCCGCGACAAGTCGGCGACAGTGACGCACACGAGCTTTATCCTGAGCCATCCTCTTTGCTACTAAATACGGCATCCGTGACTAATAGAACACATGCTATTTTAATGCCGACCCGCAATAAACAGAAATACAAAACAGACTTCTCAGAAACAACTTTATTAATGACTGTCTTGTCTACTCAATGGTTATTGTAACGGATTTATCGTTTTAAATTATTTTGAAGTTTATGTTGGTTTAACTGAATCAATAGTGAACAACAAACACCGCATAATTAAATTGATACTAATATGAAAAGGTAGTCCAATCTACATCAAAATAATGACATGAAAATCCTGGAATGCATCCATTGGCGTGGGCAATTCAACTTAATGTTTAGCCAGAAGCGAGTTGAAAACGGTCGAGTTTCTGCACCAGTGTGCTCATTTGAATATTGAAATAGAAACAGTGGCGTGCTAAGAACTTAGTTCGTTTCTCCCGGCATTGTTTTAAACTAAAGTTAATCGGGGGATGTTTAAGTTGGACTAAAACGGAGCACTACACACACATAATCTACATATTACCGATACACCCGGCTTAAAACTCCTCGTGAATTTCTAATTTAGTCTCCCCGTTGGTTGCTAGTGGTGGAGATAATTAGCTTTTAGTTTCAGTCCATTTACATGAGTCGACTAATTTTACTCTGCGACTTTGTCGTTAAACAGTGTTTATATTTTAAAAGAGCCGACTCTCTAACATCTCTCATTATGATTCTTTCAGTCAAAGAAGAAAATATTAAGATTAAAACTGTAGTTGTTAATAGGTACATACATAAGTACATCTGTTTGTGTGGGAGTTGTAAATTGTTCCACTTTTAATAATTAGCAAACCTAAACAGACTATTGATATCTAAGGCTTACATATGATAGGAGGATAGAAAGGAACAAAGATAATGCGTTACATAGCCGTTTACTTTCATGTATTAATTAGGCTCATATTTTCAATTATTAATTTCTGATTTTTCCTAGGATAATAAACCTTTATCGAACACAATATTTTGTAGACCACCTCATTTATACATAGCATTTTCGTGATATAATTTTTAATGGCTAATTTAAAAAAAATATAATCTAAAATATGCTTTACTTATAGTTTTTTTCCTGGTATTTTTCTGGGAAATTTCGTGAATGTCCAATGATTATAAATAAGATAAAAGCCATTCCATTTTCCAGGAATTCCTATGCCCGTGTTGGTATTCGTTGACCTTTAAAAGAACAAAGACATATTTTCTTTCAATAACAATGACTTTGAAAATCTCCCGAAGCGTACAAGAACGCTAGTATTAGGTTGCCTCAGAGACGCCCGTCTTCAGACAGACTTCAAGGATAGGTCACACCAAGGTCTCGAGAAATCACGTCGACATTAAGTTCGTCGGATCAAATTAGTCTTTGGCTAATTACTAGTTCACCTTCAGTACTGGCTATAAGATGCTTGCTATCTCTATTCAGCTTTACTAACCTGTACAACCAAACAGTTAGGCTTTTAATAGTTTGTACGAGGTCATGAATGAACAAAGAACGTTGGAACATAATGAAATTATTAATTTTGTAGTTTCATTTAATTCTGCGAAGTGGTATTTTGTTATACTAAGCCATATTTTAATTAATTGGGACACAAAGGAAACATATTTTTTCAAATCTATTCGTAGTTGATTATATATTTTTTACCTTTCTCATATTCAATGGTTTGGCTTTTTGATTTTAATTTAACTTAAAAAAAATCTGAATTATGGGTATTATCTTTATAATGTTTCCCTTGATTCCGTGTTTCTATAACTTGGCCTTGTATGGCTAACATGAATCCTTCTGTTTCAGTTAAGTGTTCTCCTTTTTTAAGCCAGGCGTTAGGCAGGTTTGTCATTATCTGGGTTAGTGAGATTTTGTCGATGTCTACCGTGTAATGATTGTCTTTGCCAAAGCTCAAATTTTTGGGTATTGTTATTTCTTAGATTTAACGGTGTGGATTTGTTATCTGTTTCAATTATTATTCAAAATGAAGATAAAGCAACTGGACCGTTACTGCACAGTGATCCATCGTAGCCCGGGGTGATGTAATATTTGAACACGGCCAATTATTATGGAACCCAGAATGCCCCCAGCGTTGAACTTCCGTTCCTATGTAAGGAAGATCAATAGACAAATGCGGGGGTGAGGGCTCGAGGTCTAATTGAATTGGTTTAAGTTAATAACACACTGACGGCAACACCCACCACACACAACAAGTGTAGATTTTTGTTCTTTACTTACCTATATGTATATACCAATAAAGCTATTTAGCCGTAAGGACTGTCAATTATTTTATTATTATAAAATTGCACTGTTTAGTATAGGTACTTACGTTCGTGTACTGTCAATTTTTTGGTAACCAAGCAACCGTATTAGTGAAGTTTTGATACTAAAATTGCATTTATCGATATCAATTGTTTAGAATTCGTAAGATCACGACATGACATGATAAAATCAATAGTCGGCAATGGTGTGGTTACCAAAAAAATTTGTAAGCGACACCCCATTGATGTCGTCTAGTGGTGTCGTTTACAATGCACACTTATGTTAGATTAGAACGTTAACTTAACGATCTTTAATGTTTCGTTTTCGTAATACTTACAACAAAATTATAGATATAAAGAATATTATCTGCCAAATATTATCTGCCAACGTAGAAGTGTTACTCAACAATCTCAACATCCATAAAACTGTCCGACGCAGAGAAAGATTTAGTGCTCTTTACATTCCGCATGCATGTCACGACGAACCGGAAATGGGCGATATTGCTCATCTCGTATGCCACCAATACACTAGCCTATAATTTGGATGTTCGTGTTTGCCTCACCAATCTCTACTCGTTGCTTGAGTTGCTTCTAAATCAAGGGGACTTTGAACCTTCTCACAAAGGTTTTCTGCTATTAGACCCCGTCTCCCTTGGTAATTGCAATGTTTTCTTTAACATCCAGGAAGGCTTCAGGCTGACTTATGGCCAACAATAGCCAAAGTAATTAGTAAACATGGAAAAGATTACGGAATAACGAACAAATAAATTCTTTTGTAGGTCAGCCGGATTCATGATAACCATCTATGTATTAACGGTTCGTTTACACAATTGAAAAAGACATTTAAAAGCTTTTGAAATGCAAAAGTAAATTATTCACATCCTCTTGTTCTTAATAGGAAGCTATCCAAACTTTGCGCAAGTTTTGCATAGACGCTGGAAATGTACGGAATCATAAAGGTACAATTAGTGAGCATTTCTCTCCCTTTTACCAAATTTGAGCTGTCGTCCGAATGTTCAACCGACGTAAATCCTGCAAATAATGCGATTAAAGCCGAACATTGCGCATCAATTTGACGGAGCTGTAGGGGAGCAAATTCTCGCCGTCGTAATTTGTCTGGTTCGCCGACCCTTTTCGAAGACATGAGAATTCCCTACGTTCCGATCCAATAAATAATTCACGTATGGCATCAAAATATCAAAAGTAATATGAATACTCTTTAGTCTATCGATCTCCGAAAGTACACTCACATCACCTCCACTTTTCCCTCCGGTTGTGCTGTAATAACACTATCTCTTTCTCATCGTGAGTAGAATGCTAAGCGGTAATCCTAACTCGTGCTGCCCTCTTACGTAACCCTGAAACAGAAAATGGAACTTTAAATTCTCTACTTAAGATTGTTTTTTAATTCTGGGGAACCTGTATGCAAATGTTGCAATTTCAACCACGATTTAATGTAATATATTTCACATTAAGAAGGTCTTTACTTTTTATTCCCACAAAGTCAAATTCTAATAAGTTACTATTGAAACTGCTACAACTTTAAATGAGTATTCTGAATCCTAAAAGAAGGTGTAGAAAATGTTAAGTAAGAAAAACCTTCAAACCTTCGTCGCAGAAAATTCAAGGAGCACAAAGATGTTCTCATGGCCGTTTTCTTGCTAGGGTTATCTCCTTACCCAATTTTGGAGATTTTTTTAAGTGTCTACGCTTTTTATAAACCTTTTTATCACAGGCTGAGTTTAATAACGTCGTATTTTCCCTGATAGCTTCCCAGTCACAATTACTGTCATCGACTGTGGCAACCGCAGTCGTGCCTGTCTGCCGTGAGAGTCTCGCCGTGAATAGATTGAAACTTTTCCTATTACCTCGGGATTGGCTGCAGGCGTCACGCTTGTTTTTACACATGTATTCCATTGGATTCTTTCCGTATTTTTGCTAGTAGATGTGGATTATTTGTTCTGTTGTACCTATATGTAAAATATTATTTGGAATACAAAACCAGTCGGTATCTTTAATATCATCGTCAATATCAATATAAACAGCAACATGAAATAATGAAAACATATTTTTTATAAGACTACATTTTAGTTTACCAATTATTGAAGTTATATTTGTATGTCGAAAGGCACATGTCATAGATATTGAATTTCTGACCCGAATTCCATAATCACTAATCACTCTAGTCGAAAATCATTGATGAAAGCATTTATGGTATTTTCCAATATATCATATAGCTCATAATCTTAAATACGAACCTAATTCCCAACAGTTCATTTGCTGTACCAATGATTAACTTGCTGTCATTTGCAATTCGTTCCAATCTTATCTATATCCCTTATCTCATCTCAGTTCCCAAAAACTTAGTTTTACATCAAGTGGACTCCGTTTTATTTCAACGTGGCTCGATTGTATAATGCAGGAGAACTTAGCTCGGACTTTGTGATTCAGAATTTATTGCCGCGGTTAAATAAAAATTTGATCTAGCTTCTGTTTGAACATCATCAATTTCCTGTTTAATTATTTCATTGAGTTTACTGCACGTAATGGAATTTTAGATTTTCTTCTTTGTTGCCATCAAGCCTTTTTATTAAGTCAATTTTACACTTCTAAGACTTCCGCGTACAGTTAATTAGAAATAAAACACTTTTTACGGATTACAGCGCGTATATTATTGAGGAGTTTAATTTAGAATAATTTAGTTTGGATTTATTGGTTTTTTGAATCGTCGGGAATTCAAAAAACTCAATAAATCCAAACTAAATTATTCTAAATTAACACCCGAATTAAAAATATACGCGCTGTAATCCGTAAAAAGTGTTTTATTTCTAAGTCAATTTTATTTTAATTTTACAATCGAATATTATAGCGAGTAGGTATAACATATAGCTTCATAAATATGCATTATCTGTATGCGGAATGTCTTGGAGATTCTTTGTTTTGCCAACTAATTAACAAACATAAGACATTCTCGGTTGCATGTTTGTTGATGCAATCTGTTATGATGTACTGCTCAAGGGTAAGTTCAATCTTTGCATAAGGCTAAATGCACACGGACTACTTTTTGTAGCTGCTATAATCGCGGTGATTTTTTCGGCCATACTTTTGTAAGCGATTTTTTGCAGCTGAATGTTCTAAACACTTGCTCGGCGACAAAAATCGCTCAGCGATTAATCGCTCGTGGACGGGAAGCCTTAGAGACGCTACTATAATGAAACAATGTTTTTTTTAATAACAGCTGTATAAACTCAATGACCATAATTTATTTGTTAAAATGCGTTCTTTATAACAGTTAATGCAATTATCAACTATTATCATCAGTAATCTCATCAATTAAAAATGCATGTACCGGCTTTATAAGGAAAATTGACATTGACACGTGTCCATCACTTACTTTGTTATAATAATATGAGAATCCACCGTCGATGGTATTACGTAATAGCGAGTTGTTGATTCATTTAGAATAACAAGGGGGAGAGAGTTTCTCGGGAAACTCTAATCGGTAAAGTTTGTAACAACATCGGCCGACTTTCCACCTCGATCGGGTAAGTTGGCCGTAGTAACTGCGAGTTGGTAGTGCAGCGGATACGGATATCGATCGCGACAAGTGCGGGATGCCGAGATCCGTCTGGCACGCCCGAGTAACCGAACACCGCCAGCGCCACCCACCGCCCGTCAAAAGGGTCCGTATTAACGTGCCACTCACTACTTTGTTCTTGTTTTGTTTGAAGGTTAATATTCGTTTTACTTGCACGAAGAACTTGTGCGGAAACAGATTGTATTTCTCCTTTAGTTATATCATCATTGAAAGTTTTATGGGTATCGATTTCAAGTTTGGTCGCATCCTTTGTTTTTACATTAGTAATAATTTCTTTTCTTTTGTGAAAATTTTCATCACATTAGTCAAAGTACGGCTTAAATTCTAAATTATAACCAAAACAAATCGAAAGAAACCAGGACTAACTCTTTTATGTTGACTAGTATCTAGTATTCTCATAGTAGTATTGTGATTACGTCACATTCTCAACATTATTTCTTTGTTCACTTGTTTTTGTCACAAAAATGATGACCTTGTATGTAAGGAAGATCAAATGTGTGTGAAGTATAATTAATTATGCAAGCTTGTCTGGTGGTGGGTGCGCGCCGCGCGGGAGGAGGCGGGTGGGTCGCCCCCCGCGCCCCTCGCCTCAGTTTGCGCCATTCTCCCGCGCCGTCACCACACTACGCTCGGTTACTTGCTCGGAACTTGAATCCGTTTACGGAACGCATCTTACCTTTCACCGCACTTATAACGTCATCTGTTTTTATAAAACACTTATGTATCGCGTCGCGTGACGTCGTGAAGTGATTTTGGTGATTTGTGGCCATTGTGGACCGTGGAGCGGTGGACGCCGCCGGTAGCAGCGGTACCTATTTGATGATTCATTGTTAGACTTTAGATTACTATCACTTCATAATAATATTTATTATTGATTGACGAATTTTATTTTTAATTTTCTTCATTGTTTATTTACATGCTATCTGCATTTTTATTTGTCCTCAACATTGTTGTCTGTATCAATATCTTTCTCATATATTATATCTATACTGTATCTAATCCTAGTTAGTAATGCATTGTGAATATTGTGATAAACCATTCACTTTCTTTCTACCTGCAATGAACAAACATTTTAATTTCCATTGATACCTAGTCAAACGTTTTATATTTCTACATTATTATTGAGCACCGACCTAATCCTAATCTGCAACGGTGCGCATGTATCGGAAAGCTAATTAGCATATAATGGCATGAGCACGGTTGCACTGCCGTAAGTATAACATTATGCACTCGCATGCAACTATCTAAGTACCGCATACTAAGTGGAGATAGCCCCACCCTTTCAAGCACTATCTCTTTCATACCTTGCTCTCTATCTGCAAAACGATCTTTTATACCAGATGCAATTAATTGCTTGCGGGCTCGGCCATTAACTTCGAACATGCATCTTTATATGACACGCGTAAAACATACTGTTTAAATACCGGAATTAGAACAATCGCGTGTACGAGTACATTCCCATCACTAATCATAGCACGCACGCACAAAGCCCGCCATATTGTTATTACATCGCCTTTGAAAGAAACAGTTCATTCGACTCAGTTCGATCTTTTGCTTTTATTCTTCTTTAACTTTTGTTAATCGTTGTATTGTTCCTTTGTTCGTCACGTTCACGAAGAGAGGCTATTTATAAACATTTGCTGTTTGATGGTACATTCTATTACATAATGTGCTTAAGGTTACTTCAAGATTCTCTATTAAACGTAAACGATGTTTGACTGTTGCGTAACTCGGTGAGGCAAGTGCATTTTGTTACTGTCGCATTTGTTACTGTTGCCTCGAGTAAAAATACTTCCTTAAATGGCTGTAAATTCCATATAAAGGAAGTTGAATAGCTCCCTAGTGTACCTACCTACAGCAAAAAGGCGGTGCGTGAATGCCTCGGTGCCGTCTACGGCCCACGTCCGCCCACCAATCTCGTGTTCCAACTATACGTGAATAAATCTCACCTGACAACGCTGGACTGGGCTAGCCATACAAAGGCAGCATTTATTTCAGAGTCAACTCTCAAATTAAAATTGCAGTGAGATTTTCTATAAGCAAAGATATTTATTCAGAAGAAAGACAATCAAGAACCTTCATATTATTTTGACAACATTTCTTCATGAATATTACCCATTCCATCTCGCTTAGCAACATGGCAAATACTGGTACCTATTTAACTTTGGGTACTATACTAATTCTATGACTTTGGAACAGGTATGCAAATGTTGTGAAAATTCACAGCAATTCTATTGTTTGCATATTATACTTGTTTTTATGAGTCATTGTTGAAATTTGCTGGTCCGTAAAGTGTTTGAACTGTTGTGTGTGAGAGAGAGAGGTCAAATCAAAGCAGGGTTGCTAGAATTTCCCCAAATTTTCTAATATTTGTCCCCAAAATGATACGTTTTGTATGAAAATGTATGAAGAGAAGATTTAAAGTTTCCCTAAAATGATACGTTTTGTATAAGAAGATTTTTCTTTTACCCCAATAATTGAAATTTTCAAAACGGGGGAAAAAGCCCCAACCTACCAACCCTGAATCAAAGACGACGAATAAATTCCCAAGAGGCGACCAATATATTACGTTCCGATTTACGGTAATCGGTTGCATTCGAGTTGCGCCATTATGTAAATCTTCTTGCTTTGATTCGATGAGACTCCATTGTCGTCATTTATTATCATTATGTTTAGAATGACATCAAAACCAAGTAGGTAGTTTATCCGCATTGTGTTTGTGGTATATCGGAATTGTTAAAGTAATTCTAATTTATTGACAAAATTTTAGCACAGCTTTGATCAGGGTTGTGAATGTATCATAATAATTTATTAGAAGCAAACGGTCTGAAAAATCTCTAAAATAAAACTGATCTTTATTTGTTCTCTCACACAGATCTATAAGTATAATACTGAGACTTAAAGTAAATGTACAAAATAATGACCAATCATACAATCTATGTGAGAGACTTGTTTCTATGCGAGAAAAAAACCCTGTATGACAGATCTCCAACTATGGACCAACGGGTGCATTAAGTTCCATGAAGTACCTCTTACTGAGTATTTAGATAAAAAGTATAAGTGAGTGTGTATGTGCGTGTGTGTGTGTGTGTGTGTGGTTGTTGTTGTTATTGTGGATGTTTGGACAATTGTTACGTAGGTAGTTAATTAAATATGATGGGACAATAAGTAGATTTTCTATATATATCCGTCATACACTGGTCTTCAAAACTTAGTAGGTAACCACACTTTTAAAATTGTAATAACTTTTAAAATACACAAGATATATATTTCCGAAATAAAAAGGACATTTTTTTTTAAATCCTAACCTTCTTGAAAAAGAAAACCTTTTTTATTTCAAAAATCTTATTTGTTTAAAAGAAATTGCAATTTTTAAAGTGTGCTACTAAGGTTTGAAGGCCAGAAGGTAGTAGTTTTACATTTATATTTAGTTAGCGGGTAACTTCGGGAGAATGTTGTGGACCGGAATCACTATAATGACAAACTTTAAAATATTCGTTAGGAGAAGTATTTAAACAAAGTAAAATTTTGGTAAAGGTAAAATTATTCGCCCAAGTCGCCTTTATTAATTGGTGATATACATTCCTAATAGTCATGTATGCCTCTGTATTTAACATTATATACTAACATAAGATAGGCATGCTTAATTTACTCTCTCTCAGTTATTTATTTATTCTGTGATCTCTCTCTCCCAGCCACAATTGAATACTAACCTTCGATGTTAAGGTCGACGTTATTTTTTTATAAATCGATCATTTGTTTTATTTATATAGTTAAGTGTTATTATGAATTTATCTATTATCTAGGCTTACATTTCTATTTAAAATATATTCGCCCTACTTTTACGACATTAATCCAGAAAGTTGGATCGATTCCAACTCAAGTTTGCTTTACGTATCGCCTGTGGCACTGTATATAACCATTTTTGTAGTCAACCTACTTTGTTTGACTTTTACCTTTCGATGTGTTGGTTTTGTGCTTCTGGCTAGGCTTCTGTCTTTTGTTATTTGGTAATTGATAGATTCAAAGAAATGTTACGAAATCTCCGTAGCATATAGCTCTTTTTATTGTTCTCACCTTTTCTGCATTTTTGATGTTTTAACTATAAGCAGCATAATTTTTATTCTTTCTACTAGTTATTGCAATGTATAAATCACAGTATGTTTCCTTATTCATTATATTCAGTTAACATTTTATTAGGTAGGTGTTAATCAATTATTTCAGTCATAGCAAATTACCATCAGTCTAACGTAATAATAATAATTACTACCTCAAAACTGGACTTTTCGATGGGTGTGGCTTAGTATTTCGTTGCTCGCATTAATTCAACGCGCAGGTGCTGAATACATTAAAGTTTATTCCTCTTGTATTTTGATAGTTATGCAGCTGCAATTTATAGCTTAGAGCTTTGGTACTGCTATCATGTTGGGAGTCGTAAATACTAAGTTGTTGAGTTATACAACAACACCTGATCAAAGTTTTGAGTATAGTCTTACCTACTGCATAATTCATAGCTTATAAAGATCTTATTAATGCAAAATTAACTACAATTATAATGTCAGGGAATCAATTTTTGAATGTAGAAGCGAATTTTCGTAAATATCAATTATTCTTCCAACACATTTTGGTTCTCATCAATCTTTCATTCCAACTGTCCAACTACCATGATAATAATAATTATTATCAACCACTTTTAGACATAATTGTAAAATAACCGGGAACATAACCCATATGCACACTGCACACGTACAAGGTCTTCATCTACAGCAGCGCCACCAAACGGTATAAATTTTCTATCATCCTGCCATTGGACGGTTTTCGAAAGGTTTTTTTTTAAATATTAGACAACATCACAAACATTGTTCTGATCCCAAAGTAAGTAGCTAAAGCACTTGTGTTATGGAAATCAGAGGCAACGGTTGTAAACACAAACAAAGATATAAATTAAGTACTTACTTGTAAACATTTCAATTGAGTCATGGAAGAACGATTTAGTTTTCCAATTCAATATAATGTTATTAATCCTCATAAAAGTAATGGAATGGGCTCAGTAGCCAAGCACGATTTTAATCTAGTTACCGAAGCTTGTGGCTTGGGTACCGGTACCGGTATGTGCAGGTATTTAGCCCTTCCCTTCACCGGTCTAACTAGTTTCAGTTAGGGCTGACTGACCTTGGTTTTGTTCCTTAAATTTTAAAAGCTCTGGGTGAAGGGATTCCCACAATCACTCTTGAAGAAACCGATTTTTTTTGTGGAGTTGGGTAGGCGTAGAAAAAGCGTAGTAGCGGTAGCTATTTTAGGTTTCGCGCTGCCGCTTTTAATTTTTATTCAGTCTTCTATTTTGTGGTTCAGGTCAAGTACTTTTACTTGACTTGAACTAAAAGGACTCTTCGCATCAATATAGTCTGGGTTTCGACACCGATGCCGTATTTGTATAACACGAATTGTTTTTCCATAACGCAAATGGTTAGGATGCCTAATTTGGGATAAGAACAATTATTAATATGATGTGGGCATAGTATAGTACGGGTTTTTGTAGCCCAGAAACAGAGTACTTATTGATAAACGGACTTAATGTTTAACTCTATGACTTTGTGAATGTTGGGACGTCTAAAAAATTGGTACAATTTGGTGAGGTTTAATTTTTGTAATTTATTATGTTGGGTACGTAACTTAAAGGGGAGTAGTTTCGCTTTACCAGAATTGGCATGGCAAGAACAGTTTTAGCTTGAAACCACTTGTGAAGTTCCTAAATTATGGGAGAAGGGTTTCAATTATATACTGATCTAGACATAAAATATGTATTCGTAATTTGAATTAAAACTTGTAACTTTCTGGTAAAAATTACATATTAGTTGCAATAAAATTTATATTACCCACTTACCTATTTTAACAGAAACAGATTTAAATACATAATTATTAATGTGTTGTAAATCCGGTTTAGTATGTAGCAGTAAAGCGTTCACTGGTACAGTACAGGTACAGTCTACTAGGCGATGCAGACAAAGGTCAAGCGGCGCATGATGCTCTTGCGCAACCACAACCGCTCGTGAGTTATGCAACTCACACTAGTCGAGTCAGCTATCTCACTTATATATAGAAGATTATCTTCCGGCTCCGAGAATGCAGCTTTGTTGAAAACTAATGAGCCACCATCTTTCGTAACCCACTAAAAGCCGATTATAACCATGGATATGTCAACAGCCACGCTTTGAACCATAATTTGTTAAACCCCGTTACCGTTACCGGATTCCTTTTATAATCAATTCACATAACTCAAGTCCACCATTAGTCATTCGGTTTTGAATTCATAAATATTCATATTTCCAGATTTATAAACAGTCAAATTTGCATAGTCGTTTTTAAGCGCGCTGTCGTTATTTTTTAACCCCTGTTTTTGTAATACCAAATAATATACTAGAAAAAATACGACTCGCACCAGATCTTTTTTCTTTTCTGCCGTTTCTGGTGGAGCTCTCCTATCCTCCCGGACGAAATTGGTCTTCAGCCTCTAGCGAGTGTGGCCACTATGGCCACCAAATTAAGACACCCATCTTGCATTTATTAGCGGGTGTTGCTTTAAAGAGGACGGGTCATTTTTATCATGGTGCCGTCGGCATTATCCTATTGGGAACGGGCGGCGGGTGACAACCCAGAAAAAGTAAACTAGATAAATCACCCTGTAAGCTTCCAATGGGCCGTTCACCTGCGATCGACCGTTGCTTATGTAGGTATAACGTGCGACGTGCCAGGAATTGATGAGAGCAACGCCTTTCAAGGATTAAACATGGCGCCTAAGCTTCATGAATTGCAAAGAGGTTGATTGATCTTTGCAAATTTCTAATCTTCTCCTTTGTTATTTCACAAATTGATATTTTACTTGACATGAAGTATCTGATAAATTATTTACTTCCAATGGTTTAAGCCTTGACGAGGGGCTAGAAACGAGGTCTTAAATCGAGCTGCAAATAAATAAATATTTAAATATTGGAAAACATTGTATTAATGTTTTAATACAACAAACTCGTATTGTTATAACTGTTGATAGTATTTTGTATTTTCATTTTTTGTATTTTCAGGATAAAAGCACGTATTTGCAATTTAATAACCCTATTATAGGTATTATAAATGATTTAACCATTCAAATACTTTTGAAGATCATAATAATAATATAAGAAGAAATAAACTCTATTCTTTAATAACCGGCCAAACAATGAGGAAAAACACATGGAACAAACAAAAAGCCATTAGCGCATTGTCTATCCAGTCTGTTCGCATTTTGCTGACCATTATTCTATGGACATCCGAGGTACACAACACAAGCATAATTGTATTGTGCGCAAGCCAACGTCAAAAGGATGAAGGATACAAAGGCTGGAATACAAGGTTACTCTGGTTTGGCGAAGCTCGAATACCCAAAGCGAATACCTAGGTACTTTATCGATTTCTGCGGAGCGCTGCTGTGGATAGGAATGGAACTATCTACACGAACCTGTACGGATATTATATTTCCACAGGGATATTATTTACCTCATCATTAAAGATTTTCCATTTGTCTATGAGAACATTATAAGCAATCCAATTAGTGAAGTAAATTCATCGACATCTAATGAGGTTTATTATTATCATAGATAACTTCTAGTAATATTAAATGCATTTTAGCAAGTAATCAATATAACAATAATATTTCAAAAGTATTCTTTCAAGATTATATTGTACTTATGTAAAGTTATTTTGCGTTCCCATTTATTATTAATCGTTTCACTGAAGTTAATAGTCTATTAATCTTGCCTCTGGCAACTGTATTTCAAACTTACATCTGTGGTTTCCGATATCCTCCTCCTAGTAAATTGCTTTATACACGTTCCATTAATTGCTTCTACAGCTACTGTTACCAAGTTTGTAGTGATTGCCCCCCGATTCCCCGAGCCAATTTGTACTACAGCAATTATAATAGTACGTCAAATATAGATTTACTCCAGAGTGTACTCTGATAGTAATTGTTGCCCTACGTCCGGAAATCTGCCGTACACAATTTCCCCCATTCTAAGTCTGTTTGTTAATTTCTCCATTGTTAAGTCTGTTTGTTAATTTGATATTCGTTATTTTATTGTACCAACAACTACTGGATATTACAAGGATTATGATAATATTTAAATCAAATCACATCGAACTTCCGAATGATGCCCCAAACTATGTCTCATACTTGTTTTTACACCCAACCACAGAATTATAAATAAGACTGTGACCCAACTCTGTATACGAGGAGACTGTTTCTCACGACTTCCAAAACACGCACAAAATATTGTATAAAAGCTCACCCTTTACAAATTACACGGGGTCAATGACACAACAGAAGGCCTTGTAGGTTGTAGTAAAGTGGACCATTCAGTTTTAATGATATCGTATACTCAGATTGCTTTGAAAACATAACTCGCTTCAATAGTATACCTATTACCCCTTACCTATGATAATTTATTACATCTATTCTGTTTTTTAGTATTGTTATTATAGCGGCAACAGAAAAACATCATCTGTGAAAATTTCACGTTTCTTTCTAGCTATCATGGTTCATGAACGGACGGACAGCGGAGTCTTTAGTAATAGGGTCCCGTTTTACCCCTTAGGTACGGAACCCTAAAAACCGCAAAAATAGCAAGAAAATCTATGGAAATCCTGAAACTGAAATCTCTGCTCTTAGAAGATCCAGATCCAGATCGCTATATCATCAGATCACACCTCGGTCAATCCCTGGCGGCGAATCAAGGCTTCAAAGTTACCTCGTTTGTATGAAAATCGACTGGTGTCCTTAATTACCACCACCCACCACTATACATATATACCTCCATCGAACTAGCAGTGGCGGTCGAGAGGTGAAATTATGGCGAAGGTAAGCCGTTCTACAAAAATATTATGATCTGCATAGTGGATCGGTGGGGTGGGATTTATAAAAGGTAAGCCGATGGGAATCGGCTTGTATCAACCCTTCGCCACTGTAGCTAGTATAATATTACAGGAAGACTGATAATATCTGTCTTCATCATATTATGATGGGAGCAATGAATATTAATTTTGACAATCAATAATCTCAGCAAGAACAATATTAGATTAAAAACCATTTGTTTGCATTACGAAAAACGTCACAGAGCTTTCGCATTTTCTCTGCGTACTTACATTGTTTTTTTTCCTTTATTATAACTTATAATAGGGGTTAAAGTATGAAATTGCCATTTTTTTCTCACACACAGAGACTCATATCTTCTATGATGTTAAAGATGTTTCGGTTGTTTATTTCGAATTATGATCATGACGGCCAACTACCTGTCAGCAGTAAATATATTTCTGATTTTCTTTCCTTAACTTTAAAAAAGTACCTTATTATTAGTAACTGCTTTTTTTTGTTAGCAGAAATGACCTCTTATTTCGTTGTAACTTAGCCTATACATATTTTTTCGCGTAACCTAAGTAGCATACGTAATCTTAATGTTTAAACATAAATGCATAAAAGTTTTAAAATGTTAGCGTTCATGGTTGTTAAATAAATTAAGAAAATGTTATAGAAAATTCAAACTCTTTAAAATTCTCCATACAAAACAGCAATTTCATACTTGTTTATAGCTCTAAAATAGAAACAATTTTATCAAAAAGAATAATTCATAGCAGAAATTAAATATGGTTCGTTTCAGAATTAAACAGCAATTTCCTACCGTTTCTCATGAAATAAGGATGTGTCCTTAATTATACCAGTGTCTCTTTCTAGTCGGTAATTGGCCAGTTTGAAATAGCAGGTTATGCAGCTGTATACAATATGCACATTATGCAGTTGTTGCGAATCAACCGTGGTCTTTGGTCCGTGGCCCAGTTCGCAGTCGCATTGCGTAGGACTGGCCAAGACGAACATACTTTCACCATATACTACACTTCACTTTCACTCTCGATTCTGATGTGACACTCTGCTCATGTGGCTTAAAACACTTTTGTAGATAGTGTAGATACGTAAAAGTAAGGTCAGATTTTTTATGTATACGGCTAACTTCTTGAGTTTTAACTATTTTGGTAGCATTTCATGGCAAACGGAAAATAGAGGTGATTTTATGTAGATTTTAAATTGTCTCTTGTATTTTAGGTCTTATTGTTGTCATGTCTAACTAAACTTATGAATTTGAAATATCATCATTTGACTGAATTTAATAGTGGCTCCGTGAGCTGCAGACTTCGCGTTTGTGCGTTAAAACGTAGTTCAAATTGTATGTTGTTTAAAAATTAATCTAATAGATGTCGCCACTTGTTTTTTTAAGCTGTACTATTTGTTGTTTGGTATATTATTTGATATAACTAAAGCTAAATGGCACTTCTAATTTTGAACATTTTTCGAAATGGGTGAAATTTTTTTTTCGAAAAGTAAATTTAAAAAATTTTGCTCGAAAAAAAATGACGATAATTTAATATTTTACGAGAAACAGTTGAAAAATGCGATCTGTAGAGGAGAATAGGCGGACAGCCGGTAGAATTTTTGCCCAAATCCTTGGGCCATGCCCAAGCTGAAGCAGAGACGCTTCGCTCGCTTTTTGCGCTCGGCTCGGTCAACAATATGTTGTTCGGTAAGTTTTATACACATTTAATAAGTTACTACCTAATGGTATGGTATACGGAACTTTCATGCCGGCAACTAATTAAAAGATAGACATGAAATACTTATCAATTTACATCCCCTAACTAAAGTATTGTCAAACATTTCCGTAGTTTTCATAACCAATAAGCGTGTAAAGAGCGAGAATTTGTTAAACTCATGTTAACAGAAATATTCTCATAATAATTGACTCCGAGACCTATATATAACCTATATTACAAGTAAAGTATTACAGCTAACCCGTTTGACGACGTAATAAAATGGCGCTTGCGAACTCAGCTAATAATAAACGGAATTGGTGTGACTCATAGCTTTCCCCCATTAATACGAATCCGTGCAATACGAACATAAAGTTTTAATTACCATTTTAAACTTTCTTTTCATACCAAAGTTCCGGAGCGTGTTGTTGTATCAGTTGCGCAAGTTAATTTAATATAATTCCAAACTTTTACTTATAGTCAGTTTTGGGGCCAATTAAATTATTGTTTGTTTTGATAAATTTGCACGCATTCAAAATTTTTCCGCAGTTTGTGAATTTTCACATTTACAGTAGGTTCCAGATTGGATTAATGAAATTGATTTCGACCTCAATATAAGCTTGTTTGTCAGTTTTCCGATGACGTGGTGCGCTGTCAAAGCATAGTGTTCGCTTGTACACATAAACAGTTCATTCGAGACCGATGTCGGCGCCCGCCGCCCACTTCACCCCAGACCCCTAGCCTCCCTCCCCCGAAGCTGTCCCATTTTTCACTGACGCTTAGTGTGGAGCCCTCGCCCGATACCCTCCCAACTTCGGTTGCGTGTTTTTTCTGTAAATTTATGTTATGACAACAAACGGTCAGCTGAGCCAATATTTTTGCGAGTTCGATAAAGTATGTAACCTAACTTTTTCAGCTTGTACCAAAATTTCCCTTTGAAGTTTTTAACGATGAGTTCGAATTTTCGTTGAAAAATCAGCGACAATGAAATGAGACCCGGCATAAAAATAAGACAGAACTTGATCAATGTAGCAAATATCTTTGGCTTTATTTTAAGACCAAATTCAAACGTATTATAGTAGTATAAGTTCAGCATTTTTAACCGACTTCAAAAAAAGGAGGAGGTTCTATGTTCGACTGTTTATTTGTTTTTTTTTTTTAATGTATGTCCACCGATAACTCGAAAACGGCTGAACCGATTGACATGATTCAAACGCCACTTTATCAGGTTTGCTCCCCAGGTGGTCCCATTTTTTGAAAATTTTGAATCGGTTCAGTAGTTTTTGAGTAATCCTGAAAATACTGTAATTTTTTAGGTAACTTTTGCACGAGTTTTAACGGATCTTCAGACATAACTTCTTTGTTTATAAACCGATTTAGATGATTCTTGTTTCGTTAGAAAGGGGATACTTTAAGGATGTTTTCATTCAAATTTCCTTCACATTGGACCTTGGACTTCGAAGATACACAAGAGAACTCTTCAAAATCAAATATGATAGTGTATTAGTGATTACTCTACGGTATTGAAAGGTTTTGCATCAGCCATTTTTATTGTCACTACTGGGGCTGGGATACAAGCCTTACTTATGGGCTGATGAATAGGATGGGCCATAACCTACCGCGCGGGCCCAATGCGGATTGGTGGGTGTTAATGTGCAAATGTAGCTGGAACTAACGGCTTAACGTGTCTTCTGAAGCACGGAGGAGATAATACACTTTGGTCACCTACCCCATGTCTGACCCTTGCTAAAATTAACAGTGCAAAAAGTGGATATTGAGTTACTAGGCGTATTATACCATTGAAATGTGTGAAATATGAATAAAATATATTTATATCATCGCTTACATTTACTTATACATACCTACCACAAAAAAGTTAAAAATAAAAAAAACTTTTAAAAATTAAAAAGAAAAACCTCCTTCAAAAAACCTTAAAAAAATTGCTATATAAAACAGCTTCAAAAAACAGCAGCTCTAAAAAGCAAGAAATAATATTCAAATCTGCATAATTACTATTGAAGTACCTACGCATATCTGATATTAAAAAAAACGTCTTTTGAAGTCGGGTGGGGCTAAAGATAATTTCCTTTTTTAATCATAATAACATTTATCGTGGTTTCTCTTTCTCAATTTGATTTTTTAATTCTTAAAGCCCCACCCGACTTCATAAGACGTTTTTTTAATATCAGATATGCGTAGGTACTTGAATAGTAATTATGCAGATTTGAATATCATTTCTTGCTTTTTAGAGCTGCTGTTTTTTGAAGCTGTTTTTTAGCAATTTTTTTAAGGTTTTTTGAAGGAGGTTTTTCTTTTTAATTTTTTTCTTTGGCGAGTGCCGCTTCTCCTTTTATATTGTTACACTTGGTATTCCAGTTTCGACTCTTCTTCACATGATTTATTAAGATCCCCTTCTTCAACACATGATTTATTAAGATCCCCTTCCGTTTTATTTTATTCTTAATTTAGAAAATTTAGAATAATAAATTTGCTGTAAATGGAATGCAACATGTAGATACAGGAAGTTCTGTAACAATTATTATTCGTGCGAAAACGTAATTAAGTGTTAATGAAAGCAAAGCTAATGTAGGCTTGTCATTATCGGATATCAATCAGCATTAGTTTAGTGAGCGGGCGTTTGTTGATTCTGTCCAGTCAGCGCAATAAGCGCTCGAGGTGTGCTCGCCCGGCGCTGACTCGGCGCTGGGTCTGCGAGCAGCGCCGCGTGACTCAGCCCCGGCGCGGCGTGAGTCATGACTCGACGGTTTCTGGATCGTCTGCCGTCAGCCGAAATAAGTGGATTGCCGCTTCACGACTCAATGATTCCATTTAAAAGAACGCTTTGTGATCTTATTATTTTGTTGGACGTTCACGATCGATTAAATATTTTTCTCTCGCTCGCGTATTTCGATGTTTCCACATCCGTTTAGCAGTTGGGAAAAAAGCGCTTAAGATTAAACAGTGACCCAAATTACTTTTTAATGAGATTATCACTGCTCCCAGCTTAGAAATAAATTACGGCACGTTCTGTATCTACATTGCGCTGACGTAATCCTCAAAGTGCCGTTACGCTTAACTTATACTTATTTAAATGATTCTTTGTTTTGCATCTTCTTTGCAAGTAGCTGGAATAGATAATTTGATAATTATAGAGAATAAAACTTGAAAAACAAACTCAAAGGACCAAGGCATACAGCCAGGCATATTATCTACGGATAATTACAGATACACAATATTATTTACTTGGCCTTTTTTTAGTGGTAAGTAACTCAGAATAGATTCATTTCATAACTTAATTGAAGTATTTTTCTCAAGAATTAGTTGTTGTGGCATATATAAGTGTTCAAAGTTCTAACAAAAGTCGTTAAGTCAAACTCGACACTCGACAGCATAGTTTTGCCCGCAGTCAAACGTGGGCAAGTTGAGAAATAGTTGTGACGTAGCGGTTAGTTTGCGTTGCTTCAGAAATTTTGGAAGCACGTTTTGCCGTTTCTCGGCTACTATCATAATCATTACAGATTATTTTTGCTTAACTAATTTTAATAAGCTATTAGGCTATTGAACTCAGTGTAAGTACGTAATGATAATAATACTCGATTTTGTCGGTAAATACGGAATATCAATTCACCAGAGTTACGCTCTTCCTTACATGCGGAATCAGTTGCTAATGCCACTTTTCTTTTGAGTTGTAATGCTGTTTGATAATCTCTAAATCGATATAATTAAATGACTCAATATAAAGTGTCATATTAATGACTCAGTATACTTAGTGAGCAATAAAGTGTAATATTTGACTCTAACCTTGACTGGTCAATCCATGTCGCTGATCTGAAGTTAGTCTTAAGATGTACTTCTCCTTTCATTCCCTCAAATTTCTCCAAAGTTTTAACTGTTGCAAAAATATATAAATATTTTTATATCCTTTTAGCATTTTAATTTCACTTGTTGTTCTACTAGCGGAGAAAAATTATCCTCCCACATTTCATCCCGTGTTGTTATGCTACCTTATATGATTTTGATAACAATGTATTTTTTATTTGTTCCAGAGGGTTGATCGGGAGAACACGAAGAGTCCAGCGGGCACCGGTGGCAGGAAAAAAGCAGCAGTGAAGAGCAACGGGCAGATCACTACTACTGAGACTCCGCCGACGGCGACAGGTAAGCTAAAGCTATATTATGGAATTAGAATAAGAAGTGGCTGAGCACTTTAGAACTTAGACACTAACTACAAGGGCTGATCAGTAATTTGCCTCTGTAACCCTTATTTAACACTATACGTGACGTTGACGTGACAGTGACAGTGTTCAAAGTGTTTAGCTACTTGACGTCTACCGAACGAACCGTAGAAGTATCGAAAAAAATATGTAAATACCTACCTATAATTAAATTTACACAAACAAAAAGCCTAAGTATAAAAAAATATTAAAAACAAGACTGCCAAAAACAAACTAAAAAGTTAAATAACTATAAACTAATAAGATAAAACACAGTACAGAAACTCTGAAATCCAGACGAATAAAAAACTTAACAGATTAAGACAAAAACTGTGGCTATTATATTGAACTTTAAACGAGACAACTAAAGAGAAAGTTAAAGTTAGTTGTAAGTTCTTTGGAGAACTGGAAGTGCTCAAGAAAATACAAGTTTTTTCTTTTCATATGAATGGACAACTTTATTATGTATGTGTACATATGTATACTCATTTCATAAACGTTTTAGAATCTTGTATAAATAGTAAATTACTATACCTACCTACTTGAAATATACTACTACTTGAAATGTACTGTACTATACAAACATACAATATACTACATAAAACATACCTACTTAAAAATTATTCTCAACGTTTTGTTCCTTTTCCCCTTTCACAGATTATGTAGCGGGATGAAAACATTTTGAAAATTTCTCAAAAGCTTTATTTCTCTACCTGAGGTCAGATGTTTACATCACAATTCCATGGTTAGTTCAAAATACAGACGGAGTAGTCGTTACAAAAGCTCTGTAGGATACTGTATAGCCCGGGGCTTAATAGGATAGAATTCCAGGCATTCAGCCGTGTCCTTCTACTCTACAATATCCAGTTATGCAGTACAGTGTCAATATTTTTTTTATTATTCCCTGACAACGTAGAATGTTTATTTGATTTCAATATTTTGAACGCTTTAAGAATGTATTTGGAAGTAAGATTCAATACCAACAACGAATTAAATGCGAGTTAATTATTAGCTCTATAGCTACTATTATAGATCTGGAATTTATGCCTTTACGCGTTTTTCGTACTAAGACTTGTCTGAGGCCATATTTTTTGCTCGCAGCGGGTGGCCATTGAATCGTTCTATTTCATGCTTACGATCTACAGCAAAAGGTGACAGATACCTACCTATTCGTATCGCTTTTTTTTTATTCTATCGTATTATTGAAGATTTTTAGTTTCGGCTTTTATCTTTTTTTCTCTTCCTTGTCTCTTGTTTCACTTGAATTCGTTGCTCAGTAGACTGTAAAAGTTCGATTACGGACAAAAACAAATAAGTAGCACGTTTTTGTGCATTGATGTAAGCAAAGTGAATGCCTTAATTTTATTGACGGTTAACGTAAACAACATTAGTATAACTTTGATTACAAAGAATAGTGTTCTTTAGTTCCTGAGTTTGTAAGTGAATATTGTAGAAAGAAACGGTTTGCAGTTGTACACATTAATTTATGGCCGATGGACGGTTGCCAAAACTTTATAAATGAGTAAATACTAACAGTAGAGGGTTTTGGTTCGTAATACAGTGATATTGTTCGTAAAACCTTATTCCTTTTTTAGTATCCTATTTCATAATTATATTTGGTATGTTGTTGTGGATGTTTAATCTGAAAAAAAATCTTACAAATTTTCAAAAGCTAGTTTTTTATGCCTAACTTTTTATTCCAATCAAACTTTCATAAATTATGAAATTGTTTTTCTTTTGACTTGAAATAGGTACAACGAGTGTAATGTGTTGTTTCGTTAACTTTACGTAAACTGAAACTCCGTCGTAATCTACGAGAACGAAAAGCAAAGTTCTACGTCTCGTAGAAATTTGTTTTTTTAGCTAACAACAAACTTATTGTCAATTCCAGTTCCAAAAGGATATTGCTGTGTATTAGTAATAGATGCAATATATGTAGAGATATAATAAATAAAAGCTTATTTTTAGATTTGTTTACATGATTCTAATAAGAAAGAGATATTGGAATCATCATTGAATAACACAAGTATGTATCAGGACAAACATTTTTTGTTATTATTATGATTTAAAGCGTTTCATTACAGATAACTAAACTTAGATCTGTTATTTATTTATATGTGGATTGCTTCTTATTATTTTTCTGTTTTAATCTAGCTAAAACTGTATATAAAACGTTATAAGACTAACAAGAATTAACAACAAGCAAAACTTACAAGTCAGTAAGTAAAATACAGTCCAAAAACACGGATGTATTTAAAGTATGTTGTGTTTGGCACAGAATAAATTATCGAACATAAATGTAGTAAAGTTCAACCATGTACCTCGGAGTGACCCAACTAAGCCAGTAGTTGTTGCTGCTAATCCCGGGAAAAGCGGTCTTTGCATAATTGGACAGGTTTCAAAAGCACTCCGTATTCTGGTTCGTATACGTAATGAAGTCGACCACATAAAGGTAGCCAGCTTAGTAAAATACTTAGCTAATGGCAATACAAACGTGACTAAAGATGTAGGACAAGATAATATTATGAAACCAATCAATGTTAATTGTTTAAGATTCATCCATTTGTGTGATAAAAATTTTCCTTCTTTGTGATTTATTACACAGAAAAAGGGCCGCTTTTTCGTCTACACTTCACGTCAGACCTTTTTTTGCCCGAAAAAGGGCTTAAAAAGTTTTGGTACAAAGGTCAAGTGATGTAGGTACTTTTCTTAGTATTCTTGTATTACTAACGAACATTATTCTTTCCAATTGATAGTGGGACATTTCAATCTTTTGTGACGGTAGTGTTTTAAACATAAACCGATACTCATCATACTATGTATTCATGCTTGTATTTTTGTGACTTTATATGTTGTATGTTACTTCCCACAAGCCCGCAAACCACATCATTGTAATTAAACAGGAAACACAACTTTCTTTGTCTATCGGACAGATGAATGTTATCCTTCGAAATAATGGGTCCGCGATAGAAGCTGATAAAACGTGCTTTCATTCCGGAGGACGGCTGCATGTGACAGTGGTGACGTCACGGGAAGGGGGGCAAGGGGGTCGCATACATACGTGTCATATAAATCACGTTGAGCACTCCCGTAATATACTGCCGTGTACTATCAAGTGGAAGTTATAGCTTCATGCCGACGCGACCTCTGGGTATTTTAAATTACAGCGACGAAATGAAAATATACCGAACTTATATTGTATTCTAACTTTGAGAAAAGTTAATGAAAATTATTTTCCCCATGATATAACAAAACGCGTAGTTTCTCAAGCATTGTGAGCGTGGGCTTTAATAAACGGCCTTGGCGGCTACAAAAGTTAAAAATAATAATAAAATCAAAGAGGCCAAGTCTACAAAAGAGAAACGTTTAAATTTCCTAACGGCAACGTTTACATAGAATTTGTAATTCTATTCAAAGTCTTCGAAACATGGTTGCTCTCCTAAAGAATTACTTATCTTACATATTAAAGCGTTTTTTTGTAAATGTGGTTGGTTACCGTTGATTATTCCCCTAAAACTTCAAATTGTATTAAATTTTATTGCCCCGGGGCCGATGTATTTTTTGCATAATAAAGAGCTGGGATTTCGTATCTCATATTGTAAGCAGAAAACGAGTCACCGGTTTGCATAATTTCCTCCAACGAGTCGGTGCGGTTTGACCTTTTCTAAAACCCATCTGAAAATAAATTATCTCTATTTTTGGTTATAAATTGCCAGTACGCCTAAAATGGTGACAGTAATCGTCTCCCAAACCATTTCTTTAAACGTGCGTGCGGGATGACCTTCGTTTCAAATAATCTCTGTTAATCGGACACATTTCGTATTAAGTTATTTATTATACATACCTATAATAACATTTCAAAATAATTATTATGAGGGAGACGAGACTGTTGATAAGTGTGCGAAATACCACTTGCAGAAACAATACAAGTCAGATACGGAGAATAGGTACTACTCTAATTCTGTCTGAAGCACTACCCAACGGGAGTATTATTAAATTAATTAAGTATGCAAGTATTCTAAAGAGCAGATAACTTTACTGGCTCGCAAGTTCCAAATAATCGTGCCTTGACAAATATTGCTCGGATCTGAAACTTTCGCATTGTTGTTCATCGTTCGAAGTTAGGGTCACTTTCGTTAAACGCGCGGCCCGCAAGCGGAGCCAACTTCTGTGTGTAACTAGTTAAGTTTCCAAGGTTGGTAACTCTGCAGCGGTCGCCGTCAACAAAGACATTTTACATAATTGACAATGTTTTGTATGTACCGTTTCTCTTGTGTGCGGTACTTATAAGGTAGTCACGTTTCGAAACTCGGTGCAATCAAAATGTTTAAAGGTCGCCACCTCGCCACCACACCGGTATAATCATGACCACGCTTCGTGCAGTAAACATTCAGAAACCTGTTAATCACAATAATTTATAACATACTCGTTCACTTATTTATTTTCCTTTATTGTATAGTACCGAAATAATATATGGCACGCTACATCTGTAATGTGCATCTCTCACGCAAAGGATTAGTTTAACACAGAAGCCCGTCGCGTCACGTCGAGTTCGTTAAAATCTAACAGTAACCTTATTATGTGGAATGAGTTGAAATGATGCATAATACACCTGCCCGGAGGTATGTAGCCAGCTATTCATGAGAGGACAAAGCGTCACGTGTGCACAACGCCGGCGCCGCATTGTGCACAAAGCGACGTTGCCAGCGACAGTCCTTTGTGTCACTGAGTGGAATTCGAATATTGGATAAGCTCCCGACGACGCTCGGAGGCTCTTCTCGCAAACTGTATAATTTCACAGATAAAAATTGTTCCAAGTTTGGAAGAGGTGTCATAAAGTTCTGGTATATTGCAACCTTTGCTGCGCAGCGACGTCACTTAAGTTTTGACAGGCTTGTGTAACATGGTATCATTGTTGTTATACTGAGTCTTACTTATGTAAGAGAAAACTAGATATTTTGACAAAGAAGCGGAATTAACTTTCTCAATTATATTCAAACACATAATTGATTAGCCTCGAAGTTATTATTTAATGTCTTTTAGGCGCAGACAGAACGTCAAAAGATCAGAATGTCAAAAGAGCAAAACATCCATGGCGTACGATGTCCAAGGAGACAAACATCAAAAGCGCAAAAAGTCAAAACGTTTGGTGTTGTGTCAAACATTATGATATTAACCCATAGACTTAGAAACATTTTCGCTGATTTCTATGTATTAACCAAACCTCCATGATTTTAAACTTATTTAAGTTCATAACATTGTTTTGTAAGCAAAGAAGTTTAGTGTTATGAAATTATATTTTGAATTTCGGTATTGCGTACAAACTTAGAGCATTATGCTCTAAGCGTATAAATATAAACTCGTTTTGAAGTTTATAATTCGAATTTTACGATATAAGTAAACTAGTAGTTAATGATTTATGATTATAACAAATTTAACTGTAAATCAATATACAAGTGATATTGTCGATTATTTAGCCTTTTTATTTTAAATTTCTAATTAATAAAACATGTATTGCGTCTGATAAAGTGGTTTAATGACATTTCGTAAAATCGATGTCTTTGTGTTGTGTATTTTTTAAGTCATAAGAGATAATTATTTACAACAAAATAAATGATGTACCCACACATTACGATTTTGTAGATATTGTGATGATCTCGTCGCGTTTGTGTATGTATTTATAAAGATTAACACTTGATGTTAGTAATAAATTATATAAAAAAAAACCATTTTATTTTCATTATTTATTTATTTATTAATGAATTCTAATTTACCAAAATGAGTTTTAAATCATGTCGGTTCGGTAAATCTTATGATTGCAACTTTTTGACTTTTTTGCACTTTTGACGTTTTGCTCCATGGACATTATGCGTTTTGGACATGCTCTTTTGCCGTTTTGCTCTTTGGACATTTTACTCTTTTGACAATCTGATCTTTTGACGCTTTGCGATGTCGCAACATATTGCGCTTTTGACGTTCTGCGCCTAAACGTTTGGCGACATACTCTCGAATCATAAGAGATTCGACCTACTTGCCATTAGTTTGATTTTAATTAGTATAGCCAGTTCAAACGGTTGTGGCTTGGTCAGTCAATGTCCGCGTAGAGATTAATCACGTTCTACCAATTACATTTGATTTGATTTACTAGAGATTAGTGTGACCTATTTCTTGTTATTGAGACCGTGTCAACGATGCTTTATCATCATAAATAAATAATCAAAAACTTGTTCTATTCATACATATTCCAGCAGCCTAATAAATGTCAACATAGTTCATTTCGATAATACTTAGTTATGTAATCATGTGAATTTGATTACACTCATTCGCTATGTTGAGTTGGTATTTCTTTCTTAATTTTATTTATCAGCGTGGTGGGTGTCATTTTGTCTCGGACAGTAGTTTGCATACCTACATGTGGAGATCAGCCTTCTAAAACATATTCAGCTGACCTCAATACTCGTAACTTTATCGTTCGCATTATGGCAAGTGTTTATATTTGCAGAGCTTCAACCTATCAATCAGGAACCATCTCAGGTTTTCCATTACCAAAATGAGTTGTTCGCGAAATTTGCCAGCGCCGACCGCGTGATGCAGTTTGCATAAGTTTACATATTCATGCGCACCGGCATGCATACATATTACATACGGCCTGCTTGGGGCCTATCTGATCGCGATAGCGAATGAACAGACTGGGCTTAGGAATTATGGTGCCCAGATGTAGGGCTAGATTTACTTTGTGGTGTCAAGAGCTAGTAGTTAGTTTATTTTATGATAAAGCTTATAAGTGTAGTCGTCTTATAATTATTATTATGATACCAACTTTTTCGTTCCCTTTCTTTTTACACCAATGACAATCACTCTCTGCTCCTTTTGTTTCAACTAAAATCATACTGGATGGCATCCATGTATGATTGGTTTTATAACCTCAAATACCAATTAGATGAGACAGATGATTTCACAAAAATGCACGCGAGGTGCGAAGCGTCTCCGTTTCAGCTTGGGCAAAAATGCTTACGTATGTTCGTCTGTCCGTCTGTTCTCCTCTACAAGTCGCATTTCTCAACTGTTCTCGTGAAATCTTGTGAGCAGGTTCGATAATTATATAGATATTTTTGACGATTCTGTTTTCCGTAATTTTTCGAAAAAGAATCCATATTTGATCCATTAAAATAAAAATAAAATAAAACGACAGAAGTAGCGGGATCCTAGGGCTATGCAATAGACACATTTTAAAAGAATGTTCCGAAAGTTACGGGAACAGGATCTCAATTATACACATTACGCCGTTCATCATACTTTGCTTCCCCCACTGCCCTTGTAAAGTCAAAATAAAAGTTTATTAAATTTGCATGCCGACGAAACTGGCGGAGACACGCAACTCCCCCCTCGCCAGGAAGGGGGCCAAATAGGGGCCGAATGGGTGTGGGGAGAATGTGACACGACACCCGCGCACATTGCACGGATCACCTTACATACAAATCGTGCAGGAATGCATAATCACCTTCAGTCACCCTTTACCTGCTTTTTCCAATGTTTAGAAGGCGTTTAACACCCGTCAATGGATGGATTAAAATGTATAAAAAATAAAATACACGGATATACCAAGGAGTTTTAAACAAGGATTGTTGAAAAAGAAGGTTGATAATTCGAAATAAAGAAAATGGACGAAATGAGGTCGCATGTATGAAAAAAATATAAAAAGAGAAAAAATAATGAACTATAATAACAAATTACTATTTTATTAATGTAAATAACTAAATAAGATGAGATATTAATAAATAAGAGAAAAACACAACGTAATGTAAAACAAAACGACGGGAATCAACTTTACTCTTTGCTCTATGAATCAATTTTTTTCAGCTCTAATCAACTAATTTTTGGGATATACTTATTAGAAAAATTAATGCTTCCAGCGATGAAGATAGTTGTCTAACTCCAAAAGACTTGAGAGAACAAGTTTCTAATGCTGAATTTAGATTTTTACCAGGAAAGTCACGTGAAAATAACTGTTCTTAATCTATACCTATACATATAACACTTTTCTCGCTGGTAGAGGTGAAAAGACCAAATTTTTGTTCTGTCTCGTGTCTTTAAGTCACACACTATGCTTTCGTGATTCAATTCTAGACTACTTCGCTAGTTCGTGATTTAAAGTCGGCACTCGCAGCACAAATTGATTGATTGGTCTCACGTAAAACAAATATCTATTGTTTTTTCGTGACTGGAGCAGTTATGGCTTTGTGTTCGGTTCGGCCAGCCATTTTACTGTCCCCATTGCTGAGGCACAAGCTTCCTCATAGATGGATAAGGAGTATGGGCCATACATAACCCACCACGCTGGCACAATGCGGAGTGGCGGGTGTTTACGACTGCAAATGCAGCCGGGACCAACGGCTTAACGTGCATTCCGAAGCACGGAGGAGCTCGAGATGATAAATTTTTGGTCACCCATCCCATGACCGTACCCTTGCGAAAGTTGCTTAACCTCAACAATCGCAGGCCAATGTGCCACTGCGCTTACCCACTGCGCCATCGAGCTCCTTTGGCTTTGCTTTGCGCAGTCGTAATAGCTAGCGATGCATCCGTTTTTAATCCCGTGAACGGTAAAGGAAGGTCAATGACACGAGCGTACTGCGTGAATCACTACACAACAGGGAACAGATTAATTAGATTAAAAACACATGTCAGCGGGTCACACAACGGAGACTGAATAGATGATACAATAATATTATTTTCTGATTGTTGTCATGACGACTGGAGTATTAAACCGGTTTAAGCAACTTATTTCATCATACTGAAAATATGACGATGGAAATAAGTAGACGTATTTGAAATCAATGTCTATTGAGCTTAAGGCGACTATAGCCCTCAAGTGGCGCCCTCAACTTATTTAAATGTATTGCTTGCTAAATCGAAAATTCACATCCACAGATTAAGCTCAGGTTATTTTTTTTAGCTTAACAAAATTACAATTTTAAAAGTGGATTTCAAATCAAATAAATCTGTGGTTCAGTAACGTGCCGCTAGATGTCGTCAGTAGTCTTATACAGATTTTCATATGCCAAAAATCTATTGTTTTCATCCATCGGTGAACTAAGAAATTGAAATAATGGGCTTGAAAATATCCTTCAATTTATATAAACCTGAAAATAATTAAAAAGGGTAAGTATTCGTTTTCTTATTTTTCGTTTCTCAAGAACCAGTTATCATTCGCTGAGCTATTTTGTATAATATACTTACTTAATAATAACAAATTAATAATCTCGGAAGTGCGAATAAATGTTGTGTTTAAAATATTCACAGAATTTCCCCGAAATGCGAGGGTGAGTGGGGCTGATGTGGGCTATATTTTCCAATCCATCAACAAACAACCCAATGCCCTTTTACGTCGCGTCTCGCGTCGATGGTCGTGGACTCGTGGAAGATTTATGAAAGTAATAAACTTTTTCCGGTTCCAAATCCGAATCGCGTAGATAGCGTGACTTTACAATTTGTGTGTATGGAATCTTTGTTGTATTATGTAATATTATTGAGATAATATTTAAATGACTCGGTTTATTTTTGTGAATATTTTCAATACATCGTCAAAAGAATACTATCATGAATATTTTACGTATATTTATTTATATAATATATATATTGGATTTACTTAGTGAAATAACGTCAAAAATATTAATTTTTGAACTCTTTTTTTTTACATTTGATTAAATAGGTATAAGTTTTCAACTAAAACAATGTATTATGATATCCGTAATACTATTCTTTTTAAAGTGTATTGAAAACATTATCAAAAATAAACGTAGCTTTTTAAAGTGTGAGTGAAACGGTTGTAAAATGTAACAACGCTCATGTGGGTATTTAATGTTTAAATTCACATTGATGATAATGATAATGCAATTTGTTATTTATTACAAATCTTTAGTGCTGATAGGTTTTGACAACGAAGTCCAATTATCATTATTATATAAGTATAACTATGACGGTGTGAGTGTTGAGTCACATTGAACAATAACAACAGAACAAAAATTGTATATAATTTTCCCAATGCTAATTAATTATAAATGCAAACAGGATTGCGTTGAACAATATTCATACTCATTAGTCAGAGAAATCGACACCTTGGCTTAGGGTTACCAAACGACAGAAATTTTCCTGACATGTCATTTTAGGAATTTTAGCCATCCGTCAGGAAAACAGGGAAAAACCTGTACATCAAGGATTTTGGAAATCTCAAAAAGAAAGTGTATCTAATGAAAACACAAATTTGTAAATAATTTTGTTGAAAGAAAATAATCTAAGTCAACTTAGTCAACTAAATAAGGAATGCAAGTATACAAAATGTTAAATGTCAGTAATTTTTCTGGAAGGTCAGGGAAAATGATAGGAAATCACATTATGGGATCTGATAGGTAACCCTACCTCGGCTGAGCATATTAAACCACGCTGGCGTCACGTAAGCACTCGTTACGTAAAGAACAATGGCCGACTGGGAGCGCGGCCGTGAACGAGAAGAGAATACTATACGCGGAATCTATTCTATTTATATATTCATCGCGTTGTCTCCGCTTTATACAATATCGTCGTGGAATTGCAAATGGCCGACCGACAGTACCGTTTCCGTCCTAGCTAGCTCGCTGCATAAACAAGTATTTGCATATTTTGGTCGCGTTTCGATTTGGCCAGCGAAACTCGATGTTATTACCTGTTTCAAATCCAGTTTTTCTAGTACACATTTAACATATTTGGTTTCATTTGTATGCAAAGCGTGATACTGGCTCGTTTGAGAGGTTGAACTTTATGACCGAACTGGTTTATTTTTAATATTTATTTGGATAAGTAAGAAAACAAAATGATATCATCTTCATAATTAATTATGTATTTTACTAGTTTGTTACATAGTTAATGGAGATGTCGATAAGTTTAATTGTTTTGTTACAGATCTGTATCCGTCTTGACCTTATTTTATATTCATTATTAACTAACTAATGCAATTATAATATGGCTAAAACAAATTATTAAATAGCAACTATCAATGTTTTGAACAAGAAATCTTATTACCATTTTATACCCATAAAAGCTTTGAACAGGTTTATAGACTGAAATTGCTTTACTTTAGAGGCTATAATAAGATACTATAAAAGAAAAAAATACCCGTGGTACTACTCCTTCGTCGGTTACGTTATTAAGTGTACTTTCACCCCGGTCTACCGTTATCTGAGCAAGTGGCGTGTTCGCTCGCTCGCTAGAGTACAATCTTGATTACCTACCTACCTTAGCCGTTTTTATAGCTTCTTTAATAGGACAACCGGAGGATGTAACTTTAGAAAATATTTTAAACTGCGGATGTCTCACACCAATTATTTATTTAAATTATGAGAACAGCATCTGGCGGCTGACCTGATCAGTTTATCTCTGTGCCGCTAGACCACATCTCGGCGAGATGCTTAATTTTTGCATATCTATAGATGTAACCTACTATAATAATCTAATTACTATTATAATGTCTGTGTTTTTTAACTGTATAATTCGCATCTCTTCTTTTCTCCTTCTTCTCTCGGTAATTTTAAACCCGTTTTATGGGTATTGTATTACCCAAGCCAGCTACGTTATCTGTTTATATCTCTCACCCTCTTTAGAAATTTATCGAAGGGTTAGTGAACAGCCGATTTATAAGTGTATTGAGAAAGGGATTGGGCTTGTTTGAATAGCCTTTGAAAGGAAACAATATGACGACTCCGATGAATTTCTAAGACGTTTTTCGGGTACTACTACTTAGTTACACCTACAATTTATAAACATGCAAAGTATAAAGTTAGCCAAATATTTTCTTTTATATAAGAGTCGTTTCAGAATATCACAATAAATCAAAAATTAATAGAAATCTTGTCCTTTCGACATACCTTACAGCTTTACCCAACCACTTTTAATATGCCTTCACTGTCATCAAACTAAAAAGTATTAGTTCTTATTGGAAGTCTTCCGCGAGTTACCCAATTCTACAAGATTCTTTATTTTAAACATAACAACCATTTCCTGTTTACATTAAAATAAAATTATTAATGTGAACGACCGTTTAGTATTCAACGTCAAATCGAATATTTTATCAGTGTCTTGTGTAATCAAAACAGAAATATGTTTTGACTTCTCCGAGTTACTTGGAATTATCTTTAAGCATACATTCTTCGTTGTAATAAATTCAAGTCAAAATAATATTAAACACAATTTATAACGCTATCAGGACACACTATTAATAGTTTGTGCTTTAATTAAATGAAGATTTGCGGTGAGTTATTAAAAAGTATTGGCCGTCTGTTAGCTATTAGCTACATTAAAGTTATTATTTTATTCTCGTAATCAGCTTGCTTTTTTGTACCACAATATTTTGTGTAGTCTTAAAACAAAAGACATTCGTATTTTTGTTCCGACCGCTCCGTTATGAGTTGACTTCTATTTGCCCTCCGCACTCTCGTTCGTCTTCGACCGGTTTTCTACAAGCTCCATAAAATACTTGGAGGGCGAGCCATGCAAGCCTATCAGGATAATCTTCCATATACATTCATCTCCCTCTAATCGCCGTAAACGGGAAGATTCATGGTGCCCTTAAAGGGAATTTTGCTGTCGAATGGTAATCGGTTCCTAGAATAATTTATCAGAACCCTTTCCATAGAACCTGTTCGTACACCCGCCCATTATGTTCAACAGAGGTAATCTTGTTGCGATGCAGGCCTATTTATTGGAATAGTACACTAATAAAATCGGAATGCAGCTGGTGCATGCTTAATTAATAGAATACCTTTTTGGGATAATAATATACTTAGTTTTTTATCGTTAAAATAATATGTATAGTAGACTGAATCTCTAGAATATTATTCAGCTTTGTCTTGTTATTCCGACTCGTGTTCGTCAACCTAAACCAAATATAAGAAAAAAAATACTGCTGAAATTCTTTAATTTGGTTCTTTAACCAATTAATTAGTTACGTAACTTATCGCGCTTTAAAATTTGAAATTGCTATTATAGTTATTTAAGTTGGTTAAATAACTGTGATGTTTAAACATCCAAATATAACCTGTTTGCGTCATTTATTTTACGGTTGACCAAGTTCGTGCGGGTCAAATGCGAGAGGAGAGTCGTATCGTATCCAAGATGGCGGACGACGCGGAATTACATCATCTAGTGACTGCGCGAGCGCAATAGATCGTTGCGCTGATTGACGCTCATGGCCTTTTGTGCACTTGTCTGGTAAATAAATAAGCCAGTAGCTACACTCATACAATGCATGTAGCTATGTTCATACTAATTACATCGTAACTTTGTTCTAGATTGTCCTTAAACCATATTCGTTCTGATCTGAGTTTATGTTTGTTAAATTTTATGTAATGATAAAATCTAGACTGATGTTTTGATATACATACAGTTCACATCGCTATAATTATTTTTTTCTATAAGGCAATCCATACTTAATTCATATTATAAATGCGAAAGTATCTCTGTCTGGCTGTTACGCTTTCACGCCTAAACTACTGTACCGATTTTTATGCAATTTGGTACAGAGATAGAGTAGAGCTTGAGAAAGGACATAGGCTACTTTTTATCGCGAAAAAAGGCTTGAAGGGGTTGAAATAGGGGATGAAAGGTTGTATAAAAGTTCCTCGGTTTCGAAGCAAGGATCTTCAGTGTTTAAGCTAACGATTAAAAAATAATAAATATGTGTTTTTGATAATTTTTGATAATTCCACCCCCGAAGTTCGAAGGGGTGAAAAAGGATGAAGTTGTGTATGGAAAATCCTTCATTTTCGAGATAAAAAGGGCATTAAAAAGGGGAAGGGGAAACTAATATCTCTGGACCCAATTCTGAATGGAGACGGGGACGGGAACGGGAAAAGGAAAGGGGAAGCAGCAAACGGCTGATCGGATTTTGATGAAATTAAAACATAGAATACTATTAATCCTAAATTTTCTTAAATATCAACGTGGACAAAGTCGCGGGCGAAAGCTAGTATAATTATTATTAGTGCAGTTACTGATTTTCACAAGTCTTAATTGGTAGAAATTATACAATTCATTATTAACGCTCAACATAATGAAGCCTAGCAATAGCAACACATTTATTCATTGCAATGTAATGTAATGCAGTTTATTTTTGCTTTAACAAGTGAGCCAGAGAATTATAGCTCCGTCAAACAATTGGCGATCAGATTACACGACTTGACTGCGTCCAGCGCGTGAACGGGGACAATAGCCTCGAAACGGAAACTAGGCTCGGATACAGCAAAATTGCAATTTTCCAAGACCATAAACATAAACTGTAATCATGGATGTTATAGACACGCGATCGAGTCACGAAAACCTACAAGAATCCAAGAGATCAATAACGCTGCCAGTATGAAGGTCGAGACAGTTAAGATCTAGTCGATGAAACTCGTTTACAGAAAAAAGTAACATTTGCGCTTATAGAATAATAAATAACACCACACAAGCTTAGTCTGTATTCACGTCACGGCCTTAACTTTATGCGAATTAATTTTATCACCTGTCTTCTGGTGGATGGATGTTTTGTTTTTGCATATATCGTATTGTCATAATAATCATGCATGACCAACGACTAAATCACCGCATTCAAATCCAGTTATGTAGGTACCTCCTGTCCTTCAGTAACTTTATTCTACGCAACTTACACAATTTCTTTGAAATTAATTGACTTCAAAAGAAACTAAAGTAGATATTGTTATTCAAATTCTTATTGTTTCTCTCGTTTCGCTTGCTTGTCTTTCAAATGTCATCATAATAATTGAAAAGGTCTGTTGTTTTCAAGTAAAATTCAAGAACCCAAAACTGGAAATGACTGAATGAAAGCTAAATAATTAATCATTTAAAATGTTTAGACCAGGCTTCAATGAAAGCCTTTTTATAAATGAAAGGTTATATTTTTGTTGTCAATAGTAGAAAAAGATTTCATTGTTACAAAAAATGTCATAAATTATGTGAATAGATATTATGTACCATCAAGTGGAAAAACCATGTGAGAAAAATCTTACGAAACACATATTTAGAAATGGTTATTCATATCCACCGAAATTAATATTTATCAATAGCCGACAGAATAGGAGAAAGTTGGACGAAGCCTATTAATTAAACTTATGCTTGCTCATACTAATAGTAATAGGTAGGTACATGTGTTGTGAGTTTGTAAGATATGCTAAACTAACTCGTTTAGTAAAATTATGAAGAAAATAACGTAAATTACTTATCCTGTTCTATACTTAATAGAAGTGCAACCACAGACACAAGTATTTTTTTTAAATAAATTATCAATGCCGTGCTTGATGTTATTTTCTCTTAAAACCCAGCTAGACTAACTTAACTAGTTTAATATTAAGCATATTAATATCGGTATCGGTACTTCTCTTTTCCATAAATCAGAGATGAAGTATGATTGATTTGATTTTCTTTGATCAGCTAATGTAGTAAGTAATTACCAACTTACTGAGAAGCTGTGAGTGTGCACTGGTCACGATTATCCTAATTATGCAAATGAATGGCAAATGGCAATCATTGCAAATCGTTCAATTACTTATAAGATAAGACAATCATTGTATTCAAATACCCATAAAACATCACCATGATCTATCACTATTCATTCACCATCATTTCATAAAATTAAATGGCCTTCTAACTCCCTGGTGGTCGACATATTGTAATCAAATGTTAGTAGATAGACCAGGCAAACATTTTATACAACTTAATAAAGAATCACTATTTATGTTATCGTATTCCATTCATCTGAAACTAAATAAAGTACCTACCTATATACTTACCTATCAACATATCGTTCCAATACATCCCAACTAGCTTTGTGATGTGCATCAATGCCATTCTACTGAGATATTGTCCGAGGATTGCTGGGAAAATTTAATCACGCACAGAATATACATGAAAACGTGGAGGGTGCTCGCGGTACGCAAAATGGCCGCCACACGACACGACGCGCAGCAATGGCGGCTGGCGGCCGGCCTTGGTCCGTGCTCGCAATCAACTTATTATTCAATCTCATGTCGCGAATTGGTCCGAGGTCCAGGGGACGTTGACCCACGTTCCACTCCACTCGCTTTAAGTTAAGCATTCCGCCTGTAGGCTCATATTAAATTACGTAATTTAAAGGTGTGTTATTTTTTTAATGTCAATTACTTTTTGCGGTAAGCTTTTTTGTCTCGACGGTTTTATGTGTGTGAAACAAACATACCAGAAGAGATTATGTTTTTTGTTTAAAGACGTTTATTTTATTTGAACTTATCGTCTAAAAGCTTGATGAATGATTTACACTTATGCTTTCCAGTTATTTAAATAGATAATTTGAATCAAGTCAGGTAAGTATGAGGAAGATTCATCGTAAAACATAAGTGTCTTTATTAAAGTGATAGCCTCGGTCGTCACGCCAGCCACCACAGCGTTGACGTAAATCCAGTAGGTATACAGTCCGTTATATCCTCTCAAAGAACAATAGCCAATTCGCGCTACTCGCCTAATGAGAAATGTTTGTTTTACAACACCACACAATAGGTACAGCTTATTGTTGCTTTTATTATTACCATTCTTACGGCGCTTCCGATTAAAAAAGGAATGAGTAATTTTGTGTCTGTTACTTCTTCTTACTTAAATTTTTGCTAATCAATCTCCGACCAAAATTTTTGGTTCATTATTTATATGTCTAAAGACAAATAGTAATCTCTTACAATTACGATATACCTAATGAATAATTTATTTATTTCATCTACCAACGTTTAAATTATCAGACCATGTTAAAACAATCCTATGTATCCGTGAGTACATAATAAAAGACGATTATGATTTGTGGTGTAAAAACATGTTGATTTATTTAATAAAGCAACGTTCGGCAACGTTCCGAGGAATCGACCTTGATTGAAGGCTCATTAGCCGAGTCGAGACGAGACCACGCACAAGACCGGTCGCGGTCGTGAGTCCACATGATTTATGCCTTTGCCTTTACAAAGAGCATGTGTTTTTTCCACTAGACCGGTTTACCGCCGCTCCCCCACGCCTTTTTGTTGCGCTACCTGGCTAGATGGATGCCGTCTAAAAAATATAGTGTCAGCTTTTTTCTCGTAATAATAATACTGAGCATTCCTTTTGTAGCTCATGCGGACGTGGGCTTAGAACGTGATACGATGGCGTTGTGGCTTCATTATATTAATGGACTCGGCCGGATGAATACAAAGACGAGGCCTTTAAACTTTATTGCCTGTAGAATACTGTTCCCGGCATACGTGGCGTGAAATTGGATTTATGAATATGATAGTGATTCGGAATATTATAACTAAACAAGTTCTTTTAAATTTATTATTCATAATCCGAATTTGAATCATATGTTATGGATTCTTAATTATTTAATTCATGACCATTATTCTAAAATAAAATTGGAACGTTAAAAAGCCATGTGTTGAAGCTAATCTATGTATTACAAATCGTAACGAATGGCATTGTGTATTTGATAACATTATCACGTTGGTAGCGGAAATACCCACATTTTCATTGTAATCGCGAAGTTCTGCCGTCATGCGGTCAAGGTTAATTCGTGGGTGTAAAAGTTTTAGTGATATACTTATACTAGTAGGTACTTACATAAATCTTTTAGTAAGTCCAATAGTAACTTAAAACTTTAAAAATGATATTGATAATGAAATACGGTTGTAGTTTATTTATTTAAATCTGAAATAAATTAAAAATAAAGTAAAAAAAATATATCTATAAAAATATAAAGAATAGAAACCTAAAAATCAATTTGTTAATCTATTAAGTTTTTAACAACACTTAAATTTATCAATATGAAACGAACTAAACTGTGATCAGCAAGCAACGTTAAACGACCTCTACTCGACATTGGCGCGCCGCCGCCGCCCGCCTGCCGCCTCATGCTCCCAGACAGTTTTTGCTGCGCTTTTTCTCCAATGAATTTATCAGTCGCCATTTTATGTACCACCTGCCGCGGGTAACGACCCGCTTAGAAAAACTCCCCTCCAACAAAAGAAATTCCCAAAGTTATTCTTATAATTACAGCTCACAATACATTTCGGCCAGAAAGCGTAGTCGTTTTTACATTTACAAAAAACCTCCCTTTGGAAACAGACATTCAAATATGGGCCGTGTGTGTTGTGTACCTGCTTTTTTGTGCAAAAAATGCAAACAATTCTCCTGCTGCGGGATCAAAGGGATCGATTTGCAGCATTATCGATGTTTTTGTTGGGTTCTGTAAATTACGGAATGAGAATGTGCCTCTAGGGAGGGATGCCTGAACGCGGTGATGTTTTGTCACTGTCTGACACGACACCAAAAGGTCATAGTAGCGTGAGATATTTTTTTATTTAAGTCAATGTCAATTCAAAACGGACTTTATACTTTTGTTATTTTGTTAATTAAATAAGCTATCATGTTTCCAAATAGCTTGAACCGTAAATGTCAACCTACGTTTTAAGAATTTCCATAATTATAACTGTTATGCCGTTATTATATTACAAATTTTACCAAATGGTTTGTCTTAAACAAGAACAATAGGTAGTATTATGATGTTGTCTTAAATCTCAAGTGAAGTTATTCTAGTTATAATATCGTATTCTTATTTTCCCTTTTATAAGTAGCCATTAGTAAGCTGCGGTCCCCACTAGTCTTAGAGTCTAGACACTTTGCAAGCCGCAATATGAAAGTTTTAACTGTGTTCACGTTACGTCGACCAAAGATAATTTAGCCAATGAAGACTTTGAAACTTTCACAATCAAGGGAGGCAATGCAGACAGTTGTCAAAGAAGTTGTAAGCGGATATAAATCTGAGTTTAGTTCGATATTGCCCGGAACTGGTCCCGAACAAGTGGGAACAACTTTCCGAAAGAAACGGCCAACTTTTAATGCTCTTTCTCCGCGTATTCTAATAATAAGGGACGGAAACTTTGTCTCTTAAACTTTTTTTGTTAGGTAAAACATTCGGCTATACTTTTTTGAGTTATGGTAGTGCCAGAAACTTTTAGTTGGCAATGAAATCTCGCGATCGCGAGTGTAATTTTATGATCTTATTTTTGTTATTGATGGGATACCAAACTTGCCGGATATTGTATATTACGTGTACGTTGTAATGTCTGTAAGTAAACCATATACGTACGCCATAAAGGTAACAGAAGAAAATAGTGTATGACGCTTCGCTTATTCAAATTGCGTATTGGAGATCGGCAAATATTCATTAGTTTTGCATTATGTATTCTGTGGTTTCGCTTCGAATATGTGATATCATTTATCATGTTCATGTGACATAAATACGACCAAGCCAAGGAAGTTTTCTAAGGAACAGAAACTACTTATAAGGGTTACTGTACAAATTCTACTATTATTAACACCATATTGATAATGTATTGTTATTGAGAAACTGTCTTTACCAACGATAGACGCAATTGTAACGAAGCCATAAATGATAAGGAATTATTAACATTATTGTAAAGATAAACTAAGTTATTTACGTTTAGACTAGATAACAAAGTCATCGTGTCATATACAATAATTACTCAAACGTGATTACGCTATGCTGTCGACCAAATAACAATAATTATTATGATGACCGATAACAAAATATTTAGCAACTTTATGCCTCATTCCATCAGCCCACGTGAAGCATGATGAGCAAAAATGTCATGCATTGCCGCATTTGAATAATGCAGTGGAACAAATGTATTTTTTTGTTGATGATTTCTGAAAAAGTGTGCTATTTCGAGTTTCGTTTAATTTTTCCTGTAAGTAATTTTTACTTAAACTTCTATCACATGTATAGAATCTTTCAGATTGTTCTCTATGAAAACTTCGAAGATTGGGGGGGGGTATATTTTAATTTTTCATCAAAAGTCGAAAACTGCAGTCTAAAAATTCAACTCAATTATTTCTCTCTCAACAGCGCTCTTTCATATGATACATTGATAATTAATTCAATAAATAAAACAAAACAACATTTATTTTATTTCTAAATATATCTTTTTTATTCCTTTGTTATAGACATTAATATTTTATTGAAAGGTACTTTAAGTACTATAACTAAAACATATAAGAATTTCTACATAAAAAAAATCTAATCAAAATCAAATGCACATACACATGCGATAACATCATCTTATTGAATTATGTTTACCTAGGCATCATCTCCACACTCGTTCAGAGATCGTTGTAATTCATTTGGAATCGTAGCGTAACTAATAAGTTTCCTATTTACCGTTTTGGTGCGAAACCCTAAAAAGATAAAAAAGCATAGATTAATATGAAAATTGTATTTTTTATTAATCGTTTCATTAATTTAAAAAATTATGTCACACCAATTCATATTTTCTATCAATGTTTTGGCACGAATTGTCCCAAGTGTAACAGGATGCTTTTATACTATCAATTCAATACATATTACAAATAACCACGATGACGTAAGTATTATTAAGATTGTATTTATTAATAGTTACAGAAATAGATTTTTGTTTACAATTAGTATTTCTATGGGCTCAACCATATCCTGCTATTATTCACTCTTTCCCATTGTTGTAAATGCATATTTTAAAAGAAATCTTTCGTTTGTACCCTATGTTTACTTCATCGAACACTCGTGATTAAAGCACTCAAGAAATAATTGCAAAATATATAAAACCATGTTTAATTTTAATGCAGTCAAACTCAAAGGTGAACATGTGGACGTTGTGGGAAAAATAAAGTGCATTGACAACGACTTAAATTACGTTAAGTCGACAGCAGCGTCTCGTTACAAATTGCCCGGAATCCAAATGTTTTTATAGAAACCCGACCCTAATGAACTCTCACATTCTATTATGCGATAGCGTCTCGGGTCGTGGCCTTAACTACCAGCGGATCGGATGACCGACTTCCAGCGAATGAAGATAAGCTTTGTTTTGATACTTGCCAACGAATACTGACATTCGATCAGCTTACAGCTGGGAACAATAACTCGTCTCATACTTTAAATTTAATTCCTACGCCGTGTTTATTGAGGTGAAAGTTACCTGATTGATGATAATTTAATTATTATTGTCTGTAGGGGCTTATTTTGCTAGATTATGGATGAAATTTTTTTTGTCATAAAATAAAACAACAAAAATGCAATTTATATTTAGAAATATTTAATTGAGAAATCATATTATTTGTCACTGCCAGTGATGTCCGCATAAGGACTAATTTCTAGACAAAAACTTAAATTAAAAATACACAATATACAAGGTACAAAAATACCCCTAATGCCGAATATGGTATATAGGGACCATCAAACTGATCAACTTTTACTATGGGAACAACTCTCAAATCGCGAAAAAAAAATCAGCTGTTTCATACAAAAATTAAAATCGAAAATATCAAAATGTATGAAACAGCTGATTTCACGATTTCAGAGTAGGTCCTTTAGTAAAAGTTGATCAGTTTAATGGTCCCTATATATACCATTTTACGGGTATTTTTGTAACATGTTGTATAGTATAATCTTATTTTAAGATATGTTTTTTGTATATTCTACAAGGCTGACATTTTTGTTTTATCAAAGACTATTATTATTTCAACGAAAACATTAAAAGTACGATTCGGAACCAGATGTTGAGATTCATATTTTTGTGTCACTTTTTAAAAGTGATTCAGATCCAAAACATTAATGTTTTATTTAATTGTGTTTTTCCAAAATCTAGCAAAATTAGGCCCGCTGATACCCACTTCATTAATGCTTTTACGTAAGTTCTCCATTATCATTTTCATCAAAAAGGAGAAAGGTCAACTCGTTTATTAAATTTCCTGTCGTTAATTCTTTCCGGACAAAACGGGCAGATTTTTATCGTTGGGACATAACGTGTTTATTATTATCATAATTTGCATATTACTTTCACTAATTAATAACGTAATAAATTGATCGTCTTACTCGTTCTCCTAATGAGACCACGAGGACTCCCTATCAACCATCTGGATTTTGAACTAACAGGTGTTATTATTTTAGTTCCTTTATTAGTATTACCTTTTAGCTGAGGTCTGCCATACTTTGTTTTTATTACTCACCACGTTGACTGCCGTTATAACTAAATTATTTGAAATACAAAGGACTTCTTCACAAAAGGTTCACTGGGGTCTGTCAAACTCACAAAAAAGGGTCCGTTTCTTAAAAAAAATTGGACAAACAAAAGCTGACAAAAGATTTTTCTGCATTTTTATTGTGTTAGGTAGGATGAGAATATTTTAATGCACCGAAAGTTATTGTTTCATAGTTTCCTACTTAGCGCTGGCTAACGATGACGAAGACGATGTTAAAATATCACGTGCACACGTTGTAATGTTTGCTCAACTTATAATCTTTTATAATTAGTTTCTCTATAATGCTTTATCACATGCAGGACACCTTCCTTTCTAATTTAGTTTATTTGAATATCATAATATACTTATCTCAGATACGTCGTACATCTTACGTAATGTTTGTGACTTTCGCATCCATCACAAAGAAAATAACCATGCCCAAACAAGTCTGACTGAAATACGTTCAATTAACATACAGTTAATACTATTAATTTGCTCTCGGGCGCATCACGAAATCATGACGGCGCAATTTGCACGGATTGAAGCTGTTCTTTGTTCCGTCCGTTGCATAGAAAGCGAGCGCACATGATTTCTAGATTATTGCACCATCAATCTCGTTGGAGCGGTACAATGGGACCATCTATCATATTCAATTGCGGCCGCGGGGTCCGTTGACAGATCCATACATTCTGCTCTGCTCCTCCGACTAATAAGGATGGATTTATTTGTGGATGTGACCTCAAATGAAACAAGGGAGATTAAACCGGTATGTAGGCGGTGTTACGTGCATCGAATAATGCCTGCACAACACATGTCCATACCAGGCTAAGTACCTGACTTTCCTCTTCGCATTAGAAGTCAAAGACTGTCTTATAAGGTGCACTTTATTCCCAAACTACATTTTCATGAGCTTGTGTAAACATATAAGAATGATGTTTTATATTTTGTTGTTTTGTCAGAATATAATGAAGAATGGACACGTTAAGACATTTACTTAATTCAGAAATGAGTTGTTTAGTTTGTTCTCCGAAATATCTCGTTCTGCGTATTATGTATTAACTCAATGAAGATAATTTATTTTTGTATTTTACTAAAATAAGCTCGCCAGCCTTTTATTCATTCAGCTTATCTTTTCGCTAAAGGTTAGGCATTTTGATAGATTTTCAGCGAAATTCTTGTTTTAAAATAACAAATATCAACGAAGAATCTTAACACACGATTATTTTATTAGGCTCTTTGTTTTAGACTTAATAATTAAGTGTTGATCTAACAGCAATATCGCGAAAAACAAAATCAACTGTTTCATACTTTTGATATTTTCGTTATATTTTTTTTTATGAAACAACTGATTTTTTTCGCGATTTCAGAGTTGGTCCCATAGAAAGTTGTTCAGTTTGATGATCCATATCTACTATATTCGGCATTACGGGTTTTTGTTAAGTACTTAAACAATACCAATATATCCTTTAAACAACAGTTTCTGTTTTATCTGTTCTTTTTATTGCTACAATTACTATATCGGCCATATTGTAAATAATTTTCCTGCCAATCACTATAGGTTTCCATGCATGATGACTAGATAACGATATCATATAACCCCTGATAACACAAGCCTATTGTGTTGCGAAAGTCATTTATATATTCATTTATCAACACGAAACGAGCAGATGTTATACATCGTATGCCCACGTAACTGATAAGCTGTAGACTTATCAACATGTTTAAAATTAATTAAAAAACTATAATACATTCATCTATCATTCACTCTGTTATTCGAGATGTTAGAAAAATTATGATTTGAGGTTCAACTCTTAAAAATAAAGTACATGCTACATCTTTCATTGAGCGTCTACCAATGGGCGATTTTCCAAGACCATAAAAGAAAATGGAATTAGTTGAAAAAATTTAGACTTATTACGTTTTAGGCATACAAAGAACAAAGGAACACAGTCATCATGACATATAAATCTTATCTAATTAGGACATTCTTTGTATTTCCGTTATATTGGTGGATTGTACAAGTTTAATTGAATTACAGTTCCCCGTTTGTTTGTGATTTGTGATCGCAGGCCATAGGTTATCTTACAAAGTTTAGCTCTAAATGATGACGTATATACGTCTGTTTGACATTATATTTCATATATTTAAGTTAAATATGCTTACTATTTACATTTATAATTAATGTAGGCGTACCCTACCACTTACTTGGTCTAAAAAACCAAACTATAACCTTGAGAACTGAGTTAAACAGAACAATGTTTTCCAAAAAATTTGAATCAATATGAACGCTTTATTTTATTCTGTTGCCATTTTGTATTTTAATCGTAATAGAAGTTTATATTCTTAAAAACGTTACCTACTTACAATGTCTGGTTCACTGTTGTTTTTAAAGAGTTACAAGATAATGAGCTAATGTTATTTTTAATTGTTACAGGTATGACGGATTTTTGAATACACATTGTATGGTAGTAAAAATTCATTAATAAAATACATGCTTTTGAGTTCATCGGTATACTTATAGATAGAGACAATTTCTCTTTTCGTGGAAATTCCAATTTATCGTGCCATTTGCAATAATATCAGCACCAAGAGCTTTATCGTCATTTCCCATGGACCTTTAAAACCTGGGCCCTATTTAATAAACGTGACAATTTGTCACCTGTCATGACAATTTTATATCCATTGCGTAAACCAATTTGAAAATAGAATAAACTACTTATAGCTACACCGCAATGTAAGCAAATTTGTCATGTAAATTGACAAATTGTCACGTTATCAAATAGGGCCCTGATTTGTTACCTGTCATGTCAATTTTATATCCATTGCGTCAACCAATTTGAAAATAGAACAAACTACTCATGGCTACCCCGCAATGTAAACCCAAGAATTTTATATTAATATTAGATTGAATATAAAATTCTTGCGTAAACCAAATTATCATGACAGACAATTGACAAATTGTCACAAATAGGGCCCTGATAAATGGGGCCCATTTAATTCGTGATAACACACGTCATCAGTGGTATAATAAATAGGTACGTTGAGTGTAATTTACACCACATGTTGAATACGTTTCACATAAAAAAAGTCTATTGATTAAAACTTTTCGCCATTTGGTCTCAGTCTGTTTGAATGTTCACTTAATTTTTGAACAATTTTAGAATATTCAATTCTTTTTTCATCCCATTCATATTCCTAAGTCATCCCAAGATGAAAACTAACAAAAAATATTATGTATACTTACGGAATCATGATGCATCATTATGCACGATTGTCGATTTTCATCAACGATCCCATTGGCGAGACTTGGCACATTTTCATCTTTTTTTTAAACAAGGCGGTTAGTTGCCGGCCATTAGCGTTGGCATAGGGGTACTTCTAGTGTTGTAGTGTTTTGTAGCACCTTGAAGGAATTGTAGTACTTACTTATTTATTTCATTTCACTGAGCTGTTCAACCTTTTCAATCATTATTCACAACCTCAACTAAAAGGTGCTTTAGAAGAGTAGAAATAGAGTTGAAAATTGCCTGAGCTCGAATCGAAAGCCGCGAGATCGCGAACATTAAGGTAACTTCATACTAATGTTGTGTCGCCGACCGTTCCGTTGGTGGAGTGGGTGACTAGACGCATTCGACCCGCGCCGCTCTGCCTCTCCTCTCCGCCCCGCGCCCGGCCCTTGCCGTGCCGGCCCCTGCTCCCCTCAGTCGGCGCCTCTCCATGCGTCGTTGTGCACGCTTCTAATAACAAGTATATAAGTATTATTTATGAAGAAAACTGAAAATGTCACGATCACCGAGTCCTTTTGAAATTACCATTAAAGAAGAGCCGATAGGCGGACCTGTGTCGGACGCAACCACTACAAACTATTTAATGGATATGGAAGAACAACAAAACACACTTGCTGCTATGCAAATGGAAATAGATAACGAAATCAAAATAGAACAGGAATCTATAAAAAAATTACTCATGCAAGTAAAAGAAATACAACTACCAATTTCAAACGAAGATAATAATCAACAAAAAATATTATTGCCTGTTGCTTCAACGTCTGCTACTGCAAATGTTAGATCGAGACCTTCCCGACAATGCTGCGTTAGTGGATGCTACGTTGACAGTAAAAGTTTCCCAGATTTGAATTTTTTCAGTTTGCCAGCACCGAAGTATAGGTGAGTGAAAACGTTTCCTGCTACTATTCAATACTTATTCAATATGCACAGCAAAGTTATTCAACCATGTTTAGAAAGTAGATACATTACCTACCTACCTAGTATCTACCTACATTTTCAGAAATTCCAGCTAATGAACTTTAACTAACTAAGATTCGATGATTTCCGCAGTACCTAATCGTAGAACAGCACATACAGAAATTAGCTTCTTTTCTGTGCACGATAATTTAAATTGACCCTTACGCCGTTTGTCCACCGTCGTCGTCACGAGACCGAGATGACTATGACGGCGCCGCGCCGAATAGAAGTGTGACCACTGCAAACCGGTTTTCGTCATCTTGATCTCATAATTATGTGTGTACTTATTGGCGTCAAAAATTTCAACGCGGTTCAAATATTTGATAATTTTTCTTTGCTTATTTTAACTCTAATTCTTTCAGGAGAGAAATGTGGTTGAAACTCATTCAGCGCTTGGACTTGCTTAACGATACTACTCAATATTTTGTCTGCCAAATACATTTTCATGCAAAGGATATACGAGTGAACTCGCAATATCGTAAATATTTGAGTAGTAACACTTTACCGGAGTACAACTTACCAAGCCTCAAAATAGAAAAAGGAGTTCAAACCCAGCGAAATATAACTAGTGTGTTTACTCAGACATTAAAGAGTACCGGTGACTCAAAACATACTCAAACTTTAAAAAATTATGGGGACTATCACCATGAAATAATATCATTGAGAAAACAATTAACAAACTGTAAAAAACAATTAAGAGATGAAAACTCCATGGCAGCAAAGAAAAAAGAATTTGACAGCTTATGTGATAGTTTTTTATCTCAACAACTTGCTGATCTTATTAAAGCACAGACTACATTGAAAGACCACCACAAGGGTAATAGATATAGTACACCCTACAAACTTTTTTGCTTGAATTTATATCAAGTCAGTCCGCAAGCATATCGTTTACTAGAAAAAGCTTTCTGTCTGCCAGCCAGAAGTACTCTAGCAAAAGTGAATATACCAGTTACCACTGAAGTTAATGATGTTTTAATGGAAAAGTTAAAAGATAAAGTTGACATCATGTCGGACCTTGAAAGAAACTGCACTGTTGTAGTGGACTCTATGAATTTAACAAGTTCTTTATTTTATAGTATTAATGCTGATAAAATAATTGGATTACATGAGGTAGACGGCGTACAATCACCCTGCCCTGCGAAAATGGCTGTGATAGTAATAGTTCAAGGTCTGTTTGTCCGATGGATGCAACCCATTGGATATGCATTGTTGTCACAAAGTAAAAACTATGATCATGAGGCTTCTCAGTGGCTCCTTAAACTTTTACATAATTTAATCAAAATAGGACTAAAGATACGAACATTTATCTCAAATATTGAATCAATATTTTCAGACATGGCCGCCAAACATGATATATCATTTGAAAGACCATACTTTATGGTAAATGAAACCAAAATTTACTTTATTTTTGATTCTCGTCGACTAATAATAGAACTTCGAGATAACTTTACAAAATATAATTTTTGCTACTTCGATGACAATGTTGCGAAATTTGAACATGTGAGACAATTCCACCTTGAAGATAGCAAAAAAAATATCCAAATAGCTGAGAAACTAACAATAAATTACATTCACCCAACACAACAAGAAAAAATAAGGTTGGATTGTGCGACTGAACTGTTTAGCAAACCTGTGGCGGCAGGTATATCAACTTATATTGACTTTAGTGTTATTGATTTATCAGCAGCTCATACAGTTAGGTTTTTAATTATGGTCGGTGAGCTATATGATACATTGAATTCCATAATTTTTGTTGATGATAGTCGGCAGGTAGATATTCTTCAGGATATGCTAAGATTTTTCCGTTCGTTGAAATTAATTAACCCTAAAAATGGAAAAGAAGTTTCTGCAAACGTTAAGTTTAAAGAAAGTTTTCATATAACTATTGCATCTCTTCTAGGTTTAATTGAAGATATCAAATTGGAAAACCACAAAAGATTACCAACGAGTTTTCTTAACCGTGTGCAGATTAAAATGTTTTTCGATAGATTACGAGCCAAGCAAAACTGCGGAGAGAAACCGACCAGTCGACAATTTGTGCCTGCTTTTAGAGCACTGTATTTTGCATACCTCAGAAAACGCACAAAAAGCAGTCAATCAGAAGATGTATCGAATTTTATTTTAAAACTGAACGAATTTAATAAGTCTAACGTGGACCCTAGTCTGAATGATGACTCTTTGATAGTGGGTGAAAGAAATGAATGTGACATATCTCCCACGCACTATGTAAAAATTAAGATTCCGCAGGAAAACCCATACTTTTATTTCACTGAATTTCTTTTCAAGCAATGTGTAGCGCAGCACCAAAATTGCGGAGTCTTACAAACGAAACTGGATTCAAGTACATCACTACAAGACTTTCCAGAATTCATAAACTATGTTGAAAGTATGGAAAATAAATTCCGTGAAACATTTGGTTCAACATATATAAATGCGAAAAAAATAGCAAAGTTTATTTATGAACAAATTAAATTGCTTCCCTTTACCTCACCTTGCCGTTGTTTCCCAATCACATATTTGATGAAGTTATTCGTACGTGCCAGAATATTTTTAACACTTAAATACAACAACAAAAAATTACACACGTATCGCAAAAAGGTGGAACTACCTTTTTGTGTCGACCGTTTATTGTAATTTTTTTATGTATGGTTGTTTTGTGATATTTGCCTAGTCAAATACGACAAAATTATGGGTATAATACCCACACTTGACTTGATAATAAATTAGTCATAAGATATTCAACAATATTATAGGTATCTACCTATTCGTAACATAAAATAAGACTTGAAGAATAATCACATTCATTTCATTAAGTATCATTTTAGTGGCCATGTCTGTCTGTCTGATTTTAAGCTCGCACAAATCGCTAAATTCAGTACGTTTTGTCTCTTTTAAACAAAACAATAATTCAATGTCAATTTGTTTAACGGAATATTATTCATTAATGATTGATGTAATTGGAGGTAAATATGTTAATTTGTTATGATATTAACGTTATAATTTTTAACCTGATTTATTTACAATTTAAAAACGATTGTTTATTGTAAGAGTAATGTGTACTATTGACAAATATATATTTTATATAAGATGTTATTTTATTCACATTATACAGTGCTTAATTACAAAAGTTAGTGGCCAAAAATATCTGATGAGCGTTTGTTCACTTTTATTACTTTCTTTATTTGGTACTAAAATTAATAAGCATGCATTGCGTACAAATGTACCCAGTCAAAACACAGAATACCCCACGTTAAAAGTTAGTATATTGATTCAATCGTCCAACCAAATAGTTTAATCATTAATATTTAATTTAATTAATGACCGGTTAAGGTGAGGCTTGACTGATCATCATAAAATTTTGCATTATACTATATCAGGGGCACAGAAAAAGACAATCGTATTACTTTTTATCCAGAGCCCTATTTCATAAAGCTTGACAAGTCGACAATTTGTCAGAAACCATGACATAAGTATACCTATCGGATTATTACGACAATTGCCGGATCATAAAACTTGACATATTTACAATAATTGTATACAAGAATACAGTGGTAAATTGTCACTTTTTCTGTTTGTGTCATCAAACCGTTGACACGGCAAGTCTTGTATAAAATACCTGTCGGTACAGGAAAATCATTGTCAGTGACAGGTAAATCATGTCAGCGATTGGTTGACACATCGATGAGTGATAGCCTTTGATAACCTATGTCCATCAGCATTTGCATGATATTGCGGTCCCGCACCCGTCCAAAGTAACGCACTTAACTGCTGTTGCTGCGGTAAAGAGCTTGATTTCTATTAATTGCTGGGTGTGGTGTGTTGCAATTGGTCTCCTATTATTGTTGAAATATATTTTACCGTCGTCAAGTCGGTTACTTCCAAAGAAAAGCTAATTTTTTCTCTAAAATATCTCTCTGACCTTTTTTCTTCCAAATAATTATCATCACTGTCACTACTATTATCACTGCTAAAATTTAACATTTTTACTTAAGTAGTATCGATTTTATCCATGAGTCGACAATTATTGTCATTTAATCCTGACACAGACCAAGGGTGCCTATCAAAAATGTGCAACAATTCGACAAGTTTGTCATTACGTATTGACAATTATGCGTTTCATTAACGTCAATTGTTTGAAAATGATCGACAATTTGTCGGAATTCTCATTGTCACTTGTAAATTTTTATGAAACGCTATTTTTTATCGAAAACAAACATACTTATACTTAATAGGAAGAGTAAAACTAGATCACACATGCCTTTGTTCGAATGTTGAATGTCGAATTGTCGCGACAATTTTTTTTATGTATGTTTTACTTCACCAGATGTTAACGGATTTCAATTATTCTTTTTTTATTTGAAATAACATAGTTCATGTATGGTCCCATAAAAAAATTACAGAGATCTGGCTAGTAGTTTTTTTCATAATCATGAAAAATATCAATTTTTTAGCTTACCATCGCACGAGTTTTTACGGATTTTCAGGTATAACTTCTTTGTTTATGAACCGATTTCGATGATTCATTTTTTGTTAGTAAATATATACCTCTAGCGTGGTCATATTTTAATTTCATTGGTATTGGACCTTGGACTTCGAAGACACACAAGGGAACTCTTCAAAGTCAAATAGGATATGTTAGTGATTGAGATATTGGTAGGTTTATGACAATCCAAAACAAACCGAGCTATAGTGCGACGTTTTGGACTAGATTTGGACTACGAAGTACGAATGCACAACAGAACTCCTTAAAAACAAACAGTGTAAATTTGGAAATTGAGTTATGGGCGTTGTACCATAGAAAATATTATATGTAGTTAAAAAATATTTACATGCTTACATACCTACCACTAAAAAGTTGAAAATAAAAAAGCTTTAAAAAAATCCTTAAAAAAACCAAAAAAAAAAACCAAAAACAAAAACAGCTTCAAAATTAAATACCTCTAAAAAGCAAGATATAATATTCAAATTTACGCATATCAATATTAATAAAACAAGTCTAATGAAGTTGGGTGGGGCTTTTAAAATTCGAAAAAGAAAAGAAGTTGTCCTCCCGCCCCACCCGACTTCAATAGACATGTTTTATTAATATTGATATGCGTAACTAATAATTTGAATATTATTTCATTTTGAAGCTGTTTTTGTGTCGTGTCACGAGACTGTAAAGTCGGGCAATTATCTTTCTTTCATCTTCGTAATTGTGGAATGCGGATGACGTATCTAAACCTTTTTTATATCATTGTTTCTACTAGGTTTTGTTATCTAGTTAATTTTAATGTGGTATTTTTAGCCGCCAGACAATGCTGTACTGTGGCCCTACTATGAGTTAATGCAAACTGTTTTCGCTACTCTACACATTCAGAACAATTCACACAAGGCAGAAAACAAAGTTTTACACTATAATAACAGTCTTTCTTTAAGTAAGTAGGTAGGTAGGTGAGTCCAACATGCCGTTTGGTATGCATAAAGATCGCATTCTCCTCTTGTTACAACAAAAAAAAAAAGGTAGGGTAGGGACCCTACTATTGACTTAATAGTGTAAGTAATGGTAGGTACTTAAGGATTACCGAAGGATTGTAGAACAAAAGAGGTAAGGAAAAGATTTCGGTATTCATTTATTAATAAGCTGTGATGGCTTTTTGTATAGGTTAACATGATAACGTAATTATTTTAACGTAGTTTTTAGTGCTCGTTCGTGTTATTAAAAAATATCGAGGTAGTGATAAAAACATTGGAAAGATGTTTACTTATAGCACAGAATAAATAGTAGTACTAGCTTATAGCAAGTAAGTATTATTATGTAAAACACTTTTTACGGATTACAGCGCGTATATTATTAATTCAGGTGTTGTTTTGGAATTATTTAGTTTGTATTTATTGGTTTTTTAGAATTCCCGACGTTTCGACACCTTTCCAGGGGCCGTGGTCACGGGAGGACTAAAGCAAAAAGGCTGCTCATATTTACACCTTTCCAGGGGCCGTGGTCACGGGAGGACTAAAGCAAAAAGGCTGCTCATATTTTTATGAAATTACCCGCTCGAAATTTTATAAAAATGTATTCAAGTTTATTAAATTATTTTATAGCTGCGTTCTGATTTTAATAATTATTACCGAATTAAATTGAATAAAGTTAATTAGAAAACAAGATCTAGCTACTGAATCTACTACCAGTTCACAAATTGGGAGGCCTCTGAGAGAAAGAACTGGCGGAAGAAAACTCAGAGAGGTTGTGTCGACCTCCCTTTTGATCCCTATTTACAGAACGAACTAACTATATCTTTAGATCCTGCAGTGTGTGATTTGGGATGGGATTTTAGTTGATGGATTATGGGGTCCCAAGCTGGTGGTACTCTCCAACCATCATCTCTATTGAAATTTGGATGTTTGTTGATTTCAATAGCCTCGCGTAGCATTCTGGGAATGAATCTTTGTTCTTTAGCGAGTATTTGTGGTTTATCAAATCTAATGTAATGGTTAGGTCCCTTTGATGCATGTTCACACACTGCAGACTTGTTATCGCGCCTATGCTTCATGTCAGCTACATGTTCTTTAACGCGCGTCCCTATACTTCTCTTTGTTTGTCCGATGTAAGAGAGCCCACAGTCACAATCTAGTTTGTAGACGCCCGCATCTTGAAAGGGAATATTACACTTGACAGGTCGTAAGAATTGGTTTATCTTCTTCGGCGGCTTGAAGTAGGTCTTGATGGACGCACGCTTCAGAATACCTCCAATCTTGTCAGTGACACCTTTCATGTATGGTAGGATGGCAGGACGTCGTTCTACTGTGGCTGGTTTGACACGGGTTCTGTGATGAAGGCGTGGTACTGGCAGTTTGTTGCTACGCAGTACGTGCTTGACATGCTGAAGCTCAGCTGTCAGGTGTTGTTGGTCACAGATCCCGCGTGCTCTCTGAAACAAAGATTTCCTACGGTAGCTAACTGTAAAGGATGGTGGTGGGATTCACCACTGAGGTACTTATCTGTATGTGTTGCTTTTCGACACACAGTGTGGCTCAAGGTTTGATCAGAATTCCTGATGATAAGAATGTCTAAGAAGGCTAGTTTATTATCTGCCTCTAACTCCATAGTGAATTGAATGTTAGGATTGATGGAGTTAAGGTGGTTCAAGAAAGCAGGAACACTATCTCTAGGTAGTATTGTGAAAGTGTCATCTACGTACCGTTTGTAGAACCGGGGAGACACAGGTGCTGTGTTTAGTGCTTTCTCCTCAAAATCCTCCATGAAGATGTCAGCGACAACGGGGGATACAGGAGAGCCCATAGCTACCCCGTCTACTTGTAGATAGAATTCTTCATTCCACAAGAGATAGCCGGATGTTAGGCAGTGTTCTAGAAGTTCTGCATACTCAATTGGCATGTTGTTTTCAACCAGCTTCTTCCTAGTGATATCAATGCAGTCCTGTACTGGTAGGCATGTGAATAAGGACTGCACATCAAAACTGACCATAATTTCATCATCAGTAAGATTTAGATGTTGTATCTCACTAACGAATTGGTAGGAATCCTTCACATAAGCTGTTGTGTTACCTCTCAGTGGTGTGAGTGTATTAGCTACGTGTCGAGCCAATTTGTAAGTTGGTGAGTCAATTTGGCTGACAATGGGACGTAGCGTAACATCCAAATTTCAATAGAGATGATGGTTGGAGAGTACCACCAGCTTGGGACCCCATAATCCATCAACTAAAATCCCATCCCAAATCACACACTGCAGGATCTAAAGATATAATAGTTAGTTCGTTCTGTAAATAGGGATCAAAAGGGAGGTCGACACAACCTCTCTGAGTTTTCTTCCGCCAGTTCTTTCTCTCAGAGGCCTCCCAATTTGTGAACTGGTAGTAGATTCAGTAGCTAGATCTTGTTTTCTAATTAACTTTATTCAATTTAATTCGGTAATAATTATTAAAATCAGAACGCAGCTATAAAATAATTTAATAAACTTGAATACATTTTTATAAAATTTCGAGCGGGTAATTTCATAAAAATATGAGCAGCCTTTTTGCTTTAGTCCTCCCGTGACCACGGCCCCTGGAAAGGTGTCGAAACGTCGGGAATTCTAAAAAACCAATAAATACAAACTAAATAATTCCAAAACAACACCTGAATTAATAATATACGCGCTGTAATCCGTAAAAAGTGTTTTATTTCTAATGAACTGTACGCTTGAGCACAGCTGTGTCAGTAACTTGTGCAATATTACCTGTAGTGTAACCAAAATCGCGCGTCAAATCGCGCGTTAGTCGCCGTTATCTGAACAGGATCTAAGCTTTGCAACGAAAAGGACCGGCAAGAAACTCGACAAGGGCTGCTTTTTTCTCCCTGTATTTGAAAAATGAGGTCAGCATTTAAAGTGACCTCATTTTCCATCACAAAATAATTAACAAAGTTTACATTCAATGGGTAGGTATCACAAAATAATTAACAAAGTTTACATTCAATGGGTAGGTAAAATTACTCTTTTAAACTAGTTGAGAAATCACTGTCTACTTCACGATAACGCATAGCTAAGAAAATAATTTTGTATGATTGTGAAGTTATATTACTTAGGTATAATAACACGAAATATGCAACCTCATGGAAATATGTTTGTCTATGCTAGGTAGGCAACTGTCAAAAGAAATAAACAACTTCGTTATTTGTCATTATTTTGACTTGTCTTGGTTTAGTAACATTTTATTTTCTTGTCAGTATTTTTACCGTTAAATTAAAACTTGACATGTTTTTTCTATTTCCGAATACTTAGGTGCAGTTTTAGTTAAGTATCCAGTTAATCCTACATTACGTATAGATTTGAAGTGCGTCGCACGCAACGATATCTTTTTATGGTAAAGCGAAGATTTCGTTGGCTTGCCATGCCAGTGTTGCTTGCCACGCGAATATCGACTCACGTTCTGGCACAGCGATAGGTTCGCCCGCCCGGCCGCCGCGCCACCCGCCACGCCCCTCTGAGCCGGCGACTCAGGCCTCTATGAGCCAGCCGCATCGCGTCGCGCCGCCGCCGCGCCCCCCTCCCCTTCCTCAGTCTGCGCCATCCTGCACTTCGCGTTGGTTGTGTTTGTGTTATCCGTCGGGCGCTTTGTGCTTCGCTACTATTACCAAGAAAACAAATTGTCAAGATTTCAAAATTATTTCGGAATTACGATGACAGATCGCGAATTTGTACATGAGGAAATGACAATTAAAGAAGAGCCTATTGCCAATTCCGTACAAGAGGAAATGACATTCAAAGAAGAGCCTATTGCCAATTCCGTACAAGAGGAAATGACATTCAAAGAAGAGCCTATAGGCGATTGCATAACAGACGAAGTAACTATTAAAGAGGAGCCTATTGGTGGACCTATATCACATTCACCCACTTCGTTTATGTTAATGGATACTCAAGTACGTCCTTTTGATCTAAAGATTGAATTAGACCCCGAAATTATAAAAGCACGGAATTCAATACAAACAATGAAAACAAACCCACCGGCCTTACTACCTCTAATGTCACGAGCAACTCCAAGCTGGCCAGAAACTCTAAGCTCTCAGTCTGCCCTAAGCTCACAAGCTAGTTTTGGCTCACAAACAGCTCTATGCTTACAAGCAGCTCGAAGCTCTCAAGCAACTCTAAGCTCACCAGCAGCTCGAAGCTCTCAAGCAACCCTGAGCTCACAAGCAGCTCGAAGCACTCAAAAAGTTCTTATTACACGAGCGGGTCCCGGCACACCATCAGTTGCAAGCTCACAAGCTACTTTCGGCTCGCAAACAGCTCTAAGCTTACAAGCAGCTCAAAGCTCTCAAGCAAGTCTAAGCTCACAAGCAGCTCAAAGCTCTCAAAGAGTTCTAATTACACATGCGGGTCCCGGCTCACAATCGATTGCAAGCTCACAAGCGGATCTAAGTTCCTCAGCAGTTCTAGGCTCACAACCAGCTCTTAGTTCACAAGCAGCTCAAAGCACTCAAAGAGTTCTTATTACACGAGTGCGTCCCGGCACACAATCAGTTGCAAGCTCACAAGCTAGTTTCGGCCCGCAAACAGCTATAAGCTTACAAATAGCTCGAAGTTCTCAAGCAACTCCTAGCTCACCAGCAGCTCCAAGCTCTCAATCAATCCTGAGCTCAGAAGCAGCTCGAAGCACTCAAAGAGTTCTTATTACACGAGCGGGTCCCGGCACTCAATCAGTTGCAAGCTCACAAGCTAGTTTCGGCTCGCAAACAGCTCTAAGCTTACAAGAAGCTCAAGCAAGTCTAAACTCACAAGCAGCTCAAAGCTCTCAAAGAGTTCTAATTACACAAGTGGGTCCCGACACACAATCGATTGCAAGCTCACAAGCGGATCTAAAATCCTCGGCAGTTCTAGGCTCACAACCAGCTCTTAGTTCACAAGGAGTTCTTAACTCGCAAGCAATTCTACGCTCACAAGGCACCCAACCACTTTTTCTATACTATACGATGAATGCTGCGAACCAACCAATACTTCTCGCTAGTACACCAACCAACCTAGTTACACCCAGTAACTTAGGCGTACCTGGAATACCCGGTACTGCTCCTGTAAATACTGGTACTGTTTCTGTAACGACCCGTACTGTACCTGTAATTAACCGTACTGCTTCTGGAATACCCGGTACTGCTCCTGTTATATCTGGTACTACTCCTGAAACTACTCGTACTATTACTGTTATACCCGGTTCTATTCCTGTCCGTATCTCAAAAATTCCCGTAATACCAAGCACGTCAAGCGTTCCTGCAACACCCAGCACGTCAAGCGTTCCTGAAACCAGCACGTCCAGTATTCCTGCAACACCCCGCACGTCAAGCGTTCCTGCAACACCCAGAACGTCAAGCGTTCCTGCAACAGCCAGCACGTCAGGCGTTACTGCAACACCCTCACTTGAAAATCGCCGTAATTCAAGAAAAAAACAAAAACTGACGGCCAATCAACTAAATTCAATGTCTTGCTGCGTTTATGGATGTCAATTTGACAGCATAAAGCACCCAGATTTTATGTATTTTCCGTTTCCACGAGAAAAATCGAGGTGAGTGTTACGAAATTATTTATATAAATTAAGTACAGGGTAATTTTTGGACCCCTTGTCAATACTTGTCACGTCATTCTATAATAGCAGTAGAACCATTTTTTTTAAACATTTTTTCTCAAACTTATTCATACACAAGTTGAAATTGTTGTCACTTATTTATTTTCACCTCTCCAGCACGAACAGGGCACTTTTGGTGCGCAAGAAAGCGTAAGTGTTATATCACTTTTCCTCACGCTCGCAGCAAAAAGAGATTTTGCTGCGAGTTTTCTCGCTGGTAGAGGTGAAAAGTTGTATGTTACACACGAGAGCAAATTTTTTTGTCTCGTACTTTTGATTCTCTCATTGTGTTTAGTAGTCTATATTAGAAATACTAGCTATGCTCATGATTCAATTCTAGACTACTTCGCACGTTCGTGATTTAAAGTCCGCACTCGCAGCAAAAAATAACTTTGCTCACTTGTTGAACAAATAACTATTGCATATCGTGATGACTCGTTCGGATATTATGGTTACTATGACACTGGTTGTTTTAATGTTGGCAATCAACTAACTGTTTCAGAACCTTTTATAGAGGATTTTAAGCATGGTTGTAGAAAAAAAAATGCACACTATAATTAAATTATAATAGTTCCTACTTACCAAAAGGTACATAATAGATATATCTTGTACTTAGATTAGAAACTGAAACTAGAAAGTCAAACTTTTTTACATGGGAGAGCCCCATCCGATGAATTCGCCACGGGCCTCCTCAGATGGTATAGTTACGACACTGAATTCCCTCATCCTCACCCCTCAATAGTACCTAATACAAAACTAATAGTAAACTAATACAAATTAACTTAATTTTGCGGTCGGGTAACATTCTGTCCAATATTGTTCGTTCCTAAAGTTATTATTTGATGGTGCTATGGAGTTGTGAATCGCGGTATGTCTGTCTTATGCAGTCCTCTAAGAAGGCTGCTAATATTTAATTTAAATTTGATCAGACGGACCCTAAATGTGCGAAGTCCGACATGCACTTGACCGTTTTTTTTCGCTAGTGGACTGGACCCCTTATCCAACATAATTAATTATGAACCACCGACAAAAGTAGGTAAGTACCTCGGAAACCGGGCATTCATAAAATACCCCTAATGCCGAATATGGTATATAGGGACCATCAAACTGATCAACTTTTACTATGGGACCAACTCTGAAATCGCGAAAAAAAATCAGCTGTTTCATACAAAAATTAAAATAAAAAATATGAAAATGTATGAAACAGCTGATTTTTTTGCTATTTCAGAGTTGTTCCCATAGTAAAAGTTGATCAGTTTGATGGTCCCTATACAAGGTGTTACAAAAATACCCCTAAAGCCGAAAATGTTCTATAGGGACCATCAAACTGAACAACTTTTACTATGGGACCAACTCTGAAATCGCGAAAAAAAATCAGCTGTTTCATACAAAAATTAATTACGAAAATATCAAAATGTATGAAACAGCTGATTTTTTCAGAGTTGGTCCCATAGTAAAAGTTGTTCAGTTTGATGGTCCCTATATACTATATTCGGCATTAGGGGTATTTTTGTAACACCTTGTATACCATATTCGGCATTAAGGGTATTTTTGTAACATATTGTATACTAAGATAAATAATATTAGAAAAAATACTAGATAAAATCGACACACCCGTAGCACCTCAGACGGGACTCGAACCCGCACCCTTGGGATTCCGGCCCAATGCACTGACCAATTATGCTACCGAATCCCAAGGGTGCGGGTTCGAGTCCCGTCTGAGGTGCTACGGGTGAGTCGATTTTTTCTAGTATTTTTTCTAATATTATTTATCTTAATATAAAAATAGCATTGTGAATGCGAAAAATCTAAAATTAAAAAAAAAAATATTGTATACTTACTACGTTTACCACCTTCATACCTTTTATGTAGGTATCCTACAATCTTCCAATCCAAAGTATGTTCACATGTAATTAATTATATCTCTTAACGTAAACTACAGAACTTTTTTATGAAAAGATAATGTTAAGTAATGTTTAAGTTGTATGGTTTTTCCCTACATGATAACAATTAGGTATCATTACAGTCTTACAAATTTTTTTCTCTAAAATATTATTAGGTATGTATGGAATTAAGTATGGAATTAAGTATGGAATTGCCGATCCTCTCGTTATTATTTTCGACTACAATCCAGGTATCAATTTTTTTAACTGTTTTCTTTTCAGGATACAGCTTTGGTTGCAACTAATTCAACGGCCAGACCTAAGTGAGGACTATGATCAACATTTTGTTTGTGAAAAGCATTTTCATAAAACTGACATTAATAAAGTCTCGGAATTGAAAAAAAACGTTTGTCCAAAATACTATTTGCCGAAGAACAGATGTAGCAATCAGGCTGTTCAATCAACAACATCAACTGATATGTTAACTACATCGACTAGTGTAGTGCAAAACTCAAAATATACACAAACTACCAAAAGTCTTGAAGAGGACTATGCTCGAGTATTTAAACGACTTAAAAAACAATTAAATCATTGCAGAGAGCAATTAAAAGGACAAGATTCACCTAGGACAATGAAAGAAACTTTTGATAATTTATGTGACTATTTTCTATCTCAGAAATTAGCAGATCTCATCAAAGCGCAGTCGAGCTTGAAAGACCACCACATGGAAAAGGGATTCAGTACGTCTTTTAAAATGTTTTGCTTGTATTTATATCGATCCAGTCCGCAAGCATATCATCTGTTAGAAAAAACATTCTTTCTGCCTTCCGGAGGTTCTCTAAGTAGACTGCAAATTCCAGTGACCACTGAAGTTAGTGATGATTTAATAGAAAAGTTGAAAATCAAAGTTGACAGCATGACGGACCTTGAAAGAAACTGCACTGTTGTAGTGGAGTCTATGGACTTGACGAGCAATTTATTTTATAGCATTATCCATGATAAAATTATTGGACTACATGAAGTGGATGGCGTGCAGTCTCCCTACCCTGCGAATATGGCTGTGGTAGTAATAGTACAAGGTCTGTTTGTTCGTTGGACGCAGCCCGTTGGATATGCATTGTTGTCGGAGAAAAAAAACTATGACAACGATGCGTCTATATGGCTTTTAAAAATTTTAGACAAAATGATCAAGATAGGACTTAAGATCCGAACATTTCTCTCTAATGTGGAAACAATTTTTTTAGACATGGCCGATAAACGCAATGTGTCAATCGAAAGATCTTACTTTATAGTAAATAAAGTCAAAATATATTATATGTTTGATTATCGTCAATTATTAATAGAACTTCGAGATAATTTTATCCAATATGATATTTGTTTCCAAGGCGACAGCGTTGCAAAAATTGATCACGTGAAACAATTCCACATCGAAGATAGAAAAAAGAATATCAAAATAGCTCAAAAACTGACGATAGATCATATTATTTCCCCAAAACTAAAGAAAAAAGCAACAGAAGAGAAAAGAAAGTTAGATTATGCGACTGAATTGTTTAGCAAACCTGTGGCAATAGGTATATCAACATATATAGATTTTAGCGTCCTCGATGTATCGGCTTCTCATACAGTTAAATTCCTGTTGTTGATTGATGAATTACACGAAACACTAAATTCAAAAATCACTTTACGAGATACTCGTAAGATTGAGTTTCTGCGTGATATGCTAATATTTTTTCGTTCATTAAAATTAATTGACCCTAAAAATGGCAAGAACGCTACCGTAAACGTTCAATTTATACAAAAATTTTACATTACCATTGCATCCGTTTTAAGTTTAATTAAAGACCTCAAACTTGATAACCAAAAATTTTTGTCAATGAGTTATCTGAATCTAGATCGGGTGAAAATTTTACTCGATAAAATTCCAATTTGGGAAAAGTGCGGTGCGAAACCGCCTTGTCCCAAGTTTGTAACTGGTTTTCGAAAACTATATTTAGCTTTTATAAAACAGCGTCCTAAAAACAGTCAAGCAAAAGATGTCGTCAATTTTATTTTACAGTTGAACAAATTTAATGATTCTATTACGGATAGCGGTGCCCAAGATGAATGTGCGCTTATAAATGAGAAGGAAAATTGTAGACAATTCCAGGAAGTTCTCTCGTCAACTTATAATAATCTAAAAATTCCAGAGGACAACCCTTACTTTTATTTTACTGAATTTATTTTCAAAAAATGCGTAGAACGACATGAAAAATGTCAAATTTTAAAACTCAAATTAGATGTGAGCAAATCTTTGCATGACTTTCCAGAATTAATAATGTATGTTGAAAAAATGGAAAAAATATTCCGTGATACTTTTAGTTTAGAATACATAGATCGCAAAATAGCAACATCTCTTTATGAACAAATTCAATCGCTCCCTTTTTGTCCACCATGCCCTTGTTTTCCGAACCCGTATTTACAGAAATTATTCATTCGATCTCGAATGTTTTTAGCTGTTCAGTGCAATAACAATCATTTACGTCTTCACCGTAGACTGAAGGATCCAACTTTTCTAACTGATAAGTTGTCCTAAAGACTTTGTAATTACTGTGTATGTTTATCATCGCAATACACAACGAAGTTTAATTATAACTGTTTTTAAGCTTAGTTATATGTACCAAATTCTTATTTTATGTAATTTGTCTAAGTTACCTTTCCTTGTTACGCCTGGTGAATTTGCGGCGAATTTTGTTATATTATACGTATGTAAAGTATGTTATGTAATACATACTTACGTTTTTTCTATACAAGCTGTTTTCATTCACTCTTGTTTCTTTGTTAAATACAAAAATATGGTTAGGTAGGGTATGTATGTGAGCACGAATGTTTTATGTTATAATTCTATGATTAATGAAAGAAAATATAAATGAATGATAAAGAAAGCTTATTTTATTTCCAGATATATTCTCGTCCATGTGTATACATATGGGTCTTTATAAAAATAACCATAATGTCCATCAATCTATCCTTATCAGAATCCAGGTTGATAGGTTAGAGAGCGATATGATTTCCAGAAACTGTAGTAAGTACATAGGAGGAGTAAAGCATGACACATTACTTATACGGTGTAAGTTTATAGTTATTTATTCCATGTTTGGTCGCTTAAAGTCAAAACTTCTGCATCATTGCATTGTAAAACATATTCAAACTTCTGTGTTGATTGGAAAGTGCGTGGTTTTTAACATCAAATGGTTTGCATGGTTCACAAATCTCACAATAGAACTGGAATTTTGCCAATTCAATACCAATGGACGATAATCTGATAATCGTATTCCGAGTGTTTGTGTTCTGTGCGGTGATTGATCACTTCCCGCGTCGGCTAACGGCCGCATCGACCTTCAATAAGCATCAAGTGGAATACTAACTAATGCGAAATTATACAAGGTGTTTCAAAAGTACCCCTAATGCCGAATATGGTAGATAGGGACCATCAAACTGAACAACTTTTACTATGGGACCAACTCTGAAAAGCGAAAAAAAAAACAGCTGTTTCATACAAAAATTAAAATCTAAAATATCAAAACGTATGAAACTGCTGATTTTTTTTTCGCGATTTCAGAGTTGGTCCCATAGTAAAAGTTGTTCAGTTTGATGGTCCCTATCTACCATATTCGGGCATTAGGGGTACTTTTGTAACACGTTGTATATCTGAAGCTGAACTAATAAATGTTACTTACTGAGCTATAACTATTGTGCTTGTGGCAGGCAATAAAAATCATTATGCATAATCGCATTTTGAACCATTAAAGTTTTAAAAAGGATGATTTAATCGTTAAGGTAAGTATAGACAAACACTTGTTGTTTTCGTTATATCACCTTTTTCTCCTGCTCGTACAATGTCATTCAAAACCAAGAAACAAAAAGTAAATCCTAATAGTTGTATAAGAAAGTTCACAGCAATTCGAGAAAGCAAAATATTAACAAATACCTACTGAACCAATTAAAGTTCAATCGTGTAACACTCCCGATTGTATTATGCTGACTATTGCCGACGCTCCGCGCCCACTCGGCAGTTTTAATGAGTTTTCAGCTTAATTTACAGTTATTGGTTTAGCCACAGCGGCTGTGCGGTCTAGGTTTATGTATGTACATACGTGAATATCAGATTGAGATTGTCTGGAAGTTTGGAGGAGTCTTGTTATCATTATTTGTTGCCTAGGATCAATCTAGTTAGTTAGTTAGTTAAGCGCTCCTGTTCGACGTTATTACTGCTACAGTCTGTATCTCAGTATAAGCCTACCTACTCATTTAAGTTCATACTTATACCTTACAAAAAAAGCACCGATTATTTCCAAGTTTAAATCTAAAACCTTTTAAATTTTGCTTCTCTTTAATTCATTGATTTGAATCTGATTCAATTTATTTCCATTGTAATTATAATTAGAGAGAACTGTTTGCCGTTACTAACTTAATATGTATTTTCACAAGCTATAAAGTTGAAAATCCTTGGTCGCTACTTTACTTACCTAACTCAATGTGGAAACTTTTTATTCCTGCTTTTATTGTGTAAAAACATTTGAATCTATATATAAACGCGACCCTTTCATTCGTTACGAAATATTGTTCTTGCTTAGTTTCACTGACGTCACAGTTATTTTCTGACCCTTGCGTTAAGAGTTGAGCAATTGTTTTACTGTTATTAAACTTTGCGACACTTTTTTTAAATTAAAAAACTTAAAAAAAGATCGAAACAAGTTTTAATAATATTAGATACCTGTTCCTATTGATTAATAACTTGTTGTAAACTAAAACAGTTGAGTAGATCAAGGCAATTATTCCTATTTGAACCCACCTTTTCGACCTACATTCTCATTTGGACCCACATTTTGCTGGTTTCCAGTTTCAACCCACTTTAACTAAACTTTAAAAAGTACATTTAGTATAAAAAACGTTGAAAGAGACTGATGAATTATATTATATTACTCGCTTTTACTGTACCGTATGAGCTAACTTGGAAGTTATGTAAAACTAAAACTCTAAATGTTTATTACAAATATATTTAGATGTTTTTCAGTTACCGCACCAATGGTTTAAGTAGAGGTGTTAACTTAAAAAACACAGAACAGTCCTTTATTATATTTGAAGACATTATTTGAAGTAGGTATTCTAGTAACAACTAATAATACATCACTAGGTTTAAAATACAAGGACAAATAAGGAATTATACGAATGAGTCTTTTCCAGAATAAGGTATTATGAATAGGTCCTTTCAAGAACAAGTCATTCCGAGAACAGGTCCTTTTTACTCGTAAGACATTATGCGAATAGGTCATTTATCTACTAAGCCACTAAAACTAGTTATCAAGGATCACATTACCGAAGTGGTTACTGTGACAAACTCTCCGTTAATCTGCTTCCAGCCGTTACAGTTTTGTAGAAGCCAAGTTTGTGAGGCAAAGTTTGGTACTCACCTTACTTGCTCAGTGTACTCACCAACTTCGGAGAAGTATCCGACTTGGGCCAAATTTCGTCTCGCTTTCCCTTCTTTGGATACAAATGACATGGCCCATTTCCCCATAGTACTGTGCCCCAACTCAACAGGTCCCAGCGGTCATTTTGGGACCGTACGAAAGGTGAAAATTTCATTTAATAATATATGAGTAATTTATCATATAAAGCAGAGGTTAAAAGGTTACAAACAAAACGTTAAATATCAGCGTAAGTGCAAATTATTGCACAGAGTAGCACAATCATCATCATTTTGATGTCGAAAATGACAAATCGAAACGTTGGGCAAATCTCAAAAGTCAATAAAGAAGCTGGGGTCATGGAAAAATGCAATCAAAATTAGTAAATGGAAACTATTTATTTATTCTGTGATAGAATAGAATCAATTCATTTATGCTCTTTAACGCAGAATGTGACAGTGCAAAGAGCAAAATAGAGTCTGCGCCAAGATCTTTAAATTCATACTCTTTGGTCTGCGCCAAGGAAAAAAGAAATTCTTTGGATAAGAATATGATTATAAAGTTCTTGGATATAGCGCTGGTATCGTACACGCAAAAAATTAAAGCATTATTTTAATAGCAATAGATTTCACTATATTTTAGTTGATGTATTAAATAATGAAGTTAAATTTGAATATTGCAGTTACCTTTTTTCGTTTATCGTGTTTCGTTTTAAATATTTCCCTAATGATGCTATGAAGTTTCGTCATTATAGATTTTTTTAAAAGCCAATTTTAGGTAAATATAATATCAATATCATTAAAATAATTGTCAGTCAGCCGAAATAAGGGCGAACGTTTACCTGCGTTAGTTCGGGATCTTGATATAGCAAATAGCTTCTTAGTTCGACCAATTTAGTAATCTGTGGATCGACAGGGCCGCTCTCGTGGTCTGACTAGCACTTGGTAACTGATATTATTTATTAAATCGATGCAATCGTATTTATTGTGACAGGAGATCACAGCAGCATCGTTTACAGTTGTAGTCTCCTATATTTGAGATGTAGCAATTTATATATTTCTAACAATAAAGAAACAGAGAACAATAAAGTCTTAATAATAATGGACTAAATATTTTAGGATTTTTCAGATATGTCTCATTTTCGGGACTGCCTGGGGCAAGATCGGGCCATGCCCTTTATGTTTGCGAATGTTGTTAGTTATTCTTCTTCGAATAGAAGTTTTTTTACTTACACTTAACTTATGAGATATTTCAAAATATCTTTCAAAACAAGAGTTTTACCTAGACACCTTTGTCTTTTTCCTTATCACGCCAGAAAACGTGTTATTTACACATTCAAATTCATGTTCGTTTGAAATTGAGAAATATAAAACAATTCATTCGCGCGTATCTTATCAATAATAACACCTGTGATATAAACGATTAGATATTCTTGCGATCACTATAATCGGTTCCTAACCTGATTTTAAAAGATTTTCTATATGAATAGAGTTGTAGGGTGTTGAAGTTTGACAATTTCACCCCCCCGTTGCGTATTTGAACGTTCAAAAGGGTGAATGTGGGTGGTTAGGGGGCTGCCCTACCTCCCGTTCGGTGGTCGTACTGGTCGTGAATAGCGCTTAAAGTTCTCGGCGTAATTGCTGTCTGGCTGCGAATAAACTTTGTATTACATTACCCGAGTTAATTTATAGTGTCTTCTTATTCATTGCTTTAAGTCAGTTTCCGGAACGACTTAAGTTCCCTGGAAGTTATGTATATCAAAAGTTTACTTTTACTTCGAAGTTGCACCTAAATATTATTTCTACAACTATACCTGTTCCTTCATATGAGTTGTGTGCCCTTTGTCAGTTATTAACTTGTTTTCAATATCATATTTCATACCAAATAATGAACGTCAGCTTAACATAGGTACGAGAAAAGGAACGCAAAGTCATACATATACCACTGCGGGAACCAACTGTATGTACGAGTATTAGTATCTTGAGGCTTAAAAACATTAGCAACATTATTCCAATAAAAAAGGTTACCTACCAAATTCCTAGCCAACTTTACAGAGTCATGTAAATTATATTCATCAATACTCTATTTCGTAAGCAGCTGATCACGAACATCGTGATTGTTAGTTTAAAACGTCTTTATTATTACATGACAGAGACGGAATGCGGCCAATTGTGTCTCGTCTCGTATACTCGCCACGAAAGTTCAGAACTACTGGCGTGCTAATTGACTATGAACTTTAGTAATAAAGAGGTTAAGTGGGCTGTAGTTTATCAAAAGTAGAACTAATAATGACAACAGTGATGTTGCAAACTGGCTTGATTATCTGTTGCAGAGCTAAAATGAAATTGCATGACCTTTACAGAATTGAACCTTGAATCGAATTGTGCTTAACAAAATTTCTTCTGCTTCTAAAAAGATTATTAGACTTTCCTGAATAACGGATCCAATATTCAGTCGCTTCTTTCTTCCGATTTAGCATCCGTTTTCAGGATGAAATGGTCTCCGACGTATCGGATGCTAAAACGGCCTCTGAATATCGGATCTATTATTAAGGATGGTCTAATAACCTCTTAACATTCAATCAAATATACCTATACATTCAATAAATATTGCGAGCAATATTTAGATTTATGCGATGTCGTTAAGATCAACGAAGTTTACATAATTACTGGAGCAGATGTTCAATGTGCGAGCAAATAAATTTGATGAACCTCGTACTAAGGTTATCTGTGCTGTGTTATTGCGATACCCGCTCGTTGTGCCAATGCGCATTCCGTGTAAAACGAAATCCATTTATTATTAGAGCCGTATGATAGATAACGATAAACCAACGAGGTCAGACGAGAGCTCGCAAAAAATAGAAACGCTACTTACTGCGCGTGACTAAAAACTCAATGCAGGCAAGATGGCGAGCTCGACTGTCTCTTTCTGACCAAAAGCACCCATGACAACTGTCTCATTCTTCTAGATTTGGTTACCGTTATTTTTTTACCAAGTGCCTAGGTTTTTATTGTATTTTTTGCCTTCGAATTTCACGAATTACGTGATAGCAACTGAGGTGAGATCCAAGCTAGCAACAAGTCTAGAAGATTTAATATAAGTTAATCTGAAAGCTCAATCGAAATTATAAAGCTTTGCCATGTATTAATGAATTAATTATAATCTTATTATTATGATTATACAAGGTGTTACAAAAATACCCCTAATGCTGAATATGGTATATAGGGACCATCAAACTGAACAACTTTTACTATGGGACCAACTCTGAAATCGCGAAAAAAAATCAGCTGTTTCATACAAAAATTAAAATCGAAAATATAAAAATGTATGAAACAGCTGATTTTTTTTTCGCGATTTCAGAGTTGGTCCCATAGTAAAAGTTGTTCAGTTTGATGGTCCCTATCTACCATATTCGGCGTTAGGGGTATTTTTGTAACACCTTGTATAATAAGAAAACGTTCGTTTACAGGTCTTTTGTCAGGTCGTTGGCGCAAAACAGGAACTCTGAGTCGTTAACCATATTTACATGCAGAAACAACAACTGCGACGAGTGCTCGGCGAAGTAACTATAAATTATGTACATTTGCCGTTTTTAATTGTAATTTTGAAGGATAGATAAAAAAATATAATGATGGATATTCTTTGAATGGCTGCAATAGGTCTTAAGAATGTTTGAGCTTTGAATTAGTAAATCGATGATTCTGAAAAACATAACGTAAAGAAAAAGAAAAGTGACAACCCACTTGATGATTGAACTAATGTTCCAAAATAACTGTGGAGGAGGTGTGATAGCGAGATGATTGAAATTTCACGCTTATAATGACTTCTGCCTGATAAACCAATGAAAATATTAGTGTATTATCTGAGAATAGGGTTGCCTGGTGAAAAGCATATGTCCCGGATCCCGGAATTGAGAAAAATGTCCCGGAATTTTCGAATACCTACTTGTCTTTTTCCACAAAATTTAGTCTAATAGCCCATTAGTATGGGCTTATTTTTGTTGCAAGTTTAGTTTTTTATGTTTGTGAATACCAGGCTTTACCCCGGAAATCCCGGAATTGACGCCAGCAAATCTGGCAACCCTCTCTAAGAATCTATTACCTATGTTCTTCATTTGTATAATCCCTTAGAATAATAACACCGTTCTTAGTTCTTATTATTCCTTTTCCTTGTTAATCAACTGAAAGTGTATTCGGAATTATTAATACTAATCGAGCCAGAGGAATTTTACTCAAACAAAAAAAACCACGTGGTGTCGTGGTGTGCACGAACTGTTCCGCTCCGTTTATCAGCTACATTTTGCAGCTACATGCTGCTGTTGCCGAGCGCCCGGACGCGGACACGTGATGTTTTCCGATGAACAAACCCACCAAGATGGCTGCCGCCGCCGCCGCCATTCGCTTTCCCACGGCGCGGCGCGGCGGCGGCCGGCGGCGAGTACCAGACCAGCAGCGCTCTGTACTGCACTTCATTTTGGTTTCCTTTCTATTGTTTATGCATTAAAATGGCGATTGCATTTTGACGTAAAGTCTGTATTCAACTTTGTTATTGTTTGTATCACTTTTGAGCGACAAGATTTTAATGCATGAAATGAAACATATCCGATGTCTGTGAAACTGAAACCTAACCTAAGTTTGTACCTTTTTATTTTATTTTATTGCTGCTTCCTTGTTAGTTGTGCTTGTCGTGGCAGCTTGTAAGTAAGGCAGCGCTGCATACTTTTGTCTTTCGGAAAGTGTACTTATTACATTTCTAAGTGTATGTCTTCTAATCTATCCATAAATAAATGCACTCGATATTCCTTGTAAACCGTTGGTATTATTAAAAGAAATCCATCATTTTTCAGATACAAGCCTACAAGCAAGATGATATTTATTTATTTTCGTTTGTATCTAGGAGTTAGTACTACTATATATTCGGTGCCTAGGAGGCGTTAATACACACGTGGCACCTTATCGCCATTAGCCGACATGTGCTAGAACACAGCAGGATTGTGCCGCGAGAATGAGCCAATCTATGTTCGACCGACTGTTGACTTAATATGTGAAACTCATTTTTTGCATTTAGGTTGTTTTCTTTGAAGATTAATGCTTGTTTAAACATTTGTGTTAATTTGATCCCTAATTTAACATTAGTTTTACTATTATGAGCTCTGTCACTGTCACATCACCTCACATTAAGGGGGCGTACAACGATGGAAGAAATTTTCATAATAAAAATTATCGAATTATTGACAACAAAACTGATAAACTATTTCTTATTTTGGAAAACTGTCAATCACAAAACTAACTAAGGTGTTTTTTCAAGGGTTCAAGTCCAATAACAGTACTAAATATGAGATGATAGGATGATACCTAATGTAAACAATAATAGCATTTTGCCGATCAAGTATAATTCTGATGATAATATAACCAGCAGTTTCACTAGGTAATCTAGGCAAAACAAATTAGGGGTTGTTCCGTATTCATCCCATGACGTCACATCCCACTTATTATTTTTTCCTTACTCAACCCAGTTTTGTTCCTTACTCAACCCACAACAATAATATCATTTTAAATTCCTTATTCATCCCAAAAGTATTCCTAACTCAACCCATTACGTAAAGCCACTCAAAAATTTAAGATTTATGTGTACGGTCTGAATAAAAATATTATCACTTATTAGAAATATTTTAAACTCAGTTCATTTTTGCTTTATTGTTGTAATATTAAAAAAACATATATTTCAAAAATAAAAAAGGTAAAAGAAACACAAATAATATTATTAATAATAACACTTTTTTACAATCACATCAATTATTTAGCTGATAAGTGGTTTTCATTAAAAAAATGGTGTAATGGAATCTAGATAGTGGATAAATTATTCTTATATACTTACTTTTTTGTAAATAAATACTTAATATATAGGTACATAGATAACACCCAGGCCAAGATAAATAGACATGATCATGCACACAAATATCTGGAAATTTATTTAAATAATTTTAACTTAAAAATAGATTTTATTATAATTCGGGGGCAGTGAGGACTATAATATACTAGGTGTTACAAAAGTACCCCTAATACCGAATATGGTAGATAGGGACCATCAAACTGAACAACTTTCCTATGAGACCAACTCTGAAATCGTGAAAATAAATCAGCTGTTTCATACATTTTGATATTTTCGTAATTAATTTTTGTATGAAACAGCTGATTTTTTTTCGCGATTTCAAAGTTGGTCCCATAGTAAAAGTTGTTCAGTTTGATGGTCCCTATATACCATGTTCGGCATTAGGGGTACTTTTGTAACACCTTGTATAGGGGTCAGTGGAGAGTAAAAAATAATAAAATAAAGTATTAAACTACCCCGGGGACAGTGGTGAATAAATCTGCCTATCTGAGGTATACTTTTATTTACAAAACATGCATATTTAATTTCTAATGAGTACATAAGTACTTAGTATTACTTAGTTCAATTTATTGTATTCCTATATAATTTTCTGATAAAATATTAATCATTGTATTGCTATCCATACTTTTTAGTGATAAATTAATTTGGGATGAGTAAAGAATGCAATTGGGTTGAATTAAGAAAATATATTAAAATAATGTAATGGGTTGAGTAAGGTATACCAATTTGGGATGAGTGAAGAATTGGGATGAATCGTCATGGGATGAATACGGAATAACCCCAAATTAGGTTACTTTGACATGAACTAAAATAATAATCATATGTTCCCGTCGTACCCATGGACCAACCGCATTGCACAACCAGTTGTGCCACAGGTACATGCTTCGAAAATGTTGTCCCCGTTATTTATCATTTTATTCAAATATATTCTGTTTTTAATCCTTATAATACAACTTTTGCTGTAGTAACAAGGAGTTCGTTTTTTTTTCTTTCGTACCAGGATAGGAAGGAACATGTTTCAATTCAATTGACCCTGTTGTATTACTAAATATTATAACATACATAAAAATAAATTACCTGTGATTTCACTTCCACTCGGCTTATGAATAAAACATAACCAGATTCCTCACTCGTTGTTTAATTGATAGGCTGCTATAATTTTAATAAGTGGTTAATGGTGCAGAACGGCGCACGATTTTAATTGTAAAGAATCGGATGTTCTGTGGATGTATGTCACGGCTATCACTAGTGTGTGTAGCGTTCGTTTACGCTTCATACATATGCAAAAGGCACGGGAGTTAACTCATAGCCGTCGCCATTGGCCGGCAAAACTAGCTGAATACTAAGCGGGCGCCTTTGCAACATCTGCATCGAAATTACCTCAAATTAAGCTTCCTTTGTAAAATCTCTAAACATAGACAGGAAAATCGTACCGATAGGTGTTGCTATAGTCTTATTTGATAACGATCATGTTATCAAATGACGGATTATGTGTGACCGAGCATTTTTTATCACAAACGTATGCCGCATGCGTGGTTTATTTATACATTGCGTTTATCATTCTGTTTATCTTGACCCACTTGTTAGACTATAGATAAAGCTTTAAGTATCACAGTTACGAGTGTGATGTATTACTTGGACAATTTGCTATCGTCTATTATAGTAGCTCTTGAATATGTTTATTATTTCAGCTACATATTAGTTAAAGTGTGCGGTATCTAATATTTTAAAGGAGCCTATCCATACTTTAATGACTTACAACCTTCAGTTAAATATGAATACTTTACACTAATAATTTATATCATTTGCATTAGGGTAAGTGATTTAATAAATGGTACCTATATCATTTTGTGGAACTAAATGTAACACTATTATGTATGTAAACTTGCTGATTATTCAAAAGCAAGATAAACGGCATCGGCCGGTCGGCCAAGGTGATTTCCCATTGGTAACCAACCACTAACTAGTCACTCTGCATAACGGCTGCCACCATTCAATGTAAATTACTATGGGCTATCACGACATGGTAATCAAATTCTATCAATTGTATACTTACCTATTTACTTGAATGCGAAGACATTAAGGGCTCAAAACAAATTGCAGATTTTTGACAGTTTTTTATAACCTGACGTGGTGCTGAATGGTACATACCTATAATGTATATAGGTTTCAAGGTTTATCAGTAGGTATCTATTTTTATTTGTGACCAGGCATTTCATTCTAAATCATTGGATAAGTATCCACCTACAATTTGAAGGCATTCTGTAACAAAATTCAAATTTAGTGAATTTTGAGACATTAAAATTGCATAGCTTTTCTAATGAGTATGTAATGGATGGATGGCAAGGCAGTCAGTCGGTGACCAACCGACCGAAAGAGGAAACGGGCCACAGAAAATAATATGACGGGGCGTTAATACTGCTTTACACCTTACACTCGTGAACGATGTATTCCATATTCTACCCATTAGCTTGTAATAATAAATTTTCTTGTTTTAATTAAATTCCGCTTTCTACCCAAATTCTAAAACAATTAAATTTTCAAGGCATTCGCGTCTTTTATGAAGTCATAAAAGAAGCGAATGCCTTCAAATTGTAGGTGGCAACAAGGTCTGTTTATTTTTAAACCTTTATTATCCAATCAAATGACCCAGTCAGCGTTCCATTCACGTGCATCGACCTCCATTTTAAATAATAAGAGAAAGAGGAACTCGTTCTGCGCTGCACGCCGCCGCCCACCGCCATTTTGCAATATAAATAAAATAGCAAGATGGCGTCGGGCCGTTGGTTGGCGAAAGTACACGGTAATTATGAAGCGGCTCGCACAGGGTAGACGCGGATCCATGGCAGGCTGGCCTGGTGCACGCAATGTTTAGCTTGATTTATATCGCACTCATGTTTCCACTCTCCCGATTGTTCTCCGTTTTATGCGCTCCGGCAGAGGCTGGCATTGTATTGTGCGGCCATGAGAACCCGCGTCGACTCACCACGACCTCCGATTCCGCAGGGCTAGCACAATTTGATAAAAGAGCTCTATTAATTCGTTGAGTTATTGCGAACTATTACGACAGAGCAGAGTATTTTTCAGGAGGTTTCTTCATTTTCTCCTTAAAAAAAGCATCACTTATGCATACAGCTAAATAAAATAAAGTGCCTGGGTAAAAGTGCATATAGGTTTTACATATGCGTCGTTTCTGGACGTACCTAAATAGAAACCTATAACGTTACAAAACTTACTTTAACCACAGAATACATACCTAAATTACCTTTTTTCTTTACCCGCTTGAATTAGTGTGTTTTGTTCTGCTTTCAAAGAAAGTAGAAACAATGATCTTATTTCAGCGGTTGTAGTTAAACCAAGGAAGGGATATACCTCAATAATTAAACGATAAATTTGGTTGTTTATTTTGGCATCCTTGGTGTGCTCAGAATTTGTTTGCAGTTCAAGTTCACCAAACACACACGCATTGTTTTACCCAAGCATGTGTCACAAATCACAACACAATGAATATACGACACACATATCCAAATTGTCGTTAGGTATTGAATGCAAACACAGAATAACAAATACCTATTTGAATTGTGCTATTGTCGTTATAGAAATTGGAAACCAAGGAACCTAGTAGGTATTTATTTAAATTTTCATTGTTCAGGTAATTTCGAAAACTATAAGCTTCTACTAAATTCAGACTTGGAAATATGTTTATGTATTTAACCTTTTTATGTTTTAAACATAGAATTGTTATACAGAAATGACGTATACGTATATAAAAGTATGTAAGGAATTATACAGCCGTGACCGAGAACCAAAGTAATATTGAATTTATAATAGTTGATGTGTCAAGATAGCTCTTTCTGTTGGCATGTGCTGTTCTCTAAAACGAAAAGTGTCAGATATTATTTTTATACACATTTATGTACTGTCTATTAAGAATACATCCAGTCAGACAGAAATCAAACCAGCTTTAAATGAAGGAATGTATTAATTATAACAAATAATAATATAATTTATAAAAATATTTTTTTTTCCGTAATCGATAAGAAACAAACAAAAGTATTTACCACGAGGAAGTAGGACTAGGTAGGTACCTAAAAGTTCACGTCACGTCACGAGTAGTTATTTTATATCGACAAGTGGAAGGAGTTCAAGAGATGTCGTATGAGACTGATGATGAGATTCCGTATTCTACCCACTTTTTACCCACGAATATTTAATTCCTCTTCCTACCCAAAATCTATAAAACAAATTATTGTATTTCTGAATAGTGTTGAGGGTTGAAAATTGAATTGTTTTATAATTTGGGTAGAAAGCGGAATTTATTATTATTACAAGCTAATGGGTAGAATATGGAATACATCGTTCACGAGTGTAAGGTGTTAAGCAGTATTAATGCCCCGTCATATTATTTTCTGTGGCCCGTTTCCTCTTTCGGTCGGTTGGTCACCGACTGACTGTCTTGCCATCCATCCATTACATACTCATTAGAAAAGCTATGCAATTTTAATGTCTCAAAATTCACTAAATTTGAATTTTGTTATTCTGATTTTGCGTATAAAATATCAAATTATACTATTCGATATTTTTCGTTCTTAGGATCACTTATTGATCAACTACTTAATTACCTCCTTATTAGCTTAGTTATAAGTATGTAAAACCATTTGATGTGTAGTTGTTTTATCTCACGAGTGCGGGTCGGCAATGAATGTTGTTAGACGTGCACATTTGCACATGCACAGTCAGCGGCACGTCAGACTATACATGATGACCTTGAGACCGTCTTTACGCAGTACGTAATAAGAGCTGTTTTCGTAGTTCAACTGTTTAACTTACCGTGCTGTCGTGCGCACATTGTTTGAGTGTGCGTTACCTCGAGAGCGCTCGTTATTCGCTCGTGCGGCCACGCACACTAAAATAATGTGCATGTACACGCCTAAGAACATTCATAGCCGACCCGCACTCGTGAGATAAAAGTACTGTACCATAGTTAGTTACCATATTTCAATGTGAATAAATGATTTATGATTTAAAGTTTGCAAGAATTTATACCGTCTTGAAATATCTCGTCGAACTCTTTTTGTTAGAATAAAATAAGTGAGTATGTGGTTCAATCGATCTACATAAGTTTTGACTTTTGAAGTAGGTAGCTTTGTCAAAAAGTATTTTCCAGTAGAATAAAAAGTATTTTTTTGGGGAATAAAATCATCAACCACTTAGCTAACACATCAGTGCTTGCAATGTACAGTCAGCAGCATGTCAGGTTATACATAACTGTCAAAAATTAAATTGAATCTTAACGTCTTTGCATTTAGGTTAGTCCAGCATGTCGTTGACTGTACCCTGGCCTCGATTCCGCCAACATTTTTTATTCATCCCACGGCGCAACAGACGTCTTCCTTTTGAACGTGTTTTTAACCGACTTCAAAAAAAGGAGGAGGTTCTATGTTCGGCTGTTTATTATATATTTGTTTTTTTTTTATGTATGTCCACCGATTACTCGAAAACGGCTGAACCGATTAACATGATTCAAACGCCACTTTATCGGGTTTGTTCCACAGTTGGTCCCATTTTTTGAAAATTTTAAATCGGTTCAGTAGTTTTCGAGTAATCCTGAAAATACTGTAATTTTTTTGGTAACTTTTGCACGAGTTTTAACGGATCTTCAGACATAGCTTCTTTGTTTATAAACCGATTCAGATAATTCTTGTTTTGTTAGAAAGGGGATACTTTAAGGGTGTTTACATTAAAATTTCCTGCACATTGGACCTTGGACTTCGAAGATACTCAAGAGAACTCTTCAAAATCAAATAGGATAGTGTATTAGTGATTATTCTACGGTATTGAAAGGTTTCGCATCAGCCATTTTTATTCACACTGCTGGGGCTGGGATACAAGCCTTACTTATGGGCTGATGAATAGGATGGACCATAACCCACCGCGCGGGCCCAATACGGATTGGTGGGTGTTAATGAGTGCAAATGTAGCTGGGACTAACGGCTTAACTTGTCTTCTGAAGCACGGAGGAGCTGGAGATAATACACTTTGGTCACGCACCCCATGACTGACCCTTGCTAAAATTAACAGCGCGAAAAGTGGAAATTGAGTTATTAGGAGTATTATACCATTAAAAGGTGTGAAATATGAATAAAATATATGTATATCGTTGCTTAAATTTACTTATACATACCTACCACAAAAAAGTTAAAAATAAAAAAGCTTTTAAAAATTAAAAAGAAAAACCTCCTTCAAAAAACCTTAAAAAAATTGCTATAAAAAACAGCTTCAAAAAACAACAGCTCTAAAAAGCAAGAAATAATATTAAAATCTGCATAAGTACCTACGCATATCTGATATAAAATAACTAAAATATTTTATCTACAAGTATGATGTTGGTTAAATAATTTTACTAAAATAAATGACATAGTCATGTTTCATTCAATCCTTAAAAATACGAAGACCTATAGATACATAGTGTCATACGAATTCCAAACTATGCTTATCTTTTTTGGGATAAAAATCAGAATGTAAGTAAGTAATGTAAAACAAATGAGATTTTGACAAATGTTCTGCAATAAAAGTAAACAAGGTACCTACTGTTTATATCCGATTATTTATTCACTCTTCTCCACCCCTCTGCCACTTACCTCTGCGACCCGACAATTCACTCCTCCAGTTCTCCACCCTTCTGCGAATATAATTTGACTGCATTAATTTTGGCAAAAGGTTTTTTATAATTATCGGATAACGCATAAAAGTTTTGGTAGAGGTAGTAGAGGTGATTCGGTTCACATGACACCGCATTGTTTATAGCGGACAGCGTCTGATCCGGCACCACATGCTAACTCGTCCGATCCGACCCCATTCTCGACACTGTTCTGCGTAAAATCTCATATCAGCTTATGAAAACATACCTATTTTTAGAACATATCAAGGCGCAGACCGCTCCAACTTATTATCTGTTTATTTTCGGTACAACGGGCGTTTGCCAAGTTGCTCGTTTATAATTTACGATAAACACGACTCGAGAGGTGTCGATGTAACACAAACAACGTTCTTTTCCTCGATTCATTCTTGGTGTTTACAATGGATAATATTTATCGGCGCATTCCTCCTGCATCCGGATGCGTGTTACGCTTGTGTTACACGACATTATTAACATTTGCGACCGACTTCGAGTGAGTCCCCTTAATTGTGCTTAAATCTTGTAAATTGTGTAGTGTCGACCACTTGGCAGACCAGTCGTGCCACCGGTATGACGACATCCGTTAACTAGCTGATACTGGACTCGTTCATGCGCTTATCTCTCAATTAGAAAGCTAACTAAAGAGAGTACGACAATACTACAATGAATAGTCTGAGCGACCTACGCAATTTATTGTGTTACTATGCAGTTATTTTCGGACAATACCTTCTTCGTTATAAAGCCATATCATTCTAGCTATCTGTGCAAAGTTGAAATAAAATCTTATCTATTTTCGCTTTTTGAAACATTGATAAACGAAATTACGCTACCTAACATAAATACATAACTATGTTGATACCCAACACTGGCTTTAGTTATATATTTAATTTTGTTAATTAAATAGAAAAAATCTAAAAGGGTGTGTCTGAGGTGGCCGGCCGGCCTCTAGTATATGGTTCTCTTATCTATCTAAGTAAATATGTTTGTTTTACATATATTATGTAGAAATAATATTCAAGTAATTTTAAACCGTAGTTTCGATCAAGTAGATATTTATAAGATGTATCAATTGTTACTTAGTGTGTTTTCAAGTCATCTGCTTAAAATTTACTAAAGAATTCAACATTTTCAAAGATATTGAACAATGTGCTCGAGCGTGTCATAAATTCTCACGGGCCAGTTGCAACAACCGGTTCAGCAAGCTTCATACCGCGCTCGAAAGGAGCCAGCGAGGCACATAAAAGGAAAACGGCTCAAGTTTTTGTTAATCAAGCAAGCATGCCTGATCATTAGCCTGTCCGGCCAACGGTCGAACCTACACTCAAACCTCCATCATGTACGCCTATAAATGTTTCCGCACCATAAGACGTCACGCCTGTAAGCTATGCTACGAGTATAATAGCAATCAAATGAGGCTAATTACATTTCCTTAAACTGCTACGACCGATTACCGAGAAACAATGCGTCATATCATATTGTTATGCATAACTTCATATAGTTCTCAGAAAATAACGTAATTTTTTGTGACGCTTTAGTTCTTTTTGACTTGTTCTGGTTTGAATATCGTACGGAATGGTTTTGGTATTTGAAACATCATCAAAATTTTGACTAACGGTAATAGTAAATCTTAATCGAGACATAATTACTGTTGCGTGGTCTTCGAGGAAATGCCTTCCATAATTCCACCATCTAAGAAAACGATGGTTATCATCTTAAACGGGTTTGTTGATTGGATCCAACTGGGTATGACCGACTGGTAATATTGATTTGATGCGCCTGCTCCCTTAGGCAATCATGGAGCAAATGATAATTTGCGACTTAGCCAGTATAAAATTATAGCGTATTAATTTGCATTTAAGTAACTGTTCTTTGTTACTGCTAAAACCTTGAGCTAAAATAGGAAAATTGGTTGAAATTAAAGTACTTAGTGATACTACAATGTAGTCGATAATGTTTTTCATCAAAATATGAAAGATTTTCCCAGATAATATGATAGAATGTCATCTCAATAACAGTATCTAGTACCTACTTAAAGTATATTCCAAGACTCGTTTATACAAGTTAATCATTCCATTCATCAGGTGCTTGTTCGAATACAGAAGTAACTGCATAGCATTCAATAATTTATTTATTCTCTATTACGTTGCATAACTAAAACCAGTTCTTTCTTTTAAGTATAATAATTATCAACGTTGATCGAAACGAGCATGCTCACTGATGTGTCGTAATTTACACTCAGCTATAATTATTTATACATAACTTTTGATGGATTGAGTGACGTAAAGTTTAGTTTCTATATTTGGCCACATCTTGAACTCAATGGAAGAAACGACACGTCGAGGTTGGTTTGATTGAGCGGATAAGGCGGAACGACTTTATTTATGGCTAATTATGTAAATGCGGACTATTTGAGCCAAATAAATATCTTTGAAATTTGATGAAGTAGTTGGTTGGTAAATCAATACAATTTATGCTCGTTCCTATTGCCTGAGATGTTTTTGAGAAAAGGCAATGTTAGTACTTTTTTACAATAATAAAACTAAGCTTTGCGCCATAAAAACATTGTGTCATGTGAGCCAGAGCTCGTTATTAAACCATAATTATAGCATGAACTACTCAGCGCTAATTTAAATAAAGCATTAAACTGACCCAACTGGAATCACTTATCCATTAGCGTTGATGTGATGTACGACGCATTTAGCTTCTTCGTTGAACAGCTGCAGGCTGGTTGACATAATCATGCGGGCAAACTGAAATTACAGAAACGTGACAGATCTTACCACCTGCCGCCGCCGCCCTTGCATATAGTATATCAAGCTTTTTAATGGTCAGCTGGCTAGGAATACAGACAGATAATTTAAGAAAGGAAAAAAGAACATAGTTTACCAGTATGCTTGCCAGAAGTCAGAATCATGCTCGGTTTTGACCTCAAAATACATTTCTCGACACGAAAAAGGTCAAATTAATTAAAAAACCGAAATAGCTCCAGTCGAATAACGCCTGCACTTTTAAATATTTTCGTGAGTAATTATAAAAGTCAGCCTAGCCGGTCCAAACAGAATGTTGTTTATAAAGCCAGAGATAGGTAGCGTAGGTGCTTAAGTAAACATTGAAATCTTTTTTTTTGTGAATACGTCGCGTCGTGACGAAAATGGTTGTTTATTTCTCATACCTTTTACTTGACAAAACAGGCTGAGATAACCGGTTCACGTCTGCTATTTTTGACAAGCTCATAAATATTCAAGAGATAAATATTTGACCTTTGAATAAGCGTTAAGGTTTTTATTTTTGTTAAAACATTTTTATTTTAAGATTCCGGAGTTTTGCTTACCACAAAAAATACAACAGAAATTACCTTATAAATTGATATTTAACTTGTTATCGATGTTCTTAGACCTTTTTTGTATTTTAATGCCAATATTTGGTAAATATTATTCAAACAATTGTTGTCTTTGTTTCAGGTTCCTCTCCGGAAAGTGAATCCAGCGAAATTAATAAGAAAGGTATTTTTTTTAATTATGGCGTACCGTAAATCCTTAATTTCGTATTTATAAACAATGAATTCTCTAATAGTAACTGTTCGTCATCCTACATCACATACATACACACTTAATTTAATGTTTGTGAGGTTCGTATTTTTAATTACTAATATTGATTTCAGTACCAAAATCTTTGAATTGTGTTAGGAATATCAAAATGGTTGCCTCTTTTTATTATTCACCTACTTTATTCACAGCGTCAAAGTGTTTTTATCGAGAAAGATGATTTCACATTCAAATCGTATGTTTGTTTGTCAAGCCTCATCTGCGTATGGATGGACTACTTATACTTCACACCCGGCCAGTTTCAAATCAGAGGTCACTTCGGACGACAATACATTTGTTATTATTATTTCGATATCTGAAATTCAATTCGTTATCCGAGTAACGGGGTCACGACGTTTTCGATATTCTACATAATTCTTTATTCGTCTCCCTGTTTTAGTTATTCTATGTAGTGAATAGTGACATTTATGTACTTTACCACAACGGTACACATCTAATCGTTATTTATGTTATTCTCGTATAATAGAATCTCTAGGTGAGATTCTACTATACGGTTGAGTTGAGACGAGGTGTGATGTTTTTGGCCCTCGGGCTCGAAATGGGTTAAAACAACATGTTGTTTTTCCCCTCCAGTCGTAAAGGCAGCCACACACGAGGCTGCCTTTACCACCCTCGCTACAATACACCGCCTTGTTTTGTTTTCTTTTTCTATACACCGCAGCTTTAAACTGGTTTTGAATTATTTGAAATTGTATTACTCAAAGCCACTCAAAGGCAATGCTTTAATATGGAAAGTTGGAAACCCATTGTCATTAATTTTATTTACCGAGAACACAAATAAAATTACGGTAGGTAAGTACACTAACAACAAATTCACGTTTACATCTAGAGCCACCCAACACATTTTATTTATCATAAGGAAATTTTGGACGATATCATTATCCTTATTTATATAAATTCAACGAATTCATTAAACGTGTTGTGGAAGGTCCTCAAGCATTATAGCTCCAGCTATAAATAAGCAAATAAAAAAAGAACACTGTCGAACCAGTAACAATCTCCGCGTGTGTCATGTAGATAATTATCTCGAATATTCGTGCCACGAATCGTTTTGGAAACATTTTTATGGCGTAGAACCGGTCTTGAGATATTTGTCCATGTTTAACTTACGATTACCGGCTATGACCGGCTATACTATACGAACTCGTATTTATAAACACCTGCTTTATATGCGTGAGTGATCGCGTCCGACGGATATGATTAATCCCGAACGAGAATTTTATTGCTGCGAACGCATTCGATATGCGATAGCACGGTTATTTATAACGATGACACAGCCGACTGCGATGGCGAAACTGATAATTAATGGAGGTGATACGACCAAGGCAGTGCAGAAGGAAAGGGCCATAATTAACGTAAATTATACGGAGCGATGGTGCAGGCGGTTAATGGTTTCTGATTAATAAGACGTCCGTTATGATTTGTGTTAACATCAGCTTAACGCTCAGATGCTATCTAAATTTAAGTCTTTTGTTTGGAAATGACATATTGTTGATGAACAATCGCTTTCTATTTCAAAGTTTCAACACTGACATCAAAAGGTTGAAAAATTTGGCAGGCAACTAGAAAAGAATCACGTGAACAATACTACAACAATCCGAGGAGGTCAGACGCGCCGGAACAGTTCGTGCAGTCGAATACCAAGAAAGGCGCCGGTGAAAGTACGTGGCCGCATCTAATTCACTCAGTGGAATTATTAAACTCGTTTCATAATCATAACACGACACGACTCGTAACAACAACCGGTTCTTTTAGACACGATACTTTTTTTTAAATCACGATGAAGCTGCTCTCAAAATAATAATAACCTACGAGTGATCAGTGATGTGAGATTTGTGGGGTGAACCTGTCTATTGTCATTGGCAACCGTTTTGGGACGAGGGTCTCGGACGGCTATTAGGGTTTTGAATGTATTTGGGCCAAAGCTCCCTTCTAAAGTTTTTGTTGCTCTTTAATTTTATACCTGTTTGACCGCGGTCGCGATGATGGGAGCTTGACCTTGAAAAGTCGTTAAGGTTATTTTTGTAATCAAATATTATTGTGAAACATTCTGGTTCGCTTCTTTTACGTTTGTTTTTGTACTCTTAAATTTTTGAACATTTGTTTTTTTTAATTTATTACTGAAAACGATACAAAAAAATTTGTTCCTACTTTATGCAGTACTTACATATTTTTATAGCAAGCCGATACGTGGCTACTCTACGTAGTGCAGCTTGGTCGTTGGTGCGAAAGGTCATCGCACTACATTAAATTACATAATTTAACTTTAAAGGTATATTGTTGAATGCATTGGTAATTATAATTAATGCAATGACATCATATTAAAATAAATACTCAATAGAGACGTTTGCAGGAAAAACAAGTCTAACCCCCGGTTTCTGAGGTACTTTATCGGACGGAGGTTTAACTTAATTGGAGGAGTCCACATAAAGTAATAAAATTAACTTCAACCTTTAATGTTTGATTTGATTTAAACGTGATCTATCAACTTGAAAGCTTTTATTGATTTTGAAGTAGGCAAGTCATTAGATGAATTCATAATATAATTATTTTATTACTAAACACGATCACAAAGTTTGACTTAACAATTTAGTTGGGTACGTAACTGAATATTTAAAACGTGGCCTGTAAATATTAAAATATTTCCTAGCGAAGAAACAGTTGTGCTGAAAACAAACGGAGGAATTTTATTACCAGACAATTGTGTAAATATTATTACCCCTTATGGACCAATTCTGTTTGCACAAGAATGTGAACATTATCGAGCCATGTACAGTTGTTAACTAAATTAATGTATCTACATGGAATTGGCCCGCATGTCGTTTTTGTCAATGCTTAAACGTTACTTTATGGTATGGCAGCTAATACCAGAGTTTCACACACGCTGGGCCTCGCAACCGGTTGCCATAACATGTAATTTTGCACGACTTTCTATACAACCTTCGTTCGTCGTGCGAATGCACGCGCGCCCTACTTGAAAAGAAGTACTTATTGAAAAACTTTGTAAAGATATAGCCGCATATTATTAGAAAAGGACTACGTACCTCAAATATTTAACGGATACTATTCACGTAAATTGAAAATTGACTTCCTTCTAAGTATTTTAAGTCTTTTGTATGCAAAACCAACTAACGTGTTGTGTATCCGTGGAGGTTTATTTAAACGAAATTGCTAAATAAATTATTTCAGTCTTGAGTATTGTAAAATGTGAAGAAATAAAATTTTCATTACGACAATCTCATATTACAATCAAAAATATAATAATGTTCAACAAAAAAAGTCGAGATATCCAGATCAATAAATAAAGAGCTGCGTCGGTCGTTTTACTTACATGAATAGACAATTGAACAAAAGGACGAAGTACATGATATTGAACATGTGAATGAATAATAATTGTATGATAATACCTCGTTGTGAGTCGAATAGAATATTCGATGAGAAACAAGGAGAAAACAAAACGCCACTCAAGAGGCGTACCTACTTATATAACAATTCACACCACATCTATGTCGTAATACCTACTCGTAAAGGTGACTTTGAGCGGCGAGGATGTGGACAGGTCTATTTGACCCTACTAATTTTATTTTGGACATGAACTTCTCAGTAGCTGTAGTTATTTCCCTCCCCTACCCTCTGCGTGCGACTATCCCGTCGGCCGCAACCTGCGTAAGGAGGTAGACGTCTTCCAAGCACTAACATACATGGAGATAATGAGGAGCATATAAAACTGATTTATACTGATTTTATGATGCAAAGTGGTTGATCTCATAAACACTTATCAAAAAAAGTTACTAGCTACTGTTGTTTATTCTTAAAATATTAGTTTTTTTGATGTGTAACACGGAGTTTATGTTGTTATACATATAGACATTTTGTATATACGTATAACAACATAAGTGTATAACAACGTGTGTGTTTTCTGTCAATATCTAATAATTACTAACTGTTTCGTAAATTGGCTTTCCAACCATTTAAAATTTTAAATAAGTAGACACTTAAAAAACTAAAAATAGATGATGGGTCATATTGACCCTCCCCATCCTCGACGTACTCTTTTTGTACCACATCCTCGTTGAGTGAGGATGTACGAACTACGAATGTAGATGTTCAATAAAATCTGTATAGTAACGTAACGGTTTAGGATTTAAGCATGATAAAACCGTCATACCATCATTTATTCCTAAATCTATCATTCCAAACAAATGCAATGATTTTCTTATTTTTATATCATCTGATTTATTATTTTGACCTCATCCATAATCTTTTTGAAATTTTGCAGTAATTAACTGAACTATAATATCTCAGTGCACTTTTAGTCAGGGTTTATTTCCTTGAAAACATCTGAGGTATAATGTACTTATACCTCAGTGTTGATAACCAGCCAGGAGAGAATGCCACCTGCTGCGGACCGGTAAAGCGAGTTCCGATTGCTGTCTAGAGCTCCGACGAGTAGTTATGAAACATAATTTATCTCAGTCATGATTTTATTCCACTTCTTGCGCAATAATTGCTGAGATCGACTCAGCGCTATTCTCCGCCTCCTTGTGTAGTGACTGTGAGTACGCGGGCCAATATTTTTATTCATCTTTAATACGCATATCGTGCTGACTTTGAGTAGATCTTATTATGGCCAGCTTATTACTACATATCTTGTGTAGGTGGTTTGCTCTAACTAAAAGGTTTTTATTTCGAAGGTACCGACATAAAACTCTCAAATGAGAATTTTTATTATTTTAGAATTGACTCTGAATTCAAATGACTTCTTTTTATCTAAAATTGTGTACCCTAAAACGGAATTTTAATCTTACTTCTATTAGTTATTATTTCATAATTTACACTACGATAAAATAACAAAGTTAATGCAATTAAATTGATACCAAACGACATAATTTAATCTGTTAAATGTTCTCCTTGCCAAAGGTAAGTAAAGTACATTCTCGAGGAAAGTTGCAGCGGATCACTATTGACAATTTAATCGCATTGTAATAAATTGAGTAATGTTTCCATATTTTAAATGCCAGGTCGCCATGTGGGTTAACATCGAAGATATTGTATCATCGACCAGTCACATCACATCACACACAAAAAATAAACCAGCTACATTGACGATTTGACGTGACATTTTGTGGGTCGAATGTCTGCTTTGTACTCACCCATTGTATTCCACCCATGCGTAGCGGATCCTAAGTCTATGATTCCATCACACAATAGCGTGTGATTGACGGATTTTTGCCTTATAACAACTCTGTTGAATTGCGAAGATTTTAATGACATTACACAGAAAGAGAAAATAGCTCGATGTCCATTAAAATGAGATACAGAGGCAATAGCTTGAATAGTAATTTTATTTTTTGACTTTATGAAGTTATAAGATTAAGATTAAAATGTACACAGCTAAAATGTTAGAAGTTAGTCATGTCATTATGGCCACTGTATTGGGTTCGTCGCATTGATAAAATCGTATTGAATGTTTTTCCAAGATGGCCATGGCCGGTCCAGCGCTCGTCACGATCTGTGCGCCTGAGTGTAGGTGGCTACTTTCTCCTAACGGGACTTTCCTCCGGCCCCGCGCGCCCGTCTGTCGTCTGCGCAGTCGCCGATTATGATTACGACATCCATTTTGAATTTTATTACCTGCGGCTACTGTAAAATCATGATGTTACCGGGTTATGTGTAATAACTAATAAAGGTATACAAATTAGTAAAGATTTTATTTGATTCAATGGTGTTTGCTTTGATTTGTTGTTTTACAAGTTTTTGTACTCCGGTTTGTTGATGACGTTCTATTTTGCCACCTGTATTTCTGATTTCTTCATTTCGATTCCCGTCCGAGAACATGATCTGGTGCGAGTCGTATTTTTTCTAGTATATTATTTGGTATTCTTCATCGTATATTGGTAATCTAACAACCTAGGGAATGTAACAGGAACTTTCATGGGGCCAGACGTTCATCTCGCTCCAGGGGCCTCACGAGGCAAAGGCCACGACTTCACGATCTTTGCCTCCTTGGCATTACCGGTACCTGCCTGAGTGCCGCCTTATGTTATTAATAATAAGTATGTGGGTATATAATATAATATATAGTACTTTACTTGCATAATATCGATACAAAACAGTTACTATATTTTCCGAGTTTACGACAAAACTATAATATGATATAAGTAATCTAATAGGACAACATGTCGCAAACATTTTTTGGAAAGTAGGAACTTACTAAATAGCTAGCGAACGATCAACAGGTGGAATTTGCTATAATTTTACGTGAATAAAAACAGTTTTACGGAAGTTATGAATTTGTTGCTCTGTAAACATTTCAGTGGTGACGTCTTCACTGTATTCTTAAAAGATACTACAAAAAATGCATTTTGAAATTATTTGTTGACGGATTGTTATGATGATTTAACGACATTTTATTACTTCTAAAGTACTAATAAAACCTAAAACGAAAAATGCTCATTTGCTAATTTATCTTCAGGCACTTGAAAGGTTGAAACTGACCGCATTATACTACACCAAGTAGTTTCATAGTCAGCTTGATCGGTCTAGCGTCAAAGTTACAAGTGGCACTACACCTCGTCGGCGTCCCCCTCTTCCCTCGACAAGAAAAGTGTCTGGCACAGGTCCAAAGTGTGATATTCCTAGAACTGCATCGATTCGCACTATTTGTGTAATCGCGCCAGCATGTTAATTACGGTCGCATGCGGCGTCTCACTTTATGTCATCTGCATTGAATGATGATTTGCCGAATATGAATTGCTGTGCTATTATGATAGATATAAGATATAATTCATCTTATATCGACATTATCGATCTGCACTGCAAACGATTTCTTCAAATATCCATTCCAATACGTCAAAAAAGCCTTTGTAACAACACAGATGTATTGATTTCCTTTCCATTAAAAAAGGCATTGTCCGTTTGAAAGCTTGCGGGTACAAAGCGTGAAGACAACAAAAAGCTACTGCACAAAAAGACTCAGCCAGTATATCGGTGTGGTTGCGCGCACGACTTGCATTATTCCACCGTCGATCGTCCGTACGAAACGGAACGCACATGTGCGGCAGATGTTTAGGGTCTTTTTTCAAATGTATTATTAAGCCCCCCTCCGCCTCCACCCCTACGCCACCCCACTGTGCAGTCACTGACCTCTTTTAGAAGTGCTCACTTTTTCATCGACCTGTTCTAGTTGTTTCTTTATACCTATCGAGATTTTTTGTAGGCAGTTAGGCACTAAGTATAACCGCAAAATTTGCTACTCCATTTTAAATTTTCCCTGTATTTACCTCCCGTTTAATGTGGCTTAAATTTAATGCTCGGTGATTTATTTAAGTGCTCGTGATATAAATACGACTTTGCGTTGTTCAAACACATGTTTCTCTTCGAGAGTGGGGTTGATCACCCGATCCGACGTACAGGTTCCAAGGTTGAAACAACAGCTGTGGCGATAATTTGGTTTAAAATGTGTGAGGACATAATCATTTAGGTCTTTGGGTTAGCTTGTGAAGGCGATGTCAATCTCGAACTATAGCTAACTGATAACTGACAAGATTGCATTAGCCAGTCAGTCCAATTTAGTATTATAGACTGGGAAATAGGAAAAATAAACAAACATTTTATTTAATTATCAATTTTGGACAGTGGACAGTCCTGTGTTATACTATGAACTACTATTGCAAATGGAATGGGGTAATGATCTATCTAACTAGTCCAGCGAAGACAGTTTCTAGAAGTGTAAAATCTCAAAGCCACTAATTTTACATATGCCAGGTTCAATGTTCCAGTAATCGTGAAGCGAGGCAAACAAAAACGATCTCAATAACTAAATAACAACCCGCCGACCGTAGCAAAAAATCTTAAAATCCGATCCTAAACTTTTTGTTTCACTTCTTGATTTATGGCGCGTGTAACTTTTTGCAGTCCAATATACACTCTATATTGATAGTAGCACACTTCAATTTGGAAGCGTTTTCTAAATGGTTATTTTAAAAATTTTAAAAGCATCTAACTGTACGTAGCAAATCGGCGTTCCAAGTGAAACGTGTTAAAATTAAAAAGGAGACTGTTCCTTTGCTAAAGTTTTCCAATTTGTTGAAGTATAGCTACTCACACCAGTCAAAATATGGGTTGTTCCGTATTCATCCCATGACGATTCATCCCAATTCTTCACTCATCCCAAATTGGTATTCCTTACTCAACCCATTACATTATTTTAATATATTTTCTTAATTCAACCCAATTGCATTCCTTACTCATCCCAAATGAATTTATCACTAAAAAGTATGGATAGCAGTACAATGATTAATATTTTATCAGAAAATTATATAGGAATACAATAAATTGAACTAAGTAATACTAAGTACTTATGTACTCATTAGAAATTAAATATGCATGTTTTGTAAATAAAACTATACCTCAGATAGGCAGATTTATTCACTACTGTCCCCGGGGCAGTTTAATACTTTATTATTTTTTACTCTCTACTGACCCTTATATATTATAGTCCTCACTGCCCCCGAATTATAATAAAATTTATTTTCAAGTTAAAATTATTTAAATAAATTTCCAGATTTAGCCCAATTTGTTATGGCCCCTATCATTGTACCATCTTTTAGATATATTTTTATAAGTGTTAATTTACTTAAGTTCTAATGTCTATAACATCAAAATTTTTTTGGATCATCAAATGGATAAGTAAAAATTGTTGGTGAGAACAAAATAATACCGATTTGGCGCAGGGGAAGGATACCTTCTGCGCCAGATGTTTCGGATTCGATTCCCGAACAAGACAAATATTTGTGTGCATGATCATGTCTATTTGTCTTGGCCTGGGTGTTATCTATGTACCTATATATTAAGTATTTATTTACTAAAAAGTATATATATTTATCCACTATCTAGATTCCATAACACACTTTTTTAATGAAAACCACTTATCAGCTAGATAATATTGATGTGATTGTAAAAAAAATGTTATTATTAATAATATTATTTGTTTCTTTTACTTTTTTTATTTTTGAAATATATGTTTTTTTTAATATAACAACAATAAAGCAAAAATGAACTGAGTTTAAAATATTTCTAACAAGTGATAATATTTTTATTCAGACCGTACACATAAATCTTAAATTTTGTGTGGCTTTACGTAATGGGTTGAGTTAGGAATACTTTTGGGATGAATAAGGAATTTAAAATGATATTATTGTCGTGGGTTGAGTAAGGAACAAAACTGGGTTGAGTAAGGAAAAAATAATAAGTGGGATGTGACGTCATGGGATGAATACGGAACAACCCCAAAATATGCCTCACTCATCTTATTTTGAACATTTTATCTACTTACCTGCCTGTTTTTTTGATAAAATATTGTAAATTTTCCAAGCATCCTTAATTCCTTATTGCGTATTCAATACGATTCCGCTTACGCTAAGACTGCTACTGCCTTTGGTAAGTATTACGGAGAAATCAAATCAAAACAGCAATATCGAGAATTTTATTAACAAACCGGCAACGTTCCGAGAACCTGTTAAAAGCTCCTTGATCGGACGACTCAAAGGGTCTGCTGAGACCTCGGGGCAGGTAAAATGTTCACGTTTTTGCCCTTTCATCCTCTTATACGGTGCTCTATAATTTATCTGTTTCTTCTCGAATCCGGTTCGATCATTATGATATGAAGTCAGACATGACTATCACACGCTTAATACACGCCTACCCGTCCCTGGGCTAATTTTAAAAGACAATTACAGTGCAGCGATGCGTGTGTTCAATGTGTAGCTAATACTTTCTCTATTCCACATAAATCAGTCACTGTCTGCGGTTGATCCGCTTTATTTAAAGACTATCCCTCTCCAACATAGTGTACGTACGTGCGTACACCATGGGTCGTGCTTCGTAGAAAGATTTTTTTATTTTGAAACCAGCGAACTAAAATCTATGGAAGTGTCATTGCAAACAAATATTGCTTAAAAATGGCAACTCGGTGCCAAAAAATTACGCCTGGTGACAGTCGTTAACGTTCTTCACAGTAATTGCAGTTTGTATTCAAATGGTGTAAAAGATGCAAAGAAGGCTGTAAAAAGATGCAGAGATAACGTATCATAAGTATTAAATATGTTTTCGTTTATTTATAGAAAATGTCTTTTAGCTTACTGTGCAACCAGTGTTCAGTCGCTTTGTGCTGCATAACATAACTAAATGCCAGTTTTTTTAGAGCCCTGTCCACTTGGTTGTAATTCTGCGTGGTACCATTTTTGAGCCGAATGTTTCTTCCATAGATTTTAGATCGCTGCTTGAAACAAAGAAACGATCTAAAAACGTTTTCATTTACGTACATTAATATTAAATTTCCAAATCTTTGTTACGATACGTAAAGAAAGGTTTTATGGGACCTTTGAACTTTGAAGGTATGACACTTGGATTAAATGAATGTTATAGATCTCAATGCTATTTACGCGTCTTTTTTGTAATTTCCAACCAAAACACATATCCAAGCAAACAAACTCTGAGGAATCTGAAGCAATAACGGAGTTCGTATATAAGGCGAGCGACCGAGCCAATCAGTTTTGGCAGTGTTTACAAAATCTCATGGAATTGAATCGAGTGATTCGAGTGTGCGCTAGTATTTGTAAACAGGGCGGCGCGGACTCCGAGCGTGGCCCCGAAAATATACTTCAAACAGGAATTGAACCCACGCCAACTGTGTGCGTAGACGGCTGGCGGCGGCTCGCACGCCCCTCGTAAACTTTTCACTATACGACAACATCTCATTTTATTCTCGTTTCATATGTCTTTTATGTCCGCTTAATTTATGGCCAGCCGTCGCGCTCGAGGTGATGCGGTCAACGGAAAATTGCGAATAAATTGTGCCTAAATCCGTTTGTTTGTGTACATAATATTTTTGTTAAAATAGTCTTTAATGCATTGTCTTTAAATTGATTTTAACCGAGTCAAAGAACTAATTAGTTTGACCTTTATTGAATTTTTCGTAATGTCTAAATTGTGGCGAAATCGTCTTTATTTTGTCGATAATATTAAAAGGAGATCGGCAGAAATGGGCCCAAACCGTTACATGAATCAGATTTTAACTAAAATGAATAGTTTTTTTAATAACTTATGGAAAATAACCGTCTAATGATTCCTTGGGGAACGATTTTATGTTATTATTGACCAGTGACTAATTGACTACCTGTTTTCAACAAGGACGCCATATCGCAGGACAATGTTGCTAGTAGAAAAACTACCTGTTGTGTCGATTAATACGTATGGATCATTGTATTTTTTTTATTTTTGATACTAACTTAATCTAAATGATTAAGTTAGACACACATCACTTAAACATTCTGGATTAAGTGATTTCTTATTTCTATTCCAACCTATTTCATAGTTTCACCCAGTATTGTACGCAAGTTAAACAGTTAAATTACGAGAACAGCTTTTATTACGTACGACATAAAGACGGTCTCAAGGTCAACATGTATAGTTTTACGTGCCGTTGACATACAAGACTCATTATCTTTGATATACCGTAGAATAAATCTATAATAATTGTCATAATGATGGAATCTATTTGTTTAGATCTACAAAATCGTTCATAAATCACAGGCCCAAGATCCTAAGGAACTTTGCCGTTCTCCTTTATGTCATACTTTCCGTAAATATAAAAGATTAATAATAAGAACATAACTGATTAAGTAATAAAGATTTTATGATATGGTCCATGTTGAAAATCGGCATTATCGGCAATAATAGGATGGTGAATTGCGCAACTCTATTTGCACAACTGACACACACGTAAAACAAAACAAACTTCGCGCTTTGGTAATTCTACATTGTTTTCACAACAAATATTGACGGTATTTAGCTCTTGTGTTATCATTTATCATACTTCTCGAAACTAAAAGATAATAATATAATGCCGTGCGTCATAGCATAGCCATAATTTCAAATGTGCTTTTGTTATTTTTTCTCTATGTTAATATTTTTTGACTTCCCCCGAGTAATTCTTCATTGTGTAAAATACAATAAGTACCATACCATAATGCTGTGTGAAAAAGTCTATAAACTGTTTTTCTGCCGCGTTCACCTTCATTTGTCCTTCATGAATGTAGCTCTACCTGGTTTGACATTTAATTTCTCTTAGAATTTTTTATGACTTGTCAGATAACGTGGCGTTGGGACAGGTAAGTGGAAAGCGAATAGTCTGTCCATATAACTTATATTAATTTTAGGACATGTGCGTAAGAAATTTATAACGTCCGGTATTTTTTTCTAATACCGAAACAACAGATACTAAAATACACTACTGAGACTGTTAACTTTCATAAAATTCATGTGTTCCAATAACGATGTCACTTTCTACTTGCATTGTTGTGACCTGATTCGTCTTATCGATTATACGATCTGTGCATTGGCAGCAGCATAAGTTCGAGTGGCTGCCTACTGGAGCTTGTTTCATTTCGAACGTTCTGTATCTAGGCCACATGTGCGCGTGTCGGTTTAACAGTTTACTCGGTTATTTCTATCGCTTTCTCACACGTGAAGCTATATAACTAACCAGTTTGAAAAGAAACAGGATGAAGCCCAAACGTTGAATTGCAACATATTGCTAGCTGAAGTTTATTTAATTAGATTCCTCAATCCCCGCCTTTCTCGCTGGCATATTTTATGTTAACTTGCATTCTTGCATCGCGGACGCGGATTCGCGGCAACATGTTTAACCTAAACAAAGGTATACGAGCCAATCTAAAATTAATGTACACCATTGCTAATGCATTGTTTCTGCGCGATGTCGTGTAACCGGTTCTCGGGTCGTCATGCGTGTCGGTTCGAGGAAACCAACAGTTGTTTCCATTGGCATTCTTCGCACGCCTGCCGCCTCACAATGTCAGTGAGAACCGAACGACCCCATCTAAATTTTCTATTGTGCACGCACCGAGCGCCGCCGTCCCTCGTTCTGTTGCCAAGCAACGGCAAGCCTAAGCAAAGCAGTGAAAACGACGCCTGATTGACATCAATGACGATCGATTAGCACTCAATCTTAAGCCTTCACCGGTAAAAAAAAGATGATAAAGTATCACTATTGAAGCGGATACTTTTTCAAGGTTTTAAATTAAGCACATCTGTGATTTCTCACATCACAGCGTATAATTTATTTGTTTCTACTGGATACGAGTCTATTTATATCCGTGGCCGACCCGAAAGAAGGTTATTCGCGTTTGCGTTTACACAACCGAGAATCGTATACAATACAAAGAAAAAGATATAATGTACGGCTGGAGCATTAATCAGCGTTGTCGGTAACTGTTACCGTCTCTGGGGATAAGCCGCTCAGATACTGAGATATGCTATTCTTCTTTCGTAATTAATAGCTTTTGGCAAGTGAGCGTCAGTCGGATTTGGATGTAGGGTGTTGACGAGGCGCAGTTGCATAGTTATGTAATTAATTAAGAAACAATGCATGATATAGAGACCGTTCGTTGCACGTAACTGTATCTCGTCAGTAATGCGTCGTGCACATAATACCGACCCACGCTCTTGTGAAGCGGGCCAACGGCCTTTGACGAGCTCGTTTCCAGATGGGCGGCGACGATACGCGGATCAACGAGCGATTCAGAACGTTACTGACACAACAATATGAATAATAGCCCCCGGCTAGCGTAGGCCGTCTATCGAACCATTCCACTCTTAATCAAAAGGTGCTGCACAACTGTTTCGTACAAGAAAATGTGAACAAAGTAACTACCCAGCTGTATATAACGACCGATCGAGTCAAGCACCTCGACATTTAATTAGCTATGAGTTATGAACGCCTACGGCTGTTGAGGCAATGACTTCTGGCTTTTTGATTCATTAGCATGAAATTACACGTCTCAACTCTCAATGTTGTTTGAGAGTACACATCAGTTTCGCAAAAAAAAAAAAAAAAACGATGTTTGTTGTTTGTTTATCTCCTTTATCGTGTGATCAAGTAGATTAGCGTGATTTACGTGTCGATAATCTTATCACATGAGATATTATAGTAATATCGATTTCCTGACTACTTTCAATTCTGAACGGTATTGTAATGAATTTTATGGCAACGTTCTCCGATTCCGATCGGGCGGATGTGCGTTAATTAAAGCCGGTGGGCGGGCGGCCCGGCGTAGCGGTCGAAGACCGGTCTTACACAAGTCGTAAATCAAACTAAATGTTATCGGTTAAACAGCCGCTAAACTGGGCCCCGCTATGGATTGCCGATTTAATCACATCTCCTGGATCGTTGTTTGTAGAGATCGTTTCTCACGGTCGCCAAGTTACCGCGTATTGGGTATCAAAACAATCTGTTGCGTAAGTATACTAGCAGACAATCTAGTCGAGTATAGTAGGCGGCGGAGAATTGTTTACTAATTTCCAAGCTAAAATATGAATAGTACACATGATCTCATATTATTGCTTTGTTAATGTACGCGGCTTTCTTGAGAACGTCGCGTGAGCGTAGTATTGTATTGATAAGACGTACAAAAATAGCATGTTGACTTAAGTAAGTACCTAGTTATTTAGCTTTAATGACTTACATTCCTTTATTAGGTACTGTAATCAAATGACTGCAAATGTTTATTGGCTATTTTGTACATTAGCAATGGATTATTAGTATTTATATTTCTACCATTAACCCGTTGAAAGTTTGTTTAAGTATGTAATTGATTTAATGATCGGCGTTAAGGTTGTTTTTTTGAATCAGTGATACAGCAAGAATAATGTTATGTAGATTGTTGATTAAAGTGGGATGGGAAGGAATGCCTATTGTGATGTGTCATGGCTCGTTGATATCTTTTGTAATGGTAACAAAGCGTTCCCATGCAAAGAAGACGATGTCACATAATAAATAATAAAAGATAAAGAAATAAATAAATGCATTTCGCTGATTTAAAACAATTTCATAATGATGATCGGTACTCGAACTTTTCTCGCTAAACCTGTTCATGTCACATCCCATCAACACATAATTGTAGTTATTTACATGTAAGTACGTCATTAGAGTAAATAATTACAAACAAATACACAAAGATTACAGGGAAAATATCATAATTATGTGACTATTATTATTATGTGCTACAGCCGATTAACATTCTTCGTGATTATTTATCGATCATTAAATTATTATTATGGAAATATTACTACTTTATTATATAGATTGCGTAATGTTTGTTGGTAAAGCGTTTTTGCAAGATTAGACAAATGGAATGAGATTACAACAAACTACAAAGTAGTACCCATTGTAAAACTGTGGTAGTACCTAAGGTATAAAAGCAAGTTATTTTTGTTTTGTCTTTCTTTAAGTGATTTCTCATGATAGTGTAATTAATGTCATTTGACAATAGATTCATATTCATCTATATACATAGATCAGAACAAAGAAAATCGACAATTGCTACAATAAGTACCTATTTATTCTGTTGTTTTTTAAATATCTTTGACTAAAGGTGCTCTTCTCTTTCATTACTTTTATTTTAATTTATGTTTCGGTTAAAACAAAGTGACATTGTGTTTACGATATTTCATATCTTATCTTATCTGTCACATCGTACGACTTTGTTATCACTTCTATGAATTTTTGGATTAGGTTACATTCACCATTTGATATCGATTTAAATAATCATATTGCATTGTTTAACTGTTAAATGATAGTTAAAAAAAAGTTATTTTGTTATGGTAGAACTTGTATTCTAATTCATTTGGCCTGGGGTAGTCCTTTTATCTTAGCTTTAGTTTTAAGCACAATAGTTTTATTTTTAAGTGCAACAGTTATTTCATCGGGGCCTGCAATTTAGCCATATCAGCGTTATTAAAAACCCTTCAGAATTGGATGTGGTTAAGGAAGGAAAATTTATCCTCAATTTACTTTACAAGCATAATAAATGGTTGCATTATCCTTGAGAACAATACCTCTTGGCAATAAAAGGTAATGTTTATTATTAAGCAATTACGTAGAGTGTTTAAGTAAACCTAAATAATCTTTTATTTAAGTAAAATTCCAGATGTCCAGAACATCTTCCTATCCCATCCGATATTAAATGGGATGGAAAGTTTTTATTTTATTAATTGCCATTAATCTTAATGGTTAGCAAAAAAATCAGCCGTATATTATTTGGCCAGCAAACAAATATTTGGTTGGTTTGAATTAAATTAAAACAATCTGCAAACAATCATAAAATGGTCAGCAATTCTAGCCTATCCCCCTGTACCCCTCCCCTCCCCCTACTCCACACCCCATACCGCACCGCAACCCCAATTGACTATGGTCAATTGGGGTTGCGGTCCTCATACCCGTCGTTATTGCAGTCCGAAACGGTCAACCATCCTAAGCCCGACCTTTATTCAAAGCTGCTTAGCATTCTTTATCGCAGTCCCAAACGGTCACCCATCTCATACCCGACTTTTCCTAAAGTTGCCTAGCTTTCGTTATCGCAGTCCCACATGGACACCCATCTTAAACCCGTCCTTTCCTAAAGTTTTTTGAACTTTCGTTATTGCAGTCCCATGGTCACCCATCTCATACCCGGCCTCTTCATCATTAGCTTAACATTCGTTTTTGCAGTCCCAAATGGTCACCCATCCCAAACTAGAACTTTTTTCAAAGTTGCTTAACATGCTTCATCGCAGTCCCAAACGGTCACCCATCTCATATCCGGCCTTTCCTAGAAATGCTTAATTTTCGTTATCGCAGTCTGATATCGGCACCCATCTCATACCCGCGGCCTTTCCTAAAGTTACCTTACCTTCTTCCTGCTCTATCACCATTGCCTGGACACCGTCTCCCACGCGAGTACTTGTCAAAACGAATCAAGTAAGCCAAATTTTATTAGACGAGGGTCACTGAATCGCTCACCAAAATTTTATTGTCTGTGGGTCATTGAATCGCTCACCAAAGTTTAATTGAGCGTGGGTCACTGAATTGCTCACTAAAATTTTTAAACGCAGATCACTGATTGCAGTTAAAAAAAAAATGAAGCAGTCCAATATGACATTAATTGCTGTATTTTGATTGATTAAGAAATATTTGCTAGCCAAAAGTTGCTGACCAACTAACCATTTTGGCTGACCGAATAGATTTTGCTAAGCAGATAAACCACACCCATATTAAATTCTATAGCATTAAGTATTTTTGTCACTATCATTTTATTTTGCGTAACTACCGAATCATAGTATGTTAGTTAGTAAGTAGTATGACAAGGCCATCAGAATGTCGACATCGACATTCAATCTATTCTAAAGTGTTTAGAATTGATTGGTCAACCTGCATACTGAATTCTGCAAGCATGTGTAGTAGGGCTGTCCTGAATAATAATAAATATTAAACAATCCAATGTAATAAAAGTAATTTTTTCCCCCTATCAATTTGATTAGTTTCCTCTTAACGTGACCAAACAGAACCAATTTCTGTGTGTTATTTGTGGTTAATATATTGTTTAAAATATCAGGTGTTACTTCTCATGCATATTTTAATAAGTATCTTTAATGTAGTGGACATATTTATAGGTGCTATAAAACATATGTAATTACTTACTGATACGTTACCCAGTAAATTAACTTACTTGCATCCATCAAGGTTACCCACTTTATATATTATCTGACCAGCGTTCGCTAGCTCGTTTTTGTGTTTAAACATCTTAGTAAAGAAATATTTCTTGTCATTGGTATCTGTACTACAGAATCAGTAATAATACTTACCACCTACTTACTTATTAATTTCATTCCTGATTGCCATGTTGTGCTACTTGCAACGTGTACAGAAATGCGATACGATATAAGTTAGTGCGTGTGTAGACGAACGTGAATTTGAACCTACATACTTGCCCGACGATGGAGTTAATACGTAACAAAGGCCAGAAAAGTTTCGCCAAACGGCGATCGGGCCGGCGGCGGCGGCGATTATGGAAGTTCGAGAAAGTAAACGCCGGTGTCTGCGGAATAAGCAAGTAGTTGCGCAACAGTTATATGGATGATTATGGCGGACGTCACGCGGCCCGGCTCCACACGACGACCATGCCGCCGTGACCAACTAGTACCGAACTACCTCGCCCCCCTGATGCCAATCAACCGGCACTAAAGGAAGCGACCTATTAAACTATCAGAGGTCTCGTCCGACTGGTCACGACTCGGATTCAGCACCGCACGTTGTTGAATAAAAGCGCGAACAACGGAGTCATTGGAACGTGAAAACGAAACTATCACGATAAATTGCACTGCTGTAAATGTAAAGGAATGTCATTATGCTACTCCGCTTACCGTCGTCGTCGGCCAACGTCGTACTCGTTTTGGCCTACATAAAACATGTCGATTTTCGCCCGATAACGTTGGCCTTGTCGTTTTAACGGAATGGCATTTAAATTGGCATACGTTGAATTTAAACCGACCAATTTACTTTACGTAACCGGTTTATAAATAATCATTCGGCAGCTGATTTGGGAGTCGTTAGTGCTCAAGTGAAATGACTCATATTCGTGCCATGTGTAGCTTTATTATTATGTCCTCGATATTTGTTTTCGTAACATTTTCAAATAGTATCAAATTCATGATAATGATGTCATACATAGCGAACTAGCGAAAACGAACAAATATAAATTGTCTACGAATGACAACACACCATGTTATAGTCAAAGTGTTAAAGGTTAGATATAATATATACGAGGATAATTTTGAGATTTCTTGATGAAATCTCAATTGATTTCTGAATCAACAAAAATGGAAATCTAAAAGAAAAACTAGGCGTTAGGTGATAATGAAACATTGGAACGTGATGTTGTCACAAAAAAGTAAATACAATTTCTGAATTTGTCATTATCGTTTTTGTAGTTTGCAGTCATCGCCCGTTTTAGGGGGAAAGCACGATTAGTGCGACGAGCTACGCGACGCGACGCCAGCTACAGCAATGTGTGGCAAAATTACTCTACAACAGCTATTAGGGGACCAAGAAACAAGTTAGGGTCTTAAAATTATTTTCTCAGAAAGTTTAAAACGAAATATCACTGCTACATCGTTGTATTCTAAGTATGAAAGTCTTCTTACAATTAAGTAACTATCTCTTATCTAAAATTTTCCTTGTTTATGTTTTCTACTTCTCAACAGTCGTGAAGTCTCGTAAAGCGAATAATTATGAAGTAAGTCCCGGCGGAACATACGAAAATAGCGCAAACAAAGACCATCTCATGTATATTCTGTTGTTAATAACAGAACCGACGTTTAATTACGTCGACGAACAAAGGGAACGGTCATGAAACGACAAATCGCTCTCATATAAGAATAATAACTTTCGCCCTCGGGAATGTGTGCGTATCTCTACATCAATGTTTTTTTCTTTTATGCGTTAACGAAAGAGGGTGAGGGAAGGATGGAGGACCTTTGTGGCCCCACCGTGAGAAGGGTTGACAGGACACCTCGTCATATATTAAATTTTGGCGCGCATCTCATTTGAATCATACAATCTAACAAGCGATTTGAAAACATTTTCCACAAACGATATAATTTTGTACTACTGATTATAGGACATCAAGTTTTATTAAATATTTTGATTTGAATAAGCTACATCTACAGAGATTTTAATATTCCTTTGTTTCAATGAAAGCCGTTTTGTTTTGCAGACAGGTAGGCGTATTCGCTAGTATTTTTTTCAAAGGAAGCCCAGATAAGGAGAACACAATTATGTGATATGAATGGAATCAGCTGCTCTGGGGTGCTATGGAAATAAATAAGGGAGGGATGTTCACGAAACATGGCCCTTGGCGTTGCCATGGCAACGACCCGAGAACGGAAGCTGCCTTATTAGGAACAAGCTCCCTGCTCAAAGGCTTTATTGTATTATTAGTTTAATAAAATGAGATGATACAGTTATGCTCTAGTCTAGGTATCACATTGTTCTCTGCTGTTTATCTTTCTTTTACGAATTATTCTACTTGAAATGCTTGCAAAATTAAATAACTCGACGAATTATCGAGATAAGACTATACTTGTGTACTGAAGATTAGCAATTACATAGTAACATGGCAGTACGTGATATCATTGCCAATATTCGTACAGTATCATAAATGATAAACACCTATAATCTATCTTGAAAGATGAATTAATTTTCAAAAACAATAAACACAAAAGAACTATATGTTAAATATAATTTTTAATTATTATAAATTAAGACTTCATAATATTTCAGAATTGTAAAATTAATTTTAGAAACATGTTAATATATCCATCGTTTCCACTGGCACTATTTCTAAATAAAGATTTTCTGTCTTGTTCGCTTCAAAGACAAACTTTTTAATAAAGGCCCTCTTGTAGACATAAAATGAAAAAATAACCGAAGTTTTGTCAGGGGATTTATCTCGGTTGATGGGTGACGACTGACGAAGTAAACAGTCCGAGGTTTGGGGAGACCTCCCCCAACTCTCATGAAAACGATTCAGTTGGGACATTTTCCTTTCATCGGTCCTTACAGTTATTCCTTCCACTTTATTCATCGTAAGTACGTAACGTACGATATTTGGAATATAAATTACTTACGATCTAATGCTTTAGCTCGTATCTTCTTTATGAATTTAATTTAAACCTTGTTAATTGTCAGTTCTGTTAATTTAATTTGGGATACCAAATAATATACTAGAAAAAACACGACTCGCACCAGATCATGGTCTCGGACGGGAATCGAACCCGCGACCTTTGGATATCCGGTCCAATGCTCTGACCGCTGAGCTACCGAGTCACTAGTGGGAACGTCGAATTTCTCCTAGTATATCAACTCTTACGCTGCAAGCCAGCGCCATCTCACCATTGTACAAGGAGTCGTATTTTTTCTAGTATATTATTTGGTATTATATAAAATAGCATTGTGAATGCTTAATTTGGGATGTTTATTTAAATATCAACTTATGTTACTTACTTATTTTTAAGTATCTACTTGTGCCAAGTCAATAGTCGTTCAAGAGCGAATACGTTTATAATAAGCAAGAGTTCTTAAATCATCTTGAAACCTACGTAAAATATACTGAGCTACTGCTTTTCTCGAATAATAAATCAATATAAACTGAAAAAATATACAAGTTGTAGGTATTTAGAATTTTAATAACTCATATAATTGATAAATAATGTTGTGCAGAGAACATCGATATCATAATAACCTTGTTACGTAACGGTCCTTTATGATGCGATGAAATTCCACGAGATCGTACGAGCCGTCATTCTAGCTTCATCACAAACGGTAGGTTACCTATTAAAAACGTTTTTGTATTTACATATCAACACTCATATATATCGTCTGGAGGTCAAATATAACCTTAGAATGTATAGATTGTTACTTCATCTTTCAACAATAATCGGAAAAGACGGACGGTTGATTAGTTAATCAGGGATTGTTTATAATATAATTGAATTATTCATATCCTTTTATGTAATTTTAACGATATTGCAAATATTGCAATACGTGCATAAAAATAAATACATTTCGTCAATGAAGCACGCATTGTATGTGATTGAAGATTTAATGATGAATGGGTTTGTACCATTCGCAACGCAACGCAATTCAGTGACGCACAAAAAGCTATATTATGTATGTCGATTGGTGAAATACGTACGTATATTATTCTAAGGTACGTATTTACGTGGGTAAAGCATTATTTGAATCAGAAGCCATTATGTAATCATCGCTTACTAAGGTTTCTTATCAATACGCTCGTACGTACAATTATTACTTACGTCGATGATGTGTGCATTAAAATTCCACATCAAAACTGTTTACCAACTGTTCTGAATATTTGGAGCATTTTCATAAAATATTACATTCTCAGTAAATCGACCACGAACGCTAACATTATTTGGCAAACTTCCAAAGTTACGAACTTTGAGTTCCACTGCAATTTCAGAGGTATATAACCTTGATAACCGGAGGCGTTAGCTTCATTTGGAGATGTTGAATATTCTACCTAATTTTATTTAAAATTTAAACAGCTGCTCGATATCCTGTAGATCTAAAGTCGAGAGACGTACTACTTCAACGAATGGTATTGCGCATGCTTCGTCGATTCTTTTGTTTCTGCCGTATTTTTATAAGTATCGTATCGTATATCTTCAATTTGTGGGATACTATCGGTCATATATGGGTGTTATATTTCCTTTTGTTGCCATGACATCCTGGTTATGCTTTGTTCTCGCTTCTTATTCCTAGTCATTGTTATAATCAAATAGGTACCTTTTTATCATATTAAGAGCACTCAGGCATTTCGTCAAGGTCAATGAAACGTTTCAACAAAAAGTACAATGACACAGCTCTCTCTAAGTTAACAAATTCTTACCTGATTGACGTTTCGCAGGGTGTCGCGCTAGGAAGTCATTGTTGGGTATTGTGAATTGAATCGAAAACAGTTGAAGAATGTAGCACGGTAACAATGCACTCATTGTGTGGTTTGATTAGTGAATAAACCGCGAGGGCGTTCGTGTGCAGCGATCACGACTTTCAGATCTCACGCCAACATTTCCCAGCGCTCGGAAATTGTAGATGGCATATGTATTGCAAAAAACGAAACGGCTATAAAATTTAATTTTCCTTATAACTTATATACTTTCTTATTTCTTATCTACTTAAAACTAAACTTCAGATGGCAAATACTACCGATCACAAATAACTATTGCAAATGTCAGTTTTTGTAAGCAAGACAAGCCTAGCTACATTCAATAAATCGACATAAAAAGTGTGTGCCACGTTTGTAACAATGGATTGGAGCCGCCCCGGTGTGCGGCAGGAAGTACGGCTGCTTTGCTCACAGCTGTCAGTGAACCAAACGCGTTTCCATTTGACATTGAACCCTACCTGTAATGGCGGCATTCAAATTCAACGTTCATTTTGCTAACGTCTATTAATGGCACATCACAAACACAAATTTTAATAGTTTTGAATTAGGTATTACGAATTAGGATTTAGTAATCGCAAATCGAAATCGAAAAGCGAAATTTTTAGCAACAGCTTGTACAATACGCGTGAGTTCTATTATAAGCACATAATACATACTAGAATACTTACTATTATCAGTTTGAATCGTATAAAAACTACACGTATAAGACCATACCATTTACATTACGTGGTCTATTTTAGAACCTAACAAATTCAGTTACGTAAAGTTCATCCGGTGTTTACGTTGGGGAAGGTATAATCCAGTGCTCACATCAGCTTTATTACTAAAGTTGTTTTAACGTAAACCACAGCCTGAAAGAACGGTTTAAAAATCTCATCGCAGTCGTGATTGCGTAGTTCATGGTTAAACTGTTCGTGTATGTGCATGTGAGCGTTTTCCAGACTTGTGGTTGCCGAGCAGACGGACGGGCGCGGTATTTCATTTCACATTATTATTACGACTCCACTTGGCGGTAGACTTTCATCAGTAATGAGGATGCAGGCAGCCCGTAGGCCTCGACCGCAACGTATCGCCGTAAAATCAACCGCTAGGCAAAACGAAATCTACAAAGCTATCTCATTATAACATTAACAATTTATTTAAAACTAAATTAAACTTTTAAAACCGTATATTTTATTCTGAAATCTAAAGGTATAGGCAAGAATTAATGTAATATACAAAAACAGTTAAGATGGCTTACTAATAGTTGTGAAACGTCTTTATTTTCAGTTGTTCCGAGAGAAAATGCCTTTGATTACGATTACACGGTACAATAGTCGTGCGTGAGAGTTACCCGCGATGTATTGTGCCATTTTTGTACTTTTATTTGCTGTGGTATTACAGCGGCGGCGGCGCACCGTAACGCTCTATTTACTCGGTCGTAACAATAGAAACTAATAATGATCATTCTGCATTAATTGTTCATTGCGTGCCTAAGCTAGACTGCTTGCAATTTGCAATACTTATCGTGTCATGATCATCGAGTTACGTGCGCGCACAAAGCGCAGCGGAAGCGATGAAAAAATATGGTTATTTTTAATCGAATTGATGGTATTATCGTGCAGTTGTATGTATGGATACGTTGCAAGCTCGTAAGGTCGTATTATTATTCACGTGGCAGCGCGCCCGGGGCGGGCAGGCTTCACAAAATGGCTGCCGGAGGCGCTGGGGCCGACGGACGGAGTCGTGACCGCCAGGAATCCACGCGCTCGTTCGAACCCTCATCAATTATGCATGAATGCGGCCGAACGTCGATGTTTACTCTCCATGAGACAACAATTTATTGCGTCGTGCGGTTTTTGACATTCGATCGCGGACCGGTTCCACTGCTGCGATGACGAAATGCGATTCACTAAGCGCTCTGAACAAATAATTCCAAGAATCGGCCTATCTAATAGAACTGTTTGTCAGAAAAGTTTAAATTGCCTTAACTCGTTAAGTGGTAAAGTCTATTCATTATGTGCAATTTTGCCGGAATAGTTTATGAACTGGGTTTGTTTGTAAATATTACGCATTGTTTTTCCTATGATCGTCACTCGTCCTCTCCTCAGCTCAGGGAGTAACAATGATTCATATTATTGCATCAGGTCTGCGAGGAATTAGTTTAATCGTATCGCGCCTGTCTACTAGACGCAGCTGTGTAAGCTATCGATAACACCGAATGAATAACTCATTGTTCCCAGCGAGTGGTTCGCCTTACGACGTAAAATATTTTGTTTTCTCAAGTATACATTCGTTTATGACATTATGTGAAGTTGATATGAAATGTGAACTATTGCACAACTTACTTGATTGTTAAATTTTAAAAAATTGAAATTCTGAATAGCCCTACAGCAAAACGTTTTATTCGCCAATATAGTGTAGACAATATTTAATTAGAGAGTAATTGAGAGTATGGCTATGACAGGGAGAGGAGGGTCCCCCTTCCTTTAAATGCAAGCGTTGTCGCGCAAGGAGATTGTTACGTTCTCCCACACTGCACAGCGGTGACTCATGGACTCCGGAAATCGCAACAACAGTTCTATACACATTCAAATAACACCATAAACGACACGAAAGGTTGACATTTACACCCGCCTCAGCATATAATAACCTGCCTTATAAATTACCTTATAATAATGAGAGTAACGTTGAATTTTGAATGCATCAGTTAGTTTTCGATTTAGTATCTTCGTACAAATACACACTCGTTTGTTGAGGTGACTCTGGCTTTCACTGTCGAAAGATAACAGCTGTGTGTGTTACATAATCTTGTCTGCTGTTTAATTTATAAACCACATAAGATAATTAGGTTAATATTCTCCTTACTTCTTTATAACCCTGAACTGAACGTTTCCGTTCATTTAATTGTACTTGAACGATTACTCAAGTTATTTGTTAAATAAGCTTAATTATGTATGAATATGTAATCAATTAAGATCTTCGAATAATTCTTCCGTTTTTAACATTGAATTGAGGATGTAGTACAATAAAATTTCCGGAATGAGTAACTATCTGAATAAATTGAATCGATTCACAGATTTCAGGTAGCCCTATTTTCTGGTTTCATCTTATAAAAAACTGACCAAGTACGTATCGCTCCAGTTACCTTACACTTGACTCTTACAAAATTTTGCACTTTAAAGTTTAATATTTCGCAAACGGATCCTTGAATCAAAAAGTGGTTTTCAGAAAACTATAATTAAATAGATTAATATGTAACAATAACGGCGGAAATTACTTCTTGTATCTAATTTAATTTATACTTTACGTAAACAACATCAAAGATTACATTTGTATTAAATTCATATTAATTAACCGACAGAAACAAATTGTAAATAAAAGACTAAACTTGAAACAATACTTTTACCAAAATGTTCATAAACAAGAAACATATTGTTGATTTAAATGTAACTAACGTAATTTTTATTTTTATGGCCCGTTTGACAACATTTTGGTCAACTTACAATTAATTTATATTAGAAAAGTTTTCGTAGAACTTTCAGTGAATAGTTACTTAGTTTTAGTTGTTAGTTGTGTAAAACAGGCAGTAAATATAACTTTATAGCTTTATGGTAATTGTATAAGATAATTGCGGAACCCTATACAGCGCGAGGCCCGACACGCACTAGGCCAGTTTTTTTTAGTAAAATTGTCACTAGGGTAGGGGAAGCAAACTAACGAACGGTTTTTTAGTAAAATCTGAAGATCCAAGTAACGATTGATAGTACAGTTATGTAACCCCATTGGTGTTGCATGAATGTATTTGTATTTCTCAAGGCAAAGTTTCACCGTATTCATAAACGTTGTTTAAACAGCGGATAACGAGTCGCTATCAAGTGGCGCAACCAGGTTATCGACTAGCTGTGTTATCGACTAGCTTGTTATCGACTGCCGTGTTTGCTTCCCTTATCTATAAATTCCCTGCCTCTCACTATCATTGTTATCGCATAGCATAAAGCGTTGTATTGTTTGCAAAGCACATATTTTAGTGTCACTAATAATGTCAGACCGGAATTGAAATATGATTGTGGAAATGAGGTTAGTTCTCCTTTAACGGTTTCTTAATTAACATATTCATTATCGTTGTTTTAGTTTAAATGTTGGTTTTTTATTAAACAAGTTTAGCTAATAAAATCTGTTATAATGAAACATTGTCAAACTAGTCGTGCTAGTGCTTTAGAGTCGACTCGCGTTTTTTTGCCGTGCAGTGCAAATTACTTAGTATTTTGCACGCAACCGCTAACTCGATTAGTACAAGGCCAGAATAAGGTATGTAACCTCTTTGCTTGTTTTAACAAAAACGGGTTTTGCATCATCACTATTCGCCCGCGTAGGCATCCGGTTCGGTTGCCCGCATGAAACGCCCATAAAAACAGGCCATGGAAAATAAATAATTAATGTGAGTACTTATCAAAAAAGTAATTATGTTTTTATTAACTCATCCGCAGTTGTTGTTTTATTTTTTTCTAAGAAGAGCTTTACGCGTGGTTACATTCGATTACTAATGGCATGTTTATTAAAATGTTTCATATTTTTTGTTGATATCATTGCATGACTTGGGAAATGTTTTAAGAAATACCAACAGTATCTATGTAAATAAACCTTTCCTTTGTCGTAAGCATCATTGTTTAGAATTCTAACATTATATGTCGCCATTGTTTGGCACATACATTACTTGGAAACGCTAACGGAATATTTGTGAGTAGGTATTATTCTCTTTGTGTGTTATTTATATCGCGAACTCGGAACGCATAGCATGTCACGGAATTGTTGGCATATTGCCAAATCGTTAGTGCTTTGTAAAATTCGCTCGGTATGTTGGTCAACGATCAGTATTTGTTTATCTTTACTGTTTTTTGCTTCGCTATCGAATAAGGCACTAACTTTTAACATTCTTTAGTCTACAAATTATTCAATATCTTTTATCTACTCACAATGTAATTTTTTTTATATTAATCAGTAGGACAAAGCTTTTTATGATAATCAATTTTAGTTAGATAACAAACTACCAACGTATAGACAGCTACAACTTCAAATGTTTTTAATTGCTACTGAGGTGTCTGTATTACTCAAACACTTTAAAGTACACAACAAAAAGCCTTAAAATTGTTGTTGTCGGTAAAAATATATTACTTATGGCCGTTCGAGAGCAGTGTTTCGTTACGCGTCAAGCGCATTAGTGGTTATCGACATCTGCCCTTCCTGTTGTAATAATTCGCTGTAGTATGCCTCCACCACGACTGCAACGACATCAGGTGCTCGATGTATATAGCGCGGGGGGCTCCCCAATCTCCCCGGAGAGCTCCCTTCACACCCGCGCTGCCGTTCACTTGTTGCTACGTTGCCTGCTACGTGCTACGACGTCGTCGTCGCGAGACTGGCGCTACCGCGCCGCGTCCCCCCGCCCGCCCCCTTCCTCCGGCCGGCCGACGTTTCCCCGCGTTTCAGTTCTTTGTGTGCCACTGAAGTTAACGCTTGTCTGTGCAACTTTGCAACGAAACTTAGTCGCGAATTATCATAGATATCATAGCCGACTGGAAGTGGTGCGTGTGACGAAGTCTTAACCTGACCCCATCTGAATTTAGACCGCATTTTTGAGGACATTGCCAGGATTTGCAACAAGAAACGGAGCTTTCCTTAGATCAGGATCACCATTATCCTGTGAAATCTGTGATAGTGACTTCGAATTTGTGTTAATTTTAAGAAATAGTTTTGTGTCTCTTGTGAGAAGTATTTGGTGGTTGAAAATAAACCTTTCAAGTCTTCATTTTCAAAAACGTCTTGGTGAATTAAAGAGTATAAATTTTTCAAGCACAAAGAAGAGTGAGTACCTATTTTTTTTTATTTTTATAGGTTTTTTTTATTTCCAATGACGTAGTCGATGGTGTCTATCAGCTCAACGAAGAGAATCTAATTGTTTGGGATCAATATCAAGAAAAAGCTGAAAAAGTTAGTAAGTAAGACGACCCTCCGACCGAATTTTTGAAACATGATTTAGTTTCCGTTCCGTCATTGAATTACTGTAGTGTCATCTTAGAAATTCAATTAAAAGTAAACGTTTAATATTGGACATCTATAATGAAATAAAATATGTATAATCTAATATACGTACTTAATAAACTTGCCAATTAAAAGCTAATGTAGGTAGTAATATAATTAAAGATAATTACGAAGTTATTAGTAATTATTTAATGTTGACTAATATCATCTTGTTATTGTTATCGTTTATTTGTTTTAGTGTTATCTGTGTCGTCCTTTGTTTTGTTATAGGTACTTGCAGGCTAAACTGAGATACAATTTGCATGTCTGCCTTCCCATTACCTTGTACCATTACTTTTTCGGTGGTAGGTAGTACTACCGATCAGAGTAACCTAGTCGACAGTTTCACTATTAAAAATATTAAATCCAATAAAATACGTTACTCTCGACTTGTTGGGGGTTTTGCAGTGCCTCCAGCTATCTATATCATCCTCTCTTGTTTTGAATACCAAAGAGAGACCTGATTTTGTAAGTCAATCGTCATTGTTCCTTATTGGACGAGTAAGCACATCTACAAACGAAACGTGATTAAGCAGTAAATCGACAAATACCGATCAGCTCCAATATGTTCCTCGCTATAATATTCAGAAAGTAAAAGGTCATAGGGACAAATATTGTAGGCGTGTTTTATGGCGATGCGATGTTATCAGGGGAATCAAGAATTCCAGTCACGAACCATCGGGACGTGTCGTGAAATGGAGGAAGATTGGCCGCTCGCTCGCCTCCTTCGTGGCTTTCAATAGCACGTTGTGCAATTTACTGCACGCCGCCTGTCGTGATGCTAACTACGCTATATCTTCAAGGTGGTATTGCATTTAAAGTCACGATAGTATATGGACTTTAAACTTTAATAGGTGTTTTTAAAGTAGGCCAAGAAGTTGCTTGATTAGATGTAGGTAGGCAACCCATAATTCAATTCTGCAGTTAAAATCAGACAAATCTCACATTCACTCTTGTTAAACAAGATGAATAGTTGCTTCAGGATATTGCTTTAATGCAGCAGTACTGAGAAAACTTTGTTACTGCTAAATGTCCTATTAACGGTTGTTGGCCGAGTGGAAGTGTTTCATTACACGCTTGGCGACTCTACACTACACGCTCTAGTGGTTTTAACGAGATAGCTTTGAGTCCACAAACACGACCGAATAGCGTAGCGATTGCTTATTATGAGATTATTTTGCTCTCTACACTGTTTCGTTTTATCTGATTCGATATGCTACGCTTTATCTATTCATATTCGACAGTAATGGCATAAACTTGTTATGTATTTATATCTTTCGACAGTAATTACTTTTTCCTTATTATTATTTACTTATCATACTTAATTATAGTCATAAAGTGAACATGTATAAGTACAAAATGATTTGATTGATCGCTTCGGGTCACGCGGCCGTCGAACTCTTTGTAATGAACGAGTGCTTTCAGCTTAAGGAACTGCTTTGATGACTTCGACTTCTTGACCCCGTGCCTGTAGTTTGTTATATATAAGGTACATTCAATAGATACGTTCTTGTTTTGCCACGTCAACAGTGCTTAATGACCGAATGATGTAATATTTAATGTCAGATTGGCAGGCACTTGCGGTTTAGCTATTTCCAAGAAACCTACATAGTTAGCTAATGACATGGCAAACGGTATTCCACTAAAATGAATAATTCAAAACCACGCCAATGGGGAATTGCGTATGCTGATTTGCGGTTTTAATAAAATTCGTCACAAAAGGTTGTTAAAGTTTTACGTTGGCAAATAATATGATTGTGTGATGTGTGAGCATTACAGTGCTTCGATGATGTGGTTATTTTGTTGTTGTTATGATTTTATGGAGGACAGCTGTTAGTATTGCTATAAGTAGAATTTTAGACATTTGTACAGTTGCACTCACTAACGGATGTATAGTAGCCCGCCCGCCCTTTATGCATAATTCAAGCAGTCGTGGTCAAGATTTACTGCCACCGCCCGGGGCACGGCTCCCGCCGCGCTCTGCTGGCTCTATTTCAACTTTTTGCCCTTCCTTTCTACCTAATGAAAGAAAACCTCTTACCGGTTCCCTTTAACGTTTGTCTTGTCAATCAGCCGTCGCCGCGGCGGCGGCGGTGTTGCCGAGCTTCCCGTAGAGTTATTTGTTACTCCATTGTCTCTGCCCGCTGATCACTGTCACATTGTCTCTCTACTTTTGTTTACATTCATTTCAATGGTCGTTTGTTTGTAAAGAGGCGAAGTTTGTTTTCTGCTACTCTCGTGTTCTTTAACATTGTTAGAACATAAAGTTTCTTGTTATCGAACGCAACTGTTTACTAATTGTTTCGATTGTAATCAATATTTACATGTTATATAGATAGATAACATACCATATCATACTTATTTTGTCAACAAACAATTTTGTGTTTTAACCTCGTAACTCTTTCTGATTCAAAGTAAATTCTCACTAACCTATATGTATATACAAAGCGGCCGTTCATTCTGCTTCAGACCATATTTAATCGTGTCGTTTCTCAAAAGTACATAGTCTGCTAAAGGCAAAAAATTCCCCAACCGGTTTCACTGGCTAGCAGCCCGCATAACTCGTCTCAGTGTTTCCCAGTGCATCGGACCGCACCACATTATCATGTCATTACGCCCACCGCCGCCGCGCCGCGATAATCATCAGGTCTGAACTCACAATAGCGCACTCACTGTTCTTACACTTTCCGTTTGCTTATGAATAATTATTAATGCGATTATGTAAATGCGGATCCTAGTTAACAACGGCTCATTAAAATTCCATTGCAGTGCTCTCGACACGCAAACTTTTATGTAGGAATTTAGGTAGTTGCCTAGTTGAATTTTTCATAAGAGGATTTCTGTTATTATTCTTTGTAAAATTTTATTCTAAATTTGTTTTTTTGATTTAATAAATAAATAAAAATATATAAATGTCTATTTTGGTTTAAAATTTCAAATTGCGCCAAACGTCTGTTCAACTGTTGGATATTGGCTGAGTTATAATGGCGGGTGTCCAACGAGTGGCATGCTGTGCCTCCGCCTTGCCAACATCATCCGACTCATGAAATATTTATCTCCCCACTTCCCCTTCCGTCGAGACCGACACTTAATACCATACCATATTAAAGTCAGGTCAGCTTTGATTAATAGTCTTGCCACGGAATTGGAAACCAAGGTCGATATTCAGTTTTAGTATAGCGTAACAGTAACGTAAAGTACATTACGTAACAAAATAAGATCCTCAAAGATATGAATACCTCCTCATTGAAGGATTACACGGTTAAATTGTAGATTACACTTGGAACATAATTATGTACGAAATCTTTTACGTACTTATTACTACTTTGGATCACGTTTATTTATTGCAAATGACAGGCCAGTCTTAAAATGTTGATGACACTCCTGAAAATGGCTACGTTTCGCGTTCGCATACAATACATATTTTTGTGCAGTGGAGTGGGCGGCGTGTGAATGAGCTTGTGTTGGCGTCAGCCCAAACGTGTCGACAGCGGGAGCGCAACGGGCGGCGTCAGCAGATTGACAACAACCAGCTGATATAAGCGAAACATGACAGTTAGAAATTGGATCCATGATTATAATAAACGACGGGTTTTCGAACAAAGAATTATGTTAATGTTCCATTTATAACCTATCGACCAGCGTTTTAACTATGCCTTTCTATTGTTTCAGGTGTCGCCGTAAGTGTGAGTGCAAGTGATGTTGTCGACGTCAGTGAGGAAAACGACAAGTGTGTGAAGCAAGAGGAAGTGAGCAAGCCAGCGGTGGTGACTAACAGTGAGATTGAAGTGAGGAGTGAAGTGAGTGGTGGTGCGAGCGCGGATGGTGTTGTTAGCGCCGTGGCCTCAGAGGAGGACGACTGTGTGATAGTGTGTGCGCGAGATGCGGACGATAGGTCCGACTCCGGCGTAAGCGGGGTGCGGTCCGGCGGGTCAGCGAGCTCGGTGGAGGACCGCGAGTGGCGCGGCATGGCGCACGGCTATGGCGGCGGCCCCCCTCCGCCCCTTCTGCACCTGCCCCCGCCGCCGCCCGCGCTCTACGCCAACGAGCTGCTGTGGAAACAGCGCTACCAGGCGCCCATACACGCGCCGCTGCATCATGCCATCGCCGATGACTACCTGGCGGCGGCCACCTACGATAGAGAGAGACATGAAAGACTGCTACGGTGAGCCACTTTCTTTATTTCGACAACTATGCTTCCTCACTGTAAGTTTAATCTTTAACAAAATTATTGACCTTGTTTTGCTGCGTATAGTCAGCGCCAAATTGATGTAATCATCTAGAGTAGTCAAAATCATCTGAAAAACATAAAATCAATTTGATATACGCATAAATCTAAACAGGAATTTGGTATCTATGAAAATTATTCCCATTTAAAATAAGATTCAGAAAATTATTATCCTACTTTCGACTGTAGCTGGCATCACTGTCCCATTTTGTTTTTCCTAGCTGCGTAGATTAATTATTGGGGGCAGTATTGATTCGCTACGCCCGAATGAGTCAGTCGTTCCAATGGCTTGGCAAATATTGTGAGTCACGCTCAATCATAATAATAACTCAATAAACTGCTCCACAATTTCTTAGAAAACGTTCAAACAGATTTAGTTTTGTTTACGTGTATATAGATAGCCGTATTCATTATATCCTAATAAAGTACTGAGGCCAACATCAAAATTAACATACAGGTTTATAAATAACTCATATTATTGTTTTAAAAATAACACAATTGCGTATTCGTGTCGGAAACGAACGTAAAAAACTCGTAAACTGGTTGACCTTGGAAGCGCGACCTCGCGTATTATCAAGTTCTTCATTCGGAAGGTGTAATTTATTACCAGAGTAAGTAAGTGTTTTAATTAAATGATGTTTTCGTTACATTACTTACTATTTATTTGTAACATTGGGTAAATCCGTTTCCTTTCGCATTTATTAATTATTAAAATAAACGGATAATACCTGAATCTTAGTTAATATGAATGAATTCATTAAAAAAATATTTTGCATATTAATTATTTTATCTTTTCGATATCGTAAACAAATTCATCCATACATAACATAACCTTATCAAACTGATAGCGTTTTATAAACTTCATGACAACAATAATTTCGTATCTAAAAATGGAAAGATAATGTTATACTAAATAATGGTGAATGCTAAAATCTCAAAACAAAATAAAGTATAAATAATATTATTATATTAAGACAATAATTTGATTATTATAACGTATGAAATAAACAATGAAGACAAAGGTAAATTATTTATTTTTCTTTTTATTGTGTTATATACGTTTATATACACAGTTTATGGTTTACTTTAACTCTCGTACCTACGAGTATAGATGAGTACGTAATGACTTGAGTTAAACTTGCAATTTTGAAATGCTTCTAATATTATATCCAATGCAATTTATAGTATAAATTACTTAATCTCAAATGCACCAAATATGCACTAAAATTGCATTTAAAATTATACTATAAATTGCATGTGAATATAATATTAGAAGCATTTGAAAATTGCAAGTTTTTCTCAAGTCATTACTTACTCGTCTATAGATACGAGGGTATGTTAACTTTACTTCAGCCTATCTAAAGCATTTTAATAATTTGTATATCCTTTTTCAAAGATATCTAAATCATCTTCGAAGGTTTACTCTTCAAAGAACTCTGATAAAAGTTAAAGTTAAAAATATCGTAACAGAACCCAAGTTTAGTATTTTCAGAAAAGTTGCCCAAGTTTTCAATTGACTTCACAGAAACTCCACAGTGACCTACAAATAGAGATTGAGTAACCATTCAAACGAACTGGCTAGCCAGATACTGTACGGCAGAAGAGACACACGATTGAAACCCCGAATTATATTGGAACTGGACAAGATTTCGATTTGAATTTGGGAGCTACGCTCGTCAAGTCCATGACCTTCATTAAATTTGCTCATAGTCAGTGACTGATCGCAGATGCAACAGAGAGAAAAAAAAAGTTTTTCATTATCTTGCAAAACATCAATAGCTAACAAAAGTCAAAACATATCCTCTTGACACGAGATTCATTTTCATGATATCCGAACTTTTAGTTCTCATCGTAAAAGTCGTTATTAAGAAAAAAAAAACAACTTTTATTATTGAAGTTAAGTACCTGTAGCTGCTTTATTCTACATTACACAAAGGGATAAATCCCTTTAACCGCATACGAAACCGTTGTATGTTCATAAACGAATAAGTTGCGAATGAGGAAAAAATATCCTTGTACGAAACGGTTTCGAAATAATAATGTTTCTTCCTTGCACGAAACCGCGGTTTCGTATAAGGAAGAAAAATTCTACATCTTTATTTCTCCTTGCTACACCGGTTGGACCACGGGTTATTTTGTTCACCGTAGCCGTAAGTCACACTATGTATTTTTTTTCTTAAAGTTTTTTTTAACTTTTCGGGACTTTTATGATTAATCAGAGTATCAGGGGTATGAAAACTATATAGGCCTAGTACTTCCAGTGTCTAAGCTTTAATTATTTAACTTAAATTGGTCTATTGTATTTTTGTATATCAATGGGATTGATTATCGAAAACAATTGTCTATATGTCTAGGGTTGTAACTTTGCAGTTTTCCATAAAAATGAAAAACAAAATTTGTCAGCCATGTTATGATTTTTAGGGTTCATAATAATTTTCCGGGATTGCTTGCATGGTACCCTATCCCCCTTATTCGGCTTTATAAGGTTATTATCAAACACTCTGTTGTATATGAGACTAACGGTAAATAAAATTACGTGGTCGCACCCGTATGACAGCTTAGTAAGGATATGGTGCCTAACCTACAGGTTCCGATTAAGAAAAAAAAACCTACTTTTTACTAGTACTTTCGTAACTGGGGGTTTCGTACGAGGAAGAAAAATTCTTATTTTGAAACCAGTTTCGTACAAGGTTCATTTTTTCCTAATTCGCAACTGGTTACGAACATACGGTTTCGTATGCGGGCTATTACTATACTAAACGAACCAAAAGTAAACTTACTTCATCAACTTGTATTCGATGTAAACTCACTCACGGAAATTCCCATAACGATTAAGCTAGCATAATAAATTAATGTAGATAATACCTAATGTAAATATCATTGTGATGCAAATAATCGATCAATGCAACCCGTATTTACATCACAGATGCAATTAGTGATGATAAACACAAGGTGACTGGTTTATTTATAAATATGGTGCATTTTGTTTTGTATAATGAATTGAAAACATACACGGCTTAAAGTATACTGACTGTTTGGTAATCCATACTAATATTATGAATGCGAAACTCTATCTGCCTGTCTGATACTTTTTTTTACTCCTAGACCGCTGGACCGATTTTGACGGAATTTCGGTACGGATATAGATGAGACCTTGGTGAAGGACATATGCTACTTTTTATCCCACTGCTGGGCACGGGTCTCCGCCCCCACGATATAACCTGTAGTCCATGCGCGCGAAACTGCGGGCGGTAAGCTAGTAGCCTTATAAAGCCGAATATGGTAGATAGGGTACCATACCATGCATACATCCCCGGAAAATTATCATAGTCAAGTCAGTTCAATAGTCAAAATTTCTTTATTCAAATAAACTTAATAATTAAGCACTTTTGAATAGTCTATATTTTTCTACCACCCGTTCCAGGCTTTTTTATAAACCCTGAAAATCGCCACATGGCTGAGAAAGTTTTTTTTTATTTGTATGGAAAAATGCATTATGACAACCCTAGAGGCAAATAGACTATTGTAATCAATAATCAACCCCATTAATGCGCAAAAGCAAAACACTATTTAGGTCTAGGTCTGCCATTGTCATTATGCAGTATTTTTCAAAATCACATTTTTTTCAAGTTTTTAAATAATTTTCCGGGGTATGCATGGTACCCTATCTACCGTATTCGGCATTTTATGGCTATTACCAAACACCTGTATATTCTGTGACACGGCCGGCCGGCGCTGTTAAGTCGAGCGAACATGTTGGTTTTGTTTTCATGGCCGAATTATGTCGGCATCAGCATCAGTAAGCACAGTGTTGTGTGTTGTCGAGAGACACACTACAAGCTCCAAGGTTACTTACGCTTGCTTGAAAGGTTCTGGGTCAAGGTTGGCAAACATAACATCTGTATGTTTTAAAGGTTACCTTTAATACCCATTATTATACTTTGTTTGTTTCCGACTACGGAAGAGTTTTGTTCCGACTACGGTAGACAAAAAAAAAGAAGTATTACTATATTAACTTAATTAAAGATATATGCTTATTTTGCCATCATTAATGATGATTTAATTATCACTATAAACGGTTGAAACTGAAACAATAAATGTGATCTAGACAGAGTAACGGCCACGCACGGTAATTACCATGTTATGTTACGGCCACAAGGCCGTAATAATAGTTGTGTCACATGAATTAATCTTTTATAAGATACTTATTTGGCGGTTTATTCGAAATAACATTTTTTTATTTAAGGAAACACAAAAATATCTGAAACTTTCTCGACTTGTTTAAGGTTGGGTTGTCAAAGAAGAAATAATAGTACTGCCTTTTCGTTAGCATGAAAGCTCGATGGGTAGCATATAGAATGTTGGTTTTTACATAAGAACTCATTCATTAAATTAAAACAGAAATTGACTGGAAGTCGCGAGTCATTTATCACAATGCAAAGTTCATCGCCCGTAGCAAAAATGAAATTTACGCAAAACCATTTCAGGGTGACGATTTTAAATGTTTTTGAAAGTTTGCTTTCTCGCAAGTTTTCACTACTTCACTTCATAATGCTTTTCGGAGAGAAGCACCTCATTTGAGTATCGTAAAGCATTGGTTTGCATAATGTAATCGTTTTCGTGTCTCTCTTCATGACGAAATTGGTGAAGGTTGGCATTCAAAAAAAGAAGGACTACAGAGACACATGATTAATTTCATTAATTAAAAAAAACTGGCATGTTAGCTATTGGAGGATTCGAGGATATCTGGGAAATTTTGGTATTATGGAATAATACAAATTAAAAAAAAAACATCAGCATTAAAAATTTGAAAACTTTGTTTAGTTGTCGCTGGATTCCTCATAACCTTACCATAGAAAAAAACGGTCTCGTATAGATTCTTTAAAAAATATGTTGTTAAGGTCCGAAGACGATCGTTCAAATGCTGTGTATGACATGACATTATTGACTGAGCGAGCGCAAAGCGTCTCTGCTTCAAATTGGATTAAAATGCTATCGTATGTCCGGCTCCTCTACAGGTCGCATTTCTCAACCGATTCTCGTGAAATTTTGTGAGCAGGTTCGATAATTATGTAGATCTTTTTGTAGACCCAGTTTTTCGAACTATTGCGAAAAAAAATCACCGATTCGAAAAATGTTTAAAGCGCCATCTAGCTAAAAATAGCATCTCGCGAAAAAATAAATCGGCTGTTTCATATAAAAACCCAATAATGGGTGATGAAAATATCAAAATGTATGAAACAGCTGTTTTTTTTTTCGTGATTTCAAAATTAGTTTAGTAAAAGTTGTTCAGTTTGATGGTCCGAAGAAACGGTTTTCCCATTTTGGGTTCATTCATTATCTGTGTCTTTGACAATTACGAAATCTGTCGGTTAAAAGTTTATTTTATGGTGATATTTATACTTTTACAGAGTTACTAAGCCATTCTGATCGGTTATTGTGTTTATTTGTTTCTTTTTCAGTCTATAGTAATTTTTATGTAAAGAAAAAAAGCAAGAAAATAATATTAATAAGAAACCAACCTAACTACGCGCGTAATTAAGTAATTTCTCAGAAATGAATACTAACTAACTAACAATTTAACTACTACCATTTTGTCTCAAACGTTAGGTACTCACATGATACAGGAACCATGATTATCTGATATGACACAGACATAAGTCAGGTGCCCATAAAATTTTCATTTTACCAAGTTTCCTTTTCACCGAAGCTGTTATTTGTGTCAATCTTTTATTTTATTAACTAACGACATTTAATTGAGTTTCTGACATAAGTAAAACAGTGTTGAAAACATCCAAGCGTCACTTAATAGTAAATAGTCTATATTATAATAATACAAGCTTTTGAGTAGGTAACAAGTGGAAGTTTTTAATTCTAATTAAGGGGCATCCAACGTCAAATACACATTTTTACCGACTTGAAAAGGAAAGAGGTACTCAATACGACCCGAATTTTTTTTGAACAACGATTTCACGCAGTGTGACTTAATTTATCGGTCCCAAAACAATAATGTAGAAAGTAGATTGTAGTACTCGGTTAGATGATTGGCAGAAACATGACATGATAGCTAAAACTTTTCTCGATAGAAAAACAATCGTAAAGTGACCTTTTGTAGTTTTCCACTGATGTGCCACCCAATAGACCTATAATCTTAAATTTATAATGAAAAAAAGCCTTTGCTCTCTACTTTTGTGATTGACAGTTTTCCAAAATAAGTAATAGGTTATTAGTTATTGATTAAAAACGATAATGTTGTCAATAATTTCTATAATTTTTATTATGAATATTTCGTTCCAGCGTTGCACGGCCTCTTAACCAATAATATATATATATTGATATTTGGCACACTTGAGTGACTTGCGCACTGAGAACTTGAGAAGGATCCCGACTTCTGAGACTTTACCTGTTGTCAAATTTTATGATTCTAGGTCAAAAAATATGCGACACTAATTATCGTATCTTTCGATTGAGTTGACTTATGCGCGGTTTCTTTCAGAGGTATTTTCTATAGTCGGTTGTTTATATCTCTTCTTTAGGAGGTACCAGGTACAGATAAACCAGTATTAACCAACCAGGTTTTCTTATAATTTATTGAAAAACTTTTAAATACTTTTCAGTCTTTCTATTAGTTTTAAAACGAAAATGGCTACTGATTTAAAACTATTTTCAAATTAATACGAACGAAGAATGAAAGTATTAAAACGTTATATTTTTTTAAATATTGATCTGGTTTCAGAGTAATAAAATTAAATGTATTGGCGGCGTTAGTGGACCCTTTATAGCGGTCAGAAAAAACAGACAAAATTACTTCAGTCAGAGTCTTCAGAAACCTAGAAGCTTGTTTTTTTACAGCCCCACGCGTTTTTGGATTGAGTGAGTCAAAAAATGCGACGATAAGACCTTTTTTTCTCAGGAACACTCGGATGTATTGTATTGTATAAACCAACACTATTGGGATAGTGTTGATCTAAAACACCCTGTAAAAAATTAGCCAAGTCTCGATGAACCTGTTGATTTGTCTTTAAAAAGTGATGAAATCTCTAAGTAGCGCCAAGCCAAGTCTAAGGTTCCTCACGGCAATTCTTTATTACTTAAGTCAGATTTTATTTGACTTGGCCGTTGACTTGTATCCACACCTATAATGCTTAAAGAAGGATCAACGGCCAAGTCACATAATATCTGACTATAATAATAAAGAATTGCTGTAAGGAACCTTAGATTTGGCTTGGCGCTACTTGGAGATTTCATAACTTTTTATAGTTTGATAAAATCAGTCACTTTTATTTAAAAAATCGATTTAATCATAATTTAAATCCTGTTACTTTAAATCAGCCAACCCTGTCGAAAAAAAAGGTAATTTATGTCGCATATTTTGACTCTTTCTTTCCAGGAACGGGTGGGAGTAGATCTGAGGAAATATCAAATACTAAGTTCTAGACTACAGCCCCTGGAACATGTAAATAGATATACGCTCATATAATTATTATGTTGCATATTTCGACTTAAAAAATGATTGCCTATGGGCCATTTCTCGTTGACCTTGGAAAGATGGCAAGGAGCAAGGTCGTACCGCGCAAGTAAAGGAAATATCATAAAATCGATATTTTGTAGGTGTGTGTCTCACATGACATCATATTTGACAATGCTGTTATTAATTATCAGTGTAAAGGCGCTTCCAAACATCCTGCAAGTTAATTCATATTCAAATATTTATGATCAGGAGATAAATATTTATTGCAAGTCACAGGATTACTTATTATTTGGTATCGCCCCTTATAGTCACAATTTTGCATTAAAAGTTTCATTGGTAATTTTTTGTTTTATTTATAAAAATACATGCGGGCTTACAGACTATGAATGTTAATGTTAGAAATGTGCTAATAAACACTCTTATTAATGTGCGACACGGTGGCCATTATAACTGTATTTAATTATTATTTCCATAATAGGATAAAACCATTACTATGCAACTGTATCAATAAAGCACGCAATACATTCTTACCAATGAGAAGTAAAAAATTGATAAGCCAAAGTTGAGGCTCAGTCAAAATATTTGCATAATTTCCATAAATAAAATAGTAATTATCGAAAGAAAAAATATGATTTTTCTTAACCTAGCTATTTTACATTCTTAGTTTTTATTTCATTGAATTGTTTTAAACCGATAGATGATAAAAAACTTATTTTAATATGGAAAATGACTCACCAATCTATGTTGCGTACGTTTATAGGTGGCTTATTGTCAAATTATGGCTGTGCTCACTCGTGTCATGACTCATCATGACGGAAAGTGAAAATTAATATGGCGCTTTTATTATAATAAATCTATGGGCGCTTCTAATTTTGTCAATATACAAGCAATAAACATACAATATTTCTGTTTCTATCGTAAACCTGGTTTTTGATTTTTAAAATTTATCCCTATTAGGGGTAAATTTTAAATCATTTTTCTTTTGGGTTTCCTTCAGTCCTTAATTGTAAATCAGATTTACTTAAAAATAGAAATTGAATGGACATTGTCAATGCTAATATATTTCTTCATCTTTTCCATCAGCGGAAATTCAGCCAACTGCTTGATACAGATCTTCCCAAACATGGAGAGGTACCCCAATATTATGCACTTCAGGTCAGTTCCATGATTGGTGTTGTCAAGTTTTTCTTTTGTTAAAGTAGATGTGAATTTTACTTTAGTTCAAGCTGCACAAAATATACAGTTTTATGGTTCACACGAGGTGATTTTAGTTGATCAATTAATATCGGCCAAGATAAAATGTACGCGGTCGCTTGCGATTTGAACGTTCAGTATGAACGACGAAACACGATATCGCGTGATTTAGCGTTTTATCGACACACAACTGTAAGTCCATTGTCTTTTGACAGTTAAACGTGATAAATCGCTATATCATATTCATATCGTGTTCGTTGGTCATCCTAGGGGGGCTGACGGTTTAAATTGCAAGCGACTTAGCAGTTGATCAACTAAAATCGCCTCGTGTGAAGCCGCTATCGAGGATACTAATATGTATTCTGTGGTCGATTACTAATATCTCGTAGGGACTTGAAATAGAGCAATTGTCGACCGAGTACTAAATCCGGCCTTAGATTCCAATTATCAGGTCCTTTACTTACAATCGACCTTTACTTCAGATAACTTACGGAAAGAATGTTTACATAAAAACCGTCCATACTTTGTCTCACTGACCTCCCTATATTCAAAAACATTTTTCAGGTCAGTGCTTTGTCTTAATCTTAAAGCAATCAAAACCTTAGAAGTACTTTTTATTGCATGTTTTATAAATATATTACTATCATTGATAGCTTTCTTCTATGTTGCTTATGATGTTAATACAGTGTAACGTTTTGTGGAATAATTACGAAAAATGCACAAAGTTTTGTTTACAGACATTTTTTCTGTAAGATGGCTGGAGTAAGTATAGGATTTTTACAAAGAATCGGTATAAGAAAACCATAATATTTATTTAATGATGGCAAAGACACACAAATTGCATTACCTTTTGAAATAAACAAAAAGTTACGCAAAAGCAACAATGACAAAAACGTACTCAGAGTCTAATACCACAGCTAGTACTATAAACCGACTTGAGCATTTCGCAAAACATTTAAAATCAAGCATAGACAATAAAAACGAGAAGTGGTAAAATATTAAATTAGTGGCTCGCGTTCGTGACATTTTTGTTTGAACGTTTTTCGAAATGGCTGAAATGTGATCAGACCTGTAGGGGAGAAAGAACAAACGGACAGACATACAAAAGTATTTTTGCCCAAGCTGAAGCAGAGACGCTTCGCTCTCATTCGGTCAATAATCACGTACGGTACCCATACCTTAAGGGAATTACAGAGGTCAGACCGACAAAAGTAGCTGTATTAGGAGTTTTTTATCTCAAAAAGTAGAAAATATTACGTCTTCCAAAACATACCATGTTATTGATATACCTTTTACGAAGAAAGATTAGTAGTATATTTTAGTAGTAAAAATACACATAACATTATAGGCATTATAGGCATAAATCGGCGTAATAAGTCTGTGAATCGACCCGACCGAGCTACACATAGCACTGCTTGCAGTGTGTGGAGTAGTGGGGATATCGTATGTCGGGCTTGCGGAATGACGCGACCCTGCGACAGGGTTGGCCGATATTTTAATCTATAATATCGGCCCTGCATGTAAACCAAGAAAGAAGCTTGTACAATGCGATTAAATTGACAACAGACGGTGATCTACGGCAACTTACGGTACAAAACGTAAGTTGCCGTAGATCTTTAAATTTTTCTCTTGGCCATACATTATCGAGTGGAGTTGCCTCTTCTGTTGTACATAGTTAAATTAATCGCTTTGTAGGTAAAAAAGTTTCTTGATGCAAACACATAATACGATTGGCAGTGGCAGTGCAAGCAAAGCCCTGTATGCAGGACAAACGCAAAGTTAACTATGGATTGTAACCATGGCCTGGCCCGACTTGTGCGCTTTCGTCTTTCGCTTACCTCTTCGCTGCGCATGCGACAGTTGCCCATTTTCTTGAAAACTAACGGCCTCTACTCACGACCCAACTTGATTAACTTGGTTGGGACGATTTGATCGGGGCTGACCAAATTGGGTGGTGAGTGTGGAAGTTGGCCAACCAAATTAGCCCAATTTAACTCACTCACCACCTAATTTGGTAAGCCCCGATCAAATCGTCCCAAACGAGTTGGGTGGTGACGTGAGTAGAAAATTTTGGCTTAAAATTTGGTACGTTAAAGAATTGTATTGTATTGTAAAAACAGTGTTGTCACCTCATTCAAAAACGTGCGAAACTTGCCGTGTTCATAATAGTACTACCAGCACTATAACTTTTAGTCGTTTAAACGCGATGGTCAAAACAGTGCTTCCAAAATAAAACAAATAATAAATGTGACATTCAACACCTTTACATGTGTATACCATATCATCTAGAGTCTACTAGATGATATGAACATCTACCGTGTTATTTTATTACCAAAGATTTCTTTCAAAAGTCTATTCGCCTGATTATCGCCTCGCCACTACTCGCGCGAATGTGTGATTATCGCAAGCTCGGACCAAAAGTTAAACTGAACCACAGAATACATACTTAGTACGAGTACCTTAGAGCATTAAGTACTGATCTCTTCTGTGATGGAATAAAAAAAAAGAGTAATGTCAGTGAAGTCAATCAATCAATGTGGTCAACTGTCAAACTCAAAGCAGAAAATTGTATTGTGGATTTGGGATTTGTGGTTATTTTATGGTTGGTTACATTCCATTACATAGTGATTACGTGGATTACAAGATTAAATTAGTGATTTCATTCTCTTTGATTACATTCTCTTTAGAGTTAGTAGTTGGTTGGTAAGGGTTAGATTTTTATTTTATGCATGCACTGGGTGGGTCATATTTATTTAATTGAATAATTAAATAGCACTTCTACCCATCGTGAGTAGCTTGGTGAGTGAGTGTAAAGTTATGATTGCAAACCATTTGTAATAGGTAGGTACTACGAACTGAGGTAAACTGAAGTTTTAGATCAGCCATGTCCAACATGCGGCCCTTTGCAAAAAAAGCCTTCTGATGCGACTTTACATGCCATGAGTATTATTTTTCTTTATAGTTTGGTTTTGCGTGCGGCCCACTGATTCTACGGCCAATCTCAGACCAAAAAGAGTGGTCAATATACATTTGGCTCACCAATGATTTTGAGTTTGACAAGGCAGTTTTAGATAGATTCTTGGATCGAAAGTAGGTATCGATTTAAACTGTACTTTATTTCAAATTACTAGCAATGGCTTCTATGTTGTAGGAAGTCAGAGAAAGTAGGTACCCTATGCCGTTTTCTGCACCCCTGACAACCTGTAAATATGAAAAGTTTCATGATTGGTTGAGTAGTATAGCATCCCTCAGGAACAGTAATTTTTTGGGATGAAAGGTACCCTAAAGTTATTTTTTGTAAGTACCACTGACAAGAAAATGTGTACCTACTTTTGTAGGTAATGTATTGAATCTCAGAACTATATTTTTCTTATACACTAATGTTAGCAACAAGGTAACCTGTTGGAATTGCTATATTCTTTAGTGGATATTTTAAATGAAATTCTATTTAATAGTAGGCATAGATTGTATAACTAACACCAATGTTCTGAAAAGTATCTTCAGTTTTGGTTGTTGTTCCGCTATAAGTTAGTAAATACAGCAAACATATCAAATTTAACTTTAAATCTGAGTGCCATTTATCCCTGTATAATCTATTTGTTAGTCTGTTAGCTTTTGTTGAAATTATCCCTTGTATTGTAATGTAACAGCCATCTCCAGCCTTTTTTATTAGATTGAGGTTTTGATCCATGGTGTTCCAATTACTTTCAGCATTTGTGATTTAGTTGTCATCATTTTCTTGGTCTACCAATCTTTTCTCCAGCCAGTCCATTGCAACTTGTTGTCTGTAGAAGCCGTTATGATAGGGGATAAATAGTCAACTCTACCTACAGCCTGCACACCATTTCTGTACAATCTGGATTTATAAGCTTTTGCAAACTTTTATTGCTTTTTGGCAGCTAACTATTTTTACAGTGTTAGTATTGGCCCTACACCTCTACTGAATTTGAGTTTATAGGGTAGGTAGACCATACACTGTAGGTGTGCATAACCCACCTTTTTTTTATAGTAATTTATTGTCTTTAGTTAAAATCTGTGATGTTTGATGTCGGCGTTTTCTTTGTTTTTTTTTTGTTGTCATAATTTGTGCTTTGAAAGTTTTATTTTGTTGCTTCATTATAAAACATTTATTTTTCATTACGTAGCCGCCTTTTAATCAACCAGCATACAGTCTATCATTCACAGTAGTTTTTATTGTAATATTATGTATTATTATGTAGGTCAATGTTATTCAGTTAAGAACACATTAAGCAGTATAAATATATGAGTACAATGTTATATCTGGGCTTATGGATGCCATTCATGTCAGATAAGACTTGACTTTAAATGATGATATCAACTTTGTTTTCTTATAAAAACATTTGACCTTGACCCACTTTTATCACATACTATAGATTTGTTGCCGAATACTCAAAGACTTCTTACCTAAAATCTTTGGTTTTAAGGTCTCCTTAACTTTAAGGAAGCTGTCAGTTGCATAGAGTTTCTATCGAATCTGACAACTTTTTTGAATTTTTGATGGCCATGACTTCAAGTATCGTTTGAGTATTTGGCTGTTAGACATGTGAATCAACAGAGATTTTTTAATAATTCCTACCTGTTAAATCTAAAATAGAAGCAGTTACTAAGTAATCTTTGACAAGCTAAAAATATTTGTGCAAGATGCATAAGAAATTACCTTTAATAATAAATATTTATTATTTATTAGCAATAGTGTGTTTTTATTAAGGCTTGTTTCCTGTTTACATATTTTAAATAAATGTAAATTTCTTTTATTTACAGAGAAAGGAGAGACCAGGAGCAAAGGGAGCTCAAAGAGAGAAAAGAGAGAGAACGGATAGAGCAAGAGCGAGAAAGAGAACGGGAAAAAGAACGAGAGAGGGAAAAGCAAGAGAGGGAAGAGAAGGAGAGGAGAGACCAAGAAAATGCTGCCTCAAAACTAGTCACAAGGCATTTCGAAGAGTCTTTCAGGCTAGCCAATCAAAAGGTATTTTTTTAAATATTATTTAATGAAATGAATTTTGTCTGTATTTTGGCTGAATAAGTACTTTGAACTCATGGACGAAGTTGGCCTTCATAGATTTTATTCGTGATCTAAGTATTATATTTTTTTCTAAACTACACTTTTTTCTTTCACAGAGGGAAAGAAATAACATGTCGTGGTCAATACTGAGCAGTTTGGCGCCAAGCAGAGGGGCAGCGGGTGGGGACCACGACCGAGTGCGAGCCTCCTACTACTCCCCGCCGGCGCACCCCTCGCCCCGCGGCCCCGCCCCTTCCCCCGCCGACTACCACGCCAGGCTATCTATCTCCAAACAAGATAAATCCCCCCATCCCTCATTACCCAAAGGCGAACCTAATTTCGCGCCCTACAACAACTACCCCTATAGATCCTATGATAAGTTAAAAGATCAGCACTTACCGGCACCCCCGCCGTTAGTGCCTGAAAAGAATTCTGTGATAGTGAAGCACGACGCCAAACAGATCCACCTCGAACAAAAGCACCCGTACCCCAGCAAGCCCCGAAGCGAACCGTCCCCGCACTACCTTCCGTCGCGGCCGTACAGGACGGGGCTGTCGCCGCATGCGCCCGCGCATCCTCACCCGGCCCTGCAGACGTCTCCGCACGCCGCGTTGCCCGCGCAAGACAAGAACAATCGGCGCCCGCTCTACCAACCAGCCCCGCAGCGCTCGCCTGCCTACTACCAAGCGGCTCCTCAGGCGAAGCCGAAAGTCTCCAGCCCCGCACCGCCACACATATACGGCAAGCCGAGCAATTCACCTAGCCCGGCGCATTATGCGGTCGCCGTCGAACCTCCCCTACCACTGACGAAGGCTGAACCTCCACCGGTACCGTATCCTCCGCCGTCCGCATATTCTCCCGCGCTACGTACGAGGCCCCCTCCGGTTGCGCATTGTCGGACGCCCGAACCGCGACCGCCTCCTAGAGCTCACGGAGATACCAACGTCTCATCCCCCTGCCAGACGCAACCGTTGGATCTCGGCGTAGCGCGGGACGATCCTGATAGGTTATCACCCAGACGACGGTGTCCGTTCGAGTCGAACGACGCAGAGTCGAAGCGACGGCGACTCGAGGAAGTTTCGACGACGGAGCCGTTGATAGCCGCCGCTGCGAGTGTAGGGAGAACGCCGCACGGGTCGGAACCGGCACCCCAGGCGCCCGGTCCACCTTGCGACGTGAGAGTTCCATCTGCGGATGGAAGTATAGAGACGCCGGAACGTGCAGCCGGTGCGTCGCCCGCGCCTCCGATGACGCCGGCGGCGAGTCCAGCGCCGGCCACGCCGGTCCCGCCGCTCGCCGCGTCCCCTCCCATGGCGGCGGGCCCCCCGCCCGCGCCCGCGCCCACGCCGCCGGCGCCGCCCGCCACGCCGCCCGTCACTCCGCTCGCCGACGGAGACACGCCGGCCAAGTCGGCGTCGTCTCCGAGGGACGGCTCGGCCCCCGTCCGACATCTAGGAAAAAAGGCCTGGCTACAAAGACACGAGACCGCCCCGATCGGCGAGGGCGACTGCTCCGGCGGCGGCGGGACGTGTATCACGCTTCCGATGACGATAACGAAAGTCTCGGAACCGGATGACTCGAGTTCGAATATCGTGGTGCCGGTCGCCGCGAAATCCATTCAGCGTGGTGCTCGAAAGACGTCGAAGCCGCGCAAACCGAAAGAAATGAACGGACGCGTCGAAGACGCCGAGGAGGACAGCTCCAGTTCCGACAGGGAATCCTCAGCGCCACCCAAGAGGAAACCTCCGAAAGCGAAACGGAAAAAGGGCGTCGTGCCGAGAAAAGCCGGTGACGAACCGAAAAAGAAGAAGGCATCTGAAAGCGGCAGCGAAAGCGATAAGGAGAGCGACGACAAAGATTCCGATTCCGGCGCCAGTGGGAGCGGGAGCGGTAGCACGTCTAGCAAACGCGGAGGCGGGGGGCGCGCTAGAGGGCGGAGATCCCGCGGCGGAGGAGGCGGGCGCGGCGGACGACGGAAAGAAGACCCGCCGCGGCGCGCGCCCGCCGCCGCGCCGGCGCGCCCCACCAACGAGTCCTTTCTCCAGAACGGGCCCTGCTTCGAGGTCGCTCCCAGGCTCGCCAAGTGCCGCGAGTGCCGGTGGTCGCCGGCACAGCGGGATAAAGACATGCCGAACATCTTCTGCCGCTTTTACGCTTTCCGAAGACTGAAGTACGCCAACAAGAATAGGCAACTAGCTATAGCCGGCTTTTCGGACCCTTACAAGGATGCTGATGAGGTAACTATAACTTCATTACTGATCCAGTTCATTAACATACTGTAATAAAATGTTCAATACTGAATGTGATCTGTTTCTTTGCAGGAGGATAAAAAATTATGGCTGTCATCGTCCGCGGGAGCGGCGGAATTAGATATAGAAATGAGTTGCTTCCTACTGAGGGAGATTGGAGATCAGTTCTGTGAACTGTTACAACAGGAAAAGGAGGCGGAGTCACACCACCTCAATGACGGTAAGCATATGATCTGAAATTTTGGATAGTACTATAATAAAACTCCAGTATTTAAGTAAAATAATCTTAAAAAGCATATGTATCAATTGCTGTCAAGTTCAAAATATTCTGTTGTGACTTAAAATTGCTGTGTAATTAATTGTTTATTATTTGTCCTACAGATAAGACGATAGCATGGAAAAGAGTAGTCCAAGGAGTGAGAGAGATATGCGACGTGTGTGAGACAACGTTATTTAATTTCCATTGGACCTGCGGCAAATGCGGCTTCGTCGTCTGCTTAGATTGTTATAAGGTAAATTGCTAAATTTTATATGCACTTCTAAGACTTCCGCGTTCATTGGAAATAAAACACTTTTACGGATTACAGCGCGTATATTATTAAAAAGGGCCTTTTTGCTTTAGTCCTCCCGTGGCCACGGCCCCTGGAAAGGTGTCGAAACGTCGGAAATTAAAAAAAACAATAAATCTAAACTAATTTTTTCTAAAATAACAGCTGAATTAATAATATACGTGCTGTAATCCGTAAAAAGTGTTTTATTGTTAAATTATTTTTATTTTCTAAATAGTTCATTGTGGGACTTGGTTTTGCTCATGGATCCCTTGATTTATATTTAAATAATTTAATTAAATCCACTCAATTATAACTATTCATAACTTATGAGTTTTATGACAATAATATGTCGTTATCATAAAATACGTCATCCTGTCAGACTTGATGGAACTATTTGTAAATTATATTATTTGTTGTTTCAGTCCCGGACATCCGGTAGTGAGTCTAGTAATAATGCCAATGAATCCAATAATACGACAAACGTTAGCTCCAACGGCGAAAGAGATTCTTTTGGGTGAGTTTCGGTTTTAATTTTTCTTACTTCTCAGCAATTTGAAACGATGTATTTTTAAATAGATGGGACCTAATTATATTTAAAAAAATCATAAAAAAATTAAAGATTCAGGTGTGAAAACGTAACAAACAAACAGTTGGTTACTTTCGCATTTTGTTATATTATATACTACCTATAATAATGCTCCAGTATTCAAGTAAACTAAGTAGTACTCTCAACGTTGAGAGCGGTTTATAAATACGGGCCTAAAACAATCAAGTGTCATAGTAACCATAATATCCGAACGAGTTGCATTATGAAATTCAGTACAACATTATAACACTCGTTTGGATGATATAGTGACGGAGGCGCGCGCGGCGGGCGCAAACAGCCACCCGCTCGGATATTACGGCTAACATGACACTAGTTGTTTTAATGTTGGCTATAAGCTACTGTTTCAAAACTTTTTATAGAGGATTCATATAATGGGTGTAGATAAAGTCTCGTATGCAACTGTACATAATTAGGTATTATACTACAGTTGCATAAATAACAATTAACAAATATTATCTTTGGTAGGTGGTTAACATGTACATCTGGGGGCGCGCACCCCGCCCGGCGTTTACTGCTGACGCAAATAGCAGCGGGCGGCACGCTAGCGGACGTGGCGGCGCGGTGCCACGCGGCGCGCGCCAGCTGGTCGCTGCCGGCGTGCGCGTGCGGCCTGCACCCGCCGCCCACGCCGCAGCACAAGGCGCAGGCGCGCCGGCTGTTGCACCGCGTGCTCAACAAGGTGGGTTTACTCATAACACAAGTAGCAGCGGGCGGCACGCTAGCGGACGTGGCGGCGCGGTGCCACGCGGCGCGCGCCAGCTGGTCGCTGCCGGCGTGCGCGTGCGGCCTGCACCCGCCGCCCACGCCGCAGCACAAGGCGCAGGCGCGCCGGCTGTTGCACCGCGTGCTCAACAAGGTGGGTTTACTCATAACACAAGTAGCAGCGGGCGGCACGCTAGCGGACGTGGCGGCGCGGTGCCACGCGGCGCGCGCCAGCTGGTCGCTGCCGGCGTGCGCGTGCGGCCTGCACCCGCCGCCCACGCCGCAGCACAAGGCGCAGGCGCGCCGGCTGTTGCACCGCGTGCTCAACAAGGTGGGTTTACTCATAACACAAGTAGCAGCGGGCGGCACGCTAGCGGACGTGGCGGCGCGGTGCCACGCGGCGCGCGCCAGCTGGTCGCTGCCGGCGTGCGCGTGCGGCCTGCACCCGCCGCCCACGCCGCAGCACAAGGCGCAGGCGCGCCGGCTGTTGCACCGCGTGCTCAACAAGGTGGGTTTACTCATAACACAAGTAGCAGCGGGCGGCACGCTAGCGGACGTGGCGGCGCGGTGCCACGCGGCGCGCGCCAGCTGGTCGCTGCCGGCGTGCGCGTGCGGCCTGCACCCGCCGCCCACGCCGCAGCACAAGGCGCAGGCGCGCCGGCTGTTGCACCGCGTGCTCAACAAGGTGGGTTTACTCATAACACAAGTAGCAGCGGGCGGCACGCTAGCGGACGTGGCGGCGCGGTGCCACGCGGCGCGTGCACCCGCCGCCCACGCCGCAGCACAAGGCGCAGGCGCGCCGGCTGTTGCACCGCGTGCTCAACAAGGTGGGTTTACTCATAACACAAGTAGCAGCGGGCGGCACGCTAGCGGACGTGGCGGCGCGGTGCCACGCGGCGCGCGCCAGCTGGTCGCTGCCGGCGTGCGCGTGCGGCCTGCACCCGCCGCCCACGCCGCAGCACAAGGCGCAGGCGCGCCGGCTGTTGCACCGCGTGCTCAACAAGGTGGGTTTACTCATAACACAAGTAGCAGCGGGCGGCACGCTAGCGGACGTGGCGGCGCGGTGCCACGCGGCGCGCGCCAGCTGGTCGCTGCCGGCGTGCGCGTGCGGCCTGCACCCGCCGCCCACGCCGCAGCACAAGGCGCAGGCGCGCCGGCTGTTGCACCGCGTGCTCAACAAGGTGGGTTTACTCATAACACAAGTAGCAGCGGGCGGCACGCTAGCGGACGTGGCGGCGCGGTGCCACGCGGCGCGCGCCAGCTGGTCGCTGCCGGCGTGCGCGTGCGGCCTGCACCCGCCGCCCACGCCGCAGCACAAGGCGCAGGCGCGCCGGCTGTTGCACCGCGTGCTCAACAAGGTGGGTTTACTCATAACACAAGTAGCAGCGGGCGGCACGCTAGCGGACGTGGCGGCGCGGTGCCACGCGGCGCGCGCCAGCTGGTCGCTGCCGGCGTGCGCGTGCGGCCTGCACCCGCCGCCCACGCCGCAGCACAAGGCGCAGGCGCGCCGGCTGTTGCACCGCGTGCTCAACAAGGTGGGTTTACTCATAACACAAGTAGCAGCGGGCGGCACGCTAGCGGACGTGGCGGCGCGGTGCCACGCGGCGCGCGCCAGCTGGTCGCTGCCGGCGTGCGCGTGCGGCCTGCACCCGCCGCCCACGCCGCAGCACAAGGCGCAGGCGCGCCGGCTGTTGCACCGCGTGCTCAACAAGGTGGGTTTACTCATAACACAAGTAGCAGCGGGCGGCACGCTAGCGGACGTGGCGGCGCGGTGCCACGCGGCGCGCGCCAGCTGGTCGCTGCCGGCGTGCGCGTGCGGCCTGCACCCGCCGCCCACGCCGCAGCACAAGGCGCAGGCGCGCCGGCTGTTGCACCGCGTGCTCAACAAGGTGGGTTTACTCATAACACAAGTAGCAGCGGGCGGCACGCTAGCGGACGTGGCGGCGCGGTGCCACGCGGCGCGCGCCAGCTGGTCGCTGCCGGCGTGCGCGTGCGGCCTGCACCCGCCGCCCACGCCGCAGCACAAGGCGCAGGCGCGCCGGCTGTTGCACCGCGTGCTCAACAAGGTGGGTTTAAACACAAATAGCAGAGAGCGCGGTCAGTTTTTTTTTTTTTTTTTATTATTTTCGGAATACCAACAGCATGTTATACATTATATAGAAGCAATTTCTTAAATCTACATAGCTATTAATAGGTATTCGCATATGGATAATAAGATGTACATAGACCACATTAGCTATCAACAGAACAGTGTAGAGGAGCAAAATAAGTTACAATTATAATTATTATCAAATAGACTTAACTAGTCACTTTCGGAGTGGGAGCCGAAAAACTCAGAGATAAAAAGTTTAGTTACATTTTTGGATTTAGTCCGAAACAGTTCTAACTCGCTATTGCTTTTTGATAGGTCGTTGAAAAGGTTACTCGCACGGATGAAGAAGGAGTTACGACGATAATTAGTGTTACAATTAGGTATTGCCAAAGGTTGATTACGTCTTACTGGTAGTTTGCGTGGCACCCACATGTTAACTTGCTTTAATAAAGCAGGGCAATCAATAACACCGCCAGCAATTTTTAACAGGCAAATAATGTCAGAAACCTGCCGTCTCTTCTCTAAAGGTAAGAAGTGATACCTAACACATCTCGTTTCATATCCATGGTCTCTAATCTTGCATTTAAACTGTAAATATCTAAGAAATTTTTTTTGAATAGATTCGATTCGGGAAATATAGACATTGTATTGTGGATTCCAGACTACTGATGCATATTCGAGGATACTGCGCACGTATGCACAAAAGAGTACTTTTATCGGTTTAATAGATTTAAAATCACGGGTAGATCTTTTAATAAAACCAAGAGATTTGGAGGCTTTTTTAACAATGTAATCAATGTGGTTTTCAAATAATAGTTTTGAATCTTGGATCAACCCTAGATCTTTCATCGAAGTGACCCTAGTGAGAGACTCATCACAGATGGTGTACTGGTAACCTATAGGGTGAGGTTTCCGAGAAAATGTCATAACGCAACATTTGGATACATTTAAATCAAGTTTATTTTGATTACAGTATTGCACAAAATTATTTAGATCACATTGTAGCCGATTACAGTCCATCGCATTTTTGACAGACATAAAAATTTTCGTGTCATCTGCATATAACAAGACTCTGGCGTACTTAAAACACGAGGCGATGTCGTTTATAAATATGATGAACAGCAATGGCCCCAACAACGATCCCTGGGGTACTCCAGAAGGTATCGACATAAACGCAGATGTAAAACCGTTAATTGCTACCGCCTGGGATCTGTTACTTATATACGATGAAAACCACCTAAACAAGTCACCATGTACACCGGCCTTATATAGCATTTATTAGCAGATGTTGTTGCGCGATGCCAACCGAGATAAAGATTTTAGCGGCCTTACCATAAAAAAATTTAAAACACTGTTTAATTTAGACACTGTTTAAATGTGATGCTGTCTCTTACGAACAATATTGTCAAAAAAGTGACAGCATCACATTTAAACAGTGTCCAAGTTAAACACCTGTTAAGCGGTGATTTGTAGTATGGCCGTCTTTAATTAAGTTGTTTAAACTTTCCCAAGTAACTTTAAAAACAAACCAAGTTTCTCCATTGATCATTCTACTGGAGTACCGAGAGCGTCTCTCAGTGTGTGAGACGAAACTAATTGTAGTTCTCTTTTGTTACAGAATATCAAAAAAGAGGATGTCAAAGAAGAAAATTCTCCCACAAATGGGTCATCGCCGGTCAAATCGGAGAATGGAAAGACCAGCAATAGTGTAGTCAGCTGGCTCTCTGACATCCCGATGAAGATCGAGGCGAAAGAAGACAAATCTGATTCCAGTTCATCGGACTCCGAAGAGGGTGGGAACTTCTCAACTCTCCGAGAGTTGTTAATACGGCCGGCGCCAGAAGGCGGGGAGACTCAACCTAAGAAGAAACAAAAGAAGAACAAGGGAGATATTTTAGACGACGTCATTTCGAGCGTCGTCGATGAGAAGAAAGACGAGGATGGGGAAGAAAAGCCTTTCGCGTTGTCCAATGTGGTGAAGCGATATGACAGGAAGGCGGGGCGAGAGGAGCTGCCCGTGCGAATAATGACGATGACCGAGTCGAAGCTGCTGTACCCCGACGTGCCGCACTCGTGGCTGTGCGACGGCAAGCTGCTGCATCTCACCGACGCCGTCCACCCCGGCAATTACAAGCCTTTCCAGGTAATTAACTATTTACTACTCTTGGCTTCTTCCTTTTGCTACTGTCCAATAGATGATAGACCGAATTTATCCATTCCATTTTGGTAGTAATGGCAAAAGAAAATATTTGAACATGTGTTATATACTTTTTCTGTTTTGTTATAGGATCAATGGAAACGCGGCCAACCAGTTCTAGTCTCAGACGTTTCGAATATTCTCGATAAGGACTTATGGACACCTGAGAGCTTCTCTCGAGATTTCGGTGACACGAGGGTTGACTTAGTCAACTGCGCCTCGGGCCTAGTGGTGCCCAATCAACCTGGCAGAAAATTTTGGGACGGATTCGAGCTAGCCGCCAAGCGGCTTCGTGACGAGCGGGGAGCGCCGATGGTGCTCAAATTGAAGGATTGGCCACCCGGCGAAGATTTCGCTGAGCTTTTGCCTACCCGATTCGAAGATCTCATGCGTGCTCTGCCTCTCGGCGAGTACACATCCCGCAACGGAAAGTTGAATTTGGCTGCGCGTCTACCGGAATGCTTCGTTCGCCCAGACTTGGGTCCGAAGATGTACACCGCGTACGGAGGCGCCGGAGGCACGACCAATCTACACCTTGACGTGAGCGACGCCGTCAACGTGATGGTCCACGCCAGCGCCCCGGCCGACGCGCCCGAGCGCGCCCGAGAGGCGGCGAGGGCGGCCGAGGAGGCCGGAGTAGACGTTCTATCCAGGAGGCGAGCGCGTGTCAAACCGCCCGCGGCCCTGTGGCACATCTACGCCGCTAAAGACGCGGATAAAATTCGCGATTTCCTAGTCCGAGCAGAGATGGAGCGAGGTGCCAGACCGCGCGCACAACACGACCCCGTCCACGACCAAACCTGGTACCTGGATGCGACGTTACGCGAACGCCTGTACCGGGAGTACGGCGTCGAGGGCTATGCGATACTGCAGTGCCCCGGCGACGCCGTGTTCGTGCCGGCGGGAGCTCCGCATCAAGTCAGGAATCTATTGGACTGCATTAAAGTCGCCGAAGACTTCGTATCGCCCGAGAACGTGTCTCGTTGCTTCGAACTAGCGCAGCAGTTCCGCCGCCTGTCGCGCCAGCACTCCAACAAGGAGGACAAGCTGCAGATAAAGAACATCGTGTACCACGCGGTCAAGGACTCGCTCTGCTGCCTGGAGGAAGCGTTCGCCGAAGCCGGCAAGTAGAGCCGAGCAGGCCTCCCGCATTTGATCTCAACCTCGACGTAACATTAATCGCTAAGTTCCGCATTTAACGTAAGATTGGAAGCGAGTATGATACGCGCTGTGCGCCGTTTTGTGTATAAGATGCCATTTTTAAGCGTCCGAGTGGATTGTGTACCAGTTGTGTAAATGTACTCGAAATGTGATTTAGTCCGATGGTCGCAATCGGAGTATGTGCAATGTAAATTAGTCTGATTATGGTGATATCGTTGAGATGTGGATATGTTTTATGTTCCTTAATCGAAATACAAATAAACTCTTCTTTGCTTAATTGTAGCTATAGTGTTATGTATGTATTGTGTAAATTTTTAATTCGAATTCCATCGAGTACATATTAAGAAGTGTATACTTTTAAGTTATTGTATTGAAATAAATGTATTCGCTCGAAGCATTGTACATTAAAACACGGCGTGTAGATAAGTTTCTCCTATAATTAGATTTCTCAATTTGGTTAGTATGTTACAAAATGATAGTTAAACAAAGTATGTGACAATTTCATTTTGTCCTTATCGCTGTATTAGATGAAAGCAAGTTTTTTTTTGTACTGTGTATATTATGTATGGTTATAAGTCGGAATAAAAAAATGATGTTTATATTACTTTGTGGTTTTCATTTTTGTTCCAGGACCTGTTGGTTACTATTTACTTAATTTAAAACAATGTAGTTTTAAGAGTGGCAATGGCTGCTTTAATTGCTCATAGGCCGCTTTTGCACTCGTTCATATTTGATTCCAATCCAACAGGGTGGGTACCCACTTAGGTTCGCGAACCTCGTGCTCCGCAAATCTGTTGCAGGTCTACTTGCTCAAATCGGATCGTTCGCATAGGATCACAAAATGCGGGGCTCGCACATGTACACTGAATGGCGCACAGGGCGCACTGCTGCAGGTCCGCGAACCTAAGTGGGAAATACGTGTTTTACGAACATGATAAAACAATCGCAAATTCACGGAAGGCTGTGTACAAATATGACATGAATACGGGTGATGAATGCACAAGTACATGTCCAGAAAAGGCGAATTCGCCGCGATTTTACACGCGATTTTGGTAACATTGCTGTTGATACTTCACACGTTGCTGGCGTCGCTGGACCCACGAAGTTGTAGTAGCTGTAATCGCGTTTGAATCGCACGTAGCTCTTTACGCGTACAAACATCAATAGAGAAAAAAAATCGTTAGACCAATTTTGTATTGTATGGGAAATTTGTACAGCGCCATCTACCGCCGAAAATCGAAATGAAATTTCCCATAGATAATTTACTCTATGGCTAGCCGCACACACGCGCTTATTTGGCAACTAATATTTAACATTGATTTAATACCTACTGACAATGCTCAATCGCCCGCAAACAATAATTATTGTCAATATGAAAATTTTTGCCAATAATTTTGCTTGTGTGCGGTGTGTGCAGTTAGCCTAACCGCACACACGAAAATAATAACGCGCGTATAAATATTCAGCGAGTTTATCGTAATCTTCATTTTATCTAGGATTTGTGGCCCGACATCTAGCGGAATACGCGACGCGATGAACTTCATCAACGCCATACAATAAATTCTAACGCGCTCACGATCGAGCGTGAGGTAAAAAAACACGCACTAACTAAGCACACAGTAGAGTCATTTCGTATAGGAAATTTGTACAGCGCCATCTACCGCTGAAAATCAAAATAAAATTATTCTTAGATAATTACTCTCTAGTACTTTTACGCGCGTTTTTTTACAAGTGCTACGCGTACGGACTGGACAGGGTCCAAAGTCTCAGACGTACTTTTGTAATATAGGAAAACAGGGTCTAATTAAAGAAAAAATGTATACCTATATTATTTAATGTGGTGTGTGTGATGTGGCCCCAGAATCACGAATGTAATAAAATTATTCTCGAAAGGAAAGGCGTTTCTTTCGATGGAGCGTTTTCGATACAGCGACTGTCGATGCTTCATTATGTAATATGGGTAATATTGGGTAAGTAGTACCCTCTATGGATTGGTAGCAGAAAACATCAAGTTAAAAAGCAAAACAGCCATAACCACAAAACTGCCACCTTCAGTAGCAAATCATTGCTACTACGCGGTAGATGTCACTACTAACCGTATGTGCGACCTTAGTTATTATTCTAAGTGTGCGACAGCGTTGCCAGAATGTTACAAAAGTAACATTTTACGTTACTTTTGACCCTCTCATGTTACCTCCATGTTACACGACTCAATATGTTACTTTTGTGTTACTTTTTAGATTTTCCAGCAAACAAAAAAATATTGTGAAACGGAACTCATCCAAGAATTTTCATTGTTCGACATCTTGCTTGGCGCACTTGATTTTGTGAACTTACTGAATGCGACATATTCACTCACTCGCATGTATTTCTCAATTTGCCATCCCGCTTATAAGCATGCGCAAGTGAGTCGAGTGGTGACTAGCAGCGAATGATTACAATCGATTTTAAAATTTTAAATGCATAAGCAAAATCATTAGGTACAAGTTAATTGTAATGATTATTTGACCAAACCGTCATCACCGCAAGGCCCGGAGCGCGCGGCGTGCTGCGCACGCCGCGACTAGGCTTTTACGCGGATAGGTACGAAAATATAGGCATCTTTCAAGCACAACCCACCTATGTAGAATTTTAATATAAAAAACTAACTTAAATATTTTTTTAAAACTGATACTAATTAGTTTACTAGTGGATAGGAGCCCACATCAGGCATTTTTCAGCGTCGCCAGTCGATTATTCGATCAACATTTATTACGATTGTGTAATAAAATGCCATATATGTATGTATTGTGTCGTTTTCCACAATAACAAGATAGGTAATGTTACTTTTCTCGTGAAAATGTTACTTTTTGAGCTATCTCATGTTATATTTGACTATCTGCCACTGGCAACACTGGTGTGCGACTACTTTGTGCGCATAGAATAATATTTTTGTGCATTTGTTGTGGATAATGAAGTCAGTTAAAAAAAAATCGAAAAATAGTAAGGTATAATAGGTGAGTTTTGATTTCTCTGCTGATTTTATGTTTTCTTAATTGGTTAGTTTTGTTTACAATTAGTTTAATAATAAAAAAAATCGTAAATTATAAAAATCCGTCTGTCAGTCAAGTAGGTAGGTAAGTATGTACCTAATATTTTTGTCTGAGGGAGACCACTGAGCACTTTATATCGCAATTATATAAAAGTATTTTTCCAATAAGCTATAATTTCTTTGATTTCAACTGAATTTCAGGTAGGTAGTTACCTACTTGCATACGTCACGCACGGCACTACTAGTGGGCAGGTACAAATATCTATCGCATAATTCTTGCATTGCTACGTTTTTTTCCTTTACATATTTCTTTGTTGAATAAAATAAAGTTATTTTTCTTAAATAAATAGTAGTTGATTTGTACTACTTACTATACATTTTAGCAAGTAGGTACATACGAAGGTAAAGAATGTTAACGACCTGCGTATTCTAAGAATCATGATCATGACTGACATGCGAAAAATGTAAGTAGGTAGGTATCTATAAAGAAATCGTTTTGCGAATTATATCAAAACAATGGAGAATTAATTAGCACGACTAGGTAGTTCTGTTTGAATAAATAATTAACATGCCATTGCAATTGTTTTTTAGCAGGAAGTAAGCTCGTCCAAAACTAACAAGTCCACCTGAATCACAGAATAGATACTTATTTATTAGTTGCCTAAATCTTACCTTATCAAAATCACCTTTTCAACAATAATTTTGAAGTTGTTTTTAAGAGAAAACCAGCATAGGTACCTAATCTTCTTATGTAAATAACACCGACAGTAAACTGGAATTTAATAAAATTGCAACAAAATTGAAATTATTTTTTCAACATAAAATTAGGTCGCTACTTTTTCTGAAAATGGAACGGATTTTGTTTTGATTTTTGGATTCACGATGCTTTTTTAAATGGTTTTGAACAATTGAGAGGATCTAACTTCTTATCTAAGTAATCTATTCAAATAAAACATCATAAAAGTTCATGGGCAGCTGATTGATTGCCCAGTTTTTAATTCTGATTCTATTATTTGTAATGTTCAGTTTTATTGCAGATTGGTCTCTTGAAAATGTTTCCATTCGATTCGCCGAGCTTTGTTTTTTTTTTTAAAAGGTGATAAGATATTCACTCCATGTAGGTAAATGGAACGCAAGCATTTTGATTTCTTCTCGGCAACAAGCAAATTTATTCCTGTTTCTAGTGTTTATCCGGCCCCAGATACAACTGACTACGATCATAAAACACCTTTAACGGAGCTTGCCGCGGTTTTCGTTACATCGGTGTCATTATTTTGAACGGTTTGTGGTAGGATAAAGAAGTGATGCAATGTATTCAAAAGACTGTTTTTTTAGTTGCTTATTGCAGGCGAGTTGTCGTTTTTAGTGTCTCCCCACTATTGGCATATAAGAGGCTGACCCCACTCTCCGTCTCGGCAGTTCAATTCAGTGGGTGAGCACGCGCAGATTTTTCGACGAAAAAAAAGCAAAATGAAGGCAGTGACGTTCGCTATATTTGGTAAGTTCTTCTGCATAAACTTTTTTGGAGCTTCTTGAAATATGGAACGTTGAGCTTCTGTTTGTAAATTTCAATTTTGACGTAGTTTTTCTAGAAATGAGGAAGAATTGTAAAATCTATATCTTGACCGACAATCTAGCTAGTCGTTCCACTGTACAAACCTTGCTTTACATTTTTTATATCCAAAAGTTTAAAATATAAACACACATATATAAACTAAACAATGATTTGCAATATAATAACCATCTCCATAATACAAACAATCTCCAAAATATTCTGCATAGACCTAACATAATCACCGTAAGCCTAGGTACTTTTTACTTTTAATTATTAGATAATATGTATTCTGCTAAATAACTATATATGTATATTTATATTATATTTTTAGAATGCCACACTTAAGTAAGTATTATTGTAACATTATTGGCTTTATAGGTACCGTAGGTTGTGGGCATAATGTATGAATGCAAATTATTGCATTAAAAAAAAAAAAAATTACTGGAATATTTTAAATCCTCTTACGTAATACATTGAACTTAAAACATTTTTAAAATTTTAAAGAATTTCATTTTTAATTTGTCTTTTGGTCAAAGTCAGAAATGATTTAATATTAAATAGTCCAACTTATGAACATGAAGGCGTTATTATTAAGTAAGTTAATAAGCTAACAAACTTAAAATTAATTTTAATTCCAATCAATGTATTGTAAGTAGAGATGGGCAAAGGACCCGATTTTTACTCGACTGCTGGGTTTAAACCCAATAAAAACCCACATTGTATGTTAAATAAACTTTTTACAGTTTTTTATATATCAAATGTGACGTTGCTATAGAAACAATTTCTTGTTAAAACAATACAGAAAAATATTCAAAGGATAAAACATCTCTTATTTCTAAATATTTTATTTAGTTCAAGAAAATTATATATGGGCGTTAACTGGGTTTAAACCCAGCAGTCGGGTAAAAATCGGGTCCTTTGCCCATCTCTAATTGTAAGTAATATTATCACAACAAATGTCTTAACATTAATAATTGTGATAAGTATAAAAATTTCCTCCAGTTCTTACGATGAATAACAAAGCAATTCCTAACGAATGAGCAGTTTAAAGTCGGTTGTACTACTGAAGTACTTAATTTAAAAATTACCAGTGATATGAATCAGTTGGGACGAGCTACTTTGTCGCAGTCAAGGCTGGCATAAACTGGTCAATCTTCCTGTTATTACTCTACTCAATTGGTAATCTTACTTTATAGTACTTCTTAGTAAAGGTGACAAAACAAAAAAAAGGTTCGCAAACAAAACGACAAAAACTAAATCGGATGATTTTTTTATTTGTCAAATAATTATCCTCATTTTGTTGCCGGAAGAAGCAAGATTTTGTGTTGAAAAAGTAAAGCAAAGAGTTGCTGGTAGTCAGTAAGTATAAAAATAAAAAACCATTATTAAAATATACACACTAGGTAGAAAAGAGGATCAATTTTGTTCAAAGAGTACTATTTCATTTTGTTTTGATCTCGGATCCAATCTTTGCAGCTTTGATCAAAAGCCCATGAAAGTTCACTTTTATGTCGTGAGTAGAAGCTACTATAACTATTACAAGATATTTGATAGACTTTCAAATTATTGATAGAAAATATCTTCCTTTAATTTAAGTTAGTAAGTTTATTAGACAGATTTGATTCTTACTGCCGCTCTCAGAGACGTCAATTAAGTTTAATGCTTTTCATTAAAATTGGTGTTATCTCTGTCTTTTCCATAGTGATAGTAAAGACGACACGATACTTAATGAAGCATTAAACTTAAATGACGTCTCTGAGTGCGGCAGTTAGTGTTGACGCTATATCGATTAGTGCCATAAAAAGGCAGGATGCATTTTTTTTAATTAGTGCCGTTTCGATTCCCGTCTACAATCAATCGATATTCAAAAATGCTTGAATGCAGTTTTGCTTAGGCAAAAACTCCTATCTCCTTTATTTAGATTACTTTCCTCTCCAGGTTTACTTAAAAAAAAACACTATAGAGGTATACCTATTTAACATAAAACCAGATAAATAGAAAAAAGCCAATTGGCACAGAATAGTATGTCCGTCATGTTCTTGTCTAGTTTTTTTTCATGTTTGAATTCAGCAAATACACAAACCGACGACTTAAGTTATGTACCTGGGTGAATCTACGTTGCTTTGTTATATTTCTTACTTCCTGCGTCATTGTCGTTTACTCGAAAATCTTTAAAAATCCAATGCATCACAACGGAATTTGCCATCATTTACGTTAGAGTACGATAATAAATTATATTAATTTGCATATTTTTAACTTATTTATTGCGATGCATTGGATTTTTAAAGATTTTCGAGTAAACGACAAATGGATTATTTTTCTGTGAATAATGTTAAGGGATAATACATGCATGCTGACTTTACCGCATTGTGTAAGGTCGGCGCGGGCGCAGAGTTATCTTGATAGGCTAGCTTTATTACAAATGATGAGCTCAACCGCCCGCCATCTTGTACTGTCACACAAAGATACCATCAATCAATCTGAATGTCAATCTTTGAATGTGAGCTGCTCATTGTTAACTGTCAGATTTTTAGCAGTCACTCCAAAAAAAGGACTTGACAAAGTTGTAATTTTTTGTTCAATATGAGTCAGACACGAAAATCTATTATTTGCCAGTAACTTGGGCGTTATGTGAATAAAAACAAAACTTGAACAAATCAATACTTTGACACTCGGGGAGACGAGCTCGAAATGTAAAAAAAAACTTTGTCAATCTGAAATAAAAACTTTTATGGCACGTTACTTCACTGACGTCACAGAAAGTAATTTGTGATTATACAAATTCATCATTATCATCAGCCGCATGACACCCACTGCTGGACAGACCAAGTCCTGCGTTGGTTGCCCCCAGTGGATGCCTCCAGCAGATCTCCTTCTCGATCGATTGTCATCGTTAGGTCAAATTCAAATTAGTGATCTAGAAAAAAATTCATTTCCAGCCGTCCTCTTCGTCGTGGTGACCTGTAGGCCGGACAAGCCGGACCTTAAGCAGCTGCGAGCCGAGGCGGAGCGCAAGAAGGCTTGCATGCAGGACTGCGCCAAGGTCAAGTTCGAGCCGGTCTGCGCCGGCAGGCAGGGCGAGAAGCCCAAGTCCTTCGGTAGCGAGTGCGTCATGAACAACTACAACTGCGAACATAATAAAGAAAGTGAGTCATCATGAGCCATTTTAATCTCCATTGAGGGCACAAGCCTTCTTTATGTATGAGTTAATTAAGAGAATGGCCAGTATTACCTACCCACCACGCGGTTGAGTTTTTATGAACTGCAAATGCATCCGCGATCAGTTTCTTAACTTGCCTTCCGAAGCACAGAGCCTGCCTTGCCTAACCGCCACTATGGCAGGCCTAAACCGTTTAGTCTCTGCACCACATGTGCGTTGTGAATTTTTCGTAATTTTAGGTTTTTTTCACAAAAAGGTTTTCATAATGACGAACTCTGATTTTTGGTTTGTGTAAACAAAAAAAATAGTATAACTAAATTTAGGCATTATTTAACTGACACGGTAGAAATGTTATAGTTTGGTCAACACCCGTAACAATTGACAATGGAAAACTCCCATTATAGTATGTCATTCAAAGAAAAAACCGCTACGTTATTGTCGCCCAAAATTTTGGTATAACAATACTATAATCAATGTATTACGAGACGGGAAATATGGACGGGATAGGAAGTGGGTAGTTTACGTGCTTTGTTGTGAATTGTGGCGTAGACTAAAGATTATCCACAAATGTGTGACGATAGCGTGGTAATGAAACTCCATTGTGCGAAGCGACCGGTATATGTGACTCAGCGCTGGACAACTATGTTTTTGTACTACAGTTTTCCTGGTTGTGCCTGCCAGACTGGGGCCGTACCGGCTAACGCATCGAACTTCGGAAAGTCTACCGGGCTTCAAATTAAAACAGATAAATCGAGACCCAATCGGGCCAAAATGGCGAACCTCAATTCATGATGTCACACAAACATCGATATCTTCTAATTAACTTCGGCGAATAGTACTATTCGAATCTCCTTACTTAGATTTATCTGTTTTATGTTGAAGCTCGGCAGACCCGCCGAAGTTCGAATAGTTAGCCGGTACGGCCCCAGCTTTGGATATTAAACCCGTCGATCATATAAACCCTAGATACACAATCCCATACTAAATGTGTTCGAAAAAGTGATTCTAACGGTGCTATACAGTTGTAGTCTACGCATTAGGTACACCGAAGGGTTATATTATAATATAATATTGTAATAATTTTACATGTTTATCTTTAAATTCATAGTGAAATTAGTGTACGCTCAATATTTCCTGAAAATATGATATTCCATCTTTTTGCAGAAATTCACAGAACATTTAGGCATCGTTACGCCCGAGCGGTCTATTCTACTGCTGAGATCGATCTAATGCTCACTTTGTGCGTTTACGCTACATCTAGGGTTTATATGATCGAAGATTAAACCTCATAAACATCGTCTTATTTTCTTTGTCTCTGTTCTGTGGTCTTATTACTTAATATTACATGCTTGATTTTTTCCCAAAATGATAGTGTGTGTGGTTTACATATTTATATGGGATACTTTTGTCCATAAAATACAGTACGTACAATACCAGTTGTGACTATCCCTATCATTTTAACGTGATGATATAAATACACTCGAAACGTACATTCTGAATTGGTGGAAGCATTTTTGAAATCGGATAATTTTTTTATGTGGTCCTAAATTCCTAACTTTACAAGCCCTCACTTTCACTGTGTATTTAGGTAATGAAACAAAGTACCTCAAAGTACAACATCTCTAGTAATCATTTTACTATCAATGGCATAGCGTATACCAGAAATTATTTCCAGAAGAGATTTGCACTTTAGATACTTCTGCTTAATTTTAATTTTATTTTTCCAGCTGTGAGCCGAATCAGCAAAGGCGAGTGCCCTGGGTCTGATGGAATCCGTCTCTCCTGAACTTCTTCCCCTCTCGCTTTCGACATATGAAGATTTTGACATCGCTTTGTACCGGTCTAGTTAAGTTTTTAAATGTTTTAGTTTAACGCACATCTCAGTTTCTAATTTGTTAAGATTTATTTTAATTTCAGGTAAAAAAATATTTTATGAAGCTTAGTCGCTTGTTAATCCACTTTTCAAAGAAGCTGTGATGTTTTAATATAATAGCTTTATAGAGAGTCTGTTTTTGTAATAGCTAGATTATGTTATCATAGCGCTTTGTTTCTAGGTTAATGTTTGATAATATACTTTTCTACATTTACTCGCAGATTTTAATTATCACTAACTGACGACGATTAGGAAAATGTAAAGAGTTGCAGTTCGAATACTGAATACCGTACCTAGCACGAACATCTATCGAGAAAAAAACGCGCGTAAAAGTACTCTTTAGAGTAATTCTCTATGGGAAATCTCATTTCGCTTTTCGGCGGTAGATGGCGCTGTACAAATTTCCCATACAAAATTATTACTCTATTGAATGTTTTTACGCGCGTGATTTTTTTAATTCGTACTATGGGTACCGTTCTAAAATCGAAACGTTTGTTTACTCCATTAGTATAAATTAGTCTATGGTTTACTCGCACTTTTAAATCTTTAACTTTGAAAATAACTTTAAAAACCTAGGATGCCAATTCAAAATGTTTTTAAATAACCGAAATGACAAAATTTCAGCACAGGGTAAATAAAATTATGGTTTTGGTTTTAATGTTTAAAATAGCGAGCTCTAGCTCCTGTTCGTAACCGGTTGCGTTAAGATTTCTAGATGCAAACAAATATTATTTGTTGAGATTATAGTAACTACTAGATAGATTATTTGCCTGTTTACATAGTCGTATAGTGCAGTTCGTTGGTGTTGATTGACCTAAATATCACGATAAAGGAGGAGACTGCTTGACGCTTCGTAATCACTCTTCATAATAACAATATAAAAATTTTACCTTACAATAAAATTTGTATTATGTTTCCTCCTGACGTCCGAAGTCCATTATGAGTACATCGCCTTCTTTCCGTTCATTTTGCTTCAAATCTCTAGCTCCGTCACGACGCCAACGCCGTCTCCGACCGCAGCGCCCCCTTTCGCCTTGTTCTGTCAAACTTACTCACCACGAACAAGCCGCCATTTTGACATTGTTTGGCTCATAATGATATATGATGTTGAGCACCAGGAAGACATTATGTGGACTTCGGACGTCAGGAGGAAACATAATACAAATTTTATTGTAAGGTAAAATTTTTATATTATGTGTTCCGTTAGACGTCCGAAGTCCATTATGAGAGAGCTGTTTGTTATCTCCTGGTGGCTTGTTAGTAAGTGATTAACGCAACAATGTGATTTGATTCTAAAATAATCAAGAATTATTTACTTGTCTATTTTGAATTTAAACTATATTTTACAAATACCTTCTTGGTATTCTTATGTAAAATTTATATATTGAATATAACAAATTATGAAATTATTTAATCAGTGGAAAAAAGTTGAGAGAGAGATCGATCCTCAATTTCGTTACAATTATTAACATTATTAGACTCAATTTGTCTGTGATAAAATTTTCTAAATGTTTGCTCATGCTGCCAATTTGCTTTGGCTAAAATGTCATTAATTGGGTAATTTTCTATCCAATTTAAAGATGCTACAGCGGCTCGAAAACTTCCAGCCGAAGCCTGCACTCCTGCATCTGATAGGAGTCGCTTTAACCAATTTCCGATCACAGTACGGGTTGCTGGCCTAGGAGGACCTCTCGTTATTAAAAATAAGTTAGTAACCGAGCCTCGGATATCTTTGGTAAGATTTTTCAATGTTCTTAGCCATCTCACTGGGTCAATATTTCTGTCAGGGGATGTCAGTAAAGTCCAATTTGACTGCTGATAATTGATAGAGTCTGTTTTTGAACCAAAAGCAGGTATTAAAGTTATTGAATTCCCATTATCTATAAAATGGTTATCATCACAGTGTAATAGAGTTAGGTCATGTACTCTTCTGCCTGACGCTAGCAAGAGAATAGCCGCGACGCGCCTAGATACATCATAAATACTATCAGAATTGGGAGACTCATTTTTTAGGAATCTTATGAGTATTCGGGCATCCCAAATAGGAGCTTTAGGCGGAACCGGTTTGGATAAAGATATAGCTTTGAGAATGTGCTTAATTATGTGACTAGAAGAAATTTTTGTAACTGAAGAAGTTTCACAAATTGAGGCAATAACAGACTTGTGAACAAGAATTGTACGGTAAGCTAAATGTTCAACTAAATGTAGATAAGCTAAAAACCTAGCTACATCCTCAGGGCGAGGTAAGCATGGATCTATATCCTTATCGCGACACCAAACAGACCACTTATTCCATATAGGGACATAAGTCCTCATGGTTGATGATCTCCAACAGGATGTAAGGAGCCTCTTTTCTGTATCAGACCATTTTTCAGTTATTGACTCCCACCCAAAACTAGCCAAGCTTCCAAACGTAGATTGCTGATGCCTGGTGGAGGCCGACCTGTCACTGTATCTATCAGACACTGTTTCAGATTCCTTATCTTCTGAGGACGGGACAGAGATCGGTTTTTTAAGTCGGTTCTCCAAAAGGGCCTCTTCCACTTGGGTGCTATTATTACGAAAAGTCCTTGGGCCGAGTTCAGGTGGCTGAGCACACGAGGAATTAGGCTCGGTGGTGGAAAAATCCAGGCCAGATCGTAGTGCCAGGCCCTGCTGAAGGCGTCGTGAAAGGATGCGTTCGAGTCTGATAAGTCTAGCGTAGCATAGTTTGGTACGACGTGAGCAATCTGAGAGGCGAATAAGTCGATGTCTGGAACTCCCCATTTTTGAAAGATTACTGATGTTGCTTTTTCTTGTAGAGACCATTCTGCCCTGGTTTGACTTCTTGACAGGTGATCGGCTTCGGTGTTGTAAATTCCTGGAAGATGATGAGGGACTAATACGGCATTCAGACTGTCTACTAGGGCCAGGAGGTCCTTCGTTAGATTCAAAAGCCTGCAAGATTTTGTCCCGCCCTCGTTCTTTATGTAGGACACTACTGTCTTGTTGTCCGTCTGAAGTACTATTTTCGAGTTCTTTAGAATGGAGGCGTGAGCTGAGATGGCCGCGATCACGGCATACATTTCCTTCATGTTGCAATGCCAAGCTTTTTGATGACACTTCCACGACCCTTGTAAACTGTTGTTGTTCACTAGAGCACCCCATTGAATATCTGACGCGTCTGTTATTACATAGTTTGTAGTCTTCTTCATCAGATGAATTGGAGTCTTTAAATGTAGGTTTTCCAACCACCATTTCAATTCTGTAATTACCTCTATGGTTAACCGGCTGGACTTCTGCTCTGTGAGTCGCAACTGGTTGCTGTGAAGCTGCAATGTTCGGCAATGCAACCTTCCCCGGTGGGTGATGAAGGAAACAAAGTTGAAATGTCCTAAGAGGCGTTGCGCCTGTTTGAGGGACCAACTGCCTGCAGCAAGTCGAGCCAATAAGAACTGGCGGATCTTCGCCACTTTTTCGGGAGGAAGAGACTTGGTGTTGAATTGAGTATCCCATCTTATCCCTAGAAAATCGATCAATTGTGTGGGTTTGACGATCGACTTTTCTTTGTTGACTGTCCAGCCTAAGTGTCTCAAGAGTTTGATGGCTGTCGCTACGTGCATACTTAAAACTTCTCTTTTCTGGTGAACTATTAAAAAATCGTCGAGGTAAACTACTAGACGCATTCCTCGTTTTCGAAGCACTTCTGCTATCCAATTTGTTACAGATGCGAACAATCGGGGAGCCGCAGCGAGTCCAAACGGTAGGCATGTCATTTGAAAGAGTTGACCCTCGAAACTGATTCGGAGATAAGGTCGATGCTCTTGACTTATTGGCAGGTGATAGTATGCCTGACTGAGGTCTAATTTTACCATCCAGTCGCCTGGTTGAAGAAAATCGTGCATGTGATGGTGATTGAACAGATGAAATGGTTTGGGATCCATAAACTGATTTAGAGCTTTTAAATTTAAAATCACTCTGTTTTTTCTGTTTGACTTCACTACAAGGAACATCGGAGAAATGAAAGATGGAGTTAAAGGGGCTGATTCCAATACACTGCTCTGAATAAGTAACTGAATTTCTGCAGACATTGTTTGAGAGACCGGAGTGTGATATTTTTTCAAAAAGTCTGGGGTTGGTAACACCAGAGGAGGTTGGTTGTTGAAAGGGATTCGAGTGCCTGTTATCATTTTCAGAATAGATTTCGGAGGATTCAGATGCAACCAGTTGTTGCGATAAAGTTTCAGACAACCCCCCGAAAAGGTGTCCGAGTCATTTTCTCTTACCGCTGTTGTTATTTGGCCTTCTGCCGCTTTTATCCTTCCTCCCCCCCCTTCTCTTTGTTGAATAGTCTTCACCCATTCTTTGTGATTTGGTATTTTCATTTTTATCATTTCGCTTTTTAGTAGCTATGAATCGAAATGGCTTATTTTCAAAAGTCATGGAATGCTGAGGAGATTTAGGACGTGGTCGTTTCATATTATTACTATTAACTTTTTCTAATTTATCTATTCCACCAATTTTTTGTAAGTAAGAAGACAATTGTTGAGGATTAAACATGTATTCAGATGAGGGGGGGATCTTATCTAAATCTTCCCGAACATATTTATCTTTCATGGATTTAACTAAAGAGCGGCGTCTTAGTTCAAGAGCTTCTGCCCGCTTCCCACAAATAATTTGCAGAATATCATGAGAAACTGTTTTATATGAAGAGCTATTTCCAAATAACTCTTTACACTTTGTATAGAGTGTTAGAGGTGAGAGTTGCAAGTTAGGAGTGGCTGACCAATCTATCAGAGTTTGTAAGGCTGAATTTACTGCTTCATTTTGAGCAAGGAACGCATTTGATAAGGCAGCAAAACTACGTTCCATTTGAAACCATCTTACAGGAGAGTATGGGTCTTCGAAACGACGCATTTCTTCGTTTACTTTAGATTCGGTAAAGCCTGGGGTAGCAAGGTATTTCTTTTGAACATCTGTATATCGAACCGAATTCCAATCAGGAGAATCAAATCTTTGCATAGAAGTAATTTTAGCTAAACGTTCTGGAATCGCTCTAGTTACAACAGGTTCTTTTATCGACACCTCTAATTCAGCGATATCTCCGCTATTCATTGTTTCCGCTGTGGCAGGAGGTCTTAAAAAACAATCGTTTTCACTAGATTTAGAGGTTATCTTACTATCACTTTGATTTTCCAGACTGGGATTTGTTCTTGACACTAACGTTGTATAATTCGACAGTAAAACATTATTTACATGACTCACCAGCTGTTGTGATAGTAAATCAAACTTTCGTTCCAATTCTGAAGCGTCCGTCACATGGCCGCCCGACATTTTTTGTCTTTTAGAAGGCGGCGGTCTGTTCTCCTTCTGTGATGAATCCGAGGAAGAACTACTCGGTGATGATGAAGAACACGATTTTCTCCCGATTTCATTCGAATTTCTTGATTGCACATCACGTAAATCACGCTGATCGCTCATAATGAAAAAAAAAAACACAACCTCCAAATTTCCACCACACACTGCACTTGGTAACGGAGCTAGTCCTTTACTGCAATTTATTGAAAATAATCACTCTTTTATGTTTGTGAATAAAATAGTGAACTCAAATCATGAATTTTTTACTTCAATCTCAAAAATTCTAATTTTTATAACGGAAGTCGTTTAGAACGGATTGAAAAACGACGCAACAATGTCAAAATGGCGGCTTGTTCGTGGTGAGTAAGTTTGACAGAACAAGGCGAAAGGGGGCGCTGCGGTCGGAGACGGCGTTGGCGTCGTGACGGAGCTAGAGATTTGAAGCAAAATGAACGGAAAGAAGGCGATGTACTCATAATGGACTTCGGACGTCTAACGGAACACATAATATATTATTATGAAGAGCGTATTTATTCGTTTATATGGCATTTCTTTTTATGGGGATAAGTTGCACACCTTCTTTTTAGTTCTTGGCACATTTTTTTTAAATTTTACTCCATTGTATCCATCAATTTGAGAAAATTTGACAATAGTTAATGATAATATAAACAAAGGATAATAGAAAAAAACTGGGTAGTAAAGTAGACATCGAGGCAAAATCGATCCCTGTATTATTTGTATCTAATGTGAAAAATATTAGAAAAGTATTCACTAATTCAGAAAATATAACATAGCAACTAATTCTCAATAGATTTAAAGAATTCATATTTTAATATACTATACAGTAAAGGCCAAGAGTGACTTTGAGGTACTTCTTTTACCAAGTTAATAAGTACATACAGCTTTTCTCTAGCGTAGAAAATGGGTTTTTATGTAAAGAAAAATAAGCAATACCTACTTTACAAAGTCTTTATTACCATTCAAGATGACAATGTTAATAAAAAAATTACACAAATTGTCTATCAAAACTACGTACTTTGTACATACAAAATAAATAAAAAATAATGAGTTGGCAGAACTATAACCATTATTAAAACTTACAGGTACATTAACTTAAAATTTTGAATTTTAGGAACTGTTACCAAACTTTCGTGATCAAATAGAATTAAATTGAATAGCTATAAAGCTATAGCTATTAGCTTTAAAAGACTATAGTTTAAACTAGTTTCAATTAATAATGAAAGAGCCGATTTTATACAACATGTTACAAAAATACCCCTAATGAATTATTCAGTTTGATGGTCCCTATCTACCATATTCGGCATTAGGGGTATTTTTGTAACACGTTGTACAATACTCACGCAAAAATATATTAACCGTGTAAATACTGAATTTATTAAAAATCCAAGCTTATGGTCCCCTCGCAAAATATCAATTGTTATTTGTGGTTTTTGTCGACGAAAAACAAAAACGGCCGTTTTTAGCTTTATTCACCACCAAAACTGCAAATAATTATTTGTCACTGAGATTGTTGTGTGTTTATGAATTAATATTTTGCGAGAAGACTATAATTGGATTTTTAATAAATTGTGTATTTACACGGTAATTTTTTTTGCGGGAGTGGCGCTAGCGCTATTTTTGCATATAAAGTTGCCTTCTTAATAATTTCTAGGCTATTTTAAACAAGTTTTGGTATCGAATTTATAATAACTTTATAGAATTGTTTCACAAACACTCGTACGTTTTTACGTACTACTGCAAATAACTAAATACAAACTTTAATAAACATTTTATGGAATAAAAAAATGCGGTGCATTCTTATTAATTACGTTATTACATAATCGAGCATCTATGTCACAGAATATTATTTTAAACATTGCTATCTTTTAAATTCCATTCCAACTGGGACTTAAAAATATATTTGTATTATTAAACTTTTCATTGATTGATTATATAATTGATTATATAATCTAATTAATAAACTGTACTTCAATCAAGCAAAAACTTACAGTTACTAGATACTTAACATTCAAGGTTTTAAGGGACTTTTAAGTTTTGAACGCATAGCTATAAAGTTATTAATTTATCAGCATGCAGTGTACGATGCCATTCTTTGGTAAGTTCGCGTGGGAAACTTTCTATTCTGTGTATATTTTATAAAATCCATACAATAATTTGTCGAAATCAAATGGTACCCATAGCACAGAAGAATCGAATTCGTATTGAGCACAAAATATGTAAAATGTATTGGAAATAAAAGTGTATGGAATTGGAAATCTTAATTTATGGAGATTTTGGAATTTAACATTTGTTGTCAACACAAACTGGATTTCCACTTCACATTTTTTTGTGCTAAAGTACAGTGCCACCATACATTAATATCCGTAAAGATTTTCATTAACTAAAATTTACATTTTGTGCTCAATACGATTCCGAAACGTTACTGATTGAGAATTTCTATTTTCTTTTTTTGTATAGGTTTAAATATTAAGTGTCAACAGGAGAATTAAGTCAGTTCAAAATATAGATCCGTCTCTGCACTACATATTTCCACGAAGTGCAGTGAGGACGTCGTTATCTCTTGTTGATGTTTAAAGTTCAAACTTAGTATATATAATATAATTATACCTAACATTAGTATAATTTACGCAAATATGCGTTTTGAAATATAGGTAATTTCAATTACTATGTGTGTGTTTATATTGCGCAACTTAGTAAAATACATTTTTGATGAGGCGGAATTTTGTTCTAAAACTTACCCAACCAAGACATTATATAAATGTGGATAGAAAAAGTAAATAAAATTACATATAAATTTTCTTTTATAAAGAGCTACAGAATATAAATTATTTTATCTATACCCATGCTCCAAATCCTATATAAAAGGTTCTAAAACAGTTAGCTTACTGACAACATTATAACAACCAGTGTCATAGTAACAATAATATCATCTGAACTTATAGTGGCTGGCAGCTAGCGGCGCCCCCCTGCGCGCGCCGCCGGAGTTGTATTATGAAATTCAGTACAACATAATAACACTCTTTTGCATGATATTATGAAGGCGGCGCGCGCGGGGTGGTGGCGGCTTCACGCCCGCGCCCAGCCACTCGGGAGGATGTTATGGTTACTATGACACTGGTTGTTTTGATGTTTTAAGCTACTGTTTCAAATCCTTTTATAGAGGATTCATATCATGGGTGTAGATAAAGTATTGTATGCAACTGTACATAATTAGGTATTAAAACACTCATGTGATATACCCACATTCGTGTGTTAATACCCCTCATTATACTACAGTTGCATAAATAATTATTTTGATATTTTTAGAAAAATATTATTAAGTTTTTTGAGACGGCGTTATACAATCCATTCTAGGATCGAATAACGACTTAAGACTACGTCTTGTTTAGTATCATTGTTGTAAATAGAAAGAATATTTTTTGTTGTTTGTTGTAAGTAAAGTAATGGTAGCCATTTCGTGAAGTTAGGTACCAACTGTAACTCATGGCCCCGCCTGTCAACATTCACCGAGGCTTGTGATCGCGTAATCTGGAAATAGTAAAGAAAGCGAATTAGTAACTTAAGTTAAGAAGAAACAATAATAGTTTTCAAAATAAACTTATATTAAGTAGTAGAGTATATAAGAAATAGCGACGAAGTGAGATATTTTCTTTATACTAAGCTACTTCCTTATAGGTACTTTGTACAAACTTTCAAGTTAAAATATTGGAAATGTATTTACTGAATTCTATAGTGAATGTTTACATATTATGCATTGCTTGACAAGGTAGATCTGTCAAGTTACTTACACGTGCTTTCGCGACACGACACAGCCTCTAGTTCGCATAACGTCGCGAAAGTCCTCGCCGTACCCGCTGCGTTGAGCGCGCATACTGGGCCGGCAGGCGGTGAGGCGCAGTGCCCTGCGCACAGAGGCGGCGGCACTCCTTCCCGCACCTTCAGCTCCGTGGGCGTGCGAGGGTCGAGGCCTTCTTCAACCACCTCATAATCGTAGCCGACCCGAGCCGGTAAAGGCGGCAGGGTGGCTGACTGTGCCCTTTGCCACGCTGAGGAAAATAAAAGAAAAACTTAGAATTTATGTCATTATCTTGATGTTCTATTGTTTGTTTGAGATAATGGGGTAAGTGATACACGAAAAGAAGATAGTAACGCTTTAATTAAACTTAATATAAACATAAACGTAGAATTATACTATTCGGTGAAACTAATAACACAAATATTACACCTTATAAAAACAAGCTCGCACGCCTCTCCTGTCATTGTTTTACGATAAACTTATGTAAATAATGGGCACATAAACGTACAATTTATTCCTCGATTTATTCCATTAAGTATTGTTTTGACTCGGCCCAAGATTATTGGGTGACTCGCGACCTCTTTTAATCTAATCAGTATTATTTATTTTCCTAAAATTTTCCTGTGATCTCATCCTTATTACGCATTTGATTGACATGACATGTGCGATAGTGTAAAGTTTGTAAACAATGTAGCATCCACGCCCTTCTCATTGCGAATGTTATCATGTAGGTACCTAATAAGACATTGAAAATACAGGGAGTACAAATACGTTGAGGTACTGGGGAGCGAATGACACTGGAGCGAAATGGTAATTCCCAGTCACCACTGGCGTCGTTCCCACTGGTAACGAATGTGAAAAAATACCACCACTGGTGACAAATTGAATAGAAATATCCCACTTGTTACCAGTGGTGACAAATGAAATAAAAAAATCCCAGTTGTCGCTAGTGTTTGTTTGTTGCCGCCATTTAAAGGAAATAAACAAAATTCTAGGTTAACAAACCTATTGAAGCAAAACAATGGAGTCGAATGACACTGGAGCGACGAATTTTTTGGCGAAAATAATTTGCTGATAATGAAACTCAAAGGCATGTTGAAAAGGGTAAAATTAGACTAAGGATTTTTTTATGTTTTTTTTATTTTGTAATAATAATAACAATAGGTACTATGTTCACTTAATCACGATAGTTTGATTACCTATGAATATTTATTGACATTATATTTTATTAAAAATAGATAACTCGTAGGAAGGTACAGACAACGGCACATCAGACGTAAAATGTTTACCTTGAGAACGCCTTTATGCCCTACGTAATAAAAGTTGTTTTTGCAGTACAACTGTTACATGATGTGCTGTCGTACATAACATAAAGTTAAAATTTTTTGCTTATTGTCAACAAAACAAACGAAAAAGATCGAGCAGGTAAATAGGTAAAAAAATATTACAATGTGTAATACTTACAGGATTTTACCGACTAGATCGAGTTCGAGTTCGAATCGAAAAAATGTCAGAACAGTACAATGGAAACCATGGTAACCGTATCCAAAGTACCAAGAACTTTATAATCATAAAATTCTTGCAATGTACCAAAATAAAAGATTTTTGACGTTAATTCGATTCTGATGTGAACCTGGATAGTATTGTGCAAACAATTATTTTATTCGTTTCGTTTTCGTAGCACTACGAGCAACTACGATAGATCTACGACAGATTATTTTGCAATCGACAATTGCTACGATAGCAATGCTTGCCAGATTGCAAAAATAAATAGTTTTGAGTTTTTTGGTTTGACGTTATCAATCGCGTTTTTATATTTTATCAATAATTTAAATGTTTTCTGGTATAATAATATATAATACCATAAATGTATTTTTTTAAATTTCAGAACTATTTGAGTAAAGTGACTACGTAACTAAACGTTGTTTGCAATTATTTTTGGAAAGTGTGTATCAACCATTGCTGGGGAAATAATAATACACTTATATTCTTGTAAAAGGCAAAATCTATGATGAAATATTGTTAATAATGGTAGTACGGTATTTTATATTAATGTCAGATATTCGAGGCATCGACATCGAGTACAGTGAGTATTGTTATCGCTGTTGCCGAATTAGAGTTCTAAAATTAGTACAATTAGTAATATCTATGTATGTTATTTCAAGTCAAGAGATACGCCTCAGAATTTGCACATCACTCGAGGGTCAACTAACTTGATAAATGATGTTACTATGGACAATTGGACAAGATTCAAGTAGACAATTATTGTAACATTCATCAAATGAGTTTATTTATTAGGAGTGTGTTTTCATATTGCAATAAAACTGTATCTTCAAAAATATAGTAAACAGAAGCAAGACATACGAGTAGTATAGGAAGACGTAATTTTGATGCTATTTGGCTGTCACTGTCAGTCAGTTCTACCTAAATAATAATAATTAACTTAATAATAATAAATATTACTTCAATACTAATTTAATTATCATCATGGGTATTAACTACGTGAGCATGGACTAAGAATGTAGAAACACCTTTTTTACTAATGAACAATGATGTATTTATAGTGTCGGTTACAGGTCTTCTAATGACATTTTATTACAGCTAAAACAAACTGACATTTAGCTTAAAGTGCATAAATGCTCTATGGCGACCAGCCAGTTTCCAACAATAGGATAAGACCAAGTATTAGATACTATGATTTTTTTTTACTCATTTGTTTATTATTTACTTACGTTTAGTATACAATTTTTCGTTTGAACAAAATATTATCCCCCTTACTAATAAAGGATGTATAAGTTACACAGTGTTTTGTCCCTTTCTTTTTAATGTACAAACTTAAATAGTTTGACAGAGAGTCACCAGTGTGTAACTTATACATCTGCTATACAATCTTTATTAGTAAGGGGGTAAGTTTATACATACAAGAACATATTATCTATCAAATTATTAATATAAGCAATTTATTTATTTAAAACACCATAACTCTACTATTAAGACTATTAAGTCGTCGAAATCTGTAATATAAAAAATTGAGTTAAGTATGTAGCTCCAGTTCTACTTTTTTTTATAAAAGACGGTAGTTGCTGCAACTTGAAGAAAAAGAGGACTTTGAAAATAAGGCTTTATATCGATTCTTTATAACCTCAACGAAGGAGTTTTTGGCGCCATTTTCTCGAGTTCGGTTTGGTGTCTATTTTAATTATTTTCGAATTGGTTCATAGTGGATATTGTGTTTTAAAATTGGTGCAGTTATCTACGCAACTGAACAATATGTGGGATAATTGAAATAGGCACGATCTTGGTTGTGTGAAGCTGAGACTTTTATTGAAGTGGTGGCTTCCTCGGCAGAACTAACCGAGTAAACTGTCTTGATATACTTGGTGCCAAATGCTCCAAGCAGCATTGGAATGCGATGCACCCGCATTCGAATGAAAAATTAAACAATCTACCACTGAACTATTTAACACTTGACACTGGCAAAAATTACTTCCAAGAGGAAAGTAGATTGCCATAACAAAAAAAGAAGAAGAACCTCAACGAAAAAGAAAAATATGTCAATAGGTTTCTTAGTATGTTCTTTATTTTATTATCATTGCTTATTCCCAAAGTTCATCGATAATGCGCCGTGAACTGCGCAATAGTTGTGGCGATACCACAATATATATGTGATACTATTATTTTTTATCATCTATTGCGCGTCATCGCTGCCTAGTTGCCCTCAATTCAAGAAGCACCGAATATGATGTGATGAGTATTCTGAGTCAGCCCAGGATATAACGATATCGTATGGTTCCCACGCCTCAAATTGATGATAATTGTGTAACGTTAAAATATTGTAACTGATGTAGGTATGATGTATTAATTATAAGTATAAGTTTTGTCGCTTTAATTTTAGGATGCAAATGTTACGTATTTTATGGATCCGATATTAAAAATGTATTAAACTGCATAATATGAACTAATAAGAGTGAATCACGTTCACGATGTTGTTTCATTACAAATTAGATAATAACAATATATTTACCTACTTTTAACCGACTTCAAAAAAAAGGAGAAGGTTATCTATTCGTCTCGTATGTATTTTTTTATAAGTTATGAAATTAATTTGTGGTATCTTTCTTCGCACACGGTATATCCGATGATTTTTGACAGAGCGAGCGCGAAGCGTCTCCGTTTCAACTTCGGAAAAAATGCTTTGGTATGTTTGTCCCGCTGTCCGTCTATTCTCCTCTCTTTTAATTTTCTCATTTTATAAATTTCTCAACCGATTCAGTTTTGTATGAAAAAATGTAATTGGCATTTATTTTGAATTGGTTTAGTATTTTGTAACTTTTATTTAATAGAAACCTAGACAAATACTGTCTTAATACGAATAACATCACAAGACGAGTTAATTATGCTTAAATTGCAAATCATTTTGGTATTACGTTTGTATGGGAAGGTCACTGTTCGCCGGACTCTTAACGCAAGATCTCCATGGATTTATAACAGATAACATTATAGAATACTTTGCATATTAGAGGTAATGTAAGATGTATTAGGTATGTACCCGCTATATACAAGGAAGTTCGCGTTTTAGTTTTACCCTAACAAGGTTTACTCAACCCCATAGCCAGCACATAAGGTGCTCATTCAGGATAATTAGGGCGGTTGAGTGCGGCCGATCTCCATAAATAAAGGCCCTAAATGGCTAACAGCAATTGCATTGCACTATATTTAGAGTCCTAGCTGAGTATCGTAAAGTGTAATCGATCTTAGAACTAACTAAACATAGTGCAAGATGCAGTTGCGCAGGCGCTGACGTCCGCGTGTCTACGTGCGCGCGGTTACTCATGCCTATTAATACTCGGTGGGCGTGTGGAGATAACCCATGGTTCAACATGCCAAATGATCTATGGCAGCGCTGTGTGCTATGCGCATGAGTGGTTTTTGATTTCATTTTATTTGATGTTTTTGAAATGTTACTGTTTTATGACCTCACTTATTAAAAACCGGCCAAGTGCATGTCGGGCCACGCGCAGTATAGGGTTAGGTTTATTTATTTATTCAAATAAACAACTACCTTATACCATTGGTAATGGTGCCTATAAACTTATATTTACTTATGTTTTACAAACCTAATGACTAGATCTAAGTATAACATCTAACTATTTAAGGAAAAAAAGGGATTTGTTGCACAAAAAAATCATCCGTGCCATAAACAACATTGCACCGGATGTATCTCGCAAACCATATTTTGAATTAATTAATATTATGCCAGTTCCATGGCTCTATTATATGGGAGGTAGAAAATATATTAAACAAAATGGGCACTTGTTTATGCGCATAAAAGATGCAACACATAGAAACTTAAGAAATGTAAATAAACTTATTCATAATACCGTGCCAGAAACAAAGCGCTTCCATAAAAACATGTATAAAAATTTTATTATTCGATTTTCAATAAAATACCTAATGACATAAAACAATTACAATTTAATATTTTTTGTGTTTCATTAAGAAAATGGCTGATTGATAAGACATTTTATTCTATAAAAGAATTTTAAAATTAAAACCATAGTTTTTTATTTTATATTTGACAACATCACATACATTGCTCCGATTCCAAAGTACAGTAATGTACTTGTGTTATGGAAATCAGCGACAACGCTTGTATCACAAACACCCAGACCTGAGCCAATATAGAAAAAATCGTTTTCTAAATTGACCCAACCGGTGATCGAACCCGGGACCTCAGAGATGGCGACACCTTGAAAACCGGTGTACAAAGCCATTTGACCACGGAGGTAGTTGAAGAGAGTTGTCTGTTGTGTTAAATGTGGTTTTTGTTGTATCATTCTTAGTAATAAATTACCAGATTGCATGCTCTTACTATACGGCAAAACAGGCTTAAGACTCTTTTTTCCTAATTATATAAACAACACCACATTTAAATATCATCTATTAAAACAATAAATATATATCAACTTTGACTATTTTACATAATATTATTATGTAAAAAAAATAAAATAATAATAATAATATTGTAAATATTAACTTGTAGTTCAAAGTATTTGAATTGAATCAACAGACTGTAAAAAAAAAGATAATATGACGTAGGTATTACAAAAAAAACTGATTAAAATATACAAAGAGTAGAGGTCGGGTTATCTCTTACTTAACACTATTAAAAATCTTGTAAACAAAAACTTACTTGTGCGGTCGTCGTTAAATGTAGCTGAATGCTTAAGAACATTGTTACACTAATTGTGTTCATAAAGTAAGTTTGGAACATACTGAGCTACAGATATTGTTACTGTGACAAAGTACTCAAATGTTTAGTTACTTCCGAGGCAGACTACCATTATTCTATTCTAGTATTAAGTACCATGTGCCATGCGTTCTTGATACACTATATTGTGGTTGTAAAAGTGAGACATCTATAGTGTATCACCATCTCCCTTTCACTTCAGCTAACAGTATCATATGATGAACTTATCATTAAATTTGTTTTATATAATTCTATGAAGTTGATTGCATAGGAGAATGTGCTATTGTGCTAAAGATCAATATCATGGTAACGAAGTTTGCCGTATATCTAACTATAAGGTCAAAGATTTTGTTATATAGTGTAAAAATATGTTACTTACAAGTATTTTATTTTTAAGTGTAATGTTAATAAGTAACTAATGTCTCATAATCATAAATCAGCAGTAATGATTACATATAGAGTGCATAAATCTTAAGAAGTAATATTGTTTGATGACTCCATTTATTGAGAATGCAACATGGTATGAATGATAAACATTACTAACCCGTGACTAGATGTTATTATTTATTTATTCTGTGCTTAAGGTTGCTATGCTACAATCTTTCCATCAAAACTATTATTTATTTGGATTGGAAGACATCAAGAATTTTAAATTAATTCTTTGGAAGACATTGAAACTCATAAATAAGTAGTAGAGATTTCAGGGGAAGCGAGTTATATATCGGCGGCATAAACGAATAAAGCCGTCAAGTTTTTTTCTTAGTTAAGTTTTTTTTGTCTACCCAACTATGTGCAACATTATGTTGCAACATGTTTACACATAGTAGTGTTGTAGAAATGACAGTAATTTTTCTGTTTATTGGCTCGGACTGTAAAGTTGTACTTTTGATATTACAGTTTTATTTGTTTTGGCCGTCGATTCATTAGTAACATTGAATTTGAAAAATTTATACAAATTTAGCCGTCTATAAAGAATGGGATTAGAAATGGCATCGTTCGTATTCACTTGTCGCTTGCACACTAAACGCCATACATCGATCTCTCAGTCACACTCGCTGTGGTAAACGCGGTGAGCCGCCATTTTCAATCCCATTCTTTATTTGCGCGAGTTGTAACATTGTGTTTAAAAGTATTGCCTACTTCTCAGTATTTATGAGTCAAAATCAGAAATAGGCAATGATTTCTTTATTGTATAATACACAATAATTTTCCACAACACTTTTCAATGAATCGAAAAATTGAGCAAAATTTTCAAATCACATCGAATTTTCAACTCACCAACAACAAAAATGATACACAAAACAATCTTCTCGCAAAGCATTTCCAAATTGTTGAATCCGTACAAACACAAACAACACTCACTAAAAGCAACAGAAATTTAAAGAAATCCTCTTAATGTTCCGATGTATTTCTTGATTATTTAATTGTGTGGTGAAAAACGAGTAGATGATTGTGGTGTTATCGGTTCACTGGTGCATTGTGAGTTCTGCCGGGAGGGGATGGGTGATAACCTCTTTGGTCACTTTGATAGCGACTACGACTTTCAAATGAGACCACCTATTCTTTCTCTGAAGATAATTAAGCTTTTTATTTCTAATTCCAATCAATTAAATAATTACCATTAAGCAGTGGTAGGGAGTGATAAAAATATTGGTTTGCTCATGGTTTGCTGTTTTTCAGGCTTAATAAGTTTTCACGATACAAATAGATCTTTGATAACTGTGTCTAATCAGATTTATGAAAAGTAAAAACGAGTCATTTCATATTTCCAAGCCTGTATACTCGTACTTACATGTTGCATGTTACTTGTACTGAAAAGTCAGAATTATGCAAAACTTCCATGTGCTCCGCAAATTTAATGCTCTTATCACCCGTATTCACAAACATTACTATGAGGTCTCACAGTGGTCGCAGACGCACAGCGTCCCTACTACCAATCACACGTAACACGTTAAACAAACTAACCAATCACAGAGCTCTACTTCAACGCAGTGCGTTCGCATAGGCATAGTATTGTTCTTGAATACGGGCATAGTCACCATATTATTATTATTAGCTATAATTATTTCCATTGTATTAATTGAAGCGTAAAATAAATAATTTATTTATGACTTTTCTGCTAAAACTAGCACTGCCATAAATAAAACTCATAATAGACTTAATGTTTTCCTTAAGAAAACTGTAGAGCTCTAAATAGTAATGCCTAAGTAGCAGGATCTTGGTTTATATAAAACACTTATAAGCAAGGTTGGTTATTTCATAAAGTCAGTTCCCATTGTGCTTTAAATAGTAGAACTATATTATAGGATTCATAGTGTTGATGTAAGTTAAAAATTACAAGACTTTCAAGAGACTGTGATGTAAGTTTATGTCAAAAATACACTAGCCTTCCCAAAAAACGACCCACTATGACCCCATCCTAATAAATTTCGGGCTTACAAGATACCCCCCTACCGCGTAAGAATATTGATATGAAGTTCATGTATAATACATTTAATTCCTATTTTTTTTGTTCTTTTTAACGACGTCCGTAATAACGAGACCAGGTTCATTGCAAAAAACAAGCCATGAACTTCATATCAATATAGTTACATAATACACGGTAGAGCCCCAGCCCTGCACCACTTGTATGACGGCCCAACGTGCCTGTGTCTTTTCAAATGGATTGGTCACCCATCCAATTCCAAACCTTTGCTAAACTTATTTAACATTTTCTTATTCGGTAACTGAACGCGCTAGACACTACAGCCTTATGATGTCTAAAAGCAGATTATGTGAAAATTTATTTTATTTATGTTGACACGCCAATTACGTTTACTGTATTTACAGCATGATCTAAAATCGGTAGGAGGTTTTCCTCCTGTCAGTCTGACAGCCTGTGGAGGCTGTCTTACACAATATAAAAAAAAAACTATACATGACAAATGTTATATAAGACCAATGTCCGGAACCACCTCTGTCTGGAAGGTAATTTGGGAGTAAATATTTGGGGGAATTACAGAAACAATTGTTTGAAAAATTCTGTTCAGTGAAGAAAGGATTAAATAAGAAAAACTTTTGTGCATGAATAGAACAAAGAAACGTATTTTTTCTTCATATTGAATCTTTAATACTTAACTGTAATTATTCATAGTCATAAGATGTTTATGTAATTTTAACTGAAATATTTCAAATCAACCTCAATCTATTTATTTAGCATATTAGCTGCACTTTGCCACATTTTTCGATCACCCTGTGTAATATCAATATAACGAAGGACATAATACATACATATCTATGAATAGTCGTATTTATATAACATTAGTACACTGTGTGGTTTCGTCTAGTACTTACATTTTGCCATAATACTTGTTCGTTCCTTTAGATACTTCAAATACTGAGGAAAAAGAAAATGGTGAAAATTCACGCGCTTTTGTTATTAGGTAAGTTGAATTATAATTATTTAGTTTTGAATTTACAATCAAGTGTAGAGTTATGTCGAAAATTTACTACATTTCAAAATACATCAATGTTATGTTATGTCATCGGTAGCGCGTGTGACGCACCCAGTTTAACTATTAATAATGTTATTTTATAAGGCAAAAGATTAAAAGATTTCTTTGATGATGATTCCATCATCGTCAAAGAAATGTGTGTGTTGAATCTTGTCGTGCGTCGAAAACGCATCGTTTGCTCGAACGTAGAGTTGAGTCGTTCGTGAATGAATCCTTCAATTGAATTAGTTCACTTATACAGTATAACTCCTTCACTTGTTCATTCGAGTCCCAATTACTTCAGTACTTCATTTAGTTAACGTTCAGTGAAGTGTTAACTAACGTAGGAGGTACTATTAGTAGGAGAACTAAGGAGAGTAAAACGGACAGATAGATTACGAACACCGCGTGCGGAAGCGAAACAGTTGCACGCATAGAAATAGAATGTCAAAGAACAACAATGTCAATGAACAAGTGATCCGAAAAACGAAGTGCAAATGTGTGAGTGAAATAGTGTTGTGTACACTACTTAATAATGTTATCGATGACTGTACCTGCTTACGTCTATCTGTGTGGCTTACATAGTGGTGATATTGACATTTAGAATCCAATTTTTCATCTGCGCCATCGACCTACAATACAACTACAACCCGTAGTTGTCGATGGCGCAGGTGGTTGTGCACTCAAAGCTCAGTATCGTAGGATTCGTAGGTAGGTAATTAAAACATTGCGTATAGTTCGAATAATTATTAATGGGTGTGTAATGTATGACATAATATATTTATATGGACAAGCACAAAAATAATATCATACCTACAGTATTAACGTGATTTGACTTACGTACACGTACTTTTTTGTTTGAGTAAATAAGTAAATTGATTTTGATGACGTTAATTTTTCTAATTAGGTCTTTCTTAAATTCTATAATTAGGTAAGTACTAACAGATTTCCACACCTGACGGAGGCAGAGTAGCAGATTTTATCTTATATGTCATTAATGTATACTATCATATTCTGGGATATAAAGGATTATGATTATGACTAGCGACCGCCCGCGACCTTGTCTGCGTGGAAAGTTTTTTGCTATCCCTCGGGAACAATTATTTTTTCGGGATGAAAGGTACCCTATAACCTTTTCTGTACCCCTGACAACGTGTATGTAAAATTTCATGATTATTGGTTCAGTAGTTAAGACATGAAGGCGTAACAAACAAACAAACGGACTTTCGCATTTTCATATTAGTAATTTTACTACTGGCACATCTTAATAAAATAACAAAATACCTAAGCAAATACCCACCAAAAACTAAAATAGGTATTTAACTTTTGCATAGGTACTTAGATATGTACCTACCTAGTCAGTAACAATCTGATTAATGAACTATAAGTAATTTTTTACGATTCGAGTACGTAGGAAAATCAAACCTCAACAATATGTCAGCTAAATTAGCCTTTCATAATATCTAAAAACTTAAACTTACATTTTCTAAAAACAACCGGCGCGGCAAGCGAATTCAATAATCACTGCACGCACAACCGATTACCGAATTTGCTTGCCGCTCCTCCAGTTCCGACCGACCGACAGACGATATGGTCCCTACACTTTGATTATTCATAGTAAATAAATTTGCAAATTTCTCTAAAACGAATGAAGATATCGTGGAAATATATTTTCGGGACGTTTATCGTGATCAAACTGTTAAGAAAATTTGTTTATTTATAATCTGAATACAATTTTCACCAATATTTTAGACTTTACATTACAAAAATAGTATGAACTGGAGGTTCGCATGCTTTTATAAATTTAGATCGCGATATCTTTGTCCCGGTTGCGTTACATGAGCAACGAATGTATTCGTAGCTGTCATAATGAATATGTGACGGCTACAAATACATCAATCCACCGGTATAGGCTCGGATTGATCTGGAATTCGACGATTTAACCAAAACATTACCTCAAAAAGTGGCAGATCTCCGGCCCACATGTTTTTGTAAAAAATTCTGCCGGGGAAGCCGTCACAATCATAACGAAACCTAAAATAAGAACGCATATCATCGGTACATTACTTCTAGGTGGTTTTAGGAAGGAATTATGCAAGTGGCACGGACATTATTTCGTTGTTCAAGCCATAGCGACGTCACATCCGGTAAAATTTTAGAAAAGTATTAAAAATAGTGAGAATCAATAAAACTTGAAAATAACGAAATCAGTTTCTTAAAATGGTCTTTATTTTCAAAAAATAAAAATACATCAAAAATAAATAGTATGGCCAATTGGACTGCCAGTCCTAGTTTATCGATTTTATCGATACTCGTGACGTCATCAGTTAGTCAAGCCCTATCGTAAAACAACATTTTACTGTTTTACGTAAAATAAACTAAATTATTTATTGTACATATAAAATATGACTATATATGGCAAATGAAATTAATAAACTATGTTCCATACTGTTTTCTTCGTCGATAAACGAATAAATGTAGTAAAATTTTGTATTTAAAGAAATGTGTGGCAATATCTTATTTACCTGTGAAAATTGTGATTACTTGGATTGTTTCTTTTTGTGACATCACAATTACATAAAGGACAAGACACCGTGACTCCACGATACCTTTATTAAAAAATTTAATTAAGATTCTCAAATATTTTAAGCAAAATGTGATTGCTCATTTGCAAGACGGGACGCTAGGGGCTCTTACTGTAAAAAAAGTTGGCACACTGTCACTTGATCCTTTGTCTCTTTTTTTCATAGACCGTGTCCGTATAACGATAACTTCTCTTTTCCACGCTCTATTGGTCTTCTTGAGCGCAGCGAAAATTTTTCTAAGTCTATGGTTGCACGGCTCGGCGGCCAGCCGTCGGTCGGAGTTGGAGTCCGCCCGCACTCAATTTGACTTCAACAACTCCTATTGCGCAAATATTAAGGCTTAATTTTACATAAAAGTGACTCAAATGGACTACTGAAGTACTGAGTCAAGTGAACTAGATGAACTAAATGTGTGATATACTTCATCTAGTCCAATAAAATTGAACTTTTTTACACTTCAGTGAAGTATTTTGCGCATGTCTACTCGTACGATCGTAGCCAAGTAGACTACATATTAGCACGACGCCTCAGTGCTACGTTTGTACACTCAGTTTTTTTTAACAGGCTTATTACAGTTTTCACTTACTCACAATTTCAAAAAAAAAGCATTATTTTCATATAAAATCCTTCTTTCTCTATTTTTTATAACTTAATAAAAATCTACGTGTGTCTAGGATTTGTGTTATTTATAAATTATTGTTCTATTTACCGACTTCATTTTATTAAAAAGTTGGGTCAAGATTGTTTACCAAGTAGGTATGACTACCTAGTTTACTTCACTCGGCCTCATATTGTGACATTTACAAATAATTGATACGAGTTTCTCCTGCCCAAAGTTAATAACTATGAGATAAATAAGCAGATTTGCTTAGCATAAAAAAACAAGGCTAACATGCAAATGTTATTTTTATTTTCGCAGCTTTAAACAGCAATTGCTTCGCAGTGTCTGGTTCAGCAAATGAGTTGTTGAAGTAAGGAAAATCTATTATTTTATTCTATATCAATTAACACACTGATTTTAGTACGATTGCGACTTAGCTGTACCTAGGGTTGCCAGATGGGAAGACTAACATGTCGTGTGTACATACATTTTATATAATTTAACAAATATTCTTCTTGTCCTTGTAAGAGTTTGGAGTCTGAAATAAGACAAATCTGTGCTACTGATCTCCAGGCTTTCCTGGATTTACATATTAATATATTGCAATAATAAAAACAATGCTCGTTTAGGATCAGCGACGTCAGCAACTTGTGCAATATTAACAGCAGTGTAACCAAAATCGCGCGTGAATTAGTTTTAGATGACGTTAGCACAACTATTTTACAAATAAGAGAGAAATAAAAATATTTATATTTTGTTTTTGCAACAGGGACTGAAAGGGGGTCATAAAACATAAGTAAAGATGTCAGAAAAAATAAAACGATGTCTCTAAATAGTACACTTTTTCACAATGATGGTACGGAACCCTCGGTGCGCGAGTCCGACTCGCTCTTGACCGTTTTTTTTCTTTAAAATAGTTTTGCGACCGGTGCATGTTTGTTCGTAATTTGATAAACACGTTGTTCAAATATTATTCTGTATCAAGTTAAATGATTTAAAATAGGCTGACAATGACCTTGGACAATGTTTCTCACTATCCTAACGTAAAATGCTGCTCGTCAAATGAAAATTAAGACTTAAAATACTGAAATAAACGTTACACACACGAAAAGAAACTTTATGGTCATAAGAATTGTATTACAAATTACAATAGGTTGAATATCGGTTGGAAATAAGAAGTAGCGCCTCTTCCCAACTGCAAACTTTTGCTTACACCTTAGTCATGCGTAAGTGAATAAATTGTTTCAGGCGTTTCTTTTACTAATAATATAAAGGTGGATACAAACTTCATTCGCGAAACTTTTGCGCTCACGAACTTGCAATCATTACAGCTTCGCTCTAGTAGGCGTAGTAGCAAGTTTTAAGTGCAAGTTGAAAAGATAGTGTGAATATGTGAAATGCTTTGTGCTTTGTTTTAGTGACCCTAAAGACATAGATGATTGTATTCGAGAGTGTCCCAGAACAAGCGAGTACAACCCGATATGCGGGAGTGACGGGGTTGAATACTTGAACAGTGGGCACCTGAGATGTGCGCAGTACTGCGGCGTAGGTAAGAAAATGAGATGGAAGAAGGAAACCTTCCCACCAGTGGAGGAGGAAACCTTCCCACCAGAAAGGTTTGAGATTGTGTTGATACAGTCTCGGCACGGACCTTGAGTAGTGAGCGAAAGAGTGGACATCGCTTAACACTCTGACACTTTGAGGACCAATAACTCGTACGCTAGAGAAGCGACGACGAACCGATGTAGCACGTCTCTCGCGCCACGCTAATAGCCAACCATCTATGAGAATATAACCTGCGCAGAAGTCATTTTTTTATCAGATCTTTTAAATATAGAATTACAACATTAGGATCGTTTGATTTTCCTAGGAATTCTGTCGTGACACCTTGGTGAGAAAAAAAAACACAATAATGTAATGACATGGTGTGTCTTGTCTAATTTCTGTTTCCTATTTCTGCAGTTTTTAATGCACAGTACAGTCAACGGCACGTCAGACTACACATGTTGACCTTGAGACCGTCTTTACGTCGTACGTAATAAGAGCTTTGTTCGTACTTCAATTGTTTAACTTGCCGTGCTGTCGTGCGTACATAATTCTAAAAATTCGAAAGCTAAGGATAGATAATTTTCCAAAATTCAGATATATAAAAAATACCCGCAATATTTTAAAATTGCTATCCAATGGCACCCCACACTATGGGGTAAACAAGAAAAAAATTACATCCCTACTTCACCTGTAGGGGAGGTAACCTAAAAAAGTTTTTTTTTCAAAATTTCACTTCACCACTTTGTCGGCGTGATTAATATGTATATCCATGTCAAATTACAGCTTACTAGTAATAAGAGACTATGAGCTAGGCTGGGGACGGACAGACGGACGTGGCGAAACTATAAGGGTTCCTTTTTGACTACGGAACCCTAAAAACTAAAGGTGCGCGGCACGTGTTAATACGCCGTCAGATGACATCGGTTTTCATAGTAAATGTATGCACTAGAAGAACATTATCACGTCAACACGTGGCGTCAGATCTTAGATGTGACTGCACCTATAATCGAAAAGCTGAAGTTTTTAGTGAAATTAATAATATTTTTTTATATTTCGACAATTTCAGATGTGCACCCGACACATCGACCACCGTGTTCGCCTACGAGTCCTACGACGACGTAAGCAACCAGATATGTTTTAATATTAATACGTATTTATTTTTCCCGACTCTACGTACTTTAAAATCAGGGCAATTGGGGTTTCCAATGGAATGTCCAATGCCAAACAACCGAGTAATAACACATCATAAAACACATACTATACTGATGGGAGGTTCATTATTTTTACACGGCTGCCTAAAAAACAGTTTTGCAGGATTGCCCAAAAAACAATGAGTGTAAGATTCATGTGTGTTATATATAAATATATAGTTAGAGATGATTTGTTATTCGGTTTTTTGGCTTTCGACATTCCATAGGAAACCCATTTCTGTCGCGTAAAGCCCAAAATGTTATTTGTCAGGTAGGTTTTATGAACTCGTAAAATTATTTTACGGGTTTAACCGGTGATTGAATAAACACGCTTTCTAAATCCTATATCAAATCAAGCCTGAAAATTAGATCTGTAAAAATATATCCCGGGTTAAGTACCTAATAATTAATAATACCTAATTAAAGTAATAATTAGTTAGTCTGCTTAATCTTTCCTTTGTTTTTATTTACAGTACGACTCCGAGCTGGACCATAGCCCAATGCATTCTCGATTGCCCGAAGACACCTGAGTATAACCCCATGTGTGGAAGTGATGGCAAGCAGTACTTCAACATGGGAGAAATAAAGTGTGCCCAACTCTGTGGCGTTGGTCAGTTGCTTTACTTTACAACGTGTTACAAAAATATGGTAGATAGAATACCAAGCATACAATCCCAAAAAAATATTATTACCCAGTCTATTTGAATTTAGGGTTGTCACTTTGCTGTTTTCCATACAAATAAAAAACAAAATTTTACGGGTTATTATGAAACATTGTGTATACAACATGTTACAAAAATACCCCTAATGCCGAATATGGTATATAGGGACCATCAAACTGAACAACTTTTACTATGGGACCAACTCAGAAATCGCGAAAATAAATCAGCTGTTTCATACATTTTGATATATTCGATTTTAATTTTTGTATGAATCGTGATTTCAGAGTTGGCCCCACAGTAAAAGTTGTTCAGTTTGATGGTCCCTATCTACCATATTTGGCATTGCGGGTTGTTTTATAACACACTGTATAGTTCAATAATTGGCAGTAATAATTATTAATAAAATATTATTTTCAGATGTGACATTTACACACCCTGCACCGTGTCGACCGACGTACCGATAAATTAATAATTTATAAAGGACCTTAATAAATGAAGCTTTAATTACTATTCAGAAGTTCCATAAGCCTCAGGTTTTGTACAAACAAACAGTTTAGTGAGAACAAGATATAAGTAATTTTGATGTCATGTGCAAATAAATAAGGACTGCAACTTATGTATTATCATTTATTCATACGAGTATCATAGATTTGTATTTAGAAGTAACCTCCAGTATTATTTTAACCTGTAATTTATTTATTTTTTGCGGAAGTAGGATATGATGTGTGTGAAGTGTGATTTTTTATGATAACCACACGCACTCTCTGTTTTATTGGTAAGATTCAAATCTCACTAGGGTGAATTTTTCTGTGACTAAAAAGTATCACCCATGAGTAGGGTTGCCAGATGATAATTTGATAAAGGAGGGCAGACGGGTCTAAAAAGGAGGACTTTCTGTAAAAAAGGAGGACTTTCACAATTAAACGAATTTTTTATATTATTTTAATCATATTTAGCTGCCAATTTTTGCAAGAAGGATACTTTTATCCCACTTAAAGTTCCCTAGGAATTTCTCGAATGTATGCGGAAGAAGTCGCGGGTGGTAGTTAGTATAAGCCTCTGTCACATCAAGCAAGGTGCTTATAATATGAGTTTATTTGATTGATTCGTCGCCGTGTGAGTCAGACACTCATAAAGTATAAAAATGAAGTCGAAGCAAAATCATTTTGTTCTAATTATAAACTGCATTGGTAATTGCTGTTATTTTCCTTATTTTAATAAACGGAATTAATTTAATTGTCCGTGAGATTACATCAAAAATAATTGTTTCAAACAAACCGTGTGTTTGCTGTACAAAAATAAGTAAGTAAATATATGGTTTTTGGACAAGCGAATATTCTTTATACTTCTATATAACATTTCGAATGAGTTTACTTATTACTTTTGTGATGATTGATTGAAATACATTTTGTAATTTATGCTAGAAAAGACAGATACGGTTTGATTGAGGTGATTTCGATTCTTTGTGTAAAATTTTAATAGTCTTTTATTACCACAGTGTGTATTTACAAGAAGCGTGTATTTTTTGTATTTTATATAATTGGGGGTAAGTACGAGCACTAACGCTACATTTATAGTTTATTGACATTTGCTCACACAACACTTATTCAGTTTGAGACAGACAATAAAGGTCATATAGTTTAAATCTGAGTTTTACGTTTTTTAAATCATTAACATTTTAGAATTCAATTGAATCTGAAATAGGTAGAGATGCAAATTAGATGATTTAATTTAAATATAATTATGAGATAACAAATATTGTATTTCCTTTTGTGTATTTATTATGACTTATGCGAAAACGTACTTTTACTATAGAAAAGTTTAAAGAAATGCGATTTTAAATGACTAAATTTTTGAACTTAAAATGACTAACTGTACCACAAAACAAGGCGCCTTGCTTTTTGAATAAATAGATATACGTATTCGCAGGGAATCCCCTCAGATGATCTTGACATACAAAAATGGCCTTTATTATGAGTGCCATAATTTCTCTGATTCAGTAAAAGATTGGTTATTTTCCATTCACTTTTTGTTAATCATTATTGAAGGTTGTGGTTAAACCTACGGTCGAGCCTAAAATATTGTGAATTTGTATTCAGTAATTCAGTAAATGTCAACTGCACTATTAATTTTTGATGCATCAAAAATTTATAATTCTTTGAGCACTAAACTAATGTTGATCGAACTAAGACTAAATCAAAAGAAATCAAAAAAGCACATCAATCAAAATCCTATATTTTATCGCCTCTTCAAAGACTGTAGCTACTACTTACTTATAAAAATAAGATCGAGAGATAACTCTAATGTATTGTTTTGCTCGAAAATTGGATTCGTCACAAGAAACGTGTTTCATTAAATTCGGTGAACAATTATAAATAATAAATTAAGTACCGGTCGATTCTATGATCTATCTATTTAATGGGTTTTTCCTGGGGAGAAGAGTGGGGAATATACGTGGTAAGTCGCGGTTATAATTCTGCAAAAACAGTTAAATGTTAATGGCGATCGGTACAGACGTCAAATAGTGTGTATACTAGTAAAGTTATAGTGGATATTCAAAAGAAAATGCACATATACGGGACTTTATCTTTAGGTAAGTGGCAATTGTTTTTTGTAGTTTCACTGCTTTATATTGTGTTATATATCAGATAAACCTCTCAATTTATGACCTGTTGGTATAGATTAAGTAGTTTAGTTTTGTTTTTAAATAACTTTCATCAATTTAATTCAGTAAAAATAATTAAAATCAGAACGCAGCAATAAAATAATATAATTTGAATGCATTTTTTTATAAAGTTCCGAGTGGGTAATCTAATAAAATTATGAGCAGCCTTTTTGCTTTAGTAATCCCGTGACCACGGCTCCTGGAAATGTGTCGAAACATCGGGAAATCAAAAAAAACAATAAATACAAACCAAATAATTCCAAAATAACACCTGAATTAATAATATACGCGCTGTAATCCGTAAAAAGTGTTTTATTTCTAAAAGCCGATGGATGGTTTAGATTAGTACCTATTAAGGAAAACTTAATTTACCTAATGGAACAAAATATTTGAATAGATGTTATTGTATTCTATCTGTTATAGGTAAGTACCTAAGTAAGTACTTACACTAAAAGATTTCAACGAAAATTTTACTTAAGTAATAAAAACCTTTTTAATCTGTCAAAATGCAATTTGCAGTTATTATTTAAAGGTCAGTATGTCAAACGACTGGAATTACTTGTTACGTACGTAAAATTAAATACGTCGGATAACATCGGGTCGAAATCTCATTAAGGCCCACTTGCAGTAACATTTATTAAATCTCGATTTTGTTAAACTTAGATGTAGCCCTTATGAAACTGATTAAATGTCGATTTAAACATTTGACATGTTCGTATGAGTAAAGTCTAGGTTTAACAAAATCGAGATTTAGTAAATGTTGCTGCAAGTGGACCTAAGAATGAATGTCACAAAAAAACAACATATTTCATTCTTTCGTTTAACGAGGACACTGCAATTAAACAATATAATAAGGTAATATTTGTTTTAAAATAATTATATACAAAAGCAGAAGCGTCTGTACATTTTACAGTTTATGTTAGCAATAAACTATATCGGGATTTACACCATGTACCTGTTTATTTTTGAGACTCCGATATTCGTGTTCGTGTTCGAGTTCTTCCGTGACCATGGTGCATGCAACTGCGCCGAAATATCGGAGTCTCAAAAATAAACAGGTACATGGTGTAAATCCCGATATAGTTTATTCTAATAACGTCAAAAACCATGGAAATTTAAAACATTATATTATGTTAGCAATATACGTTTTCTTTACAAATATTCAGTAGGTCAGAGAATTAAGGGCAATCAAAGTAGGCAATATATAATACTAAATAATATACTAGAAAAAATACGACTCGCACCAGATCATGTTCTCGGACGGGAATCGAACCCGCGACCTTTGGATATCCAGTCCAATGCTTTGACCGCTGAGCTACCGAGTCAGTGACTCGGTATATTATTATTTAGTATTATATAAAAATAGCATTGTGAATGCTAAAATATCAAATAAAAAAATTAGCAATATATTCTTAATTGTTCACTTTTATTTTTGAAACCTTTGTTATACACAATTTAAACAAACTTTTATGGTTTTCTATTCGCATTAAAGCTAATTACAGTAATCATAACACATTTAATACAGGGTGTCTTGCAAATAGCACGACATATTGTATGAGGATATCAGGATATCAAACTAGCTCATTGTATGTTTTCTGGTTATGGAATTTAAGTGAAAGTAAAAAAAAATCTACCTAGCTGCTCGCATCAAGTTTTCAACAACACACCAAATAACATTATTTATAATTTTTTTCTTTAATAAAAATTTGTTATTTACTCAGGACACCCTGTATAAACACCAGAATGCCTTACGTTATTTATTGAACGTTATTTTCTGAGAAGATATATTTGTTTTTTTTATGGACCTAATTATAGAAAAGTTACCTACTCAACATTATTTTTACATTACAGTACTTGCAACTGCTTTAACCTGTGAGACAGCATGGGATGGCAATCATGGCGACTTCGGTTTCCACCGACCACGTGACTGGCGCGGGCCTTTTGGGCCGCCAAGACCCCACGGACCTTATGGGTCATATGGATTCCATGGACCTTATGGGTCACATGGACCCCACGGACCCCGTAACTTCCACCCTCCACATCATGAGTACCAGCTGCCCCATCACAAGCCTTGCGATTGGTTTAAAGGAGGTGGATCGAGGGATCATTGGCAAAAAAAACCTCCGAGGTATGAAGTCCCTTTGTAATAGTAAAACATGAGCAATTTGTAATTATTCGTGTTTGTTTTCTGGATTTTAACAATTGACAGATTTCGGAATTTAATCTCGAGAGGGTTGTAATTGCCGATGAATTTCCTGTTAAACATAATTTTCTCGTATTTGATGCTTTCATTAAATACCTAAGAAATGTCTTTCATACATTCACTTCACAAAACACTTTTTAAATTGGACACTAGTTATGATTAATAATAAATATATCTCCCTCAGACCTCCGCCTACTACCACTCCGACCGCATCCACATCAATCTCAGAGCCAAGCCCAAAAAAATCTTTGGACTGTGCGCTGAATTGCCTCATGTTTACTAATCCTGAAGATAACTCTGTATGCGGCTCTAATGGTGTGACGTACAGAAATGCTATGACTTTAAAATGTGTTAGCGATTGTGGAGTGGGTAAGTTTTATATCCCTTAGTCTAAACTTTTACACTTACAAATTAATTGTTCCTTGGGTATAATGATCCTTAAATGCCTTTTTGATAGATAAGTCAGTAAATAAGATAAGTCTGAATAAAAACAGTTGGTTTTTACTGTCGCCACACAACAATTGAACGATTAATCGAATAAACTACGTAAGAGTCCCATTTTTAATTCCAAGTTCATCGATGTTTAAAATATTTGGTCTATAGCTAACTAGCATAGTCAATTGGTTAGTAGTATCGATTCGGTGCCCGCACAGTGGCGCCCTCATCTTAATTAAATTTATTGCTCGCTAAGTATGTACACATAATGTATTGGAATATTCACATGTACAGTACAGCTTGAAGCTAAGGTTCTATAGTTTATATTTAATAACAATAATTAAGATTAAACAACATTAATAATACATTATGTACTTCGCGAGCAATAAATTTAATTAGGAAGATGGCGCCACTGTGGGGGCAAGCTTATCGAGCACCAGGTACTAATCGCCTTAAGTCGTTGCCAACCGATTCGACACCAGTATCAGTAATTTAAGCGTGTGGATTTTTCTGACGTAGTAGCACAGGGTACCTATTTAAAAATATTATGTTGCTAGTGTCTCAAAAGTATCATATTTTGCAGGTGTAACGTTAGTTGACCGCCACAAATGCGAAAAAGTTAGAAGTGGTTCAACCATTGGAACATCAACTTCAATTCCGCCAAAAGGACCAGAACTGGACTCCATATTGATGTGTATGCTCCGGTGTCCCACCACCTCGGAGTACAACCCTGTGTGTGGCAGCGATGGGTTAACTTATGCCAACCCTGGCCGAGTGGAGTGCGCGAAGATGTGCGGACGCGGTAAGAAAAGACGTATAATTTTTTCTATTTTTAGAAGCTAATTTATTAATAAAATATTAAATATGCGTTTTTGCGACATAAACGGCCGTATCTTTTTCTTTAGGTTAACTTAGAAGTTTGATTTTTTCACAGCTTTAATAGACTGCTAGACCTAAGTATATGGTTTTAATTTTAACTCGATTCCTCTACGCGGAGATAAAGGGTCATGACAGACAGACAGACGAACAAAAAAGTTATCCTATTAGGGTTCCGTTTTCCTTTAGAGGCACGGAACCCTAATGATAAAAGGTAAGGTCTGATTTTTTATCTGATAAATTACATTTTTCAGATGTGGAAGTATCAAAATACACCCGCTGTCCTACAGGTGATATAACACCGAAAGCGAACACGAACGCTACACCGAATTCGAGCACGAACGCCACACCGAATCCGAATTCGAACGCTACTTCGAATCCAGCCACTGTGACCTCTCTAGCCCCTATAACGAACGTCACACCGAAACCAGACACTCCACCTGTGACACCTGGAAATCAACCAGACTTCACCATACCACAGGATATTTTAGATCAAATATTCACTAAAGACTACAACAGCCTCATAGATGTAAGACGTAATAAAAACAAATGAGTTTGTAATAAATTATAATAAGTAAGCACTAACCTACTTCATATTTATTTGAGGAGAAATTATATAGATCATGTAAAATTTAGGATTTTGGTCAAAGCAACAAATATCCATGACTAATGTAAATTTGATACATGGTAAATTATAAAACATACATAAAAAATACCGTCGACTTGATAACCTCCTCCTTTTTTGAAGTCGGTTAAAAAGAAAAGTTACATTAACTTCTACCTATTTAATATTTGTTTATGGTTTTATACTATAACACAGATTAGATGTATAATAGACTTATGATCTTGTTGATTGACCATTATAACATGAATTTAAACAAAAGAAATATAACTCCTATTGTAACTATATTATTATCCTCAAATAAATCACTAAAAAGGTGATGCATAAAAATACTCAATATGTATTGTTAATTAATAAAAAAAAATCAAAACAGGTTTGACTGTTTTTATTTTTTAAATTCAAATATAAAATAATAAGTAAAATAATTGACAAATTATTTGGAATCCTACTATCCTATAATAATATGAACGTCTTAATCAACTTCCAATTAAAGCAAAAAGGTACTTGCTACACCTGCATATTGTTAGAAAGCCAATTGTATGAGTATGATAAAATATTGCACATTACATCTTTATCCAATACTAACTTACCCGACAGACGTTGTCCTGTCCAAGTTTCAATAAGGTTTGTGATCAAGATTCATTGTTTGAATCGTGATCAAGATTCATTGTTTGAATATTGTATCAAGAGCTAAAGGTCATAAATATTTTCATACAAAAGACATTCAAGTTTTCCTTGATAAAAAAAAAATAGGGATAATTATTTTTTATCATCAAAATCTAATTTTGACTATTCCAACATGTTTAAACAAAAAAAAAAGATTCAATTAAAAAGTGTAATATTTTTTTTACCAGCTAAGTTTTTTAGGATTTCGAAATTTATCGGTATTTCCGAGGCAACGGGAAATCCGAGTCATTGGCACGTGCTCATAACCCTATGATTCTCATATCGGTAAAACACATAATTGTAGTCTGAATCGTCAGTCAGTCCTGACATAAGATTATACGGAATACCAGTTTAATCGTCTGGTTTTTAACCTGCGAATTTACATAAACGTTTATGTGTAGGTAATAAAAATTAACATACATAAATAGTACAGTACATACATACATCAATATCGAATAGTAAAGGATTTTCTTTGAAATAAATCACCTTACAGATTACCTCGACAATCCGTATTTTATTAAGTATAATTACTAGCTTCCGCCCGCGATTTTGTCCGAGTGGACATTCGGAAAAATCCTAGGGGTAGGTAACCTTTGACTGGCATAAAAAATATCCTATGTTTTAATCCAGGCCATTCTATCTGTGTGCCAAATATGTTTTTGCGTGATTGAGTACCGAACATCAAAACTTACACATATTACTTATAATATTAGTAGGTAATATTATTAGGTAACTATCTTATTATCCTTCTAATATTTTATAATTGCTTTGTTGAAATTAAAACCACTATTAATAAAAAACCACTTCAACATATTACTATTGATGAAATCTATTACGAGACTCAAAACATTTAGCTTTAGGGAAAAATGCGTATAATACTTCGATCTACGATCTCCGTCCTGCTTGGTTACCTCATCACAGCACAGATTAGGAGAGGTCATTGATTTTTGGTGCAGGCATCAATATTCGATTTATTTTTTTAAATATAAATCGTCATTGCTCGTTTGGACGTCAAATAGCTGCTTGCGATAGATAACTTGCGATATCGCAATATAATTTGATGCAATATGTCCTTGTTTCTTTCTACTTTTTTTATTGGCGTGCTATCTACATGGACCCAACCAAACTAAATGACGTCCTCATTCATAGGATTTATATTACAAAATAAATTTTGCAGGTTTAAGATCTTTTTATCGCTGTTGTAGAACCCTTTAATATCTTTGAATTCTTAAAATCGCCACTAAATAACCCAAACCTATACAAACAAAATAGCAATATTAGCTCTAAAAGAAATGTTCAGCAGGCATAACATTACCCGTATTAACTGTGTAATGGCCGAATACTCAAAGGCTTCTTAGCTAAATTTTTTTGTTAAGGTCTCCTTAACTAAGGAAGCTGTCAGTTTCATAGAGTTTCTGTCAAATTTGACAACTTTTTTGAATTTAAAATGGCCTTAACTTTAAGATTCGTTTGAGTATTTAGCCGTTAGAGTTAGAAAAGTTACTGTTGGCGCCCGTAACTCTTTGTGTTTTAGAAGTTATTAATTTGGGGAGCTATTACTTGGAAATCTATTCGAGTTTTACATTAACGATGAATATTACTTAAGTAGCTGCAATAGTGCTTTATTAGTGGACGTTAGCTCTTATGCACTTTATGATTTATATTTAAATCCTGTTATGTAGGTTTAAGGTACACAATAAAAAAAATACTTAATTTGGATACAGAATAAGCCCATTATGTTTTAGAAACTTCAACGCAGATGATATTGTTCCCCTTACTCTGCGAAGAGAACATCACGATCAGTATTTACTATTCAAGATTGTTAGTAATTATGTCGATTTGCCTTATCTATTAGGTTAGTAAAGTTTAGTTACAATGTCGGAGGTTCAACATAAGATGATGCGTGTTAGAGGGGACTCTTGGGAATAATTGGTACATTGTCTATATCTTTCTGTCGTACTTACTATGCCTAAAGCCTAAGAAATTAAAAGGTTATTTAATGCAATAGTTTTGCCTAAAATTGTACTGGCTCGCTGCCTTATTTGAATTTGTGTCCAGTGTCTATAGTGTTACTGGTTTATTAAACTTTTTGTGGAAACTGTTTTGGCAAATGTGTGATTCAATAGAGGAACCTACATGTATTGTAAAATTGCTGTTTGTTTCCCTAATAAACAAAATATATAAATTAACAAAAAGCTTTACTTTTAAGCTTTGGCGTCATTGACGGATAGTCATACGTACAATGCGATTAAATTGACAAAGACTATGTATGGCAAAGAGAAAACTTTACAGATCAAAAAACGTCATTTTGTACCGCAAGCGCTCTGAATTTGGTCACTTCTGTTCTACAATATTAAATTAATCGCATTGTAACATAACTCAAAAAGAAGTCTGACAAATTTTATTTTAACAAAGTTTTGTAAGGCTTATATTTATAACTAGTGGCCCGCCCCGGCTTCGCACAGGTACAATGTAGTTACTAATGTGGTGAGTGTGAAGTTATTAGACTGTCTTAGGTATAGTAGTGGCCACAAAATTAAGGACGCCAGTCGATTTTCATACAAACGAAGTAACTTTTAAGCATTGCTTCTCCGCCAGGGATTGACCGAGCGGTGATCTGGTGATGGCCATCCAGGGAGTGAATGAAGGAGATCCAGATTTCAATACACACCCAAGTGATCTGACCAGCATTTTAAGAGATGTAAGGATATGTTTAAAAAAACCGCGAATATAGTATAGAAATGTATGAAAACTTGCAACTGTAAACTCTTATACTTACATCTCTTAGAATGCTGACCAGATCAGTTGGGTGTGTATTGCTATCTGAATCTTCTCCATTCACTCCCTGGATGGCCATCATCAGATCACAGCTAGTTCAAACCCTAGCGGAAAACCAAGACTTCAAAATTACCTCGTTTGTATGAAAATCGACTTGTGTCCTTAATTATGTGGCCACCACTATATGTATATACTACGTACACAACATACGCAAGGGGTGTTATAAGTTTGACTTGTGTGTGTCTGTCTGTCTGAGGCAACCTAGCTCCCAAACTTATGGACCGATTTTGATGCGGTTTTTTATGCATAGTTTAAAAGATCTAAGTGTACAGACGGCGGGACTCCTAAACCATTAATCCGATTATGATGAAACTTTGGCGAGTTGTTCTGCTTACGACCGAGAAAGTCCCTGGCTAAAAAACGGAGCATTGCAATATACGCATGCCGGGTGCAGCTAGTTCTAAATAAAAGTATGTTGTGCATTAACAGGATTCTCAATCTCGATCATCCAACACTTCTCTATAATAAAAATCAGCTGTTTCATACAAAAATTCAAATCGAAAATATCAAAATGTGTTTCATACGTTTTGATATTTTCGATTTGAATTTTTGCTGATTATTTTTTCGCGATTTGAGAGTTGGTCCCAATAGTAAAAGTTGTTCAGTATGATGGTCCCGATATACCATATTCGGCATTAGGGGTATTTTTGTAACATGTTCTATACCTACCACATTTCTTGTCATGTTATCCGGTTGCAAAATAAAAAGGCTATTCGGCGAGCTGACTCTCGAGCAGGCGACATTAGAGCTGGCCATGGGAGAAACAATCACTGCAGATCTACACCAGCCGCTCTTAAACTTTGTCCCTGTGCTTTATTAATTGTCATAGCATAGGCGACTTGACCGAATATTGTATTCTTTTAAAATTAAACTGATAATTAGATGGAATAATTTTGCACCTTATTACAACGCAAGGAAGGAAAAAATGACAGCACTGCCAACATAACGCCATAGGTACTATTCAATCAAATGCATTCTACCTACTCTCAGGGGAAATGACCAAAGAGAATGTAATACTACGTTGAGATGACAAATGATATTTATTTTTCTTAATTGTTCAATCAAATGCACAAAAAAGTTTCAATTCCGACGTCGAAGTCAATCACAGCAAAATTAGCTTTATATCACTTTTTAACCCTGTTAGGTGATAAATATTAAAAAAATACGAAACACGTGTTCAATTAATTTTGTGAAAGAATGTCTATGCCAAATTTCAAGTCAATCGGGCCAAGGAATCGCGTCTTCCCATACAAACTTTGCCACCCTGTTTCACCCTTTTAGGGATTGAATTTCGCAAAATCCCGTCTTAGTGAGCACCTACGCCTTAAAAGGAGCCCCCATGCAAAATTTGAGACTCCTAGCACTTGTAGTTTCTGAGATTTCGTGATCAGTGAGTGAGTGAGTGAGTGATTTTCCCTTTTATATATATAGATATTCAATATAAACTTTATTATTAAATTATCACAACTTTATATGCCCCGCAGAATTGGAATTACACTTCGCAAATTCACTTTACTTTGTTTTTTTCTGATAACATAATTAGAGGCACTTAACTTCACGTAAATGGGTGAATCGTACAGTCATTAGCGTTATTTTTGAGGTAAAGATATTTATCCGTGCTACTCGCTGGCTCAGAGTACAATAGTAATAAAAGTCTGATATCCCATAACAATATGATTGCTCTGACTAATAACATTCTTGGAAATATGTCTAATGTAACACTTAAATCACAAGTCTCAGGTGAGGTAAAACGGGTTTCCTCACGTCGGGCGAGGGGGGACGTTTATGATTATTTTGTACATAAGTAAGTTGCGGAACATTTTGAATCTTTAAACGAACCGAGACGGACGCGATAATATGTGATTAATTCATAAACAATAGACGTGCGAGTTTTTTTGTGAATAAATACATGCAAAATGTATGTTTACTGCATAGCGCTTTTAGGTAAGTCGCAAATATTGTACTGTAATTTATTTCGGTAACACAATTAATATACTTTTGTTTTTAATCCACCCATTAACAGTCATTACAATGAGAAAGATACAATTACCATCAAATCATAGATAGATAGATAACATAATTACTAAGTGGTTATTAAATAATGATAAATCTTTTACAACTCATATTCCCGTAAAAGTTCAAAAAAATAAAAAAACTATGAATTTTTAACAAAACTATAATTTTTGGTATGCATTTTATCCTTTACGTTAAAAACAGCTTTGCAAATTTGACTTTACTTGAACTTGGGACTTTACCGTGATCTTTTTGAAACAAAACTTTTAATGGAAACTCGTTTCTTTGGGAAGATCGTGGAGTCGCGTAATATAAATGTATATTATTGTGTATAGTAGGCTCCCTCTAACATAAGCATAACATGATCACTTACAGAGTAAAACCTGACGGCCATAGTCATGCATAAATACAGAACAATAGTGATTATAGTTACAGATTCCGCGCAAGTGATTATCATTTTATAAGACCGCTTCTGTAATGTGTTTTACTTAATAATATTGATATTGTTTATTGTATATAAGTACTTACTTGGGTTTGACGAAAAAAAAAGCTTTTCCTCAAACCCAAGTAAGTACTTATGTTTTGAACGTGGTAAAATGGAAGGCATTAATCAACAAAAACATAAGAGTCACAATCACAAGAGAGATTGTAATGAGTTAAAATAATGCCGAATATAGATATTTACAATTACATTCATATCTAAACTAAGGCTAGACATCATTAAAAAATAAAATTGGTTTACTTCGTTATTAGAGAAATAATTTTGGTTTGAAACAATGATATTAAAGTATAATATTCGTTTGTATAGTGCTAGGTTAGATTTGTTCTAATTAATATAGTTGCTCATAAAGTTATATTAGTTCAAATTAATAAACTTACTTGACGAGTAATTTTACATAAACTCTGTTTCTATTGTTAAATTGAACCAGAAGTTGTGTATCAAAGACTTAAACAGTTTGAACTTACCCAAACATTATTTCAATTTAATTGTTGATAAAGAGGATGAAACCCAGTGCTTGTAAAACCTAAATAGGTTTATATAGCACTGTTAAATGTAAGAAAACATTGTTCTAACTTTAAGTGTTTTAATAATAAATAATAAAACAATGTAAGAATACTTAAATGAATTAGTATTTTACATGATGTAGGGTATATGGTATACTTACGGAACGTATATACACATGAAGCAGTTTTCCCAAAGTAGCTTAATGTGGAATGTTAGTACACTCGGCGTCAAAAAAATCGCACCTTCTATTACATTAGTTTAGATATGCCTACCTGCTACTGCTAGCACACGTATTATTTATTTAATATTTATATATATTGAAAGTACATTTATTGGTCTTTTAAACAATCATTTATTGTTTAAAAAACATAACAGTTACCACAATTAAACGCTGCACATGTAATTACTTGCGCATTCATTATAAGGGTATAAATAGGGGTCAATCCAGGAAAATCGGGTAAATTCACTATCGAAACGTTAGAGAGAACGCACGTCAACTGCTCAATTAAGAAAAGAAACAGCCAAGATGCATACTATTGGCCATGAAGCTTGTCAAATGAAATTGTTATATTGCAAAAAATGTGACAGTGCAATGTTGCTGGGAAACTAAATCTCAGTCATTTATTCCGTATGACGAGTGTTCCAACGGTTTGAGAGACTGTTGGTTATATACGAATGGATAGAAGTATATGACAACATTTACTATTAATTAGATATGATTAAAATGGTTTCAAAGATTTTTTTTGAAAAGGTGCGATTTTTTTGACGCCGAGTGTATTTTATATAATATGTATTATATAGTATACGAACATTATGAACTTCAGCAATAAAAAGTAAATATACAAAAATCCCCGTTGAAACGGCCGCGTTGTCTGTCCGTGAAACCCATAAAAGGAAGTTGTGTCATGCTAGGGGAAATACAGTGCGTTTTTATTGCATTGACTTGTAAACTTGCAGCAGATACGAGAATGTAATGCCAAAACTTTTTTGTTTTTGACAACCTTATGGAGGTTCGTTTCTGTTCACGTCACTGAAAAAGTAACTTTTGTTCACGTCACTGAAAAAGTAACTTTTGTTCACGTCACTGGAAGAGTAACTTTAGCTTTCAGTCGCATTGATCTACTGCAGTCTAGGACCTACTGTATGTTCCAATTCCAATACTGAACTGAAGCACGCGACAAATGGCCTTTCTACCATATTAAGCTAGACATAAATTATCGTAGAGATGAACTATAAAATACAACTAGTTGTTTCAACGTTTGTTAAAACCAAAAAAATATTGTCTGTTTTAAAATCTGCAATCAGTGCTTTCCACTATGAGCAAATGAGTTCCAGTCTTTGGTCGGGTGTAGAGTGTGTCTCTCTGCAGGGACATCTCCTTCATTCCTCTTTACAGGCTATTTTTGCTTTTGAGGCGCTTGCTATAGCTTCGAGTTAAAAGCACTGATGCCAGCACATTCGGGTGTCTATCCAGTATACCCCGGTATGACTGGTATCTCTGGGTTGCATTGGTAATCTCTTCCATAACTGTACTAATTTTCAGGTGTTTATACAAGGTGTTACAAAAGTACCCCTAATGCCTAATATGGTAGATAGGGACCATCAAACTGAACAACTTTTACTATGGGACCAACTCTGAAATCGCAAAAAAGAATCAACTGTTTCATACAAAAATTAAAATCGAAAATATCAAATGTATGAAACAGCTGACTTTTTTTTCGCGATCTATCTACCATATTCGGCATTAGGGGTACTTTTGTAACACATTGTATATTTCAGAGTTAGTGATGTACAATGGCAATGGTTCGGAGTACAAATTGACAATTAAATTCGACAGTAGTAACAGCAGTGACGATATAAATAAACCTTCTTCAACTTTTTTTTAAAATTTTCTTTCAGTTATAGTAACAGCACCAAATTCAGAATCGGCATGGGAGGTTTACCGTATTCCTTTAAATACTGTGAACCACGGATCTGACACACACGGAGCAATCAACATTTACTACCCTAGTAATGATGTCGGCACTTTGGGACAAAGATCTAATGATTTCTTTGAATATGATAATTTCGAAAGAAGACCACAATCACAATCCTATGATGACATTTTAAATCAATGGAGTTCGAATAACGAACGAATCAGGTAAGTTTTTTAAGTCTTTGTCGGTTACTTTGATCTACAAATCTATTGCATTTTCTTTTATCAAACTAGGTATGTAAGTAAGTACTACGATGTTCTTCTTATCGTATGAGGATTAGTGGCCACCTCTGATGTTAGAGTTTATCAAGCCATCTTTAAGGCCTCAGGCCAGACTTGGCTTAACAACCGACGGTTTAACGTGCCCTCCGATGAACGGAAGCGCTCAGTTGTAATTCCACTTAACGGTCACCCATCCGACACCTGGCCGGACCGAGCGTTGCTTAACAAACGTGATCAAGTACGATCAGACTGATCACATTTGTCAAGCTTCGCCTTCAGTCAGTACTACGATAAAATCAGAGATTGAGAGAAATTTTAACAAATGTAGAGAGAGACCTTCCAAAATGAGAATATGAACTATTGTTGTGGTGTTAATGATACTTGAACCAGTAGCTATATCTGATTTTATTTGTAGTGCTTAAAGTATAAAGTATTATTTACCAGAATTTTAAATTCAAATTCAAGAAAATATCATAAAGTTGGTAAAAATTGTAAAATTAATGATACCAATTCGGACTCGGTTCTATTGATTATTGTTGTTTTTTATCGAGTTGAAAAGTAGTTTAGGGACTACTTCTGTTTTCAAACCGGATTCATATCTGACATTAAAATTCTTCACATTTTTTAAATAACATCAATGATGCCAAAAACTAGGCCAAGCGGTCCCTAGCGAGATTAACTTTACTTAAGACAGCTTCTTTATTGCCTTAAAGAACCGAACGCCAGCAACTGTCCCCACAAAACCCCATACAAACAGCTTCAGACATAAACGTGTGCATCCGGAACTGTCCAACGACGTCGGAGTATAACCCCGTCTGTGGTTCCAACGGTGTCACTTACTCGAACCCCAGCCGGATAGAATGCGCCAAGTTCTGTGGAGTTGGTAAGTTTACTTCGAAATTTTTATGATTAACTAGAAAAAAACGACTCGTCACCAGCCTCTCAGGTGGGACGACATTTTTATCATTGGAATTAGTTTGTTCATCGACGTCAGAGTACAACTCCGTCTGTGGTTCTAACGGCGTCACCTACTCGATCCTCGGCTAACCTCTATAGGTTCTGTGCAGTTCTGTGCAGTTGGTAAGCTTAAGACCTGGGGCCTATTTTTCAAATCATTTGACTGGCGTCGAGCGCTCTTTACCTCACTTTCATTCGATAGCCATGGCTTGAGTGAAATTGAAATGAGTAGAAAAGAACGCTCATTGCTAGCCGAATTATTATCATCAAATGATTTTAAAAATAGGGAACCGGCCCCTTTAGCACAGACTTCTACGAAAATCGAGAACTACTAATTCTATCAACTTGAAATTTGGAATAGTTTTATATAACGTTTTTCGAACTATTTTGCAAAAGAGAAAGAAATAAAAATACATATGTTTTTTTTTCAACAGGGACTGAAAGGGGGTCTTAAAAAATTCGCATTGGGGCTATTAGGGCATGTGGGGTATCAATGAAAGAGCGCCGTTTGCACATTCTCAGAAATTATCAGCAAAAATTACATTAGTTCCACTATCGGTCAAGAGATGGCAGTGACCTAAAACTACAATATTTTACACCGCAGTGTATATGATGGTACGGAATCCTCAGTGCGCGAGTCCGACTCGCTCTTGACCAGTTTTTTTGTAAAAGGCCCCACACTCCTTTTAGCACAGATTTTTTTGTTTCACGAGCTCGATTGGTGTGTTCCTATTCCTGCGTCGTCGTAAATGACAAAAATGTAAATGTAGACTAAACTGTTTTCGGTTTGGTATATAGGTACTACATTTTTTTCCCTTCGCCATCAGTTAGGTTTATTAACATCATTTATAACTTTTTTACACGACTGCAAGGAAATGTTTTTCGCGCGTATTTGTATGTATGTATGTTATTATGTAATATTCTTAATTATCTAATATGTTTTAAACGGTTGGACCGATTTCTATAACTAAGAGATCGTTAGATTTGTCTTGACAGCCCAAGTGTTCTTGTAAGACATAAAAGAAAACACAGCAGCTGTGTGTGTGTATTATTTGAAGTGATTTTTTTTAACTGCAATATGAGTATCAAATTAAAGGGCTTCTCGTAAGGATCAATAAGGTATTTTCATGGCATGAGTTTCATGACCGTAAATATAATAATATAATAACTAAAAGACATAAAATAAAAAAATAAATAAAAAATTACTTGCCTGCATCAAAAGACAAGTCAACTGAAAACATGGACACAAGATCAATAATGTCACTTTATGCATGCCTGCGACTGCATGATTATTATGTTGCCTTTAATATTTGATCTTGTTTCGATCTTTTCAGCTGACTTGTTTTTTTTATGCAGGCGGTTTATAAGGTTTTTGTTTTTTTTAAATTATTTCGTGATGTTGCCATTGCTACGCACCGCTGCGCTGATGCAAAACAAGTGACGCATTATAAAAAGTATTTTTAACTTTTTCCTTTGTTTCTTCCAATTCAAGCAACATTAAAAAAACAGTACAATAAATATTACAATTCTTTAAAAGTATTATTCTTACCTTATATATGGATTTTGACGCTATTTGGTCGACCTTATATTGTAACACTTTCAATACCTATTTTCTTAAGGCTCCTATATACCTCAAGTGGCGCCCTCATTTTAATTAAATTTATTGCTCGCTAAGTACATAATGTATGGAAAATTCACATGTACAGATTGAAGCTTAGGTTCTATAGTTTATTTACAAACAATAACCTCAGTATAATATAGTTCATTGTAGTAGTAGTTCGCAAAACTGCCAAAAGTGGCCACTTTTAGCACTTTTGCGAACTACTACTACAACGAACAAAATTTTAATGAGGAGCCTTAATGGAAGTAAACAAGAACGTTAGTACTATTATATATTATTATTCTGTGACAAGAATATGACAAAGACTTTCGTTCGATAAGAAAAAGCTTTTAATGCTGTTACACATTATTTAAAAAAAACCGAAAGTTTTCATTACGATTTACTTACATCACAATTTTTAAACAACCGATTTTTATTTTCCAGCTGTACAGCTTACAAGATACTCCCGCTGTCCAGAGCCTGGCTTACCAACTACTGATGTATTAACATCAACGCCTGCGGTTCCCATAGTCACACCTGTAAAACCTACACCAGTAACTCCTTCATCAGTGACACCTCCAGTGACAACTTCTCCAGTGACAACTTCTCCAGTGACACCTTCACCTCTGACGAATCCGACAACAGCAAGTACGACTACAACCCAAACAAGTCAAGATTTCACAATCCCTCAAAGTATTTTAGACAATATTTTCACTACTCATTACGATATAGATGAGAGACATGAAGATTAAACATACCTACCTATGCATTAATTATAACTTAATCTTAGCTAATATCTATCTACTTAAGTAATTCTTAATAAATTATACAAGTAAAAATGTGAAAACAAAGCGTGTTTGTAATTTTTAGTATTAGCTGATTATCCTAATTAGGTTCATACAGTGCAGTAACTTAGCAATAACGCGCGTAAAAACATTCGATAGAGTAATTTCGAATGGGAAATTTGTACTGCGCCATCTATCGTCGAAAAGCGAAATGATATTTTCCATAGACAATTCTCTATCGAGTACTTTTACGCGCGTTTTTTTCTCGAAAGATTCGTGCTTAGGGTAGGTACTGATGTTGTTACAAAAAGTAAAGGAGGGTACCTATAATTATTTAGTTACTGTTACTTACTCTCATTCATATTTAGCTGTTCAACTTGACTGAAGTTCCGATAAAATGAAATTCCTGATCGAGTTTAGTGTCAAGTGTTTATTATTAGTGATATTTTACACTATGCAGTCTTATTCATGTGCAAGGATAAATCGTAAGTACAATTTGTATTATTATTTTGTAAAAACTAGAAAAAAAGATGATAAAATATTTACACAGTTTCTCGAAAGATTATGATTAATAAAAGTTTTGCTTGTTCATCCATATGCAAGTTGTTCCTTGGATTCCATTAGTATTTATGAAAATGTGAATTGTTCAAAATTACTTTTATATGTAATTCTTACTACCCGTCATTTTAGGATCGCAAAAATTCTCAACATCTTGTCGTGGAGATATAAGCGGCTGTCTCCAGAAATCTCTTCAAAAAGCGTTACCTATCTTCGCTAAAGGGAATCCTGAGATAGGGGTGGAAAGCCTGGACCCCCTGGTGGTCCAACGGTTGGACCTGACCCTCCCAGGTGATCTGAGTATCCAGTTCAGCCAGGGGTACGGGAAAGGACTGCGAAATTGTATCGTCGAAAAAGCAAGGTAATAACATTTTTTTGGACAATCGCTATAGAATTTGTGAATGATTATTTCTATGTATAAATAATTATCTTTGGTTATTCTTTGGTTTTTTTTTCAATAATAGAGTACCTCCTATTATTTAATTTAACTTACCAAAAAATATGCCACAGGCTGCTATAAAATTAATTAAGTTTTTAAGCTACCTGTATTAAGAAAATGAAAAACAACCAAGTCTACATGAGACCTCCTTGTATTTAATGTTCATTTCAATTTTCTTTTTTTCTGAATTTTTCAACAAAACTTTATGCTATTTCAGACTAGTGGAGAATACGATAGAAACCCAATTCGCTTGCAATATTTCTATTCGAGGAAAATATAAGTCTAAGGGACGACTCCTCATGTTCCCGATCAACGGCGACGGAGATATGTCTATCAAATGCCGTGAGTATTTCCTTTCAATTATTGACCGAGCGAGAGCGAAGCGTCGTCTCAACTTGGGCAATAATGCTTTGGCATGTCCGTCCGGCTGTCTGTTTGTTATGTCTGTCTGGCTGTTTGTTCTTCTCAACCGATTCTCGTGAAATTTTGTGAGCAGGTTCGATAATTATATAAGGTGTGTTGTACAAAAATTAAAATCGAAAATATTAAAATGTATGAAACAGCTGATTTTTTTCGCGATTTCAGAGTTGGTCCCATAGTAAAAGTTGTTCAGTTTGATGATCCCTATATACCATATTCGGCATTAGGGGTATTTTTGTAACACCTTGTATAGTTTTTTTGTCGATTCAGTTTACGTAAAAGATTTAAACGTTACATTTTTATCCTGTTTCTTTAAAATCTTGACTAAATATTCTGTGACCGACAAGTTAATTAAATTTTACACTTTTTTACAGGAAATTTAAGAATCTCCAACGTCGTGACACTTAAAACCGTTGTAAAAGAAGATGGTAAGAAGTATTTGGAAATACAAGAGGTGAAAACTAAACATAAATTCGACGGCCGGATAACTTACAACTTTTCAAACATATTCAAAGGGAGTCCTGAAACAAGTGAGTTTATTTTGGCAATATTTATTATATAACGTGTTACAAAATAACCCCTAATGCCGAATATGGTAGATAGGGACCATCAAACTGAACAACTTTTACTATGGGACAAACTTAGAAATCGCAAAAAAAAATCAGCTGTTTCATACAAAAATTAATTACGCAAATATCAAAATGTATGAAACAGCTGTTTTTTTGCGATTCGGCATTAGGGGTATTTTTGTAACACGTTGTATTGACATTTGATATTGACAATTGATTTGTGTACCGGCACCTTCAATCAAGGCACGGCACACGCTTGATTGTTGTTTTATTTTTGGCGATAAGTGTTGTATTGGTGAAACGCTTTCAAAAACGTGCAGAATAGGTTGCACAGTCGCATCTAAAAATATTTCATACAGTTTAGAACTTTATCATTCTACATGATATAACTTTTTTGAAAAGAAATCATTGTCAAATGACAACCTCAACAGAGTGGCAAAGTTCTAAACTGTATACATATTTTAGACGTGACTGCTTAGTTATTTTGATTACGACATAATGTTTCGTTATCATCCATCACTATTATTCGCGAATATTGTTCTCAACTAAATTTAAGACATTATAGGTATAGATTACGTCTTGAAACCTATTTTGATTATAATCTCTATTGAAGTATATAATTTTAAATTTTGAGATTTTAGCATTCACAATGCTATTTTTATATAATACTAAATAATATACTAGAAAAAATACAACTCGCACCAGATCATGAGCGCTGATCTTCATGAGCGCTCATCTCTGTAGCTCAGCGGTCAGAGCATTGGACCGGATATCCAAAGGTCGCGGGTTCGATTCCCGTCCGAGAACATGATCTGGTGCGAGTCGTATTTTTTCTAGTATATTATTTAGTATTCTATTGAAGTATCTTCGTAGGTACGAATGTCTATTGGAGATCGTTAATTTTTTAATATGTTTTCGTTAACAGGCAAAATTGTGATGGAATTTATCAACGAAAATTGGCGGATGGTGGCTGAAGAATTCGGAGATCCAATCGTAGATTTTGGGGTTACCAGGATACTGGATAACGTGAAACAATCCTTCAAAATGGTACCTTTAGAACAACTACTTGACTTTCCCTTACCTATTTAGGGAAGATTTTCTATAATTATTAAGAAATTTCAGTGATTATTATTAGGTTAGTGAGTGTGATTTTGTTCGATAAATAGTCATTCATTACACTTAAATCTGAATATCTGACGAGTTACAATAAGAAATTAATTGTAAATAAAATTGACTTTCCATATTAATTTTGTGCTATTTTTTCTTTTTCTCAACCTAACCAATATACAAGGTGTTACAAAAGTACCCCTAATGCCGAATATGGTAGATAGAGACCATCAAACTGAACAACTTTTACTATGGGGCCAACTCTGAAATCGCGAAAAAAAAACAGCTGTTTCATACATTTTGATATTTTCGTAATTAATTTTTGTATGAAACAGCTGATTTTTTTTTCGCGATTTCAGAGTTGGCCCCATAGTAAAAGTTGATCAGTTTGATGGTCCCTATATACCATATTTGGCATTAGGGGTACTTTTGTAACACCTTGTATACTAGTCGTGTGTGATGTGAATTTAATAGTAGTAGAAGCAAAACTTAAGTATATTACAAGGAAATAACTTAAATGCGCAATGTTATTATTGATTTAATCTTAAGTGAACAATAAGTCACGCCATTGTAACGGTCAAACCAGTCTCCAATGATCACATTATTGCTGCGTGCAAAGATTCTAAGGTGCAAAGGTGATATAGGTACTTAATGAATTTGTTGTGAACATACTTAATAAAAAAATAATAACCATTAAGATAAAACCAAACATGCCTGAAAAACTTATTTAAGGCCCATAAAAAAATTGGCCACTTTTAGCACTTTTGCGAACAACGAACAAAATTTTATTGAGGTTATTGTTTGTAAATAAACTATAGAACCTTAGCTTCAATATGTACATGTGAATTTTAGATACATTATGTACTTAGCGAGCAATAAATTTAATTGAAATAAGGGTGCCACTTGAGGTATATAGGAGCCTTAAGAGTCCGGCGAACAGTGAGCTTCCCATACCAAAACGTAATACCAAAATGATTAGCAATTTAAGCGTAATTATTAATTCTTCTTGTGATGTTATTCGGATTAAGACGGTGTTTGTCTAGGGTTCTTTTAAATAAAAAAACCAAAAAAACCAAACCAAATCAAAATTAATGCGATTTACAGTTTTATATGAAAAAATGTAATTGCCATTTATTTTGAATTGGGTTACGTATTTTGGTTTTTGTATGGGAAGCTCACTGTTCGCCAGACACTTGATTAAACGAGAACAAAAAGTGTTTATATGATACCACCGTTGTCTCTGATTTCCATAACACAAGCAAAGATGATTTTTATTCACCCTTTGACTGTGACACAAGTGTTTTAGCTAGGTACCTACCTACTTTGGAATCGGAGAAATTTATGTGATGATGTCCAATATATAAATCTATTCATTTATGTTATTTCAACAGATTTATTCAGCACTTTGCGTTATTTGCTCCAAAGTTATTTTTAAAAAGAATTTATTTTTCGAGACCATAACTTAGACAAAGGTATCTTCTTAAATAAAAGCATTCGTCCATTGTGAAACATTAAACATTTTTATTTGCCACAAGTGTTTATTATTACACTGCTCATACATAAACAACACATAATTTAAAAAAAGAATAATAGTCCAGTTGTCAAGTAATTTTGCCTGGAAATAATTCAAGGAGTTTTGTTTACTTTTGCGTCAGATAGCACAAAGGGCTGTTAATAATACGTTATTGCAACCTTGAAAACTTTGTGGAAGTTTAAAAAAAATTGTGATAGAGTCTTTGTAGTTTTAATAATATCTGAACTTTGAAAAAAAAATCTTATAAAGGGACTAAATTTGCAACAATTTACTATACTGCAACATTTTGATACGATCTACAATCAATATTTAGTAGGTGTTACTGATTTATACAATTATTTATGTTTATTATGTAGTCACTCTTTAACTATAGATTGTATCAAAATGTTGTACTTTATAAGTTTTTTTTTAATTTCAGATTTAAATCAAAAATGCAGGGGTTCGATCACAATTTTGTTTTTTTTTTTATACTTCCACACAGTTTTTAAGGTCGCCAATTTAATGTATGACTAACAGCCCCCATCAGTGCTACCTAACGCCAAAGAAATCAAAACTCTTTGAATTATTTCCAGCTAGTACCTAGGTAGAGTATACCGACCTGAGTGACTGGACTATAAATCATTCTAACATGCAGTCAACTAGCAAAACAGTCTAATGTGCTATCACTTTATTCATATATCAAACAAATCTTGAAACCGTTATTCGGCTTCAAAGCCCTATTTAATTTGCTAAGCAATATGCGCCACAATGCCATTTAGTCAAATTCTGTTAAAATGGACTCTTATAAAACTAATAAGCTAAAACCAAACGCCGCAACTTTTGTAACACACAAAAACTCCAATACAAAGGTAGGACACATAAAAAATTAATGACAAATTACGGATCATATAAGTTGTTATTAAAATTTCATAAAAGTGCAAAAGGTCTTTCTTAGCTATTATTGTAAACGCCTCTATGCCTACTACCCCTTTATGTACCCCACAAAGTTTCTGTTGGGTAGTTTTGGAATGAATTCGCTTCAAATCAGAAGGGCAGTAAACGAAATTTCAATTGCTGTCAAAGTACTGCGTGGGCTCATAGATTGATTTGCCTGAAGCCGTTGAACAGCTTTTCATGAATTACGTGCCTGATAATTACCTCCACCATCGCATTAAATGTCAAAGATAAGACAAAGACAGCATTAGTTTTCTTTCCTGAACTGGATATTTTTGTTGATCAATGGAAGTTGTTGATGTCCACATGTTTAAAATATAAACATGTACATAATAATGTAACTGGGTCTCCCGTTTCATTATCATCAAATAAATAAAAATAAATACAGACTGTTCGACTTTTGCTAGTCTGTCTACCCAACATTCATTTTATTTTCAATGGAAAAGTTTTGCATTGGTAAACCAAGAAGAAAACGACGATCGTGCGTCTCACAAAACCTACAAAAAATGTGTTATCTGAATGATAACGATCAAATACGTGGTAGCGACACTGATGAACTTGAGCATGAGCGTTATGTCCACAGAGAACATGTCGTAGATAAAGATGCGCAGCGGCCACGCCTCGATCAGCTCCATGAACGCCTTCGCCTGCACGCGCATGCTCTTCGGCAGCTCGTAGTCCATTATCAGCTTGTTCACCAACACTTTGGTCTCATTTCTGGTCACAAGCAATCGTTCGCAAGTTAACGACACAAAAACTACTGCAAAAATGGCGGTAAAACACCAAATGTTGATACTTAGCAGCGAATCATAATCTTCACTATGTTTTCGATAATAATAAATCGAAGTCCATATTGTAGTTACGACATAAGTAAATGTTGAAATTAGTGCCATACATATTTGAAAATTAAAAACTTCATTGATCAATCCACAAGTTTCACCAATTAGGTCGTAAGTCATAGCTAAATCTCTAACTTTCATGTTGTCAGGAGAGGGATGGCCGATCAGATTTTCTCCTTCATTTGTTGTCTCTTTACCTTTTAGAAGTAGAAATATTGATGGTTTTCTATTTCTTTTATTGATAAATATAGAAAGATACTTGTTGAGAACTGCCAGTCTGGTTAAAAGCATCCATATCATCAAGCAGAATACGAATTGTTCTAAATTTTTTTCTAAATAAATAGGCAATACAATGATTCTGCTCACAGTTATAATTTTGTCGTCTGACGTTAAGTCAACAATTGCCAAAGTTGCATGTACAAGTAGAAGCAAAGATATACTCACAATGGTTACTTTACGAGACTTCTTATAAAAGCTTCGGTTTGTATCGATATGTAATTTAAGATCAATATCTGCAAACGATTCGAAGAGCCGAATATGAGTTTCGCTCAGCAAAAATGCTATTTTGACAGATGCAGTAACATATTGTGTCATAGTTATAATCGAAGGTATTTCATCCACAACATCTACTAGCTTTGTACTTCCAGTGTACACCTCAGGTAACCTGAGAAATATAACAAAAAGGGCAACGTATATAGAAGGTATAACTATGCTGATGAATTTAAATTTACTGTCCGTCAGCATCAACCCATCGTATGTGACTCTACATCTGAAAATTCCGTAACAGCTTTCCACCATGAAAATCAGTCGCATGGCATATATCACATTCTTGACTCTTTCTTTTGATGAAAGCTTTTTTTTTATAGCGTCGCTTAGGGACCTCGGTATATCCATTTCCTCCATTTTAAAACTTTCCTTGATGAGTAAGTAGGTATTTTCAAAGAAACCACTACCAAAAATGGTTTAAGTGTGAAACGACATTCGATAATCAAATAAGGCTCCATATTAATATGCTTAATGTATAATTTCCTAAAAACAAACATGTAAGCATCTTTGGAATTTAATGAAATTAAGGCTAAGTGGTTTTTATTATGGATAAACATACTAGTTTAATTAGATTTTGCTATACTCCACGAACGTACAAGAAATAATATTAGTCCAAGATCTTTTGATATTTAAGTAGTATACCTAATATATACATACGCCATGTTCAAATATTATAGAACAAGTTCACAAGTCAAGACAACATCTAATTTAAGTACATGCCTGTTAGCAATCAAATAATTGTTTTCAACAATTTTGCTATATGCAATGGTTTGCTTCTATTAATTATTAATAGATCCAATCCTAACGATATAAAGTAACCAGTTAATAATGCATAGTACTTAAATAAATTATATGAATATCGAAATTTCACAGTAGCCGGCTTAGTTTAAGGACGTAGCTTCCAAATTCATGTACCTACCTAGGAAGTAGCTACTACGTGTCATCACGTCTGTTACATTATTTTTTAGTGTGCTGCAAGAACAACTGATGCACTTAAAATTCTGCGTTGATAAATTTCTGTAGCATGGCTGAGAAACCATTTGAATTTTAAATAAACTACAAAAAATGTGTTATCTGAATGATAACGATCAAATACGTGGTAGCGACACTGATGAACTTAAGCATGAGCGATATGTCCACGGAGAACATGTCGTAGATGAAGATGCGCAGCGGCCACGCCTCGATCAGCTCCATGAACGCCTTTGCCTGCACGCGCATGGTCTTCGGCAGCTCGTAGTCCATTATCAGCTTGTTCACCAACACTTTGGTCTCATTTCTGGTCACAAGCAATCGTTCGCAAGTTAATGAAATGAAACCTACTCCCATCACACCGGTTACACACCAAATAACAATTGTAACCAAATAATCGTAATCTTGATCTTGTTCTTGTTCTTTGTAAAAGTGAATTGCTGTCCAAATTGTGATGACAATGTAAGTGAAGGTAGCTGCTAAAGACATAAAAATTTGATAGTTAAAAATGTCGTTTATCATTCCACAGGTTTCGCCGATTATGTCGTAAGCCACAGCCAAATCTCTCACCTTCATATTATCAGCGGAGGCACGGCCAATTAGATTAAATTCTTCGTTTTTTGATTTCTTGTCTTTTACTAGAAATATGGATACTTTAGATTCTTTATCTTTGATAAATATTGTCAAATAATTGTTAATGATCGCCAGTCTGGCTAAGATCATCCAGATCAACAAACAGAATACACTCAACTCTAAATTTTGTTCCAAGTAGATGTACACAATAGCAAGTTTTTCTAATTGGTATTCAGTATTTTCTGTGAGTACATCACAAACACCCACAACTACGTGGAAGATAACAAGTGCCAATATGCATGCAATAGCAATTCTGCGAGATTTCTTATAGAAATCCTGTTTTTTGTCGATGTGTAATTTGAAGTCTAGGTCCGCGATGGTCTTAAACAGACGAATGATGGTTTTACTGAGCATAAACGACGTTCTTATAGTAGACGACACGTATTGTAATATCATCACAACAGAAGGTACTTCATCCATGACCTCTACTATTTTAGCAGAGCCGTTGATCGCGCCAAGTAACTTGAGAACTGCAACGAATAACCCCAAGAAGACAGAAATAATGATTAAGCAGAAGATTTTTAATTTAATATTTGTTGGTATTAAACCATCTTCGGTAAACCTATATCTGAATATTCCAAAGCAGTTTTCGACGAGGAAAGCCGGTCTGATTGCGTGTATCATATCATGAGTTATTTTGCGTTTTCTCGTCACAATATCTGCGGTATTCTCAATGGTTCTAGCGGATTCCTGTTTATTTTCCATCATATTGTAATGGCAGTGCGATGAGGTTTTCGATCAATTGTTAGTCGGAAACTAAGTATTTCATTCGAAATAAGGTATATGAATATAGTATTAACAGTTACATTTCATTAGTAATCAACTAAGTGGTAAAACATTACTGTGAATTAATCTATTAAGATAATAAGAAAAAGCAATTACATTTTATAATTACGAATTCTAATATTATAAGTAGAAGCACTCCTTGTGGTTTAGGTAGTATTTGGTAAAATAATATGAACACTGTAAATTTATTGACAGACAGACAGACAGAGTTGCACCATAAGGGTTCCTTTTTACCATTTTGGTACGGAACCCTAAAAAGGAGGAAGGGTAGATCATTTAAAAGATAGAGTCACCTAGAATATTTGGAGGAGGCTTTCACCGTAAAAGGCGTACCCCTTACACCATAATAAAAGGAAAAATAGAAAGGACAGAGCTGTTTCGCGATCATTTACGTTTTGACATTACGATCGAAAAACCATGGAAAAACCCAAGAACTTTACAATCATACATACAATCATATATCTATATATATATAATAGGGAAAATCACTCACTCACTCACTCACTCACTGATCACGAAATCTCAGAAACTACAAGTGCTAGGAGTCTCAAATTTTGCATGGAAGCTGCTTTTAGGGCGTACGTGCTCACTAAGACGGGATTTTGCGAAATTCAACCTCTAAAGGGGTGAAACAGGGTGGCAAAGTTTGTATGGGAGAACGCGATTCCTTGGCCCGATTGTCTTGAAATTTGGCATAGACATTCTTTCACAAAATAAATTGAACACGTGTTTCGTATTTTTTAAATATTTATCCCCTAACAGGGTTAAAAAGTGATAGAAAGCTACTTTTGGGGTGATTGACTTCGACGTCGGAATTGAAACTTCTTTGTGCATTTGATTAATTAATTAAGAAAAATAAATATCATTTGTCATCTCAACGTAATATTACATTCTCTTTGGTCATTTCCCCTGAGAGTAGGTAGAATGCATTTGATTGAATAGTACCTATGGCGTTATGTTGTCAGTGCTGACATTTTTTCCTTATTGCGTTGTAAAAAGGTGCAAAATTATTCCATCTGATTATCAGATTAATTTTAAAAGAAGACAATATTCTGTCAAGTCGCCTATGCTATGACAATTAATAAAGCACAGGGACAAAGTTTAAGAGCGGCTGGTGTAGATCTACGCAGTGATTGTTTCTCACATGGTCAGCTCTAATGTCGCCTGCTCGAGAGTCAGCTCGCCGATCATAGCCTTTTTATTTTGCAACCGGATAACATGACAAGAAATGTGGTAGGTATACAACATGTTACAAAAATACCCCTAATGCCGAATATGGTATATAGGGACCATCAAACTGAACAACTCTTAGTATTGGGACCAACTCTCAAATCGCAAAAAAAAATCTGCTGTTTCATACATTTTGATATTTTTGTAATTTAACTTTTGTATGAAACAGCTGATTTTTATATCGCGATTTCAGAGTTGGTCCCATAGTAAAAGTTGTTCAGTTTGATGGTCCCTATATACCATATTCGGCATTAGGGGTATTTTTGTAACACGTTGTATATTATAGAGAAGTGTTGGATGATCGAGACTGATAATGCACAACATATTTTTATTTAGAACTAGCTGCACCCGGCATGCGTATTGCCATGCTCTGTTTTTTTAGCCAGGGACCTTCTCGGTCGTAAGCAGAACCACTCGAGTTTCATCATAATCGGATCAATGGTTTAGGAGTCCCGTCGTCTGTACACTTAAATCTTTTAAGCTATAGCGGCCCGCCCCGGCTTCGCACGAATACAATGTAGTTACTAATGTGGTGAGTGTAAAGTTATTAGACTATATACTACAGGATATCTATATATAGTGGTGGCCACATAATTAAGGACACAAGTCGATTTTCATACAAACGATGTAATTTTGAAGTCTTGATTTTCCGCTAGGGATTGAACTAGCTGTGATCTGATGATGGCCATCCAGGGAGTGAATGGAGAAGATTCAGATTGCAATACACACCCAACTGATCTGGTAAGCATTCTAAGAGATGTAAGCATCAGAATTTTCAGTTGATGTTTTAAACTTATCCTTACATCTCTTAAAATGCTGGTCAGATCACTTGGGTGTGTATGGAAACCTGGATCTCCTCCTTTCACTCCCTGGATGGCCATCATCAGATCACCGCTCGGTCAATCCCTGGCGAAGAAGCAATGCTTAAAAGTTACTTCGTTTGTATGAAAATCGACTGGCGTCCTTAATTATGTGGCCACCACTTTATATAGATATCCTGTAGTATAGTCTAATAACTTCACACTCACGACATTAGTAACTACATTGTACCCGTGCGAAGCCGGGGCGGGCCGCTAGTTACATCATATATTACAATCATTATAGTGTCATCTGTTAACAGTTAACTCAAACTTATTGAAAAGGTTTATTTTCCGTACCTACCTACCTACTTCTGCTTGTCTCTAGTATTGTTTAATTTTGCTACTCGCCGACAGATGGCACAGCAAAGCATAGATTGTATCAACTTGCACACAGAATAAAAATAATTATTGCATATCGTAGCCGTAGCATGCCGCGCGCCGCCGCCACCGTAGCAAAAAGTATTATAAGGCCTATGCCGTAGCCTTTTTGTAATAGGAAAATTGGTGTGGCCGTAGCGTAGAGTTATAATATAAATATCACAAGACTTTTTATTTTGTGATAAGCTGTGACTCCAGCTGTGGTTATGAGTTCAACTTTGTGAAGTTGAAAATAATGTGCAAAGATTTTTATGAAAAATCGGACATTTAACTGTATAGTAGGTCTGTATTTTATTTGGAAAACAATTAAGATTATAAAGGAGAATATTTTTGCTGAAATATAAAGTATGAAGTATAAGTAAGTATAAAGTATTTTAGTAACGGTAGTTATTTATCAGTAAGTACCACCTACTATGATATTTGAAAACTAAAAATCTTTGAAAAACAATTACTTACTAATGCAAGGATAATATTTGTGTTTAGCGAAAGACGGTAGTTATTTTTTATGGACTGTATTTTCGAACTGAAGTAAATAAGGTAGTATAATTATATGTACATGATTATAAAGTTCCTGTTATGTACAATGAGTTTTTGTTTGTAGAAAGAGAGTTGCGACTGCAGTAGGTCTAGCTAGTTTCATAATTTTATGGTGTCATTATTTTCTGCTTACAATAAACGGTTGAAGTCAAGGAAGTGTAGGATGTTGGATGGTCCTGTTCTTATTACCTAGTTATAGCATAAGCTAAAGGTACATCAATACGTTCTCTGCCAGTCGTTTCAATATAACAATACCTAGCAATATTTTTCCATTACATAACCAACCCAAATATTTTGCTCATAGTATTTCGTCAATTTACCCAGATTTATTTGTGCACTAGCCATTCAAACGCACAATGCACATAGTACCTACCTGTATTGTACTATGCAGATATAATTTGAAGCAATTTTCCATCAAAATAATATTATTAAAATTTCAAACGTTATCTAATTCCAAAAAAGCTCAACGTGGCCGCAAAAAAGTAACTTTGAGCTTTTATATTAGGTACATTAATTATGCTTCGTTTGCTAATTTAAAGTGTTTATAACTGTCGCGTATAAACGATTCTATTGACAACTGTCATGTCACCGGCGGCGGCCCCAGCTGAGCGGGCCTGCGCCCGCTGTATCGACCATCTAAGTGCTAGGCTCGGGTTACACTTCTGTCGATAAAGCTCGTTCTCGAAAGCTCTGCGTTTTTTTTTTGTTGATTTCGTACTTATTGTTAACTAGCTGCCGACCGCGACTTCGTCCGCGTGGGCGTTTGAAAATCCCCTATGAAACCCTTAACAAATATTGATAAAGCAAAGTGCGACTTTGTAAAACACAGAGACAATATTGTATAATATTTAATTAATACTTTAAAGTAGTAGTTTACAGCCAAAGAACGGTGAAAATGTGTTTTTCTATTATGTATCTTTTATGTATTAGGTCTTAGGAAGCTATAATATAGCTATCTCGCGAAACTTTCTCATTTTTTTTATGCATTATTCATTTGAGCAATAAACGTCGATGATACTGCAATACGTTTCTGTCATAAGAATAAGTTAAAATAAATTGTATATTGCCAAATGTGCTATGCTAAGTTTAATTATTATTTTCAGATCCAAATTCATTCACATATCATAATTAATACTTTAAAGTAGTAGGGTATTAACACCTTGGAGCTAAGGCGAAAGTGTGCTCTTCTTTTACATTATTATTTACTCCTCAATAACAGGATACATAATCCTGAAACCTTGTTGAAATGTTCTTTATTCGTTCCTCAAAAATTGTCGCGGTTGCGCACGCGACGGCTATTCGCGGCTCCGTCGGTACGCACGCAGACGGCAAAATATGCACCCACTGCCCAAGCTTTGAACCTACTCAACGCTTTGATCGCCCAGCAACCAGATGTTGATGTATTCTATGTATCTGTCCATGCATTTGTCGATTGTGTTATTCGTCTATTGTGTGTATAAATGTAAATGGCCTACTGCACGCTTTGGTGTGTAACTGTAAGTGCAGTGAGCAATTGAAATTTAAATAAATAAATAAATAAATAAATAAATAATTTTTAAAGTTCGTTTACTAACGTTATAATATAACACCCCTACTTATCATACATAGTACTTACTTGGAGACTTAAACACTATTCGTTTGTTTAATAAAGCAAAAAGTCTCTGTCGATAATCTTTACAACCCTAAATGCTAAGGGTTGTTCAAAATGAATCGTAGCAGACGCGCGGCAGTGGACGCGCGACAGAGCGCGGGCTGCTACGCGGCCGTACGCCGCACCCGCTCGGTCGCTGCGACCGACCGGCTACGACCGACGGCTGACGAACAACCAGCTCACCGACCACCCACTCTCAACGACCATGGGCCAAACTGCAGGCGCCGAATGCACTCTCGAAGACGATGAGGAACCCCATATTCGAGTCAACCCTACGGAACGGTCGTTGGTGAGTTTATTCAGTACACGTAAAATGACGTACTAGTCTAAAGATTTTTAGTGTAAAATTAAAAAGAAACTCATATGAATTTGTTTCTTCTATGACATGCAGTTGTACTAGTGACTAGGTATTGATCGCTTTTACCATGGATATACGACTCTTGGTTGGTAAGTACTTAGTATTGATGCCCATGAAATTGCAAGCGTCCATCCACAGGCAATCATCGACATCGAGCATCCTATATGCTAGTTCAGCTCCTTAAATGTAATATTTTTTTTTAAATAGTAACGTCATGTTTGTCTTCGTGGGAAATCTTAAACTATTTGCGTCGTCTTTAATAAGATAAGTAAGATTTTAGTAAATAAGAAAAGATCCGGCCAAGTTGGTATTTGTTGGTAAAATATACGTAATTATAAACATTCTCACCAAATCTTAAGTTCATAGGTCAATGAGAAGTTAAAAAATACTTCATAACTAAATTTTGGAAAAAGCTAACTTTGGCTGCATCTCATAACATGCCTTGTGTTTTTTTTAATTTTTTTTTAAATAAAAAATAGAGTCTTTGTCTACATAACAAACTCTAAACAATGCAATGATACCCCACACATTTGGGAAAAAATAATGTTTTTTTTCACGCCCATACAATTGTATGGGAGCCCCTTTCTAAAAAAAATATAAGATATTTTTTATACTTTACCTGGTTTTGGGTTGGCAAGACACATCTTTGTTTCCCCGAAACTGTTCACGGCCGCGTTGGAGGACATTTTATGCTTTTGGACTGAAAAGGTTCGGCATCAACATTAATGGCCAGTACCTAACACACCTTCGTTTTGCCGATACTATATTTCTTATAGCTGCGAGACCTTTGAAGACCTGAATACGCAGATCTCCGTAGTGCTTCCCAAAGTGCTGGGTCTAAGGATGAATATGGGTGGATAAGACGAAAATGATGTTGTATTGTATGCCCGCTCCAGTTCATATTGGGAATATTACTACGACGATCTGGGGAAGGTCATGGGAAACCGCTGGATGCGGGCAGCGCAGGACCGGTCGTAGTGGAGATCCTAGGCCTTTGAGAGGAGGCCAGCTGTGGGTGTCGTGCGGCTGATTTGATGATGACCAATCAATGTTATGTTTCGTACCAACTTCCAGTGTAAGTAATTTATTACTTAAACCTTTTTATAGTTCGTCCATCAGTAATATCTGTGGTAATATTATTCAAAATTTGCACTAGACACTTATTTTCCTTATCCTGTTATTTTACTGATTCTTAACTATAATGTTGGAAAATTTACACAAAGCTCACGGAAGAACTCTGATAAAACCTTATTTCCTGACAAATATATTTTTTAATATTATAGGACAAAAATAAAGTAAGTACACAGCAAAAAAAGGAGTAGGTACTTATTTTTTTACGTGTATTTATCTATGTAAACATGGTCATAAGTCCTAAATATAGTATAAGTACTAGCGTTATAAGTAACGCGCTCTTTTTGCTGTCGTAGATTAAAAAATAAGTACCTACATACCTATTACACGAAATAGAGTCAGTTTTAGTTAAAGTATGTACGGGCACAGATTAATAAATAGTTACTTACGGGTGGCAGGCAACCCTATTTACAATTTATTTATTTATTTTATTTATTTATTCATTTTACAGTAACTAGTAAATTACACACACACACACACACAATATTACAATACAAGTATCCAACAATAGTACCTACTACCTACATACATAACATAACCATTTTATATACTACTAGCTAACTTACCATATAATATAAACTTAAATAATTATTAATTAAAATACTATACACAATCTCAATAAAATCGAGTCGATAAAAATTTCGCGCCATACGTTCATTCTTGGCGCGCGCTGTTTCGTTTTGTTGTTGGAAGAATTTGACAGTTGTAGGCTTGGCAGTGCGAGAAGCGGTTTCTCATTTTGCTTACGGTCTGTGAGTGAAACAAAACGTCACAACCTCACAAGCTTTTTTTATACCACACCACACATAATCTGTCAAGTATTAAAAAAATCTTCTATTTTTTTATTCGTACCTAACTAATTAATATTTTGTATTTTTGAATTAATATTTAGTTTAGTTGAGTGCCAGTGTTTATATTCTTAAATTAACGAAGGATTTTTTCACTATGGGGTTGTGTGATTGTTATTAGTGCTGTCAAATTAAGTAGCTTTGTTTTTCTTAGCAAAAAATAGAGCAAGGTGTGTCGGATGATCACTGATTCTCTCTGTGAAGTTATTATATGAACTTGCTTGATTACTAAACTAAACGTTCGGCAGTGCCAGCCAGGTCGTAAGGTGACTAGACGTTCTATTTTCTCTTGTGTTGTTGGGGCGGTTCTGAATAGTGGAAGATGTCCAAGGTGTCTCTGAATAACGTGCCTTCAAATCCCAGAATCACTCGTCTACGAACATTTTCAAGGGTAAGAATTTTTTTTTACTAAAACTAGTTGATATTAGGTTATGTTTCATGCTGTTTGATAATGCAATGATTGTCAACTCTAATATCAAGAGATTCATAAATATGTAAGTAGTTTACTTATGCTATAGTCTATTACAAAGCCCTACTAGCCCTATTACTATTAAATAAAAAAATGATTTGGTAAGTACCTAGTAAAACTTGGTTGTCTGAGAAAATGTCAGGAAGGAACATTGTTTTCACCCACCAATAATAAGATAAATTCAGCTTTTTCTATCTATATCAAACTTATATTGTATTACATGTAAGCAGTCAGAGTGAAATTTAAAAAAAAATCTTTAATGCTGACACATCATCCCTTTAAGATTTATCCAGTATGAACCAGATTGTTCGACAGCAGATTTTTAATTAAAAAATTTGCCATATCCATGAAGATTTGAATACTAGAAGTTGTTTTGAAAAGACATGTAAAATATTACTACAGTAGTAAGTTTATTACGTTTTACAAAATTTTAAGCATGACTGTATGATTTTCATTTGAATTTCATAACAGGAACCATTATTATTATACCTACCTACTTTAAAAAAATATTTATAATTTGAATTTATCTCAGGTTAAAACTACGTATCGAGTTATTACATATTAGTAAGTAGTAGGTAGCAATGGTGTAGGGTCCATACAAGCCGATTTCTATCCTTTAAAAAATCCCACACCACGGATCATATACACATATGGATAATATAACATTTTTGTGGAACCGCTTACCTTCACCATAATTGCATCTCCCGCCACTGTTAGGTAAGTATATAAAAAGGCACAACGATACTTAACAATATTTTTGTAACTATTAGCTAATTGTATACTTATCTAAATTCTTATTAAGCAATTATAAAAAATTACATTAGTCTAACAATGACTATATTAACTAACATATCATAATTGGCTGCCACTTAACATACCTACATTGAAATTACAAGTATTATTTGTTCATCAATTTCAAATTAAGTAGTTAGCTCATAGTTAACAGTTCACTTTTATAAGATAAAGTATTCAAATATGAACAAGAGTTTTATTTAGTTTTACCCTGGATCTACAGTGTCACCCAAAACATGGAGTATAACTTGATAATTCACAATATAATTAAATAGTAACACAGAATAAATTAAAATTCTCACTAGTACATTTTTTCCAGGGTCTAACTAAAACTGGATATAACAACACTTGATCTAATTCATGAATAGTTTTGCAACACAATCATCTCGAGTGAGATATGCGTGCCGGTAATTGGCAGAACTGTTAACAATTTTATCAACGGACACAGCGAGCAAGTACACAATTTAGTTGTGTACAGCTGTACGTACATGATAGTGATTGATTATTTGTTACAATGTTTTTGATAATTTCAGATGTTCTTACAAGTATTTGGGTTTATTGGCCTTCTCAAAAATATAATGCTAACTGGATGTGATCCCTATAGCTGACATCTAGCAATATGATACTTTATTATTCATTGTGAACAAAGGACAGGGTGTATCAGTATCACCTGCCTGCTAAAATATAATTTTGATTTTATACTCAAATGCATGTTTTAGTATTATTATTTTTTATGAATTTTGATAATTCTTTGTCATTTACAAAATTTATGATGATTGACCATTATTTATTTATAATCTTACTAATATTATTATTTTATGTAAATCAGACATGTCCAGACTTTTGGTCAGATTTGTCTGACTTTTATGAATTGAAATCTAAACTGAAAAATTTAATAAAAGGTTTATTTCATTCAATTTCTTAAAAATAAGATTAGTGAATGTAATGTACATAATGTAGTAATGTCTGGTCATTTTTTGAAAGCATAGTTTAATAGTGGCTGGCTCATGTACGTAAAAAAAAACTCAAATAAAAAACCACTTGTTTTAAATTAAACCAAAAATCATTTTCAAAACATAATCAGTTTGGGTTCCTCCAGAAGTCCAGATACAATACTGTTGAATTAAAATATCACATATTTACATTTCAGCACTTATTTTAAATTAAATCAAAAAATCATTTTCAAAACATACCATACAAGCATAAGTTTGGGCAAAAATACTTAACCTAGCAAAACAACTAGTGTAAGTGTTTGATTTAATTTAGTTTTATTAAGTAAATACCTACATAGGTTTTTGGTAGAAATTTCGTTTTGTTACTGTTTAAATAAAAATTGTGAGTATATAATTTACTTTATCACTGACCTTTTCGACTTCTTTCAAATCAAATATAAAAAATTTCCTACTAAAATGCAAAAAAAAATTAATAGGCAAATTGGTGAATTCACAGACCTTAAAATACGGCACATCGAATTACCCAGTATTTTTCGGTTCATTTACCCCATTTATCATACCTACCCCTTTAGGAGTTGAATCATGTCTGCTACAGTGTATACCATTTTTGCAATCGACATCCCACAAGACCTCACCGAAACCACATCCATATCGATTTTTTCGGTTCGTTTACTCCATTTACCCCCTAAGGGGTTGAGTTTCGAAAACCATGAAATACGTGTTTGCTCATTTGTTTTTAGAAGTACTCCTACAAAGTTTCAAGTCAAAATGTCTTTTTTCCCATACAAATGAACCCCCATTTCACTCCTTTAGGGGTTGAATTTCGATATTTCGGAATTCGCAAAAAGGAAACGCCAAAGGGAATGCTTGTGCAAAATTTCAGCTTTATAGGTCCAATGATTTGGGCTGGGCGTTGATAGGTCTGTCACCCTTCATTATTATATTATTCATGTGATAACAGACTACCAAATAGGTAAGTGTTCGAAATATTGTTTATTTACAAGGAAATTGTATACCGATAACTAGCGACCACTCTGGTATTCAATAGAGTGCCTTTGACACTGACCGTCCTGGGCAAGGCTGCAGGGAAACCTTCGTGTGGAACTGACATTCAAGGCTGCTCACTGAAGTATACAATATTTTCGAAACGAGACTCTATTTTCATTGTGTCAGGACTAGTAATAGGTTAACTGGTAATCTGTAAATAGAAACTGGGAATGAATTATTGAGGCGCAATCGATTGGGCCTAACGAATGTCATTAACTTTATAATACGCCTATTTGGCACTAACCATGATGTGAGTATTCAACAAACCGTGAAGTACATAATAAAATTAATTTACTCAATACGTTTCATAATCGATGTTCGCAAATTAAGTATGTAGGCGGTACCAACTAAAAGCCGACATATCATACATTTTAATCTTAATATTGCAGAGGAATACCATTAAAGATAGACTGGATTTCATTGTTTACCTACGTGTGTTAAATGCATGCTACTACATATATACATAATATGTTATGTATTTACGTACAGTGAATAATCATCTACCATAAGCATGCGAATGGTACTATCATACTAACAACATTAATGGTTTGTACAGATCGATTAAAAGATTACTTGAAAGCAATTTTCCCGTATACAAGCAAAATTGAACATGTAGAACCTCGGCTTATTCTCATACTCTTTATTTATTTACTTGTCTTGAAAGCATGTTTTCCGATCGTAAACGATTCCATAATAATCTTACTATAAAACCATTGGTTCACAACAACACAAGGCCAGTATATTCGAAAAACTCTGTCTCTGTCTTTTTCTTTATGTGTGAAGAGTAATGAAAATAACCTCACTTTTACATTTTTTCAATGTTTTTGTTGTTATTTTGAGCATAAAGTCACTTTTCGAAAAAGTAACCGTTGAATATTCTTCTCTAAACATTACCTATTTTTCTAGATATTATTCGTGAGTTAGAGGTGAATAAACTTTAAGTATTATCCAAAGAGTATAAAAATAGTTAAAATTTTCTTTGTCTTTGCCTATTTTTATAGTCAAGTGAAGATACGAATATCGTGTTTTTAACCGTAAAATAATGGAGATCGTGTATGAAACTACAACATATATTTTTATCTGCTCAAAATAAAGACTATTAGATTGTTTACCATTGAAACAAAAATAGGTTAATTTCGACGATTTCGAATATATTGGCCTTAAATATCAAAAACCTTGACTAAAGGGGATTGGTCCCATCCCATCCTAAATACCATTTGATGATTGAGCAGGCAAATGTAGGAGTGACGAAGTTTGACCTCATACTCATGGCACAGAATAGATGTAACGTGTCATAGTAACATTGTATATTATATACTGGAGGTGCATTTTACAAACCCGTTTCGTTAAGATACGCTGTACACAAGTACCTATAGGTACGACGTAAACTGCGCAAAATATACGTCAGTTCAGTGTTCACTAGTTGGTAATATGATCACCTAGGATTCCCAGGTGACCATATGACCAAATTTCATTTTCATAAAATTTCATTTATTAACAAAGTGCTATTATAGCACTCTATTATCAACTGTAACTGTCAAATTTCATTAATTTCAAAATGTTTCAATCGATTTCAAACAAGAATTGTTAGCAACAGAGTAACGTAACCAAGGGGCTGATCAGTTGGGTATGTACAGCGATCTGGATCTCTTCCTTCACTCCCTGGCGGAGAACTGAGAACAAAGCTTCAAAGTTACCTCGTTTGTATGAAAATCGACTGGCGTCCTCATTTATGTGGCCACCACTATATAAATAAGGATTAAAGTATAGTTTACAGTAGATAACTTTATTAATGTGCATATACTGTATGTTTGTATGTTATGACCTGCTGAGTAAGTACGTGCAGAACGACATTTTACCTGTTTTAATGATTTCTATTGTGTGTCTCCAGTGCCATATCAGACTGCTTACTCTTATAGATTAGTCATTGTAGCTTTAATAGTAAAGACACATCGTTGGAAGTGAGATATCCGCTTTTTATATCATTACCAGTCGAAATAACTTTTGTGATCGGATGAACATCAATACAAAAATAATACGGCTTTGGTCTTATCAATACTTGATTATGATATGATATTATCAAATTCTGAAGGCAGCTGTACTACTGGTGTACCCTTATCATTACCAGTCGATTGTACATCAGAAGTAGATGTAGTTTACGTAATTGTGTTGTGTGCTTCATAAACTATTATTTAAAATAAAATTAAATAAAGATTTTGAAATAAATATGGTGGTAAGTGAAATTGGATACTTATAATAGTGCTAGTACACAGAATACATGTATATAGTGATATTTGACGACGAAACAAAGTGTAGTTTATTAATGTCTTCACATCGTACTGAATCTATTGATACTAATTGAATCATTACCAAATAATATTTTTAATGATTAATTATTATTCTGCAAGATCAGTTTCGTTGTATTAAGCTTCGATCCGCTTTCTTCTCTCCTGTGAAAAGTTAGAAACATCTAGAATTTCATTTTGCTCTTCAAAATCTGAAGATATTTGCTTTTTTCTTTGGTTTTACTAAAGTTTACAAGATTTTTCGCATTTTGTATGGAGCAGTAGGAAATGGGCTTCAATCATAATCGACGGAAATGGGACAACTTTATTAAATCCTTCAACAAGAATGAGGAAGAGCTTGGCTAAGAAACACGGCTAGGAAGCATTGTATACTTCAGTAATATTTTATAGGTGACATTCGCAGGAAGCGGTATGCGACAAGCGTGCGGTACTAATCAATTATCGGCAATCGGTATCACGTGCGCAAGCGCCGCATCCACGTTTCGAGCTGGACGTCAATTGTATTTTCAACAAATAGCTAAGAGGCAGTCCTAAATATTGTCCTCTTGGTGTTAGAAGCATGAAATTCTAGCTCGATTATGACATACTGATAAGAGGCACAGATAAATATGTGAGAACTTGAAATTAGCTACTGAATTGAGTTGAACGTGCTTCTTTGCGTACGGTTCATTCTTTAAGTACGGTCTTCTATAAATAATTGATCCTAAAATTGATCATAAATAGGTGTCAGCCACATTGCATAGCGTTAAAGCTGAGATGAGAGAATTGAAAGAGGATGTTTGCTTCTCTGTCCAAAGTAAATACTTACCTATGAACTTCGGATTAGTTTTAAAAGTCGTCAAATTAGAACAGCAGTGTTGTAAAATTAGTACATTAATTTTTTTATAAAATGACCATGACTCCAGTAAATATTATACACGACAAAGCGATTTACAACTCGCATCAAATTCACTTTCAGTTTCTAAGGATGCATTGTTTATTGTGCATCTTATTTCTACTTGTACGTTATCATGTACGAAAATATTTGCTAAATGTTCATTACAACCTGAACGAAATGTTGTATTGTCTTCTTTGTTGGTTATGAACTCTTTAAACCGCAGCAGAATTTAAAAATATATTTTTGACTTCTCAATATTTTCGCCGCCGCTCAACATAATAAATTCAAACGCCGTCGATCGTTACGATCTAGTGTTTCCTTATTTGTTAACTTATAACTTTCCGCCTTTAATGGAATGAGGGAAGAAGGTTATTAAGTTCTAACCGTATTCTTTGTTGCTTATGAAAAATACTTTTCAATTAAATAAGTATATGTTTAGTTCTAAATAAAACCGGCTTCATATTTTTTACCACAAGAAGTGGTTTTCATCCTGTATTATCTATCGCGTTTTTCATTAGCCGTCTTATCGTAGCTATATCATACTTTATTATTTAACTAATGAATGTGTACGTGCATGCACTTAAATCTTAATTTCTGTGATAGATAACCATCGATAAACTATCACAAAATATTTCGACGACATTTTCATTGATCCTTGACAGATTCACTTTGCGTAATTTTTCGCTTTTTTAAAAGGCCCTATCTATAAGATAGTTTTTATGTAGCACCTAACTAATCAAGACGTCAGAATTGTTTACTATGTAAATAATTTAGCAAGGTCGAGTTGGTGATCGCCATCAGAGTGTTTTTATCGCCAACAACAACAATGCTTAAAACCTGTTCTGCTACTTGTACATATCTAATTACTTACATTTATATGGAAAAGAAAACATACAATCTTTAAATAATTTACTATTTTGTAACTACTGTTACAATCATATGCAATTTTTTTGTTAGATACTTCATGTATTTCTTCCATTATGTTAAGTAATTTATACTTATACTAGAAAAGAAAATTGACTCTTCATAAGCTAGCTGCCTAAGTAAAGAGCCCTTCTAGATATTTTTATCGTTTAGCATGACATTATTAATATTTGGTTTTTAATTATGTTCTTAGTCTTACGGATATTAAGAGCGAAATTTTTTTTGAAAAAGATAAGATTAGCTTTGATAATTATGATTATCAAAATGACATGAATTTGATTATCAATATTGGTTTCTATGCGCCTTTGATCTTTGCGTTATTATCGAAAAATAATTAGCAAAGTAGTAATTTCGAAGGTTAATTAGCTATCTCATATCTTCTCAAAGAAAACATTAAATTCTTTTCGTTATAGGTAATACACTTAGTTTTGTATTTATCATTCATTAAAGACCATACAAAACTTATGAGGCGTGAAACAACAAGTACCCGAATCTAATCGTAATGTTTTTGGACCACCATTTTTGAAAAAATAATATTTCAAACAGTTCCAAACATCAATTTTCAAATACAATGCTAAATAAACTCAGTCACTTTTTGCTATAACGTCTTGCTCTTCAAGTGCCAATTTATAAACCATAATAACAGTTTAAGAAAAAAAAATATAATACAGGACCATAAATGGATCCACATAAACCCTGCCATGGAAATTTTCCTGCTGACTGATATGAGTCATTCATACATTAAACTACGTCGTGTATTTTTTTTTATTTAGTAGACAAAGACTTAGAAACTGGTTTTTCACTTAAAAACTGAGGTTAGTGTCTGTATTTGCAACGCTATTAAAATATTAGCTTTGTTTGTTAAAAATGGTTGCATTTACTGCATTAGGTTAGATAAAGCGGGTGTTTGATATAGTTTAATTGAGACTGCCGCCACACAAAGAACAGATGATAAATGAACCGAAGTCCACAATGAAGAACAAAGGGACTGTTACTCAATTCGAAGTATCGTATTAGTTGTTTGTTTTAATATAATATAACATCTGAATTGGCATGTCGATGATATAGAGCTTATTAGTGTGTGAGGAGTTGTTGTTTTACTTTAACGCTAGCTAGGCCCTGCCCCCTAGCATGACCACCAAACACGATATGAGATAGCGATTTATCACGTTAATCTGTCAAAAGACAATGGATTTTGACAGTCGAGTTTCGATAAAACCCCTTGTTCCTTGGAGATAACTATGGTCAGGTAACTCGTTATCTGTGAAGATTTTTTTTCTTCAAAGATAGCCAGTTATCTCCAAGGATTCGTAAAACGCTATATCACGCGATCATTGTGTTTCGGTGGTCATGCTTGGGAGGCTGAATGAGGCCTGAGATATGCATGCAAATACAATGACGGACATCAGTCAGACTGTGCTATAACGCGCATGTATAAGTCGGGTTATACGGAAGCTAGTAGTAGTGGCTAACTAGCTACTGGTGCGTGTGATGGAAGTTATGAATCATTTACACCACGCGTTTGAAATGACCTCGGAACCAGTTGTTATAAAAACAAATGACTTTGATAATGAAACCGTGAAATTAGTTAAAACTTTTTAAATTACCTATAACATGAGTAGTTAATGCGATGTCAATTAATAAGTATATCAGGTAAGCTAGGTATTATGCCCGATTTTAAATGTGATGTCTAATCGATTTATTGAATCATTTCTGTAACTATTTTTCCTTTATTTAATACAAAAATTACTTGTATTTCATTGCATATTTATTCAAGGTTGTGTACATTATCACGAGAATCTATAAAAGTTCCACTGTTTAATAACATAGTAACTTCTGCTAAGTTGAGGATTAATATTCCTACTTAAATTTGGCAGCCTTATGGCCTTTATGGCGACGACGTCTATAAAATCACAGACCGTAACGAGATCGCTTGTGATTTTGACGTCATTCTCTTATAGTATTTAGGGAACAGTTTGATGCTTTAACTATCTGCTATTACTCTGTTTGATGACAGTCCTTGCTCGGTTGGCAATTGATGTTAATACTAAAAAGTGGACAATTATATTGACTCGAAATGTACAAAATAACATCAGAATAAATTGTTCTTTATGTATCAGCTAAGTTATGGGCTGCAAACCATAAGGTTCATTTCTAGATTCGGTGGTCTGATGGTCTTGCATTTACCCAAAAGTCATAAAATTGTCAATTGATATAACAAAAGAATCTTTTATATAAAAACAATGAAGGCAGGTAAAAGACGAAATTTTCCATCCTTACAAGCGAATTTGTTTTCAAAATGTGAATTTCATAACTTTTTTTACTGTACGTACTCGTACTTAATCATACGAATAATGTCTGATAAAAACTTATAATTTTATTGTAATTGGAATTTGGTTTTGTGAGGACCTTTAATTGGCTATCTACTGCTATACCTACCTATTATTTATTAATCTTCCTAGAAAAAAAAAACCATTTACTTAAATGGTTACAATACAACTACTCAGAGTCTGAAATTGAACCTACAATTCAACTTTCGCAATCAGGCCTAATGCTCTGACCTCTCTAAAAACACAGAAGATTGCATTCTGTTCGAAGCGCACTTATTGACAACTTAATTTGTGTTTTATTTCAGACGGAAAGTGAAACCTCGTGCGAAGAAGCGGCGCGTTTGACAGCCGAAGGTGCGGCAGCGGACGACGACGACGAGGCCTACGACTATGGCGCCCTGCCGCCGCCGCCAGACGGCGGCTACGGCTGGGTGGTGGTGTTCGCTTCCTTCATGTGCAACCTCGTGGTGGATGGCATCGCCTACACTTTTGGCATATTCCTCCCAGAACTGGTTACGTACTTTGGAGAAGGAAAAGGCACGGTAGCGTGGGTAGGCAGTCTTCTGTCAGGAGTCTATTTAGCTGCGGGTGAGTTTTTTTTATTACTATCTACTAACTAAATGTACGTTAGATTAGGTACTTCCATAATGTATTTATTTAGGAGATTGGCATCTATACTTTTATCATTAGATGCGATGTATACTACGCATCTCATTTAACACATCAATAGTGTAGAATGTTTCTATACTTTCATATTTTACACGGCCATTAAAACATGGACTAAGTTTAATTTAGGTACCCAGGTTGTACCTAGCATCGACTGCAAAATTTATTATCTTTTTGCTTTATAATTATTTATCTTGTTGTTGTATTCACCTCGGCCGGTGTCACTTGCTATGCAAGTCGGTGCAACTTGATCTATTAATTTTCCTATCGTAAGGGTCGCGTTGTTTATGTATTAGTGCGTTATCGCCTTAGAAAATGTCCATCTGGCCACATGGTCCGACTTCCTTTGTTCTACCGATTGGACGACATGAACTTTTTTTCCTGTTAGTTCGATTAATCGGACTACAAGGAATTGTAATTCCGATTCGTTCTACCGATTGGACGGCATGAACTTTTCCCCGATCTAAAATGTTATTGAATGCATCTGAAATTTGACGTCATTCATCTTTTTGTTTGTTCGATAAACATACGTTGTGTCGTGGCACGATCGTTCTTGAGAGTCAGTTAGCAAATGATTAAAATTGAAAGTTTAAATTGAATTTCACGGTGTGATTGTACCTATTGAGTTTGATGAAGGCATTTTGATTGACTGACAGTGGAATATTTTCGTTTATTATATGTTTGACCTGTCAATATAATGATCGATTTACAACTATATAATGTATACCAATTTTATCAAGTTACCGTTTTAGCGGCCGGCGGATAAAACAGTAGAAGTTTTAAATAATGGCTTTGCAAGTATAGTATTATCTAATCATGAGAAATTTAAATATGTACCCACCCGTGTATTTATAAAGATAAGATTGGATGTATTGCTAAGCGTAAACAGATAGTTATCTATAATCCTTCTTAACTATTCAAACCACAAAGTAACTTGGTTTCCTCAAAAAGCTTCACAATCCAAACCGCGATTACATTCTACTCAACATTTATCTAAAAACTAATTGACCTGATTAAATTTTATCGATTGGCATCACTTGAGATGGCATAGTACTTGAATTTTTTTATCAGAATATTTTTATTATAAGTTTCCTTCGTGTGATAAGATCGATTGAAATGAAATAAGTAGGAAGGCTACCGCTACAGACAATAACGTTTTAATTGCACATCTTTTCGCACTTTAAAAGAAAATTTATAGATTACAGTTAGTTAGAACACAATGCATCAATGGTCAAACACTTGGCTAAAATAGTGAAAGCACTTATCAGTTGAGGACCCGACACAGTAACCTGGTGATATCTAACATAATAATTTATTATTGGCATTTGAGTTAGGTACATCATTCAATACGATGCGGTTGCTTTTGAATCCTTCCGACAAACAATTTAATTAAATTGTGGGACGGTTGAAATGTAAGTCTGTTCAAGAAATATTAGAAGATGTGGTAATATACAAGTTGAATAATATTTTGGAAATACTATTTAATGTTAACTTAGTTATTTTATCGTTAACGCAACAAATGCTTTAGTTTCTCTGGATAAATTGCTTGGAATAATACGAGTATATCAACTCAAATCCCTATTTTCTAGTAGTTGTTAAAATAGCTCTATTCATTCAGATAATATTATGTAAAGAACATGAAATATAGTATATTTGATGCCTTTGGTGCATAAGGATATAAGCTTGAAACATGAGACCTTTCATGCATTGACTCAGAACTTGCGATTATTCCTTGAACTGGTTAACTGTATTTAAATTTTAAATGAAGCGTGCTCTGCTTACGTTCCGTGATATAGACAAGGGTCATCATTGAAATTAATAGAATGAATAAATATTATTTATCAAAATGGACTTTTATCGTCTAATAGTGTTGCTTTAGGCGGGCCGCGTGATCTAACAGTAGAATTAGTTCAGTTGAAAACATTAATAATTACCATTAATACACTACTTTTGGTGTCTAAGATTAGCTTTATCTTCTTGTATTTAATAGGGTACAAAGATGCCAACTTGTGTATGTTAACAGTTTGAATTTTATGTATGCAGTTAATAAATTATTTGAGATAGGTATTTAAAGTACTGACTGTACTAATAGACTTGTTTATAGGTTTAGGACAAGGTGATACTGCTGTAGGCATGTAATTTGAAACACGGTAATTTGTTATTGCGATTACTAATGCTGACCTAAAGGAATGAGGTCGTTCGTACGATGTACTTTTTGTACCATTTTACCGTTCAGGGAAATATTGTACTTACATACAATGAGGATCAGCGACGATTTTTGTTTAGTGACTTATCAGAAAGCTTATGTCACCACATGATTAACTGTGAATAAATTCTCACGATATCTCTTAAACCTGAGAAGTTATACGAGCTAGAACGCTGTTATTCTGGAAGTCCTTATGACGTCATCCGCCACATACGCGAACCTTACGTCATACGTGATAAAGCACATATTGCATTGAGCTTTAGGGGTTGAATTTTGTCCGCGTGTTGAACTTCAAAATAAATGCAATTTTTGCAATCAACATCTCATGAAACCTCTATAAGTACATCCATATCGATTTTAAGGTTTATTACTCCATTTACCCCCTAAGGGGTTTGGGTTCGTAAAATTACGAAATATGTGTTTGTTTTTAAATTCCAAATAATTAATTTAGTGATTTTTACTTTCAACTTCAGGTAAATATTTATTTTTAATTGTCAGCCTACACATAAAATTTGAAGATCATAAGCTCAAAACTGACGGACTTTCATACAAACTTTCATCCCCTATTTAACCCCCTTAGGGGTAGTTTCCAAAAAAATTTTAGTGGATGCCTACACTGTATAAGGTATCTATGTTCCGAATTTTAAGTCTCTAGGTTCAGTAGTGTGGGCCATGCGTTGATATATCAGTCAGTGAGTCAGGACTTTGAATTTTAAATATATGTAGATTTTGTATTGCAAGTTCTTCTTATATAAGATATTTGTTTCTTTATAAAATCCATAAAGGGTTGTATTCATTGTTTATGACACAAGTTCACCTTCGTGTTGCAACATCCGACCACGAAAATATCTTCTTAGTCTTTAAATAAGTACGTATTGCAGGATCGAGGCTCCATATCTGGGAAATGGTGTAAAATATTGCATTGTCGACTTAATAAGTAAAAATTGTTTTACTTGGTTTTGTGTTATGCTTTTGTCCCTTTTTGTCCTCTTAGTCAAGTAGAGTAGTTAGTGTAGTTTTCCACTCATCCAATTTCTTTGACCACGATCTTATTTATGTTATGGGTGAAACAGTCATAAAATAAATAAGATCATGGTCTTATTTATTATCATCATGGTCTTATAACGTAACGTGTAAGTATTGGATGAAGTCATTCAATTTCTTTGCAGCTTTACAAACAATTTACATTTTGTTTTATGAAGCTAAAACTAGAATTCTTTTAAAAAATTCGTCTTTTAAAAAATTTAAGCAACTCTATTTTAAAACAGCGAACCTGAGCCTGTCAGATATAAAAGAGGAATTTATTCCTTCACTTGATGAATTACTAATCATATGATGTCTGAACGAACGCTGTTATCAATGTTATCCATCATTATATGTATCTTTATAATTTTTCATGTAATACCTTTATATTAAAGGCTTTCTTACGTTGCTTGTTCAATTTTCCTATTACTGGGGCAGGTTGATCGAATTATTGTAGAACGGCAAGTCGGCCAAAGCTCTTCCATATACTTACGTCGGTAAAACTTATATGCTAACTTTCATCTTCGATAAAAGCTTTAACGAACGTACTTTGAAATTTGAAATAGCTCTTTACTGTTTGTGTAAGAATGCTAAAATTGTATTATGTTTCTTCTAGAACATTTCATTCTCTATTCGTATTAACTTCGACTGTCTATCGAATGAGGACCCTTAAAAGTGTCCATTACAAGATCTTCAAAAAATATTGTCATCGAATAAACCTACCTAGGTAACTGCCTAGGTACTGTTAATGAAGATCTCCGTGATCGAGTGTTTGTACACCGGTTTTCAAGGTATCCCGGTACTCACGGGTTCGATCCCCGGCTGGGTCAATCTAGAAAACGAACTTTTCTATATTGGCTCAGGTTTGCGTGTTTGTAGTTCCATTACACCATTGTCTCTGATTTCCATAATACAAGTGCTTTAGCTACTTTAGAATAGGAGCAATGTTTTTGATGTTGTCAAATATTGATTTGTTTACTGTTATTTGTCTACAGGTCCAATAGTCTCAGCACTATGCAACAAGTTCGGATGTCGCGCGGTATGCATCGCTGGGTCGCTGGTGGCCACCACCGCATTCGTCCTGTCAACCTTCAGCAAGAGTGTCACGGTCATGATGATCACTTACGGGTTATTAGGAGGTAAGTTTAGACTTTAATAAGCAGTTATTATGACATGAGGAATTAAGGGCCTACTCCGAAAATTGAAACGCGAGAATCGCAGGGCGTTCCGTTCTGCTTCGTGACACATAATGGGCTCAGGAATAAAGTCCAAAATAAAGTAAATCTAATGACAAACATTGTCCGATAATTTCACACCATGACGAAAATGACAACATGCCATTAGATAAGCTTAATGATTTAAATGCACAACAAACTATTATTTACAACCGAAATACCTGAATGTTCGCCAACTCAATACTTATGTTTGCAGAGGTTTTGATGTTAGTGTAAGTCTTTTTTAGTGTTGAATTATTATTTTGGTTCAAAATGTTAACTCTCAGAAAAGAATCACTACCGACTTGTGTTCTTTCTTCTAGAGATAAACAAGAATAAACCAATAAACAATTATTTGTTTATGGCTAACTACGAGAATGTTTAATAGTACTTATGAATCTATCATTTAAGAGTGTTATCGTTCCTGGCATCTGTCCAGGCGAAATTATGTGACCAATTTATCCCAGCATTGGGAATGAAGGTATCCATCCATAATAATGTATGATAAATACATATGATGTTTTTGTGTTAATAGTTGAGGACTGAGTCCTTTATCTTTAGAAAAATCGTCTGCAGGGAAAACCGCTGTAGGTACTCGACCGGAAAAAAGTACCAGTCCATTGCGTTCGCGAAAGTAAATAGTTTTCACGTATTGCGTATGTTTACTGGCCATAGTAACCCATAAACAATTCGATGGAGCCATATCGTGGACGAATGTGAGAATTATGTATATGAGCCACGCCGCGCCAGTGGCCTTGGCACATTGGCACAAATGTTGCTTGGCCGGCGTAGTCGTCGCCGCGACTAGGTGTCCTTCAAAGTTTTCAATCTTATCTATTAGCTAACGCGTCTCTTTAAGATTATAGATCTCTGATTCCTTGTTAAGAACTTCTGTTTTTTTACTGCTTTGTTTTTCTTAAATTAGGTATACTACCTTACATACACTAAAATGCATTACTTCGCAGATTTTGTTTGTTTTAATAAAAATCAGTTACCTACATAAGCCAAAATGTCCACCAAAAACATTTCGGCTAACTGATAACTAAATAGACCATCCGACGAGAATTTTATTATCTTTTAAGTTATTTACTTTAGGTGGCTTTAATTTTGTATTAAATTACTTACGTAAAATGTAAACCAACCAACAATCTCATATTGATAAAAGAAACTCGATATTAGCGGCTGTTTTTGTTCATTGCAAACGGTAAAAGTAAGGCAACAAATCGCTTGTAAAGTTGGACGTATGCCAACGACGGCTTAAAACAAAACGGCACATGACGCTCTCGAGTGAGGCGCGATGGGCCCTTCTCGCATTTGGAACGATTACTGTGGAAAACCCCGCTCCTTCCCGGAATACGTTTTACGTATGGGCAATTTAAATTATAAGTACATAGACCAAACAAATGTAATTTCAGTCACTGTAGGGGAGGCATTGCAAATCAGAGCTTATAGGTTTTCCCTACAATGAAATGAAGTCAAATACGTTGCTTGCTATTGTCTGGTTTTCTTGTAATAATATTGAGATTTGGATCGCTTCATAGATAATGAAAAGACAGTTCACTTTGTTTACATCACCTTTATGTCTTGTCATTTAAGACACGATTTTAGTCACAAAGATATTCTAATAGGTGTGAATGCAACTTATTGTTAGATGAACATGACTATACTCGTACTTCCATTACGAATTTCGTTCTATCAATTAAGTGTAAAGTTTCTTATTTAATAGGTGGATCGATCTGAAGGTCGTACTCGTAGAAGTAGCCTGGCATGTCGCCAGTAGCTGCAGACACCGTGGCGCCTCTCTTGTACACCATTCGACACTTATCAGACTCTCTATTCATTAATTAACTGTTGCACCACTCATAGAGTTGTTCAAGGGTATTTCGCAAACTGTAAGGCTACGTGTTGTGACAATATGTGTTAACCGCAGGCCGCACATCAGCATATCCTTTTTCCTTTTAACCTATCCAGTAAAATATCACTTTATAAATATTTTAAATTCTATTCTACATTAGTTCAAAATTTTACTCAAAGTCACTTCTGTCTAGACTTCTGGCTGCCCATCTAATATCCAAAATAAATGGACGTTTTCAATGTTGATACAATAATTTATCATCTGCCGACCAAAGATCGTGACGGCAAAATCAAGACAAATTTTGTCACAAAATAGCCAATAAGGAAGCGTTTAATCGCCAATAAGTGTTGTTCGTTGTTTGTACTGAAATTGACAAATGTTTCCCGTCGAATTTGTAGTTTTGTTGTTCCCATCATTAGTGCGTGTTAGTGTTATTAGCACCACTTGACGAGTGATCCCTGTTGGCAATGTTAAATCATCGAACATCAACGTCGAGACTGTTTGAAACGGTTCGTGGAAAATTTAGTAATTACTAGAACAAACTAAACATTTGGTAATATTTAGGGCTTTATAGTATTAGCTATGTAAGCCTTAGAACATGACAGTCTTTAATTTGTGCTTTGAACTAGCGGTACTATTACGAATGTTTCTTAACTATGAATCTATGAACGTTGTCACTGGTGCTTTCATTAAGGTATGACACGGTACAGATGAATTTAAGAGAATTTATTGATGTATGGATATTTGTGAAATTTTAAAATGCAGATTGTAAAGTAAATGTTGCTTTGTGTAAGCAAACAATTCTCGTTGGTAACTGCTGAACTTGATCGACAAACGAGTATATTTACCCTGACGGAAACCTTTGTGTTCTGGTTGCCAAATTTTCAAGATGTGTCATCTTTAAGAATATTATTTTGTATCTATATTTATTTTACATAAAAACATGTATTGTCTCTTAGCTTTACTTTAAGCTGCTCTTTTTTCTATTATTCTATTTAATTATTCCTTCTAGAATAAATGAAACAATAAAATATCGAAGAATTGCGATATTGCTTTAAGAAATTATTTATGCACCACCAGTGCGCACCTAAGCACTGGTGGTGCATAAATAATTTCTTTAGTTACAATGAGACTTAGCAATTTGAAATCAACTTATTGCTAAGTCACGGTTAGTTTATTATACGTCAACAGCGTTTTAATAAATGGCCAACATTACGTTAACTATCACAATAATAATATTGAAAATGGGTAAATCATTGTAAAAGTCGTCTGAGCTACCTTGTGGAACTACATTCTCGTCCTTTCTTTCCGTCGAGATATTCAACGAGTTTGACATTGCATTCAGTTGTAAACAATAAGAAAATGCTTGCTTGAAACATTTTCTATACATCCTCTAAATTATGAATATTTTTTATTCATTTATTAATGTACTTACGTAACTTGACAGTTCTTTAGATTTACTTTGTTTTGTCTCTATGTTGTGGTCATAACTTACATTATAATTACACAGTATGAGAGGTGTTACCTACCTAACCTTCTTTAATTCAGTTTTGGTATTATCATAATTGAGCCACCCACAAGTTATTTATATATCATCTTTAAATTTTGGTCATGTTACGTTATCGCCGCGAGCAGAGTTCCAATCCAATGTAGGTCAATCAAAAATCAACCCAGTTCAATTGCATGACCGACTTTTGATCTCGTAGCCGCTTTTTGATGAAAATAGGTAAAAAAAATATATTGGAGTTCTAAGAATTCGATCTGTCAAGAAGTAATTTCATTAATAATCATTGGGCCCGTGGAAATACCTTTGTTCATTAAACATGCATACATACTCATACATTATCGGATTTCATTAAACTTTTATTAGATAGTTTGATAATTTAGCTGAAATTCTAAAAATCGATATAATAGCAAAGTATACATTATGAAAAATTATGTCATTTCAACCTCTTTAAAAAATGTGTTGTTACACTGGTTTGTTGTCTTCACAGTTAGTTATAATTGAGTAGGTACTACATGTTAGTATAAATCGAAAGGAAAAGTGACTGAAAAAGTGTTTAACTGGTGTAAAACACTTTGACCGCTATAGCTTAAATCGAGCTAGTAGCCCAGTTAACTGCAGTGGTTAATCATTGTTTGTTAATTAACTTGTATAATGTTTGATCATAAATGGGACTATGTTCCGTACTACTGTAAAATTAATGCCGACGAACTCTTCGCAACAAACAGCCCATATGTGCCTTTGTTGTGTGGTTTCAAATACCGATTTGTGGGACGACAACTGGGTGACTCACATGCTATCGTATTCCGATTATTAATTATGCAGCTTTATACATTAACGTTGAAAGTTCAGCGTTTTTTGGTGACATCCTTCCTTGGAATTACTTCGTGAACTTACCTTCGAACAGTTTTTTACAACGAGAATGACCCTTCGTGTGTTCACTGTACTATAGTTCAGTCAAGTTCAATGTTTCCTTGTTCATTTCATTGTTATTGTTGCTAAGCAGCAACAAGTATGTACATACACATAAGGAATGCTGTTTATGATAAACAATAGAGTACCTACACATAACAACTACAACACACTCAAACATAGAAGCTTTTGTTAATAAATTCTAGCTCGAATTTAAAATAAAGTACCTATGTAGATATCACGCAATCACTTCACGGGTTTTTGGGCCTACATAATAAAACGCACCCAACTCTGAGAGCGATATAAAGCTCCCAGGGGACCTATTTTTGAAAGGCGGCAAGCGCTCTTTACTTCTCATTTTCATTCGACATAGCAAAATCCGTGTTTTTGAATCGCTCGTTAGCCAGTAATTGTCAGTGTAGTACAGTGACACAAATTTATCTCACTCGGTGGCCACAACTGGAACTGTGCTGTGTAATGATACAGTTGTGGCCACATAAGTAATAACTCATTGTTACCTAGTTTAAGCCGTCGACTACATAGAAGACAGCGACGCCGTCACCGAGTCAGATAAGTTTGTGTTGTTCGAGTGCGATGAGAGTGAGTACGATGAAAATGAGTAGTAAAGAGCGCTCACCGCCTTTCGAAAATAGGGCCCTGTTCCGGAACAAAGTGCCGTCTCGCTCACTTCATGTTGGTATTATTACTACGGGTACTTTAAATCAAATATCTTTCATCTAGGTAACCGAATCCCAGGAAAAATCCATTGTCAAAATATTGGTTGTGTCGTGTTCATTTAATAACGCTATGACAGCTAGTACCTAGTTTGGGAATAATTTACGCGTGACACAAGCAATTGTATAATAGCCGTTCTCGGAACCAACAGTGTCCAACAATGCGTTCATGATGTTATGATTGATGTCGAGGTCATCCTGAATTACGATGATGCTTCCTCTTTTCCATTTGCGTGTTATTAGGAAGCCGCCCAGGAATTTCTAACACAAATTGGTCAAAGGAACTACTAATTCCAAATCGTCTGGGCATTAATTTGTGAAAGTCTGAAAGGACTTCATTTAAGAAACTGCTCCTGACCGTAAAGTATAGTTGCCTTATTTTTCGCATTAACCAAATGTCGTGTCTTCATACTCTGTCTAATGATTATGAAGATCACAGATCTCTGCAGCTGAGTTTACAGCTCGTAATTATTTTGACATCTTGTCTTTTCAAAACTTTATTAGTAGCTATGAAATGATTTTGTTTGTTAATCCTAAATCATAACATGTAAATCTCATTTTTATGAAAAAGTCTGAAAATAAACTGCTGCGTGCTTGAAAAGCTATTGAAAATTTACTACCTACTTTCGTATTGATTCTTGTTCCAGTCGCAGATTGGCAATATTTTTTGACGACCGAATTAGATCCTCATTGAAGTCAGATATCGATTTCTTTGCCAACTGATATTCTCAGTTAATTTGACAAAGTATCATACAAACAATCAGATAATTATGACTCACTTGATCCCCGGTTGGGTCGATTTAGAAAACGAACGTTTTCTATATTGGCTCAGGTCTGGGTGTTTGTGATACCACCTTTATCTTTGATTTCCACAACACAAGTGCTTTAGCTACTTACTTTGGAATCGGAGCAATGTATGTGATGTTGTCAAATATTTATTTATTTATTGATATTCTAAATTGATGTGCCGTCGGTTTTTTCTGTTCCAGGTATAGGATTCGGTATGATATACTTACCCTCAGTGGTGGCAGTAGGTTACTACTTCGAGACGAGGCGTTCCCTCGCCACCGGTATCGCTGTATGCGGTTCCGGGGTGGGAACCTTCAGCTTCGCGCCCCTCGCTTCGATCCTTCTCAACGAATTCGGATCTTGGCAAAATGCGAATCTGTTGCTTGCCGGCTTGATCCTCAACTGCGCCGTTTTCGGCGCTCTTATGAGGCCGCTGGTCTACCCCAAGGTAAATATCATTCATAGCATTACAAACTGGGAATATCAGCTTTGGGTCTCATCATTCATCCGGTGGACAAATGATTGGGCTAATGTCGGTGTTGTGTCCCTAATGCTGCATGATTTTAAAAGATTATATCTTGTAGAACCCTTCGTGTCGACAGTTCTGGACTTAACCAACGTATTCCAGATACAATGTATTAAGTACCTATTAGTGGTTTAGAGTAGATGAGTATTAGGTACGTCCAATATTGACCACGCAGCTCGTGTAAAGTATGATTATAATTATTAATTTATGACTACCTTACATAGTATTTAGTATAGATTCTGTAATAAGTGCCAGCCACTTTAATCTCTTTGTGATCATGTTTTTATACATAGTATAGGGTTATCTAAACGTTTTTTAGGATATGGTTGGTTCCAGTCGATGATCCGTGAATTCCCCAGTAGGTAGTTCAATTAGTTGCCCATATATTACAGACATCAGGTGATAAACCGCTTCTGCAACGTATGGCTGAAGAGAAAAGACTGCAAATGGAACGGGGATCAATAGGAGGCTCATACTTCATGGTGCAACTTCCTGATGGCACCATGGAAAAGAGAATGAAGGTATGAACACGTACGAGAAGAAAAACAACGCCGTAGTTCTTCCGGGTTAGTCCAAAAAATATTCTCACTTCTATGACTATAAATTCCATCATATAGTAAGCGACTCGTTTGCGCTAAATGTATCTGTCAGTGAAGTTAACAACAGTTACAAAAATAGTTTTTATGAATCGTCTAATCAACTCGGATGAGGCGAAGGTTAGGTGAATGTGTCATTGTATGTGCTCGTTATGGAGTTGTATTGTTTTATTTAAAGTTGACTGTGTTAAACTCGTCATAGAGCTTTGTGGGGTTTATGAGGGGTTATGTATGACTTATTCTGGCAGGTTGTCCTAAAATTATACTTTATACTTATATAGTAACATGAAGGCACTAGTCTACTAAGTCTACTCTGCATTCACAAGCTGCAATTTGTCAAATTCATTATGTGATGTTGTCATTCATGATTACTTATTTTATTTACTAGACCATAATGCATATTCCATCAATAAAATTACTCGTCCTTCATTAATAATCATTATGACGACTTGTATGGTGGTATGTTGTTTTTGTTTGTGTTAAGAGGTCATGTGTTTCATTAATATTACATCCATGTAATGTTGCGCAAGAGTAATATACCATACACATAACATAACTAAATTGAAAGTTTAATACATAAAAGTTTGTATTATAGTAACAGACATATTATTCCACAGAATGAAACGGATCACAAATAAACATACGTTCTTTAAGTGCCATATTCTGTCAAACCATTAATCGCATGGCAACTTTTTTACGTGCAACAATATCAAATGATTTCGACTTTTATGCCCATGTTATTAAAGCTCAAAATGGTATATGAAGTGGACGGTTGCAGGCACCCCTGAACATAGACCCAGGCGTGCACTCGTCGTTGAACCTGGAGGCGTTGGCGCGCGTGCCCACGGTGCCCAACATGCCGGGCGTGCCCACCGTGCCCACGCTGCCCACTATTACTGAAGCCAAAGTGCCTGATGAAACCGCTGAGAAGAAGGTAATCTAGCTGAAATCCTTCTTTCTTATAACCGTCTGCTTACTATTACTGAAACCAAAGTGCCCAATGAGACCGCTGAGAAGGTGAAAATGCTCAAGTGCTTTCTTCAATTAGAGACTGCGTAATCGACGTGCTCTGTGGAGTCCGTCCATGATTTCTATAGCTAAGGGCGTAAAGTCAAACTTGTCCGTATTGAAAAATCGCTCAAACTCTACCATTAATTCTAATTAACAAAGATCATGCGCGTATTCGATCGCATAAAATGTCCATCGATTATGCCGCTCCAGTTAATGCAGTGCCATTAATTATATTTCCCGATAAATAGAAGTTATGCGAAAATAGCACTATTCAAATCAACAGGCACTTATTATTCGGTAATATGTGTTTATTTAGAACTCATAAACCTTAACGGCTTGGCCACGCAGAGTGGCGAGCGGCGACGCGATTCGCGATTTCGTAATACATTTCATGTGATGTCGCGTATTGTGAATTAACCGCCTGTGAGTGAGCATGTTGAGCGCGCAATAAATAAGACTTATGCGCGCGTCGCGTCGCCGTCGCCGGTTCGCGTGGCAAGGCGGTAAGGGTAGTTACCTACCCTATACTATAGGGTGAAGGCGATTTTTAAAGAAAATTAATACTTGTTGTTGTAATGCCGTAGGTCGCTGAAAGATCCTACAGGTCGGAAATTAAGCTATATATTTCTTTATATCTTTACCTATACACGTATTGAACCAGAAACACGATTTAATGATTTTGGCTTGATTCATTTTAATTTCGAAAATACCTCTTAAAATGTTAAAAGTTTGAGATTATTTAGAAACAACATTAAGTATTCAAGTCGAAATTACTTTTAATAATTAGTATCATCAATATTCAGTTATTTAATTACGAATTGATTTCGTGATTTTTTCGCCTAATCTGCCAAATTGGTCTCGCCCCGGCGCGCGACGTTTTCTCATTGCTATCTCGCTTTACTGATATAGCACCTTAATAAGAATTCCACATCAACTATTATTTGATTACAGAATGAAAACGGATCCGCAGTTGTTTCGGCGCATGCGCAGGCGCAGGCGCAGGCGCAGATGTCGCGCAACGTGTCGTCGCCGGCGTTCAGCGCGCAGGCGCCGGGCCTGCCCAAGAACGGTTCCGTGCCTTTCTTCGACCGCCAGCGGAAGCACTCCACCGGAGATAGGTCAGACGGCGATAGGTAGTGGGAAACTTAATTCTTTATTCCAATGCTGGGTCTGGTGGAAGAAGCGCATCGTGATTGCTAGAGTATGTTATATGTTGAAGGGTATCGCGATGGGATTTGCATGTTATGCACTTCGAATAAAGACTAATATGTGCCGTTCTTTGATCGCCAGACGAGGCAGTCTACCAAAGATAGGTCAGACGGCGTGGTGAAAGAAGTGCATTGTGATATTCGTGATTGCTAGAATATGTTATATGTTGAAGGGCATTGAGATGGAATTTGCATGTTGTGTACTTCGAATGAAGACTAATGTGAAAAAGTGGCCACTTTAAGTATTTGCGCTTATTACTACTACTACTACAACAAACTATATTTTACTGAGGTTATTGTTTGTAAATAAACTAAAGAAACTTAACTTCAACCTACTCATGTGAACTTTTGATACAGTATATAGTTAACGAGCAATAAATTTACTTAAGATGAGGGCGCCACTTTGAGGGATATAGTCAACTTAATTCTTAATTCCGGTGCTGGGCGATGGAACAAGTGCATAGTAATTGCTAGAATATGTTCTATGTTGAAGGGGATTGAGATGGGATTTGCATGTTATGTACATACCTACTTCATATAAATATTATGTTTTGTTCTTCGATCGCCGGAGGAAGCAGTCTGCCAAAGATAGGTCAGAAACCAATAGGTAGTGAGACACTTAATTCTGTATTCCGGTGGCCGGTGGAAAAAGTGCACCGTGGTTGCTAAAATATGTTTTACGTTGAAGGGAATTATGATGGAATTTGCATGTAATATACATAAAAATGACATATAATGTTTATTCACTTCAAAAAAAGTCATCTGTGGTAAACCTGCAAATAAAGAAAAGAAAAGACAAATAAATTTAGCTTGCTCCTGAACTCACAAGGAAACCGAATCTTGTTAGGCATGAAAAAATATTAAGTATTACCATAATATATAATATATATAATATACAGAGACTGACGGAAAAATGCATCGTGTTTGTTATGATTGTTCTATGTTGGAAAGAGCCATGTTGGGACTTGCATGTTATTGTGACGACTACAATTATTCAACTGATGATTTAAGATTTTTCAATTGTATTTTTTTATTATTTCTATTTCCCTTTGTTACAATAATGTTTAATTTTTCCTGACTATTGAAAAATCTTAACCCTTGTAGTATAAATAATGAGATGAGATGATTAAATAAATAAATCACTGATAAGTGTATTTAATGTTATTGGTTAAGTAATGACAACTATATTAATTACGAATAAAATACCTAATAGGCGCATATCTTAAATTATCTTTTTTAACTTTTTTTTGTTTTCTTTTAACAGATTTAAACCGTCCTTAGCTGCTATCAAAGCTTCGTCCAAAGCTTCCGTGAACCGAAATGCTGATGTAAGTATACAGTACGAAACCTATAAATTTTAGTAGTTTAAGGGTAGATTTTTCAATGCCCAGATAAAGCTTTATTCGTTTGATAACGTATTATACTGCCAAGTTGAAAATGATTGTCAATGTTTGGTGTAAATTTTTTTGAATGACATTTATTTTATTCGGGTAATAATTTAACTGACTGATATCAGTTATCTGAGGATTGAAAAATCAACCCTTAATGGAATATTGCATACAATGCGATTAATTTAACAATGTACAATAGAACTAACCAACTTCAGAGCGCTTGCTGTCTTTTAAACTGTTGAAGAATGGCAAACCACATCTTCAAATTTTAAAATACTGAACATTCTCAAATTGGGAGTTTATGAGATTTAAAGGTCATTAATTGGTAGTAACTTTTCAATGTTAAATGTTCCTAGAGAAGCTGGTAGTAACTTGATAAACATGATTGTAAAAATTCTTCTTAACAAGAAACAAAACACCATTTTGGAGAAACTAAACGCTTTTTGTTTGGTTTGGTTTCATTATATTGGCCCCTCTAAAAAAGAATGTCTTACGGACCGATCACGAATATAAATTTTTCATAAGAGACAACATAACAGAATAGGAACGGCATAAAATGTCAATGTCAGATTGATTTCTTTATGTGTCAAACTGTAAATACTGCAAATGTCATTATGCTGATAGTTGACGTGATAGCCGGCAACTATCAGCATCTCTAATAAAAACTTCATTCCAGGGAGATACAGAGAGCATGATGTACACGTCAAAGCTTTCCGTTTCCGGGCCTAAAGAGCCGACTCGCATGGTTCGCCCGATGTCCCGTAAAGACATATTCTACTCCGGCTCCGTGGTCAACTTGCCGCAGTACCAGAGCCAGAAATCACTACAAGGATATAGGAATTCCGTGCTCAGTCTGCCGCAGAGCAGACAAACTGGCGATTTGGAGAGGCAAGAACGTGAGTATAGGCAAGATTGTGTCTAATGGTTTTAGAATTTATTTAGTTTCTTATCCATTTGATAGATTCCTTGGGAAATTCGAAAAACACAAAATGAGCCAATGTATAAACACATAATTATTGAATAACAACAACCACGATTTGGCTTTATAAGTCTTTACGGGATATAATTTATCTTCTTGGCTCAGTCGCAGTACGCAGGAGTATTTTGCGAAAAGTACGTTTTTTGTGAGGAGTGAATTTTGCGAAGGGTACGTTTTTTGTGAGGGGTACATTTTGCGACTGATACGTTTTTTGTGAGGATAGCATTTTACAAAATGTGCGTTTTTTGTGAGGGGTGAATTTCGCGAAAAGTAAGTTTTTGGTGAGGGGTGTATTTTGCGAAAGGTACTGCGACTGAACGTGCAAATAATTTTGCAAGAATCTGTAGTCACAATTAAACGAATTGTCTGCTTATGTGTCTCCCTATTTGATCATCCCGCCTTCATTAAGAATCGGTCCTATGCGACAATTATTATGAGATATTGAAAACTTATATTTAAATGTAGAAAAACTAGTACAACATCATTATTTTTTTAGGTTATTTCACCAAGTTAATCCAAAATATATTTATAAATAAATATACGTGAAATATTCGTGATAGTATTCTGTTGATGATGTATTGAAAACAATAACCAAAATATATTAAGTCATTTATTATCTTTAAAAAACAAAAGTGAGAGTGAGATAGCCTATCAAAAAGGTGTAACAACTGTCTAAAATTAGCTCCTATTTCTACCACCGTTAAATTATACTAGTCATAATGTATTTTGCTATCTCATTTTCAGCGGAATACTCGCTCTGTCCTTGCCTATCGCTACCAGCGTCGTTCCGTTCCGCACTCGGCTCGATGTTAGACACGAGTTTACTGAGAGACCCCGCCTTTATGCTCATCGGCGTGTCTAACATATTCGGCATGGCCGGTCTGTACGTGCCTTTCGTGTACATCGTGGATGCTGCTATGCTCAATGTAAGTAATTTTGAAAGGTTTATAAAAATCGTAAAACGTTTTATACTGCGCAAGAGGTCTCGGGTTCGATTCCCGGCCGGGCAGAAGTTTAAATGATGAATTTTAATTGCTGTGTCGGGTCTGGGTATCACTATGTCTTGTCTAATCTTTTTTCGAAGTGTTTTTCTGCGGTCTACAGTAGTCCATGCCAGACGGTATATACTCCTAATTTTAAGCAGAACACAACCACTCTTGCCTCGATTTATATTGCTGACAAGGAAATCAAATCGCGCATCAAGTCAATCGATATAAGCAAGGGTGCAGGTCCTGATGGAATACCGCCTGTATTTGTTAGCCGATGCTGTAGAGCTCTGGTGCGACCTTTAGGAATAATTTTCAATAAATCCCTAAGCAGTGGTACTTTCCCTGATTTATGGAAAATTGCGAAAATCGTACCCATTCATAAATCGGGTGATAGACGGGACATATCAAATTACAGACCAATTAGCATCTTAAGTTGCTTTGCAAAGATCTTTGAGAGCATAATATACGACTATATGTATGCACACCTTAAACAAATAATTAGCCCCAATCAGCATGGGTTTATAAGGTCTCGATCCACTACTACAAACTTGTTAAGCTATTCTCATTACTTAACTACTGTTTTTGATCAAACTGGACAAGTGGATGCTGTTTATACTGATTTTGCAAAAGCATTTGATCGTGTTGATCATGCTATACTATGTATTAAAGCCGAGCACCTAGGTATACACGGTACTATATTACAGTGGCTGCGTTCATATTTGGAAAATCGTTCTCAAATTGTGACAATTGGAGGGCATGAATCTGTACCATTTATTGCAGAGTCCGGAGTTCCTCAGGGATCGAACCTAGGACCTTTACTGTTTTTGGTTTTTGTGAATGATTTACTTGCTTCGTTTAACTGTGAATGTCTGGCTTTTGCTGATGATTTGAAAATATTTAAGCACATAACATCTGTTATGGATTGTGTTGAACTTCAATCGGATATTAACACTCTTGTAAACTGGTGCGTTTCTAATAATATGTCTTTAAACATAAAAAAATGTCTAGTCATCAAATTTACCAAAAAAAGAAATGTGATAGTCTTTCCATACAAAATCCTTAGTACCCCACTAGAGCATGTGAATATAGTGCGTGATTTGGGCGTTTGGTTTGACTCTAAACTTTCTTTTAGTTACCATTATGATGCAATTCACCTAAAAGCGAGGAAAACCTTAGGTTTTATAAATCGAGTTACCAAGCCGTTCCGAAGAAGTAAAAGTTTAATTATTCTATATACTTCTCTCGTGAGAAGTATTCTCGAATATTGTTGTGTCATATGGTCACCCTACTATGAAAACCATATTAACAGGCTTGAGTCGATCCAGAAACGGTTTATTCGAAACCTCAGTTTTAAGATGGGTCTAGGTAAGTATCTTGCATCATATGATGACAGACTTGATAGGTTTAATTTGGAACCACTTTACAAACGTCGGCATCTAAGTGACCTCTCAACATTGCATAAAATAGTTAATTCTACTCTTGATTCTGACATCTTACAGCATGTTTCATTGAGATTTGTATCTAGGTCTAACCGCAGTCAACATCTTTTCCATATACCTTTGGCTAAAAATAATGTTTCGCATAATAGCCCATTGATCCGAATGTGTCGAAAATTTAATTGTCTGAGTAAGGACCTGGATATCTTTCATCAGAGCTTGAAATCATTTATAGAAAGTATCAAGTGTTCAAAAAATTTTGATCTGATTCTTATGAAAAATCGCTAACCCTAACAACTTGTTGTATTTCAGTCTATTAAAATGTATTTTTTTTTTTTCTCTACCTTAAGTTAGTAAAGTACCACAAAAACTGTTTTGTTAAACTAAGATAAAACCTAATTTGAATGTTGTGCTCGGTTGTTATCGAAATGCGAATTTAATAATGTGCAACAGCTATGATTTTATAGAATGTTTTTAATTTGTATTTTGTTACCGTGCCAAAATAAATAAATAAATAAATGTATAATAAGTATATATTTAAAGAGTACATAAGTAGTATATCAGTCGTCTAGCACCCATATTACAAACTAAGCAATAGTTTGGGGTTAATTTTGAAGATTTGTAACGGGTATACTATTCCGATCTTCACTATTTTGTTGAATCGTACGTATAAGTGTATTTTTGGCACCGTTTGTTATCGATTAACAAATTCAATAAAAGTTCAACAACGAGGTCTTTCGCTCAAACTGTGTTCGTCAAAGCAAAGTGCACGTTATCCCCAGGGCGTAGAGGCGTCGAAAGCATCGTTCCTGCTGTCGATAATCGGCATCACCAACACGTTCGGGCGCATCGCGTGCGGCTGGGTGGCCGACTTCCCCTGGATGGACTCGCTGCTGCTCAACAACGTGTGCCTAGTCATCGCCACCGTTAGTACACTACACTACACTACACTACACTACACTACACTACACTACACTACACTACACTACACTACACTACACCACTATCTATTACTACAATGACATCAAATTGACGATGGACACTGATCCGCGGCAACTTCACTCGAGAATGTATGGTGCACACACATTGCAACAGATTAGAATACATCGTATTGTACTGTACAGTCACGTCTAAAAATATGTAAACAAGGGACGTTTAAAAATATGCATATAGTTTAGAACTTTGTCACTTTGTTGTAGTTGTCGTTTGTCATTGATTTCTGTTCAAAAAAGTAATAGCTGTAGAGCGCCAAAGTTCTAAACTGTGACCGCTAACTGTATCTATATTATAACTACGACTGTATAGCACTGTTAGAATCACTTTTTCGAACGCATTTAGTATGGGATTGTGTATCTAGGGTTTATATGATCGAAGCATCTGTTTTTGATCTAGTACAAAAAAGGTATCATAAGGAGTACTGAGAGGTTTTATCGAAATGCGTGCTCCTTCATTTTATAGCGACTGATAGAACGATCTTCATTTATAAAAGAGCAATTAATATATTTTTTTAACTGTTTAATGATACAATATAATCAAAATATTTTTTTTTTCAGATATCTGTAACGGCGATACCTTTCTGTTATTCTTACGCCGCTTATGTTGCTGTTGCAATCGCATTTGGTATTGCCATATGTAAGTTGAACATTTTTTTAAGTTGATTAATTACGTAAGCTTAAATAAAATGTATATCAAGAAAACAGATTGGAATATTCTAACTAAATAATTACTTGTAAAAGTCTAGTTAGCTTGTAGTTATGGGGAATAAATACATTCACAAGAGAAAACAGGTTCTAGCACAAAATACATAATAGTACAAATATAGAAGTGCCACTTAACAAAATCATTTATATAAATGATCTACGTAGTTCATTTAATAGAAGACAACCCTAACGTCGTCAAAAAAGATGAGAGCACACGATAGAAAGAGAGGTAACTTCTAGGTGAATATAACCGTAGGGAATTAGCGCTGTGCGACCTGAATTGCACTTTATTGTGTCGGAGCAAAAGTAGCTATTTATTTAAATGTCTTTGTGGTGTGAGTCTTCTGTACTTGTACTATTATGTATTCTGTGATTCCGTATCGGTGAGAGGGTGTCTATGTGTGCGTCGCTCGAGCGCATGTAGTACTAAGCTTGACTTCTGTCCTCTCTCTATTTTGTGCCTAAAGTGCAAAGTGTCACTGGCCTGATTCTAGTATTTTTTTCAATATTATACTATCCATTTGATTCGATCAATTAAAATCATAGTATGTTTACATTTCAGCCGGCTACATCTCGCTCACGTCCATCATCCTAGTGGACCTGCTAGGCCTGGACAAGCTCACAAACGCGTTCGGTCTCCTGATCCTGTTCCGCGGCGCGGCCGCTATAGTGGGGTCGCCGCTGGCGGGCGCGGTGTACGACGCGACGAAGAACTATGACGCGTCCTTTTATATGGCCGCTGCTTTCTTCTTGGCGTCTACGTTGACTTCGTTTGCTGCTCCTACTTTCCGCAGGTATTTATTTTGAAATTTTTTTGTTAACTTCAAAGTTTTTTAGAATGAAATGAAATGAAATGAAATGAAATGAAATGAAATATTCTTTATTCAAATAAACTTAGATATTAAGTGCTTTTGAATGGTCTATATTTTCCTACCACCCATTCGAGACTTTTTTAGCTGACAAGAAGAATGGGCGCAAGAAACTTATCAGCTTTGTCAGAAATCAGAGTAACGATATTTACAAAGAAATTATATCGTTACCAAATACCTTAATTTAAAACAACATAATAAATAAAACAATAAAGTTATTAAAAACTGAAAATTAGGATATTTACTTATAATGTTACATCCATGCATTGCTGTCTTTTAAATAATCTTCTACTTTGAATAAGCGGCAAATGCCAAAATAAATAAATAAATAAATGCCTTTGGATTGTTCAATTGTTTAATAATATAATAATAATAATAATAATCTTTATTTTCTCATCACAAACAATAATCCTAAATTATACCTTATATTTTATGTACTAAGCTAGGTTTGTGTGAGACTGATGTCCGAAATGGGTAAGTAAATACCCGTTAGCATAGATCATCAGGCTCCCACCGTCGGACATTTGTGGCAATCTAGTAACAAAGGTGTGATGATTAATCAAACTACATTGAAACAGTTTACTTAAAAATTAATACTAAGTTAGTGTGTTTGAGTGCATGTGTGTGTGTGTGTGTGTGCAATGAGAATGTACGGGTACGTGTCGAATGATTGTTGTAAATTGAGCGATGAGTTTTATTTATGGAGACGAGCAGCTTTTCTGTGTCATCGTTAGAAGGTGATGTGTACAAGATTCCAGTTCAGTATTTGTCTTGTATGTAGTCTAGCTATAGCGTCCCTATTCAGATACCGAGTTCTTCATCTAAATAGGGCAATCTAGAACAACATTTACCTAGCTGGTTCTGCCGTTACTGATATTAACCAGTCCACAATCCACTCTAAATTATAAGACACCAGGTTCCTTATCCAAAAAGACAATCTGGAAGAACTCTCCTATGGTATGTTTTCATCGAGTCGCTTTCCCTTTCGTCTTCAACTTTAATTCGTCTCATGTCAAACGCATGCCATATAAATTTTGACGTTATTTTTGAGCCGATAGGGCATGCGTTATGACATACGCTCTAATGAAAGCGCAAAAGAAAGTTAAAGTGACCGGGTGAAGACGGAGCCTTATCGTGATATTATCTAACTCTATTATGCTTACTAAATAATATACTAGAAAAAAAATACGACTCGCCCCAGATCATGTTCTCGGACGGAAATCGAACCGGCGACCTTCGGATATCCGGTCCGACGCTCCGGCCGCTGAGCTACCTAGTATCTCTATTATGCTTATTAACTCGTCAACAGGAAACAAGAGGAAATCCAACACCCAATAGACGTGCTCAGCCCCATAGACGAGGACTTGGAGGAGGGCGAGGAAGAGGACCCCGACGATACTCCCATCACGATGGGCGCCAACCTGGCCCGCGCGCCGCCCACCATCACCCAGACCGCCGCGTCTCCTTCAGACCCACCAACGCCCACCGCTCCGGCCCCGGCACGAGAAAGTGTATTGTAGACTTTACCACTACACACATAAAGCCGGTTTTACTATATCAACTTCTACTTGTTTTAAGAAGTCATCCGGTTTTACGTTATATGTGGGTTTATAACGTTCAGTGGAGGCTCGATAACTTTATAGGGATAGGACACTGTGATAAGTCTGAATAGTCGGTTATGGAAGAGGGCGACGAGGGGAACCCCGACGATACTATTATAACTACGGCCGCAAACTTGGACCGCGCGTCCCCCCCTATCACTGATGGAGCGATTAGGAGCGATATTGCCGACGGTTGAAAAATCGCTCCATGTCGCTCCGTATCGCTCCACTGATTGCTCCATATAGCTCCGTTCGTGTTGCCCGGCAATTGTTGCTCAAGAAATGCCCGTGTAGGCGCTTCCTTACAGCTACGTCTCCTTCGGACCCACCGATACCCACTGATCCGGTCCCGGCACGTGAGTGTATTGTACACCTTTTTCAAATATAGATAAAGCCGGTTTTACTATTGCTTCTGTGAAATCTTTAAACACTTGATAACATTTCGCTAAGCAGGAATGTTATGGTTATGCAAGTATCTGGATACGGATATGAAATTATTACGAAATATCCGTTAGTTTCGGTTACGGAAATTAGATTTTAAAACTTCTAAGATTTTCGCGCGTACAGTTCATTAGAAATAAAACACTTTTTACGGATTATAGCGCGTATATTATTAATTCAGGTGTTGTTTTAGAATTATTTAGTTTGTATTTATTGTTTTTTTAGAATTCCCGACGTTTCGACACCTTTCCAGGGGCCGTGGTCAGTCCTCCCGTGACCACGGCCTCCAATTCTAAAACAACACCAGTGGCCCTACCATGAGTCGATGAAAACTGTTAACGCTACCGTAAACTATCGGATATACTGCTCACAGTCAATGCAAGTGAAAGAGAGAAAACGATAGATTACGGTAACGTAAACAGTTTGCATCAACTCATGGTAGGGCCACTGAATTAATAATATACGCGCTGTAATCCGTAAAAAGTGTTTTATTTCTAATAAATTTTAAGAAGTTATTAAAGTATAAAACTCGTGTATCGGCACGGCCGGATAGAAAACCCTGTCATAACGTGTCTCATTTAAACTCCGCCCCTATCCGAAATGATTCTAAACTTTTCGTATCGGATTCGATTACAGTTATGGATAGATTTTTATTTCGGATATCCGATAGTTTTGGTTACGGTTACGCAGCTCCTTAACATCCCTGGTGCTAAGCCTCTACTTCCTTAGGGGGTTCAATAACATATATGTATATATTAGTGTTATGTCTGTCAGAATAATCTCGCGTCTCGAATTCAAATGGTGCACGCGTTTTCTACTTATTTCTTACATTTCCTAAGAGCTTTTAGCTATTTCTCTTTCCGACCCACCAACGCCTACCACTTGAGTGTGTTGGAGATATAAAGCCGGCTTAACTATAATCTAATTACCACAAAGCTTCTTCGGAGTGCACTTTCGTTTTTATTTAAGCACTATAATTTTTATTCCAATGGCGGCGCTAGTGTGCAGACTATGCGCTCTTAATATTATCGTTGTTTGGGCGTAAGTACTTTACCATAAGTTGAGGAGGCGCATAGGGTAAAAGGTTGGGAACCCCCTAGATTAGAGATTATATCAGCATACCCAACGTCCATTTTCTTCATTTGTGGAGCAATAAGAAATACAAGTGATTTTCATAACTAAACAAGACAAGATAATATAGTGAAACCGGTTTGTCTTTGAATCTTGGCTTTGAATACAATTGTAATTTGAAACATGTTTCAGACAGTTATCTGTCAGATAGCTCAAGTTAGCACTTAAAAGTAAAAAATACGATATCGCTCAGATAACTGTCCACAGTGTATGTCTATGTAGAAGGGCCAAAAATGATAATATGCATACTCATACATTAGTAGTCTAAATATTAGATAGGAACACAAAAAACAAATATTTGAAAATGTCTTCACAAGCTGCCGCTATTTATGAATAAATTTAATTTCTACGATCTCATTATGTTGAATGTATGTTTTAAAAACCTCTTCAATGTTTGTTAAATATTGCGGCTATAAAACATTGTTACTTTTACTGGCTCGTGCGTTCATTCAAATGTGTGAGCTAGAACGACAAATTATAAACAAAACCTAGAATCAAATTTAGATAATTAAGTTCATACTAACTTCAGATTTGAAACGTGCCTATTTCAGTATTTTCCCTCCCTCAATGAGATGGAGGTTTTTTACCACCCTGTAAATAATGATTCTGTCAACACAAAGCGACGAAGTCCCTCGGGTTTACATGTCCCAATTCGCAAGCGACTATGCTCATGTTAATAAATATACGCGGATTTCTGTTAATTTAGTCAGTTGCATACCATGTAGACTCATCGAAGTCAGTCTGTTTTTTACCTACAAACGTTACGGGTCACGTTTCATATCAGCAGTATGTATTATTATACATTATTAAAGTGGAAGCGAGAAACTAATTTAGGCTGAAGTTCACCAACACTAAAACAGGTGATTAAGTTTTTACTGTCTGTTTTTGTCATTTTTATGTATGGAGAAAATGTCAAAAACTGATAATTTAATTAATCGGCTGTTTAAGTAGTTGGTGAACTCGGGTCTTAGTCTGAAGTTCACCAACATATAAACAGCTGATTAAATTTTAACCGTCTCTTTTTGACGTTTTATGTATGGAAAAAATGACAAAAACAGGTGGGTAAAAATTAGTCGGCTGTTATAGTAGTTGGTGAACTCGGATCTTAGTAACTTAATATAATGCCTGTGTTAATTATAATAATTATTATTAAGTGAACTGTAAATAAAACGGAGTTACCAGAAGAACGCAGATTTTATACGAAATAATACCTCACAAGCGTTGAATAGGAATTGAATGCAAGCAATAAAGTGAACGATTTCGTGTTGCGTTTAATAGTGAGCGTTAAGGTCCATTTTCCAACGTGCCATAAAATATGTCGTGGTGCTAGCGTCAATGATTTCGATGTACAGTCGACTTCAGAAGTAGCTGAGCATTTTTGAACCATATCGCGCCAAATACTGCGTTCATGTAGTATGGTTGCCTTTACTAAGTGAGCCTTATAGTTGGTGTGACAAAATGATAAGTCTTCAGCCTCTTCTGAAGCTGACAGTGCCAACAAACTACGATAAACTTATTACTATTAATGTACTCTATATACGGAACGAAACGATGTGTTTTAAATATTCCGTTACAAAATGTCCGACGTCAATAGCAATAATATTAGTACTTATAGAATTCTAAGTACTTAGAGACGGAACTTAATTAGATTCCTTTTTCCAACTTAAAAAACTGCCTTCTCTAAAATTGAAAAATAACCCTTTTCATTTATCTTTTTTCCATTCTTAATTCACCAACGCCCGATAACAATGGAATATCTATTGTGTCTCATTTTCCGGGCGTTGAAGGGTTAAAGGACAATAAATTCTATGTTTATTTCTATATATCTCAACCAATGTACTTAGTAAGTCAAAAATTTATTAACAAACCGGAGTATTTTTTCTATTCTTTTCATAAAATGTAAATAGTAAAATAATGAAAGCTGCATTAACTAGATTGTAAATACACGCACTTTAAAAATTCACACTTCAATAATGTTTTAAAGCTTCCTTACAAATAATATACGTGTATAAAATGTTGAACAGTTGCCGCAGAGAAGAGATGTGATGTCTTAACTTAATTGTGTTATTATAATATATCTATGATTTAATAATAACCTTTTAATAATTATATGATTTTGTAATATAATTGAGAAAATTAACAACAAGAAAAAATATTTTATCTAAGGCTGCATAGTCTGCACACTAGCGCCGCCATTGGAAAAATAAATTATAGTGCTTAAATAAAGTAGTAATAAAATAGTGCTAATAATAATAGCTTAGTGGTTCTTTTTATCGCTTAAACAATGTTTTCTAGTTTGTCGTTTAGTTAAATGGAGTTTTATTGTTAAAAGTGGCTACTTATAGCAAAAAATCTCCATTAAACCAAACGACAGGATATAAAATATTGTTTAAGCGATAAAAAGAACCATAAAGCTTCTACGGAGTGCACTACAGTGAGATAATTCACAATTTTGTCTTTATTTAAGCACTATGATTTTTTTCCAATGGCGGCGCTAGTGTACAGGCAGACTACAACTACCCTCTTAACACAATGCTTCCTATTTTAGTCTATTTAGACCTACTAGCAGGCCTGGGAAGTTTCATTGAGATAGACATGAAGTCGAATGACTAGATGAGTTATGTTAAAGTTACAGGATAGGGAAAAAAAAATCATTGCGTTTTATAACGTTCTGTAAATCAAAATATAGTAACTATATTATGTAGTCAACGGCACGCTGGGCTACCACGACAGGGCAATCAATTTTATAACTAAATGCGAACACATTACGTTCAAAATAAATTGCAGATTTTTGACAGTTTTGTATAACCTGACGTGCTGCTGACTGTACAAAGTAAGGAAATGAGTATTTTATCACCCTTAAAATTCAAGCATGTAATAAATAGGATCAGACGCGTTACAATTGTCGGCATGGCACGAAATGGCCGAGACCTGTCTTAGGTATCTGTATGTATTTTACTATGTTTCTTTCGTGTGCTAGAAAGGGACAGTTATACAAAATTATGTACGTTTTTGTCAAGATTAATCGGTACTTGGTATCTTTCCGCTCTAGTAGGCAATATTGTATATTTCTGTGAGATAAGCACTATTCCGAACACACTAATAATGCTGTTATACACTTGCCTCCTAGTACGGAACTGCGAATAGATATCGTTGTGTAAGGAGGAAACATATGGAAATATATTTTCTTATATTATATGTATAGTACAGGTAGTTTCTAATCTTGGTAGACTACATTTTTCGAGCTTGGCTTTTAATGGTAACTAATTCTTGTGCGAAGTTTTATGAACTGACTGTACCAAGTCCCGATGTTCGCTTTGTCGGCAGATGTGATATATTATGATGATTGAGATTTTTGTCTCATGCTTGGTGGTTATAGCAATGCGAACAACGGCGACTTCAATCTATACCACTTCTCTTTGTGTGCCATTGCATAGAACAACGTATTACTGTAAATAAACAAAATATTATAAAATTTAAGTGGTTAATATAGCTGATTAGTAAATGGAGTAAATGCAACGCAGTCAATTTTCTGTGCATCATTAAATACCAAAAACTTTCATCACTAGATATCGAAACATAGGCTCTATTATTTTGTACTTGCCAGACGATAAGGTGTAGATTAAAATAAGAGTTATAGGTACATGATATATTTTTGTCATAGATATTTTTTGTCAATAAATTGCATAATTTAGCTTTAAGCATAAAAATAATTTAGGTATGTATAGAATTGTGAATGAAATGTGTAGGTATAGACAGAGGTATTATGTGATAATTCTGAAATATATTCTTTCATTTGTAACAACGTGTATTTTAATATTGAATTAATTGTATTCATATTAAGATCCATAAGATTTTGTTAAAAGCATAGTGTAAACTGGTATAAAAACAAAAAATGTACGATAATGAATTAAGGTATATTCGAAAAGTTATCGATGAATGTTACTGTTGTTATAGCTTTATGTAAAAAAACCAAAAGTGTTATTATGTTTTTAAGATTAAAGAAATATTAAGTAATCAAAGAATGGAGGTATATTATTGTCAGTAATTTGGGAAAGTTCAAATTTAACTATTTATTTGGCTTAAGCCAAACGCTGGCCCTACATTTTATGGAATCTTGATCTTAAAACAATATTGTATTTTTTTGTACTATTCAAATATTCATACTAATGTTAACACGGCAATAGGGCTCAATGTGAGGACATCCCGTGTTTAACGTATTTATTTCAGTATTGGCTTTAAAGTATTGTTATTTTATTTATGTAATACAAAGCTGTTTGCACATGATCTTACATGATAAGAGGAACTTTTAAATCGGACGGTGTCCATCCCACTCGTGATAACGTTTTGTTCCCACTTGTTCTACTGGTCAGTTCTACCGTAGAACTGAAGAGACTTTTTTCTCACTAGTCCTACAAAGTACTAAATCGTTGCACTAATGAGAAAAAAAGGACCATTAGTTCTTCGGGAGAACTGCCCAAGAACAAGTGAGAGCCGACCGTTTTAACAATCTTAAAAAAAAAACTTTAATTTTTAATATTTTATCCTAATAATTGAATATATTTTACTATCAGTATTTACATCATATATTTGATACAAATATGTTTTTTCAAAGCTCGATGCAAGCAACTTTGTTCAGCTTGTATGTTCTATTACATAAATGTATATTTTATTCACTTTGGTGTGTGAACAGCTTACTTTTGAGGTGTGCGAAGTAATAGATTTCTTAAGCGGCAGAGCACGCGTTGTTATTTCGCTACGCTCTCGTTTCAGGTACAATCGCAAGCTTATTGTTGATATGTCCACCACTTTTGTAAATAATCGATTCATTAAACGATAATGATGACTGACTCGTTCGTTTTATTGTTATTAAAATGAGCCCTAACCCCTAGCCAAAGACCAGTGGTCCTACTAATTTGTCCTGCAACATTTGAAAATCTTCGTTCGCTTTGCTTTCGAAACATGTATTGGATAGTTCGCTGTATGGGATTCGAATTTTAAAACGTCAAATCCATGTTTCAATAGGTTTAAAGCGTAACAAAAAAGAAAATTAACAAATGTAAGGCTGGGGTTTGTTTAGAATAGTATAGATGTTAATGCAAAAGTCAAATCTATCGATTTTTATCACTTTTGGTCAGGTCAAAACAAATACTGGTGACCAAATAAGGCTCGATAAAAATTGTACAGGCCCGTTTGGTGTAGTGAATAGGAAGATGGGTGACCAAAGAAGGCTCTCGATAAACTTGTGAATTTGGTGGTGACCAAAGTAGGATCGATAAAAATTGGGAAGGCCCTTTTTCAATGTGTCCAAAATGATGGATGATCAAATTAAGCTCGATAAAAATTGTGCAGGTGTGGTGAAAAGTAAGATGAATATTTTTTTATTCCTGTAGCCGTAGCACAAGAACATTAATAGAAAGAAATTGCGAGTTACGCGCGATAGTGATTTTGTAAAGGGATTTTGTACAGCGCCATCTACCACCGAAAAGCGCAATGAAATTTCTCGTAGACAATAAAAGTACTATAACGAGTACTCTTTTTTTCTCGATAGACGTTCGTGCTATGGGTACTAGTGTAGCACGAACAACTAATCCAGAAAAAAACGCGTGAAAAATTTGTAGAGCGCCATCTACCGCTGAAAAGCGAAATGAAATTTTCCATCGACACTAGTTTCTTTATGCGCGTTTTTCTCAATAGGTAGCACGATCATCTGACGTGAAAACAACGCGCGTAAAATTCGCTTTTCGGCGGTAGATGGCACTACAAATTTCCCATTACAAAACCACTATCGATTTTCTTTACCCGCGTTTTTAGGGTTCCGTACCACAAAAAGAAAAAACGGTACCCTTATAGGATCAGTTTGTTGTCTGTCTGTCTGTCAAGACTTTTATTCAAGTACAGGGAAAAATCTAGAATTTTAAAATTATATGTTATGACAATGCCCAAAACTTGATATCTAGAGTCCAGTGATTACATGCTCTATGCCTAGAGTTATAAGAAACATAATATTTGTTTAGTTATAATCAAGAACTTTCTTGGTTAGAATGAATTCACCATCCATAAACTGCAAACTTTGAGTGAACGTGATGGCAACCTATCTTTTGACGCTGATCTTCAACTTATTTGGGGGTGGTTATTTCACAAACCCTTTCAAGCTTTAATCTTGAACTTTAATTCATATCCAGATTTGATTAAGATATTTTTATTTTATCCACCGTAATCCTCACTGATGTTGAAGGTGCCTCCACCAAAATCTTTTTCCGCATATTTCGATTCGGTGCTATTATACCTACATCACCATCCCGGAATCTTTTTAAAACTAGTCTTACTCGTTACTACAAGGTGTTACAAAAATACCCCTAATGCTGAATATGGTAGATAGGGACCATCAAACTGAACAACTTTTACTATGGGAACAACTCTGAAATCGCGAAAAAAATCAGCTGTTTCATACAAAAATTAAAATCGAAAATATCAAAATGTATGAAACAGCTGATTTTTTTTTCGCGATTTCAGAGTTGGCCCTATAGTAAATGTTGTTCTGTTTGATGGTCCCTAGATGCCATATTCGGCATTTGGGGTATTTTTGTAACACCTAGTATATCGTCATATTGCTTTGAAATGTGACCTATCCTTGATTAAGTAGTTATCAATAAGCATAAAATAAGTTATTTTCATCATACACATCTTCATTGCCTTGAAATATAATTGTTTACATGCACCAGTATCGTTAGAATTTATGTCACGATATCTGCGTGAGCGTCATCGCTGTTGTTATTACAATCATTCGACCCTATATTCACACAAACAAATCATTGGCATATTTTATAAAAATCGGCAAAAAATATTTTAAGTATTGTAAATAAATAAATAGGAAGGATGGTTACATAAATACTGTAGTTTAATTAAAATCAAGAAGGTATTCCTCAAACTTGCGGTACCTATCTATTTATCGTCGCATAGAATAAAGATATAGAAAGTAATTAATATAGATTTTTAAGGGTATGATTTTATCAATTACCTAATAAATGCATTTTCAGTGACCTAATAAATAATATTTGTTCCTAAAATAGTAGATCTGTCACTTAAATTTAATCACCAAATAATATAAAAACGCTTACCTAAATATTAATTAATAATTACTTGGAAATAATATCAATCATCAAATAATTATATTGGGTTTCTAAATAATAAAAGTGTCACTAAAACTGAATCACCAAACAATTAAAAATGTTTACCTAAAAAATATATTTGATCATTGAAAAATAATATTAATTTATTACATAATTCAACTGAAGAAAATGTGGGTACATTTAATTGAATTAAACTACAATAGGTTTTAATCATATAATTTACATTTAAAATCGAAACAAAAACACTACTTATCTAAAACTAAACAAAACACTGCAGTCAAGTGCGAGCTGTGCGAGTTAGTTAGGTATATTTGTTACCGGCCAAACCCAATTTTGAGGACAAACTAGTTTGACCTAGGTTAAACTAGTTCTTCCTATACGCGATGGGATTAACTGGTATAGCCTAGATCAAACTACATAGTTTGTCCTAAGCCCGATAGGATAAACCAGTTTAGGCTAGGGCAAACTAGTTGATCCTTATATCAGCATTATGGCCAAACTAGTTGATCCTGATATTTATGGAGCTTCGCTCGCTTCGCTCGCTCCGCTGCGAGTGGTCTAAACACTAAGCTAACCTAACCTACCTAGTGCATTTAAATTTTCACAGCCCGCCAATTTGACTCCGCCCCTACTTAGGATTTTTTCTATTAATTAAGTGACACATCTATTTTGATGATTGAACGATTAAAATGTTTGTTGATTAGATTTATAAGGTGATAGATTTACTATTTTAGGTACAAATATATTATTGCTGCCAGGGACTTACTTTTTAGAGGACAGATCTTATATTTAGGTTATAGAAAAAAGTGATCAAACTATAATTTAAGAGACATATTTACATTAATACGGTGAATTTATACTTAGAGACAGATTTGATAAATATGATGACTAATATATTTCTTGGGGATAGATATTATAATTTGGGTATTGCAGATTAGTGACACATCTAAACTTAGGTGACAGAAAATATTGTTCCCGATTTTTAATACTTAAAATTTAAGATATTTAATATTAGAAAAATTTTTGACTGTATTTAGTTAGTGTAATAAATAAAAAAATATTTTACAACAACTCATAAGTACACACGACGGCACCTCAGACTATACATGTTGACCTTGAGACCGCCTTTATGCCCTACGTAATAAAAGCTGTTTTTGCAGTTCAACTGTATAACCTGACGTGCTGTCCTGTGTACATTGTTCCGATTCCAAAGTAAATAGCTAAGGCACTTGTGTTATGGAAATCGGAGACAATGGTGGTAACACAAACACCCAGACCTAAGCCAATATAGAAAAGTTCGTTTTCTAAATTAACCCAGCCGGGGATCGAACCCGGGACCTCAGAGATGGTGACACCTTGAAAACCGGCGTGCGAACCACACGGAGGTCGTCAATGTATATATTGTACCTACTTGGCTATTTTATAATTTATGACGAGCTTTTTAATTTAGTAGCTTGTTGTACGACTTGTATGCAATGTAATGACCCTGACGCTGCTATCTTCGAGGTGTTCGATTCGATTCCCGAGCAAGGTACTTAAAAGAGATTTACAAACTCTTTTTATATTGTCTCGGATCTATATAACCTTATAACGTATGGAAGTAAGTATTAGAATAAACTCAGTAGGATATACCTAGGTACCTTTCCAATACAAATAAATTGAGCGTTATCTGTCTGTGAAACTGCACAGCCCTACTGGAGCAAGCAAGAGCTTGTCTTTGGGTCTTGTTTTATTTCCAGGTTTTACTTTCACAACAGAAAACATTATACTAGGTATACCAGCCTTAGCCTCAGCCAACCTTAGCCTTAGCCAGCCTTAGCCATAGCCAGCCTTAGCCTTAACCAGCCTTAGCCTTAGCCAGCCTTAGCCTTAGCCAGCCTTAGCCAGTCTTAGCCTTAGACAGCCTTAACCTTAGCCAGCCTTAGCACATTCTAGTCTATAATGTAACTTCCTACTGATCAATATATAGGTGTGGCCACAATGTAACAATAAAATCAGTTGTTGTTATCATTATTATTATTAAAAGCACATGTTTGTTACGCACTAAAAGTGTGTTAGCGTAATGGATACGTCATTCGCCGGCCCGAGGCCAATGTCTTGGCAGTCTATTACAAAACTAAAGCCTGTTACGCACTCTTATGCCTGGTTTCTGAGGTATTTATCGGTGGTTTATCGGACGGAGGTTTAACTTTATTGGAGGGGTCCAAATTTAATTTAGTTTAAAGTTAATTTTATTACTTTCAACAAGATAATGTGGACCCCTCCGATAAAGTACCTAACGGGAGTTAGTCCAGTCAATTAAGGGATTGTAGAGTGCGCAAGCGGGTAATTATAAGCGATTCCTTCAGAAACTTGTTTAGGGTGCTTAGGGAGTGAACACACTAAAAGTCCCCTCGTTTAGGAGATGAGCTGGAGCGGGTTAAAGTTCATACTTTAACCCGCTCCAGCTCATCTCCTAAACTCACCATCGCACCATCATAGGTGCGTCGTAGAGAAAAGAGTTCTTCTACTGAATAAAAGCTTATAAAATTCCTACAACTTTGATTTTACCTGTACACTTTGTTCAAATTCCCAACCGTTTTGAGCCCAACTCTTAAATGATCTTTAACTTCCTGAGCGTGCAGCTCAAAAATGGTTGGGAATTCGAACAAATTGTATAGAATAAAAGTTGTAGATAATTTTATCAGCTTTTATTCTGTTGTGTGTGTGTGTGTGTCTTCGTATAGAACACGACGCACCGTTTGGGGAAATATTTCAACCTTTTAAATCTAAAACATTTTAACCCCCCTTCCACTCCGGCTCACCTCCTAGTCGAGGGGACTTTTAGTATGTTCTACCCCCAGGGCACTCTAAAAAAGTTTTTGAAGGTATCGTTTATTTACCCGCTCGCGCACTCTACACCCCCTTTTGAGCCATTCGTTGATTTGACTAGGTATTTGGACAATATTACTGCTTTTTCATAATTCAGGCATGGAATACAAGGAGGTAGATTATTATCATTAATTATTATTATTAAAATAACTTGCTTTACTTTACTTACACCATTATTATATAATACAAAGATCTAAAAAGGTCGATGAAGCCTTTGATTCGGACTTTTTTGTAATTTTACCCAATAAGTAATAAATAAATAAAATAAATATTTGACAACATCACATACATTGCTCCGATTCCAAAGTAAGCACTTGTGTTATGGAAATCGGAGACAACGGTGGTATCACAAACACCCAGACCTGAGCCAATATAGAAAAGTTCGTTTTATAAATTGACCCAACCGGGGATCGAACCCGGGACCTCAGAGATGGCGACACCTTGAAAACCGGTGTACAAAGCCACTCGACCAAGAAGGTCGTCAAACATAGATATTATATTAAACTAAACTGTTAATAAAAACCTCATAGGTTAGTTATACAAATGTAAATATTACCGTCTGTGTAAGCCCCAGATCCATGACGATCGTGAACCCACGGCGTAACAATTGACCCCCATTGTGGTAGATGACTGCTGTAACAGGTTGCCGAATTACATCAGTAGTTCAACACTTTCAATTAATCGCCATTCAAAGAATTATGTATTGTCTCACGGATGTCTGACACTATGTCACCTTCCTTGGATTTCATTATGATTTGTGTAGTGTATGAATGCCGCTTGTGTATGATATATGTAGTATGCAACAATTGAGTACATTCCAATAGAGATTGTTGAGGTATTGTATACTATGATAGTGTACCTATACAATACACTAATTCTCTAAAATTCATCTCGTCAATATCAAGTGCAACACTAGGTAACTTGCACTTGGTAAAATTTATTCATGTTGGAAATTTCAATAATGTCACTCATTTTAAAATTATATGTTACATAAAGATAATAGTAAGACTGATACATTGATCTGAACATAATTTCTATCAATAACTTGACAAAACAGCATCCTGAAGAATCCTGAAGAATTGCAGTAAGAGCTCGGCATAGAAATGTTAGGGTTTTTTCTTTGCGGCTATAAAAACGGACATAATATGAGTAATATTTACCGGTTTCATTTAGCTTTCCTTACGGATATGAAATTATTTTGTACTATCCGATAGTTTAGAAAAATATTAGTTACGGATGGATGCCTAATGTATTTTTTAGGAATTAAAGGCTTTATAAGTATTACAAGGTTCTATCTTAACTAGATAAAAAAAATAAGTACCTAATACTAAATAAGTAAGTAACTTTATACTTTAAAATACACATACTTACCTAGGTTATTACATTAACGATTTGAGTTGACTTCATTTATTATAGACCCTCCGTCTGAATACTGAAGAATATGTTATTAACTTCAACGGTAATGGTTCTTTTTTTCGGATTAGTAAGTACCCACTTACCTATTAGTTTCTACGCTACGAAGTTCCTTTACATCTCTGCTTACAACAAGGGGTTATGGCAACTATGCTGGGGCCACACTCAGGCCGTTAACATTCAATCTGGCGCTAATTGTCCTTATGCCTATAAACATAAAGGTTCATCAATTCGAAAATTCAACAGCGTAGGCCGTTAGTGTGGCCCCAGCAAAATAGTGTAAGGGAGCTTAGGGCTCCCTTACACTATTTTGCCTATAACCTTTCCTTGCCGTTCCCTATAACCTTTGAAGATGGTAGCATACTGCCTGCTACCGGCTAAAGCTATAGCCTTAACAAGGATGCTATTCAAAATCTATTCGACATTTTTAAAAGTCACTGCACCAGCTAAGCAAAAACGGTGTGACAACCACAAGCACAGAATAAAATATGGTAGCAACGTTTTTATGAATCGTAATTTTGTATAGGTACTTAGTTAATTAGGTATTTTACTAATCTTGTACTTATTACATCTACTTTTTACACAGTTGATAGCCGACATAAAAAATATGATAGGTACAATTTGTTCATTTCAATCAGGCACCATTATTCAGCACATCACTTCACTATACACAGTGTTTGTAAATCGTTCACTATTCACTACATATTCACCGTAATACGTGCGGCGTTCACCACACTTTCGCAGTGTCTAGAGACGAAGGCAAGGTCAATGACCGTCTGGTGCAACGCGCACAATCGTTACATCAGCCGGCCTTGCCCGACGCGGAACAATGCCGCCGAGTCAAATTGCGTGCAAAATTCTTTATCATAGATCTTTTAGACGAAAACTTAGTTACAATAAATGCAACCGGATGAATAAATAAGACAGACCAAACGGAAGAAAAAAATAGTGACAGTTTGGTATGTTCCGTGGTTTTTCATGGAGCACACCCAAAGGCAGGTCCTTTGATAAAATCTTGGTAACGGCACAGAATATACTAGTAACGATCACAATGCCATTTATTCAAAACTTTTGATTGAAGTTTTATATTAAAAATATTTCATATGAACTGAAGCTCTTATTTTAATATGTTTAAGTATTTTTTTTTTTTTATAATTGTAAAAGTAGGTAATAATAATAATTTAAAGAGGCATTAATATTTATTATAAAAGCTATAAAAGATGTGATTATTGAAATTGAGGAATACAAAAAGTGATGTGACAAACTTTACGATTTATTAATCCCGAAAATTCAATTTAAAATGCCAGGTAAAATCATGTTTTTTTCCAAAAAATCGAAAAGATCGTGATTTGTTTTAATTTTTTCCTTCTGCCTTTAAAATCACGACGCGTTTTTGTTTTACTTATTGACACTTTGATTCGGAAAAAACGCAAGTTTTATCAGTAAAATTGTTAAAAGTGTGGAAGACACAAGGATGGATGATTTGGCAGTTTTTTAGAAAATAAAACAGTATTAAGCAGTAATTCTAATACAAAGTGTTTTTTGACATACATTTGTGTCTCTTCACAATCACAATCTATCCATTATTTTAAATTAAGATTTTTATACAGAAAAAAAAAGAAAAAGAAACAATTTAATTTGATCAAATTGTTTAATCATGATTTAATCATGCTAACCCTGCAGGTAGATATTTCAACAATTACATGGTCACCCTAGTATTCGGTACGCAAGCACAAACGTGAATCATCAATAAGTATACCTAGGTACCTTCTTATAATAATAGATTCTTTGGCACATCATTGAGTTAACAGATTTTTTTCTAAACCTTATACGACTTGTGTAAGTTGTTTTAATAGTTAAGTAATTTAATTTAATTGAGGGAAGCAACATTTTCAGTACATAAAACCTTCATTAATTCTTAGAATGGGTAAATTCTAAAATTTATGATTTATTATGATCGGTTTTTATAGCAGGAGGAAAATTGCAAGTTGATGTAATTTCATAATAAAGTTGCATAGGAGACGTGGGCGATGATTTGAAGGCGTTTAGTTTCAGAATTCCCCGGTAAACTGCGTCATTGTACTTTTTTAGTTCGCACAAAAAGGCGTCGAGAATAGGCATTGACAAAAACAGTTCGATTTTTACAAAAAGCTCTAAGTTAAGATTTTGTCTCTTTAAATTAATTTGCTGTACCTAGTCCTGTTTCCAGAAACCTATATTAAAAGTTTATTGAAACAAGTATTATAAAATGACCATAAACTTAATTAAGCTTGCTTGTATTAGCAGCATTATTAGCTTAATTGACAAAGGAAAATTGACAGACTTCGCAAAGTTTGAAAATTAACTACTGGGATAAACATAGCTATTAAATTATTAGCTAAATTCTGCATGTACCTATAACTAGTTACGAAATATATGTTTTTCATTATTCAAGTCCATTCACCCTAAATCACCTGAAAGAAAACTACGAAAAAGTTTAATTGCTTATAGTCTTAACCCGTGACCACGGCCTCTGGAAAGGTGTCGAAACTAAATAATTCTAAAATAACACCTGAATAAATAAAAAAGCGTTTTCTAATAAAGTTTTATTTCTCATACGATTGACCCGTATGTACCAGCCGAACTTTCCCTAAATTAATAATCGAGATGAAAAACTGCATAAATTATTTGGACACGTGCATTGCATGCATAATCGAGTTAGATCAAAACATCCGACGAAAATAACTCGCTCGTTCATTAATGCCTACGTAACCGAGAATTCCGAAGACTACTCGGGCAAGCACGAAACATGACGCCTTGGGCCTTCACCACGCGCGCATCCTAAGAAATCATCTACATACTTGCCATACATTGACAACAGACAACTTATTTGCATAAAACTCGCACCGCACATTCGCAGCAATGAAAACGAACATTAAAATTGAAACAGATTTTTCAAAGCACGCACGTGTGATGTAACATCAGTCAGACTTGCACCAGACGAATTCCTGCAAAAGAAACATTTGAAAACTGTCTGAAATAATTTAAAACCTTCATACCTACATAATAAATAACATAACACTATTTTTAAAATAATACTGTTAAATAAAAACAGGTAAAAAAACTTAAATAGAAGTTTTAAAAATGTCGTTCCTGATTTTTTTCAAGATCTAGACTCTAATTAAATGTTTCGAATTGTTTGCGCTATTCCGGTACAACAAGGGTACAACAGAAATAGCTTTCAAGGTACTTGTATTATGAAACTCTTTGCAATTTACTATTTCAGACTGCTTTTTTTTATCGAAAAACGACGTAAAATATCGAATTTTCCGGAAAAGTGTAACCATACTGTTACGTTGCGTACTAGATGTGAGTAGTTAGATGATCTTTATATCAGATACCTAATTCAAGTCTTTATAACTACTAAATTATATTACATATAACCACCTTTCTGTACTTGTAAGTTACTTGATAATTGTATAACGCGACCTTTGATTATATAATCAAAGCACGCGACATTGTTCTTGGGCCACGAGATGCAGCAAAACTTTATCCCTACTCCCAAGATTTTGAAGTCGGGCTTTTACGTTATTCAATTGTTTGGCATAAGGCAACAGTGGCTACCCATACAAACGTAATACCAAAATGATTTGCAATTTGAGCATTATTAACTATTCTTGTGGTGTTATTCGGATTAAGACAGTATTTGTCTAGGTTTCTATTAAATAAAAAAAACAAAATACTAAACCAAATAAAAAAAACCAAATAAAAAATAATGCGATTTACAGTTTTGTATGAAAAAATGTAACTGGCATTTATTTTGAATTGGGTTAGTATTTTTGGTTTGGTATTACGAAGTTTTGTAAGTAAAAGTGGCCACTTTTAGCACTTTTGCGAACTACTACTACAACGAACAAAATCTTACTGAGGTTATTGTTTGTAAATAAACTATAGAACCTTAGCTTCAATCGGTACATGTGAATTTTCGATACATTATGTACTTCGCGAGCAATAAATTTAATTAAAATGAGGGCGCCACTTGAGGTATATAGGAGTCTTAAGAATAACTACTTACTGCAAGTCGTGTTACTTATTCTGCGAAGTTTTATATGTTGTATCTAAATGGTTTCGTTGATGGTTAACTAATGATTGACGATATTCGTCATCTAGTGGCTTAAACGATTTTCATGATGTTGCCATCGCCATCGCCATCAAAGGAACGTATTTGATGTTAAACATATACGGCCTTATTAATAAACGAATAGTAAGTTTACACCTGGTTTAACAGAAAATATTCTTTAGCAATATTAGTCTTTACGTTTGACGTCTCAAAGCATTATATTCCTAAGCAAACTTTTTGGTTAAACTAGGTGTAAACTTACTCTTCGTTTATTAATAAGGGGGATAGAGTAACAAGGAGCAATTTCACTCTCTCTACGATCTTACATTGTATGGTGTTCAGGGTAGAACGGCAAATGATTGACAAGATCATCGAATGGGTCTGTTTTCCGATGGAGCGGGTAATGGGGCCAAGGCGTGATCATTAAGGTCACGCAATTAATGTACTTCATAATTAAATATCTGCCTCTATAGTTCGATAATAGCAATGATCTATTTCTAGATACGCTGTACCATGCAATGTAATATCATTGATAGATATAATCATTGATATATTAAGAAATCAATACGATCTAAGACATCTTATGGCAGTTGAGCATATAAGCCCTCGTTTGTTTTCGGAGCATTGTTTAAAGTCACCTTTTTGAAAGCAAGCAATAACAAGCTTCGCAAAGTAAATAAGTATGGATTTGACATTCAAAACGCTATGAGTATTTAGTAATTATTAATACAAATTTTTTTACTTGGTATATATAGATACTTAGCGAAAAATTAAGTCACATCTTTACTTTGGGAATTTCGTTATCGCTTGACCGGTGTGACCATAGACTTAGAAAAATTTTCGCGGAGTGACATTTCAAGGGGGATTGAATAAATAAAAAAAATCATAGACTTTTATATTGTACATGTTTATTTTTTACTATTCTATGTACTATCTTTATATACGATTGTAGCAGTAAGAGGGCGTCATTTTGGCGATTTTTAGATTCCCCCTCCCCCCTCAGTTTGAGCTTGGGCAAAAATGCTTTCGTATGTCTGTCCGTCTGTTTTCCTTCTTCTCAACCGGTTTTCGTGTAAGTTTGATAATTATATAAATGCTTTTTTCGACTCCGTTTATCAATTTTTTTCGAAAAAAAAAAATTTCTGTCATTTCGAAAACTGTTCAAAAATGTCACAAATGCGAGGTCTACAGCTCACAGAGCCATTAGTATAAAGTACTTTAGTACAATTACTATATAACTGTGGTTTAAAGTAAACACTCGCAGTACAAATTGACTTTGGTCTCTAGTATAACAGGTAACTATTTCCAGTATGAAAATTTTATGGGAAAAAGGGAAAACTGAAAAATGACTATTGCAATATTTTGATTGTCAGTGAACTTTTCCTCTTTCTTTATTTATTTTTAAACTTTACAATACAAATCATGTCCATGATAAAACAAACATAATAACATGGGCATTGCATCCTTTATCAAAACTAGAGCGCAAAATGTGACTTTGTTTTCTTATTCGGAAACGATTATCATTAGTTCATTAATTCTGAAGACTGTCTTTTATGCATTAGACATAGGTTGGTAATGTTTACATAACCAAGGTGTACCAATAAATCTAATACTAAACTACATATTATACTATAAATCTAATATTAAACTACACATTTTCACGCGGATATGCGACACGGAAAACACGATTCAGCCCGCTGCAGCGCGGAAACTGAGGGTATCATTGCTGGCCTATTATGAAACGATTATGCAGTGATTATCATTATACAACGTGTTACAAAAATACCCCTAATGCCGAATATGGTAGATAGGGACCATCAAACTGAACAACTTTTAATATAGGACCAACTCTGAAATCGAGAAAAAAAATCAGCTGTTTCATACATTTTGATATTTTCGTTAATTATTTTTTGTATGAAACAGCTGATTTTTTTTTGCGATTTCCAAGTTGGTCCCATAGTAAAAGTTGTTCAGTTTGATAGTCCCTATCTACCATATTCGGCATTAAGGTAATTTTCGTAACACGTTGTATACATATACATTTTCACTGCTATTATCCTAAAACTTAACATCCTCCTAAAGTCGAGCAGTGATTCGCGTAACAAAGCAAGCTTCTAAGCGTGACATTCTTATGTATTATTTTCGATCCTATATATTTAGATACTTCAATCCACCATAATATAAAACGCCAATTTCTTAACTGAATTATTTGTATTATAGAAGTTGGGAAATAAGTAACTTTCTTTGTTCGGCATGCAAGTTCCAAAATTCACGCCTGGAAAATAGATAGAATATTTTGCAATAATTTTTTGACCATTTTCCGCCTTACAGCTTCAAGTTTGATCATATCAGTATTGATGCAATGATAGACAATATTTTATATCCGCTTCCGAGAACAACAGCTATTTTATCGATAAAATGCGACAAACTCATAGCTTCCGCAAAGTTTACTTCTGATTTAGTCTATTATTGGTATTACCAACTATAGCAAGTAAAACAATCTTGCGAATTACTAGTTGGTGACAACGAACTTGTAGCATAATTCTTATTCTTGTAGGCGTATTAAGCCACATAATACAAACCTTTGCCGTTTTTTGTCTACTAAATAATATACTAGAAAAAATATGACTCGCACCGGATATTCTCGGACGGGAATCGAACCCGCGACCTTTGGATGTCCGGTCCAATGTTCTGACCGCTGAGCTACTGAGACACAAGTGACATCGTCGAATTAATAATTTCATATTTTATTTATTTTGCATTGCTGATATCACCTCCATATTCATCAAATTTATTTCACATCATTTTCCCAATACAATTTTTTTTCTAAATCTTAGTAAGTATCTTTTTCCTAATCTTATTCAATTTTTCGCAAATTCACTTAGGTTCTTCTTTCAAAAATTCTAACCATGTTACTTCCCAATCTTCAGCAATTACACTGTGTATTTCGACCACTACATTGTAATCCATTTGTCAAACTTCACCTTCACAAATATGTTTTATAACAAAAACAACACAAACATACCTCAGTAGCATTGTTATATAAAGAAAATTGTTTAAACAGGAAAAGATTAAGTATTATAATTGTTAATATGGGCCGCTAATGATTTTAACAAGGTAGGTAATTAACAAATTTAAAATAATAAGATGTAATAATAAACCAACCTTGATTTAAAATATGGAAACACAAACAAACCTAATTACGTAAATAAATTACCAAAAAATGTAATTGCAATTATTTTAATCTAAATATATAAAAGAAGACTCTGAGTGACTGACTGACTGACATTTCTACGCACAGCCCAAACCGCTGGATCTAGAGATTCCAAAGGCACGCAGATTCCTTATGAGGTCTAAGGGTGCAGTAAGAATGATTTTTAACAAAATTCACCCACTAAGGGGATGCAATAGGGGATAAACGTTTGTTTGAAAGTCCCTCAGTTTTGAAGTTAGGATCTTCAAGTTTTGTGTTTAGGCTGACGATTTTAGATAATTCCACCCCCGAAGGGGTGAAAAGGGGGATGAAGTTGTGTATAGAAAATTCTTAATTTTTAAAGTAAAAATCACTTCATTTATTATTTAGGCTTATAACCATAAACCAACCGGAAATTAACCTTCAAATTCCATTACGTATATTTTTAATCTCTTTTAACAAACAAAATACGGTCACAAACTTCAATTAGTTACTCGTAAATTCTCTGTTTATTTATCAATGCAAACTAGATCAAGTTAGATATTTCAAGATTTGAATGAAATACCTCGATAGCGGGAAATACTTGTTGTTTGACCTTATGTATGTGCCTCTTATTTATCATGCTATTCATGATGTTAACCAACACCGCATAGGATATGCGTTCCACGTTTACACATTTAATCATTATGATTGCAGTCATTAAAAAGAAATCATAGGTAAATGAGGAATAATTTAGACCCATTTGGGCTCTGTAGAGTGCATTGGATTCGGGTGCAAGGAGTTTTTATTTAAAATAAATTGACCATCTAAAGAGGTTAGCGTAACGGCCAGCGCTCATTGCAAGACATATAGCTTTCCCCAAAATAAATCGATGAATGTGATGAAATCAACCTTCCACGTGTTTCATTCAGATTTTAAGGGGTAATATTAGAAAGATCATGAACGAGATAAAGGGATGAATGAATGAAATTCTTTATTCAAATAAGCTCATATAAACATTTTTAAATCGTCAATTCTTTTACCTTACCACCATTATGACGTCTTTTAATAATATTTTTGACGAATAAGGAAAACAACTGCATCGTCAGTTTAAGATAAGTTATTGGATATTGTGGTCTTTATTTAAGTTTGTTAACAAAATATGGAGATGTCGTTAATTCTGTTTGATAGATCACTTAAATATTTCAACTTGAAATATACTTATGTTACATATATTTGAATCCCATTTCTGCCTCACATATTGTTATTTCCAGTGAATCCCAAGGTTAACGCCATAAAACAACTAACTGATTACATGGTTAATATTCCTTTTTTGTATTTAGTGACATAAATTGATTTAGAAGTAACTTAACTGAACCGTGATTATCTTATTTGTGTTAGTCATTACAATTGTAGAGTAATTGCTCTGAAAACGTCATTTGAGCTAATCATTCAAGTGAAATTATGAAATGGGAGCAGGCAGCATAAATACACAAACTCAATTATGCAATTAACATAAGATCTGTCCTGGATAATATACAACGTGTTACAAAAATACCCCTAATGCCGAATATGGTATATAGGGACCATCAAACTGAATAACTTTTACTAAAGACCAACTCCGAAATCGCGAAAAAAAAATCAGCTGCATCATACATTTTGATATTTTCGTAATTAATTTTTGTATGAAACAGCTGATTTTTATTTCGCGATTTCAAAGATGGTCCCACAGTAAAATTTATTCAGTTTGATGGTCCCTATCTACCATATTCGGCATTAGGGGTAATTTTGTAACACGTTGTATAAATAAATAATAAATAGAAATATTTGACAACATCACATACATTGCTCCGATTCCAAAGTAAGTAGCTAAAGCAGTTGTGTAATAGAAATCAGAGACAACGGTGGTATCACTAACACCCAGACCTGAGCCAATAATAATATAGAATAGTTCGTTTTTTCTAAATTGACCCAACAAGGGATCGAACCCGGAACCTCAGAGATGGCGACACCATGAAAACCGGTGTACAAAGCCACTCGATCACGGAGGTCGTCTTATATAATGGGATGATTGTTATTAAACGTGTCTATATTATTACAAATTACACAAAATTAAGGGTTGTATTTCCATTAGGCGATTTCTGCTCATATATTAATCATGAGATTTAAGTCTTAAAAAAAAGTGTATGTTTGTGAAACAAATTTTGGCAAACACAAATAGGAAGTGGCCCTTTGTTCACCATTTCCTCAGTTTTAAGGTTGTCACCATATTTACAAGGAAACGCCTAGAAAGAGCCGCAAAGTAATTTAAGTGAATACTAATTCATTTGTGCAATCCTTGACATTGTTTTGGCGCTAAAGAATTATTTCCTTTGTTGAACAAGGAAAATGTCGTACTTATAAAATATAATCAACTTTAACCTCAATAATTTAGATTTCTATAAAATGTTTTATGCATCGGAAGGGTGGCTTAATTTCTAAGATTTTCTCTCTCATTCGGCGTTGAACAACCAATTCATACATCGATTTTTTTTATTATATTATTAAAATATTACAATGATACACAAACTTTTCATTTTAAGATGAGCATGTGCGAAAGCGTGATAAGTATTTTCATAGAGATTTATTTTTCAGTGTATAATTCTAACATAAAATGTTGCAGGTTGTGTTGAGGCAGGAACTCTTCGCCAGTATTCAGCGAAAAGGGAAGTAGCTTCCGCCGAGCGAGTTGCCTGCTCGGGGACTGCGGTCCAACTATTCGATGTTGGAATTTGTATTTATGCGAAGCGCTTAGAAAACTTCGATATCGTGAGTCAGGTCTTCATAAATTTTTGCCTTGATGTTTGCTTGACGTAGTGCGACGTCACATCTGCGTAATATTTACATATTGTACTTTTCGCTGAACCTGCATTTTTTCGTCATTCGTCGATTTGCTTATGTAGCAGTATGATCGCGCCGCTACTAAGGTATTTCTATATAGTAAAGTTAAAAGTTTATTTTACCTCATAACGTCGTCGTAAGCTTACTATTTTCGAAGAATTGCACAGCGTCTTAAAGTACCTAAGTGATCGGATTTTCCAGTGGCGACTTAAGAGGTCTAATTTGGCCATTCCCGTACAAGGAAAGATCTTCATGGCTATTACATGGAGATTATCTAGTGATTTACGCTCTGACGTCAATGCTAGTTTTTTATCTGTTAAGTATTTTGTACGTACTATGATTCTTTAAATTACAAATTTATTTTCGCAGTTTTCTGAAGTTCCAGCCGGTTTGTTTGAACTACTTAATTCTTTTTGAAAACACTAGTTTTGCTTCTTTTCAGATAAGTATAGGTTAAATGTTATGTTTCGTATAATCAATTTAAAAAGTAGCTCACGCAGATATGTAAGACCATATCCAATTAAACATTAAATGTCTGTCGAATAAACTAAACTGTAACTGAAAGGCATTAAGGAAATTCAACACTAGCTTCAAATAAAACCAAAACATTATTATATTTAGTTATCGTATCGTGGTCATATCCGTGGGCTGATTAAGGTTCACGTTAGTGTAAGTTTACTATGGTCGAGGAAAACGTTGAGGAAAATATCTCACAATGTTGCAACTAACATAGTTTTGTGACGAAAATAATGCGCAGGCGACGCGAAGTTTCTGGCGCCGTCCGAGGACCATTCATGGGGTTTCATAACACGTAGATTTAGATTTTTTAACATGGCTACATATAAATTTGACGACCTGAGTGGTGCAGTGGTCTACATGCCACGTGGAAGCTATGTGGTAGACCGCCACGCAAGAGGTCCCGGGTTCGATTCTCGGTCTTCTTCCTATGATATAAAACTTTATTATGAAAGCTGTTATATCTGGGATATCTACATTTTACCTACAGTTTCTCTAAAAAAAATATTGTGGTAAGCACAACCTTATATAACTGATATGTTTAATAACTAAAGGATTCAGGTATCATAGGTAACAGAATTGCGATTGTTAGAATTAGTTTCACAGTCATGTGATATTACTGTGGTTACAGAATTTCTTTACCAATAATAATAATAATATAATAACAAACTTTGGAATTTTTTGATTCAACTCTTTGTGGTTTCATTGATTAGAGACGCATTTAAATGTTGGTATTTTATTTACAAATACGAGTAACATATAACATACATAACATAACCTATATAACATAGAAACATAATTAAAACTTTTTTAATAGGCTAGAAGTACTTAAAAATAAAAAAGTAGTAAGTATTAATAAAAAATAACGATGGCGAGGAAGGAACATCTAGAAACTAATAAAATGGTAAAATAGTAACTAATCCCCTAAAGGTATTACCTACCTTGAAACTATTTCGTTCTTATAGGTACGATTAAATAACGTATGAAGGATAAAAATCTGAAAACTAAGCCATTTTGGCTCAGTATTTTTTGCTTCACTTTACATACAAGGACTCGGCTTCTAGGTGTTATCATTCTAAGCAACTAGGTGTGTAGGTACCAAAGTCGGGGGGGCTGGTTGGCGACCGTGTAGAAGCTCAATAGAGCTTGGACAGTTTCCATTCTCATTACCTCATGGTATTATCTCGACCGTTGTCCTGAGGCCTGGGGGTTCACTATGCGAACTGCGCGTGCGGCATAGCATATCAATGTCGAAGTCACGAGTTAGCAGACCTTTGCGCATGCGTGATTAGGATGACAAATATAGGCATTTTATTTAGGAAAAGAACGACCATTATATTGCCATGGTACAAAATATTAGATAAGCAATTTACATAATACTCGCAGGGTTAGTATGTAAGTTAACAAAAGTATTTCTTTATTTGATATTGATTTAAAAATGTTCATATAGAAATTGAAAGTGTATTAGCTAGAGGTAGGTATAAGGTTCATTCGGTTTTTTTCATTGTTACCTGAAAAATCGTAGTTGGATAATATTTAGGTGACAAATTGACAATATCTCAAGTTAGACTAAATTATTTACACTCAAGAACCTCTTTAACGAATTTTGCAGAAAAAATACCATATCTGCTACCACTTCCACCTAACTAAAAAAAATAAAAAGTTAATTATCTTAGTTTTTCCACATCGACCAGAAACAAAACCCATGACCACCACAATTTAATAATTTTACTTGAAATTAATTCTCTTCAAGTTCTACAACCTACACACTGAAGGATTGAGTCCATCTGATGAAATTTACTTGTTTAATTTCGCCATACCTAATTATTCAATCGTGAATTGAAAAGAAAGTGGTTTATTCTTGCACGTCAATTCATTTTTGCGCGGATGACACGGCCCAAATTTCATACAAGTACGAATGAAATCGCAATTACTAACAAATATTCATAAAAAAATGTTGACACATTGTAGAGCCTTACCTAAATGACACGAATGATGAAGTGTTAAATTCTTGCTCTACATTTAAATCCTTGCTAAAAATACCTACATGTCAATATTTTCGTAGTAAGCTTTGAGTGAAGATTACATCGCTAATTAGTTTTACCTTATTTACCTTTTAAATTTGTACTATTTGTTACATAACTCAAAATTATCTTCAATAAACATTAATTACCTAGCAAAATTTTTACAAAACAATCGACGATTGAGAAAGAGTTATAAAATATACAGCAAAGAAATTGAAAAAATAGCTACCTTTGTTGGAGGTAACAAGAAAACGTCACTACACAAATGTATTTTTGTCTTTTCTTAGTCAATGAAATGCATATTATTAGCTTAATTATGCATGCGAATGACAAACAAAAATATATTTTTTATGTATTTGACGCACAAGGAATTCTAAATGCACGTGGTGGTTTTTTTGTAGAATAGAGGTACCGGCTTTACTTTACTTTATACATGAACAAAAATATACATATATGGCCAACATTATTTCACTTTTTGGAAAAAAATAACGTAACGTAAAAAGGAAGTTTTATCAAACTGCACACACTCAATACACTTATATTTATGACATCATGATCAAAGATTTTCGTTATTTAACCTTTTGAGGTTTTTTTTCATGATTGAATTGTTATTTTTAATTGAAAAACCATTTTGATGTCCTGTCATGTTAAATACTATGGGAAAATCCGCGACAATGCTGATTGTCGCGGATTTTCCGAATGGTAACGAGCAGTTTAACCACGGCTCCATTGACAATGTTTCACGGTGGACCCGGCATTGTGAAGTAAATTACGATATTGTGGGTGGGGTGAATGCACCACGGTCCTGCATTAGGTTCATACTTGTAGAATGCATTATGATTACTTTCTCATTGACTGAATAAAAAACAGATATATTTTCTTTACATTCCATCCTGAAAACACTAGATATTGGGAAGACATAGACACTCGCACAATTTAGGTGTGGCAATTTCTGATAGTTTATATAAAGTTTACACTTCGACAAAATATGTGTGGAATTCCTCTGTCTGTCCATATTACACTATCAGTGTCTCAGAAAAGGAAGATTATTTCTGCATGAAGAGACATTTATGGCTATAGACATAAATATCTTCATGTGCTCCCATTTTGCACCCATAGCAGCCCATAGTGCCTTACGAGATACATTACAGCAATATTTGAACTGATGAAATAGCATTTAGATAAAAGTCTTGAGTGGAATGGGAAGGAAGAAGAAATAGTGAAGAAGAACAACTTCAATAAGCTTCATCACATTTTTAGCAGATACAGACTTGGTATTACATGCATCACAGTAATATTTGGATTTGAACTGTAAATGTGCTATTTTTGATGTTATAAATAAGTAATTAATAAAGGTTCCGAAGAAAAAGAAACATTTATTGACCGCAATATTTAATAGATCAATGAGGAAAAATAGATTGCAAAAGTTGTAACAAAAAATATTTTTCGCCATTTTGAAGGCATTTTCAAAGGTGATGCATTTCTCTTTATCAAAAATAGTAGTTTTACGAAGGTAAAATGAACGAAATTTCACTGTCTATGTATGGAAATCGGATTCAGATTTGATTTTAAATATTTGCAAACTGTTTCATTGGAATTATGTATACTGTGTTTTATTATACGAGCGACTCGGCATTTATTTAATTTCAGACTAGAGATATTAAAAAAGTTCGTTTTAATTTGTTATCTCCATTTTATCTGTCATAGAATCATTAAACCAAATTACGCTTTTCGTTTATCAACTTTTCAAACAGAAATCAATCTCTCATCCCGAGTATCTTTCACACGGTAAACGTATGATTGTCTATTACAAATACAAACTTAGACTGAACCTCGTTCACATACGGTTCACAATTCGATGGTCAGTGGATCCACTAATACTCTGACATTCACAACAATCGCCTATTGGTATTGGATGCGTACGAGTCGACTCTACTTTAACTTTCATAAGGCACGTGACGAACACCCATGTGCTTTGCTAAATCTGTTTATTTATATTCCCAATAGTAAATATTTAGCTAGTTATATTTATTCGTTTTTCAATTGAATGGTGTCCTATTTAGTTGATATATATAAACATTATAAATGTAGAGATTATAATTGTAACTTATTTCACTGATATACTAGAATAAAGTAGTTTAGTAGGGTTAAATTCAGATCAGATTTCAGCAATTATCACATACTTACCTCATTAAAATCAAGCAGTTGATATAATGCCGTGACTATGATCCTCGGAACCAACAAGTCAGTATCATGATCACGGGCGACCCTCATAAATACTCCGCTGAAATCGTAATAGTAGGACAAAATATTTTTTATCGCGCCAACAGCGGTGTGCTTTTAAACATGGCCGTCGCCCGGCGCCATTCAGTTTAACCGCAACCGGTGCCGAAGGCGAACCGCCACAATGCACAACTAATTTTTACGAACATTAATCAAAATTTTGTCAATAAAAATCAGTGAATGCCGTAAAGGACTTAAAATGTTTTAGTGATTATAATTTTATTACTTGGATTTTCTTTTTTTATCGAAAGTGATTACTTGATTCGGACACACGTAGATGCTAATTAGCCGGCATCCCATTCGAAAATTCGTATTGCTCAGGGTCCGTTTTGCATTTACCGAGACTGTGATAATTTTTGTGCAAGGAATTTTTAAGCAGAGTTCATATCGGGTGAGTGACACGAGGACACGAGAACCTAGATTAGACTCAGCTTATTTTTACACTGGGATCGCGCGGGAACGCACCCGCAACTATTTTCGGAGCACGCTGAGTTAGCACTATGCTGTTCTAAACTACATTCTCATGTTACAAAATAATAACGTTGCGAGAAAGTAAAAATAACAGTTTTATAATAAATTAAAAACGTGCTTTTAATACGAGGAAAGTCTCGTGGTCTCTCATTATAGTTGTTTCAACAAATGTTTCAGTTAAACACCATCACACACACATGTATGCTACAACAGATTACTATTATATGTTTCGTTCGAAACTTGTATACATACATAAAATAATAATAATAATTCTTGTTTCAACACATACTAACATGTAGTTTGCTATGCAAACTATTTTGGAATAGCTGATTGCTAGTGAATACTTTGATAGTGAAATAAACTAAACAAAAGTATGAATTATATTATTTTGGTACTTAGCTCTATTATCATGAGTAACTTATTGAATATAAATCTTCAAGGTACTGTTTCTGCACTGTGCTGAAGTTATTTTAATTTATTCACTTTTAAAAAACTAAGATTCGTTTTACCATCATTCCGAAAAAGTTTACTATTTAGAGACATCGTTTTATTTTTCTTGTAATCTTTACATAAACTTCTATAACATAAAAGTAATTTCTGATTTTTCTCTATGCAAACCTCGGAGATAGGAGGGGGGAGGTATTTTTTTTACATTTCTCATCAAAAGTCGAAAACTATGCGGCCTAAAAAAAAAATATATGTATGAGAATGTGCAAGCAGCGCTCTTTCATATGATATCACATATGCCCTAGTAGCCTCACTTAGTAGATCTCGAAATAAGCTGAAGAAAATTAGTGTTGAAGAAGTAAAACATATTATATAATAAATAATAAAAAAACTCTAGTCCTAACGGCTTGATTTCCAAATATAATCGAAAAGCAGTTTAAATTACAAAATCAATTGTATCCTAAAGTCGCTAAAAACCTAATCGCTGTGATTTTGTAGACTTACTTATAGTACGTAATCTCAAACTGATTTGTAATTAAGGGCACATAATCTAAGAATTTATTTTTATTTGCTGCTATGTTAAAAAATATATAACAATCATAACAAATGGATAACAAACTAGTTTATTATTTTTAATGTAGAGCAGGTGCTAAATATTAATATATACTAGATTTACACTTACGCCCTCACTGATAAACGTTGTAAACTAAATATGTGATTAGTTAGTTACACATGTTTTGTCCCTTTCTTTTTAATGTCAAATTTAAATAGATAGAGAGTCACCGGTGTGTAACTGTACATTCGTTATACAATCCTTATTAGTTAGTAAGTTGTTTACTGTATAAACCGCATTAAAAAGGAAGTATATGAAGGTATAATACAGGATCTTATATCATACTAGCTTTTGCCCGCGACTTCGTTCGCGTGAAAATACTTTTTATGACAGTTTTGTTTAGCTTTTGCCTGTGACTTAAATAAGGTGAACAGTTTATTATTTATATAACTAATTTATTATTACTATTTTATCAGTAGGCCGCGTTGTTATGGCGGAAAAGCGTCTGAAAGTAATTTTTGTATCCCTCGGGAACAATGCATTTTTTCTGGATGTAGGTCCCTATGTCCTTTCCTGTACCTCTGACAATGTGTATGCGAAATTTCATGATGTTTGGTTGAGTAGCTAGGACGTGAAGGCGTAACAAACAAACAAACTTACTTTCGCATTTATAATATTAGTAAGGATAAATTCCTAAAAATTCCATAGCCCTATTTAGTCATCTATATAGATAAATAAAATCAATAAAGACAGATTTCACATTTTAATCCCCACTGATAAGTAATCAGAAGGGATTTCGTTTAAAAAATTCAAAATACACAGAAATAACTTGCTGGGTTATGTTAACCTCTGAAACATAACACTGATAACTTTTTGTATGTTTCTCAAGATAATAACAATGTTGCTATTATAGTGTGCATAACATAAGTTCTAAAAGCGTGATTTAAGTATGTAAACTCTTTTGTAATACTTAGATATCTATCATAAACAGCTTTAAAAAAACGGTTAAAAGCGACTCGGACTCGCGCACCGAGGGTTCCGTACCATCATTCTGAAAAAGTTTACTATTTAGAGACATCGTTTCATTTTTCCTGTAATCTATACAAAAACTTCACATAAAATATTTTGTAACTCATATGCCCTTCGAATTTTCAAGACCCCTTTTCAGTCACTGTTGCAAAAAAATACTTAGAAATATTTTTATTTCTCTCTTATTTGAAAAATAGTTGGGCAAACGTCATCCTAAACTATTCCTTTAAGTTGATATTATTAGTAGTTTTCCTTTTTACCATTTTGATACGGAACTCGAAAACAGCTTCAAAAATAAAGAACTATATAATAAGCAAGAAATAATATTAAAATCTGCATAATTACTAAGTACCTAGCATATCTGATATTAAAAAACGTCTTTTGAAGTCGGGTGAGGCCAAAGGATAAAAACTTTTTACGTGGTTTCGTTTTCTTAATTAAATTAATTATTAATTTCATGAACAAAGAAGTGATGGTCGATCATCCGTATAAGTTCATTATCATTGTAACAAAAACGTCAGTATTACAGCAACGATTTAAAAAATTCCAAAACACGGGACCAACTTGTAAACAAACCTGATGTAATAACGTTTGAATCATTTCAATCGGTTCAGCCGTCTTGGAGTATTTGGTATATACATTAAAAAAAAATAGACAAAAAGATAACCTCCTCCTTTTCAATTTTTAAGTCGGTATATCAAAAGAGAAATCAGAAAAACATTAGAAAATAAGTATGCTTGCTTAATTATCATTAATTAAGTTAATGGTTTTTAGTTCCAAGTTTACAAACTATATGACCAAATATTATAATTTACATCCAATCAATTAAAAATCACAATAGTATCGGTTATTACAGTATGAGACGACGAACGTTTTCAATGACTTTGTGTTACCTAACCCACGCTACGATACGACTATAAATCTGGCGCCAGATCATTCATAACGTTGAAATATAACCGGTGCCAAAAAAAGACAAGAAAAAAAAAACAAACCCAAATATCCCCATTGAACCGCTCTTCCTAGAAGGATCCTGGATCCCTTAACTCGAATATTTCGGACCTTTTGACAACATTTTTTACGAACGGAAATTTGAATGCATGCACAATGTTTTGAAAAATTATTGGACAACTGGGCATAGCATTTTTTTTATATTTTCGGCTGAAAAAGAAACCCTTTTTTTACTCCTGATAAAATAAAATAAATATAATGTTTTTGGTAACCCAACTACCTATAGTGTTTTTAGCGAATCCCACAAAATACATTAATCTTACAAGTATGTAAAGCACAGTGTTAAGTGGATACTATGATCTGCATGTACATAGGTATATTATGTAGGTATAACCACTGAACAAATATTAGTTATATGCTTAACACATCAAATTATGATTTCGTAAAGAATCCTATATAAACCAAATACATGAAGGAAGGTGTGAACTTTGGTGTGTTCAATATCAATATTAATTTTATCAGATACTTGTAAAAATGTAATATAAGCAGTCATAAGTACTTAACAAAGTCTATTATTACCAAACTACGACCCTATGCACACATTTTATATTATCATGGTAACAGAAAACAAATAACACTTTAACTACTTACTAAAATTACTAGTGGCTCCGTGAGCTGTAAACCTCGCGTTAAAAAGTAGCTCAAATTGTATATTGTTTAAAAACAAACAAATAATAATGTAATAATTATACGCAGTCCTAAGTTCTGTCACAACCTTATAATTTTCAAATTTCGAATATTGGCCAGAAATGTTTTGATTGATTTTGAATTTAGAACTTTTGAGTCTTCCAAAAATATAAACTAAAAAACAGAATTTGCCTTGGACCGCGCTAACACAAAAGGTTTGTGTTATTTTTGAACATTTTTCAAATTTGTTTTTTTTTCATATCTCCATCATTTAGAAAACAATCGAAAAACTGAATCGACCAATAAATTCTACATAATTATCGAACTTGCTCACAAAATTTCACGAGATCCGTTGAGAACTGCGACCCTAGAGGAGAACAAACGGACACCGGAAGGACGGAAGAAAGCATTTTCGCCCAAGCTGAACTACAAACGCTTCGCCCTCGCTCGGTCAATAACATGAGAAAGCTAGTGAGTTTGGATGTTTGTTACTCAATCACGTAAACAGATTTGGATGAAATCTGGCACACAGATAGTTATTATCACATTACATAGGATACTTTTATCCCGGTCAAAGATTCCCTAGGGATATTCCGATTGTCCACGCAGAAGAAATCGCGAGCGGAAGCTAGTGTTTTATAAATAAGCTGAAAAAAAATAAAAACTTTACTAAACGAAACTTGACTAAACTTGTTTAAAGGCGAGGCAATTTCAATTTCAATCATAGCTAAGGTGATTTTTCTTTCATATTTTTCAACGTAGGTAAATGGATGGTATTAACATGTTTCCTTTATATTGCGGTTTTAGTGTGTGTGGTTTCTGAAACAGAAATAAAACAAACAATAATTCTGGTTCAGTGATTCAGTAACCTGAAAATATCTACCTTATGAAACCATCAGTCACACAGTTTTACAAGTTTTCTTCCTACAGTCCACACGTATAACTATGATTTAATATCGACGCCGCAGTCTGCTATTCATTTGGAATCATGCTTTACACGTATTTAAACGTAGAATTTATTAGCCCGCTGACTCATTACACGGGTGCTATAAAATGAAAAATCTTAAGGTTTTCCTATTTTTCTCCTCATAAATATGTAACTACGTACTACCTGTCAATTCTGTAACCAAACTCACAACTACAACAAGCATCTCACTTCGAAACCTCACCTCACTTCACGTGAATTTGTTATTAGAAATAAGCTGATTATAAGCTACTTTACCGATTGCAAAAGGTTTTCTATCTTAATCTTTTGTGATTTAATTTAAAAAAACAGCCTATCATTATCTCATTTATGATTTAAAATACCCGCGCAGTGAAGTGAGATTCGAAGTGAGGTTCGAGTTGGGTTACAGAATCGACAAGCAAATAAAAAAATATTATCATGTTGCCATTGTTTATATTTCTGTAATTAATACCTTCATGAGATCTTTTACCTACACGGGAGTTTCCCAATTCGGCATAGTCATAAACAAAACTCATTTTCCTTTGACTTTTTCCCTTGAATTTTAAATCTACTAATATTACGGCCTATGTTCTTCATGTGACGGATATCTCATTATCTTCTGGCTTAATTTAAAAACCGGCCAAGTGCGAGTCGGACTCGCATACGAAGGGCTCCGTAAAAATGACATTTGTTGTATGGGGGCCCCCTTAAAAAATTATTTTATTCTGTTTTTTAGTATTTGTTGTTATAGCGGCAACACTGACGAACGGACAGCGGAGTCTTAATAATAATAGTCTTACTCTTTGGGTACGGAACATTTAAGGTTCCGTGTGGATCATTTTTAAGAAATTATCAGTCAATTAATTTAATAGGAACTTATTAGCAACCTTTGAAGCTGTGAAACCCTTATTAATGTTGACCAACAGCCATTTTTAATGTCCTCACTGCTGGTGCACAGGCCTTCTTAAGGGTGGAAAAGAAGGAGGGGCCATAACCCATCACGCAGGCCCAATGCGGATTGGTGGGTGTTAACAACTGCAAAATGCACCCGAGACCAACGGCTTAACGTGGCTTCCGATACATGGAGGAGCTCGAGATAATAAATGTTTGGTCACCCATCCCGTGACCGACCTTAACCTCCGCAATCGCTGGGCCAGGCGCTAAACCACTGCGCTATCGAGCTCCTCGATTTAATTTTACTTATTGTAAAATGACAGTATACTTACTTTAAGCGCATGTCCAAATGATAACAAAATTGCACAAAATAGTTTAGTAAATTAAGTTATTGATCAAATATTGATAGGTTAATAATTTTGTTTACAAGAGTTCCAATGACCATTACATTACTTGGAATAAACAAACATGGTAATCTATTTGTTTACAAATAATGTTAGAGCTTGTTTCTTGTTTGTGAAGGAATTGATATTCAATAATTAATAATGCAATAGATAATGATCAAAACGATAATATAGTTATGTAATAAAATATTGTTTTAAGGCCAAGCTTATATAAAAAGTAGCTTAGGTGAAAACAATAGAATTTTACTACGTACGACCAGTCGTATGTAGTAAAATTCTAGTACCTAGTCTCCAGGGAGAGCCAAAACAATTGTAGAGCTTTTGGTATGGTTTCACTGAAAGATAAGTGCCTAAGTAGGTATTATTTTTGGTTTTTAGTTTTTTTTGTAACTGAACACTCGAAGTTTTAAGAGAATGAAAAATTAACTAGGTATTACCTAGTATTACATATTTCAATTTGTATTCGACATGGAACGATCTTGACAAAAAAATATTTTGATTGAAATGGACGGCCAGAGCCTCCGCTAAAATGGAAATGAAAAATAAGATTATGAAAATAAGTTTTAAATCGCTATACTAAGACCTCATTCACACGAGCGCTTTTTCAACGTTCGTTAAATAACGTTTAAATGACACAACTGGAAACCGATTTATTTGTTCACACGAAAGCCTGCGCTTTTTATCGAGCACTCCTATTTTCGACATTGAGCGTTGGACGTTATCGAATTGAGCATACGAAACTCCGTATTTCTCTTCTGACGGGCGTTAAAAAAGCGCCGCCGCGCCCCGCACGCGAGTTCTATTCACACTGATTTTTAAGCGTTTATATAAACACAACTATTTCGCGTTCATAGGAACGCTAAAAAAGCGTCAACGTCGGGTTTACGCGACGCTTTTTAAGCGCTCGGCGCTCGTGCGAACCAGGACTAACGTTTTCACATTTAAAAACAGCTTATGTACACTCAGAAATCAAATGAAGGAAAGTCGCTTCGACCACATTCCTTGAGATAGGTAGTATGGCAAATCTGATATAGTGTAGGTAACTAAATAACATACAATCGATGGCTTTTCAACTTTCAAAATGATTGCCTTGTATTTACCACTTTAGTAATTATTTTTAACAATATTATAATATTATGGGTAATCAAACGAATTTAGTTAACTCTTCTCCGTTTCTCAAACTGAAGGTGTAATATAAAAAAAAAAAAATATAGAGAAATGCCAACAATTGTCGGCTCAAACTTTTGAGTACAACTTCGCTATATTGTTTCAAAATATTGTATTTATAAAAAAATGCAATACATTGAATTAGAAAATAATTATTGATAAGTAGACTAAAATCTACTTAATTAATTACATTATTATTATAAATAGAGGTCTGTACTATGAATAAAACCTGATATACCGGTGTTTTTAATGGTATGGAACTTGAATATCAGCATAAATTTATGCGGTATATACAGACATATAGTCAGATAACAAGGCAGTCACTATTTTGTATCGATACCAATCAGTTCTATATAATTGTGATAGAACTAAGCCAAAGTGGATAGACGCAATGAAATCAGGTAGGCCGAAACTGTAATTGCATGTCGATTAAGTTATTTTACCATTACTTATATTGTAGTACTTAATTATTAATTATGCCATTTTTCTAAAATATTTACTTAAGTTTGTTGTTTTTCTATAATTTGCTATATTGATTTAAGTAGTTATCAACTCTTATTTTTTGGGTTTAATTACTTTTCTTAAAAAATAACATAACAAGATAAAGAATAATTTGTCCTCCACTGATTATAATTGCAAAACTTACAATTTGTAACAATCTCTACTTATGAAGATTTTCATCCCGATAAGTCACTTTGTAAGTAGCATAATCTAGTTTCTCTCATTATTTATGATCATCTTGGCAATCATAAAACACTCTGTCTTGGTATGTTTGTCCTTTTCATGTTAGCGATCAGCTCTGTTTATTATCACAATTAACTGCGGCAGTTAGTTGAATCTTTTGAAAATCATTACCTAATTGTTTAACTATAGTATACTAGGTATATAGTGCGCTCGAATTATTTTGCTATCCTATCATCACCTGATTGAAACAATAGGCTCGTCTTGATAACTTAGGTACATAAAATTTGCGTTCAAAATCTTGACAGAGTAGGTATACAAACACGTTTGTGACACAGTAAATACTGTGTCACGTCTCCTGACTAAATTAATATGTCGCTAAATTTAAAGATAGCAAAATGTGATTAAAATGTGAAAATATTATGAGCCTTAGGGAATGAAAAATTGAAAACATACTTATACTGATAAACACTGTCTCGCTGATTCATACCAGTTTGTGTGTTAAGAAAATGATGTAGATTTTGCTTCTTTTAATAGAACAAATTAATCTAACTATAAAAATCTCGATGTCAGTTGAAATAAAATTAGTAGCAAATTCTTCGCCAGCTTTTTATGGTTTGATAAAAATAATACTAAATGATTTGCGAAGGTGAATGGCGGTCGAATCATCCAGTTTGCAAATAAAAATCTTATATCACTATTATGCAAATTCTGTGATGTGATGACGCAAGATTTGCTATCATCGTTCGCGACCCCACGTACAGTAAAATTAAATACATACATAAATAGCCCCGCAAGTAGTTATACCTACCTACATGATTGTTTAACATTTCATCAGGTTGACAACTTGATATCTTTGGTTAGTGCGAGTGTTAGTGTAAATTTCCACTAAACCATTGATAGTGTTGTTTACCAACTGACCGAGACGCGTAGCGTAGCCAACAACTTACGTAGGTAATCTTAAATTGTAGTTCCTATGTAGGGTCGTAAGTGAAATTGGTTCCAAAACTTCAGTAACATAAATAACGACGACGTAGTATACTTATCATGTTTTCATAACAGTAACAATGAAATAGTTATTTTGTAAAAGTCTATTTAATTTTTCATGATGACACGGACTAATAGACGGTCTTGACAATCGTTTTTCTTCCTAAATAACTTAAAGTTTATTCCAAATCATTAATCTTAACTAATTGTTCCGCAAGGTTGATAATTTGACGACCTCCGTGGTCGAGTGGCTTTATACACCGGTTTTCAGGGTGTCGCCATCTCTGAGGTCCCGGGTTCGATCCCCGGTTGGGTCGATTTAGAAAACGAACTTTTCTATATTGGCTCAGGTCTGGGTGTTTCTGATACCACCGTTGTCTCTGATTTCCTTAACACAAGTGCTTTAGCTACTTACTTTGGAATCGGAGCAATGTATGTGATGTTGTCATATATTTATTTATTTCAAAGACATTTTTATATCAATAAGTGAATAGATTTTACTCCGCCTAAAAAGCTTGGGCTTTACAAGCTTTAACGGTACAGACGATATCCACCGAGAGATAACATTCGGTTATCGCTTATCGTTCGCTGTATGTGTGTATGTCATATAGATAACAATATAACATTTTGTGGTAACCATTATCAAATACCATATTTAAGGAAACTGTTTGAATTTCATAAACAATATTCCGGAATCATATAGAAATGTGTTCCTACAAATAATTTATCCCTCTGTAAATAAATATTATTTTTTTGTTATATAAAATAGGTAGGTAGTTAGTTCAGTTAGATCTAGATCAGCCCTAGCATGACCACCGAAACGCGATATGATAATATTGCGGTTTATCACGTGTAACTATCAAAAGACAATTGATTTTGACAGTTGAGTGTCATTAAAACGATATATCGTGTTTCGATGGTTAATGTGAACACTATATTCTTCTGATTTTCTTATTGTTCTTTTTTTTCAAATAAAGTTATTATATCTTTAGTCATCGAACTAACTTCCAATAATTATTACCATTATAATAAGAGAGGAACTTTACAGATGACATGAAAATTAGACAAAATATACTCGTATAGTTTCTCACTATTTCGGTTTCTAATGTATAAGAAGTAAGGTTTAAACTTCCTTTCTAAATAATTATATGTATTTACTAACTACACAAGCAGTAATGGACGTTTGCTTAAGTAGCTTTAATCATTCATTATTAGATATCAGAAAACAGTAACTATACAAGGTGTTACAAAAATACCCCTAATGCCGAATAAGGTATATAGGGACCATCAAACTGAACAACTTTTACTATGGGGCCAACTCTGAAATCGCGAAAAAAAAATCAGCTGTTTCATACATTTTGATATTTTCGATTTTAATTTTTGTATGAAACAGCTGATTTTATTTTCGCGATTTCAGAGTTGGTCCCATAGTAAAAGTTGATCAGTTTGATGGTCCCTATATACCATATTCGGCATTAGGGGTATTTTTGTAACACCTTGTATATTATTGACAAAGTTAAAATTTGAATGACGACAAGCTATGATGACGCTGTTGTTTTGTAATGACAACAACGCATGTAGACCTTGTTTTTGATAACGTCATCTATGAATTTAGAAAAGCTGTGAACTTTAACATCATGTATATCGTGTGAAGAAACAGATTAGACTGAGCATTGGGTGGGACTTGTGTTTATTTTGGTACTAAAATGCTAATTTGTTAACAATAAAATACACGAAATGACCTTTAGGATTTAAAACCATATTGGAATTAAAAAAACCAGACCGGATTAAAAAGGTTTTTAAATCCTTGCTGCCTCCTATGCTATGAATAGTTCCTCGAGTTTGTAATGAATGCTTTATAATTGAATAATAATAGATTTGTCTGTCACGTTGCATCGCAAATTGAACGTGCCAATTAATCAAATAGGTATTACTATGTACAGATGTTTTATCCCACGAAGGCGGGTCGGTTGTTTTAGTGTGCGTCTGCACGCTCTCATTATTACGCACACTAAGGCGATTCACACACTGCCACGCATGATGCTGCATGTTGCGTGTCGACGCACCTACGCACGTACTTGCGGGAGTGCAGATCTGCATCATCGTGCGGGTTTCTACGCACTCTCGCGCGTAGTTGCATTTTGTGTATTCACGGCGGCTCTGACTCATTTCATTCAAATATCGAGATCCATTTTTAAACACACGTCAAGCCCTTCCAAAATCAAGCATGCATCTGCGGGACTCGGTGTGCCATACCCTGCGTCTCGCCCCGCACCCACGCGCGTGTGTGCATGTTTCTCCGCATGTAGGCGCGTGATCTGCATGAACGCGCGTGGATGCATTTTCAGTGTGTTGGACTGTGCGTGTTTTCTATACAAACGGAGATACTCACAAGCAACGTTAGAACACGCATTCACGCAACATGCAGCATCATACGTGGCAGTGTGTTAATCGCTTAAAGTAATGTGCATGTGCACGCCTAACAACATTCATAGCCGACCCGCCTTCGTGAGATAAAACAACAGGGGGTCTAGCCAAAGTAACATTTACTAATTTTCGCTATCGCTTCGCTTCGAATAATGTATGAATTTGACGTTTTGAATTTCGATTGATAAAGAAACCTTATGTCAATCCCATATATATTTCAAAAACGAAGCGATAACGAAGATTTACAAATATTACTTTGGCTAGACCCCCTCTGTATAAACCCCGTGCCCTGTACTACGGAATATATAATAGCACCTTCAGTGCGTGGTGTATGATGCGTGATCTTATTGAAAATTCATTTACCTGATGTTTGATGTAAATCCAAGTGATCTACAATTTAAACAATATATCTTATAGGCCTTATAGAATGCTTGTTAGTTGTTGTATTGACTTTATTCATTGATTTTTGATTTCATTTTATTGGTGAAGGGACATTTCGTCACTTACAAAATGTCGTTGAAAAGCCATGGACAATTAATGCAAAATATTGAAGTATATAAATAATTTGCTTCTGTTTGTTTCCAGTCATATAATATTTATTCTATATTTTTCCTTAATTTTGAAACTATACTTACCTCAGAATTAATAATAGACTAACCCCCTTACTAATAAAGATTGTGTAGCAGATGTATAAGTTACACAGTGGTGACTCTCTGTCAAACTATTTAAGTTTGACATTAAAATTAAAAAGAAAGGGACAAAACACTGTGTAACTTATACATCTGCTATACAATATTTATTAGTAAGGGGGTATAGGTAAAAATACATATTAAACACGTTAATACACGTTCCACACAATTAATACACGTTCCATAAAAAAACAAAAGGAGGACGCTTAGTTGTAGGTCCGATACCGCGTCTGATACGCTATCAATGCAGCCGTGATTGGCGCCACTGGCGTCGGGCGGCGACATGTTTGGGTCACACGGTCGACGATCTTCGATGCCAGCCATCGGCCGTCAACACGTTTCCTTTATTCCAATTATTAATTTGCAACAAACAATCTAGAGTTTCGTTGACCCTCTGACAAATCGAGTGCAATCGAGTTCAATTATATGTTGTCAGTATTCTTGATTGACTTTAGAGCACTCGAATGCAAAAAAATGAATTATGCAGTGTGATCACGTCAGTAAAACTTTTGAAACCAATAACGTATTCTAAACCAGTAAATATATGTGATAGGTGCCCTCATTCCTCTACGATCCACCGACGAGACTCAATAGATCAAAGGATATTTTTTCCCTCTTTGACTCACCGCTAGATCGAAAGGCGGTACTCTAATTAAATAATGGTAATTACTTGGTTATTTTTTTAGGATTCAGTTACTCGAACATAAGCACAGGTACCGCGTATCTATAAGCACCAAGAATAATTAAAACAAAACATGCTCATTATGTCAGACACTTTATTATACAAGTCACCTTTCAAAATTTTCCACAGAACACGGCAAATAAATAAAACAGATTAAGCATTTCACCAGCTGTTCAAACTAAAGGCACAACTATTATTAATTCTGTGTTAAAGGTTTAAATATGTTATATTTTATAAATTTTTTTCTTATAAAGTATCAATGTTATAGTACGCCTGTGAAAAATTAAAGAATCTGGCAGAAGGTTACTTCTATAAGTTAACATACAGATAAATTAAAAAAAAATGCTTTAAATTAATTGGGCGATCAGTGAGCATAATTTGTTTTTTACGTGACTACGGCGAAGCAAAACGGAAGGTTATGATTTTTACCTGTTTGTATGTGAGTATGTATGTAGGTTCATCTGTTCAAAATAAAAAGAAGTTTAAAAACTAAAACCCAACTACGGAAAATTCGCACTCTAAATAGTACGAAACAAGAAAATATTTGAGTCCAAAATTCAATAAAAAGGATAACCGTAGTCGCATGCCACTTTGTGCTATAGACACGCACGATACGAACGATATAGGATGGAGGTGGCATGTGACTATTGTCATCCTTTTTGGACTCGATCTATTTTGGACTCGAATATTTTCTTGTTTCGTACTTTTTAGAGTGAGATTTTTCCGTTTTTAAACTTCTTCTTTTTTTTCTTATAAAGTATCAATGTTATAGTACGCCATCGTCATCTATTGGTATGTGATTTCAAAACAACTGTCTGGGAAAAATTAAAGAATCTGGCAGAAGGTTACTTCTATAAGTTAACATACAGATAAATTAAAAAAAAATGCTTTAAATTAATTGGGCGATCAGTGAGCATAATTTGTTTTTTACGTGACTACGGCGAAGCAAAACGGAAGGTTATGATTTTTACCTGTTTGTATGTGAGTATGTATGTAGGTTCATCTGTTCAAAATAAAAAGAAGTTTAAAAACTAAAACCCAACTACGGAAAATTCGCACTCTAAATAGTACGAAACAAGAAAATATTTGAGTCCAAAATTCAATAAAAAGGATAACCGTAGTCGCATGCCACTTTGTGCTATAGACACGCACGATACGAACGATATAGGATGGAGGTGGCATGTGACTATTGTCATCCTTTTTGGACTCGATCTATTTTGGACTCGAATATTTTCTTGTTTCGTACTTTTTAGAGTGAGATTTTTCCGTTTTTAAACTTCTTCTTTTTACTGGAATATAGTAAGTGGGTTACTTAGGTACTGTACGTAGGTGTGTCTCATTATGATATTTTTTTAACATTTAATAAGATATAAATGTACTTTCTATATTACTGCCTATATGCCACATTAATTGTTTATAAATTATTCTTTAGATTGTTTATTTTCGCTTTCAAAGAGTTTCAATTAGTGTAAATAAACTTCAATTTCAAAACACTAATCTAATATTTACATACTTTTGTCTAGAACCTACGTCAATGATGCCTTAACGAAGATATTGTAAAAAGTTATAATTTAAACAGCTGGTTCGCTAACTACGTAGTTAACAATATTATTAACATGTGGTTTGGCTTATCGCAATAACTAAACGCAAAAAGGTTGTGAACTCAATAAGATGCCACGTTTTCGTCATGTGCATGTGACTGGATCAAACCGGTAATGATGGCACTTACTAGGTATTCATCAAGTTAAGGAAAACTCGATTAATAAGTTCTTACTTTAAATATTCTGATGAAATTAATCAATTAGTATTTTTCAACTTTACTATAGGTAAGTAGATACGTACTTACGATACTATACGTACGGATAAGCGCTTTCAGATAAAGTATAGAAAAACCAGTAGTATGAGTAGGTATATAGTTGACTGCCGACCATAAAACTTTTCAAAGATGCAAATAAACCGGCCAAGTGCCCGTCGGACTTCGCACATTTTGGATTCTGTCACGGTAATATTCCGTAAAGCCAGTGTTGCCAGATCCAATTTTTAAAAATCCGTAGAGTGACACTCAAAAGTCCCTAAATTGCCTTTACAAAAATCCGTAGATCTGCAGATATTTTTTATAGCTAAATTTGAATATGTAGAGATGGAGAAACCTCATTACTGACCGTAAATAAATAGTTAACTTTAAAAAAATCGGCTGGAATATCTACAAGACAAAGGAAAAAGCAATAAAAACATCAAAGCACAATACTCGTAGTCAACCAAATCAACAGAAAACATATTATTTTATACTCTAATAGCGGCTCTTTCACATAATGGTATACTGGTCGGTATATCTGACAGCGGTATTGTTCGGGAGAATAATGTTATTTAGATATTATTTAGATTATATTAGTATTTAGATTAAATTCACTGTAATACTTAAAATAATTAACTTCGTACCGTAAAGTCGAAAAAGAAAAAAGTGTAAAAAACCTATTATTTTTTCGCAGATTCCAAAATGGTGGTCCGAGTAGCGACGGACGAGCGTCCGTTTGAGACGCCATCCTCGGACGAGAGCGGGATGGGGCGAAGCGACTCACCCAGCGACGCAGAACCCGAAGCTGCTTTGGTTGGTTGCTTTTCATACCATAATACAACAAATATTTATATAACAAATACAACAAATATTTATATTTGACAACAACACATACATTGCTCCGATTCCAAAGTAAGTAGCTAAAGCACTTGTGTTATGGAAGTCAGAGACAACCGTGGTATTACAAACACCCAAACCTGAGCCAATATAGAAAAGTTCGTTTTCTAAATTGACCCAACCGGGGATCGAACCCGGGACCTCAAAGATGGCGACACCTTGAAAACCGGTGTACAAAGCCACTCGACCACGGAGGTCGTCATGACCCTTTTATGCAATGTTTCTTTCATCATGAACTTTTAATGTCCTCGCGGTTTTCCTATTGGATGAATAGGACATAAAATAACCCACAGCACGGGCTCAACGGGTGGTTAACGACTACAGATTTAGACGGAATCAACGGCTTAACGAGCCTTTCGAAGAAAAGGGATAAAATAAAAATTGGTCGCCCATCGATCTATCGATGATAGTTGAATAAACGCGGCAATCGCCGGCGGAATATGTAAAACTCCTGCGCTGTCTAGTTCCTCCATGTTACTTATAACTTTTTAAAAGCTTAATTTAAAAAAAACTAAAGTATTTTAAAACCAAATAAAACAAAATGTGTTGTTTTAATAAATCAATTTTACTATAATTATTAAATACCTATCACTTCGCCGTTATAATTGAGTTAGTCTAGTTATATCAGAAAATGAATTACTAGAATACCGTGAACTTGAATATGCAGATTTTTTTGTACCTACTCGCAAAGTCGCGACATTTCATTTGAGAACAAACACACGACAAGTAACTGTGATTGGTATTGAAGCCGTTCAACGTCAGGAGCCACAGAATCGGATATAGATAACCCTGAACTTGAGGTCATTTTTTAGTATCTTAATAGCTCTTAGCACGATACTGGTAATCACAACTTTTTTTCATTTAAAACGACCATTATGCAAATAATCTGTAATTATTTACTTCATAAAAAAAACGTTCACTAGTAATTATCTTAAGTGACTACCTACTTGGATTAACATTAACCAGCAATAAATTTCATTACGGAAGCTTTAAAGCTAACACTACCGATAGGCAGGTTTTAAAAAGTTTAAAGAATTTAAAACATTTACAGTAATTACTAGTTTTTAAAACTCGACAGTCAAGCTAAGAGTGGTTGCCTTAAATTCACTTAAATTATGTTGTAATCACCAGCGGATGTCAGCTTACAGTGAAATTACATATAAGTGTATCGCGATAGCGAAAACATGCCTCCTCCGGTAATTATAAACGACTTATACAGTCTTGATATGTCACTAATTAATCGTCAGACGCTTTCCATTTGAAGATAATTACTTAATTAACAGTACCTACCTTACTTGCATCTTTTGCAATGATGTAAATCAAATAAAAAAAGTTGCAGTAGCTATAAAATACATGTATATGGCCTCTTCTCCATTCAATCCATAGACTTATTTCAATCCATAGATTTATTTATACTAGCGTTCCATAGAATTCAATCAAACACTGGCAACTAAAATAGATAAAAAGAGGCTATCGTCCGCTGACATTTTCTCATCATCACGTAGTGATTACATTCTCTTTGCTCATCATTGAATTGACAGTTAAAAGTGATTATTTCCCATTTATATCCTTTATGTTGACAGTGATCAAAATCAACATGGCCTGTAGATTTTAGCCAAAAACCCAAATAAATGGGGCACTGCGCAATGCCGCCATTGCTATGTCATATTTGTCTTATTTTAATACATTTATAGCTATTATAGTTGGTATACACCTGTGCTTCGTTTTTATGAACTTTCCAAAAATCAAGTTGCCGGCGGATTCTAGTCAAACAGATCAAATTGAAATGAAGTCCGAGTGTGTTTCGACGTGCAGTTGCGATGCCCCAAAATTCAAAAGGAACTAACATAATTCATATGGAGAAAACAGTTACTTAGGCCGGCCCACACAATCCTCGATTTAATTTTAACAGAAGATGACAGTTTTGGAAAAGAAATTAAGAAGACGTAAGCTTCTTCGTGGATTGGCTGAGAAGGTGGTAAACGTTTGTTTGCTGACAACGATTTCTTTGGCTTTTGCAGAAATAACTATGACCATTATGATACTACTTCTCTGAGACAATGTAACGGTTGGTACTGATTTAGTACTGCTGCTTCTGAGCCGCCTAATTTAAATAATTTTCGTAGTTTGAAAGAAGAGTCTAAGCATGGCGTTCAAGAGGGTTTGGCGGAAGAGGCAGCAGATTCTGAAGCACGCTCTAGAGTTCACAGTAAACGTCGTGGTCTGGGTTGCTGCTTTAGTTGGTGTTTACATCATTTTAGTATGTTGAAACTGGATTGAGTACCGACCGACATTTTCAACAATAAACTGTTTTGGTAAACCGTACTATTTCCGTTTTATTCAATTATTCCCAAGAGTCCCCTCTAACACTGTCACCCGGGGTGACAACTGGGATCTCAAACACAGATTTTCCTTTTATACTAATATAATTAACTTTTTAACATTAGAAAAATCAGTAACTAAGCATAAAGCTATTTTGTCAAATCTCTTACTACTTAAAGGGGTATTATATTAAACATGTAAAAATCTTAATACACATGATAAAACGGCTTATTATATCCCTTTTATCGATTGCTTAATAGAATTGTGAAAATGCTCAGAGTATCAACCTTATATTTTGCAGCAAAACTAATTAAAATAACGTATTAAGAAAAAAAGTAAAGACCAAATAATATACAAGAAAAAATACGACTCGCACCAGATCATGTTCTCGGGCGGGAATCGAACCCGCGACCTTTGAATATCCGGTCCAATGCTCTGACCGCTGAGCTACCGAGTCACTCGGTACCGATCGTATTTTTTGTAGTATATTATTTGGTATTATATAAAAAGAGCATTGTGAATGCTAAAATCTCAAAATTTAAAAATATGTAAAGAATTAAACTCTTCCTTAGTAATCAGGTATTTTACACGTTAGTTAATTGAGACTACGGAATTCTGTCGTCATTGTGACTATCTCCAGGTCGACCTGGATCGTTGACAGTTGCCCGACATATCTGGCGAGGCCTCGAAACGCCAGAACGACCTTCGGCAAGCCAAATAACCTTGTCCGCCAAATCCACCTCTTGTGGGCATTAAGATAATTGACACCTCGGGTTTTCTAGAAGCACCAACAATTACCGGTTTTCCCGCAACTAATGTGTTGATGTGTTTGACTATCGGGCTAATTCGTGGACAGCCTTGATTACTCGATAAGCTCAGAAACGAAAATCTCTAAGTAAAAGAACTCGTCGAAAATTATGCTAACGATATTTTTTGGCAATGTACCGTTTTCGTTAACTATAAATTATAATGCTTTAACTATTGTATGTCATGTAATTGTAGCTTTTTGACTTTTTGTTTGTGAGCGGGAAATACCATAAAATTATATATATTTTTTTATTCTTACCTTAATAAAATCAAAAGATATACATGATGTTTGGTAATAGCCTTATAAAGCTGAATATGGGAGATAGGGTACCATGCATACAACCCCGAAAAAATATTATAAAACCCTGAAAACCGCTACATGGTTGAGAAATTTTGTTTTTTTATTTGTATCGAAAAATGCAAAATGACAACCCTAGACGCAAATAGACTATTGTATTCGATAATCAATCCCATTAATGGGCAAAAGCAAAACACAATTTTGATCTAGGGTTGCCACTAATGCAGTTTATCATAAAAAGAAAAAAAGAAAAAATGTAATGGTTTTCAGGGTATAGTATAATTTTCCGGGTTGTATGCATGGTACCCTATTTACCATATTTGGCTTTATAACCCTATTACCAAACACCCTGTAGAATATCTATGAATGATACACCGATACCTATCTTATGTCATAAAATGGCCCACATAATCAAGCTTTAGAGAGTATAGAATATTGTGACACCAATGAATTTAAAGTTCTTGTGTGATCAAATGTGTTTACATCAAGTTTACATCACTTTTAATGTTTCTAAAATTTTGTGTTTGTTAAAACTCATCTAGAAAATAATATTTTCATAAATGTTCCATAGAAATGTATTCTGTCGGTAGGGGAGATGAGAAAACATCGAGAGTGGAATGTGTTAAGTATTTGGTTCTCTATACCTAAAAACTTGATCATCAAACTCAACTTGATCAAACTTGATTTGTAATTACTTAATAATTTATCAAAACAATATTATTGCCCTCTTGTTTTTCTTAAATTTTATCGCAAAAAATCACACACACGGTCACATGCAAAACAGTCGTGCATATTTTATACATCTTCGCCATAAGAACTGGACATAATGACCTTAAAGATTTAAGTTTAATCTGCTATTATTCAAAATTCACTGAAGTAATTACAGGTTATTGCCCCATGCTTAAGTATGTAAAGTTAACGATGCTTCACTAGGAGGCCACTTATAAGATTTTTGATCCAATTGCTAAGTAGGTTCTATATTAAAAATAAGCAAGTAATATAAAGTGATAAATGTATTATTTATAACTTAAGCGATCATTATCATTTTCTAAAAAAATTCTGCCCCACTTTCGGTATTCGATAAAATCTAATTACCACTAAGCAATCAAAATGGGGGGCACTGGTGACCTGTATTACGGGTTTAAAAAAACCTATCTCAGGCGCCAGTCTCTTACACTAAGGGTTGTTTCTTCTGCAGTTATTATTAGTTATTACAGCATTAATTGTATAATAAGCAATAGAAATTATGTATGTATCATCTAACATCGATGTAATGTAACCATTGTGTGAAAGACAAATAAATAAAAAAATATTATTATTAAAGTCGCCCCTCATTGAAAAGAAGGTTCGTTGCTATTCTACTTAATCGCGGGCGCAACACAGCTAAAAAAATAACTAATAGAAGCAGTGGCGTAGCTATCAAAGTGCCAGGTGGTGCAGTGCACCAGGGCCCCGGAGCTCAGGGGGCCCTCTAGCCTCAGCTTAGAAAAAAAAATGAAAAATTGAAAAAATTGAAAAATTGAAAAAATTGTTTATTTACTCCCTTTTTCGAGGGGAGGAGGGCCCGATTCTCTCCCTATGCACCAGGGCCCTTGCCCCCCTAGCTACGCCACTGAATAGAAGAATCAGTTTTGAAGAAGACGAAAATAATAAAACCTATGTATTTTTTTGTTCAGGTGGTCCCACCAGATGGAGGTTGGGGTTGGGTGGTGGTGTTCGCTTCCTTCATGTGCAACTTTATCGTCGACGGAATCATTTTCTCCGGGGGAATGCTGAAGGATGCCATCAAAAAAGACTTTGATGTAAGTAACAACTTAAGTAATGATTTAATAGCTAGGGCATCATCATAATCGTCATCACTATATTTTTAGAGCTACGCTTGTGAAGTCTTCTAAAAACAAAGGTAAAGCCGAATATGGTAGAGAGGGACCATCAAACTGAACAACTTTTACTATGGGACCAACTCTAAAAAACGCGATAAAAAATCAGCTGTTTCATACATTTTTATATGTCCGTTATTAATTTTTGTATGAAACAACAGACACATATTTCGCGATTTCAGAGTTAGTTCCATAGTACAAGTTGTTCAGTTTGATGGTCCCTATATGATATTCGGCATTTGGGGTATTTTTGTAACACCTTGTATAATAGTACATAGTTTCGAATCCGCTTGTGACTAAGTTTCTCGACTTTAAAACAACAACTGTAAAAACATTTACAAAATACCACATCGTGTAATGGCTTCAAGGTCGGTCATAGTAATCGAATGTGGTTGGAATCGTTATAATATTTTGTCTTTTACTCGTAATTCAGACACTGTACCTACCAGTAACATTTTTTATTGTTTTTTCTTTTATTCATATAAATAAGTATTAAATACAATTGTACTGGTTTGATCAACTTTATTGTAAAAGGAAACACACAAAACAGTAACGAAGTTAATAAACATTTTCAGTAACCGATTCTTGAGTTTTTCAGGCGATTTTTCAGGCAATAAAAAGCTTTAGCATATAGGTAGGTACCTATTCTACATGATAAAAGTTTATGGTCAGTGATGTCTCTCGTGCAGTTTATTTTTAGACTGTACCACACCCTCGGCGCCAGCGTGTATGCGCGTGCGTCACTGCCGAGCCTCTGTTACGACTCTTTTAACTAAATAATGTCTTATAACGACAACAAGTCGGGACTCTTTGAGTCATAGTAAAATTCAGCGTGGTTTTAGTTAGTTTAGTGATTATGGTTTTTATAATTCTGGTTTTTATGATTATTTATTATGTATTTTTTATTTTATATTATCGGGTCACTGAAGCCTTATCTTTAGAAATAACATTTTAATAATTTATAAATATTTTATTTATTTATCATACTCAAAAGTGATCACGAATTTCGGAATGTCTGTCTCATTTTACTTACACCTAGACGTTTTTTTTTTATTTCAAGCCGAAGATTTCAAGACACAATACGAGTTGTTTAAACGAACGAAAGTTCAAAATATTTCAACTTGTATCTATTTTTAGTTAGATACCACAGCTAGTTTTCGTTTCAGTCTTTCAGAAATACCTGAAAACTCTGAATTATTCTTTACTGAATACCTACTGACGCTTTCAACTCTCAATGTCTTTTTAGATTGTTTTTGCGTCATACGTGTTCGTCCCAGTCACAATCCTATCAAATTATACAAATGCGTCGTTTTTTTTTTGTAAAAAATATATTACTCACCTAACTCATGACCCATTGTTAACGTGTAGCGAGATTATTATATAATTTGTCCTTGATTTTTAATAAAACAATAACTACACGCTCCAAGAAGTTCGAAACACGTCCTGCGATGAAATATTTTCGCCTTAGATTTTCGCATTTACGTTATCATAGTTTTGGAAAAATTTTCAAGCAAAAGAAAAAGAAATAAAAGCAAAACTTTTACTTTATTCTTAAAGCGTCATGCATGTGCTGTTTGCTGGTTTATCACGTGACTGAAATCGTTCTATTTCAAATGTTGTTTAGAATTTTCTACAATGAGTTTCTCGATTTCTGTTCTTTCCCGAGTCGATAACAATTCTCACTATTTATTGTAGACAGATGTTTGAACAGTTTGTTTTAAGTTCTGATGCGAGAGACTCTAGTTTAGTTTATATTTCTACTTTTAAATATTTTTGGTTGTTATTTGCTATTAAATTTTTCATATAATAATACGCTTGCTAAGTTTTAAAGCCCTTTAAAATATGCTCATCACAATGTTTTTTCAATTTCTTCGTAAAGAAACAATGTGTCATCAATATCAAATTCCATATTAGTTATGAAGTTTTGATGCCTATTGCAATTGCTATCATGTACCTACACATTGAAATAGACTTAAAAAAGTTGTTCTTGAACAAAGTATCCAAGAATATCATCGTCAACCAACAAGGTTGTAAGAAGCAGGTCATTAAGAAATGAATGCTAATTGTGGGCGAAGTAAAATCGCCGGAACTACGCTTGTCTATTCGTCATCGGAAACGATTTACGCTCAATCAGCTATCTGGAATAACCATTCGACTACTTAGTTTTTGTAGGTGCAATAAGTAGGGTATGACTTTCGCGATTGCTTGTCAAAAGTTAAAAAAAGATGTCTGTTTGCGACGATCGAAATCCGGTAACAGATCCTTAGATGCTGATTGCAGTAGTGTGTTAAGGTACCGGGAGAAGGGGATTTTTAGAATATAATTAAAAGTACCGAAAATTCTTCGAGTTTTGTTAAATTTATACACCGTTAATTTTTAAGTATATCTAAAAATGAAATGGGGATTTCAGACCACGTGAATGAATAACTTTTACTATGGGGCCAACCACGGAATCGCAAAAAGAAATTCAACTGTTCCATAGAAAAGTACAACATCGACTCGACTATAATGTATGGAACACCATTTTTTTAATATTTAAATCTCACTTATTATGAGTATCATTGTTGACCCCCCTGAAAAGATGTCAACAAAATTGCGCGGAAATGAGATATTAGCATTTTTACGGAATAAAACTTTTTTAGTATCAAAAAGTAACCTCACTTCTAACAGGAATAAATACGAGTATGTCAAGGAAAAAGGAGATGAGTCAAAAAATTGGTCAAACTAATGTTTTGAACCTCTTGGTGATGTTTAAATCTATGTTAAATCTTTTTTTTTTTTAATTTTTAGACTCATCTCCTTTTTCCTTTACATAACAGAAATAACAACGAAGATTTTTGTCTACTCTTTGCTCCTACTCTCATAATGTACTGAAATCCTAAAATATTGTAAAGAATAAAACTGTGTAAAAAAATATTTTGTAAGTCGGTCGTAGGTACTCTAATTTCAGACTTTCTGAATAAATATTTTGTAAGTCGGTCGCAGGTACTCTAATTTCAGACTTTCTGAATCTCTTGGGTTTGAATCTGTGGTAAACCTAAAGTCTTGCGATTGTGCTGAAGGGTTTGTAGACAGACGTAACAGCGATAAAGACATAATTAGTGAGACAGCAAAACTAGTTTTGTATTGAATGTGTATCGGCGTGGTTGCGATTACCATAAAGTTAAAGGTCAAGGCGCCGCGGTCTGGCAGCGAACCATTCATTCACTTAACTTTGAACCATCGACTCAACAAATAGTTGTCTTGTCTTGTCTTGTTGTCATGTCTAGTGTCTACATAACTGTGTTGTGAAGCTATCCATTAAAATATTACAAATACACGCCCGATGCTGAGCTATTAATTTCTCATATAAAATATCTCATTGCAGTAGTATCGTGATTTCTCTATAAATGATCCAGAATAAAAAAAATAGTTTACTTATTTTCTTTGCTCAGAGTTTCGGCTTTCCGAATTTCAGTGCAATAGTATTTACTATTGGTGTACGTTTAACATTCGTTGATCGAAGGTAAGAACCACAAACAATGTCTGATTGTTATGCGATTCGACCGACGCAAATCAAACGGAATTGATTATTTTCAATCACTCTCCATTGATATGCTCAGATGAAAGTCATTGAATGCTCCTTTTTTGTGTAAATATTTTAATGTGTATTATGAACTGTTTGAAATTTTTGCATTCACAATTTTAACATAATACCTAATATACCAGAAAAATATATACTTAGCTCATCTTAATCAATTCTAAAAATATCTGGAAATATATTTCAATTAAATGTCGAGGTAATTCCTCACATTGATGTAATAACGCTGGCTTGCAGCGTAAGAGTGGGATATACTACAAAAGTTTTGACGACGCCGCCACTAGTGACTTGGTAGCTCAGCGGTCAAAGCATTGGACCGGACTTCCAAAGGTCGCGAGATCGATTCCCGCCTGAGACAATTCGAGTTGGTATATTATTTAGAACTGAAAAGCTAGTGTAGCTACACTAACTGAAGTATCAGAATTTTCCAAAGGAAGCAATATTTTCAGCTAACATCTGTAAAGATCGATCACTACAAAAAATACAGGGTACCTAAGTTACTTGACATCGTGTGTCGCTACACGAGATCAGCAATTTGTTTTATGCTGGGGTCTTGAGGCTCAGAGAATCATGCTGTGCAACCGATAGCCAATTAGCCGGTCGATTTACGCGACAGCTCTTGGAATTTACCAGACCACGAATCACCAGGGCTTTTAACCGTTTACCGGTTAAAGCAATTTATCGATTTAAGATATTTAGTTAATTTTTTTTCAATCTTCTGATATTTAGTGGTAACTATTTAACTAAAATCACTAGCGACAACAGACGGAACGTAACGAGAACATTTGGAAGTCATCCTCTACGAATTGCAATGCTTCTTTTACTTATATTAAAAAGTTAACTTTTTATGTTATGATTGCATGCAAGTAGTTAAGTATGTAAAACCATAAAAAATCATTAAGTAGGTAAGTAAGGATTAGAAAATATTTAAGCCTTCATACCTTCGCGTTGCACTAGTTTTACGAAATCAAAATAAATCATGAGTGAGATGTGTGCGTGTATAGATAAGGAATTAATTTATCCAATTAATAAAGTAGTGGCTGCAGCAAACTAAAGTAAAAAAAAAACATAATGAAAAAAGTTTGAAAGTACTTAATCGCTAATTAAAGTTTCTTGCCTAATTTGAATTATGTTAAAAAGTTTACAATCGTTATAATGCCCGATTTACGATTGTCAACTACTTAGTTAACTAAATTGTATCTTTATTACTTAGCGCTTTTTAAATTATTTTTTACCACATTAATTGTTTATCTTAAATTAAGTAAAATTTAATTTAACTAACTGACAACTTATAACGTGTAAATCGAGCATACCGCATAAGTGTTACCAAGACTGTCGCCTCTCGCGAACACACGACGCCAGCCGACACAGAACTTTTCCACTCGCGTGAAATGAAACTCCAGCCCTCGACATTTCCAATTTTATCACACACGAATTTAAACTCTATGACCCTTTTAAAAAGACCTTTACCTTTAATGTGGTTTAAGAATGTGACCACACAGCCGACAGACAGGGCAACGCACGGTCTCGGCCTCCAGACTACATGATAACTGTTTGTAGCATTTCATAAATCTCTAAATATATTGCGTTTAGGAAATGCAATAAATGTTTTATGAGTTGATAATATGATAACTTTCCAAAGCATTGTGGTAATTTAAACTTGAGTATTGCAATTGCAATTTTAGATTGACTTTGTGGTAAACCTGAGTACCTATTCATATTGCATGTATTGAGATTTACTTTTGGGGCTTTTCCATTTCCGCATATACAAGGTGTTACAAAAGTACCCTTAATGCCGAATATGGTAGATAGGGACCATCAAACTGAACATCTTTTACTATGGGACCAACTATGAAATCGCGAATAAAAAATCAGCTGTTTCATACATTTTGATATTTTCGTAATTAATTTTTGTATGAAACAGCTGATATTTTTTTCGCGATTTCAGAGTGGTCCCATAGTAAAAGTTGTTCAGTTTGATGGTCCCTATCTACCATATTCGGCATTAGGGGTACTTTTGTAACACTTTGTATATGCGGAAATGGAAAAGCCCCAAAAGTAAATCTCAATATATGCAATATGACACTGGATCAGCTGTTCGGACATTTGATGGAATGAATAATCTACTACTGCATGGTTGTTATCTCTACTTTTCCTATGTAAACTTTTTCTGGAAAAATCATCACTATCACAACTAATACTGAAAATAATTTTGCATGTTATTTTGATTCAAGTAGAATTCAAACTCTATTGTTATCTAACATATTCGTCCCGGTCACTCGTATTTAATGATAAAATGTTGTTACTCATTACTTCATCATCAAAAATGCTGTTTGGATTTCAGCCAGATTACAAAACATCAACAAACTTTCTTTAATAAAAGTTGACGAACTAAAATAGCAGCCTACGTTTACTATAAACAATTTTTAGCATGTCGTTTTGGTTTATCGACAAATTACAACTAATGAAACTCTGTAGGTACATAGACTGAGTAAAATTCAGCGCATTTGTAACAGAAGTGAAAATGAAAAACTAGAAAATATATTAAAGCTGATAAGTTTCTTGCGCCAGTGCTTCTTATCAGTTAAAAAAGTCTGGGACGGGTGGTAGGAAAATATAGACGATTCAAAAGCGCTTAATTACTAAGTTTATTTGAATACAGATATTTTTCACTTTGACTTTGATCTTGTAACTGTTGTATTATATATGTATACTCGTATGTTTAACAAACCTAATTTTAATCAACAATCATTTTAACTTTAAACAGTAACTTGAAAAATAACCTTAAAATATAAGTAATTGTCATCACCACAAGTTGCCATAAATTAATTTTAGTTTTTTTGATTATATTTTTACCAACATTAATTAGCTCCGTTTTTTTCATGACCAAGCTCTTTCCGGCATAGATAATATCATTTTGTGCATTGTTACCGACTTTATATAACAAGTTGTAAGTATAATTATGTTTATTGTGTCATTGTTTCACACTTATGCTATCTAGAACATCTTTTATTTTGCATTTAGTTCCTTTTTCCTTTCATAACTTTCAGCTTTTATTAATTAATTTAGTAATGAAATTATTATTAACGTTGATTATTTAAGTGCGTATAATATTATTCACTCACTCCATGAATAATTTAATAATTAGGTAGTAGACGTTCGATGACGATGTATTTAATACATTAATCATGTTTATAATTACCTATGTAAATAAGAAATAGTTGGACATTTAATTTACATTGCAAATCAAAAGGCTCGGCATCTTGAGAATGCAACTGTTGACAAATGCAAGCTAACTTAACTGTCATTTAAGTTCTTCGTTGTGTTATATCGGAACAAAAGTTGAATCAATATTTCGAAAAGATAAAAAACGATTTTTTAAAACAATTCAACATTGCAAATCAAAAGGCACGGAATCTTGAGAATGCAACTGTTGACAAATGCAAGCTAACTTAACTGTCATTTAAGTTCTTCGTTGTTTGTGTTATATCGTAACAAAAGTTCATTCAATATTTCGTAAACATTAATAACTAACTATTTTAAACCATTTTATCAACTTTAACCTTTTTCTTCAAGAAGCTTATCGGTAAACACCTAGTTGAGCAGGAGTTTTCGTTTTGGAAAGAATTTAAGCACAAAAGTTTAAAATGTTATAAATAAAAAAAATATGCAGATAAAAATAGGGCATTGAAAATCAAGTTGTTTTTATTTGCATTTTTTATTACATATCTCTTACACAAGAAATCCAGCCATTTTTCATGTTACTAACCGAAAACTTCATGGCTTATTAACATTTATTTACTGGAATTATATTCTCGCATTTAATGAACTGTAAAATGAATAAAATTTGCATTTTATTTAATTTCAATGTCATAATCTATCTCTCTTGATAAGAACCTATAGAACTAGTAATAAATATTGAATAAAAACCCGTGCGTAAGAAATGGCATACTTACTTTGGTTCTGATTAATGGTAAAAAAATAATTATCTCTTCGTTATCTTATCAAGTTATCATAGAACATTTTACTTAACTATAGGAACTTGTTATAACGCATGTCGCATCGCCTATTACCTCAGTTTGTCCCGTTACTGCAAATGGCCTGCATCGGAAGGCTGTTTGCTGCATTAACGTTACCCGTAGGACCACACAAATGCTGAATTTTTGCACTATTTGAACCTTACCGGCATGGAAATAAAAGTCAAATTGCAATCTAAAACTCTATCACGTCAATGCTGGATTTGTGTTCAATATTGATCTCTGAGTCTAAAGAAATAAAGACCGTGGGAGTGGTCACTTACAAATATGGAGTTCACGTTGCAGTTACGTTTTATAGTTAGACTGTTGACACAGTCAAGGTGAATAACCACCTGTTCTAGTCTGTGCTTAGACTAAATAAAGTTCAACAAAACTTTTAGTCACGTGCAAAATTGCTTATCTTCGGAATGCAAGGCTTTTTTAGATATTGAAGAGTTGGGTGGCGAGCAATTATAACATAAGGACAGATACATAGTGTCAATCACAACAGTTTAGTGCAATAAAATAAGGTCGTATTCATTATCATAAAAGCAATTATAACTAGCAGAGAACTAAATAATAAATCTAGGAAATTGACAATCGGTTTTAGAAAATCATTGTCAGGAAAAAAAACTAAACTACACGCCTCTCAATTACTTAGTTAAAGTTTTATTTCTGTTAAGTTATTGTTCAGCATCTTCGACTTAAGAAAAATGTAAGCTCCTAGCTCAAGATATTATTATTGGAAGTAATTATGAATCAAATAGCGACAAACGCAGTGCCACTCTTCATCAGGGTTAGTAGGCCAGACGAGACTGTTTGACCACGGAAGCTCGAATTATTCGAGTCTGGGAATCAAGATTAACTTTCAGATTACACGAAAAAAACATGGCTGCGATTATCGTAAGTGAAATTATGCAGCTTTCTTTTACTGAAACGATAAGTCAAATTGGAATTTAAATGTTTATGGATATTTTCATTCGGTATTATCATGTAAAACGTTACATTCACTATCATTCCTGTATTTAATCTTAAAATGAGCTTTTATAAGTTTACTTGACCTACCATACCCACTAACGCTCTTACTAATAAAGATTGCATAGCAGATGTATAGTTACACAGTGTTTTGTCCCTTTCTTTTTAATGTCAATTAAATAGTTTGACAGAGAGTAACCATTGGGTAACTATACATCTGCTATACAATCTTTATTAGTAAGGGTGTTAGTAGATAAATTAAAACCATTTAAATATATTTTTCAATCTCTTATATAAAAATGAAGAGTGACCCTATTAACGTCCAGCCCAACCATTGGAAATTAAAATTCAACTCCTAAAGGGTGAAATGGAGATTCAAAATTTGTATGGAAAAAATGAAGTAGGAGTACTTTGTCGGAGTACTTCTAAAAACAAATATACAAACACGTATTTCGTGGTTTTCTGAGACGCGACCCCTTAGAGCAGGGGTTTTCAAAGTGGAGGTTGCGCCCCCCAGGGGGCCGCAGTCTTTCCAAGGGGGGCGCGGGCCCCCAGTGTAGTTAAGGACCTTGTTTAGAGATAACCAAGAAACACGTCCGTGTATGATGTTTGTACACCTATTGAAAGCGCCTTCTCAACGCACTAACCACAGCGAGCGGTTGGTTTGGACGTCTCACTCGTGCAAGCATCTCTCCCACGTGCTGCCTTCACTGGCTATTAACCTAAAATTGTCTGAGTAGAGAGGGGAGCGCGGAATTTTTTTTGGTAGATAGGGAGCGCGTCCCAAATAAGTTAGGGAACCCCTGCTTTAGGGGATAAATGAGGTAAATGAACCGAAAAATTCGATATGGATTTCGTCATTGAGGTTTTATAGGATGTTGATTGCGAAAATGGCATTAATATTGAAGTCCAACATGGTGGCCATGATTCAACCACTAAATAGTATGAGACACTATCAGAAAATGTTCCGCATTCATACCTATGTACTATGTACCTACCTAATTTCTCATTTAACTTCCGTTGGCGTTTCCTTCTTGTGTACTTAAATGGACTTTTGAGTAACGCCTCGTATGACACTTGATCGCCTTGTCACAAGTTCCTACTTTTTTGTTACAGATTAGTGAAGGGGAAGTGGCTACGGTGAATTCATTACTGGCCGGTTTTTATCTTCTTGCTGGTCCCTTCATATCGGCTTTAGCGAACAAGTGAGTATATTTTTATTTTTATCAATTCATTAAACTTAATTCTCATAACCTTAACTAAGTTTATATAATACTAAATAATAAACTAGAAAAAATACGACTCTCACCAGATCATGTTCTCGGACGGGAAGCGAACCCGCGACCTTTGGATATCCGGTCCAATGCTCTGACCGCTGAGCTACCGAGTCACTATCCGAGTCGCTAGCCGGATATCCAAAGGTCGCGGGTTCGATTCCCGTCCGAGAACATAATCTGGTGCGAGTCGTATTTTTTCTAGTATATTATTTAGTATTATATAAAAATAGCATTGTGAATGCTAAAATCTCAAAATTTGAAAACTTAAATAAGTTACTTAGAAAAAAAATATTTAGTGAAATTTATTTCAAAAACTGTTCTCAGTCTGTTTTTAAATTTTCAGTACCTACAGTTTGAATCTAACTGCCATAACATTCGAACAAATTACACTCACTAACAGAATGTATTTGTAATTATTGGTTCACATTATTGAATGTTTCAGATACGGGTTTCGTTCCGTAACTATCGCTGGTGCAATCATCGCGAGCGTTGCCTTCACTGTATCTTACTACGCCAACGGAGTGATATTCCTGTATATTGTCTACGGAGTTTTTGGTGGTGAGAAAAAAACTTATTATTATAGATCTATTAGTTATAGAAAATAATATCATGCACCTATACCATTCATAATTTTCGAAATGCCAACAAAAATCATTAGCAAGTAAGTAAGTATATTGGAATGACATAATAAATCTAAAATAAAAAAAAAACATGAGGTAAGTTTTTATCTAAAAGTGTTATCTTTTGTTACAGGTATTGGCCTCTGTATGGTCTATATGCCAGCAGTACTTACGGTTGGGTTTTACTTCGAGAAATGGCGTGCTTTAGCCACAGGCCTGGCTCTTTGCGGCTCTGGCGTGGGAACCTTCGCGATGGCACCCCTAACTCAGGGACTCCAAGAAAAGTATGGCTGGAGGTTCACTGTACTTGCTCACGGAGGTTTGTTACCACTTATCCATCCATCATATTTCACAGGCACTTAATCCTCATAACGTTGGGCAGTTGGATTGACGTTTGTTTTTATCTTAACAGGATTGTTGCTGACGTGCGCTGTATTTGGAGCCATGTTCCGACCTATCGAGCCAGTACGTGTGACGCTCGCTGACACTAATTCTGATGAAGACGAAGCACGTCGCCATGAAGAAGCCGTCGAAAAACTTAACAGCATGCTCAAACTGCAATCTAAGTTTGACTCCGGCATCAGCATGCCTCATGAAAGATTCACAAACAAAGTTACTCCTCATACATGGATGGGAGTAGCGAGTAACACACGATACCCCACAGCCGAAGAGGTCTTCCGAGGTAGTAATTCCCACTTGACGCAATTCAATCGACGGTCGTCAGCCAATGCCGGTGTTATCAAGAACACTCTTGGTAACAAACCTCTATTCATAGACGTACCTGTGGCTGAAAGAGACGAACAAGAAGATTCCAACGGCAACATTGATAACACTGAACCTCTTATCACCTCTACTGTTAAAGTCGTGCCAATGAATTATAATTCTCGTCGTTCTCATGCTGACTTGGCTAGACCTCTGTATCGTGACGATATTTTCTTCGGGGCTAGTTTGACTAGATTAGCACAATACACCTCACGCACGTCATTGGGATATCATTTGGCAGTCACACACGTACCTACTAAGGAAGATGCCCAAGAAGAAGTATCAAACAAATGTCGTTTTTGTCCTGAAGCTGTGAAAAGAGTCCTGGCTACTATGTTGGACGTCAACCTTTTCCTTTCGCCCACTTTCGTAATTTTAGCTTTGAGTGGATTCTTCACTATGTTAGGGTTCTTCGTACCATACATGTATATCACACAAAGAGCGTTGCATAACAATGTGAGCAAATCCAGCGCCGATTGGTTGGTGCCTGCTATAGGAGTATCAAATATCGTTGGACGTATCATCTGTGGAACTGTGTCGTCGATGCCGAAGGTGTCGCCGCTGTGGCTCAACAACATTGCCTTGACTGCTGGCGGGCTCGCCACTATGTTCAGCGGATACAACTACAGCGATGTCATCCAGTTTGGATACACTGTCGTCTTCGGCCTTGCTGTCGGTAAGTTCAAAGAATAAACTTTTGAAATTTTCATTTTTGTGAAGGTGTCTACGTCTAGTGCCAAAAACTCAGAAAAGTTAAAGTTGATAGGTCACACAACATTATTTAAATATATTCTTTGAAAGAAATCAAATAATAGAGAATCATAGCATTCATAGACATACCCAGACCCACAAACCACAAGCACTGAAGTTTTAAAAATAATGTTTTTGTTACAGCATGTTTTTCGTCTCTTCGTTCTATACTGGTGGTGGAGTACCTTGGACTGGAAAAACTGACAAATTGCTTCGGTCTTTTCCTGCTATTCCAAGGACTTGGAGCATTACTTAGCAATCCTATTGCAGGTAAGTTTGTGTCATTATATCAATCAATTGTAAAAACAATACTTACTTATTTAAACACTTCATTTATTTTATGTTATGAATGATTATAAATATTTTTATATATTTTATTTTATGATAATATAATTTTAGAAGAATTTATGAAAAACCCTAAGAAACTCGTAGTCAGTTCAAATTCATAAATTGCTTAATTTTAATATTGTCACAGTATTGTTATGAGAATTTGGCACTTTGCCTGTCGTCTACAAAGGTCGACGCCGTAATGGCGCCAAGCATTGTGCAACCCACTCCTAATCTTAAACTTTTCGTTGGATGTCACACGACACAAGTTATCTGAATAATAATAACTGAGTCCCTAATTTGATTCTCTAATTTAGTATATACTTTATTAACATTGCTATACTACTTACATTATCATCATAATTATCAGCAATATAGTGGTGGCCACATAATTAAGGACACCAGTCGAGTCGACAATACTAGCGATAGTTGCTTAATTGCAAATGCAGTTTCCGCGACTTCGAGCTCCTCCTCTTCCTTGTCCTGCCAAGATCGCTAAGCTTACAGATTAATTACCTAATATAACTTTTCTTTTACAGGTATTCTATACGACCAAACGCACAGCTACGAGATACCGTTCTACGTGTCTGGAGGTTTCCTACTTTTCTCCGCGGTCATGTGCTACCCGGTCGACTGGGTCAGCCGATGGGAAAAGTCCCGCAAGAAATACAACGACTCGGCGAGTATGATGGGTTAACACCTGAACCAAGAGTTCAACCCGATACTGACCTATATCTGGGACAGGAGACATTGGTGCCAAAAGAACCCCAAACAGAATTAGTGCATCTATTCTGGGCCGGATGACCTCCTAGTGCATACGCAATGTGATTTCTGAGGCTGACATTCGACGTTCTGGAGTTTGCCACGTACCTTGAATACAAGCCTTGGAAATGTGATGTCCTTTTGAATTATCCTAATTGCGGAAATTTAACAAAATTATTTTCCTAAGTTTATAAGAGAAAATTAGTTGTAACGAAGTTTAAATCTGAATGAACCTCGAATATAAAATTACGGAAGAAAAACATTCCCATCAGAGACCCTTAGACGACACTGCATGGGGCGTTGTAGCAGTGGGCTCAGTTAAGTCGATAAATGCATTTAAAAATAGGTTTAGATTTAAAAAGTACAAAGACTCGGATGTAAATTATAAGATTATATTATAACGCAATTTTGAAAAGACCGGCACGAGATGATTGGAGCCAAGTTTTTTAGAAATTAAATGAAAATGATGATGTACCTACCAAACTTAATCCTTGCGGTGCATAATTTAAGACTATTGTTACTTATTAATCTTATTATACACCTATTTTAGTGTAAGATATTGCATATCAGAATGTGTGTGTGATTTTATTGGTGACTGTTATGTAATGTTTGTGCCTTATTGTACGGAGTGATAGTCTACTCATGTTGACGTTCTAAGTTGTTCAATTTGAGCTTGTTTAGAAGCAAGTCGCAAATGCCCGTTGTATTTTATTTGTTTAACATTGATAGTAACTCGTAAGTCAAGTGCTACAATTGTGGCTGTGGTCTTTTAGAATATTTAGTCATTTGTAAATAAAAAATCATAGTCATCGGTCTTCCTAATTAAATCATTTTTGAGCCTACGTATTTCTATATCAACTTTAATACCTCTGTTAGCTGGTGAATCTTGCATATTTGTGAGATTTTATTGTAGAAAATTCCATTTTTGCATTATGTAACGAATCTCTTCTATGATTGTTATAATAAAATTATGTAAATTTACTTCAATTATTAAGCCCTAGTTATTTTGTATGAAATTTTCCTCTTGTTAAAGAATTTGAAACTACCTACAGGGAAAAATAACAACGTTAAAGTATTTTTTATTAATAGGCTATGCACTCATCTAGCTGGATATTATGAATACCTAGCAAAGTTTGACTTTAAGAAATTGACGAACCTACCACATTATTGTGCCTAATGTGCGAGTGGATAGTCGAAGCATGTTGTCAATTAAACATGAAGCTTAAGAAAAAAATTAAGCACTAATGACGACATGGGGCCAACAGCTTAGCCAAAAACGAAATATTTAATAAGACGAAATAACAATGCCATTGAATAATTGAATCATAATGTAGCAAAAAGCAAAAATCTTTATTTCTAATTGTATTTATTTCTTAATAATATTATTAATATTATAAAACCATCGGGGCTGTTTCGATTTATTTTTTTCTATGTATGCGGCATATTTTTGTCTGGTCGGTTTAGAATAAATATGTTGGCGATGACCTTGATGACTATCCGATGGCACTAGCTCCTGTCACGGCCTCAGGATATCAATTTGGTGAATGCCGCCTCCACCAAATTATGGATTTTCACAGAATAGCCCTTCAGGAACGAAATCTGGTCAAGTCATAAAGACGTCTGTATAAATAAATGGATTTTTTTTGGTAGGTCTGTTGATATAGACTTAAATATGGTAATTTTTGAATTTGTAAATTATTTATCGTTGACAAATCGTTGATATTATACTTTATGTGACTATGATTTTTTTGTGTGTAGAGCAGTGCATTGCCACATTGCCATTAAGCTGCTTGCATATTATTTTCATTAGTAAATAAATTACTTAGTCAGTTTTGGAAATGTTTACTGTAAATCAGATTCATTGAATACCGTTTGAAGTCAAGCAGACAGACTCTTGACAGAAAACCTAGTTTTATTGTAAATATTGCCGAGTTTATCACTGCCTGAATTTTTTAGAATTATTTGAGCGTTTTGGATTTTATATTTAATAGTTAAAAACAAAATTGGATAAAATTTAATATCAAAGTACCGGTTAGTAAGTGCAGATACCACTTAATCCGAAGTGATTTTTAGCTACAAAATCATATTTAATAAAACTTTTGTTGAATTATCATGGTTTTATTTCTATTACCCAGGTGCCTGTTGTCTTGTTTCTTATAAGTAAAAGCACAGAATATATAGGTATATACAAGGTGTTACAAAAATACCCCTAATGCCGAATATGGTATATAGGGACCATCAAACTGATCATTTTACTATGGAACCAACTCTGAAATCGCGAAAAATAAATCAGCTGTTTCATACAAAAATTAAAATCGAAAATATCAAAATGTATGTCTGGTTCGTACCAGCTATCGAAAAAAATAACGTGCGTAAAAACATTCGATAGAGTAATTTTGTATGGAAAATTTGTACAGCGCCATCTACCGCCGAAGAGCAAAATGAAATTTACCATAGATAATTGCTCTATCGAGTACTTTTTCGCGCGTCTGATTTCTCGATAGCTGTTCGTGCTAAGCAAAGAATGAAGTATTTTTTATCCGACTTCAAAAAAGGAGGAGGTTTTATATTCGTCTGTATATTTGTTTTTTGTGTATGTCCACCGATTGAGATGATTAAAACGTTATTGCATCAAATTCGTTCCCAAGTCAGTCCCATTTTTTAAATTTTGATATCAGTTCAGTAGTTTTCGAGTAATCCTGAAAATACTAAGAAACTTTTTAAGTAACCATTACACGAGTTTTTATGGATCGAAGGTATAACTTTTTTGTATAAAAAGCGATTTAGATGATTCTTATTTGGAAAGGCGATACCTTAATGCCTCAAGGGTGGTCTCATTTTAACTTCATTGAACCTTGGACTTTGAAGATACACAAGATAACTTCTCAAAATCAAATAGGACAGTGTACGAGTATTAGTGATTACATTATGGTATTGAAAGGTTTCGCATCAGCAATTTTTATTGGGTATGATTTTATCAATTACCTAATAAATGTATTTTCAGTGACGTAATAAATAATATTTGTTCCTAAAATAGTAGATCTGTCACTTAAATTTAATCACCAAATAATATAAAAACGCTTACCTAAATAATAATTAATAATTACTTGGAAATAATATCAATCATCAAATAATTATATTGGGTTTCTAAATAATAAAAGTGTCACTAAAATTGAATCACCAAACAATAAAAAATGTTTACCTAAAAAATATATTTGATCATTGAAAAATAATATTAATTTATTACATAATTCAACTGAAATTTGACAATATGGGTACAATTAATTAAATTAAACTACAATAGATTTTAATCATATAATATACGTTTAATATCGAAACAAAAACACTACTTATCTAAAACTAAACAAAACACTGCAGTCAAGTGCGATCTGTGCGAGTTAGTTAGGTATATTTGTTACCGGCCAAACCCGATTTTCAGGACAAACTAGACCAAACTAGTTTGTCCTAAGCCCAATTTGTCCTAAGCCCAATAGGATAAACTAGTTTAGGCTAGGGCAAACTAGTTGATCCTGATATAAGCATTATGGCCAAACTAGTTGATCCTGATATTTATGGAGCTTCGCTCGCTCCGCTGCGAGTGGTCTAAACACTAACCTAACCTAACCTACCTAGTGCATTTAAATTTTCACAGCCCGCCAATTTGACTCCGCCCCTACTTAGGAATTTTTCTATTAATTAAGTGACACATCTATTATTTTGATGATTGAACGATTAAAATAATACTAATAGTTTGTTGATTAGATTTATAAGGTGATAGATTTACTATTTTAGGTACAAATATATTATTGCTGCCAGGGACTTACTTTTTAGAGGACAGATCTTATATTTAGGCTATAGAAAAAAGTGATCTAACTATAATTTGAGACATATTTACATTAATACGGTGATTTATACTTAGATACAGTTTTGATAAATATGATGACTAATATATTTCTTGGGGATAGATATTATAATTTGGGTATTGCAGATTAGTGACACATCTAAACTTAGGTGACAGAAAATATTGTTCCCATTTTTATTAGGGCTCCTAGTCAAGTTGACAAGGAACCTTTATAGTTGTCGCCATGTCCGTCTGTCCGTCCGTCCGCCCGCCCGCGGGTTTTCTCAGAGGCCCTAAGAATTTGGAGCAAAACAAACAAGTATTTGGAGCAAAAAGATGTTATATTTGCATGTTATATACAATTAGAATAACCTACGAGTTGGAGTTGGGTCCACGGCGACGGCCGAAGGTCTGAACAACATTGACGAAACTGCAACAAAATAATAAATATTTGTTACATTAGGTAGGCAAGGCACCTAGTTATTTGCAGTTTCAAAAATAGTTAGTCTCTGTAAACCCAAAAACTCTGATACTAAACTTCAATGTAAGTTCACTTTTATCCTGCTTTACAAAGTATCTGACTAGTAGAGCAAAGAAGTAATATTTTCTCACTTAGAAACCATTTGGACTTTTTGTACAGGCAATCTGAATTCCAATTCCTTGCAGTATAAATAAACCCAAATGAAACATCTATCATTAATCAAAGCCCGAATGGTCGAATTCGGTCGGAATATCTTTTGTGTCTTATTTTCCGGACCTTGAAGGCTTAACTGAAAATAGTTTTCAGAAGGTACTCTTACCGTCTGTTGTACTGGATCCTGCGCTTGGCACGGCCAGTCTTCTTCTTCTTCTTTTGCTGTTTTTCAACCTTTGGGGTTTGACCTTTGACCTTACCTGAAAATTTTAAAAAATACTTGTGAAGTTAGATATATTTATAAGAATAATTAGGTCATCATTTAAGAATGTTAGCACTTACTAAAATAGTTTACCACTGCTTTCTCTTATATCTGTTATTGCAATCAAGCAATATTTTGGTGTTATCATTGATTTACAACAATGTTATTACCTAAAGCTATTGCCAGGGCCGGATCTAAGGGAGGGCAAGCGGGGCAACTGCCCGGGGCCTCCACATCAGAGAGGCCTCCACATAAATAGTATTTATAAAAAAAGAATCTTACACAACGAAAGAGTACCTACCTAATATTACGATTTGAAAACATACCTAGTAATTTTGATATTAATATTATTTATTACTAGCGGTGTGTCATTTGAAACACTTTGCAAGAAAAATATTAAATAACCTATTCGAAAAATAATTAGGGGCCTCCACTCCCCTGTTGTCCCGGAGCCTCCACACCTCTAAATCCGGCCCTGGCTATTGCTTTAGGTATGTTTGCAACATGGAACGGCAACGGAATGGGGTGATTTACTGACATCATTGCATGTAAAATATAGTAACAAAATATATGCAATGAGAACACGGCCGCGACAGGATGGGGAAAATTGTATGGATACAGCATGTTCCCGTCCCGTCCGAGGTATTTTCCCATCACATGTACATATACCTAAAAATGAGGATAATCTTACCAGCACGAGCGAGAGAACCGTGCACTTTACCACCAAGCAGTGGCACTGTGAGGTCCAACTCAGCAGAGGAAAGCTCAGAGACCAGGCATGAGTCTTGAAGAGGAGCACCACTAACTGACAGGGTTAATTCCTCTGCTCCAACTTCAGCAAGAGCTCTGATGCGATCCTAAAAACATACACAATGTAATGAATTTCGAAATAAAATTATATTACATAGCAAACCTAACCTAAAATGCAAATAGACAATCAGAATCAGAATCTTAATAATACTGAATGTAACAACAATTTATAACGATGTCGTTCTTTGATATAAAATCAAACTGTGTGACCAATAAAGAAAGTGGAAAAGACTTCTTTCAACACTCAAGACATGACAAAACATCCTTCCCTTCATCACATCACAGCGGTAATTATACACGAAACATTATTATTTACCTTGATTTGTCCAATGGACTCCTCGCCATTGACATCCAAGACGTGCGTCGACTGACCTCTGATGTGCAGCTGCATTTTGAGGTGTCTGCAAGGAGAAACGAAAAAGATAACAGCGTGGTCTCAACGCTGCACCAAGACGGACACCAATAACAATCATATTATTTAGTCACACACAGATTTCTCTATTATTAACTGAACGTATTACAAGTTATAGACATATCAGAGAAAAATAACGTGAAATAGCGCAACTTACACTCAAATAATTATGAAAAATATGATGAAATACGATTAAAACTAACCTCGTCTACTACTTTGACAAGTGAAAAGAATGGCGGTCGACAGGAAAGGAAAGGAAACGGAACAGAAACAGCACAGATAACGAAGTTAATGAAACAGATACAGACAGATTGATACTTTGGATCGGTACCGTGATTAAAGCGCTCGGTAACGATCGTTTGCGATTGTCATAGGTACCGTGATTAAAGCGCTCGGTAAGACAGTAACGATCATTTGCGATTATCAATTTTACGTAACTGACGCTGATTGACGCAAAATATGATCGTTTATATGCTTAGAGCATTAAGATTATAAGTGTCCCTCTCCTGACAGATGTATGTGATACATTGCTACTTTTATTTGGTAAGTTTTTATTTGTGCCAAAACGAAGTAGCAATGTATCATATACATCTGTCAAAACACAGTTAACATTAATGTTTATAGCCGATAGAGCCCCTATTGGAATGACCGCCATTTTAAATTTGACTTTTTATTTTTAGATTAGATGGCCCTGTCGAAAAATTTTATTTTCTCCGGATCTAGAAGTGTTACAGTTATAAAAAAATAAAACTATTCGAAAGCTAATAATACAATACCACCTATCAAATAAAAAAAAACTTTGTGTGAACTTTCAACTATAATACGTCATAAAAAATTGCTAAAGTAAAAAATGTGTGATTTTTTTTAGTTTTTCTTACATATCTCAAAAACTAGCACATTTATGTGCGTTTGTTTGCATTATTCTGATACACAGAAATTTTATCTACAAAAGGACATCAAAATCATTGCTCTGTGTTTACATATTTCTATAGTTATAATATGAAACACAATACACGAAGCCAGCCACAACTCAATACATGGTAAAATCAATCAAATACGGGTCTGACCTTTTGGTATATTTATCTACTCGTTATTCTACGATTCTGACGTATGCAGGCTGCGCTGCGGTGCCAACACGGCCATATTAAAATTCTATGGGCGCGGCGCGGCATCCCGTCCCAGTAAGCGTCCAGTTAATGAAGTTGACATGTATTTGTACCTACCCCCTAAACCTCAGAAAAATAACTAATCTGAGCCCTAAACTAAACGGTTGACCGTTAATATGCTTGACCAGGCTTGTTAAGCACTTAAAATATTTTCTTTGATAGACCACGATAATCACGTGATACCTACGTGTTTGTGAAGTATCGCTCATAGAAGTTTAAAATGTAATTTACAAGCTTAAAAATTTACGTACTTGACATGATTGACCATTTAGGGGGCACAATACATGTATTCCACCACTTAGTGCATGCACTACGCATGGCCTATCAGCTACGCCCCCAAATAGCAGTGACGTGCTTGATCGTTTAGGGGGTACGCACGACAGCACGTCAGGTTATACAAATAAACTGCAAAAACAGCTTTTATTACGTAGGGCATAAAGGCGGTCTCAAGGTCAACATGTATAGTCTGAGGTGCCGTCGTGTGTACAATACAAGTATTCCTCCACCTAGTGCATGCACTACACATGGCTTACCAATCACGCCTCCAAATCGTAGTTGTACGTGCTTGACAAGCCATGCTTGATCATCTCCTAGAGGTCATATGATCGTGTTAATCGGGTATAACCTCTCAACCTCAAGTCTCTGTCTCATGCAAAATGGATTGCTGTTGAACGAATGTGTTTTTTCTTTTATTGGCAAGCCTGTAATCCACTCTATAGCTCGTGATTGGTTGTCTGGAAAAAGCGGCTGACTCGCCGATTGATTGTCACAGATTACGCCGCCAGTGTCATCTCAGTGCTGCCAGACCTACAGATTTGTCCGCAGTTCTACGGATTTTGGTTTTGTCTTACGGACATACGGATTTTTGGTAGAAAATCTACGGACTTTTGTTCCATCCTATCCACCCAAGCAAGGATTAAAATACCATTAATAACGATTAAAAAAACATACCGTTTGTTTTACAGATTACAAGCAAATCTTAGAATTTTTAGAAGTTTAAGGTTTAAGTACTAGCTATCAATAAAGTTCATAATCATAATAATAATAATTTGTTTATAGGCTTGTTGTAACTTCAAAATATTGTACTAGTTCAATAAAAATAAAAACAAAAAAAAATATTTTTTTTTAATTAATAGGTAAATCTTAAAAATGGAACTCTCGCCGATTTCAATGGATAAGCAGATAGCTAAACTAGTTACTATTTATTACTTGTATAATCCGCGCGTGATTAGATTGGGATGGAATCTTGTGAAAGTAAATAAAAATCACAGTTAAGCAATGAAGTAGCGCTAACAAAATGTTCTGAATCTATTTAAATTAAACGAAATTAAAAAAAGTAAAAGATTTACTCCTTTTTCCACCCATTATTAATTAATCACACAAGAATACCTATAAAAATATCGCATTTAAAATAAAACTCGAGCAGAAATCCGCGCGTAGGTACAGTGTAGAAACACAACTTAGGAGTGGACGATATACATCGATGTTTTAAAAACACTCGATGTATTGTATCGATACATCGAATCAAACCGATGTATTGTTAATTCTTAAACATCGAGTATACATCGAAGTTTTTTGTTCGATGCATCAAACAGGCAAACCTACTAAAAAACATTAATATATTTTTTTATCTTACATCACTCCGAACTCCCAAGCTAGCCAACATAAAAAAACCGTGTTTACACAGGTGTTACAATCTGAAGACAGCTTGTCTGATGAACTGTCAGTTTACCTGACAACTCCCGTTGGAAGACTTAACGATAATCCACTGGAAATTTGGAAAGACTACAAAATGCAGTTTCCAACATTGCATAAACTCGCCTATAAATATCTAACAATAGTGGGAACATCGGTTCCATCTGAAAGACTGTTTTCGCAAGCGGCGCAGGTGATGACTCAACAAAGAAACAGATTGAAGGGTAAAAGATTGGGCAAACTTTTGTTTCTACAAAGTGTTGATAAGCAGTATTGGGATATTTAATTAATGTTCAATTTGTAAAATTAATAATAAAGGTTTTGTGTCTAATAAGTGCTTGTTTTTTCTTATCTCCACCACATTCATATCAAACTTACAGAAAAACAATCGATGTATGGCATACATCGATGTATTTTTTGATATATCGATATAACATCGATGCAACTAACCGATGTATTGCATCGAAAAAAACATCGATATTTTTTTTCAGTGTCCATCACTAACACAACTAGCATTATGCGTGTTTGCCGACGCTACGACTGGCCGACGGACCATGCGCGTCTCAGTTCCAAAATGTAGCATCCCATTCTCATCGTGCGCGGATTTTACTTTTTATTTTTGATGTTCATTTTCAATCATATAATGTGATAGTTGCGTGGAGCGTGCAATCTGTATTTTTTTTCAGATTACTATTTCTTTGCCGGTAAGCAATTTGGTTCCTTTAATAGCCAGTCTTTTTCTAAATAGTCAGATTTTGCTTAAAAAATATATCTGTAGTTCTAAGGATTTCTATAAAGACAATCTTCGGAAATTTTGAGCGTCGTCGCCCTACGTACGGATTTAAAGAATATATCAATTTGGATTTGGCATTTCTGGCAACACTGGTCAATCTGGTCATCTGTGCCGCCTCTGCTTGGTTGGAGACTTGCTCATGAAAATAATTTATTTTCCTAAAAATGATAAAATAACTGTAAATTAGGCATAATTATAGGTTGAATAAAATTTGTCTGGAATATGCTGTCAAGACTATTGCGGCAGTTTTTATTTACAATCGTACATTTAGTGGTGAGTGTACTTGTTGCTGTTCAAAATGTTTATCTACATTTTTGGACCCGAAACTATGGATTATCAGAAGAACGGGATACTAAAAGCGATATCGAGGTGATATTAAGGCATATGCCTAGTTTAAAAAAGAAACCGAAGCATTTAGTGGTTTTATCAGACACCAGCCAACACTCCCTGAAAGACCTAGCCTTAGTGGTGATCTGGAGTCTCGTGGCAGGAGTACCTTACATCAGCTTTCATGATATAACAGGTAAATATTGTTTTAATATTCTTATCGAAACGACTTTTGGTTTAGTTCATTGTTGGGCCCCTTTCAGTTATCATAAGTTCTAGTTTGTAGTATTAGTGTTGATTGCCCCTTGGTGATGATGAAAGGTCAAACTTTATCTATACTAGAATGCACTTTTTATGATATAACCGAGTTTTATTGAATTTGCATTTCTGCTTATTCAAAAATGTCTCTTCAAATTGCTAAATGATTGTGATGATGCAATTGCATAACTTTATTGTAGTGTGATTGATTACTTTTATCTGTTAATTCATACAGCTAAGGTAATTTGATTTTCAGGTGAACTGAAAGAAAATGAGTCCAAGCTCTTCCTGGAAATAGAAAAATGTAAAAAAGGTGTACCTGGGTGCATTAAATGGTCTAATAAACCTAATTTGAATGGATATACCAATGGAACTCCGGCCCATACTATTACTATTAACATTTTCACAGTTTCTGATGGTAGACCTAAAATAGCAGAATGCATACGTAAGCTGGCTGAGGATGAAGTTAAATGTAAACAAATGTCAAATGAGTTAACTGCACAAGAATTAGATAAATTTATAAGAATGTTTTATCCATCAATTCCTGATCCAGATTTGGTAATGTATACTGGATCCTTGTGTTCTACACATGGCCTCTTGCCATGGCAAATAAGACTCACAGAGTTTGTACAACTTTCTGTAGATCAATGTATAAATGTTGAATGTTATGTAGGTGCTCTTTACAAATATAATAAATGTGATCAAAGGTTTGGCAAGTAGGAATTAATTAAATGATTTATCCAATGATAGGCCTAAGTGTAATTGGTGTATGAAATAGATTAATTTATTGGTGAGTTATGTTGAAACTGGAAAGGCAGCACCTTAAAATTGCATATCTTTGTGAAAGCATTTATATTTTCTAGTTTTCTTTACTTGAGTTGAGTCATACAGCAAACAACTTTCACTAGTCACAAATCAATACATTCATAATATTAAAACAATGTTAAATTATTTTGAAATAATTTGAAACAATACAAGAAAGTGAAGACTACATGGCTAGTTGACCATGTATAATGTATGTTTATTAAATAATGTTTAAAGAACATTTAACTCGAATCCTACTTATATTTATTTTACTTTTACTCTCCAAGACAATATTTTAACAGTTTATCAAAATCTCTGGTGCTTTTTCTTTTGGTAACAGAATTGGAGACAGCAAACTTCGCTGCTCTGTTGTTATTTGATACATCCACAAATATGTAATATAAATAATAATAATTATAAGTGAATATATAATACAAATTAAAATTGTATTTTACTCTCAGTCCTAAGCTCCACATCAAGGTTGAGGTTTGGTGTAAACATTTTCTCATTAAAGAAATCTAAATCTAAATCTATCCTACTTAATTTGATAACCAAGTTGATGTGTCGCATCGAGCCATACCGTCAGGGCCGGTTTAAGAGGTGTGGAGGCCTTGGGGCAACAAGGGAGTGGAGGCCCCTAATAATTTTCCAAATAGGTTAAATAATATGTTTCAATCATTTATTTATTTAGTCGTATGGCACAAAAAAAAAATAACACACACTGCTAGTAATAAATAATATTAAAATCATAACGACTAGGTATGTTTTCAAATCGTAATATTAGGTAGGTACTCTTTTGTTGTATTTTTTTTAATAAATACAATTTATGTGGATGGCCTGGGCAGTTGCCCCTGTTGTCCTCCCTTAAATCCAGGCCTGCATACCGTAGCGTGCTCGGTATGTGGAGCTTCTAGAAAACAACCTTTATGCACAAATAAAACAAAATATTTTGAATTAATGAAAATTTATTGGAATAATGCATGGATGCTTATGCATACTAGAAGGAATACTATACATAAATACTAAATATGTACACCTGCAGCTGTTGCCCAACCTGCAAGAGAAAAAGAAAAAAAAATTATCACAGCCTTTTGCAGACATCCTTAGATACTCCCATCAAGGGAAATCCGTCAGTAGTTAAACTAGATAAACAATCATAGTAATTATTGTACCTCGTTTCAATAATATAAACTTCTTATTGTTAACATAGGTACATTTCAGTTTCCATACTGTAGTTAGTCTTTTTTTAACAATATTTAAAGATAATAGTGATTCATAATAGGTTATTAATTATCTACTGATAAAAACAGGAAATAGAAGTTGGAAATTTGATATGAACATCTAATTAGTCACAAGAACAGGGAAGTTTCATATTGTTGCTGCAAGAGCCGAGATACCGATTCTGTTTATATATGGGCATGGGACAGGATTATCATATAAAATGAACTAAAAATACAACCTGTTGGATTGGTAACCTGATGTTCATCGTCTGTGGCGCGAGTGGCTGCCGCTGCGCGAGCGCCGCCGGTCGTAGTCCCTAGACCGCTCATACCTATCATACTTGTCGTAGTCACGGCCGGATCTGTCGTAGGACCTATCCCGCCTTGAGCTCTCCCTATCGTAAGATCTTTTATCCCGACGACGCGAGTGCTCCTCGGACCGATCCCTCGATACCCTTTTCCGCCCCGATCTTGATTCGTAACTTGTCGAACGAGAACGCTTCGTACGCTTTCTGGATCTTTCCTCTTCGGAATCATCCCTATATTTATCCTTATTTGATCTATCATAATCTTTACTTCTAGAAGACTTATGTCTGCTATATGCATCGTCTTTCCTTCTTGATTTAGATTTTTCTGATCTTTCACTGTCATCATAGTGTTTGGATTTTGAGTATTTGTCATCAGTTTTGTACGATTTTTCTTTCTTGTATTTTTCTTTCTTTGATTTCTTCTGTGATTCACTGGAGCTAGAACTTCGGCGTTTACGCTTCTTTGCTTTAGTTTCTACTTTTTGCTCTTCACTTTCTGAAGAGGAGTCACTTGAACTAGAAGAAGAGTCTGCTTCTGAGTCACTAGAGCTTGAGGTGTTTTTGTTATTCGTCTTGGAACTGCTTTTTTGAGGACTAGGAGTGTAATCTCTTTTACTCGATTTCTTTGGCTTCTCCTCTAGGATGACTTCTAATTTCTTAACACCGTCAACTTTGTCACTAAGTTTATGATTTCCTTTCTTATCTCTCGACAAACGGCGTTCAGGAAGTTTATCTGGCGTGTCACTTTCTGGAGGTGGTGGTGTTGCAGAACTTTCTGTAACAAATTAATATCTTGAATTTATTAATCATATTGATTGCAGCACAGTGTAGACATTGCTTTACATTAGAATTTATAACAGTTTAAATCTAATATTAATACTCATAATTGAGTCGGGTGTCTTTTTAAGGATATCAGAAAGAAAAGAAATGATGTCATAGCCGTATTATCACTTTGGCGGCACTTGCTTTCTTTAGTATTTATACTCGCATAGCCTTTGTCATATCAAAAATGTTTAAACTAGAACTTTCGCATGGAAGTTCTAACTTTTCAACAATAATCTTATTCCCATAGATAGCTAGATAAAATGAACTTCAAATAAGTAGCTTCAGCTATTAGTAAAATTGACGCAAGAGAAAATGGAATTATTTAAAACAAAAACAAAGAGTTGAAAATCTGAACCCTGCCCTTCTAAAACATACATTCCATTTTTTTATAGTTATTGTGAAATCGTATGTCGTGGCCTGAAAAGTTATGCTAATTCTCACATATGACGCAGGAGATATACAATAAGTACATAAGTATAACTTGCTTCTTTATTTCCTTTATATGTAGGTGTGAGTGTGTGTAGACTTGCGTGTTTTTCTATGAATAAAAGTGGCATTTCAGCGAGAACTTTTAGTTTAGTAGCCTATTAGGCTATTATAGACATGGAGTATCTATATGTTACCGGCAATGTGTATAATCCGGTATTGTGCAATACCTAGGTAATGTATAGAATAACTAAAACGTTCAGGTAATGTATGAAATATAATTTAATTTTATACTTTATCTGTCTATACAATACCGGATCCGCAGCTGGTGTGTAAAAAACGAGAGCAGGGAAGTTTCACGTTAATGTTATTGTGATTTTACTGTAGTTATACAACATGTTACAAAAATACCCCTAATACCGAATATGGTATCAAACTGAAAAACTTTTAATCGGGTTTAATATGGGACCAACTTTGTAATCGCAAAAAAAAAACAGCTGTTTCATACAAAAATTAAAATCGAAAATATCAAAATGTATGAAACAGCTCATTTTTTTCGCGATTTGAGAGTTGGTCCCATAGTAAAAGTTGTTCAGTTTGATGGTCCCTATCTACCATATTCGGCATTAGGGGTATTTTTTATCACGTTGTAGAAAGGAGTGTCTATTTATCGATGCGCTGATAAATAGACACTTCCTTTTTTTTTTAAAGAGTGAACGTTTGGTGTTATCCTACGCTGCCAGACGCCACACGGCAAATAAAATAATTAGAACAATTTACGTGATCTGTTAGGCCTCTCGGGCGTGTGGGCGCCGGGCGAGGCGGGCTCGTCGCCGGCCTCGCGCAGCTCCGCGCGACGCACCTCCGCCTCGATCTCGCGCGACGTCCGCTCGAACTCTTGCCGCTTACGTCTGATGATGTCCTGTTAAAAATAACCAATAATAAGACGACCGCACACTGCTACGTAACGTCCATAACACGCTTAGCGATGCAGACTTTCGTAGAGACATGAGAGATTCGTTGTTGGTGTGTTACATTTGCATGCAAAACTGCCACTCTATACAAGGTGTTACAAAAATACCCCTAATGCCGAATATGGTATATAGGGACCATCAAACTGAACAACTTTTACTATGGGACCAACTCTCAAATCGCGAAAAAAAAATCAGCTGTTTCATACAAAAATTAAAATCGAAAATATCAAAATGTATGAAACAGCTGATTTTTTTCACTATTTCATAGTTGGCCCCATAGTAAAAGTTGTTCAGTTTGATGGTCCCTATATATATACCATATTCGGCATTAGGGGTATTTTTGTAACACCTTGTATATAAAATTAAAGTCTGTAAACACGCACGACGTAGTGTTAGATCGGGGCCCTATTTTTGAATCCTCCGGCTGGCGGCAAGCGCTTTTTACTACTAATTACCCGACTGCAAAGAAAGGGTTATGTTTTTCATTGGTTGTTTTCATCCAAACGACTGAACTGATTTCTATCATTAATATATCGTATAAGATTTCAAAAAGGTATATCATGACCGTAATACATAATAACTAAAAAGACATGATTCAAAAATAGGACCCCAGACTTACGCATTTACAAATAATCGTTGTATAATAGTGAGTGTTTAGTTACACAATGTATTACACAATATGTCTCTTTCTTTTTAATGTGAAATAGTTTGATAATTCTAGATTGACAGCTACTCGGTGCTGTATATAATATACCAAGGTCATTCCTTATCTATAAACAAATATTTTACAACATTACATACATTGCTCCGATTCCAAAGTAAGTAGCTAAAGCACTTGTGGTAATGAAATCAGACAACAATGATATCACAAACACCAAGACCTGAGACAATATAGAAAAGATCATTTTCAACATTGGTCGATCGAACTTGGGACCTCAAGAGATGGCGACGCCTTGAAAACCGGCGTGCAAACTACTCGACCACAGAGGTCGTCGTATATAACTGTGGGGAAGGGAGCGCTGTACGACCTGAATTGCGCTTTATTGTATCAGAGCAAGACTCGCTATTTATTTAAATGATCTTGCTTAGAGTCCTTCTGTGCATGTATTGTTAGGTATTTTGTGGCCTAGCCTGGTACGAGTTTATTTTAACTGCTGTTAACGATATCGAATATGATTGGTTAACCTGCTTATGTTATTAACCTTTTGGGCGCAACGCCATAAACGCATTCCAGTGTCCTGCACGCCAGAGCATAAAATAAACAAAAATACCTACGAAAAATATAGTGCTGCCAAGAGTAGATAAATTATTATTATTATAATTTTTGTAAGCCGGGTTTTTTGTCAACTATAGATGTCGTCGGCGCACCGGGCTCGCACGTGCTGGTCAAGTATAGACGACTTTGGCGCTCAAAAGGTTAAAACAGTAGAATACGACGAATATTTACTTTACATACACATGAATTTACTAATGCCATGTCAACAAAATCGGAATATTTAAGTTATAGAAGTCTTACGAATAACGAAACTATTGAATCTGAGAATCTACCCAAAAAAATAATATCTGCCGTAAGCCCGTCATAACAAGAATCTGCCCTTCACTGAATAAGGGTGTGTGTGGCTCTACAAAGATCGTCAAAATAATAATATAATGCGTATACTCACTTGCAGCTGTTGGTCAGTAATGTCGTTCTGATCATCTTCGTCCGCGCTCTCGTCGCTGCTGCTCTCGTACGCGCCCAGCCCTGCACATACACACTCAACATAACACTATGCACTACACACTCCCCGCAAGTGGCTCTACATTATGTGTACCTAGTTTAGTAGTAGTTTCAGTAAATCCCAACAGATTCGTAAATACCTTTGTATTGTATACGTACTTGCAGCCTTGCATTAGAATATATTTACTTTCAGAAAATATTATCTCAACCATGATTACGATATCGAATACGTGTAACGCCATCTATTGATTTTAAACTGCAAATCTGCTTTGAACTTTCATGAAAGAAATAAATAAAAAACTATCTTTCAATGCGACATTCTCTCAGTAGGGCGAAGATGTTATATAAATATAAAAAAGAGAAATTAAATAGGTACCACCAGTATCACATACACATAAACTGCCAAAGTTATATCTAAACAAAATTCTGGACAATTCTTACCAATATTATTTCCACTATACTTAACGCACAATTTGTACATGGTATTGCCAATGTCAACACTAATTTATAAAAATTTAGCACCACCTCTGAAATAAAAGGGTATCTGATTGTCACATAAATGGTGGTTATAGTTCATCTTCATATGTAAATTAAAAAATAAAAGGAAAAGAAAAATATTGGAGGAAAAACCACCACTTATGTTTCTGGAACCATCCCGCAGACTTATTTGGTATTATGTCTTAAGATATAATTAAATCAGTTAAATACTTTCAAGTTATGTTCAGTCAACGGCACTATAGGCTACCACAACATGTCAAATTTCCCCAATCGATTTTACACTTTAAGAAAAACAACTTAAGGTTCAAAATTAATTGGAGATTTTTGTCAGTTTTGTATAACTTGATGTGCTGCTCACTGTACTTTAAATAATGTATGCCGGTGAGATGTTTCCGTAAGGCAGACTTTAGGAAGGCGACTTACCGAGCCCTGTGGCGATAGCAGAGAGTGCCTTCGACTTGCTCGCCTTCATGGCGTTGAGGCGCGACGCTTTTACCATATAAATAAAACCAACATTAATCACACACACCACATATATTCAGTTTTCAACTGGCAACATCTGAAATAAGACTTTATTAGGAATAAATAAGACACATTTTATCACAGCACATTTCTTCGAGTTCACTAAGTGGTCTCAATATGAGATAGTAGCACAGAGTAAAGATCACAGTTTTCAGTCAATACGCAAATGTTTCTCGTTGTATAGAGTAAAGTCTTGGAGGGCGTCGGGCCGTTTTGGATAAGCCTATATGAGTGGAAATACCTTGAGCGGCGGTATATCGGGCCAATTCTTCCTGGCTCACCATTTGAATCTCCTGGTCAGTCACCTCTAGGAGGATCTCAGTTAGCGAGCGACGCACTGTTAGCATCTGTTTATAAACGTAATCAATTAACACTGGAAAATGAAATGTTCTATAATCCATGCGCGATGAGAATAGGATGGAACCTTGTCAAACTGAGTCGCGTTTGTTCGCCGGCCAGCCACTGGGATATCCAAAAACATGGTGTTCCGATGATCGGAACTTTTGCTGCAGCAACTTCAAGTAAGGTGACAAGTAAACAATTAGTTGATTAATCAAATTAATTTAACTAATTAATCAATTTTCGAGTTACTTAGACAAGATTCCATCCCATTCTCATCGCACGCGGATTTTACGTTGCATACTGTATGTATAGTAATTTAAACCTTATTAACTTTTGAGTAGTTTTAATAGTAGGTGGCAAAACTATTTGACATCAGGCATCCTCAATGTTGGGCATGGACTTTCCTTATAGGTGGATAAGGACGCTGGGCTTTACCCATAACCGATCACGCGGGCCCAATGCGAATTGGTGGGTGTCAATGTTAACGACTACAACTGCAGCTGGGACCAACGACTGAACGTGCCTTCCGAAGCATGGAGGAGCTCAACATAATACATTTCTGGTCACCCATCCCATGACCGACCCTTGCGAAAGTGGCTTAACAACAAACACAAAACAAAACGATAGCAGGGCGAATGCGCTTATCCACTGCATTATTGAACTCCTCAAATATTATACTTTAATAGTTTCTTATGCAACTGTAGTATAATACCTAATTATGTACAGTTGCATACATGACAAGGACTAGACTAGATAACTACACCCATGATATGAATCCTCTATAAAAGGTTTTGAACTGTATATAACTTATAGCCAACATTAAAACAACTAGTGTCATGTTAGCCGTAATATCCGAGCGGGTGGCTGTTAGCGCCCGCCGCGCGCGCCTCCGTCACTATATCATATCATCCAAACGAGTGTTATAATGTTGTACTGTATTTCATAATGCAACTCGCGGGCGTCGGCGCGGGGGCGCGACCAGCCTTGACTCGTTCGGATATTATGATTACTATGACACTGGTTGTTTTAATGTTGGCTATAAGCTAGCTGTTTCAGACCATTTTATAGAGGATTTTAACACCCACGGGTGTAGATAAAGTGATTTAACAGCTTCTTTTATAATCACAATTGTATCTCAATCCTCATAAAACTCATTCAAGTGTTTGGTGATAAGTGGAAATTGAAACTGTATCATACTGACCACTTCATGCATGATCTCCTCTCTACTCCTCCTAACCAGCGGAGGTTCTTCTCGAGGAGCTGCCACGATTTCATTTTGTTCCAAAACAGGTGATGAAAGTCTTCTTTCAGGAACTTCTTCATCTTCTGGCTCCGAATCAGATTCCTACGAAAATTAGCAAATACCATCCTTTTATCTATATATATATCTTTCGATCAATAATATCCTAGATAACGCTTCATTCACGAACTAAAACAGCACGCAAATGTGGCACCGACTGACAAAACAAAAAAACGAACCGAAAGAGCATCATGTGCTTTTGGCATACCTACCTGTCCGCCATTTTGAAAAAAGTCGGTTTCGGAGGCCTGTGATAAAAGTTTCCAACTTCAAACTCAAATATCTCAGTAAGTATATCACTTGCGAGTTTTTTTTCTTATTACTTTTTGTTTGTCATTACTTATTCTATCGATTGACACCACTTTTAGCACAAGCTATATTTTATTATTTATTAGACATTTTTTTTTTATGATTTGACATTAAGTAATACATACAATTCTAAATTAATAGCGATTTAATAATGGTTATTTGACTACCAAAATATTTACTAGAAATAATTTATATAGCAAAACGATGTTTGCCTGGTCAGATAGTAATTATATAAAAATGAATCCCTTGGTCGCGCAATCACGCGTGAACGACAGGACGGATTTCGCTAATTCTTTTTTTCTTTTTACTAAAGAAAAAAATAAGAAAGGTGTGCGTAAAATTAAAAGATTTATGAAAACTTAAAGACTATATTAACTTTTCTAATGTCACCTCAACATTACTTTTTTATAACTGTCAGTTGTTTGAGAGTAAGACAGGACAACTAGTCACATTAATATTTATTTCAGATCTTTTGAGTTGTTTAAACAACTAATCGCAATACATATGAAAGACAGATTGACTTAAAAAAAAAGAAGAATTCTTACAAATTTGCTCTTGGGTGGTGGTATTGGCTCTCCGCCGGCTTCTGCCTTCATACGCGCCAATTCTTCTTCTTCCAATCTCTTCTTTTCCTTCTCTGCTTCTTCCCTAATTTTCTTCTCTTGTTCTCTTTCTAGCGCCTTCTGCTTTTCCCGCTCCATTTTTTCTAAACCTAATTGTGGTAAGAAATGTTATAGTACTTAGCCCTTTGCTTTTATATTTATTCATATTAACAATACCATCAACATGTACCTTCTCTGATCCATGCGGGAAGTTGTCTTCGCTTAGCAGCATCAATAGTTGGTGTAGGGACCGGTGTTGGCATAACTATTGGCTCCATTACAGGAGCCATCACCGGCGCTGCCTTAATATCTCTGATGAACAACATACATATATAGGTCAAGCAGTCAAGCAAGCAGGTTCCGTGAGCTGTAGATATCGCGTTAAAAAGAAGTTCAAATTGTATGTTATAATTGGCGGCTGTACACTACAAACCAGACTACAGTGCAGTTAAATTTCATTTTTAATGTCTTTTATCTTACATACCTATTTGTCCTAGAATTTCTTGATGACTTGTGGTCCCTATTTCTACTCTTCGACCTCCTATCTCTACTGCGACTACTACTCCGACTGTCAGTATCATTAGGCTGTGGAGCTGTCCAGTAACCATGCTGGAAAGTTGGAGTTGGCACTCCAGCAGTTGTGTAACTGGAAGTAATGCAATATTGAATATTTAGATGAATTAGGAATTTTTTTGGAAAAAAAAATTTGTCTTAAGATAGACTTAGTGTAACAAACACAGTGGGTGCTCCCACTGTGTACAAACACAGTGGGAGCGGGGCGGAGCGGATCCGCTCTACTTTTCACTTTCTAAGCAAGGGGTAGAGCGGATCTGCTCTGCCCCGCTCCCACTGTGTTTGTACACTTAGGACTATTAACAGAAAGGGTTTCTTCTGAAATACAGACTTATGATGTGTAATAATTGGGTATAATTGCCTTGACAATGGATTCTACTTTAAAGGTTATAAAAGAGCAAAAAGGGAAGCAAAATAACACCCTACACAAAATTTTGGCTTGATTTGACAAATTTGACTAGGATTTCTAAAATTCCATCAAATCATTCAAAGCATCATATCTCAATAAATATTGATAGCAGAAAATTTTTTTTCACTGATATTTCATTTACGATGCATTAATTTAATTTATGGAATAATTGTGTAGACATCGCTGAATACAGGGTATCTAAAGTTTTCTTCACATTAGTAAAAAGTTATTCAAATCTTGTCTGTAAAAATAGAATCCTTACCCTGGCATGGCTGCACCCCCGTCACCAGCGTATCCATCCATCATCTGCCTTATTGCCATTGTTTGATCAGCTGCCAACTTGGCATCAACGGCACCCGTTGCAGACCATCCCCAACCTGATAACCATTTACACATACAGTAGGGCCTCGATATAATGCGAACACCTCTATTGAGGTGTTTATTATCCAAACAACCCCCTAACCCCACACATTGGCCGTTTCAATATGTAACTTGAAATGCCACACTTTCAATGTAAAAACTAAGAGTCTGTTTAACAAAAGCTGGCACATGGTTGAAAAGGAACTATTTTTTTTGCCTTATTGGAACATACACTACACTAGCTACCATTTGAATGCCAGCTTTCGTTAAGACTGCTTGTCAAAATACTATATCAGGATGATTTTAAAAAGTATGATACTCCTATGGAACCCTTTAAAAAGTAATTTTAAAATGCCTTTCAAAATTCTACATAGTATGCTGCGTGCATCCGAACAGGGTAAATATTTTAGGTGTTAGGATATACTGTAATTTTATGTGTATCACTTTATTACCTAATGCACAGAATACATAATAATTATGCTTAGTCTTTCTTTAATTATCCAAAAACTAATTTCAGTGAGCCGAAATTGAACTCTAACAGAGGCAATAAAAAGCAGAGGTTATGTGAACTTGTGAATAAATATAATAACATTACATACCCCATTGGTTCCAATTATTGCCCCAAGAGTTTGTAGCAGCGTTCCATTCAGCAGTAGGAGGGACAGTCGTTTCAGCGTTATCAGGATTTTCCACTTCCATGGGTGCTTCGCCTTCTTCCGCATCAGGTTTCGAGGAAGGTGGCGGCGGCGCTGTTACGATCGCCGCCGCCTCCTTCATAGCAATCCATTGCTGAGCCAAAGCAGCCCAGTCTACTGAATTTGAGTCTACATTTTGATACGCATTAGGATTCAAGGCCCACTGCGTGGGATATGACGGGTTTGCCGCATCCTTGCCGGAATACATTATTGTTCAAAATTTTAGTTCACAAAACCACTTTCACTTAACTACGAGTTATTACGACATTGTCGTAGAACATTTAAAATCTATCTGATTAGTTACCACATTTGCACGGAATCAAACAATTAAAAAGAAAATTGACCAGCCGTTCACACATTGCGATACCTATGCGTTTAATTAAACCATAGACATTTTTTTTTTAATATTCCAGATTAGATTATTTCATGAACACAAGCGCACAGAAATCAAAATCCATTGGTATTTTTATTTATTTACCTTGAGAATCAAGGAAATGTAATAAATAGTTATAAATACCTAATATTTCACTTAATAAGTTTAAACCTTTTTTCATTATCAAAGGTAAAGTATTCTGACTTGATTGATTGATTCAAATAATCATCTGTGGATTGATGCTTCTATCAAACAAAGTAGTTACTCTACTCTGTTTTACCACGATCTACCTTCTCTATCAAAGCACATCGTCTGAAATGTTTTAACTGATCGCTAGATGGTAGTAACAGAGTTTAAGAAGTTTATCTTTTCAACGCAAGATGGCATTAACGGACAGAGTAAAAATGTATCTTCCCGACGCTAGAGGACAATACAAGTATTTTTTTTTTGTTCAAACTTATTGGTTTCGTATTTATTTGGTATTTTCACTGTTTGTTTTGGTTTTAGGAGGAGTAACAGAAGAGGCGATTTGATACCTGCTTCGTACATGATGTAAGTATGATGGAAGTTTTAAGTTTAATTTGCATATTTGCACTGTTTTGTTATTTGGTTTTAATGTTTTTGGTGTTTTAGTATGTGATATTTGATGTTTTATCAATATATACAAGGTGTTACAAAAAAACCCCTAATGCCGAATATGGTATATAGGGACCATCAAACTGGACAACTTTTACTATGGGGTCAACTCTGAAATCGCGAAAAAAAACAGCTGTTTCATACATTTTGATATTTTCGATTTTAATTTTTGTATGAAGCAGCTGATATTTTTTTCGCGATTTCAGAGTTGGTCCCATAGTAAAAGATGTTCAGTTTGATGGTCCCTGTATACCATATTCGGCATTAGGGGTATTTTTGTAACACCTTGTATAAATAAATGTATTATAAGAGATGTAAATTTTTTGTTGAATATGTATGTATGTATATATAAGTAGGTATTGTTATAACGCTTTAGGGTGGAGATAATGTGAGAGACGAACTTGTTGAAGGAATCTACTGAAGACTCCTTCTTAATTATTTCGAGTATTTTATAGGGGTTAACCCTGAGGTTTTGGCACAGCAGGGTATGGTCCAGACGTTGTCTCGCATACATGGGACAGTGTTGGAGCAGGTGTTGTAGATCCTGACTGGTTTGTCCATCACATGGGCATAGATCATCAGCTGTGATTTTGAAACGGTGGAGGTAAGTTTTGTGGTAGCCATGACCAAGCCATGACAAGTATTAGTTATCCTACTAATATTGTATAAACGTAAAGTTGATGTTTGGATGTGTGTTACTCAATCACGCAAAAACGGCTCAACGGATTTAGATGAAATTGGCAAACAGATAGTGTATATAGCCTGGATTAAAACATAGGATACTTTTTATCCTGGTCAAAGGTTCCCTAGAGATTTTCCGAATGTCAAAGTAGACGAAGTCGCAGGCGGAAGCTAGTTGAAGATGTAACCACATGTATCACGATGTGGCCAAGTACTAGAAAAGCAAATCGACGAATAGGTTGCTTTTATAGATTTGCCTAATTTTTGATTGGGCACATCATGAAATTATTGGCCAGATCATGAAATGCCGGAACATCGTGATCTGACCAGGCAGATCTCGATCGGCCCAGTTCAACGATTGGCCCACGACATATTAAATAAAAGAGAAAATCACTCACTCACTCACTCATCACGAAATCTCAGAAACTACAAGTGCTAGGAGTCTCAAATTATGCATGGGGGCGCCTTTTAGGGCGTAGGTGCTCACTAAGACAGGATTTTGCGAAATTCAACCCCTAAAGGGATGAAACAGGGTGGCAAATTTTGTATGGGAGAACGCGATTCCTTGGCCCGATTGTCTTGAAATTTGGCATACACATTCTTTCACAAAATTAATTGAACATATGTTTCGTATTTTTTTATATTTATTCCCTAACAGGGTTAAAGAGTGGTAGAAAGCTACTTTTAGGGTGATTGACTTCAACGTCGGAATTGAAACTTCTTAGTGCATTTGATTGATTAATAATTAAGAAAAATAAATATCACTTGTCATCTCAACGTAGTATTATATTCTCTTTGCTTATTTCCCCTGAGAGTAGGTTGAATGCGTCTCATTGAATAGTAAATATTCAATGAAACGTACTATAAATATTGGTTATTTTGTATGGGAATCGCCATTTCGGGTTACTTTTGACAGCTAACTTTTGATAAAGAGGAGAGAGTTTTAATCTTTGTCTGAATAATGACCTTAGTAATGATAAAAGGACCGTAGTGTTGTTTTCGTTTTAGTATTCAGCTGCTTTTGTTATTAACTTACTAATTAAAAAGATAGCGCTGGTTCTCAAGGTAAAATTGATAATCATAAAATTGTAGGTGATACGAAGTTCACAGGGTCCACTAGTTTAGTATATTCTCTGCCTATTGGCTGTTTTTAAATATCAATGGAATTCGTATTCGTATTGCCATATTCGTATATGGCATAAGCCCTCAAAGACTTTCGACTGTATTAACCCGTAAATCAAGTAACATAGCTTCTTGTTAAGTAATGTGCTTAGTACATAAATTAAACTTTCTCTTTGTACATACCTACCCAGATAATATTTGAGGTTGAATGCTTTTAACTAACAGTAGCGACTAACGAGGTCTTCATTACTTACAAACATACAGTTCAACTTTGTACATAACTGTAAAAACACTTGCGCCACTTTTAATGGCACACTGCACTGCAACATCGCATGATCAATAGAGGAGAGGATCAATGAAAAGTACATCACATAATCTTTATACTTTAATTTATATTCATCACAAACATTAACGCTTTCATTCATTCGTCACCCAAGCATCAGAGAACACTTACACAATCTCACACAAAGGACACTTACATAAAATTAAGTTTAGACACAGAACTTTTAGTCACGCCCCGACAGCGGCATGTCACACACTTTCCAACTGGTATAGTATCACTTACGCAATGCAAGTCTTTTTGTATTAAAAACTAATTTTAACTTAACGCTAGTAAAGGCTCCTCCGGATCGTGTTTTTGGCTGTGGGATTTCGTGTATTTCTTTTTCCATTGCTCCTTCTTATTCAACATTTTCTGTTTAGTAGCCTCTAATTTCGCTTTAGTCTTCGATATTTTGGGCGGAGACGTCGTCTTGTCTAGTCGTTCTAATGTTTCGATGATATTCTTGGGTTTGGAGACGACTTTTCTTGTCTCTTCGCTGATCTCATCCATAGTCGCGTTTTTGTTGGCGTAAACTACAACGAAGTGCGAGTAAGCGGAGTTAGATGGTGCATTAATGTCAGCGAAATCTCTAAAGTTGGCAAACTGATCCTGGTTGTAGTTGGGTCTAGGGTTGGCGATGTAACCGACGCCGACAGATGGTCTGCCATGGCCGTTGTTGTAGAAGGAGTTGAAGCCATCGCTATAATCATCTTCGTCGTTCTGTGCTAAGAAGGTGCCACCTTTGATGATACCGAAGTTCCCTGAACCGAGTACGCTGGAGCTGGCGTCTACTAGTGGGGCTGCAGTGGGAGCGTTTTGTTTCCCGAATCCTTCGAAATTTCTGTAATTGCCAAAGAGGGGATAGTTCAGTAAAGACCTGTAAGAGCTGGGCCTCTGACTGTAAGCACCCTCGTTACCGAAGCCGAACCTGTAGTTTTGCTGTCTGTTCTCTCGGCTTTCGAAGAGGTTTGCAAAGGACGGGAAGAATGTCTGAGAGCCACCCACAAGCTCTATGGAGTGGTCTGTTTGGTCTGCAGCTGCGGCGTTGTCATCCTCTTGCTCTTCTTGGCTTTTGAATGCAGCCGGAGCCACCACTGCTTCTGATATGATTTCCGATGATTCCGCGTTGAGATCTCTGGTGTCATCTGTAAAGAAAGAGAAAATGGCGGATTAGTCTACATAATAATTAAAAGGTTTTATTTTCATTCTCTTTTAGTCTTATTGTGAGTTGGAACCTTATAACCATGTCATACTCAAAACGGTGGGATGGTATGACCTTAAAATAGGTATGTAAGAACATAGACATTCTACGTCAGAAGGTACGTTATGCATTTAAGCTATGTAAATTAAGTCATTGTTTTGTAGGCGTAGATTTTTGACAAGAGGACGACAACAATAGCAATATCATGTTGACCAAATGAAGGAGTTGGTAGGCCGAAGAAACTACCGCATACTGCAGCGAAGCTTCCTCATATAATACTTGAAGTATGTACTTGGTTTAAGTTGGATGAAATATGTTATGAAACATGCAGAACTTGTTAAGGGCAAGACGGAAGTAAACTAGATGAATGTGGTCCGCTAAAGAGGATGCTTAAATTATGGAGTTAGAGTCAGTAGAATAATGTTGAAAGTGTGGCAGTGGCATTGACATAAGTTTTTTACTATGGTATAAGTATAATATAAATAAAGAAGTAATTTTAGCCTCACGAATGTAACATAGAAAAAGATATCGGTTAGGCACATGCATTCAAATACCAAAATAAAGAGGTAAAGACCTACAAAATACTTATAATAGACAACAATTTACTTTTGAATAGTTATCTCATTATTATTTCAATCCCTCTGCCAGAGCATAATAATAAAGGAATATTTGAACAATGTGGCCAGAGTATTGAAGAAGATTTAATCAATAGTAACAGCATTGAAGAATTAAAATAATTAAAAAATAAGATTAGTTGTGACAAAACAGTTCTAATACGAATACATTGGTTCACCTCCTCATTCATATTGATTTCCTATTGGATAATAACTACAAAAGGTTGTGTCACATTGGACAGGTTCTATATACTTATGATAGTGGATAGCTCTGAGTTTTCCGGTCGACCAGTCTAACTAGTGAAATGTATGTACAGAGAAAACGCATTATGTCATATGTAAGTACACCAGATGACCTGTTTGTGGTTAGCGCCTTAAACTGGGCCCACGCTTGTAACATATTGACGTGTCAGACAGATCACCGTGTTTTTATCATACATCGTCTCTTTGATACAGTATTACCACAGCACACGTCTAATCAAACTAGCGATGTATGATAGAGACACTGATGTACCAAAATGTTAAAAGTGCGGACCCAGCATATAGTAGGAACCTGCCATAAAAATGTAGAAGGCTTTACTAAGTCGAACTACTTTTGTTTATAGATGTCAATGGGTATTTAATTAAGACCAAAGTAATGTTAGTTAACAAGGAAAATAAATAAGTTACGTGATAGGAAATAATAAGGGGCGTATAATTAAACACTGGTCCTGGTAGTTTTCAGAAATTAAAATCAGAACAAAACATAAATTTGTTAGTATATTAAGTAGGTACGTGAGGAGCTCGGTGGCGAAGTGTTATAGCGCCTGGCCCAGTGATTGCGGAGGTTAAGCAACTTTCGCAAGGGTCACTCATTAGATGGGTGGTAAAAAATTTATTATCTCGAGCTCCTCCGTGCTTCGGAAGGCACGTTAAGCCGTTGGTCTCGGCTGCATTTGCAGTTGTTAACACCAATCCGCATCGGGTCCGCGTGGTGGGTTATGAGCCTATTCTCCTTATCCACCCATAAGGAAGGCCTGTGCCCCAGCAGTGGGGACATCAAAAATGGCTGATGATTGATATTAGGTAGTCCTCCCCCAAGTCCCGGGCCCGATGAGGCGTCAACACCAAGACAACATGGTGCGTGTCACCACGGTCCCGAAGGTCCTATGTGTTAGTGCAGGATGTAGTAGGGGGTTTAGTGGGTATTGCCCCCGGCGAGTCTCACATACCTCAGGATGCGTAAATGCATTCCCCCTACTATAAAAAAAAGGTAGGTACCTGATCTACGGTACGGTATCGTATACAATGGCAACCAATACGTCTAAGTAACTAAGAATAAGAATACATTTTTATTTACACAACACTATTGTAAATAAGAATGAATATTATACAAAAGCTTTTCGTTTCATGTAAAAAAACGAGTGCACCTATTTAAATAACAGATAGTGAGTGTCGAAACATAAGAAATTAATAATTATTAGTATTATCTACTTAGAAAATTGGAACAATGATGTAAGTATATGTTTTGCAACAAAAACTACATAATATACTTCGTCGATGTGGGTAATATGTTAGTATTAATAATTATTATTATACTCGTCTGGCCTCTAACCTTTGTGCCACATCAAACTTGAAATTTAAATTTTTTTTTGGGAAACAAGTGGTAGGTGTTTCAAAACTGTGGCACGGGTCAGGAGAAAGTGGGGTTAGCGTATTACATATATCGTATTTGTATTGTGACAGTATAAAATTTATTACTTTTATTTTGAAACCGGAGCTTTTGGCTTTAGAACAATTTTAAGAAAATATGTGGGTAACTTCGGCTAATCTGTATTGCATCAAAAATTCAAATAAAATGAAATATAAATAGATAAAAAAGGATCATCATATTAATTCATTCATTCAGTAATAATCAATCTATGGTTTTTCCTAATATACACAAGTTCATTATTAACCGGCCTGTCATATCTGAGAGATGTTAACCCTTTCAACTTGGTTCCTAAATTTTTGATGAAATTAATAAAAAAAATAACTTGTGCATTTTCTGTTAACAATTTTGATGACTATAACATTGAGCCTATAAGAGTGTGAAATAATTTAACAGTATGACGAAAGAGATGAAAACATTATTCAAACTTTCCAAGATATGACGAAACATGCCAAGAAAGCCTAGTTATGCCAAGTTCGTATGTATAACGTATTTGGCAATGTGTCCATAAGACTTCTGTGCAGATGTCTATCTTTATTATTAGGTTGCAACATTTTATTATACGCCATGTCTTTAATAGTAGGTAAACGTTGGTCCTTACAAAAAGTCTGATTTCACTTTACAGTGTTACATCAGAAATGCCAGAATCCGTATTTTTTGGAAAACTTAATCTGGTTGTTTTTATGTTAATAGTGCAGTAACAGTCAAGCAGTTGTACTCTCTTAAATAGCGTAGTGCTTAAATATATCACTAACAAAAGCTACTATATCTTTTGTAAATTAGAAAGAAATTAATCTTTATAACGTACTATTTGTGGTTGATTGTACTGTAAAAGTCCGAACTGGGGCCGTACCGGCTAACGCATCGAACTTCGGAAAGTCTGACGGGATTCAAATTAAAACAGATAAATCGAGCCCCAATCGGCCCAAAATGGCGAACCCCAATTCATGATGTCACATGAACATCGATATCTTCTAAATAACTTGGCGAATAGTACAATATGAAACACCTTACTTCGATTTATCTGTTTTAAGTTGAAGCTCGGCAGACCCGCCGAAGTTCGAAAAGTTTGCCGGTAGGGCCCCTGTTCAGTGATCATCAAGCATTTCGAACTTTTACCACCATTCATTGAAATAAAACCAAATCTTAGGTTTTATTTCAGAAACTCGGCATATGCTGTAAAAGGTTTATTTTGAAGGTGTTTTAAAATTATCATTTACTTATTAATAATTAACTAAATTATAATAAGGGTTTGACTTATGGCCAATTTTATTATGATGCATAAAAACAATGATAGTGAAGAATGTATCGAAATGATAATCAAACTATTTAAGGTTTTTACTGATAGGTAATTGATATAGAAGTGTAAGTTATGTTAACTTGTTCACTGTTTTATTTAAATAATCCAACATTTAAGTAGGTACTAACCTTCATTGGTTTCTAGTATGTCCTAGTAATGGTAAAAGCCCGAAAAATTATGTCTTTAAAAAAAACCTTACTTTTACCAACTCATGTAGTAAATAAAAATCATGAGATTTACTCCTTACATGTTTAGTAAAACCTAAGATTCACGAATATACGGGCTTTTACAGTACCATATATTAAGTAAAGCAATTTGAAAATATATGTAGAAATATATATGTATATGTATAAATACTATAATCCATTGATTACCTTAGGTCAATTAAGATGAAGCATAATTATTGATGCACTTGTAAACATATTCACAACTAATCTCTTTGTCTCAAGATAACATCAATTTACATACAATATTTCTAATGTCACATTTATTAAACGAGAGGTGAACCTCTCGTTTAATAAATGTGACATTAGAAATATTAATAATACTTAGATCGTAATATTAATCACGAGTTTATAATTTTCCGATGTAATCACTTCCTTTGCAGAACTGCGTTTTCCTGACAGCCTAAGGTGAAACAACGGCAAAAGTACTTACCTAAACCATTATCATGCAATTTCCGTCATAACGTAATTGTTTTATTCGAATAATATACAGATTGCGGATACCTACTTTATAGTGCTTAAGAATATAGCTGTTGTCGTACTTGTTACGCGATCGGCTAACGGAAGAATAGACAAAAGTATTTTTAAAAGGCTTAAAAGGTGGTGTAAAATTTTCCCGTAACTTTCAAAGTGCAAGTAGCAAGTAGCACTTTGAAAGTTACGGGAAAATTTTACACTTTTCATCTTACTACCTAATTGCCACTGCTATTAATTTTTCACTTAGTTACTTGGTATCTTGAAGGAAATTGAATCATGTTTACGGATATCCTATTATTATAGTTAACTATTTCTATCTGATTGACAAAAGTTCTGAGTAGATCACTTAAAAAAAGATTGAAGACTTTCTTGGATAAAAGAGGACTCTCTGAACTTAAACATTCTCAGAGGATGTTTTTTGTACAGAGTATGAAAAATGTAGGTTCAGGGGGCCGGAGGCCTTACTTATGCGTAATAAATTTATGCCTTTTAAAATATTATGCCAAATGATGATTATGCCATCTAACAGTATGCGTTTCATGTTTAGGACAAAAAAAGTTATGCGTTCCATTAGGTAACCCAAAATAAGTTTATAAAAAGATCGCAACTAAGAGCCGAGTACTTTTTAGTGTGCATGCATTTACTTTACAGCCATTAGCGATAGATTTCCCAATAGCGAAGTACCTACCAACTCATCTCTGCTTAGGTCGCGATGACGAAATGTGGAGCATGACATCGATTTTCTTAATATTCGCTACGTGCGTTTGAATATGTACTTCTAATATGTCAACTGAGTACGTTACATGAGCAATTTGAAGAGGAACATAGGAGAAAACGTTAGACGTATTCGCTACGTGCGTTTGAATATGTGCTTCTAATATGTCAACTGAGTACGTTACATGAGCAATTTGAAGAGGAACATAGGAGAAAACGTTAGACGTATTCGCTACGTGCGTTTGAATATGTGCTTCTAATATGTCAACTGAGTACGTTACATGAGCAATTTGAAGAGGAACATAGGAGAAAACGTTAGACGTATTCGCTACGTGCGTTTGAATATGTGCTTCTAATATGTCAACTGAGTACGTTACATGAGCAATTTGAAGAGGAACATAGGAGAAAACGTTAGACGTATTCGCTACGTGCGTTTGAATATGTGCTTCTAATATGTCAACTGAGTACGTTACATGAGCAATTTGAAGAGGAACATAGGAGAAAACGTTAGACGTATTCGCTACGTGCGTTTGAATATGTGCTTCTAATATGTCAACTGAGTACGTTACATGAGCAATTTGAAGAGGAACATAGGAGAAAACGTTAGACGTATTCGCTACGTGCGTTTGAATATGTGCTTCTAATATGTCAACTGAGTACGTTACATGAGCAATTTGAAGAGGAACATAGGAGAAAACGTTAGACGTATTCGCTACTTGCGTTTGAATATGTGCTTCTAATATGTCAACTGAGTACATTACATGAGCAATTTGAAGAGGAACATAGGAGAAAACGTTAGACGTAATGTTTACGAACTTTGTTAGTAAGTTTTTTCTACAAATCGCATTCATCTTGGAATAAAAAACTTAATTGATCTTCCAATATCTGTTATTCAAACCAAATAATTTATTCATTTCCCTAAAGAAAGCTGATAGATTGATCCCGTTATAGAAATCCAAGAAATGGCACGATAATTTCTTTACAAATTTAACGTTTCATTCAAACGATTCCGTGTCATGCTCGAGTAAAGACTTTTTTCAATTAACATTTTAATTCGGAATTTAAAAGCGCGTAGTTAGAAAAAAATACCGGACAAGACGTGCTAGTCGGACTCGCCCACCGAGTGTTCCGTACCAATTTGTAGGTACTTTAATAAATACTATATTTTTTATTATTTAATTACAATGTATAGTTTTTAGACTTTTCTCTGTACTTGTTGTATGAGACGATATCACTTGCCAAACTTCATAAATTTTGATTCCCTTGAGAGTGTCGAAATATGTGTTTCAAACAGCCGTATCTTCTTTTGATTAAGTTAACTTAGAAGTTTGATTTTTTCACAGTTTCAAGGGACCTAAGCATATGGTTTTAATTTCAACTCGATACCGCTACGCGTTTCCGAGATAAAGGGTCTTGACAGACAGACAGACTGACAGTAAACCGTTTTTTCCTTTTGAGGTACGGAATCCTAAAAAACCAAAGTAATTCCTTATTCAGGCTAGCCCTCAAGCACAAAACTCTCAACTCAACTGACGATTCGGACAAAATAATTTCCAATACTTTGTCCGAATTGTCACTTTTTAATTTTATTATTATTTCACTTACGATTCGGACTCCACGAGTCATAGAGACAATTAGAATTTATAAATTTTTGTCTGACTGTACAAATGCTTTAATAATAGTGTCCGAATCGTCAGTAAACAATAATAAAATTAAAAAGTGTCAATTCGGACAAAAGTCCGAATCGTCAGTCTCAATTTTTTTTACCCTGTGCCTCGAAAAACAAAATACAAACGTTATTCAATTGTCAAAGTGATTATTATAACTTTACATAATATCATAAAGTAATTCAACACCGCCCTCATTGTAAGTCGTACAGTCACGAGTGCTCAATGACGTGCCTACATAATCTATTCAGAAAACATAAAGAGACCCGGAAAGTCGTATGTAGACCGGCTGGTAGCTAGGTGTTAAAGCTTGAACCATTTATCAAACTCTTCCTGATTAGTACGTAATTCCATGTGACAAATTGAGCTTATTTACAACGTGTGTCGTAGCTGCGCAAAGTCCTTCGGAACAGGATACAATAAAAACATGCTTTCAAGTGTTGCTAATAAAGTATTTTTTCCTGAAAGTTTTAAAAATATTTATAATTTCTGTTAATTAATAAAAATAAACCAGCTGTTGCAGCTTCGTTCTCACTAAATTTTAATTTTGTTAAACTGACTCATCATAATTTAATTACATAACTGATATAAAATTGATAGAAAACATGATAGAGTGCCCACGCTACGCTTGAAAAAATGACAGAAGCAACAGCGAAGCGATGAATCCGATAAGAATATATCTAATAATCAAATGACCACGGTCAATCATAATAAAGTTGTTACTTTTCTCGCATCAAATGTAAGGTTACATAAAGATTTGTGGTCACTTCATTGGCGGCGCGCAATCGAGTCGCTGCATTCGCTCGGAAGCGCGTACGCAGGTACGCGATTAGGGACACATTCGAAATTCAAATAAGTAATTGTTCGTTGGTGATTATAGCTTTTTATTATTTCGAGAAGAAAGAAGGTTCACGGTTCACTAAAGCTTTTTTGGACTGTGGCACTGGCTGTTATTTATACTATATAGAATTTTTATTAATTTGTTATTTATACTATATTAATAAAAAGCTCCCTTTGGGCTCCCCGTAGCTTTGACTACTCTGCCGCAGAAATATCAACAACATTTTTTTACCCTGTGGCTGCGCGTTTTAATCTGTGGATCAACATTTAACTGACGTCACTCAAGTATAAAATTAAAATATATCCAGTTAATTACTAATCATTACTTATGGTATTTTAAATGTTACCGGTCGCCGCACAATTATATCTAATGACAACTCTTTATAAACAAATAAACGTGAGTTTGTTGTGATTTATATCGGTAAGTGGATGCTAACGATGGCTGTTGAGTTGCATATTATTATGCCATCAATGGCATTAGAGCGGCTCAAGGTTTACGTTCATATCGGGATAAGACGTATTGTGAACCATTTTCGAATAGTTAGTCTCTACAAGAAACCTTATTTATTACACAGTCGTTATTTACTACTCAAAAGAAAATAGGGGAAACTATATGGTTTGCCATACATACGAGCTAATTTTTGAAAGTTTTTTCAAAAATAAATTCAATCAGATTTGATTTGATTTGCTTATACCCGCAGAAAAATGGGTGTCGTGCGGCTGATTTGATGATGATTATTTATTCTCTGGTAATGAGTTGCAACTTGTCAACCTAGCATTATGGTGTGACAGTACTGAAGTGGTCAGCAACTTTTGAGGCCGACTGTACTAACATTATAACGTGAACATAGAACAACTTATGGCAAAACTCTACTCGATATGATTACACCAATCCATTCATTAGCGTCATTTTGGAATCGTGAAGTGTCAGTTTTGCATTTACCATTATCTGTTTTGCTTTAAAGGTAACCTCATTTTATTAGAGCTGTGAGCTTTATGTACCTATACTACCTAATTCCATTATCATAATTTAACAACAAAAAAAAATATGTCATCGCGACTAATCGCGTAGATGCTTATATTTTTGCTGAAATTGGAGCCGCTTCAATTTAAGTACTCAACCTTTTATATAATCATAATCCAACATATAGCATACGGTGCGAGTTGACCGACCACCACACGAAGCGAGACGATATCATTACGATGCTGAGGGTCTACTACGGATAGATACGGTCGCCGTTCGCTTTGTTTAATTTAAGACCAAATGTCATAAAGCGAAACCAACATCGTCAGAATAGGGATAATTTTTTGGAGTAGGTCCTCACAGATTAGTATGCGTTGTAGTAGGGAATTTCATACAAATAATGTTGAGGAACTCGGTAGCGCAGTGGTATAGCGCCTGGCCCGGCGATTGCGGAGGTTAAGCAACTTTCGCAGGGGTCGGTCATGGGATGGGTGACCAAAAATTTACTATCTCAAGCTCCTCCGTGCTTCGGAACGTGCACGTTAAGCCGTTGGTCCTGGCTGCATTTACAGTCGTTAACACCCACCAATCTGCATTGGGCCCGCGTGGTGGGTTATGGCCCATCCTATTCATCCCCCCATAAGGAAAGCTTGTGTCCCAGCAGTGGGGACATTAAAAATGGCTGATTACCGAATGTTGCCATTGTTGTCCGTGGTCGGATCGCCGAGTTCTACTGAACGTCTCGATTTGAAGCGCTAAGATCCGTTATAGTTTGTGTTGTGCGATAACTTTAAGTGGTAAGGGTTTAGGGCTGTCAACGCTGATACTTATAGTATAGCAAGTATTCAAAGATCATAGTGACTGCTTGCTTAGCGATCTCGTTGTATAATAATATAAAAATTGTGTCAACCCGTCAATCAGGAATAACGATATCGGTGTAATGATCATTTCGCGGTTTAACACAAAAGTTTTATTAAGAGAAGGTAATAATATTGGACATACTATCAAACCACATTATTTCCGGTTCATACGACAAAATGAGCACAGATAGAGGTTGCGGTTTTAATGAGATTCGTAATCAAAACGTAAGTTTCAAATCCTAAGGCGAGCATACTGTATGTAGTAGTTGTGTCTCAAGCCCTAAGGCGTGTACACAAGTTTGTAAACAGGAACTGAATCATACATCACGATCGCGGTGAAATTATCTCGTCATTTCCAATTACGTAAGCCGTTAAGAAACGCTCATTGAACAAATATGGCCGTTTGTCAAACGCTCGCTCTCTTTGATGACCGGAGAGATGGATAGGCTTAAGCACGCTGTTATACGTAATGTTTTATGTCATTCGGTTGAGGAACATTGAACTGTTAAGTTTGGGTACCTATTTAACGAGTAATGTGAGTGCCACTTTTACTTGACCGCAGGCAAGGGTTTGAATAATGTCTTGGATGCCTGTATAAGGCAGAGTTTCTAAAGACAGATAGAGAACACATTTGTAACGAATGAAATCTGACAAAGTTCCAAAGACATTTTGATAATGTATTAAGTTACGACCGCGGAACTTATTTTTCTGTACGTATACATATACACATATGTTACTGTTAGGTACTAATAAAGTATTGTTCTTAACCATCATCGCATTGCCATCAAGAGAATAAGCATAACTATGTTTAAATATGCTATAATGTTATACAGACACCACAGCCTACTCTGGTTCGAACGGTTTAAATAAGAATAGGCAAGATTAACATCTACCTTCATTGACCTGATCCATTACCATTATTATTTACTGTGATCTATGACGCTATTCAAGGGGCTGTTCATTACCGAACAATGAGACGCGATGATCATTCCCATACATAATAGAAAGTAATCGACTTCGAACCCACGACTGTCATCAAGAATAACCATCTAACGATCGATAACAATCGCTAACGATACATTTTAACGAGAGAAACTTTCAATAAGGTCACGATTTTATTTCCGCATAAAAAACTGTTTGTGTTTGATGGTTAGTTATTAAAACTAATTTAAACAATTTTTCACCATCGTTTAAACGAATAAATTGCTTATATCTATCTATCTATATTGAAACATCCAGTGTTTTGCTTTATTATTTCCCACTTTATAATAACTTTCTAGTATCAAAACAAAACATAAAATATTAACGCAATTAGAGTTACAGTTACAGTTTACATAGATTAACATTTTGAACAGGAAGTCATATTTTATTGATCAAATAAACTCGCAAATAAAACTGGCAGTAGTGTAGTTTGACGTAATTATATCATCGTTTTATTTCAATAAATATCGGGCAATCAGTAAGATTACTCATATTTCACAATAGAAGTTAATAAAGATGCAAAGAACTCGAAACCATAAAAGGGCTGTCGTGAAATCCAACAGCAAATAAAATTTGTTCCGGGGTCACCTACATTTGTACTATTATGTATACTGTGCCTATGTCTAAATTGTTGGTATTGTTGTGATGACTTCATATAAATGTTATTGTTTATTTGTATGCAGTGAAGTTGCCCTTTCTTGTGTTATATAAGAAATTACGTAAAAATCATCAGATAAACCTTTAACCTGTTTAAAGGTTTTCACATGACATGAATCACGTGAAAATTTATCGATTGGGCGTGCGTATACTTTTTAATTGTTGTTGTTACATAAACAATGCTGGCATTTTACTAATGTTAAATAACAGACAACGTTATGCCACGAATTTTCAATAAAAAAGGATTGATGAATTACTGTATGATTTTAGGGTTCCGTACCAAATGGTAAAAAAGGAACTTGTGGTGCGACTCAGTCTGCCTGTGTCTGCTGGATATCTCAAGAACTACTAATGTTATCAACTTGAAACTTGGAATTATTTTAGATGACGTTTGCCCAACTATGTAAAAAATAAAAAAAATAAAAATATTTGCAACAGTGACTGAAAGGGGTTTTAAAAATTCCGTATGATGTCCGACTCACTCTTTGCCGGTTTTTTTATTAATATCATTGATGTTACATTAACATTAAAAGTTATTAAGTAACGATCTATTAACTATCTTTAAATGAAAACTAATAAGTCTTTATCTTATATAGAGGTAGTTTTATTAGTTAACCAACGAGGTTTACTGACTATAAGTGAATGGGACAGTAGGAAATGGTTGCCTGCAATCTGCAAGTGCTATTGGACTTTATTTTTTGTGCATCCTACTACCTACTGGGTTAATTATTTTGAGACTATTTACTAAAACACAAAAAATTCAATACAATGTTTACTGTCGTAACTGCGGTACACATCGCACATTTCCCGCATCAGGAAATGTGCGATGTGTACCGTTAAATAATAACCGACAAAATAATAACATTCTTTATTACTCGTCAATTGTTAAGTCAAAAAGTTAGTTCAGTTCTAGGCATATTACTCGTCAATTGTTTAGTTTAAAAATTACCTATCACTTAAATGAAAACCGTTATTTTTGGGACTAACATAATATAGTCTTAGAGTTATTAATTATCATAAAAACATTACAAAAAAGAACCAAATTTTTGTGTCATTTAATTTTATAAAACTATAGGTTTCAGGCAATTCCCCGACCCTATCTATTATAAAGTAGTAAGGGAACTATTGAATTCAATCGTCGTTTCATTTTACAAAGAACGTTTACTAAACTAATGACTACCGTTGTTTATTTTCTCGTCTCATTCACAAAATATAATAAATGGTGTATAACAAAACAAGCAACTGTTCTTTCAAGGACACATGAGATGTTTGTAAACAATTGTTGCAATCGGCTCATTTGAAGTGTACCAGACCGAGGAACGTTACAACCGACTAACATAAATCGAAACCAGTTTCAACAGGTGCTAAAATTATTATTGGTTATTTATGATCGAATCTAATAGATTTTTCTTTTCTTTAATGCGTTTTTAAGTGACATATTAGGTGAAAAATGTCTTGTGCCAATGTTAAAAACATTGGTATTTAAATCCTACTTTTTGAACTTTAATTGTTAAATTGCTAGTATTATTGCTTTGTTTAATAAGAGTTAGATGGAAGGGAAATCAATGTTGCTTAGACTCCAAATTCAGTACAGAAGCTCATGGTAGAATATTTTAGCCTAAGAAGATTGCACAATATCCCAAGATCGAAGTCCTATTCCCAGACTCAGTCACAGCTGTAGATAATCAAATAAAATCGTAAATATCTATTATCAACATTGATATTATGTATGTTTCATGCGAAAATCAATATTGCATAGACTCGAATCTGGTTCATGTTATTTAAGCCTAAGAAGATTGCATAAGATCCCAAGATCCAAGTCCCGATCCCATACCCAGTCACAGCTGTAGATAATCAAATAAAATCGTATAGATCTATTGTTAACATTAATAAGATTAATGCAAAAAGATCAAATTGCATGACTATGTAAGTTTGCATAGATACTGCCAGGAAAGCTACTTATATAATTAATTTAATGAGTTTTTATTGTGTTTTCTTCACCTTCAATTGAATGTATTAGAAATCGAGGGGTTACATAAAGTGGTACCAGGGTTATTGCCTTCTACGGATTGTCTCACGGAAGCTCGCGTAGGAAGCTGCGTCGTCCCACGTTTTTCCGTTACTTCCAATAAGAATATTTAATGTTAGGAAGAGAGATTTTATTGAGGCCCTTATTTCATAATAATATAAAATGGCACATAGTTTTTGATTGCCAGCACTTTCTGTAATAATAATAAACCAAGTTATTACGTTTTCGAAAACTATGTTCGAAACAAAACTCGACAATAATGGATTTTCAAAGGAAATTCCCTGTGGCTAAAACTCGACAATAATGTAATTCCATACAACTTTGCATCCGAGTAGCGCGGAAAGGTTGACTTTGCTCAAGGAAGATTGTCAAAATAATGATCACATTTTACAAGCATTTTGAGTAAATAAAATTAGCATATTATTTGTGAAATAAAAATGTTTATATTCTAAAAGTAGATATTAATAAAATCGTATAGTGATATAACAAAGAATGGTGTTAATCGATAGAATGTGTGCCAATGATCAATGATCCCGCCGAATGTGGTGACAGAGGTCAAAGGCCGTACTACGTGTTTACGATAGACTTACGACTTTTTATCACTTCTTCGATATTGCAGTTTCATTTAAATAAAATTGATATATATAGGTATGCATTTCCTTGGTTAAAAGTGTGCCATTGCATTTTGTTATTTACATTATATTATATTAAATTATATTTTTTTAAACTTTATATTTTGTTATTAGAATCATGTTTCTATTTAAGTCATTCATGTTAGGCTTCAAACGGTCATACCTAAAGTCTAAGTTCCATTTTTGTTCCATTTTTTCCATTCCATGTTCAAAGAGAAAATAAATAGGTATTTTTTATCTTTATTTTCTCATTATCATTAATGTTGACAATTGCCCAAATAGTGCGTACTAAAATAATTCGTTTATTTTATTAATACAAAAAGAAATAAACATAGACTCCTAGTAGGGGATACAAAAAACGCATCAAGTGATAAATGGTGGTCATCTCCCAAATTATAGCGTCTAATATTTAAGTATACATTACAGTTATGTCACACGTTACGTGCTAAATTGTCTTCATAATAGACTCATTGTACTTTAACCAGTGACTTCTTCAAAGGTCAGGGGTAATCAAGAATGGGTTCAAGTGAAGATCATTTCCGGTTTAATGATTGGATTTAAAGGGTACTGTCGTTAGAAAATTAAAAAATAGGTAATTAATGGTTTGCCTAAATGACGTGGTGATGCAAGTCGTGACAAGTGTCATGGCGACCCTATTAGAAGAACATGTTAGTATTAGTTAAAGTCAAATAAGTAAATGCTTATGGTATTACTTGGGAAAGTTTTAGAACTTGATTTTATTCTATTCTCTTTATTTCTCAATCAGATCTTATAATCGTGTATTTTGTTAAAAACACATATTTCTAAGCACTTAATAATAGTTTTGAATGAATCTGCATTATAAATAGGCATTTTGAGTCAACATAGATAATTTAATGTTATTTTGTAATTACGTCTAATCTCATTTTATAGTATTGGAATCACGAAGGTCAATTTAAATAACTTCATTTAATCTAATGATTCAGGACACGGACATATTATACTTTGCAATTTGCATTTCATTCATAATAATTAACATCGTAGTTATAATGAAATAATATCAGATTCAAACCACAAATAGTCATACACACTTATATAAGTAACTATACTGATAATTAGACTTAAAAACTAAGATTACTAAACAGTAATTTCTAATTATTAAATTTAGATTTTTCGCATTCACAATGCTATTTTTATATTAAGATAAATAATATTAGAAAAAATACTAGAAAGTCCCGTCTGAGGTGCTACGGGTAATTCGATTTTTTCTAGTACTTTTTCTAATATTATTTATCTTAGTAATTTCTAAGTTGAATAAATATTTTGTTAAGACAATGCTATAGCTTAGCTAACTAAAATCAGGTACTATTGTTTATTGAGCCAGTATACGTGCAACTTTTCAGTTATTAAAATAAAATCAATAGTTACTTTTACACGTCAAATGCCGTATGTCTGAGACAATTGAATATCAGGAGCCAAAAATTGCGGCTTCATCTTCATCTCATCCTTATCATCAGTCAGTTTAGTGTTTCCACTGCTGGGACACAGGCCATAGATAAGAGATGGATGGACTAGCGCGGTTATACAACATGTTACAAAAATACCCCTAATACCGAATATGGTATATAGAGACCATCAAACTGATCAACTTTTACTATGGGACCTACTCTGAAATCGCGAAAAAAAATCAGCTGTTTCATACAAAAATTAAAATCGAAAATATAAAAATGTGTGAAACAGCTGATTTTTTTTTCGCGATTTCAGAGTTGGTTCCATAGTAAAAGTTGATCAGTTTGATAGTCCCAATATACCATATTCGGCATTAGGGGTATTTTTGTAACACATTGTATACAGGATGAAATTGAAGTCATTGGCAATCTTTTAAACTAAGAATCTAACCGCGATATTGATATCTGTCACCCGGAAAATCGACCCTAGACATTTCCTTTAAACCCTTATAACTCAATCATTTCTAAACGGATTTCAAAAAATCTTTCACTAGGGTTCATATCTGTGCATATGTTTTTATATTATATCAATAAAACTTTGGGATTCAAACCTGTTACTGTTCCTCATTGGCTTTTGACAGTCAGCTGTTCAAGTTTGCCTACATCCGACGTTTAACTAAATGTCCGGTAAAAAAAGTCGCTAAAAGGAAAAATAATGTGTTTTTCTAACAGCGACCCAGTTGACACCTAAGCCGTAGAAGGTGTCAATTACTTCTGTAATCCTGACTTATGGGATTTGCGTAAAAAGTTTACTTACAATAAAATTACATAATTAAAACTTTCTTATATTGACAAATTGAGTCAATTGAAATTGTATGATAGCATTACATGATTCGTCATATAATATTAGTATTGACATTAAAAATAAAAAAAAATGAAATCTTTAAAAATCTTGTCTTTATTATTATTATTATTATCATCGTATGGGGATTAGTGGCCACCTCTGGTGTAAGAGTTTATCGAGCCACCTATAAGGCCTCTGACTTGGCCTATCGACTGTTATCAGATGACAACTGCCGGGACCGACGGTTTAACGTGCCCTCCGAAGCACGGAAGCGCTCACTTGTAATGCCACTTAGCGGTCACCCATCCGACACCTGGCCGCACCGAGCGTTGCTTAACAAACGTGATCAAGTACGATCAGTCTGTCAAGCTCCGCCATGAGCGCTTCCTTATGTTTATCTTTAATAAAAATCCTTATCTCCTTATTCTTATCTTTAATAAAAATTATTGATATGGAAGAAAAATTATGAATTACTCAAGAATTCTGATGGAATATAATATAGGTTGAAATGTTACAGTTTGTGACCTAGTCACCTGAATAAAGTGATCGAACTAATAAAAAACAAACTGTTAATAGATTCAAATAGCTTATGTCACCAAGGATATTGCAAAAAAGTGGTTCATCTTTTACAATCCAAGCCGCATTTTCGCAAGATCAATTCTGTTCAGTGAATTTCTTTTGGCGACACAGAAATGGCGCAATATCCGCTGTGGACTGTCTGTGACGTAAATACGCATCTTCTTTGGCATAAGGTCTTTATGGTTTTGCGTAAAGTTCACGAACTTATAAGAAGTATCGATGAAGTTGTTATGGGAAAAATATTTCATATGAATTAGAAAACCTTTTAGCGGGCACTTTAGTCAATCTGTAGTAAAATCAATTTAAAAAATAAATTGACTTTAGTAATATTATTTACTTAGCATAATATTTGTGTGTTGCATAAACGTTTGTTTATAATGTACACTAACATGGATTTTTCAAAGATTTTAGCTTTCACAATGTTTTTTTATACAATACTAAACAATATACTAGAAAAAATTCGACTCGTTAACAAAATTTTCTCAGGCGGGAATCGAACCCGACATTTGGAAGTCTGGTCCAATCTGACTTTTCTAGTATATTATTTAGTATGGATATGTCAGTATTTTCTTTTATTTCGTTGGATTTTGAATTTTATTAATGAAAATTAATTATTAAAATTTATTGTTATTGTGACATAAATGAAAGTAATTAAGTACTTAGTGTATGTAGGTATAAGCTTTAATTTTTCTACTAACTGTACTTTTAAAAGTTTACTTAAAACGGGGTGAAACTGGACACCAGCAAAATGTGGGTCCAAATGAGAATGTAGGTCGAGAAGGTGGGTCCAATTAGGAATAAATGTATTTTATGAATGACAAGGATAGATGGCCATGAGATGAGCTCCATAACGATGCTTAATATCTTCAAGTCAAGGTGACTTCCACTGCAGAACTATTTCAATCAGACGCCGAACATACGGTCATAGCATTCGAGCAACATTCCCGGAGTTGTAGTATCTGTGTCGTCTCCAGTACTCCACTACGCAAGGCATGCGAACTATGGGGTTTCACTATAAAAGTGCACGCGAACGACAATTAGTGTTCAAATAAAAAAGTGAAGATTGTAAAGTGCTATAGAGACCGATCTATTTAGCAGTATACTATTCTCATAAACTAAAAAACGTGTGTTCAAAATTGACCACGTTTATTTCAACTCCCATCAAAATTAAAACATTTTATCGTTTCTAAATTTTGAGATTTTAGCATTCACAATGCTGTTTTTATATAATACTAAATAATTTTTAAATAACAAATAAATTACTAAATAATAAGTCGTATTTTTTCTAGTATATTCCCATATTCGTTCTCACTACTCGGCAGCTTAGCGGTCAGAGCATTGGACCGGATATCCAAAGGTCGCGGGTTCGATTCCCGTCCTAGAACATGATCTGGTGCGAGTCGTATTTTTTCTATTATATTATTTCGTATTATTTTATACTTTCATTAATTTTGAATATTTAGACTAATTGAATAGAATTTTAATCCTTACAAAGAGATCAAATTACAGACTTAATCTCATTAACTGTGACTAAAGTTTTTCATGCCAGACTTTTCAGTAACAAAGAGTTTTGAAGTAAATTATTTAAAGTACCTACAGACATTAAACGCCAGTGTTTTCATTCGTCGTTTTGGTCCGGTTGATATTGCAACAAGTGTTAATTTTATGCTATAAATACCATTTTGTTATCAGCCGAAGGTTTTTTTGAGCAATCCGTTCGATTCAGGCACGCGATTCCACCGACACAGATTCGAATACAATTTTAATAATTGGAAATCATGTTGGTCGCGGCTTCCATTTTTACGGTGAACTTTATTACATTTATTAAATTGATTAATAGATTTTCTTATTTCAGTACAGAAAAGCAATCGAATCATTGTTTCATTGAATGAATTCCTCAATATTTTAGTTTATTTTAACATTTATTTTAAAAGACGAATCTTGTAATTGAAAAACATAATTGAAACTTTTTGTTGCCTTTTTCGCAAAATATTATTTAAGCATTTATTTGATGTGTGCAACAAAACAAAATGTTATTATATTCTGTGATCAATCTTGTATTGGTGTGGTATAATTTAATTTTGGTACTTAGTTTCTAGTTATGAAAAAGTCGCCTGACCAACATATCCGTATGTCACACTATATAATAATACTCGTAGTTTCTGCCCTATTGTTGTCTTGATGTTCCAGCTCCAAGGCTGAAGTAGCATCAAAGTTTTTTCGAAACAGTAGGTCACAGTTTACAACAGACCGTCATGCTTTGATGGATTGACATGCAGTACGATAAGGGTGTTCAGCTAGATTAAAAAAGCATGTTGGTATTTATAATGCAATGTTTTCAAGATAACGCTTCGTTAGGCAAACTGCTTGGAAGTTGCGAAGTGCACCGGGAGTATAATAGAGGAAGTGCTTAGAGAATGTTGAAATAATTATTAACATTATTGTTATAGTTTATTACTATTTTTTATCCATAAGTTGCCTGTATCCGATACCAGATTTTCTCCCTTGTTCCTTGGAGATAACTATGGTGAGGTAACCATCTGTGAAGTTTTTTTCCTTAGAGATAGCCGGTTATCTCCAAGGAATGGATTTTCGTTATAGATAACTTGGACATAACTGGCTACCTCTGAAAAAAAAAAACTTCACAGATAACCAGTTACCTGACCATAGTTATCTCCAAGGAACAAGGGAATTTTCTATACCGTACCCTATAATACCCTATACCCTATAATATTTTTTATCATACTATGTTTAAATTACGTTGCATTTATTCTTCCTAAATTAGTTTATTTTTCATTTTCTTTTTCTGCTACCCGCGTATCGCCATAGGGTGATGGCTGAAAATCGGCGTTTTTTGCTTTCAGCGAATACTACGCTGAGCCTTGGCTGCACACATGTTTGTTTTTATTTGTATTTTTAAATTATACTGTAAATTATTGTTTTATGTGTGTTAAAAAGCATGCATCTATCTACAGTGCTCCCAAAGTGATAATGCGCATAGAAATCTTCGTCACTGTTCGGCAACAGTCGTATTCCCCGAGCGTCGGAAGACGATATGTATATAGAGTGGTTAAGTGCATTTTCTTCATGCATAATTTAGTAGAATTATGTATAATAATTCGGATGTTTCCGGGAATACGACAATAAGCGAAGATCTGCATGTGCATTATTAATTTGGGAGTACTGAATCTATCTATCCACTTTCCAGTGCGATGCGAGGAGGCGACGGATTGCAGTTGCAAGTGCACACAGCGCGTTTTTGATATTAGATTATGAAATTCCGCAATAGACAGTGTTACAGTTATATAGGTATTAAAAACGACTATACACTATTCTGTAATTTTTGTGCTCGATTTAAGTGTCATATGAGTTGCGAAAGTTTCGTCTTTTTATAGTTGTAGCACTTCTAAGCTTTCATACACATGATTTTAAGTATGTCGTAGATAAAACTTATACACGACACGACCTTATTTTGTTCAGTTTACGACATCAACTTAAATTATCTTTTTATATATTGCTCATGAATGTTGAATTAAAAACTAAGTTAAATAATAACCAAACAAATGAAAGCCTTACTTTTATGTATTCTGTGCCTTTGGACGATTAGAAATCCTTAATCATGTTAAAATTTGGGGCATCCAGATGACATGCACACAACAAAAAAGCTTTTATAGTTTGCAGGAATAATTTTCACAGAAGATTTTTTTTACTCTGTGGTCAAAGTGTGCGTCGGCTGTCTTGTCAAAAGATCGTTAGTAGGTAGTACTTACTCTATGTTACTGACGTCATGAATGTAACGCCCATACCAACGAAACGCGTGACCAACTTCGTATTTCACTGTTTAAATTAATTGCGTGCGTACATTTGAATAATAACAATGCTACCATTAAACATAAAATTATGTTTTAAAATTCCTCCACCACGGTTGACCGAAGTGCCTAACGGACAAGGTTAATGCGAGAAATAGAACGTAAAAGTACACTTTAATAAATTAACATAGTAGTTAGTAGCTATTATGTTTCAAGAAGGTTTTTGTTTTATTGCTTAACTGTTTCAACGGTAGTTCATTATTGACGGTTGCATTAGGCATTTGTTTCTATTGTGACTGTGTAATTTAGAACATGTTTTTTTGCACTGTAATGGAAGCAGTGATATGCTAAACATCAGTGAGGTATTATACAATACGGAAATAAAACATTTTTAAACTGTTTTAGTTTATTTTTTATGAGTACTAAAAGGAAGTATTAAGTGATTATCAAACATTGCGATAGTTCGTATTAAGGTCATTTTGTAAGAGCATTAAAAAACGAAAACCTTTATCAAAGCATATGGCTATTGCAAATTTAAGCTGTGTAAACTTTTTTATGTGGGACCTAATAAAATGGATACTTCTGGCATTAATTTTAATTGGGAATCCATGTAATAATCCATGTGGTAGATTTGTATCTGTGACCAATATTTTTATTCGAGTAAATAACTTTCTTTTCTTTCACTATAATGTCGTAGCCGTTGATTCGGACTACTGTTTCTGAGAACAAAAAGGGCAATGTATTATTTTTAAATTACTTAACTATAAAAATATGAACGCTAAACAAAGAAGTTTATAATTTGGCGGCATAACAGGCCTGAAGTATGACCTTAAAACAATTTGGAGAATAATTAATAGCAACAAATTTATATTATTGTGAACTTGCAACTTAACAAGTACATAATTTCAAAATACGCTGGGAACAGCTGGTTGCTTTGAATTATTGTAAGTTCGTGGTTTTAACACAACCATGGTTCTGTGAACGATTGTTCGGCATAATCTTATTTTTAATATAAAATATATTCTTACAACTCTGGGAATCAAAAGAGCGTCTCAAGGTCTATGTTCGCAATAACTTGATTAGGTTGCGAAGATGTTAGTTGTTACTTAAATCTTACCACCCAGACAAAATTTGCGACAGCACTTTTAATTGGATGACATGGTTACTTAAACAACTTAAACTGAACAAGTGTAGGATTAATTTCAACGATTGACTTTGGGTTGCATTTCAAATAATACGAAGGAATAACTTTTTTAAGTATGGTTTCCTTTTCACAAACACAATTACTTTTAGTTTTTGTAAGTTGCGTCAATAACAGTTTAAAATGTATTTCCACGCTAAAAGTAAACGCAAATGAACAAGAAGAACCTAGGCATGACATTGACTGACAAAGTCACAAAGTATTTGCCAGCAAACTAAAATCTTTGAAAGTATTAAATTTAGACTTTTCGCATTCACAATGCTATTTTTATATTAAGATAAATAATATTAGAAAAAATACTTGAAAAAATCGACTCACCCGTAGCACCTCAGACGGGACTCGAACCCGCACCCTTGGGATTCCGGCCCAATGCACTGACCAATTATGCTGACTGACCAATTATGTAGCGACTCGGTAGCATAATTGGTCAGTACATTGGGCCGGAATCCCAAGGGTGCGGATTCGAGTCCCGTCTGAGGTGCTACGGGTGAGTCGATTTTTTCTAGTATTTTTTCTAATATTATTTATCTTAATCTTTGAAAGTGTTATGGCCAGCCACGCGCCCGGTGACAGACGTTCTGACAGAAACTTCAATAACTGGCCTAAGCTTTCGTGTAGGTTTGCTGGTTGCGCCATAATTATTTCAGTCGTTAATTAATCCAGCTATGATTATAATTTTGCACACAATAAATAAATGTTTTACGCATTATTATATTCTGACTATTGTTTCTTAGTTTCAAGCTAGTGCCCCAGGCTATTCTCCTACAATCATGGTGTATTGAAGCCATGCTGTTGTCATAGGTCAGCGCTGTTAGGGATACCATCTTCGATGTCTAAATCTAGGATAAGATATTTAGACTTTGAATTTAAAATGTATATATCACCACTTCCTTACTGTTAAATCATTTTTGTGTATAAATTATATCAAAGATTAAAGTTAAACATGTAGTACATTATTCCTTCCTTTCAAATGATTTCCAGGGTATTTGATAAAAGGTTTTGATTAAAAAGGTTTTATTCTTGCGAGTTTTTATCGAATCTTTTGTACAGTATGTCTTATGTAGTGTCATGAACGGGTTCGGGTTACTAGGTACTAAAGAGTTTTTAGTAGGAAAATAAAAACTTAGGAAATAACTTCAGTTGGTTCAGTAGCTGTTATTAGCTTTTTTCTGGCTTTACAGTTAAAAATAAAATTTGCTTATTTTATATAACTATGTGTGTATAACTAGGGCAAGTCCAGAAGAATTCTGACGGATGGTAAACATAGCAGTTGAATGCCGCGATCATCACGCCGCCAGCTCGACGTTGTTTGTGTTCACAACTTTTGATTATCACAGGATTTGCTGCTTGTTTTCTTGGAGTGTGAGTGGAGTGTACCAGATGGGATACACTCTTTTCTGGTTAACTTCTTTTAAACATTTCACTTCTTTTAATCATTTCAAAAACTTACTCTCACGATGACAGGTCTTATCAACATCTTCAATTCTAAAACATGAGCACGCATAATTTCATGTCCTTTACTGTTAAAAGTTCAAACATCTTAGACATGGCAATAATTGGCAATATACTGGTGAACACGATCGCCTGGCCATTCATTAGAGATTTATTAGGTCTTTGTTTAGATCCTTGAACTATGAATGATATGTTGGAGTCGATGAAGCGGGATACGTTAAATGTTGTAACTACTCTAATGTAAAAGTAATGTGGGACAGTAAAAATATTTGGTTTTTACTCTATATCGGTCTACAACGGTGTAGGTAACGGTACAATTTGTGAAATAATATACTTATTATTACACTATGTACACGTTATCTGTTAAAAAATACCAAAATGTTATCTTTACGTAGGTTCTGTATAAAAAAGTGATATTTAAATGGAATCATCATCATCCCCCTACCCTTATCCCAATTTATTTGGGGTCGGTGCACTGTGTCCTTCTCTTCTATTCCTTCCTGTCACTCGTCATCTCCTCATCCACTCCTCAATCATTTCGCTCACAATCCATCCATCTTTTCTGCGGTCTTCCTCTTACTTTCCAGCCTTCAACATCCATATCTATTACTCTTCTAGTAATATGCCTTTTATCCCTTTTCATAACATTCCCATACCAAGCCAGACGATTCCCTTTCAACTTTTCTATCACTGGAGCTACTTTCAAACTTCTTCTCGCATAATCATTTATTTTATTGGTATGAGCACCAGATTAATCACGTCAGGTGGGCGGGGGCAATGTCGGAGCCGTACAGACTAAACTGCGGTGTCAGACAAGGTGGATTAACCTCACCCTCGCTATTTAATTTATATATGGACTCATTGATTGACGCGCTCAGCAGCCAGAATTTAGGATGTCATGTGGACGGTGTATGTGTTAATAATTTAAGTTATGCCGATGATATGGTCCTGCTGAGCGCCTCAGTCTGTGGTTTAAGAAAATTACTAAAGATTTGCGAGGATTATGCATGTATTCATGGGCTTAAATACAATGTAACGAAAAGCCAATACATGGTATTTGAGGATGCCGGTGCCAAATGTCCGCAGACTTTACCACCTGTTCGTCTCAACGGTGTTCCTTTAAAGAGAGTGAATCAATTCACTTATCTGGGACATGTGCTCACTGTCGACCTCAAAGACCATGCTGATATAGAGCGGGAACGGCGGGCATTGTCTAGGAGAGCCAACATGTTGGCGCGCCGATTTGCTCTATGTTCCACCGCTGTAAAGATTTCTCTTTTCCGTGCATACTGCACTTCCTTGTACACGTGCAGCTTGTGGGCAAAATATTCGCAAGCTGTATATAGTTCACTCCGAGTCCAATTCAATAACGCGTTTAGGGCGGTATTGGGGCTGTCTCGTTTCTGTAGCGCATCCTACATGTTTGCAGCAGCGAAAACCGACTGCTTTCACGCAAGTATGCGTAAAAGGGGAGTCTCCATGGTGCACAGAGTACAGACCAGCTCTAATAGCGTCCTAACTATGATTGCAAATAGATTTGACTGTCCCTACATCCGACATTGCTGTGAAAGACACACCCCACAATGTCGGAGGCAGAGACTATTATAATTTTTGACATTATAATTTTTGACATTTTTGAAATACATGTACTATCATTGTTATGACGAATTTAATTTTTATGAATTTTATTGTAATTTTATCTGTTAAATCTAATAATGTAATGATATTTAATTGTTCACAATATGGGTTACAATTACCTGAAATAAATACATTTTATTTTATTTTATTTTTATTTATTTTATTTATAACTTTATCCATTCGCGTCACACATCCACCGCAGCATTTTTCCTAAAATAGATCGATTGAATGTCAACACCTAAATCGATCTAGTTAAAGGTACTGCAACACTATTTTTTGTTTAATACATGTCATTTACTCGATTCAGCAGACTCCGTGACATAGAAATGACTCATACACATAATGTGTCCAAATTCTGTTGTGCTTGCGACAGAAGCGGGTCTAAAAATGTGATTTTCGTGACACGACCACTGTATCAAAATCGTTCCGGCAATTTTTTTATGTGACAAGTTTATCGTTCCAGTAGTGGCAGAATGGCGCGTACGCTAAATTAGACACGCCATTTTTTATCTGCAACTTTTTTACTGCATCTGTGGACCTTGAACTAATTGCTTACGACTTTCTAGCATTAAAGCCGCATTTTTGCTGTCGGATGTCGCATTGAGCGATGCTCGTTGTCAATTGTTTTAGGAAAGTTTATTTATGAAGGTTTTTTTTGCCTGGCTGGTGAAAATGAAATCATTATATCAACTGAATAGTAAGTATGTTATTGTCGTTCGTTACGTTCAAATACAAACACGGAATCTTTTTGTAACGTTATAATTTTTCTACGATATTTCAATCTCTGGATTTAACATTGCGATTTTCAACCTGCCTGCCAATCATGGAGTTTTTTTTATACATCAATGTATGTTCTTATGCAAAATGATGAGGGGATATAGTTTAATTTTTACTATGTGGTGTGTATATGAAGTGGGCAGGAAACAGACTACGCTATCGTTCAATAAATATTTTTTAAATGTTGAGTGTTAAAGTTGAGTTAGTTATTTATAGATCATTACCTTCCGCCCGTGACTTCGTCTTATAATACAGAAAATCTATAGGGGACATATAACCAGGATAAAAAGTTTTCTATGTTTTAATTTCATCAACATCCTATCATCCTTTTTACGTGATAAGGCGGGTCCCCACCAAGCGCGCTGCCTCGCGAGGCAGGACGTTTTCCCGCGTGCCGCGGACTTTGCACGAGGCTGCTCGCTTGGTGGGCTATCTGTGCCTCATGGATGGATTGAAAATGGAAAATTTTACTGAAAAAAGACTTCATTTTGTTTTTAAAAATAATAAAAAAAAATCATTCAGAGACGGATTACAGCGCGTATATTATTAATTCAGGTGTTGTTTTGGAATTATTTAGTTTGTATTTATTGGTTTTTTTTTTTAGAATTCCCGACGTTTCGACACCTTTCCAGGGGCCGTGGTCACGGGAGGACTAAAGCAAAAAGGCTGCTCATATTTTTATGAAATTACCCGCTCGAAATTGAAAGATGCAGGCGTCTACAAACTAGATTGTGACTGTGGGCTCTCTTACATCGGACAAACAAAGAGAAGTATAGGGACGCGCGTTAAAGAACATGTAGCTGACATGAAGCATAGGCGCGATAACAAGTCTGCAGTGTGTGAACATGCATCAAAGGGACCCAACCATTACATTAGATTTGATAAACCACAAATACTCGCTAAAGAACAAAGATTCATTCCCAGAATGCTACGCGAAGCTATTGAAATCAACAAATATCCAAATTTCAATAGAGATGATGGTTGGAGAGTACCACCAGCTTGGGACCCCATAATCCATCAACTAAAATCCCATCCCAAATCACACACTGCAGGATCTAAAGATATAGTTAGTTCGTTTTGTAGATAGGGATAAAAAGGGAGGTCGACACAACCTCTCTGAGTTTTCTTCCGCCAGTTCTTTCTCTCAGAGGCCTCCCAATTTGTGAACTGGTAGTAGATTCAGTAGCTAGATCTTGTTTTCTAATTAACTTTATTCAATTTCATTCAGTAATAATTATTAAAAATCAGAACGCAGCTATAAAATAATTTAATAAACTTGAATACATTTTTATAAAATTTCGAGCGGGTAATTTCATAAAAATATGAGCAGCCAAAAGGCTGCTCATATTTTTATGAAAATATGAGCAGGACTAAAGCAAAAATGCTTTAGTCCTCCCGTGACCACGGCCCCTGGAAAGGTGTCGAAACGTAGGGAATTCTAAAAAAAAACCAATAAATACAAACTAAATAATTCCAAAACAACACCTGAATTAATAATATACGCGCTGTAATCCGTAAAAAGTGTTTTATTTCTAATGAACTGTACGCGCGAAAGTCTTAGAAGTGTATATCATTCAAAGATTTAAAAAAATCTCATACGATACTATACAAATTGATATAATACGTAATAATAAAAAAAAAACAATTTGATGGACTTCCTTTTGTTTAAGATGGTGTATTACTCAACAAAAAATAATACTAATGAGGAACCCTTTCAATCGGTAGGTATAGTAAAAAGATTATCTTTTTTATATTTAGTGGGTTGATTCATGGTTAAGGCGATTTTTCAAAAATATTTTAATAGCAGTTCAAATTTTTTTTAACAATTAAAATGAAGTCTTCTTTCACTAAGATATTTATGGTTCTTTAATTGCCTTCGTGTGGCAAAGTTTTGGGACACCCTGTATTTAGATTAATATTCTTAGTAAAGGCGTTTTTGTCTTAACCACATTTTTCATTATTTATCCCTGAATGTATTGCGTTAATAATAGAAAACTTCATTAATAGGTAGTACTGATTTCGGTTCGAAATCGTATCAGTTAATTCAAGGTTAAATTACTCAATGATCTTTTAAAAATCGCTGTAACATGGATAATTGAATTTAAAATTGGTAACAGCTGGTATCACCAATTGATATTTAAAGAGTTAAATCATGAATGTTAGTAATAGTATTTTATATTGAATTTGAATTTGATTTATTTGATGTTTATTTATGTTTATATATGTTTACGCTTTTGACAAAGAAAATACTGTCAAATTAATATTTGTTACTATTGCACTTTATAATCACGATGACCGGCATGCTGTCGTTAATTTAGGAATCTTTAGGAATTAGGTGAAATATTGAAATGATTTACTCAATATTAAATAATGTACTAGAAAAAATAATGTACTAGAACCCGCAACCTTTGGAAGTCCGGTCCAATGCTCTGACCGCTGAGCTACCGAGTCAGATTTTTCTAGAATATTTTTTAGTATTGTATTAAAATAGCTAAATAGCTAGTGAATGCTAAAAAAATATTTACACGAAAATTTTTTTAGAGGTACATACCGATGCACAAGTAAAAGCGTTCAGTCAGTAGCGTGATCATGACTATTTTAATATGAAACTGATTCGAAGATATCGCATTAATTCCTTTGTAAAATATTGATTAACATCTGTAATTATTTTAAAGATTATGCTCATTAAACTGTTAGTTATGTTATTAGGATCTCATTTCTACAATTGAGATTGAACTGTATTCAAATTCAAATATTTTTTTCTGAATTCATTACTTACATTACAAAAATACTTAGTGTAAAAAGTTAAATATACACCACAACTGTAGAGTGCAACATAGACCTGTTATTTGAGTATAAAATAAGTTTTGTAGTGATACATACGTTGATAATATTTTGACTATACTATTTTGTAGCTTTTAGCCAATTTCATATTTGCATTTTTAAATTCTTTAAATTGCGTCTATTTGTTTTTGTTGTATGCTTACTTTCATTATTAATACAGTAAAACGTTCATGTGTCATTTTTCGATGGGTGGTTTTCAGGTATAATAATAATGTCAGAACGGTGGCAAATCTTCAGCGTCAGCTAGGAACATACCAGTAAAAGCTAGTGAGCCGGCCTTGACCGCAGAACAACAATGGAAGTAAAGACGTCTCATAGCTCACTGTGGGAACTACTCTTGACTAATTTAGGACGAGTTAACTAACTTATGCGATTCTACGCACTTCGTAATAAATTCTTTGTAATGCTATGCGGTTGTGTTGTGATTCTTGCAAAAAGGGTAACTGTAACTTGACAAAAATTGACAACAAGATAAAAAATATTCTTGATTTGATATGGTACTTTTTACCTCCGATTAAGAACTACGAACAAAAATTAAAAACATCGCAGAGCTCATTCACAAAGGTCTATTCACCTAGTGGTCTTAAAACGAACCATTTGAATATTTTAATATTCAAATTCAAAGTATGAACATCTATGTCAAGTAGAAGTACTCTATGTCGCGTAAGTACTCACAACAGTACGTCAGGTTATACAGTTAAACTGCGAAAACAGCTTTTATTATACAAGGCATAAAGACGTTCTCAAGTTCAACATGTATAGTCTGAGGTACCCTCGTGTGTACATTCAATTCGGGTACACCGAGCACTGATCAAACATTTCGCGTCATCATTCATCTTAAATTCAAGTACCGCAAACAACATACAAAAAACAACATTTACATCGCAAACATAAGACGTACCACGAGGAAATAAACACGGTGCAATGTTTGTGGGGTCAATCTCGTGAACACAATACTCGATAACAGTAACCTGACATTTGGTTTGAGTAATTTGTTGGCATATTTCTGTTCAAGTACCGGTATAGAGTTATTACTCTACGGAGTCGGTTTGGTCTAAAAACACAAGAGTAGCGGATATAAGTGGGTCAATGTTGCTTGTATTGTTAGTGAGACAGTCATCACAGTTTAACGAGATCTTTTAATATTAATTTGTCATGTTTTACCGTGAATCTTTAAGAATCTTCAAAAACATTGTTTGATGTAGGCATTTAATTTTGTTACATAATTTTTCGGTGGACGTCTCTTTGCATTGAGTTTTCTGTCTTCCTTTTTATTCGTATTTTAATAATGTAAAAAATAGTCCATAATTACGAAGAAAACACTATATTATACGTAAGATAAATATGTCGATAAACTGTCGTAAATGGCCAGCCTGTCGATTCTGTAACCAAACTCTAACTTCACTTCGAATCTCACTTCACTGCGCGTGAATTTTAAATCATAAATGAGATAATAATAGGCTGTTTTTCTAATCACAAAAGACTTTAGATAGCTACGTAAAACCTTTTGCAATCGATAAATCGCGGAGTGAAATGAGGTTCGAAGTGAGATGCGAGTTTGGTTACAAAATCGCTCCCCTTCTCTATTAATATGTGTATATCCGCAACAAAATTATCTTTTGAGAAATGACATGAGAACTTTTTTCTAGTTTCAAACATCGATAAACCAATTTGTGGGTTGTGGTTTTCACGACTAGTGACTTCATAAATTCTCAGTTGGAATCGAATCGATCAAAGATCGTATAGTGATTATTTGTGATTTAGCGTTGAACCAAACAGTTATGTACTCAATTCTAACAATATTCACCTTTTATTCTTTATTCTTATTGTGAGTCACAAGTCACTTGCATGCTTCAGCGATCATTGACATTGATCGTCGCACTTTTTATATTTATTTAGGGTTCCTCAGAGATGATAATTACATGTAATTGGAAGAATTCAATATTCCTTTCCGGGATTGCTTAGAGTTTACATATTTTATTAATGTGGAATTTGCTGCTACTACATAACATTAACTTTCAAATGTTCGCTAATTCTATGTAATATTTTATAAGTTTTGTTCTCTTAAAGAGGTTTCTAATAAAACAAATTATAGTTACATAACGTGTTTATTTTTCATACCATTCCATAATCCAAAATTATAAAACTTTGATCAACAATCTAGAGTGGCTACATACTTAAATGCTTTTAGAGATAAAAGCGATGTGGTAACCATTCATTCATCACCAACCATTTTAAAAACTGATATCAGGACAAATATTGGTATCCACTACTAAATAGCTCTTCTACAAAAAGAAAATTATTAATTCACTTATTAATCGACTAACAGTTAAGTAGCTAGTGGATATACGGATCCATTGCACGAAAACAACCTACACTTGGCCAGTTTATTGATGCCAACAAACATGCTTGAACTTTTTGCCTAGTGACCTTCTTGGGATTTCAATATTGATAATTTGCAATGCTACGGAACAGTTATTTATTTTTTATTTTTTCAAAGTCATTATCAACGTTACATATGCACAAAATGACGATTCAGTATTTTTAGAGTACAATCACACTAAATTTCTTCATATCTCTTCCAAGATATCTGTTTGTGAAGATGTTCGATTTTAATTTTTTTTATGGTTTTATTAGGTTTCTGTTTATTTTTTCAAAGTCATATGCCAACAAAAGCTTTCCAGAGCTTAGTTAGTATTCTTTGGCTTTGTAGATCCGATGGAATGGGTAGTGGCCATTAGTTTGCTCGTAAAAGCTAGTTTGCCGTGTGTTATGTGCGTAAGTAAGCAATTTCTCACGTTTGCCGTAGACCTTATGCTTCCATACGGAAACTAAACAACACTTTCGAAAAGCCTGTGTTGAGGTACTCGTAACTATCTAGATCTAGTCGCTTACGACCTTTTGTAAAGTTTCAGTAAGTAATTTGAAATATCTTCTTGTGGTTTCTATCTCTATATAGAGCGTCTTATCAATTTAAATAATGAAATTGAACCATTGGAGCGATTCTGTAATGAAACTAGCATTTCACATCGAACCTGACTTCACTTCGCGTGAATTTGTTATTAGAAATTAGCAGAATATAAGCTACTTTTCCGATTGCAAAAGGTTTTAGGTAGCTAGATATCTAAAATCTTTTGTGATTAAAAACAGCCTATCATTATCTCATTAATGATTTAAAATTCCCGCGCAGTGAAGTGAGATTCGAAGTGAGGTTCGAGTTTAGTTACAGAATCGACAGACTGGAGAACCTAAATAATTATAAAAGAAACTACTCCGTCGACATTTCTTTGTAAGAATATTGTTTTTGTGACCATTGTAAGTGTTAATAAACTTTACAATAAACCCTTACAAAGTGACGTATTAACTTTGTGGTTACAAGAATATTTTGAAGATAAATCTTTGGCAGAAGGGACTTTTCCTTAGTCATTCTCAGAATGTAAACAAATAAAAAACAAGGAAAATATGTTTTTATAAGCTATTCCTTTTTGTATATTAGTCACTTTTATACAGGATGTAAGAGGAACACTTCCGATAAAAGGCAGAAGGTAGAGTTGCTATACATATAAAACCAAAACCGTTACGTTGTCATTATTTTGTATTTACCTAAAACTCTTTGGTTAAGCTTAAGAATTCTCATCATCATGATCAGGATTGTCATTCTAGGCTCCCTAGGCATACCTTTCAACAATTTTAGCAAAACTAAAGCAAGTATATCTGTAAATGAAAACGAAACGGTAACCATTTATTATTTTACCATCTTTGGTTTTATTATTAAATTGAGATTTTTCTCATTCACAATGCTATTTTTATATTAAGATAAATAATACATTAGAATAAATACTAGAAAAATTCGACGCACCCGTAGCACCTCAGACATGACTCGAACCCCCCTTGAATTCCAGCCCAATGCACTGACCAATTATGCTACCGAGTCGCTAGTGGGAGCGGCGAAATTTTCTAGTACTTTTTACTTCTTCGCTTTGGTTATTTGTCGAAAATTAGCGCGAATAAGCCCCTTGTTTTGAAGTCTAGTTGCGGTTTATCTATACGGATGAGCAGAATATAAACAATATAATATATAACGCTTTTACCGGTCGCATAAGTTGCATCATTGTAGTTCACTTCGAAATATTCTCACGAATGTTAGATAATGAAGAGAGCTCTTCAATGCTAGACTTTTGCAATCGCAGTTTTATCAAGTCTTTTGGCACGTAGAGGTTATATTCTAGGAGGTGTAAAAAGAGTTTGCAAATACTGTGTCATTGACTATCATGATGAAGATATAACAACTTTTTTGACGACCTGAGTGGTGCAGTGGTCAAGTGGGTTCGATTCCAGGCCGGGCAGAAATTGAAATGATGAATTTTGATTTCTGTGACTGGGGGTTACTATGTACAATAAGTATATATTTAATAAGTATATCAGTTTTCTAGTACCAATATTACAACCTTTGCTTAGTTTGGGGCTAGTTGGCGCTGTGTGAAATTGTCCAAGCTAATAAGCTATATATAAACTTTTTTTAGTTGACTGTAGATGAGATGTTAATGAAACATTTCAAGCATGACTAATTGGTGGGATTTTAAATACGTTACCACGGAATGCATAATGGTGACGTGACGCCATCTACCGCCGAGAAGCAAAATGAAATTTTCCATAGATAATTACTTTATCGAGTACTTTTACGCGCGTTTTTTTTCTCGACAGATGTTCGTGTTAAGGGAACAGAATAGATTTAATGCACTTGATACTTGCAGTGTTATTAATTTAGAGAATCCCGATGAACAATAATTATAATAGTTAAACTTTACGTATTGAAATAGAAATAGAAAATACTCTTTGACTAACATTGTAAACTTATTACTTCTCGCGTTGATGTCTTTTACTCTAAAATTGTTATATTCATTTGTAAAATGTTTTGTTTAACATTTACATCTCCTTTGCTTAAATATTTTCTGCGAAAATTGTTGTTGAGTAAATAAGTGAATCAGTAAATGCGACGAATTAAATCCTCATTTTTCATTCAAATTAACATAATACTCGTTGCAACATTGATAATTACAATTAACTGCAAATTTTGCAAGGAATTGTCACGACGACGCAGCAACAAAAGCGCTTTAATGACTTTTAAAAGTCAATAGCACAAAGATGGTTATTTAAACAGTTTGCGAGACAAAAAGAAATGAGGTTAATGTTTACCCAAAAACGTTTGTTTATTTAGTACGTTAATTTATATTTAATAACTAGTTTATACAGGGTTCTTATCCAACGCGATGCAATGCAATTTCTGTGCTTAATACACTTGAATGAATTGAAGTCTAAATTAAGAAGCAATAAAGGAAGCTAGTTAGAAATTTCGTATCCCTACTGTCAATTTAGGATCCTATAATACTAAATACGATTACATTTGAACGGATTCAATAAGTAACTTATTCATTAATTACGTTACTGAATTCAGCCTAATGTAATAAGGAATTTTGACTGTTTTGGTTTATGTCACATCACACATAGGATTGCAGAAAACAGTTGACCGTTGAAAAGAAGTGCGTCACAAGCACATGGCACACAGCTATTCATATGTCTCTTGGACTCAAACAAGCATGGTTTTCGAATGCCATCTCACTTTACACCAATTCTGGTACAAGCAATTTCTCTCTAGATTTCCATAAAATACGCATTGAGAACATACATTCGGGTTCGGCATTATTTTTGCTAACTTTAATTTATTGTTAATTAACTACATAATCAATCAGGAGTTTAGCCACAGTGTAAATGAATGGCTTTAACTTTATTCTCCATAGATTTGCGTAAACATGGTCGTTGTTGCGAATGTCTCGGAAGGTCCATGACGACGTCCTCATTATACCGCGAAGTGTCTCAAGTAACGACGAAGATTAGTTAAGCTAAATATAACAACTTTCACGCCCGTCGCGACTAATTTGGCGTACCACTGCTAGATAGATCATTAGAAAACATATAGGTACCTATAAATGTTGTAAGTAAAGAGTTTTTTATACTACCTGCTCGTCAATGGCATATTATGTGACATGCAAACCTTTCCTAAGGTAAGTCATTTTTCCCATGGGGAATAAAGTTATTTGAATTTGGAATGCAACCCTTGTAGTCGTGCTTGATCGATGTTGGTTTCAAAAAAGTTTAGGTGCAATGAGATCTTATTCTGAGTTAGGCTGTATGTTATCATGAAAACTTTTTACGAAATTCATTTTCACCCGCGCACCAAGAAGGATTTATTTGAATGTCGATCTGACCACTACAGAATAGACGACAAAAACATAAACTCTAACCCAACTATAAATGTACCAAAGAATGTAACTTTGTCGTTGCACAATTGGTGTAATGTTTCTAACATAACTTTTAATTTTCAATAAATATTCTTAATTTTTCATATTTTATTATTCTAACTTTAAATAATTACTTAAGTACTTTCTTTATAACAGTCATTGGTTTCAATTGCCTCGCAGAAAGTATAAAAAGTAGAGTATGCATCGCGGGCTTAAATGTGTATTTGTCATGGGCGATCTTGAACACCTCGTACTCAGGATTCTAGCCTTAACTCCCTCGCTCCGCTCGGGAGTTAACCATAGAATCCCTTGTACTCGGGGTTCAATAATAGCGCCCGGGACACAATACACTACTTTAAGCCCTTATTGCATAATCTACTATTATTTGTAGTGTCAATTATGAGAGCTTACAGCTCAGCGGCGACAGCTCGCGCCAAGTGTAAACGACTTTAACGACCTTACTACAAAAGATTATAAAACACTGTTCAACAAGTGTTTAACTTAAACACTGTTTAAATGTGATGCTGTCACTTTTTTGACAATATGATTTGAAAGAGACGGCGTCACATTTAAACAGTGTCTAAATTAAACAGTATTTTAAAATATTTTGTGGTAAAGCGCAGTAAGCGCTCCGGTAACGATCAATTGCGATTGTCAATTTTTCCGTCAATGCCATTGTTAGAGCAATTGACAAAAGCTTCAATTGTACATGTAAACGATCAATTTTCGCGTCAATGAGCGTCAATTACGTAAAAGTTGACAATCGCAAATGATCGTTACTAGAGCGCTTTAGGCTATTAGGCGACTTAGAGCGACAGTCGTAGCGCGTCCTCTTCTAAAGTTTTGATCAAAAACTGAACTAAGTATTCCACTAAACTCAAAACTTTGAATGAAATTATCCAGACATGTAAATATTAACTTTAATTTTGGTGAACAATAACTCATTTGTTATTCAATTAGTTTAAAAAAAATATGTGTTGAGTATTGTTCTTTAATGCGTTTTCCGTTGTTACAAAGACGGTTTAGTGTCGTAAGTTTATATGCCCTAGTTCTAAATCGTCATGCAAAACGACTTAGAAAAATACCAAATCAGCTGACATGTAAATTACATGTTGAGGAGAAAAGAATCGGAGCGAAACCTGCCCTCTTACTATTCCGTGTATGCGTTAACAGCATGACACTTTTTTTTTAAATACGTAAACTGTTTTGTTCCATTATATATATAGTGTATAAGTTTTGTGAAATCCTTTCGTGCCTTAGTTTTTGAAGGTGTATTGTCTATATAATCCCTATATTTTTTTTTTTACTATATGACAACATCACATACATCTATCCACAAGTGATAGTGCTTGGCCTTCACCTCATCAGATGCTAAGTGACGATAAGGCTGAAAGTGTAAGTGCACTACACCCGAAATCCTCACCACTGAGTAACTGGCTACCTTACCTCTAACTGCCGGAACACAACAATTTTATTGTTATATATTTTATGTTTTTTTAATCTTGTGTTTAATTCATTAACGCCCGAGCGGACGAATGCGGCTGGACGACAATAGAATATCTATTGTGTCTAATTTTTCGGGCCTTGAAGAGTTAATATTATTTTCATCTTGTATAAATCCTCAATTTGCCTCAATCTGTAATTGAAACCATCGTGAACCTCGAGTTTTAGAGGTATTCCCTTTTAGTGTATTGTTTTAAATGAAATCGATTTTCTTTTCATCTAACATCCAATATTCATGTAACAAAAAAAAATTGTCATACAAATTTGACACAATTACCTACTTATCTGTGCCAATGAACCATTCTATATTGTAAACAGAACACGCTCGTGCGATAAGAAGATCATTTCTCACGTACAACACGACCTTTGACTAATCTAATAGGCACCTTAATTGGAAGACAAGTAATTATACATTGCAACGTTTTAATTAAATTAAGTATACAATTAACTCGTGCACTACTAAATAAGGCTCCAGTTAAATACTGGCCAAATTACTAGACATAAGACTAACAACATCAAACTAGAACATAATGAATTACTTATAAAGGTTGTTCTTAATTAGTTGTTAATTAAATCTTCAGATTAACAGTCCGATAAAATGAAAACAACTACTTTAGATGAGTTTTAATAACTCGGTAATAAATATGGTACCTATCGCTTAAAAAGATTTTTATCTACAATCATATTGTAAAGTTCGAATTATAAACTTCAAAACAAGTTTATATTGACATACTTTATACACGCAATACCGAAATTGAATAAAAATATAATATTATGATTCAAATGAGCAGAGCTCACGAGTTTCATACGACGTTTTTCAATATATTTGCGAGAAAAAACAAAATAATTTGCCACACAGCGACAAATAAAATAAAAAGAAAATATGAAAATTATGGGAAAAGGCGCGCAAGTTTTTTTTTCACGCGCCTAATGTAAGAATATTTTGCGAACAAAGGAGTACAGCCTACTTCAAAAGTATAATTTTATGTGATAAAATACAAATATATTTTAATATTTTATAACAAATTATTGTGAATTATTAATGACTTGATTATAATGAATGTTTGTTTGACTTAATTAAGAACGTACACATTTATTTACTCCAAAAATGTATATGGATTTTTAGCCTCTTTGTTGTTACTACAAAAAATTACAGGATAGGATAAATTGAGAATGCCCTGTTTACTCGCATATAACTTGCTGTAAGGTACTAACTTAACTTTGTAGGGATAATTCTGTTACACAGTAGTGTGTAATGTTATTACGCACGAGTGTGTTATAGCTAGACTTATGGCCCTAAAGGCGATGTGATAAGGCTCACTTAACGAGCAAGTGTGTTAAAAGATTATACTTGTTTGATAATAAAAATTTTTTTTTTATTTATGGACATGACTCATAATCAAGGTATGACCAACAAAGTCTCTCTCGTTTTTTTAACATTGATCTATTATATAGTTGGTTCAATCTCAATAATACGAGAGTAGATAAAATAGTGTACGAAACTGCACATTACTATAGGTATTTAAACACTAGTGTGATACTATTAAAAATACCCCTCATTATGCAACAGTTTCACTAACTACTATTATCTTATAAAAAAGCTTTTATTTATTTTAACACGGTAATTCGATAATGAAGTGTTTCAAGGGAAACAATAATATGCAGTGTCGTACATACCAATAGAATTATTTACAATTAGATTGTAAGGGGACTATTACATTCGACTTGACGAAAGGTTTTTTAAAAGCGATTAAGATCTTCATATAATAGATTTAAAGTAGGTTACAAAATATCGTAATAGCAAGTAATGGCCGTAGGAAACAAAAGAAAGAGTCCATCTATAGAAATTTGTGTTTTTCGGAAACAAATGACAATTGGGCGAGACGAAGCGAATTTCGAGCGGAAGTATTTAAACAAAAGCGAATGAATATTGCTTGGAGCATGCGAGAAGTAGGAAGAAAGATCGCCGGTTACGCGTTTGTGAGAAAATGCAATTACAAAAATTATGTAAGCCAATGAAGGAGATGGCGTTTTGATTCCGGCAAGATAGCAATCGGTGAATTGTCGTTTTTCAGCAAAAGTATTTAGATTATAATCTCTAAAGTAGGTATTGCTTACCGGTGCATTATTTGTCTGAGTTGGCTGTGTGTTGAGGATAAATTGTAGCCATTTCTTTTATCCACCCCTAGCTACGTACATAGTTGGTGAATTTATTTCAGTAAAATAAAATTAAAACTATGTTTTAGATTTACATTTAAAAATAAATAAAATATATACGCATTGGTATTATTAATTCTAACGCAGGCAAAATAATGTATTTGTCTTGTTACCTACATTGGCTTGTCGGCAGTCATTATTTATGTCTTATTACACCAAATAATTGATTAAAATCCCTCCTCATAACTTGCTTCCTAGTTTTTCCTAATTGAATTTGAATATAAGATTTGTGGTAAGATGATATCGTGCGATAAAGCTATAAGCGAGCATGTTTTGACAGTATTATTGATGGATAACTTGTCGGCAAGTATTTTGTATATACATGGTCGGTCATATATCAAGTCATTCATTACTCAACACGATGACAATCTGTGCTGACAACTAGTTGCCACTTCTATTAAATATAAATCTCCTTAAAAGTGTAAACAGTATTGCGTGTAGTCATTTGCAGAATGTAAATAAGAAATTTCCTCATATGTTGGCATAAGTATTCCGTTCTCGGCTTAACGATTGATGAGCAAACTACGTGATATGGGGCGAGTAGGCTTGATTTCCCGGTGCGCCGGCGACTTAAGAGGAAACACCACGGTTAAGAGAATTGAAAAATTCCCATAAAAAGTTGACAAAATTAACGTTTGGTAGTCCCCTGTTTCCTCCTCCAAAACTAGACCGTATTAAATATTTTTTTCATCATAATTTAAAGGAATGAATTGATTGTGTTCCTTTTTTTCTTTTTTTTCATAATACAATTATTAAAAGAGATATAATCTCCAAAAAACAAAAAAAATGCCATTGTTTAGACATCCAGCAATCAAATTCGACGAGATTATACTCGTATAAAAAGCAAAACATAGGAACACAGCCAAATCCTTTCTTTATTTTTTATGTAAAAAGTATTTAAATTGGTCTAGTTTTGGAGGAGGAAACAGGGGACTACGAAACGTTGATTTTGTCAACTTTCTATAGGATTTTTTTAATTCTCTCGACCGTGGTGTTTCCTCTTAAGTTGAGCGAACGAGCAAACGAGTAATCGAGACATGTGTCGATCGATGCGTGATTACGTAACGCGCGTCGTCGCGTCCATTCCGAGTTTCACTTTCGCGTGAGTTATAGTTTCAACGAGATCGGGTTAGCGATGCTTTTGTTTATAAATAATTATATGTAAAGTTAAACATGCAAAAAGTTGCAAGTTGTTATCATTACCTATGTTAAACCCACAGCTACAAGTTAATGGAGATATATTTTTTAAACTACTGTTGATAAAAGTAATTACCGAATGTCGTTAGTTATAATAGTACTTGTTATTATCTGTTTTAAGATTCTATTATTTTCGTCGATTTAATTGATCGGTTCTTTGGATGAGTTTAATATATTTTATATAATTTAATTGAATAAAATTGTCTCAGTTATTCAGTAAATCAGCAAAAATAAAAAAAAATATTAAAAACACGACTGCCCTGCCCAAAACGAACTGAAAAGTTAAATTACAAGTGTCATTGCAGCCGAGGGTCCGTTATGTGGAACAATTTTTAATCAAAGATACTGAAATGACACTTGTTATTTAACATTTTAGATAATTTTTGGCAGGGCAGTCGTGTTTTTAATATTGTTCTAATTTATTTATTTTTATTTCACACATTTTAGTGAGAATTTATATAGTTTTGGAATGTGCTCATCAAGCCTTACATTTTAAGACCATATTTTAAAAATGGAAGAAAAATATTGTAGGACCAAAGGAATATTCAGAATTGATGCTGTGCCCCATTCAGAGGAAACGAGTTTTTAACGACAAGACAATAAAGTCCATTCTCTTAAACCATTCATGCAGTAATGTCGGATTCAACAATTAAATAACATTACACAAACAACACATCTTCGTTACGTGTCAACAAATTCATGCGTTGCATTGTTTTAATTACAAGAACGATACATTTGGTCAACCTTGACCAATATTGGTAAATGCCAAATCGAGTGTTTGATCCAGTACGCCAACTTGGTGGATGAAAGCAAGCGGTGATTGACACGAAGCCATTTTAAATGCCATCGGTACAAGGTTACCATCTATTGTCCATATTATAATTGCAAGATGTCAGTAGAGTGCAACAAATGTCAGAGTTTGTGCGATGAATATATGATTGATTGGTGTAGAATGATAAATGGGAGTAACTGGCTATGGTATTCAGTCACTGTGGCAAATGTCATGCAAATTGTTTGGTTTGTATAGACGGACACTAATTTGTTATTTGAGCTTGCGAATAATTTATTGTTAGTTCCTTAAGTATCTATTTAGTGAAATAAGAGAGTGATGCGACAGAAATTTATAAAGCGATTTAATAAATTTACGATCGGTGGCTTAACATTTATCACCAATGCTTACATGCATATAAAATAAACGACGTCGTAATATGATAATTGGGTTATTTTTACATGTAAATTTCTCTTTATTGCCTTTCAAGCAATTAATTGCAAAAGAACAGTCTTATTTGGAGCATCATACGTGTATAACATTTCTATAAAAGGCAATGATATGCATGAGGATATTAAGAAGGAAGTTGGAAGAGTTAAGGATATCGTGAATAAGACGATGTTTATGAAAGTCTCGGTATACTTAACCTCCTTACGGAAAACTTAATGGATTCTTAAATATATTTTTAATAGTATTACAAAACGTTGATTAAGAAAATTATTCCAATTTACTTACCAAATCTGGATATTAGTACCTAAATGTAGTTACTAACATTCAGCTATACGTTACAGTAACGCATTACAGATTTAAATGGTACAATGGACAATGACATACTAAATAATATAACTTGACCATCAGCCATTTTTGATGTCCCCAATGCTGGGTCACAGGCCTTACTTATGGATGGATAAGGAGGATGGGTCATATCTCACCACGCGGGCCCAATGCGGATTGGTGCTAGCAACTGCAAATGCAGCCGGGAGCAAAGGCTTAACGTGCCTTCCGAAGCACGGAGGAGCTCGAGATAATAAATTTTTGGTCACCCATCCCATGACCGATCTTTGCGAAAGTTGCTTAACCTCTTCAATTGTTGGGCCAGGCGCTAAACCACTGCGCCATCGAGCTCCTCCCTAAATACTAAATAATACACCAAGATACGTTTCAGACGGGGATCATTTTGACAATGATGCTGATGAAGTTACAGACTAACAGAAATGAGAGGTGAGTTAAAACCAAGTGAATTATTAATAGTGAAAGGCTATCGTCATCAAAGTACAAACATCCAGTCCAATTACTAAATCAAACTTAACAGATGTTGCAATAGATTGAAGAATCATCGATCATGATAAAATCAACTGGTTTAGCGCCTCTTTGTTCTCAAATAAGCAATCAACACTCAATTAGATAATTCTTTACGCAATCTTGATTAATATGGAGCAGATGTAAAATTAATGTCTGAAGATAACGTTAACGAAAATTAGTTGACAGAAAACAAATTGCCCGCAGCGATGATTGTTAGGAAAGGAATACGATTGATCGCAGAGCTTGTCGGTTAGGAACTTGCGCACCCAATAATATGACAGCTTCCAATTAGTTCATGACTTAGATCGATATCTTGTGAGAGTTGAGAGTCGCTAATAGATTGTGTTAGATATGTAATGGGATATCAAGCTATAATTATAAGTTCAGTAAAAAAAAAAAACGGTAAAACCACAGAATTTTCTCTGGTGATTTTGTAGGTTTTGTGGAAGTTGTGTGATTTCGCGATAATTCGTAGAAGATCGTGATAAGCACCCACTACGAATGTCCAAGCAATTTTGAATTGCTCCAGCTAGTGTGATATGTGTTTGTATTGCCTTAAAGCAAGAAGAATGTGAAGTGTTAAGTTATTAACATTTTACGATTAATGTGAAATAGTGGAATAGTGGACCAGGGGCCCTACCGGCTAACTTTTCGAACTTTGGTGGGTCTGCCGAGCTTCAACTTAAAACAGATAAATCGAAGTAAGGAGTTTCGCATTGTACTATTCGCCGAAGTTATTTAGAAGATATCGATGTTCGTGTGACATCATGCATTGGGGTTCAGCATTTTGGCCCGATTGGAGCTCGATTTATCTGTTTTAATTTAAAGCCCGGCAGACTTTCCGAAGTTCGATGCGTTAGCCGGTACGGCCCCAGTATAAATTTCATGCAAATCTGGTTGTCAGTTCAAGTCCAACCCAAATGCATAAATTGGACTGTACGAGCGAATACGATCTAACACGCATCTTGATTTACATATTGACGTTCTAATGACATAATAATGATATATTATGGTTGAATATGTGAAAAAAGTTAGCTGGTGGGTGAAGGTCACTAAGTTAATGACTTCACGCTCAATAAGTTGTACTAAGTGTACAACATTGTCAGAATAATATTAAAACTTGATGTAAGTAGTAAAATGTTCCGTAAAATAAACATAGGGAAGTCAAGTATATTAAGATAGAATTAAATGTACCTGTGTTTGAAATTACATTGGGAAATTAAGATGTTTTAAGTTAGTTATGGCTACTAATAAGTTATATATTAGATTTACTATATGCCTTTGTAAGATGTAAAGTTATTTTATGACCACTTGACGAGTTAGTAGCTCTTATAAAGAAGATACCGAGTAATTATTGTGGTTTAGCAAAACGAAAAAGATTTTGAAAAAATAAGAAAGAATAAAATCATTTTTAAATTTAAATACCACCTTAATGATGATAAATGTTTGGAAGTTTGTTAGCATCTTGATTGAATGAAAATGATTAATTAGGTACCCAAAAATAACAATTCGTCCTTTATTTGAAATGCGTCGTCTTTTGTTTGGAAAATATTTGATGCTTTTTGGTTTTGTTTTATTGTTTTCTTTATCGGATTTAATGAAAAGATATTTGCTTGGAGTGGTCTATAGGTAGGTTGTTATTCTAACTCAATGTTTGAGGTTGAAATATCGTAAGAGGCTAATGTTTTTGTCATAATAAAAACGGTACGTTAAAGTTATAGGTATACGTGCTATATGTTAGTAATTATTATTATAATGACAGTCCTTTAGTTACTCTGTCTGTAAAATAAGACGATGTAAAAATAGTAAAGCAATAGCAATATTTTTTGCTGGTTATTTATTTTCAGTTTCTGATAGATACTTAGGTAGTTATTAATTTTGCTACACAGCCGACAGAGCAGAGACGATCACACCATACATTTATTTACTATTATTTCTTAGAGCAACTATTTATGTGACTTGAATTATATGCCTGATTCAAAGTGTGAACTTTCACTGCGCGAACGTAACATACAAATGCATAAATCGTATTCGTTGCAAGAGTGTATTGCGTGGTTCGTAAAGGGGCGTTGCCACTGCGGTACTCCCGCTATTGTCTGCACATTCAAATCGATTTGCAGTAAGAGTCTGTATAATTTAGAAGTAGGTATGTGTTTTTCATCGAGCTTGTAATTAAAACAATTTGTTTCAATTTTACCGCTATTATTAGGGCACTATTTAACAATCGTGACAATCTGTCACCTATCGTGACAATTATATATCCATTGCGCCAACCAATTTGAAAATAGAACAAATTACTCATAGCTACACCGCAATGTAAACCAAATTTTCATGACAACTGCCAAATTGTCACGTTATTAAATAGGGCCTAGAAAGTCAGCTGTCAAACAATATATTAGATTCCTGCCTAGGTTTAGAAATTTGCCAGAAATATAACACGCAAAATTCATGCTTCAAAAAGACCGCAAACATTTCCGACTACATATTTAATAAAATGACTATGAACCATTGTAGAAAAAAAAATGATTTTCTGACACTGAGTATCTTCAAATAATTATGATGAAAATGAAGTTTTTAGAATTTATTTTACTTTCAAATGAGATACTCGTATGTCCAAGTTAATTTTTAAACAAGCTAGACATTACGGATGAATTTAGAAATTATGGATGAATAATGGAGATATATGTTGAGCGGGAGATCTTAAGCAAATATCATATTATTTATCTTATCAACAGTTCCAGATCTAACGTAAATACAAAATGCTTGTTTAGCAATTTTCAAATACCTAAGTAACAACTATTATAAACTCAACAGCAGTGTTTCGAAACTACTGGTTTGCAACTAGTTTAGTTCGGGTGTAGGTATTGGTATTACTAATTTGCCTACGACGCGGTGACAGCTAACAAAGAACTTATGTGCAAATGTGCATGAGAAACTGTAAAATTATATCAAGGGTGTGAGTATTAAGTGCTGTGAAAACGTTTTACATATTGAGAATACCTAACCCCTGACAAGAAATAACGAAATATTAAAATTGGTATCTAACGTACTTTACGAGACACTGCTCTGTTTAATTAAGCTTAAATTGATAACGCTATTTTTGAAGTCTTTTCAAATCAAATTCGGGGATTCCTAATGCCTATATTTTGATTAATTAGAGAATTTAGAATATGCAATATTTATTTTTAATAATATGAGAGCTCTTTCACCAATTATAACTTTAATAAAATGTTATTCATACAGGTAAGCGTAAGTCTGCTTTACCTGACTATTCAAGTCAAGTAAAGCAGACACAAAGTACTGGTCAATTAGTTCATACAATCGGTTGTTCTATATTTTACGACAAAGAGGTGTATCGTTTAAGTCAGACTTTCGTATGTTTTACGACAACGTGCATGATACAAATCCTATATTAAGTGAGCCGTGTTGGTGGTATAATTATTTAACGTAACGCCTTGCAATCTACGGTAACTTTATTGTGACGAGAGAGTTATAATAACAGAAGTTGCTTAGTTTGAAAGCCCATTGACAGCTCATAAATAGGACAATTAGTCAACGGCACCACATTGTTGGCTATTACTTTATTTCGCTCTCTATCTTATTGTTGTTGTGTTTAATCTGCGGGTAGCTGAGGCCTTTACTGATTTTAGCATTGGCTTTAGAAAGGACGTAGAAGGGTCTTTCCGATTCCAGTTTCAGTTACCTAATTTTAATATCGTGAGTACCTATTAGTTATTTATTATTTAATCACATCGGACTTGGAAAAGGTCTTATACTAGACCTAATATAAATCATTATACAAAAATTCAATACAAAATAGGTACTTATATAAATATGAACTCCCATTTAGTAAGCTTGATGATAAATGAAACAATAACAACAAAATAGCATGTGTTTAACATTTTAATAATTTCAAAGCAATAACCTTATTTTGTCCAAAACAAGCGCTTGGTTTTTTTAAATTTTCCCGTGTTTATTACTGTTACCGTTAACATTCTAGGTGTTATTATTTACATTAGTAAGCCCATCTATGCAGGAACCTAATTTTGTCGAAGGTCGTGGATTGTTTTGCCAAAGTAGGGACAATTGAATGGCTCGTAATAACAGAGCGTTTTTGATTATTACACTAGTGTCGGCGTAATGAACGTTTGTCAAATCATAGTTATTGTGGTGGGATTTCGTCCTACGGTCACGACTCGGAGCAAAATAAGAAGTGTTGGGTGTCGAAATAAAGTTACAACTGTCATAATTTTGTGTAATGGCATTTTAGCAATAGCGCCATGAAGCTTGCAAAGTTGCGAAGCTTAGGAGGGGTCGGAAACCAGCTGGCTTTTAAAGAAGTGCACTTTATCTTTTAAATCCTTTTTCATAAGAGCAACAGAACAGACATCGCATAGTCATGAAAGGAAAATGTCATATAAAATCTCCTTTTATACAATTGCGACAGAATAAAACTTTTTTTTAGATATACTTCTTATTGTCTATACCTACGGCAGTATAAGTAACTAATTTATCGATTAAGAATGCCATTATAGCTTATGATTTTGCTTACAATTTAACTTTAATTTACGTGGTTTGTTTGAAGGGCTTATAAATCGTTAAATTATAAATCGATTATAATTAAACTCACAATATCGATTTCATTTAGGTTTTGAAGTCGATCTCAAGTGCACGATACAACCTCAATTTTGCAAGCTCCACGATAGGGATGCCACCCGTACTTTAAAATAAAGTATATACTTTATTTCGGGGTAATTGTACTCTATACTTTATGAGGAAAATAAAGTACGTGAAAATACTTTATTTCACATGGCTTGTCATTTCTCTAGGATAAATTGCCAAAAGTAATAAAAAGTATGTTTTTAAGGTAAAAAAAAATACTTTTTTCCAAACAATGAAATTTTTTTTCTACCTTTAGCAACCGATGTACTTTATTAGTAAAAAAAAAGGTGGCAACCCTACTCCACGACCACGAGAGCTTGCCAAACCAATGCATCAAATCGTGAACATGCATACAATTGCATGCACCTTAGCCCTTAGGTGTTGCACATAATAAACGGATACCTTACAGCGGCTTCGTTTAAAATTAATATGCGAAAAGGCTATAAGAAATTGTTATTAGATGCTGATGAGGACTTTTTATTAAGGACGGGAAACAATCCATCTTATCTAATCCTATCAGAAATATAAAACTTACTTTTTCAAATTAGTTTGTTGGTATCGTCATTCGTAGGTACACATATATCCAGATTCTGACAAACCCAATTTTGTTACTGAATCCCAGTGATGTCTTTACTGAAATCGAAATCTGAAACGTCCAATGACGACGAGCTGTTCAAAATTAAAATTGTGTCACAGCCAACCTTCGCGGCGCATCAACTGTTTCTCTCGGTCGCTCGCAATAGACTAAAGGAGTTGCGGTGCATGCACCGTAACTTAATGAGCAATATTTCGGTACTGTACAGCCTGTCTAGTATAGTATACACGTAGAAGTCTTTGGAAACGTCTAATATAAATAGTGTCACCTGACTTGGTCTTTTTTTGTCCCCAAAATTGGCAAGTGAAAAATATTGTTATACTTCACTATTATTGTTAGAGAATTTAGAGAACTGTTGCGAAAATCTATGCTTGATTGGACATTGATATGTTGCTGGCTTATTCAGGTCACTGCCATTGTCAATATTCTGGCTGGCGAGTGCATGTTGCAACCCACTGCATTGTGGTTGCGTTGTGAATTCCTTTCGTCCAAACACAAAAGCGTCACAGTATATTATTATCGTATCTCAAAGATTTTCTACACCTACATATAGGGATATACATACAGTGGTCCAGATACCCTATCATGTTAAGAAATTAAATTACGTCTTAGAACAGTCATATATAACACAGTAATGTATGTACCTATCAAATACTTTACTTTTTGTTGCAGACTTTCAGAGAATTCTTCAATATTTATGCCACGAAGCACCACGCCACGCACTAACTAAGCGCCTAGCGCCTAGTGGTTTAGGACACGTACGCATTGCTTAGCGCCTAGTGGCTTACACCTAGTTACTTGCTAGGATACATGATGGCTGCACTGGAAGGTGGGTTACGTGTTGGTTCGCTAGGAGCCTTGGTTATTTGCTTGTTGACACACACATTAAAATGCCCCGCGCCTACGATACACGCTAGGTGACTAGCGAGGCGCCAAGCAAGCATTGCGGCTGGTTGCGAACATTCGTGAACGATTTTTTTTACTTCGCTACACGTTAGGTGACTTGATAGGCTCTAGGCGCTAAGCAACCCGCCTGGCAGTGCGTAGTGGCCTAGGTAAGTACTAGTATTATGCTATCTGTGATATTACGTTGTGGAAGTAGTGGTAGGGGTTTATAAATTCTAATTTAATGACATAATGATAGGTGCTTTCTGTTACCGAAAATTATAGCAAAAAACTTCATGTTTAATATAGAATATTTATTTTAAAATAACATTACTAGTTTTTACTATGATTGAGTTTACCAAAAAACTATTTGTTCGGAAACAGTACTTTCGATTTCATTGAGACTTTCACTTGACTTGCCTTGCAGCCAATGACCTCGGGCTTGCTTGGCCCGTTGCCCTTATGGGTGGGACAGAACAATCAGGCGCACGAACGTTCGTGTAATATTGTTTCCGAGCTTACACACGTTTTTATGTCGAGTGCTAGTTCTTGTTGACGGCTTCTTGAAGCTGTGGCAGCCAGAGACTTAAATCTCTGGTGGCAGCGTTCCTGCCTCTCCAGCCAAAGATCCCGATTTCTTATCCTGGCAGGGGAATATATTTGTGTGTGCATAAGCAATTATTCCAGGGTCATGGATGATATATTCTAATGGTATTTATATTTTTATCCATTATTTAATTGCCATAGTACAAGCTTTACTTAGTTTGTGACTAAATTAATCATCAGAATCTTAATTTAGTGTTTTGCTATCAGTTGATTGATTGAGAATATGTATTGTCTTATAAAAACAAATAAACACGATTTTTTACCAACTCGATTATTTGAATTAATAAAAAATGTACGTCCGAAACATCAGCTTTAGCCAAAGAAAATGAGGCATAACTTAAATAAATATAAAATACTCAAACATATTTTTAGGCAGATTTTATATTTAAAGCTAATATGGATTTTATCGATTTTATTAGGAAGTTAATTGTTAATGTCAAATATTTTTCCGCTCGCGCTTTTAAATTGCCCGAATCCAAAGTGTCATATTTCCTTTTGAGTTCATTGACACTAAAACACTTTTAATAGGTAATACAATGACGCCCGAACGATGATCGGAACGCATAATTCATTCTGAATTTACGATATTATTATATTTAAAATATTGAAAATGAACTGATAATGAATTTACCGCTCATTATTAGCCGCACGTGGTATGATATTTTCAAATATCGAATTAAGTAGTTCTTTTTTCAATCTGGTTTCGTTACTTGATTTTAATGTCAATGGTATTGCAGCCAGTACTAGTTTTGTTGCGCATTGCGATGTTTTGAAAACGTTTTATTTCAAAATGTGTCTGTGGCCAAAGCTTCACCAGTTTGGGCTTTAGAATGTGCTTACGTCATTATGTTTGCGATGTTTTATACTCTGCATTTAGGATATTTTTGTTTGAAAGAACGAAAGTTTTGTTTTCTTTGCATTTTGGTGGCAAATAGGTATTTTATCACCTTACAGTTATAAGCGTTTTTTTTAAATTAACTATAAAATGTGGAAACAAAATAAGGATGTAATCTAGTTTTATTTTTTTATTCTGCTGTTTATTGCACTGAGTAAGCGCAACTGTTTTCACGTATGCAACTCATACTTTAGTTTTCATATTATGTCACAAAATAAATATTAGTACTACGTATTATGTGTTATGGTCATTACCACCTTTTTATTTTGTTTATAATTAGTATAATGTTGTGTGGTATAATGGTCGCTATCACTGAATATCACATGAATTAAATTTAATCTGAATAATTCAACGATATGACTTTTTTAATGAAATATGCTTTATTTATTATGAAACTTATGTCATTGTTGTCAACAGGCGATAATAATTATTACACTCATTTTATGCGATTACGCTAAATTATGTCCCAAAAAATTACAAAGTTCTTTATCAAAACAATTGAACAACGATGCATTCCTGTCCGTAATATTGATTACAAGACAAACATTATGCACGAATGAGTAATAAGAATTGCGCCAATCGCAATCGTTATTCGAACTTCGGCCATCAGTAGGTTTGTGATAAGTGTTCTATCGTGACATACGTGATGTATCAAGACTGGTATAATCTCCTGTTTTTAGGTTACGACATTGTAAATAAACACCTGTCTCTTTGTAGTTCTAGTTTAGTTGAAACACCTTTTTTATGTTTTGATTCGTCTATTGCAAAGGCTTATGAAATATTGTACTTTGCGTGGGTGGGTGGGTACCGTGTAATGAGATCCAACCTCTTTAGAAAATTATTTTCGGGATAAATCATGACTTTAATTAAAGCAGTAATATCACCTCATATTATGGAACGCACTGGATTTTTAAATACATTAAGATTGATTGATGATATACCTAATACCTATATAGGTTAGGTACTGCGAGGCCTTAGCCTCATATGCAAACTATTTGGGTTCTGTAACTCTTTGGTTACAGACTAAAAATAAAAAGAATTTCTAATGCGAACGACAGTTTTCTAGCTTTTGTTTAGAAGAAGGGAAGCTAGGCTGTGCCCTTTTGGCTACAAATTGTATTAATGCCTATGCGTAAAACAAATAAGAAAAGTGATATAAAATCTTTTATTTACAACGTCTTCGTCTTTACAACAGTACCTATACTTGGTAGCTGTTGTAACTGTAATCCAGTATGTCTATGAATCTCTTTGCCTTCCTCTCTTCTAACCTATATCGCAGTAGGTCTAACTAACTATACGTCTACTTCGTACTATGACTAGTCATAACGCGACTAGTCCGTCTACGCAAGGTACACCGATCTTAAGTATTTACTTAAATATGATAATATAATAACCATGAATAGGAATTATGAACGTCATTACGTTACGAATATAATTCCTATTCATGCTGGGTACTTACCAAAATATACAGCTTTGAATGCAAAGCTGTATATTTTGTTAAGCTGTATATTTGGTATATTTTGCCAAATCTTTATGATTATAGGAATTTTGTTACCATATTTCGAGATAAGGCAATAGCCTTTTCCTGTCAATTTTATTTGAAATGGCAGCTCGTCTACCTGAGCTTTGGTATGCAACCTCTCGGGTCAATAACCTTGCTGCAAGACGACAATGCAGCTGCATGCGATTTCGGGCTAAAGCCTTTTTGGTAGCGTGGGGTGTTACTTTTATAATTAGATTACGAGGTTGCCTGAAATTGGAAGAAAAGAGAAGGATTGACTTTCACATGCCCTATGTTGGTAAAATAGACGGACTATAAATAAGTAACAACTAAATTGTACTCTATTTTTAGTGAATAAATATTTCATTTCATAAAACAATAATTTATTGTTCAAAAACAGATACGATTTTTGAGAGTTATTCAAAATTATATAATACTGAAATGAAATGTAGCTACACTGATGTAAATATTAGCTATTTTTATACATAGGTACACTCAATTTTGTTTTTAAAATATTTCTAATGAAATACTGGACCTGCGTAAATATTATGCATTTACGCAACCAGTTATAAAGTTGTTTCAGGCGCCCTCTACCAAGGGTTAAGGGTCAGCTCACACTGAGACGCGACGCGAGGCTGCGCGTACATTTTAATAGAGTGACTCAAATTTGACTTTATTTACTACACGAAAAGATACACATTTCCGCGCGACGTAGCGCGATGCCGCGAGGCGCACCCGGAGGCCGCCCTTTGGCGAACTGTCTCGTCTCGTCTCGTCGCGTCTCAGTGTGAACTGACCCTAAGGTAACACAGGAAAATGAAACGAAATACATAATTTTAACCATCTTTGTAGTTAGATACGTATATTGAGATGAGCCAAATACCACGTGACAACGTTTTATTTGAATACCGTTGGTGCTATAAAAGTTTATAGCTTAGTGGTTGACTTAATAAAACCAAGATTAGAATATTGTATGTATGAAGTTATTGGTGCACAAATAACAATAAAACTTTTTTCATTTATACTTACATAAAAACAAAGTGACCATTAGCTATTTTTGATATCCCGGGTCAAAGTCAAGAAAAAAGTCTGGAACGGGTGGTAGAAAAATAAAGACGATTTAAAAGCGCTTAATTATTAAGTTTATTTTAATAAAGCAATTTCTTACTTTTACTTTACTTCCCCATTGCTCCCCAGCAATGGGGAAGTAAAGTAAAAGTACGAAATGGGCAACAGGCCTTCCTTATGGGTGGATAAGGAGGATGGGCCATGACCTAACACGCGGGCCCAATGTGGGTGCTAACGACTGCAAATGCAGCCGGGACCAACGACTTGCCTTGCCTTCCGAAGCACGGAGGAGCTCGAGATAATAATTTTAGACAAGTAGGGAAAAAAACGCTTTTACGAGTTACTAGTGATGTACGATGAAAAGCTTAGAAAATCTGTTGCAAGTAAATTGTCGATTATGTTTACTGCCGAAGTAACAACGCTTGCAGGCTGTTAGTTAGTACGGAACCGCATTATTTCAATCAACGAAGTAGTAATGCCAAATGCGAAATCTATTCCTAAGCATTCTATCTCAGTTTTGCTAACTATCTTTAGCAAAACTGAGATAGAATGCAAGTAAAATGTAAGTATGGAGGTAGTTTTATGCCGCATTCAATGCAACAAATAGCAATTAAATATAATTTATGTACATTATAATTTTACAGCTAAAGTAATGACATTATGAATAAAAATAGGTGAGTGTACAAAAATAATAACTTCATGTGTTGACTGGGAGAGAATATTTTCAGCATTAAGTCCGCCTTTTGTAACATTTGTTTTATAAAAGTACAGTAAAGAATGTTAAATAAATAAATGTGTGATAAACTATAGTGTGCCGCTGACAGGTATCGCAACTTAACCATTTCTATTGTTCAGTGCACTGTGGCACTTATGTGTGGCATGATAATTATATCACTTTTGTTGTGTGCCACAGAATACTTTTGTTCATAAAAACCTTCCCGGGAATACCCAGAAAAAAAACTATGACAGACAAAATTAATACTGATTTACAGATATCTGTGACCACGGTGCTGAAACACATCAAACGTCAAAATCGTCGAAACGTCGTTTTTATTTGATTTCAACATTTGATGTTAAAATCAAATAAAAACCCAATGAAATTTAAATTGCTTTTGTAAATGTTAAAAGTGTTAATTATGGGCGTCATCTTACAATGTAATAAGTTTAAATAAGATTGAATTAATTCATTACCAGTAGACATGTAGCATTTCCAAAAAAATAATCGCTGTCGTATTTGACGTCTTGACTGAGATTATGACAATTTGACAGAGAAAGTTCGTCAGTTAGTGGCAGTATTTAATATTGGTTGAATATAATTGATAAGATCAAGAAGCTTAATGTTCTTATAATAATTTAAGCTTCTTGAATAAGATAAATGTTACGAACGGCGATTTATGATTATTATGTAGCTATTTAATTATTAGCAGACAGAGCTTTCATAATACACGCATAATAATATGAATTTATATAATATATATAAAAAGTGTTTTTTATTTATACCTAACAGCCCCTCAAAAAGGACTTTGACAGGTGAAAATCGTGACAGTAATTTAATTAATTAGAGTATAGGGATATAGGTGCGATAAAAAAATATGGTTTTAATTATGTTTACAAGTTTATTTAACAATGTATACTTTCAAATTTTGAGAGGGCGTAAAGTGGCCACTTTTAACAATAAAACTCCATTTAACTAAACGACAGGCTAGAAAATATTGTTTAAGTGATAAAAATAACCACAAAACTTCTACGGAGTGCACTACAGAGAGATAATTCACAATTTTGTCTTTATTTAAGCACTATGATTTTTTTTCCAATGGCGGCGCTAGTGTGCAGACTACGCAGCCTTAACGCACCGCGTTTTGTATTGACCGCCATTGTCACTGTACTTCGTATTTCGCACATTATTAGATCATTTTGTATTAATAGTAAATGAGATTGTGTGATTCCTTTATTACATCATTCAATTTTATAATCTAAAGCTTTGTAAGTGATTACCTTCTCGTGCTCTTCATCATTAACTATTTAGTGATGTAAATCTTGCGAAGTTAGCGCATTGTACTTTCCACAGTATCTCATAAGTGGTTGCCTCAGAAGCGCTTACTAAGTCTTAGGAAGTGAATGGTTCCGCTAATGACAAACAATAATGTACAAATGTAGCCGCATGCGCATTGAGCATCAACAAAACCTTCGAGTTTCTATTGTTGTCTTCCTCTCTTAAAGGTTGTAGCAATTAGGCTATTTGGGAACCTTGGGGAGGGAAAATCGGCTAAACGCCTTTTGATGAGCGTTTCCTTCGGCACTGTTTGGATTTTAAAAGTTATTATTATTCTTAACTGTATTTTGCAGGTATCTATATGTGCATTTTCATGAACTTAATAAATATGATTGGCATATGATTGTGATTAGAATGCATGTACACTTATAGATAATTAATTTGCATAATGCGAAACTACTCACCCAATTAAATATTTCACTAATAATGCTACATTTTACTGTATATGTGTAGCTTAGCTACCAGCTATATTCCCACTGGAAGTCGCAATCGGAAGCCAGAAGGAAGATATGATTGATATAATCGTAGTTACCTGCTTAAGAGATTTACTTTTCTAGTCCCGATGGTGATGGACTGTAATCAGTCTAACATAAAATCTACCGGAACAAAAGACTTGCAAAAAGGCCGTTATTATATACAACGTAATCTCCAAAATGATTTCCTTACAATTGAGACATATGAAATGAGCTCAAGAATGAAGGTAAAACCGTTGTTCCACAGGTATTTTAAAGTCGAATTTCGTTTGGCTATGTCTAATTTTCACGGTGCTATCAAGTATTAATTTTTGTTAGCGAATCTGGGTCAGAATACTTGTGCTAAATGAAATGATTAATAAGCAATGTTATGCTTATGTAGTCGGGTAAATGACCACGATTACAATTGCAAATGTATCGGCGAAATAAATTGTACCGACGTTCGCCGGAATTGACCGACGCATTAACTAAGTAATGCAAACTTAATTAGGTTTTATGAAGAAGGTTGTTTTCTTTCAAATTATTTTACTTGAAGCACAAATTAACTAATTAATTTACCTAAATACAATGTATGTATGTAAAATAATGTGAGGCTAAACATTTTAAAGTTATTTAAACTGCCATCATATCCTTAAATATCTAGATAGAGTGTAATCCAACAAATTATTAATTTATTGATGTTTATTGATAATAATGGTGGATTGAAATGTTCGCGAAAAGTATACTTATAAAATTAAAATAAAATACTATCAAAATTATTTAGCTCTATGCACTTCTTTTAACTTTCCGCTAAAGTCTTGATCCCCGTTATAGAAAGATTCTTATAGACCCTCAATATAATCACATATAGGGGCTTAAACTTCATCATTGGTCGAAAATTTCGTTTCACCTCGAATGTTTTTCAGGTTTCGAGAGTTTGATGATGAACCCAAGTTCCTTTATAGCAATAAATCCATCTAAAATTCCTGCTGATCAGCTACAAACAACTCCAAACAATCACGAGAAATCACGAAAATTGTTATATTTTTCCTGTTCTTTGGAAAATCATGTTTGCACTGACACCTTGTGAAATCCCAAATCGTTGACAATCACTTTTTATATTTTGTATCTGTTCATATAAGAAGCCATCCTCCTGACTTTTAATCTGCGGTATATTAAATTACATATTTTTTGATATTAATCACATATTTTTTAAAATTTGAAATTAGGGTTGTCTTCAATGCTCTCCCGTTGACCTTTTAATTCAGCTGTACCCAGATGAACAGAGAAAAAATACGCGCGTAAAAGTACTCGATAGAGTAATTCTCTATGGGAAATCTCATTTCGCTTTTTGGCGGTAGATGGCGTTGTACAAATTTCCCATGGAAAATTACTCTATCGAATGTTTTTACGCGCGTTATTTTTTTTTGATAGCGGTTCGTGCTACGGGTACTGACCTTTTTTTTTACTGTAACATACGATAGAGTGCATGATGCTGATGTCCTCACCATGTATTCGTGAATTTCTTTTTGCGCAAACCCTACTTAAAAAGATACCTTTATAACCGCACAGTTTTCAATTTTTTTCCATTTTGCGGAAATACTGCGGAGACTCGCACAAAAATAATCGTAAAAAAATCCTAAGCTACACGTTTCAAAGTTTTCTCATCGATTGTTGAAAGACTGGATTAAAATATGAGGGTACTTTGATAATTCTAGGATGGTTCCCTTTAAAGTCAGGCCGCGAACTTTTCAATCCACCCTTGTAGATCATTAACGCAATGGAGAGAAAAAACAATATCCTATTAAACAATCCATACATTAAAATAAAAACAATATCGTCTTTGTGCGGATTCACAGTTACTTCTAAGCTATATTTAGTGAACTTTTCAGTGTCGCTAAATTTTCTTTTCACTTTCATTTGAAACAATAATGCGATTTGTTTAAACAATGCAAATATACTGCAATGCATAAACATGAATGCAATTTGCAAGCAAACTGGCTGATATAACCGGTAGAGCTCTAGATAACCTTTGGATGCATGAAAGTTAAAGTAAAGACATTCTAAGTGACATTGCACATTAGAAATAAAGGTTAAACAACAAAAAAATGCAGAGCACTTATAAGGCATTAAGCTTATCCGTGGTGAATTTTTAATTGATATTTATTATGCTAGAAAATACATCTAAAATGACTCTTCCATTGTTGCAAACAAGTAGTTTGAGATTAAACTAGAAAATAGCGGTTCCAAATATCCTCCCAGAAAATATAAAATATTTTTTTCAGTCTTTTCCCGTTGGCCCGGGACTACAGCTGACCAGCGAAGCTTGGAGGTCGTCAAATAACATCGACAAAAATGTTAAAAATATCTTATCGTTTATAACCACCGTGACTTCTCGCTTGCAGTGGGTCATTGTCACTCGGAGCGTGCAACAAACTTTATTTAGTGTGAAATTATCCGTAAAAGTTCTTTACCTCTGTTGCAACTAAATCGATAGTTTTTAACCTGGCTTGCATAAGTTTTTTTGCAATATTAACGGGTTAGTTCTGATAAAACTCGACGGTCGAACCTTTGTTATGCTAACTTTATTATTTTATGCAAGTGTTTATCTGCAATGTGATAAATGCTAATGAAATCGTGATGATAAAGGTACTTGCTTATTGTTATAGTAATTTTATGCAATAAATGATATTGCAGCCCGCGCGAATTTGCAATCAATAGCGTTGCACCCACAAGGTATTTCATTAATAAGAGTTGAAATGATCTTAATGCTTAAAAAAAATTGTCATACCTACTTGTACTTTGTTACTTACCGTAATGTCTCGTATCTCCTGCAGGAACAGCACTAGCGGCAGAAATCATTAGAAACATAAAGACAATCCTCGCACTGGCACCCATATTCGTAAAGTCACCTCTTTGTTTTTGACAAAAAAATAAGAAAACGATCATACGAAAACGTATTTTTCTTTTGATTTTTCACGTCCGACGCAACTATTTCCCGCGTGGTGTCGGTAACATTTGCGCCGCACGCACGTCCGCTTGCCTTAGCGCGCCTCAAACGACTGAACTGTAAGTATCGCGCCTGCACTTTCTATCTGCTTTATGCGCCGACTCAACGTCTACTGCACCCGTAGCAGTAAATGATACACTACGAAGAATGAAATAAAAAAGTTAAATCACTTTGTTTTATATACATTTCTGTATTTCTTTAGCTATGTTTAAAGTATTTGATATAATAACTGCTACGAATAAAAACTTTTAGTTTACTCTCGTTCTGTTACGAGTTTCGTAGTACAGCTACGGCTCGTAGCGTATGCGTACGCTTTGTTATTGCTCGCATAGGTATATTACAAAACTTTGATCGTATTAAAATACTGATTTGTAACATGTATTATAAATCGTTATGTCATTTTCAGTAATTAAGTTGGTAAGGTGTTGTGACAAACTAGCTCTTGATGAAAGATTGTATTATGTTCAATAATATTTTGGAATAAGTTCAACTTTTGTGTTTGTTGTTCTTGTCGACTACTTATTGATATTATATTTTTCGTTCTAAATTAAAATCTGAGCTAGTAAAACTAAGTAGATTTATGAAATAAGTAAAGTTATTAAGAGCAAAAAGTAGTTTTTGAGATATTAATAAAATTTTCATCTAACAAAGGTTATGATTATGATTATTATGCAAATAAAGATTATGATTACTATGATCATACCATACTTCTCTATCGTTGAAACTAGGCTATGTTTAAACTTAGCTTAGCTTAGCTCTAACTATGTTTTCCTTAGACTTTGGGGTGATTGGTAAGTACATACCAATCACACATTTTATTTTTGTCCCATTTTCAAAGTCTAAGGAAAACATTAAACTAAATTAAAAAAAATTAACTAAATAATCAAATAACGTTTGGCAACGTTTTAGTTCGGCGTAGCGTGGCGCACTGGGAAAGATCGCCTGTTTTTTGAGCGAAGATTCGAACCCGGGACGGGTTCAAATCTTGTTCAAGTCCTTTGTTTAGTGATTTGCTCAGAACATTTAAGTAACTTTCTCAATTATTGTTTTATTAGTTCAGCGCGATCGAACTCCTCAAGATTTTTTATAATTCTGACACTTTTTTGTGTTAGGTTAACCCTTCAACGCCCGGAAACACTGTTATCCGGCCGCATGTGGCCACTCGGGCTTTGATGAATTAAATCTTAAACTGGATAGAGGTCAAGGTCAGGTATTGTCGGTATTTTGGTAAAACTTTCACGTGCCAGCTATCTAGTCACTTAATAGAGCGTAGAAAATAAACAAACACCTTGATTATTTGCAATTATTATTTCAAGGTAAATTTTTATATCCCTTGACTTGGCAATTGGATAAATATCTGCCAGTTTTTTTTCTGTTTTACCCTTCTTCTAAGCATTAGTTCTAGAGTGTTATACGATACTCAATACTGTGTGTCCTTTCAGTTTATTTTCCGCGGCTAATCATTTATTTTATTGACACGACTGCCCAAAAAAAGGAGTGAAGTGAAGTGATAAAGAGGTGTTTTGCAGGGTTTATAATAACTTCCGGGATTGTATGCATCCCATCCTATCTACTATAATTATTTGGCTTTATAGGAGTATTAAGAAACACCTTGTTATGCATTGACACAACATCTAGTTATCTATATTTGTCTACGCCGAAGCTAACATCATTTTTCTACTTTGGCAACATTGACGAATTTCTACAACTTTTATTTGTTTCCTTTTTTTTTTAGGCTGTGTAAATTTTGCGTTTCTATGCTGTGGCATAATCTGTGTCTATGCCTTTGTCTTTTTCTTTTTTTTCTCTTACACACGAACTTTTGGCGCGTTACCTTGAAATTATTCTCTTGTAAATATTTTCCATTGTTTTTCTTAACTTCAACTATAATTATTTTATCTCTTTAAAAATACGTGTTATTTCGCCTACATCAACATCACTTTCGCCAAAATCCCCCGCCGCTACATAATTTGGACCTTCGGAGCCGAATACAAAATACGAAGAAAGCGACCTATGCGACTATTGCGACAAACTTTACACGACTGGACGGTATGATTTCGAAGAAATTAAGCGGATTCTGTGTGTCTCCTCCATAACCAAAGGTTTGAGAAACCCTTAGCAGTGCGGAACGCGAAATATCTACACTTGTCGGGGTGTGCTGCAGAACTGTAAGTACTCCGTATTCTTTCATTTTCCACCAAAATGAATACCGAAAAGCCTCAGAAAAGTACTAGTTCAAACAGTGACGATGTAATTCACGTGTTAAATAGGAAAAGAGGAGTAATAAAAGGCAGATTAACGGTTTTCATAAAATATATTAATAACTTAGATTCACAAGAATTATTGTCAAAGTCAAGTAAGCGTACTGAATTAGAGATGCGTATTCAAGGAGCTGCAGTATTTTTTAACGAATTTAGCAATATACAGTCTGAGATAGAAGTTTTGATAAGCGAAAATGACCTTTATAAGCAATTAGAACAACGTGAAGATTTTGAATCCTTGTATTACTCAACTATAGCTCAAGCAAAGAGCTTACTTTCGTCTGGTGAGAGCGTTTCCAGCGCTAATACGAACTTGCATTCTGTTAAATTACCAACCATCGCTATGCCTACCTTTGATGGTTCATACGAGCACTGGTTGGAGTATAGAGACACATTTCTTTCTCTCGTTCATAATAACAATAATATTTCGCCCATACAAAAATTTCATTATTTAAAATCGTCATTGAAAAGTGTGGCAGCGCTTGTAATTGATTCATTAGAGTTTTCTTCGAATAATTATACGGTAGCCTGGGAACTAATTTGCAATCGGTACAACAACAACAGGTTATTGGTACACAACCACGTTAAGGCCTTATTTGCCATACAAAATATTGTCAAGGAGTCACCTGTGCAGATACGAAAACTAATTGACACTATTTTAAAAAATTTGCGTGCTTTGAAACTACTGAATGAGCCGGTAGATTCGTGGGATACACTAATTATTTACATGGTAGTCTCGAAACTGGATAGTGTAACCGAACGCGAGTGGGAAAAATACAGGGGTTCGATTCCTATGGACCATAGCATCAACGGTTCGACTACAAATACACTGCCTACGATAAAGCTTGATCATTTATTATTTTTCTTAAAAGATAGAGCCGACATGTTGGAAACTTTGCAGGTTACACACGGTCATAGTTTCAAGTCTCTTAAAGATGTGCAGCCGCCCTCCAAAGTGCACTGCCATGCTACGCCCAGCACTAACATTACACGCCCTCACTTTAATCAATCTCGCGTTTGTGTCGTTTGTAACGGCGATCATCCTATTTACACGTGCTACTTATTCAATAAATATTCTTTACAGGAAAAGCTTCAAGTCATCGATAAATATAACTTATGTCAGAACTGTTTGCGATCGGGACACTCTTTAGCAAACTGTAGATTCAGCTACTGTCGTAAGTGCAATCAACGACATCACACTATCATTCATAGCGAGCAGCCGACTGCCGCTGCACCCGTGACGACAGTTCCACTCGATATCAAACCATGCGATAGTTCAGATGCGAATGCGATCACTGATGCCTCTACATACACCCATGCGGCACACTTAGATAACCACATAACACAAAGCGAAAGGTTATCTAGTATGCAACCAGTATTACTGTCGACGGCATTAGTTGAAGTAATAGGAAGCGCTGACAAACGTCAGGTAGTACGCGCGCTACTCGATTGTGGTAGCGAACGCAGTTTTATTACAAAGCGATTATGCGATCTTTTAAACTTAAATGCGATACAGTCCACTATGCAAATAAAAGGCGTTGGTAATTCTATTACTCATAGTACTCAGTCATCTAATGTTCAAATAAAAGCGTTAAATACTCAATTTCTTATGCTTATTCCGTGTCTAGTTTTACCTGAAATCACATGTTCTATACCTCCGGTTACTATTCATAGCGATATTCTGGAACATATTCATTTACCAGGTAATATTCAGTTAGCCGATTCAACATTTTACGAAAGCCGTCCAATTGATATTTTGATCGGTGCTGATATGTTCTGGGAGTTATTAAGCGAAGGCAAAATGCGTTTAAATAACGGCCCCTATCTGCAAAATACGAAGTTAGGTTGGATTTTATCAGGAACTATTCATTCGAACAACTTTAAAGGCGATCGGTCAGTTCACTGTAACTTTAGTCAGTCAATTGACGCACAATTAAGAATGTTTTGGGAACTAGAAGAGCTTCCAAAACCTAATTTACTAAGCGATGACGAGTCAACTTGCGAAAAACATTTCATTGAAAATACAAAGCGTACTCCTGAAGGAAGATTTTGTTGTAAAATTCCTTTTAAGCGGTCACCAGATACTTTAGGCGATACTTTTGACATAGCTGAACGCCAATTTTTAGTGCTATAAAAACGATTACAACGAAATCATTCTTATAAACAAATGTATTCTGAATTCATGCGCGAATATGAGCTTTTAGGCCATATGTCTAAAGTCGATAATTATTCGAAACCATATTTTTTCATGCCTCATCATGGGGTTTTTCGAGATCACAGTCTCACAACAAAATTGCGTGTGGTTTTCAATGCTAGCCAGAAGTCTACTTCCAACGTGTCACTTAACGAATTGCAGCTGGTCGGCCCCCCTATACAGGGTGATATATTAGCCATTTTGCTCAGATTTCGACAGCATAAGTTTGTGGTTTGTGCTGATATTGAAAAGGCTTACCGACAATGCTTAATTGACGAACAGCAATGCGACCTACAAATGATCTTATGGCGTGAAAACCCAAGTGAACCTCTGAATTTTTATAAATCAATACACTGCCACGTCACTGGTAGTTATCAAAATCAATTCAAGTTTCCATTTCATAAGTTTTCAAACCTTGATCGCCTAGTACGCGGTGTTGCTCGCTTAAAGCGTGCTGCCTACAACAGAAGTTTTGAAAACAGGATCAATTTGCGTTTCGGGCCTCTTAGTCCCGATGAGATCAGAGAGTCCCTTAACGTATTACATTTTTCGCAATTAGACTCATTTTCAGATACTTACGAATTGTTAATCAATAAAAAAGCGTTGCCACACAAACATAACTTATTAAATTTAAGTCCATTCATCGGTAATGACAAACTTATACGAGTCGGTGGTCGACTTCGATCATCAGAATTTGAATACAATAAAAAGCATCCTATTTTACTTTCGTCTAGTCATCGGTTTACAGTCATACTTTTCAAACAAGAACACGTTAAATTGCTCCATGCCGCCCCACAGTTACTTTTATACACTATTAGAGAAAACTGGTGGCCAATCGGAGGACGTAACCTAGCGAGAAAAGTTGTTAGTGATTGTGTTCCATGCGCAAAGTTGCGAGCTAAAACACCTGAACCTGTCATGGGTAATTTACCCAAAGAGCGATTAACTCCTGGCTATCCATTTATGTACTGTGGCGTTGACTATGCTGGCCCAGTGCTTGTATTAAACAAAAAGGGTAGGGGAGCTAAAACTGTCAAGGCCTACATATGTATATTCATCTGTTTTGCTACACGTGCAGTGCACTTAGAGCTGGTAAGCGACCTCACAACAGACGCTTACCTACTAGCATTAAAAAGATTTATTTCGAGGCGTTCAAAACCTTCACAGATTTATTCAGACGATGGTAAATGTTTTGTGGGGCTTATGAGTGAATTTACAAAATTTCTATCTAATTGCTCCGATAAAATAATTGATTATGCAACTAGTCAAGGTATCAAATTCAACTTTATTCCACCTTATGCACCTCATTTTGGTGGATTATGGGAGGCCGGAGTCAAGAGCTGTAAGTATCATCTCCGGCGAGTGATAGGTAATGCACACTTGACGTTCGAGGAGTTCACAACGGTGTTAACACAGGTCGAGGCGATTCTCAATTCACGACCTTTAACGCCACTTTCTTCAGAACCAACAGACTTATCACCCCTTAGTCCAGCTCACTTTATCGTCGGACGCCCACTCACTGCACCAGTCTGCTCTGACTTAGAAGACATGCCCATGCATCGATTGACAAGGTACCAGCGAGTTGAACAAATACGGCAACATTTCTGGCGGCGCTGGTCTCAGGAGTTCGTATCAGAGTTACAAACAAAATCAAAATGGAAGATCAACAAGTCCAGTCTCAAGATCGGAACCTTAGTTGTCATTAAGGACACTAACGCACCACCGCTCAAGTGGAGTCTGAGCAGAATTGTGGAAGTTTTTCCTGGCGATGACGGTGTTGCCCGCGTCGCAGATATCCGGACAGCTTCTGGAGTTGTAAGAAGAGCATTTTCGAAGATATGTCCGCTTCCGGTTGACGAAGAGGAACATCATTGAAAGCCACAGCTTTCAAGGCCGGGGGCATGTCTACGCCGAAGCTAACATCATTTTTCTACTTTGGCAACATTGACGAATTTCTACAACTTTTATTTGTTTCCTTTTTTTTTTAGGCTGTGTAAATTTTGCGTTTCTATGCTGTGGCATAATCTGTGTCTATGCCTTTGTCTTTTTCTTTTTTTTCTCTTACACACGAACTTTTGGCGCGTTACCTTGAAATTATTCTCTTGTAAATATTTTCCATTGTTTTTCTTAACTTCAACTATAATTATTTTATCTCTTTAAAAATACGTGTTATTTCGCCTACATCAACATCACTTTCGCCAAAATCCCCCGCCGCTACAATATTAAAAAGGTGAAGTGATAGTAGGAGCTCGGTGGCGTAGTGGTATAGCGCCTGGCCCAGTGATTGCGGAGGTTAAGCAACTTTCGCAAGGATCGGTCATGGAATCGGTGACCGAAAATTTATCTCGAGCTCCTCCGTGACTAGGAAGTCACGTTAAGCCGTTGGTCCCGGCTTCATTTGCAGTCGTTAACACCCACTAATCCGCATTGGGCCCACGTGGTAGGTTATGGCCCATCTTCCTTGTGACCCTCCATAAGGAAGGCCTGTGCCCCAGCAGTGGGGATATTAAAAATGGCTGATGGTCGATAGTAAGAGGAGCACCTTGTGTCCGCACCTGTGCATATATGGAATCTATACCTTCAGCCAACGCTGTATAGTGTTAAGTTCAGGTATACAATTAAAATATATACGCACGTGTTAAGGACTTTAAAATATACTCGACAACAACAATTTTCTGGGGTATACTTTCTTATAGGACACTCCATTTTGTTACACTATAATGTATACTCGTTTCAGTGTCCTTTCACTTTTGATTAGGCTAACGAATATAGATACACACAAAGGAACGTTTAATTTTATCTCAGGATTGAGATAAATGATACAAGAAGAAAAGATGATAAAAATGTTTATTACAAAGGGAAATGTTCTTACCATAAGAATACAATTGACATGAATAAGAAAAAAAATAATGCGAATAATAAAAAATATTTAGCTTTCGCTTAGTTATGCTATCATTTGACAGCATATATTGACTAAATAGGAACACAAACTTTAAAGATATCACCACAAATATATTTCAACGTTTACGTACAATTATAGGTATATTCTGTGATCTTACTATGCACACTTCTTCGTTGCGGTCGGGTACGTTTTAAAATCCCTACGCGCAAAGTCCTAAATTTGAAAGTATACCCGATGTCAACTCAGCCAGTGACGTCACAAATGTTAGGTAAGGGTACAATTTATTTAATTATTTTTGATTAGTGGATTTGAAAACATACCCGATGGCAACACAGTCCCTGACGTTATGAGCGTTGTGTGGAGGTATAGATTCCACACAGGGCCGGATCTAAGGGAGGGCAAGCGGGGCAACTGCCCGGGGCCTCCACAACAGAGAGGCCTCCACATAAATAGTATTTATAAAAAAAGAATCTAACACAACGAAAGAGTACCTACCTAATATTACGATTTGAAAACATACCTAGTAATTTTGATATTAATATTATTTATTACTAGCGGTGTGTGTCATTTGAAACACTTTGCAAGAAAAATATTATATAACCTATTCGAAAAATAATTAGGGGCCTCCACTCCCCTGTTGTCCCGGAGCCTCCACACCTATAAATCCGGCCCTGATTCCACAAACGCCGGTGGCGCAGCGGCCTCCAAACTTTACGCTCCGATACCATTTCCTATGACAGACGCTGATGCAAGCTCCGGTTTCCGTACAATATTTGAATCTATTCTAAGACAAAATCTACTAAGACCCGTCTACTTACTTAGATAATAATGTAGTGACCTTGGTGTATTTTTTTAGTTCTCCTTGCTTCAGTATTTAGTAAGTAGGTAAATTAAACCCCCAAATGCTCTATAACTTATTTGGTTAGGGATTTGGAGGCTGATAAAGTTTTATAAATTTATTATAAGCTACATTCCTTTCAGCTAGAACTATGAGATTTGTCAAGTAATATCGTTTTTTACATTTGTAATTAAATCATAAAAAAATCGGGAAAAGCTCGGAAAGAACTTCGAAACTCGATTCCTGAACTATTTTATTTATAATATGTAAGTACGGAGTCTATGTTTCTGCATTGTGAGCTGGCCATCGCCGCCGTTGCTGGCTGAAGTTAATTTGAATGGTTTACTTTTAACAAAATAAGATTCGTTTAAAAAAGAAAAGAACAAGGAACACGCCGTGCACAGACATGGATTTCGACATAATATTAAATTAGAAGACTAAAAATAAATAATTATATCAATACTAAATATTCTTTTAAATATTCTATGCCCCTACACTTTATTTTGTACAGATCCCTCGGTGGGCGAGTTCGACTCGCACTTATCCGGTTTTTTTAATTTAGATTAAATTACATGGCACTCTTGATTTTGAAATTATGTAGGTAGAGATAAAGTACCTAGTGATATTTGAAGGATAAACAACATTGTCTGTGTTTGTAGGTGTAGTTAAGTTACAGTTTGACCCATAGACATCCTTAATTCAGAAGGTCTAATATAAGCTCTTCAAATGAGACATGCTACAGTGTGTTGTACTATACTAATTCTGTGCCATAGACTTATTTATACTATGTTTTGACCATAAAGAGTTGACAAAAATTGAGGGCGCCACTTTCTATGCAAACTCGTCAAAATAACGAATTACTTGGCAACACTAACTATTATTTTGTGCTGAATAAATTTAGTTCCACTTTAGGTATTTAATTTTTACACTTTCTAGCAAAGCTGTACTTACCTATGATTAAGTTATTTACCTACCTACTTCAATTCAACTTAATGGAGAAAGCAAATCTGAAAAAAAATATATGAAATAAATGGTAAATAGGTAAGTAGGTAAGATACAAAATTATGTTCTTCTCAATTTTATAAGAGTATGTCAGAGTTCAACTCCTACTCCCTTACTAATAAAGATTGTATAGCAGATGTACGTACCTATAGTTACACAATGGTGACTCTCTGTCAAACTATTTAAGTTTGACATTAAAAAGAAAGGGACAAAACACTGTGTAACTGTACATTTGCTATACAATCTTATAAGAGGGTTAAAGTTTATTTTGCTGTAGGTAGTGTAAAGTTACAAAAATTGGCACGTACCTGTAGCGCGAACATCTATCGAGAAAAAAACGGTAATCGAGAGTAGTTGTCTATGAAAAATTTCATTTCGCTTTTCAACGGTAGATGGCGCTGTACAAATTTTCCATTCAAAATTACTCTATCGAATTATTTCAAGGGCGTTTTTTTTCTCGACAAATGTTCGTACTACGGGTACTGACCTATTGTCTCTTAAGTCCAGAAATTAGTAACATAAATTACACACTGACTGACATTAACGCTTATAATATACTAACAGCGTCACCTCGTTAACAGCCCTGAACAACTTAGAAGGCAGCACAAGTAACAAAACTTTTCTTTGAGTTCTTGCGATGTGCAAGAGGTGGCAGCACATGCCTTTGCAATGCTGCGCCTTAGATTGCTTACGCCATCTTGTGAGGAGTAGCAAAACTATCAAAACCACAAACAACGCTGTATTTCAATTTTAATACTTTTAAAATAGATGGCGCTCATAAAGTTTTTCACTTTATTTATTTTAATAATCATCTCATAATCTTCGATAATTCACTAGCTCCCAGACTAGAATATTACTAGTGGCTCCGTGAGCTGGTAGACCGCGCGTTAAAAAGTAGCTCAAATTGTATGTTGTTTTAAAACTAATAAATTATACGCAGTCATAGGTAAGTTCTGTCACAAAACCTTACCTTATTTTAAATTTTCGAATATTAGTCAGAATTTTTTTGATTGATCTATGAACTTTGAGTATTCTAAAAATAAAAATATAAAACAAAAGCTTAGCACCGCTTTTAAAAAGGGTTTGTGTTATTTTTGAATATTTTTGAATAAAAAATACTCAATATTCATCTATACGAATGCGATAGGTGGGAGGTAGGTAGTAAATATCCGGGTCCTTATCACACTTATTTAATTAAAGTATGTGTGAAATAGTAGATGTTATTAACATGCACTTTAGCCAAACCACAGATTTTTACGTAATAAATTTGGTAAGGTAGGTAAGCGATACTTTAAAAACTTTAAATTAAGTAGGTCTAGTACTTTGTGATGAGACAATTTTGTTCTCTTTAATACCTTCGGTATATTTGAAGTTTTCCAGATTTATTGAAACATCATAAATATAACTTAATCATCTAGGTAATTAAAAGTATTATGAAATCGTTTAAGAAAACGGGAAATTCTTTAAAAATTTTTGTTTCAAGATAAGTTTATATTAAAATGATTAATTCAAACTAAGAGATTTCTTGTTATTGTCGTTTGTTTTTTTATATATTTTTTATTATACTTAAGTACCTACTACTAAGTAGGTACTAAGTACTACTTTCAGGTTTCAGTAAGAACGTGGGCATGTTAAAAAACGTCAAAACGTTTTAGCACATGTCATCTTGGAACCAATCTGTACTCTTAGCATGAACATCTATCGAGATAAAAACGCCCGTAAAATACTCGTTAGAATAATCTATGGAAAATTTAATTTTGTATTTTGGCGGTAGATGGCGCTGCCCAAATTTCCTATACAAAATTACTTTATCGAATATTTTTACGCGCGTTATTTTTTTCGATAGCTGTCCGTGTTAAGGGTACAGAATGAAAAGTTATCGATTGTTCATTTCCTATCTTGCAATGATATTATAATATCATTGCTATTCTGCAAGACTTTCTTAACTCTACAGTGTTGTAAGTCAGTTAGTGATGTGTTTGTCTGGATAATTCATATTAAGTTTTTAACTACGAGTATCTTAGTGAAATTGGTAAGTTGTTTGTTATTACGATATTATATTAGAGAAAAAGTCGCACCTTTTGGAAAATAATTACGAAATCATAAATATGGTTTTGTAGAATAGTTAATTTGTCACAGAAACCGTGTTTGTAATGTAGTTTTTAAAGATAATTTGTGTCAGTGTTTATAATGTAAGTATTTACGTGGGTCGAATTCAATAAAAACAAATAATTAATAGAATATTCCAATATTTATTTCATGTTTATAATTATGTATGTACTCATTAATCTGTCGAATGTCATTTAAAGGATTTGCATTAAATTATGCATTTTATATTTACAATATACAGGTAATATTCACATGGTATCAGTTCATTTGTTTCACTACTTATATTTAACGACATACTAACGGCACAAAGCGCATTTTGCACCCTTAGCACGAACAGCTAGCGAAAATAATAACGCGCGTAAAAACATTCGATAGCGTAATTTTGTATGGAAAATTTGTACAGCGCCATCTAACGAAAATGAAATTTTCCATACATAATAAATTACTCTATCGAGTAATTTTACGCGCGTTTTTTTTCTCCATAGATGTTCGTGCTAAGGGAACAGTTTTACAAATTACAAGACTTTGATCGAATAAAATTAACTTTTTTGTTATTTTAACTCTTTTACTTCATGTAATTTAAAGCAGATATGCAGATTAAATAATATTCATAAATTAATAATGTAACTAAAACTATTTTAAGTCTTTCTTGGCGAATCGGGCAAATTTTTTGCCTCAAAATAATACTATACACAATTATACAATAATAGGAGATAAGACGCGTCAACAGGTTTTATGCTAGGCACAAACAATCATAATATTCACAACAATCTTTCAGAGAGAAAATAAATAGGAGATTACAAAATCAAGCAAACAGAGAGAACGATTAAGTACATGGAACTTAAAAACGACTTAAAAGCTAGAATTGAATAAATTAATTATTAACAACTACACAATACTAAATATCACAGAGAAAGTACCCAATACTTAATCAACGCACCGTATCGTCAAACATATTAAAATTATGCCAAACATCTCATAGAGAGCGTACTATCCATCAACAAATAAGTACGAGCAGTGGCAATTGTTTCAATAAATACTGTTAAAAATAAAGAAATAACTTCACAAGTTATAACTGCTTCCTACGCTTATTTCTCCTGCGCTTGTTGCGTTTTTCTTTGAGATTATTACGATATTGTACACACTTTTCTAACATCCCCTTTTTCACGGGTTTCGTGACTTTCGAGCAATTTAATTCTAAATTCCAGTTTTCTAATAAGTTACCGTAACCCCTAAACAATATTTCATCATTTTTCAAATATTTCGCTGCGTTCACTTTCAATTCGATTTTATCGAGTTTCAAACGTTTTAATGAGTCAACTTTTGGTATGGGCATTTTAACATTGATCATGGCATCTTTAATATCTTCGATGGTGCTGTACAGGTCGTTGATTGTCCTCGTGAAGAAGTCTTGTCGCTTGATATCGTAACTGGCTATTTGCGTGTCTGGTAGTTCAACTTTGACCTTCACGAAGGTCTTGAATAGTTCGTTGTATACCACTAGGGACTTATATAGCTGCCGGATGTTGTAAGAGAACTGTAACAAAAGAAAATAAAAATTTAGACTCTGAAAAAAGTGTGAATAGACATACAAATATTATTGCACAGCAAGAAGTAGTCCAGATAAATGTTAAAGGACATATTTGTATAGAAATGTCATTTGACATTTCAATAGAATTTGGGAATTATCTAAGGAATTAGGATCTTACGCCACCGAGTAAGCACGTACATATGAATTAAGTGCATTATTATTGTGAATAGTTTAGTGCGGCGTCTATTCGTGTCGAGGCTGTGGCTGCTATACTAACTATAATATTTCTAGCATCATTGCCGCTGCGAGCTTCTTGTGTCAACCATTTAGCATTAAGCTTTTGAACTGTTTTATCTTCTGATTTTTCTTATAAATATTTTTACGAACTATTAATTAATAAATAATCATTATTTAGTTTTGTTTCACGATTATTTTTATTTGTAACAAATTTTTATACAAAAATGAATTAAATATTGATAAAACAAATTATACGATACGAGATTATATGTCATACATTTTGTCAAGGTGTTATCCGAGAGGCGTTGGTATTACGTTTTATATTTGTTCTCAATTTGCATCGTTTGTACATAACGTAATCAAATGTATCCATAAATTACGTTCGCAATAACAATAAACTGTAAGACGATTGACATTTAGACGGTATGTTTAATTTTAATAAATTATTAGATTCTAACAAAGTTGAATAGTCGATGAGTAAAGATATTGAAATTGATGAAAATGATGAATTAAGATGTTATGAACAAGAGATGTGTCCTACGACAATACGGTCTGCTTCTGTCCAACAATGACTTGACGTAGGTATGTACTAGGCCAGCCGGTTTGCCTCGATACTTGCAAACGATCACTCATTATCGTCTTTTTAAAACGCATGTACAATCTCGTCCGCGTTAGTGATTTTCAACTGTGGAACTGGTTGAAAATTACAGAGGCCTTTGTCGTGTATGGTAATAACAACAAAATTGAAAATAGCATCACGATTTACGACAAAAAGAGGAAATTGAAGAAATCGCAAGACTTGGTTAAACGTGAATGTACTTGTTTAATCTTGTTTAATGGGATTGTTAGTTTCAGTGAGGCTTTAAGTGATAAGGTATTGTTTGTGACTCATTCGCAGTTATTATATTTCGTATAATAACTACGTATATCGTATTCTCATTGTAAACGTTACAATTAATTTCATCATGACTTTAATTAAAGAATGTATTTTTGACTGTTTCGAAAAGGAAAAGGAAAACCACATTTATTTAATCTATGACACCACTGTTATAGTCAGAGGTGTAAATATCATGAAACTAAGTGCAAATAAATAATATTTATAAGTATATTTAGGTATTATTGACAACAAAGTATGTAATAGGACAGTCATGAGCATTACGCGGTAAGAAGATGTCATTAAATTATCAATGCTTCAATGAAGCGTACATCTCATATACAGGTGACTAACATTTCAGTAGGTTAACTGTAACGCTATGAAGTCATCCCATTGATAGTCCAGTCATTGTTCCTGGAAGAATTAAGCTCCCAGACGCACCGCGCGTTTGTTTGCCGGGTGTCACGTAACAGCATTTAGTGTCCTGTGAACTTCCTCTATAAACTAATTAATTAAATGATTCATAATCATAACAATGTTTTTACAGTCTATGAGCCTGTGTCATGGTGCGTTTGAAATTACATCTGCTTTCAGCGGCGCTGTTTATTCTTTATCTTATAGACTGTACCTACGTGTGGGCATTCTTTATGTTTGTTAACTATAAACAAACCAACTTAAATAGATTTAAATGTTTCAAATGAATTGAAATGTTTTAGAAGTCACATGTGCGGACACGAATGATGATCGAGCGCAAAGTGTCGCTCAAAGTAACTTAAGTCATCGATGTCGTAAACCTATTAATCAATTCAAAATTTAATAATATTTTACGGCTCATAAAGCGATTAACGCGTCGCCTTTCCGCCATTGTGAGTAGTGGAGTATTCGCTTAGTTAAAGCTGAGAGCAAATATGGCGAAGTATTGAGCTGAAAACCCGACAATGCGCCGTACATTTGCCTTCAAGCGAACTTAACCTGAGAAACGTGTCGGAGACAAATGCGGCTGGACGACGGAATCGTAAGTTCACATTCGTCTCAGTTGGACAAATAATGTGTTTTTAACATTTGGTGTTGTTTTGTTAAATCGTAAATACTGAGCAAACACTAGCGACCGGTAAAGCTCGCCGTGAAAGCGACATACCACCAGGAATGTCTGCCCTTTATTTGAACGCTGAAATACTAAAACTATAACTAAAGACTTAAGTTTACAGAACTGGAGTTTTTATTGAGAAAGATTAGTGACCTAACGACTAAAATAAATAAAGTATACCTAAAAGGAAACATAATCCTGTTTATTGATGGCACTGTATGTCATATAATTCATATGTAATGCTATCTGTTCAGTGAAATGAATGTAGAGTGTGCTTTATTTAAAACAAATTGATGATATACAAAGAGAGCATGTCCGTTCAAATCTTTCGTCAAGCCCTGTTTAACGACTCATTTGAGCAGTATTTAATTTTTAAATTGTTCGTAAGTCAACTAAGGCCGAGCGAAGCCGAGATCACTTGAATTCTAACGCTTTCCTTCGCCCAAAGTCAAATATTGAAATTTCTTAAGTGGCCGTACATTGACGAGCAGTCGAGACATAGGTAAGATGTGTTCAATATTCATGGTATTGGACACTGATCGCCTCTACACTGTCGTGTTAAAGAATAATTTTGTCAATGGCTCGCCGCACGACCGGCCGCCGCATGCGCGAGGACACCGTATACTCCGAATGCATACTCACATATTGTCTCGCATTAAGTTTTGTGTACTAATTAGTGGGTGTCCAATATGAATACATAATAGAAAGTCTCGCGGTCCAGATGTGTGTTCGGTAAACATCGGAAGAGCTTTAGAGTCCGTTAAAGTGCCTTATATTTTTATGAGCCGAGGTGAGAACAATAATTGTGTGGTATTATTAGAGCTAATCGGATCATATTGTTCGTTTGGTTATTCGTAATGATAGGCGGCGGGTAGGGATCGCGTGCGCGTTGAAATCAGCCGGTGTCAATCTATGCAAATCCTTTGGAAACATTTAATTGGTTGGTGAGCCCGCCGTCCGCTCCCACAGACTTGCCAGAAGCCTTTAACGCCATTATTAATAGACTCCGGTTCAAAGAAGCCTATGATATTTTGTTTATCAACGTCGCCTTCGAAATCGAAGTTTCTAATAAACTGGCAGAAATATGATGATTCGTTTAGCGACTGCTATTTGATAAGCTTGTTTAAATATAAAATTACGTTAATATAATGGTTTCGTTTAGTCTTATAAAATGTAAATTAATAAAATGGTCAAAACCGACTAATTCCGAAAAGGCACGGCGTCAAAATTGAAGGGTTGTGAGACCTAGTTATTGCTCTTAAGTACAATGTGAAGTAAATAAACGTGGTACAATGACGGCGCACGTGTAATTTGGCTCAACGAAAACTCATTTATGGTGCGCCTGCGCCGCGCGGCTAATGCGGGGATTCCTTTGTCTCAAAGCGAAAAATAAAAATAACGCAAAAATATTGAACGGGAAAAAGAGTGATGGACCACACCCTCGTGAGTGATCGAGCACGGTAATTACTCTGTCAGATCCTCTACCTCAAACCAGCATCTCATGGCCGACGGCTGACGGTCAGCCTAAGTCTGTGACGTCATGATGACAGACTTCATAATAGAATAACTTTTTTATCTAATTGGGAAATTATCATATTTAAGCATAATCTAGGACATTATTAAACTGATAAAAATATTGTCAGATGATTATGACAATCACAGAAAAAAAGGATAATAACTTAAAAAAAATGCTCATGTGAGCTCTTTAATTAATAATGATGCAATATGAGAAAATGAGATGATATTTTCTTTTGCAATAAAGTCAAGTTGTAAAGATGTAATATTACAGTGCACTAATGGAAATGAGAAAATAAGATGATACTTACAAATCGTTTAGATCTCGATGCATCTTTTTTGTTGGCTATTTTAATACTTCTGTCGTGGATGTCCACGAAGTTCGTCTTCGGCAACCACTCGGGCATTCCGGAGCCGTAGTCTCTAGGTTCCGTCAACTTTCTTCTTTGTTCATCAAAATTGTCTTTTGTGTTAGCCATTTTATGCTTGACTTTTTGTAGTGCTATACCATACTGGTCATTGTGTAGCAGTCTCGTAAATTTTTGTTCTTTGGTAGTTTTCTCAACTTCTTGCGTGTGAGCCTCTATCCTGGACGCCTCTGTTTGTTTTATAGGTTTCGCCATAGTATTATGCCGGTGTAACCTATGTCTTCTGTGTTCTGGGGCAGCCTCCACTGGTCTTAGACACATTGCTACGATTGCCACTACCGATAACGCTACCAACAGCTTTTTGGGAACACCTAGAACAACAACAAACGCATGGTTAGCTCAACGTCTTAAAACAAACTGATATAAAATTTATAACACAGACATAAGTTAGACACTAACTGATTACAAAGCAATTTCTTGTGATTGTCAGATACCAAGGTGACATGGTTGCGATTAGCGACCGATTGATAAGAATTTATTTGGGGGGCGTATTTATATGAAGGGGAAGGGAGGGACAACGTCAGGTTGATTCTCCCCCGGTTGGTTGACGACTTCATACTTTTAACTACGATTTAATTAGCAGAATTTATTTCTGGAAAATTTCGTAAAAACTATATCAAAATTTTAATATGTCAACATTTTTAAAATATTTCAATAGGTCTAGGTTGAGAGTGAGAAGATGAGTCGCGTCAAAAAAATGGGATATTAAAATTGAATAATAATGAAAATCTCGTTGCTAGAGTACACTTAAAAAAGTCGGTGCATTCCTATTACGTGGACAGCAGCGTCCAGGGATCTCATAAAAAATAATAAGCCTCGTGATTATCGTAAACGCGCCACAGCATACGTAAATGCATAAACTTCTTGTAGTATCTCCATCTTGGAGCACTTTCTCGGCACCATTACTTCGCTGGGAGACGTGTACGTGATGTTGTTTTATCAATTTCTGTTCTGTCACAAAACTCTGTTACACGTGGTAGGCCTGTGATTTCCGTTTTCCCCATATTGTTATGTTAAATTAAATTCTACTTACTATCTATAGGAAACCTAACTGTACTTTCCCATCGATAAAAAAATAATTTTAGCAAATACTTCCTTGTTTTTGAATTTACTATGCTATGTTTATTAGGAGTTATTATTACCTGTATATATTTTATAATATAATTAAATTTATTTAACTTTTTCCAAAAAATACAAAACTCGGTTTTTGTTGGATCTATTATTTTTTATAAAAAAAGGTGGCGCATTCGTTTTTATTAAATTACTTTAAACTGATAGATGGATGTAGTGCTAAGAACAGCGATGTAACTGCTGTCATCGTTTCATTGTTGGCAGCGTAAAAAGTGTCGACACGACGACGGCGTTATTGCCCGCATTTTCACCAACAACATCAACGGATTGATGAGTCTTATAATTGAAAAATGCTCCCAAGTTTTACTTTTGCAGTAACTTTGCGTAACGCAAAAAATAAATTTCACATGTTTGACTGCCATTGAGTGTTTTTGATGTTGCGCCGCAGCCATAAAACATATTTTATGTCCCAACGGAGAGTCGCAATTCTGCAACGTTTTCAAAGTTTAAAAGGAGGAGAAACACCGAGTTTGAAAAGGCTTTTGTCCAGTTTAAGTGCTAAATGTAGAAAGTTACCCTTCCTCGTCGTATTTACAATTTTTAAGAGTCAATAGTCGCCAATAAAGGGCAATAAACCCAAAGTACGAGTAAATTTAGCTGAACAGGTTTAAACTTATTGAAATTAATGTAAATAACATACAATTTAATATCAAAACAATATCAGTATTTTGACAAATTGGCAGTCAGTTCAGCTTGCACTTGACTACAATTTTGTTTACACATGCTAATCAAGTGATATTACTTCAACTTGTGGTTAAGTAGGAATCTGTAGAGAAAATTTAAACCATAATGTGTTACGTCACTCGAGGATAATCTGAGGTAAATGGTCAGTGAATCATTAGGTCAAGCGGTGTCGTTGACAATATAACCTATGCTAAATAAACGCGTAAGTGGGACATACTACCTACTATACGCGTATATTTTTTGTATACTGTGGTTTGGCCAAGGTTTTCACGTGGACTTTTGATACACTGTGCCGGCGATACCCAAGTTTCGTATATAAAACATCAACGCATCGAGATCAAACAATGCTAACCATATAATTGTTACCGCGAAAAGCGACGTGCATGAAGCGATTTACCGTCATGGGGTTTTCCCGAAGGCTTATTATTTATGGATAGTTTGTATTACATTATTTAAGTTATGTCATTATTTCATACCGATCAAACATTAAAAATGATTGTATATAAACTAAACTCTTTGAGTAATTATAAATTAATTTATACACATGTTGAGTAACACGTTATTCGCTTTTCTATTTTTATATCCAATTGGCCATAATCAATTCACACGTTCGTACATGGACATTACTATTTGTATATGCAAATGAAGCGTTAATAATTTTGTAGAGGATTAGATAATTATGTCCGAAAATGACAACCGATGAACGGATGCCCTTTAATGAAAAATAAAAAATCTTTACTTTGGGCATCGAATGACACCGAGACGACTTCAGTGAAAAATGTTTTTGATCGATTGCCGCCGAACGAATGTTGTTCATTCCCACACGATTCGCTGCCTAGGCGATACCGACTTTCTCGATTGTCCGCTTCCAAAAACGATCATCAATCGAATTCGCGTGAACATCGATTTGCAGAATAACAATGAGTGATGCTGATACTTGAATTTAAGAAGTGCAAGGTACGGGGAAAGGGTTTCTCAAACATGTTTGAGATTATTACCGGTTTTCTAGGTTTATGGATATAGTAATATACATTTCAATGAGATGAAATTTAGATTTTATTGACATGTTTGGTAAGTATATCAATAAATATTATTTTATACTAAAATACATCGTAATCGTATTACTGCCTGTAATTTTATTGTAGGTATTGATATTAAAAAAAAACTAGATGAAAATAGTGTCTAGGATATTCATATGTACGTTTTAATTACTATAATAGAAAGATTTGATCCAGTTTAATCATCATTTTCCGCGTTCAGACTGCGATTTTTCAAAACGTATTCCAGGCGAGTACTCTTAATCACCTATGATTAAAATAATTTGAACAACACACACCAGTTAAAAAGACATCCATGAACAACGCATTGAAGTAAATCCTTCGGGCAAGTCCATATCCATCCGAACTTATGTCAAATTCCGTCTAGCGAAATCGAAATTTAAAAAATCGAACACTTTGAACACCCGCGGGAAAAGAAAGCACGTTGACACTTTATCTTTTAATTATTTATCTAGATACGGCACCAGTGTTTACGTTCGTCCTCGATGGAACGTCGGTGTGAGCGCGTGCGAGGCTGGCGCGCGGGCAGCCTCCTCTCGTTGAATGGGCACCGAAATGCCGCACCGTACATAAAATAGCCGGTCAAACAGTACGCGAAAACCCTTACTCGCCCGCCCGCCAGAACGCGAACTCAGGCCGAAACATTTACGGAGACTTCCGCACTAAATTTTTTTAACACCTTAAGGTTCCGACTTTAAAGTTCTCCCTAATTAATTAGAACCTTAAGGTAGCTATTACTTTAACTTATTAACTATTAATGAAAATTTTACACACTAGTAAGTAAAAGAATTATCCCTACAATGTTAAAAAAGAACAGTTAAAATAAACAGAGCATTCTCAATTTAACCGGGTAATAGTGTTATTTTTTTAGTAACAACAAAGAGGTTTTATGCCGCTGAAAACCCATGTAAATTAATGGAATAAATAAATGTGTACGTCCTTAAGTAAGCCAAAGAAACATTTTTTCATAATTCACAATAAGTCGTATTTATCACTTAAAATTTTAATTTGAGTAAGCTGTATGTTCACTCACCTCTTTGGGCGCAAAATATTCTTGCATTGGGTGCGTGAAAAAAAACACTTGCGCGGCTTTTCTCATAATTTTCATTATCTACTTTTTAGTTTAGCATTTTGTTAGATCATACAAATATTTATTTCCTAACCACTCCACACTACACATTTTCTATTAAGTCATACTTGTTTTATAATTTCCGTAATAAATACGTCACACAATAAAGCTTACTGTCGAAATCAAGTTGATTAGGTAAGTTACTAATAAATTATTATTATGAATTTCACAGAATATCCCTTAGATTATTTTAAAATTTCCTGTTTTAATAAACTAGGTATATGACACAAAATGTTATTTGTACGTATTAATACTCGTAATACCGCATGTAAATATGCCGTTAAGTCATAAATTGATGTAATGCAATGGATGGATGTAACCATTACCTTATATCAATAAAAAAAATCATAGATCTATTAATTGACACTACTTATAAGAGTCAGACAAAAAAAATTGACCTCGTCTCTACTGCTCTCTGTTCTGATCTTGTGCAAGTGTACATTTATTCGGTTAGGAGTGCGGTGATTCATCGATGAGTCTATCGTCGACTACCGGCGGCACCGTCACTAGTCGCTCACCACGTGGTGACGAGCCGAACCTTTATCGATGTCTCGGTTATCGATATGTAATCGAGTAACTAGCCTATTTACACGAACAAAATTAGGTGAAGTATCGCAAATTTTCTCTATTTATTAACATAAATATATTCTAATTAATTTTATAATTGTTCTTATTAAAAATCTAACCTAAATTGTTATGAAACAATAAATTTCGTTAATCAATGGTTATCAGATAAAAAGTTCAATGTGAATATATTATTGAATTATGATTCATCAAATTTCATAACATTACAAAAGTTTTTTTTTAATTTTTGGTTTTAATCAAAACAATTAATGTACTTGCTCATGTACTTTCAAATCTATTTTGCAAAGCTGATTAAAGTTGTCATAGAAAATGCATGTGCGATTGTTATATGTAAACACTGAGGTGATATTTGTAAAGTAGGTTAGTAGGTACTTTCAATTTCTTTAGAGAGTTCGTTTATGAGTATGAACTTTAAATACATTAATTTAATAAGTTTCTGATTTAAAATTTACTTTGGGTTGCCGTATTAAGCTCTAAATGCTGAAAGAAATACCCTTTCAGCATTGCAGAAAGGATTGTGTCTTATTTTATGTCTAATAAATAGTAAAGACTAGCTTTTGATCGCGTGGAAATAGTTTTTAAGGCTGTTTAGCTTTTGCCCGCGACTTACAATAAGACCTTAACAGTTTATTATTATTAATTAATTATTATTGTTATTAAAATTGTCTTCAAGTAGTTTTTATAACCCTCAGGAATATTATATATTACTTTTTGATGAAAAGAAAAGTACATAAGGTATCTACCCTATGTCCTGCTCTGTACCCCCGATAATGTATATGCCAAATTTCATGATGATCGATTGAGTAGTTAGGACGTGAAGGCGTAACAAACAAACAAACTGACTTTCGCATTTATAATATTAGTAAGATTATACAGCAGCCCTTAGTAGACACTTTGGTGTTACTTTGTCAAATGTTAGAAGAAACAGGTTCTGTACAAGATTTATCTGAGATGTGGCTCTAAACATTTGGACTAGCAAGCCGACTGTTTACTCTGACAAGTTTTTTGTCGCGACTAACAAGCGAACCATTGTGTTGGTCGTTTATTGATACTGTCAATAGAAGATTATTATGTCTATGATTAATACTTCCCCATTTTAACTATGTTTTGTCTTCCTCGGAAATAGTTTGCGTAGGAGTGCATACTTTGTTACTTACTAGCACTAGTATAAGTATAAATAGTATTTTGTTTTCCTTTCAATAAACTTGACACTAACTAGTAATTACATTATAAACAAACCATATGAATTAGAAATTAGAGTTCAAATTAAACTTTTTACTGGGTTTTATAATCTTCATTTATTTAATAGAATGATAGATTTTATGTCTAATTGTTATGTATTTTCTTATCTGTCACGCGACTTGTTTCTTGTATCTGAACGATTAAGACCGGTGATAACAGTAATTGCATGCGTTTTTTGCCCTAGGAGTTTCCCATCGAGGCAATGCAATGTGATATAATACAAATCGCTTTCTTCAATGATGTTTTTATGTTTATATTAGTAATAGTTTTTCTCATAGGCGAATTGATGAGTCGAGGCTTTTCCGAGGGTTGCGATGAGTCACGGAATTTCCCGAATTTTCCCGAGTCGCGTGGGCGGTGAAAAACGGCGAAAGCCTACAAAAGCGGTATCATGTCGCTTATGAGTTCATTATTACTCATGCCCGTAGAAAGTAAGCCCGTAGATCCGCGTAACTTAACACGATTCGTCATACAGTTAAGAAAACTATGTTGAAATTTAGTTTTTAGCTTGGTTACTATGAAATGGTCGATCGGTATCGGTGAAGGTGTGAAATCCTATTTGCTTTCATTTCAGTATTGGAATTAAGTATCTATTACTGTTTTGTTTTTCATGATAATTATTTTTCTCATGTGATTGTGGTAAGTGAACTAGATGGGGTTTACGGCTTTGCCTTTCGTCTGTCCGTTGAATGGGTTTGCAAGCATAATTTCAGCGGCTAATTTAAGTTTACCGTAAGTACATTGCTTCCGCGACGCTGCGCGTGCGGCCGGCCAAGTGGTATTGTTCCCGAGCCGCAATATAAATCAAACATGAGTCGCGAAAGCTTTTACTCTAACCCCTTTAAGAAGGTTTTAATTTATTGCAAAACCTCTTTACTCATTTTTTTTAATTTTACTCTGATTTGATGTCTCTTTTAGAAAGTGTTGCTTTAGCGTTTTTATAACATAAAGCACTTTAAACTTTTTTAATTTTGTTCTAATTTTGTCTCTGTAATGTATGAGTTTTGTTCATTTGCAAGAAGAAAATAATTTCAGTGAAATTAAAAAATTAAAATTTACAAAAATTTAATAGTTGTAATTTGAATAAATTGATAACTATGGTAATGTTCAGGGTGTTTAGCAATTACTTTATCATAAAAGATATTAAATTTATTAGGTGAGTTATGGTATGTATCCGCATAGTTAAGATATTATGTAAATCTGGCTATTATGTTGTGGTTTTCAAGCAACCTTAATTCAAAAGATAATGATTTAGGTAAGACATTATTGTAACTAAAATGTCGCTGTTGAAAATTATTAGTGAATATTGTTATCAGCTATTCTTGTGCCTTATGATGCTATCGATTAGATCATCTTTGTAGCTACATTATTTTCTTATCAGTTACTAATCTTAGGTAAATATTGGTAAAATTACCTTTCCTCAATCACAGAGTAAACTGAATCAAACTGAAGGATTAATTGTATTATATACCAATAATTTAAAATAATTTATTTATTGGACACTTACTGTTATTTCTAAGATTAACATCTCGCCTCCTCGAGGAACATTTGTTTATGCATGTGCACTCTTCAACCATTGTATTTGTTTTAAATTATCACAGAGTAGGTAAATAAATAAATCTTTGGTATAAAATAGTCACACAAATTCACAGTCAATTGTTTCTTATTTACTATCACTGGCACATCCTCAAATTTTTTTAAATCACTAATAAGTTATTATCCGAACAGGTGAGGCTGATTTAAAAAGTTAACGTGGCGACTACGGAGGATCGTTTGCGATCTCAGGCGGATACGTTCAGTTCGCCGCGTTACGTGTAATGTGTGTCCTGCCCGTTTTTCCGCGGCTTATAAACGCGGCGGGCGCTCCCGTGATAAAGGGTGCAAAAAACTGATTGTTTGCATTAGAGGGCCCGCCTGTACGTCACCGTTGCGACGTCGCGCGCGCTTAGGACGTAAACGCGCATGTGCTCTTACGCAATCGCCAGTTCAAATAAATACACGTGTTCTAGTCCCGGATCCCGAAGGTGTGTGAAAATGGTTTCGGGACGTGCCACCGTCACGTGATCAAGGATCTTGCTAAGATTATACATTACACACATTTAAAAGGAGAAATGTGGTAAATGCAATGTATTTTCAATACCAATTAGTATTATGCAAATAAATATTGCGATTAAAATTATATTTTTTTTAATAATAAGTAGCTGTTTTAATTAAAAACTATACAATATCTTTTAGAGTTTTGTGAATTGATTATTTGGAATAAACAATAAACGAAACTTTGAAATAATTATGCGGACTAATTTTGTGTTAACCATCAAGTAAAATTGAATTCAATTTTCACTACCACCAACTTAATTTCAAAATTATCATGTTTTACTTAATAAATCATTAATGCATCAGTTTATAACAATACACAACTCTTTTTAACTTAAGGGCGGTTAACAGAAATATGACCTGCCTTATGTAAGTAGTTACCGTTGCCTAAAAAACCTTGCGGCACCACATCAGTCCACACGTCATTATCAATCCATCATCATAACATTTAGAATCAAATCGAAAGAATTGCCCTTCCATGTAAAGCCTGGAAAGGCAATTTCTTCGATTTGATCTTTGAAGTGTTACTTCTTTAGGCAGCCACCAACCACCTACTATCAGTTCTCCAGGTTGATGTTTCCTTGCCACGATATATATATTTATTTCAATAAATAAATAAATATTTGACAACATCACTTACATTGCTCCGATTCCAAAGTAAGTAGCTAAAGCAAGTGCTAAAGTAAGTAGCAAAAGCAAGTGCTTTAGCTACTTACTTACTGTTAATCAGAGATAACGGTGGTATTACAAACACGCAGACCTGAGCTGATATAGAAAAGTTTGTTTTCTAAATTGACCCAACTGGGGATCGAATCCAGACCTCAGAGATGGCGACACCTTAAAAACCGGTGTACAAAGCCACTCGACCATGGAGGTCGTCAATAGATAGGTCGTCAGATATGTGTATAAAACTCAGCTATTAAAAATCAGTTAATATAAAAGTAAATTTTCAGTGAAGTGAAATATGGACGTGATCACTTTTAGTTAACTATGACGAGAAATTTTTATGACGTCATCAATTCTTGTTCGTTTACGAAATTTATCAAGAATCTTAAAAGACGCTTTAACAAACAATAGGTAATATTTTGGGAGACTGTCACACAACGTCACTTGTTGCTTCAGTAAGCATGAAGATATTTACAACCTTCAAGTCATCTATTTGTACCTGAGAATAATTGGTGGAAAATGGCGAGATTTGTAACTACTTGAAAGATATTATAATCATTGTTAATTTAGATATTTGTTCCTGGTCAAGATATTTTTGTTGTCATCGTAACGTGCCCGCATGAGAAGACAGATAAATATAGTAGTAATGAAATCCTATCATAAAAATGCACACGCACACTTTTCACAAGTCATTCATACACATGTTATAAGATAGAGAAAGCCTTCGATCCGGTGATACAAAACTGTTGATCGTGTGCGGGTCAGCTTACAATAATGCTTCAGCTAATTATTTTGCTATTACTGGTAATGATAGTGCGGAGTGACATTTGAATTCTGATCTAGGATACACCGAGATTAAACGTCAACAAAAAATAGGGAAAGGGAGGCTGGCGTCGCTATCTCTGAGCATGTTCCGGTCCTACTACCAGGCTGAATGAATACTTTCTTTGGGTTATTTATTTTTTCTGTGTCTTGTTTCAGAGAGTGGAAATTGTTTAGTGCAAGTTCACAACGTCTATAGCACCTCAATGGAGCCGTATCGAATTCCGGTGGATCCGTCTCACGCACTTTTTTGGTGAATCCGGCCCGATGCGGTTCACCACATGGCGAAACGAAACTAGCTGGTGGTTCCGCACAATCACGTGGAACTTATCATCAATGGATTGTTCTTGGTAACATCCTTGTAAAATAGGCGATTCTAAAAATGTCTAAGTCTAAAAAGTTCGACGACTTCTGCGGTTGAATGGACAGCATGTCAGCTGAACTATTTGTAGTCTATATGGATATCATGTTTGTGCGCATAACGTCCCTTTCGCACGCCTTAAGTACAAAAGGGTCAGGGATGTAATTTGTTCATGTGGACAAAATACCCATATTGACCTCCGTATTAATTAACTGGTCTGGTCAGCATGCCATATTCTTAAAATCAATTCCGGTGGATCGACATTGGAATTGTAACGTTTCGTACTTTTGGATTTCCTTGACTAATCCATCAATAATAAAATAAATAAAAATTAAAATAACTTTATTTCTCAATATCAATATAACATAGTATTAAGACACCACAGAGAGTAATACCAATACTCGTGTTGGGATTGACTCGCTCTTCCCAAGACATAAAGAAAAACTTAACTGTACTGCAGCTTTAGGGCACAATATAATTTGTGAAACCCAAAATTTTTAAATTATTTAAGATATCTGAAATTGAGGGTTCCAGGTACACATGCTCCTCTCACCAACATGGCCTTCTCTCCAAAACCATTCTCACTCTTTCAAATCTGGCAAATTTTGGGACGCAATTCTACTTGTAGAATTGCGTCCCGAAATTTGTTTCACTACCTTTACTAAAACCTAGAATGAAACAGTCACGAATTTGCGAAATGATCTCTTAGTGCACCCACACATTCACTAAATTTATTGTTTGTTGCTAATGGTATAGACATAATTTTTTCTATTATAGGAAAATAAAAAAGAGCATTTTACTTAATGTAATTTGCTAAATTATAATAATATTATACTTAAAATTAAGTTAATACAATTTTAACGGGTACCAACAAATACATGTAGCTCTATGGATGCACGAATAAAGATCTCGGGATCACATCTTATTAATTTTCAGCACCGAACAAAGAAAAAGGAGATTGTTATATTATACAAGGCGCTAAAATAACCTAATGTATACGAGGTAGTTTTAGTTTTAAGAAGTAAATATAGCAACCTAGTCATAATGAGTTTTAGCGCCGTTTGTTACACTTTACTTTTCACTCCGAGTGAGAGAAAATAAAATACTATATAAAATAGTTTATTTTATTAAAAAATAAATGTACAATTTGTACAATTCTAGACTTTGTAAGTCAGTTCTATACCTCTGCAGGCACCGCTGATCACAACAATTAAGGCAATCTGTAAAACAAAAAATAAGTGTGTTAGAACTAAAATTTGGTTTGATTTAGTTTAGTTGATGAAAATAACAGAAAAACGTTGACAAATTTTGTTGCCAAGAATTTTTCATTTCTATTATTTATTTACGAAATTCTAGTGAAATCTTCGTGAAAACTTTGAATTTCTTGGTCTTGTAGCCGGCGGATAATTTCTTGAGAAAAGCCATCTTTATATTGACACTATGTCTTGTCTGTATAGGTACCCAGTTGTTTGTAACATCGAATATGTGTTCCAAAAGGTTGAACTTTGATATTTTTTGGAAAGTTCATCAAAATAACGTAAGAAAAACTCCTTCTGTAAGCGAATCCACTCGTTTTTCTTTCCTCCACTTCATAAACTTTTCGTAAGTATTTAAATATAATGCTTTGTGTCCTTGACGGCAACAGATAGAAAATTATTTATTTTTCTTTCTCTTCCATCTGCAAATTATAGGTCTCTATTCCCATTAGACTATGAAATTTCACTGTTATCAAATAAATTACAGTTGTAATAGAGAATAATTCTAAAGATTTCGTGCTAATGCTTTTTTTAATTTATTCTGTAGCCGCAAAGCAATGCACGCATTCTACGATTCTACCCATAAACTTAATATAGTACAAATAAGTCTATTATTCTACCGAAGCGATCGCTTTAAGGCCCCTAAATACCTCAAGTGGCGCCCTCATTTTAATTAAATTTATTGCTCGCTAAGTACATAATGTATCGAAAATTTACATAAATAATAAATATTTAAAAAGTGGCCACTTTTAGCACTTTTGCGAACTACTACTACAACGAACAAAATTTTACTGAGGTTATTGTTTGTAAATAAACTATAGAACCTTAGCTTCTATCTGTACATGTGAATTTTCTTTTTAAATGAAACAGTATTAAGTCGAGTCGGCATTATTCTACCTATGAATAAAGACTTTCTCGTTTTTGTAGGCTCGTTGGTAATAGACAAAAACAAAAAAAATCCCCTAGAGGCAAATATGCTGTTTTATGCAGCGAACTAAAATCCATGGAAGTGTAATTGCAAACAAATATTGCTTAAAAAATAGCACCACGGGGCTAAAAAATTACAACTCGCACAGCATTTAGTCAGGCCAGCCACGCGTCCGGTGATAAACGTAAGCGTTCTTTATAGTACATAAATGCAATTTGTATTTTAAAGAAAAGAGAGAGTTTATTAGGAGATGCGTCTTTTGTAGTCAAATGGTGTAAAAGACGCTAATAATGCAAAAAGATGCAGAGAAAACGTATCATAAGTATGAAATATTTTTTCGTTTTAGTATAGAAAATATCAATGAGTATACAGATTATGGTCGATATTGTGCAACCAGTAGCTTTGTGCTGCATAACTAAATGCCTACATTTTTAGCCCCGCCCACTTGGTATTAATTTTTGTGCGGTGCTATTTTTTAAGCGGAATGCTTGTTCCATAGATTTTAGTTCGCTGAATTTATGCCAGCTCTGGTATACAACAACTGCACTTTTTGAAACAAGAGGAGTGATTTTTTTTGTGGTTGTCAGGGATTAAAGTATATTATCATAGTATACTAAAGTAAACCTTAATGTTTGTAAAAAGTAGCATTCGATGGAAAATTTGGCGAAATATTATATTTATTTTTGGACTATAAGAGTGTTTTTTTATGGGCTTCGATTATATAAAACGAAGGTTCGGGTTTCCATTTTATTTCCGCAGTAATTTCGTTGATTGAGTTACACTCGCACGTTCATGACGTTTTGTTCCTATACTAATTGAGCTATGCAGTCAAATGAGGTTGTTGATCTTTTATTGATAAATATTATTAACATTTTAATCAGAGACTTCCCTTACTTATTGATATTATTAATAAAGCCAGCCAGTGTGCGTTGCGTTGCGTTTGTCATGTATATGATAGTAATGGCACGTGGCAGCTGCGCATCAGTCGCGCGATCGGTGTGACATATACCATAGCATTTTATATATTACAACTTCGTTTGACGTCATGCTACGCAACGCAAAGCGCGGTGCTGCATTCAGTTTGACCCAGGCTTCAATATTAATGTTCACTCTTACATGAAATAAGTATTTGTTGTATTTACAAGGATGTCACTGCTTAAATAAGGAATACTGTTTTATATTGTAGAGACACTTGTGAAGTTTTTATACGATAACGTAGCTTACAAAATAAAAAATAAACACATCAATCTTTCAAAACATATGTACGTCTAACCTTTTCCGCGTCTGAAACCAATATTTCTGCAGACGTTAATCCTTACCGACGTCTGTTCTAAATCCGTCAGTTGTAATGGCAGTGGCTTTAGCTTGCTTGGGGGTGTAACTACAGCATCCCGGCCCCGCCCGCCGAGCCCCCCTGACCCCCCGTTTCTCAGTCCCCCGGTCCCCCGCCAGATGATTGGTCGCCGAGAATAGCCCCTCGCCTGTAATGGGTTAAACTTAACTAGGACATCGATTCGCACACTTGCACATGTTCTTTAGATGTGATATGTTAAAGCACTTTATTTATGTACCAAATTACCTTGAGAGAGTGCGTGCTCTTCTGTGGCGTAAAATACTTGATTTAAACTGGCAAATTTAAATTAATTGTAGGTATAGTTCTTTCTGTCTTACGAAGACCGTTTTGCTATGAATGTGTTAGGCGTGCACATGCACATTGTTTTAGTGTGCGTCTGCACGCTCTCGTATTACGCACACTAAGATAATGTGCATGTGCACGCTTGAAAACATTCATAGCAAAACGGTCTTCATGAGATAGTAATAACTATACCCATATGTCAAGAAAAAAGGGTTAGTGCTAGACCTTCATTATCTATAAAAAAAAGGAATTGTGCAACTGATAATATATCGTCATTTATATTACAACACCGCGCAAGTAACTTTTTTTAACTTTTCAGGAGAGATAAAAAAAGCTTGTCTTGGTTTTTATTCTAATCTTTTATGATTTATATCTTTTCTGTTTGTAGGTACTATGCACTTATGTCATTAATACTTGAACTTAAGTTTACTCTGAATCATTTATCAATCTTATCGTTATCATTTTGATGACAATAATGTTATTGTATTAAATCATCATTAAATTTGGCGGTTGCGAAATATATATTTCACTCCTACATAGATTATTTTATTTGTCACTAATAAAATAGGCTTAGGTAGTAACCGCGCGAATTCAACTAGTCTTTATTTATATTTTCACAGGTTATTCGAATTAAACTTTAAAATCGGTATTGTGGTCAAAGACGCAGATGGATAGATCGTCTTCACACGAAATCGTGTTTCGTAAGTTCCTCACTAACTAAGTGGGAGGATTTTGATGTGACACATGCTACAGGAATGTTATATTCTTCCTGGGCCTTATTTAATAAACGTGACAATTTGTCACCTGTCATGACAATTTCATATCCATCGCGACAACCAATTTTAAAATAGAACAAACTACTCATAGCTACACCGCAATGTAAACCAAATTGACACGTTATTAAATAGGGCCCTGGTGTATGTTAAGTTCAGAAAGTGCAAGTGTAGGAATCAAGTCAACTAAGTGGAAAATTGTCCGAATAATTATATTTTATTCCTTATTTTTCAAGATTTAAAAGGTAATGCAAATAAAATAAATCATTATTCAAATGAATTGAATACTGTGTATTTTTAAGAAGTCCTGTTTTTAACCTTCCTCAGTTATGTCAAGATGACAAAAATGCAACAACATAAGTTTATTCTGAAACTGTGATAAAATCGGCTCGGCTTTGATAATATTTTTTAAAATTGTACCTGAACTTATTGAACAGGGCGAGATTGATAAATCGGATCAACGGCTTGACTCTTGCCCTGCGGCACGTCTACGAACCGTGACGTCACTACATTGTTACGTAGTAATTGCTACGTAAAACATAAGACAATCGTGCAGAGTTCACATCACACCGTAGCCTTCACCTTATCACCTATTGTTCGATTTTGTTACTGTACTATCATGGTCGAGATCGAATGTTGGTTTCGATTTTCAGAAGATCAACTTTTATTTTAGAGCTAAAGATTCTCTTTCAAAAACCATTAGTTAATAATATTGGGATTTCATTTGAAAAAAAAAGTGAATAAATACAAAAATGCATAGGTATAACTTTGTATTCTTTGTGTTCGAAAGAAAAGGCAATATATAACTAAGATAACCAGTATCATGGTGATCTAATCTTGCTTTCAAGGAACAAGGGGAAATTTTGTGGCATTTGAATTTCCGTATGGCATTAAAACACAAAGATTCAAGGTTATCGATCGGTGATTTACTTATTATAGATATTGCAATTGATAAACATATTCAGGGCAATGGATACTACACGCGATCGTAACGGTGTCACAGTCATCCGTAGTGAGGTCATGAATGGACAAAAAAATGAGCCTTTCTCAGGGAATTCTGAATAATTGTAATGAAGTTAATTCAAATCGCGGGGGTATTTCGTATATCCTGATAATGCGATTACAAGGAACCGCTGTCACAATTGGTCCGTGGAATCCCCATGCATTGCCATCTCATTGTCTATTCAAATCCGCCACATGTTTTCAACGCAAATGGTATCGGATATGAAAAATAATGAGATTTGACTACGTGTGGGATTGTTACTGCGTAAATACTTTTTGTAGCTTTCGCATTATCATTAAATATTTAAATAGGTCACATTAATATTAATAAATTAATATTTGACAACATCACATACATTGCTCCGATTCCAAAGTAAGTAGCTAAAGCACTTGTGTTATGGAAATCGGAGACAACGGTGGTATCACAAACACCCAGACCTGAGCCAATATAGAAAAGTTCGTTTTCTAAATTGACCCAACCGGGGATCGAACCCGGGACCTCAGAGATGGCGGCACCTTGAAAACCGGTGAACAAAGCCACTCGACCACGGAGGTCGTCAAACATTATAATTTGTTTTTCTATTAATTGGGCACGGCATTCGTTGCAATGTTCGGATCAATGGTTTACCACTGTGTAGCTAGTAGTAAGTACAGCTACCACTAGCCGAAGGGGGTGAAGTGTTGGGCTCGCGAAATCAATAGCACTTCAGCCAATCGGATTTTTGCAGAATTGCTTATGACTCGAGAAATACATAAGCTAGGATAAATAAAAAATGTCCACGAAAAGCTAGTATTTATAAGTATTCATATTGCATAAATGTGTGATTTTCAAATGAAAACTTAAATTAAAAGACTGCAAAGAAAGCGTATGTAGATGTTCTGAAAATTCGATGATTTGGCGATGTCTATATTCGATTTGGCGATGAACGATGTGCCAAATTGTTAGCGATGAGTAAAATCGATATAACAGCCTGATTCTGAGAACCAAATCTCAGGTACAATACCTATGGGAGGAAATGCCAGGCACGCTAAGACACTGCATTAGAAAAATATTTATTTCGGGGCGGTAAGGTGCATTTTTGATTAACTTAGTTTGTTTTATTGGGTATGCTTGATTTTGTTTATTGTTACCAGTTGAGCTTAGTAGTTTATGTAGAGATAAAACGTAGTGGAATTCATATTTGAATTGATGTCTAACATAAATTTACAATAGAGTTATAATATAAAAGGGATTTATGACAATTATAAATGAATGTTAGTAAATATGAGAGAAATATCATTAAACGTATTATTAAATTACATGAACAATGATTACATGTAACCGATATCCGCGTTGTGATCGATAAAAATCTACAGATTGTGGACAATACAGTCCTCTGTAGACTTCAGCATATTTCGTGCTTATGCTCCGAAAAATACACTTGTGTTTTTATTTCAATACCTTTGTTAGCGCCTATATCGAATGTGTTATTTTAGCGATATTTAATGAGTGTTCCTCGTGCCCTAATTTTGATTGATATCTTAATCGACATGTGACATCATCATGAAAATACCGAGATGACAGTGAACAACATATTTTCTGTATGGACAAAGGCTCATTTGAATATAAAAGTAGTACTACGTCTGATCGTGCTTAGAGACAATTATTCTAATCTTGTTCCTACGGAATCGTTTGACTCAGACTCGCAATAACTCTTACGCTACCGGAAAAACTGGAAAGAGTTTCCATAAAACTATGTTTTTTTTGTGCAATTTGAATATAGCGCGGTCCCACGACCACTCGCCGTCCTTGGACGCACCACAATAATTGCATATGGCGATCTCTAAACTCGTTGTGAGTTTATATTCAAATTATGTGAGAAATGGAGTAAAAACTAAGTTGGCATCATTGTTCCTGTTCTAGTAATTTAGAACAAAAAGTAAGTTCTCTGAATAATTAGTTAACTTGGATTTCAAAGCAATGACAATAATGAGAAGTGAACAATCAAAGAAGCAATGTCAAATTCATAGACATCTATGGTCAAATCATTGTCTTTTTGGCCTCAGTACCTCAGTATTCAGTTCTGATAGTACCAACATATAGTTTTAAGAGTTTTAAACTTCGGCAAGTTTCAGAATTTAAATGTTGAATTTTCATAAAAACAACATTATGTAACATTCAAGTCTTTAAAACCTATGTTAAAGTCATTATTGTAAAGATTGCAGCGTCAGGAAGTTGAAGTCAGCTGATCTTTACTTTCACAATAAATAGCTCGGCACGGCAGTTATTTAACTGGTTATATGTTATATGTGTCACTCTGCAAAGGTTTCAGTGTGTCATGCTTGGGAAACGTTTAGAGACCGCTGCAGCAATATTGCAAATCAATGTTTATCTCAGATTGAAATAATTGCGGCACTGTTTCCTTACACACTATAACTGTTTATTAGGAACGACGGTCGCAAACTTGGAGACAGATTCTGGTGGTTGATAAAATGCTTAAAGTAAATTAGAGAAATTTATAATGGCACTTTATACAAAAGAGGCAAGATTATTTAAAGAGAGAGATATATTAGGAACTAGTGGCTTCCCTCGATTAGCTTTGGTGTAAACTGTAGATTTTTGTACATAAAGATACCTAATTGACGGAGCGAGCGGGAAGCGCGAGCGAAGCGTATCTGGTTCAGCTTCGGCAAAAAAGCTTTCGTATGTCTTTCCGGTGTCCGGATGTCCGTTTTCTCAACCGCTTTTCGCGAAATTTTGTGGGTAGGTTTGATAAAAGTATACAATTTTTTAGTCGATTCAGATATTCGATTTTTTTTCAAAATAGCGGAGATATGTAAAAAAAAACATATTTCAGCAGTTTTGAAAAATGTTCAAAATTAACACAAAACTTTTTTGTTAGCGGTATGAAAAGCTGTTTTTTATTTTTAGAAGACTCAGAAGTTTATAATTCAAAATCAATCAAAACATTTCCGGTCAATATTCGAAATTTGAAAATAATAAGGCGTAAGTTAAGAATTTATTTGTTTTTAAACACATACAATTTGAGCTACTTTTTAACGCAAGGTCTACAGCTCACGGAGCCACTTTAAAAACCTTACATTAATGCTTGTATTATAAAATAAACCTAAGTATATCCTATATTTCCACTTCCTATACTTAGTAGATTTGATTATTCCACAATAATCAAATCTACTGTTCACTCGCACTGCGCATTTTTCATACTTTTAGCAATTTTATAACCGTTGTGACTTCTAAACGAAAGGTTAGAATAATTTAAAGGGGAATTTACATGTAAATAATAGACCTGATCATGAAATTATGTGGTTGGATAAGTAATATCATGATACGAATGTCATCATCGTTCGATTCTACCCTAGTTTTAATTGAATATTTGGACAATAACCGCATATTGGGATTAAACTATAATACATAGACGGACTTTTTTGTGGGTGATAATGAGAACATAAACATACTAATACAGTCCAGAACTTTATAATCATATTTTATGACAAAGTTGATTTTATCTCAATGAGATACATTTTATGCCATCTAGGTATTGAATCCTTTTTAACTAGTTTTGTGCTTTTTATTTTAGCTATCAGAAAATCCCTCATTACCAAAGAGAATGAAAAATCACTACCTCATTAAGTACTATTATACTTCTTTTAGCGAATTATTTTGTTACCGTGGGTTTCATTATTGCAATTTTCGTAGGGATCTCTAATTTAAAAAAAATAAAATACAGCTTATGTTACTCGCTGATAATGTACCTAGCTTTATATAAGTCAATTATTTTTTTAAATCAACAAACAAACGAAAAAACAAATCTTTCCTTTTTATCATATTAGTAAATATTAGGTATCATTATTTTTCAAAAATGATCTTTGCGTTTAAAAAAATATTCACAGTTATTGTAGTTTATTGCAACTAAATATAATTTTACCTGTACCTACTGAAAACTATTAAATATCTATATACGAAAAAACCGAATGCTCATTATTAAACAAAATAATACCCAATGGTTTTTCTACCGGAAAACATTGTAGAGATAAAACTATTAAAATTAATTAAATATTGTTACTATTATAATGGAGCTTTAATGTAGGTACCTAAATCATAATTACTCATCAGTAAGGCGTTTTGTACAAACATGCAATAAAATATAAAATTACGCAATCGATATATTTTCGAAGGTGCATGTAAGCAAAAGATCTCCCTTAAAAATATGAATGTGAAGATATTGTATATTTGGTTAAACACCTTACGATTTATCCATAAAATACTACGTGAACACATGAATTTCAATATGCCATGAGAACTGGCTTAATGCAAAGGTGACAGAAGAGAATTCTTCAAAAGTTTACTTACTCGCATTACATTTACCATTCTCCGGTAAAAGCCATTACGAGTGATATCTTTGCATAAAGGCTAAAGTTGCATAAAAGACGTGATGCTCTCGATGGGTGCCGAGAAAAAATCTCTAATTCCTCGCTCGTGAGTCGCTAATGATCGGCCGCCTTTTATACCAGTCGGGAAGCCTGAATTTCCTGTTTCCTTCTTGTTACGTAAAATGGCTACGATTCAAATTCCATCTTCTAGATCACCATTGTGATTTCTAACGCTTTGTCTACTTGTGCCGACAGTTTGTGTTAATTTAAATACTGGTTCGCGGTGTTCACGTAATTAGAAGCAATTTCTATGTTGTTTCATGTATTTTTTTGCCTATAATTGGAGAGCTTGAAATATTTAACGCAAAATATTTTGTTGTTATTGCTTAAACCAACAACACACGGAGAGGCGGCTGAAGGAGCTGAGAGGGACGGAGTAATACAAAGAAAAGGGACATACTGACAACATTCCTTTTTCTTCGTATTGTTCCGTCCCTCTCGGCCTCTCCGGCCGCCCCTTCGTGTATTTTTGACTTTAGTTAATATTTAGGGAAAATAATAAGAATACGATTTCACCTACGCGGGATTTCACTACACCTACCTACCCAACAATATTAAAAATTATTATAAATTTATATTCATATTACTCTCGCTTAGTTTAAAAAATTTACTGGAATCAAAAAAAGAGCATTGGACCGAACATCCAAAGATCGCGGGTTCGATTCCCGTCCGAGAACATGATCTGGTGCGAGTCGTACTTTTTCTAGTATATTATTTAGTATTATATAAAAATAGCATTGTGAATGCTAAAATCTCAAAATTCAAAAAAGTCGTTTAATTATTACGTTTAATGATTAATTTTTGCTTTGTATTCTTTATTTAGGTCAATGATCGATTGCTGAGTCACACGGTCATTATCAATAAATAACTTAGATAATTATCTACTTTGTAGGATTATCATGAACAGACAATAATAATAATTATATTAAATGTGCTACTGTTTATCGCTTGAACTATGAATTTATTATTTATCAACAGAGACTAGATAAATATATTCAAAAGCTGATTGTTTTCTTTTTATAACGTAATGGGTAGTATCAAACTATGAAAAAATGCATTATCTAAAGCTCGAGTCCCAAGCTAAGCAAAACTTTTACTGTGTATACTATGAAACAAATAGAACAGTATTTCCCAATTAGTGGTACGCGTACCCCCAGGGGTACGCTAGGTTGCATCAAGGGTTACGCGCAGCAATCTCATAAAATGATTTCAACATCTTTTTTTTTTCTTATAAAAAAAATATTGTCATTCCGGCAATAAGGGGTACGCACGCGCGTTGAGGTCCTTGGAAGGGTACGTAGATAAAACTTATTAGGAACGACTGCTAAAGAATACATAAGTAGTAAAAGCATTAGAAATTATTTATCACCATCACAAATTGAGCCTTGTTATAGTTGTCAATAAAAAAGTTAGTTGGCTCTGAAGTTAATAGATTATAACTATATTAGTAACATTGATTTTAAAAGCTCTGTTTTCATACTACGGCTGAAATAATTTCTGGTTTGATGTTTTTTGTACTTTGTGTGTAAAAACTACATGGATTTTTTTAAATGACACATTTTTTAACGGGGCAGGTACATTTCTATTGTATTTGCGCTTTGTTACAAGTAACAAAACATTTTGTTACAAGTACTTGCATGGCGGTTACAATATTACACTTGAAAAATTTCAATAAACGGTGGTCTTGTATTACTCTTTAGTTCACATCTTTTATGTTAAAAATTGTGTGTGTTATACTAGGTGTTACAAAAGTACCCCTAATGCCGAATATGGTATATAGGGACCATTAAACCGAACAACTTTTACTATGGGACCAACTCTGAAATCGCAAAAAAAATAACTGCTGGATCATACATTTTGATATTTTCGATTTCAATTTTTGTATGAAGCAGCTGATTTTTTTTTCGCGATTTCAGAGTTAAATAGGAAAAGTTGTTCAGTTTGATGGTCCCTGTTTACCATATTCGGCATTAGGGGTATTTTTGTAACACCTTGTATAAATAAATAAACAAAATAAACTTTATAAATAAATAAATAAAATAAATTAACACCAATAAAATATGCTGTAACTCGTAACGAAACCTACATAGTAGTGATTCAGTGATCAGATTTTATTAAAAAATTATGCAATGTCCCGCTGTAATTGCAACTTTTATCAATTTGTGACATATATATACAATTACTTATCTTAATGTGATAAAGGAGATAACACAAGAATGCAGGGGAATTACCGTCCAGTTGCTATTACGCAGGAAGAATAATTTAGTTAATATCTGACAGTAAAGTTGATATAATTGACTGAGCGAACGCGAAGTGTCTCCGTTTCAGCTTCGGCAAAAATGCTTTCGTATGTCCTTCCGGTGTCCGGCTGTCTTTTTGTTCTAATGTTTTGTTTTGTTGAAAATAAAATTTCACGAAAATCGGTTGAGAAATGCGACCTGTAGAGAAGAACAAAAGGACAGCCGGAAATAGCAGGAAATATAATTTCTTTATCGATTCAGGATTTTTAAATTTTTCAAAACGGCGGTGATAAATGGAACAATCATATTTCAGCCATTTCAAAAAATGACACAAACGTAAGGTCTACATCTCATAGAGCCAGTAGTTACAATAAAAATATGATCTATTTTCAATATTATTGTGAATCTACTGCCTGCCTGCAGTTTTCTTTGTAGGGTTTTCTTAAACAACTGAAAAAACGGTCAAGAACTCGGGTATTTTTTACATTTTTCATCAAAAGTGAAAAACTATTCGGCTCAAAAAAATAAAAAAAATCATATCAATCATATAATCAATCATACTCCATATGCCCTCGTAGCCTCCCTTCGAATTTTCAAGACCCCCTTTCAGTCCCTGTTGCACAAAAAATATAAATATTATTATTTCTCTCTTATTTGCAAAATAATTAGGCAAATGTCATATAAAACTATTCCAAATTTCAAGTTGATAAATAGTAGCAATAGTAGTTCTTGAGATATCCAGCTGTGACAGACAGACTGAGTCTTGAGAGTCATTGAGATCAGATTTATTCCAATGTTTTGGGCTTATTGTTACAGAATAAAAAAATATAATGGTTAAAAGTTTACAAAAAATAAAATGTTTAGAAGATCTTAAACACCAGCGATAACTTTGATCATTTCGAAACGGTTACATTTATTTACATAATCTACAAACTTTCAAAAATCAATAATAAATAGCGCCAATAAATTAAATTGTTAAAAAGTAAAGAATTAGTTTTATATTCAGTTATCGATTTGTTTTTCAATTCCAACATAATAAAGGTGTCGGTTAAGTGAAAATGAGCATTAATTATAAATGCAAATGACTGCAATTTGTAACTTAATTTTTAAAATGGTGTTTGCTTGACAAATCGCCGTAGCCTACACATCTGCGTAGGTAGGAGTTTAGTTTCGCTTACTATTGTGAATATAGCGTGCAATGTACGACATGTTTGTATTAAAAGCCTCATAAAGTTCTTGGTTACAAGTTTGCTCGTTCTGTAAGATCATGATGTCATACTAGGCTTTATTACTCAAGTATTTGTAAAGGTAACGGACACAAAATGTGATTTGAAATTTAAGTTATAACGCAGTGAAGACGTTGATACAGCTGGCAGAAGAGGAAGGAGCTAACTTTCCAGTTGCAGCACGTATTCTGAAAGAAGATTGTTATATGGACGATATACTCGCTGGGTTTGACACTGAAACTGAAGCCATAACAGCAAGCCAAGAGCTAAAAGAGATACTGAAAAGAGGTGGCTTCGAACTGCAAAAATGGTCGTCCAACAGTGCAAGTTTTATGGAATCTATTGAGCCTGAAAATAGATCCACTAAAGTACAACTGAACCTAAACATCGAAGGAACTATTAAAGCACTAGGTGTACTATGGAACTTAGCAACTGATGAATTCATGTATAACATAAACTTACCTCCTGTTTCAGAACCAATTACAAAACGAAAAATCTTGTCAGACATTCAAAAATTGTTTGATCCACTCGGATGGATAGCTCCGTGCATAATCTCAGCAAAAATCTTAATACAGAAACTTTGGTTAAAGAAAATCGATTGGGATGATGAAGTAGATGAAACATTAACTGAAGAATGGAAAAACATTAGACAAGATTTTGAAAACGTTAGAAATATACAGTTAAAAAGATGGATAGGAACTTCAACTAAAAATAGCAAGCGAATAGAATTGCACGGATTTTCCGATGCCTCCGAGAAGGCATACGCCTCAGTTGTTTACTGCAGAGTAATCAACTTCGATGGCACAATAACCACAACACTACTTGCAGCGCGAACTAGAGTTGCTCCTGTAAAGTCAGTGTCAGTTCCAAGACTTGAGCTTTGTGGTGCAGTGTTACTATCCAAACTATTAAAAAACGTAGCACAAGCAATGCGAATAAATGCATCACAAATATTCGCCTGGACTGACTCATCCATTGTCTTGTCATGGCTTAGTGGGGAACCATCCAGATGGAAACAGTTCGTGGCCAACCGCGTAGTCGAAATACTGGATAATGTGAACGATAAGCAATGGCATCATGTGACATCTGAAAATAATCCTGCCGATGTTGCATCACGAGGCGCACTTCTAATACAGTTAAACAACTGCAAATTGTGGTGGGAAGGACCTGAATGGTTAAAACAAACTGATATACATTATACAAAACCAAATCCGATACCTATAGAGTTAGAAAAGAGAACTATACAAGTTAATACAAAAATTGAGGAAGAAAACATAATGAAATTTGAAAATTTTAATGATTTAAAAGAATTATTAACGGTAATAGTTTACAGTATTAGATTTTTACGTTTTAAAAGCAAACCAAATGAAGTTAATAAAGCAATTACAACGCAAGAGTTAGAAGAAGCACTCAAAAGATGTATTAAAATAGCACAACAGGATTTTAAAGAGGAAATAGAAAATCTAAAAACAAATAGAAATGTAAAAAGAAATAGTAAATTAAAAACATTAAATCCTTACCTTGACGAAGAGGGCCTTCTCAGGGTGGGCGGAAGATTGAGAAACTCTGCCTTGCCGGAACACTCCAAACATCCTATAATTCTGAAAAATAAAAATGAATTAACTTACCTTATTATAGCTGACGCACACAGGAGAACACTACACGGTGGAACACAGCTAGTCTTGACTTACCTTCGGTCGAAGTACTGGATACTGCAAGCAAAAAATACAGTTAAAGCTTATTTGCATAAATGTGTACTGTGTGCTAGAATGAAAGCTAATATTAAAACACAACAGATGGGAGACTTACCTCGAGCTCGTACAACACCTGCACGTCCATTTCAGCATAGTGGAGTTGATTTTGCTGGTCCTTTGTTTGTTTTAATGTCGAGAGGACGTGGAGCTAAGCAACGTAAGGCGTATATAGCCATATTCGTGTGTATGGCTACTAAAGCCATTCATTTAGAGTTGGTGGGTGATCTCACATCCGATTCTTTTATCGGTGCATTTCGTCGCTTTGTCGCTCGTAGGGGCGCATGTACTCATATTTGGAGTGATCAGGGTCGAAATTTCGTAGGTGCTAATAAGATCTTGGCCGAAGCATTAAAAACCGCGAACTTAGACCTTCCTAGTGACATTAAGGAAAGGCTTTCTTTAGAAGGTACACAGTGGCATTTTATTCCTCCTTATAGTCCCAATTTCGGTGGTTTGTGGGAGGCTGGCGTAAAGTCGCTTAAATACCATCTGCGTAGAATACTTACTGCCAGTCTTACCTTTGAAGAAATGACGACCGTATTGTGTGAGATTGAAGCATGCCTAAATTCACGCCCGTTGATTCCAATAGACACTTCAGACCCAGACGCTGAACCTTTAACACCCGGTCATTTTTTAATAGGGGAAGCTCCTGTTAACATACCTACACCTGTTCTGAGAGATATTAATGTGAACCGTTTAGATCGTTGGCAAATAACACAAAAGCTTGTTAGAGATTTTTGGAATCGTTGGCAAACTGAATACTTATCTAGGCTACAAACTAGACCTAAGTGGCTAAACAGGCAATCCGACTTAAATATTGGCGATATTGTGTTACTTAAAGACGAACATTTGCCACCTGGAAAGTGGTCATTAGGTAAGATAGTAAATAAACATCCGGGACAAGATGGTTGTACCCGAGTATATAGTGTCAAATACAAAAATGAAATTATTAAACGATCAGTTAGCAAATTGTGTAAATTGCCTGTTAATGACAATTAATTTAACTATAGAAATTTGTATTAGTGCATGCTTAATGAAAACAATAAATAAAGTTGAAATTGTGAACTTGTAAATTGATTCTTCTAAAATACTTGTGTTAAAATTTGTATGATCATTATTACTATTGGAATGCATGATAGTGTTAAATTTGAAAGTCCTGTCGTACTTTGGTGGGCGGCATGTTGTGTTTGATTTCTGTATCGATATATCTGTACGATTCATTGCTTCCTCAAGTCAGTATTCAATAAACGGTCGTACCATAAACATTGTGTTTTTGCTGCACTCTTACCTGCCATTCGAATATCAACCTTATCTTCCTCAAAATAACGTACACTAGCTTATGGCAGACACTTTGCAGTTAATCTTTTTTAATTTTATGCTGCCGTAATTACGGAATAAAAAGTTAGCTAATAAAACTCTAAACTCAAAATAAACTCTGTTATTTAAAAATGTTTATTTTTTATACAAGAATAAAGTAAATTATTAGATTAGTTTTTGAGTTTTAAACTGAATTTGAAAAAGAAAAGTTTGCATTTTTATTAGAGAAAACTAGCTTCCGATTTTAAAAACTCTCGTTGATCTGAAAACTCTGAAACCCATTAAGTCATTAAGTCATTTAGTGACTGATAATAAAAGTAAAAAAAACATTTTTAAATATCATTGCCTTAAAATTGAAACTAGGTATTCTGAAATACAAATTGAAATTAAAATGAATATGAATATAATGCACCTGCTATAAATATTAATTTAACTAAAGATTATTAAAGTTACTCCACGTTCTAGTGCCAATACTGTTCTGTTTGCAGTGTACAGTGTGCAGTGGTCAGACGTTTTCAAAACTCGTGATATGCGAGTCAGTAACATAATAACAGCTTCTTTTTGTATCCAATATAATTGAAATAATCCCATAAATTAAACGCCCTGTCATTTCAGTGGCATATTAAAGGATTTATGTCACTATACAAGACATGTCACGCCAATTATGCTGCTTGTAAAAACGATGAAATGATAATAAGAGATGACGATCATGTCACGTCACCTGAATAACCAATTTGTCTCGGAGATCGGACCTTCATCACTTCGCATAATGATAGTCACAAAAAGTATTGTCATCTTTAATTAACATTAAAAAGCTAACTGATTAATATAGCGTACGGTGTAGGTGTTTTATCATTTGTATCTTATAGCATGAAAATATTCATAATTATGTAAATAAAATACGCAGTAGGCTTCTTATGATATTTACCCAACCGACCCGTAGTCACACCAATTTACTATACCGGTGTGACTAACGGTAATTTTTTTACCCGTAGTCACACCACAAATAGCCAACTCACCCTTGACATGAAATATGATGAGTTCAAAAATGCAATTCTTCACTCTTCATATATTAAATAACATGCTGTATACAAAGTACTTCTCCTTTTATAAAATAACTAGCGGTCGCCCGCGACTTCGTCTGCATGGATAGAATATTTTTCTATCCCTCGGGAACAGTACATCTTTTCTGAATGAAAGGTCAGTCCTTTTCTGTACCCCAGACAACGTAAATGCAAAATTTCATGATGATCGGTTGAGTAGTTGAGATGTGAAGGCGTAACAAACAAACTTACTTTCGCATTTATAATATTAGAAAGGATTTGCTTCTTATAACGATTGCATTCAGATACCAGTATAATAGCAAATCGTATTAAGAGGAGTAAAGTACTAAAAAGGCCTCGATATCGTTGATCGATTGCCGGACGAGTCGTGCCGATCGCCCAAGTTATAAATACAACCGCCCACACCACCTATGGAAATCAGTAGGTCACTGGGAGCTACCTCGGAATATCGCACGCGCATATCATACGGACGATATACACTCACGAGTTGTATTTGTGTATTTAGTAGGATTAAACTTAAGGACTGTTGGCTTTCGCTCTCTATGTGAATTGAATTTGAAGAAAATAAGCAGTGCATCTAAAGCCAACTTCTTATTTGTTGTCATTGTCAGCAGGTATGGGGTTGGATAAGTTGCGGAAGCTTTTCTGAAGCCTAGCAGATTAAATTAAAAATAAATTAGGTCTACCTAATGTTTTATTTATTGTGTAAAATTATTTATTGTCACCACTTTTCACTTCAAAAGATTGCATGATAATTTCATAAGTCCGTCGGAATATTACAATGTCTAAAGAACAGTATACGAGAGACGGCACGCGAGAGCCTCCGATTTACGGAGTGGGCGGCAAGGTTGATGTACTCGAAATTTGCGGTACCACTATTTGCATACTCACAGGTCAGACTAGAAAAAAGTGACACCAATAGATATAATATGGGATGGTGCAAATTGGTATCAAGGCCACAGACTGACTCTCTCCTTGCGTTAGTGGGTAAGTGTAACACCTAAAATCAACTTATGATAAATTGTTCATTGTGAGTGAGATAAGTGGCGTGTTTGAGTGGTTTCCTGTGTCGGCGGAGTGAAAGCGGATTGTGAGGTGCAAGGATTTAGGATGCTGATGACACTTTGAGCACGCGCGTATATTGTCGTACGAATCAAATGTACCAACTGCCTTGACTAAGCCAGTAAGTTTACCCGGTAGAACATGACATGTGTTAGGTTCGATGGCATATAATATTATTTATACGGACTTTTTCCGTGGGGTTACCAACTCTTAAAAAGTCTCGAAAAATAAGTTGAACTACCCCTAAAAAGCCCAAAATTCAACTGCCATAAAAAACACGAACAACTGCACTATACTTTTATTTATTTCTTTTTCATAGAAATGTAAATATCATTCGCCATTTCTTGTTTACATTTGTTTTTTTTATAGAAATGTTAAAATTGTCTTGCCATTTCTCATTTTTTAACTCGTTTTGGTTAGGAAGATTTGTGATTCATGTAATTATTTTGGGCCCTAAAAAGCTATATAAATATATTTCCGGCCTACATTTAGTTAGGACTAAATTAGGAAGCCTGCTTGGGAGTCTTAGATTAAGAAGTATCACATACGTATTTCGATCTGATAACCTACTACGCTGAAACATGTCGTTCGGTGGGTGTTGACGATTGTTTTTTTTATGATTGCAACTGGGAGCACATCCCAGTGTGAGACAGATTGTACTTTGTCTGTATTTTCATATGTGTCAAATTGCATTGTGGACACTTGTGGCCCAGCCAGTAAAATAAAATTATAAAACAGTGCAAATGGCGCTGCAATGTAAATTAAAGACAAATGGGTATTTCTATCAATTAAAATTATAAAGTCGGGTAGCCGATGTCGCAAATCTATACTAACAAAAACTGGTCCTAGCAAATCGCAAGCGATATCCCACTTGGATTCCGCTGAAACAATTAAATTCATTAAGCAGATAATTCGTTGGAAAGGTACAAGTAAGCTCAGCGCGGGATCATTTCTGCATACCTGGCCGCGATAATAATTGTCATTAAGATCGCGCACTGACTCTGTGCGTGTGACGATAGCAATTTACGTCTCGAATCGCAATTTGTATGAAATTATATCCGTTTTGGGGACAGCCATTTGGACGCTTTTCTCGTGTAATGGGGTTTTTCTTGCGTTCTTCGAGAAATCAGTGCGTTGGTTACAATTATTGGGAGTGTTACGAAGGAAGGTAATTGCTGAATTCTACCTCTGTGAGAGATATAAAAAGATTTAATAATTAACGATTTTGTAACCTGGACCAAAGGCAGAATTTAATGTGCAGTCCTAAATATGAAATGCTGTAGCAATGTCCATTAACAAGATCAATGAAAATGAGGTCTTAACGCAACACATTGTTTGTATCATATTAAATACATTCACACCCATCTTCGTTTTTTACTTGAAAATAACATGATATACCAAAACCTATAATATATAGCCTATAGGCTAAAATTGCTTTCTCAAATTATTATATTAAGAAATTTTTATTTCATATAATTTGAAACTGACAATCACAAAACTAGAGAGCTAGCTAAAGCTATTTTTTGTTCTTTTTCAAGATTATAGGTTTACTGCATTGAATAGCATTGAAAAACTACAACATTGAAGGTCAATTGACGATTTTTTTTATCAAGAAATGTTTTTGCTATCATGTTTCTGCCAAATATAACTGAGTACTAAAATAAATAATATATAAAATAATTTCTTATTTTTTTAGGGACCGATAAATCAAGTAATACTGTGTGAAATCTTTGCTCAATTTTTTATGTGTTTGACGTTGTACGGCCCCTTAAGTTTTTATTTACTTTACCTGATTTAAATCAGCATGACACACTTTTGGTGCAAATATGAAGACTATAGCTTCAACGGTTTAGCTGATAGAGCTTTGTGACAGACGTCAGACAATCTTACACATGAGTGACAGCAATAGGGATCCGTTTGGCCCCTTCGGGTACGGAACCCTTACAAGGAGCAGCAAGCCCTTCTTTATTCTCATACTAAAGAGCGGGAGGAAAAGTTGAATGAAAATCTATTACTCCTGTAGTTGTTTACCGTAATGTCATAGATATATGATTTATAGATGCCAAAGATACATTTTTTTTTGGTTAGAAAAAAATATACTAGTTCAAAAATTCTCATATCTCGGAAACAGTGCATCGGTCGGAGCTAAAAAATAAGGTTTTTGTCGACCTCCTACGATATAATATACCGTATTTATTAAAATGTCAAAAAACAGTCCAGTGCGAGTGTTTTTTATATTTTTTCATAGAAAAGTACACATGTGTGTAGTGTCTGTGTAATACGTAGTTATAACAGAGCGGTTGTAGGGAGTGTCCGGAGTGGCAAGATTGCTGGCCAAATTGTGGCAAGTTTAATTCATAAAATTTTTTAACAGAGCGAGCGCGAACCGCGAGCGAAGCGTCTTTGCTTCAGCTTGGACAAAAATGCTTTCGTATGTCTGTCCCGCTGTCCCGCTATCCGTTTGTTCTCCTCTACAGATCGCATTTTTTAAACGATTCTCGTGAAATTTGGTGAGCTACCTGCTCAAAAATTTTCACGAGTAAAATTATGTAGAATTTTTCTGTCAATGCAGTTTTTCAAAATTTTTCACAATGGCGGAGATATGGGAAAAATCATATTTCAACCATTTCGAAAAATGTTCAAAAATGTCACAAACGCGAGGTCTACGCAGCTCTACCGAGCCACTAGTAAGTAATTGTTTTAGTATCCTTGTAAGTGTAGTATAAAGCACTATATGTATCACTCGGGAGAAAATGCGATTACTAACAAGAGGCCATCGGCTTCGCCTCGGGCCTAAACTACACCCTTGTTAGTAATCTCTCGCTTTCGCCCCTCGATGTACAATGTACTATTTATGTGACAAAGGTAACTTACGACTTTGAATACAGGATTATTTGTAAACCACCAATAACCTCGCAGTAGTAGATTACTAACATCATAAAGAACAACATTATTCTACGACTTTTTCGAAAACAGAAAAAATCGACTTTCTATACAAATATCCGATTAGCTGATCGAGTATTGTATAAAAGTCTTAATCTTTCTCTCATAAGTATTCTTATTTATGATGTTAGTAATCTACTCCTGCGAGGTTGTTGGTATTTTCCAAATCAGCACTGTATAAGTAGTGGAATTAGGTCCCGGCCTTTGACCGTAAACATTATTAAATTGAGTAAAAAAAGCTCGCGAGTCAACTCCTTAACTTTCAAAAAGGTAAGAAGACACATAAACGTTTGAGCCACTTGCAGTCATTTGCTTAACAATCAATCAAGCGTTGTGTTGTGATCGGAGTATCAAAACGAATAGAGCTTCAAAAAATATTTAATTAACTTAATATTTTAATCTGTAGAAAATTGTTAAAAAAACTGTTTTTATTAAAAAAAAGTTCCTTACAGAATTCATGTGGCTTTCCTTCTGCTCTACCATCTGACCCTGGACACTATTTCCCAACAGAGTACTCGTCAATACTAATCAAACGAGCCTAAACTCGATGGGGTTGAATGGTTTTTTTTACAGAGTTCCTGTGGCCTTCTTCAAGCACTATCATCAGATCAGCTCAATGACACCATAATATTGCTTTGTCTTTCAGTTATGACCTATGGTTAAAGTTTTAGGTCTTTCGGGAAGCTAGAATAAAATATTTTGCAAAATTTGAGGACAAACAAATAAACGAGAAAGCAATCTTATGAAAACGTGTTAAAAAGTCTGTAAGTATACAAATATTTGAAAAATAATTAACTTTTTAATCGTATTTTTTACGTTCTCGTTCTAACTAACGAGTATCATTGATTATGTCTTTACAAGTTAATCATTTTGTCGATTCATTGAATTCGTTTTAATAAATAGCTAAATGGGGGTGACATTTCGCTTGCAAAAAAAATTAATCTTAATATTGGTTTGGCATAACAGGAACGGCATAAAGTATTTTCATTGGCATAACGATTACATGTATTAATTTCATTTGGCATACATTTGGTAAGCATAATTGTTAAACGCACAACTTTAATATGTATAATAGTAATTTAACATAATACACAAATGGCATAATTTAGAACTATAAGCTTAATAATCATAAGTTGATTAGCTCTATAAAAACATTTGATGGACAAGTTACATAGGATCTTTGGTAAGCAGACGATTACGTGCAACGACGAGCGAGCGTAGCGAGCGAGGAGGTTAAGTTTCATTGCAACCAACAACGCACGAGCCGAGCGAGCGAAGCGAGAGTGCCGCGGCAGCGACCGGCGAAGTACCAGAACCGACCTGCTGGCGTGTATGCATTATGCCACAAGTTGTTATGCTAATGATTAGTAATCGTTATGGGTAAAAAATGTATGCAATAAAATTTAATGCCTATTGATTATTATGATAATAGTATTAATGCGGAATGAAAGTATGCATAAACATTTATTCGGTATTAATGTTATGTGAATTGATTATTTTGCCAAAAATCCTTATGCATGGTATATTATGACTTAAAATCTTATGCATTGATTTGAACGTTTTTACTTTAACTAAGGAATAAAAGCAACGACGACGTAACTGAATGATGTAATATAAAATACTCGAGTTGGATGATCTTATTGATGGACAACCCCTGAAAATTGCGTAGCTGATTTCGTGTAGGCATACAGACAGACGGTGTGGGTCGTATCCGCCGTGAAAGTCACCTACAATAACACCACTAGTGTGTCGAAATTTATTAATCATGCTTGAGATCTTATCTCTTCTTATATAACGGCTAGTTTCCAGTAAAATCTTTGCTTAGACCTCAACGCACATCATGTTTGTTATTTTTTAGCTTAAGTTATAAAGTAATGTTATGATTAGGGTATTTAAAAAAAATAGTAAAATTATTATTGGTATTTTAGCTATATTTCATTTCAGAATCATATACTTCTTTATTATTGATGATAAAGATGATTTTGGCAAAAAGAAAGCCTAATTTGTAAAAATTGATTTCACATATTATTTTACTCTGGTAAGCTTCAGCATTGTTTTATAATTTTAAGCTTTTTTATATTTTTTTCATAAATAATTAGAAATCAATATGCTTATTAACATTTAAATATAATAAAACACATGTATAAATAAGAAAACGTAGATATAAGAATGAACGAACATCCGCAAAGATTGGAAATGAAATGATTGAACAATTTTGCGAAACGCTCCAACACAAGTATTTTAGAATTACTTACTGGGGTTGTTTCATTATATTTTATTAATGTATGATTTATGTCAATAAAAACATTTATTTATTATTATTTTATCTTCTAAACAGATTACGCCTATCATTGCACATCGAAAACAGCCTGTGGGTCAGTATGTATCTTATTCCGCTCCCGCTATCCGCTTGCACCGAAAATGAAACCTTAAATAGCATAATTATCTCGCTTTTTATTGTCCGAATGGTATCTTACAGTCGATATTCATTCTTGTCCTCTTTTGGATAAATTACTCTCGTTAAGTTTTATCCTGTGAAACTCGTCTCTTCATTCTCGTTTTTCATCATGGTTGCCTTATTTGATGCATTAGAATTAAGCAAATGGTCAATTAAGACGGTAATTAATCTAGCTGGTATGATTTCTTTTGCGCCTGGGCATGCTTTGAATTCACAAGGATACACTATTTTATGAGTTGGAATTGGTTTTTAGGGTTCCGTACCAAAATGGTAAAAAGGAACCTTTATGGTGCGACTCAGTCTGTCTGTCCGCCACAGCTGGATATCTCGAGAACTACTAATGCTATCAACTTGAAATTTGGAATAGTTTTAGATGACGTTTGCGCAACTGAATTTCTCTCTTATTTGCAAATAAGAGAGAAATAAATATTTATATATTTTTTGCAACAGGGATTGAAAGAGGGTCTTAAAAATTCGAAGTGAGGCTACTAGGGCATATGGGGTATCATATGAAAGAGCACTGCTTGCACATTCTCAAACATTTTTTTAAGTTTTTTTAGGCCGCATAGGGAAAAAATGAAAAAAAAAATCCGTTTCCCCCCCTTCTTATCTCCGAAGTTTGCATAGTGAAAAATTTGAAATTATTTTATGTGATAGAATTTTATGTAAAGATTACAGGAAAAATAAAACGATGTCTCAAAATAGTAAACTTTTTCAGAACGATGGTACGGAACCCTCGGTGCGCGAGTCCGACTCGCTTTTGACATTTTTAATGTATGTAAGGAGGGTGTTAAAGTTCTGATATTAATATTTCAGTATTCATTATTTTGGAACGACAATACTTTGCATTTTAACAATTACGTAATATTAGGTCTTTACCTATGAAATTGACGTTTTGTATAGATAATTTTGATCAAATTGCATTTTTCATTATAGCATTTTCATAATTTATTTAACAACCATTAACGCTATTGTAACAAACCTTTTATGTACAAATGTATGAACATTAAGCAAACTTAGGTAACATAACTTAAGCGAAAAAAGTTTAGGCTAAGTTACAACGGATTAAGTTGTCATTTTCGCTAACAAAATAAGGTGTCACTTTCAAGGTATTTGTTTATGCTATGAAAACAAAAATTATCTTTCACGCAAAAAAAAACCAAACCAATTGGTTCATCCGTTTGGGAGCTACGATACCACAGACAGATACACAGATACACACATACACATACACGTTAAACTTATAACACCCCTCTTTTTGCGTCGAGAGTTAGTATAAATAAATTAATAAGCTTTATTTATACTTATAGTTGACGGCTATGGTCATAACTTGATGTAATAACCACCAACTGATAAATATTTTTAAATCACAGAATTTATCAAGTTCTCTGTATGTGAGAAAAAAATAACAATTTCATAGGTAAGGACCTAATATTTTAGCACATGTTATACATTTACGCTCTTACTAATAAAGATTGTATAGCAGATGTATAATTACACAGTATTATGTCCCTTTCTTTTTAATGTCGAACCTAAATAGTTTGACAGAGAGTAACGATAAATATACATCTGCTATACAATCTTTATTAGTAAGGGGGAATTTTTTTTACTAACTTAAAACACACTTAAGTTAGGAACCTTCTTTAAAACTGTAAGTAAGGTCATCATACTTTGTATATACACAGTTTCCTTCTAATAAGACAACGTATACTTGCCTATAGTAGCGTAGGTCATAATGTCATATTTATAATTCTCTTATACGTCGATCATAACGGTAACGTTACTCATAATGATTACGTTATGTAATTACGAATGACTCCAAGGTCATTTGGGGATATTCGCTATCCAATAGTCGGTAGGTACTATTAAATCATAAAGTGAATCACAACACGAGTGATATTTAAGGCCCAAGAGAAATACTTTATACATTACGTAGATTGAAAATAAAACATCAATGAAATAATTAATTGTTTGACTTATTGTAAAAGAGTGTTTATCATTGGTGTTGATGGATTGGCAAATTATTTGAGTAGTATGATTGTAATATAATATTAAATTCTTTATCTTGGGAACGCGTGGAGGTTTGAGTTTAAATTGAAACCATATTCTCAAATCTACAGTCCCTTGAAGCTGTGAAAAAATCAAACTTCTGAGTTAATGTAAAATTATGATATGGCCGTTTATGCCACAAAAAACGCATATTTCGATACTCTTAAGGGAAAAAGTTATAGAGTACTTTCCGTTGATCTAGAACTATGAAATTTGGCAAGTAATATCGTCTTATACTACAAGTACAGAAAATCTGAAAACCATGGATTTTTAATTAAATCATAAAAATTTAGTCTTTATTTAAAGTACGTACGTAATCAATCATCGAGTTTGTACGGACCCTCAGTGGGCGAGTCCAACTCGCACTTCTCCCGTTTTTATTATTTTAAAATGAATCTTTTTTTTTAAACTATATTTTCACGTACCTATGTCCTTTAGACGTTAAATGAAAGCGTTTTCCATCTTTCATAAAGATAAAGTAAATTTTTACATTATTCCAAAATCTTTTAGATAACATGCTATCTCATACAGTACCGTTTTCACTCCAGCTACCACGAGAAAGCAACCCAAAAAAATACCAGTGACACTAATAGGTGCAGATGTTATCCTTTTAACACGAGAAAATAACACAAAATAGAAAAACATAAATATTTGGTAGAGATTTTATCCTTATTACTCATTCGATTACCCGAATCGGCTCACACGGGGCGAATTATTAACAGTCTATCGGCTAACGGATTTCCTCGGTGACGACGGGAAGGTAAGGCCAATCATTGTTCAAATATGCGGCCCGGCCTTGCGTTGACGTCTGTACGCGCGGCTCATGACGGCGCCGCCGCCGCCCGCCTACTATTTGTATATGATTCAGGATTTCAAGAGGTTGGATATGAGTGTGAGTTTATTTTCTACGTTTAACCTTTTAAGGAGAGACTTGTTATGAATTGTCTATCTGCTTATAATGAGAAAAACTAATGATACTAAATTATCTTTCGGATATTGTCGTTTAGTGTATCGCTACACTTTCATAAAGTATATTACCGAATGTTCTGCTGAACAGGCTCACAGTGCTTTTGAAGTGGCCTATGATACAGCTGAAATTACGTCACGTAAATACTATACCGCCGAAAGTTCAGTGTCAGAAAACTATACATAGGACTAATATAATGGAAAAATTAACAGTCAGATTCAATATGTAAAAGAAAGTAAATTATTAGAAATTTTCAAGATGTTGACAAATAATACAAAATATTAAATTGATGAGTGTTACGCCATCTCTGTGAGGTCACAAAGTAATTATTTAAATTAAATACGAACGGCCATGACGTATGACGTGACGACGACTCGCGGCCGCCCGCCTACAAACTTGCCTATGATTCAGGGTTTCAAATTGCCCAAATAGGCAATGAAATGTTTCACCACAAGACAGTAAAATATTATGCAACAATATACATAGATATATATTAATATTTAAATGAGAAACAAATACATTACATTATAACTACTAATAACAGATTGCATGTTATTTTGTTGCCTTTAATATTTGATCTTGTTTTTATCTTTTCAGTTGACTTGTTTTTTGATGCAGACGAGTTTTTTAGTTTTTTTAATGTATTTTTTTTATTATAAGGCCAATTTTATTGGTCCATCACGGCAGCATGAAGTATTTATTAACTCACTTTAAAGGGTATTAAACAAGATTAGAGTTAACGGCGTCTAAAATGACCAATTAACTTAGCTTTATGTACTAAAGTCTGTTTAAAGTTGGAAATCGCTCACACTGATTAACTAGGTAGACTCTGGATTGACGGATAAATGTTAATTTTGACCGCTTCTGTGGCTTAGTGGTTCGCCCACACATGTAAGACGTCGGGGTCCCGGGTTCGATTTAGGGGGGTAAACATTTGTACTCAGTTTGCTTTGGTTTCAAATCTGCTTGGCTGAGGCTACTACCACCTTACCTAAGTCAATTTAACAATAACATTGTTATACTCCTGCAATAAGAGGAAAAAAACCGGCTCCTCAGTGGTTGAAATTTGTACAAAGCGCCACCTATGGCGGAAAGGAAATCTAATTTAGTTTACGGCGGAAAATATAACTAATATTTCCCATACTAAATTACTTTATCGAGTTGATTTTACGAGCGTTTTTATTTCGATAGATGTTCGTGCTAATTGTACAGTACAGATAAGCTGAGAAGAAAAATAAATCAAATAAGTTTGTAGTGAATCTCGTGGACTCAACAACAATTTACAAACTCGGCTGTAATATTGTATTACCGAACTTAGAATGGTATATCGAAAGACCCTTCGTCGATAGATAACTTCACCGAAATCACCCTTATTCGACAGTTGGTTTTACGAAAAAATCCTTCATCGATAGATAATTTCACCGAAATCACTTTTAGCCGACCGTTGGTTTTACGAAAAAATCCTTCGCCGATAAAACGTTTTACCGGGCCTATTACGATGCACAGATTTACACTGTTAACGTCCCGTAAATCAGGAGACGTTTATTGACTTTTGTGCAACCTTATTTTTTTTATATAATTTTTAATAAATTTTGTATTTGTATTCGAAAGGAAGAGATCCGTTTGATTTGTAAAAATGAGATAATAGGTTGTGTTTATTAAATTATCAAACTATAGCTCGTTACGCTAAGCTTTCCCTTATGCAATATTGAAAAAAGTTTTCTGTACCCTTAGCGCGAACAGCTATCGAAAAAAAAAATAACGCCAGTAAAAACATTCGATAGACTAATTTTGTATGGGAAATTTGTATTGCGCCATCTACTCTGAAGAGCGAAATGAAATTTTCCATAGATAATTACTTTATCGAGTACTAGGTTTTTTTTCTCGGTAGATGTTCATGCTAAGGGTACTGTTGGGTAAAAAAAAACTAAATTCTTCTTTTCCACTGTACTGAGAAAAATCTGCTCCTTTAGCATGACCACAAAAACACGATATCTATCGCGTGATACTGCGTTTTATCGACAATCAACTGTCAAAATTAATTGTTTTTTGACAGTTAAACGTGATAAATAATTATATCATATCGCGTATCGGTGGTCAGGTAGGACGGCATGAATCTAGTTACGGTAGAGTAACTTTTTGGCTTCATCTCGTGATAAAAGTGGTCAAAAATAATGTTAAACTAGTTAACTTGGCTAAAAACAAAAACACACCAAACTTGGGTGGGATTCGGTTGATACTGCGCAAGTCTGTGGTGAAAAAAGGTGATTTACACGTACACAGTTTGGTCGCTTCACAAAGCAAATAGGTAGTCAGCACTACATACATTTATTCGATCTGATGACAATCTCCGTTTCCATTAAACATAAAGTTCGTGCGTTATAGACAGCAAAAAATATAGACAATGACGTATATTCGACGGAATGCTATCATTACATCAATAAAATTAATCGTTGCATGCATTTACTTACTTGCCTTTGACGCAAAGGAAGAATTACAATTTTTGAAAAAAACAAAAGATTTACTAAGCAATAACAAAAACACACGAATAAAACAATAAATGTATTGTTCCCTACAAAGTGGACAGAAGCTATTACGAGCGTTTATTGAATGAATGAATGAATGAAAGGGGGAAGGAGCTACTGTTTTCTTTGAATGGGCCATAACTCTAACATGAGCGTTTTGTGTCTATACTTACGTGAAAATTGTGTGATTATTTTAGTAGTTTATGACGTACTTACTTGTAGTTAGGCTAAGATAAACTGTAGAGAACCACCATTAATATGTTGCCTTTTCTTACATGAAGGTATACAGTCTTGATATTTTTGGAACTCTTGTATAATTTTTCATCGTTATTTATTATGTATTTATCACATAAGTCACAAAGCTTAACTTTATTACAAATAATTCATTAATCTCTATTGATTTCATTAATTTGACGACCTCCTTGGTCAAATGGCTTTGACCACCGGTTTTCAAGGTGTCGCCATCTCTGAGGTTCCGGGTTCGATCCCCGGTTAGGGCAATTTAGAAAACGAACTTTTCTATATTGGCTCAGGTCTGGGTGTTTGTGATACCACCGTTGTCTCCGATTTCCATAACACAAGTGCTTTAGCTACTTACTTTGGAATCGGAGCAATGTATGTGATGTTGTCAAATATTTATTTATTTATTTATATATATTTAATCATCGACAAAGGAAAGGCTCTTTACGACACCGCCGATCGGTCATGTACTGTTCGCATACAATGGCTTCTCGCGACCTTCAATGCCTTCACTGCCATTTCAGCTGAGCGATCCTTTGAGCGATATACAACGTGTTACAAAAATACCCCTAATGCCGAATATGGTATATAGGGACCATCAAACTGAACAACTTTTACTATGAGACCAACTCTGAAATCACGAAAAAAAAATCAGCTGTTTCATACATTTTGATATTTTTGATTTTAATTTTTGTATGAAACAGCTGATTTTTTTTCGCGATTTCAGAGTTGGTCCCATATTAAAAGTTGTTCAGTTTGATGGTCCCTATATACCATATTCGGCATTAGGGGTATTTTTGTAACACCTTGTAAAGATAACTTTCGAAGGACCGGATGCTGACTGCAGTAGTGTTATCTAGAATTCATAAGAATATCGTTATATAAAAGTGGCAAACCCCAATTAAAGTGTCAGTTTGCTTTTAAAGCCCATAAGCTCATGCAAAATACTAAGGCGTAAGATCGTTTGTACTGATAAACTTATTGTGTGGGCATATCCGACTCAGTGAAGTTTCCACGTCGCCTGCCCATGATTAAACTGCATTTAAGCAGTGATTTAGGGCCTGACAGATGACGCTACGTTGTCGAAAGAGCTATTACATCATTTGTGATTTATTGTTCGGAAGTCAAGTGTTTAATATTTTAGGAAGCCGTTGGCAATATTGATGATATTTTAAAGTTAAGTTTTTTTTTTATAAATTTGAAAAAACAAACGATGGATATTGTCTTAATTATTACTGTGATTCAACTCCGAATAAAAGTTTCATGGAACCCATAATATTTATTCATTATTTTTTAAATTTTGAGGTTTAAGCATTCACAATGCTATTTTTATATAATACTAAATAATAGACTAGAAAAAATGGGACTCGCACCAGTGACTCGGTAGCTCAGCGGTCAGAGCATTGGACCGGATATTCAAAGGTCGCGGGTTCGATTCCCGTCGCGGGAACATGATCTGGTGCGAGTCCTATTTTTTCTAGTATATTATTTAGTATTATTTATTCATTATTTAAAAAAAAAACCTTTATGTGCTCTGCAGAAGTCCATCTACCTGAATTGCAATATTGCAAAATATTGGTTTTTCCAATCACAGTTTTTTAGTTTTTGTAATGTTTTTTTCAATGAGTTTGCCTTTACTAAATTACTTATCTAATCAAATAAAACTCTTCAAGAAGTTTCCTGACATTTGACTGGCAAAGACATTTTGCAAACTGTTTTCTTAATGGCCTGGTGGGACTTCCCTTATTAAATTCACTGAAGATCGATAAAAGATATTTATCTTTATCACAAATATTACGAGTGTTATCTGAGTAATCTATGTTTGCGTAATTAATGTACATGTTCGTGAGAATTACAACAGACTCGTGACAAGTTTAGTACATAATTAACTGTCTATCTAAAGAGTGTAAATAATATTTAACAAACTAACAAAATTATAAGTAACTTATACCTACTGAAATTTAATTGTTTGTTATCAAGATAAATAATATTAGAAAAATACTAGAAAAAATCGACTCACCCGTAGCACCTCAGACGGGACTCGAACCCGCACCCTTGGGATTCCGGCCTAATGCACTGACCAATTATGCTACCGAGTCGTTAGTGGGAGCGGCGAAATTTTCTAGTACTTTTAACTTCTTCGCTGCATTGCTGTTTGTTATCATTTTGTTTAGGTGTGAAAACTGTAATTGAATCGATTGGAAATGGTTTATGCCTTTTTCCTCTCTCTCAGTTCGATTCAGTATAGTGTCAGCCGGAATAACCGCTCAGACTGTAATGACAGATGCTACTAGAAATTCTGCATCACCCGTTAAAACTGTAATGCCGAACATTTCTAATGAACTTTAATAAATTTAATTCAGTAATAATAATTAAAATCAGAACGCAGCTATAAAATAATTTAATAAACTTGAATACATTTTTATAAAGTTTCGAACGGGTAATTTCATAAAAATATGAGCAGCCTTTTTGCTTTAGTCCCCCCGTGAACACGGCCCCTGGAAAGGTGTCGAAACGTCGGAAATTCAAAAAAACAATAAATACAAACTAAATCATTCTAAAACAACACCTGAATTAACAATATACGCGCTGTAATCTTAAGCTTAATCTTGTTCAATAATTAATTAATTTTTTACCATAATGTTTTTTCACTTTTACTTTTTAGTTTTTAGATAATTGATTATTATAGCTTTTTACTGTGTAAATTTTTAATGTATTTTTTTTATGTAATTTGACTAGGAATGTATTTTAATATTAATTTCATTTAAAATAGATTTTGATGCTAATGTCGTGTCACCTGTAAAGGTGTATGCATCAGAACCTTACCTAATATGTATTTTTTTTATTGTGTTAGTGCATGCGCTGTTGGTGTCCTTTTTATAAATAAATAAATAAATAAGTAATCCGTAAAAAGTGTTTTATTTCTATTGTCCTAGAATTTCATCAACTCTAATCATAAGCTTTTTGCTTTAAGATTAGCTAGCTATTCTGTTTAGCATTATTACCAGTCATTTGTGTAAACATAAGAATACTAATATAGTAAACATAAAATTAATTACTCATAAGCGATAATATTACTCCATAGTCCATATAGGATAGGACGATAAGCATACAACAATTATCACATTTAAAATCACGTCATAACAGGTATGACCGTGTTTGCAATGCTTATTACGTGAACGATAATGCTTATCTGAGTACAGCGATCCTTTCATTGATGTCGGTCGCTAAACAGACGACTCGGAAATTGGTATTACCTTATCTGTATGTAAACGTGAGCTCGCAAGTGGGGAACCACAAAATGCATTAGGTTATCTAGTTGCAGCTTATGATTTATATTTGAGCTAGCTTCCGCCCGCGACTTCATCCGCGTGGATATTCTGGAAAATCTCTCCCTTTCCCTCTCCCTCCACCAATTTGAACCACTTTACCCTTTTAGGGATTGAATCATGTCCACCGTGTTGAACTTCAAAATAAATATCATTTTCGCAATCAACATCCTTTCGTACAAACTTTCAACCGCTATTTTACCTCGTTAGGGGATACATTTTGAAAAATCCTTTCTTAATGCACCCCTACACCTCATAATGAACCTTCGTGTCAAATTTGGAATCTCTAGACCTAGCAGTTTAGGCTGTGCGTTGATATGTCAGTCAGTCAGAGTCTTCTTTTATATATTTATATTAGAAGAAGATTGTTCTTCAAGTGAATGATAAATTATTATATCTTTATCAATTACGAATTAAATTGTTTGCTACTAGCATGCATTTTGTATGGAAGAAATGGAATTCGAGTATAAAGTTCTTTCATTGGATTTATCTCAAAGAAACTCAAACAACCAAGCACCAACCACTAACTCAGTGATCTAAAGTTTACCGCAATTAAGTATAAGTATACGTAAACCGATAATATACGTAATTGAATCTCCGACTCGTTGGATCGACCTCATTAAGAAAAATACGCAGTCGACCGCAGTACAGTGTTTTCGCAACGCTGAAAATCGATTCAGATGGAAAGACATCGCACGTCGTGCGGCCGCCCTGAGAGCAAGTGGCGACGGCGAACCGCAACCCTGTCCATCGACAGCCACCACCACTCTGTCAAGAGTGCCCGACTAAGAAGAAAATACGAAAACCAATAGAAATATGTTGAATTTTATTAACTGCTCAAAAGTTTCGTAGGTTTCGGAAAATTTTGATTATGAATATTGCTCAAAAAAAAACAATGCTTTAATGTAATACCTAAGTGGATTACCTACGTAACAGATTTGCTTGACGACGTTTACGTGAAACAAAATGAGAAGTCGTGACCGGATTTTTTCCTTTATCGTTGCCTAAAAAGATGCTAAATTATTTTTCATTAGGGATAAACCCATGTCGTCAGAAAGTGATAAGTCAGATTTTTATGCAAATTTCAATCAAAGTTTCCTTTTCAAAGCTTTTCTAATTAAGTCTTACATATTCATTAGTTAGTATTTTAGGTCACACAGTGGGATGAAAAATAACAAAAGAACACGGTTAATGAGAATTAGTAGATATCAAACAAACGCGAGGTCAAATGATGTGTTAATGATATTTAATTGAGTATGAAAACAAAATCTTTTGATAAAATTAACGGTATTGAGCTTTTGCGCATATATATAGTTTATAACTAGACCGTAATCCAAAACACGTTAAGTCAAGTAATTTAATAGGATTTAAGAATAGAACAGTACCTATTTAGTTCTTATGAGTAATTAAAAAGAACTTTTTAACTATGAGTTAAAAGCGCGTAGTCTGCACACTAGCGCCGCCATTGAAAAAAAAGCACTTAACTAAAGACGAAATTGTGAATTATCTCTATAATGCACTCCGAGGAAGCTTTGTGGTATTTTTTATCATTAACACAATATTTTCTAGACTGTCGTTTAGTTTAATGGAGTTTTATTGCTAAAAGTAGCCACATTTCGCAAAAAAACTTCATGAAACTCCAATGGCGGCGCTTGTGTGCAGACTATGTTACTAACTAATTAAGCTACGAGAGGTTTAAAAATAAGCTTTTTATTGCGACTGGTGTTTTGGGGTACCTACAATTAATTGTTTTCGGTTTGCTACGCCCTGTTTAAACTAACAGCCCTTTCTGTTATGTCTTATCAACACATACGTGCTTAGGCATATTTTTCACAGCAGTTAACCCACATTTACAAGCTACGTCTGTCATGACGTCAGTATCGTAGCTTTGACGCATGCGCTGCGGCAGCTCCGTACAATCTGTTTAAGTTTTTTTTGCTTCTAAGAAAGCTTCTTAGTCAAATAAAGGTTGGTTGCGACCTTGCGATAGTTTGGTTCGTGTTATAAATCACGTAATATTGTACAAACGTAATCTTATTTACCCACGAAGCATATTATTTGGGCATTTGACTCTTGAAAGAAAAACAATTTTTGAATTTTGTTTAAGGCTGTTTATTTGACATATTTTTGGAAACAAATAATAACTCTTTAGTTACTGTTTTGCGCATTCATCTTTCCAAATAAATTAAGCAACCGACTACACCTCTATAGAACTTCTACATAGTCTATTGTACTGTCAGGCACAAAATTGTCTTTGCGCAATCCAGTAGCGCACTGTCATAACAAAATGCTTATGTGGGACGACAGACGCGTCGGCGCCTGAGTTAATGCAAATGTATCCTTAGATCAGTAAGTCTTTTAAATGTCTGCAACAGTCTGCATATCCCTGGACTAACAGCCTGTTTTATAAGTTCCGGTTAGTATCAATTAACTTACTTGACAGATAGTTCCAAAGACATTCTGTTTCATTTTTATATTATGAAGAAGATCACCAGAAGAACGAGAATTAGGTACTGTAGATAGACGGTGAAACAGAAACTGAAAACTAATTAAACATAAAATGATAAACAATAAGTTCAGTCAACACTAAAATTGGCGGTGTTAATTAATTATCATAAATGGACAAATAAACATTTAAAAAATAAACATTATAATATAGAAAAACGAATTACTATAAGTTTTATATTTTTCGGATGCATATTTTATGCTGATATAGCCGTTTTTATGACATCTACATTGTACATAATTAACTTTTTAGACCTATGTATGCGAATAAATGAATTGAATTGAATTAAAAGTATTACTATAGATATACTATAAATATATACAACGTGTTAATGAATGAAGCCAAAATGGGAAAACCGTTACTTCGGACCATCAAATTGAACATCTTTTATTATGGGACCAACTCTGAAATCAAGAAAAAAAAAGATCTGTTTCATACAAAAAATAATAACGAAAATATCAAAATGTATGAAAGATCTGGATTTTTTTCGCGATTTCAGAGTTGGTCCGATAGTAAAAGTTGTTCAGTTTGATGATCCGAAGAAACTGTTTTCTCATTTTGGGTTCATTTATTAACACTGTACAGACTGTAGATAGCTTAAGGTTTTCACATTGGCCCATCTGGCACTGCAATTTACCATTGTTTTCCGTCACACAGAAACATCTAGAGACTAGAAAGTTAGTTACGACTGCATTTAAAAAAAACAACTTTGTTATTTGTAATTGTAATAATGTTTATAAAATAAATAATAACGTTTACATACTTAGGCGATTAACACACTGCCACGTATGATACTGCATGTTGCATGAATGCGTGTTCTAACGTTGCTTGTAAGTATCTCCGTTTGTACAGAAAACACGCACAGTCCTACACACTGAAAATGCATACACGCGCGTTCATGCAGATCACGCGCCTACATGCGGAGAAACATGCACACACGCGCGTGGGTGCGGGGCGAGACGCAAGGTATGGCACACCGAGTCCCGCAGATGCATGCGTGATTTTGGAAGGGCTTGACGTGTGTTTAAAAATGGATCCCGATATTTGAATGAAATGATTCAGAGCCGCCGTGAATACACAAAATGCAACTACGCGCGAGAGTGTGTAATAAACCCGCACGATGATGCAGTTCTGCACTCCCGCAAGTACGTGCGTAGGTGCGTTGACAAGCAACATGCAGCATCATGCGTGGCAGTGTGTGAATCGCCTTACATTACGGCGTTAGAATAACTTAGTAGGTAGCAAAAGTTCCAAGGCTTCAGAATATCTTTATTGTCTTATACGTTATATAGTAATGAATAGTTCGTTGTTTATCTCATAAAATAATACAGTAGTAAAATTATGATTATTGTAAAATTATTGTTCTTAGTTGTATTTTCGAGTACGCAAATCAGTTCAGCTATAGTGTGCAAAGTAGTCAGTAACTAGTAAGTAAATTGTTTTTGTTTGCACTTTACAGTGTGCCACATAGCGGTAAAATTATTTCGACATCAGCCATTTTAATGTCCCCACTGCTGAGGCTTAGGCCTTCTTTATGGGTGGATGAGGAGGATGGGCCATAAACAACCTCGCGGGCTCAATGCGGATTGGTGGGTGTTAACGACTGCAAATGCAGCCGGGACCTCGATGGTCACCCATCCCATGACCGATCCTTGCGAAAGTTGCTTAACCTCCGCAATCGCAGGGCTAGGCACTAAACCACCGCGCCACCGAGCTCCTCAGTATAATGATTTATTTATATTTAATTAGGATCATCCGGATGAAGTAGCTACTACGAGAACTTCATTTATTACAGTCTATTTTTCAAATGTTTAATAAAAACTTAAATATGTTTCGTATCATTTTAGATATTTTATATTTGGTCCAATCTGTCTTAATTGTCGTAAAAAAATCTGACCATCTAATTGAATAGCGGTTTACTTTTCTGCTTTTAGTTTGATATGATTGGAATCGCAATAATATTGTAATGTAATTAGCTTCATTTCCAATAACATCAACTTCAATGATACATATTGAACATTGGCGAATGTGGGTTACTGTTACAGCCCTACTGTGTTAAAGTACAGTGAATCATAACCGTTGGCGCCACCAGCAATTGAATAAAATATGGTTGTGATAACACTATTTATATAGACGAATTGCGGTCACAACAGCTGTGCCATTCATTGTCAATATATTTTGACGTATTTATTTTTAACGTGTATTTATAGTTCAATTGAAAGGAGCCGCTTCCTAGTATAACTGATTTTTATAATAATATCGTCTTTTCATTTCCCCAGGTTTATGGAATGTGGAGATCGTTTATTCCCACACAGCGAGTTGGCCATCACCGCCGTTGCTGGCTGGAAAAAAAGTGAGGAGAGCACGCTGTGCGTAGGACGGCCACCTGTCTTGATTTTTAATATGACAAAAGTGTAAAATATAATTAATAAAACATTAACATCAATTTTAAACTTCCTTTTTAATATCTGTGAGAATTACTCACTTTATGTTTTCTGTGCCTGTTTTTTCAGGAATTACGACCTTTATAACCATGCAGCGAAGTTGCACCTACATTGTAAAAAAATACAGAGCAATAAACTGAAATTAGTTCCAGTTGTCAATCACGTCACATTTGATAATTCATTAGCCAAATCATTGTTTTAGCTTAGTCATACGTTACTAACATGTAGAGAAGGCAGTTAATTGGCAAATCATTTCGGTAGGAAATAAATAATGACATCTTTTTTTAGCCCCAAAGTATTAAGATCTATATTTTATTTCACGACAAGAGTGCAGAAAAATGACAAAGAAAAATTTAATGAAATATTTACAAACCTGCATACCTAATATTGGTTTTTATCTTTTGAGTTCATTAAATTATTATTATTTTTTAAGTAAAAAAAAACAAAAAAAAATATATAGTAAAAAAATAATAACGCATAAGATAAAAACCGATATTAGGTATGCAGTTGTAAATATTTATTCTCACTCATGTTTTGAAATATGATCATTACCTTTGAAAAAAGAATGCGGGACGTTCCACATTTACGTGGTGATTGGTTCATCACGTTCTGAATTTGAAACTCAGTGCGGGGAAAGAATTTCAATACTTACTTCCTGATCAAGTAGTATCAAGTACCTATTTCAAATCCAAAACGGTAGAACTCATCAGCTTGCGTTATTTTTACGAAGCTTTGACTGATGACTGTTCATACTAACCAAATTAAAATTACATTTTTCCTAAGAAAAAATATTCCTCGCATTTCTCGAGAAAAGCTAAAGCTTTTCTTCAGCTAAAGCTATTCACATTGCCTCGAATAATTAAAACCGTCAAACCATATTCGACAATGTAAGTAAATGTTAACTTCCCGTTCTCGGCTGTAATGTACTATTACGGTACTTTGATTCGACACCGTAATCACATAGGTTAGGTACTTATCGCGATCGATGTTCACTTGCTAATTATAATGTTAACATCCAATTAGGATATGTCAATGTCAATGAAAACACAATGTGGGCAGAAGCGACCGACACAGAAAAAAATGTGACAATAAGTTGGTCATCTCGTACAGTAAAAAGCAACTTGTCATTTTTTCTGATGAATCAATGAGCTATAAAAACATAATGAAGAGGATCGATACGTCCTGGGGCCCTACCAGCTAACTTTTCGAACTTCGGCGGGTCTGTCGAGCTTCAACTTAAAACACATAAATCGAAGTAAGGAGTTTTGTATTGTACTATTCGCCGAAGTTATTTAGAAGATATCGATGTTCGTGTGACATCATGAATTGAGGTTCGTCATTTTTGCCCGATTGGGACTCGATTTATCTGTTTTAATTTGAAACCCGGCAGACTTTCCGATGTTCGATGCGTTAGCCGGTACGGCCACTGGATCACATACAATTGGATAAAATTCATTGTAAATCGATTTGATTAGCGTCATAAACAGAAAGTTTAAAATGTCTTAATTTTTTCAGCATATAAGCCACCGTTCACAAATGACCAATATGTAAATAAAATATGAACATTTAATGTCAACAACTTTAAATGTGTCGATGTTAGTATGATATTTCATATTATTAAAATAAAAAGACTGTAAAAGCTGCCACACATTTCTGTCTTACAATATCGAAATCTCGGATATACGCAAAACTAACAGGATAAGTGCACGGGGTATTTTGTTGTCATTTAAAATGTCCTCATTTACTTTTTACTTACTTAGCTTCTGTATCCTCAATCCAAAGACTACTTTCATTTATAATAAAAATCTACGTAGTTTACTTGTAAATTTTCAGTGGTTTGTCGTATGTCGCAGTTGATAAAAAATATAAAATATCTATTTAAAACAAAAATAGATAGTAACAATGTTGTAATAGATACAAGCGTAAAATGTAAAGGGAACAAACAGTCGGAGACGCAAAACCAAATAGTTGCGGTCTTCCGCAGACATATTGATGTTATTTTAAACTTTAATGGGTTTTTGGTACCCCTCTGACATTATACAAGTAAATAAATAATAAATAAATAAATATTTGACAACATCACATACATTGCTTCGATTCCAAAGTAAGTAGCTAAAGCACTTGTGTTATGGAAATCGGAGACAACGGTGGTATCACAAACACCCAGACCTGAGCCAATATAGAGAAGTTCGTTTTCTAAATTGACCCAACCGGGGATCGAACCCGGGACCTCAGAGACCTTGAAAACCGATGTACAAAGCCACTCGACCAAGGAGGTCGTCAATAATGATGAAGAAGTATTATTTTGTGCGATAATAATATTTTATTAACAACGAACAAAGATATATAGATAATAGTGCCTCGGTAGCTCAGTGGTAAGAGCATTGGACCGGACTTCCAAAGGTCGTGGGTTCGATTCCCGTCCGAGAATATCATCTGGTGCGTGTCGAATTTTTTCTAGTCTATTATTTAGTATTGTATCAAAATAGCATTGTGAATGCTTAAAACTAAAATTAAAAAAATGAACATTCAATTGACAGATAATATTAAATCATTTTCAAGTAAACATTTCATTCATAATGTTTACATTTAAATTAATGTGCGAACGATTCAGTATATTGTTATTAAATGCGCAAAGCTCAGTGGAGAGCGTGCAGTAATCAAGCGAGGATTGATGGTGGGTATTAACATACATCTTGGGAACTTACTTATCCCATCGGGGTAAAGAAAAAGAAACTCAGCTTGGCATTCATTACATTCGACGACCTTCGTGGTCGAGTGGCTTTGTACACCGGTTTTCAAGGTGTCGCCATCTCTGAGGTCCCGGGTTCGATCCCCTGTTGGGTCGATTTAGAAAACGAACTTTTCTATATTGGCTCAGGTCTGGGTGTTTGTGATACCACCGTTGTCTCAGATTTCCATAACAAGTGCTTTAGCTACTTACTTTGGAATCGGAGCAATGTATGTGATGTTGTCAAAATATTTATATTTATTTATATTTAAAGCTTGCCATTTAAACGTTTGCGTTTCATTATTTGTAGTATTTGTCTAAACTCGGTATTTAGTATATATGTACAGGATGTCCCAAAACTTCGCTTCATGGAGGAAAAGTACCTTAAATATTGAAGATAGGAAATTTTACTGAAACACGACTTTTACTGTTGGTTGACTGGTAGAGAATGCTTTGAGCATTAAGTCCGCCATTTGTACTTTATTTTATGTGTAAATGGACAAAAAGTAATCATAAATAAATAAAATAATAATAATACGACGTGTTAATCTAAGGTTCGGTGCCGGTTCGGTTAAAAGTTTATTTTTTTTTACTTAAGAATCATATTTTTTAGTTAGTGTGTTTTTTATGATATTAATTTATTTTCATTTATTTTTCTATTAATGATATTGAAATTATTCACTGCTACAAAAATAAAAGTAGCATTTAAATAGTAGTAAGCTAACTTCTTAGTGTATCATAAGGTTTTTAGATGCAAGGCAAGTTCATTTTTAAGGCTGTGTTTATTGATTTATTGTTTATATAAAAGACAATTTGTCACCGCCGCTTGAGTCATGTACCTACTTGTTCCCACGGTGGTTTGAATTTATTGCCCGTTGTTATTACAACACTAGTAAAGATCATTTCCATTTATATGTCCTTTAACTATATAAACAATTGAATAGCGCAACGATGAAAAGTTGATAAGTTAATAGAGAATTAATATTGGTCCAATTCATTAAAAAATGTGTCATTATACACAATGTTTAAGGTCACCAGATAAGTTCTATTTGAATTAGGTGACAGATAATTTCGTGGAACTGTCTGTTTATTAAGGTGCTGTCAAACATCTCCCAGCTTAGTATCACTCCCTGTGTTAATATTTAGCTTGCAGTAATTTACTATTACCTACTTAATCTGTGCTAGTTACGTAAGTTAGTGCTTTTTTTAAAGGTATCAAACCATTGACTTATATTCTCAAACAATAAACCTGAAAAGTCGCTGTCTTAGGTCACACATGGCAATGTTTGCCATAGCGACAGGCAGACAGACATACGACACCGGACGTATAGGCTTTTAACTATGCCTCCATCGAGTACATCACTCTACCAGCTAGACTTGCCCAAGTCGATGGGCCACAACTGTGCTAAATAAATAGCTTCGGATGAAAGGTTTCTCTATATTTTTTGTTTGTCCTAACATTATGAAAGATGTCCACCGCTCTTAGACAATATTTGTTTAGAATAGATTTCATATTTACGTCAACATTGAAGTACATTATTCGGTTATTCTTAGCTTGGCAAACTTCAATTAACCAAATAACGGATGATAAAGAAAAGCTTTGATTAATATAAAAATATAATTATATTTTTTTAGGGAATGCGTGTACTACTTATAAATAAATAATAAATATTTGACAACATCACATACATTGCACCAATTCCAAAGTAAGTAGCTAAAGCACTTGTGTTATGGAAAATCAGAGCTGAGCCAATATTGAAAAGTTAGTTTTCAAAATTGATCCAACCGGGGATTGAACCCGGGACAAAGCCATTAGGGAATGCGTATACTACTTATAAATAAATAATCAATATTTGACAACATCACATACATTGCACCAATTCCAAAGTAAGTAGCTAAAGCACTTGTGTTATGGAAAATCAGAGCTGAGCCAATATTGAAAAGTTAGTTTTCAAAATTGATCCAACCGGGGATCGAACCCGGGACAAAGCCATTCGACCACGGTAGTCGTCAATAAAACTTATACTTTATACTCGCTAATCTCATGTCTTGCAATGGAATGGCTACAAAATCAAGAAACGTCAGGGAAAAATACGTAGGAACAAGAACCGTAAAGAGAAAGGCTCGCCAAATTACTGAAAAATTAAGCAAACAAAATTTAAAATGTCACACCGAATTTAAAATCTCCTACTCATTGTTCAATATTTCATTAACTGTCTATTTATCTAGATTGATGCATATTTTTCATCAAATAAAATGAAAATTCTGAATAGTGCTAAGCCAAATTCAACTGAAGCACTATTCAGAATTAAGTTTTATTATTATTAGTAATAAAGTTTTATTACCTACATTAAGCTTTCTTCAAGTTGACTACACACTACGCAAATGTGCTAACTTCAAATGTCGCAATAGTTAAAAGCTTGCATTTGTCATAGTGCCGCCTCTCCGATTAATTCAAAGACCAGTTGCATCTGTGCTGAATGCATTATACTTATGTAAGTGACGATAATGTTGCGTTGCTCATGACGTACGATGATATTGAAATCGCTTAATTGTTTATTTATTAATTCGAAAGAAGTATTTTTTTAATTTTCTTGTTAATAATGTAATATTTGACAACTTCACATACATTGCTCCAATTCCAAAGTAAGTAGCTAAAGCACTTGTGTTATGGAAATCGGAGACAACGGTGGTATCACAAACACCCAGACCTGAGCTAATATAGAAAAGTTCGTTTTCTAAATTGACCCAAACGGGGATCGAACCCGGGACCTCAAGAGATGGCGACACCTTGAAAAAAGCCACTCGACCAAGGAGGTCGTCATGTTATTTAGTACCTTTTGCTCATTTGCAGCCCTACTCAAAAGTTCTACAATTGACTAAAGATAATTTTTCACAGATTAACTAGAGGTGGAGGAGAGGACGACAGTTGGCTTTGAAAATGAAATGACAAAGACTCTGTTGAAATACGAGTAATGTGGTACAGTTTTACAATTTTACAGTTCTACAGTTTTGTCTTTTAGTTATGTGTGTATATATTACATTAAAAATTACGCAAAGTTTTTTTCTCTATTTGGTAAACAATCATCAGCAAACTTTTTTAATAAAACAATCATTTTTAAAATACTCTAACCAAACGCTTTAACCACACGCGGATTACGTAAATGTGATTATTTTGATTATTTTTTTGATCAGAAATAACCATTTATAGCACTTTATATTCAAAAGACATTGTAGAATCTGTCAAAAACTATTTACAAGGAAAACTAAGAAGTTTTCCTTGTTAATAGTTATAGCCTTAAGCTGTTTATGTTAACTAATGCTAATTGGCTGAAAAATTTAGTTTATGCTATTTATGAACATACAGTTCCGTTAACACACGTGCTCCTTATTACGGATGTGACTAAAATCATAGCTATTACGCACAACCACGTCGAGCTAGATGATTCACCTCGTTTTGATGAACTCGTTCCAGTTCACTAACTTTTTAATAGTATTTATAAAACCAACGACCACAAATGACATAACGGCAGCCACAAAGCACCATAACTTTTTTAACAAGAGCCATAAATTCTCACCTCTGACAGATTAAACCAGTTTATTGTATACTGGTCGGACCGTGTCAAAAATTAATTTTAATTTGATTGCCACCGAGATTCACACTGTTTTAGCGTTTATAGCCTATTATGGCAACACCACTTCAATTAAAAACGGCTGCTAACGTGGACTGGTGAGATTTTATTGCATACAGTCAGAGTTGTAGTATACTAAAGGTTATTTTTATTAGAAACTGCACTCACTTTGCAGATTTTAATTGACAAAAAGCAATATGGCATATTTTTAGATTGTTTAATTTTAAAAACTTGGGAAACGAAACAAAATTCGTAACATGAAAACAAACAAACGTATCACTATAAAATTGTCAACCGTAAATCGTATTAAATATGCATTGTCAATAGTAATTATTAACAGGTTCCAACCAAAGTAATCAATCACTAATTTACATAGTGTCAATATTTTCCAATTCAACATTGGCCTTTAACACAAATTAATTTTAGCCCGGACATCCTCTAACTCGCAAACAAAAAAATATCGGAATAGTAAATAATGAATTAGATTAAGCCGTCTCCAATGTGCAAATTGAGGGGAAACCCGTCGATGACTTGGGCTTTGGACACTTTTTGTATCGTGTGACTCAATGCCAGCAATCTTTCAATTGTCAAGTGTTTGTCTGTCTTGTCCTGAAATATTATCTCTACTAAACCAATCTCCATCGTGATATGAAAGCAGCAACATTTATGATTTTCCAATTAATATGTTGCTTCTACATTTTGTTGTGAAATCACATTTCCGTTTGTCTAAATCAATTATGTAATCAATGGCGGATAAGAGAATAACAGTGCTGTAAGAAGATCTATCACCACCTCTTTAAATAAGGAAAACAAGTGTATTGTATATTCACAGATATCAGACTTGGTGTTCTATTTCAGTTATTATTCGGTTTCAACACTTTTGCGAAAACGTGCAAACATTTTTCTTCAAAACGGGATGAGTGCTAGACATCGGTATCCATTGTTCCAGATATGAGCAAGTGTTTTGTCGTGAAGTTGATCGACATTAGTTTAGTCAAGCCATCGAATCCGGGCACGGCCTATGGCCGCATTAGTGACGGAACTCAGCCACAATGGAAGAGATGCCATGCTTCGAAAACAATTGCCAATCATTAATGAACTTATTCTAAAAAACTCTTTTGAAGAAAAGTAAAACTAGCGTGGACAACTGCCGATGAACAATCATTGCTTTATTCATTCATTGCTTAATTTGCAAGGAGTATAACCTCAATAGAACTGCACTTGGTGAGTCTGTTTGATTGGTAAATTATGGAATACCTATTGCATATGACGTGTTAGACTTCTGAACCAACTTAGCCCACATGCCATAAAGGCTGCATAAAATAAATTATAGTTCATTGTTTCTTATCTAATTAAACAGAATTATCTGATTATATTAGTAGTTGAGCAATAGTTTAATCACTAATATTTGTGAAACGAGTAATTGTGTTTTCGCATAAAATGGGCTTGGATACGTGCTTCGTATATAAAGTGCAGAAACAGAAATCATGCTTATGAATTTTGGTGTAAAGATATTTATTGGCAATAAATATATTAAATTTTGGAATAAAGATTATGTTTCTAGTCAGTAAGTATATATTTAAAGCCTTTGTTAGGAAACACATTACAAGCAACTTAAATACTTATTCAAGTTATACAAGGCTATGAATGCAGCAATTTAGAAATTACAAGTTGTCGATTATTGTTAAACAACTGGTTGTTTTACGACACTATAATTATTTATGTGGACAGTATGGTTAGTGTATTAACATTCAATTATATCATTTTATACAAAATATTACCTAATTTTGTATGTATATGTGGTCTAAGAACATATTCTACATACAATGTTTTTCAAACGAACAGACAACGCGCATTGAAATCTATACAAACGCAATAAGACGCACTGCTTGCTACCGCACAATGTAAATCTTTGCGCACACTAACAATCTGTTGCTGCGCACTGAAAACACACACAGAATGCTCGTAATAAAAAAAACATAGTATGAGTAGACCATAACGTTAACCTATTTAAATTCCACTCTCTGATTTCCACAACACAAGTGCTTTACTTTGGAATCGGAGCAATGTATGTGATGTTGTCAAATGTTTATTTATTTATTTACATTAGGCCTGCGTGGTAGGTGATGGCCCATCCTCCTTATTCACCCATAAGGAAGGCCTGTGCCCCAGCACTGGGAACATTAAAAATGGCTGATTGCCAACTCAAAGTTTATTTCAAACGTACAAGATAATGCTGAACATATAAACCATGCAAATTATTTATTTCATGACATGCAAACTAAGACATCGTAACCCCTTTTATATTAAACTTGATAGAATACTGACAACCATATAAAAATAAGTATAGTGCAGGGCAAAATAATAAGGCACCGGCCGATATCGTAACACTAATAATAAACGGTAATTTGACACGACAAGTCAATTACGAGCTGACATAAACTCGGCGGCTTCGACGGAATTTCGCTTGTAATTCTATACGTGGGAAACATTTTTGCGATTCACTTTTAGAGTTCCTCTGCGCATAACTGCAGTTGTCACAGAACTTAAGTGTTTAAAATCCGTGTTCACAAACATTAAGACCTCATGGTTTCACAGTGGCCACGGACGCTCAGCGTCCCAACTACCAATCATACGTAACACGTAAAACAAACGAACCAATCACAGAGCTTTATTTTAACGCAGTGCGTTCGCATAGGCAATGGTCGTATGAGTTTTATTCTTGAATACGGGTGTAAAGGCTGTGCTAAAACAAACACATTTATTGTTGATCGCAAGCATTTATTTCGGGTGCTAATGAGAATATAATTTACACATTATGTTTAAAAACCGGTTTCTATAATAAAACATTAAATTACATTGTAAGTAACATTCAATAAACTATCCAGACGTCAGTAGAAAACTAATAATAATAATAGTAATAATATATTCGAAAAAATAGCAGCTCAGACGGGACTACATGTGAGTCGATTTTTTCTAGTATTTTTTCTAATATTATTTATCTTAATATAAAAATAGCATTGTGAATGCGAAAAATCTAAATTTAATAGCAATAATATGCGTTTATTTTCCCATCACAAACTTACATGAATATATAAATTACTAATTATACGTTGAATAACAAAACTAATATAGTTACTAATAGCTATATGCGTTAATCGATTTGACAAACGTTTAATTTCACGAAATTGCTCTTAACTGGCCACCGCGTTCGTGCAATTTGACGCCTACTTTTTTGGGAATTTGTAAAGTCGCATATCAACCCAGATAAACCAGAAACAATTGAGGACTTGGCAGCCAACATTCGACGCGTTTATTGCCGAAAGCTTGATGTAGGTAGTGTGAAGACGGTGAAAATTGAACCTTCAGATAATGCCATGTATGCACCAGACACCAGACGCGGCGGCGGCATCGGCGACATGCCCGACGATTAATATTTGAATAATATTCAAATATTAATGCCAATAAATATCTTTCAAATAAAGTTAATTTCATGGATATTAAAAACATTGTTCTGTGTTTTATTTCAATTTAAAGTTCACCGTCTCTTAAAAAGAAAGGTTTTACACCACCACAAATATTGTAATTTTGCTCTCTGTGACATTGCAATACTGTCGGTTTTAATTACTTTCAGGATAAGGAATAACTTGCAAAATATGTACCGTTATTATGCAGAACCTGATTGTAAAACACAAACTACTACTTTTATTTTCGTTGGTTAATGTTTTCAATAATATCTTAATAGCTGTCCTCAACAGTACCCGGATGCAATTACTCTTATTACGTCTGTGAATAATAATATTAATATATATATTTTTTTATTTTTACCTTACTAAATTGTTGCAAATCTTTAAAAATGTGCGTGTGATTATTGATACATTTCTAAACAGATAATTGCAACTTTGATTAAACGTGCCTATGTGCCTAAAGGTACCTACTTTATAAATCAATTTTATTTAGAAAGGCTAGATATTCAAATAATGCCTTATTATTATTATCTTTTATTCTGAATGTTATTTATGATAAAAATAGCATATTGGATGAAATGATAAAAGGAATTATTCAACTTCTGAGTCTCGTGCTATGTTTGTGAGTAAAATATATAGTTTTATGTACGTTTTACGATATATTCTAATATGCTTATTCATTAAAACCACTGTTCAGTATTAAGTTTAAGTTTGATAATTAAGATTATTTATTGTTTTCAAACATCTGTGTACAACTTATTATAAGTACAACATGTTTCACAATACCTATTATTGACTGTTAGTACAAAGTCATGCTTGGATAATTAGCAATTATTTAACTTTAGTATTTATGACAATAGTAGCTTCACATTGTAGTAGTTATAAAATTAATTTATGGGCGCATACATCATTTATAGGTTGTTAAAGTTAAGCTATAGACGGTTAAGGGTTGCGGGAAGACGTTTGGATAGAATCATTTATTTGAAAGTAAATTTGTTTAAACTACGAAGACCCTGCATTCATCTCTTCTGTTTTTCGTAAACTGATATATTTTGAAGGTAATATGTAGCTTTATTTTCCGATATATAAGTAAATGCGGAAAGTAAAAACAACATCCAAACCTGCTTGCTGACTTTCCCTCACGCAAAATGAAGCCCCACAATAAGGCGCCGAACAGCGAGCCCACCTCATTAGCTCAATATCAACACGTCTTATGCCTTTAATAGATATGTAATCATGCATATTATTTAAATTGCTTGACAAATTACACGTCGGTACGCAGTTGTACCCGCTCACTTGTCGGTTACGTTTCGAACTGCATTTCTTGTTGACTCGCGGACGGTAGATGGATCGGTTGGAGATGTTTATACTCTTTTTTGCTGATGCAAGATGCGTTACGTGTCTAATGTACTTTTACAGTTTTTTATGCGTACTTGGTAATAGCTTGTTGACGGTCTAAGTTAGCAAAACAAGACCTTACGTAATTCATCAAGTGGGTTTGGGGATAGAGGATTCTAGTTTAAATAATTTTGTCCAACCACGATGTTTGTCCTTAAAAAACGAGTCTTTACTGATTATGGTATTTAATTTGAATCTTTTATCAGAATACATTTCTTCATCACTGATTGCTTTAGTGTGAAACTTGCAGGATGATAGATTTGAAGGCTTTCAAGTTGCTAAAAAATCCAAAGCTAAAGTTTTAACAGCTTTATAAAGATCTACCATACAGCTCTCAAGTCGCGGACACGAGTCGCCAATTAGTAGTGGTACTAAAGGAAAATGTGGCGGACGCGCGACGGCTAAAATTACGAGGCTGAGCGAGACCTGTATACATGCATGTCTGTCGCTTCTTGTGTATACTCGCCATTACCAGATATCCTAGGACAGATGCACACAATAAAACCACAGTCTAATAACCTTTTCCCTAATAATACTCTTGTGAACACACAAAGAAATACCTACTTTATATCCTCATATTGGGTCCTCACCCAAAATAGCATTCGTCACAAACATAACTTGGTGAACAAAATTTTACATACACCAGGGGCCCAGATACAGTACCTAAATCTTGGGGCTTAAGTTTGAAAATTTATTTGATAATGTATTAGTAGTTTGCAATTGACCCCAAAATGTATTTTCATCATCACTGGAAATAAGCTAGTTTGCGAAATACACGTCAGAAATATTTTCAAAGCTTTCGATTATGAAATATTTTAAGTCACCTCGTCAAGTTCCAATGCCATCATAAATACTTACACGATTTCAAAATCGTGTAATTCCAGAACATCGTACCGCTGTGTAAGTATATATCCAACTTGCATTTAGTACAGACTTTTGCCCTTTGACGGTAATCATCATTGGCAATAAATAATAGTTAAGTGTTTACCTTAATTGAGCAGCTATTACGATTTGTCTTCCGTTACGCCTTACGATATTTCCCTTCAACGGAATTTATCAATAAAGATAGAAATATGATCGTTAAAGAACCTACTTGCGCTAAGCTTTGCCGCAAGTCGCAGCGGGTGGCTTGTGATGAGAATGTCAAAAGTTAACAATAATTAATAAAGTTCATAGATGGTGCGTTAGCAAAGTGTATTAGTTGATTCTCAAATTAGATGTTGTCATATGTATTATTAAATGACTAACTCCTGATGTCTGAATGGAAACAGTAATGTTACTGTTAGTAGCAATTTGAATTTCGGAGATATCTATGTTTAAACTCGTCATGCGCTGTCGTGAAGTATAAAGCTGAATATATCGGAACCGAATGAAAAGGAAGGTTCAGTTTTAGCAAAGGTCTTATGCAAGTATTATTTTTGGATTTTTGTTAGGTTGGCAATACTGTTGATAGATCTAACATTCTTGTAAGGGTATTAAGACCTTTGCCTTAATGTTATCAAAAGTCCACATTAAACCTGTTCCTAACTACTTCATGAATTTCTTATTCAAATAGTGTGGCAATCAACATGCCAATATCTCTTGAATTTAATTGACAAAATAAATTTTCTGATGAATACCCTCATAAGGATCAGATGCGTTAAATACCAAAACTTAAAAGGTTGTAATCAGTTAAACTACTTAAAGTATTTATTTAAAGCTAATGCCTAATTCATCAACGCCCGAGATAACAATGAAATATCTGTTGTCTCATTTTCCGGGCGTTGAAGGGTTAAAAATAATGATTACAACGACATTGAACTAAAAACAACGAACCACCTAGATATTGCCATTTTTTCACTAGTAAATGTACTGATTGAGTCGAAGTGTCAAGTAACAGGTAATTGAATGATCATTGATTCGGTTTACCGTTTAACAACAAGTTACTCGGTGTAGGCGTCCATTGACTATTGTTGTCCACAAATAGTGAATCATTATCCATTTCTATTGTTGTCGTAACTAATAAAGCGACATTAGTGATCGATTTGTGACAGTTATACGTTATTCTCGATTACTGACTGACTTTTCATTGCCAAATTCTTGTGTTATCGGTAAACCATAAGGTGTACGGTTTTGTATAAGTATTAGTTATACACGTACTCCTGCGTACTCTTACTTATGAAGAATGGTCGAGACTCTATAATTGTAAGTATAGAGTAACTAAAGGAACCGTAGCTCTACTAGGCGATGCAAACTGTTTTCGCTACCGTAAACTATCGGATATACTGCTCGCAGTCAACGCGAGTGAAAGAGAGAAAACGATAGTTTACGGTAACGAAAACAGTTTGCATCAACTCATAGGGCCACAGGCACTGTTTTTGCTTTAAAAACTAGAGCAAAAAAATTTATTTTGACAGAAATTAATTAAAACACTGCTGTAAAGTGGTTCTAAATATTATTTACTACTTGATAAACATAATTAGTATTGAAAAAATGAGATCTTTAAAAGCTACGCCCTGACAAGGCAAATCTTGTTTAAAATATATTGTCATAAAGTGATAAAGTCGTAATATGTACTTACTTCGTTATTCCATAAATCTATATTGTTAGTAACATGTGATTGCAATTTGAATTAATCTTGTATTGAATATTCATGTTAGAAAGCACACCCCAAGTACGGATGGTTAACGTAATCTTTTAAAATAATGTCGACGTATTAAAGTGCGAATAAACATTTAAATGCAATTTGCTACTGACGTGGTGTATCTATTTAATAGGTTTGCACATACCTTTAATAACGAAACACGAATCTTTATAGTCGGCGACTTTAAATGAATATTAAAAGGTTCCAACTGAACAACAGTGCAAGGAAAAAGTTACTGTTTCATTTAAAGATTAAGGTTGAATTTTGGTATTATGTAAGGAAAGTGTCAAGAATGTAAATGAGGATATTGGATTGGCACCTGCGAGTCTGGTGCGTCGGTGACGTCACAGAGTGGTAATGTAGTCGGCTGTTTTGATCTGAGGGCAATGATAGTTTTTGTCGATTATATTAAGCTAATTCTAAATGGGCAAAAGCTTTGATGTCATCGCGTATCAGTTAAAAGATGACTAAATTATCCCAAATAATTGATAGAAATTTTTAAAGGATACTAATTCATTTGTTCAAGTCGTTTTAGTAAAATGTATGTGATTTGGGTGCAATTCAAAGTCACTTTTTCATTGCAGGTTTTCACCCGAGAAACTTGAAGTAACTCCCAATGCAAAAAGCATAGTTTAATATCTATTAAGTAAACTATTTTTCACAATTAGAACTCGAAGTATGAAAATAAAATTACAGTAGTTGTACTTCATAATTCATGAGCTTAATTTGTCAACGTTAATTACATTGGATTATTTTAATAAAACGTTTTTAAATCGCATTATGACTCCAGATAACGAATTGGACATGTGCAGTAACTTAAAGTTGGTAAACAGATGCACTTATGCCTCTGTTGCAACTTAGAAACTGCCGCTTGGTTGAGTTTAAGGGTGCTGCCACATTTGTCTGACGTTACGTTTTAACACGTGTTAACACGCCCGTCAAGTGACATGGGTTTTCATAGTAAATGAATGAACTAAAGGCACACTTACCTTATAACACGTCCATAAAAAATACGGCGTGTTAACACGTACACGTACATCTGACAAATATGCCAGCACCTTTACATTAATTTTGTTCGTAAGTCACAAAATCATACAAAAGAAATTTTTTAGGCTTAAAACTTCTGTATAGGGTTATAAATCTTAACGGGAGAAATAATTATATAATTATCAGTCCTTTTTAAAAAAGTGTTGTTTAGTTTTTTCAATTTCATTGTATAGTTATGTTATGTTACAAAATGACCTAGCACCAATTTAAGATCTATTGTTTGAAAGTATATAAGGTACAGTAATTTCTTTGTGTGTTTAATAGTTATTTATAGATAAGTATATTATGATATTTTTTGACGTGTGAAAGTTGTAAGATGTTAGTAAAAGTGCATGATAACTTTACGCCACTTGTAAGATCTGGTATAAATAGTACTACAACTAGACTATAAAACATATAATTTTATTAATATTTTATGCCCGCTTTTAAGTAATATCTTTATGCATTCATTTATAGAACTAGAACTCTTACCATTAAATAAACTTCTTTAATATAATAATTTGTTTATTAAACAAGCTTACGACAAACAAACAAATATTTTCTTGATAGTTTCGAAAAAAAGCTGTGACTGTACTGGTACACTTCAAGGTTGCGACACACATTACCAGCTATGATATGTTTATTTAAGAGTTTTTGATTCATCGCAAATTACAAAGCATGATGTTACGACTCAACAAAGTAAAGTGAAAATTAATACAGTCTTTATCTTTAAACGAACGATTTTATACATCAAGAGCTTTTTTAACCGACAACAAATCTGGAATCAATGGAATCTTGAAAAATATTTGTTTTTGTGTACCTCCTAAAAAAAATTAAATTGAAGTGCAAAATTTTGTTAGAGTCAGTGTCCCTCCCCTCTACCAGCGGCGGTATCAGCTAAAAACATTGAAGTTCATGTTAACTGTGTTTTGACAGATGTATGTGATACATTGCTATTTTTCTTTGTTAAGTTGTTATTTGTGCCAAGACGAAGTAGCAATCTATCACATACATCTGTCAAAACACAGTTAACATGAACTTCAATGTTTTTAGCTGATAGAGCCCCTGGTAAAAGTTTGCTTTTGGATACATCAAAAAACTCAGGACAGTACTACATAGGTACACTGAATTTAAAAGGAAAAGTATTACTGCTAAGTCGTCTTTACAAGGTGACAAGTAATCGATTCGATACTCGGAAAGTTTTCGTAGGTACAAATTTAATTTTATAGTTAGATATTATACTAAGTTATAGTCGTGAGTATTAACAGGCAGTAAATATAAGTTTATAGCCATATGGTATGGTATGAGGTTACTATGAAACCCTAAACTTTGACGACCTCCGTGGTCGAGTGGCTTTGTACACCGGTTTTCAAGGTGTCGCCATCTCTGAGGTCCCGGGTTCGATCCTCGGTTGGGTCAATTTAGAAAACGAACTTTTCTATATTGGCTCAGGTCTGGGTGTTTTTGATACCACCGTTGTCTCTGATTTCCATAACACAAGTGCTTGATAAAGCACTTGTGTTGCTTAGAGATCAAAAGTAAGTAGATATACTTATTTTGGAATCGGAGCAATGTATGTGATGTTGTCAAAATATTTATTATTTATTAACTGCGCGTGGCCCGACCTGCAATTGGCTAACTTCTTGAAGGAGGTTTTTCTTTTTTTAAAAAAGCTTTTTTATAGACAAAACTACACAAGTATAACTTCAGGCTTTGACTTAAGTAGGTATATAAAATTACGTAAGCAAGCCCGAAGGCTATAAATGGAAAATATTTCGATCAGACCCTGCAACGTTTCGTTCAACAAGACACAAACAAGATACAGATCGATTACATCATTGCTGACGTCATCGTTCTCTATTAATCCACAATCCAGTCTGGGAATGCAAATGAAATTATCATTCGCCCTTCAACATAATACGGTGAGTACGCCAGCTTAACTAAATCAGCAATGTATTGTAATGACGATAAATAATGTTAGTTTTACTGTCAGTCAGTATAAATTACTTTAAGAAATATTATCTTCTGTTCGTTAATGTAATCAAATCAAATTGCAATTATTCTTAGGCCATTTACAATGTTTTTGATTTAAGTTTACAAGTCACTTTTTATTAATAAAACAATGTAGGTTAGGATCTTAATTATAATTTTGAAATTATAAAATTAAGTATAAATACTTGTATACATTTTCTATTTATATCAAATCAAATGAACTGCAATTATTCTTAGGCCATTTACAATGTTTTTGATTTAAGTTTACAAGTCACTTTTTATTAATAAAACAATGTAGGATAGGATCTTAATTATAATTTTGAAATTATAAAATTAAGTATTAATACTTGTATACATTTTCTATTTATATAAGTTTTACTTGAAAATATGATACTTCTTTCAATTCAAATTTCAAACACTAACTTATCCCCCTTTTATGTGAGTCAGAATGTTTTTACATGGTTTCCAATTGCAATATTGAAAGGTTACCTACCTACATACCTTAGGTATTGTAGTGGCTTCTACACACATGCCAGTGGCAAGGGTCGCCGGCTTTTGTCGAGCGGCACGTTTGTCAAGCTAAAAGTTGCCGGGCCCACCGCGGCTTGCCCGCCGGAATAGTGTGTAGGAGCCTTTACGTATCCTAAAACAAAGAAAGAAATCGAACGCAATTAGATATATGTATTACTTTATTAGTTTCTATTGACCACCTCCGTGGTCGAGTGGCTTTGTACACCGGTTTTCAAAGTGTCGTCATTTCTGAGGTCCCGGGTCCGATCCCCGGTTGGGTCAATTTAGAAAACGAACTTTTCTATATTGGCTTAGGTCTGGGTGTTTGTAATACCACCGTTGTCTCTGATTTCCATAACACAAGTGCTTTAGCTTATTACTTTGGGAATCGGAGCATTGTATGTGATGTTGTCAAATAAAATAAAATTTCTAACTGGCTAATAAGTTTCTTCATTATTTATAAATAGTTAGTTATTTATTTGTTGCTAAATGTTATTTGGTCCATTGATTCTAATTCAAAGGAGTCTAAGCTCACACAGCTCACACCGAGACGCGACGCGACGCGACGCTGCGCGTACATTTTAATAGAGCGACTCAAAATTTGACTTTATTTACTACACGATAAGATACACATTTCCGTGCGACGTAGCGCGACGCCGCGCCGCGAGGCGCAGCCTGAGGCCGCCCCTTGGCAAATTGTCTCGTCGCGTCGCGTCGCGTCTCGGTGTGAACTAACCCTAAGTCCATCAACTAAAACTCATAACAAAGTCAAATCTGACATAGTTTCAGCACCTATAATTAAAGTCGAGAATAAATATTGCTCCTGCTTTGGGCACGAACGTGATCGCGATCTATTTGATCGTTTAGAGATCATAAATCATGGGACGTCATAGTTGTGATACGGTAATGCATAGCTAATGGGATTAAGCACGCCCATATCGATGGCTTCTATTAAGATTATGAGTTTGATTAATCAAGTGTTGAATTATAACCTCTTTCAATTGTCAGAATTGTTATTTGTCTTTTGTTTATTTATACAACTGTGATCTATTTAGTGGGTTAATATTTTTTTGGCAAAAAAAAAAATATTTTTGAACTTTCCATATCGTCTATAATGAATATGAATAATTCTACATTGATAACACTTTTCAAAATCTGTTGAGCTTTACCTTTTAAAGTTACCTAAATAAACCTCTATTCCTACTCCAATTGGGTCAATTTATAACCGAATAAATTTTCTTCCACTCAATATTGCAAGTAAATTGCTTGCATGCAAATAATTAAGCTGCGATATAACCGCTAAATATAACCCGACTACAATTAACAGGAGGTAATAACGCTTTTGTGGCTGAATGATTTATTTGAGGCATTAGACATCAATCCTGGGGTGCCAAGATATGAACCATAAAGCTTGCAGAGATATTTATTGACTACGCGCACTTTAAAGCAAAACGTGTAAGCCTTGTCTTATTACCATTTTATTATTAATTATGTGTAACTGGCTTTGCATACGAAATGATTAGTATTGTTTTTTTTAAATTGGTACAAAAGCGTTATTTTTTTAAACGATTCGAAACCAGAACTTTTGGCTGAAGCAGTGATGATCGCTGCAACTGCGCCTAGGCAACTCGTAATAAAAATAAAAATTAAATTAAATGCACAAGTTACTTTCATCAGCGCAATATTTGGTACAAGTGAATGTGTAAGAGAACATTTCTCAAGCGATAGCATCGTGGGCCAAGATTATAAGCTGCACTTGAAACATGGAATTACTTGGGAACATCTCCACGACGCGTGTAGGAAGCGCCGGCGAGCTAACAATTCTGGAAGTGGTTAATAAGATCAATTTTCCTTACGGCGATGAAAGGAATGAAAAAAAAAGTTTATTAGGTAAGTAATTACTTTTATATTAAGATAAATAATATAGAAAAAATCGACTCACCCGTAGCACCTCAGACGGGACTCGAACCCGCACCCTTGGGATTCAGGCCCAATGCACTGACCAATTATGCTACCGAGTCGCTAGTGGGAGCGGCGAAATTCTAGTATTATTTATCTTAATATAAAAATAGCATTGTGAATGCGAAGCATTTTACTTTTGTTTTAGTTGGGTTTAAATAAGTAACCACCAAAAATATGTCAAACGAGGAAAGTCTATCATTTGTATATTTTTACTGATAATTCTTTCAATCCAATCACAGAGCATAACTGCAGTATTGGTATTTTTATCTGTGCTCTGTGCTCGTCACTTTACTTTACATTTTACACTTCAAAACTATGACCATCAATCTGCAGGACTAGGATCATTATTCTTTCAAATCCTCATATTTTATATTCTAAACAACAAGAAAGGCGTCCCGAACAATACGTCTCGTAGTAAATAAACTTCCAGTAAACCTAACATCTCTGACATCTTACGAGGCTTTTGTTTCAAGTTTATGTAAACAAATTAAAATGCACCAAGAGTCTGTACGATGCGGCGGGGCAGCGTGCCTTCTAATTTGTGTAGGTTTACAGGCTAGTCACTGTAACGGGAAGATGGGATAAAGGCCTATAAGCATCATTCAACGAGAAAACCGAATGGTACTTCTACCTCAAATGACACTTAACTCTTATGTTAATGAATTTGAGTGCTTGTTATTAGGTGTTAACAAGTCTTTTTACATATATTAGTTTTGTGTTAGCTTAGTGCAAGCTCTTTTACAGCTTTATTGTGGAGCTTTGAGATTTACTGCGCTGGAGAATACTAAAGCGGCCATGAAATATTATTTACTGAGCTATGTTTTACGGATTGGGATTTATTAGGGTGTGGAGACATTTTTGCGTGTTGTTTAATAAAAGTAAAACGTTGAAGTGGAAAAAGTAAAAGTAAAGGCATACAGTATACTATATTGAAGGAACTCGATGGCGCAGTGGTTTGGCGCCTGGCCCAGCAATTGCGGAGGTTAGGCAACTTTTGCAAAGGTCGGTCATGGGATGGGTGACCGAAAATTGATTATCTCGAGCTCCTCCGTGCTTCGGAAGGCATGTTAAGCCGTTGGGCCCGTCGTTAACACCCACCAATCCGCATTGGGCCCGCGTAGAGGGTTATGGCCCATCCTTATCCTCCCATAAGGAAGGCCTGTGCCCCAGCAGTAAGGACATGAAAAATGGCTGATGGTTATACATTTTAGTGTTAAAAGGTCAAGTCATGGTCATTATAAAACAAAAAACAGGATAATAGAAATCTGGATTGAACCTAAAACCAATAATGCAACATGTTGTATATGTGAGGCGGAAAGAGGCCTAACCTAACTTATAATATGGAAATTCACCGCGCTGTCAGAGTAAAACCTCAATAAAGTAAAATTACAACTTTAATAAGTTTAATTTAAGTTATACAAATAGTGAAGACCACGCTTTGTGTTCGCAAATCCTATAAAGTAACATCACTATTCAATTATCCATAAATATACAACTTACTGATAAATAAGTGCTAATTAATATCAAAATGTGTGTAACAGGGTAACACGTCATAACAACATAATTAATTAAGAAACTATAAGATCACTCGTGTTTCCGTTCATTTGTTATATCGGGAACTACTGTTCTCAGATACACATCGTTTATTAGAAGAAATAAACTAACAATTTTATTACAAAACAAACCCGTGGACTTCCTATGAATGAAAACGCGTGGGCCACTATCCGACATCCGAGTTTACTAGACGATTCTCACTGAAAACTCAACCTAATACTAATGGATATAGAAAGTTATTCCTACTGGTCGACGATGTTGCTGCAGTTTACAGAAATTAACTTTACTCTATAAATAATAAGGGTGGTAATGTTTTGTCACTGTGTCTTAGAGGAAATATTAACAATATCAGTGGAACAGGTGGCAACGCTTCAGTGGGTTTTGCTCAATGTAATTGCTCAGTGAGACGTTGTCGTGATAGCAGACTATTCTCTTGTGAGTTATAGTTTCGTTCCTCGAACAGTACTCTTCGACTATCGTCTTTGATACTCGTTTACTAACAAAGGATTTTAAACCTTAAATGCAGGCACTAGGAGATAAAATGATTTTATTTGAAAGCGTTTGAATGAGTCGAGTGTTTAATATGAATGAAACTTCATGTGAGGTTTCTTTTGTGTAACGAATATAAGAATTGATCTGATTTTAAAGCTCTTTTGAGTATGTAACCATCAAACCGCAGTACCTTTTCACAGATAGACCTGTATCTTTATTTAAGCGGGTAATACAGTTTTTTTTTAGTAACAACAAGGATGTTTTTTGCCGCTGAAAATCCATAGTTGAATTATTGGAATTAATAAATGTGTACCTACGTCCTTAATTAAGTCAGAAAACATTTATTATTATCAAATTATTCATAATTCACAATATTTTGTTTTAAAGTGTTAAAATATTTGCATTTTATTTCTGTTCACTCGCCCCTTTGTTCGCAAAATATTCTTGCATTGAAAATATTTGACATGTGAAAAAAATTGCGCTCCATAATTTCCATATATTGTTTTTGTCGTATTTGTCGCTGTGTGGTAAACTATTTTGTTTTTTCCTCGCAAATGTGTCGAAAAACGTCGTATGAAAATCGTGAGCTCTGCTCATTTGTATCATAAACTATACATTTCTATACATTTATTAGAATCCATAAGTTTGGATTAATGTATAATTATTACCTAAGGAGTTTCACGTAATTAAATAATAAAAACAGCATTATTCTACTTAGTTTATTGTTTATCGAAAATCATATTTTTTTTAAATGTTGTGTGACAATTAGTCAATTCTTAATTAATTTGAGAGAAAATCAATGGTTTTTAAAAGTACTAACAAACAAATAAGTAACTTTCTATATCTAAATTAAAAAGAAATATGAATAGACTAACCGTAATTATTGCTTCTACTTATTTAAATGAGAATTATATGAGGAAATTATATCGTATAAATCATACGAAACATTTTAATTGAAACTATTTGAGCTTTCGGTGTTCGTGTTTGAGAGCACTTAATCAAGTTTGAATCATATTTTTTGTAAAATAGTCAGTCTTTGTAGGTACAATATTTAGAAAGCGGATGATTAGACCTTTATGTATATCGCTTCATACTTACATTTTGTTTGTACAAAGAAGGGAAAAACATATTTTCGTTTGCATTGTGTAAGTAACGTATTATGAAAATCAAAAGAAATCAGAATATTTAAGCCTCACAGTTACTTCTAAAAGTCGAACTGAAGAAGAAATAATAAAGCAAAATGTTAAGAAATATAAAAAGTTAATATTAAATCGAAGTCAAAGTATATCCATCTCCTAATTATAAATGTGAGCTTCTCGTAGCTTTAAACAAAGGGCTCAAATCTACATATCTTTGTTGGTCATATCGCCTCACGTGGATCAGCTAACAATATCAGAATCTCCAAGCCAGGCTCCGAGTGCTCCCTTATTTAAAAACCTTATTCAAAAGCGCAGCTATAAAAATAGTAATTCATTAAGGTCACCACACATTTTATTGCAGGAAGAACAAAAGTTATTTATTGTAGCTAAAAAATTAAAATGACAATATTATTGTTGTCGCAGGCTATAAACAAGCTTCGATTGCTCACGCGGCTTTGCTACAATATATAAGGTTTTATTGCGTACGATGTGCGTAAAATGACGCGACCACCTCTAGTCAACGATATTGTACAAAAGTTTTAGGTCTTCTGTGAACTTACGACACCGAGTGATGTATTAATTATATTTCACGCAAAAAAAAAGGATGGTAAGTTTATTTGTTTAATTTTCGATTTCGACCTGCGTTTGTGGTAAATAATACAAAAAGTTTCAAAAAATCGGGTTTATTTTTAGATTTTTCAAAGCAAAATAAATTGAGAAGCGGCAGTCGTTGGATGAACTAGTTAAATCGGATGCTCACTTACGCTGAAGTTACTATAATTTTAGTACTCGATAACATTGATTAATGATTTGAAGAAATAAAGGATCAAGTTTAGTTTTAAGTAACGGTTGATAATATTTCATTTGAATTTAACAGTTTGTAAGTTCGTTCCCTAGTAATGAACTTTAGTAAAATTAATCAAAATTAATATCCGAATGTATTTGAATGCATATTTATTAATTGTCGCCGCATTGCAGATAGCCAAACGTGTAAAATAATAAAAGTACATAAAGAAATAAAATTTTACAGCCGGTAACAAAATCTTCGGTCGCAAAAGCCTCCGCCCGATAGTAGGTGTCCGCAAATGTAACATTATCCGAAGTAAAATTTATATTGCACTAGATTTGAGCACTCAAAGTAAAATGGATGTTGTTATTTTTCGCTTAAAAGCACACAAATTCAATGTCATTTTTACAAATAAAAGTAAGATGAGTCGTTTTGATTTCTAAAAAAAGTTAGGTACCTATTTATTAATATTAGAACTCTCAATTTTATGTAGTACTGACTGATTATTTTATATTTTATATAAGGATTAATCGCACTCTTTTTGTAGGTTAGTTTTTTATATTAGAGTCTTTCATACGGATACAATTTAAATTGTTTTCTTGCATCATTAAATAAAAAGTAGGTTTTTTAAGTTTATGAAACTGACATTTGATTTGAAAGCTCCCTTGTAGTAAGCGTAGGTGCTTTCTCGTATAGATAGACGTTTAGTAATCCCAAAGGCTGCATATGAATGGGAGCTTGAATGAAACCAGTCGCGCCATAACTTAGCCGGCGTATCAGCGGGCTTACCGCAATAAGTCAGGGTTGCGAAATGACGGAGGCAACGCAGGGTTAAGGTGCTGATACAAGTTATGCGATTTTACCGTTTTTGATCATACACTCAATGTATGAAGAACAATGATTAAGATTAAATGGTTAAGTATACTTTTTATAGTCAATAGTCGAAACTTAATAATTAAGCACTTTTGAATCGTCTTTATTTTCCTATCACCCGTTCCGGACTTTATTAACTGACAAGAAGAACAGGCGCAAGAAACTTGTCACCTTTAACAGAAATAAGTAACGATATTTACAAACTTAAATGCATATATCGTTATCGTTTTCATTAAGATACATATCGTAAACCCTTTGCTCGATCTCAATAATTGAAAAAACATGGTTATGGCACATTACGCCCTAAAACACCAAATCAACTGACGATTTAACTCAATTAATTATATACCTAACTAGAGTAATTTAATTATTAATAAAACAATCTAACGATAGCCTTTTAATAGGCGGCCATTATATAACAGATTTTTTTTATGTAATCTTTATTCTTAACTTTGTCCCAGCAGTCAGAAGCACCCGTCATAGCTTACTATCAGTAGATTGGTATCTTGTCATCTGAAGGGCTGTATACTATTTCACACATTTTATGTAATAAAATTGATGTTAAATATTTTCACTCGTATAACATCCAAAGTCTACAAGTATGTGTTGTCATCTTATTATTAAAAGCTCGCTGGAGACATTCTAGTAAGATTGACGGGAAATTTGCTAAGTGCCAGTCACTTTCTGTCACTTCAATCTTTAAGTTGTTCAGTAGTTGTTAGCATAAAGTTTGTACTCGAAAACAGCCATCAGCCAAATGCAGACTGAAAGAATTGAGAACTAAATAATACTTTTAAGGAAATTTTAATACAAAATGTTTGTTGGTTAGGTGCAATTAAGACGCCGGCGAATAGTGAGCTTCCCATACAAACGAAATACCAAAATGATTTGCGATTTGAGCGACGACCTTCTTGGTCGAGTGGCTTTGTAGACCGGTTTTGAAGGTGTCGCCATCGCTGAGGTCCCGAGTTCAATCCCCGGTTGGGTCAATTTAGAAATCGAACTTTTCTATATTGGCTTAGGTCTGGGTGTTTGTGATACCACCGTTGTCTCTAATTTCCATAACACAAGTGCTTTAGCTATTTACTTTGGAATCGGAGCAATGTATGTGATGTTGTCAAATATTTATTTATTTATTTAATAACTCTTCTTGTGATGTTATTGGAATTAAGACAGTATTTGTCTAGGTTTCTATTAAATAAAAATTCCAAAATACTAAACCCAATCAAAATAAATGCCAATTAAATTTTTTCACACAAAACTGTAAATCGCATTAATTTTTATTTGGTTGAATATTTTGGACAGCTCACTGAGCCACTAGTAAAGAATTATGTTTATGTAAAAAAATTACAACCACATCTGAATGAATGAATGGAACTTTATTTGGTTACAAAGTTACAATACAAAAAATACAAAGTTTACTAAAAGAAAACACTCCCTTATAAAATAAATGTATAAGTTAGGTATAATTATCTGGTTTCTGATAAGATTAAGTTGTGTTAAAAATAAGATGCACTACAATTAGTTAAAGCAAAACCTAACGTGTAAATATAAAATTCTTTGTATTTAAGTATGGTTAAGGTGTTATTCGGACACTATGTACCGTTCATATTTTATCTCCTGCGCCTTTCGTATTCTATTCAAGAGACTTGGCAATGGTCGTAGAGCCAGTGAAATGAATTTCTATTGTGCACATTGTGCGAATGTACGACAAATATGTCACTGCTCGCCGCTTCTGCTGGTTGAGAGCTTAATATTTTAATCTTGTCCTGGATTGTGTGGAATATTGTTGTACTTAACAATGTTATAAATAAACTGATAAGGTTTAAAATAGGTTTTATGAGTAATTTAATTTGAAAATAGTTCTTTCAAAAGTATTATAAATTTTTTACGAGTTGTTTTAATTAGATACTTAATTTTAAAGTGCCAATAATCGCCGAGTTTGATAATAACTCACCGCCATTGTTCTTGTAACTGGCTTACGAGATCGCAAGATATGCAGCCTCCGTGTCAGCGAATAAATTAAAAATCGAAAATTTGAAAAAAGAGCACACCGCATCGCGATCCGCAGTTATGACGTCATAATTAAGGGCTCTACACACGATGAAATTCGAACGAGCGACGCCCGTGAGTCAGGCTTTACCGTGAGAAAACCGAACGCAATAAAAAAGTAAAAGTGCTTTCTTTGTACAGGGGCATGCGAAATTGAAGTTCGATTATCGGTACCTTATTTCGGTACATGATTCATTTTGGAGAGAAGCTTGAAATTTAAGATAACATGTTTAAGAATTTTCGATTAGCGAGAATCAAAAGACCGCTGCCCGTGTAACGAAGTGGTAGCTCGATTCGTGCTAATGACCTTTTGTGCTTTTAATACCCTCTCACACTGAACTTTTTAAGTGTATAAAACAATCCTCATTCAAAAGGACAATAGAGACGATTCTCAAATATCAAAGACAATCCAAAGGGATATGCAAACCGCAACAAAACTAAACGGGATGACAAGAAAATAAAAATGAATAAAGAACTTGAATATTGTCAGCTAACGACTTCGACACATAACTTGGCCGCAGTTGACTTAACAATCCCGTACGTCAAACAGAGTCAGCAAACAGGATTATAACTTGACCGAGTCACCGAAGGGTACCAAACATTTGTGAGTGTACAACAAAACTGATACGATAAATGCACAAACAATTTTCACTCATATTAGAGAGAGAGCACGGCTGTACCCGTTCGCGAGATCGAGTCGTGCGAATCGTAAATCGATTTGACGTGTTTCAATGCAGGACAAAACGATGCATCGATTTCATGAGACTGGGTGCGTCATTTTTTAATTGTGCCGCATATGGATGGAACCGTTACAGCAAACGAATAAAGATATGATAATTAACGGTAACTGTAACGGGTCGGAGGGCGAATCGGGATCGGTATACGTCAACAAGGCTCACCTCTCCATTTCTGAACCGGATAAAATATTAATTTGTAGAGTTATTAAATTAAACATAATCAAGACGCGAGAAGGTAACCTGGTTTGATAAATTAGGAAAGTTTTATGATTTTTGAATTCCAATTAGAGTTTTATTTGAGACGACAATTTTTATAATATAATATAATGAAACTACAAGCTCATATTCGGATATTATAGTCCTCTTTAATCTTTTCAACTTGCTGTAAAATGTGCCTCCTCTTACTTAAATAGCAATAATTCCTACTTTTATTTTTATCAATTGAATTCCGTTTCCTTATTTAAGTTAGTATAAAGAAACATTGAAGTCTATATTTAGGGGAGAAAAAGTTCAAGTCTTTTATAGAGAAAATAGAAATAACGTACCTACTGTACGTACCTACGTACCTAGTATTTTTATGGACAATTTTAAGTAGGTACTTAGGTTCACCAATCCCGCAATTACGCAATCCCTTTATAGAACCCCTATTCTAAAGTAGCCAATGGAGTGAACGACTCGCGTGGGTGGGGTCGCCCGCTCTCACACAACACGGGTCATGTTTCGTGTCGCCCGGAAAAGGTGATTTGTAATAATACAAGTTATTAATTTCGGTGCACTTTCAACTGTGTGTGAGGGGCTTTATGAATTAGTGTATGTTATTTTATCTATCGTAGACATTTGTGTGTTGTATTTTTAACGTTTGATAATGTTAAACTATTGTTAAACGATGTGTATCTTCGTGGAACAACGGTCTTCTATCCTTTACCAGAAAACGATAGGTCTCTACAATAAAATTAGGCAACGTTCTCTTTATTTACAGGCAATTTAATTCGAGAAGTTTCTTTTCTTATTCCTCGTATCAGTTTAACTGACTTGTGGAACTATTTTATAGTTCTCATATCTCACGAAGAACGTTTTGCTATGAATGTTGTTAGGCGTGCACATGCACATTATTTTAGTGTGCGTAATACGAGAGCGTGCAGACGCACACTAAAACAATCACACATTCATAGCCAAACGGACTTCATGAGATAGAACAACTATAATTGATTTATACTTTTCCCAATAGTCTTCAATCAAAATCAATTACTCATGATAACAAACACATTTTAATTAAAATCAACCAATATATTCTCACCGTTAAATAGTGACTTTACCATACTTTCACTGTCCACAATCGGTTTTCATAGCTACTGATGTCATGCCAACTAAATTAGTTATCTATAAACAGGCATAGCTAAATTAACATGACTTGTGTAGGCATCAGGACATGAATATTAAACAACCGTTTTTATGGATCTAATAAAATAACGACTTTTAACTTAATTGATAAACATCTAATTGAGAACGGTCTACATTTTTCTTTATTATAATTTATGTGTTCGACTGAGAAATATTATTTTAAATGAATCCTTTTATAATTGAACTGCCTCTATAAATTTAAATTTACTTTTTTTATAAGTCGTCTTCAAGCGGATGGAGATCAACTGAAACTTGACTGAAAGCTGCGACCGGAGCTAGACCGGAGCCGGGCCGGAGCTCGACCGCAGCACGTCTCACCCTGTTTAACCGACTTCAAAAAAGGAGGAGGTTGTATGTTCGTCTGTTTATCACATAATATCTTTTTACCATGACAATGCAGCCATTCTGCATTAGCACGGTATTTTGGTCTTACTACAGTCGAGCTCCGATCCCGCTCGGGTCGAGTTTCGGTCGGGATTCGGTTGATCTCCATCTTCATCTGGTACCATCATCTGCACCATTGGTTCTTGACCTTTTAGTGATGAGAGACCATTTGACAAAATTTCTGCCTTGCCACGGACCAACAACTGTTTTGATTGGAGGTAAAATACGGTAAATGCAAGTAGATAAATGAATGAATCCTATCCTACCAATATCATAAAATTAAATGTACATACATGTTTTCAAGGGTCATACCTTTCATGGCATAGGTGAGCACAAAGAATGGAATTTGGAAAATTCCCATTATACAGGGTGTTCCAGTTTGTTTGGGAACTTGTATAGGGCTGAAGGGAAAGACACCATTTTTAGAGGGTAGAGTCCTTTCATTAGTGTGTGTTGATTGGTAGTAAAAAAACCAAGCGTACAAAGACTCTGACCCATCATGTCAGAGGATAAGTAAGCATGGAACAAAAAAAAAGGTATAAGGCACGCGAACGAAGCCGCGGGCAAAAGCTAGTAATATAGGTATCTTTAGGGAACTACGATACGATTCACTTATTTGGTGACGCTAATCGTATCGCATTCGAATTTTAGCAAGAATCCATTGACTCATATCCAGAACCACAAAATTTATATTTGAGTTAAAACATAAAAAATAATTTACCACAAGTATGGTGTTTTTTTGCAGTGAAGTCACGACTGTACACGAAGCTTCATATGCTACAAGACACAGAACAGCGAATTTTCCTGTGCTACAAGATGATTTAAAGTCAAAACATTACAATCTCATCTGTATCGTATTTCTGGCATCAAAATAACCACTTCAGTTTAATTTAAGCCAAAATGTTATAACACATTAAATTTCAAGTGACTACACACTGACTTATAACTATGGAATCTAAATTACTTCCGTTATTGGCGTCAAAAGTATCAAACTAGACCGTCACAGTTTAAAATAAACAGGTCAGAGTTATAGAAGGTCAGATAATTTTTTATTATTAATTACTAAATATTTTTTACAATTATATTAATTTTAAATCACATTATAGTTAAGTATTCTCTTAAGACGCGTTTCTTAACTAACCAGAGTTTATTTTTGGCATATACTATTTCCCTTGAATTTTTAAGACACAGAACAAAGAAAAAAAAAATATTTTATTGTAGTACCTTATAAGTATTTTTAGGTTCAAATAAGTTTTTTATTTTACTTTACTTTGACGTCCGCTTTGGTAAACTAGTGATTACTGATTCTGACTGTTCGAACCAGTTAGGGTCAAATGTTTGTGAGATAAACCATCACTTTTATCTGAGTCATCTTTAAACGCTCAATTATTTTGTTGCTCCTGTAGGCAATGAAAATATTTAGTCATAACAATAGAGAATATACTTAAAAAAAGGTATTAAGGATAGCAATCAACAATTTGGGTAAAAATAACTCAACTGTATAACTTCGGCATAACATTAAAGCATTATAAAAAATACTAAAACCACGTATTAAACTGCAACTTTTCAAACCACGAAATTTTAAACATAACAAACGATAATTTCACTTGTTCCAATCTGCTCGCCACTCACGTTACTAATCCATAAGGGATCATTAAATATACGAAAAGGTAGCGACGTGTCACCTTATTAGCAATAAACGGGGTCTAAACGACCTGACCTAATCGCCGAAACAAGATTATTTGCCACATATACACTTTCAAGCTTTGCACTGGACACTTATCTCTTTAATCTGGCTCATACCCTAAGTGTGCCTCATTATCCTTATACAGAACCGATGGGTCACAAAGACCGTATTTCAAATGAGCATCCAGAGTTAAATCAGCTCCCAACAATATAAATTTCGCATTGACATACATCGACTCAGCCATAAATATCTTACTCTTTTTGTTTCCCACAAAACATTTTTATGTGGACAACTTCAAAAAATGCTTCCCAAATAACTCGGGACGTGTATAAATAAAGCGGTGTGGTAGTAAATGTCAATAATATGCAAAATAATGGACGTTCATCTTTTAGGAGTTGTGATTTGCGGACGCGCGAGCTTCAAAGATTAGCCGACGCGGTTAAAGTATTGTTGAATCATTTCTGTTAAATTTACTACCCGGTGTTATAATAATCCAGTTTAACGGAAGCAATGGAAGTTTTATGGAAATTGCTACTAAATGATTTGTTATTTAGCATTTACGATACATTGTAACGTTATCACGTTTTAAAAAACTTTTTGTCACTTAAAATTCATAACATACATTTATTTTTTACAACGATAAAAAGAAAAAGCTATAAGTAATTAAAAAAATAGTGCGTGTCATATGAGGCAAGTATTAGACAACGGCATGTAAAAATCATAGATGACGTCATATAAAATGAAGTACTTAGTTAATTATATTTTTTCTAAAATACATGAATTAAACGCGTAATTTCTGATATTTCTAACTGTAGAATGCCCTCATATGAACTTATATTAATTGATGAATTTTCTGTCATCATCATGACATTACTGTCCTAAAATAAATAACATACCCTGCTAAAATGTATATTCTGAATAATGACCAAACTGCGTTTTTGCTTTTTAGCATTGTTCACTCAGAAAAACTGTTTAAAGTTCGAACAACAAAGAAGGTTTAGCCCCATGTACTATCACAGAAACAGAAGTAGTTGAACATCGCCTGTTCAGTGAGGCACGCATAATTTAATAAATGAATTAGTGCAACATGGCAATAAAGTTGTCAGGTATACCACAGCCTAATAATTACTAATTAGCTGGCTACTCAGCCATGTTGAGAGGGCAACGAAGAGGTGGTGGGATGCGGGGGACGTCCCCCTACCGCTACCGCACAGGCGAGCCGTACCCAACTTTCCCTACTGAAAGTGCGGTACACCTTTTGGACCATTTCGGAGCCTGCTTTGATACGGGAAACAAAAATCCCGCTTAGTAGCTGGTTACTGGAACTGGAAACGGGAACTGATTTATAATATTTGTACCCCCGTAGTACACACTAGTGGTCATTTGTCTGCATAATTGCGCTAAGACAAAGGAGTTTTCTCACTTTATTATGAAAAGATAATTATTGTTACATTGCTATACCATCCCAAATCTGTACAAGTATCCTTGGTTTGGTAGAGCTCGATAAAACATTTTTATTTTTCTAACAACAGCGAGGGTCAAGGGTAACAGGCCAATGTGCCCACACTGCCCACTGACCCGGTGACATTGTTCGTTTTCATTATCGCAGACGAGAGTAAGTAGCAATTAATTCCCACACGCTTTCGAACTAGAAATCTGCCTTACGGCTGAGGCTGACCCGGCAGCCTACTTCAAAGGACCAAGGAGTTAATCCATGAAATCGAAAGTTGTTTCTGATAGACGTGGGAAAAACGAAAAAAAAAAGTTAATTTTTACCCTAAACCATTATATAAGACGTAATTCCACAACCATCAGTTTTTATTTTACTTAGATACGATATTGTAAATAATTCTGCATAAAACACTATCACGTTTGCATCCGCGAGTCAGCGCCATGCGTTCTTTCGAACGAGGCTAGCGAGAGAATGGAGTCCGATGACGTCATTGGACCTGGACCTGCCTGTCACCACGGTAGTGATTACTTACTCAGTGCCTGTTACGAAAACAATAGCGCGTGGTCATTTTTACAAATATTTAAAAAATATATTGTGAGGGCTACAGAAAAATAAATATTTTAAGCTAAAATGTACTGCAATAAAAAATACTGTTCCCAAGCTCAATAAGAATTCAAACTGACGCTGACGGGTTAAAGTGTTAAAAATATGATAGTTTGTAAGATAAATCTAACTTGTTGATGTTGATCTGGAAGTATATGTGACCATATACTATTGTAGATTTTCGAGTTTGACTAAGAAATGGGTTTATGGATTACGGTAGTTTTACTGCAATCCATATATGGTTAGTTTATCGTTTACCATCTACTTAACTTTATCTGTTGATACTTTTGTGATGCCTTTGTTAATAGTTTTCATTTTAATTAGTTGACATATTTCGATTAAGTATGCGATGAATAAGACACTATAGCTATAATTTAATTTAGATTATATATAAAAAAATTATTAATTAACCTTGGAATGCTGCTGAAACTGAAACACTATATTCGATTTAACGTCTTAAGGCTGAAAATTCCCCGTCAATCGTATGTTACGACCCTCCCACACGCATCCTGCAGACAGGATGTGCGCACACCATAATCGCCCTAATTGTCTCGTTCTAATTCGAAGTCTTACTCCGTAGGTGCGCCTTCGTAATATTTCCATCTCATTTAGTGCCGATTCTTTTGTCATTGATGGGAGTAATTGCAGAGCATTTTCTTTTTTAATAATTTTGCGTGTGAATGTCGCGTGATATTCTGCCATATAAACATCGATCATGGGCTTCATATGTTTGTTTTTATTAATTAAACCCTAATTAGAAGAAATGTCAAAAGCAGTTACCACGTCGTAGAATATATTACTTACATATGTATAATATAAAAATACTTAAAAAATAATTGCTACGTTCAATCCTTTCGTCTCGTCACAATTATTATCATTGTAGTTAAAAAGCATTTTTATTTTCCTCCGTGGACGACCTCCGTGGTCGAGTGGCTTTGTACTTTATCTGAGGTTCTGGGTTCGATCCCCGGTTGGGTCAATTTAGAAAACGAACTTTTCTATATTGGCTCAGGTCTGGGTGTTTGTGATGCCACCGTTGTCTTTGATTTCCATAACACAATACTTCAGCTACTTACTTTGGAATTGAAGCAATGTATGTGATGTTGTCCAATATTCATTTATTTATTTTTCCCTTATTTTATTAATTACCGAAATGATTTAATCTTAATCTATTTTAAAAAACTGTTTTTTTATACAAGAAACTATACGGTTAAATAGATAAAATAAAATAACAAAATCTAAGATAAACATTAATTTTGTTATTTTGCGTTTAGTTCGTTGTTCGGTAGATTTTTTATTATTAAGTTCATTTATATAGAAAACACAAATGAATTCCCAATCAAGAAATAGCTTCACGATTATCCGCGCTTTAATGAAAAGGATCGTTTACAATACTCACACCATTTGCGGAATTTATAAAACAAAGCAAGCTTTTACGCGAGAGGGAGACGGAGACAGTTATTTAAGACAATAACCCGAGCTGGATTGTTACAAAACCTGTGTTATTGCAAGCATCATTGTTTTTGCGCTGCCATTTCATCGCATAAAACGTTATTAGGTATGTCAATGCGTTTTACAACGTGCGCAAGCGACGCCATACGGAATACACAATCGCTTTGTGAGATGCCAAGCGTGAGTCGGCGAGAACGAAATGCTTTCACGTTTTGCAATAGATTTATTATGGGTATTATTTGTTGTGTTGGAAACACACTTAAAATGGTAATAAACACAAGTTCAACACTTTCACAAACCAATAGTAATTTATTAAGTAAAAGCTCTTTTGCAACTTTAAGTTTGTTTTGTATCAAATTGATAAAAAAAAGTTTGGAAAAAGATATATATATATAGTCTGGTATACTTTTGCTAAGTTATAAAGTGGTTTGGTAACTATACCATACTAATGCACAACATCTAATGTTTTTGTATTTCTGATTTAAAACTTCGCTTTCTGAGATGTCATCTGATGTTAATTTATCTAATTTTAATGAAATACCATAAAATATGATAATGTAACTTTTATTGATTTGACGACCTCCTTGGTCTAGTGGCTTTGTACACCGGTTTTCAAGGTGTCGCCATCTCTGAGGTCCCGGGTTCGATCCCCGGTTGGGTCAATTTAGAAAACGAACTTTTCTATATTGGCTCAGGTCTGGGTGTTTGTGATACCACCGTTGTCTCCGATTTCCATAACACAAGTGCTTTAGCTACTCACTTTGGAATCGGAGCAATGTGTGTGATGTTGTTAAATATTTATTTATTGATCAAAATATTCAGGGCTCATTAACAATCCAACGTTTATCATTTTTATCGAGCAGAAAATATTTAAATGACAAATTTCAAACAACTTAAAAATATTCAATATGTAAAGAATCCAAGCTATTTATGTTAAGTTCGGTGTCTTTTCTGAAGTAAGTATTATAAACGTAAATAGATGTGAATTCTTTGTCCCATAAACATTATAGAACCATAGTTTTATAAACGAAACTGTGTCTAAAAACGCGATGTGCCGATGCCGCCTTTTTATGTCCTTTTGGGCAGATCTTCTATTTTTTTATCAAAACTAAAAAGCGCATGTAATGAATGTTGTTGTGCGACTGTGGGTAAATATTTGTTTTGATGTTATGACTAGTTTAGCTTTAGTCACTTAAGACTTTTAGAGAAAGTAATAATAAATATCATACATTTACGTGATGTACGCCGGTTTTCAATGTGTCATCTCTTAGGTCACGGGTTCGATCCCCGGCTGGGTCAATTTAGAAAACGAGCTTTTCTAAATTGGCTAATTTCTGGGTGTTTGTAGTTACATCGTTGTCTCTGATTTCCATAACACAAGTGCTTTAGCTACTTACTTTGGAATTAGAGCAATGTTTGGATGTTGCCTAATATATACTATTTTATATGCTATTGCGTACAGTTTGGAGATTAACGTATACATTCTGTGCCTTAAGAGGTATAGTACTAAAAATATGTGTTATATTTGCTCATTTGTTGTTGGCATGCGTAATTTAAATGTTTTTGATGTAGGCATTTTGTATTGTACAGATATTCTTTAGCAACTCATAAAAAGCGATCGTGTTCTTACAAAATTACGGACATCGAGGACTTGTGAGGTAGAGCCACGGTGTTAATCTGAGCGATACTATCTTCCACCAAAATAAATAATGTTTTTATTTAACTTCTATGAAAACTTTAAATGTGTTTTAAATACTAACATTTATTATATCCACACATAATAAATGTAAGTATTTAAATTAAAAAAATGGATGCAAATTTTTGATATTATACACCCGGTCCAGAGTTGGAGAGGCTTATCTGTCATACAGGGGCTCTACTGGCTAACTTTTCGAACTGCGGCGGGTCTGCCGAGCTTCAACTTAAAACAGATAAATCGAAGTAATAGGAGTTACGTATTGTACTATTCGCCGAAGTTATTTAAAAGATATCGATGTTCGTGTGACATCATGAATTGGGGTTCGCCATTTTGGCCGAATTGGGGCTTGATTTATCTGTTTTAATTTGAAGCCCGGCTGACTTTCCTAAGTTCGAAAAGTTAGCCGGTAGAGCCCCAGGTCTCCTAGCGCAGAAACCAGCCTCTTACGTAGATAATTGAATGTTGTCAGTAACTTACTTTAAGACGTTCCTTTATAAATCTGTGCATTATATCTACGTGGAGAACAAATAAAGATTTTTTGTATTCTATTGTATTTGTTCTATCATTTGTTTCCTTGATCTACCAGGATTGCCGCAGGAAAGAAATACAAGTAACTAATCAAAATAAATAAAGTGAAATAAGGCTATCTTTTAACAGTTGGACACTATTTGCTAAATATTTGTTCCCAGAATAAACGCTCTTGCTCCGCTAGTGTTCATACCTAAGCCCTAACTATCGCGTAAATGGAGAAATAATTGATTCTAATGATAAACACGACGTGCGAAGTCATTTCGAAGTGCACTTGCATTTTGCTGATGTGACATCGGAATTGTGATGTCACAAAAAACAAAAACGAAACAATTCATCAGCACGCCGTACGGTAATCTCTGTCGATGTGAATTGTGCTGCGGTTTATTTACTTTGAAGCAAAAATAATTGACATTAAGTTGTGTATTTGCTTGAATATATAATTAAAAAAAAATAGTTTATACAATACCTACTAAATAATATACTAGAAAAAATACGACTCGCACCAGATCATATTTTATTCTCAGAAGGGAATCGAACCCACGACCTTTGGGATTCCGGTCCAATGCTCTTACCGCTGAGCTACCGAGTCACTATAGTTTTAGTTTGTTATTTTGCTATACTTATTGGGCTTCCAGGATCAAGTATATCTTAACTAATGTAGGTATTATACTTACATTTGTTACTTTTTATTTTGCTAAAGAGGGCTTTCAGAATCTACTTGATCTATTTTCAACTACTTAACATATTTTAATATGTAGGTTAGGTACATTACGACCATTAGGTACATAATTACCTTTGTTGTACATAATAAGCTTGTTTAGCTTACTTTTCACAGGGCTGTTTGTTGCTTTCGTGACCTATTTTTGGTTGGCTAAGTTTGACACTACCTACTGACTTCAATCAAAATTGTCTTTTAAAGGTATTGAACTCTGACACCCGTAATCACAAACATTACTATAAAGGTTTCACAGTGCCCGCGGATGCACAGCGGCCCAACTACCAGTCACAAGTAACACGTAAATCAAACGAACCAATCACAGAGCTCTATTTCAACGCAGTCCGTTTGTATAGGCAAGGGTCCTTTTAGTGTTGTTCTTGAATACGGGTGTTAATGTTCTATACTTGCCCCCTTACTAATAAAGATTGTATAGCAGATGTATAAGTTACACAGTGGTGACTCTCTGTCCAACTGTTTAAGTTTGACATTAAAAAGAAAGTGACAAAACATTGTGTAACTTATACATCTGCTATACAATCATTATTAGTAAGGGGGTTAGTGACAAAATCGCTCAGCGATTAATCGCTCGTGGGCAGGCACGATATTCTGAATCTTCAATTTGTTTCATTCCTTACGAGTATCAATTTCAATAACATAATTAAACCGTAGAATGTTATAGGACCGTGTAGGTCCAATATTAGTCTCTGACACCATTATTTGTAATAAAAATAAAGTTAGAATAACTTTAACTGAGAGCTTACTTACACAAGTCATGTCATAGGTACTTAACAAATAAGTAATTAAAATACAACAAAAGAATAGATAACTTTATGTGTCGCTTTCGTCGCAAAGCTTTCTAATGTCACGTCTCAGACAGTAATTATTTTGTTATTATTTTATGTAGGATGTTTTCTGTAACTATTGAATGAAAGTTTTATTTCTTGCAAGTTAAATAAAAGTAAGCCAGGCCTATTACATAAAAAAAATCGCGATAAACCTTCCATTACATAGACGAGCTGTTCAAAATTAAAATAGTGTCACAACCAACCTTTGCGGCGCGTCAACTGTTTCTCTCGGTCGCTCGCAATAAACTAAATGAGTTGTGGTGCATGCACCGTAAATTAATGAGCAATTTTTCGGTACTGTACAGCCTGTCTAGTGTAGTATATACATAGAAGTTTTTGCGATAAACAGACGATGTTCGTCCCACTCTATGACGTTATTAACTCACGAAGCAGCACTAAGGATCAATACCAAGTAAATTGAACAACGAATTGCGTCCGATTATGGCGATTATTTTTGTGTAATACCTACCTACCTAGGCCTGCTGTTCTAATAATTATACGTGGGATACCCAGAAGTTTTAAGAAACTAAAAAACTAACTTATATGGATAAAATATTTTTATTACATATTTTCAAAGAACTCTCCACCAGTCTCTATACAAAGTTTCATGCGTCTGAACCAATTTTTGAAGCACCACTTCTTTGTTCATCCCCCAAAGTTAGACGACCGCGCTTGAATGCGTTATGCCAACGGTTGATGGTTGCTTTTGAAGGTCCTTCATTCATAAATGCCTTTTGAAGTCGATCAAACGACTCGAGACCACATTTTGAAATAGTAAAAAATAATCGCAAGAAAATATTCTCGATGCAGATCCATTTAATGTGAAAGAATTATTTTAATTTTGCTTGTAAAAAAATGTGTAGGAAAATTCGAATTTGGAATGTTGTGTTTTTTTGCATGAAATAAGTCATAGTCATAGTTTTAATTTACATCAAAACCAGCCAGTGTTCTATAGACAAAAACTGTTAGTCGCAAAACATTCGGAGTGACTTTTTTCTTCACCTATATTGGCATAGAAATATAATATCTTCTCTAAATATGTCTCGTCACTCTCCGAAATAAAGTCAATACTCACGTAAAACGCCTATTAACGCTGATTTATATCAGTTGGGGCGCGTTCACACAGCGCGACCGCGATGAGTATCAGCCTTTATGGCAGCAGCGCGGCGGACATCATACGAACTGTCAAAACTGAACAATAATCTCGCGGGAACAACGGGTGACGTGTAGACACGCGGGGTGTTTCAGTTTTATATGTAAAGATGCTTATACGACACGGATACGATCATAAAGTCGTATGTTACAATGAAAAAGTAGGTATTTACAAAATTTTACCGTTAAACTATGAAAAATATTGCTTCACATTCGCATTTTAATAGATTTCATATGTTTAAATTATTATATTATGATTACGAAAGGCAGATCAAAAGAATAAAACTATAATTATGTTTACATGAAGCTTTTGAAAGTACGTAACGATGCAAAATTAAACCAACAGCAACATTCGGAAAAGTAATAAAAAAGATTCCTTCTTGTGTGTGAAAGTGTTGATACGCACCGGAGTCGTGATTTTTTGTCAATTATTGTATCACAAATAAATAAAAATGGAAACTAATTTAAGCATAGTTGCGCATACGCAATAGAGCATTGTGTCGGCGTGAACGCGTATAAATTAGGCGCGAGGGCCGCAACAAAACTACACGCCGCGAATATCGCCGCTGACATCTCAGAGAGGTTTTACATAGTACGATTATTGTTAAGATGCATTCCATGCCAAAAATGGCGCCCTCAGAGGATTTTATTTAATAGGTTACTTGACTTTATGTGTACAAAAAAGAAATATAATCCACTTAAAATACATTTTTCTAGTCAGTCTACTCAAAATATCGACATTAGCGGTGAATTACTATGAATGTATTTTTTGCCTAAAAGTGCAAAAAAATAACGACATTTGTTTATTTTATAGACATTGTCTAAGAATAATATTATACCAAGTTAATGTAATCAAAGTTAGTTAGGTGCTTTATTTGAGGTTTACTTAAAAATAATCTTTTACTAAAAAAATACTGACTTAAAATAGAAAATACAGTCAGCTAAGGTAAAACTTTGATCATAGCAAGTTGCTACGTAGCGTTGTTTGGAATTTATTGTGTAATTTTTTTTTATTGTGGACATTTTGTGTAGTAAATTATTTATTATCCAGGGTAGAACGCAAAGTTTTTTCAAAAAAAGTGTGTAACATAATTTTTTCCTTTAAAATATTATTTTTCCCGTCGGATCGTGAGTAGTAAAAGGGTTTACATTCACAGACGCCGCCGTAGCACCCGCTAGGCGCCGCTCGGTAACCAAAATGTAGTCTTTTTGCCTCGTCCTTTTTCAGTCTTTTGGGGGTCCAGTGTAGTTTTTTTAGTGTTAACCTTCACGTGGAACGAGTAACAGGGTGCCGATTGGAGATAAACACGACGCTTCGATTTCTTTTTGTGAGAATGGTAGAAATGACAGGATGTTCGGTGCGCTCCTTTGCTCTGAGTGGCTCGATAGCCATCTTAGAGGTTTTCGAATTGAGTACTTTATTTATTTTTACGCTTGTATTTTCGACGTTAACTCAGTGGCAAAATTAAATTATACAAAGGTTGAGGGTCATCTAATTGCCAATTAAATATTTTTTCTTGTTTTATCTCTTCATGTTAACCACATGTTCTATTTTATGGCATGATCGTGTATCCTATTTTTTAACGAAACTAACTGAGCTAACATAATAAGGAAAATTTATTTCAATTGGCTGAATCAATGAATTGCTTTAGAAACGACATTATATATATAGGTAACGTTTTCTAAAACATTGTTAAAACTAATAAAAATAAACATTCTTTTTTGTTTTTACTGTCAACAAACTATTTTGAATATTCCGATGAGAATAAAAACATTTGAGAATGATCAAAAGCCGGGAATTTTATCAGCTTTTGTCAAGACAAATATTATTATGACCACAATACCACAAACCTACTTGTGAAACAGCTAACGCCATCTCTGGCTAGTATTCATTACTAATTTTTTGCCATTAAAATTGATTTCGGGAAAGGAAAGGGGGTATAGTTTCTTTGTGTTAGGTACTGATCATCTTTCAATCATAGACTAATAAAATAATTAGAAATGTTATGAGGCTACTAAAATTATAGATTTTTCAATATGATTTAGCTACTCGACGCTAGATGGCGCAGCAATCCTCGTGTAAAATTGATTAGACGAATAAGAACAAGTAATTTATTGTTAATACATATACCAAAAACATACTAAAATAATTTATTTTTGAATTTTAATTAAATTTACTTATATTTTGATTTATTTAAATATTTTGATCTACTTTTAAAAGCTCCTTATTAGGAAATGCTTACTTATATATGAAGTATATATTCCATACTATGATAGTATATTTTGCATACTATGATAATTATTAACTAATGTATCACAAATTAATATTAATTTTATGTTGACGATTATGCGACAAAATAGTGAGCTTACGTACGTCACAAAATACATAATAGAATAAGTCCTATGTCTTATTGTGACTCTGCAATTTGTCTTATTTTAAGATATACCTATGGAAAATCTCTCATGTGCCAACTAAGATTTTTTAAGTTTATCAGCAGTTTCCTATAGTAATTAATTTTCTCGGAAAAAGCTATTTTCTTAATACATTGAAATTTATCTTTCATCTGCCTAATTGTAGTAATTGCCTAGCGTCAGTTCCACAATGTTACATATGTAACTAATTAATTGTGGAACTGAAGCTATATCCATATGGATAGAAATACATTTTGTAGTCCTAACAATAAACTTTGCATACATAACGACTCTCAATAACACCTTATCTCGCTCATTCATAAAACTGTTTGTCGAGAACAAATTAACAGTTACCGACAGTCTAAACAGCGCTGGATTTATGAGTAATCTCGACGGACCATCGGCGGCGTCACTTTCATCTACACCGGCGGATTATAAACCATTCGTTAGCTCACAATCCTTATTAAATTTGGGCTTGAAGCGCCACCGGATGTGGGAGGTTCGGTGTGAACGCAGCTTTGGTATTTGCGTATCGAACCGCCTCAGCTCAATAAGATTATATTTTTTAATCATATCGTATTGGATGAATGCAGGTTTATAAGCCGACCAAAAAGTTTGCATGCTGAACGCCTATGAGGCGCCTATGCAACCTTTTTTCGCGCTTTTCCGTTCTTCGGTGGTCGTTCTGGGAATCGTATCTTTTACAAGCATTCCTTCTGAATAAGCTCACATACAGCTTTCAGGGAGGGTCCACGCGGGTTTGCGGTTTTCGTCGTGTGTCGGCTCGTAAGCTTTTTGATTTGGACATGTGTTTTTGGTCAAATCGATTTTGTCTACGAGTTTCTGCAATGATTGGACATCCTATTAAGAAAATTAATGAGAATGGCGGTTGGGTAAACGTTCCGCCATAAGAATAATTTTATGGCTGTCGAAAAAATTTTGAATGGAGGTTTTGTGGTTATGAATTGCTGTGGAACTATCAATAAGATATTATTTTTTTATAAGAAATAATGAAAAATGTTTGATATAGTTATCTGATTTTAAAATATTTTAAGGATCTTTTTCTTGGAATGATATGAAAAAAATATTTATTTTAGAAATTAATCCAAAATGTTATGTAAATCTACTAGCAGAGCTATAAACTCGCCCTTTTATATTCTACGGCGTTAACTTGTGATATTTTACCGCAACAAACGCAATTTTCCGTAACACACTGAAATTTAAAGTATTCCCAAATAGATCTACGCTTCCATTCAGAAACGTCACTATTCAAATCTACAAGGTATTAGCGTTCATGCGTCAAAGCGCCGATTGAGACAAAATTGGGCCCAAATCTTATCTCCGACAACTGACCCGTTGTACCAACAAATAGGTGTGAACTATTAAAATCGGCTGCTCAAAGACCAAGATCCCCGAGATAAGCAGACGAGAAAAACCGAAAACGGATGGCGAAACCACATTGTTTTATAGATACCATCTGCTAGGTTAGCCCTCAATGAATAACAGTACCTGCTTTTCAATATTATTATACAGTTTGGACGTTTGCAATGTACAAAAGCGTTAATCTATTAAAGTAGCCGCCGGTAATCATTTTTGCATTGTCATACCAACAAAGTATTGGGTTCTATTGTATTGCAAAGGGTTTGAGTTGAGTATTTTTTTTTAATAACTTTTTGGTCGCGTTCGGTTCCATAATATATGTGCACTGATGCAAATGCATATTTACAATTACGTGAACAATTTAAGATATTAAATTTTCTCGCAATTGAATGACGAAATCTAATTGGATTTACAGATTTGAAAGAGTTGTAGTATTGGCTCACAGTTTACCATGAATGGACTTTGAAATTAGTTTGTTACTAAATAAACCGCAAACTAGTGATGAATAATTTATTAGCATTTAATTTAATAATTGTTTGACGTTAATGATTGAGATAAGTAGGTTAATTTTATAGAATTGTGGTGAACTATTCAATTGCCTTTTTCCGTCATCAGGAAAGGTGGTTTGAACTGCATTGTTTTAAATGTTTTGGTATGAATATATCGACTGATTATAATAGTTACTCTAGAGAAACAGTTTGTTTATTATAAAATCCGTATTAAAGATCTTCAATTATTTTGTAATCAATATTCTCAAAGAAACTTACAATATTCCGAATTAAACGTACTCTTATTTTTTAGCAATAATTAAGTCAAAGGTACTTGATTATTAATATTATTATAATGCCAATAGGATTTTCCTAAAATAAGATACTAGCAAATCAAAAATTTAATTCATTATTTAACCTTATATCACTTATTCTTCTCCGTACATACTTATACACAAGTTGTTAGAAGACTTAAATAAAATGTAAATAAATACCTAGTAAATAATAAAGGCCCTGATACAATGGACAATCTGCACGCGAAGTAACACCATATCCATGGGAACCTGAGCCATCGAAATATTTCTCGATCGCTATCTGTGCGACTATGTCTCGAATTATTGAATGAGACGTGAAAAATGATGACCGCGAAGGCAAAGGACTGCCGCCGTACAGCCTTAAGTACATATTTTTTTTTTTGTGAAAAATTTAAACGATAAATGTGAAGAAAGGGGCAATAACCAACTTGCATAACTCAGAGTGTATTTAAAATTGAACAAGAACATTTTAATTATTATGTGACTTTTTTAAAATGTAGGTAGGTATATTTTGTGTTTTAATTCAAGATTGAAGATTATAAAACACAAGTATGTAAATAATATGTATTTCATAAATACTTAAATTCAAAGAATATCAACACTACATAAGGTAAGCTTAATCTAGACTGTAATAAAGTACGTACTACTTAAGGCGCTTATTTACTTCATAGTCAACGTGTGTATGTAAATACTATAGACATTAACATTTCATTAAAGCTTATACCTACATCGTTTCCATTACATTCTTGTAAATTTTCCAATGGTCTTCACTTTAGTCGCTAATAACAGCTTGAGGTAAAAACAATATCTCCACGGTGCTACACCGGTGCGATGATTCGTAACAAAGGCAAGGCATTGAGGGACACAGACACCTTCGTCGCGGAGGTCCCACCCAGCGGGGGGTCACCCACTGCGCCATCTTCTCACAGTTCTGTTGTCAGGTAATTAATTTATAGCACGCAGTAACAATCCGAACGCCTCCGTAGGAATAGGCGGTGTGTTTGCCCTCAAGTAGGTCGGTTCTCGAAATTGAGACATTAGCGGCTCCCTTTGCTTTCTGAAATTAAAGCGGGTAGCTTTATGTGTCACTTTTGCGGAATTTATTGCAGGGATGAGTATAATGTTGGCAAAAGAAGCGGCTGATTGATAAATGTTGGCTACTATTTACTGTCGAAAAGTGTGCAGCAAAAAACTATTAATCATATACTTAATCATTCAAAATACAAAAAAAACATTAAAAACTCTTTACTACAAAAATGTACAGTTGGCCCATGAAAATGTTGAGCATACTTAGAAACTTGTCACATTGAATCTTATGTTATACTAACATGTAATAAATGATTGATTCTATATTTAAACTTTTTGCAATCCTAATTTGACACCTGTACCTACTAAAGTGCTCAATATTTTCATGGGCCGACTGTACGTAGGACATTATTTATTATTAGTCGATTAATTTAACAAAAATAAGATTACTACTATTAAAACTTTACCCCCTTACTAATAAAGATCGTATAGCAGATGTATAGTTAGTTACACAGTGTTTTGTCTCGTCTTCTTTAGTGTCTAACTTATATAGTTTGACAGAGAGTAACCATTGTGCAACTATACATCTGCTAAACAATCTTTATTAATAAGGGAGCTAGTATAAATAAATATAAAATATTACTTATTAATACCGACTTCTTGTTAATTTTCTACACACAGCATACAGCTTAAAACTTCGTTAAATATATGGAGTTAAAGTTTTTTTATGTGGGACAGCTCCAAACGAAATAAACACAACGCTCCCATAACTCCATATTTATTTGTTTCATTAATTCAATGCATCTGAATAGATGTGCTGAAATATTGATTGCATTGTAACATTATCAAGTGCAAAGTCCAACAGACAAATAAAAAACAAGTTATATTTCATTTAATATGTTTCCAGCAGATGCCGAAGCTAGGTCATGTAGTGGGTGACGTCACAAGCGGTCGGTACCGCTGAATACCACTCTATGACGAGTATTGATAAAGTTTATCTCTTGCAGATGTATAAGTAATAATTAGAATATCAATTTTCGAAACAAACATGTTTTTGTTTGACAAACGCTCTATTCTAACTGAGTAACAATATATTACTTTGAATCTAGTGAGTTTTTAATTAACTATTATTTACAAAAAAGTAAACGATGGTTTTTTTATATGAGGTCAGCAACTTCAGTTCATTGTGTACTTATTCAATCATACGATAAATAGTTAGGTAAGCTACTTTTATTAAAATTAGAATCAATGACTAGGTTAGGTACATCCATTTTTAAATTGCTCTGAAAATTTGAAATTAAGGCTTTATTTGATTTAGACTTATTTTTAAACATATAAGTACCTACCTAATGGTAATAAATATGTCGTTTAAGTAATACCAAATAATATACTAGAAAAAATATGACTCGCACCAGATCATGTTCTCGGACGGGAATCGAACCGGGAGTGATTCGGTAGCTCAGCGGTCAGAGCATTTGACCGGATATCCAAAGGTCGCGGGTTCGATTCCCGTCCGAGAACATGATCTGGTGCGAGTCGTATCTTTTCTAGTATATTATTTGGTATTATATAAAATAGCATTGCGAATGCTAAAATCACAAAATTTAAAAAAAATGTCGTTTAAGTTTGAATTTATCGCATAACCAATCATTGCAAAGCAATAACGACATAATGTTAATGATTATAAAGTTCTTGTTACTACCTAAACCCTTCACAACAGAGCTAATCCAAATTGTCATAATCATAAAACAATGACAGATATTTACGGAATCTGTCTCAAGAGCCCAAAAAGGTCAAAAAGTGAACAAGTGGACACTGTGGGATAGTTTGTAATCAGAGAGAGCGACACATTGTCAGAAACCTGTCCGTAGACAACATGCTCCTAATACAAGTACCTATATAAAGTCACACATGCATAATATTAAGTTGTTATTTTAGGCTAGGAAACCTATCTTGTCATTGAGTACTGAAAATTAGTATATTTATCAGTTAAGTACAGGTTTTTAAAATGATTACATTGACATATTCAAAGGACATAAAAGGCTTACAAGGATAATAATGTCTCATGAAGAATGTGATGATAAAGGTTTTTTAAGTATTTGGCAACTTCGAAGCATTACTGAAACTGTTGTTGTACTTAAAACTTAGCACTTTGCAAAAAACAAAACTATTAAGTGTTCGGATAATTCCATTCTTAAAGTGAATATAATATTGATCCTAAGCAACTAAAAAAGTATATTTTGTCCAGAGATATCCAAAATATTTATTACTTTACTATAAAAAAAGCTTAGAAGTAAAAAATAAAATTTACAAGACATATAGATAACTAATGAAAAAGAAGTCGCAACAATATTGTTTTTATAAAAAACTCTTGTAAAAAGTTGTAAAACTAATCGAGCTTTTTATCACCACCACCAGGTATAGCACCTTCGCCACACCACAAAGTGGCAAAAGCACAGTTTGTTGTATGGTCTGTGGGCAAAGGTAATAAAACGAAAAAAATTGAACTGTCAAAATAAAGTACCAACATAAAAATATCGCGTCACAACATTCTCATACGCACAAAACAACCGCTAAAACTATCTCGGGTTATGATGGGGGTAGCAGACGAGACGGGCGCGCGACGTGTGAAAGGCTCGCTAATACTGTTCATTTTTAGTGGCAATAAAATATGATAAACCATAAAATATAAGTCTACGTATTAGAAACTGAAAATTGTTCATGAATTTTAAGCGGGGCAGTAAATTCCATTATCTCAATTTATATTTTTCAACTTGGATTTTTTTGTTGAATTTTTGTACTTGTTGAAACACTTGCTGGTTTATCAGCAATAATAAAAACCAAATTGTGTCAATGCTTTAGTTTCAAGTATGACTACTTAAATTTGTATTTTCTTTTCTAGCAAAAATATTATACTATTGTAAATATATATATATAAAAGGCTAAGGAACTGACTGATCTATCAACGCACAGCTAAAACTACTGGTCGGTTAGCTGTTTGGCACACTAATAGTTGTTAGGACGAAGACATCCGCTAAGAAAGGATGTTGGAAAATTCAACGGAAATGGGAACGGGAACAGGAACGGGAACAGGAAAGGGAACGGAAACGGGAACGAAAACGGAAACGGGAAAGCTTTCAAGTGAGTAAACCTAAAAATCGATAATTATATGGATTTCGGATTGAGGTTTTATTGTATTTGTAGTTAATAATAAAATCTGCTTAATTGCTAACGAAAAGAAAATAAATTGAGTCATCCCGTGTGTAATGGGGCGAAGTTAAAAGTATGGCGGTTTCCGGATCGTTTATTGGTTGTAAGCTTGGTGGTGTACATGTTGTTGATTTGTCAGTGCGATTGTGTGGTCACACGGGTGCCGGTTGAACTATTATTTTATTTGATTTGAAATAGATAAGTTAGTATAATAAAATATAAGTGTACATTCAGAGTAAATCACCTTTTTTTATTAGAACTTAAACTCAAGTCAAAACGTAAGTTTGGTAAATAGACGCGTTCCTCAAATGCATTACGTACTCGTATCAATTATATTTTTACATAAAAATCTTATCTCAATAACTAATTATCAATTTTCACAATCTTTTTTAAGTCGTCGTTATTTATTTATGACTCTAAAACCCTCGGGATAATAAGGATCAATCCTGACCCCAAAAAGGTACACCTTAAAATTAATTACCAATAGCCAATTATGATAATTAGCCGCAACCATTGCGAACACTGTTAATTTAGAACTAAACAACTTAATTAAACACAATAAATTTGACAGAATTGGGTGAATAAACCTCAAAAGAATTCGGGGCAGAGTCTGTCTGCCCACCGATCATTATCTACCGTGATAAATGGAGCGAATCAGAATTTATTATGGACCGGGCCCCGCACTATTGTCTCAATGAATACTTTTTTTTGTCATAATATTATAAATACTAGCGTTTGACAAGTGGCGTTTAGTATTAGAATGCGTTTTCAAAAGATCACCTCTGTTACGACAGCCATTTCTCGACGGATCGTAAATTGATTTTCATGTCTTTTTTATTGAGATACAGAATCGATTCTTGATCTTTATTGACGATGGTTATTCATATGATAATGTTTTTGATTATGTATTTCTTTGAGTGTATTTGCCGAGTGCTGGAATTTCTATCTGGGGTTTGATTTTTTTTGCGTGGAAAGCGTGTGCGATCCGAGCAGTCGTGAGCCAGGAGCGTCGAGGTTGTTGCCACTGTTTTTATGATGTTGTTATTACCGCCGCCGCCGAGACCAACAAATTATATCTAACATAAGTATATTTTTAATTTATTGAAGGCACAGTTTATAACGTGTTTATACGTGACGTGTTCACTAAGCGGCCGCTAACTTTTTAATGACAAAAGAAGTTAAAATGACAAACATAATCTTTTTATAACGCGTATCCAGTATGAATACAAATGGGGTGCGCTGATTCTGCTATATATTATTTTGGAATTGGTTTTATGATACCAAATATTTGGACAGGGGTTTTATTGGTACAGTAACTTGATATTTTTTGGAGATGCGCTTTTGTCTCGTGGTTTTATGATTATTGGAGTATGCGGAAAGACTGTTAAGATAGATAGAGAATAATGGGCTCATTCATGAAATGCTCAATTGAGTTATTATTTTATATCATTGTTACATTCTTAAGGGGCTCGATGACTTGCTTTAATACTTCAACTTTTTATAAAATTATAATAATAATAGTAATAAATATTTTACAACATCACATACATTGCTCCGATTCCAAAGTAAGTAGCTAAAGCACTTGTGTTATGGAAATCAGAGACAACGGTGGTATCACAAACACCCAGACCTGAGCCAATATAGATAAGTTCGTTTTCTAAATTGACCCAACCAGGGATCGAACCCGGGACCTCAGAGATGGCGACACCTTACAAACCGGTGTACAAAGCCACTCGACCACGGAGGTCGTCAAATAAAAGCACTTAGAAACACTTAAAAATGTTTCTCAAAAAAAGTTTTTGTTGAATAAATGCGAACAAGTTGGTACATGAAAGCGTCAAAGAGGGTTGCTCCCTAAGGAGCTGGTTGACTGATCATTGTTCCCGGCGACTGACAGCAGGGTATCATATGTACTTGATTTTTATAATTTACCATATATTCATTACTATACATACTAATTCTGTGACTATACTAACAAAAGCTCGGCAAAAAACGACAGGAATTTTTAGCTTTATACCGGTATATTTTCGTTACATTGCTGCGTCATGAAAATATAACAAAACTAATTTAAAATTTATTTGATGAGCTCGGTGGCGCAGTGGCCCTGCGATTGTGGAAGTTAAGCAACTTTTGCAAAAGTCAGTTATGGCATGGGTGACCAAAATGTATTATTGAGCTCCTCCGTGCTTCAGAAGCCATGTTAAGGTCCCAACTGCATTTGCAGCTGTTAACACCCACCAATCTGTATTGGATCCGCGTGGTGGGTCATCGTCGTGGTGGCCCATTCTCCTTATCCACCCAAAAGAAAGGCCTGTGCCCAGCAGTGGGGACATTAAAAATGATTATAAAAACAAATATACAAGGTGTTACAAAAATACCCCTAATGCCGAATATGGTATATAGGGACCATCAAACTGAACAACTTTTACTATGGGGCCAACTCTGAAATCGCGAAAAAAAAATCAGCTGTTTCATACATTTTGATAATTTCGATTTTAATTTTTGTATGAAACAGCTGATTTTTTTTTCGCGATTTCAGAGTTGGTCCCATAGTAAAAGTTGTTCAGTTTGATGGTCCCTATATACCATATTCGGCATTAGGGGTATTTTTGTAACACCTTGTATAAATAGGAAAATTTTCTCATTATTTATATTTAGTTAGATTTCAGACTATTTATTTACTATCGGCCTTACCACAAAAGATTTTAAAACTGTGTTTAATTTAGATACTGTTTTAATGTGATGCTAAGTTAAACCCTTGTTGAACAGTGTTTTAAAATCTTTTGTGGTAAGGCTGTTAAGATTTCAGACGAGAAAATATAAATATGCCAATCAGATCATGTTATCCCAACCGGTATACCTAAAAAGAAGTTAGTATTATGCTCAGTGAGTATACCGTCCACACCATTTCAAACCGAACTGTCACCACGAGACCCGGCTGCGCCCTGATTGGCGGCCACCTGTCGGCGCGCATGCGCAAACAGCTGCGCACGGACACATTGCAAAGCATTGCAATGGACCTTTTTTGACACCTAGCTAATGACATTAAATCGAGATGTGATATTAGGAGGAAGATGAAAAGTGGACAAAGACTCATAAAAATCTAAAATTTAATTCTATATATTCTATTATTTATTATAAAATCTACAATTTAACAATTTAACAAAAAAAATAGCGATACATAAATGGAACTGAATATAAATGCGCATATACACATTACCTACCAATTTTTAACCGACTCCAAAAAAGGAGGAGGTTTTATGTTCGTCTGTTTATTTGTTTTTTTTTATGTATGTCCGCCGATTACTCTAAAACGGCTGAACCGATTGACATGATTCAAACGTTATTTTATCAGGTTTGTTCCCAAGTTGGTCCCATTTTTTTTAAGTATCCATTAGCCATGATAATACTTTTTTAACGAAACATTAGGAACACTGTGCAGTTATAAGCAGCTTTGACTCAGTGCTGACCAGTCCTGACCTACAAATTACAATGCTATAAGAAAAGTCAATTCATCAGGGCCTAAAAAGTTCATTCATCAATATTGGAGAGAGCGCTCTCGTTGAAATCTTTTGTAAGGCGGCGCGACGAGTATAAAGTTTGATACTTTGCTTACAGTTTCACAGACCGATTTCAAAGTTGAGCTTTACATAATCAATTATTTATTACAAGTATTTCGGAATCTTCGCCTAAATGAAGAAAATAATTTACTATAGAATGGACTGGAAAACACCTAGCGATAGGTAACTAATTGTTTCTTAAAAAAAATTCTTCCGATTGAGCTATGCCTATGTAGTAACGTCTTCTTTATAAAGTTTTATTACATAATGCCACTTAGTGCTACTGTTTTTTTTAAGTTTAAGTTAGGAGTACACCTGTATCTTAATATTTATCTTTGTGTATTGTGATGAACATTCCGTAAGTTTTAAAAAGCATATTTACAAGTAGGTACAATATATTATAGAAAAATACCGGAGAAATATCTTAAATTTTCCAGACATCTGCTCTCATGGTTTACAAGTGTTATATACCTCTTCACATTTTATCGAACAATAGAACATGTTCGATTTGATAAAAAAATTTAGCGAGGAACGGAAATGCCACCAACGTGCGCGGCCATCAAAGCGGCCGAAACCTCCGGCGGACAATGCCGAATCCCGTCAAAGTCATAAATAACTCTGAAACGATCGCCACGTCACCCGCCAACACAAAAACCCATATTTGACGTCTAAATTATTGCAAGTAAGTTTCAGCACCCCCCAACAAACCACCCCTAGCAGATGAACAGTGCGAAACCAACAATAGGAACACCGAATACATCAGATAAAAGAATTTTCAAAACAAACTCAAAATACTAAAGCGTTTGACACGAGCATCCGCTTCGCTACAAAAAAGGTCCACGGGCGTGACTGATTTCACACCAGAATTGCACCTTATGTCAATATTTTGAGAGGTCATTTCGTCATGGCGCCGCACTCGCTTTGATCCCGCGATAGATCTCAATAGCGGTGATTAAAGGCGCCTGTGCTTTTCGTTGAATGCTTTTTTTTCGCCCGGTGTGCCTTCATCGGCCATACTGGGCACACTACTGTAAAAGAATATACAATTATTGGGCTTTGAATGGTTACAGCGGGGGTGAAGTGATCATAAATCGCTTTTTTTCTCGATGCGTGAATGTTCGAAATCTTTAAAAATCATAAAAGTGCATTCCCGATTTATTGTAAAGGTGTCAGAGAGGTGTTGGTCCGGTTGTGTTGTTACCGAACCGACTATTTGCTAATTATACACATCGATATTTTGAAATTGATGTCCGATTTCACGATTATCGAAATAAGCGGAATTAATTTTAATGTTGAACGAATAAGCTTACAAATTGTAACAATGTTAATTTATATTCATGAAATTGTTGTTGTCATAATAATTTGGTACATTTTTAAGGTTGAATTTTCTTGAACACCGCGTGATTGGGCAATCACCGAAATTAAAACAGGACTTTTAAATTCTTAACTTTGATAATTTATATATTATGTTAATTTATTGAGTAACGTTACAAAGTTTTTCTTATGATTGGATTTAAGCAATTATTTTAAGTAATTTTTAACTACCTAAAATTTTCATCTTATATCATGAAAAGTTTATATGTTTTTATACAAAATTATTTTAGTTTTACAACATAAATTCGAATTGAATTTAAGATAATCATGTTTAATTTTAAACTTATTGTAACAGAACTAAACAAAAGAATGAAGAATCTATTTAAAAGGGACATCAATTACTAGCTGCTTTACATTGTCTACGAAAAGGTGTAACTATTCCAATTTGTGACGCTTGTTTTTGCCACTTTTTAGTTACATCTTCATTGAGTAAGAAGGTGTTAATAGTAGTGCTGAACAGAGCGTGGTCGTAAATTTGGCTCTCAAGGCCAGCAGACAAAGGCACCAAGTGTCGTTGTATCCCAAAGTCGATTTTACAAGAGGTTGCTTGGGGACTCGCGTGTGGGCCTATTTAAACGATGGCTTAGAGGAGATAAGCCGCGCTTCGAAATTGGTATCATTTGAGCGCTGCCAAGTGATAAGTAAATCTATTGTATAAAATGTGGACAAACGTTGTTTTGCAAACAGATACTAGATGACAATGAGTTAAATATTAGTTGAAGGGGTTTTAAAAATGTAATGGCATCTGAAACCTTTACATTTTTTTAGACTTATAGATGTTGAGAGTGCGTCAATGCAATAACTTTATAAAAAACTTCTAAGGCTTTGACTCCTGATGAATAGAAAAAAATGGAAAGCTAATACATTCGACTCACCTCACCACTATTTATACACTTTAATTATTATTACCTATAGGTATTTGAAATCAAAATATGATTGTGTCATATCAATATAAATGCTTCAATAAAATAATTTAAAAATGGAATATCAACTTTGATTATAATGTCTTATCCACATTAATATCATCAAACTCGATTCTCAATAGGTCACCACTGTCCTCATGAATGGGTGGTTTCGTCGGGGGCTCTTTACAACGCGCGTTTTGTACGGAATGCTGTAACAAAAAAGACTTAGATACACACCACGATATACTTGTATTTACACTATAACCTGCATATTTTAACTTTATGTTCACTCGTATAAGGTCGTTTTTCTAATACTTAACTGATATTTTCGGACCGTGTCACAAATAAAATAATCTGAAGCACAAGGTCCGGGGGCAGAAGTTTGTTTTTGATGCTTTATTAATTATGTCCAATTAATTTTGGGATGGTCTGTCTGACGCGTTGACTTGCCATTTTGGATACTGTGGGTTATTTGTTTTAAGTGTCTGATGAAGAGGTTAATGAATAAATTAATTTTATTAATTTGCGGTTCCTTTGACGAAACATAGCCATTACAACTTTTATTTATTTTACAAACAAGTTAACCTACATTAACTTTACTGTTGAAAATATGACTGAAATACTGTACTGTATTTCCCTTATTATGTTAATGAATGAGAACAGAAAAGTCGGCGTAACTCACATTAATCATGCACTTTGAGTTTTCAAGTTAAAAGTCAAATCAATCATTTGTACCCACACAAAAACCTTTAACATAACGGCTAACTCGAACTTTTTGTTTGTTATATTGGTGTCATCCTGATTTCACACGTCCATAGGTATCCGTTTTATAATATTTCTCAGGTTCGTTTTAATGAAACACTAAAATACATCTTATCAGTTCTGATTTAGAGTTGGAAATCATTTAGCTGTTTGAAGGTGTAAAAGTCTTTGATTTGAGATCGTCTCGTCGGCGCCAGCGCGTCCGATTATGTTATTGTTAAGGGTCTGATTCTTTTATTTGACCTACGCGACATTCCTGTGTTTTGCGGTACCATGGATCTGTAGAAAGAGCATTTATACGTCAATAAAGGTTTTTGAAAAATTATACCCACAGGCAGTTATGCCATTCAAGAGATTTATTACAATCTCGGAGAAAAAATGAGTTATGGTAAAATACCGGCAAAACTGTGGCGTCAACGTTTTGAATTGTGTTTTGTTTTTTTGTTTATTACCTAACTCGCGCACTTATAATAATTCTAAATTACAATAATAATTGGTAATATTACGTACGAATAAAAAAATAACTCTGCAAAGAAATATGAAATTCTGCAATTTTCCGCTACATTTCGTAGCAAAGGCTCGCCGCAACCATTTACTGGTAATTTGATACAAACATAGTGGGTACCTACTAAATTCAAGACAGTTCATTAAATTGTCGATGTGTATTCCGCCAAACAATGGAGTACTATTGTTATAATATCGTATTACCATCCGGCTTCGTTCACTTTACTGGTGGTTAGATAAATTACACAATTATCTTTTTACGCAAGCTAAAATAGTTATTGAATGTAGTGAAAGTTGAAATCAAGATTTCTATATTTGGAATGTTTTACAGCAGATATATAATGACATATTTATAATTTCCTCATAGAATATGTGGGCTTCAAAACCTTGTATTCAGTTTTCTTGAGAAAAACCAAGACAGCGACATCTATTAGCAAAAATGTGTCACAAAACTAAGATAAAAACTGGCTATTTTGTTATTCCCATCGCTGTGTATTTGTTCGGACGCGTTAATTGACTCGTGATCTGCGATCGTGTGAATGTTAGTCCACTGCGTTTCTCCACCTATTTTTAGGGCTAGCGCACACGACTCATAAACTACAGCCAACGACGACTAGAAATTCTCACGATTTAGAGATGAATCTCACACTGTGAGTTGTGACGCATCACTCGCGTAACTGCGTTGCGCATGCATAGATTTGCACTTTTCGAAAGGTTTTTTCTATGAGTTCGTAGCTGTAGTTTTACCCCGGCCACGTATCAAACAAAGGTATTTTACATATTACGTCTACCCTTTGTTTTAAATTGCCAGGTCTTCTCATTTTTTTTTTTCAATGTCATGATATTCTTTAATCAACATGGTACTGAAGATCCTGGCGTACTTTAGGTATCCTGCAGAATGTCCTGCGCTGACGCGCGTGGCCGCATAGTTAGTTTATTTTATTACCCCTTTAAAATCTGTATTCACGCCTGATTGATGCAGTGTGAGAATCATTTTAATTCATTTTGTACGGATTCTCATGTGATGTGTAATCACATAAGCGTGGCTGGTGGCAACCACTGGCTACAGCAATGTTTGCGCCGAGCCTTATTGCTTGGACAAAGTCACCGATCCGCTGTTTTGTTAGGCTGCCGTATTATTTTTGCTTCTCATCTCGTCTTTTGTTTGCCGTCGTTTGGCACTTTTGATGCTGTAACTTATGTTGCTTTATTATACAGTTGTTATTTTATTTGACTAAGCTATTATATTTTAAAGCACGCGTTTCATAAATATAGTGAAAGAGGAATCGTTGAAAATTTATGGAATGACGAATCAAAACAAAGAGTAGGTGCACCATTTTTATAAAGTTTCAACAAAAATAAAAAAGTTTTAAAAGCATACATTACTGCTCGGGTGCGTTATTTGATTTATTTTAAAATAGTAATTCTATAATAAGTAATAATTACTTCAAAATATTCCTACTCATAGTAAGTACGTAATTAGTAAGTATACATATAAACTATTATAAACTGTCTTCATATACCTAATGAATGAATGAGTCATAGCTTTAATTCATTAACTTCATTAAATAAACAGTCACCCGTTAATTAAGGATATGGGTTACTGAGTCAATATTTACTTTTGACTGATTTACGACACTTAAATGTACTCAACTCAGAATAGTGTTGTCATGGGTTATTCCATTACAGTATCATTTCTAAGATCAGGAATAGACTGATAATAGGCTGGATATCCACATCATCATTTTAGCCGCTGATTTGATTCTCAGTAAAACTGCCCACTGCCCACCCTCTGAGGAGCTCAGTGGCGCAGAGGTTTAGCGCCTGGCCTTCGATTGCGGAGGTTAAGCAGTTTTGCAAGGGTCGGTCATGGGATGGGTGACCAAAAATGTATTATCTGGAGCTTCTCCGTGCTTCAGAACGTTGCACGCACGCACGATAAGCCGTTGGTTCCGACTGCATTTGCAGTCGTTAACGTCCCACTAATCCGCATTGGGTCCGCGTGGTGGGTTATGCCCATCCTCCTTATCCACCTATAAGGAAGGACTGTGTCCCAGCAGTGGGGACATTAAAAATGGCTGATGTCATCATCATCACCAAAACTGCCCACAGAGGTCACATCAAACTAAGTGATAGTTATGAGAATGTAGAATTGGAATTCACCTGGTATCTTTAGGTAGCAGTACCTCTCTAGACCACAGAGCATTAGAAATACAAAGCACAATATTTTTTACCTATTTCACCTGGTGAATGAAACTTGTTTCGACTTATTGCTGGAAATAAATAGCTATAGAATGTAAAACGGATCCTACGTACTAGTTACGCACAACCTTTCAGTCTAACGAAAAGAAGCAAAAAATAAAAGGTCAAAATCTTAGAAAAAACCTGAGAGAAACAAGTTAAAAGCAACGCTTCATTTTAACTATCAGACGCTCTAGATAAAGCAGTCTTATCTTTTTAGCTACTGATCAGTAGTTTTGGGATCATTATCCCAATGGTTTAGTCTTTAGTGTGATTTACAATAGGTTACACATTTTTTTATCTTTATCTTAACCCACTATTTGTGTGTTCGTTCAGAAAGCTGCTGCAGTCATTGTTATACGATACATGATTCAAAACAAAATATCTGCAAGTTTTTGATATTCTAACGTTTGTTATGTTTAATTGCTTATTTATTTATTGCTAAATTTTCAGATTTTTGCTTTTACAATACTATTTTGCTATTTTTATGATTATTTTATTTTATTTTATTTTATTAGGGACAACAAACAGTTTACACAATATTGTATTTCTTATATACATATGTTTGTACAATTTTGTTTGGTTTATTGTGAAACCCACAACGTTATCCACGTATTAGTTTAACCATTACTCAATACCTATGAAATATATATAAAAATATAAAAACTTATTAAAAATTTTTGGTTGATTATTGATTATTTATTTTCAAACACTTTTCATACACATGCACCAAGTTTTTATGATGTCTAAATATTACTTAAACCAGAATGAAGTCGTAATCTGTATCTTCCCTTAGGTGAGATGTGATGTTTTATTACTGAAATATTATGATACTTTTTGCTTTCTTTCAAGATTCAAATTTTGCTGTGCAGTTTATAATTGTACATATGTACTGCACTATCGATTGAATCATCAGATAGTATGTGTCAGTAAACCGGCAAATAATCATCTGCATTAAGTTCCAGCTGAATTTATTTTGAATGAAGAAATTCAAGGTAAGCAGATCGTTTTTTTAAAATACGCTTATGAAGTTAGGGCTAATAGGCGACATGGTAGGTAAGTATTTACATACTGTTAGGATAAGGCCGTTTTAGAGCAATCAATCGAACTTGAAAGCCTTTGTGATATTTCGCGAAGTTTGGCATTATATAGTGTTAAGTGAGTTTAACTCCATATGCTGATTTCATCAAAAACTTAACAATATAATAATTTTATTTTTAACAACAGTAGTGTGGCGTACTTGAATCTGAGCAATCTCAAGCAGAGGCGGCGTCTACTTAACTATATAACCATATAATCTTAAGCCAACCATAAACACATTGCAAACACTGATTCAACTTCTAGATTTAATGAGCACATTTCGAAAAACCTTAACGAATTTCAGGTGTGGTGGAGGAGAACAGAGTGAATCACCGATGAAATCCTGTATGATTCATTGCTCCTCCGAATAGGATATGGGAAGTCGTTATTATACAAGCGAACGATCCTTGTTAAAGTTTTCAAGGAATACTGATTTGAGCGAGAAGACTAATGGAAAGACACGCAATAAATCAACACAACACTTACGGCTTTAATATTAAGGACCATTATTGATTACGCTGATCCAGCTAAGTGGAGTAATCAACATGGGTACTTTCAATGATCTTCTATAAAACATAATAGCGAACTGCCGATCGTATTCGAATTTAATTCAAAATCCATTATTATTTTTTTAGCCTGTAAAAGAGTTACAGAACCCAAATAGTTTGCATATGAGGCTAAGGCCTCACAGTACTGTCACAGTAAATATATAAAAAAACTAATATAATTATACTGTGGTAATGTGGAGATTGTATATGTTTCCGCACGGCGACTTGCTCTTCTCTATTCGAATCATACCAGCCAGCAACGGCGCGGGGCGGCGATGGCCAGCTCGCAGTGCGGTACTGTGGAGATCGTATATACATTATTTATGTACGACCCACAGTACCTACTTAGTCGCGTATGAATTTAAAGTTCTTGGTCGCGTCTAATTTTTTGCCCGATATATGACGCACGCCGGTTCATTTCATTTGAATGCTAATGATAGCATGGTCACTGATGGTATAATTTGGATGGGAGCGAATTTGTTAGTCATCATAAAATGTACCTAGGTACTAACTGTTTTTTATGACCTTGATTACAATAATCTTAAACTTTCTTTAACCATTATTTTTTACTTTTTAGACTGAACTAATTGTATTGCACGCAGATATTGTACCTAGTTGTAAGGGAAATCAACACTCATTTCAAAGAGTGCCCCTGTTTCAAGTTATACTTCTTATCAAGGGATTTGTCGTTATGTTTTTATTTTCATTCACAATGTTTCAGTAAAAGGTCCTTGGTCAGTGACACTAAAATTTCAGTGCTCACTAAAAAGTATAATGTGTCAAAAAATCAAGCTACATCTGTAATAATATACCTGGATACCAAACGAAATGATCTGTTGAATGACTCACCTGTCTGTATATAATATGTCGTGAGATATCCCTGACCTACCGTCAAAAATTTCCTCTCCTTCCGTTGCCGACTAGATTGGCTGCGACCACTCACTTAAACTGCATCACAAGTTTAGATGGATGGCAGATAAACTGCGGTGTGTACATAAAATGTTTCGACAATATTTGTGGTAACGCTGATATTCAGTTAACTGTGATGACTACAAAGATGAGTGCAGGCGTATAGATGTGTATGTTATTATTATCACTTACCAAAGAGGTGAAGATTGGCGCGGTCGCTGGTGTAGCAAGTAGGAACTTACAGGAGTAAGCGACGATGATTATACTAGTGCCATCAGATCATCTGTTCTTCTTCCACCTTTCTTTACTAACCTAAATAAAAGAGAAAAGTAAAATTTTCAAATTGCATACCAATAAACAAATAAACTTCGTCCTTTTTACACGACTGCCCAAAAAAAGAAGACTATATTGTGTTCAGCACCCTAGCACGAATATCTATCGAAAAAAATAACGCGCGTAAAAACATTCGATACAGAAATTTTGTATGGGAAATTTGTACAGCGCCATCTACCGCTGAAAAGCGAAATGAGATTTCTCATAGACAACTACTCTATAGAGCACTTTTACACGCGCTTTTTTGTTGCAAATAAGTTACTTCCAAATAAAGCAATGTAAGGTCAAGGGTTTTTCAGTGTGTTCAATGAGATCATCGCGTTCTATTATGTCAGATCATCGGAGCACAATTGAGTGAGATCTGTTTGGATGTGGTAAACACGAGACAATTGCAGGCTACAAATCAGCGTCATAACCAGGGAATCTCAAGCACAAGTCCGTGATAAATTATGTTGTTAAAATTTTTTAGACAGAAAAGTTTCTTTGGTAAAAAAGATTTTTAAAAAATGTGTGAGAGTTGTTCAGATGGAATACGCCTCAAAAATGAGAATATATTAAGTGAATAGTTATAAATACCTGAAGTCACCGAATCTCTGTTGTTCAAATAGTTCATTATTGAGACTATTACGTAGATCTGGATGTCGTACAATCACTTATCAGTAACGATAAAAAACAGGTAGTTATAATGATATTCTAATTTCCGTTATTTTAATATCAACACTGAAATTAATTACTTAATTCCACAAAGCGACGCTCAACCCGATACATCTGACAGATCACTGCGAACTCTAACTACCCTCTCAGAAATTATCAAAATATTACGTTTCAATTTAAGCATCAACTGTAACATGTTCTTGAAAAAATGTATTAAAGAGATGATTAAAGCCGACTATAAAATGTTTACTTATTAAACTATTTAATGTATCCTATAAGTTTATATTTAAGATAATGGAAAACGTTGGAATAAATCTAAATTATAGATATTCGTTGACAAAAAAAAAATTTGTTTTGCATCATTTTATTTAACTTGATTCAGTTTTACCGTTTAATTTTATTAGGAACATAATAACTTAATTCCCTATAATAAAATAAAATATGATATTAATCAAAAACATTTCACTACTTTTGTCATGGACTTTCAATAGTTTGTAAAAGAAAATATAATATTGGACACACAGACTTGGTGCCGCCTGAAGAAAGGCATGCGCCGCACTTCCTGTCATAGTTTTGCGAGCATTGCCTTGTGCTCCGATTCAACAACGTCGTAAGTGATAACGAGAGCGGTCTTACTTTATTGAGACTTTCAAGGCTTCATATTAAAAAGTGCCATCATAAGTCTGTTTCTAGATATAGATTCGATGTTATTAATGTTTTTGTTAGGAAAGCGACTTCAGCTTTTGTGAATAACTTGCCGAAAAAGTTCTCAAAACTGCTGCTTCATTTGTTTTTACTATGTGCTAAATATGTGCCTATTGAGTCTTAGAAAGATAAGGTCCGTTTTACTTTAAACAAAAAACTTATCTCAGTACAGTGGTAAATATAACTTAAGCCCTTTTTCAATAAAATTACGTTGGAGGTCGAATACAAACGGAACAAGTACGACCTTTGGAGACCAAAGATAATTGCTGGCGATCACTTACGCTCAATCCAGTCTGGGACCAAATTAATTATCGTCGCTTTGAATTTCGGGGAAAACAATGCTTATTCTTGTCTCTTTATGGTCCATTAAAATTTATTTAGCTAAGACGATATTAAAAAGTTTTCATTGGTATATGCATAACTGAAACGGTTGGTAATAAAAAGTTTGTTATCACTTTTGTTCTTTAACCCTTCAAGGCCCGGAAAATGAGACACAATAGATATTCTATTGTTGTCCGGCCGCATTCAGCCGCACGGGTGTTGATGAATTAAGTCAACTTTGATTACCATCATATAATTTTCACACTTTATGTGTCTGTCATTCCTAAAAAATAAAAATACTCATTAAAATTTTGCTATATTATTATATTTTCGGTTATTTGGTGTTCAGCTACTAAGTGACTTAAGAACAAATAAGTGCAAATTCAAGAGCGTTGTCGATGTAGCCGCTTTCAATTGTTTTCTCAAATACGATTTTTTTTACCTTGTCACACATTAAGCACAACACGTTTGCGCAACTCCACAGAGTACCTTGTGTTTGCTTGCTCGGAAAACATACAGCTACGACAAACAAGGTTTTACTTCCCCTGTATGCTCGGTCAGGGCAGACCTGTGGTTTGGATAAATCCATGAATTACCATTCCTATTCCAGGTAAAATTCTTTGAAGTAATTATAATGTGACAAGCGACCGCCCGCGACTTCGTCTGCGTGGAAAGTTATTTCTCTATCGCTCGAGAACGGTACTTTTTTCCGGGATGAAAGGTACCTTGAGTCCTTCTCTGTACCCCTGACAACGTGCATGCAAAAGTTCACGATAATCGATTCAGTAGTTAAGACGTGAAGGCGTAACAAAAAAACAAACAAACTTACTTTCTCATTTATAATAATAGTAAGGACAGTGTAAGCTTTTTAGGTCAATGGCAATGCGTACATATATAGTACAGAAGAATCCTAAGAAAATTACAAGGGCTACCGAAAAGAAAATATATTCAGTACTAGGATAATGCAAGTAAGAAAAACTTTTGCTGTTTTTATTACTTACTATATTCTGCACAAAAATTGCAGGTGACTTTTTACAAGGTATCAACAGAAAGTGCCGCTCGTGGCAAGCCGCAACATTGTATGTGACCTCAAGCTATCTGCTAACTTAATTCTTGCCCGACATCGGAGCCCGTCACGCGTAAAAGCCCATTAACATAAGCCCGCTTTTTTCATCTCAAAATCGTGACACATCGTGTGCGAGCCCTGTGGTAAATAATAAATCTTTCTAATAAATAAAACAAGGGGACGTGAGCAAGATAAAGAGCGCATGCGCGTTCGGTGATTGTGCCGCCGTCGTTAAACGAATGTGAAAATATTTTGTGGCGATTCGGGGTTCGTTCGTGTGGTGAAATGCTTCAACTTTTAGACGTTTATTACTCGTTGAGTCCGGTTTTAACGTAAATTATTTCTTATTTATTTTTACATAAGAATATATACTTTTTAAATTGAAAAAAATTGTTACTTAAGGTTTTAGAGCGCTAACACACTGCACAAGCCATGGCGACGTCGCCGGCTACGTATCCAAACAATTCGTATTTAAATATATGACAGTTAACACACTTGACTACGGTCTGGCGACGTCGACAATTTGGAAGCGTAGCCACGACCGACCGGCCCCTACGTGGAGACTGGATACTATGGCGACTCTGGCTGTGTCCGTGTTTTGTGCAAAAACAATTGAGTTTCCATACAGAACGAATGAATTCGTTATCCATTCCCGATAACTATACGTTAGTTAAAGTCAATGTTAATTTCAAATAGAATAATCGTCAAATAGGTGTTATAAAATAAATAATGTTCACCTATCTTGAAGCTATCCGAGAGCCCGCGCTCGAGTCAGTAGCCACTGGCTACTTATTTGGAACCTCATTTGGCTACAGTAAGTAGCCAGAGGTAGCCATAACTACGTAGCCAGCAACGTCGCCATAGCGTCCTAGTATGTTAGCGTCCTCACTCTCCAGATGACTGCTGCCAATGTTATTGCGATTCAGTTACAATGTAAAAAGCCCAAGTTTGTTTTCTCTCTTGAAATATTTTGGTGTAGCTATGTCATTAAGATTCAGTCTCTGAGTATAAAGCTAGTTTGTGTTCTCTTCAAACATTTTGTTATTTACATAGGAGTTAGTTACTTAACTAACTACGGAAGATGAGACTACTGGTGAGATGGCGCTGGCTTGCAGCGTAAGAGTTGATATACTAGGAGAAATTCGACGTTCCCGCTAGTGACTCGGTAGCTCAGCGGTCAGAGCATTGGACCGGATATCCAAAGGTCGCGGGTTCAATTCCCGTCCAAGAACATGATCTGGTGCGAGTCGTATTTTTTCTAGTATATAAAAATAGCATTGTGAATGCTAAAATCCCAAAATTTAAAAAAAAATAACTACGGAACCTTAAATAAATAAATAATAATAAATAACTCTCACACTTTTTATTACAAACATGTGACCCATCGTGGTTAACAATGTGGTAGGTCACTCAATGACTCTGTGGTTGACGAGTAAATATACATGGATTTACGCACTCAAACAACTCGCTATTTAAGTATCGATTCGATTTGAGTTGTTTGATATTTTCTGATAATCTTTAATATTATTTCATTTAGTAGAACTTTTTGCTGTAACAGAAAAAGTTTTCTTGGTATTTATATATATTTTTACTTTAACTGGATTTTTTTATTTTTATATTTATCTTTTGACTTTTGATAAGCATAAAAATAGCTCTCCATTGAATGCATCGATGAGGCCGATGTATTCTGTACCGGTGGATCGAAAACGAAAAAAAAATATATATATATATTTGGGTTCGATGGAACTGACATGTTTAAAAAAAACAAAGTTCCTACAAAAAAAGAAAAAAAAAGACATGCATATAGTTCATAATATTATTATATTAAGAAATGACAAAAACAATGTTTCTCGTTTTTACATACCTACTCTGTCTGTGAAGTTGAAATCGCCAAAAAACCCTGAAATCAAAACAAACACAAACGATTTTTAACATTTAACTAGAATGAGTAGCCGCCAACTAACCAGGTAGGGGGTCGCGTCCCTTTTTAAATCGTCCTAATCCAGAAATCAAACTTTGCACCTAACGGACTCCCGGTGACAAATTATTGCTGAGCCAACTCTAACAAACTGAGCCAACAGCGGTGCCTGTTTGAATCGCCTGTAATCAGTAGCAGAATAGCAAAAGGGTGACTGTGAATTTTAGTTTTTATTTAATAAATTTGTGGGATCCATTAGTTTATCTGTAACCGTAATTCATTTAATTAAATGCGATCAAAACTTTCTCATACGACTTCGATTCATGACCATTTTAGTGTGGTGTTTTATGCGTATAATAAGGAAATAGATATAAACTATATTACTAGTTTTTGATAAAAGTAAAGAAATAATAAACTGTGTAGACATATTTTCAAATTACGTGTTAGTAAATATTCTAAAAGGTTTAGATCTCTATATGACAAAATATAGAGATATAAACTTTTCATGAAAGAAAATTACGTTGACTCATAACCATAAACTTGTTTTTTACTTATACAGGGTGGCCCAAAACTTTGCTACACGAAGGAAGTACCTTAAATATTGAAGTTAAGAAATTTTACTGAAAGAAGATTAGATTTTAATTTTAAAAATAATTGAAACTCCATTAAAAGATTTTTTAAATCACCTACCTTAGCCAGGAATCTAACCACCAAATATTAAAAAAAAAACTTTTTATTTTTACGATACCGATCGAAGGGGTTACTCTAGATAGGATTTTATTTGATCATGAGTAACACAACATTTGAAATAAAAGATAAACTATGAAATTTAACATCTATAATTTAAATAATACGTATTGTACAATTTTTAAAGTATCGAATGCGATTTAAAAAAAATCTTTAAATGTAATCCACATTATTTTTAAACAACAAAATGAAGTTTTCTTTTAGTACAATTTCCTATTTTCAATATTTAAAGTATTTTCCTTCCGCGTGGCAAAGTTTTGGGACGTCCTGTACATCTTTTCCTTCCTTACTTTCCTTAAACCCACCAAAATCATGCTTACTCTAATATTTTCTATATTTTGGTTATATATCCAAACCTCGCTACTTGGCTCTTCATCTTCTATTTATAGGGGTCATTTTCCTTCAGCAAAGGTTCTGTGTTTTTTATTATTTTCCAAACAGCCGCTCTAATTCTTCGGTGACGCCAGTCACCAAATCAAATACTCGTGTCGTCGTGAATATGTTGTGTAAAGACGTGAAATTGTTTCCAGAGACGACCCCATGGGAACTGTTGTGATGAAGGAATGCTAGGTGACAACTTGCCGTTCGTCATTTTTTGTTCTTTGAAGTTTGAAACGTTCATATATAACATATTTTGCCAAGTGAACCACTTGACCGTCCGGCGTGGAAAAAAAGGCTTGAAACGTCCGAAATCCGATTTAGTAAGTATTTGATAGTAAAATGGACATAACAAAGTGCCGTCAAAATCTTATTACTGGAATGGTACTACAGATAGAATGGATTATTTAAAAAAAATGCCTACAGAATCAAATGTATAGTTTGAGATACTTACCAGAAACGTTATTAACATAGGGATCACTGGGTATATTTTAAAGTTAATAAAATTAAAAGTAGAATTCAAAACAATTTTTATTTTTACGAGTACGTCATCATCTTTGCAAATTCAGTTATTGAAACAATAACTGAAGTGCTCGTTTACTTTAGTGCTTTATTAGCTTTGATATTTTTTTCATATTAACAAAATAAAACAATTGTAGGGTAAACTATACAATGATCGGCACCCTAAGCAAACTCTTTCCTTAATTTTTTTATTATTATTAACTGTAACATATTTAGAGATAATTTCACTCCTAATAATTTTTTAAATGTATATTTACCACAGTAAAATCTCATTTAGTATGAAAGAAAAAAAAAGCCCGGGCGGGCATCGCACCTGGGACCTCTTGCGAGTTTTAACTTGTGTTGCACTAAGAACTTATAAAGATGAACCAAACTTCTCAATGAGCCTGTGAAGTTCAAGATTGACTTAAGTTGTCGGTGGATCGGGATTAGTATGTTGACCACTGCACCACTCACAGGTCATACTACAAGTTTTTCGCGCGTTCTTTTTTCTTAATACTGTGTTGCCATTATAATCCGGTTGGAAAGCCTTTTGGAAATGAAGTGTGATGCCACATAAAAATATCAGAGTAATACGATTTTGCTATGGCAATTCTTAATAACTGCGTTTAAATGTTAAAGTGCCAATCACTCCCAAGATAAGTAAAGCTTCTGCAAGTATTTAGCAATTGCTTATTACAATCCTACGGAAGCTGTTTTTCGGTAAAGCTTCTTTAAAGTTGCTGTTATGCCTTCAGATACTTTATGAAATTCAGTTGAGAATTTAAATATATCCGATTTATTTCAAAATAATAGTAGGTTGATATTTATTCTGAATTGAATGTTTTATAAGCTGTGCTGACAGGAATCGACAAACTAAAATTGTGTTTTCATGTAATCATTTTATTTTTATTAGACAATAGTATATTTTTTTGATTCATTAATCATTATTTTTAGGGTTATATCGTGTTAACCGGGATTTGCGAATAATATAAAAGGCAATATCATGTAATAATAATTTAATTTCACAAACATAGACACCATGTTTGTTCGTTATAAATAGGTGTTATTTGAACTATACAAATAATGATTAAGTTAATAATACACTGGCTCTGTACTTTAAAATAATCTATTAAAGCTAATCATATTTCATTGGATTTAACAGTAATATAAATAGTTAACAAAGAGTTAAGTAATACTAAAGAAAGTAGGAATAGAATGTACATTTAAATTAGTCAATGCAGTATTCTATGACAAGTCACAAGTATCTCATTGCTAAACAATTATAATCTGTATATGTATACAAATAAAAACCACCTTGATTCAACACTTGACACAAACATCACTTAATAATTTACATAACATAGTCATTCAACATATTCTGGTGGAATGAAGACTAATACTAAAATCTACATTAAATAATATCAATAATAAAGAAATTGAACCTAAAGTGGAGTTTAGTGAAAAATAAATAAGTTAAGACCTTGACTAGGATAATCGGGGAATTTAGAATGTTATTCAGCAGTCAATAAATTAACACGATTTAAATTCGTCACTATCTACATTAAAAGGAACTAATCCGTTTTAGACCAAAATGGCAATGTAATGGCAATGACATCTTTCTTCTACGTTTATTCTATAAACAACAGCCAAAGAGCGAATTTTTCTAAGTGGAATTCGTTACGGACCAGCTTCCAGAGCTGAGGAACATGTCTGAAGTAAAATTACATCAATGGAATTAAAGCACCGTTAATTACAAAAGTCGTTTCCATTATAACAAATATACTCTAAGTAACAGACGGAGAACTGACGATTGTAATCGTTAACGTAAGTACAATGCGGATAATGTTTGGGCGTGAAGATAGCCTCGATTATTTTCTACGCCTAGAAACCCTTCGTTGTTCACAGTCACCTCTAAAGAAATTGTGATTGTACGATGGGTGTGACGCGAAGAAAGTTTCTCATATTTAGCTACCTAATCTAGCACAACCAAGCTGTGGGCATTTCTACGGGAAGCGTTTTTGTCATGGCTTCTCAATCAAATTGTGGCTGAATTATTAGTTAGCTATGGAATGGAAGAAAATAATGGTTTTTAATGGCATAAATACAAAAGCAAAATAAAAAGATAGAGACATAAAATCACGAAAGATAAATGTGCCACATCTTTCTGAATATATTTAATATATTTACTCTTGTGTTGCATTTAAATTTTATGAATATTTTGCAGTAAAAAAATTGCTTCTCTCGTATCAGTATTCAGTCTCAAAACAAATCCATCGATCAATTTAAATACTGTGACATTTACTTTTCTTTTGTTTTCATTAAGTTTAACTTTCTGAATTTCATAACAAAATCCATTGTAAAAGAAAAGTAAATCAATTAAGATAATTTCGCGGTGGTCGTAGAAATGCCCTCATCACTTCAAGCGGTTGTGGGGAGGTTGGTCTCTGACATGGTGTGGAAGACTTGCGCAATGTACTCCAGGTAGTTGAGGGTGTCCCGGTAGATGTAGAGGCCGAGCTCCAGCTTGTTCGAACTGTTGATGTCCGGAATCTCCGAATCGTACACCGGAAATATTTCCAGATTACGTGCCTTCATCAAATCCTGGAAAGAAAGGAAATAGATTATAGTATATAGATAAATTACAATCATGAAACTATTTGAAACAAAAAGCAATTGAAACTAAAGTGGTCTGTTTATCAGTACACAACAAAATTGTCTTTATAGACCGAGACGGTACGGTACAGTTGAGCTATTTGTTTATTTGTGCACCAAGTTTTACTCTGGATTGACAGTGTTACCCAAAACATCCACGAGAATAATAGTGCTTATAATAACTACTTATGTAGTTAATAAAAGTAAATATCGGTCAAACGTGTTAAAAAATAATGAACTCGAATGTACAGGACCAGATTAATTCAAATTAAGACAATTGGCGAATTTGATGGTCTCTTGATTTTAGTCTTTTTCAAAGTTTTGGGCTTCAAAATAGAAAGATGAAAAAATCTTAAAAATTTTGACCGTAGGAAAATTAAACTTACATAAAAGTAGCAGAGCACGCTGCCGACATTGTTGATGGTGGCGCGGACGTTGACGGCGAGGTCCTGGTCGGAGCTGATGCCGTCGTTCTCCAGGCTCTGGCGGAGCTTGTCTAGGCTCGCCATTATCATCTTCAGAGCCCTGTACATCGACGGTAGTACTTCGTCGATTTTGTTCTGTGGACAATTTTTATTATTATTATTATTTATTAAATTTATTTTTGCCATTAATAAATGTGTTCTTTATTTAAAGAAAATATTTCATATAGTTGGTATATTTGTTGAGCTTATAATATCAAATTATCATGGCTAAAAAAATAAGTGAAGGTCTCTGAACGTATTATCTGGATACATTAAAACGTGTGTTGTCAACTTATTTGTTTATCATCTCATTCAAAATCGATCAATGACACACGATCAAAATGTCCAAATTGCAAAATGATTGTGTTCTCACGTAACGGCGGCCGACATCGGCCAACAATGAGTGCCACCGACGAAGTCGATTCCTTGGAACCGGACGAAAAACTCTTACGGATGCACGTTTTTGACGTCAGCGAATTCGCCGGTGGCGATCATTGTTCTCGTTTAGGACACAAAATTTCGGCCGAGCATTCTCACGAAATAATTATTTTAGAAACGTTCGCGTCCCAATTTAATAGTTGCAAAAAGATTGACACTAGATAAGAGAATGATACGATATATTTTCTAAGCAGAATTTTTTAAATCCCTCTGAAATAATGATTGGCTGTCTTGCGATGGACCAAGCTTTTATTTTTGTATTTAGTTGAATGTGGTTTATGAATACCCACCATCAAGTCAGCCACATCTTCGTCAGGAACCCTCTGGAAGAGGACCTTCCTTTGTGGTAGAACCTCCTCACGGAACCACGAAAATTTTCTGAGCCAGTCATCTTTCCATTCCTTCAACAAGTTTTCGAACGTATCGAAACTGTGCAGTTTTGTCTGTAACAAAGGAAAAAGAACTGTAAATAAACATCATTTCTCAATTAATACCTAAACGTTTTGTTTAAAAATAACGGCTTCTACATATGATAAGAAGGAACTGAAGTAATTAATCCAATTAGCATTATTTCTGTTAAGCATAAACAAGTTTAATCGAGAGTTGCAATGATCAAGTCCCCTTGTATGAATCAACGGTCATCATGACAGTAGCCCGTTATAATTCTATGAACTGTATGAAAATAGAAACTAGTTGGTACAATGTGTAGATTGACTTCCATGGAATGGGCGGGAGGAACGGAAGATAGACAAATGCGGTATCCTGCAGGACCGTATATATAAGGCCTGCGGTCCTGGACCCCCACAGTGATAACTGGGATACCAGCCACTTACTTGATTGTATTGTGAAAGTTTAACTGGGAAAATAATTAATTAGCTACTTATATGTAAGTACTTTTTGATTAAAGTTAATAATTTATTAATAAATAACTCTCGTTATAGAATTTTGTTTTTAAGGTATATTATTATGTCTATGCCTGAATAGGTATTTTGTTTTTTTTTATTGAGAGAGAAAGAGATTTCAAAATTATTACCTACTGAAAATATTATTTATAATTATTTTAATGACTTTCAGGCTTGTGTACTAACTTGTCATTGAAATAAATTATTAATATTTACTCTGTACATTACACCCTATAGAAATAGAAACACGCAGATCTTCCTGGAAAAGACAATCGGTAGCGAGCGCTTAGATTATAGATAAATGACCAACGTCACATGAACTATAAATTGTTATTAAACGCTGGCTGTGATAGAGCAGGATAATTTGGTTTATGCTACGAGCGCAGTTAAACTCTCAATTAGATAATCACAGGTATTGTGATGAGCACCTTGTAATTCTGTACAATAAAAGCGACCCGATAGTTTTATTGAAAAAGTATTTACTTAGTAAGTTATTAATTACTTAGAAACATAGGAATACCATAATTTTTTATCCGTTTGCTAAGTTAATTCAAATTGTTTGAAAGTTGAGTATCTGCATATTTTGTGATCAGAACCCAATACTTAACGCCTGCATTCGCAATTTATTTAACGGGACACCCAAGGTCATAGGAAAGATGAAGCCGAGACACTATGTGGTGGATGGATATGTCACGTAACACACAAGACAACCGTTTAAACATTAAAATTTGACACTTCCACCACAGGACGTCATGATCAAAGAAAAATAAACTCTATCAAAAGACTTCAAAGTTCAAATGCATTTAAACCCGCATCTAAACAGTGGCAGATGCAACATTTAGACAGCAAACTTACGTAGCCCCATAGTAAATTATTGGACAACAATATGCGACTAATTAAAACAGGCATTACTGCGTTAAATCCAGCAAAGTTTGTATTGTGTAACTTATCAGTATCGATCGGGTAATTTAGAGACACCGATAGGTTTCAAGAATATGATAAATTATTTGGGTTCGCATTGTGACACCCTCCAATACATTTAATAACTCGCGTGCAATATGCGATAAATTGTAGATAATTCTTTCTAATGTTTATGTCACCAATTATTGCAGGATGCGGTTCTCTGAATCAAATGCGAATTGAATTGTTTATAATTTCATAATAATATGTTGCACTGAATGTAGAAGTGTAGAGTCATCTGGGTATGCGAATGATTCATAAAAGTAAAAGTATGTAAGAATGCTCTGGTCAGCAAGATCGCTGGTCACGGAATGTGCTGTGTACTGCTAGTCAAATTCGCAGGTGTGCGTCCGGTCAGCATCGCGTCACGTCACGCCACATCCTAAATGTTACCTACTAGTTTAGTGCTCTAATCGCTTCTATTACATGTATGATTTCCTGGTGTCTAAGTTTACATGAAGAGATCTTTATGGGCATGTTCATTGAGGGATCATTGTTCTCGAAGCTACATTTATACAAACGCGTATTTTTATTTTAAGAATACAGCTCTATGAAGTTATTGTTAGTAATCAAAAGTAGCTAGTTATGGAAGGGAGTCAGTTTGTTATATAATTTATACTGTTATAATGTTTTTTCAGTAATAGAAAATGTCTTCTGAACTTTACAGGATGAGAGAAAAAAAGTTTTAGTTATTTCCTTATTCAAATTTAAAATAAATACTACAAAACAAAGACAGTCGAATTTGTAAACTCAAGTAGGTTGAGGATTTAGTTATGTGAATGATATGGCAGTGAAGTTTTTAAAACATCCGGTGCCCAGCTCGCATCCGAAGCTTATCAAACAAATATACATACACACACACACGCGCACGAACATATGTTACATTATCTACGGCACACGTACGCACCAAGCCGCGCAGACTGCCTGTCGCCAGTACGGTGATATTGTACTATTTACAAACATATTAGTATGTATAGAGTAATCCAATGTTTATAGCGTCACTGCCAAGATAAAGTTGCAGATGAATGTGCTAGCGTTGGCGCGATCACGCTACCCTATCGGATTACCTCGCGAATGTAAAGCTCGTGTAAAATATATTTTTAACAAAATCTTTTTTTTAATCAGATTAGAACACACGGGCTTAAGATGCGGTAACATGTCACCGTTTAAAAATTATGAGTGTTGTGAGATATTCACACGGTTGCCGGCGAGTCACACATACCGGTAGAGTTCGTTGAATTTATTATTGCGTTCTTAGTAACGCGGTCAGTTATTATAATATGGAATGGGTTGACGACACTTGCCATGGTCTGGCTGGTCGAAAATGTTTTTATAAGTCTTTTATATGAAGCTTAATCTTTGCCTCTCGCGCAAAGGATGCGCTGTAAGTTTTAAGTTTAAGAACAAATATTGAAGCAAGTAACACAATATTAGCCGCTACAGATTCCAACTAAAACAAAGATCCATTACTCGGCCTTGGTTATCACTAACAATGACGGTTCATCGACTCAGGGTTCGATCTAAATCGCAATAGGTATAAAATATTAGTGACGAATGACCGACATTAAGGGAAGAGACAGAAAAAAATCGTCGGGCAGGTGTGTCGCGCAATACTAATGCGCAATCAGTATTCGATGAGTATACGCACCGTCCTGTACCGTGGCTCGTTCCGGCTACTGTGAGTCGATAATGTCGTTTTACGAGGCGGTGGTGGCTGACAGGACGTCGCCGTCGTTACGACTGTCGACTATTACAATGCCACCTCATACGCGAACACCATCTTCGACAATGCCCCTTTGGGTATAAAACTATCGATTGTTCCGCATCCACTGACTCTTCGGCTCACAATAAATTGATCACGTTTGTCAACTGAGCCCGAAACACATAGGTTACACGTTCAGAAATAACGTGACGAGCTAGTTCATTGGTAGAGGGTCATCCATAAAAAATTCGAGACGCGACATGGACATCGCATTATTGCTCGTTGATCGGTCCACCTTACTTCCGATTCGGAAATATAATATTCCTAGGATTGGAATGATAGATACGTCATATGAATTGCTGTATTAACATGCCATGCGTTCGATTCTAACAATTCGTGAATGTTTTACGAATTCCTAAATATGGGTCACGTCCTATATTTAAGGAGATACTTTTTTATTTTCTTAAAATTTACAAGAGATTAGAAAAAACGCAGTTTAATGTCAATGAGACAACGTAAGAGAAATCATAAGGAAGAGGTGTGTAAACGGAAATGACGTTAATCGTATCCGTTAAATGAAATCATTTATCGAGCCGAAACTAACTGGGTGGAGGTTCTGTTTCGCGTGACCATAAGTACTTGATCGGCCGCGCCCGGTTGTTGAGGTCTTTTGTAAAATACACACGATGTCTGTGGCAAATGCATCGCGAAATTATAATTAAAAGGGAGGAAGCGTCGGCCGGACGCGGGCAGGAGCGCGGCGCCCGCGCCGATGCGATCTGCGCGCGCGCCGAGAGAACGCCGGTAAGAAAGCGCTCGAGAATCCTTAATGGGTCAAGTTTTCGGGAAACGGTTTTGGGTGCGAAATGTCAGTGCTGATTTGTTTCTTGATAATGCCACATTTGCATTCGCTTGTGAATTTGATTTTAAATATTGATTTAGATTCATGAAAGTTGAGAATGGAAATGTTACCTTTTTATCTTTGGAACTAGGCTATTGTAACATAATACGTAAATGTTTGACGTATTCTTCAACTAAATTAACGTTTGCACTCTAATAACGTCTAAATTAATCATTTTAAATTAATACAACAATTACTGCAAAATACCTATATTCAAAAATTCAATGATCACCGCAACCTAGTGCGCTTGCGCAATTTTAGCGGCCGTATTAGTATTGGTACTATCCTTCCACAGGTCCGTCCGTTTATTTAGCGACACGCGGCGGGCATATTGATACCTGCACTGCGCTAGCCGTCGATCAACGAAAGCGAAAAATCGTAAAAAAATATAAAGTACACTTACGAATTGATCTTTGTAGTTCGCCGCCTGCTCGTACACATCTTTAGCTTGCTGCGCGACGCGTTTAGCATCCTTTTGCGTGTACGGCTTAGACTAGAAAAAAAAGAAGTCAATTATTAGTTACTTTAATTTTCAAGAAAAGTAAGGAAGGAATGAATGTTTGAGAGACGGCTAGAAGCGGCACTATTTTTATCTGGCAAATAATATTTGGAGCATTTAAAGCTAAAAGACACTGAAAACATGCATTATTCTCTGCATTTTGTCGACAGAATACTTAAATATTAAGTAATAAGGAAAAAAGTGCCCTTTCGCGAAATTCTGCAAATTTACGATTGTATTTTTCATTGTTGTCAAAATGTGGGGTTCACTTACGTCAGTGGCGTTGTAACTACACGGATTACTCCATAAATAATTTTCGGTTTCGGCGGCGTCTCGTTTCTGCCGGTCCATTGTACGACTACTGTGTGGTGCCGCCGAGGAGCGCGGAGACAGCCCTCCGACGAGTAGCAGCAGACAAACGGCCGCACAGACGTTGACGTATCCTGCGAATTAATAAAACTTTAAGTAAACAGAAACTTAACTATACATTTTTATTAAGACTGTTACGAACTGGCCATCAGGCCGGGTTTGTAAATATTATTGTTTATAGTTTGTGTTTTGATCTTTGCTCTTTTTCGACCTGTCATCTGTCTTCTCTTCGGTTTTCTTTTTCGCTGTTTGGTTTGTATATTTTATTATTATTAATATAATTTCTTTACTCCCTTACTTTGAGTCTTTCTCCATTTCCCCCTCTTTAACAAAGACTATATTGCAAAAACAAAAAAAAATCCGAAATGTCAATGTCTCCTGTCTTCCGGAGTCTTGTTTGTATACATATTTATGAAAGAAAGATTGATTGCGGGATCTAAGGATCATTACTATTCACAAGCATAAACGGCAAGTTTATTATGTTTCACATGACTCCCTGCATTCGAATGCGATAAAAGCAAATAAATCTATTAACCTTTCTGTGGTATTATTAATAGTATTTGCTTAAAAAAGTAAAGTTATGAATGAACCTGTCGTTGCGTCTTTTCGTTACAACTGACGAAAGCTTTCCGTATGCGTCGCGTGCGATGCTATCGATTATGGTAATCGATGAACATCCGATGAATAAATATTATTAAATACATCGCGGGCCAGAGGTGGACAGCCTTGCTAATTGTCCGGCAGGTCAGTTTGAATGACTAATTCTTGCTTTAACGGTTGACGAGCGGACATTCTTCCGATCTACGAGTAGTGTCGACTTTCGATCGACAAGTTAGTGTTTCAGTTTACACTTTCAATTGATCTACGGCTTGATATTGAGAAATGAAACAGGCAAATAGTCAAATTGTATTGATTATCTAGTTTTTAAACTTCTAACATTGATTACATAACATAATGGTAGTCATAATAGAGTTTAATGGCACGTTTTTTCAAACTTACTCATTTGACTTGTAAAATTTTTTCAGTGTTTGAGTCAATGTGTGAATCACACTGTTGTGTCTACATTGGTGGTGACTAATCAAAGAAGTAATATTTTGCGCTATTTGTTAAAGATGAGTATTTATAAACATCTGGTTTACTATAAGGTACAATTTTTTATTTATGTATTGATTATAAGTATAACTACTTCAAATAATACAGAATACTTAAAATTTTCGAAGTTATTTAAAATTATTTTTGAAATGGTTCATTTAAGCCCCTTTAAATTAATTATTGACCACTCGAGACGTGGTTTTTCGTTCTGCACCACTGATTATTCTATTTAACAATTCTAAAATTATATTTTTTACGTTTCATAGCGTTTTGACAGACATCACGAACGCCTGTGGGAACTGTAAAACTCAAAGTCAAATTCATCAATACACTCACACGATTAGCTCAAATGTATGCGTGTGTTTTTACGGCACTCGTTAGCCAGTTTTGCGGCGATTTCGTCTCGCCCCGGGCTGCCGGTCAAATAAAACGAAATTATACTTATAGGGCGCTTCACCGCTTATTATTTAACTAGAGCCTGCACCGAAGATTACCACACGCCCCTCTATTTAGCCAGAAAGAGACAGAATATCACCCCTTTCGAAGACCTAAAACACATCCATCATCTGCATTAACAAACGCCGTCAATACAAGACGCCGGCTAACTAGGAGTGATTTAGTTATAGACTTTATATTGCTGCATAATTTACGTGATAATAATGTTGTTACTGACGAGGTACACGGCCACTTCACCGGCACTTGTTTTAAAAGTCTTATACCGAGATATACAAAGTTCAAGTTCGAATAAAAATTCCAATTTATTAGTTGGCTCGTGGTACAAAAGGCGACCGCAAAGCTGGACTGAGGCAATAACGATCATGTCAAAAAGAAGGTCCGACACCGGCACACACGCGTTAAACACACGATCATAACATTTTATTAGTGAGCCGGTCAAAAGCAACCGCGAGACCGCCGTCAAAAGTTCAACCAAAAAAATAACAGGTCAGATCATAAAAGGCATAGAGACACTCAGAGACAAAATATTTTCTTGAGAACCTCTCAAAACTTTAAGTCTGTAAGGAAACAGCGTTATCAAGATCAAACTCACTAATTTACAAGCCGTATGTAGGAACAACAATCACGACCTATTAGAAGAAAAACTCCAGTCAGAGCTTAAAAATCGAAATTTTTTCGTCGTCTTATTATCGTTTAAATTCAATAATGGGCTGGTCTGGTATCATCAATTAGAAGCGACATTTTAAGAGCTAATTGTATCTTTAGCAACAATGGAGATACTCGATTGAATTCCTTATCCCATTGAAGAACTGACCGAGCGACCATAAAAACCGTAGATACCTACACGTAGGTAATACACAGGTTATAAGGGGGCATAAAAAAGTAGGGACCGCGTCGGAGGTCGGCCCGACTACCCGAGAAACAAAGAGTTCGTTTATTTTTTAACAGCTCGCCCGTTCACAAAAGGAGGCATCGCGGCACGAAAAACAACCCAAACGAGACCATCTTGTTAACCTTTTTAAAAAGAAATCGCGCTCTCGCTAACTAGAATTTCGTTTCGAAAACCGAGAAAAGTTTGCGTCCGCTCGGAGGCGTTCGACACAGGGCGCCAGTGCAATCATTATGTAAATTTTGATTATAAACGCGTCAAATTTGGATGCAATCATTATTTTTGCGATAACGACCGCTCGGTAAATGACGCCACAAATAATGTCGACGAGAGTCAGTATGCGTTTCGTTTGTGGTAGTCGCCGTGTTTACTCGTACCGTACTCGATAGGGTGGCTCATTAACGGTAACTAATATCCGAGTGACATCGCATAGAAAAGCGTCTCGGTTACCCATAATAGAGGTTTAATTTGTCTGTTCATCATTTTGTTAGAGGCGGCTAACAACCGATGCGCTCGTAAAATTTGACTGCGCATAATAAGAGCGATTATGATATGGCGACGTGCATTGCGAGGTGTCTGCGACGCGCGGTGATACATTTTTCATTAGCTAAAAATCGCTCTAAATGGTAATAGCGTGATCGAACCGGCTCGAAAACGTATTTTTCTTAAATTAAATTTAATAAGGATCAAGTTAAGTTACCGCAATTGCTTATTGAATGGAATGGAATTTTGCGACATTTAGAGCAGAGTAATTTAGGTTCTTATACAAATTGCGTGATTTTTGGGGTCTCTTCTGGCGAAGATTGTAAAATAATCTCCGATCGACGTATCTGACTAAAAGGGTGACAGCTAAACACTGCAATTATGAGTGGCCGTCTCACTGAAATAACTGTTTATAATTACGCGGCCGCCTTACTGTGCGTAAGTGAACATCGCTTTATGTGAAAATGTTGCTAATGAGCGAGTGGATCGCAGCCCTAATGACGCGGACATAGTTCATGAAATCGAGCCAACTACATGTACTTTGATATAACGACAGCTTTCTCAAGATATTTTTTTTAATCATTTTAAAACAACCCCTTAGTTTTTATATTTTGTACTCTAATCCCACATTTATGTAAACGTTAAAAGTCAGTTATTTGAATAGTCAAACATGTAAAAATAGTCAATTATTCAATAGTTTTACTTCCGTTCAAATACTGGAAAAAACTGTAAACTCTATTAAAAAAGTTTTGAGGTTTACGTGAAAACCGTCTCTTTGAATTTAATCGTTATTTAATTGATATTCTCAGTGTGGTAAAACTATTATGTTGACGATATATTTTGTCCCCGGAATACTATGAATTATCTAGTTGATTGTCATTGAAATAGGTACCTACTACTATATAACATGTAGTCCAAGGTATTTATTTAATAAAAGGATAATGAGGTAAATAAAATACATTTAACTCAGTATATAATACTTGAGTCCATTTTACTGGGGAGCGCTTAAATAATTTCCCGGTCCTTATAGAGAGCTGCCGGCGATAGGTTTAATTACGAAATGGACCCTGCGCAGACGCATGTAACTGTACGACTGCTAAAGGATAGAAACATTTAGTCAGATATGTCATTCCGGTAAGAGTACGTTACTTTAATTACAGTTTAAGACTAGTTAGCTGCCCTTATGTTCGTGTTTAAGATTGTAAAGACGCAACAAAGTAGGGTTTTTGCACGTAGTGGATTGTAAGCTCTATTACAGTTTGACGCATGTATGCCGGATACATAGTTCATAAATTAAGACCAAGGGGCCCACCACGTAACTATGCATATATGGATTTCTAGCTAACGCGAAGCGTCTCCGTTTCAGTTTGGCCAAAAATGTTTCGTATGTCTGTCTGTCCGGTTGTTCTTTTCTACAAGGTCGCATTTCTCAACCGAATCTCGTGAAATTTTGTGAGCAGATTTGATAATTATAAAGAATATTTTGTCGGTTCAGTTTTTCGTTTAAAAAAAAAACATACAGCTATTTCGAAAAATGTTCAAAGATTTCACAAACACGAGGTCCACAGCTCACAGAGCCACGAGTTTTATGTTTGTTTGAAATCCATATATATCCATGTTGTTACGCGGTAGACCCGCTAATAAGACATTTCTTTCGCGGGACTCTACCTTGTTATGTCGACGCATTCTCTACTCGGCAAAATGTAAATAGATTTATAGAGTAAGCAAAATGAGATGTCTACCTTGAGATAAGAATAATCATTATGAATTCTTTGGAACTGTATCACACTGTACAAAACCTAGATATCTCGACATTATTATTTATTTATTTATTTACTTTTGATAAAGGTATAAAACAATTTTTGCATAAGTTTGCGAACTTTTTTAAACATTATTTTTGTTTAGATATCATGTAATATATTTTTTTACATTATTAAAGTACCTGTAAATTTATTATTATTTTAAATAGAAATTATGAATCTATACAATTTTCATAATTTATATACTTGCGATATACGTCAAAATATGTAAAACGTTGGTAAGGAAATAATTTAAATCCAATAATCAATACTTAATTTCATAATGGTGTAATTATCTAAATCCTATTTAAATAGTCTCCTTAAAATAAATTAAATCAGCTAAAATATTTTTATATTTATACTTTTGAGTAAACAACTTAAAAATATTACTTTTTCATTTTCTATTTCCAATATTCATGATATTTTTTATTTAAATTAATAAGATTTTTGTCACCCTATTAAAATTAATAGTCATTGACACGCGTTACGTAATTTTCAATAATAACTTGTGCGTAATCTTTCTTTAACGACTATCGTATACTAAAGCACTAAGAATTTCTTAATACAATATTTGTGTTGTGTCACCATGTGAAACGACAGATGATACATAAGTTTCTCTCGTAAAATATTAATTATTAACCGTTTAATAGATTTTCAATATAGTTATTGAATTTCTAATGGCCAACATTCTATACGTTTCAACGCTACGCTTACTTTTAAAGCTTAAATATGAGCAAGAGACGATTAAACTGTATGGAATTGACAAGCTTACGGCAGGTAATTTTAAAGTTCACTGCTTATTTTAAAGCTTTAAAGCGTAGTGTTTAAACGCATAAAATGATGGACATTTGAGTAGAGGGACCGGTCTAGTTAAGTAGACCTTAAAAATTATGACCATTCAGTTTGCTTTATTATTATTTTTTTTATAAGTTTAAATTTTAAAATTGATTAATAATAATTAAAATATACAGGCTGTTCCGTAATAGCCTTATAAAGTCGAATGTGGTAGATAGTGTGCCATACATACAACCCCGGAAAATTATTATAAACCCTGGAAACCGCAACATGGATGAGATTTTTTTATTTGTATGGAAAAATGCAAAATGACAACCATAGTCGCAAATAGACTCTTGTTTTCGATAATCGATCCCATTAATGGGCAAAAGCAAAACACAATTTTGGTTTAGGGTTACCAATATGCAGTTTATCATAAAAAGCAAAAAAAAGAAAAAATGGTGGTTTCCAGGGTTTATAATAATTTTCCGGGATTGTTCCTTATCTACCTTATTAGGCTATTACCAAATAAAAATAAGTTATTACTAGTTGAAAATAATTCATTAATTACCTTTCTAATTAGAATACGATATGTCTGCGATTTTTCTTATATTATGCTAAATGTATGTAAAATACGTACCTACATGTTTAATGCAAACTTAAAAAGATTTTATATTTTTTTAATTTTTAATTATAAGGTGACTTAACTTTTGTTTATGTGATTTATTGTTTATTGTGAAAAAGAGTAAAAAATATTGCTTACTACTTCTAGCTGAGCTTGATTTGTATGGTCGGCATTTTCCCACTATTCCACTTTCACAGTCACTATATTGGCTAACTAATCTAGTCCTACTGCATTGTTCACATCCGGAGGGCCTGTGTACAATCTCCGGACAGCAGGTGACCGGACACGAATCAGGTCCCGGACAACAACTCGTCACTTCCATCTTGATTCTGACTATCACAGTTCCAGGCTGTCTTAGTAACGCGCACGCTGGTAGGTTATCCATAACAACTGACGATCTCGATCACAGATACGGCATCCCCCAAAATCGGGTGTCGCACGCTTCGTGTCGGGTGAGAGACTAAATGAATTGGTGTGACGCGGCGTAAGATAAAGGCAGGTGTAGACGACCACGTGCATGGATCCGGCAGTGGGAGGCCGGGTAGCGAATAGCGGCTGGGGGTCTCCCCTCGCGGCGAGCGTTGGCCAATGGTGTGCCAGGGCGGCGTTCGTACCTGCCCAATTGAAATTATGTACCGCGGGCCCGGCACATAAGGGTAGGAATTTCACGCTTTCTGTAATTTTCCTCGGTGGTTTGTTTGTACTTAACTTATTTAAAGTCTTCGCGCCTTGCGAGAGCGGAAAGCTCGAGAAACACTGCTAGCGTATTAGTTACAATGTCATAAAAAATAATCAGTTAATTATGCGAAATAATTAATTTTGTTGAAACTATTTAGTATCAATTAAAGTTTTATTTAAAACTTGTACAGAAAAACTAATCTTTTTTGTTTTACATTTACAAAAAAAAATCCCTTCAGCACTTACATTTGTTAATTATCTATGTTTAATAGTAACAATTATTTTAAATAGCAGAAACTAAATTGTTTTTATTTCGAAAAATATAGGTACTTACGTAATGTTCATATATTTAGTATTTTTAAACTATTTATTTATTTAGAGTTCTAGTCAATTTTAGATACTGCTAATAAGAGTTATCAAACGCCATATTACGTATTTTAAAAAATGTTAAAATATAAACGTATTTAAAAACTATCTTATGTGTCATTAAAATTCAATATTTTGTAAAATAACGTGAAAGCTGTCACTTCAGTCAGCTGTTATGTAGTCGGCCATGTTATTCACTAAAATAGGGATAAAACAGCAGCACCCTACTATAACTTTATCAAAGGTTATTAATATAATAATTATTTTCATGAAATTTCTTATACATAAATATACACCCTTACTAATAAAGATTGTATATCAAATGCATAGTTACCTACACAGTGTTTTGTCCCTTTCTTTTTAATGTCAAACTTAAATAGTTTGACAGAGAGTAACCGTTGTGTAACTATATACATCTGCTATACAATCTTTATTAGTAAGGGGGTTAGTATATATATAATAGCTTACAGGTCTTCCACATCTTTTTATGAATAAGACCGTTTTTGAATTCAACAATGTGTTTTTTTTTGTTAATTAGGTATTACATTTTTTATAAGACTATGATCTGACCTCTTCATTCGTACCTATTTACTAAACAGTTCGGCAGTTGATGCATTCTAAATATTATTGCCACAAGTTTTTTTAATTAGGTAACTTTGTTTTTTTTTAATTCAACATTTTATTGAATGTATTCAAAATTAGCCTTATGGGTAAAATAAGCATATAAAAACAATATATTGTGAAATATATATAGAGATATTAAAAAAATAGTTAACTAAAGCTTTTGGCACTAATTCCAAACTAATCACAAAGAGGAAAATTTAATAAAGTTTTTTTAACTTTCTTATAATCTAGTACCTACCTACCTGTCTTGAAATACGGAAATATTTTATTAAAATTTTAATACTTAGATTTGCATTTATAAAACTAGCGGCTCTGTGAGCTGTAGACCTCGCGTTTGTGACATTTATGAACATTTTTCAAAATGGCTGAAAACTATTTATTTGAAAAATTTCGAAAAATTGAATGATCCTGCTCACAAAATTTCACTAGAATCGGTTGAGAAATGCAACTTCAGAGGAGAACAGACGGACAGCCGGACAGAGATACGAAAGCATTTTTGCCCAAGCTGGAAAGGAGACGCTTCAAAAAAAACTACGTAACGTCAGTTTTGTACATCGAGATTAATGCAGAAATTGCAAAATGGCGGTACACACAGTGTTTAGTTAATTTATTAAGAAACCTTCACTGACAGGCAATCTTTACCCGAGTTACATCCTGTTTTGTCTCTAGGTTCTCGCTATAGTATTTCCTAAGAAACCTACCTGACAATCTTTCCCGCATATCCAATTCATGCCCTAGTTACATCCTGTTCTGGCTTTAGGTAATAAAAGATAAGGGATCCATGTCGTAATCGTAAAAATCCCAATAATAACGTCATTACCGCTGGACCGTCATCGCAGCAATCAGCCGGACGCGTAGATAATGAACTAATGACGTTTGTGTTTCATACACAAATGTTATCTTGCCGGATTAGGTAACGTTTTATCCTGGGCCTTATTTAATAACGTGACAATTGTCATGACAATTAGGTTTACATTGCGGTGTAGCTTTGAGTAGTTTGTTCTAAATTGGTTGACGCAATGGATATAAATTGTCATGACAAGTGACAAATTGTCACGTTTATTAAATAGGGCCTTGGTCATTACGAATATCGTCAAAAAGTGTTACGATTGATTTTATGCTTAACAAATCCAGAATTCGAACGATTTAATTTTTTTTGTTTTTTATTGCAGGGGTATCGTCCGTATTTTGAAAGAAAAACCCAAACCACAGAATAAATAATAGCAAACTAAAACGTAGTACCCACGCTATATTTTTGTACATTTTAGAACTAAAGTCAGAAAATATTGCTTCTTTTTAATTTTTTAATGTAATTATAATATAATTATTGTTATCGCTTACAAAATTATGCTTAAGTGGTAGTCAAACTATATTTAATATATGGTGCACGTCAGAAATTATTATCTGTCCAAAAATGTTTCGATTTAGCAAAACCGTTTTCTAAAGTCTACATGAAATTTACTTAGAATAAAATTCCATTAAAAAACTTCCCACACATAAATGCAGTATCCATTGAACTTTAATTATGCAAAGTCTAACGAGGTGACTCACATATGGGACTACAAAACCCGTTGTCTATGGAAAATTGTTTTCTCATGGTGATTCGCGTTTCAGAAGAAATATTTGTGACTGGTCTATGGACGTATCTTGGACTGATGTCACCTGATGTGATGTGTATGCAGTTCCAGGGCAAAGTTCAAAGTTTATGGATACTTAATGAAGTTTCCAGAATTAATTAATACTTATATAAGACCTGAAAAACCCCATAGTTTGTATGAATTTCAGTCATATTTGATGATAAACTATATCGGGATTCCGATATTTCGGCGCAGTTGCATGCGCCAATATCGGAGTCTCAGAAATAAACAGGTACATGGTGTAAATCCATATAGTTTATTCTAATAACGTCAATAACCATGGAAATTTAAAACATTATATATTTAGTGATAATTCAAATGTTATTTACTTGTCTTTTTCAACAATAATCTATTAATTTAAAAAAACCTAATAAAAATAAATTAATGTCTTTACCTGTTTATGACTGTGAATGGCTGTTTTATGCCATAATAAAATAAATAATAATAATAAAAAATATTTACTATTTAGTAATTTAAATTAACCGACATTTGTATGTCAGTATTAAGACATAACCTTTAAATTTAAAAGATCTTTCAAACTATTTCTATGTAATGTCAACTGGACCAGTTTCTTTTATTCTAATCAAATTCTTTAGGTATAGTAACAGAAGTCTGGGTAATTAATTGTATTCCAATATATATTTTGTACATCAATAGTATATTGCTCTTTATTACATCATCAAATGAGCTAATAAAGATCACATACTCCATCTTCGATTTTCACCAATGTGTATTTCGGTTTGAGTCACTATACACGTAACTTCTTACAGTTAGTCATGAAAACTGTAGACTCAGTTGCGTCACCAATGAAAATTTTGCAAAAAAAAAAAATTTGCTATTATCCATATCGTTGATAAAGTATTGGTCATAATCATAAATCAAAACACACGAACGGTAATATGAACACTTATTTTTGTCAAAATTCCTCGTACAGTATTTTAAATTGTCTATCACTCTTTTCGCTGAGATATTTTTATATGTTTCCTTGTCAACATTTTAGTGCAAATTAGTGTACTTGTTTACCTATTTTTATTGTATCCATAGACACTATTTCCCAAATTATTTTTCATTGTTTCAAAGTTACATTAAATTGTTACAGTTCAGTTTAGTTTACACAGCGCTTTACTTAATTGCTTGCTAATTGCACACCTGATTATAAAATAAATATAAAGCAAATTTATATGCTTAAATATACGATATTAACTAATTCAAGTAACAAATGGTTTAATTGAAATCATCAATGAAAGCATACTGTTACGGTTATAACGGCCCAAACTTTTTTTTTGGGTTTTTCAACGTTAAGGAATGTGTACAAAAGTCAAAGCAAATTCTGACTAACTTCCATAAGTTAGTCCATGGGTCTATGACGTATTATTTGCCCTAACGAAGACTCGAAGGCGTGTACTGACGTTAACGGTAAGCAAACTAGCTGTGTTTGTAGCGAATGATGGCATACTCGACAAATAACGGATTATGGGAACCATATGCTACGATTATGATACATGCAAAAGGATTTCATTCATTCGTTTTCAAGAATTTCGCTGAACATATTTACATGTAAAACAGAGAAAGAGAAGTAAAATTTTATTGTAACAATAATAAATGTGTCAGTACGAATAATCAGTAGATTTTTTTGTCGGACTATTATATTAATATTCTTAGATAAATGCTTTCATTCAAATAAAAAAAAAACGTTTTTGGTAAAAACCTGCCTCTGGAACTTAGGTCTTTGAAAACGAAGCATTTTAATGTTAACATGTTTTTTAGCACTAGCAAGTATTTTGCAATGCACTAAATTAATGTAACCAGTCAACATGATTATCGTATAAAGTTAATTTAAATTGTATATTTTTAACCATACTATTATCACAATAATAAGCGATACTAAAATACGCTCGAATTTATAGAAAACCTTTATGTCTTGAAAATAAAAATACCCAGAACGACCACCTTGCTTGCTACTTAAATAAGTAAACACAAACAAGTTATGATGTGTGCGAATTAATAACTTGTTTACATAATTTGGTTGCGATAGACTGCGCGTCGCGCCGAGCTTATCTTGCGGTAGGGTCGCCATTATTCTGGCTTGTAGTGAGACTGAAATTTGATATCATAATTTATGAATGGAGTGATAGAAGTTACTCTTTTTACGTTCATTAAATAAGAGTCTGCGTTATAAGCAGCCAGTTTGAACTTTATTTTGCGTTGGATATTTTACAGCGATATAGAAGGTGTTACAAAAATACCCCTAATGCCGAATATGGTATATAGGGACCATCAAACTTATCAACTTTTACTATGGGACCAACTCTGAAATCGCGAAAAAAATCAGCTGTTTTATACAAAAATTAAAATCTATGAAACAGCAGATTTTTTTTCGCGATTTCAGAGTTGGCCTTATAGTTAAAGTTGTTAAGTTTGATGGTCCCTATATACCATATTCGGCATTAGGGGTATTTTTGTAACATGTTGTATAATAAAAAATGCACAATGTATGTAATGTAATACGTAATGTCACATTTATTTAAAAAAAAAATTGTTGATGTAATATCTTTACCACATCTAATTTATTATCTTTCTTGCAATAAACAAAATCATTGTTTGTATAAAAAGACTGAATTGATATTTTTATGGTCACTACCAGAAAATTTAAGTAACAAATGAGTGGCTGTTTTAACTATTTATTCAGTAGCTCAATTGCATTAAAGCAATAAATACATTTGATTTAAACTAAACTTTCATATCAAAAGAAGTGACACTCCGAGATGCGTAATAGCTGAAACACACGGGTTATCAGCGGAAACAAGTAGCTGATGCGGTCGCAGGTGTGTCCAGCGTTCACAGAACTGAAACCTGACGTAGGCACACATCCGGTCGCAGCCTGGATATCCAACATGTAATCGAGTGGCGTGATTTTACAACTATTTGCAACAGATGCGCTTTGATAAACTGTTACGCTTAGTGATTACGTGGGTGTTTACATGTTTTCAATAAAATGAGGGCGGATTTTTTCGACGTCATCTATGGTCCATGATTCATGAATCTAATACCTAGTTTGTTTATCACATTTGCATATTGAAGATATTGTTTCATTATGTTGAGGAGGAGCTTGGTGGTTTAGCGCCTGGTCCTGCGATTGCGGAAGTTAAGCAACTTTCGCAAGGGTCGGTCCTGGATGGATGACCAAAAATGTATTATCTCGAGCTCCTCCGTGGTTCGGAAGACACGTTAAGCCGTTGGTCCCGGGTGCGTTTGCAGTCGTTAACATCCACCAATCCGCATCGGGCCCGCGTGGTGGGTTATGGCCCATTTTCCTTATCCACCCATAAGGAAGGTCCCCAGCAGAATTAAAAATGGCTGATGGTCAATGTGCGTAACTATGTAAGATTTTGCCATTAAGATGTTAGGTTGAAATTATAATTAAATATTCGTTACAATCCGTATAAGTGTTTTATTTTCATGGATAGTCTGCGCGGAAATCTAAGAATCGTTTGTGTTGAAGTTATTGAAAATAGTTTTATAAATTCTAATCTTAGTGTTGTTGAGGAAAAAAATATTTTTTGCACATTACTAATGGTATACGAATAAAAACGTAAGGAGTCTTAAACGTAAGTTAGTACATATTTTTTAAACCGTAAACAATGGTACCTACGTCATAAACTGCAGCTAAGTCATCAAGTTAAATAATTAGAGGTATTATTATCGACACCTAAATACATAATGTTTGTCATAATCGCGAAAGTAGAAACATCTGATGTATTAATCATAGTCTTGATGGTGAAGCATCAGGTGATAATAGCGAACTGGTTTCGTCATTTTTACGCTGAAAACATATGTGAAAATCCCACCGTTAAATGTCTAGTCAATGGAAACAATAACATACTTAAGCAAGTTATCACTTTAACGTACTGTGTCAACCAGACACGTAATAAAAAAACCGGCCAAGTGCGAGTCGGACTCGCGCACGAAGGGTTCCGTACCATTGTCTATAAAAACAGCAAAAATAATCATATCTGTTCTATGGTGCGGTTCCTTTAAATATTTGTTTCATTTTAATTTAATTATTTATTTTTATAGTGAATATACAAGGTGTTACAAAAATACCCCTAATGCCGAATATGGTATATAGGGACCATCAAACTGAACAACTTTTACTTTGGGACCAACTCCGAAATCGCGAAAAAATAAATCAGCTGTGTCATACATTTTGATATTTTCGATTTTAATATTTGTGTGAAACAGCTGATTTTTTTTCGCGATTTCAGAGATGGTCCCATAGTAAAAGTTGATCAGTTTGATATATTCGGCATTAGGGGTATTTTTGTAACACCTTGTATAATAAATATTCTGTAAATATTTTAAGCGTCTACCTGTTGCCGTTATCAATATCGAGCAAAAACGAGCAAAAAAAATCACATTTGTTGTATGGGAGCCCCATTAAATATTTATTTTATTCTGTTTGTTATAGCGGCAACAGAAATACATCAACTGTGAAAATTTCAACTGTCTAACTATCACGGTTCATGAGATACAGCCTGGTGACAGACGGACAGCAGAGTCTTAGTAATAGGGTCCCGTTTTACCCTTTAAGTACTGAACCCTAAAAACACTTAATATCAGGTATAATGCAAATGCTTTAAAATATTTTTATTCATTTTTATTAAAAAACAATCGTTTGTCTACTTTGTACTAAAAATGCAATGTAATTATATCGCAGTAGTATTGCTTGAACAAAAGTACATTATAAGGTTTAATTTTATTATTTATCCATACACAAAATAGGCGCAATAGACGTTGAGTTGCGGAAACCGCCTGTATTGCAGTGCAATAAGGTTTAATTATGATTAAAATATCGTGAGATATTTATTTTAAACATTCCTATTCATATTATTTTACATTTGACCACAAGTGAAATATAAATCTTGACGAGCAAAATGTAACACACAATACATACGTCACTTTCTGAGTTACATTACATTTGCTTAGTGTGAAAATACCGAAGCCGTCATGTTTATAATATTGACATTTACATAAATGGTTTGAACTGTATGCTCCGCGGCTCGTCAATGGCTATATTTAGTCAAACTGCGACCGGAACCTTTGGGTGTCACTTTTGAGAAAAATATACATAGTTCTAAGAATTGTATAAAGGGGTATTCCATAATTATTGTTCGTCTCAAAAATAGCAGAAATATAATAACACTAGATTAGAGGAGCTTTGCGAATGGCCACTTATAATATAATTCCATGTTTTCATTTTCAATTTTGCAAAGGTTTATGCTGCTTATTTTGCTAAGGAATGTATTACAAATGAAAAAATTGTGCTACAAAAACATTATGTTAGTTACTTCTTTTTAAATATGATTAAGATGTGTCACAGAACGAACTTCTCAAATAAACTTCTGACGAAATATTTTTTTTATCACAACATCTTTTAATATTGCATCCTTACATCTTTTCATTAAAGCATAGTTTACATAGTTAAATCATGTCCTAACATGAAACTAAGATCGGCAAAAATTCAGACGCTGCAGCTATTAACTTGAAGCCATAAAACGCCCATAAAAATTTTGCAAACTGATTTGTTGCCCTTCGTAAAGCCCGACTCCCGAACAGAAGCGGCCCCTTTGTCCCGTTCAAAATTTGTTTTGTATACCGTTAACTAATTTAAACAATAAGGTTAACTTTCACTACGTTGTATATGATATAATAAAGCTGGCTATTGTCATCCGGGCAGTCCTTCGATGTGCTATTTGGGTCTTTTGTTTTTGCTTTAACGGTAGTAAGCGCTCGTGGAGGTCTTTCTTCACAAAAACGGGCGTGCGACTTCAAAAATTTCACTGGAGTTTTGTCGTATTGTCTGTATTGCACAGGCGGCCTTATAAAGGATGGTACACAATGAGCGAGCCTCGAATGCAGCACAATTAAGTTGTAACAGAGGACACCGTGAAATCTCGTTTAGAAACGGTGTGAAAAGACGTATCATTGCATGTTAGTACTTGATAAATTGCTCGTCAATAATACGCCCCCTTTCCGGTTCGAGTGCTAATAAAAAATCTCGCTTTGAATCTTTATTGACTTGTTTCGGCATGTTAGCTCGGCTTTGGTTACGGTAATGTGCCGATTTCAAGGCTGTGTGTCAGAAATAATTGAGTAATCTTGAGTAATGTTTACTTTTTCTGGCTCTAGAGGAATTACTCATGCTTAAGTCATTTCAAGACTCTGATTTTGACGCTTGAGTTTATTTTTATCACGTCAACTATATTTATTATAAAAAATTGAAACTATTAATATTTTTTTAAAATAAATATTAATAGTACCTAAGTTTAAATTATTTGTGCAAAAATAAATAAATAGAAATTAATAAACTGTGAAGTGACATGAGTTATCTTATGATGCGGCTTTAATTACTAAAGCAATACGGATCAAGGAACGAAAGAAACTGGAACGGACAAATGTTACACAACGCGACTTGCGCCTGCACATGGCATATTAACGTAATCAATTCCTGCATATATTATGCCCAAGTTTGATACTCTAAATATGACCAGTACACATTTCTATATTACACCAGATTTCAACTGAGGTTCGATTTCAATCTCTAAAACCCGCAACTTTCTGACGGAAATGCTAAGAAGTGTCACGATTTACTATACAGACACCATACGATGAGTCATATCATATACTGAACGGAACTAAATTCTCAATGGACTGATTACAAAATAGCTACTATGGCTATTGTTGTGTAACGCTCTCGAGAAACCAGACGCGTCGTACGCGCGTTGTGACACGTCCGCTGCGCTTCCTATTCACCGTGACCTTCTTACCGCGTGAACATAACGGCCAATGTATTGCAACATTATTATGCGTCACGAGCCGCAGACAACAGTTTTGCAGACAGACTACTGACGTCAGTCGGAGCCTGTATGGACCATTGCTCAATTTGGAGGTCAAGTACACGGTTCTCTGAAAGTCGAGTTAGTCACGAATAGCTATTGAGGCTTTGGGCGATCCCCATGTTAACGCAATTGCATAGCGTTCGATTTCATTGTAGTGAGAGTCAGCGGGATTGTGCGGAAAAAATATCCGGTCCCTATGATTATGATGGCAACAATAGGCGGAGACCCATAAAAAGGATCACGCACATGATTTAAACTGGAAATATGACTCGGCTAGGAAAGAGTTAAAATTATTGCTTTAAAATAAAATCAAAAGTGAATCAAGAAAAAATTCTAGGGAAAAAAGGTCCTAATCGACTACGAAATTATTCATTCTACCTCTACTTATGTAAGTTAAGAATAAGTATAATTTTCTATTTCGGTACGGTTTTAATTTTAAACCATTGTTTCTATTGTACAGGTTTAGTAATCAAGTTAAAGCTCATGTGTCCTATATTTTGTTTATATCTTGTATTGTTTTAGCGAACTGTTTTTACCAGTAAAGTTTACGTCTTGTAAATTGTCTAATAAAATTAGGGCTGCCAACCGTCCCGTATTGGGGGGACAGTCCCGCATTTGCTGTTAGTGTTCTCTTTTATCAAAAGCGTCCCACATTATCCCTCAAACATCAAATGTGTCCCACGTTTAAAACATGCGCACATAGACAGCTACAGCCACAGTGAAATCAGCGAATCTCACTCACCAAAACGAGTTAATAAAAGACCCGCTCCGATTATCACTCTATACTTATCGGGACGAAATACAAAATTGAAATGGAAAATCAATCTTCTTGTGGAAGTTGGCGACAAAAGGGTTTCATGTAGGAAATAAGCGGATGATCTTCAAACAGCTTAGCAGTTCTTCATAAATTATAGCTAAGAAACATCTCGATCACGCCAGTTTTCAAAACAAAACCGCATCAAAATCGGTACATTCGCTTGGGAGCCACGATGTATTTGTATACACACCCACTTCAAACTTATAACACCCCTGTTTTTACGTCGGTGGTTAAAAAAAAATAGTAGATGTAGTTTTTTTTGCCGTTGAATTTGGTATTTTTAAGTCTGTCCCCCATTTTTCTTTGGGAAAGTTGGCAACCTTAAATAAAATCAATGAAATCAATTAATCTGATAAATGAACGAAATAAGTACCAGTTAAGCAAACGATGCCTCTCTTACACGCTGGGCTTACATACATAGTTGGAAATAACGCGTACTAAATAAAGTAGATTTTACAATTTTAATCAAACTTGTTTTGACGCTGATAGTAGGTATAATAAAGTCGTGTTCACCATGTTAATATTCACTTATTTTCCATTCTAAAAACAACCAGGAAATTTAAAAGCCATAAAAAACAAAAGAAAATTTTACGTTGGTAATGTTTTAACTTCAGTACAAGAACATTCGTCAAAGGAGAAATCTCACTTGGAGGTATCCACGGCGGTATATAAGAAACAAACGTAAACTCGCCGCTATTAAACAAGATATAACAGCATAATTTCGTTTGATTTGACATGCCGAAACAATTTAATCATTATCTCTGTCGGAAAATTAATGTTGGAGACGTATTCAGAATAACATGAGCTTTAAATTATGGCAAATATGGTAGAGATTCGTTTGAAACTTAAAGCGTTTTATGTCGTATAGGATAAAGACAAGTATGGTAAAGGAATTGGCGGTATTTGCCAACGACCGCGACGGAGCGGCATTGTGAGCCGGTATGGTTGCGGGCTGGGTGGGCAGGTCGATGCTTTTTGCCACCCAAATTCGAAATTCAAAATCTAAATCTGGGCGAAACGATACGATAATTATTTGCTTTGCACGCGATCTAGACTCCATCATGACAAAATCACGCAACCTCCTTTATTAACAAAGCTTTTTAATACAATAAAAAAAACGCCTGTAAAGTGATAATATATTTAAAAGCTATACTTATTAGCAAAAGAGCCAGAGGGAACCGTGCACAATTAAAACATTACTCCACTGTCGTTAAATTATGTCGTAATTAACCCTACAATTAAATCGAAGGTCATTAGGGGGTAAAAACTCGAGTGGGACGTGATCTTCTTTTTGCTGCGAATACTTACGAGTTATAACGCTACAGAATAGAACCTAAGAACAAAAATTAATGTCCACGATTGAACAGTTTCATTAATTAATATTTTCTGAAACTATACAGAAACTGATCTTTACCACATCGTGAAATAATTATAGTTATTTATTAGTAGGTAAGTAAAACAAGGACGACCCTTAGAAAAAGAACTTACTATACATAATAATTGACCAATAATTTTTGTTTTCAATTAAGCAAATAAATTAAATTACTCTAGATGAATAATAATATATGTTACCATATTATGGTAACAGAGCTACTAAAAATTACTTTTACAAAACAATCAATATTCTTAATAAGGAAAGGACTCAAACTGCAGGTTTATTCAACTGTGTTGGGTACATAATATAGGTTTTGAAATTTGAATAGATATTTTTTATTTCAAAACTATAAATCTGTACGTTTCGTAATCTTTGAGATGAAGAAAGGGCATCTGTGTGAAAACGCACATCAGAAGCCGGCGCTACTCAACATGTGTGGGACAATTTGTATAACGGTACTCAAATACAGGAAAATACATTACGAGCTAAGGAGTGTAATGACGGCCAGATATTTTAACCACCTCTGTGGTCTAGTGGTTCACCCACACGTGTAAGACGCAGAGGTCCCGGGTTCGATTCCTGAGAGGGGGGTCAATTTGTACTCGGTCTGGTTGGTAGTGGTAACTAGCCAGGCGGACTTGAAATAAGCCCTTTATTTCAAGTCCGCCTGGCTAGCTACCACCATTTTACCTAAAGTCTGACGCCATAACAATAGTTTAAAAATTATTGTGTTCTGGCAGTTACGAGGTAAGATAGCCAGTTCCTTAGTGGTGAGGATTCCGGGTGTAGTGAGCTTCCACCTTCGGTCTTATCGTCACTTATCATTAGGTGAGATGAACGCCAAACACTATCCCGGTGTGGGTAAAAAATGAGGTGAGAGCACCAGCAAATATTGTAGGTATTGCGCGCAATTGACACTTATTTAATCAATGTGTAGGCAATAGCGGCTCTGCAGTCTGTGACATTGTTGCGGCGTGCAACGGCAGTTGACTTAATGTGCTTTAAATGTACGTGAATGTACACGTATCTCTGAAATATAGTATAGACCAACTAAATAATAAATCACTCTACATGAGAAGTTACCACATATTTAATGGCCCATTTCAGAGATTTCAGATTCAGATAGCATTAACTATTATTACAATTTAAAAAGAGTCAGATTTCATTTCATTTGCAATAATTACCTATCCGGAAGTAAACCAGAATCCGTGATAAATGAAAAAGTTTTCACACACAAAGTTTAAACGTATTAAGAATTGATAATGTTTTTCCGAGTATTTATTGCATCAAACTGTTCGGCGATGTATTTTTTTTTAACTTCAACTTGTTAAGAAAAATACTTTTAGTTATGAGTTGGTAACATTATAAAATACCTATGAAGTTACTATTAGGCATAAATAAATTATCCTTTTTTATAAACAAGCTACCCGGAAAAATAGTATTGTACCTACCTGAACCTACTTTTATTCATAAAGCAATCTCATAAATTTTACGATTATCGAAAATCATACAATATTTTAAATTGCCATGTTTATTGACGTTATTAGAATAAACTATATCGGTTATAAGGATAACTATGTCGGGTACATGGTGTAAATCCCAATATAGTTTATAGTAATATTGAAAATCATTTTCCAAAAATTTAAAACAAAGGATTATCAGTGAAAAAAAATTGGTCTAAAATCTTAACTCTACATTGAATAATAAAATTAGTGTACGGAAAGGGCGTTGCCGTTATTGCTAATTAAATACACGCAATATTATGCCTTGGGTGCCAAGGTTGAAAATACAAATGATTATTATATTTCAAACAAGCAGAGAACTGAATGTGCAGAATGTGGATCTATCCTCACCACAGAATCCTTACTAATATTATAAATGCGAAAGTCCGTTTGTTCGTTTGTTTGTTACGCCTTCACGTCTTAATTACTGAACCGGAAATTTTGCATACACGTTGTCAGGGGTACAGAGAAGGACATAGGGTACCTTTCATCCTGAAAAAATATTGTTCTCGAGGGATAGCAGAAAAACTTTCCAGGCGGTTGCTAGTTAAACATATTACTGATCTATACGCAAGTTTTTTTTTGTTTATTTCCTATCGATTACATATTTAACTTTGAACCCATCTTGATAAGCTGTAATATAGATTTTTTTGAAAAAGTTTAAATATATTTGGAGTCAAAAAATCTGTTAAAAATTTAAGGTTTCTTATAACACTTTTTAGTATTATTGGTACCTACCTATGCGTCTGAATAATATGGGTTCAACTTGTATTGCAGCTAGGGTTAACACTTGTGCGACATGTCAACACTTTTCTGATGAAATTCTAAGATCCCTCGTGAAGTGCTTAATTATATTAGCTTATTTAATACCTGAAAACGATTCCTGGCGTAATCTCTTGTCTCGCGATGCAACCATTCGTTCAACATGATGCAGACACTAGGATTTCTGTCTTCGCGCGTCCAATCAACGATACCACGTCCAATGTCATAAACAATTTATAACACATGATACTTTACCATAACTTTACGTAAATAAATAATTTCTTCAAAAATAGATACACGAAAAATATTATAAAATTAAATTCGAAATTTCATTTACATAAAGAGATGTGAACGCTCGGCAGTCAGCGTGAACTGTCAAAATGTGCCATAGGCAAAATAAAGCGTTGGCAAGTCAACATTTAAAAAGAAAAAGTATTTAACAAAAAAGTACCGTTCTATCTATTGATTAGTATAAAACCTCCGCCGTTTATAACGCAATCGCTCGAGAAACTAGAGTGAACTAAAATACTGCAGGCTTTGTATGTGTACTTCTCACACTAATTAAAACGATTTTATCAGTAGTTGCATCAGTAGTGCGCCTGACTTTGAACCTGTAACTCCTTTATTATAAACCCAATAAAAATATTCTTACCTGTTTACAATCAGGATCAAGAATGGTTGCCGGTTGTCAAATCTGCAACAAAAAAATATAAATTAGTTCAAAATATAAATACTCCATTATGTAAACAGCATAAAACAGAAAAGATACTCAGGTATTAACTTGACGTTAGTGAGTATGTACAGTCTCGCCTAAAAATATGTGTACAGTTTAGAACTTATTACTTTGTTGTAGTTGTCATTTGTCATTGATTTCTGTTCAAAAAAGGTTAACTTTTAGAGTGATATATGTCAAAACTGTAAACATATTTATAGACGTTAACTACGTGTTAATATACAAGGTGTTACAAAAGTACCCCTAATGCCGAATATGGAAGATAGGGAACATCAAACTGAACAACTTTTATTATGGGACCAACTCTGAAATCGCGAAAAAAAAATCAGCTGTTTCATACATTTTGATATTTTCGATTTTAATTTTTTTTCAAACGACACCCAAGGATTTGAACGAATTACTTCCCAATTTATTTGATTTATTTAATCAAAAAATAAAGTAATTTCCTAGTTTTTTTCAGTTTTTGCTTTAAAAACATTTCCACGTATTAATTTATACGTGAACTGCCTTCTTAGGTTATCTTTTATAACGTAACCATTCAAACTTAGATTTTTTTATTCGCGGCTAATGATTGGTCTGCCATTTGATGATAATTTGGAATTTGAGCACGATGGTCATGCCTCAGGCTGAAGCAATTGGTTTTCGTGCCCTAGATCTTTTTTAATACTAAACCAACCTAATCAGACCTGACCTTAACAAATATACAATCAAACTGCTAAAGGAATACAAACCTTGCATTGTTTAAAACAAGAGATTATCACATAACGTTACCGAGTTCTATCAAGATTGGTCAGTATTAGCGAAATTATTACCTGTCATATCGCAGACGAGATCATGAAGAGCAAAGAAGGTCGTAACAAAAATAGATTTATAACCATTATCACATAGACGCTTATAAAGAAATAGGCATTTAAGAAGTCTAGTGTTCATTATCATTAAATATTTGAAGTTCTTAACCCATCAAGGCCCAGAAAATGATACACAATAGAAATCCCATTGTTTTCCGGCCGCATTTTTCCGCATTTGGCCGCTCGGACAATGATGAATTAATATTGAAAGATACATGTGTGCAGCCACGAGGATCAAAACAAATAAACGAACGGCTTAATAAATGTAATTTATTTCAAAACAAAAACAATACTTATAACAATAAAATTTATCTTCGCTTTTGCTTTTATACTTCAAAACATTCTTGAGAAATTCATGGATCACGGTAAAGTTCAAGTTAATCAAATATTAACAAGCAGATAAGACATGAAACACTTCCGACTTAATTAAATAAATATTATTGTAAATGAGTTAATCATTGAGACGCTTCTACTAGTTCTACTGATAGGTAATTTTAACAGTTATATTATGGTCGATCAAAATTTAATTCAAACAATTTAGTATTTGAGAAAAACAACAATAGCTTTAAATTTTTTTTTCGTTGTCCGACTGAGACACTATGGCATTATATAACTTTTTATTTAAACGGCGTAGTGAAAAAAAACTAACCCAAGAAACTTGTTAAAGAAGACAAGCTTTAAGGGGCTGACATGAGCCAACTAGCGCCGCCAGTCGATTTTATTTTATTTATTCTAAATAAGCCCAATTTCTTAAAAGATTCCTTTTTTAAGAATAAATAAAATAAAATCGACTGGCAGCGCTAGTTGGCTCATGTCAGCCCCTTAATAATCCGATAAATCCAAAGAAATCATTACTTACTACGAGAATTAAATCAAGTTAGTTAAAATCCGAAAAGCAATGAAAAGCACTCGCCAAAGGAAAAGTAGATTGGTGACACTGCATTGCAATAACAACAGCTGATTGCTCTGGCTGCTCAAAAGAAAAATGGTAACAGACAAACATACAAACAAAGAAACACACAACCTCTAACCCCAAACGCATATACCGCCTCCGTACCGTCCCGTCCGTCGTGGGTAAAAATAGGGGCATTCATTCCATGCAAACGAGCTAACTTTGGCAACGTTTTTTAGGGTTCCGTACCTCAACAGGAAAAAGGAACCCTTATATCACTTTGTTGTGTGGCCCCTATTTTTTTTAAGTAATATAATAAACAAAAGACTACTAAGAGGTCAGTATAAAAACATTTAAAAGAAATTTTATCTTACTAGGTACTCTGAAGTAAACAAGACGTAAGGAGATAAAACATCAAGCACTTCCGACACAATTAATGATATTATCTAAATGTTAAGTAAAACCCCACATTCGTATTAATAAGCAATAATATTCGTCACGCGTTGCATAAATATTTTGATACATTTTGACTTTTGATACAATAATATGTTGTTATCTTAATGAATGTTTTTTTTATCATAATGAAGAACTGAATCAAAATGATAAAAATAAATGAAAATGAATTCGATCTATAGCCAATTTGCTAGATCGATCCTCCAGGATTTCCGTCGGTTTTTGGCCAAAAACAGAGCACAGATAATAGTGCGTGGTGCCGGCGCATTGTCTCGCCTAATGAATCAGTTAAGTGCAAGAACCTGATTACGGAACTCGCGAGAAAGATAGGCTGATTTACAATACTTTCTAAAGAAGGCACTAGGTCATAGTGGCTGGTGCTGGTTTCATAGTCCCTAAGTGCATGAGATACCTTAGCCTAGTAGCCGAAACGTCGAGAACTGCAAAGACCAATGCAAAATATCGTTAAAATCGCATCAGTATCAATAAAAGTGGATTATTTACGACATTAACTTTAAAATTGTAATTAATCGTTAATGAATGCTAAAATCACAAAAAAAAAATGTTGATAAACAGCTGTTAAATTTAATGACAAACTGACGACGCACACACGCGCCCACGCCGTGTACACGACGCGCGCACACACAGAAAGTTTCTCATCAATGAACTGACGTAGCTATACGTATCGAGCTATGAATGAACCTTGGGTGAGGTTATTTCTCTGGCAGCGCTCGACCGATGAACTTCACGCCGGATCGACGACGCTGATTGTTAAAACAAAAGCCTATCATTGTTTTTTTACGCTACTATTGGACTCGATTTACTTTTTATCGTAGTTAGATGGGAAGAATCTATTTTTCAGGACATATAATTATTTTCAAGAAAGTTGAATCGAGAGTAAAACCCTATCTAATTATTGAACCTGCTTACAAAATTTCACGAGAATCGGTTGAGAAATGCGACCTGTGGAGAGGAACAGCCGGACATCCGGTCATACGAAAGCATTTTTGACCAAGCTGAAACGGAGACGCCTCGCTCGCGCTTCGCGCTCACTCGGTCAAAAACAGTGTTATGGAGATTCAATAAAATATTATTACAACAATTTTTTTTTTAATAATTTAGTAAGAAATGTGCTGGTAGTGGTGATTATGTCAATGCAGAATTTTATTAATTTCTTGTTATTATTAATAACTTGTAATATAAAATATGCGAATACCTAGCTATGTAGATTTAAGAAATTGTTTCCATACGATGTATAACTGAAGTTGGTATTCCGAACATAATTAAAAAAATAATAACAAAAGCTTATAATAAGTGAGGATATTTAATTTTAAAGTTTGAATAATATTTTTTTTAATACATAAACATGATAGAATTCGTAAAAGCACTTCAGTCTGGTGTCACGTTTACATGATTCAATCTAATCGATCTTCCGTCCAATGAAGCATTTTCATTTTCGTGGCATGTTGTCTTTCAGTTAGGTAGATTGCTCTAGAAATTCAAATATATTTATGTAACTAGCTCTAGCTTTTATATAGTTATGTAACTAGCTTTATTCATGTTTGTAATAAATATCCTGACGATGCATGATATTCCTCTCTGGAATTGCGCGATATTGAAATTAAGATAAAAAAAACAAGTGAATCACTAAAACCAACGGTAAGTATTGCAATTTTGCTCGTGGACGCCACGTGCCAAATTCCTTCAGACCATTCACAACGTGACTAAACCATCAGCTATTTTCATAAAAAATACGATTCCATCTGTAAAAATAAAATCATCCACTTCTTTCATTATAATATTTAAATAAATAAATACATATTTGACAACATCACATACATTGCTTCGATTCCAAAGTAAGTAGCTAAAGCACTTGTGTAATGGATATCGGAGACAACGGTGGTATCACAAACACCCAGACCTGAGCCAATATAGAAAAGTTCGTTTTCTAAATTGACCCAACCCGGGATCGAACCTCAGAGATGGCGACACCTTGAAAACCGGTGCGAGTCACTCGACTATGGAGGTCTTCGTATATATATATATCTATATATATAAAAGGGAAAATCACTCACTCACTGATCACGAAATCTCAGAAACTACAAGTGCTAGGAGTCTCAAATTTTGCATGGGGGCTCCTTTTAGGGCATAGGTGCTCACTAAGACGGGATTTTGCGAAATTCAACCCCTAAAGGGGTGAAACAGGGTGGCAAAGTTTGTATGGGAGAACGCGATTCCTTGGCCCGATTGACTTGAAATTTGGCATAGACATTCTTTCGCAAAATTAATTGAACACGTGTTTCGTATTTTTTTAATATTTATTCCCTATCAGGGTTAAAAAGTGATAGAAAGCTACTTTTGGGGTGATTGACTTCGACGTCGGTATTGAAACTTCTTTGTGCATTTGATTGATTAATTAAGAAAAATAAATATTATTTGTCATCTCAACGAAGTATTACATTCTCTTTGGTCATTTCCCCTGAGAGTAGGTAGAATGCATTTCATTGAATAGTACCTATGGCGTTATGTTGAACTTGACAGTGCTGACATTTTTTTCCTTATATTAAAATTATTCCATCTGATTATCAGATTAATTTTAAAAGAATACAATATCCGGTCAAGTCGCCTATGCTATGACAATTAATAAAGCACAATGACAAAGTTTAAGAGCGGCTGGTGTAGATCTGTGCAGTTATTGTTTCTCCCATGGCCAGCTCTAATGTAGCCTGCTCGAGAGTCAGCTCGCCGAATAGCCGTTTTTATTTTGCAACCGGATAACATGACAAGAAATGTGGTAGGTATACAACATGTTACAAAAATACCCCTTATGCCGAATATGGTATATAGGGACCATCAAACTGAACAACTTTTATTATTGGGACCAACTCTCAAATCGCGAAAAAAAAGGATCAGCTGTTTCATACATTTTGATATTTTCGATTTTTATTTTTGTATGAAACAGCTGATTTTTATTTCGTGATTGGTTGGTCCCATAGTAAACATTTTTCAGTTTGATGGTCCTTATATACCATATTCGGCATAAGGGGTATTATTGTAAGACGTTGTATATTGTAGAGAAGTGTTGGATGATCGAGATTGATAATCCTGATAATGCACAACATATTTTTATCATGGTTTAGGAGTCCCGTCGTCTGTACACTTAGATCTTTTAAACTATTCATAAAAAACCGCATCAAAATCGGTCCATAAGTTTGGGAGCTAGGTTGCCTCAGACAGACACACACACACGTCAAACTTATAACACCCCTTGCGTAAGTTGTGTACGTCGTATATACATATAGTGATGGCCACAAAATTAAGGACACAAGTCGATTTTCATACAAACGCGGTAATTTTGATGTCTTGGTATTCCGCTAGGGATTGAACTAGCTGTGATCTGATGATGGCCAGAGAGTGAATGGAGAAGATTCAGATCGCAATACACACCCAACTGATCTGGTCAGCATTCTAAGAGATGTACCTAAGCATCAGATTTTTCAGTTGCAAGATTTTCATACAATTTTATGCCATATTCTGCGGTTTTTTTAAACATATCCTTACATCTCTTAAAATGCTGGTCAGATCACTTGGGTGTGTATCGAAATCTGGATCTCCTCCTTTCACTCCCTGGATGGCTAATCACCAGATCACCGCTCGGTCAATCCCTGGCGGAGAAGCAAAGCTTAAAAGTTACTTCGTTTGTATGAAAATCGTCTGGCGTCCTTAATTATGTGGCCACCACTATATGTAGATATCCTGTAGTATAGTCTAATAACTTCACACTCACCACATTAGTAACTACATTGTACCCGTGCGAAGCCGGGGCGGGCCGCTAGTATATATATATATATGTATTTAATAAATACTTTATATGATTATTTATTAGATCATCACCTGTTTTTCGTTCACTAATGCTACAATAACTTTTATAAGAAAGCACATAAGAAAGTATGAAAGTATCTTTTATTAAAATAATAATTATATTGAAGCAAAATATTGCACGTATCAACATACAGTACAAACTATTTATATGTAAGCAGGTGGACGACATTACCCTAGGTCGCTATTAAAATATTTACATTTCACAACTTTTACTCATAATTTATAACATGAGTAATTATTTAGCATCGTGCCGATTGTCCTGGACAAGATGTGGCGCCAACTGTTGGCAAGGGATATAAATTTACATCGGCATTTATGACGAAGACGTGACCAACATGTTAAATATGCTAACATCGACTAAGCGTAAGTCAAATAGTTATTTTCTATTCCTAGTTCATCGGTAAAGCTCATAATATGGCGGATTATAGAGTTATCAACTAAACGTAATCCCTTTTATTTTGAACTAGCTTCCGCCCGCGACTTCATCCGCGTGGACCCTAACTTTTGACTAGGTTAAAAAGTTTTCTATGTTTCAATCCAGGTTATATGCCAAATTTCATCCAAATCCGTCCAGCCGTTTTATGCGTGATCGAGTAACAAACATTCAAAAATCTAAACTTCCAAGCTTTCACAAATATAAGTAGGATTGGAATAAGTTTATTTTAGCGGATTTTGATGTTGTTGACGTAGAATCCTAATGTTATGAATGAATCAACCAATTTGTACTATAAAGTTATGCTAACAAGGAAGGATAAATTCTCAAACCGCAAAGGACATCTATTTCAAGAGAAAAAATAATCACCATACTAATAGGCATATGTTTTTATTTTATCGTTAGTCAGAGAATGACAAGCGACTTTTCACACTCGATAAAAGATCGTGTTCTCAGATGAGTTAACCCCGAACTCATTCGGATGTGACGCAAAAGTATAGCGGATCCTTTCGATGGTTCCGCGTGGTTTGCCCCGCGCGTGCTTTCATTGTTTGCTGACACGTAACTTTACTAATATTTGACATTTGAACTTTAAATAACTCAATATTTGCAAGCTGGTTATGTTCTATCTTCCTACGCAATGAGCAGAGCGAAAACAATTGTATGAAGACACATTTAAAATGCATGTCTTAAACAAAAAGGTTAATATTGAATGATATGTTTGTATTTGTGATGATGGAATTCGTATACGTACATTATTCGTATATTATTATATTATATTATTCTATCTTGTAAAAATGAATTCATTAAAAACTCGAAAATTAGCGCCAGGCTGCTTAGAATTTTCTTTTACAGTTAGGCTAAGAACTCACGACGCGGTTTTCGCCAGCACCCGCCGCGGTTGCGGGCCCGCTGTTTTATTTCCAAACTCACGAGAGCGCAGTGCCGCCACGGTTGCGATTATCGCCCGCAAACTTTTTTTGCAAAGTTGCCCGGTGCAGCGGGAACCGAAAACAATCACACACGCTGCGGGCGTAAAATGCGTCGTAAAATGTGCTTTAATTTTTTACATTATATATCTGCATATCTACAGAAGCTGTAGGCCCGCAACCGCGGCGGGCGCGGGTGAAAACCGCGTCGTGAGTTCTTAGCCTTAAGCAATTTTCTAGAGCACGATGGCGTTAATTTTGTTTCATATAGGTTTACAAATATATGCCTAATAACCATGGATGCTAATTGAACCGAATGGAAATAGTCCTAAACCATATATTTTTACACAAACGTTAACGAAATAACAACGATTATTTTAATCGTTGAAACTTAAAACATCGGAGGCTTAATCACTTGACTGGATATGCAAAATGTTTTTAGTGATAGTAAGAAAGAATAATGCCTAGTAGCACAATATAATCTAAATATCAGAAAACAGGAAACCGTGACACTTCATCAACAAGCCATGCCCATTACTACTTGCCATATATGGATCTTCAAACAGTTACAGTCTCAGAATTTCTGCTTCGTGATGATGTCAGTACTTTAAATTTGACGTCGGGATGAAATCATTTAAGATTTTCCTTTGACGTTTTCGAATACCTAAACAAATGGATGCAAAAGGTCAATGATGAATTCATAGTTAAATGACTAGTGGATTGCTTGTTCTAAGGTTAAAATCGTTGATGTAACTTTAAAAATAGACACTACTATATCGTGTACTTTCAAACATTCTAGATATTAGCAATATTTTCTTTATTTATTTGCTTTTACTTAAAAGTAATTATTAGACGCTTGTACATAAAGGATCTTATTAAAAAGATATTTTTTTAAAACAGGTCATTATTAATCAAACTTGTCAACGGTGACTTGTGATGTTGATTTCAAATATTAAATTAAAAATAGGTACAAACGCAACTTTTTTAACTCTTTCTAAAAAGTAATTTGAAATTCCTACCTTTAGAAAAATCATTTTATGGACCGTTTTGGAGAAAAAAAACCGTGAGTATATACCGTAGTGTAGGGTCATCGCATTAGTAAACAGTTTGCTATGTGGTATTCACGCATTCCATACAAATCTGGCCATCACAAAAAGTATTGAAAACATACAAACAGCATCCACTGAGTCACGCGTATGTAATGTTTGTTTTGCGACCGGGCCGCGAAGGTCACTTTCTCGCGTGAATCATTATCACACTCGCCATAGTTTATAGACAGCAGAGTTGACTTAATTAGTAACTGAGGTGGAAACATTATTATTATTACACTATGAAAGACCCAGTGAAAGTATTTATATGCATATTGTAATTGTCTTCTAAGATATCACGCTCGTTTTGAAATATAGCTTAAAAATAAATAATATCATCACGATTGGAATGGAGAAATTAATTAAAAGATTAACAAATACTTAATTCAACTCATATTTTTCTTTAATTATTTCAACAATTTTGGTGGAGTATTTTTACTTACTTGTTCTTAATTTTTGTTTGTATGCGAATAAATTAAAATCTAGCGTAGGTACATGATGATACAGGCTAAGACATGTTTACTCTATAATCACTTTCATTTCATGAAAAAAGTGTGCGAAGTAGTAAGTTCCTAATTAATCATCAGTTAAACATCTGAAACTGTTGTATGAGTTTCCAATAACTGTGGTTAGACCTTTCACTGGCTAAATGTGAGTCAAACTTCCATCTCGCTTAGCACTAAACTCCTGATGACATTGGGAGATAAAAGACTGATTTACATTTACTTTTAAATTTTGTAAAAGATGAGGATTTTGTTGACACATGACAATAAGGCCTACTTATTAAAGAAATGTATTTTTTTTTCTAAACAATAGTTCTTGACTTTACTACTAGAAAATTATATCATACTAAAAGCTTATTTATATTTAGTTCGATAACATTATTATGATTCTCGTTAACGAATAATCTCGTTAATGACTACGTGATATTGACAGAATATAAAAAAATACACATAATAAAAATTCATTTACAAAAAACACATTGATAAAGACTCTCATAACATTATACTAATCTGGCTCAGAAGCCGTTACTTAAACATGGATTTAATTATCCAGTAATGGCTTCATAGAACGCGAGCCAAGAAGCAATAAATAAAAATTTACTCTACTTTAGCGAGATGAAGTAATTTTGTAGACATAATTATTATGAGTGAACATGTGACACATTTTTTTTTTGTGAAATTAAATTATTCAATAAATATTTTTATAGCAAACAGAAGAATATGTAGCTCTTTTTTAATTACTACTAATTAAATTCACGATATAAAATCACTGAACTGTATAAGTTTGTCTTAAGGCCTGCTCTTGCACCCGGTATAAATATAAAAAAAACAAATTACCATAAATTTAATTTACTTTTTACCATCGCCAATGAAAAAGTGCGTTTAATTCATCGAAAACAGTGAATAGGGTAAACTTTGTAAATAATTTCAGTGAAAGGAATTATTTTGTAGGTAGTAGACAATTATGTGATAGCATTTTTGAAAGAAACAAAACGCAAACGTACACGTCTATCAATGAACAAACAGCGCTCTTTCATATGATACTCCATAAACGGACGACCTCCGTGGTCGAGTGGCTTTGTACACCGGTTTTCAAGGTGTCGCCATCTCTGAGGTCCCGGGTTCGATCCCCGGTTGGGTCAATCTAGAAAAACGAACTTTTCTATATTGACTCAGGTCTGGGTGTTTGTGATACCACCGTTGTCTCTGACTTCCATAACACAAGTGCTTTAGCTACTTGCTTTGGAATCGGAGCACTGTATGTGATGTTGTCAAATATTCATATTCAATATGCCTTAGTAGCTTCACTTCGAATTTTTGAGCCCCCCTTTCAGTCCCTGTTGCAAAAAATACATAATTATTTTTATTTCTCTCTTATTTGCAAAATAGTTAGACAAACGGCATCTAAAACTGTTCCAAATTTCAAGTTGATAGCATTAGTAGTTCTTTAGATATCCAGCTGTGACAGACAGACAGGCAGACTGAGTCGCACCATAAGAGTTCCTTTTTACCATTTTGGTACGGAACCCTAAAAAGGATTTTATAGTTTAAAAATACGATCAAGTAATGTTGTACTGAAATAAGTTTTCCTTTCAGTTAAGTGGGTCTTGATAACACTTTTCACCTACATTGTATAAGTTTGTACATTTAAACTAAACTCGTTAATGCGGGCATATTACACATGATTTTTCCATAACTCACTTAAGTAGTTACTCTATTTCCTGTGGGCAATAATGTATCGAGCAAGATTTCCAAAGACTGATCTAATTAGGTTGATATTCCACTACACCGTGTCAAACGGCTAATTAATTAATTAATAAATAATATAATAATAGTGAGTGAATGAATACTACGGCGATCTGACTCAGTGATTCGGATGCGGACATAAGGATCCGTTCACATTGTATACGAATTTTAATAAAATGTTGCAATTATTAAGGGTAGTCAAGATTATCTATTTTATTACGATTAATACAGGCTGTTTGGCCTTATAAAGCTTAATAATAATATGGTAGATAGGGAACCATGCACACAACGCTGGAAAATGATTGAGACGCTGGAGAATGCAAAAAAATATGTTAAACCGTACAGTGGCAACCCTAGACCGAAATTGTGTTTTCCTTTAGTCCAATAGTGGAATTGATTAACGAATATAATACTCTATTTGCGTCTAAGTATAGTAATTTTGCATTTTTCCATACAAATAAAAAAAATCTCAGCCATGTGGCAGTTTTCTAAAACTATGTACCATATTCGGCTTTGTAAGGCTATTACCAAACACCTTGTATAGTATAAGTCTAACGATTTACCTAATGATTTAGGAAAATAATCATAATAACCATAGCTTTTTATGCATTTTCAGGGGAAAAAATAAGAAGTAAAATTTTGGGAGTTTCGTTTGATTGTATTGTAGTTCTAAACTGCAGAACTGAATAGAAAAATTGGGAACAGTTTTTGCATGCTACGACTCAGGACTAAATAAAATCGTCAAGAGAGAGAGAGAGAAGAGAAACAAGGATTCTTTGGTGTTAACTAAAAAGAAAGTTATCATAGTTTGTATGTAAATAAAAAGGTTTATTGCAAAGAAGTCATAGGTAGCTATGGGGCAAATTGCAGTCTATTAGTTAGTTTCAAAGTCCACCAAACGCATCTTTACATCCGTATTCGGTAACATCCCACTCTAAACAGAGTTGGAAAAACCTGTGCGTACACTGAAACTACTCGCATCCATTCGGATGAGTAATTTCGTGATGCTGATCAAAATGAGATTAAAATCAAGTGTGACTCACGCTTGCTCCTGTGATCGAATCATCAGTATTTTTTGCTCCTGGAAGTATCCTGGAATGATTTGACGCATGCGTCGCCATTTTAATGGGCCATGGAGTTTTTATGAAGTTTACCAGAAACCAATATTTAGTCAGGAAACTATCTAAAATCCTTTTCAGGGTTCCGTACCCGAAGAGGCCAAACGGAGCTCTATTACTGTCACTCATCTGTCCGTCGTCTGTCACAAAGATCTAGCAGCTTAACCGTTAAAGTTACAGTCTTCATATTTGCACCAAAGATGTGTCTTGCCAACTCAAAGCCAGGTTTAATTATAAAAAAATATTTTAAAATATTTTAGAAGGGGGCTGCCATATAAGTGATGAAGGGCGTGAAAAATGTTTTCACCCAAACGTATGGAATATTATTGTTTAGAGGCTGTTATGTCGACAAAGACTGTATTTTTGTTTCAAAAAATATTAGAAAACAAAGTCATGAGAAGCCGCTAAAGTCAGTTTTTTAACCGACTTCAAAAAAGCAGGAGGTTATCAAGTCGACTGATTTTTTTTGTAAATTTGTAAAATGTTACGAAGTATTTTTTAATTTTCATTTGACCTATAAACTTGAAATTTGGTGATAAAGTTTATTATTACGTATATTTTTCCAACAAATAGCTAATGTTAATAAATCGGAATTTTTCTTTTATTTTCCCTCATTTTCTTATTTATGTAGGACAAATATTCAAATATTTGACAACATCACATACATTGTTCCGATTCCAAAGTAAGTAGCTAAAGCACTTGTGTTATGGAAATCAGAGACAACGGTGGTATCACAAACACCCAGACCTGAGCCAATATAGAAAAGTTCGTTTTCTAAATTGACCCAACTGGGGATCGAACCCGAACCCTCAGAAATGGCGACACCTTGAAAACCGGTGTACAAAGCCACTCGACCACGGAGGTCGTCTTTATGGTTTCTGAATGGTTTGAGTGTGAAGTGTTGAACGAAGCGGAAGGAAGGAGATGGGTGAATGAGGAAGAGTAGCTTAACTGGTAAAAAGAGGTTAGATTAGGATTGGAAAGGTAGATGTGTGATGGCGGTAGAATGGCGTGTCGGTCTTTAAAATAAAAGAAAAGCAATAAGTCAATTGAGTCAGAGGGCAACACTGTCCGCGTATAAACATCGGCTCCGTATTAAATTCGTTATTAAAATATAATTATTGTGAAATTTCGTACAATAGTCGTGTTAAATTATTTATTATGGCATAAATCAAACATACAAGGGTCTACAGATAAATCAGTGAGGTGATAACAAAGAAATCTGTGAATACCTATTGTGGCAGTATGAAGTGATTGTTTCAACCAGTTCCTTTAAACGGCGACCTATGCAATCTTTAATAGGATGCAAAAACAGTGAAAAATATTATTATATTAAAACCGTGCATTAAAAGTGTGCTGGAAGTGAATAATTAACCAATATTGTGAAAATATAAAAATACGAGTGTAGCTGGATTTATAAGTTATCACTGATCACCCTCAATAACAACAGTAACAGGGTACTATCGACAAAGTGATCCGCTTTTTTGTCACTTTTGTTAAAAGCCGTATGGTGTAAAGGTATCAACGTCAGTCATACGATACTAGAGGTACGAGTTCAAACCTACGCCGGTAAGAAGTTTTTTACTCTTGATTTTACGAAATAAAATGAATTTCTTAGAGAATATTACGTTTCGAAGACCCAGGACTCAGTCTTTGAACGAAAGTTCTAATATCTCGAGTGATAAATCAATCAACGGCTCGACGCTAGATGTCACTGCAAGTAGTTTACCAAATGTTTCTTCAAATGAAAATGACGAATTATTAGAACAGCTCAGAAACGAGATAGATAAGTTAAAATTAGAATTAGCTGCAGCCCACGGTGAAATAACTAACTTGTCTTTAGAAAACTCCCAACTTAAAAAAAGCTTACAGGAGAGCAGCAGTAAAAATGAACTGTTAAAAAAGGCAACTAATGAATTGCGTAGTAATCTATGTTCTCCGATTAATCAATCAAAACTAAGTACGCCAATTACTAAAACGAAAAACCAAAGAAAAGAAATACATCAAAGGGACAATTCAACATTGAAAGATATAACCTGTACACCAAAAATGAAACCCGCATCTCTAAACAAAACATTAACTAATAAGGCGAAAATTGATCATGACGTCACTAGCTATGAAACGATCGAAAGGAACAAGAAAATAACTCAAAAGGAAAACCAAAAAATTTGCATTTTAAGCAGTAACAAGGACAATAATATTTTAACAATTGCTGAACAGAATTTTGAAAATCGGAAAGTAATTCATTATCTCACACCGAATATTGGCATAAAAAAAATGACCGAAAATTTAGATAATAAATTAAAAGACTATACCCTTAATGACTATTGCATTATTTTAATTGGAGAAGAGGACTTCGTGACAACAAACAACTATTTTGACATTATTATACATTTGAGACATACATTAGAGTCAATAATCCATACAAATATTATTTTATGTGTTCCAACGTATAAATGTAAGGAATATTCTATGATGTTTAACTGGAGAGTAGAAACTTTTAATAATTTATTGTTCTTCGACATATTATCGCATGAGTATGCTTATATAGTAGATTCTAATTTGCAACTGTCCTATGACTATGATATGTTTTCCAGACGAAATGGTAAATTAAATAATGCAGGTATGCGAAATGTTTTTGATATTATAGAGGAGTCCATTTTAAACTTGGAAATTCAAAATAACTATAACTATAATGATAGTAACTGTAACCAGCTAACAGTGAATAAATCTGATTTTTTTCGCGTCTAAAATGTACTCTTCTAAATCTAAGCTTAACTTCATGCACCAAAATATTGCAGGTATAATTAATAAGTCCGATGAACTTGTAGTTTGTTTAGAACAACTATCCGATAAAAACATTGATATTGATGTGATCTGTGTTACGGAACATTTTATTATGTCTGGCTTTGAAACTTTATTGACAATTCCAAATTATCATTTAGCCTCATACTTTAGTAGAGAAAATTCCAAAAGGGGTGGAGCTTGCATTTTAGTAAAAAAGTGTCATCAGTGGAAATTGTTACCTGAAGTGTCAAAGCTTTCCATACCCGGCATTTTTGAGTGTTGTGCGATTGAATTGGTATTGTTTAAGATTGCTGTTATATGCGTTTATAGAGTGCCAAAACCTTCAAATCTTAATGTATTCTTTTCTAAGATGGACCAGCTATTATCGCTAATAAGTAAAAAGAAATTCTCTAATATCATAATTGCTGGTGACTTTAATGTTGATATATTAAAAAAGAACAGCACAAGCTTAGAATTTGAGTGTCTCTTGTTAAATTATAACCTTAAATTAGCAATAAGGCAGCCTACCAGATTAAAAAGCAAAACGTGCCTTGATAATTTTGCACACAATTTCCAAAAATTATGCAGGGCTCAAGTGTCGGAATTTGCGCTATCGGATCACACAGCACAATTATTGACATGTCCAGTGAATAGCATACCGGTCTTTAAGTGCTGGCGTAGGAAGCGCAGAGACCTTGATACTGAAAATGTTTTGAAGTTTAGAGATTGTTTAAAACAACTGTCGTTTTCAGAAATCTACGATACAGATGATCCAAATACAGCATATAATTTATTCATTGATTCCTTTCAATTATTTTATGATCTGTGTTTTCCTTATAAGTTGATTACTATACCGGTTATAAAGAGACCAAAATGGGTATCCCGAGGAGTTAAAATATGTAGTAAGAAAAAAAGGTGTCTACTTTGGAAACATAGATTAAAACCGACGAAAGAGAATAAAGTAGCATTCAAAAATTATTCAAAACGGTATAAAAGAATTATTAAACTAACACAACGAGCACAAAACAACTATTGTATCAGTAAATCTGATAATAAAGCCAAATCTACTTGGGCTATAATAAATAGCTCCAAATCTAATATACCCAAAAATCATATATCGGAAATAAATGTCAACGATGAAATTATCACAAAGCCAGAGGACATAGCCAATAGTTTTAATAATTATTTTATAGATAAGATTACACCCATTCCTGGTTCTGGTGTAAATGTGACCTCCACTTTAAATAGCCAGACAAATTCTATGTTTATGGCACCAAGTATCCCAAACGATATCTTAACAATTATAAAAAACTTAAAAAATACTAATAGTGAGGGACATGACGGCGTAGCTACTAAAATAATTAAGTCTGCTGGGGATCTTATATGTAATCACTTAAGTTATATTATTAATTTATGCATTAGCGCTGGCAGATATCCAGATAACCTGAAATTGTCGATTATAAAACCGTTGTTTAAAAAAGATGACAAGCAACTAATGCACAACTACAGACCTATCGCCTTACTTTCGATAATATCGAAAATTTTTGAAAAATATTTTTATGGAGAGTTGTATACGTACTTAGAAAAACATGACATGCTTTGTAAGCAACAAAATGGTTTCAGGCAAAAAAGGAACATTAATATGGCCATATTTGAATTTATTAATAATATTTTATTGAACATGGATAAAAGAAACCCTGTTTGCGCTGTCTTTTGCGACATGACACAAGCATTTGATTATGTAAATCATGAAATTTTAATAAAAAAACTTGAAACTTACGGAATAAGAGGAAATATATTAGATTTATTTAATGACTACTTGATGGATAGAAAACAATGCACCTCAATTACACGAATAAATTCTGATACAAAATTAGAACAGGTCTATCTGTCGGAAACACGTACAGTCAAATATGGTGTGCCCCAAGGAAGTATATTGGGACCACTGCTGTTTATAATTTATATTAATGACATACCTAAATCTGTAAATCATCCTATGACCCTTTTTGCTGACGATAGTACCTTGACAATAGCATGTAGTAATCCTGACATTTATGAACTTGACATTATTAATTCATTGACATCAGTTATTTCATGGTTAGATAATAATAATTTAAAAATTAATCTTAGTAAGACCCAATTAATTCATTTTTCCCAGACAAAAAACCTAGCTCCTGACTTTAAAGTGATGCACCAAAACACAGAAGTTTATGCAGTAGATAGTGGTAGATTCCTTGGACTCGTAATTGATAGCAGACTTGATTGGAAATCCCACGTGGAACAACTTTGTAAAAAGGTTAGCAGTGCGGCCTATGCGTTATTCAAACTCGCATCATTACTTAGTACCGAGGCTCTTCTCACAGCTTATCACGGATTAGCGGCATCAATACTAAGATATGGGATTATTTTCTGGGGTAACTCTACTCATAATGATATGGTGTTCAAAAGGCAAAAACGTTGTGTGAGAGCCATGTTTGGTCTAAAAACGACCGATAGCTGCAAACCGTATTTCTCAAAACATAAAATTCTGACACTTCCGTCAATGTATATTTTGGAGATTGTATTATTTGTGAAAGCAAATCAGCAATATTTTGTAAAAATGGCAGATGTTGTTCAGCGTAATCGTCGCGATAACAGTCTGCTCTGCATGCCTCGATCAAAAACAGCTCTTATGAGAAAGAGTATTTTATGTATGGCACCAAAAACTTACAATAAATTGCCCTCATCGATAAAGCAACTTAATTATAATGATTTTAAATATAAAGTGAAAAATTTGTTACACGAAAAATGTTATTACTCTATACAAGAATTTTTAAATGACAAATTGTAAAAAATATGTTTTTAATGATTTAAATAATGATAAGACTTATTTACATTTTTATATTGACATTCTAATTTTACTTATTACTGATATTTTTTATGAATTTTTATTTTTTATGATTGGATTATGCTTTTATTTTAATTTGTACACCATTTATGGTAAAACATGTTTGAACCCATTATTTTAAATGATCATCTTTGTTACACATGTTTTGAACAAATAAATTATCTTTATCTTTATCTTTATCTTTAATAAGAGAAGCATTACTTGGCAAACCCTTGACCCTATATTTATTTGAATTAATTTTACTTTGTTTTAATAAAAACTTATTTTATTTTATTTATATTATTTAAGTTTATTATATTTCCACATCAATAAAGGAAAATTATGGATACCTACGGAAGATTTTCCCCTCTCGTCATATAATTGTATTATAATGTATTTAGTTGTATAACCTCATGAATAGTGGTGGAAAAACATTCTCAAACATTCCACTGCATTTTTTGTGATTCATGAAACGCGACGTCTGGTTTCGGTTGTTTTCCAGCTGTTGAAGGCTTCATTAATTGAAAGATATCAGTATTTGTCGAGATCACACACAACAATGCCTTGATACAGTCAAAAACAGCGTCATCGGAATTCAATGTAGATCAAACAAGGAAGTTTGAAAGTTATGCAAAAATGCAAAAGAACCTAGTCCTCGACGTAAACTATAAATTACGAACAACAAAATCTTTCTTGACCATCAGCCATTTTAATGTCCCCACTGCTGGGCACAGGCCTTCCTTATGGGTGGATAAGGAAGAAGGCCATGACCCACCACGCGGGCCCAATGCAGATTGGTGGGTGCTAACGACTGCAAATGCAGCCAGGACCAGCGGCTTAACGTGCTTTCCAAAGCAAGCTCGAGATAATAAATTTTTGGTCACCCATCCCATGACCGACCCTTGCGAATGTTGCCTAACCTCCGCAATCGATTGGCCAGGCGCTATACTACTGCGCCACCGAGCTCCTACAATGTTTTATTCACTGCAAGATATTTCTAATCAACAAGTTATAATTATAACCAAATATAGAGGTGGTATCTATATTATGTGTTTTTATTTTTCATTCATACAATTTCTAATATTATCTTTGCTAGCAAATCTTTGCCCGCGACTTCGTCCGCATGGACATTTGGCACAGCAACCTTTGACCGTCCATATCCGGTCAACCATTTTTGCATGATTGTGTAACAAACATCCAAACATTCACATTTATAATATTAGCAAGACTAATCCTGCTAGTATTCACGGACCTGAAAAAAAGACGGACGTAATACCACACTAAAAAGAAGTGAAGCATGCGAGGTCCTACAATTTCGTATGTTGTACAATGACCTACACTCACAAAAATACACCTGGAAAGAAAAGACCGGTGTATTTGTGTGAGTGTAGGTCATTGTAGTCCGTGCTAGTATTATAAATGGGATAGGCAATAATCCAAGATAGGTACATAAAACTTTATCCAATTTAACCTAATCTTAACCTTTAGAAACGTAACTTACATATAAGAATAAGGGCGATTACATATTCAACCATATGAAAGTAAGAGGTGATTTCATTACATGAATCACAAGTTAACTTTTAATTATCACTACCTAATGCACCTTTCGAAAGGTACAGTCATTGGGAAACCCGCTCGATACATTCTTAACAGAGGCAGATGTTTAAGTGGGCCTGTAGACTTAGGTGACAACTGGCCCATTTGAAACTCACCCGCGGATTTTTTTTGTTGGTCACAGTTCTAACAGAATCTTCCCAATTCTATTTCGTTACATATTTATTCGTTATCAGCATTTGAAAACGATAAATAAATACAAGTAATAACGATTATCAAATAGTTAGGTACCGTGAAATCGCCCTATTTTCTTACTTTGTTTAGCAACGACGATCAACAATCATAGAAAACTTAAGGCTCCTATATACCTCAAGTGGCGCCCTCATTTTAGTACTACTACTACAACGAACAAAATTTTACTGAGGTTATTGTTTGTAAATAAACTATAGAACCTTAGCTTCAATCTGTTCATGTGAATTTTCGATACATTATATATTTAGCGAGCAATAAATTTGATTAAAATGAGGGTGCCACTTGAGGTATATAGGGGCCTTAAACTAAATAAGTTCAATATGTGTTAAGAAAAATATGAAGTCTCGGCTAAGTCACAGCGACTAAAAGAACCTTTTTTTGCTAACTTCCATTTTTTAAACGTTAAAATTTAAAAAAAAATAATTTAATCATATTTCGATGAATTGTTGCATCTTTTTAATTATAGAACTTGCTTAAATATTCCCAGTTTGTGAGAAAAATCATCATTCAATTTCATTGGTGTGCTCTAAATTGTAATTTTTCTGTTTCAGTTTTTGAACTTGCGACTATAATTGAAGTCAAAATATCGAGCGAGTTTTTATCGTATACGAGTTGGCTGCCACCCAACCATGCATAATATTATGCACCTTATTTATTTGAATGTGTGTTCCTCAATATTGTTTTTTTGTTGAATGATTCATGGCTCTGAAAGCTCTTGATTAAGGAAATGGTTTCACATCAAAACTTGAGGTGATGACTTGCTCACTGTTATATTATCTTTTCGCTCTTTTTTGTCATTATTTAATAATATATATATTTTTTTTTTTTGCTTGGACAATTTCACATAGTGCCACCTAGCCCCAAACTAAGCAAAGCTAGTAATATAGGTGCTAGACAACTGATATACTACTTAAATACTTTTTCAATATTTACTTATTATACATACAAACACCCAGACCCGTCACAGAAAATAAAATTCATCATTTATTAGTTACGTTTTTGCCTTTTTTTAAATATTAGACAACGTCTCTTTTTTAAATAAATAAATAAATATAAATACGTATTAGAAAACATCACAAACATTGCTCTGATCCCAAAGGAAGTAGCTAAAGCACTTGTGTTATGGAAATCAGAGACAACGGTGGAACTACAAACACCCAGACCCGAGCCAATATAGAAAAGTTCGTTTTCTAAATTGACCTAACCTAACCTAACCTAACCTAACCCGGGACCTCACAGATGGCGACACCTTGAAAACCGGCGTACAAACCACTCGACCACGGAGGTCGTCAGGGGGAAGTTAATTTTAAGTTTTTACCGACATCAAAAAAAGGAAGGAGGCTATTATCAACTCTGTTGTATGTTTTTCTAATGTTTATTAGGTCAGTACGCCGTTATTTATGGACTAATTAGAAAAATATTTTTTTATTTCAAAGTGACTTCGAGACAGCTTCTCTAGAAGTCTATTGATCCCTTTTTTATTTGGAAATTCGTTAAGTAATTTTCAGGAAATCCTGAAAATACAGTCATTTTCGTAACCATTACTATTATAAATGTTCTAGCTTAATTTGTGATTGTAATTTCTTTAAGCTGTGTGTGCAATAAAGTGTTTATCTATCTATCTAAACTAGAAATACAAGATACGATATTTAGGTATAATAATTAAAAAGTGGATGAAGATTTCAACTAATTCAATATGAGTGATACAAGTATTTGTTTATACAATAGGAAAACCCTGTGCCCTACATCAGAAATTATGATAACAATGACTTCAAATATCAATAAATAAAACCGCATTCAATCCCACGAAACCGTTTATCACTGTATTTAGTGAATAAACAGGTATTGGTTATGAATTAACAATGTTTGTTTTGTTTATTCACAGTTAGAGGAAGTGCAATCGATATGAGCAATTAAGTAAGTATCATTATTAAAGCATCCGTTTTCCTCGTTTATCGTTTTGTAATAACAGGTTGGGATTTATTAATCTATCGTTAGTTATTACTAACGATAGAAATTACATTATTTATTGATTGCATGGACAAAAGGGTTTTTAAGGCTAGTGAATTTAATTTTTTGATGCTATTGTTATGAGTCTTTACTAATAGGTACAGTATCCAAGAAATAAATATATGTTCAAAAGTTAATCCTTACTAATATTATAGATGCGAAAGTCCGTGTGTTTGTTTGTTTGTTACGCCTTCACGTCTTAACTACGGAACCGATTATAATAAAATTTTGCATGCACGTTGTCAGGGGTACAGAGAAGGATATAGGGTAACTTTCATCCCGAAAAAAATAATTGTTCCTGAGGGATAGCAAAAAACTTCCCACGCAGACGAAGTCGCGGGCGGTCGCTAGTATTCTTATAAAAACCGTATATTTTATTTATATCTGAGAAGTCCATCAATGATTTATTTTTAAAAACAACCTTTCTAAAAATCCCTATACTAAAGCTAATCTACTTGTTAAGTTTCGAATCCAAACTTTATCAATACGTCCATAAAGACCACCAAACGAGATAATAAAAGTTCTATAAATAAAATTATGTAACGAAACGCAATAAACAGTTTCCCGGCGGCGTGACCTTGTATCGCGTCGCTGCTATCTACGTAGCGCTACGTCACTCTACGTCAGACGCGTCATTTCACGGAACACTATTACATCATTCATTGCTGGCGGAGATTTTGTATGAACGTCATTTCGTCATAACTAATACGTGGAACGTGAATGTCTTGAGTCAGGAAAAGTTCCCAAGCGGAGGTACATTTCCGAGCCCTCAATATCAAGACCTAGGTATATCGTTTTTTATCTTAGTTTAAATTAAAAGAAGTTTACATTTTATCGAAAAATTAATGTTTTTATGTGGGTTTGGTAGTGGCATAGTTCCATTCCAGTTGTCATTATAAACATCGGAAACATTTCGAGGAGTCCTGCCTGCAAACATAGGTAAGTACAGGAAATAAACATAAAATAATGTTATTAGAGAAAAAAATCCTACTAGGTATTTAGGTACGTACCAAAATTGTCTTTACTTTAGAGTAAGTACATTAAAAATAATATGAAATGCACACAATTACAAGCACATTAATACATACTATTAGAGCCGTGAATTCCTGAATTCGGAAGTGTTATTCAAAACAAAAAACTGTCACCTTTAAAAATTAAACCTACTTACCTATTGATTACATCTTTGATATCAAGCTTACCAGTGTTTATAAAACTGGTGCTGACATCTAGGGTTGAGTAGTTGTACTACATATATTTAGAAACTCACAAACTTCTAAGTTTTCCCAAAGAATTAATATTGTAATTATATTCATCAAAGAATACTATTACTACAAACGTTGGTATTGTATTCAAATACAATACAAACTTACAATGACATATATTACTTACATAGCGCCATCTAGTGTCTAAAAGAAAAGTCATGTAGTAACACTGCGAGCAAGGTCGTAGGTTGCGAGATTCAGATTTTTGGCAAGCTGTGAATTAATTTACACCATGACACATAGAGGTCGCTAGAGCCGCGTAATAGAGTACTAAAGTGTGTTTTCACGACCAATTTTTTTAATAAACTATTTTTGTTTGAATTGAAAAGGTGATAGGTAAAAATTAAATTAATAGGAATTCATGAACTAAAATCTGCGACTTAGGAAGGATTATTTATCTCGTTATAAGTAGGGCTGCCATCCGTCTGGGTTTCCCCGGATTTGTCCTAGTTGGTATTGCGTCCGGGGAGCGTCCGGGCGGGGTTCTTAAATAGTGTCCGGGTAAAACCCTGACACTATTTTTGTTATGGGAAAGGGTGTTAGGTTTTTATTTAATGTAATTTTTTTTTGTCAATTGCGTCCGGGATAATTCTTCATTTAACTCAAATGTCCGGGTTAAATTTTCATCCGGGTTCCGTAATTTAGGTGATGGCAGGCATAGTTCTAAGCAATCGATAGCTTGTTCGTATGAATTCGGGTTTTTTGGACCATCTCCATCATAAAATTATTTAATTTTATCAACAAATTCACCTTAATTTGCGTATTCAAAACATATTTGTATACAATACTAAATAATATTTTAATACTTTATTGGCTGGTTTTGTCAGCGGCGATTTTGTACCTACCTTTATTTCCACCTGCGCACACAGTGGAAAAATAAAATCAGCCGACATCTTAGATAATTGAGTTAAAAGTAGGCAAAACAAAAAATGCTGTAACTTGATAGTAAAGTTTGTGCGTGTAAAAATAATTAATAAAAAATAAATTCGCTTTTCGCGACATTCAATTTATGGCTTAAATTTTATGTTTGTATTGACCTATGGTGAGTTTAATATGACAAAACAATTTTTAAATTTTGAGATTTAAGCATTCACAATGCTATTTTATATATAATACCAAATAATATACTAGAAAAAATACGACTCGCCCCAGATCATGTTCTCGGATGGGAATCGAACCCGCGACCTTTGGATATCCGGTCCAATGCTCTGACCGCTGACATAGTGACTCGGTAGCTCAGCGAGTCGTATTTTTTCTAGTATATTATTTGGTATTATATGACAAAACAAATTTAAACTCGGTACTACTTTAAACCTATGCTGCGGTCAATGTGATATATTTATTTAACACTAACTATGAGAACATTGACTTTGGATTTGAATAATTCATAGGAGGGTCAAGGTGAACTTCTTCGTGAGCATGAGGTATAGAGGAAATCGTGCGTGTTAATTTTTCAAACATAAGGTATGTTTACTTTCTTTAGAAGCTTCTTAGATTGATTTATTTAAAAACTACTACGCGTTCACTTCGTGATTACCGTCGACGACCATTATGACGTCACAGCTAACGGTACTGTAAACAAAAAAGTAATCATGTTTTTTAACTGTTTTTCATTTTTTTCTTGTTCAAAGAGTGTCATTAATTTATATAACAAGTTAGATTCGCCATTATGTAGGGCCTTTACTCTTTTAATCATTATAACAACACAAATATCGAACGTAATGATTAAATCAACAGAAACAAAAAATAAGCTTTGCGTTGCTAGCCGTACTAGAAAGGCGACGCAGGGGGTGCGGTATGACGAAGCGGGCTGGGAGGTAGCGGCAATGATGAAGTGAACGCGTAGTATTGAAGATTTTTAATTATTTTCAAATTCAGAATCATTTTATTTCATTCGTGGATAAATTCACAGGCGCAGGAGTTACGGTTCCTGTGGGTGGCTGGGGTGACGTACATAATAATAGTAATTAGGGTTCTCGGACGAAACAACTTTTACTAAGTTACCAAGTTTGAAATCGTGAAAAAAATCAGCTGTTTCATACATTTTGATATTTTCGTAATTGATTTTTGTATGAAACTGCTGATTGTTTTTCGCTATTTCAGAGTTGGTCCCATAGTAAAAGTTGTTCAGTTTGATGGTCCCTATCTACCATATTCGGCATCAGGGGTACTTTTGTAACACCTTGTATAAAAATAGCATTGTGAATGCTAAAATCTCAAAAATAAAAAGGACAATTTATGTTACTTTCTTTAATTTATATGTGTGAATACATAATTAGTGTACGGTTGATGGTGGTGGTTTTCAATGATTAGTGCTCATCATAATGTATGGACAATAATTCCTACTTGTCCGGTAGCGCTTAAAGGCGTTTTCCTTCGGCATAGAAAAAAAAAGAAAAAAAAGGTGGTACCGTTAAATATGGCGGTGGTGACGACACACAGGGAAAGGTGAAGAAAGATCGATAAACATACGAGCATGGTTGACTCACGGTCTCCACCCAAGGTAACAGTGTTAGTTAATGCCGTAAAGGGGCTGATTACGTAACTCTGTTACTAACAATTCTCGATTGAAATAGATAGAAACCGCAGTTACATTGCTGCTTTAATTAAGATAGTTGTCACATTGGTTCTTACTAAAGCAGCAATGTAACTGCGATTTCTGTCAGTTACAAAATCAGGGGGCCGGTCACACAGCGAGGTCATACTGGGGATGGGAATGCGACGACGCTGTGTGATATCTTATACACAGGCACAGAACTATAAGTACATACTGGGTAATTTTTGGACCATTTGTCAGGTCATTCTATCACAACAGTAGGTAATTTATGTAATATTTTTTTATTTTTTTACATTTTTGTCCCAAAATTTTCCATACACAAATTGTTGTCACTTGTGCGTACTGAATCAAATTTACTTTTCACAAGGGGTTACATTCTACACTTAACGATCTCTGCCGGGCAACGAAACGTCCACCACGAGCAGTGAATGTTTAAGTACGTATAAACGTACAACTGCTCCAATAGGTATATTGTGTGATGAGGAAATAAATCATTTATTATTTATTTATTATTAGTTGCCCCTTTTTTGATAGGTTAAACGCGGTTTTATCGCCTTCCGACCCACCCCGTGCTCGCTGTCTGAATCTGTACCCTTAGCACGAACATCTATCGAGAAAAAAAACGCGCGTAAAAGTACTCGATAGAGTAATTATCAATGGAAAATTTCATTTCGCTTTTCGGCGGTAGATGGCGCTGTACAAATTTCCCATACAAAATTACTCCATCTAATGTTGTTACGCGTGTTATTTTTTCGATAGCTGTTTGTGCTAAGGGTACAGAACTGACAGTCTCGAAGCGCCTTTCACAGCCATGTTTTGTGAGATCATCAGGGAATATTCACCTTGTCATTTTATTAACAAAGTATCAAAATATTTTGTCTTAGACGGACCACATTCTGTCATGCAAAGGCTCCATCGTGCAGGTATAAATTACGCACGTATAGGTAAAAAATTGCGTTGTCGGTATGTTACGCCATTAGTGATTTCTATACAAACTTGCACGTTAACTACAAAATCTATAGAGATCCGTCTTATTAAGGGTCGGCCAAATCAGTTGGTACGAAACGAACCCATAATCAAACATTGATGTAGAAAAGTTTCATAGGTCAAAATGTCAAAAGTTAGAGAAATGTTTTGTTTTGAAACTCAAAATTGCTCATTGCCATATTTTTTAAGTATACTTATCTTTTTAGTTAAGGAAAATGTTGTTTACATGAACTATGGAATTAGATAACACCGACATCACCTTGGTTCGGTAGTAAAAATAATACCGTAGTAATATAATATGGTAATAAACTTACCGTACAATTGATAAAGGCGTGCAATCATGCATGTCACTAGAAGAATTTTCCACTTGACACTAAATATCTTTTAAGCTAACAATTTCAGACTGAAAGAAAGAAAACATTTATTGGCCTCAAAAAAAAACTGAAAAAGAAAAGAGATGGAGTATTGTTATAATATAAAGCGCGATTGGTATTTTTTTCTTAAGTAAGCACCTAGGTATGTAACATTTCACAAAAACCACAAACTGTTTTAGTTTTTACCGACTTCAAAAGGATACTCAATTCCGACCCGTATTATTATTTTTTGTTTTTCGTATGTACTCTGACTACTCTGGCGTTGATGTGCCGATTTTAATAATTGTTTTTTTTTCGATTGGGTTTACTTTCAATTTGGTCCCATATAAGTTTCATTGAGATCCGACGATAATCTTCGGAGATATGGGGCCTAATGTCATGGGAGTCATGAATAATTAGAATAATAATAAGTAAAATCATCTATGTAAGCATTAGCTTTTTGTTCTTGCTGAATCCGTTGATCCCGGCTGCATCTGCAGTCATTATTACATACGTATAATACTACGCAAAGTACTACGCGTTCACTTCATCATTGCCGCTACCTCCCGGCCCGCTTCGTCATACCGCACCCCCTGCAACGCCTTTCTAGTACGGCTAGCAATGCAAAGCTTAATTTTTGTTTTTGTTGATTAATCATTACGTTCGTTATTTGTGTTGTTATCTATATATATAAAAGGGAAAATCACTCACTCACTCACTCACTCACTGATCACGAAATCTCAGAAACTACAAGTGCTAGGAGTCTGAAATTTTGGATGGGGGCTCCTTTTAGGACGTAGGTGCTCACTAAGACGGGACTTTGCGAAATTCAACCCCTAAAGGGGTGAAACAGGGTGGTAAAGTTTGTATGGGAGAACGCGATTTCTTGGCCCGATTGACTTGAAATTTGGCATAGACATTCTTTCACAAAATTAATTGAACACGTATTTCGTATTTTTTTAATATTTATTACCTAACAGGGTTAAAAAGTGATATAAAGCTACTTTTGCTGTGATTGACTTCGACGTCGGAATTGAAACTTTTTTGTGCATTTGATTGATTAATTAAGAAAAGTAAATATCATTTGTCATCTCAACGTAGTATTACATTCTCTTTGGTCATTTCCCCTGAGAGTAGGTAGAATGCATTATCGCCATAGGCATTGAATAGTACCTATGGCGTTATGTAGACAGTGCTGTCATTTTTTCCTTATTGCGTTGTAATAAGGTGCAAAATTATTCCATCTAATTATCAGTTTAATTTTAAAAGAATACAATATTCGGTCAAGTCGCCTATGCTATGACAATTAATAAAGCACAGGGACAAAGTTTAAGAGCGGCTGGTGTAGATCTGCGCAGTGATTGTTTCTCCCATGGCCAGCTCTAATGTAGCCTGCTCGAAAGTCAGCTCGCCGAATAGCCTTTTTATTTTGCGACCGGATAACATGACAAGAAATGTGGTAGGTATACAACATGTTACAAAAATACCCTTAATGCTGAATATGGTATATAGGGACCATCAAACTGAACAACTTTTACTATTGGGACCAACTCTCAAATCGCGAAATAAAAATCAGCTGTTTCATACAAAAATTCAAATCGAAAATATCAAAATGTATGAAACAGCTGATTTTTTTCGCGATTTGAGAGATGGTCCCAATAGTAAAAGTTGGAGTTGATCAGTTTGATGGTCCCTATATACCGTATTCGGCATTAGGGGTATTTTTGTAACATGTTGTATATTATAGAGAAGTGTTGGATGATCGAGATTGATAATCCTGATAATGCACAACATATTTTTATTTAGAACTAGCTGCACCCGGCATGCGTATTGCAATGCTCCGTTTTTTTAGCCAGGGACTTTCCCGGTCGTAAGCAGAACAACTCACCAAAGTTTCATAATCGGATCAATGGTTTAGGAGTCCCGTCGTCTGTACACTTAGATCTTTTAAACTATGCATAAAAAACCGCATCAAAATCGGTCCATAAGTTTGAGAGCTAGGTTGTCTCAGACAGACAGACACACACAAGTCAAACTTATAACACCCCTTGCGTATGTCGTGTACGTCGTATATACATATAGTGGTGGCCACATAATTAAGGACACAAGTCGATTTTCATACAAACGATATAATTTTGAAGTCTTGGTTTTCCGCTAGGGATTGAACTAGCTGTGATCTGATGATGGCCATCCAGGGAGTGAATGGAGAAGATTATGATAGCAATACACACCCAACCGATCTGGTCAGCATTCTAAGAGATGTAAGCATAAGAATTTTCAGTCGCAAGTTTTCATACATTTATATACTATATTCGCGGTTTTTTTAAACATATCCTTACATCTCTTAAAATGCTGGTCAGATCACTTTGGTGTGTATAGTAATCTGGATCTCCTCTATTCACTCCTTGGATGGCCATCACCAGATCACCGCTCGGTCAATCCCTGGCGGAGAAGCAATGCTTAAAAGTTACTTCGTTTGTAAGAAAATCGACTAGCGTCCTTAATTTTGTGGCCACCACTATATATAGTTATCCTGTAGTATAGTCTAATAACTTCACACTCACCACATTAGTAACTACATTGTACCCGTGCGAAGCCGGGGCGGGCCACTAGTAATGATTAAAAGAGTAAAGTTCCTACATAATGACGAACCTATGTTGTACTTGTTATGTAAATTAATGACAAAAATGAAAAACAGTTGGAAAACATGATTACTTTTTGTCTACAGTACCGTTGGCTGTGACGTAATAACGGTCGTCGACGGCAGTCACGAAGTGAACGCGTAGTACAGGGACGATCTCCGTGGTCGAGTGGTTTGTACGCCAGTTGAAGGTGTCGCCAGCTCGTCCCGACACGAACTTTTCTATATTGGCTCAGGTCTGGGTATTTGTAGTTCCACCGTTGTCTCTGATTTCCATAACACAAGCGCTTTAGCTACTTCCTTTGGGATCAGAGCAATATTTGTGATGTTGTCTAATAAGTATTTATATTTATTTATTTATTTAAAAAAGAGAGAATTTTCTAAGCCACAAAACAAACATATATTTTTCATTCATATCTAACGTCATCTTACAATTAATATCTTCTTTATTCACATATACTCTAAATTAATTATTTCACATAACTTTTTCATACGTTACATAATCACAAAGTAAAAAACCATCAATTTTTTAAGGCCAAATTAAGGTAAGTAGGCAATGCGCCCAAAATTCCTACGTCCTACGCACTAACGCAATGACTTCATTGTTTGTTACTTTCGAATCTAACTCAATTTTAATTTCAAATGTATAAGTGATGTAATTGATTGCTAATGAGTTAGTCATACAGATATATTAACATAACCTTTAATATGATATAGTGTTATTGAAGGAGAACCGGCACTCGCCATAAAAAAAATGCTTAACTTGTATACTATTGAATTTGGTCTTAAAATAAAGCCAATAATATTTGCTACATCGATAAAGTTCTCTCTCATTTTTAGCGCAAGTAGAAAAAAAGTTTTCTAATTACGAATATTTTTTGATATGAAAACACTACCAAAACAACGAGTCATTGAAAAACATTCTGTAATTCACCTTAAATTTTCAAAGGGCAGAAAAGTCACTATGAAATGTAAAATCAGGGCTGTATATACCATAATTATTTTCCCTTTTTCGAAATTAAGAAAATGAAATGTTAATGGGATTTCCAATTTTGCATTGATCTGTCATCGGCCGATCGGTTGATCGGTTGACAGATAACCCACACTAATAAGTGAAAATTTACAGCAGAATATGAATCACAGATTAAAAAGTTAAAAAATTATACAACTTTAGCATAAAAGGCTGGTTCTCCTTTGACTTGGATATTCTAAAATTTTTATCTTGTTTACATTTCCACATACACTATTTTAAATCACTAAATATTATGACGTATAGAATGCGCTTATTTCGTATCGTTATTTTTTCCGAAAAATCTTTAGCGCTACTAAAATATTTTCAAATCGCACTCGCTTAGATGTAAGTAAACTGTCGTAACATAAAGATTAAACTTTAAAATGTTTTTGGTGCCTTAAAAAATTTACATAGTATGAAATTACCTATATTTTCCAGATATTTTCCAGCATCCTAGGGCTGTTCACTCGTACCGCGCAATTTTCATACTTTTAGCATTTTATACCCGTCGTAACTTCTATACGAAAAATCCGATTAGAATAATTTAAAGAGGAATTCACATGTAAATAATCAACCTTGACCATGAAATTATTTAGTTGGATAAAGATTAATATATTATCATGATACGAATGACTTTATTATAATCACTAACAGATAAGTTATCAGGATGTTCAATAGTAACGCAGTTAGATATTCTTATCACTTTGAATCTTTTAATACCTTTAATTACACTGTCTGTCTGATATTTTGATTTTACCCACCTAACAAACCACTTTACTGGATTTACATCTTCTGTATGTATTCTGTGCTCTGATAAAATTTGTCTAAAATATTTCTACATTCAAGTTGTCTGTTATTTTAATTTGAAAATTCTAATAAAGTGTAATAGAAAGCTATTTTTTTACTTATTTTGTGGTTACACTCTTTTCACTCTCTCGACTATCAGTCGGCAGCTCAGAAATAACTTTCTTTTATATATTCATTTATACAATCCACACATATTTTCTTTGGCCTACCTATACAAGGTGTTACAAAAGTACCCCTAATGCCGAATATGGTATATAGGGATCATCAAACTGATCAACTTTTACTATGGGACCAACTCTGAAATCGCGAAAAAAAACAGCTGTTTCATACAAAAATTAAAATCGAAAATATCAAAATGTATGAAACAGCTGATTTTTTTTTCGCCATTTCAGAGTTGGTCCTATAGTAAAAGTTGATCAGTTTGATGATCCCTATATACCATATTCGGCATTAGGGGTATTTTTGTAACACCTTGTATATACAACCATTAATCGTACTCCAAAACCATAACATGCTCATACCCCATACCACGACAACCGGTTTATCCCATAAAAGTTTTCAGTCACCAGCGCCTTTTTAAGTTTAAATTACTTTAAAACTTCATTTCTGATTGGAATATTTCTAGGTATACAAATTGTATCCATGAATACAAGATCATTATACATAACTGACTCACTATATAGCGAATCATCGAAACAGTTTCATATACTGCTTGGACGAACATTATACCAAGTGAGAATTATTCCAAATGATGCTAATTTATGCGAATTGAAGCATCCATTTATTCTTTCCATTGAAAAACTGTATTCTTGCTGACAATAATGACGAATGAATAGGAAACCATTTCTCGTTTATTAAAACAATATTTAATCCTAGTCTTAAAAATACAAAACCTGTTTTCAAGGTCGTAAATACGAAACCAGTATTCAAGGTCGTAAAGAAAACAAGCGTAACTTGAATAAGTTAAATACATCGACAGAGGTTGGGTTTAAAAACTTTAAATGGCACAGGCTTACCAGCAGTTCGCTTGAAGCAGTCCAGCACTCAAGACAATTTTGATACACAATTAAATATATCCAGTGAGCGTGTCGGTATAAAAAGCGATCGGGGAACATACAATGGGCGTATTCCTTCCTTTACTATTCATGAAACAAATTATACTCAAATATCGATTACAAAGTCTTGCAAACAGTCACGGTACAACGGCTCCTAGCAATTTCAAGATCGCGAGCGCACCTCCGATAACACCCCGTTAACTGATATCTATTATCGAACACGTGGTTTTGTCACTAAACAGTCCTGATATCTATGATCGAACACGTGGTTTTGTCACTAAACAATCAAGATCAAGATTCACGTCAAAAACCGGCGCCAAATAAAATTACGGAACTACACGTCTTATGCCTGTTGTTATCGGAGCAGCACTAACACATAACAGTAATTTACACACGCATTTAGCTTTATAAGTGGGCACAATAGTTAAAACAGCTGTGCCGAAACCAGCAGTATTGTCTTTCGAGATGTTAACAATTTATTACGTAATGTTCTAGTGAGACTTTCGCTCACTAACTGCAGGTACGATACGAAACGCGTTTCGATGTCGATTCGATCTATTTTCGTATCTCATGGCATGTAGTTCATTCTTTAGGTTAACGTAGTCTAGGGGACTAGCTTGAACTGATTTCTTTTGTATTTCAATGGTTTCTAAGGTATTGTTGAAATGATAATAGTCTAACAATTGTTGGAAGTGCTAACTTAAATATTAAACCTTGCTTACCCAAAGTTGACTGGTTAATTAAATAAATAAAAAAAACAGTACAAAAATACCTATATAATATTTTATTTTTATTTTATATTAATTAATCATATGTCTCGTACCTCTGTTAGTTTAACACTAAGGTTCAAAATGTTTTGACTTTAGTTGAGATTGAGCACTATACGATATAAAATTAAAATTTTAATTCGTATCCACACTAAAGAGTACTATTACCAAGCATAGAGAGGTACATACATTTCACGTTAGTTATTTTAATACATAGCAAATACTGCGCTTTATTCATCTTGATAGAATCCGTATGCTGCGATATTTATAGAAATCATTTACTGATCTTGCGTCGGTCTATCTATACGTACATATGTAGGTACCTATTTATAATAATTTGGCCAAATTAGTTATAAGTCTGTTTATCCTTACTTGTCCTATTTAGTAATTAGCTTTTGGCTGTTGTCATACGTCTTTTAAGTTTAAATCGTTATATAAAAATATGTTGTCTTACTAAATAAAATTGTCACTAATAATTAGTAATTTATTTTGTTATCTATGTGTGGAAAACCATTTGTTGTATTTTATAATTGATTTTTTCAATAAAAAGTTGGGTAAAGATTGTTTACCAAATAAGACAAGTAAGGTTAAACAGACTTATAACGTGTTTGATGATTTTTAACGCAACTAATTTCTTATGACTTTTGACGACCTCCGTGGTCGAGTGGCTTTGTACACCGGTCACCGCCATCTCTGAGGTCCCGGGTTCGATCCCCGGTTGGGTCAATTTAGAAAACGAACTTTTCTATATTGTCTCAGGTCTGGGTGTTTGTGATACCACCGTTGTCTCTGATTTCTATAACACAAGTGCTTTAGCTACTTACTTTGGAATCGGAGCAATGTATGTGATGTTGTCAAATATTTATTTATTTATTTATTTATGTAGCTTTGCATTATTGGATTTACTGATACGTACATGCGAAAATAAATTATAGAAAATATGAATACAGTAGTTAACTAAAAACATTTAAAGTATGTATCGTAAAAAACTTAAGACTGTACAATGTTCTTTTATTAATTTAATAATCTTAAAACTATATCGATAGGAACATAATGTGATGGTATGTAGGAACGTTTTATATTAATTCCATCATTATTGTATGTATTATATTAGTGAATGAAGATAATAAGAAATATTTATGGGATAAATAAATAAAAATAACCTTTTAGTCGAACGAAAATGAATTATTTTAAAAGTGAAAATAAAAAATATCAAGTATGTTAGCTGGTACCATGAAAGGCGATAATAATAAGATAATGTAACCGAGGCCTTACAAGGTCACGCGCAAGGCTGCTATGGTACTGAAAGATTGAATTACAAGAAATAGTAGTTTATGATACAAGGTTAGTAAGGAGATTTTAAAAAATCTTAACAACTGTGTGCCATACTACGTTTTTCAATATATTTGCCAGAAAACATTATATGTACATTCTGAAATAAAAAAAAAATCCGTAAACAAAACGCACGGTGGTGGCGTGCGGCAAAATTACCTTTCCGCATCCTGTACTAAACCATAAACAAAAACGCACGGCGTGCAGTAAAATCAACTTACCGCACGTTGTACTGTCATCTAAAACACACATTTTCGAGCAACAATATTAAAAAATAATTTACGTGACAAGCGATTAATTCATCAACGCCCGAGCGGACGCAGGCGGCCGGATAACAATGGAATATCTATTGTGTCTCATTTTCCAGGCGTTGAAGGGTTAAATAAAACTAAAATCCATCAATTAGGCATGGTATAAGATCTAGTAGGTATCATACATTATTATAATCCCTCGCCGCGTCTGTCTGTCCGTCTGTTCGCGATAAACTCAAAAAGTACTGAACGGATTTTCATGCAGTTTTCACCAATTGATAGAATGATTCCTGAGGAAGCTTTAAGTGTATAATAAATAGAGGTTTTATGTAAATTGGTAGAAATATGACGATAATTGTTGAAGATGTCGGAAATAATTAAGCTGACTGGGATCTTGCATCGAAAACGCTGCATAAACCTTGAGAGCTATAACAAAGTAATGTATGATGGAATTGTTCCTCTTTTATAGATCTACAAAAAAGTCCGCGATGGCATATATCTATATTTTAAGAACAGCTTACTATACCCATTATATCTTCAAAAAATGATCACGTACAATGCGGTAATTTGGAAAGCTATTTAGAAGGATACAGTATTAATCCTTATTAACTTATATAGGTACGTTAGTAACCTTATTTCATTCCAACTCTTTACGCCATACCATTTAAATGAATATCTTAGGAGTTATCGCAAAAAATTAACGCGCGTGAAACTAAATTCAAGCGCATTTCTTACACCGATGACGGGACGGGCGGGACTCAATCGGGACGGAAACAGACTTTTGGAGCAAACTGTGAGCTGTAGACTTCGACTTTGTGATATTTTGATCATTTTTCGAAATGACTGAGAAAAGATACATTTTATGTATCTTTTATATTTCGAAAAATTTTGAAAATCCGTTTTGTCGATTACAAAAAAAATATTATCGAACCTGTTCACATGATTTCACGAGAATCGGTTGAGAAATGCGATCTGTAAAAGAGAAAAGCCGGACAGCCAGACAGACAGACATACGAAAGCATTTTTTCCCTAGCTGAAGCGGAAACGCTTCGCTCGCGCTTCGCACTCGCTCGGTCAAAAATATATAGAGTATGAATAAACGCCTAGCTGTCAAAAGTCACGTAGGTTTCCTAGTTACTACTGCAGCTGCTAATCTAAGCAGTGATAGTCACGCGAGTGAGCTGTGTTAGAGTAAGCATAAGGAAATTTAAAAAATCCGGACAAAGGGCCAGGGGTCTAATTGTCTAATTTAAAAATCTATCGCAATCGCTTTCATTTGACAGTTGGATCCGACACATTGCTGCATTTCTTGGGTAAGTTTATATTTGTGCCAAAAAGAAGCATCAATGTGTTTCATCCTGAAAGCGATTGCGATAGTTTTTGAAAGTAGACAATAGAAAGGCAGATTAGACAATGACACTTATAAATAGTCTGGCACTCCAGATATTTATTTACAAAATAGTTTTAATACTTTTTTGCGAACGAAATGAGAAATCCATTTAGAACCTGGAAACTATCCACAGAATCCCCAAGTCCAAAGATATAATGTCCGGACAAATCTGAACATATAGTAGCCCTACCCGGGTCAGCCAACGGGGTCACCTGGAAATGATGGCTATCACTCGGCCTTTCATGTTAGCTGTGACCGGCAAGCCACGGGTCAAGCAAAATTAGAAAAAATAATGAACTTTCAGACTAGGGTACCAGTTTAGCCTAGCCAATCATTTTTACGGAAATACACAAAATCTTCTACTACTGGAACGGACTTGGACCTATGAGCTACTCGTAGGTCCAATTTAAGCCGAGTTATATTACTTTAAATATTAGGCCAATTTTAAACAACAACAAACAGTAAAATAATAAACTGCCCTTTTTATAGTTCATTAGCCTCATTACATAATGATAGTACTTTGCGATTAATGCTTAGATCTTCTATAATACAACAGTTTCTAACTAACTGATTTGAAACAAATTCTCTTTTATTTGTCATATTTTATTACCTCGATATTAAATGTAAACACTAACAGACGTCGATACCCCAGTTAAGAACTCGTCATGAATAAGCAAGTAGCAGCTGGTATTATGATCACTATTACTGGAACCAGAACAGATCTTCGAAGAAGCGGCACCCCCAGTGTGAACACTCGCACGATCACCATACTCGTCGTCCATACAAAGTTGGAGAAAAAACGAAATAAGCTTTATTCACACACTTTCGATCTCAAACGACTCTGATTACCCCGTTAATGTCGCGTCGTTAGCAGCTCCGACGACCATGATACTGGTGCAACTAAAACCCCTATACAGTGACCCAATTAAATTATTTTACTTCACTATAGAGCTGTGCCGAACTATTCGCCGGTTTGGGTAAACATTGGAATTTTATTTTAATGGTCCATACGTTTGGGATCCTCTGTATTGGTCCACTTTCTCGATTAATTTTGACGTAATTTAATTCTGACCTTTACTGTAGGTATTTTTTTAATTTCTTAAAATTTCTTAAAGCCTAGATTCCTGGACATGACTTTTTGTGAATGGGATTTTTAACCTATTCAAGCTGATTTTATCATAAAGTCACGATTATGAAAAGTTATTTTTTTTCATCTTGCAGGACTTTTAGGACACAAAACATTTGTTCTATTAGTACTGATTGATGCATTTACTGAAAAACATTCAACAACACAAAAAATACGACTTCGTGTTTAATACATTACATACCTGCATGTGCCTACATTTTATCGAATAGGCATATCTTTATCTACCTAGTCCTACAATCGTAATGAAAAGCCCTGCACTTTACAGATATTGTATGTTGCACATTTACCAACATCACCTTTTGTTTTTTATATGATCCATCACCATCATCTCCCATACCGTTAACACAATTTATTTGGGCTCGGCGTAGTGCATCTTTCTTTTCCATTCTTTCTAGTCACTCGCCATCTCCTCATCTACTATCCCTTCACATTCATATCATTCTTGTTTTTCGCATAAAATATTTTATTTGGACCGAACGTACAGAACCCTTTATATAAAGTTATCGATTGTTTAGCTGCTGTGTTTTTGTCTATAACTATATTCTCCTCATCTCGGGAAGAATTCTCGATGTTTAAAAAAACAACTATTGAATCATCAACAATCCTTATTACTCGGGTTATCGACTCTAACCTTGTCGCACGTATGTGGGAAACATCATTGATTAATATTGTATAAACAATCTAGTTTTTGCATATACCCTACATGTGCAAGAGCTACTATGCATAAAATAATGATCCTGCTACTCCTTATAAAACAAATAGCATATTTAAATTTAACGATATCATTACAGTTTTTTATATAAAATTTTTTGTCATTGATCTAAATGTATGCAATTTTATGTAGACCAAATTGCCTGATTTTAATTGATATATTTTTAGGAAAAACTTTTAAAGTTTATTTCAACATACAACATTAATTTTCCCTTTTTTTAAAGCGTTCTATTTCGAGTTAAATTTATTCTTTGAATAATTTTAACACCTATGCTTATTTAGAACTTTATATGATTATTCTAAAACTAAAGTACCTTCCTTACACAAACCACGATAAAAGATTTCATAATGTTTTAGACTCTTGCGTTATTGCAGCCAAAGGATAAGTAAAAAATAACAATACAACAAGTTACGCAACATTTAACATCTACAATAATCTTGATCAATTGATTGATTGACGACAAAGAAGACGTACTTATTTAATCAAGACAATTATTAATGTCATGATAGACAGGTATCTAATTGTTTCACTATTATCTGTTTACACTTATGATAAAATCATCTGTTTTTACTACAACTTCAACTAAGGGATCGAATAAATGATTGTCTAGAGAATAGCTTTTGGAATTTATTGTTAAAATTATTATATCAATAGAATTTTTTTACATAGTACTATTTGTCCGCGTTCTTACTTCAGCAGTATCATCGATACAATTTTGTTGAACCCGTTCAAAAACTAATGGGTTACTTCTTCGAAGAATAGGATGTTTCGTAGAATAGGACCTTGCTGGGGCGTCCATCTGTCTGTTAACTCTTCGAAATCGAGAGTGATTGTTCGTCACGTACGTTGATTAATTATTTGATAGGCCACTTAATTGATATTTTGAAAGGCTACATCCATTAAAAATTTGTTTATTTTTTAATATGGAGGACGTACGCATTAGATACACCTGTTACGTTCAGCGTTATATGGTTGATATCTTGTTCTTTTTTCAAGAATCGAATTCGTATATTTAAGTGGTGTTTACATATCAAAATTGACTTTTACATTTGAATCATTATTTTTATAAGATTTTTATAAATTCATTATTTTAATGTATGCGAAATGCTAACATTTTCATTGTATTTGCCCTAGCATCGAACTGTTCCAACAATCCAACATTAGTGTCTTAAGACTTAACGAGACCCGACATTCCTTCAGTGCGTGACGCGCTCCAATTACAAGACTTTATAATAAGCCAGGGTAATTTACAAAATGACATTCCGACCGATATGTATCATTAATATCATTTGAGGACAGAATTATGGGGGTGACCGCCTGAGGTCCGAGTCTAATGATCGGGAGATGTGATGACAGAGAAGGCACTGTGAGAGGGTTTAGCTAATCTTAGACGTGATACACCGAGAACGACCATGGCACAAAATATTGCCTTAGCGATTAAGTCTGTGCGGAAAAATAACTCATTTGATTTGTGCTTGACTACCGATTTTCTCTTTTGATCTTGACTTGATAGATATCAAGATATTACTGTTGTACTATTGATGACGTAACAGTGCCATCGACATGACAAAACGGTAATAAAATCAAGCACAAACCCCATGACGGTTCTCTTTTCGCACAGACTGTTTAGGTCTAGAAGGCATGTTATATTTCTTGTAACCTTTTTTTTCGCTGCTCGTCGTTAATACTAATTTAAAGTCGTTTGAGAATGAAATAGTCTAATATTCATAGAATTCTAGTCTAGGGAATCAGTATAATCTTTGCAACTATCTTTATACCAACTGCATTTTTTGCCTGGCCGTCCGTCCGCGGCTTAGCTCTGAGACCCTAAGTACTAGAAAGCTGTAAGTTAGCATAAATGTGTATATTAATAACGCAAAAAAGTGTTAGAATAAAATTTTCAAAAATCATATTTTTGTGTTTTTAGTAGAGGGGATGAAAAAGTTTTTTCATAGTGCTGGGTGTCGTTGGATAGGTCTTTCAATAATATTATAGGTTTGTGAAAGCCACTTTTTGATTCAGGTAACCGTTTGCGAAATATTAAGCTTTAAAGTGCAAAATTTTGTTAGAGTCGAGTGTAGTACCGGGTAATTTGCAAAATACCTAGTTAATCCCTAATTAATTAACGTATTCCGTACTTTAGCGGTAACATATTGACTAGAGAGCTTACTAGAGAACACACTGTTCAGTATTAGGTATGTAAAGTTGTACACATTTGTAGTTGTAGTCTGTCTAGACGTTTGAAATTTAAATACTTACTTCCCGATAAATATAGATTTGGCATTTTATCAAAGTGTGGCGGTAAGTACACTTTGAAAGATAATTTATGACTTCTTGCTAATGGATTTTACACTATACAAATGAAACTGCAACTGTTCTTAATGAAATTATCAACTTGATAGATAAAGCATTATAAAAGTCTTAAAAGCCTACTAAATAGAAAATTCTAGAAATTAACGAGTGCAAGAAGACAGATATGAGATTCCGTAGGATATTAGTATTGTATATAATTTTCTATTCAGACTTTTCCACATACCCAGGGGCATACTTTCGAAAGGCGGCGAGCACTCTTTACTGCTCATTTTCATTGGACAGACATGCTGTCAGTGTATGTAGTACAGTGACACAAACTTATCTAACCTGATGGCCAAAATTGTACTAAGTGTTATTACATATTGTTACCTAGGTTACGCCACCGACTACATAGACTACAGCGACACCGTCACAGGGTCAGGTAGGTTTGTGTTAAACGAGTGCGTGTTGTCAATTGTGACAATGCGATGAAAAATGAGCGCTCGCTGCCTTTCGAAAATAGAGCCCCAGGTACAAAAAAAATATTCACTAGGTACGTACCATGATATTTTGTTTAAATATTAAAACATCGCCATCTGTATTTTCCCCGCCATATGTAGGTACAGTAATATCGAAGTAATAACTACCTACTGCAAGTCACAGGCAAATTGCAGCCAAGCATTGGTGGCGCTGCGTAATTTGACTGCGTTTACGCCGCGAGCGACAATTCCGCGTCTTTATGTGGCAACGAGACTGCGTATTGGTTGATGTAGATGGGCGGATCAAATTATGGTGGAAACTATGGCGTAATAAAACAAAAAGTATGTTGGATAGTGGCAATATTAACATAGCCATTATTACATGCGAGATACATATCTCCGATCACTTCGGATCACTAGTTCAAACATTGAGCATTGGCATTTGGTAAAAACACACATTGCACTTCGTCGTCACTCGTTGACCCTCCCAAATAGTTTTTCAGCAATACTTATTGATCGAGCGAGCGCGAAGCGCGAACGAAGCGTCTCCGTTTCAGCTTGGGCAAAAATGCTTTTGTATGACTGTCCAGCTTCCCGGCTGTCCATCTGATCTCCTCTAGGTCGCAGTCTCAACCGATTCTCGTGAATTTTTTAAAGTAATTCTATACTTAATTATTATATATACATTTATTAGTTCATTCCCACATGACCTATTAGTACTAGTATTATAGTTACTTTTTTTATACCGATAAAGAAAGATTTAGGTATTAATTAAGTATTTGTGTCTCTCTCTGTGTAACAAACAAGAAAGAGTGCCATGGGTGTGATGGGTGCAAGACGAACAGAAATTACAAAAAGTAGAAAAATGTATTACCTACAGTTCCATCGCTGCGTCGCCAGGTCGTCAGGGTGGTTTGAAGTTAATTCAATCCAATATTATGAAACAGTCAGTTGTGTCCTTGCAGCGACATCTAGTGAGGAGTAGACAACAGAGAAGTATTAGAGGCCAAAAGATAACAATAACTGATACCTACGACACTAAAATAATAACTATTAGTTTAACAAACAGAAAATTAAGAATAATGTAATTGGAATTATATTTATTTTGGGATTTAAAACAAGATAGTTAGCCCTCACGAAGTAATATACTGCCATCTAGCAGCGATTTACAACACTACTTAAAATCTTTTCCTAAGGAAGTGGTAATGTCTTTTGAACTAGATGGCACTTTTAGATAATTTTTGTTTATTACCAAAGCAACGTTGTGCAATGCATCACCATCTCACAACTTGCACGCCACATGCATGACCAAGAATTTGGAGATAACTAGAACTAAAAAAAACTAAATACATATTGAATAATAAAATATGTGAGTGCGGGACGGCCTGCCACAGGCATCTCGAATGCCTTACGAGTTGGTCCCAAATACAGATAATGGTAAAATGTATTATGGAACATAATAAATATATTTTTTTTATAACTAGGAAATCGCTTCTGTTAAGAAATGTCTAAATGTCTCATTGTAGTCTGTGGAAATGACAAGTGTCATGTCAAAAAGAACGCAATTTCTAATCTGTGGTACTCTGTGAGTGAAAAAACATGAACAAGGTTTTAGTACAGTAATTAAATAATCGGTGGAAATAAATAAAAATATAAGCAACAGTCGAGCTAATCTTTTATTCTTTTGAAAATGATAACTCCGGAAAATCAAAAAAAGAAATTTTATTGTGTACCGGAGTTTTCATCTAGGGGTGCGAAATGTTAATTGTACATACTATTTATAAATTTGGACCTAGGTGTGCCTTGGTGCATTTAGGCCCATGTCTACAGATTCACAATTCTACAGATTCTCATGTCTACAGATTCCCAATTCTACAGATTTTGAATCGAAACGAAAATCGTCTGATCGTCGTTGTACAGTTTATTCTTATAGGTGTAGCCCCCTGATTCGATATTTCTACCCCAACACACAAAACTCGGAACCCTGAAAAAAAAATTACCTTGACGAACACGTAGCTTGCAGGCACCGGCGGTACGGATCTGCACGGAGTACATTATTAAAAAAAAAGCCCAATGTAAATGAATACTAGCAAAATACAACTTGTGCGGAGAATGTCAATCACGTCGCATTAAGTATTTAAGCTGAAACTCTATATAACTGAAACAACTGAACTTCCGTACTGACAGACTACGTAGTTCCTTTATGTGTTGAAAAATTGAGGTTGTAGGGTCATATAGTAATAATGCATATGACCATCAGCCATTTTTAATTTACCCACTGCTGGGGCACAGGCCTTCCTTATGGGTGGATAAGGAGGATGGGCCATGACCCACCACGCAGGCCCAAGGCGGATTGGTGCTAACGACTGCAAATGCAGCCGGGACCAACGGCTTAACGTGCCTTCCAAAGCACGGAGGAGCTCGAGATAAGAAATTCAACATCCCAAGACCGACCATCGACAATCGCTTCACCTTCGCAATCGATGGGCCAGGCGCTATACCACTGCGCCACTGAGCTCTCAATAAAGCATATAGATGCATAAAATTGCTATACCTATGTATAACTAGCAATTATCAAATCAAGGAAAACAGTACTTTAGCTACCATTGCACCAAAATACTTATTTATTTCAACGAAAACCATTTTTTTTTAAGAGTTTGTAGCTAATTTTCCCAAAATAGTAAAGCACAATTAAACCAGTCCACGTTTTGTGACTTATGTCGGATCGTAAAACTGTCTCATTAAGTTTTGTGTAACAACGTCGCTACGAAAAACTTTCGGTACTTACATTCTCCTTTCTGCGATCTCTTTGCGAAAGCTTGCAGTTAAAATATTTCAAAGCTAAAAAGATAAATGAAGGTGCTATTCAAAAATAGAGTAAAATTTCAATCCACACTTGAACACAGTATTTTATTTAATATCTATTAGAGACAATAACCTGTAGGCTACGTCCACACTAACGTGATGATTGCAACAAATATCCAGAACCTTGCTCAAAGAAAGGAGTTCGAGTAGTTTAAGAAATCATCACAAAAAATAATTTTATCAACATGACAGAAGAAAATTAATATTAACTAATTTATCGGATCACACCCAATACAATGAAATATTGGTTTTCTAGATAAGAGTCATACGTGGAATATTAAAAACGTTTAAAATTTAACCTTCGACTACATTAACGGAGGTCATCATAACGAAGCCGTTAACGAAACTATTACAATAAGATTGGTTCCGAATTTTCTATCGCGGCCAAAATATATTTTTATTCTAAAACGTAACACAGATCTATTACTAACCTATCTATAAGCGCCTACAGTGCGTTCAGAGCCTTAATTTTCCAATAATAAAGGTTTATAAGTCCATTAAACATCAGTAAAAGAATATTTCAAGACTAAACGACTTCACAACATGAAACTGTAATACCAACATTTTCTCACACCGCTTCTCCTGTGAAATTTATTAAATGAAATACGAAATCTTTTGTCTAGTCACAGAAGTCGGGCAACAGTGAAAATACTTTTATTCTTAATCAATTCACAAAACATGAAACCTTTATTCATGTGTAAAGGATCCGATTACAGGCAGTTAATAATTTGCATATTTTGTGAAACATGCATTCGAATGTGAATCGGCCGATTGAGCATTATTTTATCAGTGCTGGCAACATAAAAGAGGTCGAATACAGTTTTGAATAATTCATAAAACCCGAATGTGGCACAAATACAATGTGTGATGTAAACGAACCGAAAATTTAGCGAATAGAAAACCGAATTGCACGCACGGACAGCGAATCGACCCTTGAAAATGTGCTCAAGTTTCGAAGAACACTCCTGGGAAGATGCTTACTCTGTTACTGCAAAAAATAAACTGGAATACAGTTATGCTCTTTAGGGAAATTTCAGAGTGGAAGCTAAATTTTATTTACGACAATAAGATTTTCGATTGTTCTGCTCAGTAGATATGCCAAGTTTGGTAAAAGAAAATGTTTTTCTATTGAACATGAAAATTTTATGTAGGTACTTAGGTACAATCAGCCCATAAAATGTAAAACTTACTTAGAACCTTGTTTTATTGAAATTTCTGTTATAGTAACATGACACTGTCACTCTTTGCCTCGTCTGTTAATTAATTTGACATAGTACTAACAGTGCTTTGGGCCAACTGTAGGTACTTATTTGTTATTGGCAAAAAAAAGGAAGGAACCGAAGCGAAGCGAGGGCGTGTCGCTAGTAATATTAGTAAAAAAGGCGATTTATAAATAAAAAAACATCTGATATTGAAATGAAATGAAAAAGCTTTGTTAAAGTTGACCAACAAAGTACCTAAGTACTCGTAGTTTATTTGAATCGTAAAATGTTGATAGCCTCTTTTCTACCAGGGCGACTTTTAGCTAACAAGAAGAAGATTAATTACTTTTTGGACAACCTCTAGTTTGTATATTCATCTAAACAATTAAAATAAAGTATTACTGTTGCAAAGAAGAGTGTCAGGGCACTATCGAAAGCTTTGGGGATGGTATTTGGCAACGCACTAATGATGTTTGTTTTTGTGTGGCTGCTCTACATTTTTGAGTATTAAATAAGTGGCAAACGACTTAACATTATCTTATTATAAAACATATCCATTCCATACTTTTCCACTGCACTATTTTCTTTTTCTTAAGGCATGCGGTTGATAAGTTGCTTATTTTAACTACTTCATCTGCCTTTCTCGTTAACTTGAAGTTAACTTAAGTTAGCCCGCTTCCACCTTCATACAGAATTATCCCGCGGAAGTTGTTAAAATCTATTTACAGTTTTAGTTCATTCCGTAGACATTAATTTAAAAAGTGAATTTAAACTGTTTCTATTGGACATGATATTAACAGGGTTTTCAGTTAATCTGAAATAATATTTTTTACCCCCGGTTTCTGAGGTACTTATCGGTGGTTTAACTTTATCGGAGTTAAGTTAATTTTATTACTTTAAACCAGATAAAGTGGACCCCTCCAATAAAGTTCCCGACACTGTTATCGACACTGCTTTTATGTATCAATATTTAGAACAGAAAAAGATATACAAGTTTGGAAAAAAGCTTTATTATCATTTGTGTCACCTAGTGTTTATTTAATAAATGATCTAATAAAGCCAAACTTTATATTTCAAGTACTCTACACCAGATATTTGCATTCCAGCTGCAGTACTGTCTAGAAAAACGTATAGTTGAATCTGTAATAACTTGGTTTTAGGTTGTGAGCTCGCGTCGGTCGCCAACCAGATAATTGCATTCTAAGAGATTTCACTTGACAAATGCCTGGAAAAAAATCTTTGTTTTGTGAATGCCGGCACTTGAGTTGTTTGTCGACTGAACCCGAAGTATATGATGCGGCAAAGAAATTTATGAAAGAAAAATATGTATCATCTACATCGGACAGCGAAGCTTCCAAGTAAGTTTAAGGTTGAGGTTTTCGGGAATAACAGAATAGTCAAGCTAAAGGGATTTCGGAATCCTACTCGTGGTTTATCCCTAATTTTTTTCGGTACGTACTTGATTGCAAAAACAAGCATTAATATATAAAGTACAGTTTTATTAGTTTTTTTTTCTAAAATAAAGTAAAACATTACCGTTAATCCATCCGTGTCTCATGCGGCCTTAACTGTACTATGTCACGGTCAGTTTTTGTCACTTTTCTTATAAAATTATAGCTTTAACGGTATTTTAAACAAAATGCCTTTCCTCAGACATACACTACACTTGACTGTAACCCTAAAAATTGGTAGAAATTTGCATGAAATAAGGTGGTTATTTTCTTAAGTCCAAAACAGCTTTCAGTGCCTCTTGGCGCTCAAAATATTAAGCCAACTTAAATGTCTTTTCAATCTCTTAGTAATTTAACATAAGAGTCTTATATACCTCAAAGTGGCACCCTCATTTAATTTAATTTATTGCTCGCTAAGTAGGTCCATAATGTATCGAAAATTCACATGTACAGATTGAAGCTAAGGTTCTATAGTTTATTTAGGTACAAACAATAACATCCGTAAAATATAGGTCGTTGTAGTAGTAATAGGCATAAGTGCCTAAAGTGGCCACTTTTTGCTCTTTTGCGTACTACTATTATAACGAACTATATTTTACTGAGGTTATTGTTTGTAAACAAACTATAGAATCTTAGCTTCAATCTATACATACACGTGTGAATTTTCGATATGTACTTTGCGAGCAATAAATTTAATTAAGATAAGGGCGCCACTTTCAGGTAATATGATCCAGGTTAACCTGTCAGTTTCAGTGGCGGAGTTAAGGAGTTGCTGGCACGCCGCGGGACGCCAACGACCTGCTGGCTGATGCTCGATGTAGTTCAGAATGAATAATTAATTTCAATTCAGCTTTGTTTCGTCTCGATACTTTTTTGGAGGTTGCAGTTTGAGGGTTGAAGTGATACATGGATGAAGAATCAATTTTGTAGTATGTGTTGTGGTTTGGATTTTAATTTCTTTTGTCCCATGAGTGACATATACGAGTACTACTCAAAAGAAAATCGGGGCCACTATATGGTTTTCCATACAAACGAGCTCATTTCTGACAGGTTTTTTTAAATATAAATACAATCTTGTTTTATTTGAATTTGATATTGTTCGGAAGCTGTAATAGTAAACTTGCGAACTTTACGGTCGAATTTACTTATAATTTTTCCTATTCGCCGTGTGTCAGTTAGAATAGAAACAAATTAGAGTTTTATAAAAATACGCGAAATTTAACCTTTTTTATTTTTACTGACACACGGCGAATACGAGAAATTATACATTAAATTCTACAGCAAAGTCCGTAAGTCGACTATTACAGATTTAAAAAAATATCAAATTCATACAAAATCAGATTGAATTATTATTAAAATACTTTTCAGAAGTTATCTCTTTCGTATGGAAAACCCTTTTTTTCTTTTGAGCAGTATATTTTTTACTATGTAACTTCAAAAGTATAGTTTTATACTACGCGTCATGTGCAAATAGGTACTTAACAATAATTGAGACAAGTGTTGTTCATCAAAAGAAAATGTTAAGTACTATGTCAAGGTTAATATGACTCGCAAACATACATAAATTATTATTACATCTATACTTTTAAGCGAAGAATTACGACTACTTACTGAAAACTTTTGAAGCATTTATTTTTGAAAATTGTAATGCAGTTTTAAGTTTTTTCTGAGATGAGAATGTAACTGCGTAGCGTTAAATATCAATAATACTCAACTCAACTTGAAAGTTTTAAAAATTTTTGTTTTAAAATTACAAACGAAAAAATATGTGAACCTTTTCATTTAGCGCAAATCTTTTTCATCATAAAGGCAACTGCTGATATTAATATTTCGAAATGTCAACACAAAAAGAGAAATTCAGGAGGAAAAAGGATTGACGATAGAGCCTCTTGTCACGCCATATGGCAACTGGAAAAGCGGAAAATCTGGATATACCCGTGCGTACCTGAACTACCTACAACGTGTACTTATCTTTATTTTCATTTTGAATTTATTTTTCTTCATGAATTCATTTTATTTGAACCGTTTGAATTGCGCCCAATCTTGGCAGATTATTAAGTTTGTGGTTAAGGGTTATTCATAAAACTTTTCTTGTCCAACTTACTCCATTCATTTGAAGATATATATTTAAACAGCTGTACGAATATGCGATATAATTAAGTCAATAATGAGTACATTTTTAACTAAATCAATAAAGTGTAAAGTATAAAACTGGACTCATTTTCACATTTAATTTAGGTATAGTAATGATCTCTTAAATGAAAACACAATCTATGTTTAAGTAATTTAATATACTTAGCCCCGGTTTCTGAGGTACTTTATCGGAAGCTTAACTTTATCGGAAGGGTCCACATTATCAGGTTTGAAGTTAATTTTATTACTTTAAATCAGATAATGTGGACCCCTCCGATAAAGTGAAACCACCGATAAGTACCTCAGAAACCGGGGGTTAATGTATCAACACCTTACAATTCGAATAATTTGTAAAGGCTTAAGAAAGTGATTAAACCTTGCAACTTTGTTTATTCTTTCCGTAGGAGCAATGTTTTGTAATAAATGGTATTTCTATAGTTGTTTGAATTAATCAAGAGTAGATTTCTAAGTGAACATTTATATATTACCTAAATAGTACCCTAGAAAGTTTCAAACATCTGGATTTGAAAAGCAAATTTGAATTATTCCTCTGAGGTACTTACACTTTATTCGTAGATAAACTTTTGAATAAGTCCGCTATTGTTCCTTAGAGATACACTTTCATCTAATAAATCAGAACAATGTGTTGGTGTAAGATGAAAAAAAAAATATCAATAGTTTGTTTCAACTTATTTATTCCTTTTTATTATTTAATCTTTTAATTAGGTCTTTAATTTTTCTTCGCAGAATATATTAGCTGAACTGAAAAAATCTAATTTCATTCTCTTGATATATTTTTTATCTTAGTTTATTTCTAACAAATACTTCAAAATCTGTGAAAGTAATTTTTCATTTTGAATGAAAAAAAGATTAATGTCTGATGTCTGAAGATATTTTTTGGAACTAATATGCGTTCGGCTTCTTTTTTTATTTTAATAAAATTAAGTTCGGGTTTTAGTTTCTAAAAACTTTATTCAAAGGTTATTTTAAAGTCGCATCTTTGTAACTATAATGAGTAAAAACATAATAATACTGAATCTATCCATCTATCTTATATTGATGTAGTTTTTATTTTAAACATAATAATTTATCAGCAGTGACTAAAGATATTCATTTATTCAGAGAATAGCGCTAGCACGTTCACAAATTATTTTTTAAACTGCAAATAACTGCTCTAAAGAAATAAAAGACTGTCTTTTTCCTAACCTAAATTAACCTTCATTTATTGATGCAGTAATTAAAAACAGAAAAAAGTTATTCAATGAACTTTTTTCCTCGTTTAACGAATGTGGCACGTAGCTGAAACGGTATTTTTATTTTGACTGTCGTAACTACTTTTATAAACGAGATATAGATTTCTCGTTAATGGGAGGATTTTATACAAAATAGTTTTGTTTGAATAAGTTTTAAAAACATTGAAACAAGAAATTATAAAGCTTTAATAATGTTATCTTTATGTGCCTTGAAATCATTTAAAACATTAATTCCGCTAAAAGTTTAGTCCACGCTGAAAACTTTACAACACATAAGTAATTTAAAGTTGAAAAAGTAAATGTAACTTGAAGCATTCTGACACAAGTACCGACAAAGTTACTCAATTCTTGTTTACGCTTCGCCTCATGTCTAAAGTTATTTGGACAATTACCAGGATGTCTTCTTGACAGACAAAATTCATTAAAAATAATTATTATTACAATCTAACAATTGAGTTTTCGATCATAATTGTATTAGTTTTAATCTGAGTCAGTTTCATTTTCTCTCAATCAGAATATTTCAGAATTTCCCTAAATTTCATTACATCAGGCCCGCGTTGCCCTAAGATTACATACTGTTGTGACACAGTACACTATTTTACTTTCTAAGTAAACTATTTAAATTATTTTTCATTATTAAATTGAGATTTTTCACATTCACAATGCTATTTTTATATTAGAAAAAATACTAGAAAATATCCACTCATCCGTAGCACCCCAGACGGGACTCGAACTCGCACACTCAGGATTCCGGCCCAATGCACTGACCAATTATGCTACCGAGTCGCTAGTGGGAGCGGCGAAATCTTCTAGTACTTTTTACTTCTTCGCTGCAAGCCAGCGTAATTTCATCAATATGAGGAAATACCCCCGACATTCGAAAGAAACATCTTTCCAGATGTTTTGACAATCGATAAATATGAAACAGCCATATAATTATTAAATTGAGATTTTTCGCATTCACAATGCTATTGCTATTATCTTTCATTACTTGAATGAGTAACTACTTATTTTAATTTTTCACTGTTATTCAAAGTAGGTATACTTTCGACTCCAGTTTTCATTAGCACTTCAAGCCAGATCATGAATAAAGCGCTGAATAATTCAATGAGTTAACCTTAACTCTCATTTTGAATGTCGATGTTGAACTATCATTGGAGTTAGAAATATTAGAATCATTAAACAAATTGTGATTTTAGTCAATTATTTTCCGTTTGTTCTGAGTATTAAACAGTTACCTACAATATTTTCTTATCATTTATATAACAAAAAGATTCTATAATGTTGGTTTTTTATGAGTAAAAAAATATTTGCTATCACTAATAAGTATAACTCACAGTGTAAATAAGGTAATTGCAATATAATAACCCCCTTACTAATAAAGATTGTATAATAGATGTATAGTAACACAGTCTTTTGTTCCTTTCTTTTTAATATCATACTTAAATAGTTTGACAGAGAGTAACCATTGTGTAACTATTCATCTGCTATACAACCTTTATTAGTAAGGGGGTATTTACCCCCTGATTTTCCTTAGTCCTTTAATAGGAAAAGTAGTTACCGTCAGATTATAAAACCATTTAAAAGACGTCAATGATAAGTGCTTTAGCAAACTTATTTCACAATAGAATTCAAAACGGACTTTATGTAATCTCTTTGGCACTGTAGCAGCTTTTATGAAAAATGTATTGTCGTTGTACAGCCATAATAAACTTTATTATTATGATAATAAAAGCTTTAAGGAAGAGCGTTTCTATTGAACTGGACCTTCTCGGATCACGTAACTGCAGGCCCGATCAATCCTGTATAAATTGAATGGACAAGTTCTAAGGAAAGAAGTTTGACAAGCTGAAATATGTTCACTTACCAACATTAGTGGCTGTAAATAAGTATATCATGATAGGAAGCATGAAGTCACTTGATGATTTAGTGGCTTAGCACATTTGGCATGCGATTGCGTCAACGGATGGTTGATCAATACATGATTATCATGTGCTTCTCCGTGCTTCGGAAATGGTAAGCTCTTAGGTAAGGACCGTTCTATAATACATACAGGATGTTTGGCAATAGCCTTATAAAGCCGAATATGGTAGATAGGGTGCCATGCATACAAAAACTTTCTTTTTTTCTGGAAAGATATTATAAACCCCGAGAACCACCACTTTTCTGAACATTTTTTTTCTACTTATGCATGGTGGCAACCCTAGACTGAATTGTGTTTTGCTTCTGCCCATTAAGGCGACGTTCTGACCGTACTATATTCGGCTTTCTATAGCTATTACCAAACAGCCTGTAGATGACGAAGTAAATATGTTTTTCTTGAAATAAAATAACCGCAAACCTATCCCCATTTTGTCGCCGGTTTTCCTACTGAGTTCCTTCAGACGACATTTTTTTTTTCTCTCTCTAAACATATTATATTTATTTAATACATTTCCAACCTCTAGCACGAACTGTTCAGGTTATACTACACAGTCTTTTACAAACAACTGAAGTTCACCCGCCCATCTAACGTAACACAAATAAAAACAAGAGTAATCTCACATTTATGTAATATGCGAGATAGGGCATTGAATGTGAGAAACCCGATATTCCGTAGAAAGATATTATATGATGCATAATGCCCAAGTTGTGGAAAGGAAATATGATAAACAGCACAGATAAGCAGACAATGGCAAAGGACTGACTCGGACAAATGCTAGCTCTTAGTTCGTAGATGATGGTTGATATTCATGACCTTATATCGGCCACGGAAAGGTTATATGGCTGATGAATTATCAATAGCAATAATTCTGACAAATTGGGTTGGTTTTCCTAACTAAATATAAGAAAAGGTTATAGTTGGAAACTTTCTTATTAGGCTATGAATTAGAATAAACTATATCGGGATTTACACCATGTACCTGTTTATTTTTGAGACTCCGATATTTCGGCGCAGTTGCATGTGCCATGGTCACGGAAGAACTGTCGATTATTGCGTGCGGGTACATGTTATTGGCAGACAAATCGGTCTACCCTCCGTCTAAGTCTTTTATTATTACGCTCGATACCTCACTACTCACTCGAATCTGTTCACGAGTTTGCAGACAGTGGTACCGGTATCGAGCGTAATAATAAACGACTTAGACGGAGGGTAGACCGATTTGTCTGCCAATAACATCTAACATCCCCCCGACAAGGTAGACCGAGGATCTGGTGAAAATCGAAAATTAAAAATAATTAAAAATAAAATCAATCTACCAGGGGATCGGTTGCAGGGGATCAGATGGGAATAACTCGTGGGTATCGTGCGGCTGTTATGATGGTGATGACTAAAAACGTGGCAATAAAGATAATGAGACAACATTGTCACGGCGGCGGTTCTAGAGGGGTTGCAACTTTCGACACTTCTAGTGTTAAGTTTATTAGCGATTTTAATTTTTAATTAGTTTAAAAAAGCAAAGCCTAGTTATGGATCCCACCGCTAAACCAATAGTTCTACAGTCACCGGTGCCTTTCTATGACATTTACAAACAATAGAATAGATTGTACGCTACCTAAGGCACACAATAATTATTATTGCGGTATATTGTTTTGAATTTAAGTTATTGACGTTTATGTCGGGATTTACACCATGTACCTGTTTAACTTCAAAAATAAACAGGTACAAGGTGTAAAACCCGACATAGTTTACAAATACAAATACAAAATCTTTATTTGCTTGTAAACATGGTATAAAATAATGATAATTTTATTTAGCTAATAGTAAGTAGCCAAACATGTTTAGCCAATAAAATGGCATGCAAAAAATATAATATAATATAGTATAATATATTTTAATAATAATTACGGCAACTATTGTTTGTAGTAGATAAAATCTATATCACTCTCCAATGAATGCGACAAGCAAGATAACCCATAGAATAAAACCACTTTAGTTTTCTACTGAGTCGATCTAAAAAGCTTCATTTCTGTTCTTGTTTAACCTCTGTATTTACAGTTGTATGTTTAATCCTGGAGCGTAATAATGAATACTTAACGCTTAGTTTGCAAGGTCGCGCAACATCTTACTTGGGCGGTTAAGTGTTTTCGAAAGTCGCCATTAGTGTGAAATATGAATTAATGGCTACGGAGCGACGTTGCGGCGTCATCGGTGCGGCTTCGATGTCTCGGACTAAAGACATCTGTGGAGCCCCTGTCATCTGTTGTTGTCTGAAATACTGAAAGAGCATCTTTAACAACAACTAATAAGATAAAAACATAAAATGGTTATCATAACTGTAGTTAAAAAAATATTTTCACTGTCATACTACAAGAGGAAAAGTGGTTGAAAACAATAAATAATAATTAATTTATGTCTGATTATTAATTTATTTAGCTAGCCTACAATTTGCTATATAAGTTCTCATTAATGAAATGCTGCAATATTGGATGAATTTGCACTTCAGGTGCAGTTGCAGGTAAAATATGTTTGAAAACTCAAAAAAACTAGAAAGAGAATGTTGGGTGAATCATTTTACTTGATATAAAAACATAATCTAATAAGGGCTGTAAATAAATTTAGTTTAAGCGACTCCACCGCGTTCCATTGACAACGCGCATAACGAAGTAAGCTGAGACGGGTGGGTTATGATTGATTATGTCATATTTGTTACTCAGCTTTCACAGCTCGTTCTGTGCCGACGGAGACCGAACACCTTCGTATCCGAAACAATCGTAGGAAATGAACAAGGATCCGCAACCGTTCCGAATATACGATCCGAACAAGAATAATGGGAGAGAGAAGAAAGATGAGGGGTTGAATAAAGGTATAATTAGGGTAATAATAATTTAAGATTGTAACTTTGTATAACTCGTCAAACTAATATTTACTTTGCAGAGAGCCTGTTTTACATCCTCCTACTAACTTACTTTGACAGATGATTTCAGATTTCTGTATCTACAAATAGAAAAATCTTTGTTTATTTGTTTGTTTCTTTATTCAGTTTCACAATTTTGAATAGGTAAGGGTGTATCCTTGCTTACATCTGCAACTTCTTGGCCTGAATATGTCATCTAACCTGAATTTTGGCAAGTAAATCGACTCCATTGCACAGTGTGCTGCTAAGAAACTGAGTGTCCTCTCACGGGCTAAGCGGTACTTCTCACCGAACCAGCTGCTTCTGTTATACAAAGCGCAGATTCGTCCAGTCATGGAGTTCTGTTGTCACCTGTGGAATGGTTCTGCTAAGTTTCAGCTTGAACTTCTGGAAACGATAGAAAACCGTGCCAGGAGGCTCATCGGAAACTCAACATTGGCCACAGCGCAACTTCAGAGTCTCAGTCACCGTCGTAAAGTTGCGTTTTAATCGGTTTTTTACAGAATACACTTTGGAGTGTGCGAGGGAACTGCACGACCTTGTTCCTTTAACCAATAGCCCTTTTTCACCTTCGGGGTACCAGTCGCAGGTAAGCATATCACCCTTTCTTTGTAGATTCTCCAAGGGTCCATACCAAGCGCTTTGCATTAGCAAATAAATGTATTGACATTTCTCATGCGAACTGCTAAAGAATGGAATGCGCTGCCTGCCCATGTGTTCCCCGATAGTTACAAACTTGGTCTCGTTAAGGCAAGAGTAAATAGGAATGTCCTGGGCAAGCATGTCCTGGGCAAGCATGTCCTAGGCAAGCATGCTACACCTTAGACCACATTCAGTTTACCAAGCAAGATGATGGTCAAATGCCTGCCCAGTTACCAATAAAAAAAAGGGAATTATTAATGAAACGAAACTTATCTTTATATCGTGAAACCGAAAAGGTCACCGTAAACTCACCTGCAACACTGATATTCTGTGGAACGTTATTAGTGAAACAGGCACAAGTAGTAGTCAATGTTAAGTTTGAAACAAAATTGTAATATTTTAAATTCAATCTCGGTGAACAAAGACTCAAAAATAAAAAGGAAACAAAGTTTTACGAGATTGTCTGTACATGGCGACCGAAACTTCCTATTGTCTTGAAACAACGAAGCAAAATCTTATCTGCTTCGCCAATTAGAATTTACATTCTAAGCAACTTCATAAACAAGAGTAAAGTTTATGTTTGGCAATAACAAAATTTTGTTGTTTGTCTTTAGAAATAAAAAATAATATTAAGTTTTTTTTTGATATTATGCTTAAAAAAATTACATATAAACTTTTATTACTTGAAACATGCCTCGTTTTTATTAGTAACATTTTGTCTATATTGATTCAACGTATTTCTGAGTTACTATAATATGCTGCAGGCAACACTGCGATTCTGGGAAGCATTTTTTCCAGCAGCTTTGTTGTTGTATACATTAATAATGTTGACCAAGTGTTGCTCAACTTTTATTTACTGCCTAACATGAATACAAGGCTTTTCGGATTACAGCGCGTATATTATTAATTCAGGTGTTGTTTTAGAATTATTTAGTTTGTATTTATTGGTTACAAACTAAATAATTCCTCCCGTGACCACGGCCCCTGGAAAGGTGTCGAAACGTCGGGAATTCTAAAAAACCAATAAATACAAACTAAATAATTCTAAAACAACACCTGAATTAATAATATACGCGCTGTAATCCGTAAAAAGTGTTTTATTTCTAATGAACTGTACGCGCGAAAATCTTAGAAGTGTATACAAGGCTTTTCATAAGTAATTAGGTACTTGATAATATTATTTGTGTATAGATCTTTAAGTTAACCTCAGGATTTATAAAAAAACAGTTGGGCTATAATAACATAATTATTACCTACGTTTATTGAACACTTGTCAACCAAGCGCAATACTTGGTGTGACTTGGTGCAAAATAGATAAGACATGTAGCAAACTTATATTAATGAAACTAAATTAGTATTTAACTTTACAGGATACGAAACGTCTGAGATATACGGTCCAGACATCACGGACAGCGATGGCACTTTGTTGGATAAGCACGACAGCTTCTACCACACCACCAAGAGTCTTTTGGTGCTGTTCCAGATTATGGGGGTCATGCCTATTATGAGGGTGCCAAAGGGTAATAGACCTATTATAATTTAATAGTTTAAAGTTGGTAAATGAGCAAATTTTGAAGGTCCATCGTAAGTATAAATGGAACGTTTTGTTCCCTTGGTGGATACTAAACTCCTTACTGTAGAGTTAGTTTAGTAGCAGTGTTAGTCACTGAGCATATAATCACTACGTTTTAGTGTTAGTTAAAAACCACTGAACATTAGAACAGTGGAGCGATTCTGTAACTAAACTCGCATCTCACTTCGAACCTCACTTCACTTCGCGTGAATTCGTTATTGGAAATTAGCTGAATATAAGCTACTTTACCGATTGCAAAAGGTTTTAGGTAGTTGCCGTAGCTATCTTGAGTCTTTTGTGATTAAAAAAACAGCCTGTCATTATCTCGTTTATGATTTAAGACTTCCGCGCAGTGAAGTGAGATTCGAAGTGAGGTTCGAGTTTGGTTACAGAATCGACAGGCTGAATTAAAACCACCTATTCCGAAACGTTTCGATATAGTTAGAAAAAACAGTTACTGTTTGTCCATAATTTAAAAATTCCATAAAAGTAGCCTTAAATAAAAATAATTATGCTGTTCAAGGTACACTTTTACTGTAGATAAAATTCTGTTTATTACGTTAGTTTGTTAGGTAGGTCCACACATATCATGTTACTTACACCATGAAAAGTTTAAAATTCAAATGAAAGAGTTACATAAGTAATAAATAAATAAATAAATAAATATTTGACAGCATCACATACATTGCTCTGATTCCAAAGTAAGTAGCTAAAGCACTTGTGTTATGAAAATCAACAGAGACAATGGTGGTATCACAAACACCCAGAACTGAGCCAATATAGAAAAGTTCGTTTTCTAAATTGACCCAACCGGGGATCGAACCCGGGACCTCAGAGATGGCGACACCTTGAAAACCGGTGTACAAAGCCACTCGACCACGGAGGTCGTCAATAAGTTACTTTAGAATGTTAAACCTGACCACATCATCCGCCAGTTTTACGAGCTAGTTTACAAACTAGGAAAGTAAAGTTGGAGACTGCTGTTAGAAATGTTGAGTTTTACGCAATACAAGCACATAATAAATGTATGAGAGAAAACAAGCATGAAACACGAGCTCCATGTTTTTTTTGCTTACAGGAGGTAGAGTAGATCTTTGATTTTTTATTTTAACAATTAAAATTAAACTTCATTGCTATGACAAAATTGATAAAGCAGTTTTAAATGAAAAGGGCTTCTAAATTTTCAGTTTCATCTTGCACTTGATTTCTTTATTTTTTTTTTGTATTATTATGTTTTATTGTCAGATGCTCAAACGACAAAGCGCACGACGTATAATTGGATATCTAAAGCAACTCTATGGGCTTACCTTGTGTGGAGTCTCGAATCTATCATAGTAGTCAAAGGTGAGTTGAGTTATTGGGACTTTCCCAACAATGCATGTTCTTTCAATCAACTGTAAACGCAAAAGGAATGCAAAAAAAAATCGGCTAATTACTGCTTGATAAGTATTTTTTGGATGAAACAGCTGTTTTTAGTGAGTTTAGGCGCCATCTCCACGAGCGAGAGAATCGCGGCGGTATTGTCGTCGTGCCACGTATTACTATATACTCTCTATGAATACGTCTCCACACGGCGATGTTATCGCGGCGATGCGACGACAGAAGAAACGCTTACTCGTCGCGATTCTCTCTCCCGTGGAGACAAAGCCTTAGAGTTGGTCCAGTGATAAAAGTTGTTCAGTTTCATGGTCCCTTTCTACTTTATTGGTTTAAATATATATACTGTGCTTACTATGCAAGACTTTTTATATTTTTTTAAAAAGAAGATATCGACGATTTTATATAGTCGTAAACTAAATAATAATATAAGACAGTAAATATATTTCCTAGACAGTTATTTGTTTTATTTTTACACTACTGCCGAAAGGAAAGGAGGGCAATGTTTTTATGTCATATCAAATTCAAGTGTAAGAATAATGTTGTTTTAAAAAAAACTGGCCTTCAAAACTTTGTACCACACTTTTGAAATTGCAATTTCTCTTAAAGAATAGAAGTTAGTAGTTTTGAAATAAAAATGGTTATTTTCAATAAGATTATTTAAAAAAATCTTCAATAAGATTGTGAAGTTATTATTTAAGAAAAAACTTTTCTTTTTATTTCTAAATTATATTTGTGTATTTTAAAAGTTATTACAATTTTAAAAGTGTGATACTAAGTTTTGAAAGCCAAAAATGAAAAATAAATAAATTTATTGACAGTGGGCAAAGAACGCTTGACCAATTTCCAGCAGAACACCAATAAGCGTTTCGATGAAGTGATCTACAACATAATTTTCCTCAGCATACTTATTCCGCACTTTCTGATACCTATAGCGTCGTGGCGGCACGGTCCACAAGTAGCCATATTTAAGAATATGTGGACCCATTATCAAGTAAGATGATTTTTAGAAATAAAACACTTTTTACGGATTACAGCGCGTATATTATTAATTCAGGTGTTGTTTTGTAATTATTGTTTTTTTAGAATTCCCGACGTTTCGACGTTTTCGTTAAAAAACCAATAAATACAAACTAAATAATTCCAAAACAACACCTGAATTAATAATATACGCGCTGTAATCCGTAAAAAGTGTTTTATTTCTAATTAACTGTACGCGCGAAAGTCTTAGAAGTGTATAAGATGATTTTGTTGATTCTACAGTCTTCCATGCGATTACCAATAGTTTCATTATAATTTTAGCAATAATTGAAAACCAATAAGTTTTTAACTGTATATAAACTAAACCCTCCTAGTTATTGATACAATACCAACTGTATAAATTGATTGCCAAATTGCCAATGTGCTAAATTTGAATGTTAGTATTTTAGACAAACTAATTTATTATTTTACATCTAAGTAAGTACGTAATATTCCCTAATCCGTACATACCGATGTGGGGTTTTATTATGTCCGAAGTTTACAAAAATTTAACATTTTTACTTTGCAGTTGAAATATCTCAGGATCACCGGAACCCCCATAGTATTCTCCAACCTGTACATACTGACTGGGGTTTATGTGTATTCTCTTCAGGGTTGAGTTTCAACATGATGCTATCAGTATTACCTAGAAGAAAACATTAAGCGTATTTCGTCCGAAACTTACAAAAACTTCACATTATCTACATTACAGTTGAAATATCTAAAGATCACCGGGATCTCAATTAATATTCCCGAACCTGTACATACCGACGTGGGGCTTATGCGTGTGTTCATGAGGGTTGAGCTTCACCGTGATACTATCATAGTGTTATCTCGAAAAAAACAAAAAGTGTATTTATATCCAAAGTTTACGTAAACCCAATATTCTTTACCTTACAGTTGAAATATCTAAAGATCACCGGGACCCCCATAGTATTTCCCAACCTGTACATACTGACGTGGGGTTTGTGTGTGTTTTCCTGGGGGTTGAGTTTCGCCGTGATACTATCGCAGCATTACCTTCAGGATGACTTCGAGTTGTGGCATTCGTTCGCTTACTACCACATCATTGCTATGCTTGATGGATTTTGTTCACTGTGGTAAATAAACATTTTTTTTTTAATTTATTTATTTATTAAACAAGGGTTAACAATTGTGTTTAACATTTGTCCCACAAAACCAACTGGTCGGTTTGACTGCGGGATCAATGAGTTTCTATAAAACAAATAATATTACTTATTCGAAATTAAAAATATGTTTTCTAATAATTAAATACAATTAAAATAGAAGTTTTTTAGTAAACGCTTAAATTTATTTTTATCTGGTTCTTGTCTAATATTCGCTGGCAGGCCATTCAGTATATAGGGTAGGCGTTTTTTTGTTGTTCTGACCGTGTTATTACGTTTAACTTCGACACCTGTTTAAATGTGATGCTGTCTCTTTCAAAAAAGTGACATTTAAACAGGTGTCTAAGTTAAACAGTGTTAAAAAATCTTTTGTAATAACACGGTGAGTATTTTTAGTCATCAATTATAGCCATAAAAAGTCCAGCCCCCTGATAACGTAACTCTGTTGCTAATAATTCTAGTTTGAAATCGATTGAAATAGTTTGAAATCTTTTGAAATTAATGCAAAATGTCAGTTTTATATTTTTTTAACAAAGTGCTATTATAAAACTCTGTTATCAACTTAAACTGTCTTCATTAATGGTGTCTAATTCATATTTGTACCTATCAGTATTTTAGTTAAAGCCATGATCCATGAAAACAAGGTCTGGCATTCTGGCACACCCCGGACACTTTATACAACCGCCACATTATAAACAGATGACGTCAGATGACGTCAGATGACGTTTTATTTCACTCGCAACTGTGTAAGTCTAGGGCTACTGTGCAGTTTGTACTGTATGAGTGGCGTTCAATTCATAATTCGATATTTTTTGACACACTCATTACAAAATTATTTTAGTGCATTTTAATTGTGATTTCTTTATCTTAGCAAACGAAACAGTTCAAGTTAAAATGAATGAACATAAAAAGATGAAATTTTCAATACCCATAGCGGAGATGACTTAAGCAAGTGTGTGTGCGAATGCTATAGCTGGCGCTGTATATCATTGTACCATGATTAGAGCTTTTTTGAAGGGATACGAATCTATTATTTCCAGGTATATAAATTGTAACGCGTTTGGGACAGCGTCAAGAGGTCTCGCGATGAATCTGCATAAGGCTTTGGAAGCAGAACGACCTGCATTGAAGCTAGCTCAGTACCGCCATCTGTGGGTGGACCTGTCACACATGATGCAGCAACTTGGTAAAAATAATACAACCAACCGAATAATCTGTTGAAATTGATTCGGCATCGTGTATTTTGTATGGAAGCCATCTGCCTCCGTGAAAGAGAAAGTTTAAAATTTAAATTAGATTTTTGTGCCAAATACTTAGACTTGATAGACTAGTGGCTCAGTGAGCTGTAGACCTCGTTCAAATTATACAAGCTGTTACAAAAGTACCCCTAATGCCGAATATGGTATATAGTGACCATCAAACTGAACAACTTTTACTATGGGGCCAACTCTGAAATCGCGAAAAAAAAATCAGCTGTTTCATACATATTTTAGATTTTAATTTTTGTATGGAACAGCTGATATTTTTTTCGCGATTTCAGAGTTGGTCCCATAGTAAAAGTTGTTCAGTTTGATGGTCCCTATCTACCATATTCGGCATTAGGGGTACTTTTGTAACACCTTGTATGTTGTTTAAAAATAATCTAGTAGATGTCACCACAAGTTTAACACTGCTTTTGAGAAGCAGTACTATGTGCTGTTAGGTTATTTTTTATTAGTCATCCTACGAGCTTATAAAGTTATGTGTTTTCTATTCGAAGCTAGATGGTGCTTCTAATTATGAACGTTTTTTGAATGGGTGATCTTTTTCGCAAAATTTCGGAAAACTGGCTGGCATATAAAAATCTATATAATTATCGAATCTGCTCACAAAATTTTACGGGAATCGGTTGAGAAATGCGACCTGTGGCGGAGAACAGACAAACATATGAAATATTTTTTTCTCAATCTAAAGTAGAGACGCTTTGCACTCGCTCGGTCAATTATTATAATAACAGCAAAGCCTTAGTATTAATACCTAGCGAGATCCAATTGAATACGGTATTAGTAAAATTCGATTTCGTATTTTTAATAAATTATTTATCAAAGATAAATACTAGAAAAAATCGACTCATCGTAGCACCTCAGACGGGACGGTGCTACGGGTGAGTCGTTTTCTTCTAATATTTATTTATTTCAATAGTTATAAAAATAGCAATGTGAAATGCAAAAAATCTAAAATTTATTTATCTTTATCAAATCTAAAAAATACCGGCAATAATCGTGTCAATAATAAGTAAATAAATAATAAATATTTGTTAACATCACATACATTGCTCCGACTCCAAAGTAAGTAGCTAAAGCACTTGTGTTATGGAAATCAGAGACAACGGTGGTATCACAAACACCCAGACCTGAGCCAATATAGAAAAGTTTGTTTTTCTAAATTGACCCAACCGGGGATCGAACCCGGGACCTCAGAGGCGACACCTTGAAAACCGGTGTACAAAGCCACTCGACCACGGAGGTCGTCATAAACAGACATGTTATATACCTATCTAACATTTGAAACAAAGTCTGCCTAACATCGTGATAAGTGTTATTCCGCTCACGAAATTTTGCATCGTTCTCGGCACCTGGCACAAAATATACAGATACAGTATTACACGGCATGTGTTATAAATTACCGATTCACCCACAAGAATCAAATTGAATAAACAAAACCCTTAACTTTTAATACCAGGTTTTTAGAAACAATTTATTGTTTTTTGAGATTTTAGCATTCACAATGCTATCTTGTTTATACAATACTAAATAATATACTAGAAAAAATCCGACTCGCACCAGATCATATTCTCGGACGGGAATCAAACCCGCAACCTTGGTATGTCTGGTCCTGGCGAGTCGTATTTTTTCTAATACATTATTTAGTATTAAATAATATTTTTTTATTATATTTATAACATAAAGCTTTTTACAAAATGTTTTTAGTTCAATACAGTCTTAAACTTCGAGCTTACTGATCAATGTTACACTGAAAAAAGAACGAAATCTTATGTATGCCGCACTATCTTTCACAACAAACCAAATGACAAAAGTTCTGCCGCGCAGCTTTAATTTTGTCCTCTGATTTACATTAATCTGTAATTACATTCGCATTGCTTTTGTCGAGCGGCCGGATTACTCGATAATGAACCGTTATCAACTAATTAACCGCCGTCGACCGGGATTGACCCCAATCAATCACAGTAACCAGGAATGTCGTCACGGTACTCACAGAGCAGAGACAGAGGCTAACCACATACTGTATATCTAGGGAAATAAACATTTTTTTAAGTATTTACTACATACTTACTACTTACTCAGTACAGTAGTTACTTTTTTTTCTAACAAATAACACCGTAACAAAACTTTTCTACAAAAATTGTTTTATCATCAGCCATTTTAATGTCCCCACTGCTGGGACACAGGCCTTCCTTATGGGTGGATAAGGAGGATGGGCCGTAACCCACCACGCAGGCCCAATGCGGATTGGTGGGTGTTAACGACTGCAAATGCAGCCGAGACCAACGGCTTATCGGGCCTTCCGAAGCACGGAAGAACTCGAGATAGTATATTTTTGGTCACCCATCCCATGACCGACCCTTGCGAAAGTTGTTTAAGCTCCGAAATTGCAGGGCCAGGCACTTAACCACTGCGTCACCGAGCTCCTTATATTGTATTATGCTTATGACTTATTCATCATTATTGAAATAAAAAAAAACAAAATGTGTTTCCTACCAACATTTTTTCAATATTTTTTAAAAAACAGAGGCTATACTCGCGCCAACTATACTATAGAAAATTAGGGGAAAAATCGTGTCAACATCGAATAAATAGAAATCAATCATAACTTAATTCATTTACAGGAAGGGCATACTCCAATATGTACGGTATCTACTGCATGGTGATCTTCTTCACGACCACGATTTCCTTATACGGGGCCCTATCTGAGATCCTAGAGAGAGGGCTCAGCTACAAGGAGATGGGCCTTTTTGTCATCGTTGGTTATTGCATGACTTTACTCTTCGTAATCTGTAATGAGGCTTATCATGCTACACGAAAGGTCACAATGTATTATTTTATAAATATGTATAATTTATTTAAGATTATTTTATACAAGGTGTTACAAAAATACCCTTAATGCCGAATATGGTATAAAGGCAACATCAAACTGAACAACTTTTACTATGGGACTAACTCTGAAATCGCGAAAAAAAAAATCAGCTGTTTCATACAAAAATTAAAATCGAAAATATCAAAATGAATGAAACAGCTGTTTTTTTTTTCGCGATTTCAGAGTTGGCCCCATAGTAAAAGTTGTCCAGTTTGATGGTCGCTATATACCATATTCGGCATTAGGGGTATTTTTGTAACACCTTGTATTAAGCAAATGGGGAAATTAAATAATAAGATCCGCCAATGAAATCAGTACTTTGCCTTGAGCTATTCCGTCTATTCCTGGAAAAGATACCTACTGTTGTATAAGTATCTCTTTGCCTTTTAAGACAGCCCTGAGTAAAAGGTTGCTAGACCAAGAGCTTATAATGAGTCTAATCAAATTGATATGCATCATCTCAATCCTAGGCCTTGTTACATTACCTACAGTATTTTATTTTAATAGGTATTCTTACTTTGTACTAATGATTTATCTTCAGGTCGGTTTCGAGTTCGCTGTACGACTGTTGAATGTGAACCTCGGATCCATCGACCGGAGCACCCAGCGGGAGGTGGAGATGTTCCTGGTGGCCATCGCCAAGAACCCGCCCATCATGAACCTCGACGGGTTCACCAATATCAACAGGGAGCTGTTCGCAGCAGTGAGTAGTTACTTTACGGGCAGCTCTAATATTAGGATAAAAATGCTTGCGTATGACTGTCCCACTGTCCGGCTTTCCGGCTGTACATCTGTTCTCCTGTACAGGTCGCATTTCTCAACCGATTCTCATGAAATTTTGTGAGCTGGTTCCATAATATATAGATTTTATTGTTAATTCAAATTTCCAAAATTTTAATAAATGGCGGATATATGAGGAAAATCATATCTCAGCCATTTCGAAAAGTGTTCAAAATGTCACAAACGCGAGGTCTACAGCTGTACAGAGCCACTAGTCTATTTGATTTATCTCGAAGAGAATAAGAATAATAATCTTTCAAACTTTCATAATAAAAAATCTGCAAGCTTGTATGACGCATCACAAAGAACTCGCGAATTGATTCCCATCTCGTGTTTGTTTCTTTTTCCTATACGTATATCAAGAGAGATGCGTCGATTTGCATCTTAGATTTTGCGTTTTGACTCTTACCCTCATTATGTGCCCTTTTTTCAGAATATTTCTTTTATGTCAACGTACCTGATAGTGCTGATGCAATTCAAGCTAACACTCTTACGACAAGGAGCGCGTAAGGCGATCAAAGCTGTTGTTAGAACAATTTTCAGCAATACAACCCTAATGCCAGATGATGAAGATAGTGCCGGAGATGAAGATATTGAAGAAGATTAAAATACATATAGAAGTTGACAGAGGGATATACGTAATTCATTCATCAAGCTATATTTCTTAACAAAAAAATTTTAATAAATGAAAAAATAGTTGTTAGTTTTTTTTTCTGTTTCCAAGTAAACGGTAACTTATCCAATAACAAATCTTTTGGTAAATTCAAACTTTGAAACTTGAAATCTCCTTATACCTGTCACCAAAACATCAATATCGAATTAACCTACAATCAAGCCTTACTTCGTTGTGACAAAGGAAAAGCTTAATATCTTGTCGGAAAAATGGAAATAACCTTGTTAAAGTAAGTACTTCCGAAGCCGTAGGTCCCGGCAGAGGGCGTCTTTGAAAACTCAAAATAAAATCATAAAAAGTTCCACAATAGCTTCGAACAACACGCCCAAACAATGTTATTCTTTTAGAGAACTTATATAGGTACTCCGAGGCAATCTAATGAAAGTGTTTCATAAACTCCTTACTTTACATTGTTGTGGTAGTTCGTTCCTGTTTCTTAGAGCTGAGCTGGTTAATAGAACTACCGAACTAGGAATAGAACAAGAAATCTTCTATACTTAGGTATATGCTGGTTTCGTTATACTATCATCTTTTCAATTTGAAGTTTGCCCTTCCATTTTGACACTTCGAATTAGTGTATTACTCGTATAAAGACAATACTAAAAATTTTGTAAAAATGTAAATTTTGGCAGCATAGTTTTGATTAATAATAAAATTTATTTTTTATAATCATAATAATAATTTTCTGGACATATTAAACCTTTACATAATTAGATTATAATATTTAATTTTAAGTTGTAATCAGAAAATAAACAAATAATGGTCTGGAGAAATTCCATACTATGTAATTTCCGTATCTAGTGTATTTGCATTTTCATTAAAGCTAATTCAAGCAGTTTAACTCGATTCTGACACGAAATTGGTTCGTAGTATATCTCGAACGAATTTTCAATATCTGAACAGGCACCTGGAGTATCGATTATTGATCTAATCACTATTATTGATCGGACATTAAAACCAATAGTTCGTCAATTCTGTTAAACGTCATCCAAGCATGGAGACCAAGAACTTTAACTTAATATTGTGTTATATTTAAAGTTGTTGATGGAGACATTCTTGGATTTCGGAATCGATTATTAGTTTATCTGCACTATTTCACCTCAACTAATTCTCTCTGGTAGAAGGCACTACAGTACTTCCGCCTGCAAATTCATTTATTTACTTTATAGAGAAAACTAATAGCGTAATTATAAAATTACTTAACATTAGGTACATGATAATAAGTATGGCCAATAATGAATAAATATTTGACAACATCACATACATTGCTCCGATTTCAGGGTAAGTAGCTAAAGCACTTGTGTTATGGAAATCAGAGACAACGGTGGTATCACAATAACACAGACCTGAGCCAATATGGAAACGTTCGTTTTCTAAATTGACCCAATTGTTCGTTTTCTATATTTTCATAATTTATTTAACAACCGTGAAAGCTATTGTAACATAACTTTTATGTACAAATGTTTGAACATTAAGCTAACTTAGGCAATATAACTTAAGCGAAAAATAAGTTTCGGCTAAGTTACAACTGATAAAGTGGTCATTTTCGCTAACAATGAAGTCGGTTAAAAATAGAAGTCACTTTTAAGGTATTTTTTAATGCTAAGAAAACAAAATAAATAGACTTTAATTGTGCTGATAGTTGACTGCTTAGGTCATAATTTGATGTAATATCCAGCAACTGATATTTTACATCACAGAAGCTATGAGGTTCTCTGTGTGTGAGAAAAAAACACCAATTTCATAGGTAAGGACCTAATATAGAACAAATAGGTAACAATTGTAACGTAATAACAATTATGTTTTTCAACTTCCAAGTGTGCCAGGCGTTGTCTAAAGCCCGATATATTTATACTCGTTATTGTCGTATGAGGTCGGGGCTCGAGAGCCACAAGGGAAGCTGAAAATGATTGAGATTGGATTGGGCCAGGATAAGAGTTCAATAGATGTGTTTCACGCTTGGGCCTGAAAAATATCTGTTTGGAAGTTAATTGTAATTGCTACCGAGAACGTGGGCAATAATAAAATTGCAGAGCGGTTTTTTTGCGATAAAAATAATTAGTGCATTTTCACCACAAGGCCTGCAGTGTTAAAATTGAACTACAGAATGGCCGCACGTTGTAAATTCGATAACCTAAATTAGATTCGCTATTCAATATTTCAAAGCCCGATTGCATGAAAAATTCAACCAGTCTATGGAATATAAAATTGGCGTTAATTGCCATCCCATTTAACGCATTTTAAATGAATCATTTTATTTGAAAGAAAGGACCTACCCATATTTCCATTTGTAAATGTTGAAAAAAAGAAAGCTTGCTTTAAAATGTTATTACCGATGTAAGCTGTGTTTATAAACCGAACTACATTACTAATTATCAAAAAAAAAAGTTTTGTATACAATTTTCTGTCTGAAAACCCAGAATGTTCATAGTCCATCGTTAAACTGTGCAGATTTTGGCATTAGATATTGTGTTCTTTTCAACATTCATTGGTTTTGAAATTATCAGAACCACAAAAATAAACATTTTAGTCACGTCACTAATCTTGAAGTTTCTCGTTTGCAACTATGTGAAGTGAGTTAAGCACAGCTCCTATTTCGGACTGTTCGTGATACATTTACAAACTAAATTCAACTTTATTCTATCAGCATTAGGTTTTAGAATAGTAGTACACGGGCAGATCCGCAGTGCGGTAACACCGTTCACCGTAGTTCCGAATATTTGGACGGAAAAAGAACAAAATTTGGAATTGTAGTATGTTTATAAACAAAGCCCGTCTCGGAGATCTCAGCGAAGTGCAGGAAATAGGCAGTTTAAGAAAAGCATGTCTTTCTGTTGTTTCCTTCTTAACTTTCACATTTAATGAAAATAAGAAACCTTTGGCACGAATTTTATGATTCGATTACTCTCTATTGAATAACTTACAAAGGAATTAATATTGAACGTTAACAAAGAAAATAATAATAAATTATAAAACTTAAAACAAATAAAGAGTCTAATCATATTATTATTTACTTAGTTATTTAGAACTTGCAGATTAACGTCATTACTTGACCACTACAGTATTCAAACTGTGCTGATGTACAATTTATTTGCAGTAATTCCATATAACTAGCCCTATTACATACCCTATTCGTACTATTATATCGTATAATTGTACGAGACACTCGGTGAAACAAGTATCATTGATAAATTATCGCCGAGATCCAAGATTGAAGGCAAAAAAGAGGGCTCGCATTAACCGATCTAGGCAATAACTCAGCCGAAGAGACTGCGACCACTTGTTGCCATGGTTACAAGGAACCCAGGAAACCGCTAAACTTATTCTTATTTATAATAACATATGGTTTAAAATCCTTTGGCAAATTGTTCGAGCAGATGATAAGATCGGAAATCATATCGAACATTGTCAAGCTTTCAAAGGGGATTTTCAGTTCATAGATGAGAAAAATTGAAGTTTGCAGTGATTTTCTACTACCTACTCTACAATAAAAATACCACCTAGGTAGGTATGAGCATACGGTGTTATTGTAGCTTTTATTGAGATCAATGACGGAACCCCGGACTTCCAAAAGCTGTAAAAGTCTAAAATATTTCAGCAAGCTGAGAAAACGTATGAGAAACTTATAAATAAAAAGATTTTCCTATTAGTTCGACTTAATATCAAAAATTATAATTGAAATATTCTTTCAAAGATTAGATTGATATGTTGAAAGATGTAAATCAGGTCAGGGGAATCAGAGAGCTAATACTCGTATTGACATACGTTTTCATGAGTTGACACTTGACAAAAGTATTTAATCATGTTACTATAGAATGGCGGAAGATATATATTTTTTGTAATAAGTAGATGTGGTAAATACGAAAGTGCCCACCTTCGAGGATATATACATATGCAGGCATACGCAGGCAGCATGTAGGCATTCACAACTTTCTATATAAGAAAAACTATTCTTGACTGCGACAATATAAAATACGCCAAATTGAACAATAAAATCTTACCGAACAGTATGCAACATGCATGATCTAAATTATATCGAAGTTTAGCCAAGTTTACGGTGTACCGTACCGAAAGAGGCGCACGCTCTACCGAACTTTTCGCACCCATGGACCACTAATGCTCGCGTAACCGTTGACAAACATACTGTGTGATACTGTGCATAGCAAAGCGAATCGGTGTTTATTAGGTTTCTGAACGCCGCTTTTCGGGTAAAGACACAAAAAATAATTACAGTGCAAGTGGTTTCGGAATATGTGTAACATTTAATACTATGGGTCTTCTTTTGTCATTTGCTATTAATATTAATATTGCTGTGTTATATAGCTGTTTTGAAATCATGTGCTGCTCTTTGACCACAAAAAATGAGTTGAATTAATGAAAGTTTACCCGTAGATATTCCATCATGTAACAATCAGAAATCAAATTATTGTTTGTTGTTTTACATTATCCCCCTTACGAATAAAGATTGTTTAGCAGATATATAGTTACACAATGGTTACTCTCTGTCAAACTCTTTATGTTTGATATTAAAAAGAAAGGGACGAAACACTGTATAACTATACTACACATCTGCTATACTATCTTTATTAGTAAGGGGGTATAACAAAACGTTAGAAGAACGTTATATTAATAATCTAAAATTGATGCTTTCCACTTCAAACGTTGTTTTAATAGTGAATCCAATACGAACCCATCCAGAGTCAAGTTTAATTAAAAGGACTTAATAACATAAGCATGCATGTTATTTTAATCATCCGAATTTCAACATGGCAAAGTTTATTTTAAACGAACTCTGTATTTTACACATAAAAATCGTGTAGAAATCTGGGAATAAATCAACGAGTGAGGCGTAAGCCTTTGAAGAATTGTCAAACATTAATCAAATTATCCCAGTGGACTTTAAGGGACGCCGTAATCTGGTGGTCGTTTGTCCTTCGCCTCACCCATGTTTGTGTGACGTCATGTCATACTCTAAACCAACTGCGTATTACGTCAATAAATTATTATCCAGGGTTCCTCTGTCGAGATAAAAGACACCTTGTTATAATAGTCGTTAATTAAAAAGTCAAGTTTGCTCTTTGGTTGTAAAAGTACTTGTTGGTTTAATCAGATGTAATCAAATGAATACTTCATGAAGGCATCGTTTTATAATTATGTCTTTGTCATAAATTTACATTGCCAAGCAAGGAAATCAGGTGAAGAAGTTGTTTTGGCTAGACTTTTTAGCAAAATGCACATTTTACACCGTTTCCGCTGCTGCTGGTTGTATATGCTTACAAATGTTTGTACCTATTGTTCACTTTGTGTTCAATTGTATTGTAAGGTATGTGCAAATAAATATTTTTATTATTATTTTTATTATTTTCTTCGTGAATGAGTTATGGTCCTTGAGGTAGGATAGGGTATTCGTACAAACATTCACAGTTACATACTTATAATTCAAAGTGGCAATATCATCCATCCCCCTTAATTTCTTTAAGTGTTAGCCCCAAGAAACGACAAAATCCAAGCAACGTAGGTAAGTGTCAAGTAAGTATACAAGTAAATCTACGTACAGTATATACGTATGTGTCACCACAAATACGCTTCCTAGGCATCCCTAGGAAGCGTTTCCCTACGGGAAGGACCTGCAACGAAGTTACCTGTTCTAATTGAATTTCTCGGGCGGGGATGAGCTGCCCGCGAATGTTTACTTTAGCGGACAAATTGCTTCCGAGCTGGAATCTAATTAGACGCTGCAGGAGTCACGAAACGTCCGAAATGAAACTTTTGCACTCGTTTCTCTTACGAAGCCAATGTCAACAAAATGGTGTTGTATTGTAGAATTATGCCATCGCTAATGTTTTAAAAAGACCGGATATCGTATTTTGTATTTATTAACACAAGATAAAGAATATGTGCATAAATATTAACTCCTAGAATGAAGTTACTAACTTAGTCCTCGACTATGCAGAATTAAGCTCTTCATGGTTTAGTTAGGTACAAACTAAAACTATAGGTATAGTTTCACTTTGAGTACAGAGTTTTCTGTTAGAAATTCAGGTTATAGCTGCTGCTTTGAGGATAATCCTGGGTTAAGTTCTGGAAATATTAATGAGAACTGAAGTACAATTTTGTGCCGATTTGAAATTTAAACGTGTTTTGACTTAGTGAGTGACCAAATCAAGATAATCACGGTATTGGAAGAAAATAAGCATTCAGAGATTAAAATTACTTTAAAATATGCTACAAATCACTTTAAATCTCTAGAAGTAAAAGTAAAGCAACATCTGACAAAAAATATATTCACAAAATTTAAATTGTGACTAGTGTTAGTGAATATTATGTACTTACCTATGTTTTTCTACTTTACATATTTGTACGAAAACCCACTCTTAATACTTGATGGTTATATGCTGGCATTTGTTATAACATTCTAGAAAATACATTCTTGGTTAATTCATTTCATTATTTGATCATGTCATTCCTCAGGGACATCTTACATGATATAAGTCAAGCAACCTTGACCGAAAAACATTTCAGTTCAGGTAAACCCTTATTAATTCGTCTGCAGTAAACTTTTCTTTCACAATCACCCAAAACTAAAGCTGATGTAAATGAAACTTTATTCTCATAGCAATAAGTATTCCGAAAATGTATTCTCGATAGTGGCAGCGAAACAACTGAGATGTAAACAGATAAAATAGAAGTTAATCGTCTTGAACAAATAGCGCCCGTACCTGAACAACTTTTATCGTTTCGCCATTTTATTGCTGGCTTTGTCGATTTACGGGACTCTGTAGAAAATGTTTCAATAGATATTGAATAAGTACAATAAGACTATTGCTGGACTATTGAGACGCTAGAGGAGCTTTCTGGAAGAGAAAGCTTTCAAGAACCAGTCATATCTGTGGTACCTAGTTCGCTATAATCTATCTTAATCGCTGGAGTTTCGAGATAATTATTTGGCTTGCTAAATTATCATTTCAAGTAATGTTACATTCAAGTTTATTTTGAAAAAAAAATGTTTCACATCCCAACAATTTTTTTTATATCCGAAAAAATTAAACTCGCCCTAATCTAAACCTAATCTTTCGATTTGGCACGTGTTACAGGTTTTAAAACTCCAAAATCTACTAATCTACTTTACTAATCTCCGATAGTACCTACCTATTACTATTCTAAAATTTTAACAACCGACAGAGTAAAGGCTTTTTCACGCTAGCGGAATAAAAAGCTGAAATAAATTAGATCAAAATCGGTGCACAGCAAAATCAACTAACTTCCTGCACTCCAGCTTAATGTGAAGAGGTACGGAAACTGCTGAACTCATTCGAGTATAACGGAATAATTTTAGTTAGCATCAGCGGAAATCTTTTTAATACGGAGCCGGATTTTATTTCAGTATATGTATAGCTAATATTTACTAAAATAAGCCTGACCTTAATCTGCCACTTTTCATTAAAAGACAGATATAACAACGGAGTCATTCAATTTTATTTAGCTTGTGACCTTTTTACATTTCCACAATGTATCTATCGAAAGCTATATCCAACTAGAGAGCAGAGTAGCCATCAATGTATCCGGGTGGCGTACGATGCCAATATGTCAACCTTTGCGAGCCTGAGAGGAAATAAGTTGTTTTGCTCACATTTCTGAAAAGTTCGTTCGCGCGCTCTATATCTCAGTCATTTTGCCAAATGGAGGCACGATACGTCAATCGTTCATTTTCATTTCGAAATCAAACAGGTTTTTTTCTGAATCTGCTTTTGCTACTTTATATTTGCAAGTATGTGAATCTCATAGTTTATTGTTATACTAGAAATTAGTACCTAATAGGAAATTTTAATGACACGCGATCGATCTTAATACATAATATGATACAAAGAAAAACATACATATTGAAAGCTGCAACGTAGCATAAAAGCTCAAAGCATGACTTTGGTGAGCCCCTTTAGACGTTCTAGAAATCTGGGGCTGACATGAGCCAACTAGCGCCGCCAGTCGATTTTATTATATTTATTCTAAATAAGCCCAATTTATTAAATTTTGATTTTTCGCATTCACAATGCTATTTTTATATTAAGATAAATAATATTAGAAAAAATACTAGAAAAAATCGACTCACCCGTAGCACCTCAGACGGGACTCGAACCCGCACCCTTGGGATTCCGGCCCAATGCACTGACCAATTATGCTACCGAGTCGCTAGTGGGAGCGGCGAAATTTTCTAGTACTTTTTAACTTCTTCGCTGCAAGCCAGCGCAATTTCATCAATGTGAGGAATCCGTGTGAGGAATTGGGCCGGAATCCCAAGGGTGCGGGTTCGAGTCCCGTCTGAGGTGCTACGGGTGAGTCGATTTTTTCTAGTATTTTTTCTAATATTATTTATCTTAAGCCCAATTTCTTAAAAAGGGATCAGTCAAGGTCTTGTGACTGACGTCTAATGTTTATTGAATAACGTTACAACATTATAAAATGCGTGCAATAGTTTAAAAACGGGTTTGAACCAACAGTGGCCACTTTTAACAAAATCGCGTTTTAAACTGTTTGATTGCCTTTTCAAACTGTGTAAAGTTATTCAATAAATATTAGACGTTATTAACAAAACCTTGACTGATTCCTTCTTTAAGAAATTGGGCTTATTTAGCATAAATAATATAAAATCGACTGGCGGCGCTAGTTGGCTCATGTCAGCTCCTTAAAGCCAAACCCGACACCTATTGCGGCTGCCGTGGTCACGGGTGACGGAAGCTAAGACGTCGGCAAATCCAAAAATGAAATTAAAAACCTATTAAAACAGCTAAACCTCACTATTTTACTTAAAAGTGTTTTAATTGCAAAATAAGTTAATATTCGTGTCAATTTTATTACGTTTTGATAAATAATACTAGAAATCTTTATTATGTTTGTGTCATCTTTAGTAGCTAGATGATCCTAGCTCCTAAATATTAGCATAGATGACCCTTATACCGTATGTTGATGTTCCTAATTCATTTTCTTTTACATCGGTCGCAGGCCACCTCGTGGTTCGGTGATCAATCAAAATCTCATTCGAACACGTCACTCCACCGGATCGACGTTATCCATCTTGTCTAATTTTGCCACACATTACGTCATGTTAGCTAGGGCTTTTCGATTCGGGTTATTTTGGGAATTCATTACTCTTGGACAAGGCTTCTGGTGGTAATGATATGTTCGCATCGCCAACTACTTGAATATTTTTACCATATTATTCCATTTACATTACATAAGGCAACACGCTATGCCTATTTAAATCCGGCTTAGATATATACCGTGGTCACTTAAAATTGGATACACTAAAACAAATTGACGTATTTTAGCCGCCAGGGTTGGAAGGTGTGATTAAGCGACACCCGATCTTGCGGGTAAAATAATAATAAAAAATGTATATTAATAAGTAACGGCGTTAACTTTTCATTGACTTTTCTCTTTTTAAAAAGAAAAATCGATTCTTTATAAGTTAAACTCATAAATTATAAAGAGCAATACGTATTAATTTATAAATAAGGATATTTCCAGTAGTTTATTTATTTGGTTTGGTCAACTTGCTTTGCTTTGCAACGGCGAAAAATAAAAAATACAATTAATCCAAACTAGATAATTCTAAAATAACACTTGAATTAATAATATAGGCGCTGTAATCCGTAAAAGTGTTTTATTTATAATGAACTGTACTTGCAGAAGTCTAAGAAGCGTCAAATAGTTATTCTTATTTTACGCAAAAAAACAGATATTGTTGCGGTAGTTTTTCCACAATCAAAGAAAATTGGTTACGTTACATTTATCATGTTGATAATTCACTAATTAATATAACTACTACTCAATATTTCCTTACCCATTACCTTCCGTAAAGTTATCCCAAAAAAATTGTGTATTTGCGTGTGTGTGCGCGTGTGTGTGCGCGTGTGTGTGTTTGTTACCTCTTCATGCCTAAACAGCTTGATTTGGATGTAATTTGGCACACAGACATTTTATAACCTGGATTATTAAAACAGTGTACTTTATATCCTGGTCAAAGATTCCCTAGGTCCACGCGGACAAAGCCGCGGGAGGAGTATAATAATAACCCTTATAAATAAATGTTCAAAAGTTCTTGAAGTCCGTAGGTAGACCCAGAGCAGACACAATTAGTAGTTTCTCCGACATTTATCTAGATACCTGAGATAATACTTAAGCTCTTGAAACTTCATCGCAAGTTAAGGCAAAGCTTTTGTTGTAGATCTAAACCTTCAACCGGGCTGATGAAGATAGGCATTAAACCTCCAAAATCCAATAAGATACGAACTTGTAATGAATTCGGTTATATTGTTGTAAGCAAACTGGATTACGATACTTACTCGTTTTGCGATTGAATATGCATTTATGTTTAAAAATTAGCCTATCAATCTAAGTCACTCCCGGGGTTCAGTTTTATCAAGTTTTGTTTTTGTTTAAGTATTTATTTTATGAAAAACATATTTTTTATTCCCTTATCTTAAAAAGAATATAATTATTAAAAAGGAAACACGTATTATTATATTTTAATCTAACAAGGTTATAACATCCTTATCAATATTAGAATCAGAGTTTTAACATAAAAATATCACTCAAAGTTGGTTATTTATTACACTTGTAGGACACGTCTCTAATACGCGTGTCCGTATTTATAATGACAGTTGTATACAAAACCCATTAAAACCGAATAAACTAAACCTCACGAATGGCTTTCCAAAATGGATTGGCTCAAATGATACGATCGGAATAATTGTCATGTCAATCTACCGAACGATCAGAAACACAATAAGTGGCACACAAATACTCGTAGCATATCGGCAGAGTTCTATCAGGAAATTGCCGAAGAACTACTACGCAGACAGAAGCGCGTATACGTAAAGTAGGTTGCGCGTCGTCTAGGGCGGCGGCCCATCTACCGGGGGTGGTGGTATCGTAGCAACCGGCCAGCATCCCTCTTTTCAGTGTGGCCCCTTGACTCGCCCCAAGCGCTCGCGCGCCGGCGAAAAAACCGCCGCTCCACGCTTCGAAACTGAGTTCTAAATTCAAAATTTTAAAAAGTTGTGCTGTAACAAAATGTTCATGCTATTCATCTTGCTTACTGTGTACTTGATAACGCTATGCCATAGTTGAACGTGAGTGAAAGTAATTGCGATGGGATTAGATTTATCAGAGTGAGATAAGGAGAGTTGTTTTGAATGACGCCCCGTTGCGACAACTGGTGAGATATTTTTATCTATTGCTTTCTATTTTATTAACGCTTTGGTTATTAAGTAAACTCAATGCCTTTTATGAGTAACTGCTGTAGAGAACTTCTTTTTTGAGTGAAGGAAATGTTTTCTTTCTAACCTTTTGTTTATAATCCTCTCAGTGACCCACATGATAAGTATCTCTTAGTCTTCGTAATTTGATTGGTTTCATACTAGTTGTTTTCGTTTTCATTCTTGAAGATAATTGAAATTGAAAAACGAATTCTACTGTCAACAAAGAAAATGGTGTTTACTATTGTGTCTACTAAAAGTGATTAGTATCCTCTCAGACACATGTTTTTACTTAAGTTATTTTTCTAACTTTTTAGTATTGATTCTTAAAATTTTGTACATTTTTAAAGAACTAGGTCTTATTTTCTGCATTTTTCATTAGGTATACAAAAATATATTCATTACAGTGGAAAAAAGCATCCATACACTTTCACTCTGTAAAAAAACCAACTGAACCTATCGATCAACCTTCAAAAGAGTTCAATACCAATCACTACAGTATGTGCGTTAATTTCAGGTTGGATAGATACTAAAGTTATTAGTTCATGTATCAACTAGAATATGTCACATTCAAGCACGCCAGCTTATGGTGTTATTGATTAAAACACACCCTCTTACAAGTTACACAGTGGAAATATGAAAAATACAATAGGTACCTGTTGTGTATCAGGCCCTGACTGAAGTGAAACACTGAATAACTATTTGGTGAACTTATATTGCGGTTAAGGGCGTTGACGAAAATGGCATTTCATACAAACTTTCAAGTCCTTATTTTTCGAAATCAATGAACCGATGGTAATGAAACTTAAGCAGGATACATAGGTCTCAAAAGTTAGTTAAGAACATTTTTGAAATGTTTTGTTTTAAAAAAGATAATTTCTTTTTCTTTGTATAATTTCAATCTAATTTAGCTGTAACACCATGTATCGAAAATGATTTCAATTAACTTTTTAGAACAATGTATTTTGCTTATGTGTGTGAAGTTTAATTAAAATCGGTTCATTCATTTCGAAAATAAAGTCCTGAAATTTTGTATGAAATGCCGTATTTCGTCAATGCTCTTAAGTCTAATAATTATACTTTATGGTTGTATAAATTCATGTATGATGTGTTTACGTTTCTAGTTTAGTGACTGACTTTAATTTACGGCATTTTTCGCATACTACTTATCTTATCTAGTAGGGAAGGTATTCTTAATTTGATTACTTTTCAAAGACTGATTAATTATATAACATTAAAAGAAAGTATGTATAATCTTATTATTCTAATGAATATCTAATGCTACAGTAAAAAGTTACAGACTCCCTCAAAGTACGCACGAAAGATTTTGGGGAAAATTACAATTCCAATTTCCAATATCAACCAATTTATCTTTCTTCCAAGTTTTAAATTAAGGAGAATTATTTTATAAATTACTTTCCCAAGACTCACATTGACAGCCAATAAAGGGTTCTCATTGGGCCAAAGAAAAGTTTCAACTCTTGATTGGAAACTTTTTCATTGTCTTTTGGGCTACAAGCAAGAATACTACCGCGTTATTACAAAAGATTTTTAAACACTGTTTAAGTTAGACACCTGTTTAAATGTGATGCTGTCTCTTTCAAACAATATTGTCAAAAAGTTGACGGCATCACATTTAAACAGGTGTCCGAGTCAAACAATGTTTAAGTAAAAATCTTTTGTAATAACACGGGAGCAAGTTAAAGTTATTTATGTTTTATTGGCGTTTGGTAAAAGTTATACTTAGATAAGGATTATTTTTAGAGATAAATAGTTTTTACAAGTACAGTTCAGTTGAATACTTAGTTTACACTTAAAACAGACATTAACGTTTATTATAAAACACGTAAGGTAGCTGGATTTTCAAAAGTATAAGTAAGTATACTTCATTACATTAACAAACTTGACTGAAGCTTTTTTTCTCCCGGTGAAAATTAGATTGTGTAAGTGTAATTATCTTAATATCGCTATTGAGTTTTGTGGCTTTAAGTTCCCCTATGTTAGTGTGGGCCACAACTTTATTTAGTAAACTGTGCTGTTAAGGCCATGAGGTCGTCAGATAAAGGTCGCTTTGACATTTAACAGTAAAATGGTAATGATGTTATAAAGCCTACGCCATGAAATTTATTAGTGTCAACTATATAATTGTTGTGGCGAACAGACGTTAGTAAAAGTCATATAGAATCTTTTTGGGTTTTAAGTTTTTATTTCATACAGTTTTTGACCGAGTGATCCCGAAGCTCAAGCGAAGCGTCTTCGTTTCAGTTTAGGCAAAAATGCTTTCGTATATCCGGCTGTTCTCCCCTTGTTTCTTGTGAAATTTTGTGGGCAAGTTCGATAATCATATAGAATTTTGTGGTAAATACAGTTTTTCAAATTTTTTTGAAAAGAAATAAATAGCTCAGCCATTCAAAAAATGTTCAAAAATGTCACAAACATTAGGTTTACAGCTCACAGAGCTACTAGTTATAAAGAAATAGGTTCTACAGTGAATATGAGTTATTCGTCTTCTTGTCAGCTAAAAAAGTCTCGAATGGGTGGTAGGAAAATATAGACCATTCAAAAGCACTTAATATCTAAGTTTATTTGAATAAAGAATATTTCATTTCAGTAAACTGATATTTTTCATTGAAAGTATTTGTTCAGCTAGATTTATATTTTACAAAAATGGGATATTAGCCTCTGGTCTTGTCTATGGTATCGTCCAAACGACAACATTATAACGCTAAAGTAGACCAATGCAAACTTTTTCATAAAATACGTTTATGAATAATGAAAATTATTTAAAATGTTTAATAAGCCTTATCAGCGTTTTAACTAAAATTTACTAGAACTCAATTTTAAGGTTTTTTTTAATAAGGCGGTAAGGATCTAACCGCGATTATAACTTTAGAACAAAAATGTCATAAATCAAAGTGATCAAAATTCAAGGGGAAATACATAAAAAATCTTAAGGAATCATACATAAGTCAAAGATTACTGATGCTAAAAATATGAAAGTAACGATTTTTAGTTTTACTACTCATTTCATTTCATGTTTCATTCGTTTTATTTTTTTAGCATCAGTAATCTTTTACTTAAGACACAGTGCGATTTTTTTTTTATTTAATTAAATTTTGAATTTTGATCACATTGATTTAAGAAATTTAGTCCTAAAGTTATCAATATCGCAGTTAGATTTTTAGTTTAAAAGATTGCCAATGACTTCGATTTCACCCTGTATATGTATGTACCTTAACCTTATAAATAGGTAAGTATTTATAAAGTAAAGGAACAGATACATAATCACTGATAGGTAAGTATCAATAATTCTTCTCACGCTAAATGTTATCGATACGTGTCAAAATTTCATCAGTTTTAGTAATAATAAAAAAGCAATTTGTGAGCTATTCCAAACCGGCGATGTTGTCTCATCCATCACCGCAGAACGAGTAAGGACATGAGGAAATATTAAAGGAACCTCTCTAATCTTTCAGAACTTATTAAATATTAGGATGACGCCGAAAATCGCTGTGAGCCGTGATTTATGGCAGAAACTTGCACATGCCACGTTTTATTTCGCCTTTTACATTGGCAAATTAAGATATAACGAAATAAGATTTATGTGATTTTATACTTCGGCAATGGCCATAAGGGGCTTTCACAGGTTCTGAATTTGATTTTCATTCTTGTCAAATAATTTCATACAAACTTTGTTAATTTTGAATTGAGCCTGATTTTACCGACAACCAATGTTACGGCCTCTGGATTTTGCTTTCCTTCTAACAGTGACATTTATTGATAAACAAAATGTAAATAGTTGACAATAACTAACTTCATCATCAGAAAGACATGTTCCAATTTCTCGTGTCCTATCCTCATGACCTCAAGATGAGTTACATGACAGCAACTTGAATATCAGCAAGAAAACAGCAAGTATCACAATGGTAAAGGAAAAGAAAGGTATCAAGAAATATGGTTTAGAAAATAAAGGTATTCTATAATTTATTGAAACCGTACTAAAATTATTGGAGTCTTTATTCTGAAATATGACTTTAATGTCGTATTAAATAAAGGGTTTTTTATCTATAAGGATCGCTATTGGCCACAAGCACGGGAGGAATCAATTGATACCATAAACTAACAACGCATGGTATTTGATGGTTATCCGATACCGTTTCTTATCTCATAAGTCTAATGTAATAAGAGGCGCACGAAATGTTACACTACCGGGTTATTTTTATATGTACGAGTACTTTAGGGGGAAGAATTCACTAAAATACGGCAAAAAAATCAGTGTATTATTACCGAATACATAGTTAATGTTATATTGTTATTTAACTTATGTTTCTATTAACACATGTATATAAGACCGACATCCTTGTAAAATTTCCGTATGTATTGTTTGTCCACCAATCGAAAGATCTCCCTTTTCGAGTTCTTAAAGGTTTAAGCATCACTGCAACATGAAAGGAGAAAAACCAATATCTAAAGCCTAAATTCTACGAGCTTATTTCACTGATACTACGTTAAAGATGGCTGATTAATATCAGCAGCGTTTACGGCGGACGGGCAGCAGTCAAGGCGGTGGACCAGCGATGGCGGAGACTTTGACAAAAACACAGTATATTATTTATAGTGGCCATGACCAGCCGCCGTAACATAATCTTCGCAACACGATGTTATCATTGTACCTAGCGATATTTGACTGTCAAAATAATTATAACGTTTTTGTTAGATAGCGATTTTGCTATACTTAGGTCCTGTTTCGCAATGTAAAAGTAAGTTCTGAGTAGCTTACTTGACTGATGATTTGACAGTTGTGATATGAAAAATATGTCAAATCATCTGTGAAGTAAGCTACTCAGAACCTACTTTTACGTTGTGAAACAGGCCCTTAATGTATTGATTCAGTGGTCAAGCTATACGTCAAGAATTCCGACTGCTGTTATGTTATTATGGTTGCCCCTGAAACGTCAAATAGGCGCGGGACAAGTAGCGGGTGCATGCTGGTGGGGCGAAAAGTTTGATTTCGCTGCTTACTCAAGTAACTAGCTAAACTAATCGATTGCAATTGCTGAATTTCGTGGTCAAGCGAGAGGCTGCTACCAGATCGCGTTGGCCCGTCCCATCCCGCTGTCGCTATCGCTTGTGTCGTGGTCGCAGCCTAGCTCGGGTATAATGCTATTAGCGCGTATGGTGCATTATTCGCGGGCGTACGTCAGCGGCTACGTGCTAACGACCGCACTCCGTTTTCACGTGCGTTATCTCGGTAAGGGGTCGAGTGACTTGAGTTGCGGCCGCGTCGCTATAAATTTGTGATAGGAAATTAATTTTCCTCGTTTTTTTCGTTATAATTGAGAGTTCTGACACACTTGTGACTTTTGATAATTAAGATTAACTTGGACTCGACTTTATATACTTTAAATATGTATTTATCACCTATATTCGCATGATAACCGTAAGTAAGTATATTGATACTATGTGAGCATGAACGCATTGTTGATTTAATATATGAAATGGTCGACGCCCTTCATCAATGCAAACTTAAATTCTTTTTTACGAAGAGAATAAGCCTCGTAACTCACAAGTTTTTCTGATTTCAATATTAATCAAAGTTTGAAACCGATGGCTTTACATATTATTTGACTTGATTATGTAAGTACTTCAAATTTTATTAAGAGAAATAATTCTGCAGTACGATTTAGTCTCAATTCAATCGATATAAACCACTTTGAGTAATATGCCCCTTATACAGCTTTAAAACATCCCTGAAGCCTTCTAGGTCCGGGGAGCAAAATTTATTATTCAAGACAATAATAAATGTTGACAAATAAAGGCTTTAAGGGGAGTCTAAAATCTAAAAATATAATTATATTCTGCTAGTTTCGAATTCTCATATATTTTTCAGTAGAATACTCGAAGCTCTTTTCAGTGACTTTTAGTCACTCGAATAAGTAGTCTGTTGTATAAAATATTTGCTTTTGAAAAAGCGCCGCATGTTTTTTTTTCTTATAATTATTAGAGACAGTTAAAGTATGTGAACTTATTGACCACGTCATACTACTTAATGACACAGGTTCAAAGTTGTAGCGAGAAGTGTAAATAGCTATACATGGTTATTTGTAAAGCACTACAACCTCGCAAAAGTGGATTACTAACACCAAAACATAAACAAGAACGTTTGCTCTATGACTTTCCGAAAAACAAAAAAAAAAATCCTACAAAACTCGATTAGCTGTTCGGACGTTTGTATGGAAAGTAGTTTTTTTTCTTTTTCGCGAAAAAATCGTACAACAAACGTTGTTTATGATGTGCGAGGTTGTTGATGTTTTACAAATAACCATTTAGAAGATTCCTATCTTATAATTTAAAAGTATTATCCCATAAAGTTAATACTTTATGGGATAATACTTTTAAATTGGGTGGGATAATTTCCACCCACCAATCCGCATTGGGCCCGCGTGGTGGGTCATGGCCCATCCTCAAATACCCATTACACTACCAGTGGTGCTATGGGCCCAAAAGGACCTTCTCCATCCATAAGGAAGGTCTGTGCCCTAAATTAAAAATGGCTGATGGTCTATCCTATAAAGTTATGATTAAAATGTATTATTTTTAAAATTCGGACGGGAATCGAACCCGCGACCGAGAACATAATCTGGTGCAAGTCGTATTTTTTCTAGTATATTATTTAGTATTATAAAAAAATAGCATTGTGAATGCATAAATCTCAAAATTGAAAAAATATATAGCTTTCTCATCTTAATCAATTGTTTAAAAATATTCAATTGAATGTCGAGGTAATTCCTTATACATTGGTGAGATGGCGCTGGCTTGCAGCGTAAGAGTTGATATAGGCACTAGAAGAAATTCGACGTTCCCATTAGTGACTCGGTAGCTCAGCAGTCAGAGCATTGGACCGGATATCTAAAGGTCGCGGGTTCGATTCCCGTCCGAGAACACAATCTGGTGCGAGTCGTATTATTTAGTATTAACATATGTATTGCAAAACTAGCTTGTTATGACTTTAATCTAGGTATAACAGTTGTGTTACCTACTTGGTTACCAAATATATGTCTGTCTGTACATACGCATTAAGTATTATTAATGCAACAATTTGATAAACATTATCTAAGGTGAAGAACCTAATGATGTTACTTCGTGCCTCAAAAAATCAGGTCGCGACTACACTTGTCTAATGCGTGTCTGTGGGTAATTTGTCATGACTGCCATCCTGTGGCCATAATGGGGACGATCATATTATGTGCTCGGTATGGCCGAATAATTCTATTTGTCGTACTAGAATATAATTTTAATAGAACAGTAGTATCTCAACTTCATATAAGAGATTTGTCAAGAGTTGTAAGGAAGTCTTGAAGGATTGTGCCTCCCCTAAAACGTATGTTTCTTCTGGCTCAAGAATCCCACTTGTTCCCACTTCCCACATTTTGTTCCCACTTATTCTACTGGGCAGTTCTACAGTAGAACTAATGGTACTTATTTTTTTTCTTCTTCTTTTCTTTGTGGTAGGACTAATGAGAATAAGCATTATGTTCCCGAGTCATGAATGTTAATATACCTATAGTAATTGATAAATCTAATAAATAAAATTTTCCTGTCACAGTATACCAAAACTCTTCCAAAACGGCTTGACCGATTCTTATGAAATTTTGTGTGTATATTCAATAGGTCTGACCATAGAAAGTTAACTATTTTTCATACCCTTAAGTGATAATAAGGGTGGTCAACCCCAAAAATTAATTTTTATTTTTTGAACAATTTTTTTTTATGATTTGGCATTAAAAAACCCCTAATTTTCACCCTTTTACCACCAACCCTTATTTTTAATAGCGAAATTAGTACTTTAATAATGGTTATTTGACCACCAAAATTTTCACAAGAAATAATTCTGTATTTCCACTCCGACCAACTAAACCGACCAACTGAAACGGATCAACTATTTTTCTTTCTCAACCGTAAAACTTTTTTGTTGGTCCGATAGGAATGTTTTATCATTTATATGGCAAAACAACGTTTGCCGAGTTAGATAGTATGAATATAAACATTTGGTCCTGGGTTCGATCCCCGGTTGGGTGAATTTAGAAAAACGAACTTTTCTATATTAGCTCAGGTCTAGGTGTTTGTGATACCACCGTTGTCTCTGATTTTCATAACACAAGTGCTTTAGCTACTTACTTTGGAATCGGAGCAATGTATGTGATGTTGTCAAATATTTATTTATTATTATTATTCATTGTCATTTTTTATCCTAACTGACACACGGCGAATGGAAGAAGTTGACTATTACAGTTTTCGAACAATATCAAATTCAATAAAATCAGATTGAATTTATCATAAAAATACCTTTCATAACTTAGCACTTTTGTATGAAAAATCAAATATTAGCCCCTATTTTTTAACCCCCGAAACAGCGCAAAGAGGGGTGTTTAAGTTTAAAGCTTATGTTTGTGTGTCTGTACGAATATTCGTAGTGAATAAACGATTAAGCGATCAAGCGATTTCAATGCATATTTTAATAGAGAGCTAATTAAATCGAGGTGGATCTTAGCCACGATTGATGGAAATCAATCTACCCATTATGGAGATGTTCAACTGCCTGCCGAAACTGTAAAAGATACAGAGAGGGTGCTTTGACTAAAATAATGTGCACCCTGGGCAAATATAGGTGTATACAACATGTTACAAAAATACCCCTAATGCTGAATAGTGTATATAGGGACCATCAAACTGAACAACTTTTACTATGGGACCAACTCTCAAATCAAATCAACTCTCATACAAAAATAAAAATCGAAAATATCAAAATGTATGAAACAGCTGAATTTTTTTTCGCGATTTCAAAGTTGGTCCCATGGTAAAAGTTGTTCAGTTTGATGGTCCCTATATACCATATTCGGCATTAGGGGTACTTTTGTAACACCTTGTATAATAATAAAAAAAACAAAACGGCAGCATAAAACATGGCGCAAAAAAAAATATTGCATTTAGATGCATTCTATGTTTATTTTATAAAGTGTGTTTATTACATTATCAACTGTTAATGGAAAATCTTTAATCACATAAAAAAATAGTATCTTTATTATTTACAGACAAAACATAAAAAGTCTGCAAAAATAACGATATCATTTAAATTACGCTTCGGCATCCAAATTATAATGTAATTCCAAAGCTAAATTGAGCCTAAGCAAACTTGTGTTAACTTTGCAAATAATGTGTCTAAAAATAAATATGGAACCATTGAACCGAGGTAGAGTTTGTGGAGGATTTTGAAATGACTTTAATAAAACAATTTGAATATTGTTTCTAGATTTCTCTTTATTTAATTTTCTATTATTATTGTTTGGAAAATATTATTTTCAGCTTAAGCTGGTTTCACCTGTAATAACGGCCCTAGACCAATAGTATAATAGGGTGTGGTAATAATTTGATTTGTTTGATGGGAGGTGAGTGGTTATTGTTATTTTCGACAATCTGCATGAACTTTCTCACTGGTATATAGTGTTGCAGCTTACTGTAAAGTATTAATGATGCTGGGTTTAAGGTCTATAATGTTAAGGCTTGAGCGGAGATGAGTCGGTACTACACCTGTCGTAGAAATTACAATTGGTGCAATTGTCTATAATCTGGTTATTTCTTCTTTGAGATCTATGTATTTCCTAATTATTATTATTATTATTCCTATAGTTCGGATGTTTGTTACTCAATCGCACAAAAACGGTTGAACATATTTGGATGAAATTTGACACACAGATAGTTTATAGCCAAGGGATACTTATTATCACGGTCAAAGGTTCCCTGGGGATTTCCCGAATGTCCACGCGGACGAAGTCGCGGGCGGAAGCTTGTTATTAATATAACGAACGTGCACTTTCGTTAACCTCTACTTTAAATTTTGGAATTCTTAATGGATACTAATTGGCCTTATCAATTATCTGGATTATCTACCTCTAGACAAAATAATCTTGATTTTATGACTAATTGCCTATTAAGAAAGATTTGAATCATTGATGGTGATTATTTTGACCTTATTAACATTATTATCAAGACCATGCTATGTCGGTGTACTGAATAGTTTGCCATTTTCTTTGCCTCAAGTATGAGCAAAATATTTATTTACTTAAAATAGTGTGAATATTATTGACCGCGCAACCGCGAAGCGTCTCTGCATCAGCTCGGGCAAAAATGCTTTCGTATGTCCGTTTGTTCTCCTCTACAAGTCGCATTTCTCAACCGATTCTCGTGAAATTTTGTGAGCATGGGCCGTACCGTCTAACGCATCGAACTTCGGAAAGTCTAATTAAATTAAAACAGATAAATCGATCCCCAATCGGGCAAAAATGGCGAACCCCAATTCATGATGTCACAGGAACATCGATATCTTCTAAATAACTTCGGCGAATAGTACAATACGAAATTCCATACTTCGATTTATGTGTTTTAAGTTGAAGCTCGGCAGACCCACCGAAGTTTGATGTGTTAGCTGGTACGGCCCCAGGTTCGATAATTATATTGCTTATTTTGTAGGGCCAGATTTTCGAAATTTTTCGAAAAAACATCATCCATTTTGAAATATGTTCAAAACTAAAAGCGCCTTTTGGCCTCGAATAGATATAATAAAATAATACATATCAATCAGCACTTAGTTCTGCTTTTAAAATCTTGTGGCGACATCTATTAGATTAATTTTTAAACAACATACAATTTGAGTTACTAACTCACAAACGCGAGGTCTGCAGCTCACTGAGCCACTAGTTAATATATTAGTTTACAAGTAAGTATTTTCCACACGTCTCAACTAACGCTGAGACCGTTGCGCTGCATTTTGCCGCAGACTCGAGTGTCACTCGGAGAGAAAACCGATCTGTGCCACGGAAAAGCAATTTACTTCGAGACATTGATTCTCGCACGTATGGGGTTTTATGTTTTTAACTTGAAAAGCGAAATTAAAAAACATATTTTATTTTTAGAATTCAACAATTTTTTCAGCACTAAAATCTTCAGTGCGGTATATATTTCGAAAAATATTATTTAGGTACGAATTTAATTAAGTGCCGTAGTGTTATTTATATTTTCGCCTCTACCAGCACTTGATTATCAGCTAAGTTCTGTCTAAATATTTCATTATGCTCTTATATTTTTTTTAAATACGTGAATGCAAAAGCGACTTTAATTCTTGTTTTGATCTGAATGTTGAAGGGATACTACACTCTTTTAGTAGTTAGTATAAGATTCTAATTTTATTCTTGGGCGAAAATAAAACGGCACTTTGTTTTACATGTCAAATAACAGACGACAGACTAGGAACAATGTTATGATACTAGTAAATCCGTACGTAGACTGAGCGTCAGCGCCCACGAGCGGCTTTTTGTAGCTGCAATTATCGCGGCGTTAATCGCGTCGTTAATCGCGGAGATAATCGCGGCATTTTTTGTCACTGGCTAAGTAAACCCTTTGTCACTCTTGTCCTGTGTCATTTTGCGGGCGATTAGTCGCTAAACTATTTTTGTAGCTCGTGGGTGTTTATGTATTGAACTCTGTATGTTCTATTCTCGGCGACAAAAAATCGCTCAGCGAATAATCGCTCGTGGGCGGGAAGCCTAAGCTGAACCGTACTTTACCTATAAGTTATATTATAACGACACTAGCGAAGCCTAAGCATCATTATTATACCACTCTAACTTTTCACTACGTAGCTGTGATAACGGCCCGTGAAACAATCCACATTGTTTCGCATTATTATCGTCGCTGGTCCTGTTGTTTCGTGTTCTCAATGGAAATGCGTTGTTCCGGTATAAATTTTGTAACTCGACGACTGAAAATGAAATCATATTTAGTCATTCTTTTCTTCTATAGGAATTTTTCAGGATAAAGTAGCATTCACGTGCCGTATTTCAAAGATTTTTTGTGTGAAACTCTAATATTCGTTAAATAGCTTAACATATACCCTTCAATTTTGAAAGCCATCGTGTAGCGGTCTTTATCCAATTTATACAACGTGTTACAAAAATACCCCTAATGCCGAATATGGTAGATAGGGACCAACAAACTTAACAACTTTTACTATGGGAAAAACTTTGAAATCGCGAAAAAAAAATCAGCTGTAATTATACCAAAATGTATGAAACAGCTAATTTTTTTTTCGCGTTTTCAGAGTTGGTCCCTTGATAAAAGTTATTCAGTTTGATGGTCCCTATCTATCATATTCGGCATTAGGGGTTATTTTGTAACACGTTGTATAAAGTTACTTTGTTAAAAGCATGAAGTTATTATTTGGAATGATCTGTTTAACATGATAAAATGTGTAATTAACACAATAATTCATTTTGCATATCATTCACGGCAATCACATTCATGTGCATATTAATAGGTTCAATATCGGCAATATTAATAAATTTTACTAATATTTTACGTGTAGTCCTAGCGTTTGCAGTCCTAGACTTTTTTAAATGTTTTATTGATAGAAAGGTAAATATACTCTACAATGGTACTGAAATTTCCCGGGATCACCATGGGATTGGGTAGTTCAGCTCAATGCAAACATAATAGCGAGCATACGTTGCACATGTTATTATTAAATTATTAATTATTACGTGGAGGCGAATCATTGACGACCTCCGTGGTCTGACTTTGTACACCGGTTTTCAAGATGTCGCCATCTCTGAGGTCTCGGGTTCGATCCCCGGTTGGGTCAATTTAGGAAACGAACTTTTCAATATTTGCTCAGGTATGGGTGTTTGTGATACCACTGTTGTCTCTGATTTCCATAACACAAGTGTTTTAGCTACTTACTTTGGAATCAGAGCAATATCTGATATTGACAAATATAAAAAAAAAAACAAACGGCCATTGATTGTGAAAGTTAAGTTCACAATCAATTAGCCTCATTTATAAAACCTCAAACGACTTATTTCTTTTCAGAACAATATTAAACAGCAACACTAATCAAACCTAGATTCATTAAACAATCTAGAAAACACTCAAAGCATGAAATTTTCGCAAACTCAACGATATATATGGAAGTTAACTTACTGAAAATTCGGTTTTTGCTTGTGAACGTTAAAATGCATTTGCGCTGCGCCAAATTATAGCTGTAAGTATTAATTAATGTAATCTCATTTTAAGTGAACATTGTAAGTTCTTATGAGAATAAATATCTTTAAACCTAAACCTAAAATTCCAAACTCAACTTAATATTGGGACAGTCACGAATTCGGCTTGTTATGCTTTATTGACGTAAACGAGCGGCCACCAAGAAGATTAGAACCTTATAAGATTCTTGGCGTCCACAATAACAAATAAAACCTAGGAAATCAGGTAAACAAAAAAATGTTGCCATAAATAAATCAACGAAGAAGATTTTTCTGTAGTCTTCTGAAAATAAAAAGAAGAATTAAAAAACGGTCATGTGCGAGTCGGACTCGCGCACTGAAGGTTCCGTCTTTTTCATCATCATTCTGAAAAAGTTTACTATTTAGAGACATTATTTTATTTTTCCTGTAATCTTTACATAAACTTATATCACATTAAATATTTTTAGATTTTTCTCTTTGCAAAGTTCGGAGATAAGGGGGGGAACGTTATTTATTTTTACATTGTTCAAAAGTCAAAAACTACGCGGCAAACATATTTAGAATTGTTGGATTTCATAGCTGATGAATTATTTTTATTTTGAGCCTGTAACAAATTATTAAAAGTTGATAATTATTAGCAACTCGCTTCTAAATTGTTGCCTCATATGTTGCTTTATTTATGATATTGGTTTAGTTATGGCATGACTTCCTATTGTTTACTATTTTTATTTAGTCGTCTTTTAGTGATTAATTATTATGATCAACGTCAAACTTGTATACAGTCGAAACCTTGTTGAAACAAAAGGCATGAGCGTACATTTCCACGGGATTTGCATGTCACTCTCATTTCAGCGGTTCATTTGAATAATTGTTTAATTCCATTCGTTGGTAGATGCATGGATACACTGATTTATCGTCGTCACTGAGACGAGATAATTTGTCATGCTTTTATGCTGTAATAAATATGAAAGTGTATAGCGAAAACCCAAGGAATGCTTGATTTTACGATTTGTTTACTTGTGTACCTGTAGCGCGTTTGTAATTGATGATAGTAGTTTATTTTTGTGACATCAAGAATAAATCAAATACTGGTTGCGTGTAAACGATTGACCGCAATTGATGAACCTACTTACAAGTACATACAAATAATGAAGCTTGTATTTTATAAGAACAAAGACTTACAATAATGTAACAAGCGGTTTCTATGGCCACAGAGGGTAAAACGTAGAGATTCAAGATTAAATCGCTTTGAGTGTATCAAACAGTGAAAGATTCACTGAAGTAGGTATATGTACTCCGTACAACAGACACCGCGAAAAAAATATTTACTCATTTGAAATTTTGAGATTTAAGCATTCACAATGCTATTCTTATATAATACTAAATAATATACTAGAAAAAATAGGACTCGCACCAGATCATGTTCTCGGACGGGAACCAGTGACTCGGTAGCTCAGCGGTCAGAGCATTGGACCGGATATCCAAAGGTCGCGGGTTCGTTTCCCGTCCGAGAACATTGGTGCGAGTCCTATTTTTTCTAGTATATTATTTAGTATTAAATATTTACTCACCTAAAATGGAGCGCAAATGCTTCATTCTTGTAGTAAATGGACCGCGCAAGGTCGGTGAGCAACAATTTTCTTCGCAGTGTCTGCTCTAGTACGTAGTACATATACCTCAGTGGATAGATTATTAGCTTGTGTTTTGGTCAAATCTCAGTTTCCAGAGGGTTTATTTTCTTTAATTTTGGTCATCATCTCAAGCAAATAACGGCATGAATGACGGATTCCTATAATAAATCAAATCATCCAAATATGTGTTATTTTTTTCTTTTTTTGTATGATTCGAATGATTTTTGAATGTTAGCTAGACATCTGAAATAAGATTGCGCTCTTTACTACGAGAAAACATTAAAGAAAAGTATTTTCACTAATGATAGAAACTTTGAACAAATAAAGTATTTTCTAGAGCAAGCTCTAAAAACTTACGACATTAAATGGAGTCTAGAGACATTGGCTTAAAATATTTTGCATAAAATATGTACGTACCTCAAAGGTTAATGTTATATCTCAAGACCTCTTTGTGTACGAGACAGTTTCTGTGACTGTAAAGAGCAGATAGTCAAAGCTATATTTTGGTTTAAGTGAAGAGAGCAGGTGGTTCATTTTACTATTTAAATGACATACCGTTTTAATATTTCTACATCAAAATGGCGTTCCTCTAAATCTAGAGAAAAGGAACAGCCATTTTTTATTTACTATTATAAATTCATCAACGCCCGAGCGGACGCAGGCGGTCGGATAACAATGGAATATCTATTGTGTCTCATTTTCCAGGCGTTGAAGGGTTAAAACACCTCCTTCCTTTTATGATGAACATCAGGGAGTGAAAACATAACATATGAGTTGGCGACAGCGACATCTATTGTCATCATCTTTAATGTAAAGAGTCTCAAAGGGTGGTATCATTATCGCATCTCAATCCCATTATTGTTTGCCATTTTCGAAGCTCTGCTTAACTTCTGTTTAAAAAGTGTGAAAATTTACAATAAAAATAATTGCACGAATCGAACTTCACAATCTAGAAAAAGGTTAAGTGATTACAATATTAATTAGTTAAAAAGTATCAATACTACAACAACTCTTTTAGTAATCTTCCAATATCAATTTCCAGACTCACTGTTTCTAATACCTTGAAGCTAATCTTTGCTCTGTGGTGCACCTTACATGCAGGCTTGGTACGACTCAGTAATTTAATTAAACTCATCTTAGGTACACCAGTTGTATTAAGTAGTTAGCTTTTTAATTAATACTTTAATTAGATCTGTGTAAGAAGGTATCTAATTAAATAGAATCTCTATAGACTAATATCTTGGAAGATTTACAGAAATGTTTCGCACTGAACAATGTTTTAAAAAAAACAGTGATGCCGTTTCGATTCTTGAAATAAAATCAATAATGTACCTATTTGGTTTGTAAATGTACAATTCATAAAAAAACTATTTGAATGATGTTCAATAATATTGAAATTATTCACTATTGCTTTATAGAATATTTTAAATACATTAAATAAAAACATTTAAATATCGAAATACTTAACCAGATCATTAAATCTCGGTTTCTTTTATAAAATTTAAATCTTTTTTTAAAGTTTCTACTATAATAAATTTTGTAATTACGAAATCCAATTTCCTGCATCAAAAAGTTTAAGTTGCGTTGTGAAATTAAAATGGCGAAATTGTTGGAGGTACTAACATTAATTAACTGAGTGCAAGGCTTGTACAATGCGTGCCCCGGGGAGGGGATGTGTACACTTAATGACTTGAGCTCGTAAAGATTTTTAAATAAAACCGCCTTCGGTGCAGCAACTTTCATTTTAATATTAGAAATGTTGCGCTCTTTCGATAGGTATTGTAGCGTTATTTACGTGGTTACCCAACTGTCCTACTATGTTTCTTCAAGACAATATTTTATTTTAGATAGGTAACTGTATTGTTTTTTTTTTTATTTGAGAATTTAGTAATCACAACGCTATTTTTATACAATACTGAAGAATATTAAAGACTAGAAAAAATTCGACACCAGAATGGTCTCAGGCGCGTTTTTCAACAATTCTGGTGGCGAGTCGAATTTTTTCCAGTATATTAATAGTTTTGTTTGATTGACTATCACTCGCATGACAATAATGATAGCTATTGGTTTTTGAGCTGTACTGCAAATAATGGCTACAACTATGTTTCAGCAGAAAATCAGCGTACTGCATTTTTATATTTGATGTTTAACAGTTGCGTAACAGCAAATAAAAGTCCAAACACTATAAAGTAAAGTGATTTCATGAGTTAGTGCACTTACTCTTATTGTAAAACTTGTCTTTAGTTTCGTGTAACTACCCCAATACCTCAGTGACAAAGTAAAACTAGACATCTCAGTTCTGCAGCAACTCATTTCAAAGCTATTCTCACGAGCAGAAGAAATTACTTTTTAGATGTCCGCTATCTCGGGCAATCTCATTACGAAAGAAAACGACGAGATTACGGTTTACTACATAAAGTATCAAGTAACTTCGAGCTTATTTAACTTTCCGAAGACTATCTGATTACAATACCTTATTTCGGGCGCTCCTGCAAACTGTAGGGTTCTCGCTTTTCGATTAACTAAGTTACAATGAAATTATTTGCTGAACCTTGTAAATGTCAGTCACGTTTTTCTTTGACGGCTTTTAGTCATGATTTAATGAAGACGAAAGAGAATTGAAATATAAATCTCGGAAGCTTATATTTGGCATGTCTTTTATCTTCAATTACTTTCTGCTTATGAAAATAGCTTTAGACTACTCATTTTTGTATTTACATATAACACTTTTATTCAACTATTTTTAACTACTACGTAAGAAAAACTCTTTATTTATCACAGAATACTAGTTTTTCGTCGATAAAATAATTCTTTATAACTTTTTATTTGACAATTTCGAAGTATGATGATAAAGATATTTTTAACTAAGTAAATAAGCTTTTCATTAATAGTTTGAAGACCAAAATTTCTCATCTGGTTAAATTACGTCAGATAGATAGGGAGGTTTCGAAGATGTTTATCGAAAAAAATTCGTAGCTACTTATAGTGATAGCTCAACACCAACCTACGTTTGTCCACCAAGTTGTTTGACAACAGGCCGCCATGTGTTACAGCCCGCTACACAGCGTAGGCTCCTTCCAATTTAATAGCAGCTGCTACAGAGATAGTGTTGAGATGATATTTATCACAAAGCAATTTCAAATGGCACTCGTCCATATCCTTGTAATTAATTCTGTTGTTCACATTCATAAATGGCTTAGGTAAATACTTACGAGACAAGAAATTTTCTTACTTTACAATTATTGTGTTTAAATTATCTAATACGGTTCTAATTTTATTTGAAGTCACATTTGCGAAATTATCCACATAATATTCCTTTCATACAAATAAAAATCTGACACTTATGTGCATTATTATTCAGTAATTCTGTGTTATAAGTCTAACACAGTCAAATATAGAAGAAGTTACTTTCTCTAATATTATTATAAAAGCGAAATATTATTTTCCCAAATTTCCATTGTCTAATATGATTTCCGTAGTATTATGCTAATCAAACTATCGATATAGGTAGTATCGATTTTTAGCTGCACTAATTGCGATGTTGTTTGATATGTAAATTCGTATGCAGATAATGCTTTGCCGGAACAATCTTATGAATATTCATGTTGATACACTTTCAATCTTTTACACGTGCGCTAAGGAATATATACTTGCTAAATTTGTTACCTTCTACGGAACTGAAAACTGTTTCACGAAAAGAGAAAATGGATCAAAAGAGTTTATTATGTAAGAGCACAAAATAGGTAATAAATTGTGGTGATGTCATACTTTTATTTAAAATAATAAAATAATTGACGTATCGGTATGCTAAGGAAACAACTTTAGTATATTGAGCTTTTTGAGAACTCTTTAAATTTTAGTAGTTTTATTAGTTAGGTTACTATTTATTGTTGTGATAAATAAATTCGTTTCAATACGAAGTCTTTTTATTAGGCTATTAAGATTTTTAATACAATAAATTTTGCAAAATATTCGTAAACTATAGGTACCAATAGAAGATCGTTAGACATTTATAATAACTGACGTAAGTACTAATTTCAGCAAAACCCATGAATATTTACCTTATTTAATATCTCTTCAAAGGCAATTTCGTGACATTTTCACGCAGATTCATTAATACAGTCTGAAAGAAAAATATCAGCTAATGAATGCATAACGACCTCAGCTATTACACAAATAGGCTGGCAGCTGGTGTGTGGCGAATTAAAGGCTTGTCGACCGCTAGGGACCAGCACTGCAGCTTTAATTACTGTAACAGGCTCGGAAATAGTACAGTGGACCTTTTGTTATATAAGTACTACATGTATGTATACTTTTATTGTTTTCAAAAGAAAAGAACGAGGTTTAAAATTACTTGATATTAAATAGCTACCTAATTGCGGGGCTCGGTGGCGCAGTGGTTTAGCGCCTGGCCCTGCGATTGTGGAGGTTAAGCATCTTTCGCGAGGGTCGGTCGTGGGATAGGTGACCAAAAATGTATTATCTCGAGTTCCTCCGTACTTTGGAAGGCATATTAAGCCGTTGTTTGCAGTTGTTAACACCCACCAATTCGCATTGGGCCTGCGTGGTGGGTTGTGTGTCCATGTCCACAAATAGCTACCTACTGTTGCGGCAGAACGTATCACCAAAATATAAACGCAAAGCGAAGTCCCATCAAGTACTACTATGTGCTTGTATCGTAAAGCGGTGTAGAAAACTTTAAAAGATAAAAATGGAAATAGACTAATCTCCTAATTCAGGATCATGAGTCCTATTTCCATTTTCTTTCTACGCCTGCACAATATTATTGTACTACATTTAGCTAACATTGCGCACCTTTGTTATTTAATAGGAAAATTAATTAAACCCAAAATAAAGGTATCAATTATGTCAATCTTAATCCTCGTACGTCTCTGATAAAGCAATAATCAAAACGGATGAGTTTATGGTTATAACGAGGGCCAGACCAGCTCTAACCCAAATGAGTTATATTAATATACCTCCTAACTGCATAGAAAATTAACCCGTGCCTGCCTTCGAGGGATTCTGCAAACTGCGGCCATACAGCAAAATGTAATTACTGTGTCACCTGGGATATGCATGCTGCAGTTGATGACACGAGGCAAGATCAAATTGTTATGCTAGGACTATAATGTTTTATATTATTTCAATTAATATAGCTGTTTGATATTCAGTTATACACGCCTTTAAGGTGCGCCTCGTCTGTTATGTGAGGAAGGAAAACTGGTCAGGGAGCACCTTAAAGGTTTTCCTCCCATTACTAATTTAATGCTTGAATCTGTTACGTTAAATTACAGGCACATTTTTTGCCACTCTATTGAATGATATTTCAGAGTGACAATAAGAGGTTTTATGGATGTCTCTTGATAGCATTGCATTGTTATTTGACGACTTGAGTGGTGAAGTGGTCAACATACCGGTTTACCGGTGTCCCGGGTTCGATCCCGGCCGGGCAGAAATTTCAATGATGAATTTTAATTTCTGTGACGGGTCTGAGAGTTACTATGTATAATAAGTATATATTTAAAAAGTATATAAGTAGCATATCAGTTGTCTAGCACCTTTATAAGTTTTGCTTAGTTTGATTCGGCTAAAGACACATAAGCAATTTGACCGTAGACTGCAGTATCCCTCTTTCTCCCAATTTCGAGCAAGCTTAAAATATTGTACCACTAACATTTTGCATAACTTACGAATGGTGTGTTCAGAATACAATATGAGTCCAACTAATTACACAAGGAAACAGTCAAGCCGCTAACTGCATAGCAAATTACTGGGACTTCATGGCTAGTTCAGACGCAGCTTTGCAATAATTATAGTGTCACTTTGGGTAGAGAGATTAACTTGTTAGTTGAAAAAAGTGCTATTTGGTCCGCTGTAATTATTTTTATTTTGAAGCAAAATTAGTTTTTATTTTACGCAAATTTTCGACTAGGTACCTTTGTAGAGCATTTCTGAAACTAAATCACATGGAAGTTTTTGTTATGTTTTATTGTTGTATATTGTTTATAAAACAAATACCTTGTTCTTTGTAAAAGAACGACACAAAATTGAGTCCAAATAATAAACTTTTTATTTTTTGTGTGAAAATTTAAATTCAGACTATGTAGAAACAAGAGGTACCAGAGCAATTTACCGTGTTATTCATAATAACCATTACTACTTAGTCATAATAAATTTCATTAGTTTTGTTACCCTGAAACAGGACCCCGAACCTATAGTTAGAAAAATGTGGTTTAGTTAAATGTCCTGGGATTTTTATTTGATATGTTATAGATTTCAGTGCACTGAGTCTGGGAAACAGTGGTAGCACCCATAAAGAATTTTACTCGGGGCACTGAAATCTATAAAATATCAAAATCCTAAGACATTTGACTGACACCACATTTTTCTAATAGGTTTGGGGTCCTTTGGTGTATGTTAGCGAGGCGGCTAAAGTCCAGGCCGTTATTTATTGTTTTTAACCGACTTCAAAAAAAGGATGAGGTTCTATGTTCGTCTGTTAATTTGTTTTTTTTAAAGAATCAATTGATAGTAGGTAGCATAGAGGATAGTTTGCTGAACTTTTTTTGATTGTTTTTGAATGTCGAATATACGTGCCCTATTTTAGACCTAAATATTTTATTTCTTTGGCTATACTAAGTTTTCTGCTCCGTGGCCTTCAGTGCAATATTGGCTTATGTGCACAAATAATGTACTAAAGTAAATTCTTGACGGCCCATTAATGCAATAAACGTTGCGAACACACTGAAAACCATAGATTTATTTAATGCATAAAACACATACATGTTTGTATTCGAATATTAAATTCAATCTACCAAAGAGCTTTGTAGTCATAATTTAAAGAATTTTATTTCATTTTATTAAAAAAATAACTTTACTTATAAATATTGTAGCCTTTCATTTAAAATACGCTTACGTCAAAATATATAGAATATTTTAAGGTAAAGTATTTTTTCAATTCTGATATTTTAATATATTTTATACTTTTTATATACCGACATTTGTATATGACTTTAGTATCAATCATATTAAATTCATACAACATTTACGTCTTGAAATAGCATCACAACAATATAAGCACCTGTTTTCTCGATTCAAGATCTAGCAAAAGATATTTTTGATGTAAGATAAACAATATTGAAGTAGAAAAAAAATCGACATATTTTCCACATACTCCTGTAAATTCTAATGTAAATGGACCCCCACAAATCATTTCCACCTGGACCCTGGAGCATAGTTAAGGCGGTAATTGAGGGCATTTCTCAGCCGGTAAGGTGCATTTGACCCCTTAATGGGATCGCAGCGGCTTGGTTAACTATGCCCATTTTATCAGGTGTAATGACGATGAGGTACTACAATACAAGCAATTCACGTTTTAACAAGCAGGGCCTTATTTAATTAACAATGACAATAATTTGGTTTACATTGCGTTGTAAGTAGTTAGATCATTTTCTATACAATTGGTACAAAACTGTCATGGGTTGACAATATTACAAAGTAGACAAGTTCAAAGAAGTACCTGCTACTTATATACCTCTCTCAAATATTGTTTTTAATTTATTTAAAGCAACCTTTGACGTAAGTATGTTTTTTCATTAGAGGGAAGATTGTTTTTGTGGCTAAAAGCGAAAGACACTTCGTAGTACTTTCATACTCAATAATTTGTATAACATACACTAACATATTTCAACACAATGCTTCGTAGAAATGTTTAAGCATCACAATGATGCATTAAAGAGTTTAAACATTTCTTAGCTTTCTTAGCTTACGTGAGAACAACGAGATTGTAAGAGCCTTTGAAACTTCCATAAAATTGTGATTAGAAGATCTAATTATTTATCCATTTTATTTCCGAACTACCAAAAAAGAATCTTACGATGAAATCGTTAGATTCTGTCCTTATTGTGTTTCAGTTTCGAATGTCATCGAAATTGAGACTCAGAATACAGTCTATTATATTTCAATCAAGTAATGCTGTTTTGTCATATAATAATTTATAATCCAATAAAGGTAATAGCTTTAGTTCACCCTTCGGTTGAATAATGAAGGTACCTATAGCGAGAATTTATCAATTAACTTAATGTAAACCGTCCGCCGAAAATGTCGACAGAACCCAAACAACAAACTTTAATCATTTCATAGAGAAAATTCTGTGTTGCGTCGACAGCAAAAATATATACACAATACCTTTGTAAAAACGTGAATCTTTTACAGATCTCTTTTTTTTTAATTCTTTACAATATTTATTGTGTCGATCATATTGAATGCAAACACAGTTTTTATGTTCACTATTTTGTATAGATTTTTTTATAATATAGCTTCTTATTGGCTACTTTGTGAATAAATAATATACTGGAAAAAAATATTTTTTTTTTTTTTTTTTTTTTTATGTATGTCCACCGATAACTCGAAAACGGCTGAACCGATTGACATGATTCAAATGCCACTTTATCAGGTTTGCTCCCCAGGTGGTCCCATTTTTTGAAAATTTTAAATCGGTTCAGTAGTTTTTGAGTAATCCTGAAAATACTGTAATTTTTTAGGTAACTTTTGCACGAGTTTTAACGGATCTTCAGACATAACTTCTTTGTTTATAAACCGATTTAGATGATTCTTGTTTCGTTAGAAAGGGGATACTTTAAGGATGTTTTCATTTAAATTTCCTTCACATTGGACCTTGGACTTCGAAGATACACAAGAGAACTCTTCAAAATCAAATTGGATAGTGTATTAGTGATTACTCTACGGTATTGAAAGGTTTCGCATCAGCCATTTTTATTGTCACTACTGGGGCTGGGATACAAGCCTTACTTATGGGCTGATGAATGGGATGGACCATAACCCACCGCGCGGGCCCAATGCGGATTGGTGGGTGTTAATGTGCAAATGTAGCTGGAACTAACGGCTTAACGTGTCTTCTGAAGCACGGAGGACCTCGAGATAATACACTTTGGTCACCTACCCCATGTCTGACCCTTGCTAAAATTAACAGTGCAAAAAGTGGATATTGAGTTACTAGGCGTATTATACCATTGAAATGTGTGAAATATGAATAAAATATATTTATATCATCGCTCTTATTTACTTATACATACCTACCACAAAAAAGTTAAAAATAAAAAACTTTTAAAAATTAAAAAGAAAAACCTCCTTCAAAAAACCTTAAAAAAATGCTATAAAAAACAGCTTCAAAAACAGCAGCTCTAAAAAGCAAGAAATAATATTCAAATCTGCATAATTACTATTCAAGTACCTACGCATATCTGATATTAAAAAAAACGTCTAATGAAGTCGGGTGGGGCTTTAAGAATTAAAAAATCAAATTGAGAAAGAGAAACCACGATAAATGTTATTATGATTAAAAAAGAAAAATATCTGTCAAATAAACAGTCGAACATAGAACCTCCTCCTTTTTTTGAAGTCGGTTAAAAAAAATACGAATCGCACCAGATCATATTCTCGGACGGGATTCGAACCCACGACCTTTGGACGTCCGGTCCGATACTCTTATATAATACCGAGTCAGTATTTCTAGTATATTTTATTTAGTATTGTATAAAAATAGCATTGTGAATGATAAAATCTCTAAAAATAATACTTTGTGAATGTTGTAAATGACCTTAGGTCATTTGTATATTATGTTAATAAAAAAAATTGTGTCTTGAAACAAACTTTATTGTTCGCATGACAGCACGGTAAGTTAAACAATTGAACTACGAAAAAAGCTCTTATTACATACGGCATAAAGACAGTCTCAAGGTTGTATAGTCTGACGTATATGTATAGTCTGACGTGTATATATAGTCAGACGTGCAGTTGACTGTACTTATTGTTTTATGAACCAAGCCCGTCTGAGGTGCAAATCTTAATTTAAGGAACAAAAATTTAATTACCTACCTAAATACTTTAAACAACATACAACTTCATAGAGAAGAAGCAATATCACAACATAATTTGAAAGCCAGCATCGTTTAGCACATTCTGGAAGGTTATAATATTGCATTATTGGACCGCGGTCGTTGAATCCACAGATGGTTTTGGCACTAAGCCATTAATGATACTACGGTATCTCTTTCACTTATTTGATTTCACTCGGCAATTAACTACTTACGCGATGTATTAATACGATCGAAAAATTTCACGTCGAGTAAAATATCTACTGAGGAGATCGGTGGCGCAGTGATTTAGCGCCTGGCGATTGCGGAGGTTAAGCACCTTTCGCAAGGGTCGGTCATGGGATGGGTGACCAAACATTTTTTATCTCAATCCTCCATGCTTCGGAGGGTATGTTGAGCCGATGGTCCCGGCTGCATTTGCAGTTGTTAACACCCACCAACCCGAATTGGGCCTGCATGGTGGGTTATGGCCCATCCTTCTTATCCACCCAAAAGGAAGGCCTTTGCCCCAGCAGTGGGGACATTAAAAATGATTGGTATCGAAAATATCTACGTCGTTGCTGTAGGTTACTATTTCAAAGCAACCTATTGCAACGATCTACTACGTACCAATGATGTTTTACGGATTCGACTCAATGGATTTTTTTTTCTTATAAATAATGCGTACAGGACACCAAAGAGTAGTTGGCTGTCTATCTCTATATAGTTGAAACTCGATAGGGAGTTGAGTAACTACACCAGACGCTAGTAACTTTTATATCAGTAAATCAATGGTACATTGATTTGATTTAAGAAAAAGTTTTCTGTTAGTATTTTTTTCATTTATCCTAGTAATAATACAATAACGTTCATGATAAATGCCCGCGGTAGGCTTACAAACTCATACCAATAAATAAAATAAAGTGCACCTAGTTCTACGTCGTGGAGTGTGAAGTCAATTAGAAAAATAGACACATGGGCATCATTTTATTTTTGTATTTTGTGACCTTTATATTATCCAAATAACAATTAAGTTCTCAGACTGGTTTTTACTGTTTGACTTTAAGGCGTATTTAACACAGAGCATAGTAGGCGATTAAATCGAATGAAAGACGTGAAAGCAAAGGCAAAGAGCAAGAGCTATAAATAAGAAAATGCTTAAAGGTCTATTAATATGCCCACAAGCTACGCCCTACACGATCTCACTTTAAAGAGCTGCTTTGTGTTATGTTCCATGTTATACATATTTCTTTATTACAAACTAGCGATCACCCGCGACTTCGTCTGCATGGAAAGTTTTTTTGCTATCCCTCGGGAACAATTATGTTTTTCGGGATCAAAGGTACCCTATGTCCTTCTCTGTACCTCTGACGTGTATGCAAAATGTCATGATGATCGGTTCAGTAGTTAAGACGTGAAGGCGTAACAAACAAACTAACGGACTTTCGCATTTATAATATTAGTAAGGATAGACAGAGCTCAATTCATAGACGTTGTTATTCAAAACTGGGAAATTACGCAAGAGTTAGGAATGTGTGAATGAATGATATCCCATACGATCATTATGCTTATTAGCCATCGTATAAAACACAAAATGTATTCTAACTTTACTATCAAATATATATTATTATATCAAATGAATCAATTTCTTCTATTACTTGAATTTACTATTCTTTCAAAATGGATTTGAATAGAGAACATAGGTTTGTGCTATCATAAATCTAGAAACAAAATCATTTCCTGGCTGTTATGGCATTTGAGAAATTTAGTACACATTTGAATCATTTGATATTGTTATCCTATCGATATTATATGTATCATGTGGGGGCCACCCTTACGTTAAGCACAACGTTAAGCCTTAGCGTGGCCTCAGTATAACAAGCAGCATAAACTTCCTATTCACTTGAATCTAGCTGAACTGTTTGGTTGTTATTGAAGGTTAACTAAATAAGCCCCGAGTCAACCATCTGAAAAAAATCTTTTTATTAACCATTGCCTCTTAACCACTTAATTATCCATTATTGACCAAGCAAACACGAAACGCGAGCAAAGCGCCTCTGCTTCAGTTTGGCAAAAATTCTTTCGTATGTCCTTCCAGCTGTCCGTTTTCCTGTTTTCCTCTAAAGTAGCTCTACCACTAGTTGACGCAAACTGTTTTCACTACCGTTAACTATCGGATATACTGCTCACAGTCAATGCGAGTGAAAGAGATAAAACGAACGGTAGCGAAAACAGTTTGCAACTCATGGTAGGGCCACAGGTCGCATTTCTCAACCGATTCTCGTGAAATTTTGTGAGCAGGTTTGATAATTATATATAATTTTTGTCGAGCCAGTTTTACGAAATTTGCTTATTGAAAAAAAATCGCCCTTTTGAAAAATGATCATAATTAGAACCGCCATCTTGCTTCAATTATATCAAATAATAATTACTAAACAGCACATAGTACTGCTTTGAACACCTCGTGGTGACATCTATTAGATTTATTTTTAAACAACATACAATTTGAGCTACTTTTTAACGCACAAACTCTAGGTACGAACTCTACGGCTCACGGAGCCACTAGTAAGTATCTTTAGTCAGCAGAAAACCCAAATCCCAAATTCACTGCTACAAGCTATTTGGGTATTTGATGAACAGATGCGGCATTACAAATGGACCTACATAAAACATAGTCAGGCAACATTCGAATCGAAAACCCTGAGATATATATCCGTGAGGTTATCAAGGTCAGCTTTCCACGCTGACCCAAGTCCCATTCCGCCGTGTCTGTAAGGAATTTGCTAATGTAATTTATTGGGGTGCCAATAAAACTGTCGCCATCACAATTTATAACCGTTGTCTACGCCTAAGTCAGAGTGAAACGATTGCTTAGTTGTTATTTTTATTTTCCCGTAAGCTCCTTAAAGTGAAGGTACTCTAATCTAAATAAAAAATATGAAACTAAAAAATATATTTTATAGTCAATGAATAATTTGAGCCAAAAAGAAAATTCATAGTTTCCGAACTTCCGATACGAAAGGGTGTTACAGAAAAAACAAACATTATATTAAAAAAAATTGAAGTCAAGCAACTTGTACTATGGGCAACAGCGTCGCTTGATCAGTTAGCAACAAAATTCGTGTGCGCGCGTATCGCCCCTGCACGAACTAAACGTATGTTGTGACGAGCGCGGCGTGCAAGCGATTTTAACCTTAACAGTGGTTAAGCGACGCTGTTGCCCATGGTACATCTCTGTAAAGCGTCATAAAGGTGGAGACAGTCAATACGCTACAATTATTTAGAAACACACAAAGAAATATAAAAAAATAACGGAACAACCAGTGTTTTTAGTTTTGAGAATTTAGCATTCACAATGCTATTTTACATAATACTAAATAATATACTAGAAAAAATACGACTCGCACCAGATCATGTTCTCGGACGAGAATCGAACCCGCAACCTTTGGATATCCGGTCCAATGCTCTGACCGCTGAGCTATAGTCACAATTTTTTAAAACCTCTGAACATTTATGTCGTTGTGATCTGCTTAAACACATTGATTGTTTCGAAATTTTTAATCACTGGGTGTTCAGATTCAATATTTGAGCATTTGTCTGCCCAACTCTAGCGTACGATCTTAGAGCTGAGTAAAATCCTATGCTGTTCTACGAGAGACACCTTTATCCAATTGAATCACAAATACTTTAATGTACATACCTACTCAATAATAACAAGACCCTTCGTGTACTCAACCCTAAAAATTGACGCGTACAAATGGACCTCCATTTTGCTTGAGAACATTTGAAGTTGATAGATGTCTCTTACATTGAAAAGTTCTCTATTTACTTAGTCCATATTGAAAGATTATCGTCAATATGAAATCTTCTGTAAATAATTTTTAATTCACTCTCGGCGTCTCGAACATTGAACATCCCATTAAATATGTAATCATTAATTATATTTTTTTGTTTTAATTTTAATCACTTAACTTTTTATTGAGTAGGTATAAATTTCACCCTTTTTCAGACAGTCATCAAAGTTTTGTAAAGCCTTTCCTTTATTTATTTGAAGGAAGGACAAAGTTTCTGTTCCTTCTTAACTTTCTGATCAACCAGTTCAAGTTACGAACTGTACGAATAAGCGAAACTACTATTCATTAGAGTTGTACTAAAGCAACAAAGCTTTTGAACAAAATAAAATGTGTGATGGTTATATCAATGCTATTGTTTACTGGAAAGAGATTAACTGAAGTTACATCTTAACAGACCATTACAGTCCACCTCCACTCCACCCATGTTGCTATAATCTCCTAGCTTGGCTGGCGCGTTGGAGATCGCAGTGTTGAATCCTTTTCACCGGAAGAAGGTGCTGTTCACTTTTTCGTTCACAAAGGTTTAAGATGTTACTCACACCCGTATTCACAAACATTACTATGAGGTCTCACAGTGCCCACGGACGCACTGCGACCCAACTACCAATTTTACGTAACACGTAAAACAAACAAACAAACCAATCACAGAGTTCTATTTCAACCCAGTGTGTTCGCATAGGCGAAGATCGTTTGAGTCATAGTTTGAGTATTGTTCTTGAATACGGCTCTTAGCAACACACCTAGTATGAAGGGCTAACTATTTCTACCTTGCCGGATGCTTCACGCCTAGGGGAGCTATCACAGAAATCAGTCTACATTTCGACTCAACTTATTATCACTTTATTTAAGGAGTTCCATTCTCATCGAACGGTGACAAAGTGAACTTTAATATTCTTTATCTGCTCGAGCAGTGTTTCCGCCCATTGAACCGCAAATAAGGAAATTTCGGTACTTCTCACCCGATAAAGCCCAAGTAAAAAGAGGTGGATCTTATATAAGTAAAAGATAGAACAAAAGCTTTTACTAACATTTCATACAAAATATCTTTTATCTGGATTTTGATCAATTTTGTTGAAGCTTTGGTGGTTGTATGGCCAACAGAATTGGATAAGGCCAATTGAATTATTACATTGGCCTCTTCCTAAACAACGTCGAAGTCTCAGCATAATCAATTATATTAATAAAGGTCTTTGTCTATAGCACATCCAATAATTGTATGAGGCCCTAATATCCTTATCTCCCCCTACAGTAGGTACTCTTGCTTCCGCTCATTGCCCTCCTAATAAGAGGGATTTCGACTCTCTTTTCACGTTATTAGGACATGATCATACTTACATAGTTAAGTCATTAGCATCATTAATTTTATTTATTTAGGTAGGAAATTGGAAGGACAAAAGTACAACAGACCTAACAACGAAAGTAGCTTAACACTAAAGAACTTTGTCATAGCAAGTTTTTAATTCCTGCTTTAAACAGTAAGACATCATAATCTGTCAAAAAAGTTCCACAAGGAAGCTTTATGGAAAGTCTGTGCCCCAGCAGGGGGACTGGGGACATTAAAAATTGCATGGTTTTTGCAATAAAATGAAGTCTGCGGTCTTAAATCGGCTAATTCACTATTAGATTGACATTTTCCACTTGAACGAAATGCCAGGAGTTCTCGTCTGTATAAATGCATCTTTAGATTGGCGCTCGCTCCTGGAAAATGAATTCGATAAGGTAAGCCGCAGATTTATTCCCCTCTGCCTTGGACGCTTTTTATAGAGTATCTACAAAAAATATAATAGATACCGATCTATCGTAATTGTTTTATAAATCACAGCTGATACTTCTAATAGACTAGTTATTTGCAAAATAGATGGGCAAACGTCGTCTTAAACTATTCCAAATTTCAAGTTGATTAGTAGTTCTCGAGATATCTAGCTGTGACAGACAGACAGACAGACTGAGTCGCACCATAAGGGGTTCCTTTTTATCATTTTGGTACGGAACCCTAAAAAGAGATGAACTCCAGTAAAGTCCCCAAGGCGAGCCATTAAGCTCGTCGTTATAAATATTTATGATAACTAAAATAAATCCTTTGACGGCTTCCCTTTAACGATCAAAACTTACACATTTCAGACCTCAACACCTTCCAAATGTATTTCGTAATTCATGCGTTATTTAGGGGTTTCTAGGCACATTACACATTGCAAGACTTTTAGCATCCTTGCTCGGGATTTTATTTTGATTTTTGAACATTAATCAGTGTTCTATTGCAATTTTTAATATTCAATCTCGTTATTGCTTTTAATTCAATGCTGTCCTAAGAGTAGGAAGAAAGAAAGAAAGAAAAACAATTTATTCAGCCAAAGTTTACGAGAAGTTTTTACTAATACAAATATACAATAAAAGTTGACTTAGCCAAAATGGTTTCCAGCCTCAGTTATAGTCTCAGCCTGTGTGACACTGATTTTCAGGTGGAGCCAAAAAAGATTTGTGAAGCGACAACACTCGCCAAACAATGTAATAGCGTAATAAAGCCATTTATGTAAACTTAACAAAACAGTTTACTTAGAACAGCAGTTTAATCATTTCAGTAATAAGTTAGATAAATATCATTATATGAAAAAATACATATTGCTTATACTATAGAGTTAAACATATTCATACAGAGGTTCCGGAAAATCAAAGTAGAAGTCAAGTTAACACCAAAATTGATCCTTCTGGCCGCGTGGTCCGATTGCTTTATCCGATTAATCGGACGACGTACCAGGTATTTAAATATGTGCAGATTTCAGTCGCTATTATAAAGGGACTAAAGTACATAATACGAAGCTTAAAGTTCAGCTTCTTAATCATTTTCCGCCTATTAATGTTCCCACTGTAAAGCCACACCTACAAGTTCCTTATGGATAAAACACCAAGGATATGGCTTTATGATATTGGTATGGATATCAGGCCCATCAATCTAAGCAGAAGGTTTAATGAAAATTGGTGGAAAGCCCCAATCCATTTTCTAAATCAAAACTGATGAAAAGATACATAATCGCGGATTGCTGATGCCTCATGTGTGAGAGCCTTAAGTGGGAATAAAATATCTCGGTAATACCTAGGGGTACACTGAAGGGAGGTATTGGGTATCGCGATAAGCAGCCGGTGTCGATTGAAATTCCTACATAAATCATCGGGTCCCTCGGGAGTCGGCGATGTCGGTTCTGTCAAACCGCAATAACTCCATATGAAATGAAATAATGACTGGGAAAGTCAAAAGATATGAGTCATAAAAAAAATTTGTATTTTCTGGATATTTTAATTAAGCTTTATTTCTTAAAAATGATAGGTGATAACTTTAGTTTTATTTATAAAGGTAATTATGAGACTTACGGAATTGTTCTTTGTATTTTTTTGTATTCTATTACTACTGTTACTATTTAAAACATCTCGAATTTATAATAGAATAAAGAATATTAAATACGAGTAGATAAAAAATAATAAAAATAATATTCCAGTCTCTTCACACAAACTAAGCAAATCTTGTACAATGGTGACTACTTATTCTAAACCAGGACCCTTGATATTTTTAACATATTTTTTGTATACTTAGCCTTTTTTACTTGTTTGATCCTATTTGAAACTTGTTGTAGTACTAAGATAACTCGCACCAGTTCATGTTCTCGGACGAGAATCGAACCCGCGACCTTTGGATATCCGGTCCAATGCTCTGACCGCTAAGCTATCCAAAGGTCGCGGGTTCGATTCCCGTCCGAGAACAGGATCTGGTGCTTGTCGTATTTTTCTAGTTTAAATTATTTAGTATTATAAAAAAATAGCATTGTATTCACAAAATCTAAGCTAAAATCTCAAAATTTAAAAAGTACATAATTTATCAAAATCATATAGTTATCTACTAAAACAAACAAGTACCTACCTAATTATCTTCTTTATTATTTAGTAACAACCAATAAATACTACGTAGTACTTATAAATATACCTTGGTAACAACAACACTACAAGATTATGTCGATTCAAGGTTATGTTATGTTATGTTATCTTGTAAAGTTTTTATAGTTATATTGTATAGCTCTACAACACAGAATATATTAGCTACAAACTAGTCCACTTGCACCATACAATGTAGAGTGCCTATTACAAAAAAGAATCACGATAGTCAGACGATATTCGTTGATCGATTTGCTTGATTTTGAACCTTATACTTGAGTTAATAATGTCACGGAGTGGGACGAACACCGTACGCTTATCGCGATTCTTTTGCGTCAAAATTAAATAATTTTTATTTTAGTTATTATATATTTTTAAGACTCTACAGGGTTGTAATTGTAAGGGTAATTTAAAGAAATTATTATATTACGAATATTTCATTTTATAACAAAATTGAAATTTTGTCGACCTCTTTTATTTGCGTACAGCTTCGATCATATAAGATCGAAGGCGTACAGTCATAATTTATTTAATGTTTTTTAATAAAATAATAGAAAAAAGTTGTTTGCAATACTAATATTAAACACTCTGTTTCAGTGTTTCCGTGGTGTAGCGGTTATCACATCTGCCTAACACGCAGAAGGTCCCCGGTTCGATCCCGGGCGGAAACATTGTTTTTGTTGACTACTTCGTACTTGCCTTTGACACTTTTATTGTGGTTTACAAAATCAAAACTTTCAAAGTTTTTTTTTTACAAAAATATAAAGGTATTATTTATTTCTATGAAATTATTCTCAAATTATTTTGGCCTTCCAATTTCTGCTCTCACATAAATGAATAATATATGTAAGGCAAATGTGTCCCAGGCAAATCAATACTCATTAAACATTAAACCTGACTAATTTACAAAGAGCTCAAACTAGAAATATACATTATTAAGCGAAAATAGCCTTTGACACGTTGGCTTAAGATCCAGATAGCGATATATATCAGAATCGTGTACGTAATTTGCATTAGAATTTCCTTTGAGCAGTTTATTAACCTTTTGAACGCCACGGTCGGCACTGGACGACAAATGAAAAAGTGCCCAACACGCCACCGTCGTGTATGGCCGACGAGAAAACGACATTTTTAAAACACAAAATAAACATACTAAATCAACTTTTCTGTGTTTCTTTTTCCTATTATTTAAAAGTACTTTAATGATGTATTGTAAAATGGCACGAAGATATATCCATCAGTTACATTTCACTAGCAAAAATTATCACTAAATATTGCTAACCGGAATGGTGTTCTCCTCACGCCACAGTCGGCAAGACACGACAGCTAGTGATGGGTAAGTTAGGTAAATTAAATTTTGAATTTATGAAATATTTTATTGAAAGCAGCTTACTACTACATCGATAATTATTTTTTAATAGCAACTATTTGTATCTGAATATTCTTAATGCGTAATATTTATGAAATTATTGAAAAATGATTACTATTTATATCTATCGATCGATAGTTAACTGTTCACTCTCGCGCATCCCTACGGAACAGCGCATAGACAGTTACCTGTACGCCACAGTCGGGAAGACACGTCAAGCGGTGACGTCATTAGCGCTACGGGAGACTGCTAGTGATTTCCTATCCTATCTTATTTCGATAAAAACTATAAATACAACTGCAAAATTACTACAAAATATGTGCCGGCCGTCCGAACTCAGCTTTTTCTCGCAGAGTGAAAATTTGTTATACTAAGCATGAATTTATTATCCTATTTCCATAAAAACGATAAATACAACTGGAAAATTACTATAAAATGTGAAAAGGGGCATTTTACGCAAAAATCATGATCGAGATGTAACAGGCCTCTTTAAGTAAAAACGGAGAAAATCAACTAAAGCTAAGTAATTAATTAGTACTCTAATAGACAACCCTTTCTTTACCTTGTTGTTTATAATTTATAATAATAATTATAAGTTTACTTGAAATGTCACATCATTACCTCGCACGCAAGAAAGCTGTCAAAGGTCGTGCCAACCACGCCAGAGTCGGGTCTTCCCGACAGCGAATGCCTACACGAACGAGATTAGTGATGTATCTTATTATTACCTGATTTATTCGTTTGTAGTTCTAATGTCTACTTTTACTTTGTATAGAATTTTGTAACTGCTGTTAAATAATACGAAATCAAAAAAATATATTTTATTTCAAAAATATGTGACGAATAGCAGAGATTAAATCGGTTATTGACAACTTATCGATAACATCGTTGGCATTCCTATTTAATTTGTAGGTATTTGCTCTGAATTTATGGCTTGGCGTGGGAAGGGCGCCGATGCGTTTGAGCTCTGGCGTTCAAAAGGTTAACAAAGCCCCTTCAAAGGGTTGGATCCTACTATGCACTTATTCTCTGATGAATTAATCTCATACAATAATAGTTAAAAACTCCTATTACGATTTCTCCTGTAAAGTAATTTGTGTTTTACTTTTTGGTCAGATTTAAAGTGTAAGAATATTTTACTAGTAAAAAATGTCACAAAACATAATTAATTATTTCAATATCTATATCTGTAACAATACTTATTCAAAATTCAAAGATTTAAACATAATGGTTCATACCATCTGTGTAATGCCGCCATGGAGACGTAAGATATTGTACATAATCTCATCGGTATATTGCACTAATCCGCCGGCATTAGCCGAGCGTACTATTCCGATAGAAGCTTACATTAGATTCTACAGCAAACTGTCATTACGAAATCTAATAAACAACGAACTCTAATTATTATTGTGATTCACATGAATCATTGGCGTCAATAAAGTTATTAGAAAGTTACTGATTCGATTGAATCTGCCACAGTAACTAAAAAAAGCCATCCGCACTGGCCCGAGTGGTGGATTATATGGCCCATCCTCCTTATTCACTCATAAGGACCGGCCTGTGACCCAGCAGTGGGGACATCAAAAATAGCTGAGGACGACAGCAATAAAAGCAAACAAATACGTAAACGCGGAGGTTCGGTGTTAAAACAAAATGAAAACCTTTTTTTACTAAAACCACAACGTTCTAATAATAAATCGCATTATTTCACCCCAGAATAGTTCCAGGTCAAGCCTGCATTATTGAAGGCTCCCAGCTAATGCTGGAACAATCAAATGAGATGCGAACTAAGGCGCTGCGCTTATGGCGAAGTGAAACTAGGTTTCCTGTGAAGTAAAATAGGATTTGGAGCTTAATGGCGCAGTGGCATAGCGCATTTGCCCTGCAATGGGGATGGTTAAACAACTATCAATAGAATCAGTCATCAAACTGGTAATCATATTTTATTATCTCAAGTTCCTCCTTGGAAGGCTCGTTAATCCATCCACGGCTGCATTTGCTGTCATTATGGCCCAACCTCCCTATTCATTTCTAATTTTTTTTTATATTAGACTACATCTCAAACATTGCTCCGATCCCAAAGTAAGTAGCTAAAGCACTTATGTTATGAAAATCAGAGACAATGGTGGTAAACACACACACCCAGATATGAGCCAATATAGAAAAGTTAGTTTTCTAAATTGATCAAGCCGGGGATCAAACCCGGGACCTCAGCGATGGCGACAGCTTGAAAACCGGCGTACAAACCACTCGACCACGGAGGTCGTCAAAATTCCTATGGAAGTCCTGTCTCTCAGAAATGGGGACATTTAAATGTCTGTTTTTTTCATTTATTAACTCGTATTTGGATCAACAGTGGATATATTAAGACATTTGAAATCATAACAAAGAAAAACTAAATTTAATGTACACACGACAGCACGTCAGGTTATACAGTTAAACTGCAAAAACAGCTTTTATTACATAGGACATAAAGGCGGTCTCAAGGTCAACATGTATAGTCTGAGGTGCCGTCGTGTGTACAACTATACTTATACAAGTAAACGCAGCATTCAATACTGTGTACTAAGCGCCTAATTAAATTAATAGTGTGTGTGTGATGTGAAAAATAATTCCTAGATTTTTACGTAAGCGATAAAAAATTATAATGCTACACATAATAAAACATCGCAATCGTTCTAGGAATCGTTTAACAATATTTATTCCTTTATTCCACTTTTTATTCTCACGTTCAGAAGCCAAGAATACCAAAACTGACGTTTAAAAAGTCTCAAAATCCTTAATTTCCATCGTTTCAATATCCTTTCACATCAGCGAACTCCTCTTACGACCTTTATAGGCACTTGAGTGCCAAGTGAAATACTTTTCCTTTTATTTCATTGGTCTTCAGGGAATCAATACCACTACCCATACTGAATGAAAGCGAGCATCAAATAAATGGAAAATCACCAATAAAATATTCTCTTTCTTTTAGCACGTTCTTCTCAATGAAATGTAAATCAGGCAATGGCGGTATGGTATACTTATAGGTATTTCCACCCAACAACATACTCGTAAATGAAGAGATTTTTGTAAGAAAGAATTTTCACGTTTGTAATTTATTAATAGTAAGTAGTTTATGATACAAACTGAAAAGCTTGTAACCTTGCGTATATGCTCGAGGCTTTTGAGCTTATTACAGAAGAAGATTGTTGTTGTCGATGAGCTTCTTGGCCTTCCGCTCGATGTATTCAAGCGTCTGGAGCTGGTATTTGGCGGAGCCATCCCAAAGATGAGAGCAGTACTCCATACGCGATCAAACTTGCATTTGGTAAAGATTGAGCAGTTTTATAAGTCATAATTGTATTTTATTCATTTAATAAGTTCTAGAAAGCGAAATTATACGTGTATTAATATTCCATGAAAAATATTTTTTGTTATAATGTAGCTACAAAGTTTCTAGAGAACGAAAAAGATATAACAGACAAACATGGTACAGTTTCATTCTAAACTTTTAGCGTTTTCAACTTTGGTGACTAACCATTGAAGTTTGGCGACCAGTTCCAGCAAAAGCCAAATCAGATCTTAAAATCGGGTTCTAAGGGTGAAATAAAATTGTACCCTAATTAGTGCGTCCGCCGATCTCAATTTGACCCAAATGAAGCTGTTAAACCAATTTGCCCATCAGGTTGTGGTTTTATGATCGCCCTTAGCATTATTGCGATAATATCAGAAGGGAGAAGCCACAGTGAACGTGCAACTATATGAAAAATACATTGAAAATATAATTATTTTGTATATCAGTATACTTTATTTTAGATATATAAGATAATTAAATCCATTATAACCACGCTCTCCCGATTTTTAGGCAATAAAGACGCTATGAAATTTAGATTTTTCGCATTTACAATGCTATTTTTATATTAAGATAAATAATATTAGATTTTTTCTAATATTATTTATCTTAATAAAGACGCTTTTAAAAGATTACTAAGTAAGATATTAAAAGGACACAATCATTTAATCTACGTAAAACTAAAAAGACTATAAATTATTCTCTCAATATAACAATCATGTTATGAATAAATAAATAAATAAATGTTAGACAACACCACAAACATTGCTCTGATCCCAAAGTATGTAGCTAAAGCACTTGTGTTATGGAAATCAGAGACAACGGTGGTAAACACACACACCCAGACCTGAGCCAATATATAAAAGTTAGTTTTTTAAATTGACCCAGCCGGGGATCGAACCCGGGACCTCAGAGATGGCGACATCTTGAAAACCGGCGTACAAACCACTCGACCACGGAGGTCGATTTGACAACCTCCGTGGTCGAGTGGTTTGTACGCTGAATCATGTTATGAAGTAGTATAATTATTTCATTTATAAAATTAAAATAAAAAAAATGGTGACGAAACTATTCGTACATTTATTCTATTTATTAAAAATATACTTTGATATATTATTAGGTATTGTAGAGCTTTCCTCTGGAGCCACAATCTACAGCCCATAGAACACACCCTTTTTATATTTAGCTTATTAAATATCAAAACACGAAATTCTTGAGCATATTATCTATTTAGACTAGATAAGTTTGGGCAATTTTAACTTTTAATCACAAATAAATCATTTACTTTGCTTGTAACTTCTTCACATAATTATATTTTAAAGTACGCCTTAATAAGCTTTAATAAGTATTTAAGCTTTAACGTCATACCTTTTTAATTAAAACTAACTCTTTCTCATTAAGTTTTTTTTTCATTAAAGAGGAACTTTTCATAAACATCCAATTAAACATATCTTTGTCGGTTGAAACTTTTTATTACTTTGCGTGAAACAGCATTAATCGCTTGGAGAGCTAAATTGAGTTTTCATTGAAATTGTTGTACCAAATTTTATGTTGGGGACTTTTTCCTCAACAGATACACAGTTTAAACTGCTATTATTTTTAGGGTTCCCTAGTCAATACAATACTAAATAATATACTAGAAAAAATAGGACTCGCACCAGATCATGTTCTCGGACGGGAATCGAACCCGCTCGGCGGTCAGAGCATTGGACCGGATATCCAAAGGTCGCGGGTTCGATTCCCGTCCGAGAACATGATCTGGTGCGAGTCCTATTTTTTCTAGTATATTATTTAGTATTGTATAAAAATTGCATTGTGAATGCATAATCACAAAATTTAAAAAAAGTTCCCTAGTCAAGTTAACAAGGAACTATTTCGCCATGTCCGTCTGTCCGTCCGTCCGTCCGTCTGTCCACGGCTTAGCTCAGAGGCTCTAAGTGCTAGAAAGCTGTAATTTGGCATTAATCACGCTGAAAAAGTGAAAAAAAAATCTCGAAATTATTTTTTTTAGTGTACCTTCTACAAATTTTCACTTGTAAATTAGGTATAATTTTTGTTTTCTCCTCAATCTCATATTGTGAGGTACGATAAGTTTTTTGAAAATATTGTACAAGACCACTTTTCGGTTAATGGGTCCGTTTGCGAAAGATTAAGCTTTAAAATACAAAATGTTGTAACAGTCAATAATAACGGAAGCAGCACTTACATCATTTTACTATCCAAAGGTGACTAATGAAATCAAAATGTTACATTTGCTTACTGGTTCATTACGTGTTTCAATTTAGCCACACCTCTGACCCAGCTATTGTTGGCGTACATGTGGCATATATGATACGTATGCATGATAAGAGCAAAGTGGTATTAAAAAACGTTACGAAGCAAAATAATAACTAGGCATTTATCGTTGCAACCTTCTGAAGCTATTTCTGAATAATAGAGTCGCTCACGCTACTTTTATTAGTTGCTTCTTATAAAAAGCATAATTTACTTTAGGGAATAATTATCCTGTCTACATTACAAAAAAAAACTGTCTTTATTAAACTAAGAACTGTCATAAATAAGCAATAAGAATCCATAGCGTGATATATTAGTGTAATTACGTGAAATGTAACATTTTTTGTCTTATTACCGATCTTCAGTTAAATCAACAAAACACATGTTACATACATGTTGGTAGTTACGAGTTTAAATGGGAGTTGAATAAATAGTCCAGGTAATAATGAACATTATTTTCTTAACAATTAGACCAAAATTCATGGAACCATTTATTTCCATAATTATCCGCAGACATTCCGAAACGCCTAAGGCATAAAATCTAACAAAGTAATAGGCTTTCCTTTGATCAACTTTATTATTATATGTAAGGCTTCATGCCCACTATATAATTTTACTGTCTGTCTTTGAAGAACACACCTTTCTTACGCGTCATGGGTGTGGTTTACTAAAATGGAGGTTTTATCATTTACAGCTATTGAATTTCGTGGGCGTATAAATGCTGAATTAGGATACCGGCGTGGTCACTTTTTATGGAAGCATCAAAAGTTATGACCCCTTATAATAATAAGAGCTTTGTGGTAGAAATGTTAGCCTTTGATTAGCACGATTTTCCGCGTAACTTCCGTAGCATATTATCTGAGGTTGAAGTTAAGTAATCACATGGCTAGTTTCATTTTATTTACCCATTAACGGTCAAATGTAAAAAAAAACGTTACTTTTGCAATTTTCATATTTCTATAATGACTAGGAGTAAATAACACAAATTGGAAAAACCTGGATTATTTTTACCATATAAAAATAAGGAATACTACCCCCTATTGAATTTAATTTAAATAAATAATTTATCCTTATTAACTTTTGGTATTATTGAAAAGTTTAACTGTACTCGATCGAGTACAGCGGCCGTAAATGGGTTAATTCGATACCTATACTTTATCTTTTGAGAGTGTTTAAAATAGTTTTGACTTTCGTGTTTTGTTAACGTTTTCAATGAGTTAGGAATTTACTATTTTGATTTATTTTTATTTGAAACATATCCTTTATCTCATTTACAACAACAAAGCAACGAAAAATACATTTAACATTTTCTATATAAAAATAGCCGCAAAAATGCCCTTAGAAAATAATTTGTATGCAATCTAAGTTTATGCCAATTTAAAACTATATTTGCAAAGGTATTAACAGCCGGAGATAGGTCCGGGTTTGCCTAGCAATTTCAGTAATTCGTGAAACCACATTTCGGTTGAGTGAACGGGTGGATTCATCTAAATCTCGGTTGTAGGGTTTTGCAGGTTGGGAGTCTATTCAGTGTCAAAATGATAAATTGACACCGCTCTAATTGACGTTTGTTACGCCATAATCTAGTGAAATAATTATGACTAACATACCCTGCCCGAATTTATTTCGTGCATTTAATGAAACACTATTAAAAATCATTTTTATATTTTCGTACCTTATATTTTTGTCAATTGATAGCGATGCCAATTGGGCAGTCTTTGGACAGTTGAAAATTTAAGGCGCAACAGATTGTGATTTATAATCCGCGCGCGATGAGAATGGGATGGAACCTTGTCAAACTGAGACGCGTTTGTTCGCTGGCCAGTTACAGGGATATACAAAAACACGGTCTCACGCATTCGAGGTGAGGGAATTTTTGCTGCAGCAACTTTAAATAAGATTCCATTTACTTTGACAAGGTTCCATCCCATTCTCATAGCGCGGTTTCACTTCGATAGATTATATCTGTCAAAAAATAATGCATTTAATTGTAGGCAGTATGGTATGGATTACAATTTCTCGACAGTTAACAATCTCGCGAGATAGATTATGATCTAACGGTATTTACAATTTTACGGTGACTTTACATTACGAAAGAAACCTTTGTACAAAATTTCAGCTTTCTAGATTCAAACGTTTAGGCTGGGCGTTGATGAGTCAATCACCCTCCATTTTATAATAGATGAGCTTCTTCTTTCTAAAGCTTGTCTACAAAAAATCAACATTCTTCGCAAGTTACCCTTTACAAACACCTGTTCTGGGGACGAACGTGACAAAATCCTATTATTTCACGCCCGATTCAAACAGAGCGTTGCATTGCTGTAAAATTAACATACACGTAATAATCTTCAGGGTCGCACGCGAGCAGTGAAGCCCTACCGGCTGTAGTAAACCTGTTACATTCGCTCGAGGGCAGGTCCACTAATAGAACTCTTTCTTTTATTTAAGGCTTTTGTACCGTAAAGGAGTTTAAAACGTAAGACCAGCTATTTTTATATCATAATATGGATATTCCGACTTGAACTTGTCGAAATGATTATGCTTGTGGAAATCATATTCATACCTTGGCTTTATGATGCTATTTTATATTTATAGATTTCTTTCAATCAAAAAATGTGTTAGTATAATAAATGTAATAAGTATGTATCAATCGATATTGATCAATGGTAACGTAAGGCGAACACAAGCTTGATTTAAGCTAAAAGCAATCTTGATTTTAGCTAAAAAAATCCTTAGTTTAAGGTTGGTTTCCACCAAGAAACTGCCGCGTCTTGCTAATAAAATGTTAAAATCTTATCAGACCTTTTTATATCATTATACATCATGTTTTGGTCTCCAGAGAAAACCTCGGGGGTTCGTTCATAACCTTAAATTCATTTTTCTCTCAAACCTTACGCAATTCTAATGTACTGATATTGAAAAGGTGGGTCCGTCCAAAACCGATGACCTATTTCTTTATCTAACAAAGAGAGCAGGCTTCTCTGGGGAACAATTTTTAGCGGAATGACAGTAACATATTGCAGATGAAACGGTGCACTATATGTGATACGTTTTACATATATCAAATTAATCTAACTTTAGTTGAAATAAAAAAAAATCTGCACTTTTTTATTGATAGTCTAAAGATGTTAAATATTATTTTGTAAAAAAAAAAACAGTAAAAATTGAAAGTATATCTAATCGAACAAAAAAACAATTATTAAAATCGGCACACCAACGCCAGAGTAATCGGTGTACATACAAAAACAAATAAAAATATGGGTCGAATTGAGTTTCTCCCTCCTTTTGAAGTCGGTAAAAATAACATTATGCATACCAGTTGTAAAATAAAACGTAAAAAATCTTATTTGCCTTCAATAAAAATGATAAATCTGACGCAAAATTAGAGCCTAGATAGGGATAAGATAACGCTTGCTTTTTTATTACTTCCTCCGTTTTTGGAGAATTTATGTTTTTCAATGTAAATTAGGTTAATTACGAGAAGGGTTAAATGATAAATGTGCCCCTTTAGAATTTACGTCGTGCGAAAGGAATTAAAGGCCGTTAGTGTCAGACACGACGGAAAAAATGTCGCGTCTCTGAAGAGCTACGAAGCGGAAAGACGTTCCATTATGAAGAACCTTAATTCTTTACGCTACTTTTTTCTAAAAACTTAATGCTTCATTTACTTTCACTTTGCCCATTATTATTTAGGAATATTTTGATGCAATTAGTATCGAATTTTAAATTATTATTAAATTCTTACACAGCTATATTAGCTTTGAAAGTATAAAATAAAAATCGTACTTTTTTATTAAGATCAACATTTTACCAAAACAATAGCAAACAAGCCAGTGTGCTTGATGTGGAGAGAAAAAACGCTCATTGATAGCGTAAATATGTGTATAATTATGGTTTCAGTCAAGAAAACTGTATTTGAAATTTTGAGATTTAAGCATTCACAATGCTATTTTTATATAATACTAAATAATATACTAGAAAAAATAGGACTCGCACCAGATCATGTTCTCGGACGGGAATCGAACCCGCGACTTTTGGATAACCGGTCCAATGCTCTGACCGCTGAGCTACCGAGTCACTAGTGGGAACGTCGAATTTCTTCTAGTATATCAACTCTTACGCTGCAAGCCAGCGCCATCTCACCAATGTAGAAGGAATTAACCTCAACATTCAACTGAATATCTTTCCAGATATTTTTAAACAGTTGATTAAGATGAGAAAGCTTTTTAACTATTTGAAATTTTGAGATTTAAGCATTCACAATGCTATTTTTATATAATACTAAATAATATACTAGAAAAAATAGGACTCGCACCAGCTCATGTTCTCGGACGAGAATCGAACCCGCGACCTTTGGATAACCGGTCCAATGCTCTGACCGCTGAGCTTCGTAAATCGTAAAAACTGTATTCTTTAATAAATAAATAAAATATTAATCAACTTACGCAGTTAGGGAGATAAATTTTGTTTATTACATTAACCTGAACAATGAAAACATAGTGATTACAATTACTAGATTATATGAACTGCGATAGTTCATTTGAAAGTCAGAATCTACGCCAAATCTTCAGTAAGAGACCATGTACCGAAAAAACTCATGCCTAAGACTGTGAGTTTATTCGTTTCAAAGTTTTATTTCATGAATTATTTTGACCAAATATTTTAAATACTAAATCAAATACTAATCAAGCAGGCCATACACTGTGTACCTAATATTCAGCTTGTTAAACACGGTTTCTTGTCTATATTTTATTTGTACTGTGGTAAACTCACCCCGGGATGAAATATCGACAAGAAGTGATGTCGTCGAATATTTTATTTCGGCCTGTCGTCATTTAAAATGCCTTTTTCTTTTAGATCCATTAAATTTGTATTTCATTAGAAAACTTTAGCTCTAGCTAAAAAAGCAAAATTATCATGATACTTTATATTTTTAACGGAGTCTTCAATCAATGACGGGTAGACTAGGTTACGAACTACTTACCTGATAAGATTTTGGGTACCAAATACGATTGTTAAGCTCCGGCCACACCTGCGCGACCAGACCCCCTAGCCAAAGTAACATTTGCAAATCTTCGTTATAGCTTCGCTTTCGAAACATGTATGGGATTGACATAAGGTTTCGTTAACAATCGAATTTTAAAACGTCAAATCCATACATTTTTCGGAGCGAAGCGATTGCGAAAATTTGCAAATGTTACTTTGGCTAGACCCCTAGACCCCCTAGCCAAAGTAACATTTGCAAATCTTCGTTATAGCTTCGCTTTCGAGACATGTATGGGATAGGCATAAGATTTCGTTAACAATCGAATTCTAAAACGTCAAATCCATACATTTTACGGAGCAAAGCGATAGCGATAGCTGTAGCTAATGTCACATTTACAAATTTTCGCTTTAGGCTCGCTTTAGAGCCTGTAGGCTCTGAGCGACTGTGAAGTGGGTGCGTCAGTCGCGCGGCTAACGCTGCCCTTTATCTTACGACCACGACGCGGAACGACAGCGTTTGCACAACGGGACTATGTCAAATATCTGTTATTTTGGTACTTAGTAAACACGTTTATTCAATTCGAGCCGTAGTCACGCAGGGGTGCACGTCCAGTTTCACGTTATTGTAGACGCTCCTGCTCCTGCTCCCGCTTCCGCGTCCCGCATCGCTGACGTGCAGGTGGCTGAGTGCAGCAGTGCAGGCGTCTGCATTAAGCTTGAATTCTGCCTCGAACAGAAAGAAAATAATCAGTGTTTATATATTTTTTTCTGTTAGTTTTATCACAATATACAATATTGACCCTATGTGTCAACCATGAGTGGTCACTGATGATGACTTTACTCCTATTATTCTCACTATTTACTATTTAGTAAGATAATTATTTAGGAGAAAAAGGTATAATAATAAGTCCTTTCAAAATGTACTTGTATGGCTGTTTAATATTGTAAAAGAATTATGAACTTGTTTAAATTGTTTCATAATGAACTTTGCGCTGCATTAAAATTCCAACGTCGAAAAGTTTTACCTTAGGGCTCAATCAGCATGTGAATTATTTATACGCGACGCGATTTACACGAAAAATTAAACTAGGCTGAAAGCAAGTTAAGTGAACATACATTAAATTCTATAGGTACATATACGCGATGAATTGACAACCTCCTCCTTTTTAAAAAAAGCTTTTTTTAACAGAACAAAGATCACAAGCAGAATATTGTAGATAGAGTACTATGCATTATTTTGTTACACTTTGTAAACATAATGAAAAATGAAAAATGAGAATAACAGTTTCAGTTCGCTTTTATAATCTACGGTATTTCTTATAGCACGCATATTCATTTTAAGAGTTCCTTTTTATCGTTAGCAAATAATTTTATATTTTATAAACAAACTTCTTGACAATGGTTAGGTTAACATAGGGGCTAAAATAGTAAAAACTCTTAGCTTTTTTACGGACTTGGAAATTGGAAATTTACAGAATTGATAAAAGTCGCACCAACAAAACTAGCATAATGACCGCACCTTAACGGAGTAAATTAAGCGATACTATACACTTCCCTCAGAGTTATTCTGTTTAAAAGTTTGGCAATTAAGTTTGATAAGGGAAAGAGAAGCCTGCGACAACAGAGCACTAGAGCAAGCAATAAAACCTCAGTTAACGCGTGGACCACAAAGAAAATCGTAAAATTTAAGACAGCAGTAAAACGCGACTGCATAAGCACTTATTTACTATCGTCTCACTTGGAAAGAATCAATAATGAAAGTTATAAAAGTGCTGATGAATTTATTGAAAAAGTTTAGACCAATAAGTAAACATCTCAATTCAAGTCACGTTTGTCCCTCGTGTTTTTCGTTGAAAGATTGATTATTTCTATTTGTTATATTAAGATTGGGATATTATCAAGAAGAGCACGAAAATTACTAAAATATACTAAACACTAATTGATAAGTTTGTAGTAACTATCTCTGTGAGAAGTGGAATTAAAGTGCCTGCTTTGGATACCAATTCTTCTGAATAATAATTGATTAAGATGTCTTTGTAGTTTTGCAATCTTTGGTATACATATATATACATAACCCCATCTAAGATATAAACAATTAAATTAATTTATTAAATACCTTTATTTTAATCTGCAATTTATTAATATATCTTCACCGTTAAGTCGGTCGACAAATAGCTTGCGAATATTTTATGCACCTTGTAATGGAGGTATGGCTTAGATCTGAGAATTGAAAAAGAATAAAAATGAATAATCTTATTGGTTAATTTTAACATATAATTCTTGTATAATATAAGCACCATAATTAACCCACCTCTAGCGGCTGTATTTTTAAGCGGCCTCCATTTAAATCGTTCTTAATTAACTGGAGAGATCCTCTGAAATACGACTCCGGAGCGGAAGAATATTTTAATCCACAATTATTACATTTTCAAAGAAAAAAAATATTAGTCGGTCTCCTCGTTCTGAAGGAAAGTTACGATGCATTATGTATTTACAGTACCATATGTGATTTGCAGGATATCAAAAACATAAACACTCGCAATCATGGTCAAAAAACAAGGACTGGCATTCCGGTAGTAACACTTGCTTACGACACTATCCAGTTGCGCGACTTTATAGTAAGGCGACCATTACACACGTCAATCTGGTTTCAATCTGATCAAAACCGCTGATCGCAGCAGAATGATGGAATTTGATGCGGTTGGTTTGCGACGTTACACGGTCAATCCAGCAAGATCTGGATCGCTGTAGATCTTGGTAGATTGTCAATCTACCACGATCTGATGTGGTTTTTGGTAGGGTTGCCAACTTCTTTGCATCAATTTTCGCGTGAAAGCGATCGATGACCTGAATGGTACAAGTGTTCAACATGCCAGTCTACCACGCATGAGGTACCGGGTTCGATTCTCGGCCGAAATTAATTTGATGAATTTTAATTTCTGTGTATGTTTTAAAACAATAAAAATCCCCAGGGTACCTTTAACCGAGATAAAAGGAACCTTTGTTTTAATCCAGACTATAAACTGTTTGCCAAATTTCATCCAAATTAGTTCAGCCTTCATAAGAAATTAACATACAGACAAACAAAGAACCTCCTCCTTTTTTAAAATCGGTTAAAATCATTAGATCGCAGTAGATTGTGGTAGATTGACAATCAACCATGGTAGATTGACAATCTACCAAGATCTACTGCGATCTGATATTTTTAACCGACTTCAAAATAGGAGGAGGTTCTCTGTTCGTTTGTAGGTTTGTTTTTTTAATTTGATTTTCGAATGTCCACCCGGATGTAGTCGCAGTCGGAAGCTAGTTAAAAATAAATACCTATAGGCAATATTTTTTTATAAATTTCCCAAAAGTACTAAGAACACACGACGGCACCTCAGACTATACATGTTGAACTTGAGACCGCCTTTATGCCCTACGTAATAAAGGCTGTTTTCGTAGTTTAACTGTATAACCTGACGTGCTGTCGTGTGTGCATATTAATTTCAATGTTTTAAAAAAATAAAAATCCCTAGGGTACCCTTAATCGAGATAAAAAGTATCCTTTGTTTTAATTCAGACTATAAAATGTTTGCCAAATTTCATCCAAATCAGTTCAGCTTTCATAAAAAATTAACATACAGACAAACAAAGAAGAGAGAGATTGTGGTAGATTGTCAATCTACCACGGTAGATTGACAGTCTACCATGGTAGATTGACAATCTACCAAGATCTACTGCGATCCGATATTTTTAACCGTTTTCAAAAAAGGAGGAGGTTCTCTTGTTTGTTTGTATGTTTGTTTTTAAGGGAATTTTTGTTTCATTGATTGATTAGGTTGATTGGATTGATTGGATTGATTGGATTGATTTGATTGATTTGATTGATTAGATTGATTTGATTGATTTGATTGATTTGATTGATTTGATTGATTTGATTGATTTGATTGATTTGATTGATTTGATAGATTTGATTGATTTGATTGATTTGATTGATTTGATTGATTTGATTGATTTGATTGATTTGATTGATTTGATTGATTTGATTGATTTGATTGATTTGATTGATTTGATTGATTTGATTGATTTGATTGATTTGATTGATTTGATTGATTTGATTGATTTGATTGATTTGATTGATTTGATTGATTTGATTGATTTGATTGATTTGATTGATTTGATTGATTTGATTGATTTGATTGATTTGATTGATTTGATTGATTTGATTGATTTGATTGATTTGATTGATTTGATTGATTTGATTGATTTGATTTGATTGATTGATTTAGTTAAGCATAAACATTATACGTAACATAACACATGTCTTTAAATTAGCATATTGTATAAAAACATAATCGATCAAATAAATCAAATCAATTAATTCAATCCAATCAATCAAATCAATCTAATCAATCAATCAAATCAATCAAATCACTCAAATCAGTCAAATCAATCTAGTCAATCAAATCAATCTAATCAATCAAATCAATCAAATCGATCAAATCAATCTAATCAATCCAATCAATCAAATCAATCTTATCAATCCAATCAATCTAATTAATCCAATCAATTCAATCAATCTAATCAATCTAATCAATCCAATCAATCAAATCAATCAAAAATTCCCTTAAAAAACAAACATACAAACGAACAGAGAACCTCCTCCTTTTATGAAGTCGGTTAAAATATCGGATCGCTGTAGATCTTGGTAGATTGTCAATCTACCATGGTAGACTGTCAATCTACCGTGGTTGATTGTCAATCTACCAAGATCTACTGCGATCCGATGTTTTAACCGACTTTAAAAAAGGACGAGGTTCTTTGTTTGTCTGTATGTTTAGTTTTTATGAATGCTGAACTGATTTGGATGAAAGGCAAACTGTTTATAGTCTGGATTAAAACAAAGGATACTTTTTATCTCGGTTAAAGGTACCCTAGGGATTTTTATTGTTTTAAAACATTGAAATTAATATGTTCTTAGTACTTTTGGGAAATATGTAAAAAAATATTGCCCATATTTATTTTTAACTAGCTTCCAACCGCGACTACATTCGAAAAATTAAATCAAAAAACAAACATACAAACGAACAGAGAACCTCCTCCTTTTTTGAAGTCGGTTAAAATATCAGATCGCAGTAGATCTTGGTAGATTGACAATCTACCGTGGTAGACTGTCAATCTACCGTGGTAGACTGTCAATCTACCGTGGTTGATTGTCAATCTACCAAGATCTACTGCGATCCGATATTTTTAACCGACTTCAAAAAGGAGAAGGTTCTCTGTTCGTTTGTATGTTTGTTTTTTGAGACGATTTTTCGAATGTCCACCCGGATGTAGTCGCGGTCGGAAGCTAGTTAAAAATTTATATGGGCTATATTCTTTTATAAATTTCTCAAAAGTACTACATATTCATTTCAATGTTTGAAAAAAATTAAAATACCGAAATAAAAAGTATCCTTTATTTTAATCCAAGCTATAAACTGTGTGCTAAATTTCATCTAAATCAGTTCAGCCTTCAAAAAAACATACAGCGAGATTGCAAATCTGCGATCCGATATTTTCAGCCAACTTCAAAAAAGGAGGAGGTCCTCTGTTCGTTTGTATGATTGTTTTTTTAGTGATTTTTCAAATGTTCACCCACGCGGATGTAGTCGCGGGCGGAAGCTAGTTAAAAATAAATGTGGACTTAATTTTTTATAAAAATCCCAAAAGTTAGTACTATACTTTTCAATGTTTTGAAAAAAATACTATTTACCTCGAAAAAAAGGTGCCAACCCTAAGCCAGACCAAGCCAGATTGACGTAGATTGACAATCCAGCTCAATCTGATCACGCCAGATCGCGCCAGATTGCGCTAGATCGCAAACAACGTTACACATTCAATCTCTGTCAATCTTTGTCAATCTTTGTCAATCTGGCACGGTCTGGATTGTGTGTGTAATGGCTGCCTAACGAGCAAAGAATTAAGGATTTTTTTCTGTCACACTCATTACAAAATTAATAATGCATTTTAATTGTGATTTGTTTCTCTTTGCAAACAAAACAGTTCAAGTTAAGGATGAATGAACGTTATTTTTAATACTAATGGCAGAGACACAGTATAATACTGTATAATTGATGACCTCCGTGGTCGAGTGGCTTCGTACACCGGTTTTCAAGGTGTCGCCATCTCTGAGGTCCCGGGTTCAATCCCCGGTTGGATCAATTTAGAAAAACAAATTCTTTTCTATATTGGCTCAGGTCTGGGTGTTTGTGATACCACCGTTGTCCCTGTTTTCCATAACACAAGTGCTTTAGCTATTTACTTTGGAATCGGAGCAATGTATGTGATGTTGTCAAATATTTAAAAAAAATGAAGATGACGTAAGCAAGTGTAGACCACGTGACCCTTCTGTCTCGGAGTGCTATACCTGGCGCAGTATTAATTATTGTACCATGCTCGCAATCACAACAAACGCAAAGGGTGCTGAATTTACCGAATCGTCACTCAAAAAGAAACCTAAAAGATGATAAAGCCATTATTTTACATTCTAATAACTTGGCCCATGTGTTTCATATTTGTATTTCAATCAAAAGTATTCATGTTTGCTTTTACCTGCCATATTAATAGCAAAGGTTTTGACAACAAAAGACTGGAGAAATTGCCATGTTTCGTTTTACGTCCGAAGATTAATGGATAACCGCCCGTACAAACATTTTTGGAAGTTAATTATGCGTTAAATTATTAACTTTGAAAAGTCTTTTATCGTAATATAACACTTTTGTGTTCTGTAACATGGTACATTATGTAGTTTTACTAAGGTAACCTTCACTTAGGTTATTACTAACTAATGTCAATAAGAGAAGTAATAATTGAAATTCAAATGTGGTGCCTCAAAGTGCAATGTGGGTGAAAGTGAAATGCGAAATGCCCGTAAATTACGATTAAGGTACTTTTGGAAAGATTAATTGCATTAGTAATATTACCTTTATATAAGTGTATGATATAATTTTAATTAACTCTGACACTGTGTTATCGGGTTATCTCGAGGAAATACTTATTGTAGTTTTTGTATCTATGGAATAAATATTATACTCTGTCTCACACGCACAAGAGGGCAACACTGGTAACTGTCACTGTCACTTTGAAATGTGATAGCGGATGTTTATGTTGGATGGCCGCCGAGTGAAATACCAGAAGTAGTGGGAGGGTACTCTAAGCTCTTAAAGTAATTTTGAAGTAATGTTGTGATAGAGACAGAGCTATACATCGCGAATAGCGCCATTTCACTTATGATATTACTTTGATGTTACTCTTGATAGTCAGAGTAAGGGGGCTGGAGGTTTCCTGGAGTACTCAAGTGCTGGTGGTAAAGTGTGCCCGTTTTGGTGCGAGGGTGAGCCTGACCTTCGTTCACATCACAGAACTCCCGGTACCTACTTGTAGCATATATAACACATATATAGAATACTAAGATCAAAATATTCTATTAAATCGAACTTTCGAGTTAGCTTCCTACTAAATAACTACTGACAATTTAAAAGCAGTCAAATACCAAAGTATGGGCAAGAATACTAAGTATTACCACGTCGTAGTATTGGTCAGCCTTACGAAAGAATAAAGTCGCAGCTAAGCTTATACAATAGTTAGACATTAATCGTTTCGTCTTCGACAAATCCTTTAATACTTCCGATTGGTTTGAAACGGGACGACCGATAAATCCGGCTTTAGCATCCCACCGCATGAAGTTGATATCTGCCCCTAATTTATGTCTGCACCTGGGTTCTATTATAAAAAAAAGATTTATTTTCTTCCACTCATTAACTTCATAAAGAAGTTCGAAATCACAAGCTTCAGTGGATACGGATCTCGTTGGTAGCTCGTCATTTTTTTTTTTTTCATTTTTATGACATGGATTTCCTTTCTCGTTTAATCAGAGTTTGTAGCCCTAAGTACCTGTGATATAATATTATATTCTTCATTTTGTGACTGTTTATTTCTAAAATTATCATTTTCTCTTGTCACAGTATCTGTGACATCGCAGGTTATTTTGGTGGAAAGAAATTGAGTCATGGAAACAAAACTGCAAACTTTTTTATTTAACTAATATTTAATGATTTGCTCTAAATCAGTGGTTCCTAACCTTTTCAATATTGTTACCCATATGATCTATGTAGGGAAACAGACTTTACCCCCAACTTGACTGCATACACATGTCATCATGTTACGTTTTGTGAATATACACGCACACTATACGCAACGTGCTATACCACGTACTTAGTGTAATTTTTTTAAGTACGAAAATAATAATAATTAAATTTTTTACTCTCTATTCTATTCATTCGTACTAGGTATCAACTCTGTTACCCCCATAAAATGGCAGTTTTACCCTCGCGGGGGAAATTACCCCCAGGTTCGGAAACCAATGCTCTAAATTGATAGTTAAGTGAACTTAAGCAATGTAAAAATTTAAACAGCCCTTCCTTTATCGTTTATTTATTTTTTTAAGATCTTCATGAGTTTTGACTGAAGTCGAATAATCTGAAATGTCGAAACGCAAGTCTTCGTACACAATGGAATGTTTACAGTGTACGATGTGTCTGCCAAACACAATAAACACGGTGCTCGAGGGCGATACATCTCGATTTTTATTTCGATTCTTCGGACGTACACTCGTCGATTCTGCTCAAATCGATCACAGATTTGTTGAATCCGGGTCAGCGGTGTTTTGTTTCTCGGGTTTGGCTAGTCGTGGTATTCTCAATTTGGTAAGTTTACTACACTTTTCGTAGATACGAGTATGCTATGTTACTAATCTTTTTTGTATCATAAATATGTTCTTTGGAATTTATTAGCTAAATAGCTTTTATAAGACTAATCAATCACTTCTTATGAATTAACTTATTTATTACTACTGACTTTAGTCTGATAAGAAAGCACATTAAAAAGTCGATTTTTATAACATTTTGATCTAGTACCTACTTATACAGTGTAAAAAAGTCATTTTTGGCATGAAGTGATAGATAGCTGTTTATTACAAATAAACAATCCAATAATAAATAAAGTTAATTTATTTTTTTATCAACAACTGATTACTGTTTTGGTATTTTGTTTATTTTTAAGATGTTCAATACACACACAAAATGCACAGACAATACTTTTCCAGTAATACACGTGGTCTTGCTATCAAAAGTATGTAAATAAATTTTAAGCTGTAAATCATTATAACATGGTCGGTATGCAACGGCCCGCAAGACCTGGAAGGAAGCCAACTGATAAACGCCTGAAACTCTCACTTTCTTAAACTAGATTATTATTAAGAAGAAAGCTGATTCATCGGAAATAAAACGCCTTTAATGAAACGACCACGATATAAAAAATACAAAAAACACAATGAGTTGTCAAGAATTCCATTTCACTAATTGTTTATTATTTATTTATCAAGAAGGTGTTAATAAACAAGGAAATAAATCAGTTTTTTCTCTATACAAAATTCGACTAAAGTACTTGACCCGGTGATCACTTGTTCTTTTAGTGGAACTGTTTTCATTTGCAGCTGTTAAACGAAGCCTATATCGTATATAAATATATAAAACAACATATTTAAATTCATTCTCTTTTCCAGGTAATAGCAGCAGTCTTCATAACTTCAATAAGCTGGTAAATACCCCTCAAATTTTTACCCTACTCCGGTAAAAGGCGCATTTCACCGATAAGGCAACATCGCAATTTCTCGCCCATTTTACACCCTGCAAAGAAAATTCAAAGTTCCGTGGCATAAATATTTGATGTGCCATGTAAGCCTCAAGAATAGCGACCAAGGATATTTCCTGAACAAAATTTATATACTCTAGCATGTAAAGCATCGCATAAACTTACAATATATTTCCATAAGGAGCCGTCGTAAAGCATGAAATCTTCTACAAAGTATTGGATATTATAGTGACAATAGAACAGTACATTTTACCCGTTCGCTGACCTTCTCATACCTTAATATTATTATGTTAATACATTTTCTGCAAGAAATAGTACATTACTGCCGCGTTCTATAATAACTGCGTTGCTGGTAGGGATGATGATGGCTAAGAGCGGAGCTTAGCGCAGGTCCAGGCCGTCACAGCGCGGTCAGCATTGTAACCCTTGATGGTCAAGCTGGAATAAAGCACTTTATAGCGCGGACAGCAAGGTCTGCAATGATGATCAAGAGTGAAGGGCGAGAGCGTATATAGTTAAGCTTAGCATGAGGTCATCATAACGTGGCCAGCAGTGTAGTCATTATGGACCAAGGCTTGTATAGTGCTTTACTTAAACCACGCGAGTACTACCTACTATACCATAGTACTATGACCTAATTAAAAATAAAAATACTAAAATGCAAATATGTCAGAAACGGTGCATTGGAGCCAAAAATAAGGTTTTTTTGGACACCCTAATAAACCCCGGGAGTACATAAGAGGTATTTTATGAAATGTGAAAAAAACGGTCAAGTCAATTATATTATACAAAAACGTCATCTGTGTAACAGGGTTTTCTCCCGTCGATGTACACATGAACCTCAGACTATACATGTTGACTTTGAGACCGCCTTTATCCTTACGGAATAAAAGCTGTTTTCGCTGTTTAACTGTATAAACCGACGCGCTTTCGTGTGTACAATGTGCTATTTTTCACCTAACTAGGTTTGAATCAAAACTCAAAAATAATGGATTCTCAAAGTAAATTTCTGGTGGCTAAAACTCGACAATAAGAAATCCCACACAACTTTGCTGCGCCACCATCAGAGGAGCGCGAGAACCTGAACTTTGCTCAAAGAAGGTTGTCAAAATAATGACCACATTACAATATTTTTTGAGTAAATCAAATTTAAAATATTTTTACATTACTGTGACTTGCGATTAAATCTTGCTTCGCTTGAGCTAGCCTGGCAGCATCTTTAGTAAATGCTGTATTGCCACAAATACCTTATGGCCACAAAACTATTATATAGCATCGAACACAATACAATTTAACAAAATATGTAACGTTACGATAAAATCCCTTTAGATTGATCTACAGATTGATTTTCAGCATGCGTTCAGTATGAAATTGAACAACCTTTTTTAAGAAATATAGGTCGAAATACGAAAAATAAATCCTATTCATGCAAATCAGAGTAATAACGTGTTTATTTTAGTATGGAATGCCCTGAAATTTTGACGGAATTTGATTTTTTATTTCTTAGAAAAATTTGTTCAGTTTCATGAACTACAGACTACTACACATCCTGAAAGTTTGTCACGTGACATTAAAATTACTCTGTTGTTGAGCATTTAAATTTGGATTCAAACTATTCGGGTAATCCGCCAACGGCTGAAATTCAGTATGGTAGAATATTTGATGAAATCTCTGAACTGCGAGAGCGCTGCGGTTGCGTCCGACTTCTATGCAGAATATTGAAGATACTCGTAGTCGTCAACTATGCGGCGTTTGATGAATTTCCACTGAAAATTTGAAATTATAGTGATAGACTCTTTAATTGAATTAAATTAATTTCAAAAACAAGTGGATGGTTGAATGATGTTAACCGATTACGGTAGCTTTTTAAAAAGTGTCAGACGAAAAACTGAAATAAATACACAGTCGTAATTCAGTAATTTTTTTAACAGTTAATTTGACACACGGAACAATATAAAATTTCTCGTCTACGACACAAGCCAATTATTTTGGAAGTCAGCCAGCTAGCTTAAGTAACCTCGTTTAGTGGAGTGGACAACCCTATCATTGATGAGAGGTCAACCGCTCATTTGCACAGCACTGGATAATAGCCACTCGCGATACCACTGGATTAGATAGCTTTCAACGCCGGTAGCTTGGAGTCCTCAATTACGCTTGGCCACCACTCGGAGACGCTTTGTTATCTTGGCTCTGGGATAGACTACAACGCTCTTTGATTTGGTTGGAGCTATATATTCTAAAAAAATAAATATGCTCCAGTGCGCACTATTTTAACCGACTTCAAAAAAGGAGGAGATTCTATGTTCGTCTGTTTTTTTTTTGTTTTTTTTATGTATGTCCACCGATTACTCGAAAACGGCTGAACCGATTGACATGATTCAAACTGAAAATACTGTAATTTTTTAGGTAACTTTTGCACGAGTTTTAACGGATTTTCAGACATTACTGCTTTGTTTATAAACCGATTTAGATGATTCTTGTTTCGTTAGAAAGGGGATACTTTAAGGATGTTTTCATTCAAATTTCCTTCACATTGGTCCTTGGACTTCGAAGATACACAAGAGAACTCTTCAAAATCAAAGATGATAGTACATTAGTGATTACTCTACGGTATTGAAAGGTTTCGCATCAGCCATTTTTATTGTCACTACTTTATATCTATCTATAATAGCTACTCGCGATAAGATAGCTTCCAACACCGCCGTTCACCTGCACTCCTTGGCGGCCACTTGGAGACGCTCTGTCATCTTGTTTTGCTTTAAGACCGAACACTTCTCGGAGGTCGGCAATAGAATACTACGGTCTTTGATTTGGTTTGAGCTATATAATTTTTTGTACTCCTACGTGCACTAATGATTGATCTACTTCTCCATTGATCAAAACAGGATCTGAAATTTGATTGATTTGTAAGTTAATGTAATCAAGCTTTCGAGTCTTGCTGAAATGTTATATTGACTTATTGATATTCATATAAATGGATCTTACTATTTTCTGCTCTCTCAACCTTTCAACATAAATAAGTAGTCATGACTCCATATTTTATATTCCGTGAAGGGCAAAGTCTTCGTAAAATTTGTTATTTATGAGTCTTCAAAATAACATTCGCCTTCACGGGAACACGTTTGTCACACACATTTAGCTAAAATTTATTTATCTCACAAACAAAGCAAATTCACAAATATATTTCTTTATTCCAAGGGCGGTATAATTGTCTACTTATCATTTATAATAACTCCCTAAAGGCCAGCATTAGTTATTTAGACTAAATGAACTTCGTCCAGAACATCCTCGTTTTAATTAGTATTTACTTTGAGTACGAATTAAATGATTAAACATACGCAGCATAGTAATTAAAAGGTCATAATAAGATACAACTGAATACATTGAAGCGCTGTTAGACTTGATATTAATTATGAAAAGTTGTAGGCTGTAGTGTGAGGGTTGAGTAATTATCCTTACCAGAAGATACCCCTTACTTCATCAGAAGATGCTCTCAACAGACTTGAGTAACTTTTTTAATGTTTGACAATCGATTAACATGTAATAGCTCTTTGGAAATAATTTTATTGTTGCTTATGATTTTCTAATACAATACGCAATAAAAAACTGTATGCAACTCATTATGGAAACTAATTTTCCACTGCTATGAGCTACTGTTATGACTACTTATGACCAATAATGTTTTTCACTAACTAATACATTTATATATTTTAGTGCATACTTCATTCAAGTTATGTTATATGTGCGGCGCGATCATACCGCTGCATAAGCAAATCGACGAATGACAAAGAAATTCAGGATCAGCGAAAAGTACACTATGTAAACATTACGCAGACGTGATGTCGCACTACGTCAAGCTAACATCAAGGCAAAAATGTATGAAGACTTGACTCACGATAGCGAAGTTTTCTAAGAGCTTCGCATAAATACAAATTCCAACATCGAACAGTTGGACCGCGATCGCCGAGCTAGGCGTCTTTTGGACCGCGATCCCCGAGCAAAGACACCTAGCTCGGCGGAAGTATTTCCCTTTTCGCCGAATTTTTTTTTTTATATTTTTTTATTATGTTCGGATTTTTTAAAATCTACATAGCTATTAATAGGTATTCTATTAATAGCTATTAATATGGTGAAGAGATCCTGCCTCAACATTATACAATAATGCTTCATGCACAGAAATATATTTTCCAATTGTTGTGAATGTCATTGTTGAGTGAACAGAGCGCCCGCTCATTTGTGTCGGTATCGGGTCAGCGTGGCAACTGAACCCATTGTCAGCACTGCCATTGTGGCACGAGCGAAGACACCATGCCCGCTCAGTTTTATACCTCTACAACTTACTAGGATTTGTGAATGAGTCTTTCAGTATATTTATTCATCAATAGTTAATTCATAGTTTTACTGTAATCGTTGTGAAGGTATGATGGTTGCGAAGCGCCTACTCTTTTATTAGGTCAGCGTGGCAACTCAACTAATTCTCAGCACTGCCATTTTGGCACGAGCGAAGACACCGCACCTGCTTATTATAAACGATTCTTACGTCATATTATTTAATCAATCCAATGGAGGGGATGGAAAAACAATTCCATCAAATACATTCTTGGTCAATATGATTCTGGACCAATGAATAAACTCAGCACCTGTGGGTCCGACATCAGGAGCAACAACTCTGGATAACGACGAAAGTTACATTATTTAATTTTAATTTAAATTAAAAATCTTAATTGTACTACAAACTAAAGTACAAAAGGCGGACTTAATGCTGATAGCATTATCTGCCAGTCAAACTTTGGGAAACAGAGAAACCATGATCGCGGTACATATAACACACAAGAGTAATAAATACAAATATATACAAATATATACTAATATATAAATATTTATTAAATATCCAAGAAGGAGAAGGATACAGAGATGATAATGAGCTTTCCAAGAGGAGAGAGTTAACTTTCTTTTTAAAGGAAAGTTTGCTGGAAGATTGTCTGATAGAGTCAGGGAGGTTATTCCAGAAGCGCAGAGCATTACTGTGTAAAAGCGGGAAAAAGAGGAGCACAGAGAGCAATAGAGTTTGTAGGCCAGAGCTGACGATTATAAGAGTCGCAGAGATACTGAAACTTGCATTTCACGTATTGATTTCACGTAGAGCATGGGGATTATTAAGGATGGAGTGGAGCGTGCAGATAATGTTTTAATTAACGTTGTTAAATTATGCAGCAATTATAACAATATTTGAATGTAGGAATAGTACATACCAGTGGCGAAGGTTTCACACCAGCTAATTCCCATCGACTTACCTTTTAGAAATCCAACTAAGATTATGTCATTTTTGTAGAACGGCTTACCTTCGCCATAATTTCACCACTCGTCACTGTTAGGTCTGGTAGATACTCCTGTAATTTAATGTAACATTTAATACCCTGTGGGTTATTTTCAAAGTTTCCAAAGTTACTTCTCGTGTGATAGAACAAAATGAAAAAAAAAAACATGAGAAAAAAACAAACGTCATCTCATTTACGTCTAGCTAGGGCTGCGACAATTGCAGCTGTTATTAAATAGGCTTGTTATTACACGCCCGGCTTAATTAAACGGCACACAATATGCTATTATGCTGCAACCTACTTAAAACGCATTGTTCCCCGCAAAGCAAACGCAAGCTTTCCCTATATGGCAATATTAAATCTCGTATTATCAAAAAAAATAACATATCATCGATTCTATATTGTGACACCAACTAAAAATTAATCTCAGTTTAAAGAAAGCGTGATTCCATAACCTTTTTTTAATACTTACGCAATTTCGCAACGCGAAACCTTAATAAGATCCATCACATTTCATCTTAATGAACCATTTCCATGAACCCATTACATTAATCCTATTACCAAAGATCTGGATATTAAGTCAGTAACATAATAATTAAGGCGGCCATATAAATCAACTAAGCGGAGCTGTCGCCTCCACGGGCTTGTTTGGGGAATGCCAGGTGTTCATGAATAAAATATTCAGCGGTTCACACCCGACGGTCTTACTGTCTGAGCTTAGCTGGGGGTTAACAAACGGTAAGAGCTTTTTAAAGAGACATATGGTTAGCGTTTTCAGTGATATTGAGAAAAGCTAACTTTTGCAAACACTTTATAACAACTATGAAGGGTTTTAACTCTCTATATATGTGGAAATAAATCAGTAACATTAACGAGCTGTGATAAATGCCAGGTGTCCATGAATAAAATATTCTGTGATTCACACCCAACGACGATCGTCTGATCTTAGGTTAGCGTAATTAAGAAAAGCTAACTTTTGCAAACACTTTATTGCTACTATTAGGTAGGTTTTTTCCACTATCTAAGTATAATTTATGATCAGTAAAACTTCCGTCAATTTAGTTAAGTCGTTGCCAACCGAATCAACACCACTGCTTATAAAAAGAAATTACATACAGTCTGTTATTATGATTTTTAATGATGCATATATAAAATATTAAATATAGGTATACTCGTACTGATTCTTATGGAGACCGGCAAGTGCTCATGAATAAAATATTCACCAGTAACACCCGACGTAGAGTGAGCTCTGTTTCTTTCGGTAACGTTAATCTTTAGCCAGAATCTAACATATTAATGACTGGGATATTTGAACTTTTGGGGATTTCGGACTAAACCTACCGGTTTTATTTCTTTGCTTTGCTCTTTTAGTTGAACAGGTGCTACCAGCTAACGCATCGAACTTCGGAAAGTCTGCCGGGCTTCAAATAAAAACAGATAAATCGAGCCCCAATCGGGCCAAAACGGCGAACCCTAATTTTTGATGTCACACGAACATCGATATCTTCTAAATAACTACAATACGAAACTTCTTACTTCGATTTATCTGTTACAAGTTGAAGTCCCGCAGACTTTTCGAAGTTCGATGCGTTAGCCGGTACGGCCCCCTGATCTACAAGAACAGCAAAGCAAAGAAATGAAACCGGTAGGTCTGGGGCCAGCCTTAAAGTTTTTAGGAAAAACGCCACTTTTGATAGCGTTACTATTTGGAGATCTATTTATTTTTTCATAACTTTATTATATTAACTTTGCCAAAGTCTACTTTATCTTCTATAACTATTAGTATGCAATGAAGATTAAGTTAAATAAATTAACGTATCTTTCCGATTTGATACCTTGGATTTGATCTGTTATACTTAATACAGTGTTGTGCTCCCCTTTCTCTTGTCGCCGATAGTCTAGCTTATCATATTAAGACTCAGCTATACAGAGGCCAATAAACGAAGGAGCGTTTATTTTTTATTTTTTCGCCGTTGCAAATCGTCAAATAAATGTAAAGAAACAAGATGACCAGCGAAATCGTTATAATTTTGTATAAATTTTAGCCTACATTTGCATGCCTTCCACTAAACTCCAAGGAAAAACATTATAAACCACTTTTTTCATTTTCTTTCGCCTGAAACACAGGTTTTTCCTAGTTCGGGCAAATGTTATTATTATTTTACTTAAGTTGACTTTGTAAATGATTGTACTTAACTGCATTTTTGAAAATAAATCTTTATTCTATTCTATCTATTTTGATTGAGTTATGAATATCCAGTTATAACATTTCACGTCTCCAATAGGAGAGTTTCTCAGTTATCCCAAATTTATTCACTGATAACCCTCTGTGCATATGAATCCTGAGAAAATAAGGCCGATTTAATGGAAGGTTTCCTTTTGTCGCTAACTATGAGGGAAGGTTTGGGTCTCGCGGGTAAACTCAATATAAAAATACCATTCGAGGTATCGAGACGCTTCCAAGTTCAGCTGTTTGCTTTGAACAAAGGTGTTTCTCTGTAAATGCTGGGTATTATTATATTTATTTATATATTTTCTTAGAAGTTTCTTTAATAAATAAATAAATATTAGACAACATCACATACATTGCTCTAATCCCAAAGTAAGTAGCTAAAGCACTTGTGTTATGGAAATCAGAGAACGGTGAAACTACAAACACCCAGACCTGAGCCAATATAGAAAAGTTCGTTTTCTAAATTGAACCAGCCGGGGATCGAACCAGGGACCTCTGAGATGGCGACACCTTGGAAACCAGCGTACAAACCACTTGACCTCGGAGGTCGTTACTTTATTTTTAATATTGCGTGAGGAATACGATGTTCCGTTCATTATTGTCACTCGTGTTTAACTATATTAGTTATCAAAATTTGTAAACAGTAGCAATAATTTAAAATATTAATCATTTTTACAAAAATCTACGTCCCTTTTATGGTATTCTGCATAACAAATCTATTAGTAATATTGTCTGATGTGTATTAAATATTAATATTCCAATACTTAAATTAAATTGCTTTCAATCAAATTGAATTATAGCCGTACTGATGGTAAAACATTGTTGACATAATGTTAAAACAAGCGTCTCTTCTTTTTTAATAAACACGCAATTTGCAGTGGCTGTAAGAATCCAGTCCTTGTATTGTTAAATCGTTCTAGGCTCATACGACTTGAACGGATACAATGGTGCTATCACACCGTCACACGTGGCCTGAGCTAGCTTTTGCCTTTCAGCAAAAGAAACTTGAACAAAGGCTTCTCCAGAAGCATAAAGCAAGAAATGAAAAGATTGTGTCAAATTAAAGCTCATATTTTTTGCTTGTGTAATATGTGTTATATTTTTGAATACTTCCGTAGTAGAGTGGTACGCACGCCAGTTTTCAAGGTGTCGCTATCTCTGAGGTTTCGGGTTCGATCCCCGGCTGGGTCAATTTTGAAAACGATCTTTTCTATATTGGCTCAGGTCTGAGTGTTTGTGTTACCACCATTGTCTCTGATTTCCATAACATAAGTGCTTTAGCTACTTACTTTGGAATCGGAACAATGTATGTGATGTTGTCAAATATTTATTTATTTATTTTATACTTGGAGACTAGTGTTACGAATTACTTTGCCAGTTTATCACGTAAGATTTGTGTTTCCTATCTGATGATTGTAAAAATAAAAAATAAACTAATTTCTTTTTTTGAGTTGTAATGAACCTTCTTTCACATTATTTATTTCTCTGAATTTTATCGCGTTGTAGTTTTAAAATTTAAAAAAAACATCTTTCTAGGTCATTTTAGTTTCTCAAATTCATAAAACTTGAACAGCCTATTGAACCTAGGTAATATTATCTCGCATATTTATTTCCATTTCCTAAGTTCCACAAATTCAACCAGCACCAAATCTAACTTCTATTCAACACATTTATCACGGCGTATCTCTAAGTATCAGTGACTGTTGGCGACCATAGTCCACAATTACCGGTGATTTAAAGCTTAGGCAATGAGGAATGAAAAGCCCATCGGTTGGTTTAAGCTAGCTTTCCACGGTGCGCCTGATATTGTGGACAGGCTCGATTTAGCCGCACCATCCGTCACATTGTGCGACAAGCTTCATCATCAAAAATAAAACAAATGTTAGTTAATAAACGTAACCGAAAGCGAAATATTATTTTCATATATTGTTTCATTATTCCTACATTTAAATTATTTTGACAATAACTAAATACATTTTTGGATCGAACTTTGAGTGAATGATTTGTTAACTTCATATGTGGATAGCAGTGGATACAAGTGGATAGGCTTCGTTCATGTATGTCAGTCCACAATGTTACCATGTCGAGCCACCTTTACACGAATGGATGTTAACACAATGGATGTCGATTGGACAGCCAAGTACGTCGCTACAATGGGATATTTCAGGACGCATTGTCGGCTGCGACGGCCTTTTAAATATTGCATTATAGGAACAGCCAATCGACACGCATTTATCGTTTAAAATGGCCATGAGGGATTGAACATGGGGATTCATTTCTGCCTTAATTTTCATTGGTTAATATTTAAAGAAATAAAAGTTTTATTGTTGAGTGAGAGTAATAATATAGATCTATAGTTCACCTAGCTAAAGCAAATAACAATTATGTATTATACATGAATGACGCGACAGAATTTTATTAAGTATTTTTTATTCTCTACTAAGTGTATCCGATGCAGAAAAAGTTACGTAATTTTATTGTTAATAAATAGTTAGTCATTTTATGCTTAGTAAAATGAATACAAAATGTAATAAAATAAATCTATATCTACTTATATATAAATAAAACTGAATTACCGAAAACTTTAGAACGACCGCACCAAATTAGATAATTATTTTTTGTTGTGTTTGTTATTATCAGGGCAAAGTTAGTATAAAGGAAAATTTTCAAAAAAAATTACGATAAGATGTAAAAAAACATTTTATCTCTTTTCTTCTTCTTTTCTGTCATTTTGCATATTAATTTATATAATCGCAATATAATGCGAAGCCGGGGTGGGGCAGCTAGTAGTTAATCATTTTAAGGTAAAATGAACACAAAATCAAAGAATAAAAATAGTGTCGACTGTAAGTGGAACAGACTGTACGTACACGTTTCGAGATTTGTGCGTTCACACAACTCAATGTTTATCGGTACCAGTTGTTGCCACTTCGATTTTCAGTGTAGGAGCCCATTTCGGTCAGCAATTTATAGGCCGCCGATAAACACACGGCACGGGTCTGTTTGTTAGCTCATTAGGGACCTTGTTCCATTCTCCTACAAATAACGGACCAATAAGGTCGAAGGTCCGATCACAATCTACACTCATTGATTCTATTAACAACAAATTCGGCACCACACTCCTGACCTAAATAAAATTTCAGTAGTTGTAGGGTAAAGCAAATTTGAAAATAAAAACTTGGATGAAATTAATTGAGTTATTTCAGAGGAATTCAGTTCACAAAGTGGAACCCAAAATAATAAAAAATATAAGGAGGTACTTATACTAATTTGAAAACATAAAACGCTATGCAGTAGGAACAAAAAAATATCAATTTTGAAAGCTGTTCTGAGGCTAACTCAAGATGCAATCAGTGTATGTATTCAAACTACCTAGACTTCTAAATAACGGTATGTATTTTCAAAATTCTTTTTTCGTATCCAGCCTTTGTTTGTAGTTGACTATAATCGTCATTATTTCAAAAACCATCCAAATAAAGACATAAGTTTAATTCAGCTATAATCTGATATAAAAACATTTTTCGGATTCGCCATTACTAGATTATCATTACTTTATTAAACGACAAAAAATTGTCGGCATCTAAAGGTTTGATTCCGAACTCCGCAGCACGCAGCAATGCTGCCGCAGCACTACTGGTCTTCATATATTCTCTTAGGCACATAATATACAAGGTGTTACAAAAATACCCCTAATGCCGAAAATGGTATATAGGGACCATCAAACTGAACAACTTTTACTATGGGGCCAACTTTGAAATCGCGATACATTTTAATATTTTCGATTTTAATTTTTGTATGAAACAGCTGATTTTTTTTCGCGATTTCAGGGTTGGTCCCATAGTAAAAGTTGATCAGTTTTTATGGTCCCTATATACCATACACGGCATTAGGGGTATTTTTGTAACACCTTGTATAATAGTACTTAACGTACTATAGGTTTATATGAGATTACATTCCGAGCCCCGTAGCAATGCCGCGGCAGCAATGCAGTGCAATGCAATGCAGTGGTAGCACTGTGGCGGCGGCACTGCGCCGTGCAGCCCGGAGCGGGTTTGGCTAAAAATAATGAAGATCAGGTAAACTTTGATTTTATGATTTGATGTGATACATTGCTGCTTCGTTTTGTAAAAACTTCCCAGAGAAAACTAGTAATGTATCACATCCATCTGTTACGATAGCAAAGTTAGCTGATAGACAATTTTTGACAAATAAACAAAAAGCTTGTCTACCTCAAGATATTATGTTTCTCTCAGCCTGTTTCGAATAATTTTATTATGTTTATTTTCAGAGCACAAGACAAGATACAAAATGACATGTTTTATTATATTTAAACGCGAGAAAAATATGAAGTGAATTACAATATTTACTCGGTAGGGGAATGAATGATGAATGTGTATAATTCATATGTAGCGTGGTTGGGCTCCCTTCAAACACAAAGTAGCTTCCTAGCATGATAAAATATTATGCTAATGCTATATCATCAACCGCTGCGAGTTCTTGTGATGTTTCTGGTTTAAAACGTACATGTAGACAATCATAATACAACCAAAGGGCCATTACAAAAGAAAAGTCCCAATATTCGCACGACCGTATTTATTTACTCAGGTATAAGGTTCAAAATAAAGCAAATCGTTAGACAATTAACATTGTCCGATTATCGCGATGCTTCCGTCGTCGGCGTTTTCGTCCGCGTGGGTTTTCCTTTAAACCTCTAAAGCGAGTTTTTGTTGTTTTATATAAGAGATAATCACATCAACCAATCAATCAACTCAACTAAGTAAAGTTAGAGAAACTTTACACTACAATGGACAACATTTCATTTTGAGAAAGTACTAAAATTAGCAAACCATTTCGAGAATTTAGTGTTCTGAGCTCATTCTCTTTTTCAAAATTTCTAGATCAGTATGTTTCCCGTCCGAGAACATGATCTGGTGCGAGTCCTATTTTTTCTAGTATATTATTTAGTATTATATAAAATAACAATGTGAATGCTTAAATCTCAAAATTTAAAAAAAACAGTATTTTTTACGTTAATTGAATCACAAATATGAAATCACAATATTGTCAATATCATGACCAGTTTTCTTTAAATAGTAAAAAAGTTAAGATATTAAATATTTACAACCTCTTAATTATGATAAAGTGTATCATTACTTTTTCAAAACTGTACAAACACAGTTCTTTCAAATATTCGTATGTGTAATTCCAAATCGATGAACATTTCGTAGGTATGTGGATCAGTGTAATTACCAGTTGCACACGGGACTCGCTCGTTATTCCCGTCCGGGAGAATGGAGACGAGCCCGATAATGAACTGTGAACACAGCTTTATACAACTTCCATGATTCGATAATGAACAGTTTTTACTTTGCCAGCTGTAGGATTGCCCATTCTTATTTAATGAAGTTGGTAAAAACATTAAAATAGACTTTTTACATCTCTTACGAAGACAAGTGTAGGTACTATTATGTATTCTGTGGTTATGATCTGTGAACACAGCTTTATACATCTTCTTCGATCAGATTTCTTCCCACGATAATAACAATGATGGAAAATGCAAAGAAATGGTTTTTATTTAGTGTGACTTTAAATAAATACTTTGTTAAGGATATTTTTATGCCTCGTGCTAGTACGTCATCTAGTGTGGTCACTTGGTGATGTAATTACACGATGCACATACATACATAATGTGTATTCGGTGGTATACACCACCAAATACACCGATCACCAAAACATTATACACATAAAAGTTTTTTTTTTAATAGAATATAGCATCCTTTAAAACATGAAAATAAAAACAAAAACAACTTCAAAATTAAATAACTTGCTCTGAAAAACAAGAAATAAATTTGAAATCGTTAGATACGCATAGCAATTTCAATAAAAATGTCTAATGAAGTCGGGTGGGGCTTTTAGAATAAAAATAAAAGAAGTTGTCTAATTTTTTGTGGCATTTCAGCGTGTAAATTTTTTAACTTTATATATTTTCAATTGTCAATTTCCAAGCTGTTTGTTTTAAGAAGTTCCGTTGTGCCTTCGTAGTCCAAGTCTAGTCTCAGAACGTTGCAGACCATAGCTTGGTTTGTTTTGGATTGTCATAAACCTACCAATATCTCAATCACTATACATATCCTATTTGACTTTAGGGAGTTCCCTTGGGTATCTTCGAAGTCCAAGGTCCAATAACAATGAAATTAAAAGGACAACACTTAACAACTTTTTCCAACAAAAAAAATATCATCTAAATTGGTTATAAAAAAACAAAGAAGTCGTCAAGGTATCCAAAATCATAGTATTTTCAGGATAACTTGAAAACTACTGAACCGATTAGAAATTATGGGCCCTGAACTATGTTCTTTCGATAAAAAAATCAACAGGCGAAGTTATGATAAAACATGCATAAAAAATTACCGTCATCTTGAGAACCCCCTCCTTTCTTTGAAGTCGGTAAAAAAGTCGTGTATTCTTTTAAAAGTCTCTCAGCCAAACAAAACTAAATCGCTGCTCTTTAGAACAAAAATAACAGTGTATTCTTATCTCCTGCGGCAAAACAATGAATAATAGTACAAAGGAAACGTTTCAAAGCAGTTACCTCCTAAAGCTCCTCAAAATACTCTGGAAATGTATGCTCCGTTAAACATTCAAAGTAAGATTACTTTATAAGATGCCATAATTGAATGTTATAATTATCAGTTCTCTAGATTTTATTGCGTTATAGTTTTAAAATTAAAGAAAAAATACCCTACATCAAAAGACAAGTCAACTGAAAAGATGGAAAGAAGATCAAATATAAAGGCAACATAATAACATGCAGCCAGAGGCATGTATAAAGTGACATTGTGAATGATTTGACTTATCATTAAATTCTATACCTCCGACTGCATTTTATTATATTCTTGTTTCCATCTTTTCAGTTGACTTATCTTTTGAAGCAGGAGGGTTTTTAGTTTTTTAAATTTATTCATGTTATTAATGTCTTTTTGTGTTCAGAGCATTGGACTCGGTAGCTCAGCGGTCAGAGCATTGGACCGGATTTCCAAAGGTCGCGGGTTCGATTCCCGTCCGAGAACATGATCTGGTGCGAGTCGTATTTTTTCTAGTATATTATTTGGTATTATATAAAATAGCATTGTGAATGCTTAAATCTCAAAATTTAAAAGTAATGTCTTTTTAGTTATTATATATTACGGTCATTATATACCTTTTTGAAATCCTAATTATTTTCATTTACTATCACTGCCATTTAATTTCACGCTAAACGCTCACCTCAAAAAACCAATAACAATGACCAGCTTATTGTAAATAAATACATATATTGTCTTGCTTATTAAATACAATTTTTCATACATAATCTTGCGTTATCGTCATGGTAATACGCGGAAGCGTAAAATAACCAACATTACCTTAATACAGTAATGCACTCGACATAACGCAACCACTTAAGGCGAACGAGCAACTTTATTTACTCGCGACATGCGCTATTTCAGACACTTAGATCCCGCCCTTTACGAGTTATATTACTGCTACATATGAAAATTGTACGTGCACCACATAAAAATACAATAGATACAAGGATAAGAATAGGTGCTACCTGTAAATTGGCCTAACACTTTCTACTGTGTCAAAAACTGTTTTTTTTTCTAAAGTGAATCAAGTAATATTCGTAAAAGTCTCATTTCACTATTGCATTTTCGCACTGCAAAATATTTTAAAAGTCTGCTACATATTGTGTGCCTTGTCCTTTTTATGACCGAACATTATTTTGCATATGAAATCATAAAAATCCTACTTTAACTTCAGAGAAACTCAACCTCACTAAAAGATACCAGTAGTAGTTTATTTTACAAACTTATTCTGCTATGTTTTCGCTATTTTCATGATAACATTTAAAATAACAACAAAAAACTTTCACTAGCGTTTAAATAAATAAATATAAATATTTGACAACATCACATACATTGCTCCGATTTCAAAGTAAATAGCTAAAGCACTTGTGTTGTGGAAATCAGAGACAACGGTGGTATCACAAACACCCAGACCTGAGACAATATAGAAAAGATCATTTTCTACCTAGTTTCTACATTTACCCAGCCGGGAATCGAACCTGGGACCTCAAAAGATGGTGGCGCCTTGAAAATCGGCGTGCAAACCACTCGACCACGGAGGTCGTCAAATTTAAGGCGTTTAATCGTAAAAGTTTCCATAATAGCAGTTTCCCACAAAAGAACTAACCAAGTCATTTAATTCGATTATCCTTATTTCCCAGAAATTGCTTGTATTAAAACTTAGGCTTACATCTTATAGTTTCACCAACACTTCCATTTGCAATATTTGCGGAATTTCGTAGTTGGGCAAAGTTTCCTGAAGTTAAATTGAAAGTGAGCGCAGTGGACGTCGATTGATGAGGTCGTCATATGAGATTGCACTTCACCTCGATGCCTGTGATGTGTGGGTTAAACGCGAGAATCGCATCCATATTCGTTACATAATTTTTTTATTCAATTGTAGTAAAGTGGGCAAAATAAATTACAAATAAGAGACAGAGAAGAATCCTATATTGCCACGCATTACATGCATGCTGCTAATTTGAAAGATATACTTAAAGTATCTGCTTTAATCGCACCATAATTTATACAAAAATCATCTCCTCTCCTCTCATTTCAGCTTTGGTGAAGCCCGGCCCTGATGCGTAGCAGTCTGTAATCCGTTTTTGAAAATTAATAAAAGGACTTTAATAATCCTATAAATACATAAATAACGACTGTCATTTTATTTGCAAGCTAAGAATCAACATTTATTCAATGGAGCATGGAACGGTATTAAATTTTATATTACTGTGCCAATAAAGTTCCAAGAAATGGCGGTGAGATGACTACGGTTGTGGATTTCGAAAAAGACCCCTATTCACACCTGCCTATGACGCTTATTAACTCTATAGTTGTGCATAATTTGTAGCACCAAGCAGATACCATTGATTTGTGTGTTTGATCCGGTTTATAGGCGGTTGTTCATTACACTGCTTCACTGAGGTCTATATTTTTCAACCGACTTTAAAAATTTAAAAGAAGGAGGAACTCAATGTGATTGTGTATACATATATAATGGTATACTCTAATGAAGTCGCTGGGGCTTTTAGAATAAAAAGAGGATTTTTTTAATTAAAAAAAAAAAACAAATAAACAGACGAACATAGAACCTCCTCCTTTTTTTGAAGTCGGTTAAAAATTGATATGCCTATCCAATGATTTGAATATTATTTCTTTGTTTTTAGAGCTCTTTCATTTTGAAGCTGTTTTTGTTTTTATTTTTTGGTTTTTGAAAGCGGTTTATCTTTTTTTTAAAGCTTTTTTTACTTTTAACTTTTTTGTGGTATATAAGTGTTTAAATATTTTTTAACTTTATATACTTTGAATGGTACAATGTCCACGTTACTGTAAAACCCCGTACTCTGGTGAATCCTAAGATTTTCCAGTTAAACCTAAGCTATTTAATTTTGAAGCTGTTCTTGTTTTTATTTTCAGGTTTTTGTAGGAGATTTTTTTTCGTTCAACAACTCTCGTACATAAGAGTTGAGCAAACGGAACAAGTGAATTGAATCGTATAGCAAAATCAAGTGAGGCTATGACAATTCTCTCGTCATATTTTTATCGTAGCGCTAGACCGCTCTATCGTAGCCTTGCATCCTATTGGATAGATAACCTAATGCAGAAATATTTGTAATACAGACTAAAAATCGTGTCAAGCAGAAATTTAAAAGTAGAGAAAGATAAGTGATTGATTTTTTTTCGTTTGGTTGAATAGCTTGCCAAGCATTTACAAAAAGAATATTGGCAGCACCTCAAAAGTAGGAAAATATCCTTATCAAATCTCAGAATAAAGGTGAGATTTGTGTAGACTAAAAGGCTGTTTGATTATTTGCTTGACACTACCTATATTTTGGGTCTGCCTGAACAAATAGCTGTGAAAAAAAGGTTATACGTGCCTCTGTGCGCTTCAATGGAGAAGCGCCTTAATTGACCGACAGCCTAAATTAGAGCCGTTGTTATTCTGGCCTGCACCCGAAGCTTTTGTCTGTGACAGTTTTTATGATCAAGATTTAAGGTTGTTTCTTGTTAATTGTGCAATGGTAGAAAAAGCCTGTTGTCCAATATACATAACTATAATTTAGTTAGTACAGTTATCTGAAGACTTTTTATCGTTTATTTGAATAACTCTATCAATAATAATAATTGAGTAGAAAATATTAATAGGCACTTTTATAAGTTTGTAATTATGTATTTTAAGATTTTGTAATAAATCTTTATCAAACAAGGCACTAAAGGTAACACGACAGAAATAAAAATATATGAGCTCTGGTAGTAAGAGTATTATTATTGTTCTAGGCACACGATAAATTTAGTTACATCGTGCTATTATTCTTAGAATACAATGTAACTTTCTTTTGTCGCTCATAACATACAACAATATAAAGTTAGAATGAACTCAGTTTTAGATAAGTTACTTAAACAATCTGCATAAATAAGGAGTTCTTTTCTGATTCTAAGAAAAGAAACACGACGGTTGAGAGTTTATTTTTTTATATATGTGGCGAAAATGTATGACAGATATTTGAAATTTTGAGATTTAAGCATTCTCAATGCTGTTTTTATATAATATAATACTAAATAATATACTAGAAAAAATAGGACTCGCACCAGATCATGTTCTCGGACGGGAATCGAACCCGCGACCTTTGGATATCCGGTCCAATGCTCTGACCGCTGAGCTACCGAGCTCAGCGGTCAGAGCACATGATCATGATGATGATGATGATGAGCAGAGAACATGATCTGGTGCGAGTCCTATTTTTTCTAGTATATTATTTAGTATTATAATGTATGACAGATTTAAAGATGACTTACCCGAAACTTTTCCATTAACTTTCGCCTGAGATATATCTCAGAAGTTTTTTGAATCAAGGTTTGTTTTATAAGTATCAATTATAATTAATCTACTTATAAAAAAAACTTTGAGCCGTTCTTTGTCACGAACTCATATCGATCAGCAATAAAAACAAATTATTCACCAGGTGAGTCGTTTAAGTTCGGAACTTGGCACTTCGCTAACAAGTACAACATAGTATGATCTATTGGCACCAGATGAAGAATGGGCCCAATATATCATCGAAGAAAAACTGATTTCGCCATCGTTGCAGATGTTCCGCAAAATTTCCAGTTGGCAAAGGCGTTGATAATAAATGATTTTGTGTCGTAAACTGACAAGTCAGGTAAGTTAAATAAAAGGTTGTGAAATAATTATTGAAAATAAAAGAGTTATTGGAGAAAAGATAATTGCCTGAAGTTTTGTATATTTTATTTTATTTGACTTTACAGTTCATTACAATATTTTGGACGATCTGCGGAAACTGTAACAAAATTAAAGTTTCAACTACAAAAACAAACTAACTATTTTATGACGAAAGAAATGCACCGTGATGAGTTCCACAATTTGGGCAATGAGGTTCATTATGTCCAAAATAAATGTTTCCACATCAGAGCCAGGCCTAGCAATTGTAATACCTGAGGGGATCCTAATTCGATGCATCCGGCTTTGTACAAATCGGTACAAACTTGGCACGCTCGCACTGGGACAGAGAATGAGTAAACATACCCCTGTGGGATAATGTATGCTTAATTCTGTTGCTGGTTCAGAATAGTCAACATTGTTTCTGACTTGGTGAACTAATGTTAATTCGACAGTAACTTTACTTAAACTGCATTGTCTTGGAAATGTTAATTTCTGACTATAGCAATTGTTCCAAATTGTAATATATGTAGTTACGGTGGAAATGAAGCTGTCAAAAATTATTTAGCATAAAATATGAGATTAGAGGTTCAGTCACAAATAGCTCATTTAGGTACCATAATGAAGTTGAATGCCTGTTGAAAGTATTACATAAAATTTTTTCCTCTTTGGAAACAATACTCAACATTGCCTGCCATCTGCTTTAAGCATTGAGTTTTCAGCATTATGCACTTTATGTTATATAAGAAAACGTACGTACAAAGACGTCTACCTAAATAGTTTCAAAGTGTAATCTCAGGGCAATACGAAATAAAGCGAATCCTTAAGAGTAACTTGAGCATGCGCTTGTTCGTGACATCCAATTTCAGAATCGCCTCGAGATTTCTGCTGATTGCAGCCTTATACGTGGTACTTCCAAAGAGCTTTGACTATCACGAAACTTAAGTACGTAAAGGTTAAAATTTCAGTTTAAATTTTGTGAAAAACCACAGCTAACACATGTATATAAAACATTGCTACAGTCGCTTAAGTCAAAATGGGTAAAAAAACCGATGATGATGATTAAAAGACGCAAAGTGTCTCTTAAAGATGATTAGTTTAAGAGAGACTTTTTATGCCTTTTTACTATTATCCTACAAAATTATAAACTATACGTTACTCTTTTACGCTATACGCGAAAACAAGGTTCCAATAGTAGCATTTAAATATTATTAAATAAAATTTAAATTTCATTTAAATATTATTTTTAAATTTACGGTTTTGGCATTCACAGTACTTTTTTTTTATGCAATACTAAATAATATACTAGAAAATTTTCAACTTATCACCAGTATTGTCTCAGGCGGGAATCGAGCGACCTTTGGAAGTCAGGTTCAATGCTCTTACCAACTGAGCTACCGAGAAAAAACACTGCAAGCCAGCGTTATTATATCAATGTGAGGAATTAACCTCGACATTCGATTGAAATATCTTTCCAAATGTTTTGACAAATTGATTAAGATGAAACAGTTACAATGTAAAAATTATTTCATAATTTTTAAATTTGAGATTTAAGCATTCACAATTCTATTTTTATACAATACTTAAATTAATTATTTAGTATTTTGTATAAATATTATATTTATTTTATAATGGATAAAGCTTACGGTTAAAATTGGTTCAATTTATTTTGCTTAGCGCGAAAAACGCATAAACAAAACTAAGATCCTAAATAACATGCTGAGATAAAAAGTTATAACTATTTTCATTCATGGAAACATCAAACTTGTCAATTATCCAATTATGATGTTTTTCAGCAATTCATTTGTCTACATGACTTTATATACCAAGATCGCACCATTAATATAAGGAAGACAATAAATAGTTAAAATGCCGTAAAAGAGACACGCGTACTGTTTTATTAAAAAACAGTTCGAAAGAAATATTTATTTAGAACGAGCAATGCCCTGGGTGATATAAAATTCTATTAAACAGCGACAAGAAGGCGTCTAGTATGTAAATAAAATATGCATTATGCGTTTTACATGCACTTCCTTTGTTATGAATTTAATATAGGTGAGCTCTGTGCGTTTTATTTAATCCGCATTCTTTTGAATATTCCATTAAAATTAAACAATTCATTGTACCCATATTTACAGTTGTATAATGACTTTTCTTAATAGCTATTTCTATTTGCAATGCACGTGTAAAATTGTACAATATAAATTATTACTAAAATATGCGCTAAATATAATAAATATAAATGAAGCGCTCATGGCGAAGCTTGACAGACTGATCGTACTCGATCACGTTTGTTAAGCAACGCTCGGTCCGGCCAGGTGTCGGATGGGTGACCGTTAAGTGGCATTACAACTGAGCGCTTCCGTGCTTCAGAGGGCACGTTAAACCGTCGGTCCCGGCTGTTGTCATCTGATAACAGTCGTTAAGCCAAGCCAGAGGCCTCCAGGCGGCTTGATAAACTCTAACACCAGAGGTGGCCATTAATCCTCATACGAAAAGAAGACGAAGACTAAAATATGATCAATTAAATTCGTCGATTTTACGACACATGCTTTGTGATAAATTCAAAAAATGTTCAAAATTAGTAGCGCCATCTAGCTTCGAACAGATATAATAAAAGAATACCTGCCAAACAGCACATTGAAAGCCTCGCGGCAACATCTATTAGGTTGTTTTTTTTTTAAATACGATTTGAGCTACTTTTTGACGCACAAACGCGAGGCTACTGCTCTCTGAGCCACTAATTATATTTTAACTTGGCTCAAATACATTACAAAATTGTCAGAATGGACCTCTATGGCAAAAACTTTTTCTTTCAGCGAACACTAAAAAGGTCCTAGAGCAAAAAGTTTACACACAATACACAAAAAAGATTGCAAACAAAAAAGTATTTCCGCAGCATTCTTCGCATTTAAAAATAAAAGTTCCCCATTTGGAGGCGGGTCGAGGCTCGAGGCTCGACGTGGCTGTTGCTTCGTAATTGGCGGGGCGAGTGAGTCGCGCTGGCTCCGAAGTCGCTTGACACAGATCCGACGCAATTCACTCCTGGCTCTGTTTATTTCGGATAAATTTAACACTTAGAGTGTTTGTGCACTACCGATTCACGGTCCGATGCGGCATGTCACTTATGTACTCAGTTTGAGCACTATTTACGTAATATAACTAAAAATCGGACTTGCGGACATGAAAATACGCAGTAGTGAACAAGCGTCCTAATGACAGAGTGCCTTTACTGACTCAACACTTACCTATGCGTTGTGAGTAAAACATAAAGGTTAGGGAGTGCTACCGTATTGTTTCCAATTAAAAAATCAACTGAAACAACTGTGATCACAAAACATGCCTTCAATAGTATGATTATACAAACTATAATAGCTAATTAAAAACACAAAACTCTTACCGTAATACTAAATACTTCTCGCGGTACACCAATAACTCGTTACCTCTAAAATTATAGATAGACATTAATTATTAACTCAAGAAACAACATATTTTACAAGTTATCGAACAATGTCCTGAACTCTTTAGATGACGATTCCATTACACAAACTGAAAGTATTGCTTACCCATTTATCCTCAGTGGGAAACGAACCTCAGACCGCAACAACGAATGGAAACTTTTAAACATGTTGAAATGGGTCATCGATCCGAATCTATTCCGAGATGGCACTCGGTAATACTCATCCCTAATGGACCCTTCCTTGAATGCAGCCACCCTAGCATGACCACCGAAACGCGATATGATATAACGATTTATCACGTTTAACTGTCAAAAAACAATGGATTTTGACAGTTGAGTGTCAATAAAATGCTATATCACGCGATAAATATCGTGTTTCAGTGGTTATGCTAGGGGGGCTGGTGTGGCAATACAACGATGGGGTAGTGAATCAAAAAATGTTTATTCCTCATACTTTACATAAGGAATAAAAAACAACTGTCGAAAATGGTATGAAAATAGTGTATAACATCGTATGATAATTTGCAAAACGGTAAATAACAATACTTTCCTAATTTTAATCTTACAAAGAATTGTGAACTTACAAATGAACATCTAACACGTCACATACGGGTTACCCGGGTTACCCCCTCTCGTTTTCTCATAGAAGAATATTGTTTACTCTGAACTCGTAGTATGGATAATCTTTTTTAGGCGTATGCTTATCTACCATTCCTTTCGTGTAAAAAGGTAACACATTTTTTCTAGTCACAACTTTATGAAAAATCAAGTCAATTTTGTAATAAATACTACACTTTGCTTTGTGAATAAGAGAGCACACTAAGAGTAAATAGCGGTACCTACTCAACTTTTTAATTCATGTTCAGCGATGTTTTGCTCCCTAATTGGAATATCGAATAACCACGGTACCCAGCTGGCAACATTCATTTCGGATAATTTAACTTTCTGATTCAGTGAAATTTTCATCACCTTGAAGAACTGCGAATGTCATAATCTATTTATTCGATTTTGCGGGGAATAAACAATTGTTTCATGTTACAAATATAAGTTACTTACCTAGTCTGTTTAAAAGCTCTATTCTCTATGACTCGGATTACAGAGTATTTTTTATTGTACCTATTTTTTGGTCATCGGAATCAGTTTTTTAACAACTATAATATTTTAAGTTTACATTTTAAAATAAATTGTTATGCAATTTTTTAAGTCTAAAATCGATGTTTAAAGGATTGTATATTTTACAAAATTAAACTTATCCGAAATCAATACTTATTTATTAATCTATGAAAGTCAGAGTTTTTTTTATAAATAACATCATCACCAGGCAGCATCTAGCGGATGAATTGAATACTCGTTTCAATTCATAATATTCCATGGCAGCATGCCAATATTCAGTAATTGGAAACTGTACTGCACCCTTAGCACGAACAGCTATCGAGAAAAAAACGCGCGTAGAAACATTCGATAGAGTAGATTTGTATGAAAAATTTGTACAGCGCCATCTACCGCCGAAAAGTGAAATGAGATTTCCCATAGAGAATTACTCTATCGAGAACTTTTGCACGCTTTTTTTTTCTCGATAGCTGTTCGTGCTAAGGGTACTGACATGTAAAAGAAAATTTAATATTACGATTAACCGAATATATAATAACAGCCTTTAATTAAAAAGTAAATCTGTTCATTAAAATTTGAACCTTTTGTTTCAGGTATTAAAAAATCTGCAAATGAGTTTTACTGAATGTAAGTACAAATTACATAATTTAACATACAAAGGTTACAATATTATGTGTGTTACCACCGTTGTCTCTTGATTTCCATAACACAAGTGCTTTAGCTACTTACTTTGGGATCGGAGCAATGTTTGTGATGTTGTCCAATATTTATATTTATATTTAGTTATAATTATTCAAGGATTTTATACTATTTTCTGATTTATTTTCTTTCAACAGCGGTGAGTTTAAGTATACAACGTCCTTTATCATAAGTATAAATGTTCATTTGCTACAAATTATCAAAATGGAATGAAATCATAATTTTAATATTATAGCCTTTCTAACGAGCATTCGTAACTGGCTTTCCCGTAGCAAATCGTAGTATAGTGCTACGGTCAAGCTACCGCAACAGAGACCTAGTCGCGCTAATTTTCAACGTTAAAACTTCATAATTATTAATGTTCATTAGCTATAAATTATCAAAATATAATGAAACTATAATTATTATTATAACCTTTCTAACGAGCATTCGTAGCTGGCTTTCCCGTAGCAAATCGTAGTATAGTGCTACGGTCAAGCTGCCGCAATAGGGGCTTAATCGCGCTAATTTTCAACGTTAAAACTTCATAATTATTAATGTTCATGAGCTATAAATTATCAAATTGGAATGAAACTATAATAATTATTATAACCTTTCTAACGAGCATTCGTAGCTGGCTTTCCCGTAGCAAATCGTAGTATAGTGCTACGGTCAAGCTGCCGCAATAGGGGCTTAATCGCGCTAATTTTCAACGTTAAAACTTCATAATTATTAATGTTCATGAGCTATAAATTATCAAATTGGAATGAAACTATAATTATTATTATAACCTTTCTAACGAGCATTCGTAGCTGGCTTTCCCGTAGCAAATCGTAGTATAGTGCTACGGTCAAGCTACCGCAACAGAGGCCTAGTCGCGCTAATTTTCAACGTTAAAACTTCATAATTATTAATGTTCATTAGCTATAAATTATCAAAATGGAATGAAAGTATAATTATTATTATAATATTATAACCTTTCTAACGAGCATTCGTAGCTGGCTTTCCCGTAGCAATCGTAGTATCGTAGTGCTACGGTCAAGCTACCGCAACAGGCGACCAATCGCGCTAATTGTCAACGTTAAAACCAAAACTAAATCGTTACCGTTTCAGTTTCGTTTACAGAAAAATACTCGCTTTATTTTGTTAAAATTATTAAAAACTATGCCTAGGAAGCCCAGTATAGAACTACATATTTAAATGAAAATTCTATATAACCTAAATGACAACGTAACAGTTTTGATTTTATCATTCAAAATTAGCGCGATTGGGCCCGATTGATGCTATTAACCACCATAGGTTTTACATAATGGTTCCACAAAATAATCATGGCTTATTTTTTTTTAGATATCGTCCATATTGTTCATTAATTATATCTCACTATCCAGATCCTATATTTAAAAAAACCTCCAAAAGAAAACAGAAAGCTGCAATCAAGATTTTTTTATAAATTAATCAAGACAGGGTCTTCCCGAACCCTACTCGTTTTCCCAGTCACGTCGCGCTGGACTCCGAATGTGACGAAAGTTCCCGCAGGAATCTTTTATTGAGGCCATACCCATGTCAGCACGGGGGCTAAATGAATGCTGTAAAAATGGAGATAATGGGGATTGATTCACGCGTGACGCTTTTGACATTTTAAATTAATAATATTTGGAACTGTTAAAAATCATAAAAAATATGCAACTTTCAAGTATAACTTCTATCATCTATTATGAAAGTCATCTTACAATCCATATTCGAGTAACCGAAACTAGTGTTTGGGTATAAACTGTTGCATTTAAACAAAGATAATATGCAGCTGTGAATATTGTATTGCGTTCATTCTTGAATGAACAGACGACATAATAACAATGCAAATTCAGTCCTGATTTACTATAAGTGATATAGAGTTTTGATGTTAGTGAAACCCTATTTCTGAGCCAAATGACATGGTGTTGAAAGAAAAATCATATTTATTACTGCTTCCCATTCAAATACTTATTTAGTAGAAAATAATTAATCTAGAGACAGTACATCTGCGTTAAAGAACAATTTTAGAATGGGAACTTTAAATTGAATTCAAGTCCAGCAACATAGAGCAAATAGGACGGTGGAAAACCAACATCACTTCTAGTACACGTGACATTAGCATATACAAACACAATTACGAGCACATTACCAACTCCTCTGCTAAATGGAGGTACGACGAGAATTATTATACAGTGTATATTTATCCATACTGCCGGCACTAGCATATATACGAACTAGGTTTCCGGAGACCTCACTATTCGAGTACCTAGTGGTTATTTTGCATAGGAACATAATTAGGATATCACAGAACATAATCTAGTGAATGTGTAGTTGCGTTCTCACATTTTTATGATAATGTATAAAGAAACACGAAATGTTCTAGCTAGAGTTCAACCAGGACTAGGAAGCATCAGAATAGCGAAGGCAGAAGAAATTGTTATAATTTCATACATTTAATTAAACGTTACTGTATTCACTTGTATAAATGATGCTATTGATGCTCAAGATTAGTATTGTCTTTATGTTAGGATCTGCATTAATTCTTAGATTGATTTTCAACCATTAGGCATTTTATAAGTACCTCAAAAGACTGCCTACACAAGAAATCTTATCATTATTAAATAGCATTCGCATTCGCAGGTAAAGCAAAAGCAATTTCTTTGTGGGCTGTTTTTTATCCAGCTGGCAGATGTTTACCAAACGTGAACAGGTGAATACTAAGTTTGCTATGATATATCTCTGATATGGAAGCTCTTACTAAAGCTCTCTTTATAAATCGCCATGAAAATTTAATTTATTCCATAAAAACAATTTCAATACATTATTTGCGTTTCTCATAGGTTTAGAGAGTTGAGAGTTAGATTGTTGCATCAACTGGTAGGTATATCTCACTGTTGTGCAAATTGCTTGAATGTTGTTTCTCTTTTGTTTGATAGAATATCATATTTTCATACTAATTTTGTAGGTACTATTTTTTAATTAAAATAGAAGGTAGGTGCTATCTGTAACCTGTGGAACAAGCGTTTACAATCATATCATAAATCTCTACTAATTAATCTTATTTTTTTGTTGATTTTTGTTGGTACTTGTAAGACATATCTTCTTGCAAAACGTAAACAAACAGCGTTGCTATGTAATTTACTTCATACGACAAGCCTATATTTGTTCGTTTGAATTCGAGAGCTCGCAAATTTTATCTCTTTCATGCAGGAAGACGGTCTTAAACATTTTATTACGGAACAAATTAAATTTTATCCAATATTCCTTATTTAGCAGTCGCGTATTTTAAAGGAGTGCTTCTCGTGAATTAAACTTTCCTTCAAAGATGTTGTATCATTAACTGTTTCTTCGAAATGAGTATCAGCTGATGTTCTATTATGCTGGGGCCACACTAAGGCTTAACGGCATTAATTATGGCGCTAATTTTTCTAATGTCGATACGCTTAAGGTTCATCAATTGCAATAATCAATAGCGTTTGCCGTTAGTGTGGCCCCAGCATTACTGAAAACGCTTGTTACGCCCGCTCACTCATTAAGTGTTTTAGGCTCTTTCTGTGCTAGTATTTGCAAACTACGGACGAAATACCATTTGACCTTAGTTGAAGGCTAAGCTTTTATGTCTAGAATTAGGTGCGGGTTAATTAGTTGGGACCATTATTTCATTACATTATCGTATGCTCGTTTAAATAAAAACTTAGTCGAAAAACTTAATGACAATAATTTTTATATTTTAGATTTTAGCATTCACAATGCTATTTTTATATAATATTAAATAATATACTAGAAAAAATACGACTCGCACCAGATCATGTTCTCGGACGGGAATCGAACCCGCGACCTTTGGATATCCGGTCCAATGCTCTGACCGCTGAGCTACCGAGTCACTAGTGGGAACGTCGAATTTCTCCTAGTATATCAACTCTTACGCTGCAAGCCTAATAATATTTTTTAAAAAGGTGTTGTCTTAATTTTTCACCAATTTTTTGTACACTCTATACTGCACCAACCTTCTGGTTTAATTTGGATCAAATTATCTGTGAGATTTGATATCAGGAAAATATCCAAAACCTATGAAACTGACCCTTAGTCTTAAAAATTGTATAGCTGAGAAGTTATTATCGTGAAAATAGGTTGTATGTAATATACGTAAGTATTAAAAAAACCTAAATTTGTCTGTAAAGACATTCAGACTGTAACACTGTTATTACATTTTGTGACTTCATCACAAAATTTTGTTCCGAAAATATATAATAATGTAATAAATAAACGGTTGTTAAAGAAATGCCTATGTTTATTCCATCACGCTGAGGCGCTGCGCCTGACCCTCTACAATTATTTATATCTTCGCTGTTAAATACCAGAAAATCTCGTTTTATTAACGAGATTGACCTACAATAATTTATGATCTATAAACTACTGCAGTATTATCACTATGACGTGATCATCCCTCTTGGACTCAATATTTTCATCAACACGTGGTCATAACGTCCATTTCACAGGTTATTACTGGCCATCCTTTTGTTGTGACGCCATGACAGTGACGCATGGTCTAATTTATAGACCAACAACTTTTTTATACAGCTACTGTAGCCTTTACCACCCAGCTTTAAGGCTCATAAACCAAGTTTTGGCGATTATTTTAAAGTTGCAAAAGTTTGTATGGGTCTCCATTGTCCCTTAGAAAATAAAACTGCCAAAGTGAAGTGAGTTGTACGGTGATTTATATTAAGTATCACTTGCAAACTTGTTTCATGGAGACTTAATTTTTATAAGTACGTGGCAACACGTTGCACGTAAAAGCCATAAAAAAGAAAGAGATAAAAAATTATAACTTATAAACTAACAATCACTCGTAACTCGGGAGGTAATCTCTAAATATTTGCTTAAAAAACACAACATTATATAAAATACTTAAAAATCACAATACGTTTTTACGTGATAAGTATTATTTTAATACTTTATTCTCAAATTCTCAATAAAAAGACAGTTTGGAAATGCTTTGATAGTTTAATTATTTTATTATATGTAAAAGTTTTGGTATTTTTTTTCTCTACGTGTACTGTGTATAGAGTGATGATCGTGATTGCAAGGCTTAATAACAAAGAAGGAAAACGTCCTTTGCAAAAAATGTCGTAAAGATTAGGGTACGTCAGGCTAATGCTGACAAACACGGCTCATTGCCGCCGTCGTCAGCGCAAACACAAATAATTTATTTTTATGTTTTTGTGACTTTCTCAAATTCGAGTCAACAACTTCTTCATAAAGTATTACAATTACAAAATATCTCTAATCAAATAATAACCGAAAACTTAAATACTGGAAAACTGCATTCAAGTCACTATCACAAAAATCCGTAAGTTTACTCCAATTTTGTGTTCACTTTGATTACGCGTAGAGACCACTATGAAGAAAGAGTTCTCAAAATACTTTTTCAGAAACTCCTATTCACCTTAATCATTCCCAAAAAGTATCTAAAACCGTTCCTACTATTAAATAAAACACCATTTTGATTCATACATCCTGAGCAATATCGGCGATGCATACCACGTTGGCAATTTCCTTCCCAGTCGATAGCTCGCGCTATTCACTGCTCATCGACGGTGCCTTCCGCTCTCGACAACGTCGCTCCATCCTTGTTATGTCATTTTTTTCACTACTGAATTGAGGTTGCATTAAGATTTCAACAGATTCACTAGGTAGCTAACACATTGTGCTAAGACAAGACGCGCAAGTCATTGCATGTACCTATTTTATTTTCTTAAACTCAATATTTACAACCAAAAGTTTGCATTGTTTACTCATTATCAACGGTCTCTTCCTTTCAACAACGTCGCCTCATCCTGGTAACGACCTTTTTTCAGTTTTACTTCAGTACAATAATTATGTCACTGAAACTGATACTTATGCGTAGTGTACCTACAGATATTGTACAAGAATGACTTGTTATTTTACACACACTCCACCGATTGGATCTATATCCTTGGTCCATTCTTCTTGTCAGTCTCGAATGGGTGGTAGGAAAATATAGACAATTCAAAATCACTTAATATCTAAGTTTATTTGAATAAAGAATTTTTCATTTCATTTCATGATCCATAGGGACCGAGAATTTCAATACTTCATACAAAAACTAGCTTAGTAATACTTCCTAGCGCTGTTTAAATAAAGTTCACTTGGCTAAGTTTATATCACCACGCGGTACTACTAACCGCACGGTACACGATTATGGCTAAGTTCATATGAACGCGCGGTGACACGCGTCGTTGCGCGGTAGGAGCATTCACATGATAGCGTATGCACGCGCGGCAGTCTGGCATAAATTGGATGTGGAGGAGGCTCAAATGAACGAGTAGATGCAGGTTTGTAGATCTGGAACCGTGCAGCACCGAGTGGTGCAAGATCTTGCGCCCGGGTTGCAGCGCGCCGCGTTGTGCCGCGGGGTGGCGCGCGATAATGTAGACGATAAATACAGTTTAGTTTAATCTTGTACCGCGCGTTCATATGAACTTAGCCTAAGTTAGGTTAAAACTGTCATCAGAAAAAGAAATGAAATAGCGGCAAAGTTTCAAATAGTCAATTTGCCACCTAAATTATCTATCTAATATTGAAATAAAAATTGATTACCGGGCTAAATACACACAGATTGTTATTTACTGTTTTTTTTTGTTATTTCATTCCCTCCCGAATCTAAGTTTAAAGTTGTAGGATAATGGTAAAGAAAACCATCAGTGGCACACTACAAGACAGTACATAAATGCTGGTTTGCTTTTGACCTCTCTTTTTCTGTCAGCCTCAATAAATACCGTCGTCAAACTTCGTAGTGCGAAGTCAAGTGAAAAATGAATAATGGGGGCTTTAATTTCTGAGAGCTAGTCATGAATAAAGCTCTATTTGTGTTAGATTTGCATTGAAATTGGATTCAGCAACGCGGTTCATGCAAATTTGTCAGTCACCGTGGCATAAAATCGGACGCACTACTTGAACTTCGAAATTGAAAGGGCTTAAATCACAGAAAGTAAATGATTGAAAACATAGTCAAGTGCCTACTTTCATACAAATTTTTTTTCAACACGGCCAATCTTAAATGTAGGCACTAAACCTTTGCAGGTTGTTTCTAAAATATGGTTCTGTTCAAGGTATCTGTATCTTATTGACTGTGAGCTCTGAATGTGCATAAAAGGGTACAAGTTGTTGGTGGTGGTACTAAAAATGGTTATATAACAAACTAGTGGCCGCCCGCGACTTCGTCTGCGTGGAAAGTTTTTTGATATCCCTCAAGAACAGTTTTTTCTTGATGAAAGGTCTCTATGTCCTTTATGTACCCTTGGCAACGTGATTGTAAAATTTCATGGTGATCACAACAAACTTACTTTCGCATTTATAATATTAGTAAGAATGTATAGTTACACACTGGTGACTCAAACTGCTGTTTGTAAAAAGACAGAGACAAACATAATCACTTACGATTATAATGTACTAGTGGCCCGCCCCGGCTTCGCACGGGTACAATGTAGTTACTAATGTGGTGAGTGTGAAGTTATTAGACTATACTAAAGGATATCTATATATAGTGGTGGCCACAAAACTAAGGACGCCAATCGATTATCATACAAACGAAGTAACTTTTAAGCATTGCTTCTCCGCCAGGGACTGACCGAGCGGTGATCTGGTGATGGCCATCCAGGGAGTGAATGGAGGAGATCCAGATTTCTATACACACCCAAGTGATCTGACCAGCATTTTAAGAGATGTGTTTAAAAAAACCGCGAATATAGTATAGAAATATATGAAAACTTGCAACTGAAAATGCTGACCAGATCAGTTGAGTGTGTATTGCTATCTGAATCTTCTCCATTCACTCCCTGGATGGCCATCATCAGATCACAGCTAGTTCAATCCCTAGCGGAAAACCAAGACTTCAAAATTACCTCGTTTGTATGAAAATCGATTTGTGTTCTTAATTATGTGGCCACCACTATATGTATATACGACGTACACAACATACGCAAGGGTTGACTTGTGGGTGTCTGTCTGTCTGAGGCAACCTAGCTCCCAAACTCATGGACCGATTTTGATGCGGTTTTTTATGCATAGTTTAAAAGATCTAAGTGTACAGACGACGGGACTCCTAAAAAATTGATCCGATTATGATGAAACTTTGGTAAGTTGTTCTGCTTACGACCGAGAAAGTCCCTGGCTAAAAAAACGGAGCATTGCAATACGCATGCCGGGTGCAGCTAGTTCTAAATAAAAATATGTTGTGCATTATCAGGATTCTCAATCTCGATCATCCAACACTTCTCTATAATATACAACGTGTTACAAAAATACCCCTTATGCAGAATATGGTATGTATAGGGACCATCAAACTGAACAACTTTTACTTTGGGACCAACTCTGAAATCGCGAAATAAAAATTAGCGGTTTCATACAAAAATTCAAATCGAAAATATCAAAATGCGTGCATACATTTTGATATTTTCGATTTGAATTTTTCTGATTTTTTTTTCGCGATTTGAGAGTTGGTCCCAATAGTAAAAGTTGTTCAGTTTGATGGTCCCTATATACCATATTCGGCATTAGGGGTATTTTTGTAAAATGTTGTATACCTACCACATTTCTTGTCATATTATCCGGTTGCAAAATAAAAAGGCTATTCGGCGAGCTGACTCTCGAGCAGGCGACATTAGAGCTGGCCATGGGAGAAACAATCACTGCGCAGATCTACACCAGCCTTAAACTTTGTCCCTGTGCTTTATTAATTGTCATAGCATAGGCGACTTGACCGAATATTGTATTCTTTTAAAATCAAACTGATAATTAGATGGAATAATTTTGCACCTTATTACAACGCGATAAGGAAAAAATGACAGCACTGCCAACATAACGCCATAGGTACTATTCAATGAAATGCATTCTACCTACTCTCATGGGAAATGACCAAAGAGAATGTAATACTACGTTGAGGTGACAAATGATATTAATTTTTCATAATTAATCAATCAAATGCACAAAAAAGTTTTAATTCCGACGTCGAAGTCAATCAGAGCAAAAGTAGCTTTATATCACTTTTTAACCCTGTTAGGTAATAAATATTAAAAAAATACGAAACACGTGTTCAATTAATTTTGTGAAAGAATGTCTATGCCAAATTTCAAGTCAATCGGGCCAAGGAATCGCGTTCTCCCATACAAACTTTACCACCCTGTTTCACCCCTTTAGGGGTTGAATTTCGCAAAATCCCGTCTTAGTGAGCACCTACGCCCTAAAAGGAGCCCCTATGCAAAATTTGAGACTCCTAGCGCTTGCAGTTTCTGAGATTTCGTGATCAGTGAGTGAGTGATTTTCCCTTTTATATATATAGATAACGCCACTACGAGTAATGACGTTAAAAAATTTAAATTTCTTGTGTATTTGAAATGTTTTCATATTGTTGTTATCTGAATTATCAAGAAATCGAAAAATCCAGGCAAGTGCAGAATCGAGGGTTCCGTGCAAAATTATATATGGAGATAAACTATAATGAGTATTTTGTGATTGCGTCACAAAGAAGTTTGATTTTTACAGTTTGAAGGGACTCTACTATAGAAACATTTGATACAAGCACAATTCGACACTCATTGTATAGGATAAGAAAAAGTGTCCTGACAGACAGATAAGTGAGCCTATAATATAAGCTTTCTTTTTGTGGCTTTCGAGGTGCATACGGAACCCAAAAAAACAAATCATAGTAAATAGGCAACGTAACTGCAGTTAGTCATGAATAAAACACCACATGCTCTGTTTACGTGAGATTTGCATCGGAATTGAATTCGGCAACGCATCTCATGCAAATTCCTCACTTGCTGGTGGTAGATTTTTCAAAACAGCTCGTTTGTAGTTACCGTTTTATTTCATTTTTTTGCCAAAGAAATGGAGATATTAAGATAAATAATATTAGGAAAAATACTAGAAAAAATCGACTCACCCGTAGCACCTCAGACGGGACTCGAACCCGCACCCTTGAGTGATTTTTTCTAGTATTTTTTCTAATATTATTTATCTTAATATCTCCATTTCTATCTTAATATAAAAATAGCATTGTGAATGCGAAAAATCAAAATGTAATAATTATATAGCTTTTTCATTTTTATCGATTGTCAAAACATCTGGAAAGATGTTTCTTTCGAGTGTGGGAGTATTTCCTCACATTGATTAAATTGCGCTGGCTTGCAGCGAAGAAGTTAAAAGTACTAGAAAATTTCGCCGCTCCCACTAGCGACTCGGTAGCATAATTGGTCAGTGCATTGGGCCGGAATCCCAAGGGTGCGGGATCAAGTCCCGTCTGAGGTGCTACGGGTGAGTCGATTTTTTCTAGTATTTTTTCTAATATTATTTATCTTAATATAAAGATAGCATTGTGAATGCGAAAAATCAAAATTTAATAAATGGAGATATTTTTTTCAATATCGGCACAGAATTAGTATAGTACTATTCATTCATTCATAGGTTAGCTGAAGATAAATGCTTCGTAGTATTAAAGACAAATTAATATGTGTCTCTTTTAGTAATTTGTTACTTAAGTACTGTTTCGTTTGAATCACTTTGTGTGGTGCGCATTAAAATGAAGTTAGTTATTAAAATTATTTCTTCTTATTTGCTATTGGAACTAATTTGTATGACTTACCTTGAACCGATTAACAATTTGCGCTATGCATATTGAAAGCCACTTGTTAGTAGAGATTTTTTAGACTTATAGTTACTAATAGATTTATAATAAACTCAATTTTGTACTACGTATTCTTTTATGAAAACAATATGATTCCGATAATATATTTTCTGATAATATATTTTTTAAGCCGGTTAGACTTCAAAAAACCGACTTCATGAAAACAAATCCTTATACTACGTACATACCTCAACAAAGAATTACAAATGGCATTTGCAGAACAAAGCCTACTTCAAAATACGACCGCGATCTTTGGAGGCGGGATCACAAAAGATCCCGAAGGATCGATGTTCGGCCCGATACAGCGGCCCGAGGGGTAGATACCGCGAATGTAAACAGAAACCCGGATCGAACGATTGTGCGTTTATTCATCATGACATAAACTGATACTTTTTATAATACTGGGGGTACTTTAGTAGCAACATATTTAAGTTACCCTAAAATACTTGAAAAAAATTTCAGAACATTTTAAAAAAGTATAAGAATTGACAAATATCAAGATATGGCCTTTATTAACCCTTACCTGATTTTATTATTTACGACATACGTATGATGAAAGTAGGAATGTGGAAAAAAAATTTGAGACCAACCTACTACTATTCCCATGAAAACCATAAATTAAAATGAATGAAACATGGTATAATTTACCCATTTATGACTTCAAAAGGTATTAAGATACCCACGCGGATGAAGTCGTGAGCAAAAAGCTATGGATAAAGAATGTCATTAAATTTATATTAACGGGAAAGGTACAAGTTTTAAGAGGCAGCGTTTAAGAATGTACTTTCTTTTTTATTTAATTTAAAATAACTTTGAGTGATTCGGCAACCATCGTTTCCCTTAAGGCATCCGAATATGAAACCATTAGTTTCACTTGTGCTACGGGTATTTTGTATTGATAATTTGAATCTGGAGCAGTATTATTACAAAGAAAAATATTGAAAGGGGCCAGTCAAAAAAAATTGTAGAAGCAATTTCATTTTATTGCTACCACAACGTTGTTCATAATGTTAAATTGTGGGAAAAGTTATAATATTTCTCTGATTTTTTACTCTTAAATCGAATCCGAATCTTTGACGAATTGGGCTACTGCTCTGACTATTGATTCACAAAGACTTTAGAAGAAATAATTTATTATTATTATCAATACTGTTTGCGATACAAAGTAAATAAATGAGTTTCTATATTACTGTACTTGTAATGCCGCCGTTCACATTCTAACACTAACACTGCTAATATAGTTTTTGTTCAATATAGTTTGCCGCGTATTAATAGCTCTAGAAACTTCTCTCTTAATAGTCTCAGTGGAACATACGAGAACGCCAAATACAATTAACTAGTTACGAAGATGGGAATAGGTAAGGAAAATAGATTATTTGTGCTCTTCCCGAAATGGAACAGCTGTTGCTGTTGTTCCTACATAATCGAGTTTGCGACCAAGTTATTGGCTAATGAATGAGTCATAATAATACGAACCTTTTGTTAGAGAAATAGTTTTAGGTCATCATCGTGGTATTTACACGGGGCGACTTGGCAGGCGACTTGCGGTTCGATTTACGTTAACTAGCCTTTTTTATAGAAAATCACTTGTAAAATCAAATCGCCTCCTCATTGAAATTAGATTTGCGGTTAGATTTTCACCACCTGCCAAGTCGACCCGTGTAAATACCACATTATTCTCGTGTTTTTACGTAATGTGGCGTTATAATATTAAAGTTATTAAATTGTTTAAGACATAAAAAGACAAATTAATAATATATTAGAATAAATCGACTCGTCCGTAGACGGGACGGGTGAATCGATTTTTTCTAGTATATTTTCTAATATATTATTTATCTTAATATAAAAATAGCCTTGTGAATGCAAAAAATCTTAATTTAATATCATAAAAAAACGTTTAAGTAATTGCATGTAACCTCTGTGTATTTTTTAACTCTAACTTTGATTGATACTTTTTCTTTTTAATTCTTCGTAGGATTCGCAATAACTGCCAGCGTTTAAAACGAACTAAAATCAATCCTCGCTCTAACAGCTTTATATACTAACAACTCGTTTCTTTTGTTCACAGAGTTCCGACTTCTGCCACTCTAACGCTGAAACTTAACAAGAGCAAAAATAACGGCTTTTTAAACTGATTACTGCGGCTTCTCTTATAAAACTTGTTTACCGAAGAAACTGAAAATGAAATAAAAAGGAATATACAATAACAAAGAAAATAGCACTCAGAGGTTTAGTGAGCGCTTAACGATTAACCGCTCATTAGCGCGGATAGCATTTGAATTATTTATTAATCCCGCCGTCACCACGATGACCCTTTGAAAGGTTAACGATAGTCGTTTCCCATTCAACGTGAAGGAATTTATTCGATAATTATAATAAATGAACACTAAACAGTGAGTGTTATAGTCATACATACATTAACTAACTTTAGTGTATAGTGTTAAGTGGACAATGCATGTGAGTGTACGCGTCGGTGTGCGTCGTGAGGGTGGTGTTACATTGACGTGAGCGCAGCGTTTTTGCGTCCGTAAAGCTGGGTGCGCAAAGCCACGGCGTCGCCGGTGGAGGGACGCGGGGGTGCGGGCGAGGATGCCGAGCCCGCGCCCTCGCCCGCGCCGGACGCGGAGGCGCCGCGCCGCCGCCGCCACCGCCCGCTCTACCGCCGCCTCTTCCACTATGCCCGCAGCGCTTGGACGGGCGTCAAGTTTGCACTAGGTAATTTTTTGTGCTAATAGTCCTTCTAGCTCGTATAGTATCGTATAACATTGCTATGAAGCAACAAACTTCGTAGCAATGTTATTCGTAGCCTAGTCACGTAGGACAGCCGCACGTTCACTATAAGTATTATATTGACATTCGTAATTTATTTAAGTTCCATCTTTGAATTAATGTGAAACTTCGTACACGTAATTAACATCTTGCATTACACTACACGTAATCATCGACTTGTTATTTTTCCCGGAATATAAAACGTAACTGATTCGTAGCTGCTACCGATTCATTTATGTAAAACTTGTGATCCAATATATTTAAGAAAACGTTAACTACGCCAACACAACAACAAAACAAAAATTCGTATCCTTTCAAATGTACTTTGAATGCTAAAAAACCCAACGGACACAAACTACTTATAGCATACAGCAATTATTATTCAATAAAGCACACGAAATATAAAACAGTAACATAATAAACTAGAAAAGGTTTTAAATAGTTATACATGTTCGTTCACTGCTATTGCTGATAACTATTATGCTCATTCCGATATAGCATTCTCAAACATAAAAGTAAAAATCATAAGTGAGCTACCTACTAAAGAGATTGCTCGGTCCCCGAAAGATAAAAAGAATCCCTTGAAAAGTCCTCGAAAGAACTCGTGTGTACCATTTCCTTTTTTCCGCGAAGGCATTGTTTATGCTTTTTACCTGTACAGTCGCCGACTCAAGTAGGAGCGTACGAGCATCGAGTATTTAGATCGGAGTTTGCAAACAAATTCCCGACTTTATGCTTGGCTGAGTATTCGTTACTTCGACTAGGGCTGACATTATGCATTTATTAGTCTTTTATTACTACTTCATACTTTTAACTACTAACAACTTATTGGTCATAAATTGTACTGATAAGTAAACATATTCTAAGTATCTGAAGATGCATAGGGTGCGGTTCCACTGGAGCTGTGCTACGTTGCTAAGGATGTGCCTGATTTACACCAAAAGGATTGCTTTATTTTTAAAGCTTATCTTAGCATTAACCCTAGCTAGTAGAACAGGGTTCAGCGATCCTATTTTTTTATATACCAATTTAAGTCCTAAGGATGTGCTTAGAATGCGTGCCATGGATGTGTGCTAAGGATCAGCTGTTCTATACAAAAGCGCAAACTACTCGACCTTAATGTATGGAACAGCTGATTTTTTCGCGATATCAGTTGGCCCCATAGTAAAAGTTGCTTGTAATCTTGAGTGGAACCAACCCACTGAGTTCAACCCACAATTAAAATTTAGTGCTGTATTAATGAATAATGCAACACCAATCTATTAACAAATAATGGCATATATAAGTAACAACTTAACTCATAAATAAATAAAAGACTAAATAATTTTCTCATCCTTTTCAAATGCATATTTTCCTTTACCATTTTAAACCCGTCTTCTCTCTTCTTGTATATAAAAATGAATTGCTGTTCTTTAGTCTAGCTAAAACTCAGAAACTGCTTAACCGATTGGAATAATATTTTTCTTATACACTTCTAAGACTTTCGCGCGTACAGTTCATTAGAAATAAAACACTTTTTACGGATTTTAGTCCTCCCGTGACCACGGCCCCTGGAAAGGTGTCGAAACGTCGGAAATTCTAAAAACCAATAAATACAAACTAAATAATTCTAAAACAACACCTGAATTAATAATATACGCGCTGTAATCCGTAAAATGTGTTTTATTTCAATTTTTTTTCAAACAACAAAATAAGAAAAAAAGGTGGTTTAGAAAACCCCATAAGAACAGCTAAATAATTCATTATTGGCAAATTTGTATGGGAATCGCCATCTCAGCTGTTTACTTTTGACAAAGAGGTTGTTGTGAGACAAATAAGACATTAAAAATTTATGAAAAAACAACATTTGAATGTAAAAAGATCCTAATACACTGGCTTAATTCATTAGATTATGATAATACTGAAAACCTTTTGACTAAAATAATTTAACTAATATCATAAATAAATAACTCCCCTTTTTGAGGGCTTGAGGACACACACACACACACATACACACACAATATTTGGAATATTACCCTTTGTTAAATAAAATTGTTTATATTTTATTATTATTATTTTATAAAAATTGTAGGTGATACATGGTTCACAGGGTCGACTAGTTCTAAATATGAAAGATAATATTGCTCTTTCATCGATTGTATTCGGTAACGAACAAATTTCTCGAGAACCCTGTAAAAGCAACCATTGATGAAAGAAAATTAAACGAGAGTAGCGCGAGCGACCGCTCGAGCGTTCGGCCAAGCAGCAGTCGGTATTTGTATAGTATAAACGTGTGTTTGTTCCGACTCTGCTACAGCTGCGGTGGATAGCAAAATATCTAACACAAACACGCTCATTCACTAAAATCTAGAGAATTTCCATATAACTTTTGCTGGTGAGTTTACATTTCGCGTTGCTAATTCATAGACGCTACTACATTTTGAATGTGGATAATGTTTGTAATTTTAAGTTCTTTAATAACAAAAATGAAAAAAAAAGAATGAAACAAAATATGTTTATTGTTTTATGATACTGCTGGTCCTATTTAATGTGCTGTCTAATTGAAAATATTTGAAATATAACCAATACTTTAAATATGACAACAAATGTTTTTGTCACAACCATTATTTGACGCAATTTTGCATTAATAAAATGAACAATGTTTTTACGCACAAAAATATTCAAATAAAAGCACCGACAGAAAACCATTTGAACGCTATAAACGTAGATTCATAAACATAACTTACTAACTTGAATAGTGCGGACGGGTAGATGGAAACCTCTTTTTGTTTGTTATGGAAATCGAGATATTGAGCTCATGTTACCCGAGGTACACGCTCCTTTATCGAGGAAGCCACCGTATTTACATCCGAACTCATTTCATATCTGCAAACAACCATATTGACCTGATGGAACTTTTGTTTACAAAAACACATATCTGAACAAGCCTAGGGATTATGTCGTTTGGTACAAAATTGTGCATTGAGCCTTATCGAGGTTTTATTTACAGCTGTACAAAAAATACTAACTTAAATACTTTTTTATACTACCTGCTCGTCAATGGCATATTATGTGTCATGCAAACCTTTCCTAAAGTAAGTCATTTTTCCCATGGAAATAATGTGATTTGAATTTGGAATGCAACCTATGTAGTCGTGTTTGATCGAGGTTGGTTTCAAAAATGTTAAGGTGCAATGAGATTTTATTCAGAGTTAGGCTGTATGTTGACGACCTCCGTGGTCGAGTGGCTTTGTACACCGGTTTTCAAGGTGTCGCTATCTCTGAGATCCTGGGTTCGATCCCCGGTGGGGTCAATTTTGAAAACGAACTTTTCTATATTGGCTCAGGTCTGGGTGTTTGTGATACCACCGATGTCTCTGATTTTCATAACACAAGTGCTTTAGCTACTTACTTTGGAATCGGAGCAATGTATGTGATGCTGTCAAATATTTATTTATTTATTTATGTTATCATTTTCTTTGCACTGCCTACAAATTAAAAAAAAGAAAAACATGAAAACTTTTTACGATATTCATTTTCACCTGCGCACCAAGAAGGATTTATTCGAATGTCGAACTGACCACTACACAGAATAGACGACAAAAAAAAATTGAATAAATACTTAAGTACTTTCTTTATAACAGTAATTGGTTTCAATTGCCTCGCAGAAAGTATAAAAAGTAGAGTAAGCATCGTGGGCTTAAATGTGTATTTGTATCTTGGGCGATCTTGAACACCTCGTACTCAGAATTCTAGCCTTAACTCCCCCGCTCCGCTCGGGAGTTAACCATAGAATCCCTCGTACTAGGGGTTAAATATAGCGCCCGTGACATAATACACTACTTTAAGCCCTTATTACATAATCTACTATTTTGTACTCTCTTATTTGCACCAGCAAAATGATTGCCATAATTGCTAAATCGGAATACTGAAAGGTTGCGAAGATACTACACTCAAAAGAAAATTACTTTTTACGTCCTGTTCTAAACCTTTCTTTTTCACAACAAGATAACGCTTTTTATAACTAAAGTAAGAAAATGTAAAACCAGGACTATACCACAGGACGTTCAAGCATGAAATAAAGTATTCAGCTCGCAAAGTATTCGCGCAAAGTACGGTATCGGTATAAACTTTGGTATCAAAATGAGTTACTTGGACGCAATTTTCATCATCGTTACCTTACTTCGTAATCGTAAAAAGTTGAACAACAGCAGCTATTAAATAAATACTAGAAAAAATCGAATCACCGAGTCGCTAGTGGGAGCGCCGAAATTCACTAGTACTTTTTACTCGGTAGCATAATTGGTCAGTGCATTGGGCCGGAATCCCAAGGGTGCGGGCTCGAGTCCCGTCTGAGGTGCTACAGGTAAGTCGATTTTTTCTAGTATTTATTTATCTTAATATAAAAAGAGCATTGTGAAATGCAAAAAAGCTAACATTTATTAATGGTAATTTTGCGATAAGCTACCATAATACTATATGAACCATAATAACAAAATTACTGGCCGTTTTATTTGAATCACGGTTAATATTAACATCGTAAACTTAAGGCATAAATTAATGGAGCTTTCTCAATAAACTTTTATAATGTTAGGGCAATAAATTATCTGAAATTATGTTTTTACGAGCGTTAGTATGAAATAAAATACTTGTATTTGGATAGAACGTTTAACACAGGAAAGCAATATCCAACACTAAACTAAAGCCAATTAAAGGAACGAGTCATTAAAATTTTATTTATTTTTACATTAAGTACTATTATATATTTTGTAATTTTACTAACAATTTAAACTTTCTCTAAACCAGTTGGATGAATGTAATAAAATAAATAAAATAATAAATAAGCCTTTATTGCTGTTTACGAAGTTATAAAAAGTTAAATAAATTATTCTTGGCTACCGGTTTCGTTTCCAACAGCTTGTCTTTCGACAAAGGCCTTCTCTAAAGTTTTCCACCTTCTCTATCCCTCGCAGTGCGAATCCATTCTGAACCAGTAACAGCTTTAAAGTCATCCTCCCATGCTGTTTTCTGTCTACCTCGGCTTCTTTTATTTCCTCTTGGGTACCATTCTGCTATTGTTTTAGTCCACTTTTCTATCTTTTCTCATAACAAGTGTCCCGTCTAACGCCATTTTAATTTTCTGTACACCGTCTGTACCTTCTTAAATTTTGTTTTTTCTTTTTGTTTTTTCTTTAATTAATTTAAACAAACGTCCAAAGAAAACGAAAACGAAAACAGAAATCTTTATTAAATTTTAAAAATTGCCTTTTGCTATTGTTAGTCAAACCGGGTCAACTGCACTTCACTTGTGTACCTGTGAAACGTAAAAACAACACTTGTATTTATGGCCTTTATTTTTACAGTTCTCATTATATTATTCTGAAGAGATTTGTTTTAAATGTCGTAAAATTATGTCAACAGCTGCTTTCAATGAGATTGTAGTAACTTTAAATCGTATTTATATACTTTTTCTACCAAGACCTTACAAACAGTATAAATAATTCCTATCTATTCTGAGATTTACGCGCAACTTTTTATAAAACCGCGTAAAACGATTTTACGATTTTATTTCAGTCTATTCATCCTTTTTTAAGAAAGCAACATGAAAGAACAATTTGGAATCCCAAAATCCCTTCGTATTTCTCAAGTTGAGTGAAAATTAACCGTCTCTCGCGACCCTATTGAGGCTAGGTCCGCGGGAAAAACGTTTCGGACCATTTTGGACCATCACGGCTGAATTATTCCTTTAAGACGATCTTCTTGGGAGGGACGTTTTGTATCCGGATTGCGTCACGCGGAGTTCTTAAAGCGTGAAATTACGGGCTCAATGTTAACAATTTTGTGAATGTGTTGCACGCGTTGTGTGTCATCAATTTTATGTTACAACTAAAATTCAAATGGAATTTGAAACTGAATTTTTTTTCTACTATTGGTAATTACACAACTAATTTAATTAGTATTTTTTATGTTTTCAATATGCTTTATTAACTTTTTGCGGATAAATACAATTTATACAATTATTTCATTTTGCTAAAATTTTAATCATTTTTTGCACTATTTAAGCAAACGTTTCCTACATTCTCTTACTTGCAGCCTAAGTATTAATACAGCCCCCATCCCATAGCATTTTAAGTTTTACGATTAGGCAAAGGTAGCGATGCGCGACTTCGAATAATACTTATAGGTACTAATCATTCGACTCCCCGAATAATTCGACTAAGTCGACTGCGCGTAGACTGTTCGAGTAGAGTTGACGAACGCATCAAGTACTCTGTGGCACGCACAAACTCAGTCGATACATTCGGTTCGACTCGGGTTTGGTCGGGATCGTCTGTACATTTGACATGAGTAGTTACTAATGAGTAGTCGTTATTCGAACATAGACATTAGTATACTACTAATTTGCCATTCGAGTATCCAAATTAGTAGTTACGAATTAGTCGAAAAGCAGAATTATTTGATCTTAATCTTCTCCTTCATTACCACCCGTAATAGTACTAAAGCTTCTGTGACTTATGTCACAGTACAAATATTAGCAAATTAAGTGCGCCATATGATTAAATTAATATATATAAATAAATATTTGACAACATCACATACATTGCTCCGATTCCAAAGTAAGTAGCTAAAGCTTCTGTTATGCAAATCAGAGACAACGGTGGTATCACAAACACTCAGACCTGAGCTAATATAGAAAAGTTTGTTTTCTAAATCGGGGATCGAACCCGGGACCTCAGAGATGGCGACACCTTGAAAACCGGTGCACAAAGCCACTCGACCACGGAGGACGTCAAAATTGGCGGAAATGACACTGAAAATTGTTGTTAAATTGCTAACATTCGATTATAGCATGATTAAACATGGATTATACAACGCAATATGTATTTAAAAATGATTCCAGCAGACAGTGCGAGTTGGGCAACGCGGGCGTCACACCGAGCGAAACTCTCTTAGGCTGAGTTGCATCATCTTAATTTAACCTTAACTTTGACAGACACCAACTTATCTGACTCGCTGACAGCGTCGTTGTCGTCTATAGCGTAACCTAGGTAAGAATATGTAATAACACTTGGTTCCAGTTTTGGCCACCGGCTCAGATAAGTTTGTGTTATGTACTGTTAAAGTTAAATAAAGATGATGCAACCGAGCCTTAGAATCTTAGAAATATTGTAGCGACGTGTGTCGTTTGTATGTAGGTAGTTGTGTTACTGCTTTAGCTATATATTGTCTGTGTTTATTTCACCCGCGATGATGTTCTTATGTTGGAAAGGAGGTCACAAGAATCGTATAAACTCGACCCTTGTTTGTTGAAGTTTTAGTTTACATGAAACAGACAATGTCACACTCTATTCAAACTTATGAATAGAAATAGCACGCTTTTATGACACTACAGTAAAATCAAACTTAAACAACGAGCTTTAGAACGTGATATACCTTAACTTACCAATAATATAAACTACTAAACAGTACGTAATACCAAAACCAAACTAATTAATATGTTTTGCGAGACCATGTTTATGTACTAATAAGTAGTAATATTATAATGACGTATAAAATAACGTTTCGAATGCGATTACCGAAATTCTTTATTTTTAGTGTAATTGTAATAAATGAGGAATAAACAAATGATCTTTTAAATATGAGGAAGGAACATTTATAAGAGCTAATGCTTCAGTAGCTAAATGATACTGATAAAATTATAGAACACAGATTGAAATTATCGGAAAAGAATAACATTTGAAATCAAACCTTCAAATAAGTCAGTAAGTTCTTATTTAGTATAACAGATCAAATTTTCAATTCAACAACGGTGTAAATGATAGACGTATTTTCGTCAACTGTTTAATTTATGGTAACACAATAAAGTTTAAAAACATATATAGGTCTAAAAAGTAGCTTGATCGCCAACAAACGGTCTCCAAATATCGTAATTTAACGCAAATGATTTGCAAACAGATGAATTTATTTGAGTTGATGTATCGAGTATAAACGCGACTTGATGTACGTTTGCCAAATATCGAATTGCGCAGTCCCTATTGCATCATTTGGTGTTACGCCTGATATGTCTCGACGACGTCTATTGTACGCAAGACAGCACGGTAAGTTAAACAGTTGAACTACGAAAACAGCTCTTATTACGTACGGCATAAAGACGCTCTCAAGGTTAACATGTATAGTCTGTCGTTGAGTAATAGTTAGCAAGCCAATGACGTCAAAACCTGAAATTTATCAGAGCGCCAAAGAAATAAATTAAGTATTATATTATAGATTATAGTCACAATAGATTAATTATAAAAATATAAGACAACCTATCAGTGGCGAGGGGTGAAATTATGGTAAAGCTAAGCCGTTGTATAAAAATGTTATGATCTGCATAGTGGATCGGTGGGGTGGGATTTATAAAAGGTAAGCCGATGGGAATCGGCTTGTATGGACTCTTCGCTACTGCAACCTATACTAAGATAATGATTATGGAGAAAGTAATATTAATTTATAAAGAATACAAAATACAGTTTTTTTTTATTTGTGCCCTAGAGTCCAGTTAGTCAATAAAAAAGACGATGCACCATTAAAATATATGTTTTATTAATATTCTTCATGATAAAGGAAGAAGCCGACAGACAGTAAACAAGAGTTATTACCATAGTTACTGAAAACAATTGTTCCAAATCCAAAAACAAATAATACATGGACATAGATAAAAGGTATAACATTGAGTTTTTGGCGCCATTTTGTCGAGTTCGGTTTGGTGTCTATTTTAGTTATTTTCAAATTGATTCATAGTGGATATTGTGTCTTAAAATTGATGCATTTATATGGTACAAGTGTCTACGCAACTGAACAATATGTGGGATAGTTGAAATAGGCGCGATCTTGGTTGTGTGAAGCTGAGACTTTTATTGAAGTGGTGGCTTCCTCGGCAGAACTAACCGAGTAAACTGTCTTGATATACTTGGTGCCAAATGCTCCAAGCAGCATTGGAATGCGATGCACCCGCATTCTAATGAAAAATTAAACAATATCTACCACTGAACTATTTAACACTTGACACTGGCAAAAATTACTTCCAAGAGGAAAGTAGATTGCCAAAACAAAAAAGAAGAAGAACAAGGTATAACATCAAAAAAGACAAATCGTAAACGTGGGTAATAAAGCAAACAATAATTTAGGCTAGTTTACATTTAGATCGCGTCTAAATTGTCGCCTAATAAAAGCTTGGCATGTAACCAAACAACTTCTTAGTCATGTTTTCAGCAGCACCGTATATTGTTGTCTCACTCAAATAATAACAACATAGTGAACTATATTCCCCTATTGTCAGTTACCGCGCGTGATTGATTTACTACGAGTAAATCACATATTTAGTGCGTTTCCGAACATTAAGAAACTTGCTTTGAACCAGCGCCAAGGCTCAACGCTTTAGTTGTTTTAAATCGCAAGTATTGTAATGCAGTTTGAGCATATTACATGATTTAACAATATATTATTATACTAGGACTTAAATATTCTATAACGGAGTTAAAAGACTTTGAAGAAAAAGAACGTTATGTCCATAAAAGTCAGCTGTACGAAGAGGACAAGCAAATGGTGAAAAATCTAGTAAGTGAACATTCTGGTGACGGAAAAGAAAGTGTAGTGCGACCAATAGATGTTAAGTCGAGTTTAGTGAAAACTAAAAGATATGAGAAAGGGAAAAAGAGGAAATTCAAGAAGAAAAAGGTTCATTTTTCCGACACAGAGGAGGTTCCAGAGAGAGTGCCGATTTGGAAGCGGTTCTTTCATTACTTCAATTTTCTTTGGAACTGTACGAAGTCTGTGAAAACCGTTCTTAGTAAGTGATGTACCCTGTTTTTTAATAACCCGCATGTTTATCGCAAACCCTTTGACCTTTGTCTAGCGCGGATTTTTTACGGGAGAATAAACTGAATTATTTACGGCTCATGCCTAAAAGTTAAACTCATTCGATTTTCTAATTTTATGTGCGGCCTTCTCCATTTTTTTTAAGGTTCAGCCTTTAATATTGGAGTAGCTGCGGTTCAGCTTGTGTCAATATTTTTAGATAACGACTTGATAGGCAAAATGTTTTTGTACGTTATTCGAACGTTGCCATAATGTAAAAGATGTTGAAATAAATCTCTTGTTTGTTTAGTAAACTTTGTAACTTGCTTCAAAGTTCAGTACATTTTTTGAACGGCAATTTATTTCAACATGTTGGCTTGGTGCCATCTGATGCAGTATCTAAATTTTTAAAAGCCTTTTCTTGGCTTCTAAAAACCTTAAATTCCTTTATAATACGATAAATAAAAGTATTAAATTATCTGCGAAAGGTTATGTATCGCGAAAACCTTATTAAGATTACTCATCAGAAGCAATACTCGTGAAATAACATTAATTCATCATTCAAGCTTTACATGAAACTGAAAAAACAATCCAATTTGTACTACGTTCAAGTGAAAGTCAAAGACTTTGTATTGACCAAACGCCATTAATGCAAATCTTGGCTTTCATTGAATAACTACGAGCTAGCGTTCATCGGCCAAAGCTACTATAGAAAAGTTTTTAAATTTGTGAAATATTCTAGGCTGAGGTACAAATAGCGCAGAAACGCCAAGCGGAACGACGCCGCCGCCCGCCCAACTTTACTTTTTGCGAAATTAATGAAATTTCCGATGCGAACGGAATCGATTGCGCCACAGTTTCGCACTAATGAATAGTTGTCAATCACTTTCCAAGTATTTAGTTTTCAGTACGGTGTATTGAGTTCGGTCACCGAATTCATGATGGAACGGTTTTTAAATGACGAGCATCGGCTAATAGACTGTCAAGTAATAATTAAATAAAATAAGATACATAATCGGATTTTTAATAGGGTTACTTTAAAAGTCATATTGATTCACTTCAGAAGCTAACGAAGAACATGTAAATGCTCTTTAACATAGCTATACAAACACTTCACTTACAGCCAAAAATTGAATTACATATTAAAAACTTTTGATTATAGCTAATCCATAATTTATTTAACTGCCAACTTGTTTTAAAGCTCAAAAGGTATTAAAATAAACTTCTTAGAAACTCTAACACAGCTCCTTTGCCCTCTGTAATGTAAATTTAACTTCAAAATGTAATTGAAGGGCACTCCTAGAGCCACTCGAAGACAAAGGAGTATTAGAACCTCCAGGTCTTCGACATTTTCAAGCTGCATTAGGAATTGTAGGTGTTCAAGAGTTCTCTACATCCATATTTTAGCAATTGGATATTGAGTTATTTGTATATTTCGATATTGTACTAAGATAATTCGCGGCTTTAAGGTATTTTTTTTTCGTTTTTCTACGTTTTGGCTGAGAAACAGGTTCGGTTTTGTGATATAAACTACATTGGCCTTTAAAACTTAGTTCGTCACTTTTGAAATTTTGCCTTTTGCCGAGGCCGTACCTCGCGGCTCGAAGAGGGAATGCCGCTTTAGACTCTCTTAAATAAAATGACTAGAAATGTATAATGCTAGTTACTTCATCAAATTAGGAACATTATATTTGAATTTCTGGCAAAAGAGCATGTTTTTTCAACGAAAATAAATACTAGATTTCATCACAAGAATTATATGTTTTTCCAGATTGAACGAATCCAAACACTAGCCCCGACTTGCACCATAAATTAAATATTGTTTAAGTAATACTCTTAAAACAATATTTAATTTGTGGTGCAAGTTGCCCTAGGTCTAGCTCGGGGTAACGAATTCTCCCGAATAGTCAAAACAATGTTATGTTTTACGGTTTGCTTTTCTTTAATTTATTTTTAGGGTTCCGTACCAAAATGGTAAAAAGGAACCCTTATGGTGCGACTCAGTCTGTCTGTCTGTCACAGCTGGATATCTCGAGAACTACTAATGCTATCAACTTGAAATTTGGAATAGTTTTAAATAACGTTTGGTCAACTATTTTGCAAATAAGAGAAAAATGAAAATATTTATATTTTCTTTGCAACAGGGACTGAAAGGGGTCTTAAAAATTCGAAGTGAGGCTACAAAAGCATGTGGGGTATCATATGAAATAGCGCTGCTTGCGCGTTCTCAAACAGTTTTTTAGGCCGCATAATTTTCGATTCTCCCCCCTTATCTCCGGAGCTTGCATAGAGAAAAATATGAAATTATTTTATGTGATACAAGTTTCAATAGTAAACTTTTCAGAATGATGGTACGGAACTCTTGGTGCGCGAGTCCGACTCGCTCTTGACCGTTTTTCTTCTTTCTTCATTCCATTATAACATGAAAAACTTGTTGTAAGTTGTAATTATGTTTGCACTATTGGAAAATGATACAAAATCAAGACAATAAATAAATTGTAAAAATTGAAAGAATAGGTTACTAACAATCTGGACATCTGTGGAATATTTACCTTAAAGTAATTAAAAATTCATTCATTCATTTTGTGGAAGATTTTTTTTTTCATGTTTCAAGTCTTACCGCCTTACTCATAAAAAGAAGCAAAGTTATCGGAAGCTTACAAGTGTCTTGGTTTCTTTTTTGACAAATGATAAAGACCAAACATATTAGCTAAAATATAATTATTAGGCGTTTATGAATAAGGCCGTTAGACTTTAAACAGTGGGAAAGGTATTATAATTGAACAATACTTTTAAATTAGCCTGGCGTAATGTTTGCGCTAAATCATTTTTACACTGCCTCCTTAAATTGCTTTGCGTTAATTTATTATTATGAGCATTCCCTTAATGGTTCTTTAGTTTAAGCATTTTATAAGGGTTCCAAAGCTGATTTAGAGGCATAAAATGATAGGTGAAAATATTTTGACTTTTTGTCTGCTCTCTATAACACGAAAATAGAAAAATTACTTTAATAAAAATATACAATTATATTAGTTGTCAACTTATACTTTTCTATGCCAAATAACTATTTTCACAGTTATGTGACACAAAAAAAGCAATGATCGTTGACAGACGACTGAATGACAATTCATCGATCTATTGCAATATACAAACATTTCATAATGTATTTTTATATATATATTTTTTTTATTTAAAAAATGTTGCTTGTAATATTCTTCTATTAAATTAATAACTAAAGGACTTATCGAATGAAGTGGAAGCGTCGTCGTCGTCCAGTTCCCATCTATTGTCAATATTATAGCTCTTTTCCGTTCATATTGAGTTGGGATTGTGATTAATGATTGAACAAACCCATGAATCATGAAATAGAACCCTTGACAAGATTAATTTGACGCAAACAAATCGATTTTTATGAATATTCCATCGCTTATTGACAATTGTGAGATTTAAAAGATTGATGCTTAAGACACTTAGGACCAATAGGTCCTAAGTGTCCATAGAAATGTACAACATCGACTCGACTATAATGTATGGAGTAGCTGTTTTTTTTTGCGCGATTCCGTGGTTAGTAAAAATTGTTCATTCACGTGGTCTGAACTCTCCATTTCATTTTTAGATATACTTAAAAATTAACGGTGTATATATAAGTCAATTTCTTGTCTAATTGTTTGTCCACAAATTTGCAAACGATTTCTTTTGGTAGTGTCAACTACCCACAATATACAATACAATTATTATTAATTATTTATTGATGATTTTAATGATTTAAAATTTCGTTGATTTAATATATATTTATCATTTTTATTTTAATAATTTTAAAAAAATCTTATTTTTAATAATTTTATTGTAATTATTTTTTAATTATATTTATTTTAATCATTTTAACTTGCAATTTGTATCTGTGATAATTTTTATTCCTACATAAATTTTAATTAAGTAAGTAATTGATTTGTAATAATTTTGAATTGTAAGATTATTTCAATAAAGATTTATATATTTTTTATTATTTATTTATTTATAATACATAAGGTTTGAGTGAAACTATTTAACTGACAGTTGAAACACGTTACCAAACTTATGTTCATAGCTTGTGTAACAATAGAGAAGGCTATGTTGTGTTGAAGTAAATTCAATCATTATTTATTTTATGCTCTAAAAATACAAAAATCTCATGACTCTTATTTTATTATTTATCACAACGAACGTACGACTGTACAATATTCTACTGGCTCCCGTTCTAAATTGTCAATCTGTACTCCACACATTTCAGAAGTGTCCTGTAATATGTAACGGCTAATTACCTAGAAACTAATGCTTGCAATCACGAGTCAATTACGCATCCTGATTATTCATTGCTTGCTGTAACACTACGCATGGGTGTACTCCATTACGGCAAACATAATTAATACTCTCAACAAATGTAAATGTTTGAACAATACTCAAGTGTGTGGACATTTTAACCTTATGTAATGTTAATAAGCCACATAAAATACAAACATCTTTATTTACTTTCACTTTTGCTGTAGCTCATAAATAACATAAATAAACGATGTAATTTTGATGTTAAAAAAACGTTTAGTTTCTCAGTAGTTTGTTAGTTGATCGACAATCTTTTACAACTTCATTCCAATCCCAAAACATTATCTACTTGATGAAAACTAGAGGGAACATTTAAAGGGTTTGGTTTAAGTAGCGTCCTTTCAACAATAACTCCCAATTTTATAAATAATCTACGTAAAACCGAGTTTAGTGAACATCGGCAGCGTTGAAAATAGCACTAGGCTTAGTGGACAAAAGCCGACACTTCCGATTGGACAGCGTAAGCCACACGATTAGGCCGTTGGGGTCAGATACGCAAACATTAACGGGAGTAACGTGCCACACAGCGTAAAGTACGGCAAGTCAACACAACGAGCGTGTACCTGTACGTAGACTAGCGTACACACCGTGTGTGCAGTGGCTTGGAAATTTGTTTACGATGAACTTGTAACTTTAGAAGTATGTAGTCGAACAGAGACTTAAATATAGAATCTAATTACTCAAATTCTTTTGAAACAGATTTACCTAAATAAAAGTATAAACGTCCATGATTCGGGAATAAATGCTTGTGCTCAACTCACAAACATTTACCCTTACCGGGATTTAATTAAACTCGTGAGTTTTAGCAGTGCAAGCATTGCTATCCACTAAATTATATTGTATTTACATAACACGTCGATTAATACATGGCTGTCGACATGGGCGCTGGCAGCAGGGTGCAAGGGGGTGCATTTGCACCCCCCTGTCAGAAAATAAATAAAAAACTTTTTTATTAAGTTACTGTTTGAATATCGGTTTGAATATCAAGGGTCTCCCCTTATTAGGGGAGACCCTTGTATAAATTCTCTTCCGCTATTGAGTAAGTTAATAGTATAATGTGTAGACGCAGATGTACCTCCCTGAAAAAAAAACCTGGCGGCGCCCATGGCAGTCGAATGCACCGATACCACAGCAAAGCAACTGACAGTGACAAAGTGTTCTCAACAGCGACACAGAATACACCGTAAATTTTTAAGTATAACTAAAAATGAAATGGAGATTTCAGACCACGTGAATGAACAACTTTTACTATGGGGCCAACTACGGAATCGCAAAAAAAATTCAGCTGTTCCATAGAAAAATACAACATCGACTCGACTATAATGTATGGAACAGCTGATTTTTTTTTATGGGGTTCGGTAAAGCCTCCTATAAAAATAAACTCAATACAGAAATCATCACTATATTTTATTTATCCACCTCAACTTCCATAAAGACAAGTTCCATATTTTCTCTTCGTCAATCTTATGTAATCTTCGATTCTCAAAACTATAAGATATTGATATAAATGCATATGCCAGCATTACTACTGTACACAGCATTACAGATTATTACAGATACAGTTACATACAAAGTTCTAGAAACTACCCGTTGCACTACATTACTATGTATTAATACAAAGAACATCATCTCTTCAAAAGAGGCATTTGTATTAATAGGCTTTAGATAAAAAAAAAGTTCACAAAGATACTACCTAAGTATTCAAATTAATGTGTCATTTAAATAACAGTTATTCCGTAATTTTCTGATAAGAAAATATTAATGGCCAGGCTGTATTTAAAAAGCCTTATGTTTTGGATGTCAAATCTTTTTCTGCTTGGAAATTAATTAACCTCCTTAGTTATTTGAAAAGGAATGGTGTGTACACGTTCTAAAAAGCGTTTTAATAAATTCTATTTGATGAATATCGCGATAGAGATATTCAAATACAGATTTAAATCTTCTTGCGTGGACATAAGGATCAAAATGTTTACGTCCTTCGATTGACCGTACTACGTTATCTCGAACTGTCTACCAAGAAAAAGAAATTCTTTTCATAATTAGGTTAAAAATCGACGAAGATTATATCTATTAAAAGATGACGATATGGCACGTTTAGATGAACGTTACATTTTGAGGCTTTTAATATGACTGAATAAAAGTAATGTATGCCTAATTACACGTTACACTTTGTTTAACTTTTTACAACAATTACAATCTAAATCTCTTTTTCAGTTGATATACGAAAATATGGTTCGGTTAGTTTTCGCAACTTTGTAAAACAAACAAGAGCAACGTCTTTAATTACGAAAATTGGTGTGCAAATAGACATTATAGTTAACTACAAATAGTTTAGAGCCCATTCCACATGAACTCTGGTTAGGACTTTGATAATGGCTTCACAGGTTTATCTTTCAATATTTTGCAGTTATGACTCGTTTCACCATGGCTCCATCACGTATTACAATTTTAAAATATTTTTAAATTTTGAGATTTTAGCATTCACAATGCTATTTTTATAAAATACTAAATAATATACTAGAAAAAATACGACTCGCACCAGATCATTCCCGTCCGACAACATAATCTGGTGCGAGTCCTATTTTTTCTAGTATATTATTTAGTATTATTTTAAGATTTGTTCAATATAAGATAAGTCGACGCTAACAAATAGGTACTTAATCGGTTTCTCTTTTCAAATCCCGTTGAAGCTTTCTTGTGGAAATAAAGAGGAAAAAAGTAAATGCTGCTTTCTCAAAGTGTAATAGGTTAGGTAACTCCCATAGGTATCTGAGATTCTATTATTCCCGTAAAACAGCGACAAAATATATTAATATGCTTGAAAATTGAGATAAAATTGTGGTAAACTTGGATTATAAATAGAAAAAGCTCAAATCTCTTTTAGTTCATTATTAATCCTTCTTTTGGAACATTTTAATACATAATAAATGTGTGTATATTAATTAATGCTTTGGCTCTGACACCGTTTTAGGTAACTTTGACACTGTCTTATGCAATTAATGCTAAGAACTGAAACTGTTTTCTTGATTAAAAAAATACAAACCGTTTCAACTTAATTGTATAAGTAGTAGGTGCATTATTAACGCTTGAGTTGAATCGAAAACATAGCCTCTTTTGTTACTTCTGAAAGACTTTAAGGTGGGGTCGTCAATGTTACTAAATTAGAGTACATATACACTAAAAGTATCTACTCTAAAAGTTTTGAATTCCCTCTCCTAAATGTCTTTAAGTGAAACTCGCATTACACTGTTGCACTAAGTGGTTTGAAATGGATTTATAAAATATTGTGGATTTTCTTGCAGGTCTGGAATGTAATTGATGAGATAAACAACCTCTCCAGACATTGTGTCGAATATCATATAAGTGAAGGTTATTTTCTTAAGAGGCTAAGTAAAGAAAAACAGATTCAGACACAAAAATAGATTATCGTCTGACGAGAAGTGTGATTATGTTTTATAGCTATCTAAGGGTCAGTGTCATAAGTTAAGTTTCCGATTAAAAATTGGAATGAAACCGATGGAAAAAAACTCAAGATAAAGTATCGACTCATAGATAATATCCATTTAAAATATATTCTATATTGTAAGCCATCGTTTACAATATACCCATCGGTAAGGGCACGTTGTTAATGAACCTGGTGCGCTACAGCTGCTCAGCCGGGAATAGAACTGTTTACCTTGCGTCAAACAGACCATCATAGTAATAGGACTTATCTTCAGGTGTTAACGTGATCGGGCTAAAAAACTGAAGAGTCGAATTTAATTTTAAAACTTTCTATTCAGCCACGATAAAATTGCCACCACTTGAAATAACTCACGAGTGTAAACTTAAAACAATACAATGCCAAAATGTTAAATATCTATAAATTACTAAGCAGAAGCCTACTTCATCTTCATCATTAATTATTTTACGAATTCTAAATATTACATGATATTACTATAAGTATTACTAAACTGAACAAAAATATTTTTTTGAAATAGTAAAAAAAGTATAGCAACTCTACGCACATCCCTGTCTTATATGAAGACTTCTGATTCTCGTACAAGGACTGGCTGTTACTGATATGCATTTACACGCAGTATATTCCTGGCTTCCCGAACAATAGGTGCTCAACAGGCGATTCAGAACGTTGATCGTAAATCGGAGCTTTAACGTTGTGAAAACAAAGTTCAAAATACAATGTCGGTAAATATAGATATGGAAAGCTTCTCGGCTAAGAAGAATTTGAGGCGACGTACATTGAATACATTGAAATCAGCTGTGACGGCTTTGAAACAGATCACCAGTAAGTGTTTATTTTTTAGGAATGTCGAAAATGGATGGATTTACTGTTTTTAATTTTTGCTCGCTCATTTTAATTTCGAAACTTTTTTTAAATTAAACGGTTTGAAGGAGTATATAGTTTTCTACAAGTATCTTGTTTTCATTAAATAATATTAATAGTAGAAATATGAAACTGTGTTGTTTCTCTCATATCTCGTTGTAGAATTTAATAACCGAAGCAAACATTATTATTCTCGCTCAAGAGTGTGCTGTTGGTCGCTTTGTAAACACTGGATATTTTGTTTACATCATGAAACATGCTTTCATTAATTCATCTTCAAAGTTAAAAGACTTTTATTGTTCTATTTTTCTATTTGAAGCTGTTTTAACTTTATAAGCCAATTTTCCCTTTCTAAAAATGTAGTATTTTTTTTTGGTTTTGGATTATATTCATATTCTAATTAATATAAGAATCTTGGATGAAACCCACATTATATTAAAGAATATATTACTTACACCTATTTTTCAAAAACTGCAAACTATCTTTCTCCCCTAAATTCCCTTACTAGTGGTTAGAAATTATTAGTTAAACCGAATTGTAACGCTGTTGGTTTAAAACAAAACTCTCAGAACAACATTGAAGAAAACTTTAATTTTTACTATAATTTCAAACATTACAAACTAGAAATGTATTTAATTTTAACAGTCACAATTTATTTTAGTTAACAACATGGTTTCGTAACCCAAGGGTTTTCGTAACCAAGCAGGCTTCAGGAGAACTTGTAACGAGAAGAAGCCGTAGAAACTTTTGCAAGGGCTGTTTTAGAGTTCTTTTGCGTAGTTTACTAAAAAACCTTAAAAGAATCCATAAAAAATTAAAACAATCAACATGGTAATTGAGTATACGAAAAATGAACCGACATACTATATGTTTACTCTCTTTAATTATATCTTATTTGAGTATGTACTATGGGCCACAGCGTCGCTTAACCAGTTTGCAACTAAATTCGTGTGCGCGCGTATCGCCCCTACACGAACTAAACGTATGTTGTGACAGCGCGGCGTGCAAGCGATTTTAACCTTAGGAGTGGTAAAGCGACGCTGTTGCCCATGGTACCTATCAGTGGCGAGGGGTAAAATTATGGCGAAGTTAAGCCATTCTACAAAAATGTTATGATCTGCTTAAACTGCGTGGGACTTCTAAAAGGTAAGCCGATGGAAATCGGCTTTTACATTCCGTTTGCCACTGGTAGCTATTAATATATCCTTACTTTACCAATAAAACTACAAAATTCTCCAACAATCAACCCTTAACAAACATTTCCTCTATATATATAAAAGAGAAAATCACTCACTCACTCACTCACTCACTGATCACGAAATCTCAGAAACTACGAGTGCTAGGAGTCTCAAATTTTGCATGGGGACTCCTTTTAGGGCGTAGGTGCTCATTAAGACGGGATTTTGCGAAATTCAACCCCTAAAGGGGTGAAACAGGGTGGCAAAGTTTCTATGGGATTGACTTGAAATTTGGCATAGACATTCTTTCACAAAATTAATTGAACACGTGTTTCGTATTTTCTTAATATTTATCCCCTAACAGATTAACCCTGTGAATCTAGATTTCTATACACACCCAACTGATCTGGTCAGCATTCTAAGAGATGTAAGCATCAGAATTTTCAGTTGTAATTTTTTATACACTTTTATGTTATATTCGCGGTTCTTTTAAACATATCCTTACATCTTTTAAAATGCTGGTCAGATCACTTGGGTGTGTATAGAAATCTAGATCTCCTCCATTCACTATCTGGATGGCCATCACCAGATCACCGCTCGGTCAATTCCTGGCGGAGAAGCAATGCTTGAAAGTTACTTCATTTGTATGAAAATCGACTGGCGTCCTTAATTATGTGGCCACCACATAATTAAGGACGCCAGTTTGTAGATTATCCTGTATTATAAAAACAATATCTACTATTTTTTTGGAGGCCGAAAAGTATTTCCTTAGATAAGATTATACATATTTATGTTGAAGTAGAACCTCTTCAACGCTTCCTTCGTTGACCTCATTCTGACTAAGAACAAACTGTGGAAAGATCCCGGCACTTCTCATAACACTTGACAAACGGCTAGGGTTACAGCTTTGCCACGCGAAGGGGCGAACAGTGGCGCGATGACTGAATTCTCAATATTAACTAACTGCGGTGAGCTTTTAACCCCGCAATGAAGAGAGAATGGCAGGAAGACAGAAAAATTCTGCTTGGTGGTGCTGCTGTAGATGGAGAGATTTTGTACTTATGCTTATTATTTTCTCGGTTATTTTTCAATTACTTATGTCTAACAATGGTTGATAATTATTATTATTATTATTTTGGGAGTTGGACAGTAAACGAATTTAAGATCGAATTGAAAATAAAGAAGACCAAAATGTGTTAGAAGATAATTAAAATTCAGCAGACAGTGGTCAGTACAGTGAGACAGGACAGTGAGCAAGTACAGCCGTGTAAATTGCGCGGACAGTGGCGCATCAACTTGGCCGCCAAAAAGGGTATTATTGCGCATCGTTGACTCTTCATCTCGATCGAGAAATGCCACTTGACTGGCTGTAGTGTAAGCGGTCACTGTCCCAGACGCCCAGCCTCTCGCCACTAGCTACTGTCCACTTTGCTAAAACACTGCCCTAATGTAAATCGGGTATTGAGGAAACGGTGATGTAAATGAATACAGATGTTTTATCTCACGAAGGCGGGTTGGCTATGAATGTTGTTAGGCGTGCACATGCATATTGTTCTAGTGTGAGTCTGCACGCTCTCGTATTACGCAAACTTAAGTAATGTGCATGTGCACGCCTAACAACATTCATAGCCAACCCTTCGGCGCTGTCTCCACGGGCGAGAGAATCGCGACGAGTAACCGCTTTTTCTATCGTCGCATCGCCGCGATAACATAGCCGTGTGGAGACGCATTCATAGAGAGTATATAAAAATACGTGGCACGACGATAATATCGCCGCGATTCTATCGCTCGAGGAGATGGCGCCTAAGTGTAATAAAACTACTGTACACGTTTGTAAGTTTGCAAGTTGAAGGTATATTAATACGGACGTAAATATTTATCCAAGTTACCTTATTTTCGTTTATTTACCCAAACCTGTGTTTCGTTTGCCATATGCACCCGCGAGATCTCTCATGCAAAATAACCCAGGGACGCCCCAAAATAGGTACACTTTGTTTCAAGCTGACAACCCTCTAATGGTTCTCGGTGGCCGCTCCTCACTCCACGATTCACAACAATTCGCCGAGTATCCGAGAAATGTCAGCGCCTATAATGAAGGTGTCATTCAGAGGCTCACGAAAGCCATTGTGTTTGTCACCCCAAAACAAGCCTCGTCACTTGCTTCTTGTTTGCAGAGCCGATCATTTGCCACGACCTTGAAAACACTTCGTTATCTTATTCCCCGAATCTTTTGTTCCGGAATTGAATACTTTCTGTTGCACTAGGACTCTTGAGATTGACGCTTATTAATGACTTCGCCCCTTGTAAGCGCGATGACCCGTAAATTTTAGAGCATCTTAGAAATTTAATTGCGTTATTGATTGTCCGCGCTTTGTTTCGAGTCTTTCAATTTCGAATACGGGGCTCGGGAATCGGTCTAACTGCCGTACTCAGAGACGTCAATTAAGTTTAAAGGTTAATTAAGTATCGTGTCGTCTTTACTATCACTATGGAAAAGAAAGAGGTAGCACCAATTTTAATGTAGTATTAAACTTAATTGTCGTCTCTGAGTACGGCAGTTACTTTAACTTTTACCACCTAATGTATGAAAACTATGGAATGTTATAAACGTTTTGAGTACTTATACAGAATTATATTATGTTCCGTCAATATTTTCTGATACATTACAAAATATGTAAGTGTACAATAATATTTTTTGTAAATGATGGCGCCACGTTCACTGCTTGCCTTATGTAATAATATACATTAGAAACGTGAGGCGCACCTCAACATGTGAAATGAAAACAATGAAAATTATAAACTCAGGATAACTTCGCAACATTCCGTGTGTGTGTACGTCACTTGTGATTCAAACTCCCGCAAAATTGTCTCCGCAATCAGCGCCGTTGGAAAATACGCAATCTTACTTTAAATTACATAAATATTCAGGCGCATTAAGTAAAGATACGACAGTGTTAATTCTTTCTTCAATGCTTCTCCTTGCATTATTTTTGGACAGATATTTTTTTAAAGTAACATATTATATTTACAAATTACCCAACAATTTTATTATTTTATTTTCACGTCGCAACGGGAATACACCTGCAAAGCTATCGTATTAGTTAGTGTATCAAACTGGCAGACGGACTTAAGTCTCGTCTTTAAATTGCACCACAAAGCTGCATGGAGACCGAACGACAAATTGTGTATAGCAATAAATTCTATGTTAACAGTAAATTACTAGCTTAGTTATATAAATAAAATAATCAAGTGAAAACATAAAATTAATTAAAACAAAAAAGACCAATTTCCTTCTGAAACATTTGCCCAAATAAAGTAGGGCGCAGCCTGTTCGAAACCACAATTAGCTTATTTCAACAAATTGCGAATTTCACTTAGCGGGTAGAAATCGAACGTTTTAGCCTAGACACTGGCCAATCATAGCAAGGGAGTCCGTTCCCAATAAGGGTCTTGTCGTAACCTCCTTTTGTTCCCGGAAACGTTTCCTGACCCCAATCTGGTCCCTTTTTCGAGTTCTGGCGTCAACTGTTAAAGACTTTAGTTCTCTATCACGTTTGCATGCAGGGTTACAAGAACAATGTTGAAATTAGTTTTTATATTCTCTTGAAGTTAGTATTTACAATTTGTTTAAGTTGATGACTTAACTTTTCTGTACTATTAAATTTAGATTTTTCGCATTCACAATGCTATTTTTATATCAAGATAAATATTATTAGAAAAAATACTAGATTAATTCGACTCGCCCGTAGCACCTCAGACGGGTCTCGAACCCGCATCATCCCCTTGGGATTCCGGCCCAATGCACTGACCAATTATGCTGCCGACTCGCTAGTGGGAGCGGCGAAATTTTCTAGTACTTTTTACTTCTTCGCTGCAAGCCAGCGCAATTTCATCAATGTGAGGAAATATTCTATTTAGTATCTGTACTGAATTATTATAGTTATCTGCATTGTAACCTTTTAGCATTAGTCAGACCACCCAGGTTTCAACTATAAATAAATCAAATTGAATTACGTTTTCTAGAGCTTTTATTATACGTTAGCGGTTTCGGCGTAAATCTACGCAATTTTTTATTGACTTGTGGCTTCAATATTCTGCTTCGACTCCAATAATAAAACATTCAATAATAATACACTAAGAACTAAAACTCGTTTCAATGAGATCTTTCAGCACGGTAATGATTCTAATAGTTACATCATAAATGCATTTGTTCGAGGAGATCGATGAGAGTTACGATGAGTTTTCTCAACTTGAACAAACCCATTAGCAAGTACTTCGAGTCGTAAATCACCTGACGTGACTAAAAGCAAATAAGGGAATGTTATTGGCTATACTATAACCCTCGTAAAAACGCTGTCGTCATGGAGTTTTATGATCATCGGTTCTCCTTGGTGCACCAAGAATCGAAGGATCTACGCCACTCGGGCGCCGGGCGGCACGTGCCTGTGTATTGCGGCTCTTAATTTTGTGGAAATGATCATGCAGGTAGGGTAGTATGGATATGATTGTAATTCAAATCACATCTATAAAGTGATTCGGTGTTTCTTTTCCTGAGATTGAAAATGCGAATTGATTGTTTGATAGATTAAAGCAGGGAATACACGGGCGCCGGGCGGCACGTGTCTGTGTATTGCGGCTCTTAATTTTGTGGAAATGATCATTCAGGTAGGGTAGTATGGATATGATTGTAATTCAAAACACATATTTAAAGTGATTCAGTGTTTTTTTTCCTGAGATTGAAAATGCGAACTGATTGTTTGATAAATTGAAGCAGGGAATATATACAATGTTCATACAAACTTCAAAGCTTGCTACCGAAGTTTAATAGTTTCCTTTAAGTTCCCTTTTAAATATCTACAAGTTGAGAATATGGCTACGGGGAAGACTTCAACAAACCTACGACTTATATGATATTGATTATTATATTTATAGTTAATACAAAATGAAGAATATCAAATGTAAACCCAATTATAAAAGTTACCAATAAAAAAATCCTTTATTCGAAGGTTTTCCTTTAAAATTATATCTTGATTGTCTTATCTACTCTTGATAGGCGCAAAAAGTCACGCGCGGTTTCTAACCCCACTAAAAATTGTATAGATAATTAGTTTTCCTGTTTCCCCCTATAGAGATAGCTACCCTACAAACTTGAGTGTTGACAGGTCACGCAACATGCTAACTCGTCTCGCCCGTCTGCCCCGGTAGCACGCAGCACGCACTCACTCGCAAATTACCGCTCTTCACTCGATTACTACCTCAATGTTTTAATCGAATATGCTTGAATCAACTTGAGGGTTCCTACTTCAGCTTACAGCAACGTACCGAACGTTGATCCCTTTTGTCTCGTTTGTTTGAACTGTAAATTAAGTTTGTGCGACGTGAACGGCATACACCACAAGTATATACCGTCTAAAGCAGGGATGCACAGACTACGGCCCGCGGGCCGCATGCGGCCCGCCGGTCGAATACTGGTGGCCCGCCGACAGCAAAAATAATACTCTCGTACATTCGAAAATATTGAGTTCTATTCCAGAATAAAACCAATAACAAATGTTCGAAAAGTAATTTGAATCTCGCGCGCGCGCTCTATCAATCTTATCGGTGCGCCGTGCATGCGTCGGTAACAGCGGTCGGTAATGTTCGTGCTGATCTCGGTTAAATTCGTTTTCTTGAGGAAGCGCGCCGCGTTATACTGTTCGAGCGAGCGAGATAGCAATAGTCCCAAATTCCCGATAGCTCGCGTAGGTAGATACACGAAGCTTCCAGAGTCGGTTTCGAGATTTCTCCAGACAGTTTTCGACTCTATGCGCGTGGTATAAAAGCCACGCTAACCGCAGCGACCGACAGTTCGGTTTTAATTTGAGTAAAGTGTCGTTAGTTCTAGTGTAGATTTTAACTCGACTAGCCGGTGTCATAATTATAATATATTTTGATCCACATTCAACGTAGATTTCCCGTCAAGTGCCGTGTATAATTGTGTTGTGAAATCGTAAGTAAAACTGTTATTAATTTTATCTACATATTTTATCAATTATTTTTGGTAATTAATTAGGAACTGTAATTGGTTTTAGGTGCTGTGGTAATCCTAGTCAGGATTAAAACGCAACATGGACATGCCAGGAACTAGTAAAAAACGTAAGGTTAAAGATGAAAATCGGCAGTTTCAAGAAATTTGGACTGAGAAATACTTTTTTGTATGGTCGCATAACAAAGTCGTTTTTTAATTTGCAAGAATTCTGTTGCGATTGCAAAGGAATATAATGTAAAAAGGCACTATGAAACGCAGCATCCTACTTTTACGAAGTTTACAGGCGAATTAAGAAAGCAAAAAGTTTTGTCTTTAAAACGGGAGCTTATTGGTCAACAAGCTATGTTTACAAAACCCATTCAAGATACAGAAACAGCTACAGAAGTTAGTTATGAAATTTCTCGAATGATAGCAAAGCGGAGTCGCCCCTTCAATGATGGGGATTTTGTAAAAGAATGCATAGAAATTGCCGCTAAGAAAATGTGTCCAGAAGCAGCAAAAAAGTTTGAGAAAATTCAACTGAATCGTATGACCATCCAAAGACGAATTATGTCTTTGTCAGATAATATTGCGGAACAATTAAATGAAAAAACTAAGATAATTGATTTTTTTTCATTAGCACTCGACGAATCCACTGATATTAGTTCCACAGCTCAACTTCTTATATTCATACGAGGTGTTACTCAAGATTTTGAAGTCTTCGAAGAGTTATTAGGAATGTGTTCATTGAAAGGTCAAACCAGAGGAGTTGATATACTCAATGTACTTTTGGACGAGTGTTCAAAAACTGATTTGGACTTATCGAAATTATCGGGAGTTTCGACTGACGGTGCTCCTTCGATGATTGGTGTCAATTCTGGGCTAGTTACTTTGTTGAAAAAGCATTTGCAAGAAAAAAACTTAAACGCTGAAGATCTCATGCAGTTTCACTGCATTATACACCAAGAAGCCCTCTGTTCTAAAAAAATTGAATTTGAAAATGTCATGAAAGTGGTAGTTTCGACTGTGAATTTCATAAAATCACGAGGACTCAATCACAGGCAATTCAAACAATTCCTTGATGACATTGAATGCGAACATGGAGATTTACTGTATTATACAGAAGTAAGGTGGCTAAGTCGTGGATTGACACTGGAACGATTTTTAAATTTAATAGAAGAAATTGATATTTTTCTGGCGGAAAAGCAAAGGGACGTCCCGAAACTTAAAAGTCCTGATTGGTTGTGTGATTTGGCTTTTTTAGTTGACATTACAAATCATTTGAATGTCTTGAACACACGGCTTCAAGGCAAAAATCAACTGATATCCCAGCTCTACGCACATGTATCATCCTTTCAATGCAAGCTGACACTTTTCAGATCGCAATTGAATTCTGGAAATTACAATCATTTTCCGAATTATAAGAAAATGGCTGAAAAATTCAAAAAAACTGCTATTAATTTCAGTTATGTAAAAAAGCTAGATATTTTGATTCAATCTTTTCAAGACAGATTTTCGGAGTTTAAAACAGTGAAACCTCTGTTGGACATATTTAGCAATCCTTTCACGATTTCAGTTGAAAATGCGCCAGAGTTAATGCAGTTAGAAATTATCGACATTCAGAACGACCAAGATTTACGCAACAAATTCAACGAAGGAGACTTGCTGAACTTTTACCGCTGCATTGATAAAAATACGTACAAAGAGTTGCGCATAAACGCTCTGAAATGTGCAAGCTTATTTGGTTCTACCTATATATGTGAACAAACCTTTTCAATCCTAAATAATAATAAAACAAAAAATCGAAACCGCCTTGCAAATGAAAGTTTGGAAGCAGTTTTACGTGTTGCTACAAGTAAATTTGAGCCAAATATAAAAAAGATTGTAAGCACTATGCAGTGCCACGCTTCAAATTAATAAATTCTTTTTCAATTTGAATACATTATTATCAATTTTTCATTGTCTTTAATTACCTATACTTCTGGTGGCCCACCATCAGTTCATAATTTGCCCGAGTGGCCCCTAGTCTTAATAAGTCTGTGCATCCATGGTCTAAAGAATACCTACTGAAAGTCCCAAACGAACAGCTATCGAAAACAATAATGCTCGTAAAAATATTCGATGGAGTAATTTTGTATGGGAAATTTGTGCAGCGCCATCTACCGCCAAAAAGCAAAATAAAAGTACTTTTACGCGCGTTTTTTTTTGTCAATAGATGTTCGTGCTAAGGATATACTGATCTAATTATTATTGATACTATTACTATAATAATATCCCCTATGTCATTTAAGCCCTGTTTCTTAGAACATTTGCAATCTCTGCTTCATATTGAAACAAACTGTAGCCAAGATATTTAAAAAGTTTCTTTTTTCAATAAAAATATAATTATTCATTTTTCTTATCAAACGAAAATGTTAAACTTCAATAACCGTAGCACGGACAGCTATCGAAGAAAATAACGCAATAATAATAGTTTTATGTGGAAAATTTGTACAGTGCCAACTACCGCTGAAAACCAAAATTAAATTTCTCATAGACAATTACTCTATCGAGTACTTTTACGCGCGCTTTTTCTTCTCGATAGATGTTCGTGCTAAGGGTACAGAAGCGTAAATAAACTTAATAACCTATACTTATAAGAACCAATATAGTTTGAAAACTGTTACAAAAATAAATGCAAAGGTATTTCAATGCGACAGCCTTTAAAACGGTCGTAAATAGTCTGTGAGATAGAGTTAGATACACGAAAATTACATCTGCGCTGAAACGAAGCAATTACAGGGGCGTGAGAGGATGTGACTGCACGGGCTTATTTTCAGACTACTTGCGTTTTATTTTTCATGTTTTCTGTCTGTCTGTCCTGTGTGTAACACGCAAGTTAACGTAGTTAGGAAAACATGAAAAAGAAAACTTCTGCAAAAAATTTCATTGTGTTTCAATTGATGATTTATTTATTTATTTATAAAAAAGGACACCAACAGCGCATGCATTAACACAATAAAAAAAATACATATTAGGTAAGGTTCTGATGCATACACCTTTACAGGTGACACGAAATTAGCATTAAAATCTATTTTAAATGAAATTAATATTAAAATACATTCCTCAAGTCAAATTACATTAAAAAATACATTAAAAACACAGTAAAAAGCTAGCAATACCTACATAGTTGCAATAATCAATTATCTAAAAACTAAAAAGTAAAAGTGAATTTATACATTAAAAACATTATGGTAAAAATTTAATTTATTATAGAACAAGATTAATAAAATAAAATAATCAATAAAAATAAAATAAATAATTGAAAAAAGAATGTGTACAAAATACAAATGCACAAACTTAGTACTAAAGACATTAAGGATGGTGGTCTGTCGACTGGTACAAAGATTGAATAAGTTTGTTACGATAATCACAGCATGTGTTAAGGAGAAAAGTATTTAATTGATGAATTATTTAATTATTTATTTAATTTATTTATTTAAATATTTTTATTAATGGTCATGCGAAATTTCAAAGCTTGTCATAGCATGTGAGAGAAGTCTGATGAAACATTTATTCTAAACTTGGTGCTAATTTTCCATACCATATAACAAAATATTGTAAAGGCCGTTTCAATGAATAGGTAATTAGTCGACACCGGCAATCGGAAAATCAAGCTAATTTAATCGTGACTACTTTGGACTGACATAAAACGAACAATGAAAAACTTTTTTTTTTTGGTTAAAATAAAACAAATTATAAGATTGTCTGTGCAAAATATAATTCGTTGTAAAATTGTTTGATTAATCTGGTATATTATTATTATTATTTGACATAACTTGTAGTCATTTATAAAGACCGCGACCGACCGCAACTTCGACTGCGTGGTCATTTATTAATCTCAATCCCTCGGGAACCGTACTTTTTTACGGGAGGAAAGGTACCCATTTCTGTACCCCTGACAACGTGTATGCAAAATTTCATAATGATCGGTTGAGTTCAGACGTTAAGTCATAACAAACAAACAAACTTACTTTCGGATTTTTAATATTAGTAAGGATACAATCTTTATTATGTGTTATTTATTTTATCTATACATTTATCATAATTAAACGCCAATGAAGTTTATGCCCATTTACATAATTATGGTTTAGTAATCATCTATATATATAAAAGGGAAAATCACTCACTCACTCACTCACTCACTGATCACGAAATCTCAGAAACTGCAAGTGCAAATTTTGCATGGGGGCTCCTTTTAAGGCGTAGGTGCTCACTAAGACGGGATTTTGCGAAATTCAACCCCTAAAGGGGTGAAACAGGGTGGTAAAGTTTGTATGGGAGAACGCGATTCCTTGGCCCGATTGACTTGGAATTTGGCATAGACATTCTTTCACAAAATTAATTGAACACGTGTTTCGTATTTTTTAAATATTTATTAGCTAACAGGGTTAAAAAATGATAAAAAGCTACTTTTGCTGTGATTGACTTCGACGTCGGAATTGAAACTTTTTTGTGCATTTGATTGATTAAATAAGAAAAATAAATATCATTTGTCATATCAACGTAGTATTACATTCTCTTTGGTCATTTCCTCTGAGAGTAGGTAGAATGCGTTATCGCCATAGACATTGAATAGTACCTATGGCGTTATGTTGACAGTGCTGTCATTTTTTCCATATTGCGTTGTAATAAGGTGCAAAATTATTCCATCTAATTATCAGTTTAATTTTAAAAGAATACAATATTCGATCAAGTCACCTATGCTATGACAATTAATAAAGCACAGGGACAAAGTTTAAGAGCGGCTGGTGTAGATCTGAGCAGTGATTGTTTCTCCCATGGCCAGCTCTAATGTAGCCTGCTCAAAAGTCAGCTCGCCGAATAGCCTTTTTATTTTGCAACCGGATAACATGACAAGAAATGTGGTAGGTATACAACATGTTACAAAAATACCCTTAATGCTGAATATGGTATATAGGGACCATCAAACTGAACAACTTTTACTATTGGGACCAACTCTCAAATCGCGAAAAAAATCAGCTGTTTCATACATTTTGATATTTTCGATTTGAATTTTTGTATAAAACAGCTGATTTTTATTTCGCGATTTCAGAGTTGGTCCCAAAGTAAAAGTTGTTCAGTTTGATGGTCCCTATATACCGTATTCGGCATTAGGGGTATTTTTGTAACATGTTGTATATTATAGAGAAGTGTTGGATGATCGAGATTGATAATCCTGATAATGCACAACATATTTTTATTTAGAACTAGCTGTACCCGGCATGCGTATTGCAATGCTCCGTTTTTTTAGCCAGGGACTTTCCCGGTCGTAAGCAGAACAACTCACCAAAGTTTCATCATAATCGGATCAATGGTTTAGGAGTCCCGTCGTCTGTACACTTAGATCTTTTAAACTATGCATAAAAAACCGCATCAAAATCGGTTCATAAGTTTGGGAGCTAGGTTGTCTCAGACAGACTGACACACACAAGTCAAACTTATAACACCCTTTGCGTATGTTGTGTACGTCGTATATACATATAGTAGTGGCCACATAATTAAGGACACAAGTCGATTTTCATACAAACGCGGTAATTTTGAAGTCTTGGTTTTTCGCTAGGGATTGAACTAGCTGTGATCTGATGATGGCCATCCAGGGAGTGAATGGAGAAGATTAAGATAGCAATACACACCCAACTGATCTGGTCAGCATTCTAAGAGATGTAAGCATAAGAATTTTCAGTTGCAAGTTTTAATACATTTCTGGGTGGATTTCCCATTTGAAAAATTTACGCGGCACGGATGAAATCGGTAGTGTAAAACGTTGCTTTACAGTTCTAATATTTTTTTCTATGTAGAAGAGGTCGTTGCCTATAAGAGGCAATAAATATTGTTTTGTTTGGATTGCAGTTAGTTAGGAAAAAATAATAGTTAAGCCCCGATTTTATCATTTCGGTAGCTGTCCAGAACACTTTTTTCAGTGTAATTTCCCTCGTACAACAAAAACTATTGAATTTTTGGATATGTGGTTACTTTTATTTTAATCTTGAATAGTGAGGGTATTATCACAAAGTAATTTTATAATTATATCTACCCAGTTTAATAACTGGTATGAGTAAACGCATGTGTCCCAGAAAGTCTATTCATTTCGGTGACCTAAAGTTTATAAGGCATATTTTTGCATAGAACAACTCTAGCTCCCCCCTCATACGCTTAAAACTTGCGTACCAGTGCCGTCTAAGTGCTTGTTGTGGAAGAAAGTGCGCAGCTGGCCTGCGGTTCCCACCAAAAAAATAAGTATTGCTGTTCGGTGGTCATGGGACAACTTTGTTTTCATTTCCGTTTATGGGTATGACTCGTCTTCCAAAGAGCTAGTATATTTAATTGATTGTTCGTAAGTACGCTATTTCTACTACGTTTATTTGAGTAGTATTCATAACAATCTATATTAAATAGTTTTCTTTTAATTCCAATTTTTGTTCTTGTTTTTAATTTCGGTGTCTTCATTTCGGTTGATTCGGTGGCCTAAACTGTCAACCGAAATGATAAAAAACTAACCGAAATGATAAAAAATATCATTTCGGTGAGTGATGAGAATTTCGGTGCATAATTGTTTCATGTCAGTGGATTGTTTTATCATTTCGGCTTATTATTATTTCATTTCGGTGAAAATCCAGGCCAGCAGGTGATATTTCAAAATCTTAAATGTATTTTTTAATGTGTTTCTAAGGCATGTTCTTTATGCAATAACTTCGACCTTTTATTATTGTAACCACTACTTGATTGAAAGGGAATCATATTATGTTTCTTTTTATGAAAAACTGGCCAGTGACAACCTGCCTAGACCGACATAGTGTAGTGGTTTTGACCACTTAAGTTATGGAATATAGTCCATCTGCGTCTAGGGTTGCATTGCCGTTTTCCATAACTACAAATAAAAACGCAAAATTTCTCAGATATACGATGGTTTTCAGACTTTATAATAATTTTACGTGGTCGTATCTTCTCTTTTTAGTCAGTAAACTTGGCAGGGTGGTCGTGGTCGTCATAATCCTTCAGCGGAAGTGGAAGTGACCTGCATTACTATTCATCGGCATTCTTCGCTAGTGGCTGCCTTCTTTATGCATACGTGCAAGCGGTCATCCACGGCTGCTCTGACTTGGTCCGTCCACCTCATTGGCAATTTACCACTTGGCTTCACCTAACCCTGCACCGCAACTCGTTCGATAGATGCACCGCCTCGCCGGGATACGTCGTGTCGTTGCTACCAGCCACAGGTGGCTGTGGCTTTTCCGTGCTTCAAATGTTTGAAGATGTGTGTTACGATCATGTCTGCATGCTGGTTGGGATGTGCCTAGACTAGACACGACAGACCGATAGACTTAACAGTTTAGTTTTCAAACGGCTCCTAAACCCTTCATTATCTGTCTATCCTTAATCAGTGCTAAAGTAGTGTCGCTCATCTAGTGTTGCAGTTTGATGGTATCCGCGAGTGGTTCAGACTTTTTGACTGTTTCTTACCATAATTTTGGCTTGGCCCCAAAGTTGATCTGTGTTCTCCATATTAATTTCTGCATACAAAGTTGGAGTCTATGGACAGCCATAGACTCCAATTCTGTTCGAGTGTTGCTATAAACTTTGAGTATTCTCTATTTAGATTCTTTTATTTCTCTATCTTTCTGACTGCTCTCAGTTTTAGCCGTACTTTGGAGATAAGAATTTGGTGGTCTGACCCGCAATCAGCCGCAAGTAGAGTGAGAGCATTTATGACTGATATCCGCTGTCGAGATCCAATTAGAATGAAGTCAATTTGGTTAAGATACTTGTCGTCAGGTATAAAGTCTTCTAGGGTGACTCTGGAACAGGCTGTTTGTCGGCCGCAAATTGCATCAGGCGTTCACCTCTTTTATCGCACTGACCTAGTCTCAATCTTAGTCGGTGGAAGTCAGCCCCAATCTTTAGCATTGAAGTGTGCTGCTAATTGGCCCTGTCTCAGCAAAATTAACTTCTGGGTCATTCTTGTGATGTTTAGAATGACCCAAAAGCACTGGTATTATGACAGGGTCAAGGAGTGATAGAAACAAACATGTACGTGATGATAAATTATAGAATAGAAGAAAAAAAACAAATACTTAAGACATAGGGATTATAAACACAAAACAACATCATGCAGGAAATAAAACACAAAAATAAATATTTACACAGACATTTATCTGTTAGAGACCTTGCTAATATAGACATCCTAGAAAGATTTCAAAGCAAAGCACTACGGACAATGCTCTTTATTCCCCCAGTGCATTAGCAACAAGTATACACACTTAGACCTTAAAATAAATACAGTTCGGCAAGAAATAGCCCAGTACACTAAAAAGACAGACCAAGACAGGGTTGTTACCCATGCGAACGAACTGGCTAAGACCCTAAGTGGAGAGAGTGGTGTACAACATGCCCGTTTGAAACGACATGACATTTCGACTTTACTTAAAAGATCTAATAGCCAAAAAGAGTGTTAGCTGTAAAGAAATCTTACAACTAGATTTGGCTCTCTTAGATGTGTAAAATCCAGATCTAGGATCAGCTAAAGAAATGACTTATTGTGAATACACAGATCGCCATGAAGCAGAATAAACAGGAAAAAAACAGACCTTGCTCATGGCGCTCTCCAGTTCGGCATAAAGACTCTCCAGGTCAGCCTCCGTTGCAGTGCTGGCACCGCTTTGAGCTTGATGCTCAGTACTCGATTGCTGATTGGTTATGTGTGTTTCTTATGAGTTTTGGAAAAAGGACGGCAACTCCATTTCGGGTCATGTTGTCATTGCCAGAAAAGTTGATGGCGTGTGTCTCGGTGGGTAAATGACCATTCCATTCCAATGAGTTTCACTAAGCCCGCAGATGTTCAGTTCACATCTGGTTATTTATTTTTCCAAGATCTTTAGTCCCGGGCTGTAGTGAGCCAAGTACACACGACGGCACCTCAGACTATACATGTTGACCTTGAGACCGCCTTTATGCCTTACGTAATAAAAGCTGTTTTCGCAGTTTAACTGTATAACCTGACGTGCTGTCGTGTGTACATTTCAAGTAGCTATCCTCTGGATTTGCCGCATCTTAATTAAGATACAAGTAGTATTTTATTCCATGCGTTACCTGATCTCTCACAACGTCATGGCCGGTATCCAATTTTCCACCGTTGCCCCGAACGCAGTACGGCGCCGGTTGCTAAGCGGATTTGCATAGCCATCTTAAGATCTTTGATTGTGATTTCATGATAATTTTCTTGGGATAAGTAATAGTGCAGTGATTTTCTTTTGCCATCTGCACCAGGTAAGTATTTAAGGAGTGGTTTAGATTCTAAAGGTCACTGAAGCCTCTTCCAATTGGTTTCACGGCTGGGTGTATGGCTATGGTGTACTGCCATTGCTCGGTTGTCAGAGCCTCGTCTGTTATTCAGCAGCAACATGACGACGACTGGAAGGTTATTGCCGCAAGCTATTCTTACGAACCACCAGTGCGTGCAGGTGAAGTTGACGGTAAGGTAGGGTCAGATAAAGGTGTTGTTACCGGACCGGTTACCTTACTCACGTCTTACTCACCCATGAGGTCGTATGCATGCATGATAATGCTATCTATCATATTCGGGATTATAAGGGTATTAACAAGTACCCTGTATAAGTATTGCGGTACACCTGTATACGTCTGCTTCGGTGGATTTTAATTTCGGTGTATAAGTTCATTCATTTCGGTGACTAGTTATTTCATTTCGGTTAACGACCGTTTCATTTCGGTGACAACATATTTTTAAACACGTATATCTCATAAGTCTGTAAAGATATTTTGATGGTGTTAAATATGCGCATTTAGAGTATAAAGAAATACAATAAACCACGGTTAGAATTTAAAAAAACTTTATAATAAAAAATTCAACCGAAATGAAAGAAAAAACACGACTTGTTGAAATTGACCCTTCTATACTATATTCGCGGTTTTTAAACATATCATTACATCTCTTAAAATGCTGATCAGATCACTTTGGTGTGTATAGAAATCTGGATCTCCTCTATTCACTCCTTGGATGGCCATCTCCAGATCACCGCTCGGTCAATCCCTGGCGGAAAAGCAATGCTTAATAATTACTTCGTTTGTAAGAAAATCGACTAGCGTCCTTAATTTTGTGGCCACCACTATATATAGTTATCCTGTAGTATAGTCTAATAACTTCACACTCACCACATTAGTAACTACATTGTACCTGTGCGAAGCCGGGGCGGGCCACTAGTAATTATATAAATGGGCATAAGCTATTTGATTAGTATCAAAATTAACAACATCAAATTGGGATAGACATAACATCACATCGTCTACAAATACATCGAAATCAGGATAAGCTGACAAGAGTGTGTTAAGTGTGTTCTGTATACGACAAAGTTATATAGACAGACCGCAAAATGGGAATCACAATAAACTATATTTGGACCGCTGTTAATACTTTGTAGGTTAGATATAATTAATAGTAACATTGTTGACATTTACAATGTTTTTGGCCTTTAGCAACATAAATAAACAACTTACTCAACGAACGCGCCCAGTCGGCAAACGTCTATTCTACAAAACGACAACCTATAAAAACTGACATAGGGAAATTGACCCATTCATAATTCGGAAGTTCATCGCAAATATATAATGTATGTATTCAAAACTAGACTTGCATAATTAACATTCTGTTTTGGCATCCCTTGTATTGAAAGTGCTTCTATTTTATTAATGATATACAACCGTCGTTTGCCGGCAATATTCAAATTTCAGATGCCCTTTGCAATTCTACATTGAATTCGCATTAATAAAAGAATAAGAGAATATAATACTAATAATAGAGTATAAATATTTGACAAAAGAATCGATCCGCGGTGAGTATCGGTAGTTCCTACATTTGAGAGATCCTCTATTTTAACCTAAAGTAATATTTATCATCGACAGATACTTGTCAAGGTATACACACTATACCTACTTAATTAATGGTAGCGCCTTACAAGCCTTAGAAGGTAACAGACAGAAGTTCATAATAAATAGCTCTTACGCACAAGTATTAATCAACGTCGCGTGCTCTGATATCACAAATCAATGCCTTTAAGCGCTGCAGCGCTGTAAACGCGTAAAAGGAAACGCTTCCATTAATTTCCATCCGCTTTACTTAAATCACCTAGAATTAAGCTTTATTTACGCGTTTATTGTTCGGGATGGTCGGATTAAAACACTTCGGGTCTTCAAAATTGAACCGGTCTAAAATTTCAACGAACTAAAGCGTCAAATTTATTTAGTATTCAAATAACATCGATTCACAATTCAAAGCGCTTCTAAGGACTTGATGTAAGTAATTTATCTTTTTACGTTTAAGTAGGTTTTAAAGAGGAGCTTCGTGGCGCAGTAGTATAATGCCTGGCCCAGCGATTGCGGAGGTTAAGCAACTTTCGCAAGAGTCGGTCATGGGATGGGTGATCAAAAATTTATTATCTTGAGCTCCTCCGTGTTTCGGAAGGCACTTTAAGCCGTTGGTCTCGGCTGCATTTGCAGTCATTAGCACCCACCAATCCGCATTGGGCCCGCGTGGTGGGTCATCCTCCTTATCCACCCACAAGGAAGGTCTGTGCCCCAGCAGTGGGGACATTAAAAATGGCTGATGTTCAAGAACTGTATTTTAATTACAAGATTGATTAAACTACTTAGGTAAGCAGGAAGCTGAAATACTTACAGCCTTGTCTAAAAATATCTGTTCTATTAAAGTCTCCTGTTTTCTTGCTGAACCGATGCCACCATCTTGTCTCACTCGAGAGGTTACTGTAAGTACGGTAGCGAATCGATTAACGAAATATTCAGTTGAAAGGCACTCAACTGGAAAATGTGAGACACTATAACGTAACGTTTGCGTTTATTTCTGGCCAGACATCAGCAACGTAGTATTTTGTTTTACTCGAGCTGGAATCAATAATATATACGATTTAAATCACTGTATAAATGGCAATTCGGCCTAGGCCGCAGGTAACTTAACAAGCTTATCTGATCCAGTGGCCAAAACTTGAACTAAGTGTTATTACATACTGTTACCTAGGTTACGCCACCGACTACATAGACGACAGCGCCGACGTCATCGATGTGTCACCTGCGATTAAATTTTACAAGCTGTACCAATCCAAAGTCAGCCCCTGAAATTGCCTGTAAATAATGTTGTACAAATCCAAATTGCTAGTAAGTAATCATCAGGCGTTCTTGTAGTATGGAGAATATAGTCGCTTCGTACTAACTCACCATTTGATTTTATGGATTTTTCTTTGTTTTAAATTCTTTTTTAGATTTATTAGAGTAAATCTGTACTACTATGATATGTCAAATATCTATATTTTATGAGGTCTACGGTATAGGTTACCAGAAGAGTTACCTCGCTAAAATATGATTTAACAGCTTGTTTTCGTTTGAACAACTTATTTTATGTACCTAGAAAATAAGCTAGAGAGTAAGTCCTGTATTAATTTCACATTTATTAGACGAAAACTACACAAACGAAGTTACCTAATTGTGATAATGCAACAGCGCCACGAGCGGCCATAGGTGGAAACTAAAGAGTGCGTTTATCAAGAATTTAACAAATTATTTGATAGTGATTCGTACTTTGTGGCATTGTTTTCATTTTAAATATTTTTTTTAATGACTAAGAATAAGATTTCCGTATCAATTCTACTTTTACTAGCCAAACAATATTTCTGAGATATGATAAGACAACAGCGCCATACCGGTGTGGCATGGGAACTAACTATTTTACAATATATTATAATATTTATGAATATACAGTCAGGAAACAATTATAAAAACCTTTTTTATAATAACTTATTTAACGCCATTATTTTACTTATAAGATTGACTTTTATTTGCTCATTGTTTTGGTTATTGAATATTTTACAAACACATTTTTTAGCCATCAGCGCCTCCAGTGTCAAGTAGTGTTTAAGGGCAAAACTGTGGTTTTAAGGGCTTTCGTGGCAGATCTTAATCAGTGAAAAAATGTAATATCGCATTGTATTTATTGCAGTAAAACATTACTAAAAACTTCTTGGGGTCGTATTTAATGTATTTATGGTCTCTTTGAGTCGTTAAATAAGGATATTGTGGGAAATCCAACTCTGGGTTGAGATTTAGAAGGCTCCATCTATTGGGGAGTGGCATTTTAGCTTTGGGAAGTAAATAAGAAATTGTGCTTAAGGTTGACACGAATTTTATGTTGATTATTAATAAAAATCAACCTAAGTTAATTTGGAAAGTTTACTGCTAAAAGATAAACGATTAATAATAATATATGTGTAAAAGGACACTGTAATGGATTGACTTTCGAATGGCTGCGTTCACTAGATTAAAATAGTTGAAATAAATATTTCATCCTTTTAATATTTTCTATGATATTACTTAAATTAAATGTTGGAATTCGTTGATGTTGGTATTCAGGGTTTAGATGATTATAATAGAATATGTTTTTGGCATCAAGTTCCATAAATAATTGGTTTTATAACTTGAAGTTGTGACTATAAACTGGATTTATGACTATGTGACAATGTGGTTCTCATACAGGAATGATTTAGTGAACAAATTATATGATAATAATGTCATTTAAAAGAAAATAATTTATAAAAGTAAAATAAAAACAACCAAATTAACAACAAAGATAGTAATGGCAACCCTGGATTCCGTAAGCCCTTAACGGACAAATCTCATGTATATAACAAGAAAAGGACGGGTGATGAGATAGAAGATTTATTCTAGAACCTTCGAAAGCAAAATAGTATAAATATTTGTGGAATTTCGTTCCTCGTGGAGTTCTAATTGAAACGTGAGAGCGGTCGTAACGCTGCCCGGTCGAAGTTCGAAGTACGCGAAGAAGTACCTAGTTTTTTTAGTGTTTAGAGTTTTATTATTCAGTAATTATTTTAAAAAGTGTTATTAATTATTTTATTTAAAGAAAAGTATTTCATAAAAGTAATTCGTAAAATTTAGGTCAATTTTAAGGTAGGAAGATGGTAAGCTAATCTTTGGTTTAATTTTTTATTTCTGCTAGAATTTTCCAGCAGAATTTAATGGTTGTTTTGAGGTTACTGGTCTGTGATCTGACGAGAATTTTGGACTAAATTCCTTGCTAAAGTTGGCAGGGAATTGAGTTTGAATGTGGTGTTACTGTGGTCGTGATCTGTTGTTCTGGTCAGGATCTTGCGGTTTCCATATGATGAACAGCCTGTTCATTTGTGGGGAACGTTTGGTCATGGCTAATGGATTGCGGAGGGCGATCGTAGTGGTTACTACAACAGGTGTCGTTGCTGTCATGTTCTGTGACTATCCGAGCTGGTGCCCATTGTTTTCCACTTGTAGAGCTATGAGCTGACTTGTGGACGGCTTTGGTGCTGCTGGAGGTGGCAGTAAATGATAGTGGAGTTGTCAGATCACCGATGAGATAAAAACTGTCAGATTCGCTTACACATCCAGGGCTCGTGGTTTCAGAAATGTCGTACCGTTTCTTCGAAACAGGCCCAGAAACTCGCGACGTGACGGTGTGAGTGTACTAGGAGTGTTGTGTGTGTTGTGTGTGTTGTGTTTAGCTCATGAGAGACAGAGGGAGCATACCATTCACGTTAACCCAGAAATTGTTGTATTCCATAAGAAAAGTACCGCTGGCTGGTAAATTAATCTTGATGCTCTTAACTTGACAACATCATGGGAAATTGATGAGTGGTTTGTTCTTGTCTGTTTACCATTGGAACTGGTCAATATTGTGTTAAGTGCAGTGTTAGTGATTTGTGTTGTGATGTAGGGAACCTTCCTCAGGGAGTATTATTTAATGTACCTAAAGAGCAGGTACATTTTAAGGTAAGTTGCATGCATTTTTTATCAAAGACCTGAAATAGGTAGGTAAGATAAATCTGCATTTCATTTTTGGTATCACACTATATAATAATCCAGGATTTATTTGAGACCTAGGTGACCTAGATGACCATTTTTTACAGGTTATATTGCCTATACTGTTTGGGAAGTTTAATTAGGGATAGATAAATGTTTAGTAATCAGACTAATTAGGTTTTGTGCTCAGATCAATAGAAAAACCCTATAAAGTATATTTTGTGTGGTTTGCTCTGCGATAAAAAGCTTCAGTTTTACCTATAAAGTTTGATGTTAGCAAATAGAATGGAGTTCCTTTTTCAAAGTGATAAATTTTATGTCTAGAATACCTACATAGACTTTAATGACCTGAAAGAATAATGCTTTGGAAGGGACTCTGTCCATTTATTTCATATTTTAAGTTTCTTTGTTGAAAACCCGTTGTGTGTTTTATAAAACTTAATATTTGTTTTAATTTTATATTGTGTGAGTGAAATATCATTGTTCTCACATGATTAACTCTTATAAACCTAGTTGTGTCTAATCTAGACCTAAATCAGCTGATTGAGTTCTGAGTATAAAGTCAGTGACCTCTCCGCTGTGTGTTTTATAAAACTTAATATTTATTTTAATTTGATATTGTGTGAGTGAAATATCATTGTTCTCACATGATTAACTCTTATAAACCTAGATGTGTCTAATCTAGACCTAAATCAGCTGATTGAGTTCTGAGTTTAAGGTCAGTGACCTCTCTCATACTGTATCTTATTTTCATAGAAAATCTGATTTATTTTGTTTTATTTTTATAATATTTATACAGCACAGTCTCACACAAATACACATTCAATATATCAATTATCAATTATGGTAATTATCAATTATAGTGTAGTTCAGAATGTATTTGGAATAAGCTATCCAGCGTTCCAAGACTATTCTGAATGAGGTACTTAATGGGTTTTGTGTTGAGGTAAAGCCAAGCTTCCTGTATTTATAGTACTCTCAAGCAAAAGTCATAGGATACACTCCAACAGACGATCATAACTGTCTTGAGTTTTAATATAGGTACTCCCACCGAGGTAGCACAAAGCTACGTTATGACGGCATCTTTCATAGACTAGGAAAGGCCAAGTGCTTATCTTAGTAAATGATTGGGTGTTTAGTTAATTCACTGACTACTGGGTTTCCCGGTGGTCTCTATGAATTTAACACCTTGGTTAGTAGTGGCTTATTGGAATGTGACTTGATGGCTAAGCACCGCATTCGTTGAGTTAGGCTGACCGGCCATCAACAGCAGTCGTGTGCGAGGACATGATCATATTCTATTTGGGTTACTGCTAATTAAGCAGCTTGACTTGGATTTTCCCTAGTGGACTATCTAGGTTCTGTGATATCTCAACCTCAAACTTTGTTCTTGTGGTACTTTAGTTTTTGGGGTAAGCCCAAAGCTGTTGGTACAACAAGGCGAGGCAGCCCTCTTGTGTTATAAAATTTATGACCGTCTGAATGGACTGCATACCTACTTTTAAAGACTTTGATTACATTCTGAAGTTGGAAGCTCATGGCTGGTTTGGTATTGGGTTTGAGTAAATAAATGTGATTTCATACTGAGTGTTTTATTTTACTCACAACAAACTTCACTGGTTTTTACATAATCCTACCATTTCCTTATGAGCACCAATTTATTTATGTGATTATTTACTTACCTATGTTCAATGTTTACTTGAACAATTTCATCCAGTTTGACGATATACTGTTTTATGTTGTTGTGGGTGCCGTGTAACATATATGGAATCTACCCACAATACACAAACTCTACAGCAGTGGTATGTTGGTACATGTCACTATAATCCATATCTTTTATTTATCCCCTGATTAGACACTGGAAATACGCGGGTCGCGAAAACGTTAGTAATGGACTATCCCACGATCCTATCACTATTGGTAGAGGAGGGGTTCAGAGAAAGCGTGGACGGTAGGCCCGTATTCTTGTTGTTCTAATGGGATTTTACACTCTACATGCCCTTATGTGCAAGCCTGGTTGATTCGTTCGCCGTTGTACTAATGGGACCTTCACTATAATTCCTTACTGCCTGCAGTTTGGTATTATCACCATACTCATGTAACTCTTGGTATAAATTCTAACTGAATTATCCAAGTAGTTACCAAACTGTAATCCATGTATGTTGCTCGGTGGGGAAACAATGTGAAACGGGTGTTAGATTGGATGTAGTTTTACCAAAATTATTCTGTAAAATTGGTGTACTTATCCTGTCTTGATCCTGTCCTTGTTGCATAGCACACCGCAGTATGTGCATTATTTACTAAATTCTGCATAGTGTTTGACACTCTGGAGTGGCAAGGAATCTTGGGGTCGGGGGATTGGTGGAAGTGACCCCCCGGGGTCAATGACCCCGGCGTCATTGACTTCGGTCCTTATCCCTTATCCTTATTCCTACTTAAACTCATTCAACACAATTAAAACACTTATAAAATCTATTAATTATTATTTATTTATGTACTTAGTTCTAGTTGTTAGTTGTAAGGTGTTAGATATAAGAGATCTAGTTAATAAATAGGTTTAATATTTGTGCATTTGATAAAATACATTTTGTTCTTAGTTCAGACATACCAATAAAAGAACTTGGGAAACTAAAACAAAAAATTACACAACGTAGGGGTCCCATTTCACTAGACAATCATATTTTAATCTGGCCAAGGTTTTCATGAATTTATAGATTACTATAATCTATAAAAGCATGAAAATATCATCAAAGGTAGAGTTTTCTGAGTAGGTCATTGAACTCGGACTCTAATCAGTTGACGGAGCTTCATTACTCTTTAGTTTGGTCTGTATAGTCCAGCTAAGGAGGGGGGGGGGTTCGGTTCAATTGGTGCCGTGACCAGGATATTTGGTTTAAAAAATGTCTGAATTAAGCTAATGTTCTCAAGTGCACTAACTATAAGTATGTGGATTTATTTGCAAAGCGAAGATGTGTGCGTAGCGAAATTATAAATGTGTAGGGGCGTAGAACAAATGAAAAATAACTTGCTGGCGATTTCATTTATTAAGCCCATTCTGTTTTCTTGCGATCTGAGTACATTGTTTTAGAGAAGCTGTATAGGTCTGTCATGCTTAGATGTGCTTTTCAAGATCACCATAACTCAACCCAGGCATTATAGGCAAGCTGAAATAAAACAAAATAGTGTTAAAAGCTTGAAAACAAATTGACAATAGGGTTTGCGACTCAATAGCAAAATAAAACAATTGAAAAGAAATGTGTGATTACCTACCTAGTTTCAGGTTGTTGCATGGTTTTTCCGTTTTGGTTTTGTTTTCCTGTTGACTATTATGTTCTTTGTGTGTGAATTTTGTTTTATCTTATAGGTTCATAACGAATTTGTCTTGTCGACGTATTTTGACATTTTAACCTTTGAATATTACTCTGACAGCTAGTGCAGTGACTCATTTCATCGATAACTCACTGATTCGATTAACCAATTCATTCGATTTTATTTGAAATTTATAACATTATTCTATTAGGATAGTACGAAATACTTCTCAGTGACGGAATTATTTATAAATTAGTTAATAAATCCAATAACTATTTATTCGAGCGAAAACGATACTTTAACGTCTTTAACTGACAATATTGATATTCTTTTGTTGAAATTGAAAACTATTAAAATAAGGGTTTTCTTGTGTTTTATTGAATGTTTATATTTCTTTTTAAAGTTTAACATTGAAAAATACAGATAACAGCGATTCGATTAAAAGATCATACAAAATCAGAATCGATTAGTCATGATCATCGATCGATAGCCTGGTTATCGATTTTATTTGTCACATCTTAAACGCAACACGTAGAGTTCGAAATGTCAGTATGTAGTGTTGCCAGTAGGAAAGTTATGAAAATGGTACAGAATATCGGAGTTTGTATATTTTTCGTAAAAATGTGTTATTATTACTAAGACTTGTTAATGTTTAGTCATACATTATGGTAATATTTAATCAAGTCAGGGAAATAAATTGTTTATGTAATTTTGACCGAAGTTAAATTATTTTTCTAGGCAAAATTAGTAGGTTTATTAGGTAAATTGATTAAAATTTTAATGAGAAATTATTAGTATTGAACCTTATTTCTTCAGTTGGAAAGTTAGTTAGTAGGGCTCTGTCGGAACTACTGTTCCGTAATAGTAATAGTAATATCAATATCCACATAGTCGATACATAACTTCGCAAGTTTTCGGAATTTGCGAATTAGTATGGCAACTTTGGGGTTATACGCGTTCTTAGAAGTAAACTTTTGAATCATGCAGATTTCTTATGGGAATGTCATAATGCTAAAGAATAAATTTTTTGTTTTGTTTCTTTAAAATGCTGAGATAAATACAATGCGATTTAATTGAAATTATACATTATTATTTTAAAACTAAAATGCAGAAATCTCGAAAACGGTGCGTCGGAGTCGAAAAATAAGGGTTTTTTAGGGCCCCTTAAGAACCCCGGAGGTAGGTAAGAGGTATCTAATGAGGTGTGAAAAAACCGGTCAAGTGCGAGTTTTTATAATTTTCCATACTAATTTTACGAAAAAAAAATAAAAAGTTTTTTTTTAAGGTCACTTATACGAACCGATATTATCCTTGTTTAGATATCTATAAAGACGGGTCATTGACATTTAAATAATCTATCTTTTGGAGATTGGATTTTAAAGGGATTTTTTTAAAATGCGGTAAGAAATAAACGGTACTAATTTTAAAGGGAAGAAACCGAAAAATAGTGTTTGTTATTATAGTGCATTGGTCTCAGTGATGTTAGTAGGTACTTGATTTGATAAGGTTAGTGTTTTCAAATAGTGACTTCAACAGTGGTGTACCTAGTGCTTCAAGATAAGTGATTCTAAAGTGTTGTGATAGAAAGTGATACGGATTTATATTTATTCCGAAGTGTGTTACGGACTTGTTACATCAAGTGCGGGTACGAATTAAATTATAATAAGTGAGTGCTGTAAGTGAATGCTACGAAGTTTATTTTATGTGATAATCAGTGTATACTGTGACTGAAGTGATATTAAATTTAAATTATGAGTGTTGTTATTGGTGGTTGTTCTCAACTTTGGTGTTACGGAAAATTACTGTGGAGTGAAGTGAAATGATTATTTTGTGTTATTGTTTCCAACAACCGACAAGAAATATATGTGTGGTGTTAGTGTGTATTGAAGTGATTGACTACTTTGAAAATGTGCCTATGACATGGAAGATCTTTTAAGAGCTGCCGTCGACGTCTACGCGCCACGTTTATTTAGAAGATATCTAGGAGCTTCTTTTACTGACTTTGTTGTGTTGTAACATTATAAGTTATTAAGATAATAAATAGTTTGTGTGTCACTAACGAATTTTTCTTTTCCTCTCTTTCTCTCTTTTTATTATGTATTACAAACCATAGTATAAATAAGACTATGGTACAAACGTGTTTTGATTTTGTTAGTTTTGTTTAAGTCACGTGAAGGTGGGCATGAACCCTCATAATTAATTACTCACTAGCGCCAAAATGCAAATATTTTATTTGATAATTTTGAATCCTAATAAAAATTTAACTAACGAAGCAAATATGTTTTGGGGGCGGCAATGGAAATGACTCTTACATAATCTGGATATTATCGTTATTATCAATTGATAGAATTGGCTAAGGCAAGGAGTGATTTTCGTTATTATTATACTGATAATTTTTCTCCTTTAACTATGTTTAATAGACTGGGTTTTATTTGTATGGGAGTAAGTTTGATTGTGTGTGAGACTGTACATAGATGGAGTTAGTTGTTCACAGCTTATAATTTTAAAATTATTTATTGAGCTTTCATATGATGATAGCGCACTCGCGGATTTTATTTTTACTCAAGATTTAGTAAAATGCAATCTAATTTAGTTATTTAATTAAAATACATGAAAATAAGTACATTATGATAATTATTGTTCATTAACGCCATCATGCGGATTTTCTTAGTTGATTACAGCTTTGAATAAGTTTCTTATAGTGTCGACGGGTTAGGTTAGATACTTTTGTTCACGGGTATTTGCACAGATGGCGTTGCTTACTAAAAATAAAATAAGTTGCGTAAAATTTTTTTTCTTTTTTCTTTTCAAGATATTTATGATATAAATGACATAAGCGCCACCTAGCGGATTTTATTGAAACTAAGTTGTAGGAAGTATTTGGTGGCGTTGTGGTTGCGTTAAACGGACTTGTTTAGTTCGTTACAATTTGGATAGAGGGCGTTAATACGATAAGACGCTTAGCGGATTTTATTGAAACTAAGTTGTAGGAAGTATTTGGTGGCGTTGTGGTTGCGTTAAACGGACTTGTTTAGTTCGTTACAATTTGGATAGAGGGCGTTAATACGATGAGACGCTTTGCGGATTTTATTGGAACTAAGTTGTAGGAAGAGTATGGTTGCGTTTTAGTTGCTTCTTGTGAACTTGTTTAGTTCATTACAAGTTGGATAGAGGGCGTTGTAGAGATAATAGAAACTTTAAAGAAAAAAAAAAAAATGTTTTCTCCTTTGATAAACTTGTTTTGTTTTAAATTTTATTTTATCAATTTTAATTATTACTAAATATTAAAAAAAAAAAAAAAAAAAAAAAAAAAAAAAACTCTTTTGATAAACTTGTTTTGTTTCAATTTTATTTTTTTAATGATTTTAATTATTATTAAATAAAAAAAATAAATAATAAAAAATAAAAAAAAAAAAAAAAAAACTTTCTTTGAATAAACTTGTTTCGGTTGTAATTTCGTTTTATCGATTTTAATTATTATTAAATATAAAAAATAAAAAAAAATAAAAAAAAATCTTTTTTTTGATACACTTGTTTTTGTTTAAATTTTATTTTATCAATTTTGATTATTATTATTATAAAAAAAAAAAAAAAAACCGTACGGTTTTGTTTCAGGAGTGATTAAACGGATGTGTTGAAGTGCATTCGCTGGTGAATAATTGTGGAACTTATCCGAACTGTGAAGTGCTTTTTCGATTGACTTTTTTAATTTTTTTATGGTGATCGGTGGACATTGACGTTTTATATTTTTGGATAAGTTTACTATTTTTTTTTCTTCTTCTATTTTTGACTTTGTTAAGTGAGTGTTATATTTTGAAGATTTCTTTTTAGTGTTTTGTGTGAACTTTAAATGTGTAAATATTTTTTTTCTCTTCCTTTTTAATTGTGACTATTAAGTGAGTGATAAAACTTTTGAAGTGAAAGTGAAAGTGATTATTACAAAATGCCTAAACAAAATACCAAGTCGAAAGCTGCGGAGGCCAGGAAGTCCAGTATGAAAACCCGTGGAGCCTCTGTAGCTGACCCTGCACCAGTGGTGAAGAAGATCAACCCAATACAATACATGTCCCGCATGATGCAACGAGCTATGAACACGATTAACAACAAAATTGCAGAACTAGAAGATAAGATTGCAGTCTCTTCTACACCAAGTGGATCTACGGATACATATGTTCAAAGAGGCACAGCAAATTTCCAAAGTTTAGTTCAACCAGGGACTCCAATGTTGTACTATCCAGCGGCTCAGTTGCCTACAGAAAAGCCTAAATTTCCCGCAAAAGGCAAGCATCCAGTAACATTTATAGAAGATCTTACTGCGTACCTGAGAAAATGTGCACCAGGGGTGAATGATGTGATTGACACCATAATTGAATGCCTGGAAGGAGAGTCAAGAAACTGGGCACGGATCTACAAAGACAGGTGGACACAATTTGAAGATTTCAAAAGAGATTTTCTAGACACTTATTGGGGCGAAGCTGAACAAAATGAGTTAAGAAGAAGGATTGTTCAAAATTCGTGGGATGGAACTCAATCTATGTTAGGACATTTCATAACACTTTGTGGACAAGCGAAAATGTTGACTTATCCCATTCAAGAAAAACAGCTGATAAGTGACATAATGAGTCATTTTCCTAGAGAAATTCAATATTCTTGGTCAACGAACAACTATACTACAATCCTACAAGCCACGGAGTTCCTCAGAAAGTTAGACAATATTAACAAACAAACCAATTTTAAGCACAACAACACTGCTCAGACGAACGTTGTTCAGAAGCCTACAGCAGCTGTTCATAATCAACATGACCATACGAACGCACCCAACCGGAAGAGACAGTTCAACGACAGACCAGCGCGTCAAGTAACGACGAACAAATTAGCAAAAACTAATGTTGTAAATATTGTTAATGACACTAACCATTCTTTAGATGTAAATATAGAACCCACAAATAATTTAAACGAGTAGGTGTTGATGTAATGCGCCCCAATACATCAACATTAGGAGGGGCAAATTTAACTCCTGTTGCTTTAAAAATTATGCTTGATCTCGGGTGGGAACCTGGACAGACATTAGGTACACGCGATAATGGCATACGTAAGCCTATAGCTACTAAAGGGCAATCTGGTAAAGCAGGATTAGGTTCAGGCTTAGAAGAAAACGATTTAATTAATTTTGAGTCACAAGTTGTAGAAACTTTGAAAATACAATCTGATTTAGGTAAAAGGTCATTAATTCAAACCGAAGTAATCTCTTCCTTATTCGATGAAGAAGATAATATCACTGCAGATAAGTTGGAAATGGTTAAGTCTGAAGTTGAGATAGAAATATATAATAAGCGAGTAATATGTCTTGTAGATACTGGCAGCGATATAACGTGTATATCTGAGTCGTTTTGGGAAACTTTAAAATCAGTAGTTGGGGATAAATTAAGTATATTACCTGTTAAACCAATACAGATTCGCGGAGCTGTTGGCCAGAAGAGCGCCAAAATACAACAAATGGTTTTATTGCCTGTAAAATTTGGAGAAATTGAGATGGAAATTAGATTTTTAATAGTGCCAAAATTAGTTCACTCAGTAATATTGGGATTTGATTGGCTTGTAGCGAACAAAACTAATATACGATTGCAAACACCTCCTGTAGGGTTGATTATTAATTACGATGGTCAAAGGGTATTAATTCCATTCATTGAATATGTATTTGAAGGACAAGGTGTTTCAGAAATTGCGAAAGTAGATAATAATTTTGACTTTAAGAAATATTTACTAGAAATTAAAACGGGTATACCTCTTAAGGGGGCTCAAGTTGATAAATTGAGACAAGTTTTAAGCAAACATGGTGATGTCTTTACGAAGAAATTAGGTCGTGCTAATTGCTATGAGCATGTTATAAAAATGACAGATCATAGTCCAGTTATAAGACGTTCTTATCCCGTTCCATATGCATATAGGCCGCGAATGGAGGAAAAATTAGCTGAAATGGTTGATATGGGAATTATATCTAGAGGATCTACGCCGTATTGTAGTCCATTAACGTTCACTTTAAAGCCAGACGGTTCAATTAGAGTTCTATTAGATGCACGAGAGATTAACAAATACATGGTTGCTGAGGCAGAAGCTCCACCAATGCAAATAGATGTCTTGAATTCGTTCCATGGGGTTAATTACATCAGTATAATAGACCTTAATAACGCGTACTTTCAAATTTCCATCTCAGAAGATAGTAAAAAGTATACAGGGTTTACATTTAACGGAAAATCTTACATGTATAATGTTTTACCACAAGGACTTAAGACTTCTGTTGGTAGTTTTAGTAGAGCAATGGATCAAATACTAGGCCCTGAAGTTAGACATTTCTGTGTGAACTACTTAGATGATCTTGGGATTCTAACGCAGGGAACCTTAGAAGAACACCTAGAACACATTGATATTATATTAAACAAATTGAAATCAGCAGGACTTACGTGCAACCTCGAGAAATGTAAATTCATTTGTAAGGAAGTGAAAATGCTAGGTCACATTATTTCTACAGAAGGAATTAAAACAGATCCAGAGAAAATAGAATCTATAAAGAATTTTCCAGTCCCTACAAAGATAAAACATTTAAGAGCATTTTTAGGACTCTGTAATTATTATAGACGATTCATTCCTGACTATAACAGTATCATTCAACCTTTGTGTCAGTTATTGAAAAAGGATAGAGGCTGGACCTGGACTTCAGAAGCGCAGGTAGCCTTTGAAGAGTTAAAAAATAGATTTTTGAGAACAATAATGTTGCATCATCCTGATATGTCTAGGCCCTTCTATTTGCAAACAGATAGTTCTGGAGTAGGATTAGCTGGGGTTTTATTTCAGTACGATGATGAAGGAGAAATGAGAATATTAGGGTACTGTAGTAGAGCTTTGAGGGGCGCTGAATTAAGATGGACAGTTACAGAACAAGAATTCTGGGCAATAATTTACTGTTTAAGAAAGTTCGAGACATATTTGAGAGGCGCAAAATTAATAATAAGAACCGATCACAAAGCATTAACGTTTGTTAGATCATGGAAATTATACAATAGTCGTATAATTCGGTGGATACTCTTTCTAGAGCAATTTAACTATACCATTGAACATGTGAAGGGTAAGGATAATGTCGCTGTCGATGTTCTGTCTAGGTTTCCGCCTGATTCAGCAATGATACAGGAGGATAGGATATTTTGTCCAGAGATCCATTATATGGAATCTAATAAGAATAAGACATTAATAGCTGATTTGAAAAATGTATCTAAATTCCAAGCCAATGACAGCGAAATTCAGTTGATTATGAATATTGTAAATAATACTAGTAATCACCAAAATGGTAAATTATATAAAATTGCTCAAAGATGTTATGTTAAAGATGGGGTATTATATTTTAAAATTGATTCTGATAAACATGTAATTTATTTGCCAACAAGTTTGAGAAAAGAAGTAATCTTGCAAGTTCATATTCATATTCATATTCATATTCATATTCATTTAATCTATTAGAAATAAAACACTTTTTACGGATTACAGCGCGTATATTATTAATTCAGGTGTTGTTTTGGAATTATTTAGTTTGTATTTATTGGTTTTTTAGAATTCCCGACGTTTCGACACCTTTCCAGGGGCCGTGGTCACGGGAGGACTAAAGCAAAATAGGCTGCTCATATTTTTATGAAATTACCCGCTCGAAATTTTATAAAAATGTATTCAAGTTTGTTAAATTATTTTTAGCTGCGTTCTGATTTGATCATTATTACTGAATTAAATTGCATAAAGTTAATTAGAAAACAAGATCTAGCTACTGAATCTACTACCAGTTCACAAATTGGAAGGCCTCTGAGAGAAAGAACTGGCGGAAGAAAACTCAAAGAGGTTGTGTCGACCTCCCTTTGATCCCTATCTACAAAACGAACTAACTATATCTTTAGATCCTGCAGTGTGTGATTTGGGATGGGATTTTAGTTGATGAATTATGGGGTCCCAAGCTGGTGGTACTCTCCAACCATCATCTCTATTGAAATTTGGATGTTTGTTGATTTCAATAGCCTCGCGTAGCATTCTGGGAATGAATCTTTGTTCTTTAGAAAGTATTTGGGGTTTATCGAATCTAATGTAATGGTTGGGTCCCTTTGATGCATGTTCACACACTGCAGACTTGTTATCGCGCCTATGCTTCATGTCAGCTACATGTTCTTTAACGCGCGTCCCTATACTTCTCTTTGTTTGTCCGATGTAAGAGAGCCCACAGTCACAATCTAGTTTGTAGACGCCTGCATCTTGAAAGGGAATATTACACTTGACAGGTCGTAAAAATTGGTTTATCTTCTTCGGCGGCTTGAAGTAGGTCTTGATGGACGCACGCTTCAGAATACCTCCAATCTTGTCAGTGACACCTTTCATGTACGGTAGGATGGCAGGGCGTCGTTCTACTGTGGCTGGTTTGACACGGGTTCTGTGATGAAGGCGTGGTACTGGCAGTTTGTTGCTACGCAGTACGTGCTTGACATGCTGAAGCTCAGCTGTCAGGTGTTGTTGGTCACAGATCCCACGTGCTCTCTGAAACAAAGATTTCCCTACGGTAGCTAACTGTAAAGGATGGTGGTGGGATTCACCATTGAGGTTCATTTAATCTCCACAAGTTCAATAGGTTAATAAGTTAAAGTTCAATAAGTTCAATAATTCTCCATAGGTTCTATTGGCTTGGAATGAATAAAGTAGTGAAAAACATATTAAGGAGTTGTCACATTTGTCAGGTTTCTAAAAGCGACAACATAAAGTATGTAGGTGAATGTAAATCTATTGTTACTGAACAAGTAGGAGATATTGTAATGGCTGACTTATATGGGCCTTTACCTAAGGGTAGATTTGGAGCTGCTTATATATTAGTTATTCAAGACTCGTTTAGTAAATTTGTCAAATTGTACGATTTAACTAAAGCTACTTCACGCGCAGTAATTTCAAAATTGAAACAATTCGCTAAAATAATTAAGCCGAAAGTAGTTATGACAGATAATGGCAGTCAATTCTCATCTGAAGGCTGGAAGAAGGCTTTAAAAGATATTAATATAAAGCCTATATATACAACAGTTAGGAACCCCAGACCTAATACTACTGAAAGGGTGAATAAAGAATTAGGACGGTTATTTAGAACGTATTGTCATAAAAATCATAAAGGGTGGGCAACAATACTAAACAATATAGAACATTTGTACAATAACACTTACCACGAGAGTACTGGTTTTACTCCTAACGAAATATTATATGGGACGAGTAACAGTATGTCATTTGACAATTGTCTGCCGAAATTAAACAAAACTAAGGACGTTAATGATGTTAGGTCAAAGGTGAGACAGAATTTAAAAGATAACAGTGTTAAACGACAAGTTAGGTTCAACAGGTCTCATCGTTTGATTGAATTTCAGATAGGAGATTATGTAAAAATCCGTAAAGTAAATAAATCAGAAGCTCAAAAGAAACTTACAAAAAAATTTCAGTTACTCTATGAGGGACCTTATGTAGTTAGTGCTGTACCGTTCTCAAATGTTTATACATTGATGGACCCTAAAACCAGACAAATTAGAGGTAATTTTAATACCATTCATTTAAATAAGTATTATTTGTAAATAATTATGTAAGTGCGAATAGTCTTGAATAAGTTTAAGAAAAAAATAATTTATGTTGAATTGATTGTTACGTTATTTGTGGGATTTTAATGTTTTGTATTTATTTGATTAGGGTTAATTATTTGATAATTTCATTGATTTTATTTGTAGATTTTGATATTTTGTGCTTATTTTGGTTAGGGTTAATTATTTGATAATTTTATTGATTTTAGTTGTAGATTTTGATATTAATTTTAGGGTTAATTATTTGTTAATTTCATTGATTTTCCTTACGGATATTTTTTTTTAAATTTGATTATGGTTCATTATTTTGTTAGTTCATTGGTTTAAGTTGAAAACTCTTGATAATTATATACCAGTAAAATGTGGGAGATGTAACTTAGTAGGTTGGATTTAGGGTAATCCTTATCTTGACAATTTCATTATGACAATAAGTAAATATTTTTCCCTTGATTAACGTTTGTGGTTAGTTTTGTGGTATGATTGGAAAAAAATTTCTTGATTATGGCTTATTATAAATTTAGTAGTGCTATGGTACATATTTAGGATAGAATTCAAATGTATATGTTCAAATTAAAACTGAATATATAGGTTGTAACAAGTTCTAGAGTTACTAGACAAATACAGTTGTTCTTCAATCACTATTAGTAAACAGATTATTGTAATGATTATAATTATGAATAAAGGATTTGGGGAAACGATGGGTCAGGGAAATGACTCAATAACATCTATCGGAGCGTTTGAGAGGTTTTAATAAACTTCATTAATCATATTACGCTCTAATCACAGACTTCATATGAGTTGTGGCTCTAATACTTGTTTACCTTCATACATTTATAATCTATCAAGCGCTGTCATTGATAGATGTTTTTGATGGGGCGAAGGGTGGTCATTTCTGGGGTTAGGTTAGACGATTAATATGAAGTATTTTATTATATAAAAAAAAAAAAAAAAAAAAATTTTTGTTAAGGAAACTAGTTTTATTTTTCCCATTTCTTCTCCATTATTTATTCTTTTGTATTTCTTATAATTATTTACGCCAATTATTATGCTTTGTATTGTTTTATTTAAGTAATTTATAACTACGGTAAACTTCTTTATAAATTAAGGGGCGGTTGTACCAATCCAAAGTCAGCCCCTGAAATTGCCTGTAAATAATGTTGTACAAATCCAAATTGCTAGTAAGTAATCATCAGGCGTTCTTGTAGTATGGAGAATATAGTCGCTTCGTACTAACTCACCATTTGATTTTATGGATTTTTCTTTGTTTTAAATTCTTTTTTAGATTTATTAGAGTAAATCTGTACTACTATGATATGTCAAATATCTATATTTTATGAGGTCTACGGTATAGGTTACCAGAAGAGTTACCTCGCTAAAATATGATTTAACAGCTTGTTTTCGTTTGAACAACTTATTTTATGTACCTAGAAAATAAGCTAGAGAGTAAGTCCTGTATTAATTTCACATTTATTAGACGAAAACTACACAAACGAAGTTACCTAATTGTGATAATGCAACAGCGCCACGAGCGGCCATAGGTGGAAACTAAAGAGTGCGTTTATCAAGAATTTAACAAATTATTTGATAGTGATTCGTACTTTGTGGCATTGTTTTCATTTTAAATATTTTTTTTAATGACTAAGAATAAGATTTCCGTATCAATTCTACTTTTACTAGCCAAACAATATTTCTGAGATATGATAAGACAACAGCGCCATACCGGTGTGGCATGGGAACTAACTATTTTACAATATATTATAATATTTATGAATATACAGTCAGGAAACAATTATAAAAACCTTTTTTATAATAACTTATTTAACGCCATTATTTTACTTATAAGATTGACTTTTATTTGCTCATTGTTTTGGTTATTGAATATTTTACAAACACATTTTTTAGCCATCAGCGCCTCCAGTGTCAAGTAGTGTTTAAGGGCAAAACTGTGGTTTTAAGGGCTTTCGTGGCAGATCTTAATCAGTGAAAAAATGTAATATCGCATTGTATTTATTGCAGTAAAACATTACTAAAAACTTCTTGGGGTCGTATTTAATGTATTTATGGTCTCTTTGAGTCGTTAAATAAGGATATTGTGGGAAATCCAACTCTGGGTTGAGATTTAGAAGGCTCCATCTATTGGGGAGTGGCATTTTAGCTTTGGGAAGTAAATAAGAAATTGTGCTTAAGGTTGACACGAATTTTATGTTGATTATTAATAAAAATCAACCTAAGTTAATTTGGAAAGTTTACTGCTAAAAGATAAACGATTAATAATAATATATGTGTAAAAGGACACTGTAATGGATTGACTTTCGAATGGCTGCGTTCACTAGATTAAAATAGTTGAAATAAATATTTCATCCTTTTAATATTTTCTATGATATTACTTAAATTAAATGTTGGAATTCGTTGATGTTGGTATTCAGGGTTTAGATGATTATAATAGAATATGTTTTTGGCATCAAGTTCCATAAATAATTGGTTTTATAACTTGAAGTTGTGACTATAAACTGGATTTATGACTATGTGACAATGTGGTTCTCATACAGGAATGATTTAGTGAACAAATTATATGATAATAATGTCATTTAAAAGAAAATAATTTATAAAAGTAAAATAAAAACAACCAAATTAACAACAAAGATAGTAATGGCAACCCTGGATTCCGTAAGCCCTTAACGGACAAATCTCATGTATATAACAAGAAAAGGACGGGTGATGAGATAGAAGATTTATTCTAGAACCTTCGAAAGCAAAATAGTATAAATATTTGTGGAATTTCGTTCCTCGTGGAGTTCTAATTGAAACGTGAGAGCGGTCGTAACGCTGCCCGGTCGAAGTTCGAAGTACGCGAAGAAGTACCTAGTTTTTTTAGTGTTTAGAGTTTTATTATTCAGTAATTATTTTAAAAAGTGTTATTAATTATTTTATTTAAAGAAAAGTATTTCATAAAAGTAATTCGTAAAATTTAGGTCAATTTTAAGGTAGGAAGATGGTAAGCTAATCTTTGGTTTAATTTTTTATTTCTGCTAGAATTTTCCAGCAGAATTTAATGGTTGTTTTGAGGTTACTGGTCTGTGATCTGACGAGAATTTTGGACTAAATTCCTTGCTAAAGTTGGCAGGGAATTGAGTTTGAATGTGGTGTTACTGTGGTCGTGATCTGTTGTTCTGGTCAGGATCTTGCGGTTTCCATATGATGAACAGCCTGTTCATTTGTGGGGAACGTTTGGTCATGGCTAATGGATTGCGGAGGGCGATCGTAGTGGTTACTACAACAGGTGTCGTTGCTGTCATGTTCTGTGACTATCCGAGCTGGTGCCCATTGTTTTCCACTTGTAGAGCTATGAGCTGACTTGTGGACGGCTTTGGTGCTGCTGGAGGTGGCAGTAAATGATAGTGGAGTTGTCAGATCACCGATGAGATAAAAACTGTCAGATTCGCTTACACATCCAGGGCTCGTGGTTTCAGAAATGTCGTACCGTTTCTTCGAAACAGGCCCAGAAACTCGCGACGTGACGGTGTGAGTGTACTAGGAGTGTTGTGTGTGTTGTGTGTGTTGTGTTTAGCTCATGAGAGACAGAGGGAGCATACCATTCACGTTAACCCAGAAATTGTTGTATTCCATAAGAAAAGTACCGCTGGCTGGTAAATTAATCTTGATGCTCTTAACTTGACAACATCATGGGAAATTGATGAGTGGTTTGTTCTTGTCTGTTTACCATTGGAACTGGTCAATATTGTGTTAAGTGCAGTGTTAGTGATTTGTGTTGTGATGTAGGGAACCTTCCTCAGGGAGTATTATTTAATGTACCTAAAGAGCAGGTACATTTTAAGGTAAGTTGCATGCATTTTTTATCAAAGACCTGAAATAGGTAGGTAGAATAAATCTGCATTTCATTTTTGGTATCACACTATATAATAATCTAGGATTTATTTGAGACCTAGGTGACCTAGATGACCATTTTTTACAGGTTATATTGCCTATACTGTTTGGGAAGTTTAATTAGGGATAGACAAATGTTTAGTAATCAGACTAATTAGGTTTTGTGCTCAGATCAATAGAAAAACCCTATAAAGTATATTTTGTATGGTTTGCTCTGCGATAAAAGGCTTCAGTTTTACCTATAAAGTTTGATGTTAGCAAATAGAATGGAGTTCCTTTTTCAAAGTGATAAATTTTATGTCTAGAATACCTACATAGACTTTAATGACCTGAAAGAATAATGCTTTGGAAGGGACTCTGTCCATTTATTTCATATTTTAAGTTTCTTTGTTGAAAACCCGTTGTGTGTTTTATAAAACTTAATATTTGTTTTAATTTTATATTGTGTGAGTGAAATATCATTGTTCTCACATGATTAACTCTTATAAACCTAGTTGTGTCTAATCTAGACCTAAATCAGCTGATTGAGTTCTGAGTATAAAGTCAGTGACCTCTCCGCTGTGTGTTTTATAAAACTTAATATTTATTTTAATTTGATATTGTGTGAGTGAAATATCATTGTTCTCACATGATTAACTCTTATAAACCTAGATGTGTCTAATCTAGACCTAAATCAGCTGATTGAGTTCTGAGTTTAAGGTCAGTGACCTCTCTCATACTGTATCTTATTTTCATAGAAAATCTGATTTATTTTGTTTTATTTTTATAATATTTATACAGCACAGTCTCACACAAATACACATTCAATATATCAATTATCAATTATGGTAATTATCAATTATAGTGTAGTTCAGAATGTATTTGGAATAAGCTATCCAGCGTTCCAAGACTATTCTGAATGAGGTACTTAATGGGTTTTGTGTTGAGGTAAAGCCAAGCTTCCTGTATTTATAGTACTCTCAAGCAAAAGTCATAGGATACACTCCAACAGACGATCATAACTGTCTTGAGTTTTAATATAGGTACTCCCACCGAGGTAGCACAAAGCTACGTTATGACGGCATCTTTCATAGACTAGGAAAGGCCAAGTGCTTATCTTAGTAAATGATTGGGTGTTTAGTTAATTCACTGACTACTGGGTTTCCCGGTGGTCTCTATGAATTTAACACCTTGGTTAGTAGTGGCTTATTGGAATGTGACTTGATGGCTAAGCACCGCATTCGTTGAGTTAGGCTGACCGGCCATCAACAGCAGTCGTGTGCGAGGACATGATCATATTCTATTTGGGTTACTGCTAATTAAGCAGCTTGACTTGGATTTTCCCTAGTGGACTATCTAGGTTCTGTGATATCTCAACCTCAAACTTTGTTCTTGTGGTACTTTAGTTTTTGGGGTAAGCCCAAAGCTGTTGGTACAACAAGGCGAGGCAGCCCTCTTGTGTTATAAAATTTATGACCGTCTGAATGGACTGCATACCTACTTTTAAAGACTTTGATTACATTCTGAAGTTGGAAGCTCATGGCTGGTTTGGTATTGGGTTTGAGTAAATAAATGTGATTTCATACTGAGTGTTTTATTTTACTCACAACAAACTTCACTGGTTTTTACATAATCCTACCATTTCCTTATGAGCACCAATTTATTTATGTGATTATTTACTTACCTATGTTCAATGTTTACTTGAACAATTTCATCCAGTTTGACGATATACTGTTTTATGTTGTTGTGGGTGCCGTGTAACATATATGGAATCTACCCACAATACACAAACTCTACAGCAGTGGTATGTTGGTACATGTCACTATAATCCATATCTTTTATTTATCCCCTGATTAGACACTGGAAATACGCGGGTCGCGAAAACGTTAGTAATGGACTATCCCACGATCCTATCACTATTGGTAGAGGAGGGGTTCAGAGAAAGCGTGGACGGTAGGCCCGTATTCTTGTTGTTCTAATGGGATTTTACACTCTACATGCCCTTATGTGCAAGCCTGGTTGATTCGTTCGCCGTTGTACTAATGGGACCTTCACTATAATTCCTTACTGCCTGCAGTTTGGTATTATCACCATACTCATGTAACTCTTGGTATAAATTCTAACTGAATTATCCAAGTAGTTACCAAACTGTAATCCATGTATGTTGCTCGGTGGGGAAACAATGTGAAACGGGTGTTAGATTGGATGTAGTTTTACCAAAATTATTCTGTAAAATTGGTGTACTTATCCTGTCTTGATCCTGTCCTTGTTGCATAGCACACCGCAGTATGTGCATTATTTACTAAATTCTGCATAGTGTTTGACACTCTGGAGTGGCAAGGAATCTTGGGGTCGGGGGATTGGTGGAAGTGACCCCCCGGGGTCAATGACCCCGGCGTCATTGACTTCGGTCCTTATCCCTTATCCTTATTCCTACTTAAACTCATTCAACACAATTAAAACACTTATAAAATCTATTAATTATTATTTATTTATGTACTTAGTTCTAGTTGTTAGTTGTAAGGTGTTAGATATAAGAGATCTAGTTAATAAATAGGTTTAATATTTGTGCATTTGATAAAATACATTTTGTTCTTAGTTCAGACATACCAATAAAAGAACTTGGGAAACTAAAACAAAAAATTACACAACGTAGGGGTCCCATTTCACTAGACAATCATATTTTAATCTGGCCAAGGTTTTCATGAATTTATAGATTACTATAATCTATAAAAGCATGAAAATATCATCAAAGGTAGAGTTTTCTGAGTAGGTCATTGAACTCGGACTCTAATCAGTTGACGGAGCTTCATTACTCTTTAGTTTGGTCTGTATAGTCCAGCTAAGGAGGGGGGGGGTTCGGTTCAAAGCGATAGGTGAATAATCTTCCAATTTGCTCCTAGTTTTTACATTATAATAAGTAATTATTAGAAGATTTAATATTGCAGGTCATAAGACTTTACTCAGATTATTGCAAATGATATAGTAACTGGTTATAAGTTTAGTAATTTTAACTAGTAACTGGACAGAGGAGCTCGATGGAGCAGTGTTTTAGTATTTTTTCTTTTAATTCTACATGTAAGGATTCACAATGCTATTTTTATACAATACTAAATACTAGAAAAAATACGACTCGCACCAGATCATATTATTCTCGGACAGCAATCGAAACCGCGACCTTTGGATGTCCGGTCCAATGCTCTGACCGCTGAGCTAGCGACTCTATTCTACCTAAAAATTATCGTTGTCCATAGCGTATTTTTGTTTTTATTTTACATCTCTGATTAACTAACTTCATTTTAAAATATGTTAGAGTGGGGCAGTAACAGTTTACACAGACTGAATAAACCACGCAAAAAAATGCTGACCCTATGTAATTTGACACCGGTCTCTAGGAAGTCGCTGACAGACAATCGTTTCATTAAAGGCGAGGTTAAAAAAAAACACTTCTTGATGTAATGTCATGGTCATGGGTCGCTGAAAAATCCTACAGATCTGAAATGTATTAAGATATATATATTTTTTACATCTTTCTCCAGACACGTATTAAACCAGAAACACGATTCAGTGATTTTGGCACGATACATTTCAATTTCGAAAATACCTCTTAAACAATGTTTGAGATTATTTAGAAACAACATTCAAGTCAAAATTGCTTTAAATAATTTGTATCATCAATACTCACAAACGTGCATTTCTCTTTATTGGCTATTGTTATTTACTACGAATTGATTTCGTGATGTTTTTTATATAGAGCCTTTATCTGCCATATCATTTTACTTTTAAAAATGTGTGTAGCATTTTAACCTTAATATTTGTGTAATACCTCAGGATTTTTATTAATAAATCATTTAACATAATATTTATTAATGATCAAGTAAGAAAAGTGATGATCTCACTGTACTTAGAAATAGCGAAAATAATTCAAAATGCTGACGTATCGTTCACCACTAGTCATTACAACTAGCTGGGTGGATGTCTCCCACTCTTGCGAAGTGCGAACAATAGCTCGAGTCAAAGTTTGCCAAATACCGCCCAGCGATATTGCCCTAACTTCGCCTACAGACCCTCTCATTCGCACGTACTTACCACTGAATCTGCTTATGAATACTGACTTCACGCAGACACAGTAATCTACGCGTAATATGGATAACTTCTTGAGCTTCTAGGCATAAACATGTTTTTTTACAATTTTTAGTATGGTAACACTGGCTATTATCACGAAACGACCAATACTTTAAAAAACCTCGGTTTTCTTATGTAGTATCCAAACATTTTTTTCCTTTCTTGCGAGGGAATAAACGGTACTAAATCCTTATCTTTTTATTACATTTTATCAACAGACAGACAATATTGAAAGATTAAAATTCTTCCTCACTCAAAGGTGGATTTGATTCTATCTGTCACAAAATGACCTATTTTCAATTATATCTCGACCAAATTAAATTATTCAGAAAAGAATATTGTCCGCTCGGCCGCTAATAAGTCGACTTAACACCGCAAGGCTCGTCTCTTCTCATCCCATTGACGGTATTTAAATGAACCCCCGATGGTTCTATCGGATTTTACACGTCATCAGTTTTAGCGGAGCACCCTTCATCTCGCTCTGAATGGAAATTTTCTTCAATGCGCACATTGGCTTCTCGCCTATCCACAGACTATATTTGCTGACTTCGCTTATTGCTTCTCTAAAATACGACCTGAGTGATTCGTGGGTATTCATTATGTATGTAAGATAAGTTTCGCTGTTCAGCGTGCGGCGATGCTGAATAAACATCCAGAAGCTTTGTAGGGACGTAACTTTATTTTATAAATTACTTTTTGTTTAAATTCACTACATGTTTAAGTTATATGGAAATAACAGTGTTTTTGTGAAAAATCTTATACTATATAGCTCTGATTTTGCTGAAACTGCAATATTAGTTTTATTATCTTTTTAGGAACTTTCACATTGAATAACAATTTCGCAAGTGATAAGAAAAGAATGTATGACGAAAAATATGAAATCGCACCTTTTAAATATATTTGTATCAACAAGAGAGATACTTACTCCAAAAGAAAACATAAATTATCTTTCTCATATTGTACATAATGAATTAATTGCGTATTCGCACTAGTTTAATTAAAGTTGTTAGAACAATAAAACCGCAGCATACTGCGCCCACACCCATTAGGCTTGGAGAATTATTGAAAGCAACTTCACATAACTAATCCTGCTCTTAATTAGCTTTTGTTTCGAAACCTCACATCCCGTTCTGGAGCAAAATACACAATTAAACGATGCGGTAACGTTGTAATAACACTTTGTTATGAAAATTGCAATTTCAATAAACTACATTATTGTTATAATAGACGCAAAGTAGCGTGGTTCCGTTCTTTGTGACCTGAAAAATCATCTATCTCAACCACGACTTAAAGGATTTTAAAGTTTATTTATACATTTTGTCACTTTTAGTTTGCATTTTTGCATACTACTATTTTGTTATCCCTAATATTAGTAGTAGAGGCGCAGAATAGATATAAGAATTACGTACAGAAAGGACATTCCCCGCCCCGCCCTAGAAACATTGCCTCACCTCTCCCCGCGAGTTCATGTGCCAAAACTGCACAGTAGCCCTAGATACCAAACAATTTTAAAATTTGAGATTTAAGCATTCACAATGCTATTTTATATAATACCTAATAATATACTAGAAAAAATACAACTCGCACCAGATAGCCCTAGACTTACACATACAGTTGCGCATGTACAAAAACGTCATCTGACGTCATCTGTTTGTAATAGGGCGGCTGTAGGAGTGTTCGGGGTGTGGTAGATGAGGTAGAGCCTTCTTATATTTTTTATGAGAGTTAGCATACTTCAGAAAATGAACTCTCAAGTTAAAAAAAATCACCCTGGTCTTATAAGTAGCAATTTCCATTACCTAATACCACTGTTCTTTTATCCAATAGTACAGTTTTATCTCGCCGTAGATCGTCGTGTCCACATCTGTTCTCTACCATAATTGAAAGAAGCGTCCCTAAGAAAATTAGTTTGGCTTTTCATCAGTCTTCTGTAGAGACATTACGTACTGTATTTTCTGTTTTAAAATTACAGTTGTTGAATTTGTTTTCAAAGTTCGTGGTAACTTAAAACAATTTTTACAGTTAAAAAAAAATTAAGCCTTTTTTATAAAACAAATTGAATTAGAAGTACTTTACACAAACTCTTAACAAATAATCATAGGAAAGATATGACAATTTAGATTTACAGAAAATACATGGCAATTTTAAGTAAAGTGGTTTTTGTCACTTTAAAAAAAAAGAGATAATGCAACTTTTAGAATACACAAAAAGTTATTAATTGATAGGTATTAAGAAAGTTATTTTACTATTTAAAAAAAAATTGTGATTGTAATAAACAAATAACAGTCGAAATTAATGATCGTGAAATAAGAAGGTATGCGTATATTTCAACCTAACGTAAACATCTTTTTTGTTGACCGTCCGCCGTAAAATGTTGCTGTCTTTACATCGCACGGTATCATCGGGCCATAAAGTCGATAATAAAAATGTTGTTGTTGTGTTAAATTTACAACTTCGCGTGTGCTGAGTACACATTGTTGGGCTTGAGAGGTTGTCTCGTGAAAATCATATCTAATGAAAACTTTGACACTTTATGATAAGCCGTTAAACACGATTGGCGAGAACATAACGATATCATGTTCATACTTGAGAACATAACGATTTCGTAAGTTGTACCCTTAGCACGAACAGCTATCAAAAAAAATAACACGCGTAAAAACATTCGATAAACTAATTTTATATGGGAAATTTGTACAGCGCCATCTACCGCTGAAAAGCGAAATTAGGTTTTCCATAGAGAATTACTCTATTGAGTACTTTTACGCGCGTTTCTTTTTTCAAAAGCTGTTCGTGCTAAGGTTACAGAATATTATTATCGTTGTTAAATAAAATCAAACAAAATTATTGTGAAGCCAACTGTCAAAAAGTTATTTCTATCTTAACCGGAACCTGTGAACGATCCGCTGGCTTGCAGCGAAGAAGTTAAAAAAGTACTAGAAAATTTCGCCGCTCCCACTAGCGACTCGGTAGCATAATTGGTCAGTGCATTGGGCCGGAATCCCAAGGGTGCGGGTTCGAGTCCCGTCTGAGGTGCTACGGGTGAGTCGATTTTTTCTAGTATTTTTTCTAATATTATTTATCTTGATCCGTGGTTTGTTGATATCACTCAAAAGTCCTTCTAATCTTATGAAGAGAAAAAAATAATATAAGTAATCGTACGTTATTTTTACTTTTGTTTCTTTCAGTTGTCTAGGAAGGACACGTCCCTATTCATTTAACAGTCTTCGCTCAATAATAAAAATCGTTTGTTAACGATTCTTGTTTTAGTTATTTTGTTAACAATGAAATCCTCATCCATGAAAACTTTTCTTCTTTGATGTTAACGGCATCAAAATAAAGAAGCACATACACGAGCCCCGCTCTCGTAAGGACCGCACCTGTAAACTGTGAAATTTATAGCCCATAAAGCAGGAAGGTCGCGTTATGTTTTGGTTGCTGTAATTTAATGAGGTGCTGTCTAATTACCGGTGATAAAGGTAACATTACTTTCTCAAGTTACGGATGCAGTAAGAGAGCCGTGAAATAAATACCAAAAAGTTAACTCAATTCAAACTTTTTATTATTTTTTATTTACACTTTGAACGAAATGCTTAAACTGGGGAAGAAAGTCGTATTTTTTATATTTTACCTAACTTTGGGTCGATAACACACATCTTTTTTGCTAATATAAAGAGTGAGGCGTCTACGGTTTAACTACTAAAGCTTTGTGACAGACGACGGACGGACGGACGGACAGACGGACACATGAGTGACAGCAATGGGACTCCGTTTGGCCCCTTCGGTTACAGTACACTAAAAAGACTGCAACCAATAACATAATAGATAGGTGATTATAAAATTGTACTAAGCTTTAGCTATAGGTTTTAGTTAAGTTATACCTAAGTTAAACAACACCCTAGTTCAGGGTATGATTTTCAAGCCATCACATTTTGTGAACGACGTGAAAGTAATTAACGGGCGCTTATTAAAGTTATAATTAATATTATTATTTAGTACTTTTTATCGTAACAAAGTCGAAGTTACATTTCTTTAACGATTATATTTTTCCAAGTTTTGCCTGTTCTGTATTCGCAGGCAAAACGAATAATCGTTTGATCATCTCTTCCGTAAAATTTAATTAATTAAAAGCAAAAAGGGCTGAGATTTTTGCCGATTAAGTCATCTTCTATTCCGCTGCCATAGCCATGTCTGTGTTGTTTCGCGCAATATAATTTTAATTAAGTAAAGGTCTAAAAATGTTGCTTCCCACAAGTGATAATGTCAAAATAACTTAAATAAAAAACGAACTGGCGAAAAAAGACCCTCTAATATTGAAGTTCTATAAAGTTAAATGAGAGGAGATAACTTTTTTTTATAAAATAATTATAAGAGATACAACGATACAGATAAAGTAAAACCAACTATCATTAATTCTGTGGTAATACACCAAACGAAAGCTAATTAACGTCATTCATCAGGTCGTCAGGTATTATTACAAAGATAATCAGGATATTTACATTTATTTTTATAAGAAACTCGTTGGAATTCGTCCATGTGCTATTCATTTATTTTACTAAAAGTGACCCCAATTCATCCACCATGGACGTACCAGCCAACTGATAGAACTGCTGTCCAGATAACTAATGGTTGTCGCACTTAACCATTAGTTATCTGGGGTGATTATTCGATCGTTTGCCTGCCAACTCTAGGGATAAACAACATATGAATGTCGCGCAACGTCTCTGTAAAGTGACGCAACATAAAAATGCTTTATTTACAAGCTTTGCAAGCTTTTTGCTTGTATAGTTTCAATATAAAAAACCCGTTTGTCGCACAAGTGACATGAGTCGAGAAAGTCTTTTCTACACCGGGCTTTACACTACGGCAACCAAACCAAGAGAGAGCCATTTCAGATCCATAGTTACGTCCTCCCGATCGCCGTAAACCTACAAAAAATAAATGCCACTCCTTTATACTGAAACTATATTCTATCAACAAATTTCCTTGCGTTATCATTTAAATGATCACCATATCACAGACATAAAAAATGTCAAACAAATACACACTCAAGAAGGTACTCAAGTAAATCACGCGTGTTTAACTTCTCACATTTCTATTTACCCTTCATATATTAAAGCCTGCTTCGAACCCCGTAAACCTTCTACAAAGAAAACGAAAACGGTTTTAGAGTAGAGGCAAAATGCGATAAGTCACGAGCGACCCTTGGTGGACTTTTGACATATGGCTTTGATAGTTTATTTACAAAGCTCGTCAGACAGAAACCCTCAAGTGGACTCGTTTATAAGGCCTGTATTGACAAATCAAGTAACGAAACCTTTTACTACAATTGCTCCTAGTTTTATCCGCATTCTAACAGATGAAATACAAAATCACCGCAGGTTATTGGGAAATATTAGGTTTCGTATAATAAAATGCAAAATTCGCCATACGACTTACGCGCTATGATTTAAGCCTTACAGGGATGCACAGACTACGGCCCGCGGGCCGCATGCGGCCCGCCGGTCGAATACTGGTGGCCCGCCGACAGCAAAAATAATACTCTCGTACATTCGAAAATATTGAGTTCTATTCCAGAATAAAACCAATAACAAATGTTCGAAAAGTAATTTGAATCTCGCGCGCGCGCTCTATCAATCTTATCGGTGCGCCGTGCATGCGTCGGTAATAGCGGTCGGTAATGTTCGTGCTGATCTCGGTTAAATTCGTTTTCTTGAGGAAGCGCGCCGCGTTATACTGTTCGAGCGAGCGAGATAGCAATAGTCCCAAATTCCCGATAGCTCGCGTAGGTAGATACACGAAGCTTCCAGAGTCGGTTTCGAGATTTCTCCAGACAGTTTTCGACTCTATGCGCGTGGTATAAAAGCCACGCTAACCGCAGCGACCGACAGTTCGGTTTTAATTTGAGTAAAGTGTCGTTAGTTCTAGTGTAGATTTTAACTCGACTAGCCGGTGTCATAATTATAATATATTTTGATCCACATTCAACGTAGATTTCCCGTCAAGTGCCGTGTATAATTGTGTTGTGAAATCGTAAGTAAAACTGTTATTAATTTTATCTACATATTTTATCAATTATTTTTGGTAATTAATTAGGAACTGTAATTGGTTTTAGGTGCTGTGGTAATCCTAGTCAGGATTAAAACGCAACATGGACATGCCAAGAACTAGTAAAAAACGTAAGGTTAAAGATGAAAATCGGCAGTTTCAAGAAATTTGGACTGAGAAATACTTTTTTGTATGGTCGCATAACAAAGTCGTTTGTTTAATTTGCAAGAATTCTGTTGCGATTGCAAAGGAATATAATGTAAAAAGGCACTATGAAACGCAGCATCCTACTTTTACGAAGTTTACAGGCGAATTAAGAAAGCAAAAAGTTTTGTCTTTAAAACGGGAGCTTATTGGTCAACAAGCTATGTTTACAAAACCCATTCAAGATACAGAAACAGCTACAGAAGTTAGTTATGAAATTTCTCGAATGATAGCAAAGCGGAGTCGCCCCTTCAATGATGGGGATTTTGTAAAAGAATGCATAGAAATTGCCGCTAAGAAAATGTGTCCAGAAGCAGCAAAAAAGTTTGAGAAAATTCAACTGAATCGTATGACCATCCAAAGACGAATTATGTCTTTGTCAGATAATATTGCGGAACAATTAAATGAAAAAACTAAGATAATTGATTTTTTTTCATTAGCACTCGACGAATCTACTGATATTAGTTCCACAGCTCAACTTCTTATATTCATACGAGGTGTTACTCAAGATTTTGAAGTCTTCGAAGAGTTATTAGGAATGTGTTCATTGAAAGGTCAAACCAGAGGAGTTGATATACTCAATGTACTTTTGGACGAGTGTTCAAAAACTGATTTGGACTTATCGAAATTATCGGGAGTTTCGACTGACGGTGCTCCTTCGATGATTGGTGTCAATTCTGGGCTAGTTACTTTGTTGAAAAAGCATTTGCAAGAAAAAAAACTTAAACGCTGAAGATCTCAAGCAGTTTCACTGCATTATACACCAAGAAGCCCTCTGTTCTAAAAAAATTGAATTTGAAAATGTCATGAAAGTGGTAGTTTCGACTGTGAATTTCATAAAATCACGAGGACTCAATCACAGGCAATTCAAACAATTCCTTGATGACATTGAATGCGAACATGGAGATTTACTGTATTATACAGAAGTAAGGTGGCTAAGTCGTGGATTGACACTGGAACGATTTTTAAATTTAATAGAAGAAATTGATATTTTTCTGGCGGAAAAGCAAAGGGACGTCCCGGAACTTAAAAGTCCTGATTGGTTGTGTGATTTGGCTTTTTTAGTTGACATTACAAATCATTTGAATGTCTTGAACACACGGCTTCAAGGCAAAAATCAACTGATATCCCAGCTCTACGCACATGTATCATCCTTTCAATGCAAGCTGACACTTTTCAGATCGCAATTGAATTCTGGAAATTACAATCATTTTCCGAATTATAAGAAAATGGCTGAAAAATTCAAAAAAACTGCTATTAATTTCAGTTATGTAAAAAAGCTAGATATTTTGATTCAATCTTTTCAAGACAGATTTTCGGAGTTTAAAACAGTGAAACCTCTGTTGGACATATTTAGCAATCCTTTCACGATTTCAGTTGAAAATGCGCCAGAGTTAATGCAGTTAGAAATTATCGACATTCAGAACGACCAAGATTTACGCAACAAATTCAACGAAGGAGACTTGCTGAACTTTTACCGCTGCATTGATAAAAATACGTACAAAGAGTTGCGCATAAACGCTCTGAAATGTGCAAGCTTATTTGGTTCTACCTATATATGTGAACAAACCTTTTCAATCCTAAATAATAATAAAACAAAAAATCGAAACCGCCTTGCAAATGAAAGTTTGGAAGCAGTTTTACGTGTTGCTACAAGTAAATTTGAGCCAAATATAAAAAAAATTGTAAGCACTATGCAGTGCCACGCTTCAAATTAATAAATTCTTTTTCAATTTGAATACATTATTATCAATTTTTCATTGTCTTTAATTACCTATACTTCTGGTGGCCCACCATCAGTTCATAATTTGCCCGAGTGGCCCCTAGTCTTAATAAGTCTGTGCATCCATGATTTAAGCATTGAGACGTCAAATAATTGAAATATTTATTTTTAACATCGTGATACTCATAATATTCTTATACGAGTTGTTAAAGTAAAATCAAAACTACACATTCGATTTTTAAAGGATGAGCTAACTTTTTTTAAACGTATATTATTATGTAAGACTATATGGCACAATTGTTGACTGAAACGAAATGACAAAGTTTCGTGTAAAAAAATCCAATATGAAACTCGTGAAATACGATAATGACAAACGGAGCGGCCGCTATTAATTCAGCTGCCGTTGGCAGAATGTTTTAAATTATTCCACGAAGAGATGAGTGCGCGCTCATAAAGTGCTCCCCACTGGATTAATGCCGATCACCGATTTCATTCTCCAACGAAAACAAACAAATAAAGTTACACCAATAACAAACAACTAAAGTTAACTTGTTGACGTAGAATTGTTATACAAATTGATTATATGTAAAAATTGTTATTAAAAGAGTAATCATGATATGCTTTCTTTAATCCATAATGATTAAGAATACGAGTAGCTTTTTAAAAAAACTACCTAAAAAAAAATCCCATCACATTCACCGTTTTACTTTGGTGTAAGCCATGTCAGTAAATAAAAGCAACATTATGCACCTACATTGCGTCGATTTTTCATACCAAACGCATCATGGCAGTTGACTGATTGCAAGCATCAAACATTTTTATAGTTGCTATCCCCATTTTTTACTGTGCGACATTATAATAGGGAGACTGTATAAATGTTGTTTATTTCCTTATGATGTTTTGTATTTCAACTTACGCAGTAATCTATGTTCGCTGCGGTGGCGCAGTACGATTAGGTATAGTGTTTTTATCAGTGACGCGACGCGAATTCATAATACATGTGTGTGAGATGCCGCAAATTGTGATTACCCTTCGTGTGACCAGTGTGGGCCTAATATGCGCACCGCAACAAAATAATCTTGCGTAAACGCAGTGTGTCGGTCCCACTCACAGGAACCAAAACATCTGATTAGGGCAAATCCTGACGTCTGGTAACCCTAAGCGGGACAGACATCGCGAGATGAGATCGACAAATAAACGCGGTGCGCATGCTAGGCCTATGAAACGTGTCATAAATACAGACAACGTAACCTAATATACATCTAGCGAGTTTTGTACAAAGTTGCAAACGGCAAAGTTTTATAGGGTTATATGGGGTGTAGAAATGTAATACAGGAGTTTGATTAGGTACTTCATTCACGTGGTAGTTTTGATTGGCTATTCATGGAACGTTCGTGTCGTAGTGATACGTTGAATTAGTGTTTTACATTATAATTTGGCTTCCTTTACGGTGTCTTTACGGTTATGATTTATTTTATATCCGCATTCAACTATAAGAAAAAATGACCGAAATGTAGCACCGTTTCACAGTGCATCTAAATTGTGGAATCCTTGATCTCCTTAAATTCTTCTGGATTATACTGCTATCGTGGATGGCACGGAACATTATAATTGTATGTCCCATCGTATTTCGCCTAAAATTTTCACTACACCTCTTAGTGGAAACTCTGTTAGTCTATGTACAAACATAATACTTTTCAATTAATATGTATAATATTGAGCTGTATGTTTCCCTTATCCAATAAAATAAAAATAAAATAAATACAAACGGGTGGATGGATAGCTTCATCCACATCTTCTCCTTCACATATTCACCCCCTTCTTAAACGATATTTACAAAAGGTATCTATCGGCTGACCTCAAAAGTAACTGAGCACTGTATTACCATATACTGCACCCATTTTCTTTCATAGTGTCAGGTTGCTTCTTAAAGAAGCAGCGTTACCTATACTTAGTATGACAAGACAAAGTACTAAAGTGTTCACCGGGAAATGAGGGATTTAATTGTAAACTAATAAATAATTTGTTTGAAATTTCATTAAAACTTTACATGTTGCTTATGGTCGAATGATACTTCGTAGGTATATTGTTTCTGTAATTTAAAAACAATTGTTGTAAATAGTATAAATAATTTGCTTGGATCTGTAGAAAATTAGGTTTTGTTGTTGTTTATCTTGAGATACCGAAACTTTATCAAAAACCAATTTACATTAGCACAGACTGGAGTAGTCTAGGCTAATGTGTGTTAACTTTGAATACTAGACTACGAGAGCAGTTTACACTACAAACATTTTAGCATAACACTATTCAAACTCCATAACTTTAAGCTAAAGATCCACGCAACGATAACTAAATTTTAAGTCATAACTTTGAATATCTTTAGCTCGTACTATGTACATATACATAAAACGTGTAAGATAACAAAGTTGAACCACCTTTAGCTAAACCTACATTACTAACTTATTGCTATATTTCCCAGGTCTCACTGCGCAGTCCGAAAGTAAGCCAGAGTTCGAACTAAGCATGTATTTTAGAACCTCAATTCCATAACTTTTTGACTCCATTTAGATTTCACTATCACTACTTTGAGCGTAGTTCAGACTTTTTGAATAGAATACATACATCAATAGAATACATCACAGATAGAGCAATATATTTCGTTGTTAACAACCGCCCCCTGATTATGTAACTCTGTTTCTAACAACTTTTGATTGAAACTAACAGAAATCGCAGTTACATTGCTGCTTTGGTAAGAATCAATTTGACAACTATGTTACTTAAAGCAGCAATGTAACTGTGATTTCTGACAGTTTCCTGATTGCAACAGTTACATAGTCAGAGGGCAGTTCAATAACATCGACTGCATTCGGCAAAACTATCATAGTTTACTTTGTATGTAGTGATACCAGTAGCAACGGAGTGTATTTTAGTTTGAGATTAATTTTTGATCTTTTTCGTATCTGCTGCAGACATATTAGTACTTATATTTTTTCCTTGAGCACATTTTGCTGAACTGAAAAATAATGAAAATGAATCTTTCAAGCATTATTAAAATATACATTCTAAACCGACCACACATAACTTAATTTAAAAACTAAGTTGGAAATTACTATGTTATACAAATAGGTAATAATGAAAGTAAAATGTGCTTAACAATTAAATAAAAAATGTCGTCCAGTTTATCTCTAATTGATCGAACACTGATTTCTTCGTGAATTTGTTTTTAACAAGTAGGCACATACTGATAGATAGAATATGAATTAGAATGTGAATACCCAATTTCCATTAACAGAAATTGTTTGAAGTAGACCGTAATGATAATTAACACCGATTAAAGTCCCTGAAAAAAGTCAATCAGTGTTCGAACTTAACATTTACATTAAAATACATCATTAAATCTGTAATCAGTATTGTGACCCCCACATCCATAAACTTACCTACACTAGCAACACTAGAACCACAGAACTTCCGCATGTCGTAGTTTGATGACAGATGACGTCACTTCGTTCTTATCACACGAACTATCTCCTAGTCATTTTTGTTCCCAATTCTTTCATAGCATCTGTTCACAGTTCGGGGATGTTGCGACTTTAAGTAATCAATAGCTATTGGTAAGTACACTTGTTTCTTTTTTTTCATTTATTGGGGTAAACAAACGGTTTTACAATGTGTAATACATCAAAAAGTATACATAATTTGAAGAACTAAATAATTGTAAAACCAACACCGTTAACCACAAATAAAATAATCATTTACAGGGTTGTTACGATGTATATGATTACAGCACCATTGTTCGAGAACTTCGAACTCGTATCACTGGAGCAGACTTCAACTCTGAAAGTGAACTTTGGAACGGTAGGCTGTCTTCATTGTTCACGTCAAAAGCTTTCGCTACGAAACTAATAGTCTCGAAATAGAAGCTAACTACCGGTTGCAGAAACTATTTTTAATTTTAAAGACACACAGATAAAACACTCCTAGATACGAAATATTATGATTCACGAAAGCCAAACAAAGTATACGAGTATTTTGATTTTTACTATTTAAAGAATTACACACTTAAAAGATGTCGATAAATTGACAAATATAAAAATAAATGGTTAAAATGAATCCAAATATAAGTGATATTCGTTAACATTTGGCAAAAAAATTAAGATCTCAGCTTAAAAAGTTTATAGAAAAATATTTTGCAAACTATTTTGGCCATTCTAGGGGGAATTCGCTGCTGCAAGGACTCTTTCGAGCATAAAAGATTGTTACTGCTTCGCCCTCATACACGACATACAGACAGAAAGCAAAATATTTTATTTAATAATTAGAAAAAAGAAAAATATAGCCAACAATTTACATAACCAAGTCATGAAAAAAGAATCCGAAAAAGACAACACTGAATTCTAAGAGGCAAATTATAATATTTCATATTGTTCTTAAAATCTCGAGAAGTTTGTAATTTAAAAAATACGTCTGTGACGTACTTGAAGTCGGCGGAAAGCGTTCCAAACTGTCTTTATCTCTCCATTGGAATCTCTTAGCGAAGGGGCGTTGACGAAAATTTTCATACGGCCCAGGGCTGGCACGAATACACCCAAAATAATTATTATTATTCATAAATAACGCTTGTTTGTTTCGTATTCTGGGAACCTTGCCTTTCATATCAAGATCAAAGAGACATTTCAATGGATTCACTTATAGACAACGCTCATTGATGTTTCGAGATTGACGCCATTATCAAAATTGTTTATTTTTAAGAGATATCTTATTTGTATTTATATGCTGTCAAGGCTAATACTGGGTTCTTCAGTATAACGCTTTTTAAATAGCCTGAATACTTACCTGTAGAAATTGAAAGCTTGTAAAAGATAAAAATCTCTATTAGCCCAAGGAATAAAGATTTGATTGTTTCAGGATACGCAACATAAATGGCCGTATATTTTGTTTGAATGGACTGACCGTAACCCTTATTTGATATTGATACCTTTACGCGATCTTGAGAAAAACAGACAGACAGACCAACAGCCATACAGACTAACAACCAAATGAACTTCCGTTTTTTTTCCTTTTAGGTTTGGATGGAACGGAACTGTCTTCAACTGACCACTACCAAAATAGTTTTATCGCGTTCTTGTGTTGCAGCCCTAACATCGGTGGTTTATTAAGCAAATTCCACAGCTTTGCACAATGCCCGACAAAAGTAGGGTAATCCCCGTGAAACTTGATAAAATATTATTTTTGTGCGGCTCCGCTAGAGATTTTTAGTCGAGAAGTGTTGTTTTGCGTATTGCTCGTTTGGACAAATGGTGGGCACTAAATAAAAAAAGTCCGAAAGTTTGTTAAAAAGAAGTAAGCGATACTTAGAGATTAAGGAAACGGTACCTTCATGCCATCTGAAAAAACCCTCTGTAAGACTTCAAGTTCTTTTTCTTCTCCCAAAAGATACTTATTTTTTACCTAACAGCTGTTAAAGCAACCGTTGAGTAATTTTAAAAACTATGTTAATAACAGTTTCTGAGATTATTATTCTATGGAAAAAGAGAGCAAACAAACATCTTATTAGTCGAAGAAAAGTAGTTAAAGGGAACCCCTTTAGTAAAAACATTTTCATTCCTTAACGTTGCAACGAGGAACTCCTGTTTCCATCGGGGATTATTTTTTATGCTTTTAGCATTTTCTAAGACTCTCTTTCACATTTATCTTACTTTAAGATTTTACTAGACTTAATTTTTTTATTTGTAAGGAAGTTTAGAGCAGGATACTCAAAGGAGCTTAATATACAAACCTTTATGCAGCCAACCTTATTATGGTTTTAATAATAATATAAGAAACGAACCATCCGATGAAAAAATGATGATGCTATTAGCTCATTATTGTTATGTTCATCCTGGGAAATATAATTCTTATGTCAAAAAATTGTACTTATTGCCTGAGTTTAAACATCAAACTATTAAAAGGCAAAAATAGCTTGAAAGGCCTGGAATATTTTCAAAAACAGGATCTTCGCAACTAAAACTTAAGACAACAGGGAACCACTTTTCATAGAGCAAACTTATTTATTTATTTGATACACCATCAACAATATCACATTACATTTATAGATTAAAGACTGCATAACTTATGAGACTGTATGAACTGTTTTAACAGTAAAAGCAAAGTGCTAAGAGAAAATGCTGAGAGAACTTCAAGAATTATACTATGAATCTCTTTTCTTATAGCTTCTCTCAGAGATTAATATAACTTTTCATAATTTACAAAACACTACAAAATAATTTATCTTACTTTTTGATTAAATAATCTGTTTTGAAAAGTTGGTTCGTATATTTCATGAAAAAGGTTATCAGAATAAAACAGCTGGTGAGGCTGGCCTTCAGGATACCTATTCCATTTCTCATTAAATTGTAATTAAAGTTTTAATGAGCTTCATAAAACCGAATGGATGAAAGAAAAAGGAGTGATGGTTCAGAATTAACTTTAATACTTTGCTCATGAAGTGGATCTTGAAAAACTATGAGATCAAATTCAAAGTCGTAATATTATTCAAATTAGCTCAGATTTTCTGGAATATCACGTATCAGACAATAAATTAAAAGTAAAAGGACTTTATTAAATTTTGATTAGGCACGTACTTGACCGTTGGTTTACGAATCACGAGTTTTAGAACTAAAGAATTGTTAACTAGCTTTGTAAAATAAATTGAAAACAAAAAAGTCTCTTAAATTACTCATTGCTAAATAATAGTGAAAAAACAAAACATTTTTTGTGCAATAAAACAATTACTGATATCCAAACAATCAATTCTAAATGTCTCTGAATCTGATAAATACTAGCGACAGCCCGCGACTTCGTCTGCGTGGTCAGTTATTACTTTATCCCTCGGGAACTGTACCTTCTCTGTAACCATGGCAATGTGTATGAAAATTTGAGCAGTTAAGACGTGAAGGCGTAACAAACAAACAAACTGACTTTCACATTTATTATATTAGTAAGGAAGTAAGGATTTATTAAGCATTAATGATAATGATTATCGTCAACAAAGTATGGCTTACCTATATCGATATTATGCGTTATTGTACACATGGATCAGGGTCGCATAATGTCGCAGCGTGAATGATGACCGAGACACAACGGCCCATTCATATAGCCTTCACATACACTATAAATCAAAAGAACAATTCTTCTTCTATGCAATATGTGAATAAAGCTATGGTATTGTTACATACAATGGGATATCAGTGAATACGTATTATTTTTGTACAATTTATAACGAGGAATCACAGAGCATTTGTATGCCAGTATAATACTAGAATGCCAGAATCCTTAATCACTGAGCAACAGAGTTTTCATTGTTATTGGCGAAAGACACAGGAATTAATGGAAACTAGCAAGGCAGGCTTAAACTAAACCTTTTTTAAATTTGGGTTTTTTTCAGCATTCACAGTGCTATTTTTATAAAATACTAAATAATATACTAGAGAAGAATCGACTCGTCACCAGATTATATTCTAAGGCGGGAATCAAACCGCGGGATCACCGGGATCATCATCGGGAAGACCATTGGACTGGACTTCCAAAGGTCGCAGGTTCGATTCCCGCCTGAGAATATAATCTGGTGACGAGTCGAATTTTTTCTAGTATATTATTTAGTATTATACAGTAACCCTTTAACTTTCTTTACTCTTTTTATTAACCCTATAATTCAGATTGCTTGATGGCGCAGTGGCTTAGCGTATTCAGCCAATGATTATGTAAAGTTGGTTTAAAAGTTAAAGTTGGTATGGTTAAGCAACTACCACTAGAGCCATCGGATGAGATACATGGTGACTAAAACTGTATTATGGTGTATAATCTCGAGCTCCTCCATGGTTCGGAAGGCACGTCAAGCTGGGTATTGGTCTCGGCAGCATTTGCAGTCCCATCCACCAATCTGAATTGGGCCTGTGTGGTATCACAACTAATATCACAACTCACAATCGGCCGTGAAATCAAACCGAGTAACCAAAACAAGCGTTCACCCAATTCAATGTTACCTTCAATCATTACATTAAGCGCACGTTAAATCTCAACACCCTGTGTGCTTTCCAAAAAATATTTAAAAAAAATGAAAATTTCTTTCTAACTGAAAAAGTGAACTCACAAGACAAGTGTCAACTAATTTTCAAGCACAAGTTTCCGACTCTCGACACGTGTTCCTCGCACGAGCGCTACTTGTGCTAGTTGGCAACTGCTGCTGAGACACTTGCCAACAATTTTTTCTAGTTAATTTTCTAATATTTATTAAAAGTTGCACTTGTAACTTTTTATGGAGCAATTCTTTTATGAATGAGTTTGCATTTTTAATACTAAAATTGACTAAAATTATGATTGTAAACTTTTAAATTTGCAATGAATTTCATACATACGATATTTGTTGGAATTATTTTTCGTAAATCATCTCTCTTACTCTTGCTGTCTCTCTCTCTCTGGGCAACTCACATCAAAAAACTATAACTCTACTTAACTAGATACATATTTTAAAAAAACTTTAAGGAATATCTCACATTTATCTTCCCGCAGCAGGTTTTGAACCCGCAGTAACAGTGCGTTACGTTGCACGAACATCTATCGAAAAAAATCGATAGAGTACTTTTGTATGTTTGAAAAATTCGATAAAGTAATTTACATGTTATTTTAATAATAAAACATGAGGACCTTTATTCCGTTTGATGTGAATTAATGATTATTATTGTTATTATTATGGGAAATTTGTACAGCGCCATCTACCGCTGAAAAGCAAAATTAAATTTCCCATAATAATTACTATATTGAGTACTTTTACGCGCATTTTTTTCTCAATAGATGTTTGTGCTAGACGTGCCCTAGCTGTCTAACCTGTATCCAGGTTAACCGAGAACCTCTACATAAACCAAGGTGTCAAATAAATTTCGTTTATACTGAAATTTCAGAGTGCTGCGTTCGCCGTATTTTCAAACTAAAGTTACTTCAACAAACAATCAATCGGAAACAATAAAACTATAACCCACAAACGAAAATTGTTCTAGACCTTTTGTTCCGTCTGTGGAGACACAAGTTATTTAACTCTAATATCAACTTTGTTTCAAATGTTTTAATTTCTTCAGTTACGAGTACTTTGTGAAGTTGCAGCTACAGTGAATTAAATTGCGGAGTTCAGCTTCAAAGCAACAAAATAGCTAATTAGTTTTGTAATATTGCACCTTCATCTGATCGTTAATACTTTATTTTTACACATAGTTGAAGTGTATACAATAGCTTTAATTTTGTTCCCAAATTTATGTTATTCCTAAGCTTAAGTATATAACTAGCTAAAACCTTACTTCTACAACATGTCACAAAAATACCCCTAATGCCGAATATGGTATATAGGGACCATCAAACTGAACAACTTTTACTATGGGGCCAACTCTGAAATCGCGAATAAAAAAAACAGCTGTTTCATATATTTTGATATTTTCGATTTAAATTTTTGTATGAAACAGCTGATTTTTTTTTCGCGATTTCAGAGTTGGTCCCATAGTAAAAGTTGATCAGTTTGATGGTCCCTATATACCATATTCGGCATTAGGGGTATTTTTGTAACACCTTGTATAAAATAAACTAAAGCGTAATTGGTATCGTAAAAAGTACCTTACTACTACACAGGAACTCTAGCAAAGATAACCTCCTCCTTTTTTTGAAGTCGGTTAGAAATACATGTTGACTTTTATTTATCATTTATATTAGTAGGTATTCAAAGGTGTATTAATTTTCACATTTACGAGTATGCATACACTTCCGAGTTTTATCAAAATCTTTGCATAAAAATTATGTGTAAAGTATTAAAAGCAGATGGGTCAAAACTCTTTGTATTGCATTTCACTGTCCAGAAGTCGAGCAAAGCTAACAAGAAGTGACGTAATGTAGCCGCCGGTCGGCGCTAACTAGGGGTATCTGCGGGTTAATTCCGATGTAGCCGGCTGAATTATTAACTATGACTCGGCAACACTGCTCCCATAAATACGACTCGTAGACAGTGCTTCTAGAGAATTTTAATCATAATCTACTGGATTTGAATTATCATTTAAAGTGAAGCTATGTAGTCGCCGCTGTACACTTACTAAGAGTTTTTAAGGGGTGATTCCGATGTGGCCGGCTAAATTATCAACTGTGATTTGACAACAAAGACATTCATTTGATAAATTATTTAAGTTTGAGTGCATGTTAGTACCTAACTGCTAATAAATGAAATGAATGCTTGGACAATTTCACTCAGCGCCATCTAGCCCCCAACTAAGCAAAGCTTGTAATATTGGTAGCTAGACAACTAATATACTATGCACTTATATACTTTTTAAATAGCTCTGGGTCTGGATGTTAAGACCCGTTTCAACTTCTGCCCGGCCGGGAATCGAACCCGAGACCTCTTGCGTGGTAGACCAGCTTGTTGACTACTACACCACTCAGGTCGTCTAAAAGGTTCAAATTAAAAACTACAATGTTTTTTTTGTAAATCGCACAGTTTAAAGCTTCACACTGAATTAACTGGCGCCACTCACAGTAAACAATTAACAACATAAACGTAGCCAAGTGGTTAATGCCAACAAGGGAATCGGCTAATTCCTACGGCGCCGGTTATCTGAGCTGCTGCGCAGTGAATTATTCACTATGCCTTGGCGGCACCACTGCTATTACAAATACGACCTTAACAGACGCTAAACGGGTATTTTTACGTTTAATAGCCTGTTGCTATGCTTCTCTGTTGGAAGAATGTGTATATAACTCCAGCTTGCCTACGGGATGAATGTTTGTAAAAAAAACGTTGTTCCACCAATACTTTAAGTTCCAGTACTTACATTTTGACCATCGGCCATTTTAATGTCCCCACTGCCGGAGCACAGGCCTTCTTGGATTACTTTAGTTTCAAATCTTCAAAATTTGCCAACTAAATTGGAACAATCCATGTCTTATTCTATACTGTCTTAATCCGTATTGTTTTTAACATAATGACAAACAGTGGTAGAGATTGTGAAAAAAATTTAACCAATTACTTTGCAGTCAAGCAAATTGACTTTAAATGATAATTAAGTAACATGGCCTATAGTATGGCTAAAAATAACAATTGACGCTTTGGCACTATAAAATCTTATATTCTATCAAGCTCTAACACGTTAAAACTTTGAAAGTTTTTTTTTCTTTAACTTTGCTTAGCGTTTTTTTTTCGAATGTAATATAAAAAACGTTTACTTATATGTACTGCGATCAATTTGACGATAACCCTCCCCCGTGTAAACTTTTGAAACAAACGCCATAAATTGCCTGTCAATGCGAAGAAGATAAAACAATTGATAAAACACAAGCACAAAATGGCGGTAACATCTGATATCTACTGAAAAACCGCCCGGCTGCGTGTCGAACGGGCGTTTCCGTATTTTCGTAGGCGTTGACTAACACCAGTTTTTATGTTTACACAAACCATTTTAGTGTGATAAAAACCGGCACTATGTGTGTAAGGGTAGCTATATTTTATGAATTGATAACAATGACTTCAATTACATAGACGAGCTGTTCAAAACTAAAACTGTGTCACAACCATAGATTTAAAAAAATTTTCGCTGCTCTCAAATTTCTATGGTCAAAACTATAGAAATTCTATGGCGCACTGTTTCTCTCGGTCGCTCGCAATAGACTAAAGGAGTTTCGGTGACTAATGCACCGTAACTTAATGAGCAATTTTTCTGTACTGTACAGCCTGTCTAGTGTAGTATATACATAGAAGTCTTTGATTGATAATGCACTTGACATAGAAAGTAATCAATTTAAAATTTAAATGAACGGGCTGTCACTATAACTAATTTTCTTATGCAAATTAAGTATGCACCATAGAACCCTGTAAAATGATATCTAATAAAGCTGTCTGTGTGCACAGAAGCAATTCAATAAATAATCATGTTGTAATATATTACATTTCATTGCTCGTGGCTGTTCACTGATGATCGTAAAGTACTCTTATAGCAGTATTCACTCTTATATTTTGGTTTTTAGTTAAATAACCATAAAAATTTTAATATGTAAACTTCAAAAAAGCACAGGAAAGATTAGGTGCAAGAAGCCAGAATGGCTAATGTCTATTCATCTTCTGTCATCTGCTGGTTACCAGACTTTTTTTATCTCTTTCAGCTATCCATTTAGTTTAAGACATTTACTAAGGATCAATTCACTGAAATTCTTTTCAGCGCTTAGGAAAAAAGTAAATCACGTGATTTCAGTTTTGAGGCGTGAAACGGAGCAATTTGATTCATGCACGTTTCAAAGCCAAATTGGACCAGACTTCTTTAGATATTTTTTCGTCCTTTCACCCATCCAGCTAAATGGGTGTAATCTTTTAAATAGAATTGGCGTGCTATTTCGTCAAAATATAATGAATGGCATTAAATTTCAGCTTTATGCCTAACGTTTTAAATTTCTGATTTTGGTTTTTCCACTTGCAAGTTCTTGGATTTGACTTTCATTGTTGTTTGTCAATTTAGTTAAACTAATTGCTTTTGTTATTTGGATAACCTTCATTTTAATTTTAACGCGAGATAAAATAATAATAGCACGCAAAACAGTATTCTCCTTCGCGAGATTAGGATGTTCTTATTTAACTTAAATACTTGCAGCAATATTTTCTTTATGTTTGTAATTTAGACAGCCTCAAACCCGGAATGCAAACAAGAACTAATTGAAATGCATAAATGCAAAATGTAGCGGCCCAGACAGATTGCGAATAGTGAGGGAGCGTCCCGAGTTCTATTCATCCATCTAACTATGGACCATAATTGTTGACTAACGATCCAACTCACAAGTTTGAAATTCTTTAAGTCCGCAAAGTTTCTATGCTTTGATTTATAGAAGTTCGCATAATGGGAAGCGTTTTTACGTCATCAATCTTCTTGCTATTTAGTATGTTTGAAAATGTTCGCAAAGCATTTTTCTTGAAGTTGCTCACATGGCACTTACTTGATACTTTGAATGTGTTTTGGTCGTTTTTAGTGAGTAATAATATAAATAATTTAAAAAATAAATAGTTCAAAAATAAAACATAAATGGAAAAGACAGCTATTTTCTTTAACTGAAATGGTGATAGTGCGGCGTATGTTATGCTTTTCAATTTATTTGAGACATCAAGAAATTCTCATTTGTTTTACGTGCGCCCTCGTTTTTTTCTCAAATGTAATCTACGCGTCTCAGACAATATAAGTGAAATTGTGCTTTGCAATTTACGTACTCTTTTGGTATGGTATTTTATTATTTTGAGATAAAATTCAATCTACTTTCATTAAAAATATATTTCTATCTAAATACATAAATCGCAACAATATATGTCATGTAATGACTTGAATGGAACGAGAAACAAACTGATTGCATCTCTGTAAAAGAAAATGGAAGTAAAAGGAAATGGAATATTTGATTGAAAAATCAAAGGCACAATAGACAAGAATCATAACAACACAACAGAAAAACATTATCGAAAGACGCTTTTAGCTTTTAGGTCAGTTGACACGACCTAATGCGAATTAAAATTGTATTCTTACCAGTGCATCTGACTCTGTAACAGTCACAGAATAGCCATTATGTGATTCCAATTCCTACTAGACGATCCAAGTGTCTTGAATACATGCCGCCTTGGAAATGGCTACTTGTTAATACATTGGAGCTCAGAACTAGGAGTATGTGCGCCGGTTTAAAGATTTGACTTTATACTAAATAATATACTAAATAAAATACGACTCGCACCAGATCATATTCTCAAACGGGAATCGAACCCGCGACCATTGTGTGTCCGGTTCAATCCCCGGTTGGGTTAATTTAGAAAACGAACTTTTCTATATTGGCTCAGGTCTGGATGTTTGTGATACCACCGTTGTCTCTGATTTCCATAACACAAGTTAACTACTTACTTTAGAATCGGAGCAATGTATGTGATGTTGTCAAATATTTATTTATTTACTGGATGGTTTGTTTGGGAATGTTTTAGAAACTACGCAACTATCAGAAAAGCCATTGTTGTGTTAAAACAATATTACTTGATTTGAAGTTGCTTGTGTAGTGATCTAAAGAGCGAAGGAGTAGTAAAAAACTCATTATGTATTATATTATAATTAACTATATGATCTTCATATAGTTGTACACAGATTCGATTGAATGAAATTAATAACTAAGTTGAGACACTATAACACTTGTTAGCAAAACTGTTCTCAAGCTTTCATTTTGACGGATAAATTTTCTTTATAATTGTTGTTTAAGCAGATTAGACCATTTTAGTGTTAATAAATTCATCTTTGCGAAAGAGTCGCATGCAATAAAATAAAAGTAACCAAATTACAAAATAAGCCCTTATTATGTAAATCACAAGCGCCGGCGTGAGTTTTGGCGCATTTGTGCTTCTCATTAAACAGACGTGGCGTCTGCAAATGCGATGATATATTGTAACATTTTGCATGTTTATGCTTTTGTATGTTTTGCGAAAATTCGTGTGTGAATACTTAAATTTTTCGTGAGCGTAATTTTTCCTTAGATATGAATTTACTTGATTTCGTTTCATTCTCCTGCGCACTTCTATCACATAAAGTAATATTTTTTCGTTTTGCTTTGATGCATACAATGAGAATTTTGCTTGGAACTTTGTCATCTAATTCATTTCTAGATGCTGCTCTATACGAGCAATCAAATGGTTGTCTTATTGCTATTCCGCATACGGATCGGTATTCTGCTACAAACAGAAACCTGCTTAAATGGACGGACTGACAAAACTTTATCTTTTGTGTCGACGTCAATCGGAAACGGAAGTAGACTCCGGGCCACTGTTTCAGAACAACGGACTCTGGAAAGCTGGTTGTAATAATGTTAGATTCACATAAGCCTTAAGCTTAGTTGAATTATACTTCAGTCTGTCGGAATAATAATAATAACGCATAATGTGACGAGGTGAGTAGCGACACCCGAGTGCTCCAGGGAGTCGATCCAAGCCCTCGTCCCTGCAGCAGGGGTGGACCCCAAGGCTGGCTCACCTTCGTTGGCCGTACAAGGTAGAGTCCTTTAGTGCTATACGCTCGCAGAGGTGGAAGTAAAATAAATGTTACAATCAGCATCAACTTATTTATTTTTTAATACTTGTATCAGTAACATGAACCATAGAACAATTATGGTTCAATGACAGTCAAACCTACACGACAATGCTTTCATAATGCTGTTGGGGCTGGCCCGGACTCTGCGGACCAGGGATGTTATCTTACGTGATGATAAACTTTAATTAAATATTGAAGGTACTAATTGAACAGTTCATAAATAATTATAGTTAAAGAATAAAGTCAGTAAATCACAACGAAAACAGAAACAAAGATTGGCGTCGATTCAATCACTTATCGTTGTTCAAACTCAAAGGCCGAGTCTTTAACATTTAATAGCATGATAATATGAGTCTGTTCGGGAAAACATTTCCTTCGCGTAACGCTGAGTACACAGTATGTTTTATTCAGAGCTTGCGCGAGTGCAGTGGAGCCGGCAAGTCGTGCAGGTGAAGTGATTTTATCGTGACTTACTCGTTTCCTAGCACAGATTTGCACATTCACTTAGCATGGACGGACATGGTCTAGTTTAAACATTTCAATATGGATATACTTTTAGGCATCCCTTTCTTTCAGTTTGAGTATGTATCAATTTATTTCTGAATGTAAAAAATTATGGTAAAAGTTGTAAATATTTGCAGGGCACTAGACAATTAAATAGGTACTATGAATTATTAAGACTGGCAATATGTATTTGTGTAGCTATTTGTTTTCCACGGATATAACCTACACAACATAAAAATTACAAAAGTTAAGCCGCTGTATCGAATCACATATTTAATGAAAACTATACGTTTCACGATTCATGCAACAGAAAGCATTTCCCTCTGGAGTTTATATCTCTTATTTGTGTGCTAGCTTAACAGATTCGCAGCTTTGCTGGCATATTGCTGGGTAGTTTGTAAGCGTTCGGAGTGAATAAAATATTCGGCATGGGTGTCGTTTGCGGCGCAAAGTTGAAGCAATTTACGCGCAACGATAAAACAAAATGTCAATTTAGCCACCCGCCGCGAAATCTCGACTCTTTTCAATTACGGTTAACTCAACTTTTTAATGATCGTCCGTGATGAGCTTCATTTTGTCGGAATTTAATTGCGTTTGAAAGTCTATAGTTCGATACAGTATTACTTTTTAACATTTGATAGAAACTGATAGGGATAAGGACACATATAAACTGACAAAGTACTTTTGAAGATAAAATACCTTGCTGAATTAACTATTATTTATATTACATTTCAATAAAAAAAAGCTGTTGAAGATCGGTTTAATATAATGTACAATTTTTGCAGGCTAAAACAAACCCGGCCGCACGAGTTTGATCAACATGGATATGGATCTCCGCAGCTTACCTTTGATTTAAAATCTTAAAAAGTTAGCATATATTTGCGAGATTTACGATACCAATTTTCACTAGGTTTCAAAATAAATCAAATATTAAGTTTGTGGGTAGAAGCGGCTACAAAATCATTGGCGCGAAATCAGAATTTTTCTCTAATTACAAATTCAGAAAACTATACATTTGTAATTAAATCATAAAAAATATAGTCTTTATTTAAGTACCTACAACGTACGGAACCCTCGGTGGGCCAGTCCGACGCATTTTTGTTACTTGTATATTCCAATATACCTAATACTAAATCATCTGTAGATAAAAACAAAGGGCGAACGTGCGGAATAAAAATCATTTTGTTGGTTTTCAAAACCTACCGGGCCCGCAAAAAGCAGACCTATTAATTTTCACTGACAAATCGGTGAAAGTCGGGAGGCGTATTGCGTCGAATTTCATTACAAGTTGTAAAGTGATTCGAGTGGCCGGCCACGGCCGGGCGGACGGTCGGACTCGAATAGAAATATTTTGTAACAATCGAAAGCCCGCATGCACAAAACGAGTCGCTCGTTTTAATCGATCGAGTCACATCGGCATATGTAAATAAATAACGTTGGTTAAACATTTTACGCTTTTCATATTCATTCGAATTCAGTATCCTACAAAATAGAATTCAAAAACTTCAATTAATTGTATCCGATACATTTGAATAGTGCGGGGAATTGAGTGAGACTATAGCTATATATTTCATTTTTATTGCTAAGCCTGATTGTCCATTTCGGACGGATATTTAATACAAAAAAGGGTGATATGGGTGAAAATTTTGATATAAAACAAATTTTACTCTATTCCTCTTTGATTACATTTTATTCATTGGCCGAAAAGGAAAAGAGTCGTTGCCTTGATAAATATTCAATTTGACACAGGTTTCTCATTCTCTGGTAATCAATTATTATATTTTATCGTCTTAAGGTTTCTAGTGTAATTTAGTCTCTTCTTACAGAAAATAGCTTTTAAAGTTGCTTTCTGTAGCACGAAAAAAACATTGTAATTACTGAAAAAAAGGGACTATCCTACTTTTTTTTTTTCAAATGATACTTACCACTTTCATCATTACTGAATGCAGTAAAAACAGGACTTCCGCTCCGTTCACCGTGCGATCTATATCAGCAATTCCGCAAACGGTTTGAATGGAGCTGCCACGTCACGGGCGGGCGGGCCGAATAAAAAGTGAAATAAAACAGTCGCCCTCGCATCAGTTGTGAACACTGTCACAGTCCGATGCATTCGCTAATAAACTTTTATATTTTTATGGAATCTTTTTAATGAGCTCTTAAACGTAATTTTCTTGTTTTCAGAATAAAAAATGCTCTCAGATTACTTACACCAAAATGAACTTTAAGTAAGCATAGTTACTTTACCGATACGGCTTAGGTCAAGAGTATGAAGAAACATACAAAATTAATGAAATACTTGAAATAAAATAACCTTATTTTAGGATAGTAAAACAAGTTGTTGTAATGTAAATATTTCAATGAACACTGACGTAATTAAAATAGGGATTCCAATTCGTTTGCCTTTATCTGTACCAGTGATTCCGCAAATTATTCCAATGTACGCCGTAACGGCGTGGGCGGGCGCTGCATAAGGCTAAGAACTCACGACGCGGTTTTCGCCCGCGCCCGCCGCGGTTGCGGACCCGCAACTTCTGTAGATATGCTGCCCCTGCTCCCTGCTTGCGGAGGTAAAGCAACTTTCACAAGGGTCGGTTATGGGATGGGTGACCAGAAATTTATTTTCTCGAGCTCCTCTGTGCTTCAGAAGGCACGTTAAGCCGTTGGTCCCGACTGTATTTGCAGTCATTAACACCAATCCGCATTGAGCCCACGTGGTGGGTTGTGGTTGAGGCCCATCCTCCTTATCCACCCATAAAGAAGGCCTGTGCCCCAGCAATGGAAACAATAAAAAAATGCTGATGTTCATATCTTTTGTGATCTTTGTTGTTTTAATCCAATCCCAAGACCGTTTTTGCTATGAATAATGTAGGCGTGCGTTATTTTAGTGTGCGTAATACGAGAGCGTGCAGACGCAGACGCACACTAAAACAATGTGCAAGCGCACGCCTCATTCATATCAAAACGGTCTTCGTGAGATAAAAGAACTGTATCTTGTTAAAATACGTTCAAAATATAATTAAAACATTTTACGGGTTGTGTGTTTGCAATGACAGCGTTTACCACCCGTAATGATGTATTTGTATTCATTATTTAAAACGTACTAAATGCAACATGTGTATGTAACAATCCGCCAAGACTGTGGGTGATCGCAGCTCGCAAACAATCGAACACGCCGCGGGCGTAAAACGCATCGTGAAATGTGCTTTAATTTTTTATATATATATCTGCATATCTACAGAAGTTGCGGGTCCGCAACCGCGGCGGGCGCGGGTGAAATCGCGTCGTGCGTTCTTAGCCTAAAACGTGCAGTAAAAATCAGCTGCCTCTCGCATGAATGGTAACCACTGTTACAGTCCGATGCACTCGAGCTAGGGTATTTTAATTTAATGTTGTACAAAAATGGTAATGGTAAGCATACTCCATACTGAAAGATAAAGCGGTTTCAAAAATAAAACGCTGTCACTTACACTAACGAAGAAAAATATCTAAGTTCCTAAAAATATTCATTCAATAAAATCTGGTCCAGAAGAAACGAAAGCAGGGACCTACTCGATTACATTAAAATACAACTTCTTCGCTTCTTGCAATTAAATTTAATTGGTTCTTTACCTTTGACAACTCTGTAAACGTTATGAATTTAACGATTAAAGATAACTAAAGATTTTATGAAGAATCATGACATTTTTCCAGTGATATAATAAGCTTACTCCAAGCTGTTCTTAAAATTACCAAGTTATCCATCATAATAAAGAAACCTTTATTGAAACGAACAACTAACTTCCTCACAACTGCAACTGCTAAGTATGAACTGATGAACTCACTGTCCAGCGCACCCGCTGAAGTCATTTGCTTAATCGTTCAACTTAGTTAACTTAAACCCATCCTTTCAACCTTGCTAAGTTGGGAACTTCTGACAGTGGCACTATTAGCCAGCTGACTTTTCCTAACTAAGTGATTATAGACTCAAATGAATAAGTACTGACTTTTTTAAGCTAAGGTTAAAATTCTGGCCCCTATTTCACAGACGTGACAATTGTAAATTACAATGAAAATTTGATGTACAGTCGACCCAACTGAATCATGACCCACTTTGCCGATAATTCCTTTGAAACCATAAAAATAGTTAAGTTTTCTCTATCGTGTATGTTGCATTTAGTACGTTTTAAATAATGAATACAAATACATCATTACGGGTGGTAAACGCTGTCATTGCAAACACACAACCCGTAAAATGTTTTAATTATATTTTGAACGTATTTTAACAAGATACAGTTCTTTTATCTCACGAAGACCGTTTTGATATGAATGAGGCGTGCGCTTGCACATTGTTTTAGTGTGCGTCTGCGTCTGCACGCTCTCGTATTACGCACACTAAAATAACGCACGCCTACATTATTCATAGCAAAAACGGTCTTGGGATTGGATTAAAACAACAAAGATCACAAAAGATATGAACATCAGCATTTTTTTATTGTTTCCATTGCTGGGGCACAGGCCTTCCTTATGGGTGGATAAGGAGGATGGGCCTCAACCACAACCCACCACGTGGGCTCAATGCGGATTGGTGTTAATGACTGCAAATACAGTCGGGACCAACGGCTTAACGTGCCTTCTGAAGCACAGAGGAGCTCGAGAAAATAAATTTCTGGTCACCCATCCCATAACCGACCCTTGTGAAAGTTGCTTTACCTCCGCAAGCAGGGAGCAGGGGCTGGTGCTAAGCCACTGCGCCATCGAGCTCCTCACAAAAGATATGCCTAAAGCAAAATCCCGTCTACCTGTGCTCGTAACTTGAAACTCCAAGTTTTAAACCTGAGGACAGACTTTGCTCAGGGCACAACAAAACTAAAGCTAAAGCCCGCATGGAAGCCTAGCTTTGTGTCACTCGGGCGATAATACCGAACTAAGGATCGCATGCGTACTCGGCTCACCCAAATTCTTATGCAAATTGCGGAGGCATTTGCAAAACGGCGACGGATTTCGGGAGCAGATGTTTACTAGAATCTGAATATCGCATTGAAATACAATCCTTTGACACTGACAAGTGTCTTAAGTGTCTATCTAGCCAGTATATAAGTCCTTTAAGGAAACCGAATACTGAAACGTGAACTTTTTAGCTCAAAAAAATTCAACAAAGATAATTTTCATACTACACATCTTATTTATATGTATCAATAACTTTTTAAAATAAAAACTAAAGCTTTGAAACTTAATTTTACTCTGCTAATAAATACGCTACAAACGCCATTAAATAATATTCAAAATGGCCGTTCGTTATTCAGCTTGTCAAAATGTTAGAACAATTTAGGATATTGCGCATTTGTTATGATTTTAATTTGGATAAAGACACGATAAGCCTGCACAATGGTAAGACTTGCACTTAATACGAAGGTAATGATAATGTTGCCAGGCTTCGCTTTATTTGGCAGCGAATTTTAATTAACACATTATCGGAGACGGCCGTAATCATATTACCGAGGTTATTAAAGCTCAGAGACCAAATGAGGCCTTATACCTTTCATTGTGGGTATATGTGAATATTAATTAAGCAACAAAAAAGAATGAATGATTAAAAATTAGGATTTTATTAAAAGTCTCATAAACTTAGGTACTTAACAGTTTTTATAGAGAATACTACTAACTTATGTGTCGTCAAAATACGTAAAATATTTTTTTAAGATGTCGGTGATCATAATATTTTTAAATAACATGGCCGCCACTTCTGAGGTTATAATCTTATTGACTAGTATTTCATATAGTTTATGTGCAAGGTGTGTTGCTGTCGGTGTGTCTGCATTTATTTGACCGGAATGATAAAACAGCTGAAGCTCTCGTTTTACGTCTAACTAGTTTTCATCCGCCCGCGACTTTGTCCTCGTGGAATTCCACTTTCCTTGATAATTTCGGTAAAAAATATACCTTATATAAAGGATAAATGATATATATGTTAAGGAATAATGTAGCCACCTATATATATATGGGGAAATATTATTTAAATCGGATTAGTAGTTTCGGAGATTACCTCCTACATCCAAACATAAACTTAACCTCCATACATATATTAAAAGCGCACGCTTGCTATATAAACTAGTGCAACCAAAACTTAAGTGAGATTAAATTCGACTCCTGCTTTACGTGGAAGTAGAAGCCGCTTTGTTTGAACTTCCATTTAGTGTTAGTACATAAAATATACAAGTGGCCTCACTTGGCGTACTATCAAATAATCAAGAGCGAGTCGGACTCGCGCACCGAGGGTTAAGTACCATCATTCTGAAAAAGTTTACTATTTAGAGACCTTGTTTATTTTTCCTGTAATCTTTACATAAACTTCTATCACATAAAATAATTGCTGATTCTCTCTATGCAAACTTCGGAGATAAGGGGAACGGTATAATTTTTTAAATTTTTTATCAAAAGTCGAAAACTATGCGGCCTAAAAAATGTTTGAGAAAGTGCTAGCAGTGCTCTTTTATATGATACCCCATATGCCCTAGTATAACCTCACTTCGAATTTTAAGACCCCCTTTCAGTACCTACCTGTTGCAAAAAAAATATATTTTCATTTCTCTCTTATTTGCAAAATAGGTGGACAAACGTCATCTAAAACTGTTCCAAATTTCAAGTTGATAGCATTAGTAGTTCTTGAGATATTCAGCTGAGACAGACAGACAGACTCAGTCGCATCATAAGGGTTCATTTTTACCATTTTGGTACGGAACCCTAAAAATTAAATAGCCTTTGGCTAACAATAACTGATCACAAAGGAGCGATATAAAAGCGACTCCGTTTCTCTTTTATTGTTGTATAAAACGCCACAACCAACAGTTATATCGCATAATGTGGATGAAATGGACGGCTATTATCACAACCATATTGTGGAAGTTTATTATTTTATACCATGTACATACCTGGGATATTATATTTTAAATATAAGTAAGGACCGCTTATAAAATAAAACTGTGTTTGCATATTCTATACGTTTAATTAAGATTAAAAGTTATATAATTCTTAAAAGCAAGAAATAATATTCAAATTATTAGATGCGCATATAAATTTTAATTAAAAGGAGTTATCCTCAAACTATCACAATAGAAGTTTTTTATTAAGATTTATGTATCTAATGATTTGAATATCATTTCTTGCTTTTTAGAGCAATTTTATTTTGAAGCTGCCTTTATTTTTATTTTCAGGTTTTTGAAGGAGGTTTCTTCAAATGTTTTTTTTTTACTTTTTTGTGGTATGTAGGCGTGTAAATATTTTTAAATTATATATTTAGAATGGTACCGTGCCCATAACTCAATTTCCAAATTCACGCTGTTTTTTAAGGAGTTCCGCTGTACCTTCGTATTCCAGAACGTCGGGAACGCTTAGTTTACAGGCTGTAGATGTCAAATTTTGCACCTAAAATCCATGTTTATAATCCTAGGCAGTTCTATGGAACTAAACAGTTTGGTTTCGTCAGATATATATTATCGGTAATAAAGTTGGTTGTTTGACATTAATTTCTTCACCATTTCGTGTGTATTTGCTGAAATTACACATTTCTTCACTTACAACAACCCTCAACCATTCTACAGATTTCAAGTTAAACTGTGTTCAAGTAGGGGGTTGGGTCAATGTATTCATACACTTGACAGAACGTCTTTCTAGTCTGTTGCAAAGTGCATTGAAGAAAATGATCTGTGGAGGGTCAAAGACCGTTCGACATTTGAAAATCAGCTGTTTGGTGCAATAACTATTTATTATCTACAGTTGATATCTTGCGTTCTATCAAATAGCCCTGAGTTGGTTTAGAAGATCAACAGACAAAAGATTCTGTCCATTGAAAATGAGTAGTAAAGAGCGCTCGACGCCTTTCAAAAATAGGGCCCAATGTTGTTGTGAATATCGTTTGAATCATTTCAATCGGATACATAGAAAAAAATACGAGACGAATAGATAACCTCCTTCTTTTCAATTCTTGAAGTCGGATAAAAAGGCGAAACAAATCCCTTACAATTTATTTTAACATACGAAATCAAGTAACGTTTGCAAGTATGAAAGCAATCACGACTTTTACAAATGAAACACGATCCGCTAACGTCAACAACTCAAAACGAGAAAGAAATAATTTCGGTCGGCAATCGATACCAACCAATACGTGATGTTGTCAAACCATTTCGTTTAATATTCATTATCATGCCGCACAACTTTCCACAAAACACGTCGGAAATACACAGTAATGTTTCCAAGTTAATCGAATAACATTACGTTTTCGTTTCGCCCTCGGAACCGCTTGGGGCATTTGTTTAGATAATTTGAAAATACACAAAAACAACCTGAAGTAAAATAGGAAACAGGTCAACTGAAGCAAGCACTTTTGAAGTACTTTGTGTTTGTTTAAGAACTTTTTTTCATATTTACCCCAAGTTCTTGAGAAATGTCAATGTTATTTTTACAAGATCGCCAAAGTTTTACGATGTTTGTCCGTTGCAAAATATAAGTTAAGTTTATTTCATTAAATTAGACAGATTTTCGCAGAAATACGGAGAATTTTTATTTGTTTTATAAAGCTAGTATTACACCTAATAACGAAAACCTTTTAGAAAGAAAATAAGACAAACTATCACAAATAATATTATACATAAAATGGTTAACATGACACGGTATTTGTGCTGACTTTCCCAAAGTTCATATGATATTTTATTAAAATGATGCTCAAATTACGATATAACAAGTGAAAGATAATGATGGCCCATAAAATCATCATAAAATGGGTAGAAAATGTAGGCCACAGCTGTTCAGAGACTATAATAGGTTATCAAAATTATGTAAAATAAAGTTATCGTTATTCGATAACGGCTATTGTCATTTTTGAGGACGCACAAAAACTGTGAATGGGATCAACATAGGTAGAGGGTGATTGAGTGATGGATCAAAAGTGCCAACCCTCATCAGTTTCAAGATACCTTCGAGGGTGTCACTTTGTTTTTTGCTGATCAGGATCCTTTGAATTAATTTAATAGCTTGTTAATAACCTATAAAATTTTCGTAAAAGCAAAGTATATTTTCAGAGCTAAAGAGAGTCAACAAGAGGTCTCATCGAACGGAAGTTGGTAGGTAAGCACGATAATGTAATATCTGGTTGTGACAACATAATTAAAATATAATAGGGAAAAAATCTCTATCTTCAAATCTGTTTAACGAGACTTATATTAATTTTGTTTAGTTAAAGTATACAATCTGTAAACACTAACCCCCTTACTAATAAAGATTGTATATCAGATGCATAGGTACACAGTGTTTTGTCCCTTTCTTTTTCGTGTCAAATTTAAAAAGTTTGACAGAGAGCTACCATTGTGTAACTGTACATCTGCTATACAATCTTTATTAGTAAAGGGGTAAGTATTGAATAGAATGAAAAAAGAAAAATTACAATTTTATACACCTATTCGTGAAAAATTTGAAACAATAAATATGGCAACAGCTTTATCGACGAAGCCGCTCGTAAAACGTGAATTATCCGCTTCGGACTCAGCGGCTTCATTTCATTTTTATTGCCTGAAATAAAAAAAATTAGGGAAAAATTGGTAAAGGTTTTATGTTAAATTAAAGTATAGTCACAATAAGCCAAAACTTGTAAAGATCGTAAAATGTAAACATAATTAGAATTGTGTAAAAATTACAGATGACATTTTGTTACATAATAGCACTGCATACTACAGAAGACTGAAGTTTAAAATATTTTCAAATTTTTATCATATATCAAAGAAATCCTAAGTAATATCAGATACAAGGGAAAATGAGTACCTGAGTGATGAAATGAGCTATAAGTTTAACCGCCTCTGTGGCCTAGTGGTTCGCCCCCTTACGCAGGGGTACATTTGTACTCGGTTTGGTTGGTGTTGGGCTTATTTCAAGTCCGCCTGGCTAGCTTACCTAACCATTACCAACCACCATCTTACCTAAGTCAGACGCCATAACAACAATTTAAAAATGTAAGTGTTTCCGTAGTTGGAGGTAAGATAACCAGTTCCTCAGTGCTGAGGATTCCGGATGTAGTGCACTTCCACCTTCGGCCTTATCTTCACTTATATCAGGTGAGGTCTTCACTTCACTAATCCGTTGTAAATTACAAAAAAAAACTAAAAAAAAAACAAAACAAAAAACCTAGGCATTTGAATACTTATCAAAGCATTAAACGATTATGTACGATACCTATGTACACTTCATATTACAAAATAATAATGATTCATGAAATCATACTAATTAATTCAGGATACCATATATTTTGCCTCTAATCCTCTAAATATCTGCGATACCTACTATTAGACTAAGATACTGTGAATCGTGCGAAAATCATGATAGTATATTGCTCCTCCGAAAGGCGAATTATGACTTTTCGTTTCGTAAAATATTCCATTCAAAAAAGAGTTGGCAATATGGTTGGCATAAAACCTCATCCTCATTATTCACAGGTGTGTTACCCCAGCGGGTGTCATACGACGTTAATCCTGTTAGCCGGCGCAGTCCCGGCACGTTCCGGGCGTTTGGTGATACGTGACCGCGCACTGCGCAATGAATCTACTCATTGTAATTGTATTGGAGAGATTACATTTGAAGGATGGACAAAGGCCCTTGGGTTTTATAAAGGAAAATTGTCGCATAAACGTAAAAAAGGTAGTAAGTTTAGGATCTCTCTGATTTCTTTTTCTTTTTCACGGGCAAATCACTGAACTGATTGTTTCACATACTTCTGTATCACATTATCTAACGTGCTGGTGTTTTGGATTTTCTAGTTCTAAGCCTGTGTAAATCTTTTCTAAAAAAATTAAAGTAATTGACTACTTTAAACTTTTTTAAAATTATTTCTGAAGCAAAACGAAACGATAATGCCGGAATAGTATTCTTCATTATTCTATCAAATTCAACTAAAAGAACACAATTTTAATAATCAGCTAAAGTTACCTGTAGGCCTGTTGGTTTTAAGCATTAAGTTTTATATTTTGTGGAGCCATTATAAAAAAAAAGGTTAGCTATACCTAAACCAAATGTTTGTCGTTTCATTGCTAAACAAGATCGACAACTTCAAGACAGTATGACGTATTAGCAGTAAATCGACACTCACGCTTCCCGTGTAATCGGCTGAATTTTCCACAGGTGTCCGTTACCCCAGCGGGCCGCGTGACAGTAATCCCGCGAACCTTCCCGAACCGTAGCACGTACCCGCGGCAAACTACGTGATCGCGCCGCTTGGTTATGATTAAACCAACATTTACTTTAATGCGGCACAATGTAGATAAATAGTTATTTAACAACTTCGTGAACTTAAATCTTTAGTTCAAATAATTATTAAAAAAACTTTGCTGATAGGCATTCAAACGCAAAGTTTGCAACTTATAGTCTCTACATTGTAGCTTAGTTCGGATTCGAAGTTCAAATGTAGCATGAATGATTCTTACTTAAGAATTTATCCCCTTGAATAATAAATAAGATAGAGAAGACAACGAAATTTAGTTAATTGAAACCACTTGAAATAGATATAGTAGATATATCAGAATAATTTAGTGACGAATCCAAAGAAGATGCATAAACGGAATAAACGCTCTATCACAAGACTGAACGTTATTTGATACGCAATAGAAATTAAATTACTACTGGGTTGTTTGTACATACTTTGGCCCAATGCTAAATCAGTAAATACAGTGGCCTTCAAAACGAAGTACCACACTTTTAAAATTGTAATAACTTTTAAAATACACAAGATATATTTTCGAAATAAAAAGGACTAAAAAGAATACTTTTTTGAATAATAACTTCACAATCGACCTTCTTGAAAAAAAAACCTTTTTTTATTTCAAAACTCTTACTTCTATTGTTTAAGAGAAATTGCAATTTTAAAAGTGTGGTACTAAGTTTTGAAGGCCAGTGTAGTTGAACACACACACTATTATCACATTTCAATAAAAGAGTCTGTACAAATACAGGCTTACAGTACCGAAAACAAGATCCTTTGACAAAATTAGATATTAATTTGCTAATTGACTTTGAAAAGAAGAATACTTGTTTCGGTACTTTGTTTTTTGGTTTTCTACACAAACTTCTACTATGAGTACCTGCTTGACGATGTTTGAGCGTCTTTGACCCGTCAACATTTTTGTCAAAGCCTGAATAATAACCAACCACAACAATTGATAATAATTATTGCACATCAAGACATTTTTTTATGAGTTAACTATTTATGACACAAAATAACCTATAAAAAAGTTTATTGAGCAACCCTAAGGTCATTGACCTATCAAAGCGCCTTTGTAAAAATTTCCAACTCTTGAAGAAAGAGAGAAGCTTCTGGAAATTCCAAATAAGAAACCCGTACTTCCGCCATGCCTACTCATTCATTCTAATAAAGAGCTGACTTGTAATACCTTTTCCATTTCACTGCAAGACTTCCTTCTCTGTCTGTCACATGTTACAATCATATGTCTATCCTGCATATAATTTACATTTCGATCTAATACTAATTCATATAAATCAAATTATACTCGATCTAGGTTGTGGTGTTATCTAATTACCTAAATTAGCTCCATGTAACAATATTAAAAAATTCGAGCAAAATCCGCGCTTTGTTTTCATTTATTAAACCCTTTACTCACTACCCTTTTTCAAGCTTAATGCACAAGCTAGCTCATTAAGTAGAAAAATAATATGAGGATCTTTGTATCTTGTTTTATTTACCATTACCATGTCATTTAAATATTTTGTATGTACCAAGAATTTGGTTTGGTTTGATTTGAATTTACAATTCATGAATAATGTTTTGGTCATTTTGATTACATTGTTTCATTTGTAGAAGTTTATAGTTTGGTTGGAGTAATAAGTCGGCTGAGTAGTTAAGACCGAAAAAGGATTTTCTTTATGCAAAGCAGAAATATATGTATAAGTTATAGCTACAGCAGCTATAACTTATACATACATATACAACTATGTTTGCTATAGCTGTAGCATAGCAAACATAGTTGTATATAGCAGTAAAGTCATACATATGTCACTTTCCTTACATCAACTTACTTTAGTTGTGGACTAAAATCTATGGAAGTATTGCTTCCATTCCACTGCTATTTAAGGAGCTCAATGGCGCAGTGATATAGCGCCTGGCCCATCGATTGCGGAGGTTAAGCAACTTTCGCAAGGGTCGGTCATGGGATGGGTGACCAAAAAATTACTATATCGAGCTCCTCCCAGCTGCATTTGCAGTCGTTAGCACCCACCAATCCGCATTGGGTCCGCGTGGTTCATGGCCCATTCTCCTTATTCACCCATAAGGAAGGCCTGTGCCCCAGCAGTGGGGACATTAAATATGGCTGATGGTCATGGTCATTGCTTCCATAGATTCTTTAGATACAAACAAATATTGCTTAAAAAAATGGCACCATTGGGCTAAAAAATTACAACCCGCCAACATTTAGTCGGGCCAGCCACGAGCCCGGTGACAAACGTTGGCGTTCTCTACAGTTATTGCAGTTTGTATTTTAAAGAAAAGAGAGAGTTTATTAGAAATGACGTCCTGTGTAGTCAAATGGTGTAAGAGCTTGTTTCCACTTGTCGGGTGTCGGATCCGGATTTTAATCGGGTGTCGGCGTCTCTGTTCACATTTATCGGTTGTCGGCCCGATCGAAGCTGGTTGGTGCCCGCGAGGCGACTGTACACGATGGAAGTCGACGAAGCTCTTGTTGTGATGTATTATTATTTGAGATGAAAACGAAACACAGCCTATTGGGTGTAAAATATTGGGTGTACTGCGCCCAATCCTTAGGGAGAGATTTAGTTTGAGAACATTTCACAACTTAATAACAAAATCGAAAAGTGACGAAATAAATTTTTATCAACGATCTGCGACAGCGACGCACGTGTGGTAGCGGGGAGAGGGTTGTCGGTCCCGTCAAATGTGAACAGCGTCATACTTATTCATAGGCGAGCGAGATCCGACACGATATTTTTCCGGGCGACAAGGGCTGGCAAAACTCCCGACATTTCTTGTCGGCGCCGACACAAAATCGGTGTCCGTCAAGTGTGAATAGCTTCATAAAAAATGCTCTGCCACTGGAACATCCGATTAAAATCCGGGCCCGACACCCGACAAGTGGGAACGAGCTCTAACAGACGCAAAGAAGGCAGTAAAAAGATGCAGAGAAAACGTATCATATTTTAAGCCCGCTCCCCCACCCCCACTTCCCCACTTAGTTGTATTTTGCGTGATGCCATTTTTTTAAGCGGAATGCTGCAGCTTGTTCCATAGATTTCATCGGATGCGTATGCCTGTTCATTCTGTTTGGTTTTAAATTTCTCACATCCATTCAAAAAGTTGTTCGCAATAATGATAAGCTTTTATTTCCAGATTGTGCACTATCTCATATACACGTTGTAATATGTAGGTATATAAACACTCTGTATCACTATACTAAATTAACACTATAGTATGTATCGTACCCTCTTTTCATTAAGCTATTATTTAAGTTTGGAAACAATGTGCTGAGATTTGGGTTTGAAGCGGTTGAAAGTTTTGACAAACATTATCAAAGTTTAGCAATTTCCTAGATGTGCGAACTGCGATATGAGCGTAGCTTAATACATTCCTACGACACATAAACCGTTTAAGTTATAACACAATTTAATGCCTTTTTTAATGTTTTAAAAGTTTAATAATTATTATTATCTAACATAAAAGTTTAATTATTATTATCTATTATCTTGTAACTTGTTACAAAAATTACTTTTATTTAATTACGAACTCGTTAACTTTCCAAGTACACTTTACTCTGCCCCCTAGAATGACCGCCGAAAAACGATATATATCGCGTGATATAGCGTTTTATCGACACTAAACTGTCAAAATGCATTGTCTTGACAGTTAAACGCAATAAATCACTACCTACCTATATCAAATCGCGTTTTGGTGAGGCTGAAATAGTGGTTAAAATAATTCCATGCGTATAATTTACTTGTAAAAGCTTTGGGAACTACTTAAGTTAAATTCTAATTAGAATTAAAACAACAATTGAGAATTCTTAATATAAAAATAATTCTACAATATGCTGAATATGGTATGATGAATCTGAATACCTACATCTTTGCCCCTTTGTTCATTCGACTCGAATATGCTTTCAACGATGCTGCCGACGAGGTACTGCTCGAGTTTGCATCCACATCTAATTTTAGATTTCACTTTAGATATTGACAGATAGACAAATGGAGGATTCCTATTTATATTCGCAAGTCGACTCAATATTATTATTACGCCCACTAAAATCTGATTTGATGTCATTTAAGTGATGATAGTGCTATCAAGTATTATTATATTTTAAGCACCAAATTATTTCCTATCTTTTGATTACAAGCTTATTTTCTGTAGATCTACGATAAAATCTGACAGCTTGCAGCATCGCATCAAGTTGAGCGGTGCATTCGGTCCGTTTCAATATTCATTCGCATTCAGCATTCCTCTTTCTTTGGGTAGACAATAGACCAGACTATCTGCCAGTGCTCCCCGGAGCATCCAGCACTGAATTATTCACTCCCTTATGATAGGTCAACCATTCACTCCTGACACAATTCGTCAGAAGGATCCCTTAGACAAAAACACGACACGTCTCGAGTATACATATAAGACGACCGAACGACGAATGTGACGACCTCCGTGGTAGAGTGGTTCGCACGCCGGTTTTCAAGGTGTCGCCATCTCTAAAGGTCCCGGGTTCGATCCGCGGTTGGGTCAATTTAGAAAAACTAACTTTTCTATATCAGGTCTGGGTGTTTGTGTTACCACCATTGTCTCTGATTTCCATAACACAAGTGCTTTAGCTTCTTACTTTGGATTTGGAACAATGTATGTGATGTTGTCAAATATTTTTTATTTATTTATATTTATAAGACCAATGCGCAAACCAATTAGCAAATAATTGGGCTCGCACGGTGGGTTATGGGCTATGGCCCATTCTCCTTATCCCTTACTTAGGAAAACCTTATGCTCCAGCAATGGGTTAGATTTATAATGGCTAATGATGATGATTACATTGTAACGACAATGACGTCACTCAAATACAAACGTTACATACCAACGCACCTCCGTAACAATCCTTACTTATACAAGGTGTTACAAAAATACCCCTAATGCCGAATATGGTATATAGGGACCATCAAACTGAACAACTTTTACTATGGGACCAACTCTGAAATCGCGAAAAAAAAATCAGCTGTTTCATACATTTTGATATTTTCGATTTTAATTTTTGTCATATTCGGCATTAGGGTACTTTTGTAACACCTTGTATATTTATCCTTACTAATATTATAAATGCGAAAGTCCGTTTGTTTGTTTGTTTGTTACGCCTTCACGTCTTAACTACTGAACCGATCATCATGAAATTTTGCATACACGTTGTCAGGGGTACAGAAAAGGACATAGGGTACCTTTCATACCGAAAAAAATTATTGTTCCCGAGGGATAGCAAAAAACTTTCCACGCGGACGAAGTCGCGGGCGGTCGCTAGTAATATATAAATTGTCTACCTACACCTAGAGTCACTAGATCATAATATAATAGAAAACAAATAACTTTTACTATGTTTTTGTACCCTCAGGGTATCTTCAAGCTTGTGTTGCCATTTGGACCGAAAAATTAGTGAACATAAAAATGTCATATGTTTGGTCGACAACAACGCATTTCTACGCGCGAAGTGAAATATCAGAAAGTAGTTAAAGATTGACAGTTGCGACTAGGGTTGTCTGCAGATTATAAAAAATACCAGAAAAACTTAATAAATCAAAAAAGAAAAGAAAACTTCACTATTATAATATTACTAGCTTCCACCCACAACTTCGTAACGTGGACTCTAGGGAACCTTTGATCGGGATTAAAGGTATCCTAAGTTTTTATCCAGGCTATAAACTATCTGTTTGCCAAATTTCATCCAAATCTTTTCAGCTATTTTTTCGTGATTAAGTATCATACATCCAAATTCTCACATTTTATAAGGATTAGTTGGAAGTAGGATACACCGCTCTAAACACATACCTATCATGTATTTCAGATGCAGGCCTTTCTTAAATTATTGATATTACAAAATAGAAACACAAAATAATATTATATTAACGCTCTACCACTGAATTTATGTAGTTACAATAACATAACTCATGATATAAATGCGACTAACGACAAAAATCTCACCCTACTGTTTTTTAATGAAGAAAATAATACTAAAGTAGTATTCTGAAACTTATGACAAATTTACATCCATGCTTCAACACGTCGATACAATCAGCGGAGATAATTTACAGTTGGCCCGCCATTAGGCCGAAATAATATTAAAATGAACGCCACCTGTGTTCATTTTCGCTGATTGGAATTATTGTGAAGGCTTTTATTACTATCAATAGAGCAATTCACACGGCACACAATTGGTGATAACGAAGAATTTGAAATTATTTTATAGCTATTTATATTTATTTTAGTGATAATGTCGCAGCCAACTTGCTTAATCAGCCGCTTAATTAACGGCCTAGCCTTTCCATTTAACGGCGCCGTTGAATCAGCGGCTTAAATTATATGCAGCCATTTAATAGAATGGCTAGGCAAATGACTTGGTTCAATGACGTTTAATGACTTGCTTAGCCAAGACATTAAAATATAGTTCCATTTTCTGTCACCTGGTGCGCTGTAAACCGAGCTTGCTGTCAAATACTGTCAATATGGCGTCCACATCTGCCAGGCCGTTAATTAAATGCTGTATGGTTAAATGTCATTTAGGCCGCTGATTAAATGGCGCTGTTCAATCAAGTGACTAGGCCGTTAATTGAGCATTTGATTCAACTAGTTGGCTGCGACAATAATTTCACAAACTGTCAATATTATAATAGTGAAACTAAAATCATAAAGCATTTTGATACATTCAAATTGAAAGAATAAGCTTTCAAATTACTATTTTTAACCGTGAATGTAATCCAAATAAATGCCAACAAACAGTATTGGTAAAAAGAACCAGTTCTTTTTATTAGAAAAAAACCGGGCAAGTGCAATTTGGACTCGCCCACCGAAGTATATGGTTTTCATTTCAACTCGATACCTCTACGCGTTCCTGAGATAAAGGGTATTAACAGACAAACGGACTGACAGACAGACAGACGGACAACAATGTGACCCGTTAAATGGTTTAATAAGGGTTCCGTTTTTTCCTTTTGAGGTACCGAATCCTAAAAAATGTTTTATTCAATACAATAGTACAATAGTTCAATACAATAGTATTACATGGTATTGCGATCATTGGTAAACAGCTGTTTACACCCTATTATCATTGAAAGTAAATTGACCAAGGCAGACGCTTATTTATATCAGGTCAGACTCTTGGCATCGGTTTTATCCGATTTGATTCCATTTATAGCTGAAGTGTCACTGCCACTGTGCGGTTAACCGGCCGTCAACCCGGCTAAACTATATGTTCTAAATGTAGTACAATCGATATCAGACTGAACCAAGGTTATAAAGAGATATGTGGCTAGGTAAATTAATAGATTTCATACGGAAACAGTAGGGGCCATTTTGAAATCATTCGGCTGGCGTCAAGCGCCCAACCCCATGGCTCTCCAATGAAACTGAGTAGTTAAGAGCCAGGAATGATCGTCTAAAATTTCAAAAATATGGCCACAGTTTTCCCATTGAATTAAGTGGCTTAATAAATAAATAAAATAAATAAATGCTTAGACAATTTCACACAGCGCCATCTAGCCTCAAACTAAGCAAAGCTTGTAATATGGGTGCTAGTCAACTATAGTCAAATATACTTTTTAAAATTATACTTATTATACATAGTAACACCCACACCCGTTACAGAAATTCAAATTTATCATTTCAATTTCTGTCCGGCCAGGATTGAACCCGGAACCTCTTGCGTGGTAGACCGACATGTTGACCACTGCACCACTCAGGTCGTAAACAATGTGGACCGAAAATTTAATTCAAAATCAAATTATATATTATTATATATCTATTCTAATTATTGGTTAACTACCCAACTTTTTCGTTCGTCCGTTGGGTTTAGTGTTTGTATTACTTTCTTCGATTATTGTAGAGGTAAGTGCCTAATAACATTCGCAATGTCACATTTTGCGCATCAAAGTAAAAGAAATCATGTATTTTAATAATATTTAATAATTTCCGTGCCACATATTATTTTCTCAATATACAACCATCTCTCTCAAAACAAATGGCAAACATTAAAGTTTGGAGTCAAAACATTAGCTATCCAACGGGTTGGGTGCAATGGCACAAAATTACCCAGAAACTGTTCCACGTTAGGGGGCGTAATAAATCGTTTCATTTGTTCAAACAAATGCCTACAGTATTAAGCAAATGCGAAAGATTCCTTTCCTTGCCCGTGGATTTTCAGCTTTCGAAATCCATAAATCCCAACGCACTCATCGGCTCCTATTGACATTTATTTTATTATCCGAGCCGGCCCTGCACCCACGTGTGAAATAAATCGTAAACATACTATCTGGACTACATTTTGTACGTCTTTCATATCAGTATGATAATATCTTGTTAGCTATATTTTTAAATAAACCTGTCTGACTTAGGTAATATACAAGAACCAAGTTTGATGACGTTCCTTATTAAAAACTACCATCTTAGTTAACTACACTTGTAATGTTCCTTGTACTCTGTACCCACTCACATCGTCTCACGTTTCTATAACACGATACAAGTACATGCGTCTACATCAAAGCACAAGTTTAATATATGCACAGAAGTGAGTGTACCAACTGCACGGCCCTCGAGAGTTCATGACTGAGGCGAAGAGCCGACTGAGTAGCTCTTTGCTTTACATTTCTTTGCCTCAATACGCTCTTTGCTTGAGCCTCTAAAAAGAGTTCCAAAAAATTATCTCATTTAATTTGCAGTACTTATTCAAGAAACTTATATGCATTTTTTCCACCTTACATCCGAAAAATTGCACTGAAATATTTTAGTATTCATACAAATTGTAATCTTCAGAAAAGAGCACCAAAATTATATTCTGTTTTATTTCCTTTTCAACTAAACCCATGTGTGTAGTAAGGATCAATGTTAAAAAAGGTTTCTTGAAAAGGCAAAAGATATGGTACATCTAGAATTCAGTGAACTGTTGATGCTGTAAACAGCCAGGCCAAAATGTAGGCTTGAATAACCTAAATGTAAATTCAGTGCGTGGCTATGAATATTTTCATTATATTCTCAATCTTCTAGAAAAGAAGCGAAGGGCAGTAATTTTAGTATTTCTTGACGGATGTTTCAAAACATAACAACAATACCAAATTAGCAAACTTCAAAAGTTTTTCGACATTTACCTAATCGAGCTAGAAAGGAGCTATGAAGTAAATAGTATATAAATAATTTTGTAGTTCTGCTTTGTGAAATTACTTTTTACAATGCTACAGCATTATGTTAGAAAGGCGTATCAAGTCGGTTTTAACAAACGAAAAAATTCTATTTGATTTTTTTAAACACTAGGTAAGAAAGTAAAAACTTAAGACAAAATAGTGTTCCATTAAAATCAGCGACATAGTATTAAAACTCTTCATCTTTTTAAATTGATAGTTTTCTGGAACGAGAAGTCTTCTTCGCTGCAGTTTCAAATATAATAAATCACCTAAAAGTAATGAAATACTTTGAAAAGTTTCAATGCTCTGCAAAAAGCAAGTTTGCATAACGTTTTTCGTTCTGAATATTGTTTGATACCCTTTATGTTATTAGTTTTCATCGCAAAAAAGTTCCACAAAGAAGTTAATATTTATTTTTATGCTCTCACAATGTTTACTGTAAAACCGAAAACAAAGCATAGCATTATTTCACGACTTTTATGGCTAAACAAAAATACGCAGCTACAACACAGCCCACCTCGACGATGGAGTGTAAACTATCGTCACATCGGAGTTTTATAGTCGTCATGAACTAGCCTAGATTCGGCGCCGCCGTAAATCTGCCCGTTTACGATCACATGAATGGCGAATTAGAAAAGCTTCGAACGTCATGGCATCGATGCGAGAGATACAAGGCGGCCAATGACGCCCTCTAGATAAAGCAACTACGATTACATCAAGAGGTTTGGGTTTGGAGATGACACTCCTATTTTACATACGAACAGACGTACATCTATCTAGAAATATAATTTGATGATCCTTAAAATTATTTTGAACATATCAAGATCTTAAGATAAATAATATTAGAAAAAATCGACTCACCCGTAGCACTTCAGACGGGCCTCGAACCCGCACCCTTGGGATTCCGGCCCAATGCACTGACGAATTATGCTACCGAGCCGCTAGTGGGAGCGGCGAAATTTTCTAGTACTTTTTACTTCTTCGCTGCAAGTCAGCGCAGTTTCATCAATGTGAGGAAATATCCCCACATTCGAAAGAAACATCTTTCTAGATGTTTTGACAATCGATAAAGATGAAACAGCTATTTTAGATTTTTCGCGTTCACTATGCTATTATTATATTAAGATAAATAAGGTAGGGTTCAAGTCCCGTCTGAGGTGCTGTGCTACGGATGAGTCGATTTTTTCTAATATAAAATAGTCTTCATTTAATATACAAAAATTAATATAAAAATAGCATTGTGAATGCAAGAAATCTAAATTTAATAATATCAAGATCTCTTGAGCATATAAGTTCTGGCCACAAAAGTACCATATCGATGTGATATATAAGTATTTTATATAATGCTACTATTCTGGCGCAGTTGTCGGTCTGCGGATCAGGGGTCAGTCCTCAGCCAGTCTTCGTGTCCGTCCGTTCTCCAATAGTCAGCTGTCCGTCCCTCCGGTACGTCATCCCTGACAACTGTCGTATGTCTGTCAGCCTGTCAGTCATTAGTCGAAGGAGGCTGGACACCGCAACAGCTACCATCAAAAGAAATAAAAACGTCCTGTATGTCCACGAATGTTAAATTAAATAATCTTTCAAATTCCTAAAAGCAAGTGCGTTAATTAAGTTATATCTAAGCTAAACATAAAGTATTTTTTGTTCAAAGTAAATTTAATTATCCGGAAACAAGACATATTTCCCATAAAGAAGGTAGAATGTCTTTCAATTAACACGACCCGTAATCCCAAGAATAATATCGCAATTTACAATCCGTGTTCGCGATATAATGCTCCTTTTATGAGGCTCACTTGTGTTAAGGGTAACGCTCACATTACTTTGAAAGCTATGGTTCGGAACCATTTCGCATTAATTCTTTCCTTTATAACATTTACGAGAGTAATAACTATTGTTTGGCTACAATTTCAGATGGTTTCAATAAAGGATCACTATATTTTAGTTTTGGGAAAATATAATCCGCACGCGATGAAAATGGGATGGAACCTTGTCAAAGTAAATCAAAACTTAATTTAATTAATCAACTAATTGTTTACTTGTTTTCTCACTTGAAGTTGCTGCAGCAAAACTTTCCTCGCCTCGGTGGCTGGCCGGCGAATAAACGCGTCTCAGTTTGACAAGGTTCCATCTCATTCTCATCGCGCGCGAATAATACATAATTACTGAATTTTAATCGTCGTTTATACCACAGAATACATAATTACTGAATTTTCATCGTCAACATTTATAAAAAACAACGTCTTACTAATACTGAATTGCAAGGAAAATACATTTTTCTACGAAGGCCATAAATTCTGCAATGTTTAAAATGTCAATGTATGTAGGCACTGTATGTCCACTTCACCCATCACAATTTCAATGTTTGAATTGTGTTTGAATTGCATGGGTCTCGCGGTACTTGCTACTGAAAACTCTAGTGTTATGTATGTTTCAAATTCCGTAAGTACCTAGTCTTTGTGCAAGTATTTATAAAATAAGGAACATAATAAAATTATTATCCTTCTCATAGCATCACTTTTGTGTGATTCAAAATACCAATTGCCGCGGTAAACATTTCCAAAAGTAACTTTGTTTTCGCAATACGAGTATATCTACTAAATGAAGACTCATCTAATCATGAGAAACTCCAATAGATAGATAAGAAGGTTTGATACGCGATTCAAATAAATACCTAAGTACTGTTTACTTGGGTGTTTTAATCGAGTCATCTCTATTTAGTAGCAGCAAAAGTGTTTGTAAAGGCGCGTCTTGTGCGCTTGTGCCACACGCGATCGCGTGCCCAGACGTTGCGCGCGGATGTTCGGCGCCGGCAAATATCGGTAACTGTCGCCAATTTAAACGCTCTTTATATTTAAACTAGCTTTTGCCTGCGACTTCGTCCGCGTGGGTATTTGGAAAATGTCTAGGGTACCTTTGACCGGAATAAAAAGTATCCTATGCTTTAATCGAGGCTAAAAACTATCTGTGTGCAATTAAATCCGTTGTTTTTGCGTGATTCAGTAACAATCATCTAAACATCAAAAATATCCATGTTCCGTTCCGTGCGTCACCGTTCCAGCCCCGTCCCCATTCCCGTACCCGTTCTCGTTCCTGTTCCCGTTCCGGTATATTTTTTCCACACAAAATTTTAATTGCAGCCCTTTAGGGGTTGAATCATTACCTAACGTGTTGGACTTCAAAATAAATGCCATTTTTACATTCAATATTCCATAAAACCTCAATAACGACCGCATATCGCATAATCCGCATATCGATTTCGCACATTTTTTCACCCCATTTACCTCCTAAGGGGTTGATTTTCGAAAATTCACGAAATAGGTGTTTCTTTATTTGTTTTAGAAGTACTCCTACGAAGTTTCAAGCCGAAATGTAATTTTTTTTTCTTACAAAATGTAAACCCCATTTCAACCTTCTAGGGGTAGAATTTCCAAAAATCCTTTCTTAGTGGATGCTTACACTGTATAAAGTATCTATGTACAAAATTTCAAGTCTCTAGGTCCAGTTGCTTGGGCTGGACGTTGATATGTCAGTCATCCCTTCATTTTTATTACGAGAAGATATCTGTTTGTACACGAAATGATTAGGCTGGTTATGAGATTGAACCGTTATTCTGATGGAATAACAGAGAGGGATGATGTCCAAAACAGAGTGAAGATTACGTTTACCTTGTTGTTATGTATTTTATAATGAACCTTGTAGCGTGTTGCCTGTCGCTCCTAAATTCTTAGTTTTTAACTAGTTTTAATTAGTTTAAGATTTCTAGTAAATAAGTATTTTTGGCAATAACTTTCTAAATTCTTTGAATATAAGTGCTCACCTGGTAGCAAATTAATCACCAATTCACGGCGATTCTTATTATGTTTATAGTTTTACCATCTTTCGTACATTTTTATTCACTTTCATACAAATTTCCATATATTATTGAAAAAGTGAGGTTACAATTTTGTATTTATTTTGACATCTTCTTGTTTTTCATGACAGTTTATTTTATTTGCTTTATCTCAGCTTTTCCTCACATTTCAGTAGGTTGTATATCTTTTTATTATTCTTCTCGCTCCTTCATATTGCTACCGAGTGAGTACACAAATTCTCATTTCGAAATCTTAAATTATTTTTCTTCTACGCGATTTCTTTCGGTTTTCAAAATTCCTAGTGTGTATAAAAGGCTCCGTTTCTTTGATTCGGGAGTCAGTTCTTCGTCGAGTTTTACTCCGCGTAATTCGAACAAGTGGCCGTTCCCGGGCCTTAGGCAAAGGCCCGGGACTCAAGAAAACCCCGCGCTACCAGTGACAGAAGCCTCCAACCCCTCGCCGGTCAGCACCTTCGACTCTGTTACCGCTGCACGAACTCTTCAGCCGCGCTGCACGAACTCTTCAGCCGCGCTGCACGAACTCTTCAGCCGCGCTGCACGAACTCTTCAGCCGCGCTGCACGAACTCTTCAGCCGCTGCACGAACTCTTCAGCCGCTGCACGAACTCTTCAACCGCTGCACGAACTCTTCAACCGCTGCACGACCTCTTCAACCACTATACGACCTCTTCAACCACTATACGACCTCTTCAACCGCTGCATGAACTCTTCAGCCGTTGCACGAACTCTGCTACCGCTGCATGATCTCTGCTACCACCTACGTACGAGCTGCGTCTACGCTCCACGTCGACACTTTGCGACCCATCCGTGCTCCTCTCCGTACGCAAGATCTCGTTCCCTGTCCCTCCATCCCCTGAAGACTGACCCTCTATCCCCTGAAGACTCGCCCTCTTATCCTCTTCCCCGTACTTTAAGTTTTAGGTTTAATTGTAAATAAATAATAATTGTAAACTATTTTATCTTTCCACTTCACTCCTTACTAGTTAGATACTATCCATCCTCTCTTAGGTAGGCTCTCTCTTTCTCTACTCACCTGTAACGCTACAGTTTTGGCGCCCAACGGGATTAATCCACATTAACCCACTCTTCAAAATCCTAAATTTAAACTTACACAAGTTAGTCGATTTTGGGCAACCTTTGGCAAATTTAACTTCACTTTCAAAATTTACTTTCATTAAATTTCTCCATAAATTTTATTTCTCTCTACTCTAAATTTAACTTTCACTCTAAATTATTTTCCATAAATACTTTTAGTTAAGGAGGATTTTATCTTTCAAGTAAGGAGGTTTTATCTTTTTGCTGCTTGCCTCTTTAGGTATTTATATCTCTTTGAAAAATGGCTCGCTCTATTGATGTAGTTTACCTTAATAAGGCTGAGTTGGTGTACGAAGTTGAAGTTAGGGGTGAAGTACCACTCGATACAATTATTAAGCTGCGTACACAAGTTTCCAAATTGCTAGAGATTTTACCATCTGATGAAGTCGTGGACTCGATTTTGTCAGCCGAGACCGATCTTCAGCAACTATCGCTTACCCTTGATTATATCGGCGCTAAGATTGACCAAATAGAAGGTGGGAAAAGGAATTTAATAAGGAAAATCGAGACCTTTCTGAACCATGCCTATTTTCGATTGGATAGGATCGATATTCTCCCTTGCCCCGAAAATAGTGAACTTTATTTTAATATTAAACTGAAATTTGATCTCTTGGAAAAAAGATTCAAACCGTTGACTTTCGAAGCGGCAGAACCAAGTCATAAAGTCGCGGTTAATGACCAACGTTCCATCTCTCCTCCCAGTCCAACTCTTTACCCTGCCCCTATAAACCCTCATCTTGAAAGACCAACGTTCAATCAGGTAAGTGCTCCTCATTCAGTTTCAATTAAGGAATTAAAATCATTTTCGTTTAACGGCAAGTCCTGTCCTCGTTCTTTTCTTCAAAATATTCAGGAATTTTCTATTTCTCGTAATATTGACAAAAGTACTCTCCGAAATCATGCATTCGAAATTTTTACTGAAGACGCCCTACATTGGTTCCGGTTCCAGCTATTTCGGAATCCTGATATTTCTTGGGACCAGCTAACAGAATCGCTGATAAAAGATTTTGGTGCTCATGATTACGATTATAAGTTAATGGAAGCCATTCGTAATCGTACTCAGGGCTTAGGGGAATCCATAATAGTTTATGTTTCTGTTATGTTTGGGATGTTTTCCAGGCTTTCTAGGAAACTATCTGAGCAAGAACAGCTTGATATTTTACTTCATAACATTCGCCCTTGTTATTCCACGTTTGTTGCCCTTAATAATATTTTCTCAATAGACACACTTATAAGAACGTGTCAATCTTATGATCACATGGTCGAAAGAGACAAAAGTTTTCATGAACCAAAGCCCCTAAATAATTGTGCCACAGAATTTAATTACGTAGCAAGACCTTCTGCTCGGACTGTTCATTTTTCTCAAGATTATTCTATCGCACCTTCGAGTACTTCCCAGTATTCCCATCGGAATAATATCACACCTTCTGGTAATTCCCAGTACTCCAATCGCGGTTCTATTGCTCCTTCAGGTGTTTCCCAGTATTCCTCTCGTAGTTTCATTTCACAACCAGGTTATAGAACTCCTACTTCTGCTACAAACCATTCACCCGTTAGACATACTTCCCAATTCTCACCTCCTGTTGATTCTGGACTTCGTTCTACCCCAGGTCCATCCTCTAATCGTTTTTCCGGTCAACCTTCCAGCCCGGGTAATTATTTCAATAGTGCTGATAATGCGCCTTCTTTTCAGTCCCATTTATTTTGCGTGCGTTGCAGAACTAATGGGCATTCAATTAATAACTGTGACAAACCTCGAGATCCCGTTTGTTTTAAATGTGGCTTTAAAGGTGTTAAGGCTACTGATTGTCCTAAGTGTAATAGGCCTTCGTCTCCAAAAAACTAAGCAACGACTTGAATAGTAGTTCTTCCCTAAACTCTAAAAATAATCAAGATTTGTTAAATTATTTTAGCACTTCCATTTTTATCGAGGAAATTGATAACCAGCGTCCTTTTGCCAATGTCTGCATAGCCGGTAAATCATTTTCTGGATTATTGGATAGTGGAAGCTGTGTTACTGTATTAGGTAATGACTCTTATAAACAATTTGAAAACCTTGGGTTTACTCTTTTCAAGTCATCTACAAAAGTAATGGTTGCAAATAAAAATACTGTGAAATCTTCTGGCTATATGCTTTTGCCTATGACCTTTAACGGTTCTACTCATTTAATTAAAGCGTTTGTCTTTACCGATATATATCCTTCTTTTATTCTTGGTATTGACTTTTGGAAGAAGTTTGACTTAATTCCCAAAGTACCCTTACAAGATGTTTCTTCCCAAATTAATATTATAAATAGTTCAATTGATACTCAGGTTTTACCTTTTTCCCATTTGTCTGACGTTCAGAAAACTGTCGCTTCTGATGTCATTGATCAATTTAAAATTATTTCTTTTGAACAGAATGGCAAGCTTGGTCGTACAAATTTAATCTGTCACAAAATTGACACGGGTGATGCCCTACCTATTCGCCAGCGCTGTTACAGACTTTCCCCGGAGAAACAGAAAGCTCTAGTTAATGAGGTGGATAAAATGTTAGAACTTGACGTTATTGAGAAATGTGAGAGCCCCTGGCTTTCTCCAGTTTTAATAACACCAAAGAAGGATGGCGATTGGCGGTTTTGTGTTGACAGTCGCAAACTAAATTCAATCACAAAGAAGGATGCCTATAGTCTCCCGTTAATAAGTGAAATTTTGGACAACCTTAGGGATGCTCGATACCTTTCTAGTATTGACATCGCAAAAGCATTTTGGGAAATACCTTTGGATCCAAATGATAGGGATAAGACAGCTTTTTATGTACCTGGCAGAGGAATGTATCGTTTTACGGTAATGCCCTTTGGTCTGACCAACGCTCCCGCTACCCAACAACGTTTAATGGACCATTTATTTACTCCAGAATTCGAGAATAGAGTATTCTGCTATCTCGATGACATAATTATTATTAGTAATACTTTTGAAGAGCATATTTCTCTTTTGATGAAAGTTCATCAAAAACTCTCTCATGCTGGTCTCACAATCAACTTTGGTAAAAGTCAATTCTTTCGTAACGAACTGAAGTACCTTGGTTATATTGTTGACAGTAAGGGTTTACGAGCTGACCCAGCCAAGGTTCAAGCAATTCTTGATTTTCCAATTCCTACAAATAAAAGAGAAATGAGAAAATTTTTAGGAACGTGTAGTTGGTTTAGACGTTTCATTCCCAATTTTAGCTCTGTAGCTTCTCCTCTGAGTAAATTGACTTCTGGTTCAATTTCTAAATTTATTTGGAATCCTGATGCTGAAGCTGCTTTCCGCAAACTAAAGGAAGCACTTATCTCTGCTCCTATTCTTTCATGTCCTGATTTTGATCTCCCCTTTTCCGTCCATTGTGACGCTTCGAATGTTGGTGTAGGTGCCATGCTTACCCAAACCCAAGGCTCTAACGAGGTAGTTATTGCTTACATGAGCAAATCTCTCAATAAAAATGAACAAAATTACTCGACAACTGAACGAGAAACTTTAGCAGTGCTCACATCTATAGAACACTGGCGTTGTTACTTGGATAATGGCAAACAATTTACTGTTTTTACTGACCATGCAGCTCTGAAATGGTTTTTAAATATGTCCAACCCAACCGGTAGACTTGCCCGATGGGCTCTTCGTCTGTCGTGCTTTAATTTTATCTTAAAACATAAAAGGGGTAAAGAAAATGTTGTGCCTGATTTACTTTCTCGATCAAAACCTAATATGATCGAACCTATTGCTATTCCTAGTGAAACTTCAGAAACAGACCGTTTTAACAATATCTTTAACAATTGTCGCGATAACCCGGATTCATGTCCTAATTTCAGTGTTCGGGATGGAAAGTTGTACCGTCGTATTGATTCATCTGAACCGCTGAACCAAGATTTCCTTTGGAAAGAAGTACCACCACCTTCTGTTAGAGAAGACCTTATTAAAGCCGCTCACGGTGACGCTTCAAGTCCTCATTTTGGTATTTTTAAAACTTACAAAAAACTCTCTATTCTTTATTATTGGTCTGGCATGTTCAAACAAATTTCAAAACTTATTTCTTCTTGTGAAACGTGTTTGGCGTATAAACATTTGAATCATTCTCCTTTTGGTCCAATGGGAAAACCGAAAATTTGTTCAAGACCATTTCAATCTATATCATTAGATTTAATGGGTCCTTTTCCAATGACCAGACAAAGAAATCAATATATTTTAGTTGTTAATTGTTGCTTTTCCAAATATACACTTATTTTTCCCCTCAAACGCGCAACTACCGAAAATGTTATTTTTCATTTGGAAAATTCTGTCTTTCTTGTTCATGGCGTTCCTCAAACTATTATTATGGACAATGGTTCACAGTTCCAATCTCATCAATTCTCAAATTTTCTCTCACGTTATAATATCCCTTTTGTATCCTTTACTCCTCGTTACTGCCCACAGGTTAATCTTACCGAGCGATATAATCGTACAATTGTAACCGCGTTAGCTGCCTTAGTGGGTAATGATCATCGCTCTTGGGACAAACATCTTAACAAAATTCAATCCGCTATGAACTCTAGTGTAAACTTATCTACTGGTTTTTCTCCTTTCTTTCTTGTGCATGGTCGAGAGTATATTCCCACTGGCTCTCTTTATACACCGACATCTAACTTTGACGAGGTAATTTTTATGCCACGTGAGATCTACGCTAATGATCTTGGGCATTTAGCATCTTATTTCGACCAGGTTCAAGTTGCTTTATATAATGCGTTTGTTAAGAACACTGGTCCCTATAATTTAAGGCGCTCTTTTAAGGAATTTAATGTTGGCGATACTGTTTGGCGTCGAAATTATGTTCATAGTGATGCTGGCGCATATTTTTCAGCAAAATTGGCACCAAAATTTATAAAATGTACAGTTATTGATAAGCTTTCTCCTCTTGTATATATTTTAGAAGACCAAAATGGAGCCAGAGGCAAGTGGCACATAAAAGATTTTAAATTGTAATTTTGTTTTGTTATGTTTGTTTTATTCTGTAATGTATTTGTATAATTGTACATATTTGGACGGCAGGCACACTACTCTGTATATTCTGTGTAATGGTAAAATTATTTTGTATATAATAGGTATTAATTTTATGTTTTGCATTCAGGCGGCCATAGTGCACAATGTCTCTATGTTTTACTCTCTACTGGAGAGTAGCTAAGCTCTCCAGAGATGATATGGCTTCTTTTCTCTATCTTTACTCTCTTTGCTGCAGAGTAGCTAAGCTCTGCAGTACAATGCCTCTTTTGTGTCTCTAAAGCACAGTGGGGTGAATTTGTAAGGTACTGTACATATTTTACTTGATTTATTTTGTTTTTTAAAAATTTTCCGAAGGAAAATTTTTCTCTTTGGGGGGGGAATAATGTAGCGTGTTGCCTGTCGCTCCTAAATTCTTAGTTTTTAACTAGTTTTAATTAGTTTAAGATTTCTAGTAAATAAGTATTTTTGGCAATAACTTTCTAAATTCTTTGAATATAAGTGCTCACCTGGTAGCAAATTAATCACCAATTCACGGCGATTCTTATTATGTTTATAGTTTTACCATCTTTCGTACATTTTTATTCACTTTCATACAAATTTCCATATATTATTGAAAAAGTGCGGTTACAATTTTGTATTTATTTTGACATCTTCTTGTTTTTCATGACAGTTTATTTTATTTGCTTTATCTCAGCTTTTCCTCACATTTCAGTAGGTTGTATATCTTTTTATTATTCTTCTCGCTCCTTCATATTGCTACCGAGTGAGTACACAAATTCTCATTTCGAAATCTTAAATTATTTTTCTTCTACGCGATTTCTTTCGGTTTTCAAAATTCCTAGTGTGTATAAAAGGCTCCGTTTCTTTGATTCGGGAGTCAGTTCTTCGTCGAGTTTTACTCCGCGTAATTCGAACAAGTGGCCGTTCCCGGGCCTTAGGCAAAGGCCCGGGACTCAAGAAAACCCCGCGCTACCAGTGACAGAAGCCTCCAACCCCTCGCCGGTCAGCACCTTCGACTCTGTTACCGCTGCACGAACTCTTCAGCCGCGCTGCACGAACTCTTCAGCCGCGCTGCACGAACTCTTCAGCCGCGCTGCACGAACTCTTCAGCCGCGCTGCACGAACTCTTCAGCCGCTGCACGAACTCTTCAGCCGCTGCACGAACTCTTCAACCGCTGCACGAACTCTTCAACCGCTGCACGACCTCTTCAACCACTATACGACCTCTTCAACCGCTGCATGAACTCTTCAGCCGTTGCACGAACTCTGCTACCGCTGCATGATCTCTGCTACCACCTACGTACGAGCTGCGTCTACGCTCCACGTCGACACTTTGCGACCCATCCGTGCTCCTCTCCGTACGCAAGATCTCGTTCCCTGTCCCTCCATCCCCTGAAGACTGACCCTCTATCCCCTGAAGACTCGCCCTCTTATCCTCTTCCCCGTACTTTAAGTTTTAGGTTTAATTGTAAATAAATAATAATTGTAAACTATTTTATCTTTCCACTTCACTCCTTACTAGTTAGATACTATCCATCCTCTCTTAGGTAGGCTCTCTCTTTCTCTACTCACCTGTAACGCTACAACCTTAAAACAAATCTGATATAAGAGTAATTTTAAGAAAGTTAAAAGACTACACTGTTCAAAGTCCCAATGCAACAGTTTCATTTAAGTTATACGAAACATAACGACGATAATATTGTTATGTCTCGGAGATAAAAGAAAATAGTTCATACTTTTAATCGAAGTTTGAATATTTTTATTTTTTTTATGTTATCTTCCAAAAAGAAAGAAGTAAAGCACGCTACATTTTTCTGTTTCTCCAATAAGCACAATATTCATTTAGCTGACAGTTGATCTAAAATTATTCCAGTGCTATTTTTATGATTTCAAAGTCTAAAAATATTTTTCTAAACTACCTACAATTATATTAAAGTGAAGCCTGAATTTTCCTTTCACCCAATAATTTCTCGCTTCGTTGGCTTTCTTCGCCAGATTTAGAGAGACAATAAAATAATACTGGCCCACCCAAAAATACGTCTTGAGTATGAGAAATTATGCCGTCTTCAGATTCCCCAAATGTATTTTTATTCTGGAAGGAGGTAATAAAAAGATTATTATGCCTCGGAAACAATTACTTACCCTTAATTTGGTTTGTAAACTCTTAAATTAGAAATTGGAATTTCGGCAGCTTCTGACTTCCATTGATATTATCATTACATCAAATTCTGTGATTTTTCCACGTAACTTCAGGAGTAATATGCATATACGTGTATTTTGCAGAATCATCATTTTATGATGCTATGCATGTATTGTATATATTTGTACCCACAATTTAAGAGTAGATGTAACCACATATTTTTGTAAATATATGGCTATGTACTGTACTGTACATACTGTACTGTCCTATGACTTTCCAACCACACTTCTTGTGAAATAAATAGATGATTTTTTTTGATAACCAAGAAACTTATTATACCAAATTATCTTTATAATTAGTAAGATAAAAAAGGAGTAGGCGAAAACATCAGGAATCTCTCCGTGTTTAATATTAAACTTCCGTTACCAGTGGGTATATTTTTAAGGTTAAACCCCTCTGCTCTTGGATGGCAATTTTTATTGTTTTGCTCCCACTTTGCGCTTTTAACGAAGTTTTTAATTTCGCTTTTCGCCGGCGCTCAGAATCTCTTTGTTTTAGAATCAGCTATGAGCGTTTACACGGCTGTTTTTCTTTAATGACGTGAAAACTTTAACTGCAAATTCTTTAGTTGTGAATATCGTTCAAATTATAGATTGACCACCGTGTGGGATTAATTTATAAATTACTAATAACCTATAAAAAATCTGAATAATGCATCAACGTCCGAAACTATATTCAGTAAATAAACGTAACGAATGTAATGCATTTCGAACTATTCTGCAAGAATTATTTCTGAGGAAAACATTGAAAATATTCAGTCTCGTCAACCAAAAATGTAATAGTCTCAGAAATATGTTTTCCTTAAAAAGGGAAAGCAACGAAACAGGAAGTGGGAACCGCGGAAGCAATCTCAACAACAATAACTTGACGCTTTTCATGCAGACTGGATACGTCAGGAGTGGGCCAAGGGTTACCATATTATCGACGTTGTTCGGATTTCAATACACAACCTTAAAAAATGTTTGTAAATATTCAGAAACTGTTGAACCTCACTGGTTTTGTAATGTTTGTATCATTATATTTTATATTTCTGTTTTATATCTCTGGCCATGTATTTAAGTATCTGAGATTGCAAAGTCATAAAATATTTTTAATAAGTACAAAAATCTGTTAGAAGTAGTAAAAGAGAACAAAAATTTAAGTTTCACTAGTTTAAATTGATAACTAACCAATTACTTAAATTAAAATACATTCAGTAGGATCTAACATTTTAAAGTTTGGGAATTGACGTTCTGTGAAATAGACCTAATGAACCGACTAGACATTCCGGTAATAGGACCTAACGTGCCTAAAAGAGTTTGGATATCTTATAAATAAATTAATAATAATAATTATTAGAAATACTTAGTAGTCTTACAACCACTGATGTATATATGAGTTTCTGTCATGCAGTACAGAACCTACTTTATTTTTATTTATGTCGCTCACAAAGGCCACCACTTTTTGAGTGGAATAACGTTCACAAGGAAAACGTAATGTTTTCGCATCACTTCTCTAAGTTAGTACATTTCATTGTATTATACTGTCTGATGCCACTAACATTTATAGCATTTTGACAATTATAGTGCTTTTGACATTTTTAACGATGATCTCATTTCATGAATAAAATAAAAGAAAAATCAAGAAGCCGCGTCGTATCTTTTTATGACAGAATATTAAGATAATTTAAAAATATTACTAAATCTTCTCAGAAAGTAAAACTACATTTTTTATATATGTCATCACACTTTTTTTATCCATAGCGAGGTAGTGCTTAGCCTTCACCTCACTTCATGTTAAGTGACGATAAGTCCGAAGTGTAAATAAATAATAAATATTTGACAACATCACATACATTGCTCCGATTCCAAAGTGAGTAGCTAAAGCACTTGTGTTATGGAAAATCAGAGACAACGGTGGTATCACGAACACCCAGACCTGAGCCAATATAGAAAAGTTCGTTTTCTAAATTGACCCAACCGGGGATCAAACCCGGGACCTCGGGGATAACGACACCTTGAAAACCGGTGTACAACGCCACTCAACCACGGAGAATCCTCACCACTGGCTATCTTACCTCTAACTGCCGGAACACAACAATTTATAAATTGTTGTTATGGCGACAGATTTAGGTAAGATTGTGGTAGCTAGCCAGGCGGACTTGAAATAAGCCCTACCACTAACCAAACAAAGTACAAATGTACCTGTCCTGAGAATCGAACCCGGGCCCCTGCGTCTTACATGTGTGGGCGAACCACTAGACCACAGAGGTGGCACTTACATAACAATACTTACTAAGTTAGTAACTACAACAGTGGTTATAAAAACTTATATCCTTGTAACATAGTCGGCACATGCCGTCCAGCATTAATAAAACTAAAAGCCTATTCAGACTATACAGAAGTATTACTGTTATACTTAGGTACCAGTAGGAAAACTTTTATGTGTCAAACAAGACTTTGTTTGAAAACTTATCCGCAGAAGTTCCTAACGAACCATCTAATAACTACTATAGAAATTTGACATTGTTTTTGTTGTTTAACTGACATTTTGAGCTATACTTGTATCTATTCTGTGCTATAGTGTTCCACATTTTGTAATTTTCTATTTCAATTATTGACTTTTAAACTTTTTATTTTGTTTTGACATAAGTACCTATGACTATTGTTGACATTTTGATTTTGATTTTGATATTATCGTACAGGATTGGACTTGGACATTTTGAATTGTAAATTGGATTTTATTGTAATGTTTAATTTTATTTTATTTTATTTTTTCTTTTCATTTTATTTAATTTGATTTGATTTTTTTATTGATTTTGTTTGATTTTATTTCAATATTAATTAGATGCATGACGACTAATTTATTTGCATATCGCTAGAGCGGTAAAACATGTATGAACTTTATAAAATTATAAGATCTAAATTATACCATGTTTTCTGCGAATAAACGAATTCTTTTAATTCTATTCTATTCTATAATGATTAGGTTTCGATAACATTTCTCATCATCAAAAGAATAAATGTAGTAAGCTTTAAAGTTTTGAGAAAAAAAATAATGAATAGGTACAGAATAAACTGCAATTATTTATTAACAGTATTTGACTGATATACAATATAGGTACTACATTGCATTTTCAAATCAAATAGTTCTCACATTTTTCGTGTATCTCACAAAGAACTCAATAATAAGACCTTATTTCGTTTCGATACTAAGGCAGGTAGGTTGATCTTTTATTATGATTTGTATTATTTTCGTATTATTTTGCAGATTCAAAACTCTACGAAGAGCAGTGGCGAATGATCCTGTTAATAAAAACAAAATTGTTTGTAACAAAAAGGACACTGCCTCTAATCTAATACTCAAGCCTTCAATCCTATTCTTGGCGCTGCTCCAAGGGCTATTGCAGATGCTCACATTCTTTAGGTTTAGCGCCTGATAAACGTATTGCCTACAACTTTTAAGGCCAATATTTGTGAACTGAAATCTCTTGTTATCTTCTACATGATATTGAAATGATTACTATTGAAAAAATATTAAGGTTACAGAATATTTGTGAAATTATAGTGCGATGTGAAATCGGCTTTTTAAATTTATTTTCTACTTTGTGTACAATATAATTTCTAGTTTCAAATATAAAATGAAATCGTAAACTCTGCTAGAAAGAGAACATATTGTTTTTCCCTTTCGATTTGTAATTGCTTCCATACAAAATGTTATTATAATTATGAACTCTACAAATGATTTTCAGCATTGTGTAAACAAAAATCGTTGTATAACATAATTTCCTTCCGGACCCAATGTATGTACTTTTGATTACCTTCCACACAACTGATTGGTCCGTTCGGGGAAAAAAATTACCTACGGCCCAACTGACGAAAACTCTAATCCCTGAATGGAATTTGTCAGTTTCAATTGATAATAGAGTACTCTGTTAGCACCTGGAACTGTCGAATTTCAAATTATTTCAAGCGGTTTCAAGACCTGTGTGAACCTGGAACCCGACTTGAAGAAATCGATTTTTTTCAACGCATACGTTTGTACTCTGTATGTACTTGTTTGTACAAACTTTCTTTTCGTTTGTACCTTAAAGGGTTCAGAGATACAGGGGGTTTAAAAATACTCAGAACCCGATTTGAAGAAATCTTTTTTTTTTTAAATACATACGTTTGTACTCAGTATGTACTTTCAAGCGGTCTCGAGTTCAATCGAGTATTGTTAGCAACAGAGTTAGGTAATCAGGGGGCTGGTTTTGCCGTAAGTACTTTTGAGATACACTGATTGATCGGTTGGGGAAAAAAATGTACCTGTGGCCCAATTGACGAAAACTGGACGCAAACGGCCGTACTCTGGTATAATCAAAAGTACAAACGAAATTATTATACCAACAATTGAAAGTTCAAACTACATAATTCAGTACTAAATAATATACTAGAAAAAATAGGACTCGCACCAGATCATGTTCTCGGACGGCAATCGAACCCGCGACCTTTGGATATCTCAGCGGTCAGAGCATTGGACCGGATATCCAAAGGTCGCGGGTTCGATTCCCGTCCAAGAACATGATCTGGTGCGAGTCCTATTATTTCTAGTATATTATTTAGTATTATATAAAATAGCACTGTGAATGCTTAAATCTCAAAATTTAAAAGTTATATAGCTTTCTCATCTTAATCAACTGTTTAAAAATATCTGGAAAGATGTTCAGTTGAATGTCGAGGTGATTCCTTCTACATTGGTGAGATGGCGCTGGCTTGCAGCGTAAGAGTTGATATTCTAGAAGAAATTCGACGTTCTCACTAGTGACTCGGTAGCTCAGCAGTCAGAGCATTGGACCGGATATCCAAAGGTCGCGGGTTCGATTCCCGTCCGAGAACATGATCTGGTGCGATTCCTATTTTTTCTAGTATATTATTTAGTATTATTTAAAATAGCATTGTGAATGCTTAAATCTCAAAATTTTAAAAAATTACATTATTCAGGTACATAATTTTACTGAAACACAAAATTGGTTACACAGTTGCAATATTAATGTGCCAAATTTTCAATATGGCAACCCGGAGCACGGCTGCAGATTTGCGGATTGCGGATGCGGCGGATATTATGCCTGCGGCTTATTCTTATCGTTGCCTGCTTAGCATTAATAATGGGATGTTGGTGCAGCATTTGGTATGTTACGCCCCTTTTAAAATCTTCAATGTACACACGACGGCACTTCAGATTATACATGTTGACCTTGAGACCGCCTTTATGCCCTACGTAATAAAAGCTGTTTTCGCAGTTTAACTGTATAACCTGACGTGCTGTCGTGTGTACTCTACGAGTTAGAGCCGCAAGAATAATTGTACACTAACCAAATAAGAAATTTGGTTAGTGTACAAGTTTAGAGGTACCTACTTGTAATATAAAATTCAGCTTTCAACATTTCCCAACAAATACATTTAGTAGCTACAAGCAAATAAAACGCTTAAAATATCGAGTTCTACGAAAATTACATATTTAGTTACATTATTTAGTGAGCTAGGAAACTTCTGAGTTTGTATGGATCACAGAATCATTCGAAGTAAACTTAGTGAAAGACTGATTAATTTATGTACAAAGTTGCTCTAGACGCCGTTGGTGCTTGGTTGGATTCAATCCCATCGTTCTATCAATGATTTGTTTAAAAAACATAAATGAAAAAAAATAAGTATACTATGCACAGAAATGAAAAGCGCAGGGACTTTATTTTTTGTGCTTTGATAGAGTCAATATTTGTATTGCTACTGAATTAGGTTGCGAATGCTTACCTACCATAAAGCAAGTGATTTATTTTGCCAAAAATAAAATAATAACATGAAAAACGTCTCCGTTCCCAATTAATGTTGAGTGGTCTAAAGATAGCAAAGTTATCCGAATTTTAGGCCGCTTCTCGAGGAGCCTTAATACATCATCGTCCATTCAGACGTACATTAAATTACCTTAAATTTGAGTCTGTCTGTCCTTCAGGGCTAGCTCGACTATAGATTAATTAATGAGTCGAATCCAATTTGGGATTCTCTCGCTCCACGCAGAATTTACTTAACGTTTTGGATTGATCGCGAAAGACTTGGAAATTCAATTTCACCCAAATCTCATATCGGATAATCGGGCTCAGGCAACCGTGCCGGCGAATGCTATCTCCCACGTCTAGACTTGTCAGTGTTTCACACTACTCGATGGAATTCGGATTTATCCATCTCTTTGGATTGGGAAAGTAGGATTTGGAAGTGCCGAAAGTCTGCAGAATTAAGTGCTAGTGTCGATAAATTTAAAATGTCATAAGCTGAGAATATTTCTTTTGTTCACTACTAGATTGTGCATAGTTAAATACAAATAAAAAGATAAAGAAAGTTACATGGAAGCACCTATTTTGCAATTAATATTTTTTTTTACTTTCTCTTTTCTCTAAAAATCAAAGTTCTTTTGTTCAAAAACAATAAAACATTTCTGAAATAAAACAAAGTCACGGCCAGTGGGCATAACACCCATATTCATAAACATTACCATGAGGTCTCACAATGCCCGCGGACGCACAGCGCCCCAACTACCAATCACACGTTATACGTGAAACAAACGAACCAATCACAGAGCTCTATTTCAACGCAGTTCGCAAAGGCAAGGTTCGTTTGAGTATTGTTCTTGAATACGGATGTAAGGGTCTTAGGTGCCTCCTAAGCTTAGATAATTCCGTATTTAATAAATTGCACCCGATATTTAAAGGTAAATGACGTTTGAATAAAAAACTGCATCTCTATACAAATCGACCATCAGCCATTTTAATGTCCCCACTGCTGGGGCACAGGCCTTCCTTGAGGGTGGATGGATAAGGACCCACCACGCGGGCCCAACGCAGATTAGTAGGTTTTAACGACTGTAAATGCATATATATTTATACAAATACATTAGGTAAAACGGACAACGTGTAACATACTTATATAACGTAAATTGAGGGATATGCAAAATATTTTGGTGCAATTTCCTTGTCTGCTGTCGTGTAGCCAGCTTTACGCGGCCAAGCCAAACGGACGACTGCGGACAGAAAAACTAATTTCCTGCCGCCTTCCATTTGGACATACTTGCAGATGACCGCTTGTATATGCTAAACAAAAATGGAAAGCAAAATTATAAGATATTTAAATCTCAGATAAAATAATAGCAACTTAGCTAGCACAAATCAACTATGGAAAAAAATTAAGAAGAAGGTATACTGTTTCTAATGTTTTTGGCCTGCAATAAAGTAACGTTATTTTTTATTCACTAAACCACCAAAAACTTTCATTAGCGTACATATTTCGCCTAACACTCTTGTAGAACTAAATGCGACTAATAGATAAATAAATAAATAAATATTTGACAACATCACATACATTGCTCCGATTCCAAAGTAAGTAGCTAAAGCACTTGTGTTATGCAAATCAGAGACAACGGTGGTATCACAAAAACCTAGACCTGAGCCAATATAGAAAAGTTCGTTTTCTAAACTGACCCAACTGGGGATCTAACCCGGATCTAACACCTTTAAAACCGGTGAACAAAGCCACTCGACCACGGAGGTCATCGGACTAATAAAACCCGTAAATGTTTTCCGCAACAATGCATGCATGTCCGCTGCAAAGCTCTTTGGCTTGAATCCACACGTGCGTCGCAGCGGACGTGGTGCTGCAAATGGCAGTCGGGCAAACTGTTTTTCGCACCATTGCTGATGTAACTATTCAAACACAGACTAACGTAATATAACAAATACTCAAATCGAAACTATGTTGTATGTGATATCACTTTGTTTCATTGTCTCTAGGTAGGTACTTTGATAAAAAATAGTCAAAGCCAAAGTCAAAAATATCTATTTTCAAAAAAATTTAGTATGTAACTAAGCGCTTTTGAATCGTGTACTTACACTAGCAAGTTACGTGTTACATCATTTCCACGCATTTAGGTCTTTCAGATAATCATCTTCTTTATAATAACCTTTACCCATGAGCGTCTTTTTAACATGTTTTTTCATTCATGCAAAGGTAGATCAATCAATTGTTGTGGAACTTTATTAATCAAGGTTATGCGTTTCCCCATAAATGAACCTCTAGTTTTTGCAAGCCTAAATCTTGGAACAGCAAGTTTATTTTTATTCCTTGAATTAAAATGGTAATTATCGCTGTTCTTAGCAAATGAGTAAATGGCTATAAGAATCAGTATTATCATTTTCCTGAATCTGCATCATTTTTTTAATCCCATGTTAAGAGTAACCATCCTATAACGAGGTTTTTATCCTAGTAGATGGACATCAAATCCTTTACTTGTTTTACTTTATACGCATTAAGTGAAAACAAAAAATATTGGAAAGTCTTCGAGTATATTATATACAGATATCTAATCCGGTTTCATTGATCCGCTTGCTAATCCTCCCACGAAATAATTTATCTCCTCTTCGGCTATAAAGTATGCATTTAAAATTTTCAATCCTCTCGAAAAAGTAGAGGCTCAGCTTCATAAATCTACGATGACAACGTCGCATTAACTCATTCTTTTGCCCACCGGATGGATATCTCGAAAACTGGTGAGAACTTTTCACAAAGCAGCCACCGCCGCAGAAATAATCGGGTAAACTACCGGTCTGAAGGATTTATTACATAAATTGTCTTCGCGCTGTTTGAGTCATGTATAGTTTTTTGTAAATAATACCGAAATCTTGTTGAATATAAAAAGTTTATTCATGAATATATAAATTTAAATTAAGGACGCTATGTCGATATCGAGCTTTATCAATTGGATAAAGATGCAGTGTACTTTTTACCTCATCACGCGGTCATTAACCCTAATAGTAAAACCACAAAATTACGTATTATACAAGGTGTTACAAAAATACCCCTAATGTCGAATATGGCATATAGGGACCATCAAACTGAACAACTTTTACTATGGGACCAACTCTGAAATCGCGAAAAAAAAATCAGCTGTTTCATACATTTTGATATTTTCGATTTTAATTTTTGTATGAAACAGCTGATTTTTTTTTCGCGATTTCAGAGTTGGTCTCATAGTAAAAGTTGTTCAATTTGATGGTCCCTATCTACCATATTCGGCATTAGGGGTACTTTTGTAACACCTTGTATATACGGGTTCAATAAAATCTACGCACCTTTGACAGTTCATCAACCTTTGTAATAAAAGTCAACATCTGTCAAAAGTGCCTACATATTAATCTGTACACACGACTACACCTCAGACTATACATGTTGACCTTGAGACCGGCTTTATGCCCTATGTAATAAAAGTTGTTTTCGTAGTTCAACTGTATAACTTGACGTGCTGTCGTATGTACATTAAAGGAGCTTTAAGTTTGCAGATTTATGTTCTTTGGAAAATAGTTATGTTTTTGTTTTAGCTCTGTTAAGTTGTTTTTTTTAAGAACACTAGGTACTCTATTTTGTGATTATATTAATCGAAACAGTGATTAGCTTCTATTTCTAAAATTAAATAATCTTCTTGTACGTATATAATTTAATACGGTTACACCATGATCGTAAATGAAAACTATCTAAAGCATTACCATAAATATTTGTTCAACCAAAGTTTTCAGTAAAAGCAATGCGTTAAAAGCATATTACTAACACGACCACAAACTTTTTCCTATACACCATAACATTTAATTTCCATAATTAATCACTAGAAAGGGTCCATCCGAATCCGTCCTCAACTTTCCAAGTAATTAGCAAAAGGGATAGATATTATATTTCCATCGGCACAACTTCGCCCGGCCGATAAGCGATTTGCATGAGCCAATTCCTTTCGGATTTATGTCCGTATTGCCGTATAATTGATTTACTTAACCCGGGCAACCGTGTGTGAACAGCGACAAATAAGATCCGATTGGCTCTGAATGTCTTTCATGCTATCATTATTAATTCTACCAACCAAATGTTTATATTTACTAAACTTATTATATTATGTTGTTTTGTTTGGACATTATGTAGATATTTAAATTGCTGTTTGAATTCATATTTAATTACATCAAAGTAAAAGTCAAAATATCTTTAGATAGATAGATAAACACTTTATTGCACATACACATTACAGGAAATACAATAACATAAAACTTAAAATTATGGTGAGCAAAGGCGGCCTTATCGCTGAGAGCGATCTCTTCCAGACAACCTTCGAGACTTTGGATAGCTGGAGAGATATGTAGAGGGCAGTGTGCCAGCAACGTACAAATTAACAAAATAATAACTTACTAAAATTATCTTTATTCAAATAAGCTTTTGAATCGTCTATATTTTCCTACCACCTAGGCACTTCGGTCCTGTAAATTAATTTCTGTGAAAAGTTAAGACAATTTTTTCCATGCTATTCTTTATCTTTCATAACTATAATAACTATCATTGATTCATAAGATACACGGTCCTCATTGAATAGAACTGGCACGGATAATTAATATAATCAGAAATGTTTAGCCACTTCTTGTGCGCCACGGGCCACGGAGGGCGAAGCTTTCAGAAGCAGCCCTTGAACAATAGAACAATGAAGATATATTGTAAATGGTTATCATTTATCGACAGTACACTGGGCTGACCTGCCCCCAGAACAATCACACCCTTATTGTTTGATTAATGGAAATCTCTACAGAACAAAAACCTTTTAGTGATTTATTGGAGCCTAGGTCATTTTTTTGGAGTCTGGATGTGATTAAGTACAGTATTGTGTTCGCCTTCATTCCTGTTTATTTTTCATACCTCGTCATTTGACGACCTCCGTGGTCGAGTGGCTTTGTACACCGGTTTTCAAGGTGTTGCCATCTCTGAGGTCCCGGGTTCGATCCCTGGTTGGGTCAATTTAGAAAACGAACTTTTCTATATTGGCTCAGGTCTGGGTGTTTGTGATACCACCGTTGTCTCTGATTTTCATAACTTAGCTTTAGCTACTTACTTTGGAATCGGAGCAAAGTATGTGATATTGTCAAAAAAAAACATACCAAAACTGAAGTATCGTTAACTTTATAAGCAAAATAATAAACGCTATTTTTTGTTTAAAGATTATTTATATCTTAGTAGTTATAGCGATAGAAAAGTCTCTCTTTGATTTTTTCTTCCATCCCTTCTTATAACAAACGAAGGCAGAAACACGTAAAATAATTCTCAAAGCAAGTAAGGATTTTTAGTCCGATAGCTTACACATTCTGAGTGGTGCTCGAGCAATCATGTATCTTGAAGTAGTGCCAACAACGGGACGCTGGCACTAAGCTGGAATTGAGTGGCAAATTGGCAATCCCCTCAGCGCAGAGCTGGAAAAAGGCACCTTTTACGAGTCAATGCCTACTGTGTTTGTACTGTGTCTTTGATCAGATTTTAAAAAATAGCAATAGGTACTAATTTTGACGATGGTGCTGAATTTCTGCAAATTGACTTTTAAAAAACCTATAACGCTAATTTGACGGATTAATACTTGACTAAAATAGAATAAAACTAGTCGTAAAAAATGCGGTAAAGCTTATTATCATAGTAAATAATTTAAGTATATCTCTGAATAATGTTAAACTAATAATTGAATTGAACGAGTTTACATACCTAGTCAAATGAGGCGAGGCTTGTAATGGCTCTTTATAGTTTACTTTTGTATCTACTTTGTAATGTTAGCTGTAAGCCCCCCGAATAATATAAAATAAAATTAAGAATTATTTTTATTAAACATTTTTGTTTAGTAATAATGAAGGTCTATCATAAACTAAATAAATATACATTTCCAAGAAAACAAGAACAAAAGCTCAAGAATTATTATTGTACAATGTGCATGAAGAGTTAAATAAATAAATAAACTAGCGGCCGCCCGCGACTTCGTCTACGTGGATAATTATTTTCCTATCCCTAGGGAAACGTATATATTTTCTAGATGAAAGGTACTATGTCCTTTTCTGTACCTCTGACAACGTGAAGTCGTGAATGTAAAATTTCATGATGATCGGTTGAGAAGTTAAGACGTGAAGGCGTAACAAACAAACAAACGGAAAAAATACGACTCGCACCAGATCATGTTCTCGGACGGGAATCGAACCCGCGACCTTTAGATATCCGGTCCAATGCTCTGACCGCTGAGCTACCGAGTCACTAGTGAGAACGTCGAATTTCTCCTAGTATATCAACACTTACGCTGCAAGTCAGCGCCATCTCACCAATGTACAAGGAATTACCTCGACATCAATTGAATACCTTTCCAGATATTTTTAAACAATTGATTAAGATGAGAAAGCTATATAATTATTAAATTTTGAGATTTTAGCATTCACAATGCTATTTTTATATCCCGTTCCCGTCCGAGAACATGATCTGGTGCGAGTCGTATTTTTTCTAGTATATTATTTAGAATTATATAAAAATAGCATTGTGAATGCAAATATCTCAAAATTTAAAAACAAACGGACTTTCGCATTTATAATATTATAAGTAAGGATAGTAAGGGATAAAGATATTAGTAAGGATTATTAGCAAATAATCATTTCACAAGCATGTGAATAATATCTCCTCTGCAAGGGCCACAATCCAAGCTATCAAATGCTCACAAAACTAGCACTTTCTAGTATAAATTGCACTGGGTCCATTAGTAGCGTCTCGTGTCATTCGTATCACGCCGGTACTTTTTACCGTCGAATATTTTTCACACGCCGGGTGGTTGAGACGTTAAATAATGTAACGCAAAAACTTTCTCCCGAGATACAGGAGTTTGAAGTTTTTGCCTGCTAATTGTGTCTCGCTGGACAAGTTTTCTTAAGAGCGTTCATTTATTTTAGGATTTGAAATTGCAAATAACATCTTGAAACAAGATAAACAAGAGTTAGTCGATAGAAACTTTTTTTAACTAAACTTAAAAAATGTAAGCAAGTTTACTAAAATAGAGACGTCTCCTTACTATTATTATAAATGCAAAAGTCCGTTTGTTTGTTTGTTTGTTACGCCTTCACGTCTTAACTACTGAACCGATCGTCATGAAATTTATGCATGCATACACGTTGTCAGCGGTACAGAAAAGAACATAGACCTTTCATCCCGAAAAACTAATTGTTCCCGAGGGATAGCAAAAAAACTTTCCACACAGACGAAGTCGCGGGCGGTCGCTAGTTACTTATAGTACTTACTCGTTTTAGCTTGCACCGCAGATACAGCTAAATAAGACATCTAGTTTAACGTAACGAGTAATTACCGAGAGATCTCAAAGATAACAATCAGCGAGGAACTTACGCCACATCGTTATACCACAATACCCTTGCCGAGGGCCTCTTAATGAAACCTACGGATGTTGGCGACAAATTGTCAGCAATTCGACTAGTCTGAAGACTAATTGCTCCCTCCAAATTTGTCTTGAATTCACATTCCATTTCGGTTGCAATTAGGGTTGATAACGATTAATTTATTACGTTTCGTTCAATGTTAAAGGGCTTTAGTAAACGCTATGTTCTTTATGATTAAGTATTATGATTATGATTGTTTCTTAATTCTTGTTTAGATATTTTTAAATGGCATTTCCATTCATCATTGCTTGAGGCCTAACGGTCACAAAATAAACGCAAATTATAACAAATTATAACCGAAAGGACAACTCTCTTTAGAGTTGTCTGAAGTTAAAATAGAACCAGAACCTAGGGTTTTTTTTATATTTGACAACACCATAAACATTGCTCTGATGAAGTTATAAAGCTAAAGCACTTGTGTTATGGAAATTAGAGACAACGGTGGAACTACAAACACCCAGACCTGAGCCAATATAGAAAAGTTCGTTTTCTACATTGACCCAGCTGGGGATCGAACTCGGGACCTCAGAGATTCGACACCTTGAAAACCGGTGTACAAACCACTCGACCACGGAGTTCGTCAAATTTTGGGAAATCTTTCTCCATATTTTATAGAATTGTTGCTATGTTCTGTGGTTAGGCTGTAGTGCCTGTTACTACAGGCATTTTACTAATCACTTTACAATACTAACTAATCACCACCTGTACCTGTTAGCCTTGAATGTACTTCGTCCATACTAATTTATACGCTTAATGTTAGGTAATAAAGTTAATGACCTCCGTCTGAGGTGTAATTACACGTTTGTTTGAAGTTTAATCTCTCGCCTTTCTTATCTAAGCGAAGTCATTATTCTGCATAATGACGTTCTGTTTAACCCTTCAAAGTGCACAAAGAAGGTTGTAGTTTATCGCTCATTGCCTTTGAAGTTTACTTGAGTCAGGCAAGTCCTTGGGTTGAAGCGCTGTAATCCAGTGAAGTGATGATTCAACTAGAGGGAATTCATTAAATGCAATGCTGAAATGAAGTTCTGAAGACAGGTTTTCTCATAATAAAATAATGAAGTACTAGTACTATTACGGACGACCCTTCGTGGTCGAATGGCTTTGCACACCGGTTTTCAAGGTGTCGCCATATCTGAGGTCCCGGGTTCGATCGCCGATTGGGTCAATTTAGGAAATGAACTTTTCTATATTGGCTCAGGTCTGGGTGTTTGGGATACCACCGTTGTCTCTGATTTCCATAACACAAGTGCTTTAACTACTTACTTTGGAATCGGAGCAATGTATGTGATGTTGTCATATATTTATTTATTATTTATTCAGTAAAAATAAGGACAGAAAATAGTACAATCGAGTTCATTAATATGTATAGGTAGGTACGTACGCTCTTAAAGATTCAGCAACTTTATGTCCTTTGTAATAAAATTCAATATAGGTCTGGCAAGTATTAACATATTAATAAAATCGACTGCACCAACAAATGCACAGGTATAATATTTAACAACAAATTAATGAACTATCATTTTGGTTTGTTTATAGTTAACTCCCAATATCAAGAGTTATTCGTCGTTCGATAGAGTAATGAAACAACAAAGTCCATTATAATTTATAATGTGTACGGATTAAATCATTAATTTCATACGCAACGGCATATTGGAATACAAAATCAAACAATCGTTGAGCTCGTCCGGGCAGGGCCCTATTATAAAATTTAATTAGGTACACACATATTAAAACATCTGTTAACAAAAAATATTAATAATGACTCAGTAAAATTATACAAAGCATCTAACTTATCCTTCTAAAAATCTTTGGTATAAAACCTCATTATTAAGTTCACAAATACTAAATCCTAAAGTAAATTCTTACGAGTATATAAGCGGAATTATAAGTCACGTTTGTTTGCAAAATGCTATAATATTCGATCGTGAAATTCTAGGAACAAGTAATATAAAGAAAAAAACCTATACACTTCTAAGATTTTCGCGCGTACAGTTCATTAGAAATAAAACACTTTTTACGGATTACAGCGCGTATATTATTAATGCAGGTGTTGTTTTGGAATTATTTAGTTTGTATTTATTGGTTTTTAGAATTCCCGACGTTTCGACACCTTTCCAGGGGCCGTGGTCACGGGAGGACTAAAGCAAAAAGGCTGCTCATATTTTTATGAAAAAGAATTTTCTAAAAAAAAAGAAATACAAACTAAATAATTCCAAAACAACACCTGAATTAATAATATACGCGCTGATTACAGCGCGTATATTATTAATTCAGGTGTTACCGTAAAAAGTGTTTTATTTCTAAAAAAAAACCTACTTAAAAGAATTGTACGGCTTAATCCCCAAAGACAAAGACATTAAACTCAAAGTAGGTTCTACTTTACATTAAAAAGGTTCCATCAAAGTTGAGCATGTTGCATAAGAGTTAGGAAGTTGGCAGCCATTTGTCGCACCTGCCGGTGTTGTTGCCGCAAACTGCCGGTCCCTGAAGTCAAACCGCACGCCCCGATAATGAGACGCAGTGCGGCAGACGAGCGACTCATGCGATAAACACTCGATATATTTCTTACCTTTGAATATTTATAATAATCAAAGATTTCTTACTGGGAATCTGAAGTAAAAAATCTTTTTTTAAAACAAATACGTTTTTAAAACGGACTAAAAAGTATAAAATGATTTATCCCCTAAAGATTTGTAACCCTATTTAAAATAGTTTTAAACCTAAAAACGTTGGACGCATTTTGTAAAGTTTTATCAACAAAATTGTCTTTTGCATGCACCAAGTGTTTAAGTTTAAAACTTCTATATGGGGTATAAATCTTTACAGGAGAAAATATTTTATACCTTTTTAGTCTGTTTTAAAAACGTGTTTAAAAAAAATTTTTACAGTATTTTTATTTTTGCTTTTTAGTCAGTTAACTAAAAATACACCATCTCCTATCGGAGTAGCGGTACATGTCAAGACGAATCAAACAAGCCCAAACTCGATGGAGTTGTATGGTTTTATTACGGAGTTCCTGTGACCTTCTTCCGGCTCCTTCATCAGATCAGCTCAATGACACCATAATATTGCATTGTCTACCAGTTCTGATCTATATTTCTCGGGAAGCTAGTATAAAATCGTTTGCTAAAGTGGACACACAAACAAAGAAACTAATAAAAAAGCAACCTAATAAAAACGTGTTAAAAATGTTGGTTCATTGAATGATACATCGGTCGGGCACCATCCTTATTCCACTGATTTAATACTTAATTGTATCGTCATCTCTGGGGTCCCAGGTTCGATCCCCGGCTGAGTCAATTTAGAAAACGAACTTTTCTATATTAGCCCAAGTCTGGGTGTTTGTAGTTCCACGTTGTCTCTGATTTCCATAACACAAGTGCTTTAGCTACTTACTTTGGAATCAAAGCAAAGAAACTGCTTACGCAATACCCCTTTCTGATGTGAAAAACATTTCGGCAAACAAGAAAATAAGTTTCCGGTCATTTTGTAGATTAAACTTTACCCGAAACTTTTTTATCTTTGGTTAACTTATACCTTTTTATCCCTTTCTATTTCCTTTTGTTCTCTCTCCTAAACATAAAAGTAATTTAGACAAACTTTTGCATTTACTCCGAACTCGATCGATGCTGGTATGAGATTGTAGTCCCTGCAGGTGAATTCGCAAGTAAGCGTTTGATAGGCGAACTGGGGTTTGTTTTGTGTAGACAATTCGGAACATTCTGTATCTGAGAAAACAGGATAGAAGTGTAAGATAAGATTTGTATTTTATATTAAGTATATACGTAATATCTCTGATTATCTAAGACACTGAATTATCAATAGTGCAAGTTAAATGTCAAGATTCGGCTGTCCACTATCTGCTTACATCGCGTACTCTCATACTTTGGCCACATAATGCGAAGAGGAGATAAAAGTCTCGAAAAGCTGGTCGTAGTTGGTAGAATAAAAGGCAAGAGATCCCTAGGTCGTTCGCCAACCAGATGGTCTGACCAAGTAAGAGTAGCAACCTCCTCAAGCAAATTCCATCAAGCAGTGAGAGCATGGACCAAGACAGATAGAGGCAAATCGTAAAACAGCCGGTGATCACGATCCTCAGTTATGAGGGAACGATTAAGAAGAGAGATAAATAGTGCTCTGTTTATCCATCTTGTTCATTGAAAACAGCAATGTTCTATAGTATAACAGTTTTATGAAGTGAGCAAGTAGCTTAGCCCTAATAGTAGCGGATATGAAACGACTAATAACCGCAAAAGGGAGCCAAGTATTAATAAAGACACTAAATAGCTCCCTTATCTATAATAAAAGCTCATGACCCAGTTATGTACCTATATGTATAAACGCATATTCCTAACGTTCAGACTAAATACAATACCCTCTTAACCATAATGCGTGATGTAACGCAGATCAACTGGCGCGGTGTAATTAGTAATTTTTTTCTAATAAAAACTTACTTTATTTTACTGGTACCGATGCCGGTGTTGCCTATTACTTTTGACTGAGATATTTTTTAAAACTAATGTTACCTCATTCATTCATTATTTTGAAAATTTATTGCATGTTTTCATAATTTTTTAAGTATTATTGAAAACACTAAAGCCACCTTAACGTCGAAATGTCGGGAATTCTAAAAACCAATAAATACAAACTAAATAATTTTAAAACACCTGAATTAATAATATACGCGCTGTAATCCGTAAAAAGTGTTTTATTTCTAATGAACTGTATGCGCGAAAGTCTTAGAAGTGTCTGTCTACCTTAACAGGTTATCTAAAAAAAATCTGTTCAAAAACAGAGGAGTCAAAGGTTTCAGTTCAGTATCTGTTGTCTTATACATGTATATGTATATATGTATAGTCCGAAACAAAAACGTTATTGTTAACGATTACTTATTGCCAAATTAACGGCGTCCGTGGCCACCCTATCATTTTATATCAGGCGAACTAGGGCTGTCTCTGGTCATAATTTTGTGGTTACACTTGTCTTCACTAGGGTCCGTCCGTAGCCGTACATAGATACACATTATGGGCATTTTCTCAAAGTAGTATCATGCGCGTATCGTTGATATTCATGGATGCGATTCTCACCCCGAGCACGTACTAAGAGGGACACAGACTGTCACCCGATAATATCTGGCCCGTACCAGACTCTGGATTACTGTTAAGAGCACGTGATCATTTAAGAACAGAGGTTATGTCTACTACTTTTGCGTAACGATCTTTCGTTAGAAATAACAGTTGGAAATAACAGCTGCGTTGAAAATAAACTGGAATGGTTAAGATCTCGTAGCAGTTAATTTACCAACTTTTATGTAAGCTTAATAGCTGTATTTAACTGCGTTTTTCTTGGATATCTTTGTAAAGCAATAATAACATCAGATAGACTATATTGACGATAAAATAAACATCGATCAAACTTTCATTTCCACGGTTGTAAGGGCTCTCCAACTTTCACAAAAGTTTTTGTCCTTCCTAAAATCTTATCTGTAGGTAGATTAGGTATAGTCTGATTATCGTTACTTGTATTATTTAGTAATCAGTTTTTGACAGTTGTTATACGTCTTTTATTTAAACTTAAATTTCTATGTAAAAATGTTATCGTATTAAATCAAATTGTTGTTATTAACTAATGAATGATATCTTTTGTATTCTAAACCCCTTACTAATAAAGATTGTACAGCAGATGTATAGTTACACAATGGTTACTCTTTGTCAAACTATTTAAGTTAGACATTAAAAAGAAAGGGCCAAACACTGTGTAACTATACATCTGTTATACAATCTTTATTAGTAAGGGGGTATGTGTGGAAGACCAATATTTTGTTATATTGTATTGTATAAATGATTATTTCAAATAAAGAGTTGAGTGAAGATTGTTTACCAAATAGGACAAGTAAGGGTAAATACAGACAATAGGTAGGTATTCCATTATACAAGGACTCGACTGAATAAATATTTCGAACTTGCTACGTACGATATATCCTGTTTTCATTTTCTAACATAGTTGCTTTAATCAACCAACTAAACATATCTCTTTCCAGATTCTAAACTCGTCCAACCAACTTCAAAGCTGTTAGTAACAAAAATGTTTAACAAAGTCCGATTGAATTCAAATTTTACTTGACGAGTAATTTCATTTAAGTTAAATCATTAAACTTACATCCAAAGTTCGTGGGTTCGATTCCTGTCCAAGAATATGATCTGGTGCGAGTCGTATTTTTTCTAGCATATAGACTGTTTGTTGTTAATAAATAAATAAATAAAAAATCTGTATCTTTCCAGATTCCGAACTCGAGGAGTTGGGTGAGCAGCTGCCCCGGTACCGGCCCGACTCGATCGCGGCGCTACGCCGAGCCACGCGGTTCACGGAGCCCGAGCTGAAGCGCCTCTACCGAGGGTTCAAGGCCGAGTGCCCCACCGGCGTGGTGAAGGAGGACACCTTCAAGATTATATATGCGCAGTTCTTTCCTCAAGGAGGTAAGGGTTAAGACTGTTTGTATAAAAAAGTCACAATCAAAGGCCAAGTGCCCCAACGGCGTGGTGAAGTGAACTAAGCGCATAGTTATATCCTCAAGGAGGTAAGGGTTGCGATGCGACTGGTTTGTATAAACACAATGCGATAAATTTTACTTTGTACTACAGAAGTGACCAACTTCAGAGCGCATTACGGTACTAAACAATGTATTTTAATCTGTGAATTCCACTCTTTGCCATTCATTCTCGAGTGAAGTTGCCGCGGATCACTGTCTATTGTCATTTCTTCAACGGTGTAGTGAAGGAAATGTAGTTATTTTCTCAAGGATAAACGAGTTGAGACTAGTTTGTATTAAAATATTACAATCAAGGGCCGGTCCTACCATAGGGCGAACGGAGCGAGTGCTCCAGGCGCCTAGTCCCAGAGCGACTCAGTGGTCAAGAAAATGTCTTCTTTTCTTGGTTTGGTATGTGTGCGCGTATAACCTTATTTGTTAAGACGAACGCGACGAAGGACGCGAAAGACGAAGTGCACGGGCGGAGCACTACCCCTAGAGAGAGGACAAAAGTCAAGGGCACTACGTGTGCTCGAGCAACGTACACATAGATACCCTCTCACCCACACGGAACGGAATAACCGGAATCTCAGACCAATCTCAAAACGAGTTCGAGTGCGTGACCCGTCGTCGTCAGTCGGTGTGCGTTGTGCGCATCACTATGCGGTACTTGACTTTTGTCCTCTTTATTTTGTGATAAAACCGACTAAAAATCGCACTTTTTTACTGTAGACAAGGAATAATACAAAGATATCGCGCAACGCGGGAGATTTTTTGCTACAGACAGGCAATTTTCAGAAAAATCTGGCATTTTGTGCATCCTAGACAAGCATCCTCCTTTAATTAGATAGTAACCCTACCCCCACCATTTTTTTTTTATGCCGAAAAAAACGCATTTACGCGCTTCCCCTCCCGCAGGTGAGCTAGAGGGGGTATGTGGGACTCGCCAAGAGGAGACTCCCTCCACGATTATATCGCCAGTCTTGCATTGCCATCCGTCGCCATTTAAGTCCTACTCCTGCGAGGTTGTTGGTGTTTTACAAATACCTAACCTTGTATTCTATAGGTATTAGGAGCAAACAAAGGGGACGCCATAGTTGGATATCGCTCCATTCTAAAACTTGCCTCGGGCCGGCACTGATGCCAATCGATTATATAAAAAAAACAAGGTTTAAGGCCGAGTGTCCCACCGACCTGGTGAAGGAACACCTTCAAGATTATTTTACATGTCATACAAAAGTAAGAAAGCCTTCAAGTTTGCGTTAATAACTGCGTTGAATTTATCCTATCACCAAAAACTAATTTAAACCTATACTGTGATCAAACTGTGCGTTGAATCGTATTGCATTTGTTTCATACAAGACGTATTCTCAGCAAATACCTACCATGGCAAATACTAAATATCTGACGTACAAAATATACTACGTGTCACCCCAAAAATTATATATGTAAGAAAAACGACATGAGTTTTATTTTCCCACTCCTTTCTTCGTGAAGCATAAACCGTACGTACGCAGAATAAAGGTAAGTTCTAGTTGTAAGTATTTTTTCCCCTTGATGTTTTTTTTGGTAGGACTAATCATTCAAAACAAATCAATGCTGCAGTCGACCATTAATAGCAGTATTTTACTCGGTCTCTGTAAGCTGTAAAACTCGCGCTTTGTGTCATTTCTTATCATTTTTTGAAATGGCTGAAACTTGATTTTTTTACCTTTTCAACCCTTTTTGCAAAGCTTTAAACTAAATAAATGTTCCCCGCGCACCTTAGAACAAAAATCTAAAATTAAATTCCCTTGTGATTTGATGTGACATACAAGGTGTAACAAAAATACCCCTAATGCCGAGTATGGTATATAGGCACCATCAAACTGAACAACTTTTTCTATGGGGCCAACTCTGAAGTCGCGAAAAAAAAATCAGTTGTTTCATACAAAAATTAAAATCGAAAATATCAAAATGTATGAAACAGCTGATTTCTTTTTCGCGATTTCAGAGTTGGCCCCATAGTAAAATTGTTCAGTTTGATGGTCCCTATATTACCATATTCGGCATTAGGGGTATTTTTGTAACACCTTGTATATTTTCTTTTTCATTATTTTCCACCCCCTCACACCCCAGACACCTTGAAGTTTATGCGTCTTAATGTAACAAAAAAGGTTTGTGTCATTTTTTGAAATAGCTGAAATGTGATTTCTCTCATTTTGGAAATTTTCGAAGGACCAAAATAACAAAAAATCTATAAAAGTATCAAGCCTGCTCACAAAACACGGAATTAGTTGAGAAATGCGAACTGTAGAGAAGAACAGCTGGACAGACATAAGAAATCATTTTTGCCCAAGCTGAAACCTAATGTCTATTCTGTGGCTGAAACGGAGACGCTATTCGCGCTCGCTCGGTCGGGCGAATTTGCAAAAGATTAAAATAAGTCCACATTAAATTTGTCAATGATAGTATATGATATTTTTCGTCGTTGATTGTTAAGTATCTACGTCCAATAAAGATTTTCATTAGGAATTACTAATTATTAGAATAGAGTGCAAAGAACATCGAACGTGCTAAATATAAGTTTATTAAATAGTGCAAAAAAAAAACAAAAAAAGGATATTATTAGGGGTGAAAGTATCAAATTACCGTTTCGTATGTTAAAGAATATAAATTGTCCAAATTATCATTTTCTTCATTCATTTAACAACCATGAACGTTAATGTTTTAAAACTTTTATGCATTAATGTTTAAACACTAAGATAACGTATGCCATGGGAATAAAGGTTAAGTTATGGGAAAAAAATAAGTATCGGGCAAGTTACAACGAAATAATAGGTCATTTCTGCTAACAAAAAAGGAGTTACTAATAATAAGGTACTTTTTTAAAGTCAAGGAAAGAAAATCAGTTTTTTTTGCTGACAGGTAGTTAGCCGTCGTGATCATAATTCGAAATAAACGACCAAAGCATCTTTAATCACAGAAGATATGAGAATCTCTGTGTGTGAGAAAAAAACTGAGTTTCATACTTTAACCCCTATTATTAATCGCCAGTAAAGTGTAAACATAAATTATAATACAATTCGTAGAACATAATGCAATATAAGTAGTTCATTCATCTGTCTGTAAGCAACATTTAATCTCCATTTTATACCAATTCATCTATTTTTTATACTAATCTATAGCTTTGCGTGGGAGGTTGAAATTTTTCCCATTATCAATGGAAAATGCCAAGGGTCAATCATCGTCTTCTGCCTTAAGGGTTGGAAAAATTGTTAGCGAAAATGCTTTTAACATTTCCACTTTCATTTATCCGATTATGTTAAGGTCATCCTAAGGGTTGTGAAAAATAATGTTGTTTTTTAAGTAATGGAAATAAAACACTCTTTTTACGGATAACAGCGCGTATAATATTAATTCAGGTGTTATTTTAAAATTATTTAGTTTATAATACTTTAATACATACAAAGGCTTCGAGCTTGTTATATTCTCTTAGGTACTAATAATGGTTTAATATTTATATACCCAATCTATTGATATTTTTTTAAATATAAAATTCATTAGCTGCTTTTGTTTTTAACATAATAATAGCCGTGTGAAAACGTGCAGGCTAATCAAATTCAAAATGCGTAATGTTTTATTTTTACACACGACACTATACAAGTTGTTACAAAAATACCCCTAATGTCGAATATGATATATTATAGGGACCATCAAACTGAACAACTTTTACTATGGGGCCAACCCTGAAATCGCGAAAAAAAAATCAGCTGTTTCATACATTTTGATATTTTCGATTTTAATTTTTGTATGAAACAGCTGATTTTTTTTCGCGATTTCAGAGTTGGTCCCATGGTAAAAGTTGTTCAGTTTGATGGTCCCTATATGCCATATTCGGCATTAGGGGTATTTTTGTAACACCTTGTATAATAATGTTAATACTAATTAAAATTTCTCAAAAAGAAAACATTTTAAAGCCAAAGTATTTACTAACAAAGTGAGATTCAGCCAGACATCTCCTTATTTTGAATTTAATCAAAATTTTACAAGTACCTATCTTCATGAGCTCCCCTTCATGATGTAAAGCACACTTCGCAAAAAACATCCTAAACACAACAGATCATCACTAAAGATGTACCTATTTTGTGACAAGTTGGGACCTTTTTCATCCCCAAAATGTTAATAAAAGATAGACCGCACTAAAGGAATAAAACGGGACATGAAAAACGCATCACATAATCATATAAGCCCATCAAGTTGAGTGCTCCCGGTGGGCCAGTGGGTTATTATTGACTGCTTTACATGTCCCAAAAAATCGACAATACGTGGCAACCTTTTTGGTTAAAAACATATTTTCATATTACATTTTCAATTTTGCGTCACTGAAAGGTTTACGCAGTAATAAGAATAAGCAGCTTTGAAGCGCATAGAATTATGTTCTTCTGGAAATATCGACACGCTGATTTTCACATAAAAATTCTAATAACGAAAATAGTTTCATTCCATATTATTTAAAAGGAAGAAACTCTTATGATAAGAAAATACTAAACATAACACTAGTATTCATAAGTTGCTTAGTAGGTAGGTACAGCTAAATTGGTCGTCACGCTAATCTGTCTTCCCATCATCGAAAACAAGCTTTAAAAAAAAAGAAAAACCTTCAATAAACCTGAAATTAAAAAAGCTTCAAAATTAAATACCTCTAAAAAGCAAAAAATAATATCCAAATCATTAGTCATTAAGTTACGCATATCATATCGTTTTTGTTTTCAGATTTTTTTAAAGGTCTAAATTAAAAAAAAAAAGCTTTTTAAGCTAACTATTTCACCAAAAATTATTATTTATAAACCTAAGTATTCTTACTTAAGAGACTTTTGTATTTATAAATACATTAAACTCTCTAATTCAAAATTCCCCAAAAATCTCATCATCAATGAAAAAGCGTCTAAAATTGTTGATGCCGGCAAACACGAACAAAGAAAGTTGAAACATACTCATACCTATCAATCACACGATAAATAAAAGCACATAAAAGCTTAACTGTTTCCACTCTAAAGAGTTTCGACGTAGAGAGGCCGTGTATTGTAGACCCGTCAAACGGTTGATGATGGAACCAATATCATCACATAACGCTTATGCTAAGAGCCTACATACTTTACTCGTGCAATCATGCACTCAGGCGGAAAAAACTTTTAAAATGTTATATGTAGGTAATTTTTTATCGAATACTAGCAAAATATGGCGAGATAAACACTGACTGAAATACAAAAGAAACTTAAGTATGTATAAAAGTTGTTTATCAAAAATGCTTAAATGTGGCGTAATAATTTCACCTTGGGTAGAGATCTTTGTAAGTACCAAGTGTTTGTTATTTAATTAGTTAATCTTATTATTATTTATTTTGTTAGTTAATCTTAGTTTTCTTAGTACTTAAAACTAGACTGGGAACGGATAGACAGACGGACATGGCGAAACTATAAGGGTTTCTTGTTGATTACGGAAACCTAAAAAGTAAGATCCTTATCTTGTATGTAGGTACCTACACATATCTAAGTGCATTCATTATTTTACCCGTCATACCATTTAATGACACTCATTGGCGGATTTCTTCTCATTTTCCTAATCTGAACATGTGAATTTTCTACCAAAAATCACTCCGCCGTGCCTAACAAACTTTACGCATATAAAGTTTTGGAAATATCATAGGCCACGATTACTTGATATTTTTAGAGAAGCAAGCACTCGCAATCTACTGCGAATTGCCTACGAAAAATCAAATAAAAACGAATGTTGATGAAGGCAATTTCGAAATTCGAATGAATGCAAAGAGAACCGTTAACGAAGCCACCGAATAAAAAAGTAAATGGGCTCAAAGTACCTCAGTAAGCGCTTACAGTCTGTGAATAGCGATTGCGATTGACTCTCTCGCTTCTAACTTATATACCTATTGAAGAACAGAGATAAATGACCTAATATCAATACCTTTCGCACTTAGCCTTTCGCACATTCAAGGTGAGCTAAGCCTTTTTTAAACACATGGATGTTGAAGACTTATCTTTGCTTTGAAATTATCGCCACGCTATTGGTATCTTACATCGCATCGCAGTGCGATAGTCGCCAGTAAGTATACATGGTGTTAGTAGCACCCTAGCGAAAACTTTAAAGGATGATACTACCCATTGAATTAAGCAACTTTCTCTATGGTACCACTTGTCGCAAACGCATAGTTGAGATTTTGATATTTCGTTGAGCAGCAATGTACGGGTAACAACTCGATAATATCGCGGGAGCGCGCGCTCACTAGGGTGGCCAGGTCCAAAAACACAAAATCCGGACTCGGCGCTTAATTTGGCCGGACATTGTACCCTAAAAAGCCGGATATACTTTTTTTAATAGCTAATCATACCTTTTTTAAAGCCAGACATATGTCTGGCTTAATAAATATTAAAACATATTTTCTGAAAGCCGTATAATTTATTACCCCCTAGCAAACAGCGGTCAGTCAGCGGGGAGACGTGTCGTGGCATCACTTGCGACTCGCGCGACACCCACAGAAAAAGCCTGATAAAAGCCGGAGAGGCCGGACGCAGTTAAATTTGGCAGAGGTCAAAAAGCCAAACATGTCCGGCTAAATCCGGACACTGGCAACCCTACTGACAACAAAGCCACGTCCTTGCCATTGTCGGTGCGACCGCGAGCAAATATCTGTTGTTGTACCTACATACATTGCGGTTTATATTTTTTTTATATTTTAATTACTTTTCTGTAAATGTAGTTTCTATGCAACTAAGACAATCTCTGTGTGATAGAAAAAAATAAAAAAAACACTCAACTTTTTATGATTTTTGCGACATAAAATTCTACTTCAGATAGACACAGAATCATGAGTCGACTATGGCCTGAAAGTTTTTGCTAGGGTGCTAATAACACCCTGTATTTTTCAGTGCCTTAAAAAGTTAAGCTAACAAAATAATATATAGGGTGGAAATAAAAGACTGTTGGAGGGAAAGTATACCTTAAATATTGATGACGGCAAAATTTACTAAAAGTAAACATTACTTTATTTTTAAAAATCAGTAAAACTGCATTCAAAGATTTTTGATGAATAGCTTTCAGCAAAAAAGCTCAGCTTCAGCTGAAAAGCTTTCAGCTTTCATGGTTGTCTTGCCTGGGAAACTCCAAAAAATGATACCTGTATCATAAAAGACACCAATCAATAGGTTCAATAAGATAAGAATAGGGATCAATTTCTTCTAAATAACAGTTTCTTAAGGGTCAACGTCAAAAACACATTTTTTTGACGTTGACCCTTTCACACAGTATTACTTGATTATCGATTCCAAAAATATAATGTAGATTATAGATTACCTATTGCATTGTTCAACAAAAATCCCACATTTTATATCGATTTTTTTTTCATTATAACATCCAAATTTACGCTTTCACAAGGTTTTGAAATAAGGTGGGCCTAAAGCTCTAGTTTCCTAAGATGACGGTGTCGTCATATAGCGGCCGTAGTATAGCGGTGAATGACGTCACAAGAACGTTTTTTATGTAAACAACGTTTCCTAATACCGCTCTCTAGGAAATCGCACCGTATTGTTACATAGACAACGTTCTAGTGACGTCATTCACCGCTATATTACGGCCGCTATATGACGGGAACCGTCATCTTAGGAAAACCGAGCTTTACAGTGTGCCGGTACATTACGAGACAAATCACGCCCATAAATAATCGGTTTCAGAATCGATACCAATTTGCCTGCCTGATCCAACAATCAAGTCACGTACCGAATTTAATACAACGAAAATATTGCGGACCGGTACCGATTATTTGCAACGGAGACAGCTGGTTGTTATCGAGTACCCCCACAAAACTTAACTTGCCTGCCTAATCTGTTTAAAATAGCCTCATTTTTGTATGGTTTGTTAAATAAATAATTATTAAACTTGCAAATGTATTACCTTTAGAAAATAAATGAATGTATTGGATTAATACCTACTAGAATAAGATCAAAAATTACATGCATTCAGTTTTGCTTTGATACAAACAAACCATTTTTAAAAACTTTTATTTAGTTTCACCTGTCCAGTGTTTATCTGTAATCAAATCTTGTCCGTCCGCGGCCTAGCTCAAAGGCCTTTAGTAGGTAGGTACTAGTAAGCTGCAATTTGGCATTATGTGTAGGTATATTAATCACGCCGAAATAGTGGTAGAATAACATTTTGATAGATATTTATTTTTTGAGATGTTAGCATTCACAATACTATTTTTATACAATACTAAATAATATACTAGAAAAAATTCGACTCGCATCAGATCATATTTTCGGACGGGATTCGAACCCGCGACCTTTGGATGTCCGGTCTACCGCTGAACTACGGAGTCACCAGGTGGCATCGTCGAATTTCTTTTAGTATATCCCATTCTTACGCTGCAAGCCAGCGTTATTTAATTAATATAAAGAATTACGTCGACATTCAATTGACAACATTTCATTTTCAGAAAGTTATAAAATTAGAAAACCATTTCGAGATTTTAGTGTTCTATAAAAGCTCATATTTTTCAGAATTTTTAGATCAGTAGTTTTTACCCTAATTAAAAAAATCTAAAATCTAGTCCAAATTGAGAGCGTCAGGAATTTTGGGTTAAGTCTCTTTGCCTTTATAATAAATAAAATCAATCGTCTATTTGACAGTTAGTTACCATTTGCTTTGCTTTGCGCCCGAATAATAGTGCTTGCCTACCAAACTATCGACAAGCCTACCAAATTGTCAAGTATCGATATTTTATATTGGATAGCAAAAAAGAATAAGATGTAACGATATAAAAATAGCAGCAGAAGCCTCTGCGGTGGAGGCGATATTTTTTTTCCACAATTGCGCGCCTTTCGCTAGTCATTTTGGCAACAAAACTATAAAACAATAACAATAACCACGATACACGTTCGAATAAAATTATAAACTCAAAATTCGATAAAACTTTGAGCAATATAGGTAGTAGTATCTTAAAAAAGTAGGTAGGTACTTAACTACTACTTACTATACTAACTATGTTCCACCTATAAGGTACCTACCCTATACGGTATAATAACTATAAAAATTCAATTAAAAGCTATCGTAAAGAAATAAATTGTTTTAGAAAATAATATTTCTAAATTAAACTTTCGTTTTAATGAATACAGTTACATAACACTTGTTAGTTTTAGTATCTTGTCACAGAATTAATAATAGTACCTACTGACGAACTTGTTCAAGAAACAACGACCAATCAAAAGGACCAGCCCCCTGATTATGTAACTTTGTTGCAATCAACTCTGACAGAAATCGCAGTTACTGCTTTAGTAAGAAACAATGTGACAACTATCTTATTTAAAGCAGCAATGTTACTGCGATTTCTGTCAGTTGCAATCAAAAGTTGTTAGCGTCTATCGGCTAAAAACTTAAAAACAATGAAGTTAATGTTAACTGTGTTTTGACAGATGTATGTGATACATTGCTACTTCGTTTCGGCACAAATAAAAACTTACCAAAGAAAAGTAGAAATGGATGACATCTAACTGTCAAATCAAAGTGATTACGATAACAAGGTAAGTTAGCCGATAGAGTCCCGGGTCCTAAACCTTAGGGTCTAAACCACAGTAAGAGCGTTCAAAGGGGTCTAAACGCGTGGAAAGGACGGAGATACCTATCTGTACCCGCGCCATTTCGCCCCCGATCGTTAAGACCATTAGAAATATCCATAGTATACGTCTTATAAGTCGCGGCTGTCAGCCGCGTCCGATAATTATGTTTCCGGCTTCAAGTTTTCATATTTTATAAGATCTAACACACACCATTACTTGTTACAAGGTAAAAATCGTAAAAAAAAACTATTTTTATTAATTTACAACACTAGCAACTTCTGCAGAATAACTATCGATAGGGAAGCCCAACATTAATAACGGTTGTAGTTTTTTTTCTAAGGTTGTCGCTATAGTCAAAAAACTTCTGTAATAAACTAAAATAACATTCCTTATTGTAACCACGAAGTTGTATATATATTTCTAGCATTATTATTATTAGTTTAAATTATGTTGTCAGTTTTTATGATGATCTAAACAACAAATTAGGATTTGAAAATAATCTGTATTTAATAGGGCTGTGCCAACTGAGCCAAATTACAAAGTGTCATATTCAATTTTGCTTAGTCACACTAATACGATAACAAAACGCATTATACTACTTGAGGGTGTTATTATCTTTTACACTTATTATACTTGATTTAAAAAGCCTTTGAATGTTTTATTATGTTACCACACATAATTAAATTTATATTCTAATTAATATTTATTTGTAATAGGAAAATTGTGTTTATAACAGCATCACTGATTGTATAATGAAACGCCGAGTAACAGCACTACGCAGAAGCGCGCCATCTGCGCCGTTTTTACTGCGCAGTTGGCAGCATTGAACTGTTTCCTCCAAGCCATGACCGGACGCCATTACCACGCCACCGGACTACGAATCTGTCACTAGTGTGTCTCTATTGATAAAATCTAAGGATTTTCACGCTAATTCTCTTATTTGTGGTAGTGAATAACTAAATAAAAGTTTCTTCAAAATGTCTGACGAGAAAAAGGTACGTTGATTAACGTAATAACAGTGTTACACATTTAGACTCTCCGACATGGCGTTATGATCGAAATGTGGTTATTCCCTCGTAGATTGAATGTGAAGTGATATCGTGATGTTATTCTTCTTGCACCCACAATACTGTTTTTAATTTTTCAGGGAGAAAGCGAACACATCAACTTGAAAGTATTAGGTCAGGATAATGCTATTGTCCAGTTCAAAATAAAGAAACATACACCTCTGAGGAAACTGATGAACGCGTATTGTGATAGAGCGGTAAGCATTTTTGATGTTTTTTTCAGATTTAACCAAGTTTTTCGCACATTCTTTTACGTTGACTCTGTTAGAGTTGGTTGCATACTATCGCATAATAAGCGGGTAACTAAGCAAGCCGAATGACGCCGAAAGATTAATCTTTCCTCAATTTAGTTATTCTGAAAGCATTATGACCTTTCATTTGAATTCTATCAAGTTTCCTCCTATGATAGGAGAAAGTTAGATCGTTTTAATGTACACCATGTAATATAACTAATGTATACATTTCGCTAAACAAAACCATCAGGGAGTCTGTAACAGTTGTCAAAATTTCAGCATTTCTAGATAATGCCAATAAATACGGAAAATTTCCGACATGCAGAATATCATATTGGTGGTCTTTGATGCAAAATACATATTGAACTCAAATTACAAATAATTATAAATTACAACTCAAATCAATTACCATAACAAGCTAATAATACAAATATAAGAAAAACAGTGCTACACTTGCTTATAACTTACTAATGTATTTCATCCTACTTTTATATAAAAATAAAATCTACATTCAAGTATGTATCTCTACTAGTGACACAACGAATACGAAAATTCGTAATCGCCAAATAGTAGATATTTACTGAATATCATCATAAATAATAAAAACAAACTATTTATATTATAACTCAACGCAACCCAAATTATGGTTTGGCTGTGCACTGTGTATGTCTGCACCTATGCACTATACTGTTTGTATCATTAAAGCCTTATACTGTCGCCTCAAAAAATATATTTTCGACCCCTTGAAATGTACAAACAGATAAAAGAAATCTCCTAATGCCTGAGAAGTTACAAATGTTGTGCTTTTTAACAAACAATTTGTCAGCAGTTATTTCAACTCCTAAATATCTTCGTGAAAAAAAGAATAGTGTGTATTATTCATTACCTTGTTGAATTATTTGTATTTGCCGAATAGTGGGTTTGATATTCGTATTTGTTAAAGTAGTATTTGTTGCATCACTCCGACACTGCCGGTAGTGCTGTGTTAATTTGAGGGTGGCTGACATTTTGCATATCTGGCATTATGTGTTTGAAAGTCTCACATCTACATTATTTTTTATCCAGTTAGATGCCAAGTTCTTAGATAAACAATATTAAATCTATTGTCTGGCAGTGATATAGTTTGTAATTCTTATTCTTTTTAAAATTGAGTTCATTCAATTCTATTTTTTTACCAAAGCCAAGTCTAGGTACAGAGTTTAGGAGATTAGTAAAATACATCCTATTTTGCATAATAACATAAAAACAGGAATACTAGAGTGTACACACGACGGCACCTCAGACTATACATGTTGACATTATTATTTGGAAGGGGGGACGCCAGCGAAGCCGGACAGGTGATCAGTCTCCCTAATCAGAACCATTTCACCCAGTGCCGCAAACATGTTGACCTTGAGACCGCCTTTATGCCCTACGTAAAAAAACCTGTTTTCGCAGTTTAACTGAATAACCTGACGTGCTATCGTGTGTACATAGTAATAAGCATGGTTATAATATCTAATGATAAATAAATAAATATAAATATTTGACAACATCACATACATTGCTCTGATTCCAAAGTAAGTAGCTAAAACACTTGTGTTATGGAAATCAGATACAACAGTGGTACACCACACCACTGACGGCCACAGAGGTTGTCAATGATGATTTTGGTACTTTGGTTCAGGACTTTTCATTCCACTATTTAATGTTTTGAGATTATAGTATCACGAGTTTCTCAATCAGTCCCTGTCACCTGTTAGACTACCTTGCATAAGAGTGCTTATAACAATTTAGATCTAAATATTTTTCCTATTTCAGGGTCTATCAATGCAAGTAGTACGATTCCGATTCGACGGGCAGCCTATCAATGAAAATGACACGCCCACATCATTGGAAATGGAAGAGGGTGACACAATAGAGGTTTACCAGCAGCAGACTGGTGGAGCGCTTTTAGTGTAATTTGTAGTAATAAGGAACTGTCCATTTCCAATGGGAAGATCGCGGTGTGCCCATCTCAAACATTTTTACATTTAAGTTAATTATAGTATTGATATCGGTATCTGAAGGACGAAAAGAGAAAATTTCAGGAGAATAATTTTTCACACCTGACTTCTGAAATTTTAATCTTAGGTTTGAATATGTGGTAAGCCAAATACAAGTAAAAATAAAAATTCCATTGTGATAATTTTTAGTTGACACGTCTAATACAACAGCCAGTATTTTTTTGATGCTGAGGTACTAAGGCATTTCATATTTTCTGTATGTGGTAACATGTAATTTATTGGACTCGTGTCCATATCAACCTATCAAAGTATGTAACCACTGATGTACCTATCTTCTGAAATAAATTAAATGTAATACTTACTAGTTTTTTGTATTCTCTTTTTCTTTCCCACCTACAATCCTTACCTTAGTGTTACTTGTATTTACAGACACGCGAGTGGCACGCGCACGCGCGTACTGGCAGTACGGTAGCAATCTATTAGTATAGTATTATATTATCTGTGCTATTAGGTATGTACACATAGTTCACCAACGAGACACAGGTTACATTATTTATGGTAAACTACCCAATTATTGGCCGTTTAAGCAATTTGTTACAAAAAAAGCTCATATGTTAAAGATTTCCTACATTAATTCTTGATTGCGAATTAAATGATTCTGAAAATAAGGTTCCAAACGCACATAAAAAATATTGACAGTGCCAATATTTGGAATTGAATTGATTGAATTTTAAAACTGATATAATTTCTTCGAATATTGAAAACTTACGACATCTGCTTAATATAGAAACTACATTGAAGTAGGTATATTACAAGGTCAATGTTAGATAACAATATAAGTAATAGCTTTGATTCCTCTACTCATGATTAAATTTAAGTATTTATCTAAGACGCAGTCCGTGTAAGAATGAGTAATATAGTGTGGTAGTGATGATTCATAATTTTACCAGGAATTGTATTTTGCTTTTAAACACTTGCAGTATGCACAGCCTGCCTGCATTCAGCAGAATGGACGAATTTCTAAGTTTTAAATGAATCCTTTATTGTTAAAAATACCAATTTCTACTCTTGGTTTTGCTGTCAATCAACATACCTATAATTTTCTTAAAGGTAGGTAGGTTATTCTCATAATATTATATATACTATATAATCACTACAGCAAACGGATGCCTGACATCATCAGTCTTCAATGAATTTGGAGTTAACTTGATTCTCCAAACAGGTAACTTCTTTAGAGATGTAGCTAAGTACCACTTTTTGGTCCTTCGAGTTCCTACTTAATATTTTTACTCAGAAATTCTTGTAAGTAATGTGGTAATTATTTTGAGCAAACCTTAGAGCAAAGTCAACCTTTCCTCTATTCGGATGGTGGTCAAAGTTGTATGGAATATCATTATTTGTGAGTTTTAGCCACCATCAATTTCCTTTGAAAATCCATTATTGTCGAGTTTTGTTTCAAACATAGTTAGGTGAAAATAGTACATTGTACATCGAGGGAAGAAAGCCCTATTCTACAGATGACGTTTTTGTACGTTTAGGTAGGTACTAATTTTGCACGTAGACTCGCACTTGACCGTTTTTTTGACATTTAATTAAACACCTCTTGCTCTTTACCTCCGGGTAGTCCTATTATTCTGTGCTCCGGGGTATCATAAGGGGTCGAAAATAACTTATTTTTTCTCCGACATGCACCGTTTCTGATATATATTTATATATTTTTTTTTCAGAAATAAGGTTAAATACCCGTAGTTCTTATAGTATAGTAGGTGGTACTCGCATTGTTTGAGTAAAGCACTAAGTAGGTATGAAAGCATTGGTCCGCAATGACTGCACTGCTGGCCACGTTATGATGGCCTCGAGGTCATTTCGGTCTCGGCCTTTATTCTAGCTGGTCCATCAAGGGCTGTAAGCTAACCGCTCTGTGATGGCCTGGACCTGCGCTAAACTCCACTTTCGGGCATTATCATCGCTGCCAGCAACAGTCATTATAGACCGCGGCAGTAATGTACTACTACTGCAAGATAGTAATGAATCTTGTTTATCATGATCAAATCTTTTATCTCAGATAATTACAGAATTCCGATTAGTGTAAAAATATAGGAGTCAAGTTTTTAAGTCAGTACCTACATATAAGTAATAAAATCTTTTTCTTTACAGCAAACACTGCACAGTATGCGCACTACGTTTTCAACACATTGGACCAAGATAGAAGTGGCTTGTTAAGTTTTGAGGTAGGTAATTGTCTTAAATACTTTGTTGCTTTTTATAGTAGACACGTATTTTTTAGGTAGTTCTATTATTGTTTTAGCCCAAACTAATAATTTATTAACACTTTTAATATTATGATAATTATGGTCCTTCGAGCAGTATTCATATTTACAAATGCTTTCCCAGGTAGCAATTTTACGTCACCACATCTCGTCCATTATTCTAAAACGGAATTGTACCTTTATAAAATCAATACAAAATTTTACCTTCATTAATCAACGTGAAGCACCATCTCTGCTTTATTTAATTACCCAAGTATACTTATTATCTTTTTATTGCTTTTCTAGGAATTTGTAGTGGGGTTGTCGATACTGTCGCGAGGGACGTTAGAAGAAAAACTGCGATGGACATTCTCCTTGTATGATATTAACGGAGACGGGTGCATCACCAAGGAAGAGATGACTGAAATCGTGTCGGCGATATACGACCTCATGGGAAAGATTGTGGAGCCTAGCGTGGACGACGACGTGGTTCAGGAAAAAGTCGAAAAACTGTTTCAGGTAATACCACTTCACACTCTTTTTTTAACAATGCGATTAAATTGACAGTAGATAGTGATCAGCTACTTCACTCGAGAAGCGCTCTGAATTCGGTCACTTCTGTTGTAAAAAGTTCAATTAATCGCATTGTACAATCAAGCTAATAAGACAGCATAATTAAAATGGATACTTACCTATAAGTAGGTCTTGTGATATATAACCTTGTTTGATGAGTTATATTGGCTTCCAGAAGATGGACCTCAATCGAGACGGCGTCCTAACACTAGACGAGTTCCTAGACTGCTGTTTACGGGATGAAGAGATCTCCAGATCCATGGGTGTGTTCGACAGCAACTTCTGACGCACTGCCGCCGGAGCGCGAGCCCTGCCGTCGGCCGTCGAGCCGCCGCCGCCACGTTCCGTAACGAACACTGTCAACTCCTCGTTTGTAAGACCAACAGTCAGTTTCACCTGTTTTAACCTGTAGATAGACCTACTAGCAGATAAGATAAGTTAAGAAGAATCCCCATCCAAGTTTTTGATATAGATCTGGATTATTAAGGCTCCTATAGCCCTCAAGTGGCGCCCTCATAGTTAAATAAAATAGCTATATCTCTAAAATTTATCATTATTTCACTTTACTGTTTCGATCAGCCTGTTACAGGGTACATATTTACTCAAAATTACAGCTAAATTGACCGAACAACTTTTTTTGAACATTTTGTACGGGGTTCTTTATTGCTCGCTAAATACATACATAATTATATAGAAAATTCACATGTAGGTACAGATTGAAGCTAAGGTTCAATAGTTTATTTACAAACAATAACCTCAGTAAAATATAGTTCGTTGTGGTAGTAGTAGTACCTATGCAAAAGAGCAAAAAGTGGCCACTTTATAGGCATTTTTGCCTACTACTTACCTACTACTGCAACTGCGATGAGGGCGCCACTTTGAGATATATATAATCTCATTATTATATTATATAAAATTACCCACACATAACTCATAAGTATCTGCTCAGAAATTCCTCATCCTAGACATTGAAAGTTTTGATGTGGTAGAAAATGAATCTTTATTCTGTATTTTGTACCTATAAGGTTCTAATCCACACCAAAATGAGTAAATGTCATATTTTTTATGTTGTTCTTCTCACAGAGATCATTTGTAGTTCTCATCAAGAACGACTAAGTTAGGATAATATTGAGTTTACTGTTGATAAATAATATTAATCTAAGTAACCTGGATGGAATATTATTAATTGTAGATAGACAAATTATCAAATTATTAATAGCTATCTCAAAACGAGGCTGTCCAAGATTGAGGAGAGCGTTATTTTGATTTTTAACTGCCTTATAAATATCTCTTGTAGTTGAAAATTTTATCGTCTTGACTAGCTTACTTCTTCGGTCTTCGTATTTCTAGGATTCCTCTGGAGCAAGGTCTTAAATAATAGATTTTCGAATTTGATACCGTAGTTCTCTTGGATGTTATTTCGTTTGGTAGTAGGAATAATTTAAATATCGAAATTCTGATAAGCGCATCTTGCAATAACAACGGACATGCAGCAACTTAGTGTTTAATTTTTATTATTATGTAAAGTTTTGTGAACTGCGCCAGAAATGTCTCTATTATTCTTCCCTAAAATTGTCTTCGCAAGTGTTCCAATAAAAACTAGCAGTGTAACTTGCTAACAACTTGCTAAGAACATTTGAGTCGCTTCCATTTCCCACTGATTTTTCTTCTTTTTGAAAAGTTCCGGCCATTTTTTATAGATGTTAGATTGTAACATTTGTTTTAGGGTTTATAGATAAGCCAACGAGATATTTGTACTTACCTACAATAATTTTAGGCACCGACTCAATATGATAAGCCGTTTTGTTTATAATATTATGCTTTCGCCGTATCCTTATGCTTGTATAGTATGACTTTATAATGTAATATAACATAAATAAGTATATCAAGCTTGGTACCTTTTTAATGGTTTAAAAGAGGATTTGACAATTTCCGTGATCGAGTGGCTTGGGTGGGTTCGATCCCTGGTTGGGTCATTTAGAAAACGAACTTTTCTATATTGGCTCAGGTCTGGGTGTTTGTGATACCACCGTTGTCTCTGATTTCCATAACAAGTGTTTTAGCTACTTTGTTTGTTTTGTACTTTGGAATCGGAGCAATGTAATGTGATGTTGTCAAATATTTATTTATTTAGAAATTTCTGAAAAAACATTTCGTAAAAGAAAATTTATTAAATTAAAGTAACCAAACCAAACAGGTCAGAACACTGCCATAAATGACCGATGCCTAGGAATCTTTTCAAAATAACAAAAACTATAGTAAAGTACTAAATAATATACTAGAAAAAATACGACTCGCACCAGATCATGTTCTCGGACGGAAATCGAACCCGCCGCAACCTTTGGATCTTGAACCTTTGGATAATCTAAAGGTCGCGGGTTCGATTTCCGTCCGAGAACATGATCTGGTGCGAGTCGTATTTTTTCTAGTACCTATATTATTTAGTATTATATAAAAATAGCATTGTGAATGCTAAAATATCAAAATTTTAAAAACTATAATAAAGCTTGAATAAGTTGGTATCAACATTATTGACGAAATATTAATTTAACTTTGTCGTGGCGACAATAATTTGAAAATATCTATTATCGTACGTTATATATATATATATATATATATACCTACGTCTCTAAATGTATACTTTTTATTTGTAAAAATAATATTTTTACATTGTTCCAAAGTAAGTATTTATCCTTAATATGTCACGTCTCTTTCAATGTTAGATTGATATTCATAAAACGGAAATATTTTCTAAGATATGATCATAATGTAAATAAGTAATTGGTTGTACATAAAAGTGAATATAGATTTTAATGTGTATATTTTCATAGTGAATGTTAAATGGAACCAAATAAATAGAGAGCATATAAAGTTATCCAAATAAGATGTTCAAATTCGTGCAAGATTAGAATCCCTACAGTTTACGTACGAATAAATGTGATTCAAGAAAGTGATGTTAATGGATTATTAAACCTGTTTTTAAGTTTAAAGATAACTACTTATTCTTCATACCAGTAGGTACAGTTGACTTGTTTTAGATACCTACCTACCTAACATGTATTTTTAAATTCATTGTCCACATAAAATATTTATTGAAAATCTTTAAGCATCATTATTCGAGCGAGAGAGTCGAGCTTACATAGATAAGAGATTTATGTATGTAATTTTGTGTCTTCCTAAACTTATTTGGTTTTCTTCAGCAGTGTCCCATGGGCCATATTCCCCTACTTAGCTTCAGCTAACAATCGAAGAAGCTAAGTTGGGTGAGCACAGCTGGTCTTTAAATCGTCAACGCCCGAGCGGACGCATGCGGCCGGATAACAATGTAATATTTATTGTGTCTCATATTCCGGGCGTTGAAGGGTTAAATGCCACAGATTTACAATGCTATGGAAGTTAAGTCAAAAGTAGCACAGTGTGACTTGTCAAGAATATTTATTTACTAGTGTTGTTTAGATAACTTCAAATATAAGGCAATTCGATCCTACTGAGACGACTCCAATATTCTTAAGTCCATAAGTTTCACGCATAAACGAATGTATTGCTGGATGAATATCAAAGTCTCGCCGTCTCATACACGCGTAGTTATAACTTATTTAAATATATCAGATGTAAATTTTTCGTTGATATAATTTAAGGGGATTTAATAACTCTGTCTATGTATTCAGATGCAGATGCTCGTATGAACAGCTGTTATTTAAACTATAGCTAAGTATTGAAATAAAAGTCTTATGAAGTTAGATGAATTTAGTCAAATGGACGTGCTACTACGAAAACCATTAATATTGGAGTATGGAATTTATGCTCTCACACACAATTATTTACTTATTATCATAATATGATGAGGTCGTTTTGTTGATGTTGAGTTAGTTATCTGAATAGAAAATTGTATTTTAAAAATTAAGAGATCAATATTGGAAGAAAAATACTAGTGCCAAATCATACTTCCGATATTAATTTGCCCCTTTTTATTCCATTTAGGTCAAGAATGAATGAGCATCTCGATTTATAGTTTAACCCCCTTACTAATAAAGATTGTAGTTAGTGTTTTGTTCCTTTCTTTTTTAAAGTCAAACTTAAATAGTTTGACAGAGAGTAACCACTGTGTAACTATAGGTACATCTGCTATACAATCTTTATTAGTAAGGGGGTTATTATATTAATGCTAGTTTTGTAAATTGTTAATAGTTTATTTCATTCAAACGTTTGATAGGCCTATTAGAGAAGTTATGAATATGGATTTGTCTTTAGGGTCTATGTATGTACTGTACTAGTATGAAACCTGCAGGTACTTGATGTTAGTTATTTTAGAGTAGACAGATTTGTTCTTTGAAACATATATCTTACATTGCATTGATGTTAAATACGGCTCAACCGTGTTTAAGTCCATGGTGTTTATTTTTATATCAAATTATTAAGATATACAATTCACAACAAGACAATACAAAATACCTACATCGTTGGTTCTACTCTAAACGCAAGAATTTACGGGTCTAGCTCAATAAATTTAAAAAAATGATTTTTTTACAAATATTCAACAGTTATTATTTATTCGCGAGAAAGTCGCCGTTTTAATTTTAAGACCTAGGTAGGAAATAAATAATTTGTTATTAAAGTAAGCGCCATGGATTTTTTATTACAACTTTACATACAAATTCTGATAATGATCTACATATCAGTCGAATGACATTTTCAATTTATACCCATGCCCATTGATTTAGCATACCTACCAATATTATTACATAAGTTTCAATGTAAGTTTTGAAATAATTATTTTAATGTACAATGTATTTGCTGCGCGCCGGGATCCAGCATAATATTATAACCATTAATTTATTTAGCGTGCAATTAGGTACTAATTTATTATGTTCAGAAACGAAATCTGTAACTAGGTAATTGAATATCGAATGTTTATTTACAAATCGTATGTGTATTTTATAGGAAAATAAATACATTGAAAATTATCGTCTTTCTTATTATGGAAAAGGCAAACATTATTCAAGCAAAACGCAGAAGTTTCTTATAATGATTCCAAAGCTAAAAGTCGACGTCGAGCAAAGATTCGAACTAAGATTTGTTCAAAACGATCTTCTATAGATTGCAGGAGAGTACAAAAAGTTTGAAATATTGTTCTAATTATTTATTAAATAAAATTTTCGTGACACACTAAAAATAATTATTGTACGTTTCATTTCAAATAATATACTATCAGAATATTAAGTATAAAAAATATTGTGTGCTTTCTTTTAAAATGTACAAACGTTAAGATGAAAAGTGGCAAGTATAAGTAGTTACAATATTGTGATTCGAAAAGGCGGATTTGTCTTCCTATAAGTAATTAATACAACCACACCAATTTAATTTGAGCAAGATTCTTAATGACATTATTATGAATAATATTCCTAACTTCTACAAATTAAGTCACGCTTTTGAAGCTTAAACATTTTGTGAGGCACACACATTATTATAATATAATACAAACAAATACATACACACTTAAAAAAATATGAAATAAAAATTCTACTAATACAATAATACATATTAAGAGTATCTTTTAATCTGTAAAGACACTTTGATTTAAATTTAAAACATGCAAATATTTTAATGTAAAAGAAATGAAGTACAAAAGTCGTACATAAATAAAAATTTTACAATTATTTGTTCTATTCCATTTTATGTCAAATAATTATCATAAACAACTTGAGAAGAAATCCAAGAGGAATACTAGATTTTGAGCTAACCTTAAAAAAATATTTACTACAAAATACAAAAGTATTTAATTTAGAGAGCTAATTTAGATATCGAAAAATCCGGTGGTTTATATGGCAATGTTATTAACATCAATCTCATATTTAGTAATATTAACTACTTAATTACATAATTACTATACTTTGTAACATTCAACAAAGATCAATTATTATTACTATTCGAGATCTTGTTTAATATTTCGTAATATCTCTGCAATAATCTATATAATATTTTGATACATAAATGATATGTACATTTCTAATCTAGTATATCCTCCAAGTTTTGAAAGCACATAACCCAAAACCCCTCTCAGTGACTACCATGAGCTTACCGGGTCAGAAAATAATTCATTGGTGACCGTGTTAAATGCAGCTCATAACAATGCACTTTTAAGACGCACACGGGTTAAAGGACTTTAGGTATGATGACTGAAGGTACTCTCTTGCAGTACCGACTCCACGCGGCCCCGTAACGCCTGCTGCACCGTGCGTGGTCCCGCCAAGCGCGGTGCACGAGCACTAATATCGTAAGAAGCGCTGGAGCAGCAGCCATATATTGCTGAGACACGAGGCCCGGTAAAGCCAATGCAATGTGTATCAAGATGTCACCAGTATAGTTTGGATGACGCAAAACGGACCACAAGTTCGCCACCAACAATTTCTTTCCATGGAAAGTAGGCATTGAATTAAGATCTGAAAAGAGAAAAATATAACTCAACATAATATATTAAACTCGCATATAGTAAAAATAAAAGTAAATGTTAAAATCAATTAATGTAAATAGGTTTATAGCAATTTACAATGATAACAGTGAGATAACCATATTAATAAAAGTTTAAGCACTATATTTTTTTTTTAAATATACATATATCTATTGCACAGCTACCCAGATCATAGTATACCACAGATTAATAAATAGTTACTATGTGTAAGTATGACAGAGTTTAAAATGTATTTAATATGAAAAACACAACTTACTTGTCACACTTGGATGAAGTGGATTGTTTCTGAATTCATGTTTAATATTGTTACTAATAAGCATTATGAAGAATCCCAGCACATATAGTACAGAAGCAGAAATTAAAATGTTAGTTGATAATACTAATTGATTGTCTGCCACAAACTTAGATATTGTTGTAAAATAGAATGGATATAAAGCGCTGGACACAGTCTGAAGGTATCCTATGCCTTCTGATTGCCAGAAAAATGTTGTGGTGACCTTATGCTCCTTCAATATGAAATTCAGTATGTATGTCAGTTGAAAAGTGGAAAACAATAGAACTGTTGGCTGAATCTGCAGTTTGCTTATCAAATCACTAAGAGCATCATATGACATATCTTCAATTCTTAAGTTTTGTAGTTTATATCCTTGTTTAAAGATGAACACAGTAAGAATTAGCTGGAAAGCAAAACAAGCATTAGATAAATAAATAATACCTACCTAGATAATATGTCTTAGGTAATTCAACTTTAATAAATTGTATTAAGTATTTAATTAAATTGAAAATCAGATTGATTAAATTATTTTTCATTTTAGAAATGAGGAGAACACAGTGAATAACACCTACTCTAAGTAATAATATTTGAATTAAGTATTTAAATAATAGAGTAACTAAACATTTTAGTTTAATGTTAAAAAATACTTACAGCATTGACATTAGAAACTCTTGATATCCAAACTTTAACATCCAAGTTCTTAATGAATGGGTGTATTTCTCTACCCATAAAAAAATCATACAATGCATATCCAGTATTTCCATAATAATTCAATTCGCTACTGTCAACTTTATTGCTCTTCACATACAAAACAATGCTCAATAGAACAGAGACAAGATATGAGGCTGCAGCCAATTTAATATAATCAGTCAGCAATGTTTCGATACCAACTATGTTTAAATAATTTAGTAAAAATACTAAATTGACAGCTATAATACTTGCAAAAGTTGCATTGAAGTGGCACTTCATGCCGGTTCCATCCAATCTATCAACTTGCTTTCCAAAAAGGGGAGTAACAGAAATCAAAGCTTGGAGCACATACTGGCTGATAACAAGAGTCAGAGCTGGTACACTGAACCATGATCTGAATGATGAAAATGCAGTGAGATTAAAAAGAACTTTAGGTGAACATGATGTCATACAGGAAATTAAAACTGAAAATACTGTAAATGGTATCAGTACGGTAAGTAATCCAGTTCCAATCCTTCCACCAAACTCCCACTTGCTACTTGTTAGTGTGAGTTTACTTTCGCTTCCCCGTAATGGTGTGGCTAATTTCCTTGTCATTGGTTTTGATTTTTCTGACAGCTCATCGGTTGAGTTATCTTCATCTGAGAATGTATCAATAGACTGACTGACTGACTTACTCACAGATTTACTAAGGGATTTGCTGATGCTTCGTCGGATGTCAGGCACATTCTCCATAAAATCTCTCAATCTACTAGATCTCCTTGGAGGCATTTCTTCAACAGACTTACGGTTTCTCAAACCATAAACATCATTGGAATCTAATCCATTGATTTTATCAAGCAAAGTAAAATCATTATCAGTAGTGCTTGTAAAATCCTTGATAGAATACTCAATTCTCTTCGAGCGTGTGCTGCGATATATTTCCATTTTCGAAGCCATATCTTCCAATCTTACAGACACGTCTGTTTTAATAGCAGGGCGCTTTGTTGGGGATTTCTGAGTGGCTTTTTCAGATGTATCTTGGGTTACTCTTGATGGAGACTTACGCGCAGGATATTTAGACGTCGGTTTACGACTCGGCGATTTCCTTGAAGGTGATTTTCGGGAAGAACGTGCAGGGGATGAACCTTTCTGCGCCAGCGAGCTTTTAGGCGTCGGGGAAGTTTTACGCGTTCTGGCGGGCGAGCGTGGAGGCGAAACACCCTTTCTAGTCCGAGGCGGACTAGATTCTATAACACTAGCTCTTACACGACCGCTTCTCGTAGACATCCTGGAATAGAATTAGACGAAATGTTAGCAATGTCTAGCTGTATTTTATCTGATTCTAAAATTAATACTTAACCTACTGCCTAACTACCACCCAGGATGATAATTATTATACTTACTTTAGTTAATTTTGAGTTTAGTCTGGTGTCAAAGTAGTATCATAGATATCACTTTTCAATCATCAAAAAAATCAGTAACGACGACAAGCTCAAAAAGCACCACAACAAAACAATCACGATTTCAGTTATCACAACAACAGCAAGCAACACAACACACGCGACGCAACACGAAGCCCAAGCGAAGCGGCGGCAAGGCAAAGGCAAAGAGACGTGACGCCAGAATAGATTTTGAAAGGCGTTCTATGATTGGATAAAAATAGACATTTAAGTCTATACTCTATGGAAGTATGCAATAACCCAATAACCGGAAGGCATTTTTTTTTAATACTTTTTCTTATGTTGGCAATGTTTGTTCTTTAAAAAAAAAAATGTTTTTTCCATAGACTATTTGGTCTAGTGGTGTCTCCGAATACTGAAAAGTGTGGTGTACAGTCACGAAGTTGTAGGTTCGTGTCAGTGCCCCCTAAAACCGGGTCCACAGCGACTTTTTTTTTCAAAAAACATTCAACAAAAACCTTAGAGCATTAATGTTTTAATGTTTTTGTGTAATGTTTTGAAAAAACAGTCACGGGAGAGGCGACTAAATACATACACAAAACTTAAGTTTTCACTGCACCGAATCAAATTTGGAAGAATTTCAATGATAAGAGCGGATGTAGAAAAAAGCACAACGTTGCGGAGCGATGACTGTGAGGATCTGAAAATTATTCTAAGACCTGAAATTCGTCTTGGTATACATTTAGATTTCTAGTTCCCAAAAGAAACTTATCAACGTATTCAGCGTGCAACATCTCGTCATATTATTGGGAAAATGTCGCTTTAAAACGGTCTGACTAACCATAAATCAATAATTATATCGATATTGCCTAATAATGTCGATAAAATAATATCTGTCAAAACACAATTAACATTAACTACAATGTTTTTAGCCGATAGAGCCCAAAAACAGTCAGTTTGTCGTTGATTTGAGTGTTTTTTCATGTATTTACAAAAAATATATAATTGCATAATGCTCAGAAAAATAACTAAAGCATAATGTTGTTTAGTACCCATAGTAGATGTTAGATTAAATTATCTTTGGTAGAAGCTCTGCTTAGTTTGGGACTAGATGATGCTGTGTGATTTTTGTTAAATAATTGTTTATTTATTTAAGTATAGAAATTTATGCGAGCTTTACATAAGCCAACAAAGTTTAAAGTTTATAGTACACTAGCAAACCGCCCTGGCTTCGTTTCGGTAACTTAGAGCTTTTTGTACAAAAATCGTTGCGTAGATGTCTGAGAGCTTTATCGGTATACCTACGTATTTAAGAGTGCATAGTCTGCACACTAGTGCCACCAATGAAAAAAAAAACAAAGTGCTTATATAAAGACGAAATTGTAAATTATCTCCCTTCCGAAGAAGCTTTTTGGTATTTATTATAACTTAAAAGCTTAAACAATATTTTCTAGCCTGTCGTTTAGTTTAATGGAGTTTTGTTGCTAAAAGTGGCCACTTTGCGCTAGTGTGCAGACTACGCCCTCTTAACCGCTTGAGCGATCTTTAAAAATAATTCTAAGAACAGAACATGGAACCTTCATGGAACAGAAGAAATTCAATTTAATTACTCCTGATTAAGAAATAGCTTTTGAAATATACATTTTTCGCATTCACAATGCAATTTTTATATTGAGATATTATTATTTATATTAGAAAAAATACTAGAAAAAATCGACTCACCCGTAGCACCTCAGACGGGACTCGAACCCGCACCCTTGGGACTCCGGTCCAATGCACTGACCAATTATTACGCTACCGAGTTGCTAGTGTGGAAAAGGCGAAATTTTTTGTACTATACTACTTTTTACTTCCTCGCTGCAAGCCAGCGCAAGCGGTGAGTCAATTATTTCTAGTATTTTTTCTAATATTATTTAAAGTTATATTATCTTAAGAAATAGCTTGTCATTTTAATCATAAAAAATAACATGAAAAGGAAATGGTAACATAATATCATTGACTAAAATGTGTCACTAGGTACGTAACTTGTTCAAATACCTACCTACTAAAAATCTAAAATAAGTATATTAAAAATCATTATTCCCATTATAAGTCATTTATTTCATAACCATAGTGCCAAAATAGTTTAATAACCAAAAATAAAGCTTAAACAACAAAAACAAATGTGCCATTCAATTGTGTACTTGTAAATAACATGTTGAACTTTGATCTTGACACAAACGTTTATAATACTAAGAAACAAACAATAGGTACACTAGAAAAACATAAATACCATATTTGAAATGGAAGTTTACTTCCATGGCAATGGCAAAAAAAATTGGTAGGTAGGTAAAGGATGACATAGGTAAAACTATTTCTTAAAGTCTTCACCAATATTTCTCAAGAGATTTAACCAAATCCAAGGGGTCCGTATTAGGCCCATGCCTCTCTACTGGTACTCCATCCTTGTCCACAATGAATTTGGTAAAGTTCCACTTGATAAAACTGCCCAAAGTGCCTCCTTTTTTGTGCTTAAAAATAAGTCTCACATAAGTACTGAACTGAACTGAATTTATGCATAAAATAATCCAGGTAGTCATTATTTTATTTAGAATCAATAACCAAAAATAAAAATAGGTGCTAATAAAGAAACAAACAATTTGTAATATTATGAGTGCAACACATACTTATTTCATGTAAGATACAAAAATTCTGATAAGAAATTATTATTCATAAGTTACACAGCAGCAGTGAAATATAATATCTATATGTATAGCCATTAGATTGATATTAATCTGTCACTTCACTTGATTGTATTTCTAGCATGTTCTTTGATTATTGATTTTGGTATTAGTACTGAAGGTGACTATAATTTAGTACTTCAGTGGAAAATGAATACACACCTGCCCTGTTTCAAGGCTGAATATTTTATGTGCAGAGGTGAACTGTGACTGTCACTGAAGTTATATTGATGAAAATCTAAATAAATTTTAAGTAAAGTAGGTATGTACTTACTATTTTTAAATGAACTTAAATTATAATAATTTTACTTACTTACTAATTTTGTACCTACGTACTTTTTTTAAGCAATTTGAAAAGGATTTGGAAATACCTTACCTTTAAGAACTTCCATAGAGGACTTGCTGAATCACCATTTACATCAACCTTTTCAAACAGATCAAACTTTACTTTGCGTTCTGATGCAAAACATACAATTTCCTCGGGGTTCCCTGGTTCCTGCCCAGCAAATTGATTACAAGGAAATGCAAGAATTCGCAAACCTAAAAAGTTAGATAATAATATTTTGAGGTAGTTTTGGTCTCAGATAAAGATAATCCATTATCATTAAAAAATATTTACATACCTTTGCTTTCGCCATACTGCTCATACAATTCATTGAGCTGTTTATAATTATTAGCGGTCAAGCCACATTGCGAGGCAACATTTACAATAATGCAAACATGTCCTTTGTAAACATCAAGTTTCACATCTTCGCCTTTGATATTCTTTACGGTGAATTCATGAATTGAGTTAGCATGTTTATAATCCGGATTATTGGCTGCCATTTTTCTGCGAATAAACAATTTCACAATCACAAACTCAATAACGTTTTAACTCTTTCGGCCCCTCCCGGCTGCTCGGCTGATAACAACAAAGTGACATCATGGTCATCATGACAATTATTAATGAAGTGTCATGACATTGACATGTTAGACAACAAAAGTTACATTTTACAATACCACACCACAGCATACAAAAAACGCTGAAAATATCTTTTAGGAACTTTTGAACTTACAGTGTGCTTACTTGTGCCCGAGTTATGTAAAATAAGTTGCCGACAATAGGCACAGCTAACTTAGACAGAGTTCTGAAACCGATTGTCATCATTTGATCACATTTATTGAATAAGATTAGACTGAATCAAGGTCAAAGTCAAAGAAAGCACAGTACCCCACACACACACACAACACATATATATATTACTCTTTGCAAGATAGACTACCGTGCTGACAGATTAAAAATTGTAAGCCTATGAAGAGCCTATGGATGATTATTAGACTATGTGATCCACGTGTGGGTGTGATCACAATGGATTGGATTGGATTTTGTTTGTTTGATTCAGTTGTAATGTTGGCTCCACACATGGCTATTTGTATTGGCGTATTTGACAATTATGCCATGTGTGGAGGGTATATTTGCCACTTGGCCAATATAGCCAATAACAAATACGGCTATCCGAACGTCTGTCGGTTTTGCTAGACACATCAAAAGAGATAGCCAATACAGTGTTGCCAGTGGCAGATAGTCAAATATAACATGAGATAGCTCAAAAAGTAACATTTTCACGAGAAAAGTTTTTTTTTTTTGGAATACGACACAATACTATAATATGGCATTTTTTACACAAAAACTAAAATAAGTTTCCTGTCCCATTTTTTAAACATCGAAAAAATCTTAATAATTGTTGATCAAATAAACGACTTCCGATGCTAAAAAATGCCTGATGTGGGCTATCCACTAGTAAACTAATTAATATCAGTTTTAAAATAACTTTTAGTTAGTTTTATAGATTAAAATTCTACATAGGTGGGTTTAAAATTTTAAAATCGACTGTAATCATTCGCTGCTAGTCACCACTCGACTCACTTGCGCATGCTTAAGTAAGCGGGGTGATAAATTGAGAAACACAAGCGAGTGAGTGAATATGTCGCATTCAGTAGTTCACAAAATCGAATGCGCCAAGATGACGAACAAAAAATATTCTTGGATGCGTTCCGTTTCACGATATTTTTTTGTTAGCTGGAAAATCTAAAAAGTAACACAAAGTAACATATTGAGTCGTGTAACATGGAGGTAACATGAGAGGGTCAAAAGTCACGTAAAATGTTACTTTTGTAACATTCTGGCAACGCTGAGCCAATATGCAAACACGCAAATATCTGCCACACATGGCCATGGTAGGGTTGCCAACTTTTTTACAAAATAAAAAGTATGGAAAAGAAAAATATACAGTATTTAGATAAATGAACAGTATTTCATTTTTTTCACGTTTTGATTCTTAGTGCTTCTCTCACAACTTATCAACTTTGTGTCATTTTTAAAAGCTTCATAAGCCGCATTACAATTAAATCAAACGAGAAACGAGGTGCGCTGCCTGCGCACCTAAAACGTAAGGTTGGGCGTTTACTTTTTAAACAGATTTAAGGATACTAGTGATGCTTGCTGAAATCAGTGTTTTTGTATACTTTTTTTTGTTCAACAGTAAAAGTATAATAATAATATAACTAATAATAATAATAAAAAAAATATTTCGGAAAAACATCCATATGTGTTAGTAACATGAGAGCTTATATCTAGTGTTAGTATTAAACCTAAGACATAACTATAAGATTTCGCTAGTAACTCGCCACACCGGTGCGTGCAGGCGCACCCAGCGCTCAGCTAACGCGCACTGCATACTGTTTGCAACTTCGCGTACGCATTATTACATCAAGCAATTCGTTCGCGCCTCGGCAAATATTGTTGATGCGCTACAGTATGGAACTAGCCCAAACAATATAGTGAAAAATGTAGTGAAAAACAGTATACTACTGTTTTTAACAGTATAGTTGGCAACCCTAGGTAATGGCCATACAGCAAATTTACTTTCTGGGTAGCAAATACTTGTCTCCATGTGTGGACGGTTGTATAGCCTATTGTCATTGTATGTCGAAAACTTTGGCAAATACGCCAACTTCCAATATAACAACCAATACAAATAGCCATGTGAGGAGCCACCATAAAACGGAGTGGTTACGTCCTTTGCTCAGTTGGAGTCAATGTATTCTGTGGTACAGTTGTATTCTGTTCTGTGCGTATATTGATTGTTTGAGTCAGTCTCAGTCATCTGTGATTCAGTTCGTTTGGTCAGTCAGTCACAAGAACAGAAATTCGGGTTTATTTAAAATAGTTAAAAAATAAATAATCGTTTGATCAAATCCTTTGCACAAGAACTTCATTAACAGTTAATAAAAACATGTCGATTTTAGTTCCAAATATGCGTAGATGTGTCAGTCTAATAAATTTCAGCAGTTTGGGCTCTGTACAAACTGCGTCGTATCACGCTAACGTAAGTTTTCTATTTTGTTTGTAAAACTTGTGCAATATCAATAAACCTTCCCTTTCATACTTTTACATTGTACATAATTATTGCTATGTAACTTATTATTATTAAACATTTAAATCCTTAGTTATCGTTTTGAAATTGATCAAATCCAAATGTAATACATATTTTACTATATGTACATTCATCTTTTGTTTTCAATAATTAGCACTTTATTTACGACGTTATCTTTGTTTTTCGCTTTAGGTGATTGAGCACTATGAAAATCCTCGAAATGTAGGTTCTTTGGACAAAAAGGACAAGAATGTTGGGACTGGGTTAGTAGGGGCACCAGCTTGCGGTGACGTAATGAAACTCCAGATCAAAGTTGATGATAATGGAAAGATTGTTGATGCAAAATTCAAGACGTTTGGTTGTGGTTCTGCTATTGCATCCAGTTCATTGGCTACTGAGTGGGTAAAAGGAAAAACAGTTGATGAAGCCCTTAAGTTGAAGAACACTGATATTGCTAAGGAGCTCTCTTTACCACCTGTGAAGCTACATTGCTCCAGTAAGTGAACAAGGAAATGAGAATCTTTATTTTTATTAATAAAATGCTATCAGTTATTCTTATTACTATTCATGCTAGATTGATTACTTGCTATTCATTATTATCACGTTGGCTGCCCACCATATTACACAGTATTGCTCCCACGCCCCATACAAATTTACTGATCCCACCATGATGCTCAAAGCATTGCTCTATTACTGAGGTGCCATGAGCATCACCAGTGATACATTAATAACAAATTAGTTCACGCTACATAGGGTATACTCAGTTCTTAACACTACCCTCAGTTGACATATTCACAGTATTCTTGAATAAAATACCTGCTATTCAGATAATATACAATGAAAAGTCCTTTTGCCTGAGAATAATAAAAAATACAGATTTCTTTTGATGGAGGTAGATAATTAAAAGCCATGATGGCTTTTATGGCCTTGTTCTAAATGGTTTTGGTCCCACCGGTGATGCTCATGCCCACTGAGAAGAAAATGTGATCCCACCGTTGATGCTCATGTTAGCCAAGCCACATGTTAAATTAATCACTTTTAAAGGTTTTGTTCTTATGTAATTTCACAGATTTTAAATAATATGTATTTGTTTTAGTGTTGGCCGAAGATGCGATCAAAGCTGCATTGTCTGACTATAGGATCAAGCAACAAAATCCTGTAAAGAAAGATTAATTTAAAATAGATGCGACAATGGTTATTGGAAAAGATCTGTGATTGCTATATAAAAGAAGGAAGAAACTTAAATAAATAGAGTTGAAGCTTACTTGTAATTATAATGTAGTATGTTTGAAGAGCACTTAATGCCTAATAGGTTCATAAAAGGATGCAGTTTTTTCCAATGGTTTAGATATAGATAGTTATGCCAGTCATAATATTTTTCTAAAATATCAATAGCTAAGCACAACTTATTTTTACATTCAAACACTCCTTTGACATACTTTTAAAGTCTAGTCCATAAAAAAAAATATTAACTAAAAAGGAGGACCATAAAAGTTAAATTTTGGTTATGTTTCATGAGATGAACTGATCAAAATCTTGATAGTTATTGATAAAACAAGATTTGACATCTATTTTAAAGGTAGCAATATTGCACCGCAAATCAAAATAATGTATCCCTAATATTTTAAGCATTGTATGTAGTAAATAGATGTTTAATAATTATTAAATGTTGAAAATTTGAAGATTTAAACTTCTTTTTCATACCTAATTACCCTTTTTAGGGTTCCGTACCAAAATGGTAAAAAGAAACCCTAATGGTGCAACTCAGTCTGTTTGTCTGTCACAGCTGGATATTCCGAGAACCAGTAATGCTATCAACTTGAAATTTGGAATAGTTTTAGTTAACGTTTGCCCAACTATTTTGCAAATAAGAGAAATAAAAATATTTATATTTTTTTGCAACAGGGACTGTAGACATAATTCGGAGTGAGTGAGGCTACTAGGGCATATGGGGTATCATATGAAAGACCGCTGCTTGCACATTCTCACACATTTTTTTAGGCCGCATTGTTTCCGACCTATGATGAAAAATTTAAAAAATACCGTTTCTCAATAAAGAAAAATCTGAAATTATTTTATGTGATAGAAGTTTATGTAAAAATTTCAGGAAAAATAAAACGATGTCTCTAAACAGTAAACTTTTTCAGAATGATGGTACGGAACCCTCGGTGCGCGAGTCCGACTCGCTCTTGTCTTGACCGTCATTTATTACTTTGACTTAGCTGTAGTAAAAGACGTAGTAACTATGTAGTAATCTGTGGTAAAAGATGCTAATACTGCATATCAAATGTTGGTTAGTATTTATGCAAAAGAAAAAATGCTAGTGCAATACGTGGGACACACTGAAAGTTCTTAGAAAATAAAAAAATAAACGAAACTTGAAGTTGCTTATACCTTTATTGTTTTTCGAAGTATTCTTCATTCCTTTCTAAGCAACGTCGCATTCGATGGAACCACTGAGAAAAGCAGTGGGCCCACTCTTCTTTAGGCATCTCTTGTACGGCCATTTCGTACACAGTCACCGCAGCTTCAGGGTTCGTAAAGCGAATACCTCAAAGTTTATTTTTGATTTTTGGGAATAAATAAAAGTCGCAAGGTGCTAGGTCGGGACTGTAAGGCGGATGACTCATTATCTCAACACCCGCCATAGTCAAATATTCGACTGTCTGTCGCGCGGAATGTGCTGAAGCGTTATCGTGGTGAAGTACGATCCTGCTTCGTGGGCGCTGCTGTCGAACTTTTTCTAAGACAACTGGCAAACAATTGTTATTATACCAGTCTGCAGTAACTGTCCTTTTGTCTTCCAGTACAACTGTCGCGAAATGACCCGTCCGTCCGAAGAATGAGGCAATCATCTTTTTTCCTTCGCTTCGTCCTTTCTTTACTTTTGTTGGCAAATTCTCAAAAGGAAACACCCACTGAGCAGATTGTCTTTTGGTTTCGGGTTCGTAACAATAAATCCAGCTTTCATCACCTGTGATGATGTCAAATACAGCATTCGAGTTACCTCCGTCGTACTTTTCTACCATTTCGTGGCACCAATCTACGCGACGTCGTTTTTGATCTTCGGTCAAATTGTGGGGTATCCATCTAGTGCTTAGCTTCCTGGCGCCTAAATGCTCATGTAAGATTTTTCGTACCTGACTCATACCAATGCCTAAGCTTGCTCGAATTTGTTGGTCACTCTCTTATCAGCCTCTATCATGCACCGCACAGCAATGACGTTATCTTCAGTTGTCGCCGTTGAAGGTCGTCCCTCACGCAGATCATCAGTGAGATTCCTACGACCACGCTTGAACTCATTGAACCAGTTGTAAACAGTGGCACGAGATGGGGCTTCATCATGAAAGGCTAATCGAAGTCTTTCATAACTTTGTTGTTGACTAAGACTACAGCGAAAGTCGTAATAAATCATTGAGCGAAAATTTCTTGTTAAATTCATCTTGACGTGCTACTCGTACTTTTCAAATTGCCGCCAATTTATAAAAACAAATGACAGCTAAATTTAATTTACATCATTAGGTTACCAAAGAGTTCTAAATTTGAAATTTAAATAAATTTTTCGTTTGATATGTTACTAACTAGCCAGTTCTAAAAACTTTCAGTGTTACCCTTGTACTAGATGGCTGTATTGAGGCTCTACACACAGGCGAATCTTTTTTGAGTGATCTTCTAGTCCACGATATGGTACGATATCAAAGTTGTAACATATGAGTAGACCCCCGTTATCGGAGGTATATATTTAGGGTGCAGACGTTCTTAGGGATGGGGTAAAAGTTTTTGGTAAATATTTTGGTTTACCGATAAATTTAGTCAACTCGACTTTAAACAACATGACAAAAAAATATTTTATTTATTTTACGAAAAAACAGGTCCTTACATTTATGAATTACAGAAATACTCTACTGGAAAAGAATAGTTAAGTAGATAAAATAATATTTGAATACAAACATAGTTTAAATCAACATAAAATATAGTACTTATAAGTATACAAGGTGTTACAAAAATACCCCTAATGCCGAATATGGTATATAGGGACCATCAAACTGATCAACTTTTACTATGGGACCAACTCTGAAATCGCGAAAAAAAATCAGCTGTTTCATACAAAAATTAAAATCGAAAATATCAAAATGTATGAAACAGCTGATTTTTTTTTCGCGATTTTAGAGTTGGCCCCATAGTAAAAGTTGTTCAGTTTGATGGTCCCTATCTACCATATTCGGCATTAGGTGTACTTTTGTAACACGTTGTATAATACTACGTTGATTAAAACTGTTTTTGTGTTCAAATATTATTTTATCTACCTAAGTATTTTCTTTTTACTATAGTATTTAAAATCTTAAATGTAAGAACCTGTTTATTCGTCAAATAAATAAAATATGTTTTTTGTCTTATTGTTTGATTATAGTCGAGTTGAGTTAATTTATCGATACCTAAACCAAAATAATTACCAAAAAAATTTACCCTGTCCCTAAGAACATCTGCTCTCAAAATCGCAGCCAAAATGTACCTCCAATAACGGGGTCCAGATGAGTTCTAAGTATTGTGTTAAGAGAGCGTAATTAGCGTTGCCGGATATAAAAATCTTACCTAACAGGATCATACATAAACATTCAGTACAGGCTAAGAATTGGGTTTCATTGAATTTTATCTAAGGCCCGCGCAGACGAAGGAGTTGAACTGTTTCTAGTTTTTGTAATGTTTGTAACTTTAATAGCGCCGCGCAGACGACATGCAGTCAGAACGCGCCATCAGTCAGTACAATTAAAAAATAGGTAATGCGGAACGCAGAACTCAAACGGCTGAACTCTGCGCAGGGCCTCAAGATCCAGTGTGAAAGCCGGAAACATTCCGAATCGAATTGAAAAGTCTTCCGATATAGATCTTATTAACCGACTTCAAAAAAAGGAGGAGGTTCTATGTACGTTTGTTTTTTTTTATGTATGTCCTGATTACTCAATAAAAACGGCTGAACCGATTGACATGATTCAAACGCCACTTTATTCGGTTTGGACCCAAGTTGGCCCCATTTTTTGAAAAAAAAATTCTACCTTATGCTACCAAACATTTTAAATGCATTTCGCTTTCCCGTCGGAAAGTGAATCGAATGTATTTGTGAATAGCAGTTTTCCAATCTATCAGAGGATACGTATTCGAATCGCGAATTTCGAGTAATTTCCGACAATCGTGAATAACCCTACTGGACTATGAAACTACACTGAGGTGTGCAAACTATCGGACGTAACCATAGATTAATATGAAGCCGTCGGACGTCCGATAGCAATCTGGTGCGCTGCGTTTGTTATAACTGTGCACTTAGTCGCGGCTGTCAACCGCGTCCGATAATATGTTTACAGCTTGAAAGTATGGATTTAAGGACAAGATACATTTATGCAATCATATTTATTTATATACAACAAAACAATAACATTATAGCAAACTGTTACAATGAAAAATTCATTAAGATATTGACCATTTGCTGCTTTTCTTTGATAAATTCAATTCATTAAAGGTATTAGGTTACTATGCCGAGTTTTTGTAGTGCTAACTGTGCTGCATCAGCTTTTGCTTGTTTCTTGTTCGCACTAGCCACTGCTGGCTGATATTCAACCCCTGCGACTTTTACCTGGGAACAAAAATAATAATTTTTTTATACTACCTGCTCGTCAATGGCATATTATGTGTCATGCAAACCTTTCCTAAAGTAAGTCATTTTTCCCATGGGGAATAATGTGATTTGAATTTGGAATGCAACCCTTGTAGTCGTGCTTGATCGATGTTGGTTTCAAAAAAGTTTAGGTGCAATGAGATCTTATTCTGAGTTAGGCTGTATGTTATCATGAAAACTTTTTACGAAATTCATTTTCACCCGCGCACCAAGAAGGATTTATTTGAATGTCGAACTGACCACTGCAGAATAGACGACAAAAACATAAACTCTAACCCAACTATAAATGTACCAAAGAATGTAACTTTGTTGTTGCACAATAAAATTGGTGTAAAGTTTCTAACATAACTTTTAATTTTCAATAAATATTCATATTTTTTCATATTTTATTATTCTAACTTTAAATAATTACTTAAGTAATTTCTTTATAACAGTCATTGGTTTCAATTGCCTCGCAGTAAGTATAAAAAGTAGAGTATGCATCGCGGGCTTAAATGTGTATTTGTCATGGGCGATCTTGAACACCTCGTATACTCAGGATTCTAGCCTTAACTCCCTCACTCCGCTCGGGAGTTAACCATAGAATCCCTCGTACTCGGGGTTCAATAATAGCGCCCGGGACACAATACACTACTTTAAGCCCTTATTGCATAATCTACTATTATACTTTCTTTACAACATGGTATGAGAAGAGTCACTGACATCTGAGCCACAAAAAAGAAAATAGTGGAAATTAGACTCTAATTGACTTTACCTTTAATTTGTCGCCCTAAGTCGGACTTATGTTTGAGATATAATGTTTTGCTATAAATAGATATAGCTTATTTATCCTTACTTGTCTTATTTGGTAAACAATCTTGTTATAATAAAAATAAAATCGTCTGGCGGCGCTAGTTGGCTCATGTCAGCCCCTTAAATCAAGTTGTCACTAAATAATAAGTATTTTATTCATAATGTATGTGTGTAAAACCATTTGCTGTATTTTATAATTGTTTTTTTTCAATAAAGAGTCACATTAATTTTTATTTCGTTTAGTATTTTGGATTTTTTATTTAATAGAAACCTAGACAAATACTGTCATAATCCGAATAACATCAAGAGGAGTTAATTATACCCAAATTGCAATCATTTTGACCTCCTTGGTCGAGTGGCTTTGTACACCGGTTTTCAAGGTGTCGCCATCTCTGAGGTCCCAGGTTCGATCCCCGGTTGGGTCAATTTAGTAAATGAACTTTTCTATATGCTCAGGTCTGGGTGTTTGTGATTATTAGTATTATTATTATTTATTTGTTTTTATTTATTTTTTACCACCGCTGTCTCTTGATTTCCATAACACAAGTGCTTTAGCTACTTACTTTGGAATCGGAGCAATGTATATGATGTTGTCAAATATTTATTTATTTTGGTATTACGTTTGTACGGGAAGCTCAGTGTTCGCCGGCGTCTTAACCAATTACCTTGAACAAGAAGTTTTTCTTATGATCTGGGCCACACTCGAAGCACAGGTTGTATTCGGGCGGGCCGAGCTTGTGCTTGGAGCAGTACTCGCCGAGCAGCGACACCGGGTGCTTGCCCCCCGCCACCAGCGGCGCGGCTCCGCGGGCTCCTCGCCCTTGCCGTTGGTTTTTTATCTGTAAACAAGAACATTGATGATTTTTTTTTTGTTAAGTGGCTTATTGAAGTGACTTTTGGTTTAGATTACCATCTTGATTTTAACCACACAGACACATAAACCTGGAAAAACTAATACTAGTTAATAACAAATACTAGGGGCATGAATTTTATGAAACAGTTATTTTATTGTAATGATTTGTCTGTGCTCCTTAAGTTTTGATTGTAGTTTCGTTTAATTTGGTGGGATTAACAACTGTCCAATTCTGCAGAGACTAATCTGAAAAATGTCTAGCGGTTACTACACTTGACATTAATTAAAATTAATAATAACGATGTTACGCTACACATTACAGTCTAATATTATTTACGTTATACACTATCTTCAATACTTGTGACATTAAGCTTATACTAGAATATAAAGCCCGGTACAGTGTGATGTGTGTGCGCATTGCGCCCGCGAACACATTAAAATGTTTGGAAAATGTTGCATAGCATGTTACATGTTGTGTTAAAAAGCTTTATGTTTCTATGTTCAATTACGTATTATCGACGTAAGCATTAAAATGCATAATCAATATTAGTAACTAAAAAAATTAAATTTGTGGAATGCAAACTACTTATAGTTTTAAAGCTGACATACATACAGTCATTAGCTCATCAACCTACCTATCATAAAGCGTAAAATGCTTACTTGTAATACTCGAAGAGTGTTAGTAATAGCCAAGTGGCTTTCTACAAATCGAATAGAATAGAAAGAATCATAGTCACGAAATATGAAAAAAGAACCTTGAGTGAATAGGCACATGATGTAGCTCAGAATGTTAGTAATAATGTGAAATAATTGTGTAAATATTTCACCATAAGATTTTATTTCTAGATATGTGATACCACTATCCGTTTTTACATAGGAGTGTTTTTTTATCTATGAAGTATCGAAAATAATGAGATTTTGCTTAGAAATTGAAGTGAAATATTTACACAAATATTTCACTAAGTATCAGTAACATTCTGAGGTACATTCTGTGCCTGTTCAATCCAGGTTTTTTTTATCATTGTCTTTTGTATATAATTGACGTAAGATGTCGCTAACCATAGACAATCACGACGTATTAAAATGTCTATTTCATATACTAAGTGTTACTTCTATTGTATTCGAATAATCGAAAAGCCAAGCGTTTGCCACTTATCTAGGCCCCTTTATCTTTTTAAATAGGCTGACTTGCCTTTGACTGATCAGTTTACTTACGCCTTTATTCAGTCTGCTACTGACCTCTTCTTTGGCCTGCAGGCCGCGTGTGTCCAACTTCACTTCTAGCAACAACGGCTGCAGAGCTCCCGTGCCTTCCTTCCCCAGGCCCCGGCCGGGAGTCCAGCCCATTTTCTGCAGAAGATGCATTCCCATACCGCCTTCTACGGGCGCCGCTTTCACCAGCTGATCCTATATTTACATCTCCAATTAGAAGGAAATACTTGCATGTTTGTTCAACTGTTTGACAATAAATGGGTTGTATCTTTGACAAATAAAAATGTTAATAATGAAAATACTTTATTAGTCTGTTAATACTTATTTGGAAATCATTGTTTGACTATAGTTTTGTTTTAAATAAGAAATAATAGGAAAACAAAACAGCTGGCAATCTTAAGCCGCACCAATCCTTTGAAACCTGACAAAGAATATAAGAATACCAAAATGTCTTTGATTTTCAAATATTCAGTCCATTTCTCGTGTACCGTTGGTAACCAACCGTCCCTTCGGTATACTTACCTCAGTGGATCGCATAGCACTGCCCCTATCATGGGTAGAGCGTGTAGATACTCAGAGCGCGCATCTCCTTAACACTTAAAAGCTGCAACAAATATTCACGGATTCCCCATATAAAGCCATGTTATTCTACAAGCTGTTTTTATTGCCATAACCGTTATTGAATATGCTATTTGTTTGCAATAAATAGCTCGTAGAATTACAAGGCTTTATTAGTTTACATCGTGCGGGTACGACTGACTCAAAAATAATGAAGTTAGTTATATTTTTTTAAATTGTAACATTTATACTATAACTATAATGAATTTATATATTCTTCCTTAGAATAACAAAAAATAAATGTCTGAATCTTGTGTAAGAGACTGTAAAATACAAGGCTAAAATACATAGATCACAGATATCAAAAATAAAAATAATTTATTTTACGTGAACTAAAATAAAATACACATACGATAAGCGCATAAACAAATTGACTAAATAAAAGAAATAGTTGCAAATAAAAGTCAGTCAATAAATAAGGGGAAAACTGAATATTTGTATGCAAAACCTGGTAATGATGACTGTAATGCCGGTGGCAGTGGCATCACAATTGTCATTACGCTGTCGCAAGACCTTTTTGTGTAAGGAGTGAACTACGCCAGTTCTCTCTTTACACGGTATTCAATGGGGTGGTGACAACAATATACAATGACCTCGAATACTTTTATCAATAACTCGAATAAGTCAGTTAGGCACCTTCTAATAAAACTCGAACACAAGTAAAAGAATCGGTTAATAATTTTGTAGATTAAGATATTTTATTTATGTTTATTGTTGGCAATAACCAGTCATTAATAAGACGAAAATATATATTACGTAATAACAACTGAGACTATGTAAATATACACCTGACCTGAGTACAAAGTGCAAACAATATTATGTCATTGTCCACGTATAATATTGATAAAATGTATGACAAAACATTGTGAAATCCATTTTTGCCTCTATGATTATTACACCTTTCTTGTTTTAGACATACTCTGAAAATGTCATGCATAAGTGCAAATTGAATGGAACAAAAGTTTAGTAGATGTTGTTCATAGCATAAACCACCTTATGCATACTACATAAAATGCGAAATTATCATGTCACGATCACGAGCAATGGATTTTTCTGAAGATTCTCCAAAAAAGTATTTTTCTGAACGTGCCCATATTGTACACGACAAGATTAATAAAGTTACATTATTCTATAAACAATTGGACACCTACATTTCGTTCCGTTTTATTTCGATATTATAAAGTTCCTCGATGCGATGCGACACTAGGAAGAATTTTTAGCCGAATCTCGAAGTATTAACCAGAAATACGATACTTTATGTAGGTATAAATTAAGTTGATCTTTAAAACTTTCTTGCCTGCAAATATTAATATTTGAACATTATTTACTACGCGTTCACTTCATCATTGCCGCTACCTCCCGGCCCGCCACGTCATACCGCACCCCCTGCGTCGCCTTTCTAGTACGGCTAGCAACGAAAAAGCTTAATTTTTGTTTCTATTGATTTAATCATTACGTTCGTTATTTGTGTTGTTATAATGATTAAAAGAGTAAAGTTTCTACATTATGGCGAACCTAACTTGTTGTATAAATTTATACACTCTTCGAACAAGAAAAACATGATTACTTTTTTGTCTACAGTACCGTTAGCTGTGACGTCATAAAGGTCGTCGACGGTAATGACGAAGTGAACGCGTAGTAGACATAAACCTATATTGCTGCCACCACCCGCTGATTCAAAACAAGTCAGAAAGAATAATACACAACGTATTATAAGTTCTGACCGTAGCGACGAAACTGCATCAGTGTACGCGAATCCCAACCGACGTTGCTTTGAGCTGAAATAAAAGTCATTTCAAGAGGCTTCAAGTATCAAATGAAACCATAACTTGTTGCTACACGTATTTTGCAAATGAATAATATTTATATGTATGTTCTAACGTCTAAAACATACAATAATATGCAAAATACGATAGCATTAATGTTTGGTTTCGGTTGATACTTCTACACTGTTTTGTTTTAATATTCTTTAAACATCACAAAATTATATTCGCGGAAGATGTTACCGTTATAGCTACCGTATCGACTGGCAATACAATGTCTTTATATTGATTAGTTAATGTCCTAACTTAAAGCCAAATATGTATTTTAAATAATATGTAGCAATGCTCAGTAATTCGAGCGACGATTAATGAATATTATGCATTATCAGATTAAGCGCTTCCCTTTACTATACAAGGTGTTACAAAAATACCCCTAATGCCGAATATGGTATATAGGGACCATCAAACTGATCAACTTTTGCTATGGGACCAACTCTAAAATCGCGACATTAAAAATCAGCTGTTTCATACAAAAATTAAAATCGAAAATATCAAAATGTATGAAAAAGCAGATTTTTTTTTCGCTATTTCAGAGTTGTCCCCATAGTAAAAGTTGTTCAGTTTGATGGTCCTTATATACCATATTCGGCATTAGGGGTATTTTAGTAACACATTGTATACATGGGATGGGAGTATGAAGATCTTATATTTTTATTTCAAAATAGGACATAACGAGCATTTTTTTTTAATTTTAATTATTAATTTTGGTTTATTTTAATTTGAATATACTTACCTAATAAATTAAAATTTAATAAAATAAAGTTAATAAATTAATTTATTATTAATAATTTATGCTTTATGGGTATTAAGCCTGAAATAAATGTTTTCTTTTAATTTTTTTTTATTAGGTTCCTATAGATTTCATAATTTGTACAATAATAAAAAAAAAAACATTTGTGATGGTCAAAGAACTAAGTAACAAGCCTTTAAATTTCTGACAAAACAGTAGAAACTGATTTATTTTAATCTATAGCAAATTAATGTCTACTATTTATGCCAGGTTATTATAAAGTATCAAACATAGTTCGGACGCAAGTATAGTATGGACATACCTTCTTGGCCCACGCTTGGGTACCACTGGCTAATTCCCTCGGTGTCAGTATTTGCGCTCCCGTCGAACCCGTGAACTCGCCGAGCGAACTTGTTGGGCTCCAACCGAACTGGATATCAAAATAACAAGAATCTTTATACTTAAAAAAAAAACCGGCCAAGACAATGTCGGACTTCCCACATTTAGGGCTCCGTACCAAATAGGGCTTATCTGTGCTACGCGTTAAATTTCGTGGCTTTTTAATAGGAAAAGGAGGGAATAAAAAAAAAGTCTATAATTTATTATTATTTAATTACAAATGTATAGTTTTTAGAGTTTTCTCTGTATTTGTAGTCTAAGACGATATTACTTGCCAAATTTCATAGTTCTAGATCAACGGAAAGTGCGTTTTAAATTTTGATTCCCTTGAGAGTGTCGAAATATGCGTTCTTTGCGGAATAAACGGCCGTATATTTTTTAACGTTAACTTAGAAGTGAATTTTTCACAGCTTCAAGGGACTGTGTAGACCTGAGTATATGGTTTTAATTTTAACTCGATACCTCCATACGTTCCCGAAATAATGGGTCTTGACTTGACAGACAACAAAGTGATCCTAAAAGGGTTTCGTTTTTTCCTTTTGAGGTACGGAACCCTAAAAGACATAAAAGTAGCATTGTAAATGTTACAAAAATAATAATAAATTAAGAAAATGCAACCCATTACCCACACACCATTTATTAAGTCTTAAATTAAGCAAAGCTATGATTATTAAATAAAAGATAGAATATAAAAATAAAAATAACATCCATATCGGGAACAAAGCTTATTATTGTTATTATCTTGTTACAGCTTGACCATAAAGAGTTGACAAAAAATGAGGGCGCCACTTACTATGCAAAGACGTCAAAATCACGAATAACTTGGCAACACTGACTATATTTTGTACTGAAAAATTTTAGTTCCATTTTATTTAATTTCATCTCTTTCTGGCCAAGCTGTATGTCAGTGCAAAATCATGACTACAAACTCAGTTACTTAAAGGAAAGTATTGAAAATGGCGGCAAGTGCATACGGACAGTCAAATGACAATGAATATGATTTTGAAATCCAGAAAACATCATCTACTATTGATGTTGACTGTACCTCTGGAGCTTGCTTAATTAAACGTTTTAGTAATAAAAAGTGTGACATGTCCTTACAATACTTACGCCTCTCGTGCTAGAGAGTTCGTTTCGTTCTTGCTCCTTGCGAATCATTGCTATTTTTTGTGATACTATCGCCGCAACATCCTGCAGACAAAGAAGTTATTAAAGATTTTTATCGACTATCGCTTGTAAAATCGAATCGCCACTTCATAGGAATTAGGTTTGCGATTCGATTTTACCAGCGATTCTCGATAAAAAGCCCTATTCTACTTAAGTAGCCTAGCAACTTGTCCAGAAAATAAATTAGTGTAAATGACCCGTCGGGTGGATTTTCCGGTCGACATTGCCGTTCCGCATTGGGCCCGCGTGGTTGGTTATGGCTAGGGCTGCCATCCGTCGGGTTTTTCCGGATTTGTCCTAGTTGGTAGGGCGTCTAGGTAGCGTCCGGGCGGGGATATTAAAAAGTGTCCGGGTGAAATTCGGACACTATTTGTAAATACTCAAGTGTTAGGGGAAAGGGTGTTAGGTTTATTTTATTGTAAAATTCTTTTTCCAAGTGCGTCCGGGTTTCACTCAAATGTCCGGGGTTTTTGTAATTTTTGTACGGGTTCCGTAATTTAGGTGATGGCAGGCCTAGTTATGGCCCATCTTCCTTATCCAAGGAAGGCCTATGCCCCAGCAGTGAGGCCATTAAAAATGGCAGATGTCGAACTAAACACTTACAATTTTGGGTGGATCGATGCCTGGTGGGTAAGCTTGCGGCCCGGGCGCTGGCAGCGCTGGCAATGTTGGCAATGTTGGCACTGACGTCAGCTCTGGGAAGTAATCATTACAGAATTATTATAAAAGATCGTATTTAAAGAATCATTTGATAAGAGCAGCACAACACAATCCGATTAAATATGTCAATGGACGGTGGTCCGCGGCAACTTCACTCGAGTATGTAAGGTGCGCACAGATTAAAATACATCGTATTATACAAAAAGCGCTCAGAAGTTGGTCAATGCAGGATGGATGACAGAAAATTCATCCCGCTTGGTAGCGCTGCTGAAAGAGATGGAGACCTTTTGTATGTGTGCATAATGGGTTATATATGTTCCCAGCTATAATTTAATTATGTCTAAAAATGGTTGATAATAATAATAATAATAATGGAAGTTTGACAGTAAACGAATTAAAGATTGAAAAAAAAGCAAAATGTATTTGAAGAAATTTGTTATTTACGAAAATTCGCTTAGAACATCCAACTCTGTTGCTAACAATTCTCGATTGAAACCGCAGTTACTTTAAGATAGCAACAATGTAACTGCGATTTCTGTCAGAGTTGATTGCAACAAAGTTACCCTACCCCTGATTAGGGGGCTGTTTTCGTGGGGGGGTTAATAGTAGGTACTTACGTGACCCAGAAGTAAACCCTGTGAGGTACGCGGGAGCATTCTTAGCTGGCGGGGCCGGCAACGCCAGTGGCTCTCTGTATCACAAATATGTATTGTAAATATTGTACTAGTGTAGTCACTAGTGAATTATCGCTCTGTAGTGCACTCATAGGAAGCTTTGTGGTACTTTTTATCGGTAAAACAATGTTTTCTAGCCTGACTAAACGACAGGCTGGCGAATATTGTTTATTCGATAAAAAGTACCACAAAGCTGCTTCGGCGTGCACTACAGAGAGATAATTCACCATTTCGTCTCTATTTAAGCGCTATGATTTTTTTTCAATGGCAGCGCTAGTGTGCAGACTACGCGCTCTTAATAACATTTACACTAATCATAAAATTAATATCGTAATAACGCAAAAATGTCTTTGTAATATTTTTTACCCGACTGCAAGGAAAGTGTTATGTTTTTCGCGCGTATCTTGTATGTATGTATGTAATTTCTTTAATACCTCTTATATTTTTTGATTAAAGACATACACATCTTATGATAAGGAGCTGCATACTAGCAATAGTTAGACAGCCAGCTTTAGAATTAACTGAACATTTTGTACTATGCCTCACTATAAGTCTGTTTATCCTTACTTGTCCTATTTAGTAAACAGCTTTTGACAGTTGTCATACGAATTTTAAGTTTAAATCGTTATTTAAAAATACGGTGTCTTATTAAATTAAATTTGACGACCTCCGTGGTCGAGTGGCTTTGTAAACCGGTTTTCAAGGTGTCGCCATCTCTGAGGTCCCGGGTTCGATCCCCGGTTGGGTCAATTTAGATCGTTTTCTAAATTGACTTTTCTATATTGGCTCAGGTCTGGGTGTTCGTGATACCACCGTTGTCTCTGATTTTCATAACACAAGTGGTTTAGCTACTTACTTTGGAATAGGAGCAATGTATGTGATGTTGTCTAATATTTATTTATTTATTATTTATAAATGGACACTAATACGTATAATTATTACGAAAGAAATTACTAATAATTTCTTTCGTAATAATTATACGTGTGGAAAACCATAATAAAATCTTTTTTTCAATAAAGAGTTGGGTGAAGATTGTTTACCAAATAAGACAAGTAAGGATAAACAGTCTTTACATGCTTATTTATTGTAAAATGAAAGGCAACTTACTTAGGTTTTTCAGGCACTGCGTCTGTTTTTGGTGGTTTGGAATTCAATTTCGCTACTTGCTGTAAAAAGTAAAAAAAATATCAAAAAAATATTACATCTGAAATATCTACAGTCACACAAAAGGAAAGCAAAGATTAAAATTTTATTTTACCATATTATCTTTCTTTGGTGAGACGGGCACCCATTCTGATGCTTTTTCTCGATGTTGTGATCCTGAAGATACAGGGAATTGAAGACGAAGTTCTTCCTTGTTCACCACCGCTGTTGAAGTTTTTATAGGCAATGGAGCACCACCCTTAGAAGAAATAACATTCATAAAGTGACTATAAATTAACATGATTATTTTATCATAGTTCGCGCAATATAACTTGAACCAAAACAACGAGGCTTGTGCACTAAACATTTTTGTATCAAAATTGCTACTTCGCAAGCACGTGATACTAAAATTTGTCAAACTATTTTGCATCTACTTTACCACGTTTTTATTAGGTTGCTTTCTTTTTTTTTTAATATTAGACAACAACACAAACTTTCTCGTTCATTTGTTTCACAAATTTGTAAATAATAGAAATATAATCGTCTCTCTGTCTTCACTACTAATGTATGAAATTACAAAAACAGTAGTCTTCAAGAATTCCAAAGAAAACTCACCCTTATATTCATCACAATAGGTGCTTTCTCCTTCACAAGGAATGGATGATGGAAAGCAATAGTATCTTCGTTCTCACTCATATCTTCATCGTTAGAGAAGTCTGAAGATAGTTCACCTAATGCTTCCTTCTTCGATAAGTGTTTGCAGAAGTCTGTCAACTCGTCAACAGATTTTCCTAAAATAACACAAATTATTACATAACATTATTTATTTATTTTCTTTTAGCTGTTCACAAACTCATTCTACATTTTTATTGCAGGTGATGCTGGGGTCGTACCGGCTAACGCATCGAACTTCGGAAAGTCTGCCGGGCTTCGCCGAAGTTATTTAAAAGTTATCGATGTTCGTGTGACATCATGAATTGAGGTTCGCCATTTTGGCCCGATTGGGGCTCGATTTATCTGTTTTAATTTGAAGCCCGGCGGACTTTCCGAAGTTCGATGCATTAGCCGGTACGGCCCTATAGATTGTGTGGCGGCCATGGCTTAACTGCCGAAAGAGGCTCGGCGCAATACGATCAACACGCTCCCTGCCGCCGAACACTAGGGCCCGTATTTATGAACTGCTCTCAACGTTGAGAGCTATATTGAGATCATATGATACGATCATCACGTACTTGAGATGCTTCTTATAAGATCAGCATCTCAAGATAGCTCTCAACGTTGAGAGCTATATTGAGATCATACGTACTTGAGATGCTTCTTATAAGATCTTATAAGATCAGCATCTCAAGATAGCGATTAACGTTGAGAACGTTGAGAGCGGTTTATAAGTACGGGCCCTACCCCCTTACTAATAAAGATTGTATAGCAGCTGTATAGTTACAGTGGTTTGTCCCTTTCTTTTTAATGTCAATCTTAAATAGTTTGACAGAGAGTCATCATTGTGTAACTAAACATCTGCTATACAATCTTTATTAGTAAGGGGGCTAGTGTGCGGCGGCTGGGAGCATGTTGATCGTATTGCACCGAGCCACTTCCAGCAGCCGCTTCTTCTCACTGTCTGCTGAATAAGTTATTAACCTGTAACATATTACCTCCAGACTGTATGGCGGCCATGACTTGACTCCTGGTGTGCGGCGGCAAGGCGGCAGCTCCGGCGGGCACGGCGCCGTTCTTGAGCATGTTGATCGCATTGCGCCGAGCCACTTCTAGCAGCCGCTTCTTCTCACTGTCCGCTAGCTTCACGCCAAATGGAGATCTGTACATAATAAGTCATTATTAGTAGGGCAGTAGGCCAGAAACTACAAAAAATACAATTACTTTAATACCAGAAGAAATTCAACCATGCCACTAGTGACTCAGTAGCTCAGCAGTAAGAGCATTAGACCGGACATCCAAAGGTCGCGGATTGGATTCCCTTCCGAAAAATCTGGTGCGAGTCGTATTTTTTTTCTAGTATACTATTTAGTATTGTATAAAAAATATAATTGTTTTAAGAAAATTCATTATGGAGTTAATTGGACGTAAGAGATTTCGACTTTAACTTTGGACCACTGTGCAGTGAGCGAGTTGAGGGCGCAATGAAGAGAGAATTTGACCGTCGCTTCGTCGTTCGCTTGGGTTGAAGGGTTGAAAGTGTTTTGCAAATCAAAATACATTGCTAACTATGAAGAAATGTAGGCAAGCTGGCGAGAAAGCAACCTAATAAAAACGTGTTAAAAATAAGTCTTGTTTAGAGCATGAGTTTTTCAAATTGAAGTAATAAGATTTTAAGAACCAAAGTCAAAGTCAAAATATCTTTATTCAAATAAACTTAGTAATTAAGCAGTTTTGAATCGTCTATATCTTCCTACGACCTGATAACCAACCTGATAATAAAGTGTCATAGCATACCTTGAACGTCTTCCCCTTTCCCTCTCTCTTTCCCTATGCCTAAGCGGAGGCTGTCGTCCCCTCGATCGAGGCCCATCATGTCTCGACCGTGACCTGTGTCTCGACCGGCTGCGTCGACGACTGTCCACGTCGCGACTCGACCGATGCCTGCGAGACGCCGAGCGAGAACGAGACCGCTTTGATTTACTTTTGGATCTAGAGAAAAAAAAATTACATTACCAGTAAATAACAGCCAGTGGAATAAAATCGACATGACAGAATAAAAAAAAAACAACAAAACAAGTCACAGTTCAGTTTCAATTTCAATGTTAAAGAAAGGGCTCTTACTTTACAAAGTATTTATCAAACACCAATATGTTTTACAAAACCAATGTTTTATCAAACACCAATATGTTTTGTAAATCATTCTGATTGTTAATTTGCATCAAAACAGGAACATAGTGACAGTGATGTGATGACCCACTTTTTTAGAAATGCAAAAGGTAGCAATTGGGAAGACCTCTATATTTCGTTTCTTGAACAATTTAATTGGCTTTAAACATTGATTATGATGACCTGCCTGCCCCCTACCGCGTAAGAACATTGATATGAAGTTCATATAAATGTTGACAATAATTACCTATTTTAATGGATTTTTGGCAATTTTTTTTATTTTTTTTAAGGATGTTTGTAATAACGAAACCAGGGGGCTAATTGTCTAATTTCAAAATCTATCGCAATCGCTTTCATTTGACATGACACATGATGGATGTGACACATTGCTGCATTTCTTTGGTAAGTTTTTATTTATGCCAAAAAGAAAAATCAATGTGTTACATCTTGAAAGTGATTGCGATAGATTTTGAAATTAGACAATAGAAGGGCTGCTTTGTTGCAAAAAACTAACAAATCAGCAAAAAAGCCATAATAATTCAACATTTAGTGTCAACATTTGCATGAACTTCATATCAATATGGTTACACGGTAGAGCATTAGAGCCCCTGACATGACCACTAAATCTGTGCATTTTATTGACACTCAACTGTCCTTTGACAGTTAAAGCCCGATTTACGTTTTAATAAGTACATTAACTTGCGACAGCGCTGAGTTATGTTGTTATTGTCGTTTAAACAACACAAACAATGTAACTCACCGTTGTCGCAAGTTCACTCACTACTGTACTTATTGAAATGTAAATCACGCTAAAAAGTGATCAATCACTATATCTTTTTGCATCTCGGTGGTCAATGGTCATACTAGGTAGCCTGATGACAATAAAAGGGACTTGATTATTTTAACATTCTAGCATTCATTGTGCAAGCCCAAAGATATTTAAAGAAGTTGGTTGAAAAAAAAGCCAACATTTAAATTTTTATAAATATAATTTAGTTACCTTCTATGTGATTTACTGCTGTCCCTTTCTTTACATTTATCTTTATCCTTCTGTGATTTGTGAGAGCTTTCTGTTAGTTTTGAAGATTTCTTGGAACTGCTCTTCTCTTCCTCAAGTCTACAAAATTTAATAAATTAATACAGTCAAAACCGTTAATGACCACATGGTTTTATAGAATATAACAGTTAAATTAAACCATAAGTCCCTGCTGAATGTTATATGATCGCCTTATGGACAATGCCAATATAGCAGACTTATGAATTTGATAATAACTTCTAATGTTGTAAGTTTGTCGTTGACTTACGTCACACAAATTGTTATGGATCTCATTTCAATAATTGTTAATTAATTTTATGTTCAAGAGTTTACTAATATATTTAATGTTCGAAATAAATTTTGATTATATCTCTTTCATTTTAAATTAAAATGTTAATTACTGAAGCCATTAAATCTGAATCATTTAACAAAATATATTAAGCTTCAAATGCAAATAATTCAGTCAAATACCGAATAACTTCAATTTGTCGAATATGCCGATTACCACATGGAAGATAGTATCTTTTTCATAAAATAATCTGATGATAATAAACTTACACTTTGGGTTCTTCTGCAGCCTGTTGTTTGAGTATACCACCAGGATCAGAACTTTTGGGGAACTGTGTGTTCTCAATCACTTCCTTTACAGATTCATTAGACGAGTCACTATATTCACCTTCTTCATACTTTTCAGCCCTTTTTCTTGCTTCCTCCTCAGCTTTCTTTACAGTTTCCTCAAAAACAGTACTGAATTTTAAGTTTTTTATTTGAATTTTGCCTTTCGACTTGTCATTTTCTTCATTCTTCTTGCTTTCTAGCTTGAATCGTAAATCACTTTCATCTAAATCATGTCTAGGAGACTCAGGCATAGGGATTAGACTGGCATCAATAATGTCTTTAGTTTCACTTTTAACACACACATTTTCATCACTGTTCTCGTTTTTTACTTCTTTTTTAATACAAGGAGTGGTTTCTCCTTTGATTTTGTTCACTGCAACCGGTTCCAGGTGATACTTCTCGCTTTTTATTTTAAGTTCTGGATCCGCTTTTACCAACAGTGGAGTGCTGGAACGACGATAGGTAGGTGAATAGCTATGTTCTTTCCTTTTCTTGGATTTGCTCTTTTTTCGTTTTTTACGCTTGTGTGAATAATCACTATCGTCGGAGTCACTGCTGCTACTGCTGCTTCGACTACGTTTCTTTTTCTCCTTTTTATGTTTCTTCTTGCTTTTCTTCGAGTTTTTCGCAGAAACTTCATCGATTTTTGGTGGGTCTGCATTGAAAACACCGAACAGCTCGGAAAGAATCTCACTTGAAGATTTATTTGCTTCCTCCTTCTGCTTTTTCTCGGGAGTGGTCTTCTCTCTTTTAATGAGAAGTTCAATTTTGTTGATTAAACTCGTCATTGTTAAGTAAAATACGAATTAATATTTTACAGCGATACACCATTCATTAAAAACATGTGGCAGCCATTTTGAATCAAAACAAATTTTCACAGACAACATAGCATACCACACAATGATACAAATATTTGACATTGGGTGCATTCCAGCAGACCAACCGCTAAGTCATCGACCACCACCGGCGAATCAAATATTGCTTTAAAAAATTGCACCACGGGGCTGAAAAATTGCAACTCACACAGCATTTAAACCTTTAAAATGGTACCATTTTTATTATTCTTAACTAGTTATTAAGTACTCAAGATCGCACAGAGTCAATTCCAAGTAAAAACATATACCTAATAAGTCTACCTACGATATTTTTATTTTGAATTTTTTTATTTTGCGCAGCGCACGCCAATTAATTATTTTTATAGGAAAAAGTCAACACTTCATTTTTTAAAATAAAATACAGCCTTTGTTACTCGCTGATAAGTGATAACCTCCTGCCAAATGTTTGTTTTTTAGAACAAATCGTGTTACTGTTTGTTTGACCCAAATAAACTAAAAAAAGGACAAAAAATTCTTGGGAAAAATAGTGAAAAAATTCCCAAACAGGAAAATTCTATTATAAATTCTATTATTATATTATATTCTATTTATAAACATTATACAACAAAATTAGAAAAAAACTTTCAATAAATCATAGGTTTCTCCAAAATCTTTTATGTTACACCCGTATTCACAAACATTACTATGAAGTCTCACAGTGCCCTTGACGCACAGCGTCCCAGCTTCCAATCACACGTAACACGTAAAACAAACGAACCAATCACAGAGCTCTATTTCAACGCAGTGTGTTCACATACGCAAGAGTCGTTTGAGTATTGTTCTTGACTACGGGTGTCAGTGTTCTGTGTCTTTTCTGGTATTTTCTAGGTGTAGGATGGTTATGCAAGATTGTATGATGTTCTTATTGAGTTTTGTATTATTTTTATTTCGCGACAGACGGCACCTGCAAGGTGCGTCATTTTTTACAGATTTAATCTTTAGTTCTTGTCTAGACACAATATGCCGAAGTTACACGACCGTGGTTCGGCCAAGTTACGCCTGCAATGCTTTGTGAATAGTTAGCAACACATCTGCCGAAAATTACTTTACGTTTTAGGGTTCCGTAGTAAACAACGAACCCTTATAGCTTCGCCATGTCCATCTGTCTGTCTGTCTGTCTGCCCGTTTGTCCGTCTGTCCGTCCCCAGCCTAGCTCATAGACGCTTAGTTGGTACTAGAAAGTTGTAATTTGGCATGGACACATATTAATCACGCCGACAAAGTGGTGAAGTAAAATTTTGAAAAATATTACACGTGAAGTGGGGATGTATTTTTTTCTTGTCTACCCCATAGTGTGGGGTGTCGCTGGATAGCAATTTTAAAAATATTGCGGGTATGTGAAATCGTTTTTTTATTGAGGCATCCGTTTGGGAGTTATTAAGCTTTAAAGTGCAAAATTTTGTTAGAGTCAAGTGTCCCCACCCCTTGTCAGCCAAATGGTTGTTTCTGGATACATAAAAAAATATGGTGGTTGTACATATGACGAAGTTAAAAGGAAAAATAACACAGCTAAGTAGGCTTTACAAGTTTATTTCTTATTAATAACGATGCCGCCGAACCACTGTCGCGTAACTTCGGTATAGTGTTTAGAGTTCTAGATACTTACTTACGGCCTTACCACAAAAGATTTTAAAACACTGTTTAATTTAGATTCTGTTTAAATGTGATGCCGTCTCTATTAAACAATATGGTAAAAAAAGTGACAGCATCACATTTAAACAGTGTCTAAGTTAAACACTTGTTGAACAGTGTTTTGAAATATTTTGTGGTAAGACCGTTAGACTTGCTTGTACTCAATGAAAACATCAAAGAAACTTTACCAAATCGTATTAGCTTAGCGTGCTGGATGAGGTTCGTGACGGGGAACTAAGAAAAAGTAAAACTCATTGTTCAGATGTTTCTTTTTATTTGTTTCCAATACCTTTGCAAGGTAGGTAAACGTGATAAACTGATAAACAATACAGAACGGACACTACATTCTTTATATTGCCGCAGCAGTTTAAAATATACTGCTTCTATCATTCACTGCAACCAATAGGACGGAACATTGTGTCCTTTACAATTTTATAGGGTTAATGTTCGGGGAAAATGCTCTTAAATTTAATAATTTTAAGAAATCACGAACTACTTATTCGACTCGTAGGTATTCACCCACTTAGGAAGTAGGAAAGCTTATAGCATGATGTCGAATGATGATCCGGATTGAGCAGATGTCAACGTTACGATTTCGAGCTAGGATATAAGACATCGATCTTAATCGATTTAAAAATGCTTATTATGTGAGCTTATTTGAATAAAGAATTTTTCAATTTCAATTTCAATCAAATCAACGACAGATCTAGCCCCCCCTCCACAAGGCCGATTATCTTGGCGGATTACATGGAACTTGTATTATTACAATTAAAAAAAAACAAAATCTTTTTTAACTATTTTAATGTTTTATGTAGGTAGTGTCAGTGCCTCTAACTTAATTTTTTAATCTTATAACGTGGCTCCAAAGCCCTCCTCCCAAATTATCCTGGATCCACCCCTGCATCAAATGTTTGACACTCTTTGTATCGAAAATCGAAGTCATCTGCTTATTCAGGATGGATGATGATAAAAAAATACGTAGACGTGACGTAGTTTATGTATAAAGGTGATAGTTATCCTACTAGGAGATTGTTTTCACATCTCACGTGACTAGAGACAAGCACATTTTTATAACAATTTTTTTCGCCGATAGTTTAATAATTTGGCCGTAATTTATTTTTAAAAGAACGGGTTTCAGTTTCACGTACAGTTGGAAGCTCCCTGTATTGAGCAAAATTTGACATCGCTACTGCCAATTTTACCTTATTCCGTCACCAAATTAAATTTAACTCGGGAAAACGCTACGAAACTAGTTTGTCGTACTTTTAGAATTCGGCTCATTTCTGTTTTAACAGCAGTAGGCACGAAAATTACAATAATAATTATCAAATGAATGCGCCATTTAATTTTGCTACAATATGCAATGTGATTTTATCAATCAAGTTGCGAATATGCTGAAGTATCATAAACTTCCACAATTCTTCAGCATTTATCCGTGGGTATTAATCATTATTTGCATACACACCAGTCTTTTATACAGATTTATAAAGTAAAAAAAACCAAGGTTCACAAAGTCTAATGTAAGCAATAAATATATCACACAATAGTAATACCTTCCTCTTAAATTAAATAGAACTTAATTAAATTAATATCTAAGCATCATGGTATACGCATAGCAAATCTCAAATAGATAGTTGTAATAGTTTGTAAAATATTCTCCCGTATTAAAATATCTACCTATCTACATTTCGTATGAAATTTCAAGTGACTTTCATTCTATCAAACAAACTACTAATCGATTTATAAAAATCCAGTCTATTCAGAAAAGTTTAAGCTGAAAACTGGCTGTAGCTATAAACGTATAAAATATATTCACGATATAATCTGATTGTAATATTAAGTTTATGTTTGTAAATTACGAGAATGGGGTAATTGCGATTTCTACAGTCAGTTTTCAGTTTTGCACTTTTCTCTCTCTAATCGCCAAGAGCACATTCTCTGTCAGTTTCTCTACCCATGAAAAATATTGACTTCTGTGTATTGAAAATAATATCGGCTTATATATATTCAAATGGATTTTCATCTTCTGAGGAATGTGTTTACAATAATACGTATTATTGCGTTAGTCAGGATAACGTTTTGGTGCTATATTTTTCGAATTGTGCAAACTGGGGAGTGCGTTGCGGCAACCTTTCTTTCTCATGCGGCTCTCGCATGTCCACTTCCACATGCATATCACTATACGCTTTATCACACAGGTCATAACGGGTCCCAAAATTTCATAAACCATGAGACAGAATAGTTTCCGAACGATCAACGAGTGGTAAATGAAGCGTTCGCCTAAATAAGAGGCTAACGATGCCAAGAGCATGTCGAAACCTTTTGTGAGTCAATATCCAACTAACATAGTTTTGTACGTGGTAAAGACATCAACGAGATACCTATATCTTTGTAGATACTAATATATTTGTTAGCTAGTTAAAGTTGTAGAGACATTTTTGTACAATCTTTCAGAGTCTTGATGATGCTAATCTGGAAACAGGTTCAGAGTAGATCTTGGCACGTTAGAGTCATTGAGATCAGTGACTAGGCTTACGCTTGAGAACGCAGCTTGCGGCGACCGCTCTCTAGTCTGTATAAGCAGAGAAAAACGCACAGCAAAAACTTCGGAAACATTAACAAATGATAATTGAACTTCGTTGTCATAGCTAAGATCAGAAGAAGACTTTTAGAAACGCTGTCGGCAGACTGAACTAGGATTTAGGTTAGTGACACACTGAGAGCGGCTGCCGCTAATCTTAAAGCTACTACTAAAATTCTCTAAGCGATCAAAGATCGCAAGCTAGATTGATTTCAAAAGTCTTAAAAAAATAAAATCTGCTAGTGATCAACTTTCATCGCGCTAGCGGGGGCGCAGAACGGCACGCACTGTTCTGAAACGCCTCTCGAAGCCGAGTTTGGTGTAGAGAGAGCGAGACGCGTCGTTCTCGGGACGAATCACGACGAAGGGTTTGTAGCCGCGCGCGGCGACCTCCTTGGTGAGCCGCCGAGCCAGGTAGATGCCGTAGCCTTTCCTGCGGAACTCGGGCCGCGTTTGCATGGAGAACATGGCGCCGTAGTAGGACTGCACCATCCAGGCGGCCAGCCGGCCTTCCACGAAGATGCCGTAGGCCGGCAGCTCGGCGACCAGCTTCTCGAACACCTCGCGGCACTCGATGTCGCTAGCCGGGTACAAGTCGTACACGGCCTTCATGTGCTCTGGCTGCAGCCGAACTAGCTCCACGTCCGATGGCAATCTGGAAGCAATGGTTTTAAGTTTAAACTCACAATAAACTACGACCTCCGACCTCCGTGGTCGAGTGGCTTTGTACACCGGTTTTCAAGGTGTCGCCATCTCTGAGGTCCCGGGTTCGATCCCCGGTTGGGTCAATTTAGAAAAACGAAACTTTTCTATATTGGCTCAGGTCTGGGTGTTTGTGATACCACTCCATAACACAAGTGCTTTAGCTACTTACTTTGGAATCGGAGCAATGTATGTGATGTTGTCAAATATTTATTATTTTATTTATTTATTATTGTTATTACAATAACAAAAGAAAAAGAAATAGCTTTGCATTAATTGATAACTGGCCAGTCTATTTAAAAATATGCAATGTACTTTATATTTTCAATACAGAAACCAATCACTGTTTACTGACCGTATCACTGTCTATAGTTATAAATCCAATAGACTATAATAAATTATTATTGATTTTTTGGGAAACTCTCCACAATTTTTTCACTTCAGTGTCTTACGAAGTTACAAAACTTCAGTTTTCATCATAAGCTACATCTACGATTGATGTTAACGTTTATATGGTGATTAATCGGAACTTGAATAATTCCTTGTAGTTACCCCAAATCGATTACTTAGTAGAGTCTTCATGGCAAATCTTACCCTTCAGTGGTAGCCTCCTCCGGAGGGTTATCACAGACATAGACATCTCCGGTGATTTTGTCGTGCGCCTCATAGTACTTCTCGAATCGGTTTACGATCGCCTCGTGCGTGAAGTTCAGGTACAAGGGTTGCGTTAGGTCGATCAGAACGTCCTCTGACGTCACCAGATCGACGAGTTCCGCACGCTCCGACGGACAGAATACCGTTACGCTCTCGTATGGAAGGCTGTTTGGCTGAAATTTTGAAAAAAGGAAGGGTTTGGTACAAAATAATTTAATAAAAACTTTTTTTATAAAAAAAACGTTTTTAAAACGGATCAAAAAGTTTGCAATAATTTGTGCTTTTTAAAAACGTGTTTTTTTTATAAAAAGAGATTTTTTATTAATTTTATAATTTTTTGCTTTTTAGTAAACGAGCTAAAACTAAAAATACATCATCGCCTATCGCAGTACTTGTCAAGACGAATCAAACGAGCCCAAACTCGACGGGGTTGCTTGGATTTATTACAGAGTTCCTGTGGCCTTCTTCCGGCTCCATCATCAGATCAGCTCAATGACACCATAATTTTGCATTGCCTTTCAGTTATGACCTATGTTCAAAGTTTGAAGTCTCTAGCTCATCGGGAGGCTAGTTTAACATCGTTTGCTAAGTTTGTGGACAAACAGACAAATAAACTAATAAAAAGTGTTAAAAAATAATCAGTTATTGAGCATTTTTCTACGCGTTAGCGAGGGCCCATTATTTATGATGAACCATTTCACCAGTTGCTAGAGCTGGCAAGAACTAATAAGTGCCAAAAATTGATGTGTGTGTATGTGTAGCCAATTTTAAACCCCTCCGTATCACAAGGACAATTTAGTAAAATGTCATTCTGGGACGAACGACACAAAAGCAAAACGACCTAGGTACTAGTAAAACGTCTGAAATTTAAAATCGTCATATTAATCGAATGACCAAAATGGCAAAACGGCATGTTGGGCAAAAGGACTTGCCTATGCTATAATGTACACACTAACAGCCTTGCTAGAAGAATAAGTTTATACTTGGAATAACCAAACAGTTAATTATAGGAATATGACGCTTTGGGACGTTTAACGTAAGGAGTAATATTGCTAAGTATTATTGTTGTTTAAACTAGGTATAAAATAATTCTTCGTTTATTAGTAAGGCAGTTAAAGCAGAAGATTTTTGTTTACTCTGTGCTAAAAGAATTGTTATTTTTTAATTTGATTTAATTTCTCGTAAAGAAGTAAAACTTAGCTGTTTCCTTTTTTAAAATGACTTGTTTATTTCTGAAGTGATAAAACGAATAGTAGTGCTAGTTAGCTCCCGGTTTGCTCTCCGAAAAATAATAACGAGTGGGAAATCTTTCAAGTAAGTGATGGCAGTATAAAATAGTGTTTCGGTATTCGCATCAATATAAAGGCGGAAACACATTATTTACACGCAAACCAGTGCGACGCCACGCGACGAATTTGAATCAAAATCAAAAGTGGAGTGGGATGCTATGCTAATGTAGGACTGAGTTTTGTATTTTAATGCCACTTGGAAGCATAATGAGATATCTTTTTATCACAACTAGTGGGAAAGGCCATTAAGATATAAAAATATTATGATTGATAAATATTGCAATATCTTCTTACATTTAAGTTGATTATATCTATCAAAAAGATTTAGTAAAATGGTATTATAACGTGCAACCACGAGTCATTAATACGACATGAGCCAGGAGCATTAGACAGATTTCCCGACGGTTAAACTGAAACATTAACTTTTAAAAAAAACAATAGTGTTTCCAAGAGGTTTTATAAACAGAACTTTCCTCTATTCAAATGCCATGTCGTAAGTAAATATTTTGTAACATTATACTTTAGGAACATTGACGTAGTTTTAAAGCAACTAACAGAGGAAAATATTTCCATGTTGCTTTTAAAAGGGCAACACGGAAATGTCACACTCGAGTGAAGATGAGCGGCTCTCGGCGCGCCGCGATCTCTCTAATGCTCCTTGGCTTTTCCCGGAATCTTACCACAGAGCAAAAAAATAATCTTCTGTGTACGTTACCACAGAATAGATATAAGTACTACCGTACGTTACTAGGAGTTTATGAAGAAAAACATTATCGTTATTAAAAGAAGAGTTGTAAAAGAGCTTTAAAGTTGTAATAAGCGACGAAAAAACACAAAGATTGCAATAATAAAGCCGTACGTTGGTGAACACGCATAAGATGATGTATACTTACAGTACTAGTACAGCCTGGAAAGTGCGCACAGATCGGATCCTCGGGCCAATTCTTCGCTACATAAAAATGGAAGTCCCACACTTTGTTGTTTAGATATGTTTGAATCGTCTGATGAAACTGTTGGCATAAGAAAATAAGAATTAATTAACTAGGTTCGTGTATTTCTCCTATAAGAAAATGTTTGACGCGAATTATTTATTCTGCGCAATCCTAACGTTTACATTGAAGTTATTATTCCATATTTAACAGTGATATCAGCCACAATATCTAAGTACCAGTCTTATGAGAATAATAGAAAAGTGTGTTACATCACAGTATATAATTATATTTTGAAAAAAAAAACTAATATAGAACATGTTACAATAATACCCCTAATGCCGAATATGGTATATAGGGACCATCAAACTGAACAACTTTCATTATGGGACCAACTCTCAAATCACGAAAAAAAACCAGCTGTTTCATACATTTTGTTTGATATTTTCGATTTTATTTTTTGTATGAAACAGCTGATTTTTTTTCGCGATTTCAGAGTTGGTCCCATAGTAAAAGTTGATCAGCTTGATGGTCCCTATATACCATAGGGGTATTTTTGTAACATGTTGTATACTGTGGTTACATATTCTGTAGTAATGTAGTAACTTAACTATAAGTATACCTTTAGAGATTCAGGCATATACTGCACTAAAATATCGGCCACTGCTGGGAGCTCTTCTTCTGTTACCAATCGAAAGTTTTTCCCCTCAGGCACGATTTCCATCTCTGTAACAAAATTGTCTATTTTAAAAAAATACAATAACTTTCATACGTTTCGATACTCATTATAGTTTCATCGAGCAGTCAGCCTCAGAAGTAGCTAAGCGTTTGCGTAAGGTTTAGACAGGCGTTTAAACTACAATAAATCAGTAGTTACACACTTTAAATTTATGTAAGGTAGCTTTACATAAGATTCGTACGTACTGTTAGTTATTTTATAACCATTACCTAAGTATTTATTTTATATTATAGAACAACTGAAAACAAAACTCGTTATGACAAATACAACAAAGTAATTATTGCTAGCTACAGTTAAAACAGATGCATATTTTGATCAAAGTTAAGATTGGAACTAAGCGATCACAAAACACATTTACGTGGAATGTAAATTAAGCTCCTAAAAGTTAACTTTTGTACCAAGAATAGCGTCGAAATGAACTCTAATTGCTGTTACGATAAAGTTGGTAAGGATTTGTTAATTTTGTCGAATCTTGCTTTTTGAAGATTAGAAATAACCTTTTTTATTACTTTATAAAATTACGGCTATAGTCTCCCTAGCCATAGTCACATTTGCAAAAACAAGTTTGAACTTCGCTTCACTTAAATGGGGAATGGCATAAGATTTCGCTAACCAAATATTTTTATGATGTCAAATCCATTAGATCTTTCATTATCGAACTTTATTACCGCTTATGAAAAAGTGACTTTGGCGAGGTGGGCAGGTTCGATGCTGTGCGTGGTTACAGGACAAGAACAATTAATTGCTTCAGTTTTAAATTTTTTATAATAATCGCAACAAGTATAAATTGTAACATTGACCAGCAACGTTATGTTTGAAATAATAATGGTAGTGCCAAGGTAATTTAATAATAATTAAATGTAGTGATTAGTATGGAAAGTAAATTGCACCGATAGGAAACAGAAGGGGTTGGTCTATCCATGTTGCATACGACAGCCTGCATCGGGTCAAGGTTGGAACGTTTTGCTGCATGCGGACGCAGTGCGATGCAAATGGCCAATTGGACGTGGTTACATTATGATTTTATTAAGCTGTAGATAATTTCGGCTGGAGTAGGGCTTATTTCAAGTCAGTCTGGCTAGCTACCACCATATTACCTAAGTCTGACGCCATAACAACAATTTAAAATTGATGTGTTCCAGCCGTTAGAGGTAAGATAGCCAGTTCCTCAGTGGTGAGGATTCCAGGTATAGTGCGATTACACTTTCAGTCTTATTGTCACTTAACATCAGGTCAGGTGAAGGCCAAGCACTATCCGGCTGGGAATAAAAAAATGTACTTTAACCACCCTGCATCGATTATCATTACTGTTAAAAAATGTGTCTAAAAATATCGGTAATTAATTATCCCGATAATCCAAGAACGAATTTCAGGGGACAGAATATAGAAAGATTTTTTGCATTAAGGATACTTGCATAATCGGACTCATTATTAGTTAACCACGCGAATAAGCGCCCATTTTCCGTACATGATTTAACTATGATAAGCTGATGGCGCCATTCTTCAATAATATTCCTAATGTTATTGATTTTGTTTATTTTTATACACTTCTAAGACTTCCGCGCGTACAGTTCATTAGAAAAAAAACACTTTTTACTGATTACAGCGGATTAAATCATTATCATCATCAACGGATTAAATCATATTAAAAAAAAAACAATAAATCCAATATTATAATATAAATAGTATTAAATAAATCCAAACTAAATAATTCTACCTATATTAATAATATACGCGCTGTAATCCGTAAAAAGTCGTTTATTCTTGTTTTATATTTTTGTTAAGGTAAAATAAATTTCAACTCTATCCAGTTGGTAGGTATAAAATAAAATTGCCTTGTCTTTTACTCATAAGTTTCTAGGGTACCGCTACTTTATGAGCCATGATGACGTGATGAGCTTAAAACCAAAATAAACGTGTTATATAAATTGACTTCTTGGTTAGCCAACAAGTACTCAAGTTTTCCATTGTCCTAAACAAACTGAAATTTTCGCAATAATCCTGAAATAACTCGAGAGAAGGTGTTTACGAAACAAACCTTTTCAAGATTCTTGGGCCTTTCCAAAATCATTTTATTTCATCATAGAAAAGTTCGTTTTCTAAATTGACCCAACCGAGGATCGAACCCGGGATCTCAGAGATAGCGACATTAATTGAAAACCGGTGTACAAAGCCACCCGACCACGGAAGTCAACGATTATCTAACATTATATTATTACCTACCATTTTTCATTGATAATTAAAATAATTTCCTTAACCAAATGTAAGGTCATACAAAGTGGCGAGAAAGCCAATAAACAGGAAATGCCGGCTTGACATACTAAAAGCGAACAGTAATATCCGTTGGCACCGCGTATTGGATTATACAATACAGTGAGTATAGACAAAATATTAGTTGAGTGTAGTCAAGTTTGACGACCTCCGTGGTCGAGTGGCTTTGTACACCGGTTTTCAAGGTGTCGCCATCTCTGAGGTCCTGGGTTCGATCCCCGGTTGGGTCAATTTATAAAACGAACTTTTCTATATTGGCTCAGGTCTGGGTGTTTGTGATGCCACCGTTGTCTCTGATTTTCCATAACACGCAAGTGCTTTAGCTGCTTACTTTGGAATCAGAGCAATGTATGTGATGTTGTCAAATATTTATTTATTATATTTATTTATAAGTATATAGGTTTATTAAAACACCTATAACCTCGCAGGAGTGGATTACTAACATCATAAACGACAACATTTGTTCTACGACTTTTCTGGAAACAAACAAAAAAACAGGTCGAGTATGAAATGTCCGAACAACAGGTCGAGTATGCAAAGTCGTTTTTTTTGTCTGTTTTCGGAAAAGTCGCAGAACAAAATGTTATTGTTTATTTTATGATGTTAGTAATCTCCTCCTACGAAGTTGTCGGTGTTTTACAAATAACCATGTACGTATAGTTTTAAATTGGAATCAAGGATAATTGTGTTCATTGGTTAACAGTATGTTTTTATTAATTTCACTTTCAATCATCCAAAATTTTATGAAATATCGCATAAAAATGTTCGCTCATATTGGACGGGACGGGAAATCTATTGAATTTACAAATAATGTCAACAAATTAAATACATAGCAACTGTTTTATAATAATTCTACGTTATTCAATCAAAGTTCTACTGCAACCATTTCAAAATGTGTTAAGGCTAATGTACAACGAAACGAACATGCTACCTCTGCTACGAGCTACGAGCGTCTACGAAGCTACGCAATTACACTAATAGAAATGTATTAGTGAAACTCTCTTACGTATGTATATTGAATAGTATTATTCAAGTCAAGAGTAATGTTCATAATACTAAATACTATGCTAGAAAATATACGATTCTCACCAGATCATATTCTCGGACGGGAATCAAACCCGCGACCGCGACCTGGTGCGAGTCGTATTTTTTCTAGTAATGTTCATATTTACAAGACTAGTGTGTTTTTGCCTTTTTTGTACTTTTGGAAAATACCATAGTTTTAGAAAAAACAGAAAATAACCAAATGATCCTTTTGTATCTACTAAAGTTAAAAGGAATACTGTGGTGGGCTCATTTATTAGTTCAAAGGCAGTAATACAGTCCTTCCTTGCGACACCGAATCCCAAACCAATAATATTTCGCAGTGAAGCGTAAATGGAAATCGCGTTATAGCGATAACTTATCCAGATTGACAAATAAATCATTGTTACTTTTTTTACTTATATTGTGTCTTTTTTTATTTTGTTTATTTATTAATTGAATTCTAGCACTTTTCAGTTCAAGCATACTTGTTTTCATTTGTGTATGTTTATACAGTATGATGGAATCAAAAAATTGCACATCTTGCAATATTTTTCTATTCAATCTACTACAATTTTTAATATGAAAAGAATTTATCTCTTTGGATCAAGTAATGAATAATCATAATCCTATAATAGGTACAATGCGTTTCAATCTTATTGACGGCTCGGAACATCACGCGAGACGATGCGCCAAACACAATTTCGATGTAAGTGGGTGGGCAAGGCGAGTGGTGAGGCACGGCTACGCGCATAGTGGCTAACTTCACAGCCGCCAGTAAGATTGAAACGCATTATACCTCTTCATCGTAAAATCAAACAAATCTGGATAATAAACATAATTTCAAACAACTTTGGATAATAAACATAATTATTTAGTTACGAGTGCTATTTGTCCTTAAAAAGGATTGATGGCGTCTCTTTTATTCACAAAAAATCCCATCAATTTTTATAAAGCAACAAATCGCGAAAAAGTCCTTGCCAACCACACGTTTACTTCGCGTGTTATCGCCCTATTGGCTCCAAAACAAACAGCTATAAATTGCCAATGAGACATTATTGCAACAATAAAGCTTGCATAATTTTCTGATGTTATTTAATGCAAAGCAATCGCATTTGCAAGATGAGCGCTATATTACTCACGTGAAACGAAATAACTAAAACATGGAGGACTTGAAACTAAAAAGATGCTTTTAAATTGAATTTTCTTTTAGATCTTATTTACACAATCTTTCTCAAATTATACAGCTAAATACATTTTTAATGCAAGAATGTATGATGAATTGCAATGAATAATAAAATACTATGTAGTTTAAAAAAGAGTTGAAAAACTAGTCCGTATTTTGGTTTTTTTATGCTGGTCACAGTTCTAACCTAACCTTACCATTTCATTTAAGTTACGAATTCTGTGTATATCAGTGTGATGACTGAAAACAATTGGCGATGTTAAGTTAAACCGGTGACTAGGAAAACTGAAACAAGAAAAAGTATGGAGAGAAAAATAATAATGCAGTAATTTACAACAACAATAATTTAGCCTGCATTCAGGTTATCTTTATTACACTCTCGAAGACCAAATGAAATAGTAACCAATTCTGTTTTTAATCCCGACCCGAGTCGGTGTGCCAATTTAATCAGGAGAAAGATTGCACTTGGGACTTCGGGCATATCTACTTTTGTTACTGGGATTTGTGGCTATCGTCTGAAACGTCTAACTAATCTGTTAGGGTTAAGGCTAATCTGTTAAGACAACACCAGTTATAGCACACAGCTTTGCCTGAATGAACTACATTTTCACCTATGACGTAGTAGTTCCTGTAGTAGTACTTTTTACCGACTTCAAAAGGAGGGAGGTACTCAATTTGACCCGTATTTTTTTTTGTTTTTAAGTAACTATAAGAGGTGACCCGCCTTGTATCTACCACTGGTTTTCTTTAGCGTTCACCTTCAGGGTCTCACCAAAGGGATATTAAGAGTTGAGGATAAATTTGTCAACATATTGCTGTTACTAGTGGGCTCTGTGAGCAGAGTAGACTTCGCATTTGTGTCATTTTTTGAAATGGCTGAAATATGCCACATCATTAAAGTTAGGTTTGCGATTAGATTGTACAAGCTATTGTCAATAAAAAGCGCTGATTGATTAAAATCGCCTGCCATGTTGCCTGTCAAGTTGACTCGGGTAAATACCGCATTAGTATCTTAATCAGTTTAGAGTTAGATACTGTTATTCACCTGAGTTTTCAACTTCAAGTTTTTACCATGTGACATACTTTTCTTAAAATATGGTTGCTGTTTCTATAAAAGGTTAAGTCGGTAGGTACTCAGAGCTTATCATTTATGCACGGTGGAGCGTGACGCTGGTGTCATGTCAGTTTTCTTAGAAAATATGACGTGTAGAGGTGATATGGAAACTGTAGGTATTTTACTTTTTATTACTCTTAGAAGAGCTCTATTAAAAAGAGCTATTGCTGGGTCATGAAAATGTTGTCTTATGTGTAAGATAAGTTACTGGTTTTCAAACAAGCTTCAGGATATAGATGGACACAGTGATTTGTAATTTGACGATCATATTTTGAGCTTAGAATTTGAGATCTACTTCAATCATCAGTCCATTCCAGTCTTTGTTTCAATATAAGTATTATGCAGATAAGCTCGACAAAGAAAAACATTAAAAACCAGATGCGACTCTTCTCATACCGCACGTTGCCACCATATCCAATTAAAACTTCCACTTTCAACGTGAAAAACATGAAATGAACTGCATTTCTTACTTGGATTCGTACACCACGTTCGTTAAAATAATCACCCGCACCGTGCAATTTACTTGTGCAACGTAGCATAAATTTTAACCCTACAAGGAGGGCGAATGTGCAAAGGTTCAAGGGCGGCTCTGACGTCATATCCGCACCATGTCTTGCAGCTTTATGCCCACTTAAATATAGCTTAATGTACGTGGTTTAATTAATGTTAATTATAGAGGTGATTTTAAACACAATCCGCTTAGATATTATAATTATAGGTACGTAACTATAGTTATTCAATGCTAATATTATCCTTAAAACCGAACTGTGGGTGTTAATTAATGAATCAAAATTTGGTGCATTAATAACAAGTTGAATGTAGGTATTAATATACTGTATAATGTATGATGCAAATGTATATGCGTGATTGCTTGTTATATAAATAATGCTGTTAGTTTAGCACAGAAACTGTTAATGACGTGTATTTAATTAGTAGTGTACGAATACATTACGCTCCGATACGTGTGGGTTAAAACCTGGATTTAGCTGGCTGTGACGCTATTTTGTTCAAAACCTCATAATTGCATAATAATATAGCTGCATACACTAGTGGCTCAGTGAGTTGTAGGCCTCGCATTTGTGCGTCAAAAAGTAGCTCTCTTGTATGTTGTTAAAAAATAATCTAATAGACATCTATTATATTATTTTTAGATGATTAATCTATTAGATTAATTAGCTTGGGCAAAAATCTTTCGTATGTCCTTCCAAGTTCCGGCTGTCCGTTTGTTCTCTCTCTCTCTCCTCTACAGGTTGCATTTCTCAACCGATTCTCGTAAAATTTTGTGAGCAGGTTCGATAATTATATAGATTTTTTTAGTCGATTCAGTTTTTCGATTTTTTTTTAATGGTGGAGATGTGGGGAAAATCAAATTTCCGCCATTTCGAAAAATATTCAACAATGTCACAAACGCGAGGTCTACAGGTCTACAGACCCACTAGTTTTCACTTAAGTAACATGGTGCCTTTAATAAATAAGCCTTAGATACTGCTTAAAAATCAGCCAGTTGTTTGTATCTGTAAAGTATATTTCTTTTGTATGTAAGTGGCTTATTTAAGTTTTTATGAAAATAAACTCTTTAGTCTCTAAAAACATATTTATATTTTCTATGAATTCTTTTTCATCAGAAAATGGCATGATACCTCTAAGAAGGTTTGATTCAATACTTTAGCAGCTCATAGCGTTAAATAAGAATTTACTAACAATACCTTATTTTGCCATTGGGCAACCTTGGGCCTGTCATTTGTCTGACAAGATTTATGTTCTTGAATTTACTTCGTTTCTTTACAAATGTACGAAAAATGTACGAATAAATGATTACGTAGTGACAGAAATAGAATTTCAATGAAAATGTTTTCTTTTGTAATTAAATTACCTGCTAATATTTTTGCTTGGATTATTCCTTTTATTTAGCAAGAATAACAGCGTTCAAAACATTAAGGGTTCCACATTTTATGAGCTTTTTACAAGACGCCGAACTAGGGCCCTTTTCTCAAATGTCCGAAACCTTCTGTATCCGATGTTATGCTCTATGGTTTCCGTATTCAAAATGGCATTTTTTTGTCCGTCGGATAGTACCACATACCAATAGCTGTCGGAATTGAATCCGCAAATTATAGTCTTCATTTCGAATTGAACTATCTAAAGTTACGGGAACCATAGAGCAAATATATGGAAAGCATAGCATCGGATACGAAAGCTTTCGGACGTTTGTGAATAACGGCCCAGAGGCTATGTTCGGTACGTTTATTGTTGGTATGCACAGTCGAGTTCATTAATATGTTGGCACTTTTGACAGTTCATCAACCTTTATGGCTTTGTAATAAAAGTCAACATCCTGTCAAAAGTGCCAACATATTAATGAACTCGACTGTACCAACATATATACAAGTAATATGAATTTAGTTATAAATCGTTTTTCTTATCTTAGAAAATGATATCACTTTTTTACGCGAATACGGCTGTAGTGGCACATGTTGTGACAAAATTTTCTTCTGTAGTTGGTAGAGCAATACAGTACTACAGTCAAAATATTAGTCAAAATATTAACATCATTCACAAAATTCGTATAAGTGAGTACTAGTATACAAAGTACGTCAAAAACATAAAACAGATTGTTATAGTAAAAAAGGGGAGCCCGTTGTTGTCAGAGCGAGCGTGAAGCGCGAGCGAAGCGTCTCCGTTTCAGCTTCGGCAGAAATGCTTTCGTATATCCGGCTGTCCCGCTGTCTGTCTGTTCTCCTCTACAGGTCGCATTTTCAAATGTGAGCATGTTCTCTAAGTATATGGATTTTTTAGTCGATTTAGTTTTTTGGAATATTTTCAAAAATGGCAGAGATATGGAAAAAAATCATATTTTAGCCATTTCGAAAAAAAATCAAAAGTTTTACAAACGCTAGGTCTAAGGCTCTACAGAGCCACTAGTTTATGAATAGTAAGTTGAATGCATATTTAATGCAATACTTTTACTTTAATAACGTTAAAAGAAAAGCACTTTACACTTTAAGAACAGGATAAATCTACCCTAACCTACTCGTAAGCTTCAAACGTTTTGCACCGTTTTCTTAACCGGCTTTTTAAGCGGTCATGCATTGTTAGACGCTCTCTTTTGTTTCCTAGGTATTATAGCTGTGCTTGAACACAGACTATCTGATAACGACGGCCAAACACGCAATAAATACTCCGATTATGAAGGCTTATGTTGATATTTGCTCGATAGGCTTTACTAATATTTTAATAGGCGCGCCAACACTAGGATACGTATAAGGTGGAACAAAATTATGTGCCAGGACTTCAGGGGAATGTCAAGTGATAAGAACACATTGGTGTTTTTTTTTTATCGTATATATTTATGTATTTATTATCATGGTCGATTTGTTCGGCATTTCACCTAGAAACAACCCAAAACGCAAAAAAATATAAAATAGAATATCTATAAAGATCGTTGGCTTTATTGCGCAACCTCCGCACCACACTGTCCGCCCGATAACAGATGACTCAGCTGTTATCGGCGATTAAAAAAAAATTTCACCAATGTGTTCTCCACACTGGACCTGACCACCCCCTGAAATCCTGGCACATATATTGAATCCACCCTATAGTATTAGACCTTCTAAAATAGATTTAAGTAACTACCTACTACCTTAGTGTAATAATAAAATAGACTTGAAAATATAGCAATTTGATTTATTTGATGATATTTTTTTATTTAATTAGTAGATTCGGTAATTAAACATACAATCTATAATATTGTTTTGCATGAAACGAGTACTTATAGGTAACCGCGGTAAAATACGACTTAAAATAAAACAACACTAAAATGTAATAATGTTTGTTTGTTTCTATTGTCTTATTGTATTCCTTTTTATATCTCATTGTCGACAAGTCATGCTCGATTGGGCAAAGATTCAAGGTAGAGTTCATTCAATACAGATATCGACATCGGAATCGGAATCAATATTTTTAAACATTTTCGGATAGCTATCTGCGTTACCTTAGTATGAAGTCAATAAAAGTACTTAAAGAAAAAAGTCTCAAAATTTTATAATTTTATACCATGGAATCCAATAGTTGCCAATAGCGTGTCAATTACTTGTATTTATTTTGTAACAAGCACGACGCCGCCATTGTATACACAAGTATACAATGGCGAAGTTTAATTGATCTTCAATTGTTTACTAAAATAGTGTTAAAACACCAATGTAACTCTATTATATAATTATTGAAATCTGAATATCGAATTGAAGTGGAACCACGATACGGCCATTATGGCTAGGGATGGATATTAATATTACTAGTGGCTCAATGAACTGTATAGACCTCGCATTTGTGATATTTTTATCGATTTCTTGAAATGGCTTAAATATGTGTGATATGCGAATTATGCTCACAAAATTTCACGAGGATCGGTTGAGAAATGCCACCTATGAAAGAGAACAGACGGACAGCGGGACAGACATACGAAAGCATTTTTGCTCAAGCTGATACGGAGACGCTTCGCTCGATCAAAAACGATTAGTTAGATAAATCAGTAATTGTAGCATTAACTGTACGGTATATGTATGTATGTATATGTATGTATGTAATAGTATGGTATAGTCACGTCTAAAAATATGTATTCAGTTTAGAACTTTGTCACTCTAAAGCCAATTGCTTGCTTGCTTTCGTATGTCTGTACGAAGACTTAAAACGTCGCACGTGATTGGTAAGGTCACTTTATTATACAGCTATGGCGCGTGTGTGTTTGCGTGAGAATCGAATAGGCAGGCGTATGGCAGGATTGACATTTTTTTAAATAGTGGAGAACATTGGATATAATTCATTTTAGCAAAGTTTCAGAAATATACTTACCGTACATATTCACAAAACATTTTGAAGCAGTTGTTTTGTGAAAAATATAGAAATTAAATTGAAAAAATTAAGAAGTTAGCTAGATGCTCGAAGACATTTTAACTAGGCTTAGCCAGTATAATCCATTGACAGAAAAATTCGACTATTTCTTCGAAATTAGCAAAAACAATTAAACGTAATTTTTTATTCCCGCCTGAGACAATTTTGGTGACGAGTCGAATTTTTTGTAGTATACTATTTAGTATAATTGAAGTCGGTTAAAAACAGAAACCATTGTAGATTTACCAAACGAAAAAAGTAACTTCAATCGAAAATTTTACTTTATTAGGTTTCCCATTAAATTAGTGGATGTTAGTATTGATTTCACGTTAATCACTTAGTAACTCAACTTATAGGTATTTTGAGAGTTTCATAGAATACTTGGCAACTAAGTCTGCGTGGGAATCAGATAGTGTTCCATTAGGGCTGTCTGAGCATTGTTTACTGTTGCTTATAGTTTCAGACTATTAGTTGTTTTTTTTTTCAACATCATTAATAAGGACTACAACTTTAGTTTAAGCTACTTTATGTATTAAATTGTTTTCTTTGTAAAAAAATGTATGCGCCATTATGTCAAAACTCTAGGCATCCATCAGATTCTATAAAATGGATGGATTTATCTACAAGGGTTATTAATAAGCTTTAGCGTGTCTGGCAGGGGTTTTAAGTTGGATCATTAACTTTAGAGGATCCTACAATTTAATTTAATTAAAGGCTAAATTCAGTTATAAGGACGGACAGTCAATCAATTAATTTAACTAACATTAAAACTGAGAGGCGGTGCCGCGGTGGAATAACATTAACATTTTTTTTTCTTTCCGACGAATTCTTAACTGCAATATGATATAACCAGCTCGTCTTAGTATATTTAAGTATTTACATTTATTGCTACACTAAGTACAGTGTTCATTCAGAAACTTGCAAAGGCTTCACGTTCACCTTGGTCTAAATTCGTTGGTATCGCAATAAAAGTAGCCAAGTTTAATAAAACAGTTGTGTAGTGAAATGGAAAACGAGGTTGCCACCTCGAATAAAAGAAGCTTGAATTAAATATTAGTAAGCAATAAGCACGTAATCGTGCAATTCGGGCTGTAATCATTAAACCAAACTAATTTGCGTATATTGTTGTAATGATTCATTTTTTTACAAATAACAGTAAACATATTATTTACAGTCTGGCAAAAATTAATACAAAAGGATAGGGGAGTCACTATCTTTGTCTTATTTGTTATTGTAAGGAACATTCGACTACTTTTGTATGCAAAAATGTCATGTTGCTACTAGTAAAAATAATTTTAGTTTCGTTTCTAAACTTTTTGCAAAAGCTGTAGTGTCAAAATAGTGTCGTGGGAACCCTGTGTCACTAGCCGCCCGCCGCCGCCGCCCACCACGCCGCCCTTGAGTCTGCGGAGCCGAACCACTGCAGTAGCCGCCCAGCCACTTACGCGTCTGTTATCGATTGTTTTTATACTGTTAGATGTGCAGATAGTTCCTACTTTCATCCTAGATCAGTAGATTTTTTTAACATCTCTTACAAAATCACCTTTTCGATGAAAGACAATAAACTTTTAGTTATTTGCTATGAAATAACGAAGAAAAGCCTTGCTAGCACCGCACACTTACACGTGTTATTTATTGTTTTTTTAACCGTTGGGTATGAAAAATCCACATCCTAGCTCTGTTAAAAATAAGTATAAAAACTACATAATAAAAATAAAATGGTGAAGAAAAGTTTATCTACAATTTCATACATAACTGATGGTCTTAAATTTGAAATCGAACAATCTGGTCTGAATCTGTCCACGTAACAAAGCGAATAGGTACTCAGTTGTGTATAAATAAGGCTAGCTAGTTACAATTCAATTGTTGAGATGTGAAAAATATAACTGACATGTGTCTTTTTTTTTCAAAAAATAATGTGTCCGATCAAAATTAAAGTTTATCAAAAGAAGGTATAAATGTTGTTAAGAAAAATGACGCCTAGTGACGAGGATGTTGACTGGGGGGTTTGTTTACGCAATCCGTTTGCACAGCTAAGTCGGGAAACAGTGTCGTAACATTTTCTTTATAACACAAAGTTGGCAAGTCTCGGGTCTGTCGGTAAGTGTCGACCTGTAAAATGATTGCAACACTACATTTAAACTAAGTTGTACTGGTCATTCATAGAACTATTTTTTCTCGATTTTATATTGAACAATTCATTGAACCTACTGCCGACATCGATCATGCGAAAGTAACACTGTTTGTTACACGTTTAACGCCTGAACCACTGAAAATAGACTGTCTTTTATAGACTTACTTTATTGACAGAGCGAGCGCGAAGCGTCTTCGTTTTAGCTTGAGTAAAAATGCTTTCGTATGTCCGCCGTCCGGATGACCGGCTGTTCTCCTCTACAGGTCGCTTTTTTCAACCAATTATGGTTCGATAATTATAACGAATTTTTTTGTAGATTCAGTTTATCGAAATTTTTCAAAATGGCGGAGATATGGGGGTTGAAAACGTAAAAATAAAAATTTCAGCCATTTCGGAAAATGATAAAAAATATCACAAACGCGAACTCTACAGCTCACAGAGTCACTAGTAGATATTATATAGATTGGGTCTTGGAGAAGGACAAAGCGTTTAGTCGCATTTCGTCCACTTTGCATTTGGTCCACTTGGTCCATTTCGAGAAACGTCTATTTCGCATTTGGTCAATTGCTCAGAACGTCCATTTCGCATTTGGTCAACTTTCTGTCACATTAATACCGATGGAGGTATTATTTTTTTCTTTTTACATAAATATAGAGATAATGTTAACTTTTGTGGGAGAAACGGCTGGCGTCATGAGAGTTCTTCGAGATTCAGTATAACATCTTTTGCTGTACACCGGAAAAATTATGTGCAAAATTTTTACTGCCACCGTTTTTCTTAGTGTTTGTCCGGTCGCTGCTTTTTTTGCGCTAATTAGTACCTAAACATGGCTAAAAAAGGAACTTAGTATATTTTTATTATTTAATTATTGCTTAATTTTATTAAGTCACATTAGTATAACGCCCGAAAATGCACATTTTTCCTTTTGTAAATGGACAAAATTTTATTTGCATAGAATAGTTTCCACATCTATATTGTTTACCTGCTTTGAAAACTGCAAGGAGGAAAAAGCTGTTTCAATTGTATAGTTATACAGTCACTACTGCTACGTAACTAATTAATTATGAAAAAGGCTCTTTTAGTATTAATAAGTACTGTGAGGGCGTAGAGTTTTTTTAGTTTAATCTCACGGCTTCTTATCATTATAATTTTACATTTATAACATATTAAAATCAAGACAGGCGACCGTCTATGCTTACGCACGGCGTGCTTTTCTTTCAAATCGAACATCTCTTTTTTAAGAAGAAAAAAAATTTAAATTAAATCCAGCCAGCAACGGCGGCGATGGCCGTGCGAAAAGGTTATACGATCTCCACAGTACCTACCCACCTACTTCATGTATAAATCTCAAAAGTATAGCAGGAAAATCAAAATATTTTAATATCCCCCACCTTCAAGGAACCAAGGAAGTAGCTAAACAAGTTCAACACGCCACGAAATCACGCGATCTATTATAATATTGTAATTGGGATTAGGTTGTAGAGTTCATTTCTCTCTTTCGCGACCTTTTGGTTGCTTTACAAGTTTGTAGGTGTGATCGTTGGGATTATTTTAACAAACTTATCGCAAAAACTTATCGGCTTTCAAGTGAAAAAGGTTTTAAAATGTAAAAGCTTGTAAGCTTGATTGATAAAAAAAAGATTAGCACAAATTAGCTTGTATTATAATAATATGTAATTTTAAACAAATATGTAACGCGGTTGCTAAGAGTGTTTTTATTACTTATACTATAATAATATTTATTGAAATATTATATTATAATATTCAATTCAGTTAAAATATAAATATGTGTCAAAAATAGAAATGAATAACGGTGAATTATTTTGTAAAATGTCCATTTTGCTCTTTTCCTCGTTGATGATGCGAACAGATTTGTCCGGTTCGGTTGGGTTTCCCACCCCAGTCACTGACAATTTGACTTTGTATTCTTACATAAAGTATATTATATCCAACACAAATCTTGTTCTTCACTCACTACATCATGTCATAGCCCAGTCTTACAAAGGTCCCCTGGGGAAGTATTGGAAACCGGTTATAAATATATTTTACAATAAACTGGAAAGTTTACGTGTTTCCCCTTGTGGTTTTATATCTCGACCAACTCAACGATATTTATAGACTCTTTCCCGTTATTGGTATCGTAAATGTAATACGCTGAGATTTTGTATGATGAGATAATTTATCATTCATACAGAGTTTGAACGCAGACGTTTAGGTAAATGGAAAATGTTAGTTACTGTATCATAAGCGATTTATCAAACTTGTCAGTATTTTTTGGCTACGTAAGAAAAATGTGAGTAGTTTAGTCTTTGTCTGTATTATATTTAGTTGTATCAAAGTTGGTAAAAAAATTTGGTAAAGGTTCCTTTCTAAAAACTATTATTTTTAATTATATACCACTCTCCTGGCTAAAACAAAGTTAGTATAACATTTTTTAATTTGTTTTTGTTTCTGTCAATTTGAAATAGATGCAAGCATCAAACATCCTTATTTTGTCATTTGAAGTTGAACAAAGTAGTTTTTAAGGATTAAAAGTAACTTTGAATGCGTCGCTGTCGCTGTTCCATATGTCATGTATACCTAGGGTCCAAACTAGATTTGTTGAGTCAGTTCATTAAAGTATAATTGTAATATTCCTAAATGAAACTTGACAACAAAGGTGCCTTACCAAAGTTGATGATGATTGTCCCTATAGGAAGGCGAGAAATTCACAAAGGTAATCGGAGTTTGGTAACATTATGTTCAAGTTCGTGCCAAACTACCGGCACTCAAACCAATCCGTGTCAGAACGACAGAAACCAGCTGTTTTTGTAACTTGCACCATTTTTGTTTGTTTTAACATTTTTTAATGTATAGAGACAGAAAAGGATACAATTACTTTACAGCCTAATAAATAAATTACATAATTAAACAGGAAAAATATACAGGGTTAAAAAAAGATAGTGTTGGCGGGAAAGTACCCGAAATATTGATGATGGCAAATTTTCCTGAAAGAAAACATTCCTTTATTTTTTTAAATAAGTAAAACTGCATTCAGTGATTTTTTCAAAGATCAATAAGAACTTTTTAAGCATTTAAAAACAATAGTAAAATCAAATCAAACTTAAAGACAAGGTGCGTGATGTGATGGTGTTTTAAGATAACCCAACAATTTATTTTCGAGCATAATTTGAGCATAAAGTGGCAAAACGTCAATTTTATTCCTCAAACGTCCTTATTTCAATGAAATCTCGGATACCAACCTGAATTGAATAACGGGGATTTTTATTAAATTCCTACCCACTACCGGCACGAGTAAGGACCGATAACGCGTACCTTAAGTGGTTTAGTGCTTGATTTGAATCAATATAAGCTGATGTAGAATACAGGGCAAAGATTAAAAAAGCACATCACGTTCGATCTTGTTTTTCTGTCTTTTTTATGCCTAGTGTAATTTCTATGTTTTTGTCTTTACCATGGAAAGAATTAAATGACTATACATGTACCTATATGCTATACAAACAAGGGACCGTTTAAGTTAGACAGAAATAACAACTTATTATTATCAATACACATACGAAAAATTTATTATTTATATTGACGCTGTTTAAATTTAATTATACATTCTTTATAATTTGAAATATTTTACATTAGGAATTTAATTCTGTCGTCGTGACTAGCGCAGAATTATTTTCTATACTACGACGTGCTACGAGATGCTACGAAAATACAAACTATTTTTAAGTTCGTAGTCAGTCTTCAGTGCGGCGATTTTATTAGCGTAGGTTAATAGGTACCTATGTATGTTTTTAATATTTTGCTGCTCCCTAGTTTTAAACATAAATAGGTCTATTTATATTTTTAGTTTTGTTTGCTTTCCTTTTTACTTTTACTTTCTTTTCCTGAGAAGCTTTATCTTTTATATTATTAGCTTTTCAAAAAATGTTTACAAATGATGTTTATGTTACGTACATTACATTTATATTGAAGGTTACCAAAAATTTATTCATACATAATTATATTATAGCGTTAATATATGTATTACTAATAGCGTTATTTAGTCAGTAAATATCGAGAACGAAAATAATGTGTCTTTTACTGTGTAATGTGGTAATACTTTTAAGATAATAATTATGGAAAGTTGTTGTAGAGTTCAACCAAATGCTATCTAATAATCATTGTTTAGCAAGCAAAGCAAGTGATCATAATTACACAGTGTTTTAATTCCAGAAAGAGTCACCGGTGTATTATTTATAAGCAGCGGCAAAAGATTGAAAATGTATAAAAACTGAAATTGAAATTATAACTGATTTATTTAACTATTTTAAATTGTATCCTTTATTACAGTCATTGGTTTATTAAACACGGAACAAAAATGTATCAGGAAAAATAAATAAAAATTAAAAGAGACCTTCTTGCTAAGCAACAAACTCTCACATGTAACCTTGGGTGTGAAATAAATAAAGGAATAGAACAATATCCCTATTGTCCTAAAACAAGGCCGTGTACATACAATCGAAATGTATTGTCAACCGCTGACAATGAGCGAGCATAGCTCAGTTATTTCTTTTCCATAAAAAATACATCTTCGTTTAACCCTTCAACGCTCGGAAAATGAGACACAATAGATATTCCATTGTCATCCGGCCGCATGCGTCCGCTCGGGCAATGATGAATTAAGTATAAGAAACCAACTTCATTACGCATTGCGTATCACAGACTTTCGGCAGACGGCTCTGCCATGAACGTTAGCGTATCATCAGTGTACGTCGCAGAATTATTGTAAAAACTGAAGTATTATCATCTTACTAATAGAATTACAGTATTCCGGATTGTTCAAAATTTAATAATTTCAAAAGTATTTTTCCCCAGTATGTTCAGTGAAATCACCGAAACATCTTTATGTCAACATTGTGAAGTAATAAAAATAGAGTTAGTTAGAGTTTAACATTGTAACGTGATTGTTAAATTCAAAAGATTATAAAATTACGGTGTTTACAATGATCCTATGACATTTATTATGACTTAAATATGATTGACATTTGACCTGACAAAAGATAAATACTATCTTTCAAAATTTTACAAAAGACAGTTAGCATTATCGCTATCTTTTTATTTTGAACATTTAGCCAATAATTTGGCTAGTAAACCTTCTGCTTTTATTGAGCAGGTAAACTCTGACATGATAAATCTATCTTTGGAATTTGTTCCAAGCAATAATAATGTTTCTATTAACGATAATTTAATTAATTTAAATTGCAACTTGAGACAATAGAGGTGCACTCTAGCTCAGTGATGACAAAAGAAAAGTCGAAATGCTTAAATATAGTTCATCAAAACATGCAAGGCTTTTCTGGCAAAGATTTAGAAGTTAGTTTGTTTTTAAATTCTGAGAATATTGATGTGTTATGTGTTACTGAGCATTGGTTAAAAAATTATGAACTGATCATAAATATAAATAATTATAGTAATGCAAGTTCGTTTAGTAGGAATTTTGCTATAAGAGGTGGAACGCTTATATTATTGCATAATTCAATACAATATAAAGAGCGCAAAGATGTAATATCTCATACAATTGAACAAATTATTGAGCTCTCTTGTGTGGAACTGGAACAAATGATTATAATTTGTGTATATAGACCCCCATCTGGGAACTACCCAGCGTTTGAGTCCGCTATGGAGGAAGTTTTAATAAAAACATGTAGAAGCAATAAAAAAGTGGTGGTATGTGGGGATTTTAATGTTGATATTCTAGAATCTAACCACCTCTCGAGTAGGTTCATTAACTTATTTAAATCTTTTAATTTGTTTCACACTTTTGAAGAGCCGACTCGAATAACGCCCACATCAGCTACTTGTTTGGATAACATTTTTTCAAATTGTAATATCCTTAAAAAATATATATTAAATTGTATTAGATCCGACCATAGCGGACAATTTGCCTCTATAGAGCACCATCATGTCTGTCCTAAACGCGAAATAGTTTGTAGGCCAATAAATAAACATTGTGTAGATAAATTTAGGAATAACATTATGGATAAACTTGAAAATTTACCAGTACCTTCTATGGAACCCAATATCCTTTACAATCATTTATTTAGTGTGGTCCAAATTGAATTTAATAAAAATTTTAAACAAAGAGTAATCAAATGTAGCAATAAAAAGGAATTTAGTGATTGGGCCACACCAGGTATTTATCAGAGTAGAAATAAATTATATGAACTGTATGCTTTAAAAGCTACTTCCTGTGACCCTAATTTCATTGAATATGTCAGGAAGTATTCCAAAACATTTAGAAATGTGTGTATTCTCGCAAAGTCCATGTCTATCTCAAATAAAATTAAATCATCAGCGAATAAAATAAAGGCTACATGGAATATTATTAATCAAGTAACAGGGAAACCAAAAGATAAAATAAATTCTTTCTCTCTTAGACTTGGAAATAAGACTGTAGATGCCGATATTGAAGTTGCGGGTGTTTTTGAGGATTTTTTCACTCGGGTTCCCCTGGAAACTACTGGTAAACTAAATTCCTGTCCTAACATTGCTATCGCCCTCCTTGAGTCAAGTGTTGATAAGTGTAATGAAGTATTCAATTTTAAATATATTAACAGTGATGATATCATAAAAGCTTTTAAAATAATTAATGTTAAAAAAACAGAGGATCTATGGGGCATTTCTACCAATATTATTAAATCAATTATTGATGTAATAGCTCCTTATTTAGCGTTTATTTTTAACAAATGCATTGACGAAGGTATCTTTCCTGACTTAATGAAATACAGTAAATTAATTCCTCTGTTTAAAGCAGGAGATAAAAGTGATCCAACAAATTTTAGACCAATATCTATTTTACCTGCACTAAGTAAACTATTTGAAAAAATTATATATCTTCAATTATTAGAATATTTTACAAAGAATAATATACTACATAAGAATCAGTTTGGTTTTTCTAAAGGCAAAAGCACTACTGATGCTGGAATTGCACTTTCGAAGCATATCTTTGACGCTTGGGAGGCTAAGCAAGATGTAATTGGCATTTTTTGTGACCTTTCTAAAGCGTTTGATTGTGTTGATCACATAACTCTCTTAAAGAAGTTAGAACATTATGGTGTCTCTAATAAATCAGTTAGCCTTTTGCAATCTTATCTGTGTGGTAGAACACAACAAGTAATTATTAATAAAGCAGCATCTACTGGAGCCCCCATTAGCATGGGCGTGCCCCAAGGATCGATATTGGGACCTTTACTGTTCTTAATCTATATTAATGACCTACCTTACTACGCGGAGAATTTATGTGAGACAGTGCTATTTGCAGATGATACCTCCTTAGTCTTCAAAGTCGATAGAGGTAATAATTGTTCTGACGATGTAAATAGTGCTCTCTCTAAAGTTTTGAATTGGTTTAACATTAATAATTTAGCATTAAACCCGAAGAAAACAAAATGTGTAAAATTCAGTTTACCTAATGTAAGGCAGGTAGACGTGCATATTAATTTGAATGCAGAAGTAGTCGAGTGTGTTGAGAGCACAAAATTTCTAGGTATTACAGTAGATTCACGACTACAATGGGATCCACATATTGATGCCTTGTCGAGTAGACTCAGTTCTGCGGCATTCGCAGTTAAACAAATAAGGCTCTTAACTGACATTGAAACGGCAAGGCTGGTCTATTTTAGTTATTTTCATAGTGTAATGTCCTACGGAATGTTGTTGTGGGGCTCAGCAGCTAATATTGGAAATATTTTTGTGCTCCAAAAAAGAGCTGTTCGCGCCATATACAACCTTCGGCCGCGAGATTCTTTAAGAGAATTGTTTAAAGAAATTAATATTTTAACAGTGGCAGGCCAATACATCTATGATAATTTAGTTAATGTAAGGAAACATTATTGCTCACTTGCTAAAAATAGTGATGTACACCGTTTTAATACAAGAAATAAAGACAAACTTGCCGTTCCTAGTTTTAGACTAGCAAAAACTAGGGGCTCATTTATGGGGAAAGGAATTGCCCTTTTTAATAAAGTTCCACAAAATGTAATTGAACTGCCTTTGCATGAATTCAAAATACATGTTAAAAAGACGCTCATGAGCAAAGGTTATTACAAAGTAGAAGATTATTTAAAAGACAGCAATGCATGGATGTAACATTATAAGTAACTATCCTTATTTTCAGTTTTTAATAACTTTATTGTTTTTTTTTATTATGTTGTTTTAAATTAAGGTATTTGGTAACGATATAATTTCTTTGTAAATATCGTTACTCTGATTTCTGACAAAGCTGATAAGTTTCTTGCGCCCATTCTTCTTGTCAGCTAAAAAAGTCTCGAATGGGTGGTAGGAAAATATAGACCATTCAAAAGCTCTTAATATCTAAGTTTATTTGAATAAAGAATATTTCATTTCATTTCATTTCATTTCATTGTTTAAATGTATAAAAACTATGATACGTTTAATACTCGTTGGATATCCTATGTCGAGATGAATCTAAACTGCTGATTTTACCTATTACATTTCATATTATAAAGGTATACTGTGTTGAGAAAACTCCTCTGTATAATTTTCAGACGCGGCTTGAAAATATGTCCACTTTTTTTTCAAAAGGAACTTAAAGTAAAAAACATAAAATCTCTCTATCTATAGCTATATTAAAAAATCTCATGAAAGTTGAAACGATACCAGCCGAGATAAAAGTTCTAAGAAGTTTCTATGACAAAGGATTTAAGTGCTCTACCTATAAGGGTCAAGCAGAAGATCTCTTCTAAGGGACTCGACTAACCTCGTGATCGATATAGAAGTGGTTGAGTCGGACAATAGACCAGACTAGACTTTTTTTACGGCGAAAATACGACAGACAAGGTCACATGGAAAAATTCAGACGCTTTCGGCCATTAAAAGTACATTGAGACGGCATTTGATATACGGCTAGGAATCCGATTTTTTTAAAAATGTGTGTATGAGACTATCTACCATAATAATTTTACTAAACATTAGTTTCTAGCGTCAATTTTTTTCGCAAATCAATGTCCTGGAGGTTAATAATAAAGGATATTCGAGAGATTTACTATTTGAAAACAGTATTTTATATGTAATCCATTAATTTATATCTATTTTACCATTTATAGCAAAGTTTAACAATAATCATACTTTTCTCTCCCTAGGTCGGTTTTTTGTATAAGTAAGCTATCTATTTATAGTCCTTCGTTTTCAAGAATACGACGAATCAGGAACAATTTTTTTTTAAAGTATAGAAGACGGTTCATGTGAAGTTTTCTTTTCCGTGTTTATGCATACATCAAGGTGTATTATGGAAATATTTGTAATACAAAAGTAGATGAGAGGAGTACCTTTTGAATGAATGAGGGGAAACATAGATCGAAATTTTTTCATGCAGCTACCAGTAGGAGATGTCTGTTTTTGTTTTCAAGTATGTATTTAGGTAGCTACAAAATTAGTGAAAGGTCTTCATAAAAGAGTTTTAGATTCAAAATGTCTGTAGGTAATGTCAGACATTTGAATTTGTTGTATCAAAAAGTAAGAATACTCGCCGGCTTAAATCAATTTGTTTACAATTTAGTAAGTTCAACAATGATTACAGCAGATCGCACCATTACTGAAACACACATGTAAGAAAATGCAGATATGAAACTGTTACGTTAGACTACGAGACTACACTACACTGTACTTAGGTATATTTAAGTATTATACTCCTCAGACGCGTTGTTTCATCACGGAAACTCAAAGGAGATAAAGCCAGAAACGTGGTTTGTTCACAAAAAGCTATTATAATCATTAGAGTAGTTATAATTTCACTTTAGAGGAGAACAGGTATCGGGTTAAGTAACTAAGAAACTCCCAACTAAGTTAGCGAGTTTGTTGGGAATGAGGCGAAAAATGAAATTTAAAATTAGAATTTACAATTCTGTGACTTATAATAATTATCTACAGTCGTAGAAAAGCGCTTGTTACGTAGAGTGCTACATTGCAAATTCAACGTAGAAGCCGTAATGAGGGAAGGTCAAACACAATGCTCTACTGGCCAATTAGAGGATTAACCGCACTTTTACAGCCGCGTAGAGAAAAAGGATGAATACTTTTGCCTTTTGTCATAATGCAGTCACATCAGTGAATACAAGTCGATTGTAGTCGGTTACTAATGATTTGTGTCGCATCGTAGTCGAATGTAAAGCATTTGAGGGCGGACATGTCATTGGAAGCAGATAATGGTTTTTACCTTTTGTAGGTGAGCCCTGTGTGCGAACGCCGGCGTCCGTGGCGCTTAGCCCCCGCTGATGGAGTGAAGAAGTACTAGGGTGTTAGAAGCGCCGAGGAGGGCTCCTGGCCGCGAGGGGCCGGCGTTGCTTCGCGTAGCGAGCGATGGGCGCGCGTGTAGCTCGAGGTCGATTTGCCGGCGGAGTGACCGGCGAGCCGCGCGTGACAGCCGGCGGCGGCGTTGCGCGCGCCTGCACCACCGCGCATGCGGCCTACTGGCGGCTTACCGCGCCGCAAGCGATTTCTCTCAACCATCAACCAAGCTTTCCTGATAAGTACATGTGCCAACTATACCACCTATACGCAGCATTAGCATAAACTCTGAGGTGAGCATTTTACGCAATTTTCTACCTTACACTCATCAGAAAGTATTTGGGTATTCATGTACAAATATTCGGATTCTAACTTATTTCGATATTTTGCTTGCCCAAAAAAATAAATAATAATAATTAACAAAATAGTTTGAAACGTTTCAAGTCTGTAATAACTAATGTTGTACCTAGGTATTTGGATATCGACTCTATCCATGTGGTTGTGCGCCTACGTCAAATATTTTTAAGAAAAAATAAACTAAAAATATTAAGTCGTGTTTCCGCAGTAATAAAAAGCTCGAGTGGCGTAAAATGTCGGAATCAGCTGTTCGGCGTCTGGTAGGTTATCGCTGGGACACTATCGATTGGCGCTACTTTCACTGTTAGGGCGCGAAATGTTCTTTGTTTTGGCGCTGCTCCAGCAAATGGGGTCTCGTCCTGTTACTAGGGAACGAGCCTAAGCATAATGCGTAATAGCTTTTGACAAAAACGCTAAAATAAAATTCTTTCGTTAGTTAATTTCGAAGTTTGGTTTATTCTAATGTCCTGATATTTTGGTCAAGTCAAGACAGAAAGTTTTCTGTAAAAAGCTGCAATAATTAGTAAAATAATGACAATTTTAATGAAAAAATAAACTGGTGTTTAAATAGTTAGCAAGATATTCGTATTTTGGTGAGCAGAAAAATATATTCGGACAGCCAAAATGGTTACTTGATCAGCAACTTTTGGCTAGCAAATATTTCTAAATTCATCAGCAATAATGTCATACTGGACTGCTCTAAATTTAGCTGCATTCAGTGATCTACGATTAATAAAATTTTGTTAAGCCACGCTTAAGAAAATAAAAAATAGCATAATATGTATAGTGATTGAGAAATTAGTAGGTTTACGACAATTCAATACACACCGAGCTATGGTCTGATACGATTTGGACCAGACTTGGACTTCGAAGGCACAACACCTTAAAAACAAACAGCGCTGAAATTCAAAATGTTATATAAAGTCAATAATACTTACACGCTTTCATACCTACCACAAATCTATATAAACAAAACGTAAATGTATGTAAGCGCATAGCTTCAGAACCACTGCAACAAATTAGATAATTCTGTTTTTGTTATGTTTGTTATTATCAGGACAAAGTTTGTATAAAAGATAATTTAAAAAGATATAAAAAAAATATTTTCTTTCCCGTCATTTTAAATCGCAATATTACTAATAGATGGCGCCACCCGTGCGGCAGCTAGTAGCCTAGTATTATATAAATAAAAAAATATTTACAAGCAATACATAGGTACCACTAAAAATTTGAAAATGAAAAGACCTTTTTTAAAAATAGAGGAAAAAAGTCATTAGTTACGGATATCAGTATTTATAAAACACGTCTATTGAAGTTGGGTGGGCTGGAGGACAACTTATTTTTTTTTATTCTGAAAGCCCTACCCGGAGCTGTTTTTGTTTTCAGGTTTTTTTTAATACAAATTGTTTATTGCAAACTAAGTGTACGTAGGTGGTATACATAAATAGAACTTAAATACTCTGTCGCCCTTTTCGTATACAGGAATTTAGAGGGGCTCCCATAATTATTATAAGTAATAAAAGTTTAAAAATATAAAAGTTTAAACATAAAATAAAATAAAAGGGTATTTACCATAAACTAAAACTTAAAATCTTAACAACATTTATTTTCTTTTCTTTTGAGATCACGTTCTTCACACTATGTTTTACTTACATATTTAGTTCGCTATATTATTTAAAAGAGGAAGACTAGATTAGAAAAGGGTAGGTATTATTTAAAGGATAGATAATCATTCACGGAATAAAAACAGGTTGTAATTAGGTATATTATATTCAAAGCAATATTAGGATGGTGACGAAATAAAAGCTTGATATGAGCAGCGAAGAAATAGGTAGATGGCAAATTCAAAATATTTCCTGTCGGTGTAAAATTATGCTTGAAATTTTTATAGGCGGGCGCCTGATACGTGCCGAGCTGGTTTTGTTTTATGTGTTAGCTGCATCAGGTCAAGGTCTATTTATGCACACAACTCTGCAGTGTGTTGCTTTGTAAAGTGACGCACTTGAATTAGGGAATTCGGTTAGCACAAAAATTGAGGCAGTAATTATGAATATGATTAGGTATAAAGTTCTTAGTTGAAGCAAAGACTTTTATGTATACAAGGTGTTACAAAAATACCCCTAATGCCGAATATGGTATATAGGGACCATCGAACTGAACAACTTTCACTATGGGCCAACTCTGAAATCGCGAAAAAATCAGATTTGGTCCCATAGTAAAAGTTGATCAGTTTGATGGTCTCTATATACCATATTCGGCATTAGGGGTATTTTTGTAACACCTTGTATACTACACTGACAGGCTGTACTGTACCAAAAATTGCTCTCTAAGTTATGGTGCATGCACAGCAAATCCTTTAGTTTATTGCAAGCGACCGATAGAAACAGTTGATGCGCCGTGAAGGTTGGTTGTGACACTATTTAAGTTTTGAACAGCTCGTCTATGTTATTGAAGTCATTGGTTGAAGCACGTGTCGCTCGCATCGAAATATTTGAAGTAGAAGCACAAACTAACTAGGGATGCTAAAAAGTTTTGACAAATTAATGCGAGGGTTAACGAAAATTAACACTTTTTGATGTAATACCAAAAGTCGCTAAAAGATCTAAAATTACGATATCGATAATTTTTTTAATATCTTTATCCAGATACGCGTATTGAACCAGAAATACATTTTAATTTCGAAAAAACTTACCTACTTACCTATTATTTTTTTTAAATATTAAAATTATTTAGAAACCGCATTAGGTATTCAAGTAAGTAATATGTATCATACATATTTACAATCGTGTAGAAGCATTTATTTATTTATTGATTTCGTGATTTTTTCGCATAATCTGCCAAATCGGTCCTGCTCCCGCGCGCGTCGTTTTCTCATTGCTATCTCGCTTTAGTAAATGATCGACTATCGTCAGTTCCTTTCTCTGCTTTCAGTGTTGCCCGACGACGATGTACAGCAACTAAACGTACAATAGTTTGCGTTTTTGAAGAAGAAAAATTATATCTTACGTGTTTGTACATAATAAATGACCTTTCTACTTCACATTAAAGGTAGGTATATAATGTTTTCAGTTTCTAAATATAGAAAATATACTACTCAAAAGACAATAGGGGCCACCTATCATGGTTTCTCTTTATAATCAAAGGGTTTTCTATACAAACAAGCTAATTTCTGAAAGAATTTTTTAATATAAATTCAATCTGATTTTATTTCAATTTAATATTGTTCAGATCTTAAAGAAAGAATTTATAAAAAATGAAAAAAATGTCTTTGGATTTTAGAATCATTCAGCACATAATTTGCCATCGATGACTTAGCGGCTAGTACTAGAATGCACCCACTCACTCTTGTCAAATCAATCAAAATGAACTGACAGTGACAGTCGGATCTTCTTCTTCGTTTTACGTTTTGGCGGTTCCCTTGTAGATTTCGCCAGTGTCGAGTGATTTGTTTGATCATCTCATCGGCTAAGAAGTTAATGTAAACTGTGTTTTGACAGATGTATGTAATACATTGCTTCTTCGTTTTGGCACAAATAAAAACTTACCAAAAAAAAGTAGCAAAGTATCACGTCTATCTGTCAAATCAGAGCGATTACGTACGTTCACGAAAAATAAATTAAACATGTCTTGTTTAACTTGTAAGTTCAATTATGTAAAAAGAACAACAAACAAATAGTCAAATAAAGTCGTATTTTAGAAGTAAGACGTCTAGTATTTAGGAGTTAACGTAGGAGTTAACTATAGTTAACTGTATGTAAAGTTGTCAAACATTACTGATATTAAGTTACAATGTATTTTATATTATTATTTTCCGTTAATGTATTTACCTAATTGTTTTCAGAAAACCTAAAGAAAATTGGAATGTCTCGATTCAGATTTGGAAGACAACACGAAGGCTATCGGCTCGTATCAAACGACGATAGTGGATTCTCAGACGCTCAGTTTGAACTACCACCACCAAAGATACCTTGGAAGGCCATAAGCTTAGCGGCATTTTTATTCATAGTCGGTACCATACTACTCGTAACTGGAAGTTTAATAGTCACTGGACACATAGATACTAAGTATTCAGATAGATTATGGCCAATGATAGTTTTAGGTGGTATTATGTTTTTACCTGGTGCATATCACATAAGAATAGCATATTACGCTTACAAAGAATACCCTGGTTACAGTTTTACGGATATACCTGAATTTGAGTAATTTAAACTCTTTCTACAATGACTTTTTCAGATATGAGATAAGTAATATATATTTTGTCAATTAACATTTTATGCCCGAGAAAATTTACCAACCAGCTTAGAATAATAACAACCTAGAACGATAGTTCCTTTTAAAGCGCACTGTCAAAAGTGAGGCAAATAAAACAGACAAAATGGCTGTTTTCAGATTTTTATCCTTCATATGTTACCTAATTATATCAATTATTAGAACAAAAAAGTTTCAATTTCCCTACCTTTAGGAGATTACTTACTATTTTATTGGATTTTAGTTATGATTAGGTAACATAGGAAAGATATAAGTGAAAACTAAGCCATTTTGGCTCAGTTTTTTTCCTCACTTTACATACAGACTCTTCTTCTAGGTGTTATTATTCTAAGCCAACCAATTCTTGGCCTTGCTGGCTCTAACTAAAAGCAGCCCATTTTAAATAAAGGCCTCGGCACGGATCTTGACCGGTAAAGTTTAATGCACAGAAGCAAAGCCGCCTCTATTGCAACTATAATACATTTTTAATATACATGTCCCTATCTACCATATTCGGCATTAGGGGTATTTTTGTAATATGTTGTATATAACTCTAAAAACAAAATATTTTATTTCCAAATGAGTTTGTGCTTATACATAACAAAATTGCTGATTTTTGTAATATAATAAGAAACATTTAAAACAATTTGCCATATGGCCTTGTAAGATTTATAGAAATAACTTTCAAAATGTAAGACTATGCATGATGAACTCGAAAAAAATATTCAGTGCAACAGTTTTCAATATTCAAGGAAATTATATCAGTTTTAACTTACATCATTTTGTTTTTGATACACATTAATTTATACACTTCTAAGACTTTCGCGCGTACAGTTCATTAGAAATGAAACACTTTTTACGGATTACAGCGTGTATATTATTAATTCAGATGTTTTAAATTTTGAGATTTTTAGCATTCACAATGCTATTTTTATATAATACCAAATAATTTTTTTTGCGACCTTTGGATATCCGGTCCAATGCTCTGACCGCTGAGCTACTGAGTAACTTTTAGTCACTACCAGTTCAGGTGTTGTTTTAGAATTATTTAGTTTGTATTTATTGGTTTTTAGAATTCCCGACGTTTCGACACCTTAACAACAACCACAACTAAATAATTCTAAAACAACACCCGAATTAATAATATACGCTCTGTAATCCATAAAAAGTGTTTTATTTCTAACACATTAATTTTTTTATGTATTGGATGGTACATACTATAATATGCAATTAAACACAAGAAGTCCCATTTCATTAGTTCGATGCACAGCCCATATTATAACAAATACTATGTGTTTGATGTTATTAATTCATGATTATATTGATGTAGTGGAACTACTATAAATCTTTTACAATTTTAGATTTGTTTCATTGATAAATTAGCTTTGAGTGTTAGATAATGTTAATTATTTTTTACACATGTGTATCAAGAAGTTTATCAGCTTCCCAACAAGGTAAATATAAATATTAATGTTGTATTATAGTGTAGTTTTATTTAAATAAAAAACAGAACTCAATATGTAGGTATTTTAATGACAGTGATCATAATTCATAATTTTAATAAATAGTTGACAAAGTCAATTTACAACTTTTAGAGATTTAAAGAAAATCAAAATTATTCTTAATGAACAATTATACTTTTTGTCCTACCTACCTAATTTCATTGCACATGTTTATCTGTTAGCCCGTTTACCTTTTTTTGTTTGTGAAAAGCTAGTCTGAGGAAGGGGCACAGAGTGCCCAGTCTTTTTTAAATGTTCAAATAGTTTATTTTTTGAATGAAAATCCGTTTGACAAACAGCACACCTAAGAAGTGCCGTGCTAGAATCTTCAGTTTCACTAGTTTTTGGCCTAAAAGGTTTTCTGTCCATTTGTTTTTTGGGCTTGACATTCCTTTGCATTTTAGGAAGCATTGGCCTATCTTTTGGCAAAGCTGCTTCCCCTAATGCGTCATCAGTAGGTGTTGTGCTTGACACTTCATATAAATTTTCAGTAGAGGTCTGTGAGTGAGATCCCTTTTGTAGATTCGCCTCCTTTTTCGCCTGGATTTGACTTTTTAACATATTAAATTTTTTAGCCTTCCTGCTCCTAGCAGGCCCTTCTATTTCATTAAAGCTCATCTCGTCATGGCTGTCATTACCTTCACTTTCAGGCATCGGTATGAAAGACTTTTTCTTATTCTTTTTCTTTTTGTGACTTTTCGGCAGTGCCTGGAACAAAAATATATTTAATTAAATACTAAGTAATAATATTAAACAAGATGTTATTTACAAACATTAATTAGAGTGGAATATCACCTGTACTTGATCTGAGTCGTCACTCAGGGTTTCTCTTAGATCATTGTCTTCATTGTCTGAGGCTGAGTTTTCTATTTTGACATCTTCATTTTGCCCGTTAACTATTTCTTCTTCCTCATTCTCCTTAACTGGAATGTTATCTACTTCATCATCAATTCCTTCATCATTGTCTGAAATACCTATATCTTCTTCTAGAGACATGTTAGCTACATTTTCTTTGTGTTTTTTGCTATTTTCATGATTTTCAAATGATTTGATATTTTTAAATAATTTATTGCATGCAGAACAATAAAGATTCCTCATTGATGACTTTGATTTTGTTGTAGATTTGGCTGTTGCCTTCGATGCTTCACTTGCCTGTAAATGAAATTCAAAATTATTTGACTGAACAATGATTATAAAAAGGCTTTATACATGAACTTTGTAAGGGAGCAGAGTTACGTTTACCATACTTGATAGCGACTGTAGTCGGCACAAAACCAAGGCAAGACTAGTGTATGCAATTTGGCACAGCGCCTCTGGCGGTAACTACACTTAACTAAAAGTTGTCATGCAAATGTAAACTACAGACGCTATTGAGTATGCTATAGTAAGCGTAAACTCATAATTTGCCTACAGACTGTTAATGAGGTAGACAATTTTAATTCTACTGCAAAAGGACAGCCAACATGTTAGTCAACTTAAGTATATGGTTGGGCAAGAGTTATAGGAATGAATGATAAAAATGACCTCTTCAGTCTTAGAACTCTCCTCGTTACTGCTTTCCATCCCACCCTCGCTGATAGTGTCATCATCAGATGACAGCCCAAATTCTTCTGCTAGGAGTGATTCTATTTCACTAAGCTTTTTCTGGTATTCTTCACTCTGTATAAAAGAACTTTCACCCTCTTTTTTCTTTGCTTCCTCTATCTCCTTTTGCCTCTGTATTATTCTTTCTCTTCTTACTTGTTCTGCCTAAAATGTAGATAAAATAAGATAAATTTTAACCATCTTATTAATAAAAAGTTATAGAAGGCCTATAGGCCTATAAGCTTGTTATAAAAAAAATACTATACTTTAAAGATTTTTTTATGAAAAAGGGGGTAAATTCTTTTGCTATTTTAGTAAATAAATAACATAAGACAGTATTTAATTATTATTTTGTTTACCTTCCGCTTATTTTCTTCAGCTTTTTCCTGAAGAAGTTTAGTATGTTCAATAACTCTTTTATCCTTCCTACGCACAAAGCTAACTAGTCTTCTAATCTCTTCATTTCTTTCTTTTCTAGCCTTTTGTCTTAACTTATTGTTTTCTTTTTCCATTAGTTTTATTATTCGTCTGTTATCACCTTGTTGAATTTCATACTGGTCTAACCACACATAACCTGAAAAATGAGTTAAGATTGGATTAAGTGCTGACTCGTAGTAGATAATAAAACATTTATGAGTTTTGACAGAAAAGTAGTAGTAGGGAAAGGTGATGAGCACTCATCCAGAATATTATTATTATTATTATATTTCTTATGTCAAGGCTAAATACAATGATTATTCTCTGGGCTAAATTTGTTGAATACTTACTTTTGTTAGTTGAAAATGCCATCCAGTACGCATAGAATTCATGTACATCCTCATAAGGGGTTGTAGAATTGCCAAACTTAGGAATTTTAGAGAGTTCTTCAGGGTCATCTAGGAAATCTGTCTCTTCAGCAGCAAGTTTTGAGAAAACCTATCAAAGCAAAGTTAATAAATATTAATGATTCATAAAAAAAAGTATCTTTAGCTCATCAATATGGAGAAGAAAAATCCATATTTCATTGAATATAAATTAATGCTTTAATATCTTATTAATGTTTTGGTGCTATTAAACTAATATTGTAATATTTTGTAATTTCCAAAATAGAGTATCAGAAAACATACTTACTTCCAAATTCATATCAAACAAATGCACTACATGCTTTCACAATAATTTATTTGAAAATGTAGGGTCTGGCTGGATAATACAAAATATGGTACCTACTTCAGAGTAAACTCCATAAAACCCTTGGGGGTCCTCCCCAAAGCCTTTGTAGCAGGATGGACTAAAGTATGGGTACACATCAAGGCTATCATCATTGTACGAGCTGCCTGCACCTCTGAGTAACTGCTCCCTATGGTTGTCATACCTGGAAAACAATATAAACACTAATTAAAACAGATAAAAAACAGCTTATTGAACCAATCACTTAACCCAGACATTATTTCAGTCTCAAATATACAATGAAAAAAATAATTATTACTTGAATATTTTTAGTGAAAGTAGACTTGAGTTTCTTTTATCGTTTCAATCAATGCAATACTCCGGAAAAAGACTAAGTCTTGGGGCAGTTTTCAATGTGCGAATAAATTATGGTGCAATGGCGAATGCGCCAACTTTGACCTCTTCCTTCATACTGGTGCAAGATTAAAAACGATATAAGAATACTTTACCATGCTCTTTCTTGAGGATCTGAAAGCACTTCGTAAGCATTTTGCACAAGTTGAAATTGCTCTTTCGCCTCTTGCAGATTATCCAAGTTTTTATCTGGATGCCATTGAAGAGCTAATCGCCTGTAAGCTTTTTTGATTTCTGACGCACTTGCTTCTTTATTAATGTTTAAAACTTCGTAGTGGCACTTCATTTTATAAACATAATATCCTATTAGACTGAGAAAATTCACGCAGCGCTCACAGCCTGATTTTTTCACTATTGAATTGATGAAATATAACCTGATTTATGTCAAGTTTATGTATCATTTAAGTCAAGTTAAACATTTAAAGCAAAAGCTTCGTCTAATTAACCACGAATACAAAGGAACTTTAATAATCACATGGCTTAAAAACTGAAAAATAGTATCGATCTATTTTTGAAGATTTCAGTCAAAAGACACGACGTCCATGCTGTTTTTTTTATGGTAGTGAAGTGACAGTGACAGTGAAGTGATCAAGTAATGAAGTAAGTGTTGCTACTATATCTACCACATTTAACCTTTTCAAGTTATAAATTTCCCTATTTTAATACCCTAGTTAACCGACTTAAAAAAGGAGGAGGTTCTCAATTCGATTGTTGTCGTTGTTGTTCGCGCATAACTTCGACATTTATGGACTGATTATGATGATTAGTTTTTGTTCGACTGAGTTTTCATGCGAACTAGTTTTTATTAAAAATCGGTATAATAGTTTTCAAGTAATCCTGAAAAAAACTATCATTTTGCTTACTAGATATTATATTGATAATATAGTCGTTCGAACATAACTTTTTCGTGAACCGATTATTATTATTTGTTAGAAAAGGGATACTTTAAGTGAAGTCCTTTAAATTTCATTGACACTAGACCTTGGACCACGAAGATACCCCAGGTAACTCCTCAAAATCAAATAGGACGTGTATACAAGGTGTTACAAAAATACCCCTAATGCCGTATATGGTATATAGGGACCATCAAACTGATCAACTTTTACTATGGGGCCAACTCTGAAATCGCGAAAAAAAAATCAGCTGTTTCATACATTTTGATATTTTCGATATTAATTTTTGTATGAAACAGCTGATTTTTTTTCGCGATTTCAGAGTTTTCCCATAGTAAAAGTTGTTCAGTTTGATGGTCCCTATATACCATATTCGGCATTAGGGGTATTTTTGTAACACCTTGTAGTGATTGAGATAAGGGTAGGTTACTTATGACAACCCAATACAAACCAAGCTATGGTTTGCGACGTTCTGGACTAGACTTGGACTGCGGAGTAGGAATGCACAAAGGAACTCCTTGAAAACAGCGTGACTTTGGAAATTGAGTTATGGGCATTATACCATTGAAAATATACAAAGGTTAAATATATTTACACTCTTTCATACCACCAGAAGTTGAAAATTAAATGACTTTAAATAATTAGATACGTATTATCAATTTTGAAAAAAAAATGTCTTATGAAGTCGGGTTCGGGTGGGGGTTTTAGAATTAAAAAAGAAAATGTCCACCAGCCCCCCCTGACTTCAAAGGACGTTTTTTTTATTAAAATTGATGCGTATAGATAATAATACTAATTTGAAAATAATTACTTGCTTTTTAAAGCAGACTTGCATAGTCTGCTCTAAAAAGCAAGAAATTATTTTCACCTTCATTTACCTTTTTTATACAATAATAAAACCGTTTTCCAAGTACAGATTGTATAACTAGGGATTGCTTTTGCTATTACACCAAAAATCAGGCCCTACAAACTTAAAACAGTTGACGCGAAAAGTAGGGAAAACACTCAACTGAGTTATGATGATATCGTGTTTCATATAAATCCCGAAATGAAAGGTAGCTTTTCAATTCAATCCCATTATAATATGTTTACTTGTTATGGTCACATGTGGCACTGCTGTGAAAATTACAATATAATGATAAAATGCGGCTCTCTAAATGAAGTGTAGACCCAGTAACGCAACGGATTGCTACGCTACTACACTCGGTCAATTACTTGGATGATTGCAAAAATCTGTCTCTGATTCTAATTATCCGATTTGTACGAATGTCCTACGACATGTACATGTGTACGTAAATAAACATGTGTAAGATAATCTTCAGAATCTTTTTTTGTAATTTTACTTTTGAATTAGTTCCTTCCGTCTTATCCCACGCTTGCATTGCTCATCTCGCACTCGCGCTAGCTTTGCGGGATACCTTAAAAGCCGGTTCACATATTATTTATTATTTTTAACATATTATTTATTAGTAATTAACTTAACTTAATTTTATGAGACCTAATTTTATATACTTCGAGAGATGTTTTTTTCAGAGGTATAAATATTTAAAGACACACAAAGCGACCACAATATTAACGTATTATAAACAAAAGTGTTTAATCACTTGACAAAATGACAAAATAAGATTTTGTCACTTATAGAACGATTATGGAACATTTATTATTTTTATAAATGTCGAAAATGTATCTTTCGTTTTGACTAATCTAATATATACCTACTTGCAGTTTTCTGTGAACATTGTATCAATATGGCAACACTCAATTGTCAGTCAACTGTCAGTTATAAAAAGCGTTTTGTTTTTGCTATTATTGGGGAAAAATGATCAAATTGAAAACCTTCGGAAAGCAGACAGAGTCTGTAGGAAAAAATTACTGAGCAAATAACTGGACACTGGCGAAATCCAAAAGGGAACCACCAAATCTCAAAAAGAAGAAGAAGAACTTTAGGAAAAACCAAGCAAAAGACACTTAGACGGAAGGGTGAATGTCCACACATGACTTTTCACCGTAAAAATTTGCCTTAGAGAATGCTTTAAGAATAAGAAATCTACGATACACCGCACAAAATAGAGACGGCAACTTCAGAGTGCTTGCGGTACAAAACATATTTTAATCTGTAAAATTTTCACTTTGCCATAAATTCTCAAGTAAAGTTGCAGTAGATCAACACTGCCAACTTTACTGCCAACTACTTTTAGTACTCTGGTACGGTACTATATATCTATATAATTTGTGTGCCTACGCATTTTAGGGCGAAAAACCGTGCATGAAAATCGCCCTAAAGTACGCATTCGATTGATTGAAAAGACGAGAAAGCCGCTAGCTCTACAGACTGTTAAAAACAGATATGTAAAGTTAAAAGAGAATTTATATTAACAAAATCAATTATTTATTTTGATTATGTTATACACTAGTGGCTCCGATAGCTGTTGACGTCGCTTTAATATATCTGCGCCAGTTTGAATGATTTCGAAAAACTGAATCGACAAAAATAATCTATCTCTATCTATATGTATAATATATAATTACACGGTTCACTCCTGTCTTAACCATGTAAGCACACAAGTGGACCATTCAATGTCATTGCTCAGTAGAATTTCCATTTTCAGTGCCTTTCAACCAAAGTGAATCAATTTTGACGCCGCGTTGCCTGCCGCGTGCACCGCTGCGGGTGCCGCCTGCTCACGTCTCCATAAACAACATTGTAAATTGCCTTAATAAATGAAATAAAAAATATGATATAAACTCTACTTCATTTATTTCGCCGCTGCACGCCCGTCTCTCTGCAAACGGAAAAAAACGCGCAACGCCACGCCTTACGACCCGCGTCTCCATAAACAGGCATTAAAAAGCCAATGTGGCGTTCTCAAATCAAGGTTTTTTATTTTTCTGGTCAAACTTTCGGTGTCAGCCATTTCAATGTCCTCGGCCCCCACTGCGGGGGGCACAGGCCTTTCTTGGCACAGGACTTCCTTTAGTGGATAAGGATAGCTATTACCTAAGACCTCTCCACTCGGGCCCAATCGGATTGGCTGGTGTTAACAACTGCTAAATGCAGCAGAGCAGACCAACGGCTAACGGTTCTGTCTTCCGAAGCGCACAAGATTCTTCCGAAGCGCAGAAGAGCACAAGATTACGAATTTTTGATCATCCCATGATGACCAACCTTTGCGAAAGTTTGTTAAACATCTAAAATCAATGAAAAAAACATAATACTCGGCGGCTCGCGTTTCGGTTACGATAGACCTGATTTGGTAATTAGCTTCAAGGTAAACTGAAAACCCGGATTGTTTCAACCCGGTTAGAGCTACTAATGGTAATAATTTATGTTACTTAATTAAAGTCAGTATGCTTTCAGGATCCACGGAGTCGGAAATTATGCGTTCCTTTCATCCTAATTATACAGTCGTTTCATCAACGCACTATGGACTATTAACACTTTGAAGGCCAGGCCATTATAATGCGGATCAATGGTACTTTTTGCCGGCGTTTTTCATACTATTTCGGGGTTCACATAGGTATAAGAGATATAAATATTTTATATACACAGTGTTACAAAAGTACCCCTAATGCCGAATATGGTAGATAGGGACCATCAAACTGAACAACTTTTACTATGGGACCAACTTTGAAGTCGCGAAAAAAATCAGCTGTTTCATACAAAAAATAATTACGAAAATATCAAAATGTATGAAACAGCTGATTTTTTTTTCGCGATTTCAGAGTTGGTCCCATAGTAAAAGTTGTTCAGTTTGATGGTCCCTATCGGACCTATAGGACCAACTCAGAAATCGCGAAAAAAGAATCAGCTGTTTCATACAAAAATTAAAATCGAAAATATCAAAATGTACGAAACAGCTGATATTTTTTTCGCGATTTCAGAGTTGGCCCCATAGTAAAAGTTGTTCAGTTTGATTGTCCCTATATACCATATTCGGCATTAGGGGTACTTTTGTAACACTGTGTATATAAAATATTTATATCTCTTATACCTATGTGAACCCCGAAATAGTATGAAAAACGCCGGCAAAAAGTACCATTGATCCGCATTATAATGGCCTGGCCTTCAAAGTGTTAATAGTCCATAGTGCGTTGATGAAACGACTGTATAATTAGGATGAAAGGAACGCATAATTTCCGACTCCGTGTACCGACACCTTGTATATATTTTATTATTATAAAATAACTAAATATTTAATAAACAATACGGAAGTCGCATCACGGTGTCATGACGTGATTGGCGAATGAGAACAATTTTTAACAACACACGCGATCGGACCTCAAACTGTAAAATGTTAATCTCGGAAGAAATTTTACCCACTGAGCATAATTTGATTACTACTTACATTTTAGTTTTCCATAGGAAAGGCCTAGGTCTGTAGGATACTTACTGTGCTCTTTCTAATAAAGCTAATATTTTTGTGGAAATAATAAAAGATTCTTCGCACAATTTCAATTCTATTAAACTGTGTCTAACTAACTTGCGATAATCGGGGTTTCTTAAAGTGTGGTCCACGTAGCATGTGTATCAAATCAGCCCCCCTACTGCGTAAGAACATTGGTATGAAGTTCATAATGTTGACATTTAAAGTCCCCATTTATAAGGTTTTCTTGGCAATTGTTTTGTTCTTTTTAACGACGTCCGTAAAAACGAGACCAGCTTCGTTGAAAAAAATAAAGAAATCAACAAAAAGCCGTAAAAATAAAGACTTGAACTTCATATTGACGACCTCCGTGGTAGAGTGGTTCGCACGCCGGTTTTTAAGGTGTCGCCATCTCTGAGGTACCGGGTTCGATCCCCGGCTGGGTCAATTTGGTAAACGATCTTTTCTATATTGGCTCAGGTCTGGGTATTTGTGTTACCACCATTATCTCTGATTTCCATAATACAAGTGCTTTAGCTACTTACTTTGGAATCGGAACAATGTATGTGATGTTGTCAAATATATATCAATATAGTTACGCGGTAAAGCCTCGGGGGTCCGCACCACAGTTATCCCTTCCCGTAACGATACCAATAAAAGTGATTTTTTAATTTAAGGCTTGTTTTATTTTCCCAAAATTTTCTTTGACTTGGAATTTTTCAAATTCTGAAAGTTGTCCGTGAATGCAAAAAGTTTAGGAAACACTGCGATAAATTAATATTAGAACGAAATAAAAACTTAGCGATAAAATGCATGTTTTCACAAATGAAAAAAAAAGAAAATTAAAATTATTTAGAGAACCTTGCGCATAGAAACCAGCTTGGATAGTAAAAAAAAATAAAAGAAATACCGTAGAAAAGTGCGATAAAGTTTAGATCAGTTGCCAGAACCGACTTTCGGTCATAGCACCATTGCATTCAAAGGACCCGCCCCCTGATTATGTAACTCTGTTTCTAACAACTTTTGATTGAAACTGACAGAAATCGCAGTTACATTGCTGGTTTAGTAAGAATCAATGTGACAACTATGTTACTTAAAGCAGCAACGTAACTGCGATTTCTGTCAGTTTCTTGATTGCAACAGTTACAGAATCAGAGGGCCGTTTAAGTGCACACAGCGATCCGTTTTACAGGTCCGTTTTATCGGATACGTTATTCGGCTAAGGCGTATGTAGTACGAGCGTGAACAACTTATTAAATAAAAACTTCCGCTTCCGAGGGCGCCACTTTCGGTATGTGATGCACTTTTACATCACAACGCTATTCCAATGTCCTAAAAGGTGGCCATTGCATTCCACCAGTGATTCAGATTTAGGTACTTGATAAACAAACGAACGCCCAATGATTATACAGAATTAATACGAACAATTGATTGCTGATACCGAGAAAAATAATTCTATCTAAGTCGCAGACCCCATATCCATGGGGTATCGAATATCTTTGAGAATCAATTTATTTTCTTACACCTCACAATTCACAATTTTTAACTTTACCAAATAGTCTTACCAGTTGTACTCCTGTGAATTATCATCCCAATAGACCAACCAGCAGAACTTTATCGTAGATCTTATCGATATTAGAAAGCCTAACATTATAATTTATATTATAACACCGATGTTGTAAAAGCCGAAGTCAAATGCTAGACTTTACCTATATTTCATTCATAGTTCGTCAGCCAATGGATTTGGGGTCTGCGACTTAGGTAGGATTGCTTCGCTCATTCTTAAGCAATCTATTGGTATAGCTTGTTCGTATCAATTCTGTGTTATTAGTCCATGTATTTTGGACCGTCTCTTTTGAAGAGTGCATTAATGCCTAAGAGTTCTACAGGGAATGAGAATGAATTTATTTAAATTTCTTCTTTTTAACTTAATTGATGCAGTAGTGTTAGTCTAAAAGTTACTTAAAGTTTTGAAACAAATTACAATCATTGAGTGCGAGACTCTTTATTCCCGGTAAATATATAAAATAATAATAATGTATAAAAAATAATGCCATAAAAAAGAAAGTATAAAATAAAATTTATTTATTTATAGTCTTTATAAAATCATTGTACGTAATGAATGGTCGTTTGTGGAAATCCCCGGATCTCTGACAAGTGCTACGGGCATCCACCTGTGGAATACACTTAGTAAATTCAGGAGAACTAATAAGACAAACCTTATGGTCTACTCACTCACTAATTGCAATTTAAATTAATAATCGGATAACTTTGACACATCAGGATATCACAATGTATGCAATGCATGCACTTTTGCACATACATAATAATTTATTTAATAAACGTATGCCTATTAGAAAAATATCAACTCGCCACCAAATCATTTCAAAGGCGGGACAACATAGTTTTAGTTTGTGTTATAAATTAAAAAGTCTATTATGTATTTAAATAAGTAAACTGTTTTATTAATAAGTGTATTTATAAGTAAAATGTTTGTGTGGAAAATAGTAAAAGAAGGTTAAAGGAAATTATTATGTTTTATTATAATAAGAAGTAAATTAATTAATATGGATAAACGAATAAACATTAACAGCTTTTAATAAATCACAATAGTTATAAGGGTATTATAATTTATAATAAACAAGGACATTTGTCTAATTGAGATGCCGTCAATGATATTTCTAGTGGCTTTTAGATTTATAATAGCCTAGATACTCCGACAAGTAATGAGACCATCAGCTATTTTTAATGTCCCCACTGCTGGGGCACAGGTCTTCCTTATGAGCAGATAAGGAGGATGGGCCATAACTTACCACGCGGGCCCAATGCTGATTGGTGGGTGTTAACGACTTCAAATGCAGCTGGGACCAAAGGCTGAAAGTGCCATCCGAAGCACGGAGAAGCTCGAGATAATATTTTTTTTGCCACCCACCCCATGCGGTCATGCGAAAGACCGACCCTTACAAAAGTTGCTTAACATCCGCAATTGCAGGGCCAGGTGTTGAACCACTGCGCCATCGAGCTCCTCAGTTTACTCGATAAGTCATGATCACAACTTTATTTATACATATAAAGCACAATGTTACAGTATTATTTTCACAATATAACCACATAACAGAGATCAACAATAAAATGCGATGGTCTGAAAAACATACCCTGCCATGGTGTTGCTAATTATAACTTAACCAATGAACTTAAAAAATAATAATACAGCAAAAATAGTTAACTGTCGAAGGAAAGGAGAAAAATAAATATCAGTTAATATACTTCAAATTTGATAATTTGAACATTGATATGTTCCATGTCTTGATTGTTTAAGTTACAGCATCCCAACGAGACAGAGTTCTAACCAAAAACACTCATTAAAAACTTAAAATATTTAAAACCAACGCAAAGATAAGTCTACGTATTTGCAGACTTATAAAGAATTAAATTATGGAATCAGATGAATCTGATGAAAGCTGGAGGTTTTTGAAGGAGATCTCCTGGTGAATAAAAACATTAATCAGTTAACTTACCTAATTAGCACTTCCATGAACATAATAATAAGGTACCTACTTAACAAAAAATGCTTTAACTTGATAATAAAAAAACATAGTTATACTTCTTCGTATTCTAAATCACGGTCACACTACCACCTCTTTAATACTTACAAGATATAAAAAAAGCTAAAATTAACTTTTTTGCTAGTACGTAGTTGCTGTTGATCACAGATAGGCCTGCCATCACCTAAATTACGGAACCCGGACAAAAATTTCAAAAGTCCCGGACATTTGAGGAAAATTATGAATTTTACCCGGACGCACATGTCAAAAAATACCCAGTACCCAGTAAAACCCTTTCCCATAAGACAAATAGTGGACACTTTTTTAAGAACCCCGCCCGGACACTCCCCGGACGCCCTACAAATTAAAACAAATCCGGGGAAACCCGGACGGATGGCAGCCCTAATCACAGCGCAATCCTTAGAGATCTCAAGCTGAAGAAGTTTTTTAAATCTAACCGAACATTCATACTTTCAACTTATATTAAAAAGTTATTAATTTCATGGTGTGTGTAGTGTGATATCGTTTCACAATACTTTACAATTATTTACAACAGATGATGTCTGTTTGTTATTGTACCCATGTATGTATCTTTTCCTCCCAAAACCAAGATATTCCTATTTCGCTATTGGCACTAATATACAACGCCGCGTACAACGCCAAACACATTCATTAAAGTAATATTGAGCCGTTGCCAACAGTTTGTATCTTAGTACGTATAGTGTGAAAATTATCACTCATTTAAGGTACCGTAACGTACTCGGGACGGTCAAACTAAACTTAAAAAGAAACCATGTGCTTCTAAAGAAATTAAAACTAAAATAAGATACTTCCTGAGCCAATACAACATGGGTACACTACGCCATGCTCCAATGTCTAGGAAAGTTTAATAACTTTGGCACCTTTGCAATTGTTCAGAAACTCTATGGGATTCAGAATCTTTTACAGAATGGTTGCTAGGTGGGTTACTAAAAGAAGAGCTGACGTCACCCAAGTCACCCTCTGAGGGATAAAAGGAGTTTCCTTCATAAGACTGGTGGGGCAAACTACTTGAGGTATCGCTTTCATCAGATAAAGAGACGAAAGATATTCTAACCACTTCGCTGTCCTGCGTGCCTCGTTCGGGGCTGGCGGTGGTTGTGCGGGTGACCACAGCCGGCTTCGGCTCCCGATCAGGCACCACTTTAGGTTGAAGCCACTCCTCGAACAAGTCTGTCCGAGGACCCAGCTCTTTTTCGGGGAATGTGCGGCAGTTTTCTAAAATCCATTTCTGCTCGCAGATGGATGGAGATCTGGGGAGTGAACAGCGAGATTTAAACATAATTCTCGATTAGCAGCTTGGAGTGGATTTATTTGAAAGGTTGTTTAATAAGTCCAAAGTTAAAGCTCGATTGCATCATTTCTTTTTAAAGGAAAAACCGAACGGAAATTAAATTTATTCATCATTTGGTCTCACTTCCAAGTCTAGGTATTTTTTCAAAGTTTCATCACACATTAGTTCACTTGCCAACGTCTAAGTCTTTGAAAAACCTTTCTGTGGACTGTGAAAAATATCTGCCTAATTTAGAATTGTGTGTCACAATAAAGAACCAAAAAAAATCATTCTCATTGATGTATCAGAACCACTCTTACAATATTTATTCTGAACAAGTGACTAGAGAACCCTGAGAACCCTTCCTATTGTGTTCACGTAAGCAACTAACTTCTTTTGTGTCCGTTTTCCAAACGAACGCTAGTCCAGATTCCACTGGGGATTGGGCGACACCTATAAACACGCCATTGGCATGAAAATATTGCGTAGTTGAGTCAAAAAAACAGAAGGTTACTTTTCTCGAATTGAATAATGTTTTCTAGTATGGTCCAGTTTTTTGATTGGACTAATGTTGTTTCTAATAACTAAACGAGTAGACAGATTTTGCATTTAGCAGAGAGATCTCCCTATTTATTTATAAACATATCACTTTAAATAAGTTTTGTGTGAGATATAAAGTGGACTGGAGTTTCCTTGACGCTCACTAATTCAAGGCAAAACACAACAGCGTTTTGACAACACGACCGACATGTCGATCTCACTGTCGCGACAGTGAGCGTTTGGAAAAATATTGGTAGTTTCGGAGTAATTTCATTTACAGACTAAAGCCGACCGCGACCGCGAAAAGTCGGTCTTCTGTCTCGGTCGCGGGCGGGAACTGACAGCTTGACATTCGAGTCAATGAAACTCTTATTTTTCTAGAGCTAGATTTATTTCACCTACTGATGAAATGTACGCTGTAACATCGTGTAGGGCAGACAGCAATCAGCAAGTCAATTAACACAGCAATTAGGGAGTTTCGACGACTCACTAATTAAATCCAACTTATCAACGTAGGTACCTACACTTCTTCTTTTTTATGTTTCGGTTACATCTAATACATGAATGGAAATAACGTGCCATCCGATACGATACTATACTTCACAAAGTTCAATACAGTACCCTTAGCACGAACATCGATCGAGAAAAAACGCGCGTAAAAGTACTCGATAGAGTAAATTATCTATTTAAAATTTCATTTCGCTTTTCGGCGGTAGATGGTGCTGAACAAATTTCCCATACAAAATTACATCATCGAATGTTTTTACTCACGTTGTTTTTTTCGATAACTGTTTGTGATAAGGGTACTGAACTGTTTATTGGCTAAAGTTTTGATTGAATTATGTATACTTACCAAAATGCTTAATTTAAATGGACTATGTGTTGATAATGAACTTGAAGATCGCTGAAACTAACATACCTGAGTATCGCACTCAAGTCATTAGCCTTGTAGATGACCTTCGTCTTGGGGTCGAAGAATCCGTCCACTGTATCATAGAACCCTGGTGGAATGTCGCGGGTAGGCTGGTCCGCTGTCAGGAATGACTTGCCGGCTGGTTGTAGGCCTTTCTCGTATTCAATAGTGAACCTGAAAAGAAAGGATATTGATTTAGGACTAGCCTAAAGGTATCACCTTATATAATTGTATTTTTTTAGTTTTTTTGTATAAATAAATAAAAAAAAAAACAGAGTTCCCCTAGACAGAGTCACAGCGATAAGGGTGATCGTAAACGAAAGATATGGGTTTGATATTTTTTCAATGGTCAGCGAAAACTTATGTCAATCCATACTTTATTTTGTTTGCTAGGTTAGTTATGTACCAGTTTTAAAAGCGATTTTAATATAAAGTTACACGGTTAAGAAATGTAATTTTTTATCTCGTAAATTCCGCCGTCAGCGGAGCATGGCAATATGGACGCTGTAAATTCAGAGTGAACCCTGGTATGGAAAATCACAACATAACGTACAACTTACAACTTACGTGCAACTTACGTTATTGCTATTACAAAAATAAAACAATGATTAACAGGGGGAGGTATCTTACTTACTCTAACATCTTAAAAAAATGCATTTTGACATCTAAGAAGAATTCAAACATCAAAATGATCTGTAAAAGTACAAATAAATGTAAAGCTACCTGGTCTATTATAAACAATCAAATTGGTCATAAAAAACAACATTATGACGATTTAAATTCAATCGAAATAAATAATATCAAATTGACGGATCCAGTTGACATAGCAAATGCTTTTAATGATTATTTTATAGATTCAATAAATGACTCTAGTAATGGAACTGAACTATGTCAATACAAATTACCAATAAAACCGAATTCTATATTTCTTAGACCGATATTTGAGGCTGAATTGGAGAAAGAAATAATATCATTAAATCAAACTAATGCAGAAGGTTTTGATGATATAAATACAAAGATTATTAAGGCTTGTGCAAAAGAAATATCACCAATTTTAACACATTTAATCAATATGTCTTTTTCGGAAGGGACGTTCCCAGAAGCTCTTAAACTATCGATTGTAAAGCCAATATTCAAAAAAGGTGATAGATGTAACATCAAAAACTATCGCCCAATCAGTCTTGTGTCGATATTTTCCAAAGTGTTTGAAAAATGCATGCATAAGATTTTGATGGAATTTTTCAATAAATACAAAATTATCGAAAGCCAACAATACGGTTTTCAGAAAAATAAAGGCACTGCTTTAGCTATTTTTGATTTATTAAGCTCAATTTTGACTAAATTAAATGATAATAATTTGACTACGGCACTATTTTTTGATTTAACTAAAGCCTTTGAATACGTTTCACATAATCTTCTATTGCTAAAGTTAGAATCGGTTGGTATTCGAGGACCTGCACTAAAGTGGTTATCGTCTTACCTAAGTAATAGAAAGCAATACGTAGTTATAAATAGGGTACTGAATAACGAATCATTGCCACATAAATCGCACTACAAAGATAATAAATATGGTGTCCCACAAGGCAGTGTTCTGGGCCCTCTTTTATTTTTAATATATATTAATGACCTCGCAACAGCAATAGACCATAAAATAATATTAGTCGCTGATGACATATCGATAATTGTGACATCTGACAAAAAAAAATATTCTATAATTGATCATGAATCTAAAATTAATAGTACAATTGACAAAATATTAATATGGCTAAATATAAATAATCTACAAATAAATTTAAATAAGTCTAAATATATAAATTTCAATCAGTCTAAACACAAAAGATTGAACTTTAAGTTAAACATACCGAAAATAGAAGGAGTTTCTGACACCAAGTTTTTGGGTCTTACTATCGATCAAGATATAAATTGGAAAATACATGTCGACAATGTTTGCAAAAAAGTCAACTCCTTTGCTTATGCTCTTGGGCAAGTTAAAAATGTGACGAATAAAGCGACTGCGATTTTAGCCTATCATGCCCACATAGCATCTGTCTTACGCTATGGACTGATATTTTGGGGAAATAGTACACTAAAAAATCAAGCGTTTGTTGCCCAAAAGAAGTGCATACGAGCCATCTGTGGGATACCGCCCGATATATCTTGTAGACCCTATTTTAAATGTATGGGTTTGTTGCCGCTGCCGTCCCTTTATATTTTTGAAGTGTGTATTTTTGCCAAAAAACATACGGAATTATTTAAAAACGCATCGCAACAAAATTCTAGACTTCACAGAGACCCTCATAAACTTGTGCTAAAGGAAATACCGCATTCTGCCAAATATCGAAAGAGTGTTCTAATGATGTGTATACAAATATATAATAAAATACCTAAGTATATTAAAGAACTGAACATAAATTTATTTAGAAAGAAATTAATGCAATGGTTAATTGAAAAAACATTTTATGACATAAAAGAGTTTTTTGACGAAAGAACATAAATTGACATAGCTGATGATAATGACATAATTAAATCAACATAATGATAAATATATTGTTTTGACATTTACTAAATTAATGAATTGTATTGTGAAATTAATAAATTGTATTGTGAAATTAAAAAAAAAACTGTACTATTCTAATCTTGATTAATTCTAAATATGGAACAATTATATATTTGCATGCTGTATACTAAAAGCAAAACATGAGCCCTTTAAACTGTACTAAGACCATATTACCATGTTTTTAGCAAATAAAGTTTATTATTATTATTATTATTATTAACGACACGTGCAAGGAAAAACATCGTAACTCAGTTTTTGGCATTTCACAGGAGAGCGCAACAAAGATTCAAAAAAATCTTTTTAATTTCGTGTAAGTCCTAATGCCAATCGATCTTGAACATTTAAGTAAACGTGGTAAGCACTAAACTATTGTATTATTATGATGACATAAATGTATATATTGAATGATTTATTGTATGTTTTTGTGAGTTACAATCAAATTCATCCACATATACTTTATAAAATGACATTGTAACTCGGACATACAATCATAAATTGTATGAAATTGTTATATTCACAGAAAAATATTAATGTATGTCTGAGATACAATTTTTAAATAGTTTAAGTATGTGTTTTAGGGTTACAATTGGAAATAAAAATGTAGTTTTTATACTGTTTTATATTTCCATGGTTCAATCGATCGACGTTATTAGAATAAACTATATAGTTATTAGAACATGGTGTAAATACCGACGGATTTACACCATGTACCTGTTTACTTTTGAGAATCCGATATTTCGGCGCAGTTGCTTGCGCCATGGTCACTGAAGAACTGTCGATTGTTGCGTTCGGGTAGATGTCATTGGCAGACGAATCGGTCTACCCTCCGTCTAAGTATTTTATTATTACGCTAGATACTGGTACCACTGTCTGCAAACTCAAACTCGAATTTGAGGGCCTAGTACGAGTTGCTATTTTCACTTTTCGAATAGTAACTATCGTTTTCGATTTTACTCATTCTCTCACTAACGTTGACTCTGAGCAGTATATCCGATAGTTAACTAAGCGAAAAGTGAAAACTCTAACTTGTACTAGGCCCTCTGTTCTCGACACACGACACTCAACAGATACAGATCTGTACGCGAAACGGCACTTTTATGATTTTTTGTTGTTTTTACACAATCGGACTCCTGGATTCCAGATACTCCACAAAAAACCTATCTTCACGATTGAAATTTTTGTATTTGGTAATTTCAATCGCTTCTTTGACCATTCTCGGTATGTAGTGGCATTCTGTTGAGATAATCTGAGGGTCATACAACTCTATCCAGTGATTTGTGTCAGAATGTACTAAATGTTCAGCGATGGCCGATTTTTGCGTATCGTTGTTTTTGACCGTTTTTATGTGTTTCTTTATACGGCATGCTATTGTGCGTTTTGTTTGTACGATATATGAACTACCACAACTGCAGTTGATCTTACAAACACCAGGTTTCTCCAAAGGAAAACTATCTTTCGGGGACCGTAGACATTGCGATACCTTTTTCAAAGGAGTGAAGATAGTTTTTATTGCATACTTTTTTTAAATATTTGAGACCTTATCCGTCACTCCCTTTACATATGGCGATAATACTGGCTGTCCACCTACTTCCTGCTTCTGTAATTAGTGCTTTTTCGTGTGTCTCGGTGGAATCGAAACACACGAAAAAGTACCAAATTTTCTAAGAACAAGATCGTATCTTGAATTACAATTTTATTCATGTAAACTAATAATGGTAGGCAAAAAAAAACGCATGTAACTAAATATACAATTTTAGTACCTGCAGTTGACCTCCACTTACGATGTTATTACTGTGTGTATATTTTAAACTATAACGAATTTAGATACGACGATAAGAGTGAAAAATTCCGCATTTTTTGCTGAGTAAGAATATCATCTTAACTCAATACCGCCTAAAACTGAGTTACGATGTTTTTCCTAAGACTTATTAAGTCTTTTTAAAATTTTTGAGATTCAAGCATCCACAATGCTATTTATATAATACCAAATAATATACTAGAAAAAATACGACTCGCACCAGATCATGTTCTCGGACGGGAATCGAACCAGCGACCTTTGGATATCCGGATATCCGGATATCCGTATTATAAGTCTTTTTTGTTTGGCAGTGCAAAATTGATAATAGCAATAAATCTTTTTGGTGTGTAACTGAAAAGAATATTGCAGTTTTAAATGTTTTTGAAAACTTCTTAATACCTACCTTATAAAAAAAATGGTTATTTTTTTTATAAGGTTGGTATTAAGAAGTATTCGTATTGAGAAATACGACCTCAGCTCCTATAGGCTACTTTTAACAATAATTGCATTTTTAGGAATTGACAAATGAAACTTAATAATATTATAAAATAATGGATAGTAGAGTACTTAGTCTTTTCTTTCATATGGATAGAAAGATGAAGTTTCTTTATCTTTTAGGATGTACACTTTAGATAACTAGTGGCTCTGTGAGCTACAGACCTCGCGTTTGTGACATTTTCGAACATATTTGAAGTGGCTGAAATATTTTTACCCGAAAATTTCAAAAAACTGAATCGACAAAAAAGTCTATATAATTATCGAGCTCACAAAATTTCAGGGTTGAGAAATGCGACTTCTAGAAGAGAACAGACGTACATTCGAAAGAATTTTTGCCCAAACTGAAACGGACAAAAAAAAGTATAGACAAAAACAATTGAAATTAAAAAGCTAATATATTTGATGAGATCATTTGCTGCGTAAACCTTGCAAAGAAAAGGTGATTAGTGAGACGGTAAAAAATGAGTCTGAAAGTGTTTTGGGTGCGTAGCATATTTATTCTCGTTTTTTGCGAGCCAACGCAATAACGAGTAATTTTTATAAAGGTATTTACTTTTCAAATGTAGGCAACGATGGGAGAAAATTTTGCGTTATTCCTCATGTTTGAACATTCGATAGAGCCCTCGAGAAGAGCCATGTACATTTTCCTTGTACGGATTTAAGACACTTCAAAAAATATTCGAAATAAACTGAGTGTTCCTTTTTAAATTTATGTTCTTGTTAAGCACGGCAGCCAGGATTGATATTGTAATTTTTCAAACTGTAGGTTATTTATTTTCAACATATAACTATAACGTGTATGAGATAGTCTACATAACACTACACTTGTATTTTATCCACTCAAGCGTAATAAATTAAATTGTATAATATGTATATTATAGCCCTCGCCTGTAAATTAACTAACTAGTGGTAATTTTTCACCACATAAATACTAACAGTGACAATGATTAAAATTAAGGAAACAGCGTAATTTCGAAGCTATTTCTGGCCACGTACGCACTAACAGGCGGCTTGCTTAACGCCTAGACTCTAGGCTAAGCTCTAGGCCCTAGAGCTTAGCGAGTCACCTAGCGTGTTGCGAAGCAAAAGAAACGTTCACGAATGTTCGCAACCGGTTTCACTTCGCTACACGCTAGGTGACTCGCTATGCTCTAGGCGCTAAGCAAGCCGCCTGTCAGTGCATACGAGGTCTAAAAGTATGCCTCTTTGGAAATACGAGTAATAATAGCGGTTCGCTATTCCAAACATTACTGTCGATTTAAATTTTATTTCGTTTCTGATTCAAGTCCGAGGCGGACCATTTAGCGCTAGCATGAACATAGCTATCAAATGCATAATTTGCGTTTGACCCCAGAGGAGTCTTTGTAAATTTGCTCGTGCCCATTCATAAGAGCATTTATATGCCAAGTGCATTTTGCATGTATTCATCGAACAACATCAGTTGATATTGATCTTTCTGCTTTCTCCGGATTACATTGATTAAAGTATTATAAAACAAGAGTTCATCTTTCAGAGCTATATAGTTGCCAATGTTAAGGAAAAGCTTGATTCTGTCTCGAGACTAGAGAAACAACTTGACTATTCAAATTGGGTATCATTTAATTTCAGTTCTCCTATGCAAGCACTTAAAAAAGCGTTACTTATCCTGGCTGCAATTTCAATTTTTAACCGACTTCAAAATAAGGAGGATGTTATATGTTTTTAACATCTATTTTACTGTCCCTCTGTTGCCACTTTCTCTGTCTCATCAGCATTAATAATAAAGGGATCGCAGGAAACCTCAATTTGAATGAGGATCAAGCCCTAAAGTTACCGCGCGGGTGAAACGGACCAAACTCAAAGTTAGTCCTACTTTGATTTTTGATTCTGCTGTACAAATGGAATCCGCAATTTCGTTTCTCAACTTTCAGATACTTTTTTCTTTACAAGGTTTTTAAGTATATCCTACTGTAAGATTTCAATGTTGTTGAAGAGAGGTATGAATGTAAAACTACCAGAGCCCTATTTAATACACGTGACAATTTGTCACATGTCATGACAATTTTATATCCATTGCGTCAACCAATTTGAAAATGGAACAAGCTACTCATAGCTACAACGCAATATAAACCAAATTGTCATGACAATTGACAAATTGTCACGTTATTAAATAGAGCACAGGCTGCAGTGAAATAAAAGTGTAAAATTGCAGCAGGTTCGCATCTCTGTGATTAGTGATATGGAGCTATGGAGTCGATATGGAGCTATTGACAAGAGTAGTGCTAGACTGAGAGGAGACGGGATTATTCAGAACGATCATGGATGCTGTTAGGTTTGTTTTTATTGGTTGTAGAGTGGTTCCCTAACGAGAATGATATCGGTCTGCCTGCTCTCAGTGGTTGAAACTTCGAGTTATAGCGCTTACAAGAGTCTTCATTGCTGCGAAAAAAAAATTGATCAGAGAAATGGTCAGTTTTGTACATATCTAATCGTATCCATGATCGTTCTGAAAAATCCCGTGATCTTCCAGTTACATACCGTCTATCAGGCATCCTGCAGTACTTCCAGTCCGTTTCGCTGTACTCGAGTCCGTCGGCGAAGACCAGTGTCCTCTCCATCATCAAACCCCGCCGCCATTTGCCCCGCAAGATGGCGCCACTCGGGTACCGCAGCTCGCCGCTACCGTGGAACATGCCGTCATTGAATTCTCCTTCGTATATCACATCTGTTTGAAGAAATAACGTGATTATTGGGCGCAAATACAATATGTTTTGTAATGTGAAATTCACAATGATTAACAACTAGAAATTGCGAAAATTCTGTCAACACTCACCGTTTGGGAAAGTATAAGTACCGTAACCACTCATTCCCAGTACATCCCATGTGCCTTCATACGTCGATCCCGTCGGAAACTGCTTCATTGAGCGCTGCACTCTCGGGATTTCTAGTGATACCGCCCTAGGGAAAAAAGGGAATGTTTAATGTTTCCTTACGTAAAAACGTTGACAATTCAAGATGTTGAGCTTTGACCAAGTTTGAAATGTACCAGTTTGTTAATTAAACAGTACTTCCAGTAATTAAAAGTCAATTGGTAAGATAGGTAATAGTAATTTGTAAGATATTAGTAATTGGTAAGATGTAAGATAATACTGGTATGATACTTCGCCAGAGAAAACATTAGGTATGTTAAAGTTATGCTTCATTACAAACTTAAATCGGAAACAAGACAGAAATATATATTATATGAAGTTGAAATTGTGATTTTTATAGCTTTTCATTTAAATACACAGTTACAGCAAACTATGATTACATAATAGTAAATCAAAACCAATTCAAATTAAATATTGCCACCATTTTATGGTACATTTATTTTCCCTTTAGAAGAAAACTCTTAGAAAGGGACGCAATTATTAAGTTATTATGAGGATAAATAAAATACGAGCTACTACGTGAGACGGTCACTATACCTAGGTATAGCGACCGTCTCACAAGCGAGCGCGTTACACATTTCAGTCACGTAGTATTTTACAATCTCGTTTGTAACTTCTTTAGGTGAACCTGATTTATGACGGTCGTTAATGGCGATTTAAAACGACTTTCAACTATCACCAATAAACCTACCTAATGTTTAGACTTTTATTGTCAATGTCAACTCGGTTTGGCGAAACCTGGTGCGCCTTTTTTTATACCGATAAAAAATGCATTTACGCATCCCCCCCTCACAGGTGAGAAGGGGGTTCGTATTTGGGGCTCGCCAGGAGGGGACGTTGCAGCTCCCTCCACGACCACCTCCAGGGGGGAATACCCACTAAAAACCCGGGACTTGCCCACATGCGGTTGGCCCTGAGGGTCCCCTGTGGGATTTCACTTTAAGTAAACCCCTGGGTTTAAAAAATCCTTTCTTAGCCTACGTAAACTATCACAAAGGCATTATTTTTACTACTCACTAAAGATTATGTTTATAAAACAAAGTTTAGAAGTGAATGAATAATATAATATTATGTAAATATCAAATGGTTTGAGCTGTGCGATAATGATTGAATCAGTAAGTCAGGACATATTATTTTCTATAAGGGTTCCGTTATTCTTGTTAAGGCACAGAACCCTAAAAAGGCACTAAGGCTTTGTAAATATACATTCCGAAACGAAACGAAACACGAACACCTGCAATTTAGTTGCAATTTTATTAAAATTTATATTGCGTTGAAAATTACACTTAGCAATATTGCATTTATTAATATTGTAACTGATTAATAACATTGGATAATTAGTGGAAAAAGCTTTATTTATGAAATATACACAAAATGTTTCAAATATTGAAAACATTGCCTAATTGAAACACGTTAAAATAATCAGACTTAATTGTAAATAGTAAATTACTAGTTGGAACGAGAACCAAAAAAATAAGATAGTAATTTCAATGGAAAGAAATTTGATTAGGCTTGTAATTGAGTCTCATGTAATATCAAGTGAATATTATAATGAATGACACTTGGAATAAATTTTGATGATGTTGGGCAGTCAACAGTGGTCCTGCTATGAGTTGATGCAAACTGTTTACGTTACCGTAAACTATCGTCTTCTCTCTCGCATTTGCTGTGAGCAGTATATCTGATAGTTTACGCTAACGTAAACAGTTTGCATCAACTCATGGTAGGGCCACAGGACTGTCCCAACTATACTACGGGCAAGAAAGGATCATTTTCACCCTGCATACACTGTGGAAATACAATTATTTAATCTAACGAGTGCTTGTATTAATAATCTGTGGACTTTGAGCGTTTATACATTTACTGAATTTAGAAAACCGAGAAATAGAATTATCTACTTCCAAATAATGATTATGTATTGGCAATTACAGCATATCCTGTTACGGGTAATAAGATTCCATTAAAAATCATTAGCATTTTTCCGATTTACCGAGTCACTTTTATTTTTTCATACACAACACAACTTATTTACAAACATAGATCTTTTTACTTCGAAAATAAAGTGTTATTTTGATTGTAACAGTAGTAATATAGAGCAACTTACTTGCATTCTTCTTTGTGCGCCTCCGAAAATTTTCTCATAAGAGCCTCCCATTGGGATACACGCTTTTCGGGAACTTCACTGAAAATGAACACATTTAAAGTTACGATTGCTCGAGTTCTTTATTAAAATCATACGAATGTACGAATTTCGTATCTAATGTGCTCCCCGCTGACTTAGTAACTTGGCTCATTTAAATTGTATGTGAATATAAATGAGAGTAAAGATTTTGTAAGCTTGCGTAATCGTAATGGTTGTTTCTAAAGATTTTCTTTTTTAAGACAATTAAGTTGAGACTTGAATATTCTGAAACTCCGGGACGGCTTGTACCTACTTAGAAAACTTAACAATGTACAGATAATGTACAGAAGAAATGTACTTCATAATATACAGATTAAACTTCTACAACTCAGTACTTATGACATGCTTACATAGAATCCTTTTGACTTTGAGACATTGTCAGATCTTGATGTTGCGTTATCCAAATATCTGTAAGTAATTACATATACTATACATTTCTTTAAATACAAATATTAAGAATTTTATTTCAATTTATGTCCTTTCATGTTTTTGTAAATTAGGATTAAGAGGCACAGTAATTAAATGAACATTTCCTTCCCATACTTTGAAAGTAAACATTGCATATTAAGACGCCGGCGAACAGTGAGCTTCCCATACAAACGTTATACCAAAATGATTTGCAATTTGAGCAAAATTTACTCTTCTTGTGATGTTATTCGGATTAAGACAGTATTTGTCTAGGTTTATTTTAAATAAAAAATCCAAAATACTCAATCAAATAAAAAATAATGCGATTTACAGTTTTGTATGAAATAATTTACTTAATTGGCATTTATTTTGAATGGGGTTAGTACGTATTACGTTTGTATGGGAAGCTCACTGTTCGCCGGCGTCTTAACATCGACTCTCAGGAGAAATGGTCAATTTCATGGCAGTTGTTTAGTATTCCCAACGAATCACGGTCATGGTCAAGCGGACCTCCCAATGAATTATTCATAACAAAACAGTGAAACTCTACTTGCACTGAAGACAATGCATTTATTGCTTTTAAAGGGAGTCGAGTTCCGTCTCGATATCCCTGTTTTCTAATTGTATCTTAGAAAATGCTTTATGTGTTCTCGTGAGGCGTGCTCGGCTATATTCTATACTTGCGACCGCTCGCGACTTCGTCTGCGTGGAAAGTTTTTTTGCTATCCCTTGGGAACAATTATTTTTTTGGGATGAAAGGTACCCTATGTCCTTTTCTGTACCCCTGACAACGTGTATGCAAAATTTCATGATGAACGGTTCAGTAGTTAAGACGTGAAGCGTAACAAACAAACAAACAAACGGACTTTTGCATTTATAATATTAGTAAGGATTGTTGGATGCTTGGATGGAACTAACGAGATAAAGCGGCATTCTTTTTATTTATTTATTTTTGTTTAGAAACAAACGGTCTTAAAAAATATTAATCTCAGTTTTAGTTTACATTTTATACCTAATAGTTTCGTCATTAAACATGTTTTTTTTTTATATAAGCCAAGGTTTTTCACCAGACTCATGTCTAACGTTAATTTGTGTAAGAAAAAATGCGAAGATAAAAACTTTTTTTTTCGTGAAGTAATAACACAACATGAAGGCTTTCAATGGAAATTTCTACTAAGTGTACATACATAGGTATTGGTATTAATAAAAAAATATAGTATATAAATATTTATGTATAGTACAATGTGAGTACAATAGAGTTGAACAAATTATTATCAGGATAATTTGACGTACTTATTTCAGTAAGTAACTTACCTATAAGTATTTGTTGGTTTGTTAATAGTTTGTACAAAATCCAGGTAAATCTTACAAAAAAACAACGATATTACACATTTACAAACTTACAAAAAAATACAGTGCTAATAATTTTGTTAACAAATATGACAGTAAAAACATGAATGACAAAGCATTCTAGGTTTTTTTCCTGTGTCAATATTCAATAGCCAGTGATTATTTGAAATTTACTAAAAGTTTTGTTTCACAGGGTAAAAATATTACTAAAAATATACTTGGGTATAGAGTGATTTTGCTCTGTGTTGAATATACTAAGCACAAGTTGAGGTAAATATGTTCAATGCTAGAAACTTTTTTTATCCTGCGGAAAATATTTCACGTGTACCCCGCCGCTGGGTGAGCGGACGGGGTTATTTGGGACTCTCTCCCCACCTCACTCGAATGTGGGGCATACCCACTAAAATCCGGAGTTTTTTTCCGTCCTGACCGCCAGTTCGTCGTGATCAAAACCACGTAGACCCGGCGGCGGCCGGCCCAGCTAATCCAGGCCTCTTCTCGCATTTGGGAAGGGACAATTGGCCACCCTCCCATACGAGCAAAGCTTTGCGGTGCATTCGACAGCATGGCTGTCCAAGGAAAATGAGCGCTCGCCGCCTTTCGAAAATAGGGCCCCTGTTCGGAATCGAAATCACGTAGACCTGCCGGCTGGTCTAGCTAATCCAGGTCTTTTCTCGCGTTTGGAAAGGGCCAATTGGCCACCCCACTACATGAGCAAAGCTGTGCAGTTGCAGTGCAGTCAGTGGATCACCCTTGCACTACCTGCGACCTTTGCTAAGGTGGAATGAGGAAGACTAGCTTCACTCTCATTAATGGATCATACAATAGCCAGCATTCGAGTCCAAAAGCGTTTTATTATTATTATTGTTTTTATCCAAAGTACCTAATATAATAAGAGTATGTTTCTATCATTATGCTTTTTATTAGCTTACGCATCATACCCGCTCGGTCATCGGCTTGGATAAGACCATTATAGTAGTTAATTGTCCTCATAATTATTTTTTTGATGTTGTTTTTTATGCTCATGGTTTATTCTAGCTAATTACACTCTGCTAGTGCTAATTAAGAATAGAATAGGTTCTACAACCTCATTAGAAAACGGTATATTCAAGAAGTAGGAAACAACAATTCGCGGATGCCAAAATACGGTCTACCTTTACTATAATGATAAGCAGACACGGTACCTTTGTATTAATTCAATATAGAAGAAAATAGCTGTTTTCCACTTTTCATAACTAAGTACTTAATTGAATCAGGCGTCACTTGGCGGAAGTCCCAAACCATTGTGAACACCGGTGGTGTTGGTTTACGCACGAGTTTTCACAGGCGGGCGGGCGGTGCATCTTGCATATATTTTTTGCGGAAGTGAACTACATATTATATTTCTTTTTTTCACAATTTAACTAAGTTGTTAACTAAGGACTTGTAGTTGATTGTTGTCGCAAAAAATTTAATAAAGAGAAACTAGCCGCGAGCAATGATGATGATTGGCAATGAATCTTCCAATATGACGTTGTTTTTAGGGTTCCGTACCAGAATGGGCCAAGCGGAGCCCTATTGCTATTACTCATGTGTCCGTCTGTCCGTCCGTCCATCAGTCGTTTATCACAAAGCTCTAGCAGCTAAACAATTGAAGCTATATAGTATTTACATTTGCATGCATAAAAAAGTGTATTGCCTACCCAAAGTCAGGTAAAGTTTAAAAAATATTAAAAAAAAATTAATAGGGGGCTACTATTCAAGTAAAAGGGGATGTGAAAAAAATATTTTTTAGATTAAAATCACAGGTATTAAACGTGTTTACTTACACTAAAACATAGATGTTTAAACATCTACCTTTTCCCGACGTTTTGACCGAGTTGCATCGGCCGTGGTCACGGGTTGGCTGGAGATGCGGTGTTAAGGCTGCATTCAGACGATAACACATGACCCGACCTCAACCCGAACTCAACTCAACCGCAGCCTTCCTTGAAATACAACGCTAATAATTTTGAGTCTTACGACACATTAATCGAGTTCGGATTGAGTTTGAGGTGAGTTAGGGTTGAGTTTGAGATGAGTTCGGGTTGAGCGCGATTCGGGTGCAGTTTCATTGACAAAATATAACGGAGCTTATTAATGTGTCATAAGACTCAAAATTGAAATTGAAATTGAAAAAATCTTTATTCAAATAAGCTCACATAATAAGCATTTTTAAATCGTCAATTCTTTTATCCTACCACCCATTATGACGTCTTTTAGCTGACAAGAAAAATGGGCGCAAGAAACTTATCAGCTTTATTAGAAGGACTTATTTTATTAGAATTGTAAGCGATGTATTTCAAGGAGTGAGCTGCGGTTGAGTTGAGTTCGGGTTGAGGTCGAGTCGTGTGTTATCGTCTGAACGCAACCTTACGCATGTCGGCATAGCAACATGAGCTCTACCATTGTCTCCAAAATGCATTGTGAAAGACTTTTAATAATTAGTTACGTTGACTGTCCACGATTCGTTTCAGAGAAAGCACTAGGTATATGACACTACAGTCGACCACTTTAACATTGCCATTCACATGTGTATCCAAGGTAAAAATCATTGGAAATTATTCTTTAACGAGCACTGATAAGGGTGATACTATAATTACCAATTTTTCCTACTGCAGCAAGAGAGGATAGGGAAATGTCACTATAATTCACCGGAACAATGTTGTGTTTGCTATTAGATCATGCGATATTCACAGGTAAGAAAAGGATATAAGAGCCATAATCCAATGCAATCATGTGTCGACGTTTGCGAGTATTACATTATTTTTCTCTTCTACTTTGAAGTGAAAATTAATCCGTCAAAACAATACGGCAAATGTTATATTTGAAATGGAAAGAGTCCAAAGTTGTATGTACGAGTTTTAGGGGCTAGTCTTATGACCTCCCCTCTTAATTGTCGCGAGTTTCCCTGTGTAATGCTTTGAAAAGTTGGTTTATTTTTTTTAATACTATTTTTGAATTCGACTACATAATGTGCTCCATTCAGTAAGCAGAGACTAATAATTCATATAAAAGATAAGTATTATGCTTACGACTTGTGTAGTTTGAAATTCCATTTTATTGCATTGAGCAGCCTGGACCAACCAAATCTTTTATCCGATTTTACGCACTTATAAAATAAGATATTAATGTCAAAATTCTTAACTTTAGTGACACGTTAACATTACCTATTTGTGCCCTCCGTTCTAACAATATGAACGCATAAAGTATTATTTTCTTCCGAAACGTTTGTTTTCCCGACGCACAAGGCAATTCTCAGAATGGCCTAATTTACGTCAACAATACGTTTTGCCAAATGGTTTCTCCTTACGACTTGATTGAGGACTCTGTTAGAACATCAATAATTCATTGCTCCAATTTACTAAACAACACATGCGATATCTGAGTAAGTAATAATAGTGTCCGTTTGTTTTTTTCACTATTTTCTGCTAAAAATGTAAATAAATAAATATTTGACAACATCACATACATTGCTCCCATTCCAAAGTAAGTAGCTAAAGCACTTGTGATATGGAAATCAGAGACAACGGTGGTATCACAAACACCCAGACCTGAGCCAATATAGAAAAGTTCGTTTTCTAAATTGACCCAACCGGGGATCGAACTCGGGACCTCGGAGATAGCGACACCTTGAAAACCGGTGTACAAAGCCACTCGACCACGGATGTCGTCGTAGTGTGAACATAACGTTTTTAAAGTGATAAATATATAAGCCACATTTTATTCAGACATAAAACTTCTCTTCATCATTCCTAAAAATTAGGTCGCTTTTCGAATATTTACATTCAGCTTTTCATCTTTTCGCTGTAATACAAAGTATACGGCTTGACAAGGACATTTTAAGGATTAAAGAAAAGCATTCACATTATTATGAATAACAAAGCGTTGTTTTCATATAATTTAGTTGTGGCAGCAACAAACGAATTCACGGGCGAACACTAGCTCATGCAAATAAGGCTCGCAATTAGTGTATGTAAAAAGATGTGTGGGTAGCAATGTTGATCAACATTATGATCTGAGGGTCTATTCCTAAAACCAAACCGAGACAGTCGAACGATGTTCGTTCCACTTTGTGTCATCATCAGCAAGTAAAAAAGCAAGAATGCAAGTGAACTTTGTTTATTTTTGTTTGAATTCTAACACCAACTTAAAAGTTCAAAGTAATAAAACTATATTTAATAATTATAAATGTGAAAAGTAACTCTGTCTGTCTATCACCTTTTCATGCCTGAACTACTGGACCAATATTGATGAGTTTTAGAATAGTGATAGATTTGACTGTGGAGAAGGACATAGACTACCTTTTCTTCTGAAAATTTATATCGCAGGGGGTAAAACAGGAGATAAAAGATGTTCGTATGGGGACCTGGAAAAGTTCACGCAGGTGAAATTATGGGCGCTAAAATATGGCCGCTAGTAAGCTATAACATTGGGTAATAAGTCATCGTAGAAAGCAGAAATATGATCGAAAACATTATACTTATCATTTCCTGTAATAATAGTTCTATATTTGTGTAAAAATAAATAAATAATCGAAAGATGAACACCGACTGTCGAACTTATTTTATTTGGTCCCTGAATTCTGTATATCGATCACGGAAATATGAATTAATGTAAGGGACAATATCCCGAAAATGAGTTATATACACCGTTGGATTCGGAATTTTACGCGCCATCGAATGGTATACTTGAAATGTTGATATCTTGAAAAAAAAACAATTTTTTGTCCCTTACATTACACATTTTAGAAGGTCCTAAACAAATCTTTACCACAAATTTTGACGTATCATGCACTTGTACAAAATGTCATTTTAGTTTTAAGGTATGTCTCATAAAAACTTATATATGGCCTTTACTCTAACCACGTTTTCGTTTTTTCTAAAACTAACCAGCCTTACGTTACTTTATGATTTATTTATTTGGCAATGATGTCCCTTACATTATTGTGAATACAAAAAATTAAACAAAAAATAATCATTAAAAGTATTTATTTTTATTCTGCGTTTAACATAATTAGTCTCAATGTTAACAATGATGGCATATTATAGGAAAAATCATTTTTGAATGATAATCAACTGTTTACATAACCAAAAAAATATATTCCAAAATTTCAAGTTCAATAGATTTTTTTAAATAATTATGGTTTTTAAATTATAATTAAAAAAAAACAATATAATATGTAATTTTAGTATTAAAGCAATTTAATATAAAGAACTTAAGTAATTTAATAACGATGTTCACACTACTAATTTATACTTAACCGTATTAATTAAGGGCCGATTGTTGCAAAGTCAGGTAAAATTTCATCGTAGAGTAAACTTTATAATGTAATACGAACGATTGTTAAATATGTCACGTCAAATATCAAGGCATTTAACGATGGTTAGAGCTTACTCAACGACTAAATTTTATCTGACTTAGGTAAAATTTGCCTAAAGCGAAAATTCTACAACCTAATTGTTAACTGCAGCAGTTTGCATTATCAACCATCCAACGAAACATTATAAACAACATAATAACGTTCTCAACTATCCAAAAAAAGCTCAAACAGGTTAATTGGAGGAAATTATTCCCTACTAGACTCTTCGTCTTAGTCTTATGTTTTAAAGTGTCTTTAATATAGTTTCATAAGGAATACTTAAGTAATCCTTGTGATATGTTTTAGGTATAATACCTTTTTCACAAAGTGTTATTAAATCATTAAACTTGATGACGAAGACTCTAGTCACAGATTACTAAATAGTTTGCTCTAGTAGGGAATAAGTTCCCACTTATTAAATTTTTATGATTTCATTCTTATTTTTAATCGCATCGCGACCTGTTTTTCTTCCTCCTCTTTTTTTGGACTGTAGATAACGTTTTTATGTTGTTTATAATGTTTCGTTGGATTGTTGATAATGCAAACTGCTGCAATTAACAATTAGGTTGTAGTATTTTCGCTTCAGGCAAATTTTTCCTAAGTCAGATAAAATTTAGTCGTTGAGTAAGCTTTAAAAATCGCTTAATACCTTGATATTTGACGTGACATTTAAAAATCGTTCGTATTACATTATAAATTTTACTCTACGATTAAATTTTACCTGACTTTGGAACAATCGGCCCTTAATTAATATGGTTAAGTATAAATTAGTAGTGTGAACATTGTTATTATCTTACTTAAGTTCTTTATAGTAAATTGCTGTATTACTAAAATTTCAAATTGAATTGATTTTTTAATTATAATTTAAGAACCATAATTACTTGAAAAATCTATTGAACTTGAAATTTTGGAAATTATTTTTTAGTTATATAAACAGTTGATTATCATTCAAAAATGATTTTTCCTATAATCTGCCATCATTGTTAACATTGAGACTGATTATGTGTAACGCTGAATAAAAATAAATACTTTTAATGATTAATTTTTGTTTCTTTTATGTATTCACAATAATACCATATTTTTTTGATCTAAATTAAATCAAGTTAACCAATTTGCTTTTGAAAGTAAAATTTTATTATAGTATTTAGTTAAGATACAGCAATAACTAAACCCAAAAGGGTACCTTACTTCAAAAAATACTAATATTATTTTGTCAATATGACTGATACATTAATGCGGAGTATTTTTGTGTTAAATGCAATTAAGGTAAAGAACGTATTTACATTTATTTTTAATGTAAGAGACATGCTATTTCGGAATCCATAAAGATAATTGTAATTTTGCTTGCATAGCTTTAAAGAGCTCTCAAACCTAAGCAACTTTGCCATAGGCATCAAGTAAGTAGAATAAAAAGTGAAAAAAATACAAGCAATTATTATAAATAAAATTTGTTTTTTGCTCCTCCTGAAAAGTAGACCTTTGTCCCTTACATTAATTCATATTTCCGTGATCGATATAGTGATAAAAAATATTCTGAATAAATCATACCAATGATCGTTAACATAGAAAGAAACGTAGCAGAAAGCCAAGATACTTTTATTTTACCTTTCATTAAGTTTGTTTCGATCTTTCTTTGAGATTCTAACCAACAAAAATTGAAATAATTAACCAAAACAATGCAGCATTAATTATTATTATTTATTAACATGTTTATTTATGATATTACAAGCACCGCCCGCGACTTCACCTATATGGTCAGTTATTTCTCTATCCCTTTACGAACAGTATTTTTTTCGAGATGAGATGAAAATACCCTACGTCCTTCTCTGTACCCCTGACAACGTGTATGCAAAATTTCATGATGATCGGTTGAGTAGTTAAGACATGAAGGCGTAACAAACAAACAAGTTTACTTTCGCATTTATAATATAATATTATATATATATATATACACACTTTGGACAGTTGAATGTGATAAATCGCTATATCATATCGCGTTTCGGTGGTTATGCTGCTGATGTTAGGGTAATTTACTTAGCATTAAAAAAAATCAGATCTTAAGATATAACTGAAATTACAAGTAGCTTATAATATACTATGTTTCTGACATTATAAGATCAATTATTGACATGCAGGTGTTACGCGTTTTCTTGTTCTTGTAACGCGAGTAAAACATTTTAGTAAAAATCAATTAGTGTTATTTGAAAATAAAAAATAAAATAAAACCAAAAGTAAGTTGGTGAAAAGCTATTTTAACTAGTCTTTAAAAAAAAGTCAAAGTACAAAGTCATTGTCGTCAATGTCCCGTAATCTCTGCGGTTTTATTCACTTCCGGCCAAAGAGCAAGAACGTCGGAAAAACAGGGGAAAAAACTTTCGACATCGTTTCCGAAACCTTTTATAGCGGTTAGTGGCTGAACCAATAGGCAACTCAGTAAGATTGGTCAGCGGCGTGCTTATGGAGCAGTTAAAAAAATATAATGATAAGATATTCTCTGTTATCTCTATTATCGTAAATATTGTATTACACACTTCTTTTCGCGCATATTGTTTATACAGCGCAGACTCATAATAATCACATCTATTTATGGACTTGAAATGAACCAACAAAATCTGTCCAAGTTTGACCATCGGCCATTTTTTTTAATGTCCCCACTGCTGGGGCTCAGGCCTTCGTTATGGGCGGATAAGGAGGATGGGCCATAACCCACCACGCAAGCCCAATGCGGATTGGTGGGTATTAACAACTGCAAATGCAGCCGGGACCAACAGCATATCGTGCTTTCCCAAGCACGGAGGAACTCGAGGTAATAAATTTTTGGTCACCCATCCCATGACCGACCCTTGCGAAAGTTGCTTAACCGCCACAATCGCTGGGCCAGGCGCTAAATCACTGCGCCATCGAGCTCCTCATGTCTTATACCATAATTATTTTGTAAAAATTTGAACTAGTTCTTCATGAGTTGAAACTAAAGAAGATAATTACTCTTAATTTTTACTTTCAAAGAACATTGCAGAAAATTTGTTAAGTTGAATTAGATAATATAGAGACAAGAATCAAGTATGGAGAGAAACAAATAGTCTGTATTAAAATTCTCACATTTATAGACGTACATATTTTTTGTACTGGTGACATGAAATTAAAGCAAAACTTACTCGCAATATTCAGGTTAAGGCATAATGTAGTCTGTGGATCAACGAAGTACCAGTAAATTAGGTCACGATCACGAACTAATAATATTAGGCTGCAGCCCCCGGGCATTAAGGTAATGAACAGTCTGGAATCAAATCATGTTCTGAATTAATTAACATGTACCGGAATACTGTACCGGTATTTGGAAATCCAGCGTTGATGGATGTAAGAAACTGAGAAGATTTTCAATTGTTTTGTTCGTTTTAGATTGTTTGTATTTCACAATGCTATTTTTGTATTAAGATAAATAAATACTAGAAAAAAACGACTCACCCGTAGCACCTCAGACGGGATTCGAACCCGCACCCTTGGGATTCCGTCCCAATACACGGACCAATTATGCTACCGAGTCGCTAGTACTTTTTACATTTTCGCTGCAAGCTAGCGTTATAACACCGATGTGAGAAAATACTCTCGTTGGACTCTTTTCGATCATATGTTTATATGATCCCTATAATGCCTTTCATAACATTTGACGATCTTTATGGTTAGTACTAGCACTGGGGCTAATTCTGAACGATATTATCAAAACCGCTACGTTGTTATTTAGGTTATATTTACACAAAAATCTTTCAGTGAGAGTTCTAAAGCTAAACCAGATTGACAGGAAACCAAGATTGACATCCTAGGCTCCGTAGCTTTCAACAATTTCAAAAAAACTAAATCGTGTATTTTTCTGTAAACGAAACTGAAAAGGTAATGATTTAGTTTTGGTTTTACCTTCGTTAACGAGCGCGTTGCGTTGGCTCCTTGGTCTTGTCTTGTTCGACCCCCAGGCGGGACAATGTGGAAAATCAATGTTTTTTTTAATATTATCTTTAGTTTTACATAATACAAGTTCACTTGAATAGTCTTGGAATACCAACGAGAGCGGTTCTTTTATCTATATTAACCTCGAAATATGTTTTTTAATTTAACTAAATGGCCAACAAAATAATTTTATTTACGTGACTTCTGAAAGTTATTAGCTTTGTCTCGCAAATCCCCAAAGAATCAACATAATAAAAGTAACATAATAATATGCATGTTTCTTAACTAAATAAAACATGACTTAATTAATGCGACCTGCAACTCAGGTACACCCTTGACTCATTTCATTACTGAGCCGGTGCCCGGAGCTTTTTAAAGATTATTAAAGCGTAAAGAAGTATAAGACTTATGTAAACGTGGCGTTGGCTTGACGAGGGAGTCCTGAGGGAACTATACAGGGCTGTTTGTAAAACACCAACAACCTCACAGTAGTACATTAGTAAAATCATAAACACCAACATGTGTTCGACGACTTTTCCTACAAAACTTGTTTAGCTGTAGGACATTTTGTAGGTATTGAAAGTAGTTTTTTTTTTCTTTTTTCAGAAAATTCATATAACATATGTTGTTGTTTATGATGTTAGTAATCTACTCCTGCGAGGTTGTTGATGTTTTACAAATAACTCTGTATAGTAGCACAACTGTGCAGGTGTAGATTCAGAAAGTTGTGAAAATACATTTGATTGCTGTTCCTGTTCATGTTGATTGAGTTTTGAATTGAGTGTTTTTATTTCGTTTCCCGTCCCGTGCTAAATAAGAAGTATTTTTTTGCTACGGTGATTGTTAAAAATGAATGAAACCAATGTTTTGATTATGGAATGTGTTTATAATGCCGAGAAACACAAGGCATTTTTGCGTTGATGGACTTCAATATCAAATGTAGTTGTTTAACGTCGGTAGTAATTATAATTATCGAAATTTCAACATTTGGACTAGTTCCAATGCTCACATAATTTTAGCACCCCGAATCCTTTCCAACTGCCTATGCCTCCAGTATTTTTAGGAAAAAACGGATGCTGGTCCGACACCGACGCCGAGTCGTCCCTGGCATGTTACCAGATATATTCTGAGCATTGAGTAGGTAGTAAATAAGTAGTATTGTGATTTATTCTCGGAAAAATGTCTCTACAATGTGTATGTTTTAATCTTAATCCGAGATAATTTTCAACGGATTAGTAATGAACTTCACTAATTAAAATTAACAACAATTTATTCAGGATTACATTGAATATTTCAATAGGTTTTTGAAATAATATTTGTTGTTTACGTTACATATTGTTGTAACCCTGACTGACTGAGATATTCAGACTGTACTTATATGGTAATGTACGGAGAGCACTTCGCTATTATATATGCTCAGGGATTGTGGGAAATATTGCAACATTTTTCTTCGGAGGAGTGTATTACAAAATAAAATGTGTATATTTTGCATTTCACAATGTGAACTAAAGCCGAGGAACACAAAGGTACTTAAAAGTAATCAAAATTATGTTATTTGAATTAAATATTTGATATGTATTTTTTTGTGTTATTTATTTTAAATCAAGGATGACTTAAAAACAGAATTACAGTAAGGTATCTTTTATTTATAAATCAAAACTCAAAAAGAGTAGTAACTATTACCATTAATTACTAATGTATCGTTTTGAGTCAGAACTGTGTACGCGCTGCGGTGAGCGCGCGTTCTAAACGTTTGCAGCACGGTATAATACGCGTTATGAAACTATGCAGCATGTTATGAAACTATGCAGCATGTTATGAAACTACGCAGCACGCTATGAAACTATGCAGCACGCTATGAAACTATGCAGTGGGTTATGAAATTATGCAGCATGTTGTGAAGCTATGCAGTACGCTATGAAACTATGCAATGCAGTGCGTTATGAAACTATGCAGCATGTTATGATGCTATGCAGCACGTTATGAAACTATGCAGCGTGTCATGAAACTATGGTGCGTCACGACACGATCATAAACGACCGAAAGAATAGTGACTTATTATGCCATTATAGGCTTAACTATTAATGCTTATTATAAAGACTTGCAGTAACGTTAGGGAACCATCCTAACTTGTTTCGCAAAATTGCATAATTGTTGCATGAGTAGATATTGGAACTGGCCCTATAGCCAAGTGGCTTTCTACTATTTGAATAGAACATAAGTTTGTGTGCAATTGATGTAAGCTGTCGCTCACCATAGACAATGATTGCGTTTTGAAACGTCAATTTAGTGTAAATGTCAATTCTATTCTATTCGAATGATCAAAAAGCCAAGCGTTTGCCTCTTATCTAGGCCCTCTGACCAGTATGGAGGCAATTTGGTAGCACATTTATAAGACGCACAATTAGCAGCTGTGCCTTAATGTATACGACAACATAGTATTGTCCATTCAAATGTTAAGTTTGTAAAATTCTTATAGCTACAACCAAAATTACCAGTATTAATGATTAAAGAAAAACAAATCATCCTCAGACTTAAGGGCGCCGGTAAACAGAAAATGTTAGCGTCAATAGGCAGTATAAAGTCGGGAAAAATTATTCCTTTTGATTAAACTCATTAGATGTTCTGCGACGGCGTTAGATTTCCCCCGGGAACTCCCGTTCCGATGTTCATATCTAAAGGCCTTGGAGGCATAGTGTGGAAAAAGAGGAATTTCCTTTGTTTAAAAACAAGATTGATGTTGGAAAGAAATGGTTCGTAACTTTTACTGTTTAATAGTATTTAATGGTCTTTAGATAATGGTATTTAGCTCTGACATGACATTATTTAAAAATAAAAGTATTTGTAATTGATTTTGGGCCCAAAAATAAGATTTATTATGATCTCTAATATTTAAGTTAAATTCTCCTAAGTTTATAAAATAATACTTAAAAACCCATCAAAAACAGATAGATGATTTGAGTTGATTGATTTACCGCTCGGTCGGTACTACAAATGTATGGGTTTGTGCTCGACTAGGACCCGGCTCGGCTCGGACTCGGCTCGGCTCGGTCCCGGCTCGGCTCAGACTCGGCTCGGCTCGGACCCGGCACGGTGTAACTGAGTCCTTATTAGGGGTTCCTTTCAAGTGACTCATATAAAGTACGCCACTCGATATTCAGCGGATCGCTTTGATACAAACAAATTAATGAGTTGTGGCGGAAAAAGCTCCTCTTGAAAGAAATATATACTTTTGGTAATTGGCATTGTTGGCTTACATTTGCAGTGTGTATGTGTTATAACAATGATAATAATAAGTATGTAATATTAGTAAAAATATTTTTTTCTAATATTATTTATCTAAATATTAAAATAGCATTGTGAATGCAAAAAATCTAAATTTAATAATGATGATAATATTTTTTAGCTTATTGCCATTAACGATAGCTAATTAAAATTTATTGAAACAACATAACACCAGTGATTGAGAAACAAAAATAATATAAATCGTAATTGTATGTAATTTAAGAAGATATAATGTGATTTGTTAGCAATAAAAAGTAATAGTGTAAACCACATTTCACACTTTTAATGAAGGTTCCATGAGTGATGGTCACGTTTGGTCACTTTGAATTAATTGACAGTCAATAAAAGCTACTATATCCCAGTTTAAGAAAAAGTTACACAATTTATTACAGCCGTACTGTGATAACAGCCTATTTGGTCATTCTTAGCATTTGAGGCACGATAATGTTATTTTATATTTATTGTTGTTATGTATGTAATTTTGAAAGATACAATTTTTGCAGTATAAATTGATATAGGTATTAAGATGTATGTGACCTAACCACAAAACAAACCAAATAATGCTAAAACAGTGATCAGCTTTTCTTTCTGGGAAAATCATATAAAGTCTATTGAACTTACCATGTAATTAAATCAATAGATAGGTATATTAATTTTAAACACAAAGCTAATAAAATATTAGGTTTGAACAACAAGAAGAAACACACAAAACTCAAAGATTTACTTTTAATTATTTTAATTAGGAAGCGTTATTAATAGTTGGAATAAGTGCAAATACAGCATTCTTAAAGGACAATCAAACAAAAACAAAAATAACCTCATATTAAACACGACATTAACCCGATTTACAGTAAAAACGTTACCCAACTTCCTACTCAACGACGATCATAACTCATAGTAAAGTTTTTCTGATTCACGATCCACTCAATCAAATACAGGGCAAGGTACCTGGCCAATAAATCAGCAAATTACAGGGGCTCTGCCTGGCGTGGATGCCGGGCCACGCTGGGCCTCATTTACATATTGCCTGCGACGCGGATTGCATAACATGGAGGACAGAACTGCCGCAGCTTAGCTTTCCCGAGTTTATGGTTCACTCTGTGACTGAAATAATGAGTTTACATATGTGATTGTTTGTTTGTTTCGAAGCAGATTTTTAAGTAACCTACTAATGTTTTCAGCTTTTATAATACTGGTTTTTTGATGCATTTATTCGAGCATATACTCTATAACGATTATAATGACTTTATTGCTCGAATAATAACATTCTACCTACTATACTACGAGAAAGACAAATTGCATATTCATAGCTCCGATACATCTCTATTAATGGAAATCGTTTGACACCCTGTGTGAGACGCACTCTATATCTTCATATAAGTATACACTATAGTGCGCGTACACACGACAGCACGTCAGGTTATATAGTTAAACTGCGAAAACAGCTTTTATTACGTAGGGCATAAAGGCGGTCTCAAGGTCAACATGTATAGTCTGAGGTGCCGTCGTGTGTACATACTATACAGCGTGAAATTTTAATCATTTGGTTCCCGCAGTGGGATGGTTCCAGTTTACAAGCAACTTTTACTATGGGGTCAACTCTGATATCGCGAAAAAAATCTGCTGTTCCATACATTACGACGCCGGCGAACAGTGATTCAAAATAAATGCCAATTTTTTTTATACAAAACTGTAAATCGCATTTATTTTTATTTGGTTTAGTATTTTGGATTTTTTTATTTAATAGAAACCTAAACAAATATGGTCTTAATCCGCATAACATCACAAGAAGAGTTAAAATGCTCAAATTGCTAATCATTTTGGTATTACGTTTGTATGGGTCACTGTTCGCCGGCGTCTTAAGGTCGAGTATAGTATTGCGCTTTTCTATGGAACAGCTTATTTTTTTTCGCGATGTCAGAGTTGGCCCCATAGTAAAATTGCTTGTAATCATGAGTGGAACCACCCCAAATTTTGTGAGCAGTGGAACCACTGCTCACAAAATTTCACGACAATCGGTTGTGAAATGCGACGTGTAGAGGAGAACAAACGGACATACGAAAGCATTTTTGCCCAGGCTGAAGCAGAGACAATTGACAATTTTTTTCAATATTTACAATCTCATTAGGGAAGCAGACTTCTGCTGCCATACAGACAAGCGTCTTTTATAAAATTCATGTGAAATGTTAGGCGTTTTAGGGCTCATCCAAAATGTATACATGTTGACGCTAGTTTCTCTGCGCAATTCCATTTATTTTCAGCCATTAAATATTCAGGTATAATTTCCGAGTCTGACTTTGAGAATTTGCAATTTGCCAACAATTAGCTGCGGCTTGGGTTAAATATTAGATGAAGGGTACTTTTGCGGTTTAGTGCACGAATTTTTTTAGATCATTTTGGAAACTTTTTGTTGTGTGTCTGTTAAAACTGTTTTTGGCAAGAGACTAAAAAATATTCTGTTTCTTTTAAAAGGTTTACCTTACCTCTACGGTAGTATACTTATATCTATTCTGTGCCTCTACAGTATATTGATAACGTGTAAAAGTTAACAACAAATTCGTTTTACTATTTGAGAATAACTTGCTATGTTTGCTTGTCACAACTGATTTTTCAACACACTTGCTCGAAAAGGCCTTATTATACACTTTCGAAATTAAAAAATGTGTTCGTCTTGAATTAAGTCAAACAAACATGGTATTTTAATATTTTACACTAATTTGTTATAAAATATTAAAATATTTGCATTTATGACAAAACATTATAATTTTTAAGTAGGCTGTCGGTTCACTCACCTCTTTGTTTGCAAAATATTCTTGCATTAGGTGCGAGAAAAAACTTGCGCGCTTTTTCCCATCATTTTCACATTTTGTTTTTAACGTATTTGTCGTTGTGTGCTTAATTATTTTGTTTTTTCCTCGCAAGTATGTTGAAAAACGTCGTATGAAACTCGTGAGTTTTGCTCATTACACACACGGCCGCGTTTTACGGCTCAGGCTGCAACCCACAACCTCGTGTGCAATGAGCAACATATCTCACTTGCATTATAATATACTATAACAATCATGTTAATTGAGATTGTGATCTCAATTTATACTTTTTAATTTAAAACCAGTATTTATATTCAACACAACAACAACATTTTCATCTCAGTTTCCTGATTGACTAATAATACCGTTATGCTTACTCCAGCATCCTTAAGGACTCTCAGGACGTTGCTCCGTCATTACAAATAATGACTAAACACTAACGCAGGGATGCACAGACTACGGCCCGCGGGCCGCATGCGGCCCGCCGGTCGAATACTGGTGGCCCGCCGACAGCAAAAATAATACTCTCGTACATTCGAAAATATTGAGTTCTATTCCAGAATAAAACCAATAACAAATGTTCGAAAAGTAATTTGAATCTCGCGCGCGCGCTCTATCAATCTTATCGGTGCGCCGTGCATGCGTCGGTAACAGCGGTCGGTAATGTTCGTGCTGATCTCGGTTAAATTCGTTTTCTTGAGGAAGCGCGCCGCGTTATACTGTTCGAGCGAGCGAGATAGCAATAGTCCCAAATTCCCGATAGCTCGCGTAGGTAGATACACGAAGCTTCCAGAGTCGGTTTCGAGATTTCTCCAGACAGTTTTCGACTCTATGCGCGTGGTATAAAAGCCACGCTAACCGCAGCGACCGACAGTTCGGTTTTAATTTGAGTAAAGTGTCGTTAGTTCTAGTGTAGATTTTAACTCGACTAGCCGGTGTCATAATTATAATATATTTTGATCCACATTCAACGTAGATTTCCCGTCAAGTGCCGTGTATAATTGTGTTGTGAAATCGTAAGTAAAACTGTTATTAATTTTATCTACATATTTTATCAATTATTTTTGGTAATTAATTAGGAACTGTAATTGGTTTTAGGTGCTGTGGTAATCCTAGTCAGGATTAAAACGCAACATGGACATGCCAGGAACTAGTAAAAAACGTAAGGTTAAAGATGAAAATCGGCAGTTTCAAGAAATTTGGACTGAGAAATACTTTTTTGTATGGTCGCATAACAAAGTCGTTTGTTTAATTTGCAAGAATTCTGTTGCGATTGCAAAGGAATATAATGTAAAAAGGCACTATGAAACGCAGCATCCTACTTTTACGAAGTTTACAGGCGAATTAAGAAAGCAAAAAGTTTTGTCTTTAAAACGGGAGCTTATTGGTCAACAAGCTATGTTTACAAAACCCATTCAAGATACAGAAACAGCTACAGAAGTTAGTTATGAAATTTCTCGAATGATAGCAAAGCGGAGTCGCCCCTTCAATGATGGGGATTTTGTAAAAGAATGCATAGAAATTGCCGCTAAGAAAATGTGTCCAGAAGCAGCAAAAAAGTTTGAGAAAATTCAACTGAATCGTATGACCATCCAAAGACGAATTATGTCTTTGTCAGATAATATTGCGGAACAATTAAATGAAAAAACTAAGATAATTGATTTTTTTTCATTAGCACTCGACGAATCCACTGATATTAGTTCCACAGCTCAACTTCTTATATTCATACGAGGTGTTACTCAAGATTTTGAAGTCTTCGAAGAGTTATTAGGAATGTGTTCATTGAAAGGTCAAACCAGAGGAGTTGATATACTCAATGTACTTTTGGACGAGTGTTCAAAAACTGATTTGGACTTATCGAAATTATCGGGAGTTTCGACTGACGGTGCTCCTTCGATGATTGGTGTCAATTCTGGGCTATTACTTTGTTGAAAAAGCATTTGCAAGAAAAAAACTTAAACGCTGAAGATCTCATGCAGTTTCACTGCATTATACACCAAGAAGCCCTCTGTTCTAAAAAAATTGAATTTGAAAATGTCATGAAAGTGGTAGTTTCGACTGTGAATTTCATAAAATCACGAGGACTCAATCACAGGCAATTCAAACAATTCCTTGATGACATTGAATGCGAACATGGAGATTTACTGTATTATACAGAAGTAAGGTGGCTAAGTCGTGGATTGACACTGGAACGATTTTTAAATTTAATAGAAGAAATTGATATTTTTCTGGCGGAAAAGCAAAGGGACGTCCCGGAACTTAAAAGTCGTGATTGGTTGTGTGATTTGGCTTTTTTAGTTGACATTACAAATCATTTGAATGTCTTGAACACACGGCTTCAAGGCAAAAATCAACTGATATCCCAGCTCTACGCACATGTATCATCCTTTCAATGCAAGCTGACACTTTTCAGATCGCAATTGAATTCTGGAAATTACAATCATTTTCCGAATTATAAGAAAATGGCTGAAAAATTCAAAAAAACTGCTATTAATTTCAGTTATGTAAAAAAGCTAGATATTTTGATTCAATCTTTTCAAGACAGATTTTCGGAGTTTAAAACAGTGAAACCTCTGTTGGACATATTTAGCAATCCTTTCACGATTTCAGGTGAAAATGCGCCAGAGTTAATGCAGTTAGAAATTATCGACATTCAGAACGACCAAGATTTACGCAACAAATTCAACGAAGGAGACTTGCTGAACTTTTACCGCTGCATTGATAAAAATACGTACAAAGAGTTGCGCATAAACGCTCTGAAATGTGCAAGCTTATTTGGTTCTACCTATATATGTGAACAAACCTTTTCAATCCTAAATAATAATAAAACAAAAAATCGAAACCGCCTTGCAAATGAAAGTTTGGAAGCAGTTTTACGTGTTGCTACAAGTAAATTTGAGCCAAATATAAAAAAGATTGTAAGCACTATGCAGTGCCACGCTTCAAATTAATAAATTCTTTTTCAATTTGAATACATTATTATCAATTTTTCATTGTCTTTAATTACCTATACTTCTGGTGGCCCACCATCAGTTCATAATTTGCCCGAGTGGCCCCTAGTCTTAATAAGTCTGTGCATCCATGCACTAACGATTGTTCAAGCACGTCAGTCAGTGCAGAGACCACGACATCCATACAAATACGGCCAAGTCATTCATGTATTCAGGCTGACCGAATGGGAGAAATTTACTTTCTTCCGACACCTCCTTTGAGCTGGGACTTGACCCGACTCGTGTTTATGTATTAATTAAAATCCCGTAGGAAAGTAGGTACGAGTAGGTATATATATATATTGTGAATGGCTAACGAAGGCGTCGGCTGCTATGATATTTTTAGCTGGTAACTTTTTGCTTTAGATTTTGTGTAGATAAAATAAGTTACCATGTTCAATTTCTAAAAATCTTAAAGAAAAAGTTACCAGCTAAAAATATAATAGCAGCCGACGCCTTCGTAATATTGTTCTCTGAAAATTACATAGAAAAACTAGATTCCGATATGAAAACATTTTTGAGAAGAAAAATTATGGTTATTCCGGTTTTCTTTTGTTCACAAAGATATAATGCCGATTTAATGACTCAGATAAAATTTTAAAATCTGTGTTGTAATGTTTTCATATGCAAGAAATATGGTTAAAAACGAATAATGGACTTTGAGTACTATCTTTCAGTTAGTTACGTACTCTTATGTAGTATTTAATTAAGACCTCAAACCACATGTATAGAAACGCGATCATAATGTTTACTATTCTGTATAAGTATTCAGAGTAAATAACTTGAGGATCAAGCTGCCTGCGACATAGCTGTGCCGATCAGCGCTTCAGGCATCTTTTTGGCACTCAGTCGATTGCAGAAAAATGGGCGCCGAGAGAAACAATTGAAGACGACTCCACGGCCTTATTAATAAACGAATAGTAAGTTTACACCTGGTTTAACAGAAAATATTGTTAAGCAATATTAGTCCTAAGTATGACGTCTCAAAGCATTATATTTCTAAGCAAACTTTTTGGTTAAACTAGGTGTAAACTTACTCTTCGTTTATTAATAAGGGAGACAGAGTCAACTGGACCGTTGTAACTGCACCGTGGAAGGGTCAACGATCCTTCGGAGATCGGAACTGACTTACCGCAAAACTGATATTGTAATGATTTTCTTTCCACAATTATAATGCGATGCACCGAAAACGACGGCTTGAATTCCGCAAATTGCAAAACTCATTATTTCCGACATTATGCGGTCAGTGACGCTCCATTTTTATTGTGCATAGTACTTTCAAGGACTCGTATACGAAATTCTGAGTCACACCACAAGTTGAGTCCGGATCGTCTGGGAGCATAACACAGATACGGCACAGTGATAAAATTGTTCGAGTCTCGGGGGAGGCGAGAGAATAACCTACAGTAGAGTGATAGCCGGTGGGGGCACTGGCGCAGCCTGCCGCTTCTCGCAGTGTATTCCCGCCTTTTCTCATCGTAGCCCGCGCGCGCGATCTCACTTTCCGAACGCAACACACGACGCGAAATAAAAAAAAACTGCTATTCTCAATTTAAAAAATCAATTTTTATTATTTTTTCGTGCTTTATGTATCCGGATATTGAAAATGCGCTAATGAATTGACATCGAAGTTTTTTTGCGAGTTTCCCAGATTTTATAGGTAAGTTTTTAAAAGTAACCTGTTTTATAGTACTCGTACGTGTTTTTGCAGTAAGTTGTTACGAGTCAATGACATGTTGGTCGCCGTGGCTAGGCATCTGTTAATGACCTGGCTTATTATTATCTAAGAAAAGCGTATCTTCGAGATCGAGCTTAAATGAATACAGCTTATTTGTAACTTAATAGTAATGCGTAAGAAGGAATGTGGTTTATCGCTAGCATTTAGCTAAAAGTACCTAATGTCAATTGCATTAGGCTATTTTTCGCTGAATGCTACGAATCAGTACGTAAATAAATATTTTTTTAAGGATATTGAGTCTTGAATTTCTGACCTTTATTTTTTTATGTTATCTAGTAGTTGGGATTCAAAATTGTTCCGAAATAAATCAATAAATAAGTGATATTTAAAGATTCTGTATTACAATAATATTAGTGAAGTACTGTATTAATATTTTGTTGATAACATTACCAAATACCTACAATAAAAGAGTAGATTTTTTATTTGTATCATCTATTGTGTTGTCTATCTAGATTTAAAAATAAGTTTAGGTTTTAGAGCAAGATAGTAAACGATACCTATATAAATTTGTGAGCAAAAGCCAACTTTATTGCACGTACTAATAAATAATTACAATACAATAAGTTTTTTAAGTCTACTCACCATAACCAAAATTCACATTTTCACTTAAACATCACAATTCATAATTGATAATTCATTAAAGCAAATAATTTCTTACTCGCTTATATCGATTCAAATAACGATGTCGTTTAAAGTCGAGTTTTTTTTAAATCAATCTATTAAAAATTACCATAGGTGCATTGCACCTTACTCCCAATTCACAGAGTTCGATTAATCGAAATAAAATACTCGGACGCTGTTCTTTCTTCGCTCGTTTTCTTAGAATTAAAAGTCTAGAAACTAGTACAGTAAGAAGTATGTTATTTTTGGTTTAGAGTTCATTTATACTGCAAGTTCTTTACAAGTTTCCAAATATTTTTTACTTTAAGTGTAAAATAACGCAATAATATTAAAGAAAGTGGTGAGAATTAAAAGTTAAGTGCTATGTTATTTGTGCAATTTTTTCAAAATTTTTCAATCGTTTTTTACTTTAATTTTAAGTGTAAAATAACCCATTAATATCAAAGAATGCGGTTAGAATTAAAAATAGCCGATCTACAAAAATAGATAAAATATGTTAGTATTTTAAAGTTATGCCATTACCTTTCTTTTATAATTGTTAATGCAAAAAATTAATATTGGAAAAAATATTTTCTATTGTTAGTTTTTAAAATTTGAATGAAATCATCTCAGATATTTTCAGTAAGTATAAGGTTTGTAGATGCCTTTTCCCGTCGAGGAGAAATAACTTCTCAAAACAAACAATAAATGGAGTTAGCTAGTTTCATGAAAGAAATGGCGAAACTTAAAAGCTTTGACAAAAGTATAATCTCGCAAAAGTTCCCAACTCCATATATACGACGACAAATGTAATGTGTTATCCATTGCCTCGTGCACTCTGCCCATTTTCCTTTTAACTGTAACTAAAAGTGAAAGATGCACCTTTTAGCGTGAAAGCCCGAGAAGGACATAAAAACTTACTATCTTGTTGTAGGTCGCATTATGAAAAAGGATAGGAGAGAACTGTTTAATTAAAGTTCATACTTGCTTGAAAGCTTTTTTCGATGTTATGTGTATCTAAGTTAGTCACTAGTTAGATCATTTTTTACAAGGAACTATTTATGTTTTTTTCTAAAGACTGTAGTTGAGTAGAAAATGTTAAAGGAGATCATTCATTCTATTCAATATGCGTTAAGATAGATAGTCAGAAGCAGACCCATTTCCACTGGCAGCACCCGTTCACGAGTATGACGCATGAACCAGCCATCGCTTCGCCCAACCACACTCAGCTCAACAAATGGCTAGTTCTAGCAATACGTACCAATTTTTTCGTAAGCCGGCACTTTCAGAAAAGGCCCAGGATAAATGAACTCCTTTCTTAATAATATGAATAAATATAGGCAAATAATATTCTGAAAAACAAAATTATAAGACCAATTTATATTCCGTCTCAATTGATTTTCAAATAATATTACAATGAAAATCATTATAATTCGAATTGAGGCTTCCAAGGAATAGAGTAACAGTTTACTATCTGTGAAAAAGTAACCCACTTTATTTTAAACGCAAAAAGTTAGAGCTGGTTTAAGACTAATACTGATAACAGTACGGTATGATTTTTTTAAATGTGATTTTGTTTAAATAAATCAGAAACATCATCAGTTTTAAGCCAGGTTAAAGTTAAGTCCACGTTGTATTATAGCGGGGTTAGTGTAACCTAACCTAACACGACCAAATACAATCACATAAACCTGAGTTAGGCACCGAGATCATGTGTCTGCTCTCGTCCTCATAAAATAAAACAACAACATACCGTTAAAAAGTTGACGATCACCAAAGTATATGAAATAACTTTAGTACTTTACCCATCGATTCGATGTACGTATATCTGGAAATGTTTGTTTGTTACACACAAATGTTTCGCTACCTGGACGCATATTACGATTTGTATTATATTTTTAGCACGATGAAATTTATTGGGTACGTGTCGATATAAACCAATTTTACGATACCATCCTTCAGGCAGGCGAGGCGTCGGATTTTTACGACGAACCCAATATCTATCGTAACTTAATGTAAAATTTTGCACCGCTTAATATTAAAATAGTTTGTGATGAAATCTTTTGTTACAATTTGACACCGCCAAGGACATTTAATAATATCAGACGTTAATAAAATTAGAGTTGAAATTATTATTTCTGTAGTTGGAGTTGAGCGGTGATTTGTAAATATTGTTTTAATTAAATTATACGAGTGACAATATGATTGATTGTGTACCTACAGAATAATATATAACTTTTTTATTGTGTAATAGGTTACAAACTTTGTTTAAAATTTTACGATATTTCTAATTGATGTAACATTTGCGGTAAATATGGGAGTTGTAATGTGCTATTGATCATTATGTAATATGATTTCTATCATGTATCAAAAATCTAAAACTATGCTGATTAATCGTGAGAATTTCGAAGTTAGACGAACTTATTTGACTTTTTGATTATGTTATGTAATTAAACTGCTATTTTAGATTTATGACTTATAATTGGTTCTCCGGTCTTTCTTTATTAAATTCACATTATCAAGTGAATCATATTAGATAATACTTTACTACTTCCAAAAGTTGTATAACTTACGAGTATTCATGTGTATCGTTTTATTATTGACAGTTAGGTATTGGTAGTGAAAAGAGATTCAAATAAAATTGTGGTGAAAACAGTTCGTAATTTTTTTTGTTAAATAAGCTGTTTACTCCATTTGCAAACGGATGTTCTCAGGTTCAAAGAGAACTAAAACGAAAACTGCACACACAGCGCATAGTTTTCATACTGATGTGTCGCGTACCTTCACGAAATCTCGATTCCATATAGCATTACTCCACTATTGTCTCTTTAGCGGCAATTTTCTTTCTCACAATAAAGTTAAAGTATTATAGCGGTTACTTCCAGAGCTGTACTAAGGGAAAAAAGTATAGATTTTAATACCAAATAATATACTAGAAAAAATACGACTCGCACCAGATCATGTTCTCGGACGGGAATCGAACCCGCGACCTTTTGATATGTCCCGTCCGAGAACATGATCTGGTGCGAGTCGTATTTTTTCTAGTATATTATTTGGTATTATATAAAATAGCATTGTGAATGCTAAAATCTCAAAATTTAAAAAGTATAGATTTTAATTTAAATTGGCTATTTAATAACTTTTCGCTACTCTTGTATAAAGTTAAACAATATGTTAGAATAAAAAAAAACATAATTTTAATGCATATAAATTAATAAAAATCTAAATTATTAATGAAAATAAGAATCATAAAAAAATACGAAAATGAGATAGAAGGAAAAGACATCAACGCGTTAGTTAATAAATACTATTCCATAAACTATGTGATGTGGGCCATAATTCTTTACTATTTCCTCCGTATATTGTACCCTTCTAGAAAAAAGTTTCTGTATTTCATTCTACAGTAGTATTAAATCTACTGAAGAACGAATTTTTATTTTATCAAAGTTCAATGAATGTTCTAACACTCAATATTATGCCCTCGTTACGTCTCTGTCGCTGCATTGCAGGTTAGAAGAAATAGGTCAGCGGCCCTAACGGTCTGAGTTTTGAGATTCGACAGCTTTCGATGTCGTAAATTTTATATATTAAGAGGCTAGTAACGATCGGGTGGTCGGTGTTAGCCTACTGGAATAACGCACGTGACGAAGAACGATTGCTAAGGATTTTATTTATGTGGTCCCTTATGTGTTAAGCACTTGTTGCGGTCTGAAATAACATTATGCTTAGTAACTCTCACCTGTTAATTATTGAATACGTGGTCAATTATTAATGCTTTTCCATGCTTTTGGAGACACATTTTTGATCCCGTTAGTATACCTATCATTCAAACGACACCCATTGCTGGGCATAACTCGTTTGTCTTTAATATAAAATTAAGCCAATTTACAGAAAAAAATGCACAGTGTAAAGCTAAATCGCTTACTTTAGTGACTGTTAATAGTTAAATTGTATACCTCATAATATTTGCATGAACCGAACTTTAAAATGATAATATCAAATTATGTCGTTCAGTGCCTCAGTTTCACGTGCTTTCTGAAGCACGGAGAAGCTCTAAATAATAAATATTATCTTCGTAACCGTAGACTATACACGTTATAACTAAAGATTGGATATTCAGATGCATATTTACCTAAAATTCAGATATGGGTATCATGGAAAGAAATATTTTGAAAAAATTTAAGGATTCCGACATTAACCAATTTTAGTGTATACTCCGTGAGATGTAATAAATAAACCCGATTTGACACAAATTCTTAATTAAGTAATTGGTTGTTTTTACCCTACTTTTATTGTCAGTGATTTTTGAAGAAGCAAACACAATCTTATTACGTTGTAACAAGGCCTATTAAACTTCATGGGAATTAACACATTTTAAGAATGTTATATATTTTAAAAGTCACTTCTATAATATGTTAGCAAGAATCGAAGTAAATATGCATCCGATTATCCAATCTTTAGTTATAACGTTTCGTTATCCTTGCTTAGCAAAAATACACTGTCTAATTTATAGAAAACAACTTTATATAAAGTTGAATTCACCGTGATGTTTTCAAATGTATCCTGTGTTCTAGATAAATAAATACTTTGAGAAAACAAAACTTAAAATTATATAAACATTCCCGAGTTCTATTTGAAATTGCAATGAAGCTCACCGCAATATTTCCTTGAAAACACTACTTTATTTGTTTTCACGACGTTCCTTACTATGGTTTTCGTTATGGAATGTAGATATTTAACAATGTACAACAAAAGTGACCAACTTCAGAGTGCTTGCGGTACAAAACGACGAATTTGAATCTGTTTGCCATATTCTCTTTGCCATACATTCTCGAGTGAAGTTGCAGCGTATCACTGTCTATTGTCAATTGATTCGCGTCGAATATACCAGTATTTTTTAAAATCTGATAAATAATTGGGCTTCTTATAATCTTAGAGCAGCACTCATTCTCAAGTCTGATTAGTAATTTAAATTTTTATTATTTTTTCAAGTTCTGACTAAATAAACTCTCATACCCACATTCAAACATACATGAACCCTGAACACAATACACTCTCTGTTCTTTTGGGCAGACGTGTAAAAAATTCATCGTTAGGTAACGATATGAGAGGATTAAAACAAATAGCCATTACATTTAATCAAATTGCCAGTGCTATACCTCATAACAATATTGTAGGCTGGTAATAGTCAGCTATCGACACGTACTTTGCAAATGCGATTATCATCATTGTTTGTTCACCCCGAGTTAACGTTTCAAGTTAAATTGCGAACAGTAAAACAACAATAAAAGCAGTCTGGCCGGTTTTACACAGGAGATAGAGCGAGAAAAAACCAACATGCTCTTTTTCTCTCGACGAGATAGTCTCTAACATAAAATTGGCAGGGTTGCCATTGTCAATTACAGGTTTATGGTTAGCGCGAAACATAACTTAACCGCAAGCAGAAATCAGTTGATCACCAATTCAGCAAAATTTGAAAAATATACATTGTTCTAGTAAATGAATAAATAATACTTCTGATTTCCAAACTCTTACAGCGTTTAATAAAGGCTCAGCAAAATGTCTATTTTGAAAATTAGTTGTTTACGATATCTTGTTTGTTAAGAATAACAATCTCAAGTATCTGTGATCAGTTACATAAATTCTGATTAATTAATAGTAAAGAAATGAATTCATCCACTTTTACAAATATCAGTATGCAGTGTAGAACTTTTAAAGGATAGGCACCTAACTTAAGTATGGGCACAGAATTAATATACATAGTATGGGTGAAACTTTGATCATGCATGACGGAACCAAAGGCATAAATCCAAACGCAGTCAACCTCTTTTTTGTTAACGCAGGGGTCAACCCTAACAAAAGCATAAAATCACGAAGCCTATCGAGTGCGGTGTCGTTAGGCAGCCCTTAAACGTCTATCAGACATTCACATAACAATAATATTTTATTCTCCCATATTTCTCGCTGGCTTTGAACCTCCATCTGTGAAGTGACAATGAAAACGGACGGTGAAAGTCGCTATTTCAATTCAAAAGGATCTATTTAATGTTAAACGCAAGTGACTAGGATAAGCTAGTTATTATGATAGAAACTATATTATGACAACTTTCTTTATGTCAGGTTTGAGTTTAGCATTCCGTTATGTTATATTTAACTGACTTTTTTATTTAAACACGATAACGATAAAAAAGGTTCAACCCTGAGAGATAATATTAACCACTTTTTTATTTTGTGTTAAAGCAATCCATCGGGCCTGAACGCGGAGGAATTTAAAAAACACACGTTATTTAAGTTTAAGATAAATCGCAACTTTAGCAACCCTGAACAATTTTAAGAAAAATTTTAAAGGGCTGAACTAATTGTAATGCTATGTAAATATTGGTTAACGCACAGGCACAACCTCATCTCTGTTTGTTGCTGAGTGAATAAACTGGAATTATTAAACTTGGTTTCAGCTTTGACCGGATCCGGAGTTAGCTTGATGCAGGGGCAATGAATAAACAGAAAACATTTCTTTCTGGGGCTCTATTTTTAAATCATTCGTTTGAAATCGTTCGTGTGATTTAAGTAGTAGTAGTTATATTCGTCCTTTTCAGGACAGGCGAAGGTCTAAGCGATACTGCCAGTTTTTGAGTTTTGATTTCTTAATCTTGTTTTTAGTAAGGGTAAAGCCAAATCTTGAGTCTTGTTGGTGTTTTTAAGGCAAGAAGCCAAATCTTAGACTATTTTTGGGTAAAATCTTGTTATAAGTATCAATTTTATCTTTTCCAGGTTGATAGTCATATCCGAGACAGTCAAGTCCAAATTTCTCACATCAAATTTCTCCAAGAGTGGAGATAACAAATTCATTGATGTCGTGTGACTTAAGTCACATTGCAGCATAATGTCAAAATTGACAACTAAATGTCACTCCAAAACCGCTGACTAAAGACACGGCTGAACAACGTACGTTTCAAAAATACGGATTTTGCTATGTCTAATGAAAATGAGTAGAAAAGAGCGTTCGACGTCAGCCGAAGGATTCAATAATGGGCCCCTGTTTCTAGAATGAGGTCAGTAGTCGGGTTCATTAAAATTTACTTGCGATCGAAAATATTGTTGGAATTCAGTCTTGCGTTCACTGATCTCATTGTATTATTTTATTTGAAACCAAATTGTGGTTTTCGTTGAATGTTTTGATTTAAGGTATAACATATTCGATTCATTGATAGGTAACTAACTACTTTTTATTAACTATGGTGCTTATTTTATTTCATATGAAGCTAAAAAAGCCCAAAGGAATATTGACAGTTTTATTTCATTTTTATTTATATACCAGCAAAGCATTTCTAAAAAATAAAAAAGGGAGATGATTTCTGACAAATTTAATTTTTCTCCTTAACGCTGACTTAGCAGAGAGACTCGGTGTACCCACACAAGACAATATCAACTGACTGCGTAAGCAGACCTTTAACATAGATAATAATAATACTATACTAGTAAAAAATGAGTCGTTCGACACGAATATTTAAATGAAATTATAAAATGTTGCTGTACATTAAAAGAAAATGAACCTGCAGAGCCGAAGTAGCCCTGAAAACATTGAAATTACATTTAAAATAGATTTGAGAAAGTAATTTAAGAAAAGTTGATTCAGGCGACCAAGTTTAAGTAGTAACTAAAATGAAATATAATATGGTTAAACTTATTTTTTTACAATATCCTATAGAATTTCAAGTTATGTAAATCCAACAGAGATGCCATAGTTGAACAAGTATTTAAAAGCAGACATGAAACAAAATCATTCTGTCCTGAAAGAAATCAGGCTTTCACATGAATTAATAATTGTCCTGAATGAGTCGTATGAATCTACATAACAAGCAATCCCGGTCACATTATTAGTATGCTAAGCAGATCCTGACAAGTTGCTATGTGCGGATCCCCGGAGGCGAGGCCAACAAGAGGAATTTGTAAGTGGCCTTTAAGACATTTTCAGGGTTGCTCAGATTTTTTTGGGTCTGTTAGAGCCTTTTCAGATTAGCGTTATTTCGGCGAGTGTTAGCTTTTTAGGTACTATGTGTTTTTTTGTGTGTTCACCAATTACTCGAAGACTGCTGAGATGATCCAAACGTTTTTACATCAGACCACTTTTTTAAATTTTGAAATCGGTTCATTGGAAGCACGAGTAGGCGGGTAGGTGCGCCTTTTACTACACGCGCAACGTACGAGCTTAAGCTCGTATAAGCGTGAACTGCGAGAGACCATCATCATAATATTGCTACTGACTGACCCACTGGTTCGACCCACCGGACAAAAAACAGTAAAAACTGTGCATTTTTCTTATTTGTGACAGCCTAAAAATGTATGGGATTGACAGAAGTTTTATTATATTATATTGACAAATGATAGCGTTTTCAAATGTCACATGCTTAATATTTACTCGGTGGACTTCGATCAATGGTGGAGTTCAGTATAATTTTTGTACGTGTAATTTTGTCAAAAGAAGCTGGTTAGATATACTAATGCCATGGGCAGTTAGCTCGACTATGGTCAGGTTGCCACGGTGGCTTAGGTAGGCTAATTTGGTCAGGGCTGGTAGCACTTTTGTGTTTATATCAATCAAATCATTTATTTGCATGAGAACATCAAAATATACAATGGTCTTAAAATATAATTGGATGTAGTCAGCCTGCGTGCAAGCGTGCAAAGTCTTATTTTTGTCCTTAAGCATAAACATATTACATTAGATTATTAAATTAGATTATTAAATTAGACACTTCAGGATTAAATCAAAATTATATGTAAAATGAGATTTAGATACCGACAAAATTCAAATGATAGCTAATTAAATCTAAGTATATTAAATTGGATTTCATATTTAACATGTCAAAATTATTTAATTACTACAAACAAAATAAGATAAAGATAATGTCAAATTTCAAATAATATAAGGGTAAATAATATAAGGGTATCATGTCAATATTTATAAATCTAACGTCAAGTTTTCTACGGCACTAGTATTTGAACTCCATGTACTCTTTCACGCTGTAAAAGCACCTTTCATGGAGCCACATAGTCAATTTGCTTTTAAATTGGTTTAAAGCAGGTATACATTTAATGCTATCTGGAAGAGTGTTATATAGTTCTATACACATATTATGTATATTTTTCCTGTATTTATATTTACGGCAGGGAGTCTGATGAAGGAAGTTTTGGTACTGTGCTCTTACAGGCCTGCTAGTAACTTCAGAATTCATTTTAAAATATTGAGGGTATTGCTTAACAAAATAACATGCTTCACGGACATACATGCAAGGTAATGGGAGTATGTTTAATTGTTTAAATAGTGGTTTGCAGCTGTCAAGGTATCCGGCATTACAAACAGCTCTTATGCATTACAAACAGCTCTTATGCAAAAGCTCTGTCAAACTCTGTGGAATTTCCCCATAGTATTAAGCCGTAATTGAGCACAGAAGAGACGTATCCGTGGTATGCCGCAAGCGCCGCCCTGAATGAGACAGTTTGCGTTAAGCGCCTTAGCGCATAAACAAAACGGTCTAATTTAAAACAAATTTCATTTATATGTTTCTTCCAATTTAAATTCTTATCGATAACAATGCCCAAAAATTTTATGTCCTCAACTTCTTGCAAAGTAATATTATCATAGGTTAGGTTAGGTGGTCTGCTTGTTTGCCACCTATTTTATATAGTATATCTTCCACTTGTTTCCTTTGGTATAAGTATAAGTGATTAACATGACTCCTTTTTATAACCATTTTTTCACCACTTTACAACCATTTTTTACCATTTATCAAGTTTGGCGACAAATAATTGGTCTGTATGTTGTAGTAAAATTAGTAAATTATAACTGCTAGGTATATACGTTTTACATTTAAGGCATATTGTGAATCGTCGGCAAATTATAATAACATAAAATAAAATAAAATAATATTTATTGATTACAAAGCTAATTACTAATTACATTTCAAATTACTTCTGCCTCCTGAACTAGGGATTGAACCTGTACGCAGTCGCTCCTCATAACTCTCATAAGTGACGCATTACAGTAGCTAGTGCAGACATAATACTTTAGTGCTTAACAATATAACAAATAGAACAATACTTATAAAAAATAGAAAAAAAACGAAAGGAAGAAAAAATCTAAATAATAGAAAAACTTAACACTTAAAATATCTGTACAACTCAATCCTAACAAACACTAATCAAATTATGAATCAACGCTACCATAGATTTGTCATAAAAAGTATTTGACTTACACTTTCAAGAAGTACCTGCTAACGTATATATAGCTGAGCTTTTACAGCAATTGGAAGATCGTTTGCGTTTCTGAGGTTTTCAAATACTCATTTAGGGATCCTGGCAACCCTGCCAGCTATCCTGTAGTTTATGACTGGGAACCTAAGGTTACTTACGACTAACTTTGTGTATATTTCTGCTCCTGCATTGTTGTATTTGGTTAACAATGGCTTATGAATCAGAAATTTTATAAAATTAGTCGCATGGGTCCAAGTTAATATAAGTGATATGGTCCAAAAATTTTGTTAATCTGTAAAAAATATGGAAAAGCGTTGTTTTTCTATTATAAATTTTTATCACGACTATTTTCTAAACAAAGTTATAAAAATATTATTTACTCAAACATAAATTAGTAATTTTAGCTTTTATTCATGGTGTGAATCAATCGTTATCTAGCTCTATACTTGATGTTTGGGAGCTTGCATATACCAGTATAAGAACAAATTATAATTATAAATTAGACGTATAAGTTTATACAGAGACCCACACATTTAAGTAATGACACCTGTATTACTCTGATGGTCATGTGCAACGCGCAGAGAATATAATGAAAACACGTACAAAGCTATGTTTCCTGTGTAATGAGTTTCTGGAGAGCAAAAACTGTTGCGGACATAGTCGACTTTTGTATCTAGTATTCTAGTATATTTTATAGAGAAACTCATTTCTTAAAATCTGATGCAGTTTTTAAATTAGCTTTTTATTTATGCCAAGTTTTATTGTAAAGAAACCACGACTTATCTTTTACCGAGATCTTCGTGCAAAATCATGTATGAAGTTACTACATATACGGCTATACGGCTTTATTTAGATTTTTTTCTTTTCTTGTGCTCTGAGATCTTGCTTCTTGCCTTTCATAGTTATAGGTCAACGAGAAGTATCCAATAAGTTTAGATTTAATGGTTACAAGTGCATAATATGCGACATTAATGCCTGTTTCTTTATTGAGTTGACTGCGTAGAACTTAAGAAATTAAACTATCCTTTAGAGTCTAGAGGGATCTATTAGTTGACCGAGCGAGCTCGAGGCGCGAGCGAAGCGTCTTCGTTTCAGCTTGGGCATAAATGCTGTCCATCTGTTCTCTTCTACAGATCGCATTTCTCAACCGATTTTCGTGAAATGTTGTTAGCAGGTTCAATAATAATAACATTTTTATTCAATTAGTTTTTTGAAATTTTTCGAAAAAAAAAATCATATTTCAGCCATTTCGAAAATAGTTTTACAATGTCACAAACGCAAGGTCTACAGCTCACAGAGCCACTCGTATAGTAATGTTCGTTTGTCGACATAGTATTCTACCTTTGTTGCTGACTGTACTCCGTAGACGTGTTTATAGTTTCTTCCCCGGGGCCGTATAGCGTCGGGAATAACTTTCCCAATACTATAGCAGGCGTCATTAATTATCGTTGGTTTTATTTTCGCATTGAGTATCGTTTCGCTAACATGAGTTGGCAAATCGGGAATTGGCGCATTACGAATTGGCGAAAAAGGAAGTTGGCGAATGTGGAAACAGGCTTAATATATATAGCACATATATTTTTGTTTCATTTTTAAACTATGATTATATCATGTTTTAAAATTTTGCTTGCGAATTAAGTTCAAGTTTTGTCACAAATGTTGTGAGTTTGTAACTTTAATATGAATTGAAGAAACGTTGTTGTGTATTTCTTTTTATAGGAATTAGATAACAGAACCTAATTAAACAGCTCGAAATATTTATTCTGATGTGAGGGTACTCGTATGGTTATTAAATATAACAAAGGCCTGAAACCACGCAATTTCATGAAGATGGCTAATGTCGATAACGTTAAACAGATGACTCTATAAATATTGATAAAATCTCATTAACTTTTGACAAAATGGGTAAATTAAGCTCCGGAATTTTTTGGTAGAATCCGTTTCGATTTTTAATGTTATTTTTAATAAGTAATTAAGCTTAAAAGATATCGTCGATTTTTTTCTTTAGTTCACTAAAAGCAAAGCTACACCACAAAACACTTGAGTATGATTTGATCACTTGCAAAAAATAGTTACGTCGTATTTTATTTGGCTCTAATTTTTTGGTTATTTTGGTTCTTAGCATGCATGGTGTGCATGCATGCATGGTGAACGATTGCAAAATTGTGCGAAATTAAGTGTTATGGGTCATCTTAAAACGAAACTCTTCTTAAGCGATGCGATATTTGTGTTGTTGGATTTAATACATGTTACACCTAGCTATTTTATGTTCTACTAAAATAAAAATAAAAACATTGAATTTCATTAAACTACTAACGATAATTAAACGGCAGAACAACGTTCGAAATTTGTTCCGAAAACTATAGGTTAAGTAAAGTTGAACAGCATTTTATTGTAAAATACTAACTAGTTAGCTTGTAGTAAACTTGTTTTAACTTTGAAAGTCCAGATATTGAAGTAGGATTTTTTATAAGATGAAATAAATAATTATTCCTTGACTATGCTTCCAGTAGATTATACAACAAGTGAAAAAGTGAAAACTTAATTCGAGGTATTAAGTTGGATCCCGAGAGTAGCGAAGGATTATAGAATAGAATCTTAAGCGAAGCGTGGGATGCAAAGGACCGAGATGTATTTTTCACGAGTTGTGAACTCTACTTTTTACCGTTGACTGCGAGTAAACAAATAGCAGTATTTATACCTATACCCTCTTACTAATAAAGATGGTATAGCAGATGTATAGTAACACAATAGTTACTCTCTGTCAAACTATTTAAGTTTGACATTAAAAAGAAAGGGACAAAACAATGTGTAATTATACATCTGCTATACAATCTGTACTAGTAAGGGGGATAGTATATATAGTTATCACATTTTATCATTTAGGTAATCGGTAATATTTGGAAAAAAATAAATTAGAAGTTTTCCAATGACATAAAACAACCACGATAAGAGGGAAATTACATGATCTGTCTGGCATCAGTCCATTCCATCAGTCTGTAAAGACTTGAATTTTTTCGAACTGATGATGATCGTACCAGACTGATGGAATGGATTGAACATGTAGTCTCCCTCTTATAGATAGAAAAGAACCCAAAGATAAGACACTTAAAATAATGTAACTAAAATAGGCGAGATATTTTTTATTTATTGAATTGTATAACTATGGTTCTATAGAATGTTTCCATAGCAGCCAGTAGGTACTTTCAGCACGTGTTATTTTAATTGTACATAACTCATATGATGCGCGATTATTCCAAATTAAAGATATTTTTTTTCACTTAGTGAATAAAATCGCGTTTTATTCGATCGATGAATTAAATGCACTTTTTCGAGTGGTGATGGTAAAAAATATTGGTACTGAAATTATTTGTGTTCTCGTTATTTATCTCCTCTTTTACTGCTAATGAATGTAACAAGTTATTTGTCTTGTATAGAGAAAAAGTATAAAAATCTGATACCGTTGACTGACCTGATTTGCAGTTGATCTTTTGTTAGACTAACAGTCTATAATTACTCTACTTTATTTCTTATTGGAAATGTCCGATAGGTGCCTATTAACGTAATGCTCGTTATGGGTAGTATTAAAAAACGTGCGTCACAAGGCACAACGTTTTAGCATGTTTTAGCATACATACAGGACTTAATTCATTATGAATACTAAGAAAGTGGACTGCACGAGTCACGATCCATGTCAAATCGTGTTCTGTTTAGTAATTTTAAAAGAAAACTTTCGATTGTTACCTTTAAATTTGTTTACTTAAACCATAATGTTAGACAAAAATTGTCACAATGGTACAACTTTCTTTGTAAACCTTTTAAGAGTCATTGTGAACAGTCGTTTTTACGCGAGCGAAGATTGCATCGAAAACACGATTTTAATTCGATATACATAAAAGTCTAGTCAACCGATAAAAAAGCCAGATAATCTTTTTCCTAAAAGTAGAGCAAAATATCTTCAGTCTGCATAAAACATTTCAGTATTTACCGTTCTATTTTTACTGATTAGTGCTAAAATACTGACGATGGCCCAACGTTTTTAATATTTAGGTTAACATTTTATCCACCATATTATTATGTTGGATAATACATTAAATTTGTTTATCCAGCATCATTAAGCTTAGCTTGCGATAAAAAATAACACACGGTATAAAATTCGTACCAGAGCGGGAATGAAATTATTCCAAACAGCATTATTCAGAGATAGTACATCCAGCGGCTTTGGAATGGTGTTATCGCGGTACGAATCAAGATAGGTATACACGGTACACGAAATATTATTTCTAAAGATTTGCTTTTTGTATAGCAGATGTAAAGTTACACAATAGTTACTCTCTGTCAAACTATTTAAGTTTGACATTAAAAAGAAAGGGACAAAACACTGTGTAACTATACATCTGCTATACAATCTGTACTAGTAAGGGGGATAGCATTATATAGTTATCACATTTTATCATTTAGGTAATCGGTAATATTTGGAAAAAAAATAAATTAGAAGTTTTCCAATGACATAAAACAACCACGATAAGAGAGAAATTACATGATCAGTCTGGCATCAGTCCATTCCATCAGTCTGTAAAGACTTGAATTTTTTTCGGACTGATGATCTTACCAGACTGAACGAAATATTATTTCTAAAGATTTGCTTTTTTATTAAAATAATTGGGTAAGCAGAGGAAAAAGTGGTACAATTTAGTATTGTATGGTAAAAGCAGTTTCGAACTAGAGCGAGATGTATGTAACATCTATAGTTACAACTTTTGTAGATTCTGTTCCATATAAAAATAATAAAGTAACCCCTTTTACAGTTTAACAGAAGCATAGCACACCTTGCAGAAAGCGCTGCCGCGACGAATTTGAGACTGTGCTAACTATAAATAAATAAATAAATATTATTTATCTTGCTTTTCACAAAGGTTGTAACAATGCTATAAAAGAATTTGTACCATTATAATATGTAACTATAGAGAATAGCTTAACAGTTCAAACAATCTTTCCTATGGTTGCCGTGGGAACCTCTACCCGTTCATTACGCGACTTAGCAACGGTTGTAGCAGAAGCTCTGATTACAGATGAACGTCATTAAACAAACACTTTGGCACCGTTACATTTAGTAATCAACACAATTACATACAGTTGTTGTATTGATTGAAGTTTAAGAAGCATATAATGAAAATTTTAACATTATCACATTTTTTCTAGTATATTATTTGGTATTATCACATCTTTTACAGCGCGTATATTATTAATTCAGGTGTTGTTTTAGAATTATTTAGTTTGTATTTATTGGTGTAAAGTGTTTTATTTCTAATGAACTGTACGCGTGAAAGTCTTAGAAGTGTATATTATCACATCTTTTCTTTCACTTTCTGGTCTTTTTTATAATTTCTTTACATTTATGTAAAATAAATATATCTACGAGTATTTCAAATATCTTTCCTTTCTTGTCCTCTTCTTCTTATCTCTTGACACTTAAGTTTGCCTGTAAGAGATTACTACTTAGAAATAAGGCCGCTTTTTGTGTGCTTTCTGTCTAATTTGTTTCTTTGTATTTTTTCTTGACTTTGTGTGCAATAAAGTGTTCGTTGTTATTATTATTTGATTCAATTATGTTTTATTGATATTAGTTTGAAATGATAACGATGTCAGTGCTAAAAACTTAAAAATGTAAAAACATGCCTTCTTCTAATAATGTTATTCCACGTATGCCTGAATACTGAGGAACATAATATTTCTTTGTAACGAAAAACTCCTTGAATAGATTTCGAAAAGGATTTCTGAGAGCATGGAGAAAATTGTGTATCATTATTCCTATCCTGATACAAGGAATCAGTTTTATCAGTTGAATTTTTTTTAATTTCTGCTCCCTGAAATAGGACATAGGTATAATTTCTATTGATTCAAAATGAAGTTCAAAAGAAAATTTATGGTTTCAACGATAAATTAAAATAAAAAAAAATGATCGCATTACAGACTATTAGATTTCTGGAAGAGTTTTTATTTCCGCCTTCGCAATCAGCACATTTTGAAACAATAAGCTACTGCATAATGTCGTAGTTTAATTCACACCCATTTAATCAGTACACAAAGAGATAAAAATTAAGGTAACTAATTAGGCTTTATTGTGCACCTTTTTATAATCCGATAATGCGTTAATAAGAACAGTTCATAGTCTTGTAAAGCTTAAGGCGAGGAAATAATAGTTTCTTTCTTTTACTTAAACTCTTGGGAAAACCTTTTTTTATGTAAATTATAATTCACGCTAAAAAATTCACAGTAAGTTCTGAATTAATCCTAAGCAGCAAAAAGCTGTTTTTAATAGTAGATAGATGACTACGACCAATTACAGAGACAAACGCACGTAGAAAGAGCATATTGTGGCCATGCGAAGGCGCGAATGGTGGCGCGGCGACCGATTTCGAAACAAATACTAGCAGCCCGCAACTTCGTCTGCGTGGACAGTCATTTTTCTTTCCCTTGAAAACAGTATTTTTATCTGGTTAAACTAAAAACTTAACACTCTTTGTCCTTTTCTATACACCTATCAACGTGTGTGAACATTTCATGATGATTGGTTGAAAGCGTAACAATCAACAAACGACTCACTTTCGCATTCATAATACGTAATAGTTAGGATAAAATTAACGTTATCGTTAATACTATCAGAAAATTGGCCAGATGTCCTTTGTCCGCTGTGCATTTCGCTCACCGGCGCGCCACCATTCGCACCTTCGCGTGGCCAGGCGAGAACGAGACAGCTTTGTAAAATATGTTCAGTAATTAGCTTCACGCTTTGTTACATAGGGCTTGTATTTAACATGTTTGTCGAGTCTTATCAAGGAGATAAGTGTCAAAGCTTAATTAGGATATTTACCGTTTTATTTTGTAGGATGAAATTATACTTAAACAAAAGAAGGATGCCCATTTCTGACCTGTCAAAATGATTTTATCAATTATCGTGTAAATAGAAGTATTGACGATCAGCCATTTTTAATGTCGCCACTGCTGGGGCACAGGCCTTCCTTATGGGTGGATAAGGAGGATGGGCCATGACCTACCACGCAGGCCCAATGCGGATTGGTGGGTGCTAATGACTGCATATCCAGCCGGGATCAATGGCTTAACGTGCCTTCCGAAGCATGGAGGAGCTCGAAATAATAAATTTTTGGTCAACTATACCATGACCGACCCTTGCTTGCTTGCGACCCGAAAGTTGCTTATTCTCCGCAATCACTGGGCCAGGCGCTATACCACTGCGCCACCGAGCTCCGAGAGAAGTATTATTGATTTTAAAATTTCATTTTTATTGTTATTTATAAATTGCTTGGTAAAATAAAAAACGGTAAAGTAAAAATAGAGAAAATTAATAAAATAGATAACTTAATCTTCGTTAAAATTAATAAAGGGTACCTACCATTATATATTTTTCTGTTTGATAAATTTATTTTCTATAAATTCAATTTGTCTTCGGTCATAGCAACTATTCAAATGTAATTTGATGATCATTATGCATCCACTTGTGATAAAAGCTATTTGACAGGACAACATTTGTATGGGAAGTGGTCAATGTTCTTTTAGTAGGTACTTATCTTATTATTTGTTTCAATATTAGTTCCATATTACTTATTCCTGAATAAACTGTTGAAGTATGACTGAAAACTTGCATTAATAAAACGAAAACATATTGAATTTGTTTACATATTTTAAATAGTTGTTCGGTATTTGTAATTGATACAGTTTACTCCGAATGCTGATTTTTTATTCCGGGAATGCATCGAATCCGATTTTCGTTTGGATGAAATTTTACTAAAGATGAGAAATTCCCCGCAGTCCACTGAGTTTCAGCGCATTCAATTTTATTAAGTAACTATCAGATTTTACACATTCATACTTTTCGTATGAAGATGTGTTTCTACTTTTGGTAATCGAAACCGTCATGTTGATGTTCCAGACAAATTAATTTACTTTTAAATGAATCCTTTTTTAATAAAAATATTCTATAAATAGACTATAGCTGTGCTGCCTGCAGGACTATAGGTTTTTTAATATCATTGTTTACATAATATTCTTCCCCTTATAAACGACAAAACTCTTAAAAATATTAAGAAAAGCTTAAAACCGACCAAGTGCGTGTCGGGTGACGCGCAATATAGGGTTCCGTAGTTACCTTAACCGTATGTCTATAAACTTGTATTTACTTCCGGTTCTACGCAACTAACGACTATTACTAAGTATAATACATAACTATTCAATGAAATTTGTTTTACGAAAACTTTTCCAATATAAATAAATTTTATAAATTGATAGAGTATTACTCGTTAACTTCTTAAGCCTACCTAGCTGTTAAAAATCGTAGTTGATTGATAATCTACCACAATCTACTGCGATCTGATTATGATCAGATCACGCTGGATAGACCGTCTATCGTCGCAAACCATTAAATTAAATTCCATCAATCTGCTGCGATCAGCGGCTTGATTAGATTGACGTGTGTAATGGCTACCTAAAGGTTCTTTGTTGACTTGACTACGGAACCCTAAAAACGTTATTATGTAAAAATATAACCAGCACGAGATAAGTAGTCAAGAAAAATGATGGAGTATTCATTGATAATGCGCGAACATGTCAGGCCCAAATTATGATGGATGGAGCATTGGATGCGAGCTTGCAGTATATGTGGAAAACAAATTAACAGAAGCAATCTTTAATTAACAAAAGGTCAAAATGCTAACTCACATTCACAAGGCAACGTTTGTCGCGCAACACATGTTGCTAAACATGAAAAGCGACGTAGCGCAAAACATATTGAGTAAGTGGCATTTTGCGCATCTTGTTGCGCGTTATTGCATGCCATGTTGTGCGTCAAATGTTGTCTAATGAAAACAAAGCTTAGGGCCACTTTTTAAATGAAACTCGATTAAGTTACGGCCTTGTTTTAGTGCGAGTATGTGTTTTAGTTTTATATCAGAGGTACTTATAAAATTCGTACGATTTGCAATTTCAGTTTGATTTTATTTACATTTCCCTTGAAAATGATGAACAATTTCATTAGTTCGTTAAATTCGTGCTGTTTGCAATTTCACTTTGATTTACTTACATTTCCCTTGAAAATGATGAAAAATTTCATTTGTTCATTGTATTTTCACTTTGTCATAGTTACCCTATATCATCCTTATTTTATTCCCCCTACTCTTACTCTTTGTGGTTGACATTCTGTACGCTCAACATTAAAAAAAACAAAGTAGGCAAAGGAAGTCATTTGCAGTCACAACAAAAGGTTAAAATTACTTAAAAGTTTATAGTATATTGTTTCACTCTTAACCACGAATTAAATTAATTAATAAAGTAAAACAATCTTTAAAACGCTTTAATTAATAAGTCGAGGTAATATCAATTATGATTTCAAAATGGCGTCAAACCATTCAACCTTTAAAACAACGTCGAATTGACGCAGTACAGTTCGTCGGCGAGCTTCGTGAATACCGTTTTGTGCAACGTTGATTTTACGGTTGATCTCAAGGATGTATCGTCAATGAGTCCGTCGCTGAGCACAACGATGAATTCGTAAATAAAAGAATATCACTACACGTTGGCTCACGAGGCAAACGCGTCTCCACATGTAAGGCAGGATTAATGTTGCAACTTCATACCTTTCTCAGAAATGTATTCGGCCGAGTTTGATTTATGAGATCGTGACAAATACTTGATTTTTTAAATAAATCCTTTATTGTAATCCTCAACTTCAATCCTCGACCAATCCTCTGACGGTTAATAATATCGGATTAAATGTAGGTAATAATGACCAATTAAATTTTAATTTTGATTTATCTTTATACAACAGTGATCCTGGATTATTAAGTAGAGGTAGTATTAGAAACGAAAAGTGTTACTTTAAAATAAAATGTAAAATACAACCAATTAAATACCATAATGTCATAAACTAAATGAGAAAGACAAAGTTGGAACCAAACTGTTTTAGAACCAATTAAAAAGTAAATTTCTAAGTCAAAGACAACAGTTATAAAGACTTTAAAAGTGGAAAGGAGGTGCGAATTGTGTAAAACGACATCCTCGCCCAATCCATGCCCAATGATTTTAAAATTGTTTTTCTTTAAAATGTAACCTTTGTCTATAATTTTATTTCTAAGGCATACCAGAATGGATTTTTTAATAAATTGATTATTGCTTATAATTTAACAATATCCAAGTCATAAGCGACACGTAGTAAAATAACTGTGTTTTCCTAATATAACGTTAGAGACGAAGTCTAAACCCCGTTTCCGTCGGCCGAACGATTATTGCCTCCATCTTGTTATTAACAAGTATTTGCAGACATCGGCATCGATTCAATTATCGGCTGTCCTGACATTTTTCCGTTACGAACACCGTTTAATTTTTCTTCCAATTGACTTAACAGCTCAAGATAAAATAAGGAAAAATCCTGAGCTATCTAATAATGACAATATTACTTGCTTCCGTAAAGTTGACAAGAACAAAAAGTAAATGGGACGATATAGCTAATGAAAATGAAGTTTTGAAAGGTATTAATCCTAAATGGGCCGTATGGTCGCGGGCGAGATAGCCAATGACTCAAGATAATAATAATAATAATAATAATAATAACGATTTATTCCCTTTCCACAAAAGGCATACTTACACACTTAATTTTACACACAATATTAATAGCTTATACCTTAAAAAAGGGAGAGACTGGTGCCCGAAATAGGTATATAAATACCTGTGGTACATGTCACCAGTGTGTATGTTGAACAGTTTATGTAAATGGTTTGAAAATGCTTCTTTTACGGGTATTATCGTTTACCGGTAACAAATTATTGTTGGTTCAAAATGCCAAGCGATTTTAGTAGTCGATCATCACCTAAAATAATCCCATGAGAATGCTGTATAAGCAAGCAATATTATATACTAGCTAGTAACTAGTATATGATAAAAAGCTAATCATTATTACGCCTGCGCGATTGTTTACAAGGAATATTTTCCTCCAGCAAAATGTGATTTATGACGTCATGCATTCGAAGCGACCTCCGCGGAAGAGAGATATTGCTCCAAGGATTCAGCCATTCTTTCAGTTATGAGGCCGCGGAAACTATATCCCCTACATGATAATAAACAGCCGCGTGGGATACAGCAATATTGTGCTTATGAAGCGCCGAAGTTTTTGCCCAGTTGATTTATTAGATCCATCTAGGGAAAAGAGATTGGGTTCTTGTTTATGTAAGGTTTTGCTTTTTTTTGAGGATTCGTGTCTGTCTTGCAAAGACCTTCAAATAATTTATAGTCTGAGATGTAAGCTCAAAGATTGTAATAAAAATAATATAAAATGAATAAAGGACAAATACAATTATTAACTACTTATTTCTTTTAGATGAAACCAGTCCAGATGAGTCTATTACCAGTGCCAACTTTAACAGCTCTTAGCAGATATATCGTTGTTACTTATAAAACTTGTAGTAGAGCCAAGTTGCTAACTAAATTGCTTTCATAGTTAATCACACTAGAAATAAGCAACAAAGGCGGACATAGACATTATCACAGAAACGAGAACTCGGTTACTTAAATAGGTCAAATATGAAGACGGATTAAAGCAGTTGGACTCTCAAGCTCAACTCGGTATGGAATGAGTTAATTACAGCGGAGCGTTTCGCGCGGGTGTAAGAACGAAGCTGAAGGCATGTTCGTTGTACAAAGCTGTTTGGCCACGACCACTTCTGAACATCGAGTACGTACCCAACGCAATGAATGTAGTGCTAAAGCTTTGATGCGTGTACTTTTGGTTTTTCTGTAGGCTTGTTCAATGCTCATTAGTGTTGTACTGCGGTACGACATTAGTAGCGAACTGAAGTTAGGAGAGTTGTGAGACTACAAGCAATTGAGGTTTTTTTTCGAGAAAATTAAATTTCAACATTAGTGGAATGAACATTTAATTTGAATAATTGACATTACCTGTTTGTCATTTGTAGAATAGTTATCTTTTTGTTTCTAGTTACTCTAATATTTCAAGCTGAAAATACACAAATTAACGACCAATGTGAACATTCGAATTTGCCAGTCACTCGACCACAATTACAATTTCTGCAGGGATTCTTTTAATTAATGCGATATGATAATTTAAACCTTGCACTAACGAACACCAGTTAAAACAGTTACAATTTTCACTGCTGGTTTGTTTATGTCATGAAAACAATTTACACACTTTACACATCTATATTAAATTCCACAATTTTTTTATTAAAGTTCTATCTAGTTCCTGAAAATTATTACTAAATCGTTCTTCTCTGCTAAGATTTAGAACTTTTGCAAACTGTACTTTTCTCGGCCAACCGATGTAATTTTAATAATGTAATAAACATAGTTTAACAGTGGTTTCAATTCCCGCCTTAGTAGTTACAGACAATAAAGCATTGTTAATGCAAAATTCTTAAGCAAAATTATTTAACTAAATTGGAATTATAAAAGAATAAGTTGAGTCATCAAGGTGGTTATGGACGCAGCCTACAAACTTTCAGTAGTAACATTTAGAGCGGCGGCGGTATCGGCTAAAAACATTGAAGTTAATGTTAACTGTGTTTTGACAGATGTATGTGATACATTGCTACATTTCTTTCGTAGGTTTTTATTTCTGCCAGAACGAAGTAGCAATGTATCATATACATCTGTCAAAACACAGTTAACATTAACTTCAATGTTTTTAGCCGATAGAGCCCCAGCTCTAGGAAATGAAGTTTTAAAGTTCGGACATAGTGTAAAGACTCCTGCAGATAGTTGTGAACTTCTAACCAAAGTTTGCAGTGGAGGGTTTGAGCGTTTGGGGAGTTCAATCAAATATTTGATAGGAAGTGGACTCTTACATGCTCTTACACACGAATATATGCGAAGTGCGTTGAAATAGAGCTCTGTGATTGTTTCGTTTGTTTTACGTATTACGTGTAATTGGTAGTTGGGACGCTGTGTGTCCGCGGCCACCTGTAAGACCTCATAGTAATGTTTGTGAATACGGGTGTTAGTCATTTAAGTAATTTAACAGATTTTTTTAAATGTATGTAATGTGTATGTAAATAAATTAGTATATAGACAAAAAGTTTGACGCTCTCCGTGGTCGAGTTGCTTTGTACACCGGTTTTCAAGGTGTCGTCATCTCTGAGGTCCCGGGTTCGATCCCCAGTTGGGACAATTTAGAAAACGAACTTTTCTATATTGGCTCAGGAATGGGTGTTTATGATACCACCGTTGTCTCTGATTTCCAAACCACAAGTGCTTTAGCTACTTACTTTGGAATCGGAGCAATGTAGGTATGTGATGTTGTCAAATTTTAAAAAAGTTAACTTCTTTTTTGAATTATTATTAATAACCATCAACAATAGTCAACTTAAAAGGACCAGAACTAATACTTATTTACAACAGTTATTTTTAACTTAAAAAGGTACAAAATTATTTTCTGTTTACAGGAATAACTTAATTTCTTAGATAACAACGTTCATCTTGTAATTTAGTTAGGCATAATTGGATTTGGCTCACTCAGGGTTTGCAATCTGAAACAACTTTAACGACATATTTTTTCATGAAGTAGGCAAATGAAAATAATTAAAAGAGGAAAAGCTAAAGAAGTCTTCTTTATTCACCTACACATTTTTCTCATGTTTTAGACTGAAATTATTATTAAATTTGGAATGTGCTGTAAATTACACAGCAATAACATAATTATAGGTTTTCGATGTAAATGCAAATGTTCAAACAAATCTTTAAATAACAAGAGATAGAGACAAGCTTTAAAACAAAAGAGCGTTAACATAACTTTTTAAAGGCTCAATTATTATTACGGTACCTACAACTCTGTGATATTGTCTAAGAATTACACTCATTCCATAAACGAACACCATGTATTTTGATTTCCTTCATTATTCCAGCTAGTACCTAGTGGCATCAATAACTATTTCAACATTTTGATTCATTAAGTCATATTATTATGTTTGTATAGCAACCCTATTCAAACTGAGGCCATCGCTTTATAAGGTTATAAGACGAATTAAATTGTGTACAAATTACACCTTTCTGAGAGACGGCGAAGTTATTTAGAGATAGGGTCACGAGTTTAAGTTACTGTATCATCGTGCTTAAAAGCTTTCTGATCGCAGAAGATTATAAGCTGCGGAACTATGGCAACAATATTTAGGTATAGTTCTTTTATTTATTTTCCACGATCCAGTTCACTGAAATACCAATTATTTATTGATACCGCCTCTGTGGTCTAGAGGTTCACCCACACGTCTTACACGCAGGGGTACCGGGGAAGGGGGTACATTTGTACTCGGTTTGGTTGGTGGTAGGGCTCATTTCAAGTTCGCTGGCTAGCTACCAACGTCTTACCAAAGTCCGACGCCATTACAAAATTTTAAAAACTGTTGTGTTCCGGCAGTTAGAGGTAAGATAGCCAGTTCCTCAGTGGTGAGGATTTCGGGTGTAGAGTGCTTTCGGCCTTATCGTCACTTAAAATCAAGGTGAGGTGAAGGCCAAGCACTATCTCGTTGTAAATAAGAAAAAAATCGCTACAGTTTCACTATATTGTTAACCAAATACCTAAAATACAAGAACTTATTTATTTCCCAAAACTTATTTGGAGATTTTATTAAGAGTACCTACTGACATAACTAACATACGGAACAAAGCTATAATCTAACCCTGTTTCAAAATATAAATTAATTTCTATAATTATTTAGTTAAATTTTCTTACAGATCATATACAGGGTGTCCCAAAACTTTGCCACAAGAAGGGAAAGTACCCTAAATATTGAAGGTAAGAAATAATGAAAGAAGATTTCAATTTGATTTAAAAAATAATTGAAACTGCATTCAAATATATTTGAAAAATTGCCTGCCTTAGCTAGGAATCGAAATCACCAAATATGAAAAAAGTTTTTTTTATTTTTACGATACTGATCGAAAAAGTTACTTATAAGAATTATTTTTTCTTGAGTAACAAGCATCTTAAATAAAAATGAATACCATGGAATTGAATATTTTATAGGATTTCTATCAATTTGTATCGTATGCGATTTTTTTTTTAAATCTTTGAATGCAGTTCCAATTCTTTTTAAAAACAAAATGAAGTCTTCGTTTAGTCAAATTGCCTACCTCCAATATTTATGGTAAGCATTTTCCCTCCTTGTGGCAAAGTTTTGGGACACTCTGTAGAGCAATCCCTTTGAATGCTTTGCAATTAGATACAGCAAGTAATATGAGTTTCTATTAAAATAACGTTTGCTTTGCATATATTTGAATACCACTTTACTTCATTTCCCATTGCTAATAATAGCTATGAAAGGCAGTAAGTAATTAAAATTGGCTGCTACAATTTGAGCGCGAAATGGCGGCCACTGGGATTAAATAAATTTTATGTTATTCCCGATTTAAACAATATTTATTTATTTACACAAAAAATAATATGTTTTATTATTTGTCTACTCTATCGCATTGGTTGTACCTGTAAAGATAAATGTGTGTAATAAATAAATAAATACTTTTTTGTTATTTTATTATGATGAAAATTACTATGTTACATTATTTTAATGTTGTTGTTACGTTTCACTTATGCGTTATTTTTGTTTTCAGGTAAGTTCAAGACTTTTATGAGTCTGTTTTTGACATAGAAAGGTCCTGAGGTTAAAGGGTGAGCAAAATAATATACAAGAGAAAAGTTCGGATATTATTTAATTGAGATAAATTAACAACGGATTAACTTCTGAAGCACGGAGGGGCTCGAAGTAATAAATTTTTGGTCACCCATCCCATGACTGACCCCTGCGAAAGTTGCTTAACCTCCGCAATCGCTAGGCCAGGCGCTAGACTACTGCGCCGTCGAGCTTCTCTAGAGATACTTACTGTACTTGAAAACACCATATCTTTCTATGACTCGGTCCCGGCTCCCACATAAATGGTTAGAGACGAGTTTGTTTTTCTTTTATAAAAATTATGAATTCAAAACTCTAAATAATATTTATATGTTGTATTTTTCATTCAAATATAACACTCACTCAAATACTTTGTAATAGATTACATAGCGCTGTCGTTGCGAAAGTAATGTAGAATGCTTTGACATGCGTCTACTGCATCGCTGCAGGCATGGTTCCTTCACTACAATAAGCCTTCGCCGAGTGATGCTACAAGAATGAACGCTATTACAATAGCATAGAGTTGACTTCATACAGAGAAACGCGAGGCTTATAAAAGCTCTCCAGCAAGCGACACGTTTCTGACCTTTGTTTCATTGTTTGCCATATTTTGAAGAGCTAACTGAGGTCAAAATAGCCTTTGCCAGTTAGTGGCTGACTTATGTACGAAGACGGACATATTATCACTTATTTCTTTTTAACCGACTTAAAAAATAAGGAGGTTCTCAATTCTATTGTTCGTTTCTTTATCGTTGTCCGCGCGTAAATTCGACATTTATGGACCGATTTTGATGATTCTTTTTTTTGTTTGATTGAGATTTCTTGCGAAATTGTCCCATTTTTTTAAAAATCTGTTTTATAGTTTTCAAGCTATATATAGCCTGAAAATACTATGATTTCGGTAGTAACTACCTCGATGATTAGGACGTATAACTTTTATGTTTATGATCCGATTAAGATGATTATTCTATTGTTGGGAAAAGGGATACCTTAAGTGTAGTCCTTTTAATTTCATTGACATTGGACCTTGGACTTCGAAGATACCCAAGGGAAATCCTGAAAGTCAAAAAGGATATTATGTATAGTGATTGAGATATTGGTAGGTTTTTTTATATTAAAGGCCACATAATAACATCCAGTCGAAGGCATAGAATTAATGATAAGTCAAATCATTCATAATGTCACTCTAGGGATGCCACCAACTGCATGGTGTTATGTAGTCTTTAAAATTTGATCTTGTTTCCATCTTTTCAGTCGACTTGTCTTTTGATGCAGGCGGTTTTTATAGTTTTTTTTTTTTTTTTTTACATAATTGATATGCGTTTTATTGCTTATCCAATAATTTTCATATTATTTCTTGCTTTTTGGAGCTATATAGTTTCGAAGATGTTTCTATATTTATTTCCAGGTTTTTGACTTCAAAAAACCTACTTAGGTTTTTAATAAAAACCTACTGAAGTTTTGCATTCATTTTTATAATTTACTTTTTGTTAGTATTTTTTTTTACTTCGGATTTATTGATTGTATTTGTGTTCACCATGAAAGTGATTGTTAGCTAAAACAAACCCAAACTCGATAAGGTTCAACCATCATTCATACTACATTTCTCATCCGAGTTGCAACCGTCTCATCCGTGAGTAAAATTTCAACTCAATTGAACAACATGAACTAGGTCGAACTAAACGCTTAAGATCGGGACTGGTGAAGACATAAAAATACTTATAAAAATAGGATGCTATGACGTCTTTATAATATCCGCGATTCTTTTTAATTTGGCCATACACTTGACGTCGTTTTTCAGCGAAGTACCTAAGCATATTATTTTGAGTCAACTTTTTCAGATCTCTAGCACAAAATAAAAAGTCTGAAAGCTTCACATCTTGCGTAATAAAGATAGTTAAATGATATGACTAATATAATGTGGGAACCTCACATATCTTACCGTTTTGGGTTGGCTTGGCAATGAACGTGGGTCAAAAAGTTCAAATACTTTTAGTTTTCTTATTTTATTATAGTTTTATTTATTTCACCAGACCCCATTTACTTTAGGGCGCTTAGTTCAACCTAGTTCCTATGGCCTATTACAAAAAAAATTCACGATAGTCGGACGATGTTCGTTAATCGATTTCTTTGATTTTAAACCTTTGTTCATCACGAAATGGAACGAACATCGTACGCTTATCGCGATTCTTTTTAGTTATAGGCTCTCTGTTGTTCGAGTAAGTTGATATTTTTAAAAAATCACTGTAAAAAATTTGTTTACAAGCAAAAAACCGTTTTCGATTGTGTTATCCGTTGCATTTTGTTGTGTTATGATACTTGCAATCTAACGCACCGTTATTAGTTAGCGGATACTGTGAGACTTTAACCGGCGTTGACAATGGCTTAACTGTGATGAAGTCTCAAGTTTAGAGCCGTTCACTCACTTCCTTATGGAACTAACGTTATATTGTCTTGTCATGGCTCTTGTGTGCTTGCGATCGGCAAATATTAAGACGTGTATGTTAGGTCGTAAACATGACTGAGTGTTAAGTAAGATATTACATTAGTATAGGTTCTGTAAATAGTATTTATTGTATGTAACGGTAACTAAAGTGTTTGTATAGTATTATTTAAAGTCTTGCAAGTTTCATAGGTTTACGTTTTCATTGATCTCTAACTTACCTGCCAAAATGTGGTGATTACATGGCAATATCCTTCCGCGGGAGTAACTTATTTGTTTATTTGATTGGAAAACCAACAGCATCAATAATACTATAAGCTACAATATGTTAAACAGAAAGCCAATTACAGGTTTTCACTTATAGCAATAAATTAATACAATAGAGGTGTGAACAATATGTATGTTACAGAGTAATTAATTATGAAATTGTTAACACTAAACACGCGCCTTTATGAAACAACCTGTACTGAGCAACATTAAAGAAACGTTTTTTTAAAGAAATTTATGTACATTTCTGTTTAGTATTCAAATAATGAGAATTACAAAGCTCAAAGATTATGTTGATAGCAAACTCCAATCTAGCAATGGGAATCTTATTTAGTAAAGTTTCATTAAATAATTAACTATTGCGACAAATTGTTACAAAGCTTCTATTGAGCCCTTTTACAATTTAAAAAGGTCAATGTCTTCATAACATCAAATGGGATGACAGACAGCATAATTAGCTTTAATAATATAGTATAGACTAAAGCAACAATAGTTTGCCAGTCTCGTTTCACCACTGTGTCGAATTAAAGATCACGATTGCGAAACTCCTCGCATGTTATTGTTTGCAATTTCTTTTTTTTTAAGTATGGATTGCAAATTGTCCGGGTGATTTGCAATGGCTATAAATCTCTTTGTTCATGTGACATTTGATATGAATAGCTTGTTATTCATGAGACAGATACTAGATCTTATCGAAAAATAGATCAAAACATTTGATAGATCATTTTGAGCCGTTATGCAACTCATGCGGTTTTGTTATTGTAATTGTAATAGTTCCTCATTGCTCAAGTAAAAAACGAAACAATGATAACATGTATGTAATATAGGTAAATAAAGGTATTTAAATACAAATCTCATTCTTTTATGTAAGTTCAAAGTATTTATCAAGAGCGAGAAATAAGTAGATATAGGTTACCCCATTAGGTATAGGTATTTAAAACCAACCCATAACCAAAAGCTTCATAAAAGTTTGAAAATAAATGAGTTTATATGCAACTTTTGGTTTACTTATGCCAGAATTGGTTAATTTCTGTGAGATTTATCTTTATCTGTTTAAGAATACTAAAATACTGGCTCTGTAGAGATGTAGCGTTTGTGACATTTTTGATAATTTTTCGAAATGGCTGAATTATGATTAGTCAAAATATCTCCGCCATATTGAAAAATTTCGAAAAACTGACTCGACAAAAAGTCCATATAATTATAGAACCTGCTTACAAATTTTCACGAGAATCGGTTAAGAAATGCGACCTGTAGAGGACAGCCGGACCGCGGGACGGACACACAAAAGCATTTTTGCCCAACCTAAAACGGAGACGCTTTCAGTCAATAATACTGTAATGCCCTATAAACAATATTTAAAAAAAAACATACTCACAAAATTTCTCGAGAATTGGTTAAGAAATGCGATCTGTAGAGGACAGCCGGACCGCGGGACGGACACACAAAAGCATTTTTGCCTAACCTTAAACGGAGACGCTTTCAGTCAATAATACTGTAATGCCTTATAAACAATATTTAAAAAAAAACCTACTCACAAAATTTCTCGAGAATCGGTTAAGAAATGCGACCTGTAGAGGACAGCCGGTCCGCGGGACGGACATCCAGAAGCATTTTTGCCCAACCTAAAACGGAGACGCTTTCAGTCAATAATACTGTAATGCCTTATAAACAATATTTAAAAAAAAACCTACTCACAAAATTTCTCGAGAATCGGTTAAGAAATGCGACCTGTAGAGGACAGCCGGTCCGCGGGACGGACATCCAGAAGCATTTTTGCCCAACCTAAAACGGAGACGCTTTCAGTCAATTATACTGTAATGCCTTATAAACAATATTTAAAAAAAAAACTTATTTTCATACATCAAGTTCATAAGGTGACCAATAGCTTTCCTTTAAAAGCACTAATTAATTATGTAGAACGAAACTCCGTCGAACGTTAAATTGTAAATTTTGTACGACAAAGAACTTCTATTCATAAGACCAACACAAGTTGAGCGGTCGATTGGCCAACTTCTAAACAGCTTTCGGCTATTTCGCCTTTGAAATACTCATAGAACTCAAGGTTCGTGTTTTTTATGAATGGTGTTGAATTTCTATAACTTTTTGAAGGATCATTACTAGACTATACAAAATACAGTATTCAATGCACATTTTTATGTCATTAAGGCCCACTTGCAGTAACATTTACTAAATCTCGATTTTGTTAAACTTAGATGTAGCCCTTGACAAAATTTTAAATGACGATTAAATTTTTTTACATATTCGTATGAGTAAAGTCTAGGTTCGACAAAATCGAGATTTAGTAAATGTTGCTGCGAGTGGACCTAAAATTCAGATTAATTGTCAACAACTATGAATGTTATTATTTTCTATGAGTGGTTTAGGTTTGACGCCAACATTAGTCATAGTCACTTAATTTATTTATAGACACTCGAAATAAATTTTTTAGATAGTGTTTATTATTATATCTAAAAGATTCTCTAATGCACCAGTTCGTTGATATATTGCTTCACTTTAGCTCTTTCTTAGATTTTAGTACCTTTGCACTTGTGACTGCGGCATAAAAGGAAAAAACCTTCTGGTTGATAAAGTAGTAATTAAGATTTTCAATTGTTTATGAGTATAAGTCTATTATTTATTGAAATGTTGTATCTATCCTTATGAAGATCAGCATAACCGATTGATTCCCGTCCGAGAACATGATCTGGTGCGAGTCGTATTTTTTCTAGTATTCAAGGTGTTACAAAAATACCCCTAATGCCGAATATGGTATATAGGGACCATCAAACTGATCAACTTTTACTATAGGACCAACTCTGAAATCGCGAAAAAAAAATCAGCTGTTTCATACAAAAATTAAAATCGAAAATATCAAAATGTATGAAACAGCAGATTTTTTTTTCGCGATTTCAGAGTTGGCCCCATAGTAAAAGTTGTTCAGTTTGATGGTCCCTATATACCATATTCGGCATTAGGGGTATTTTTGTAACACCTTGTATTATTTGGTAGCATAACATTATTCGAATACATGAACGCATTCTTGTCGGAACATTCCCGAAACCTTATGATTGTTCCGTTGCGGAAATACATCAATTGTTATCTCGGGTAGGTATTCGCTTGGGATGTATGCGGGGAGCGATAGCAAAATCCGTAGAGACGCCCGCTGTGATAGGCGCCTATAAAAGTAATCTCCGGTACATCAAGACAGGGTTGCCACACTCCAGAATCATTTGTTACCAGCGCTGAATATTCCATTACGGCCAAAATGGCGCGTAATTTCGTAGACTAATGGAGGTGCGGGGCTGTGTAAAGGCATAACTTCATTTTTGGGTTCTTTACTAGAGCGTAATGAGAGTACTAACATGATTATTTATTTAAATGAGAATCATTACCCATTCTAGGAGAAATTAACCAAGTTTTCCTAGAATTTGTGGGTATTGAAACATTCACTGTTTGAACTATACCTAACTACTTCAGAAAAAAAATATTATTGTGATTTTTTTATAACATATGCATGTATTTTTTTATGACACACAAAACTTTAACAAAAGATGTTTTTGTTTAATCAAACATAAAAAAGTAAAACGATTTTGATTTTGTGCTTAGCATATTTATTTAGATTCGTATTGCTGATTAGAGGCAAATTATTGAATCCTTATTAGAATAGAGAACCTAGAAGATGTCTCTTACATTGGTGAATATCAAAACATAAGACCTTGCCCTGGGGTCCCATGCGGGTCCTATTGCTCGACCTTCATGCCGCCTCCGCAAAGTGTGCCTTAGTTCACTTCACAAAGGAATACGTCTGAATTTTATGTTCCTGACTCACTGAAGAGAGTTTCTATTAAATTACAACTGTTTAACATCTGCTTATTTAATGATAATAAATCTCAAGTATAATTAAAGCAATATCAGTGTTCATTTTTTAATAGTAATTTAACATAAAATGCTAATGGCATAATTTATAACTATAAGCTTCATAGTCATAATTTGATTGGCAATATGAAACATTTGATGGATTAGTTATGTTAGGACCTTTGGTAAAAAGACGATTAGGTGTGATGACGAGCGAGAGTAGCTAGTGAGCAGGGTAAGGTTTCATTGCGACCAATAACGCACGAGCTGAGCGAGCGAAGCGAGCGTGCCGCGTTAAAGTGCCAGAACCGACCTGCTGGCGTGTATGCATTATGCCACAAGTTTTTATAAATAATAAACGTTATGATTAGTAAACGCACATCTACATTATGAGTAAAAAATGAATGCAATAAATTTTAATGCATTTTAATCATTATGATAATTGTATTTATGCGGAATGAAAGTATGTGTAAAAATTAGGTAGGTAATTAATGTTATGCGAATTTATCATTCTGCATCAAAAAACCTTGACTTGAAATTGTATGCATTCACATATGGACCCCTAATTCAGCATAGTTGCAACATTAACACATTGCGAATATGACATCTGCTCCATACATCAATAGAAGGAATTATTTATGACTAGTCGCATTGTATCGAAAATTGGTAATCATCAAACAACATTACAGTATTTTATCAGAACCGGACTCATCAATGTAAATGTGCATTAGTATTGGCTCATGAATTATGAATTATTCGGATATCCTAATGACTCTCGAATAATGTGGTGTTATTAATTATGCAGGATTTAAGAATATAATCGAAAATTCTTTTGATTAAAAAGCTGGTCGGTACATTTGAATGAAACATAATCAAGTATAACCCAATGCAAAAATCAATCGTTTGTCCAAATGTCTCTAAATCGTGGCGTTTGAACCCATTATATTTTACAATAATTATAGTATCGAAATATATAAGTTTCATGGTGCAAAGCGAGTTTAAGCGGATGAGGACTATGCCAATAGTTTTCAATCCCCTTATCACCTTAAGGGTTCATTCATTGGAGCACTTACCTTATGCAGCCAAGCTTTCTTTGATAAATAAGTATTCACTTAGCACCATCTAGAGAAAGAAAGGGTCTATTTTTTCTTAAATGTGTCATTGAAAACCGCTCAGCGGAACCACGTGCATGAAGTCGCGGGCGGCGAATACTTCAATCTTGAAGTGATATCAGCTGAAAATTTCACACTTATTGACCTATACCAATAAACATTCTTTGTTGTATGGCTGTCTCTACAACATCTCAGATCTCTGCGCTATTATACAAGCAGCGTGGTTACATAAAAACGTGGCCTATTACAAGCACGATGGCTCTCAAGATAACGACAGGTTACATCGTATCGGTCGAATCAATGAGCAAATCGATACCTCTCTCGTAATTGCCTTGTGGTTTCCTTCTTGTAATGTAAACTAGTGTTTCTGTGAGCTGACCTTACGAGTCTGACTTTGCATTGAACATTTTTGATTGATGATGATTTTTTACGTTTTCAAAACCCATATCTTCGCCATTTTGAAAAATTTCGACAAAAACATATTGGTACTTATAGAACCTGCTCACGACACGAGAATCTGTTGAGAAATACGACCTGTGGAGGAGAAACTTTTACCCAAGCTGAAAAGTGCGCTCGCTCCGGTATGCGAGGTTTTTTTTCTTTAGTTTTAACAGTAAATATTTTTTTATATTTTATTTATGTCAAGCATAATCCAGTGGAAATATCCAAGGTTTGACTCTCGGGTTATAATTAGAAACACTTTGGCGTTTGTAATAAAAAAAATACACTTTAAAACCCAAAGCGGTTCGGTCGAATTGAGGGCCGAGCCCTATAGGTTATTAGAGTAATGTTTTTGAAAAAGCGAGACTACAAAAGCCTATTGAACTCGGTCAGTTAGTTGGACGAAATCCTCCGGCTTTTGTAGTTAGAATTTTCACTTTAAAACCTAATGCGATTTGACTGAGTTGTGGGCCGAGCCCAGAATTAATACCCAGAGCGTTTCGTGAAAACTGAAAATGCCTTCTAGTAGGTAACCTACTTAGAGATTATTTTAATCCTTACTTAATATTATATATTCGAAAGTGTGTTTGTATGTTACTCTTTCATGTCCTACCTCATCATAAAATTTTGCATAAGTACTAGTTAAAAAAAAGGGGTCCAGAAAAGGAAATAGGGTAGTCTGCTCACCTGCAGGCTGTCGATGCGTAAAGAGCATTTTTTCTCGGCTTACAAAAGGGTAACTTTCATCCAAAAAAGCACTGTACTGTCTGCGGGTAAAAATAACTGTCCACGCAGACGAAGTCGCGGGTGGCCTCTAGTCACTCCATAAAGTCAATGAAATTTATTCTCTTCGAAACCAATGCGCCTGTGGGTACCGACCAAATTGGTTTGCGGTTGCAACCATCCAATTTGGCCCCCCGAGAGCGGCGCGCTAATGGTTTTGTGACAAACATTCAATACTACTAGCTCCGTACTACGTCTGAGTACATTGCATTGAATGCGGTGAAAATTTTGAAACTATTTTTTTTTTTTTTCAAAGATTTTCGCACTAATGCGAAAATCTTCAGCACTAAGTCGGCAGATAAATTTATGTCTACGCAACCATTTGTATTCTTACATGGTTTTGTGAAGTATTTGACACCAAGTCAAACGAGTTAGCCGTCATCTGTAGTAAAAATCTCAGTATACTTAACAGAGACCACACCCTCAATGATCACATTTAGAAACCTTCAAAATACTAAATTCGAAAATGTAGCGGAAGATTCGGAAGATTTCCACGACGGGTATGAAAAGTAGTTTTTGTGATGTTAGTGCGAGCAAAGAGATATCGGCCGAATAACATCTTGAATTTTTTATGCCGGGTCTTGGCGGGTACATGTTTGGGATCATTGTCTAAAAAGTATTTTAGTTTCAGCTTTTACTCTGAGTAGGGACAACAGATGTGTAAAATAAAAAGGCATAAATGCACGATATCTTTTGCAATATCTTAATAAAATCAAAGGTAGAATCAAACTTGCGATTCCTGAGGCCTGTAAATCCATTCACTCTCATAAACATCTAATGTTCACGTGCCTCTAATATCATGCCCAAACCAGGACAACCGATTTCCTCTATCCTTTTCCTAATAAGTAACTTTTTCGTCGCAGGTGCTATTCAAATATAAATATAATTCAAGTAGTTGACCAACACTACTATATTTTTGACAAAGGTGTATCTTGAATACCTGAGGCACGTACTAAAGAAGATTTTTTTACTTCTTGAACTTTTCAGATCGACGACCTCCGTGGTCGAGTGGCTTTGTACACCGGTTTTTAAGGTGTCGCCATCTCTGAGGTCCCGGGTTCGATCCCCGGTTGGGTCAATTTAGAAAATGAACTTTTCTATATTAGCTCAGGTCTGGGTGTTTGTGATACCACCGTTGTCTCTGATTTTCATAACACAAGTGCTTTAGCTACTTACTTTGGAATCGGAACAATGTATGTGACGTTGTCAAATATTATTATTATTATTATTTTCAGTGTAAAAATTTAATCGAAGGTGGTATTTTAAAAGCTCAAATGATTTTCATATTTCTGAGGTTGCTTTTGGCAAAAGCATGTTTGATCATTTGTTATCTGTCTCCCGCAGCAGTGGTCTGATTGCGACGATCTCAAGTAATAAATGGCTTATTTTCCAAGTGCCACTCAGTTTTGATGACAAACTGTTTATTATAAACGATTCACATCTAATAGATAAATCGATGGTGATATTCGGTTAAAAATACTTTAACCCTTCAACGCCCGGAAAATGAGCCACAATATATATTCCATAGTTAACCGGCCACCTGCGTCCGCTCGGGCGTTGATGAATTAAAGGTGCCCGGAATTTTCTGTTTTGCGTACCTAGTCGTATAAAATTCAAATCTTGTACCTAAGTGACATGAACTTAGTAGTAATGGAATGTTATTTTACTTCACACTATAAAAAATAATAAAATTAAGGAATAAACAAAATGTTTGGATGGTCCTTTTTTGATAATTTCTTTTTTGGCTGTTTTTCACTTTGTGTGCAGGCATGTGAGGTGAGGCTGAATTGATTTGGGATTAAAATGATCACAGTTATGTTTTTCCACGTTTTAGAATATATATAAAACAAGCTAAATAAACGTTAAATAACGTATGTACACTAGTTTTATTATTAAAGCATTTTAATTGCTTTTCCGAACGTAAAAGTTTTATCTATTTTGGCTAGTATAAATCCGGATGATCCGAAATTTAGTGTGCGCAATTTATTGTACACGAAGGATTCGCAACGCTAAGCGGCACGATAACGCCATATTTCAACGGAAGCGAAAGATAAACACATACAAATTGACATTATTGCAGCGTCAATTCATTGGAGGATATCGCTTTTCTATCTATGTATTGAAGATTCATTAATGGAAGCTTAGCCAGCCTGCATTACATATGCCAAGAAGTGCCTCACCGCCACAATCACTCCACACATTCATGTTTACCGGTAAATATCCATCATCGGCTGTATTTATGTAAGCGTCATCACAGATTGTCACCGTTTAGGACACTTTACATAGAATATACATATTAGTAGTACCAAGAATATTGAGAGCTGGGTCGCTGACACATTATATGTATGATGCGATATAAATGCAAGTGGGAAGTGCAAAATTGTGTTTTATACGTAATCGATTTTCATCCCATATTATTAGTGGTTAAATGTGTAAGTCTATATTTACACTAGTGGCTCCGTGAGCTGTAAACCTCGCGTTTGTGCGTTAAAAAGTAGCTCAAATTGTATGTTGTTTAAAACTTAATCTAATAGATGTCGCCACGAGGTTTTCAAAGCAGTACTATGTGCTGTTTGGTATATTATTTGATATAATTGAAGCTAAATGTCGCTTCTAATTTTGGTCAGTTTTAGAAATGGGTGAAATTTTTATTTTCGTTAAGTAAATTTCGAAAAACTGGCTCGACAAAAAAATCTAAATAATTATCGAACCTGCTCACAAAATTTGAGGAGAACAAACGGACAGCCTATAGGCTTATAGCATTTAGGCCCATGTCTACAGATTCCCAATTCTACAGATCCCATGTCTACAGATTTCTAATTCTACAGATTCTCATGTCTACAGATATACGAAAGAATTTTCGCCCAAGCTGAACCAGAGACACATCGTTCTCCCATACAAACTTTGCCACCCTGTTTCACCCCTTTAGGGATTGAATTTCGCAAAATCCCGTCTTAGTGAGCACCTACGCCCTAAAAGGAGCCCCCATGCAAAATTTGAGACTCCTAGCACTTGTAGTTTCTGAGATTTCGTGATCAGTGAGTGAGTGAGTGAGTGATTTACCCTTTTATATATATAGATTGATATCTATCAGAATTAATAAAGTGTCACAACAATCTCTTTTCGAAGGCAAACCAACTTTGTTTCAGTGTCTTATTTCCTGAAATAATGAGTCCATTCCTTGCAATCGGTATATTTCAGTAATGGAAGAGAACATAATAATTCATCAGCCAATATTTTTACGTGATACACAATGCACAGCGCTGGAGATAATAGAAAGCTTTTACCTCGAAGGAACAGTCTGTATTTAATAAACAGTTATTTATTACCCAAAGCTACGTGCTTCGTCATAAACGAGAGCTTAATGTTAATTTTACAGACATCATTCTCGTGGAACATTATTTCAATCTATTGTGCTTCATTTGATTAGTAAAAAATTTGCAGTTAGTGATTTTGTTAGAATGTTATTTGCCTAAACAAAATTGTATGACTTTGTCAGGCTATTTAAGTATTGTGTCTTCTTTATATGAGAAATAATGTTTCAAAAATATCTTATTGAAAGTATGTACCTAATGCAAAAAACAAATAATGCTACATCGCCATAAGAATAGTTTGTTGAGCAAATAGCTGGAAAGGAAGCTTTCTCAACCAGTCCATTTAGTGTAAAAGCTTCACAAAATCGAGTAGAAAATTGTAGTTGGGTTCATCAAAGCCCCGCTTTGTTCGGAATGTAGGCCAGTTGCGCCACCCAGATGGCGCTGTGTAATCTAAAGTTGCTTTTTGGGTCGGAATGGCGCTAAGCGACAGAGAGTAAATATCGCTTCATGTCACAAAAGATTCAAGCAGTCAGATGGAGGCAGGAATTCCGTATTCCTAATTTTGAGTTTTGTGTTTACGGAAATCGCAACCAATTAATATTACTTCCAAGTGCTTACCTATATAAACTTCACAGTAGATAGGATATTTTGTTTTTTTTAAAGAAAATAGAGTCTTTAAGCTTTATTAAGCAATTAGTCGCTCAGCCCAAAAGAGGCAGCCAAAGCTTTGGCCGAGATTTTGTAGAGATGGCCAAAGCTCTTACAAAAAAATAAGCGATCCTTTAAAGCCTTCTAGCTGAACCACAAAATACATAATAGTACCTACAAGTGAACTAAAATCTTCTATTACAGATATTTTCAAAATATAAGAGTTTAAATAGCAGTTTTATTTTATTTATATTTTATCTCAAGCAACGTCATTTAATTTTCCTTATGAAGAATTTGTAAGTAACTCTTGTTAACAAAGATGCTTCAGAGCTGAGAATTTCGAAATAGAAGTACCACACTTGTTTTGTGCTCGAAGCACTTTGAAGCGCTGACTCATTGTTTTTGTTTTTTCCTATTCTATTGTGGTAAGTAATTCCATTTTCTTGTATTACCGTATCTTCTGTAGTGTAATTGAGTTGCGAACGACGATGTTCCTTGGCTGTTTTTATTGTGTTAAGCGATTGAATATGCTGTAAGACATTTTGAAATGTTTGTACATTGATTTAAAGTGCTTATCTCTTTTTGTTAAAGCAAAACATTATTTTCATAACCTTTTCAGAATATAAATATATTTTAAAAGTTATACATATAGGTACCTTTACTTTATTTGAGTGAGAAAAGGGGTAGCAGGCGATAGTTAAACAATAATGTAAACTTATAATATAACTTAAAAAAAAATTGGCATTTTTTGCTTCTAACTTTAACTGTGTTAAGCATTTTGCTTGTACGACATGCTTTTGAGACTTTGAACCATTATGTTTATTTTCAATATCGTATGGGTTATATTATACACTTGTGAGTTGTATTATACGATGTCATTTAAATAGACAAGTTAAGTCGTTAGCGCAACCCAAAAAGGTTAAATTACGCGCTTATGAACATAAACGGCTTTTCTCGGTGCGAAAAACTTGGTCCGACTAAAGAATCAAGTTCTTCAGAAGTTTGCGACGCCTCGCTCTAATATAACTTCACGAGTGCTTATCGTAATATCATTTATATACGTCTTTAATACTTTCCTTTAGTATATTTTTAACTAATTTAAAGCTAAATAATATTAGAAAAAATACTAGAAAAAATCGACTCACCCGTAGCACCTCAGACGGGACTCGAACCCGCACCCTTGGGATTCCGGCCCAATGCACTGACCAATTATGCTACCGAGTCACGACTCGGTCCCGTCTGAGATGCTACGGGTGAGTCGATTTTTTCTAGTATTTTTTCTAATATTATTTATCTTAATATAAAAATAGCATTGTGAATGCGAAAAATCTAAATTTAATAATTTAAAGCTTGACAGTCAAAGCACGGAATGTGTGAGTTTAAAATATTAGCTGAAAATTAATTCACTTATTTCCCGTATCAATAATATGTAACAGTAGTGACAATGATCAGTCTGCTTAAAAACATTGCAGTTTATTTTGGTCGCTTATTGTACACAAGGAGTGTGTGCTGGGTCAGAAAGGAAGATGTATAGGTAGTTCAGTTGTCAGGTAATTTTGAAATAATCATGGAGTTTTGATTTCTTGTGCGTCAGATAACACTAAGGGCTGTTAATAATACATTACATTTGCGACCTCAAAAACTGTGTAGAAGTCATTCATACTTTTTAACACACCACACTGCCTTAAATACTAGACCAACACAGACTATGCGTTTTTGCGTTATTTTTGGCAGTGGTAGGCTCCGTTTAAGTATAGTTGTTAAAGCTAGTTGAAATATAATAGTTTTAAATGGCAAGAAAAATCTAAATTCGTTCAAAGCGAAAAAATATAAAAAAAAGTATTTGTAATGTTGTATGTTCACTCATAATTTTAATACAAATTCTTTACATTATATCGTTATTACATTTATATCGAACGAGGTTACCTCGGTTGCCTTACTTCGAATGGTCAATACTTCGAACGTTTACAACATCGATGGATAATAATGATAGTATTTTACAAGTGTCAATGCTGGTCTGTCACCTATGTTACGCTACGAGATTATGGATGATCGTGTGACGTCACCCGTGTAAAACACTGTAAGTTACGGAAAATTGCTTAAAACCCAATCTCGCCCAGGGCACTTCAGAATCAACAGCCTTGGTGCCAAGCGAAAATGTCGATCTTGTTGGTAGGCTATGAATAATAAAGTGCTTGTTATGTTAGGGCTGTAGGCTTACTATAAAGATGTGTCATATATACACTTCTAATACTTTCGCGCGTACAGTTCATTACCACTTTTTACGGATTACAGCGCGTATATTATTAATTCAGGTGTTGTTTTAGTGGTCCTCCCGTGACCACGGCCCCTGGAAAGGTGTCGAAACGTCGGGAATTCTAAAAACCAATAAATACAAACTAAATAATTCTAAAACAACACCTGAATTAATAATATACGCGCTGTAATCTGTCAAAAGTGTTTTATTTCTAATGTGTCATATAGTTCTTTCACCATTTTACAACAGTCTCACTTTTTTGATTGAGAAATAGAGTGTGGGTATTAGTATTTTCTATTTACAAGAGTAAATTTAATAGAAAAAACAATCGATACAAATAATTTTATTTTTATTAAACTAGCGGCCGCTGTAGCGTTACAGGAGAGTAGAGAAAGAGAGCCTACCTAAGAGAGGATGGATAGTATCTAACTAGTAAGGAGTGAAGTGGAAAGATAAAATAGTTTACAATTATTATTTATTTACAAATTAAACCTAAACTTAAAGTATGGGGAAGAGGATAAGAGGGCGAGTCTTCAGGGGATAGAGGGTCAGTCTTCAGGGGATAGAGGGTCAGGGGACGAGATCTTGCGTACGGAGAGGAGCACGGATGGGTCGCAGAGTGTCGACGTGGAGCGTAGACGCAGCTCGTACGTAGGTGGTTGAAGAATTCGTGCAGCGGTTGAAGAGTTCGTGCAGCGGTTGAAGAATTCGTGCAGCGGTTGAAGAGTTCGTGCAGCGGTTGAAGAATTCGTGCAGCGGTTGAAGAATTCGTGCAGCGGTTGAAGAGGTCGTGCAGCGGCTGAAGAGGTCGTGCAGCGGCTGAAGAGGTCGTGCAGCGGTAACAGAGTCGAAGGTGCTGACCGGCGAGGGGTTGGAGACTTCTGTCACTGGTAGCGCGGGGCTTTCTTGAGTCCCGGGCCTTTGCCTAAGGCCCGGGAACGGCCACTTGTTCGAATTACGCGGAGTAAAACTCGACGAAGAACTGACTCCCGAATCAAAGAAACGGAGCCTTTTATACACGCTAGGAATTTTGAAAACCGAAAGAAATCGCGTAGAAGAAAAATAATTTAAGATTTTGAAATGAGAATTTGTGTACTCACTCGGTAGCAATATGAAAGAGCGAGAAGAATAATAAAAATATATACAACCTACTGAAATGTGAGGAAAAGCTGAGATAAAGCAAATAAAATAAACTGTCATGAAAAACAAGAAGATGTCAAAATAAATACAAAATTGTAACCTCACTTTTTCAATAAAACATGGAAATTTGTATGAAAGCGAACAAAAATGTACGAAAGATGGTAAAACTATAAACATAATAAGAATCGCCGTGAATTGGTGATTAATTTGCTACCAGGTGAGCACTTTTATTCAAAGAATTTAGAAAGTTATTGCCAAAAATACTTATTTACTAGAAAACTTAAACTAATTAAAACTAGTTAAAAAAAACTAAGAATTAAGGAGCGACAGGCAACACGCTACATTATTCCCCCCCCAAAGAGAAAAATTTTCCTTCGGAAAATTTTTAAAAAACAAAATAAATCAAGTAAAATATGTACAGTACTTTACGAATTCACCCCACTGTGCTTTAGAGGCACAAAAGAGGCATTGTACTGCAGAGCTTAGCTACTCTGCAGCAAAGAGAGTAAAGATAGAGAAAAGAAGCGATATCATCTCTGGAGAGCTTAGCTACTCTCCAGTAGAGAGTAAAACATAGAGACGTTGTGCACTATGGCCGCCTGAATGCAAAACATAAAATTAATATTATATACAAAATAATTTTACAATTACACAGAATATACAGAGTAGTGTGCCTGCCGTCCAAATATGTACAATTATACAAATACATGACAAAATAAAACAAACATAACAAAACAAAATTACAATTTAAAATCTTTTATGTGCCACTTGCCTCTGGCTCCATTTTGGTCTTCTAAAATATATACAAGAGGAGAAAGCTTATCAATAACTGTACATTTTATAAATTTTGGTGCCAATTTTGCTGAAAAATATGCGCCAGCATCACTATGAACATAATTTCGACGCCAAACAGTATCGCCAACATTAAATTCCTTAAAAGAGCGCCTTAAATTATAGGGACCAGTGTTCTTAACAAACGCATTATATAAAGCAACTTGAACCTGGTCGAAATAAGATGCTAAATGCCCAAGATTATTAGCGTAGATCTCACGAGGCATAAAAATTACCTCGTCAAAGTTAGATGTCGGTGTATAAAGAGAGCCAGTGGGAATATACTCTCGACCATGCACAAGAAAGAAAGGAGAAAAACCAGTAGATAAGTTTACACTAGAGTTCATAGCGGATTGAATTTTGTTAAGATGTTTGTCCCAAGAGCGATGATCATTACCCACTAAGGCAGCTAACGCGGTTACAATTGTACGATTATATCGCTCGGTAAGATTAACCTGTGGGCAGTAACGAGGAGTAAAGGATACAAAAGGGATATTATAACGTGAGAGAAAATTTGAGAATTGATGAGATTGGAACTGTGAACCATTGTCCATAATAATAGTTTGAGGAACGCCATGAACAAGAAAGACAGAATTTTCCAAATGAAAAATAACATTTTCGGTAGTTGCGCGTTTGAGGGGAAAAATAAGTGTATATTTGGAAAAGCAACAATTAACAACTAAAATATATTGATTTCTTTGTCTGGTCATTGGAAAAGGACCCATTAAATCTAATGATATAGATTGAAATGGTCTTGAACATATTTTAGGTTTTCCCATTGGACCAAAAGGAGAATGATTCAAATGTTTATACGCCAAACACGTTTCACAAGAAGAAATAAGTTTTGAAATTTGTTTGAACATGCCAGACCAATAATAAAGAATAGAGAGTTTTTTGTAAGTTTTAAAAATACCAAAATGAGGACTTGAAGCGTCACCGTGAGCGGCTTTAATAAGGTCTTCTCTAACAGAAGGTGGTGGTACTTCTTTCCAAAGGAAATCTTGGTTCAGCGGTTCAGATGAATCAATACGACGGTACAACTTTCCATCCCGAACACTGAAATTAGGACATGAATCCGGGTTATCGCGACAATTGTTAAAGATATTGTTAAAACGGTCTGTATCTGAAGTTTCACTAGGAATAGCAATAGGTTCGATCATATTAGGTTTTGATCGAGAAAGTAAATCAGGCACAACATTTTCTTTACCCCTTTTATGTTTTAAGATAAAATTAAAGCACGACAGACGAAGAGCCCATCGGGCAAGTCTACCGGTTGGGTTGGACATATTTAAAAACCATTTCAGAGCTGCATGGTCAGTAAAAACAGTAAATTGTTTGCCATTATCCAAGTAACAACGCCAGTGTTCTATAGATGTGAGCACTGCTAAAGTTTCTCGTTCAGTTGTCGAGTAATTTTGTTCATTTTTATTGAGAGATTTGCTCATGTAAGCAATAACTACCTCGTTAGAGCCTTGGGTTTGGGTAAGCATGGCACCTACACCAACATTCGAAGCGTCACAATGGACGGAAAAGGGGAGATCAAAATCAGGACATGAAAGAATAGGAGCAGAGATAAGTGCTTCCTTTAGTTTGCGGAAAGCAGCTTCAGCATTAGGATTCCAAATAAATTTAGAAATTGAACCAGAAGTCAATTTATTCAGAGGAGAAGCTACAGAGCTAAAATTGGGAATGAAACGTCTAAACCAACTACATGTTCCTAAAAATTTTCTCATTTCTCTTTTATTAGAAGGAATCGGAAAATCAAGAATTGCTTGAACCTTGGCTGGGTCAGCTCGTAAACCCTTACTGTCAACAATATAACCAAGGTATTTCAGTTCGTTACGAAAGAATTGACTTTTACCAAAGTTGATTGTGAGACCAGCATGAGAGAGTTTTTGATGAACTTTCATCAAAAGAGAAATATGCTCTTTAAAAGTATTACTAATAATAATTATGTCATCGAGATAGCAGAATACTCTATTCTCGAATTCTGGAGTAAATAAATGGTCCATTAAACGTTGTTGGGTAGCGGGAGCGTTGGTCAGACCAAAGGGCATTACCGTAAAACGATACATTCCTCTGCCAGGTACATAAAAAGCTGTCTTATCCCTATCATTTGGATCCAAAGGTATTTCCCAAAATGCTTTTGCGATGTCGATACTAGAAAGATATCGAGCATCCCTAAGGTTATCCAAAATTTCACTTATTAACGGAAGACTATAGGCATCCTTCTTTGTGATTGAATTTAGTTTGCGACTGTCAACACAAAACCGCCAATCGCCATCCTTCTTTGGTGTTATTAAAACTGGAGAAAGCCAGGGGCTCTCACATTTCTCAATAACGTCAAGTTCTAACATTTTATCCACCTCATTAACGAGAGCTTTCTGTTTCTCCGGGGAAAGTCTGTAACAGCGCTGGCGAATAGGTAGGGCATCACCCGTGTCAATTTTGTGACAGATTAAATTTGTACGACCAAGCTTGCCATTCTGTTCAAAAGAAATAATTTTAAATTGATCAATGACATCAGAAGCGACAGTTTTCTGAACGTCAGACAAATGGGAAAAAGATAAAACCTGAGTATCAATTGAACTATTTATAACATTAATTTGGGAAGAAACATCTTGTAAGGGTACTTTGGGAATTAAGTCAAACTTCTTCCAAAAGTCAATACCAAGAATAAGAGAAGGATATATATCGGAAAAGACAAATGCTTTAATTAAATGAGTAGAACCATTAAAGGTCATAGGCAAAAGCATATAGCCAGAAGATTTCACAGTATTTTTATTTGCAACCATTACTTTTGTAGATGACTTGAATAGAGTAAACCCAAGGTTTTCAAATTGTTTATAAGAGTCATTACCTAATACAGTAACACAGCTTCCACTATCCAATAATCCAGAAAATGATTTACCGGCTATGCAGACATTGGCAAAAGGACGCTGGTTATCAATTTCCTCGATAAAAATGGAAGTGCTAAAATAATTTAACAAATCTTGATTATTTTTAGAGTTTAGGGAAGAACTACTATTCAAGTCGTTGCTTAGTTTTTTTGGAGACGAAGGCCTACTACACTTAGGACAATCAGTAGCCTTAACACCTTTAAAGCCACATTTAAAACAAACGGGATCTCGAGGTTTGTCACAGTTATTAATTGAATGCCCATTAGTTCTGCAACGCACGCAAAATAAATGGGACTGAAAGGAAGGCGCATTATCAGCACTATTGAAATAATTACCCGGGCTGGAAGGTTGACCGGAAAAACGATTAGAGGATAGACCTGGGGTAGAACGAAGTCCAGAATCAACAGGAGGTGAGAATTGGGAAGTATGTCTAACGGGTGAATGGTTTGTAGCAGAAGTAGGAGTTCTATAACCTGGTTGTGAAATGAAACTACGAGAGGAATACTGGGAAACACCTGAAGGAGCAATAGAACCGCGATTGGAGTACTGGGAATTACCAGAAGGTGTGTTATTATTTCGATGGGAATACTGGGAAGTACTCGAAGGTGCGATAGAATAATCTTGAGAAAAATGAACAGTCCGAGCAGAAGGTCTTGCTACGTAATTAAATTCTGTGGCACAATTATTTAGGGGCTTTGGTTCATGAAAACTTTTGTCTCTTTCGACCATGTGATCATAAGATTGACACGTTCTTATAAGTGTGTCTATTGAGAAAATATTATTAAGGGCAACAAACGTGGAATAACAAGGGCGAATGTTATGAAGTAAAATATCGAGCTGTTCTTGCTCAGATAGTTTTCTAGAAAGCCTGGAAAACATCCCAAACATAACAGAAACATAAACTATTATGGATTCCCCTAAGCCCTGAGTACGATTACGAATGGCTTCCATTAGCTTATAATCGTAATCATGAGCACCAAAATCTTTTATCAGTGATTCTGTTAGCTGGTCCCAAGAAATATCAGGATTCCGAAATAGCTGGAATCGGAACCAATGTAGGGCGTCTTCAGTAAAAATTTCGAATGCATGATTTCGGAGAGTACTTTTGTCAATATTACGAGAAATAGAAAATTCCTGAATATTTTGAAGAAAAGAACGAGGACAGGACTTGCCGTTAAACGAAAATGATTTTAATTCCTTAATTGAAACTGAATGAGGAGCACTTACCTGATTGAACGTTGGTCTGTCAAGATGAGGGTTTATAGGGGCAGGGTAAAGAGTTGGACTGGGAGGAGAGATGGAACGTTGGTCATTAACCGCGACTTTATGACTTGGTTCTGCCGCTTCGAAAGTCAACGGTTCGAATCTTTTTTCCAAGAGATCAAATTTCTGTTTAATATTGAAATAAGGTTCACTATTTTCGGGGCAAAGGAGAATATCGATCCTATCCAATCGGAAATAGGCATGGTTCAGAAAGGTCTCGATTTTCCTTATTAAATTCCTTTTCCCACCTTCTATTTGGTCAATCTTAGCGCCGATATAATCAAGGGTAAGCGATAGTTGCTGAAGATCGGTCTCGGCTGACAAAATGGAGTCCACGACTTCATCAGATGGTAAAATCTCTAGCAATTTGGAAACTTGTGTACGCAGCTTAATAATTGTATCGAGTGGTACTTCACCCCTAACTTCAACTTCGTACACCAACTCAGCCTTATTAAGGTAAACTACATTAATAGAGCGAGCCATTTTTTTAAAGAGAAATAAATACCTAAAGAGGCAAGCAGCAAAAAGATAAAACCTCCTTACTTGAAAGATAAAATCCTCCTTAACTAAAAGTATTTATGGAAAATAATTTAGAGTGAAAGTTAAATTTAGAGTAGAGAGAAATAAAATTTATGGAGAAATTTAATGAAAGTAAATTTTGAAAGTGAATTTTATTTCTCTCTACTCTAAATTTAACTTTCACTCTAAATTATTTTCCATAAATACTTTTAGTTAAGGAGGATTTTATCTTTCAAGTAAGGAGGTTTTATCTTTTTGCTTGCAAAACTGTAGCGTTACAGGAGAGTAGAGAAAGAGAGCCTACCTAAGAGAGGATGGATAGTATCTAACTAGTAAGGAGTGAAGTTAAATTTGCCAAAGGTTGTCCAAAATCGACTAACTTGTGTAAGTTTAAATTTAGGATTTTGAAGAGTGGGCTAATGTGGATTAATCCCGTTGAGCGCCAAAACTGTAGCGTTACAGGAGAGTAGAGAAAGAGAGCCTGCCTAAGAGAGGATGGATAGTATCTAACTAGTAAGGAGTGAAGTGGAAAGATAAAATAGTTTACAATTATTATTTATTTACAAATTAAACCTAAACTTAAAGTATGGGGAAGAGGATAAGAGGGCGAGTCTTCAGGGGATAGAGGGTCAGTCTTCAGGGGATAGAGGGTCAGGGGACGAGATCTTGCGTACGGAGAGGAGCACGGATGGGTCGCAGAGTGTCGACGTGGAGCGTAGACGCAGCTCGTACGTAGGTGGTTGAAGAATTCGTGCAGCGGTTGAAGAGTTCGTGCAGCGGTTGAAGAATTCGTGCAGCGGTTGAAGAGTTCGTGCAGCGGTTGAAGAATTCGTGCAGCGGTTGAAGAATTCGTGCAGCGGTTGAAGAGGTCGTGCAGCGGCTGAAGAGGTCGTGCAGCGGCTGAAGAGGTCGTGCAGCGGTAACAGAGTCGAAGGTGCTGACCGGCGAGGGGTTGGAGACTTCTGTCACTGGTAGCGCGGGGCTTTCTTGAGTCCCGGGCCTTTGCCTAAGGCCCGGGAACGGCCACTTGTTCGAATTACGCGGAGTAAAACTCGACGAAGAACTGACTCCCGAATCAAAGAAACGGAGCCTTTTATACACGCTAGGAATTTTGAAAACCGAAAGAAATCGCGTAGAAGAAAAATAATTTAAGATTTTGAAATGAGAATTTGTGTACTCACTCGGTAGCAATATGAAAGAGCGAGAAGAATAATAAAAATATATACAACCTACTGAAATGTGAGGAAAAGCTGAGATAAAGCAAATAAAATAAACTGTCATGAAAAACAAGAAGATGTCAAAATAAATACAAAATTGTAACCTCACTTTTTCAATAAAACATGGAAATTTGTATGAAAGCGAACAAAAATGTACGAAAGATGGTAAAACTATAAACATAATAAGAATCGCCGTGAATTGGTGATTAATTTGCTACCAGGTGAGCACTTTTATTCAAAGAATTTAGAAAGTTATTGCCAAAAATACTTATTTACTAGAAAACTTAAACTAATTAAAACTAGTTAAAAAAAACTAAGAATTAAGGAGCGACAGGCAACACGCTACACCGCCCGTGACTTCTTTTGCGAGGATAATTGTTTTTAACTAATCTTCGAGAACAGTCCCTTTTTCTGGTGCAAAATTTCATTATGATCAGTTGACACGTAACAAACAAACAAACTTTCGCATTTATAATATTAAATAGTATAATAGTTTAGTAAGGATGCAAAACATTTTTCGAGTCATACTTCAAAATGATATACTATTAAAATTTCTAGTCATTACGGTCAGGTAAACCATAAACCACAAGACTTACATTAACACAATTTTCAAAAGGATTGTTGATGTTTCCCACAGTTGACCTTTGTCGCGACCGTGGAGAAACTCGATATTTTTTGTTATCAACTTTTAAAATTAGTTCTAGTTCACATCTATGTACATACTTTCTTTAACCTTCGTTAAACTTCCGCAGCATTTACTGATAAACAAAGTTACTAGTAACTTTACTGATGCGTAGTTTGGTATTTGTTGTACTGGTTTTTGAACTTCCTCTTTGTCTAGGGCAAAACCGGACACCGTAATTTAAAGAAAAGCTATGTAAAAACCCTTTTTTCAATTTGAAATAAAATATAAGAAATTATAATGTAAATCAATGTAATTCCTTCAAAAATTCAATTGACAAGCTAAAACAAAGTAAAAAATATTTTCCTTCTTAAAAACAAACCATAACTCATACCTAAATACCTGAAGAGTCTAAAGAACACTCTTTACTTCATGATTTATTTTAGAACATTTAGACAAAATATTATTTTAAACCGGATTTTTTAAAACAAAACCTCCTTAAAGTAAACTACCAAAAACAGCCTAAAAATAAACAGCTCTAAAAAGCATTAAATAATATTCAAAATCTGCTTAATTACTGAACTCGACGGCGCAGTGGGTTAATGCGTTTGCCTGCGATACTATCTCAAGCGTCGTCGGTTATTTTTTTTAAGGAGGTATTATTTAAAGCATTTTTAATTTTAACTTTTTTGTGGTAGGTATATAATGCGACGATATTAAAAATAAAACAGTTTCTATGTTTAATACTTTTCAATGGTATAATAAATAACCCCGATAACCCAATTTACCGATTCGTGCTGTTTGTTGCGCGATGTATGTGAGGCTGTCAAATATTTATTAATTATCTAAATCGGTTTATCAACAAAGAAGTTATATCTGAACAACCTTAAAAAACATCAATGTTATTACATTAGCAATCGAAATGATAATATTTTCAGAATTACTTGAAAACTACTGAAACGATTAACAAAATTACAAAAATGGAATCAACTTATAAGTTAACGTTTGCATCATTTCAAAAAACAAAGACCAACAGAGAACCTTCTCCTTTTTTGAAGTCGGTCAAAAAAGTGCAAAAGCAATAATCATTAATATTCATCAAAGTTAAAACCATTTTCATGCAAGCGAGTTTGTTGTTGTTGGCTTTTTTATCTGAAAAGACTGAAACAATTAAATAATTTGAATTTATGTGACACTAGCTTACGCCTGCTAATTCGTCCGCGTGGAATTCCACTTCATAAGGGAATTTTGATAAATCCTTTCTTAGGCTAGAGTTTTCTAACATAACAAATAAATAAATAAATATTAGAAAACATCACAAACAGAGACAACGGTGGTATCACAAACACCCAGACCCGAGCCAACATAGAAAAGTTCGTTTTCTAAATTGACCCAACCGGGGATCGAACCCGGGACCTCAGAGATGGCGACACGTTTAGAACCGGTGTACAAAGCCACTCGACCACGGAGGTCGTCAATATGTTTTGACATTTAATGATATAAGGTATTGTATAATATTATTACATTCACATTTATAATGGCGTAATAGGTGATACGACAACATAGTTGCTTTTTATAGGCGATTGAAGACTGAAAGTACAGAAATGCGAATGCAAAATTAATTATAAGTATGTAGGTAGGCATTACATATTCAATGATTTCTGTACTTAAAATTCTTTTTTTTACCCTTTAATTAGCGGTAGCGATATACGTCAAATTGAATAAGTACTTTATTTGTATTTGAAAATACAATTTAAATAAAGTTTTTTTACCAACCTCGGCTCTTTACATCTCTAAGCATAGACTTTCCCCAATTACCTACTTGAGGAACCATAAAAGTGACCGTTCTAGAAGGCTAGCCAGGCTAGACTTCATTTGACTCGAATGCTAAGCGATAGCTAAGAATTATGTATCATTATTGCTGATTTATAGCTATAAAATATGGTTTCACCATATTGAATGAATTCGTATAGGACAAATTCAAATTATTAGAAGCTTTTAAAATAAAAAATCTTATTGGTAGCTTTTATTACAGTCTATTATGGTGTTGTTCTTTAAAGTGCACGAAAGCAACTGTTATTTTAAAGTATATTTTCACTTATTACTACTATTTTCACAATCTACGATTAGTCTTCATGATCTGGTCGGAACAAGTAAGTGAATTGGAACTCATCTGACGTCCGAGAATAGTCTTTTATTTTACATATTAAAATAATTATAAAACAGAAGTTTTATATAATGTTATAATTACGTCCGTTCCCCGTAAACTAATAACGTATGATAAAAAACATGTTTGAAACAACACATTTTTAATTATTTAAATTGAGCAAAAAGGGAAGCAAACTATTTGTATAAAAAGGTACAGTTCAATTTGTGGCACAGTAAAAAAAACATTTCAACAGCTGAGACGTCTCTGTCAATAAATATTTTTATTATTTTTATTCACAAATCAATAGGCGACTTTATATGCAACATTAGCACCACCGCCGCAAAAAAGAAAAATCATATGTAAATACACAATTTCTTAAAAATCCAAGCTTATGATCCACTCTCAAAATATCAATTGTTGTTTATAAGCACACAAATAATTGTTTGCAGTTTCAGTGGTGAAAAAAGCTAAAAACGGCTGTCGTATTGTTTTGGTTGAAAAAACCACAATAAATTATGTCATTAAGTTTGTGTGTTTATAAATAACTGTTGATATTATGCAAGGCGGCCATAAGCTTGGATTTTTGGAGTGGCGACAGAGTTGTATACATATAAAGTCGCCTAGTTCACATCATGAAAGCCCCGAAAAATCGCTGCTGTATAACAAAGCACCCGCCAGAGTTTTATAACATAGTTTCCAATTGTTTCGCATTGCTGTATTTTGAAGTGCGTCGGAAAAGCTCTGGTATGCTTTGCCTAAGTTTTTTTAATACTTTTTGTGTTTTAGTTTCAGGGATCAACTGTCTGGATATTCACTGTGTGTGAGTATCCAGACCAAAGTCACCCAGGGGCCGTACCGGCTAACGCATCAAACTTCGGAAAGTCTGCCGGGCTTCAATTTAAAACAGATAAATCAAGCCCCAATCGGGTCAAAATGGTGAACCCCAATTCATGATGTCACACGAACATCGATATCTTCTAAATAACTTCGGCGAATAGTACAATACGAAACTCCTTACTTCGATTTGTCTGCTTTGAGTTGAAGCTCGGCAGAACCACCGAAGTTCGAAAAGTTAGCCGGTACGGCCCCAGGTTGCGTAGGGATGAAAAGGGACGAAGTGACTATACAACTTCTTTGAATTTTATTACTTTGAATTTAAAAATAATTAAAGTTGTTAATGATAAACGATTAACGATGTTTTGTTTAGAGCTAAAGTTAAGTAAATAACTTTATTTCTAAAACCATATTAGTAAAACTTGTTATATTTATTCACGCATAGAAACAACCGTACTCACTATGACCATCATCCATTTTAATGTCCCCACTCCTGAGGCACAGGGCTTCCTTATGGGTGGATAAGGAGGACGGGCCAAAACCCACCACGCGGGCCCAATGCAGATTGGTGGGTGTTAACGACTGCAAATGTAGCCGGGAGCAAGCGGCTTACCGTTCCTTCCGAAGCACGGAGGAGCTTGAGATAATACATTTTGCTCACCCATCCCATGACCGACCCTTGCGAAAGTTACTTAACCTCCGTTATCGCTGGGCCAGGCGCTAAACCACTGCGCCATCGAGCTCCTCACTATAGGTAGATGATTTTATTAAAATAATTCTATGCATACAGATAGTATTGATTTCGTTAAAGGTTAGGGTTGTAATACTGTGGTAGGGCTTATGAAAACGATGTAAAAACCATTAACAAGTCGTAAGTTTCAAAGTTTAGGTACAACTCATAACCGGGTTTCACAATCGGCGGACGAGGTTCTAATCAAGTTTCAACACGGTTCGTCTCCCGGAGATTAATCTGGAACTAATATTAACTGAGCATCACGCCTCGGAACTAATTTAAACCTCTCTAGAAACCTTATAGTGTAATACTTAGTCTGGTACATAGGCCGTGGTCGGGGAGATAATTTACAACAAACGAGCTAAAACATTATAAACAAATAAGTTTTACAGGTTCCAAAAGATAAATTTAAAGAAATTAATGTTATTCCATTGTCAAAATAATTCATCAGAAAGGAGTATTCGAAACCTATTAAATAGACCCTTATTCCATTTATTTAGATTCAAAAATATAAAAAATCTTTCAGACTACAAGATAAAATACTAACGTTACGATGAACGTAATATTATTTTGAGAAAACTTCGTAATTTTCAATAAGCCTCACATAATCTTACTTTCCCGCAGCTAATGTAGTTATAGTTCCCAACTCGAACAACACTCGCTTCGGAGATTGATCTCGAACTAATAACTCGAGGAGATACGTGCCTCGACCAATTTATACTATCTGCCTGCTAACTATCCGAAGTCTATACATTAAAGGATGAACAAGAAAAAGTTTATCTTTAGGCGGCCGCAAACTCTTCGATATAATTGGAGTAAAGTATTGGGAGAGACAAACTTATACTCCCTTACTAATAAAGATTGTATAGCAGATGCATAGTTATACAGTGTTTTGTTCCTTTCTTTTTAATGTCTAACTTAAATAGTTTGACAGAGAGTAACCATTGTGTAACTATACATCAGCCATATAATCTTTATTAGTAAGGGGGATAGTATAAAAGTTTCGGATAACTCGTCTACTAACATATGTTGAAGCATACTTTTGCTCATATTGAACTCATATTATTGCTCTACTGAAAACTACAGCAAAATATAACTAGCTAACACTCTGTTCTGGCTTTGTGATTTGTGTAATTTTGTGGATAGTGTCCTTTTGAGGAAAACTCTACTTTGAGTCTTGCTAGTGATGTCACCGTCTCAAGTGACTGTGCCAACGAACTGTTCCATATTTCACTTCCCTACATGGCAATATCCGGAACAGTTGTGAACGTTGGTGAAATTCAAGAATGTACCCACCACACATTTATTATTTTTGTTCCTACATTTACAACTTTTATAATTTTAAAAATTATATCTAAATTGGCAAATAAAGTTATGTTCCGTAAGTGCGTAGGTAGATAGTGTTATTGTTACAAAAAATCATTATTTGATCATAGTTAATTAATATGAATATTATGAGTGTTTCAGTTCTCAAAGAAATGGCATATATAGCTGTGAGGTAATTTAATAAAAATAATAGTTCAATGTTATCTTAATTTTTACTTTAGGTGAGTTTATTTTGCTTAATGTGGGTATTTGACAATTTTGTACATTTTATCTTTCACATTTATAAATGAAGTGGGTGAGATTTTCGATCTCATCACTATTTCTCGCTACACAAGAGACCCCATGCTTAATTGTCATACCTACTCGTCACTGGACAAGTGACCTACCACAATGTTTCTCGGCTAACGACTCGTATTGTGGTTTCATACGCGTCTGCTGACTCAAGTTGCTCGTTTATGGACGCGGTGTCGCGGTACCGTTAATGAGATGAGTTCTGATGTTACTGGAATATGAGTCATTCTTCCTTGTTATGTCTGAATTGGGTTTCACGTTTGGAAAAGCTTATGAAAGCAAGCCGAAAGCGGGAATTCGCTGAGAAATTATATTACTCAATTCACTATTTTTAAAACTACCTATTACGGATACGAGTGATTTTATTGAATGAGCACTGTCACTTTTAAGCATTGTTTGAATATACTGTCAAGGTAAATACTATGACTTCAGATATTTCACTTGTTGCTTAGTAATAATTAAGATTAGAAAAAAAATAAAAGTAGGTAGGTATAATATTTTAATTTTTCACAACGAAATGAAGATGCTATGTGAATAAACGTCAAAAGATTTTGAATTTGCTAAAGCAGGCTGTTCTATGAAAAATTACAAATTTGCTTAAAAACATTCTGTTTTCCGCAATTTGCATAAAATAACGGCTTAATACAAACAATGGTAAAAGTACAGACAACGGCACAAAATTTTCTCCCCCAATTAAGTCAGTTTCAATCTTATGAAAATGAATATTTACCGCTAAGCAAACAGTTATCAAACATTATTGCTGTATAGAACTAAACTATAAAAACAATGCTTTATGTCATTTTTTCAAAATTATTAGAAGTTTGGGTTTTAAATCCAGCAGTAAAAAACTGTTTTTGCGCACATGCAGGTTCTCCGCATTAGAATGTGTAATTTTTTTTAACTTGATAGCGTATGCACTTACTACGTGTGAGACCAACTGTTTTAAGTTCATACACAGATTGATGACACTTGACTTGGCATAACTTACTTTTTTTTTTTAGAATAATTATAAGTAGGTACTTATAGGTTACTGTAGCTATAACGTCATGAAAAAATATGCGTTTCAAAGCAAAGCTTATTCAAATGGCTATGAAATCTGGTGAAGGTCGCGGGAAATGGGTGGCGTGAGGCTTATATCCAGCAGTGTGTATCGTGCAGCTGACATGATGATGATGCCTATATGTCAATGTCATATTAAAGTTTTAACAGAGTTTGATAATGGATATTATAAATGCATGTGTGAGATCTATTTACACCTGGCGTCTCAAAAATAAATATTTTAGTCACATAAATAAACAAAGCGTTTCATCTATACTTCAGCTTACAAAAGGAAAGAATGTTTGTAGACGAAAATTAGCGAATTTTTCCTAATTGCTCCACAAATACGTTTCAGTAAATAAACACCATAAATACAATTTGGACAACATAAGTAAGCTATCAATGAAATTCACATATTTCAAAAAAGTAATATTGAGGCTAAATATGGGCAGTTTGTTTACAAACATTCTCTCCGTATGTTGGCTGGAGTATAGATGTACTTATTTATATTAATTGTTCAGGGCTGATAAGCTTTAAGCAGGGAAACCTACTTTCCAGTATAAAATACTTAGTATAGAATTTCGAGACCGTGAGAAATAACTTGGGTAAACAAGATAAAATAACGCCATAAGCCATTTTAAGATTAAAACTAAGTCATAGCAACAGTTCCGTGTGCACACCGTTCATTCTCATTAATTTGTTTGTTTCCCACAGTATAATTATGCGCCATGTAATACTTCAGCTGCATGTCACACGAATGGTTTCGTTGATATCGAAAATTAACTGCGCATTCTGTTGAGTTTTTGCGAAATTCAGAACTAGTCAGTCACTTTGGTCACGGATAGTTGGTTAAGTCACTTAACCAACACTTATGAGTACGTAAATAGTTAATTTTTATCAGTTTAATCCTTATATTTGACTTTAAATTACTTATTGCATTTTTTATACCAGTTTAACAATCGCAGACACAATAGCTAAATTTAACTTTGTTACTAAGTAGGAACAAAGTAAATGTAGGATTTATAAGCACTTGTGCTTAGTTTAACTACCTCATATTTCTAAAAAGAGCGAAGAGGAGATGATAGTCTCGAAAAGCTGGTTGTGGTTAGTGGAATAGAAGGCAAGAGAGTCAGAGGTCGTCCGCCAACCAGATGGTCTGACCAAGTAAGAGTAGCAACCTCCTCAAGCAAATTCAAAGCAAGTGAGAGCAACTATGGACCGAGACCGATGGAGGCAAATCATAACATCAGCCAGGTCACGATCCTCAGTTATGGGGGAACGATTAAGAGAGAAGATTTCTAAAATAAGTCTAAAATGTAGTTTTTTGTCTTTTCACGTTGACATTCAATAAATACCATCAATTTCGATACCGGCAGTAAAAATTTAAAAGTAATAGGTGACGTTCGGTTTTCAATTAGATTTGTAGCTATGTTTAACCAAACTTGTTGAAAAGGCACATAACCTTTATTAAAACAAGGAAGAAGTCATTTTTTATGTACTGTTTATAAGTAGGTAACTTGGCTAGCAGTGTTTCAAAAATGTATAAAGAGAATGGAGCTTACATTACTTTACATTCACGAACTTTATGAGTAAGTACGAGTAGACTGATATCATTAGGGTTGTCATGTATAACATTAGATTACTTTATACTGAAACTTGTGAAGTTGAATTTGACGCGAATATCGTAGGTATTTTATCAATCATTGATTAGAAAACACATTCATATAGTTTCCGCGTCTGTTATTGTGTTATGTTAAATACTAAACAATTGTATTTTTAACCATAGTTCATCATTTTGTAAATTTAATCGTTTTATTCCGCTTATTGAGCAAACTTTATTATTCACGAATCTGGTAAAGAAATCTCATCAAAATGCAAAGACACGATTGTGAACTTTTAGGGCAAGAGTCGAATGAAATAACAGATTCGACTTCAAGAAGTCAGCCCTGCGTGCAAAATAAAACTTTATTACGAAGCTGTAATTTGAACTTTGCAAGAATCTACAAGAAACGAAAGATAAATTTAATATTAGGCTAAGTGGCAAACGGAATACTAAATAGTACATGTACTGGGGACTAATTTTGCGTTTTACAGAGTCTACAGGTTATACCATTGTTTCAACTGTATGTTCAAAATGTTAGTGAAATTTTGTGGCTGTTTATTATAAGCAACATACATAAAATACCAAAACTATATTAAGTAAATTAAATTTGTAATCTTACCAAAATTCTCATTTAGAACAGACACTCAAACAAAATAGCATCTCTTATGGCATGAAAGATAAAATAACTGTATTTTGTACCCTTAGTTCTTTAGATTACACATTACATAATATTCGTTACATTTATCGAAAAAAAACGTGCTAAGTTTCCCATATAAAAAATACAAAATAACTAGCTATTAAGGTTTTGTTCGAAAGTCTTAGAAGTGTATGTATTAAGGTTTTTTCGCATGTTTTTCTCTCTCGATAGATAGAGCTTGTATAGTGTTCATGCTATCAATTAAAAGTGCACACTAAAATATTTTTTATTATCTTTTATTTAGACCAAACGAACCAAATCAAACAATAACATGCTTTTGAATTCGTAAAGCACAATTGTCAGCGTTTCATATCTAAAGGCTCATTTCTATGTTTAACTCAAAATTCAACCGGCTGAAATTTCTAAATTCAGTAAAATATGACCCATTTCAGGTTAAACAGTAGACATTTCCGTTTAATGTTGCAAAATCCTTGTGATCGATGGCTACTGAATTGAGAATATAGCTCGGAGCACAAGATTGTTCAAAGAGTGTACGTTGAATATTTTACTTTATAGTTACAACCAGTAATGTACACGACATAATTAATTGATGTGGGTACAAATGCTCAATTACTTGGTTGTTAGGTATCTTAGTTCCTCCGTGGTTAAGGATTTTGAGTGAAGTGCGATTTGGCTTTATACACTCGTGGACTGTTGGAAGGATGCAAACAGTATTTTCGATTAGAATACTTTGATAGATTAATTTACGACCCAAAATACGAAATCTATGTGTTTATATTTTGTGCATACGGTGCACAAAATATCCTCCTTAATGTTTATTTAAATCATAAATCATTTATTCACATTGAAACATGGTAAATACAGCTCTTAAAATCAAAATGATGTTCAGCATATTTCGCCCATAACAATGGCACGTGAATGTCAAAATTAATACTATTTATTGGAGAATAGTAATTATAGAAACGTGATTTTATTTGTTGCATTTTGCACCAAGAACTTTGAGTCTTATAAAATTATTGTTTTCTACTACGCTTTCATGACGATTAGATTTAAGAATTATTATAGTGGTTTTAAAGTGCCTTTACTTTAAACATTCAATTACTCTAGGGGAAATCTCGATTCGAAATGACGTGTGTTTATTTTTCTAGAGATCGTTTCCATAATAAATGATTCGAATGTGGACTTTGTTAATCTACCGTGTACGCTAGTATTGCTACTGAGGCAAGTTTTAAGTTAATTTTGTAAAAGAAAGTGACAACAACAGACTCTATAATTTCTTCAATTAGTTTCTTTGGTATGTTAATTTGATAAATAAAGTATACATTTTAATGATTTTAATTCTTCATATCCGAAGTTTGTTTGGTACAATAGTAGCGATCCTGCTTACTTTTGCGAAAGTCCTGGCACAAAATGAAAAGTCTGTACCTGGGTTCCAGTTACGAATACTATTCGAATCTTAATTTACGTGTGATGATCATGTATTCTGGGGCCCTACCAGTTAACTTACATAACTATAGTAATCGCTTTCATTTGACAGATGGATGTGACACAATGCTACTTCTTATTGGCATAAACAAAAACTTACCAAAGAAAAGTAGCAATGTATCACATCTATCTGTCGATTGAAAGCCATTACGATAGCCATGTAAGTTAGCCGGTAGGGCCCCTGGTCATCTTAATAATTTGTAGTAGATACAAACTCTTCTCATTAGAAATAAAACACTTTTTACGGATTACAGCGCGTATATTATTAATTCAAGTGTTGTTTTGGAATTATTTAGCTTGTATTTATTGTTTTTTTAGAATTCCCGACGTTTCGACACCTTTCCAGGGGCCGTGGTCACGGGAGGACTAAAGCAAAAAGGCTGCTCATATTTTTATGAAATTACCCGCTCGAAATTTTATAAAAAAAAATTAATGAACTGTACGCGCGAAAGTCTTAGAAGTGTATAAACTCTTCTCAGATTGGTTTGAGTTGTTCGGATTTAGTTATTCAATTAATATTTAGATGTTTCCCTCGTTTACTTTTCTGTATAGAGCGCCAATAGTCTGAAATCATGAAGAAAGAATTGCATTGTTAGTATTAATCTCGGCATGTGGTGCCAAAAGAAAAATATTGTTGAGGCCCGATGTACGTGATGGACCGATTGGATTATTTAGACGAAAAAAGAGAATACCTATTATCATAAAATCCATATCCACATTCTTAACTGTATTCAACCATTGGCTGTAGTACGACAACGACCTATTTATTACATAATGTCGTGTCAATGTCAGAGCGGTATAACTGTCGCCAAGTTGCAACGAATAACGGAGCGATTGTCGGCATCCACCAGAGCGTGCTCTTGCGGTATACCTCAGCTTGTTTTATTTTTTTATTTTATTACATTTGTGAAGATGGTACAGCGATTTAGGTGGCAGTGCCACTAGCCGGCCATTGTTTAGAAGGTAATAGTGACGTTTCTGCCGTTCTCATAGATTACGGTCGCTGATAATACTATGAGATGTTTCTGTGTAAATATTGAGGCCTTTATGTATTGAAGGTTGTACATTTCTTTTGAAATTAGGTTGAAGAAGTATTTCGTACCGATTAGAAAAATATTATTGTAACTTAAAACTTGCAAACGACTGCACAAATCAAATGTTGTGCCTACCTGATCCGGATTAAAGGAATCCAGATATGTACTTATAGACATAGACATAGTCGAGCATTTAGTAAAATTACACTCTACCCTATTCATTTATTACGAAGGCATATTTTAAAACCACTTCATGAAGTTAATATAAATGTAATATTCAAACAGATCCCATAGTTTACTAAGTTGGACCTCACAATTAGAACTAGCAAGTCCAGCTTTATTCACTTTACTTAAGGGGAAAGTCAGTGCGGTAACTATCAAGCACCTGTGATTAGTAATTATCTTATGCGACATATTCATTTATTATGCTAATCGGGTCCGGTTAGGATGCAGATGATATCTAGCGACGGAAACATCGATAATCGGCTATATTATGGTATTATATGCAAAATTGTACTGTATCGGTGGAGAGTCAACATCGGTTTCACATGCATCTGGATCATGTCGCAGTTATTAAAACCTCTTTTCTCAAAAGAACTATCATTTTACTAACTTCGAAGAAATTGTGTTTGAAAACCAAATACTAAGTATATATGATCTGGTGCGAGTCGATATTTTTCTAGAATATTATTGAGTATTATACTAAGTACGTTTTAAGATTAGTGGTTTACCCACATATAATAATTTCCACAGAAGCTTTTATATTACTCGTAAAAGTCACTGAATCAATCTCTTAGGATAGGAGATTTGATTCCTGCAAGAGCCCTAACTTTTTAGGGATAATTATTTATTATTTATTAATTTATATAATTATTTGTCAACAAAAATAGGATAAACAAAATAGTAAAATAATTCTCAGAGTGGGACAATCAGACAACATTTAAGTAGAAGTAAAAATAGTTGAGAACAAGAAAATCGAATGTTTTTGCTGGGTAACAATCCCCGATCTTGGCTGTCGTATTAATCAGGTTTAAAGGTCCGGAATGGGTGCTAAAACTTATCTTGAGGTTCTTCGGGATTTGAATACTCGATCTATCAGTGGTTTTACCTACCAATGAAATTAAGTTATTTTTTTTCAGAGTTGCCGGATAGGACTTCTTCTGTTTTAATTTCAAATTTGAACTGAATTCTTATGAAACTATCTGTCAAGTAAGTTAACTAACAGTTAACCAGAGCTTGTGTGCATTGTATGCGCGATGTTACTTCAAATTATGATAGATCGATAGAAAAATAAACCTCTTTATCGCTTATACATTATCAGAAAATATAATCACCAACGAAAAAAATCTACAAGGAATTCAAAATTTTGATTCTTAAAATTATTATTGTACAACTTATCATACGTGGGTCCTTCGGGCAACATGTAATATTTTATTACCTCATATAATGCATATATCACTGGCAAAGTTGAGTGACCTCATAAATACTCCGCGATCTGCCGGCAGGTGTCCCACATATTTAGTGGGCAAACATCTTGTCAAAACACAACGGAACTTTACGTTCTCAGCGAGGTCAAAGAAATTGCCAGCAAATTAACTGGTAACATCGCAACAGACAATGTTCATTGAAGCATTGATAAGAAAAATTTAGAACTAGCGGTAACAAAAGATGTCTTAGTAATGGAACAAAAAATGGATGCCGGCTCAACTGAGACGTTGACTTTACAAAACTAGTTCCACTTTGTGCGACAATGACCGTGACTCTCTTGCAAAACTGGTTTATTTACCTCACTTTTTTTTCTTTAGCTTTAATATTTGCGCTTGGAAATAATTGTTAGTATTAAAGGCGTTCTTTTTATTCCGAATTTTATAAAAAAAAATCAACGAACCTAAAATATTTAAAGTAAAACTGTAAAAAAAAATTAATTTTAAACCTTTATAGAAAAGTACAGCGATGTAACATTGATAAAGATATCAAATTCAAATGATTTCGGTAAAGCTGATTTGTGAGAATTGTAAGAAATTTGTCCATGGTTATTGAATTCAAATTACTCAATGAAAAAAGCTTCGAACCCGAAAATAGACTATGAAAATTAGCGTATTTTTTCGACAATTTGTAATTCTAGTCTTTAATTTCGTTGAACCCACGACCTAATTTAGTTTTTCTGCAGTTTCAGGAAATCTCAGCAAGGAGAGTTCAAGATGCGGCTTCTACTGTGTCTTCTGGTGGTCACTTGCGCCTGGGCAAGTGAAGATGAGTCCAGGTGCGTAAAATATTGTCATCATGAGCTATTTTAATGTAGCCACAGCATGGACACAGGCCCTTATTTGTACTTAGTAGTAAACTAAGCATTTAATTTTTAGAGATGCAAAAGAAAACAGAACTCATAGTAGCCATAACATAACACAATTATACCTACTGATATTTTTTTTTTGCTAATAAAAAACTTCAAATTTTAAAGAAGTTACATGCAAAGTTCGTTTCAATTTGTTATAAACTCTAATCCAATTTAGACTTTAACCAAACGCTCGCTACATTGAACGTTTGTTTTACGTTCGCTGAGCAGAAAATATGTAGTATTAACGCTATTTATGATCCCTCATCATTACACTTTCCTTTTTTGTAAGTCACGTAAGTTAAACTAGCAATTATAAATGTTTCAGGGCCAAAAAGCAACCGTTCGTGGTGGATGCAGTCGGAAACACTTTGCCACCGCCTTCAAGCGTACCAGCCACCGTCGGAAGTCCAGTGAATCTACTAACACCAGACCGCTACGAGTTTTACACTTTTGATGAATCCGGAGAACTAGTGAAAAGGCTGATGACATTGGAGGAGATACAAGCCATAGTTGCTGCAGGAGAAGAAGCAGAGGGTTTGGTCACTTTTGCCAACGATAACCAGCCGACCATGGCTTTTAACTTTAGCCAACCACCTCACAACAAAGTTCACAGCGTAGTCACAAACGTTCAAAACGTCTTAAAAGCTCAAATGGAGGCACACAAAAACAATCCAGTCGTTCAACCTACATTAGATACTCCAGACGTTTCAGATTCTTGGAGTCTTATTTTACCATCAATATTTGGTAACACAGGGCTTGATATCGTTCCTGACAAAGTTGCCAATAGTGTAACTCCACCAGAAACGGACACTTTAGATTTTAACGATATCAATTTAGAAATTAATCCGGATTTTACTAGTAAAGAAGGTAATACAGATGTGTCGAGTAATTCTTCAACTAATGAAATTAACGAAAGTTTAAAATCAGTTTCAACGACTACAGAAATAGTTGAAAATACCTCTACAACAACAACAAAAACTATTCCCACTACCACAACAACAGTGGCACCGGCAACTACGTCAACCACTACAACCATAACAACAACAACAAGTCGACCAAAATCCACTACAACTAAAAAACCAACTACTACAAGCAAACCAACAACTACTACTAAACGCGCGACCACTATCAAAACCACGACCACAACTCTCAAACCTATCAGAAGAACTACTACAACTGTAAAACCATCAACAGTAAAAGCTACTACAGTGAGGCAACCAGTAACAAAATTAACAACAAAAAAAGCTACCAAGCCAGTATCAACAACGGAATCTACAGTCAAGATAACAACCACGCAAGCAGCGTTAAGTACCACTAATTTACCTTTGACATCAAATGTGTCATCATTACCTACTATATTACGCACGACAACAACTCGACCGAAAATAGTTAATACTATTAATTCAAATATTACCTCAACAACACCAAAATCAAGTACGCCAACATATTCTAAAACAACAGAAAAACAAACGACTTGGATAACGACATCCAAACCTTTCACCACCAAGAATCAATCTGTTATCGATACAACGACACTAAAAGTACCTGAACCCAATATTAATAAAGATGAAATTTTGAATACCGCCTCTGCAACGGACAAAAATACAGTGCAGTATGAAAAAATTGATATTTTCGTTCCTGTTTCTGCTGCAACTTACGTTCCAGAAAGGACCACTCCAAACACAAGTAAAGAAATGTTAGCAAGTACAACGTCGATAAATTTGACCACCACAACAGAAAAAATAAACACAGTAACTCAAAAATCCCAACCTATTACAACCACTTATAAACCAACCATAGAAGAATCTAACTATGTTTCGTCTACAGCACACAATCAAGATTCCGACAAATTTAATGCTACAACTATTACTACGCAATCAGTCTCTCCCTCGACTACTGTATCATCAACCGAGTTCATTAAATTAGAAAATTCACCTAATGGTAATGTTTCAGGAATAAAACCTGCTGGAGAAATGAACGCAAGTGATAACATGGAACCGGAAATGCATATTTTTGATGTTGTCCAAAGTTTTAGTCAAATAGCATCAGATCTTGGTAGTAGCTATATGCCTATTCCTACTGTTTCAAATGTAGTAGATTCAACAAAACTGAATCATATGGATTTGGAAAGTAAAGAAAATTTTGAATTAGATATTCTTACAGATTTGGAGTCGAAAAAATCGAATATTTCAGACAACAACAAAGATAACTTCATTAAAATATCAACTTTAGATCCTCATGGTCAAAATGATGAAAAAGAGGCAATTAAAAAAGAGCCTACAAACAAAGATACAAATATAAGACAGCCTGATGCTACGGAAAAATATGAAGCGGCTACATTTGAAAGCACTACAATAGATATAGTTTTGTCAGAGTCAATGGGAGATCTTTTATCTCAAGTAGTTAATCAAGCACCACTTCTTGAATCAGACAATTACTTTGATTTAGAAAGTAAGGCAACTACGGAAAAATATATAGACAGTACTACAACTGAAATTTTTTCAGACGCTATCACAACCACTTCTGAAATTGTGCACATGAATCCAGAAAGTGATAAATCTGATAATGATATTTATAGCTTAGAAAAAACTTCAGAAAATGCAACTTCTTCAAAAGTTGTTTCTACTGAAACTCCACTAATGTTAAATAACAGAAATTCAACTAACGACAAAATACAAAATGAAGGAACTAATAAAACATATGTGCAAATACCAAATTTAAATGATAAAAACAATTCATTGGAAGTAAAAGTACCAGGAAACAAATTGATAAACACAAAAAATACTAACAACGAAAAAACAACAGAGTCTACTATTGAAGAAATCAGTAAAACCACTCCAAATATCATACAGACTTTTGAAACTACTACATCAATAAAACCAATTGCTTCTCAAATGCTCCATGCTGCCATACCGAATGAACCTTCAACAGCTGATAGTGTGGAAACTAACAAAACTAACAAAATTCCGGATTATGTGCCTAAAACTGATGAATTTAAGAAAAAGATTCAAAAAGTAAACATTGATGACAAAGAGTTAGCGAATGAGCGTAACAATTCTTGGAAACTAATTTCTACAGTATCGCCACCAAAATCAAATGAGATAACAAAAGATAAAATAAAAAATGATGTTAAAACTAACGGTGATAATAATTCTAAAGATAAAGACATTATTCTAGATTTTTCAAAAGAAAATCAAGGCCTGGAAGTTACCACAAAAGATTTGGAAGAAGATGTTGCAAAATTCACAGAATTATGTAACGAACTCGCATTCAGATATTGGAATACAATAACTGAAAATATCGACAAAAGACGAAGTTTTGTATTGTCACCTTACTCGATCACATCGATGCTTGCTATGATGTTTATGGGCGCTAGAGGTGCTACTTCTGGAGAAATGAATGATATTTTGAAATTAGATGATATGGTTACATTCAATCCTCACTTTACACTGAAAAATATATCAGATTCTATTGAGACTACACCCGACTCAGGTGTCATTGTTTCTGCTTTTATTAGGGAACTATACAGTGATAGAAATAAAGGAAAAATTTTGACATTTTATAAAGAGAGAGCTCAACAGTTCTATAATGGGCACGTTGAAGAGATCAACTTCAAGTTAATAAGTGACATTATTAGAAGAAGAACTAACTTGTTAGTTAAAAGATACACGTGGGGCAAAATTGCTGAATATATGAAAGCAAATACAATTACCATGCAACCGCCATTAGCGGCTTTCTCTGCTAATATTTTCCAGGTAAATAATTTTTCTTTATGTCCAATGAACTTGTCCAATGAACTCCTCTGATGAAAAAAGATAGCAAACTATTCTAGACCGATTGATTGGTATTTGGCCATCACAGATAGTTATTTCTTAAATTTTAATGTAATAACAGCTATACATATAGCTGAGACCAATGGCTTAGCCTACATTTCATGAAATTCATTTGATTGAACGACTTCTGCGTTTACTTCGCAGTAGATGCTCTACCGCATTACTATATAGGTAGTAAACATTTGTATTTTTTTTTAAATAATAAATTAATATTGCTTATTAATAGTATTAAAATCTAAAAATAAAGTGAACCATTCTTACTTTATCAAGATATTTACTTATATCTCAAGATAAGATCTCTCTCACAAATATACAATAATAATAGCACGAAAAACTATCCAATGACAATTGAATTCATATCGAGCCCAATAATGATAATCTTGTTTGTTTCAGACGGATTGCACGGGGTCATCAGTTGAAGGCAGAGATGGAGAAATGTATTTTGTAGTCTCACCGACGGTCCGCCAAAGACGTCTAGTGCCTGTTCCGGCAGTAGTCTACAGAGGCGGCTTCTTAGCCGGCTACGATCCAGTACTCGATGCCACTGCAGCTGCCTTGGGAAACACAAACTCTATTATCAGTACTTTGTTCGTCATGCCTGGTCAACAGGGAAACGTAGTACACGGCGAGGACTTAGAGGCTCTTGAACAGCGTATGCTAGATACGAACCCAACAACACCTGCCTGGAATCGCTTACTTCGCACTCTACTGCCCCGAATTGGTCTTGAACTTCAAATTCCCAGATATTCTCATAAGTCGATTTTTAATGTTTCTTACACTTTGAGGAATATGGGTTTGAAAGATTTATTTGATGCAGACCATGCTGATTTGGGCGGTTTGAACGGTCCATCTAAAGACTTATATTTGTCAGATATGATTCAGTCTACTTCATTTGTGACTTGTGGGGAAGGTGTTATTGGTGAACAACATCACGTAGAAGATTATCCAGAATCACTAGGAACTGCTGCAAGACGACGATCATCGAGATGGGCATCCGACTGGGATGAGCCTAGAGACTACCAGCGAGCCTTCCACGATCCGCACGATGTGGGTGAAGCTATGCATTTGCCTCTACATCTCCGCCCCAGGCAGGCACGGCTTCCATCTAGAAACGCTCAACCAGCTAGATTAAAATTCGATCGGCCATTTTTATATTTTGTTAGACACAATCCTTCCGGTATGATTCTTTATGTCGGTCGTTACAATCCAAGACTCCTGCCTTGAACTGATCAGACAAGACTGTTAGTTTAGTGTAATTAATTCCTATAAGGAAAGTGATAAGGGGACAAACTGGCGTGTGTGATATAATAGTGCTTCAAGTAAGAGCATTTTTAAGACAGTATTACCAATTGATTTTGGCACCCAGCGAAAAGTGACTTCGGGGCCCTTAGACACAATATCAGTGTACAAAAGAATGATGAGATGATGATATTAGTATAATGCCTGCATAGTTCATATTTTAACTGCAATTAAGTAGTGTGTTCGAAGAAATGATTATCATTTCATACCTATTAAAATAGTTTCTATTATAGAATAAATTTGATGTCGATATCGTTTTAATTTTTATTTTTATATTAGATTAAATAAAATTGATTGCATTCGTCATAAAACTTCTTTAGGTCTTTGCAAACTTTCGTTGGGACGACTTCTTGCGTTGGGCAGTACTGGAACATAACAAATATGAGCAATAAATCACCAGCTCTATATTACTTATCATTATTATATTAAAAACATAGCGTGCAACCAAGAAAAAGTGAACGGTTTCACACACATAACAAATATATCTTTTTTACTCGTTTCACATTTGTGATGTTAAGTTATTGCTATGTTGCATCTATTTTTCTTTTTTATTTAGGTACTTACCACATTGACGAATCGTCTTATACACTGTTGAAAAACAAAGAAGTTGCATGTTTCTAATGGTAGTCTTAATTTAAACACCATGCTACAATGAGCCTTCGCTTTCTTTATCACATCAGCAAAGTTTTTGTTTAAATCTACCCATCTGTTTAAATGTGCGAAATATTTCTTTTCGTCCACATATCCAGGAGATTCGAAAAGATCGTATGCGGTCAGTATACACTCCCAAAACTGACACTGGAATTCAAAACAGATCAAAAATAAAGATTGAAGAAATAACGGAAAATATTATGACAACTAACTTTTATTTCAAATATGTAACTGAAGTTTAAATGTGGAATTATACACGCAATACAATAAAAGTGGATTCCCATGGCCTGCGATTCCACGCACGGTGCGAGAATTTGCGCACGAGCGTCCCCCTGCACTGCAACATGCAATCAAGCATGCAGCATACAAGCAATCATGCAGCATGCAAGTAAGCGTGCAGCATGCAAGCAAGCATGCAGCATGTATGAGTGCAATTTTTGATGTGTATTTGCAACCTCCATAGTAATCAATAACTGTGTCGGGGTGCTTTGAACTCATGTGCTCGGTAAAATAATATTCGGTAAAATGTTGTTTTGATGAAGTGAAAGTATGGCAAATTAATTATCTGGCAAATAAATGAAGATGAATTGGATTTAGATTTAATTTTTTTTTTATTATTTTATAAAATATCATGTTCTTATGTCTTATGTTGTGTTGCCGTTTTGATATTTAAATTATGTTATTTGTTTTAATAAGTCTTTATAATTTTGAATGTTGTGCATACCTTTCATTCGGCCAATAGTAAAAAGTTGTTATGAAAATCTGTGAAACGTAGTTCGTTAAAATGATACTGATGTCATAAGAATAAATAAAACTGGGTAGGACGGTATCTTCTTTGACCGAGTCCCAAACGCCGCCATTTATTACCCTTCACGTCGTTACGCCCCGCTGGCGTTGCCAGGGTTGCTTACTGTTAAATATTGCTTTCGTCTAATGACGACCTCCTTAGGCGAGTGGCTTTGTACACCGGTTTTCAAGGTGTCGCCATCTCTGAGGTCCCGGGTTCGATTCCCGGTTGGGTCAATTTAGAAAACGAACTTTTCTATATTGGCTCATGTCTGGGTGTTTGTGATACCACCGTTGTCTCCGATTTCCATAACACAAGTGCTTTAGCTACTTACTTTGGAATCGGAGCAATGTATGTGATGTTGTCAAATCTAATATCGCCAAAATATAAGTTTTTCTTTACTTTGAAATCATTATTTTATTCTAGTTTTACAAAATATGAGATCAACGATCAATGGCGGGGCTATTGAAGAAGATTCGACAACAAGTAAAAAACTGCTGTAGGTACTTTAACTAAATTTTACCATTTGGTACGGAGGAAGAGGAGGAGGTTGGAAACAATTGGCTACACGTGTTCATGTCTTTTTGATTAATTAGGTACGAAAACGAAACAATGTTTAGGAAATATTAAATACTTAACCTCTCATCATCTTTGGGCAAACTAAAAAAACTTAAGTGTGTCATCGTTTTTGTATTGTTTGTACAGCCAAACACACTACAATAACTTGTAACACCATTGTAATTTGTTTCCTAAATCGTACGGAAGGCACAAACAGGCACACGCGCGTGCGGCGTCGGTGCGCCGGCCGTGACTGCCCGACTGAGTATCTTGTTTAACATGTAGTTAGGCTAATATCGTGAGCCTAAGCCTGTCCGGACCGGAGCGGGAGTTTTCATTCTACCCAGTTTTATTTATTCTTATGCTGAAATGACATTTCGATGGTCTAAAAATATGGCAAACAATACATAGGTATGCAAAAAGTCGGTCGACCGTTTTCGGTCAAATCAAATTGGGACTAGTAAATTTCTGACAAGTAATCGTCAAAAAAGTACAGCGCTGAATGTTCGGCCGCGGAACTTTAATAGATTATGATGTATGTCATAGGTTACTTCAAAAACACTGCAAGCGTATTCAGTCGAACGATCGGAGCGCTCGCTGTATGTAAGAGCACTGCAAGCGTATTCAGTCGTACGATCGGAGCGCTCGCTGTATGTAAGAGAATTGCAAGCGTATTCAGTCGAACGATCGGAGCGCTCGCTGTATGTAAGAGCACTGCAAGCGTATTCAGTCGTACGATCGGAGCGCTCGCTGTATGTAAGAGAATTGCAAGCGTATTCAGTCGAACGATCGGAGCGCTCGCTGTATGTAAGAGCACTGCAAGCGTATTCAGTCGTACGATCGGAGCGCTCGCTGTATGTAAGAGAATTGCAAGCGTATTCAGTCGAACGATCGGAGCGCTCGCTGTATGTAAGAGCACTGCAAGCGTATTCAGTCGTACGATCGGAGCGCTCGCTGTATGTAAGAGCACTGCAAGCGTATTCAGTCGTACGATCGGAGCGCTCGCTGTATGTAAGAGAATTGCAAGCGTATTCAGTCGAACGATCGGAGCGCTCGCTGTATGTAAGAGCACTGCAAGCGTATTCAGTCGTACGATCGGAGCGCTCGCTGTATGTAAGAGCACTGCAAGCGTATTCAGTCGTACGATCGGAGCGCTCGCTGTATGTAAGAGAATTGCAAGCGTATTCAGTCGAACGATCGGAGCGCTCGCTGTATGTAAGAGCACTGCAAGCGTATTCAGTCGTACGATCGGAGCGCTCGCTGTATGTAAGAGAATTGCAAGCGTATTCAGTCGAACGATCGGAGCGCTCGCTGTATGTAAGAGCACTGCAAGCTTATTCAGTCGTACGATCGGAGCGCTCGCTGTATGTAAGAGAATTGCAAGCGTATTCAGTCGAACGATCGGAGCGCTCGCTGTATGTAAGAGCACTGCAAGCGTATTCAGTCGTACGATCGGAGCGCTCGCTGTATGTAAGAGCACTGCAAGCGTATTCAGTCGTACGATCGGAGCGCTCGCTGTATGTAAGTACTTTCCGCAGGTGTGGCGCTACACTAATTTCCTCATAATACGTACAACAATCATATTCAAATAAATAAAACGGATACATACTTGATTGATTGCTTGTCGTCTGACAACCATGGCATTGGCATCATTGAGTTTTTCAGTGATTGTAAACTTTGCACCGCAATTTTGAGCCACATCACGAATGAAGAAAGGAGGAATTAAGCAACATTGCTTGTACTGAAATAAAAATATTTTCTGTTTTTGGAAACTTTGCAGCTGCAACACTCTTACACGAAATATGACTACAATATTGTTACTATTGTATCACAGACTCGTCATTGCAAGCATATAGCAAGCACATTTTCTTATTAAAAAATATAAAATTGGGAAAATTATAATCTTACATACATCATCAACTGTTGGAATGATCAAGATATCAGCAGCCCCCGGGTAGCATGACGACCGAAACGTGATATGATATAGTGATTTATAGCTTTTAACTGTTAAAAGTCAATAGATTTTGACGATTGAGTGTCGCTATATCACTCTTCGTGTTTCGGTGGTCATCAGGGGCTGATTGTCGATATTTTAGTACGTACCAGAGCATCATGCATACGACATCTGTCTGGGATTGGTGGTAATTCTGTGAAGTCTCCAGGCATGAATCGTTTACCTATTACCTACAAGAAATATAGTTAGGGTTAGGTTACTATCCAATATGAACGTTGGTCGGCCTCGAGATGCTTGGGTGGGGCCTACAATTTAACCAATATGGACATTAGGCTATTTGACGACCTTCGTGGTCGAGTGGCTTTGTACACCGGTTCGATCCCCGGTTGGGACAATTGAGAAAACGAACTCTTCTTATATTGGCTAAGGTCAGGTGTTTGTGATACCACCGTTGTCTCTAATTTCCATAACACAAGTGCTTTAGCTACTTACTTTGGAATCGGAGCAATGTATGTGATGTTGTCAAATATTATGATGAAGATGGTGAATGGCAAATATTGGCGTAGTACACTATAAACAAAAACATTCACAATTTCAGCTCAATAGAGGTGGTCAGAATTTTGCTACTTTTGTTTTTTTTCCATGGTTAACTGTATCATGAAAACCAACACGGAGTAAAAGTAACATAATGACAAAGTTTAGATGAAATAAAACGGTTTACTTACATAATTAAACAAACTCGTAATTACCAACCACAATTTATATTTCTCCTTCATAGTTCACATAAAAGTTGAACTACAAGAGTAGGTGCAACGAACGAGTGATATATGGTGACTGAATTTTATTTCGAACCTATCGATTGTTTCCATTAAACGGGGTTTCTGTTTGCAAAATATTACTTATGGAAATGTAAACTTGGCTCACACGATTCCCAAGTTTTAAACTGTTAACTGTATTGAGGAACTCAATTGCGTAGTGGCTATTGCCATTGTTGAGGCTAAGCAATTTTCGCCTTGAAATGCCCTAGAAAAGGGTAACTTGACGTCCTCCGAACAACAAGTGAAAAACGGCGTGCGATCATGTTTGCCCTAACATACAGCGTCCTGCGCTCCCTTTCTATGTCTGCATCATCCTTCAGGTCAGCGGTGAGGTATCCAAGATATTTAAAACTCTCAACCTATTCAAGCGGCGAGTCGATCAGTTTAACCACAGGAATGTTGTCTAGACACTTACCGCTAGCCCGAAAGACCATACATTCACTCTTTTTGGAGTTATACACCAGGCTGTGACTAGCTACATAGCGGCAATCGCTCAAAAATTGATTATAACTTACACAACCCAAATATTGAGGTAGTCAGCAGCACCATATCATCAGCAGAACTGATATTGTTGAGACAAACGTCATCAATATAATATCCCGCGTGAGTGCTGCTGAGCTCCTCTAAGTCGTGGTCATTAACACCCACCAATCCGCATTGGGCCTGCGTGGTGGGTTCATCCTCCTTATACACCCATAAGGAAGGCCTGTGCCTTAGCAATGGGGACAATAAAATGGCTGATGCCAAAACTGTTAACAGTGACTTATACACATATTTCCCTCTTTTACGGTTTTTATATTTATTTTAAACGAATCAATAACTTCAAACACAAAACGGTACATGAATATAATATAGTAGTAGTAGTAGGTATTCAGAGTCCATGGAGAAATGTATATATTTTTTAATATGTACTAGTTGTTATTCTGTGAATTAAAATAAAACCTTTACATAGTTACAAAATAATGTATTCAGTTATATTTTTAAACATACTTATGTTATTTAACGAGGGGTTAAAATAAATAATAAAGCGCTTTTTAAAATGCTATATTTACAGGAACTATTGCTATTGATAGTTAATGTTTTGATCTCGAAAGAAAAATCAATGTTTAAAGTTAAAATACGGCGCACATTCATTTACGTGAGATTTCAGTTTCTGGCAGCCATCAGTTTCTTCCCATTTTGGACACTCCTGTGAAGAAAAAAATATATATAAGAAAGTGTCTTAAATAACTTATTATAACACAGTATTAGCCGCCTCTTGTCAATCCCACAGAACGAGAAAACTATCGTTCTCATGAACTTTCGGTGTGATGAACGACTGGTATAGATAACTAGCGACCGCCTGCAATTTCGTCTGCATGCACAATCATTATTATATCTCTCGGGATCAGTTCTTTTTTTCGGGATGAATGGTATCCTATGTGGTATAATTACTGATTCTGAATAAGATAGCATTAAAAACAATATTTTTAATTTTTATGTTTTTATACCTCTTTTTTCAACTGCAATGGTGGGAAATAAACTTATTTTTTTAATTTTTTTTTGTTGTTTTTACACACTAATGTATTGAAAATAAATCTAGTAGTAAAAAATATAAGAGTCGTTGTAATAAGTTTATTTCACACCACTGCAGTAGAAAAAGGCGGTACTTAAAAAAAAAATATTAATGCATATACAGAATTAGTAACTCTACCACCTGCCCTTTTTCGAAAGCCCTGGGAAAGGGGAACCCTTACACCCTGTAGGTATGTAGTAGAGTATTACAAAATACCTCTATTAATGCGGAAGAGACGCAAAAGACAATCTTGTTCGCTTCACACTCGTGCGGTGGCCCGGGCAGCTGTTTGCCGATACAACGCTCCTTGGCTGTGCTGATGCTGTCCTTGAAAGCTGGGTTGGTTTCAGCCCACTTGTCCATGAATTTGTTCAACGCTTCGTAGTCGACTTCTTCGCCTTTGGCGAGGTTGTACTTCTCCATCATACAGGTTTGCTTTGTACACTGGAAATTATAAAAATAATGCTTTAATTTTACAAGAATAAACTTGTGAACTTGGAACTTGGGAACTTGTGGAACGTTTGTGAATTTGCAAAATAGTTCTATTAGGTAGAGGATGGTTTGTTGATTCATATTAATAGAATGTAAAAGTATCTCCGTTGAACCTTTAGGTTCAAGTCTGAACGTTGGAACTAATTTTTATGAATTTTGGTAATGACTTAGATTAGCCCAAGAAACTTACTTATGTCACGAAAATGAAATTTTTCGATTTGCGAAAAGAAAAAAAAATCGTATGGCGAAAACAGAAGAAGTGTATGGGAAAAAGCAGAGGAATAAAATTCGTATGGGGGGCTTAACAGGAGAAGAAAAAACACCCAATAAATACAAACTAAATAATTCTAAAATAATACCTGAATTAATAATATACGCGCTGTAATCCGTGAAAAAGTGTTTTATTTCTAATGAACTGTACGCGCGAAAGTCTTTAGAAGAAGAATAGTCGTGTGGTACCCAGGAGTAGAAAAATCGTATGGGAACTTGGGACAGAGTAATGAAATGCATCAACTTACATCAGGTGGGCCGCGCATCAGTGGTGGTTCATTCTCTTCCAATTTCTTAAAGCCGCACTCTTCAAAGTCAGTATCTTCGAAGAATTTCGGGATTTTACAGCATTCATGTGGCATCTCCTTCTATCAAATAATAAATAAAGAAACCAAATCAAATACATTGTTTTCCAAAGTAAGTAACTTAAGACGCCGGCGAACAGTGAGCTTCCTATACAAACGTTACCAAAATGATTTCCAATTTGAGTGTAATTTATTAACTCTTCTTGTGATGTTATTCGGATTAAGACAGTATTTGCCTAGGTTTCTATTAAATAAAACATCCAAAATACTAAACCAAATAAATATTAATGCGATTTACAGTTGTGTATGAAAAAAATAATTGGCATTTATTTTGAATTGGGTTAGTATTTTGGAATGTTTATTTAATAGAAACCTAGACATATACTGTCTTAATCCGAATAACATTACAAGATTAGTTAATTATGCTCAAATTGCAAATCATTTTGGTATTACGTTTGTATGGGAAGCTCACTGTTCGCCGGCGTCTTAAGCTTGTGTTATGGCAATTAAACATTATGGCCGTTAAACCTTACTGTGGTCTCCAAGTCCTTGGCGCACCTAAATTTTATTTTTAATTTAATTAAAATTATAGATCAAATCACCATACATAAAAGGAATACTATATTTATATAACCAGTCTAATTCATACGGCAAATGATAGTAGTGACACTTCTGTTTACAGTTTACAAACAACAAATAATTTGTTGTTTGTAAACTTAATTATTGTAGTCTTCCTCTCCTATTGTTTTATCGTGAGAAAATTACGCAAATTATTGTGACTCATATTCTTTGGCTTATTTATTATGCTTGCGAGTTAATCCATGTTTTAAATGGCTTAGTATTTATTCTTAATAACATGAAACTGTTAATATTTTCGTATATCTTATTAAAATATATTTTTCAAATTTTCATTTAAGGAATATCTTTTTACATAAATGTTACATGTAATAAAGAATAACTTAATGAAACACAATGAGTTGTGCTGTGCGAGTTCTGAATGGCAGCGCATCGCGCTTGTGGAATTGCAAAGGAACTTAGAAATGCATGAATGGCAGGTTGTGATGACAACGAGTACCTAACAGCAGGGTAATATGGTGTGAAGAAGCGCTACGTAACTTCTTGACCATCAGCCATTTTTAATGTCCCCACTGCTGGGGCACAGGCCTTCCTTATGGGTCGATAAGGAGGATGGGCCATAAACCACCACGCGGACCCAATGCGGATTGGTGGGTGTTAACGACTGCAAATGCACCCGGGACTAACGGCTTAAAGTGCCTTTCGAAACACGGAGGAGGTCGAGATAATAGTTTTTTAATCACCCATCCCGTGGCCAGGCTCTACTCCACTGCGCCATCGAGCTTCACACTTAACGTAACTACTTATTAGTAGGTAATTACTGTGTGGCACTGCAGTTGCGCTGTGGCAGGGCATCGCGCCGCGCCCGATTTTTAATTTACACAACAATACAATATTTGGAAGCCCAAAATTGTCGAAATGCTTTTATCATGTCTACTACACTATTGGTGCTACTGGATTATGTTTGAACATTCGCAGTCAGCACTTTACACCATCATAAAACTTAAGAAATACAAATACTCTAGTATACTCACAACCCCTTGGGGTGGTCTCTGGCATTGTACTGGAAGGTGGTGAGGGCCACCCCTTCCTTGCGCTGAAATTAACTAATGATAAAAGAAGAAATTTATTATTAATATGTCCTTTGAAAGAAATAAGTATTTTAATATTAGAAAAGAAAGTAAAGAAAAAAAGGGTAACACTTTGCCGCTTTAAACCAAATTTTTTTTATTATGTTACAACAAAACACAATCAATAGAAAGTAAATTGAATGTTCAGAAATCAAAAAGGTTGAAAGTATTTTCGTTACAGTATACCAGATTGTATTTTATTTTTCTTAGTAATAAGTATTATATCCGAAGCACACTCGATTATGGACATAAATATTCTTACCTGAAACACAGCGAGCAATATAACAGAAGCCTGTGCAATCATAGTGACAGTTGCAACACCAAGGGTATTCTGATGCGGTAACGTAGACTGCCATAGTTTTATAGGCTCCGCGCGTGGCCGTGACCGCAGCAGACAATGAGCTGCGTCGCGAGGAAGTGCCCAGGCGCAGAGCGGTAAAGGATGCGTTGGGTAAAACTTTATATTATGGCGGTAAAATAATTGTAGGATTATCTACGTTTAGTTTTTCTTTGAAGTTGTACAAAAGTGTATAATTTGTCAAAATGAAAGCAATTTAGAGCTATACATGCTGGAGTTTCATGATGAAAAGGCTGTCCCTTATCCTGGATTACTAAAGTGGGCGCAGTACGTCCTTCACTTCAATCCTTTTCTGTCATACGTTATTTCCTCAATTACTCCCAAATCGCTTAGTACATTACATAATAATTATGTACATACAACAACTGTAACAACGAAACTTCAAAAGTAAATAATTGTGAGTTTGTGACGCCTCACAGTAAACGCGGGCAATCATATTATAATGTTTGACTGTTTGACAACATCACATACATTGCTCCGATTCCAAAGTAAGTAGCTAAAGCACTTGTGTTATGGAAATCAGAGACAACGGTGGTATCACAAACACCCAGACCTGAACCAATATAGAAAAGTTCGTTTTCTAAATTGACCCAACCGGGGATCGAACCCGGGACCTCAGAGATGGCGACAACTTGAAAACCGATGTACAAAGCCACTCGACCACGGAGGTCGTCGAATAATAATGATATACTTTACAGGAAGTTATTTTTAATGGTGATTTAATGATTTGCAGCTGAAACTATATTTATTGCTTGGGCACTATAGTGTGAATGATAATAAGATATTTCATAAATTAAAAGTTGATTTTTAAATAGCCTTAATAAAATAAATGGAACATGATTCGAATTTACTGTGGAAATTTTCAGGAAAACCTACACGAGCTGTTTAAAGCAACGCAGGATGCATACACAGTATATATTTATATATAATATACTGTGTTGCATACCATCTACCTTTGTAGGAAACCTCTTTGTAAGGTCTCACTCTCAAGGTATCTTGTGGGAGGATGTTACCCTGACCTCCACGCTTGGCAGACGGGTTGGAAATCGTGTTGAACCATTTTCTTGGGAAAACATTACCGCTTCTCTTCTGGTGCATGAAGGACATCCAATGTATCCACACATTCTACCTCAATTATTATACGCCTTTTGTTGGTTGGTACTACTCTACTCTGCTGATTACCACACTGTCCGTGTAGATAATTGAGCGAGCGCGAAACGCGAGCGATTCGTGTCCGTTTCAACTTCGGTAAAAATGCTTTCGTATGTCCAGCTGCCCAGCTGTCCGGCTGTCCGTCTGTTCTCCTCTACAGGGGCCCTACCGGCTAAGTTTTAGAACTTCGGCGGGTCTGCCGAGCTTCAACTTAAAACAGATAAATCGAAGTAAGGAGTTTCGTATTGTACTATTCGCCGAAGTTATTTAGAAGATATCTATGTTCGTGTGACATCATGAATTAAGGTTCGCCATTTTGGCCCGATTGGGGCTCGATTTATCTGTTTTAATTTAAAGCCCGGCAGACTTTCCAAAGTTCGATGCGTTAGCCGGTACGGCCCCAGGTCGCATTTCTAAACCGACTATCGTGAAATTTTATGAGCAGGTTCAATATACCTCAAGATTTTTGTCTCTTTTTATTGTGCTATCAACAGCGTATGTACAATCACGTCTGTACGCACGCATTTACAAATATTTTCCAGTTATGAACAATTTAATGATGTCAACTTCCGGATTTCCTGTTACTAATAACTTCACACGTATTGTTGGACGTACGAGGCTGATTATAATAATGTAAGTATTAAATCACTTTTAAAAACATGTTGTATAAATACTTGATATGTGATATGTTTTTTTGCAAACGGTAAAGTCCCTAAAAGCGTGTGAGTAAAAAAAAAAATATTTTTTACTATGCTTATTTTTCTTTATTACTTCTGGAGCGTTTATAATTTTTTGTTTGCTTTAACCAATAAAAATGACACACCTCTTGTTGAAATTTGGTATGAGTTTCCTAATTTTGTAAAGTTCTAAGTTTCATCTATTAAAATTTTTATTCAGATGTCAGTCGGCCCATGAAAATTTTGAGCACTTTAGTACTGTGTCAAATTGCAGATAAGGCAAATAGTGACAGTGACATGTTAATACAGCAGAAGTTTCAATATGACAAGGTTTTAAGTATGCTCAACATTTTCATGGGCCCACAGTTAAGTGACAAAACAAAATACACTGTTCATAAACTATTACTGCAATTTTTAAAAGGGCAATGATTATAATACTAAATAATATACTAGAAAAAATACGACTCGCACCAGATCATGTTCTCGGACGGGAATCGAACCCGCGACCTTTGGATATCCGGTCCAATGCTCTGACCGCTGAGCTACCGAGTCACTAGTGGGAACGTCGAATTTCTCCTAGTATATCAACTCTTACGCTGCAGCGTAAGAGTTGACTTTACTAAATAATATACTAGGAGAAATTAGAGTCGTAAGAGTTGATATACATGATCTGGTGCGAGTCGTATTTTTTCTAGTATATTTTTTAGTATTAAATAAAATAGCATTGTGAATGCTTAAATCTCAACATTTAAACAGGGCAATGATTATTACACTGTATGATTCGTATGTTTTATGTGAGTATTAATGCTTTTATAACTAACGTATTAATATCATTTAATTTTGTCTTGTAAATCATAGACGCCTCGTTAACAACGGAGCAGTTATATATTTTTTCTTCTAAATTGCAACTAATGGCTCTTAGAGTTGCGTCCTCATCAGCTGTCGTAGTTTAACTCTGAGACGTGAGCGTTTTTTTGATACAATAAGTCATTTAAAAACGATGGACGGTCATAAACTTACCATTAAACGTAGTTGTTAGTTAAATAACTTTAACTGATAAGAGCCATCACATTATTCAACCTATTATAAATGAGGTTATATTTACACGGGTCGAATTGCCACCTCATTGAAATTAGGTAAGCGAATAATGTTATTTATTTATTAATCTATGTTAATTGTAACATGTATGAATATAATTTCTGGAAACGATATACATTATTTGTAAATATCGTTCCTTCTGATAAAGCTGATAAGTTTCTTGCGCCCATTTTTCTTGTCAGCTAAAGAAGCCATAATGGGTGGTAGGGTAAAAGAATTGACGATTTAAAAATGCTTATTATGTGAGCTTATTTGAATATAGAATTTTTCAATTTCAATTTCAATTTAAATTAGATTTTACAAGCAATTGTGGTTCTATTCCCGGCCGGGCATTAATTAAAATGATGAATTTTAATTTCTGTGACGGGTCTGGGTGTTACTATCTATAATAAGTATTTCGAGTAAAAAGTAATGACAAGGGGATTGAATTATTTGCTATCTTTGCTCTGTGTTTTATAAGTTTTATTGTATGTAGGTATATAGATATGTATTAAGTCATGTGAGGAGGCTGTAAAGAAGTAATCTCAAGGATATATAGTTTAACTGAAGCACAGAGGCACTGGCGCTGTTAATGTGCAAATTATATCGCTATCTGTAGCATTTTATCTTCCAAATGAACACACTTCCAATTAACTTGAAAATTAAGTCTTGTGCACTTGTCAAGAATGCGTCATTGTGGTTGTGTTATGTTACTCGTTGTTTTTTTGCGGTTCTTTGTAGGTGGGTAAGTATATCTTAGTTATTACTTGGAGTTGTGTTTGATGAATAAAATAGATGATTTAATTAGTAAATCATGTTATTTTTAATTGTGGCTCGCTTTTCATCATAATTTGGATGTCATATTACTGAGTTCTTTTATTAGTTCAACAGCATTTTACACGCTGATGACGCTGCTATTCTAGGCGATACGATGAAGTCCAGAGGGCGTATGAGGTTGACAGGAGCTAAGCAATAGCTTATGTCATTCCCATACATTGTAATTCTATTCTACTAGCGTTAATTTTAGTAGAATGGCCATTTGAGTAAGGGGCAGATGTGAAGGTAAGCGACGGTAAGTTATTCCCAAGCAGCCGTCTCCACACTGCTGGAATCTTTCTAATTATTTTTATCATTCATTTTCCTTAAAAGAAAGTACCTGCAGATTTTTTGTGAAATGGTGTTTTATGAGTTGTCTCAACTTCCAGTTCAACTTTTTCAACTACCAACCGTCGAAGCATTACCGTCGTTCAAAAACTAACCAACCAAAGTATTTCGGATATGAAAATTCTTTATACTTATAAGTCGTAAATTCTTTTGTCTCATTTTTATTTTAAGTAATCATGCCGTATGGTTTATTAATTACTAGTACTTTGTATTCTTTTTGTGATATTTGTAACTAATTTAGGAAACTATAGGTTTGTAAGTAATATTTTTTTAGTAACAACTGTTATTTCGCTGAATGAAACTGTTACTAAAGAGGAATAACCCTTTTATTCTAAAGCTCGTACTCATCTGCCTCAAAACCGATGCTGTCTCTGCCTTCAAACAGCAAATGTCAGATTATCTTCAGCTCACGTTTGATAAGGGGACAAAATTTGAGCCATACTGCAGTATTACCAAAATTCGACCTGCAATGACAATTCGCACGTGCCATGGGTTTATGCAATTAGCCTTTTTATAAGATAGTATGCATGTAATACTTATAGGACGATTGTACAGCAGAATCACCGAACACTTTAGAACTTTGTCATACCAGCAATAACTTATTGACTCGTGTGTCATACTAGTAGATTGTTTTTCATACAAACTGTGGTATAAATTAAGCATTTACACGCATTATGAGCATAGCCTCTACGTGTTCAGTAATATAGTAAAACCTTTATTTCTAATGGTAAAGTCCCCATTTTTTGCATTGAATAATAATGTGTGCTTTTCGCACTTACATGGTGTCAAAGAATGATAAAGTTTTTCTGAGATTAGTTTGGGAATTGAAGATTAAACATTTATTTACTTCTTCATCTATCTTGTTTATATACAATGACGAATCAGTTTCTTTTAAATCATAATGTATGATTAGATGGATTTAAAAACTGATCATACATTGAATTTGGAGTTGATTCAAATTTCCCTTGCATCATCGAAGTTCTTTTCACCACCACGTCTTGAATATGATTTCATATTAAGTTTAAAGAAGTGTGTTAAGTTCTATCTACCACATTTCACCCCTTAAATAACCTGTAATACCTACAATCTTCTCATACTAACGGATAACAATCAATACACTTAAGTAGGTAATTAATTTTCATTATCAAACACTATCGCGCACTAATCAATTTGGCATCGCGCCGCACAATTAATTTCGCATTACGACAATAGGTCGGATGTCCTCAAGGTGCTGTACGGTCTGTGAATCAGGGTCAAGAGGCCAGGCCTTGGAGACGCAGATGGTAATTATAGTACAATGAACTGGTGGGTAAAAATAAATAATAGACAACACATACAAAGAGCTCGATGGTGCAGTGGGTTAGCGTATCGCCCTACGATCGCGGCAGTTAAGCAACTTTCGCAAGGGTCGGTCGTGGATGGGTGACCAATCATTTATAATATCAGGTGCTCCTATGCTTCGCAAGGCACGTTGGTCCCGGCTGCATTTGTAACAAGGAGCGGTCATGGGATAGGTGACCAATAATTAATTATCTCGAGCTCCTCCATGACAATTCGTCTCAGCTGCATTTGTAGTCGTCAACACCCACCAACCCGCATTAGACCACCTTGGTGGGATATCGGCTATCCTTTGTTATCCACCTTTAAGTAAGGCCTGTGCTCGCCGAAGCATCAGGATTTTTTTGATGTCCCCACTGCTGAGTGGGGGTAAAACCATTGGTTTGACCATCGGCTATTTTTAATGTCCCCACTGCCGGCACAGGCCTTTCTTATGGGTGGATAATTAGGATGGGCCATAACCCACCTCATACTAGCGGGTTTTGGCGGCTGTTAACAACTGCAAATACAGCCGGGACCAATGTCTTAACGTGCCTTTCGAAGCACGGAGGAGCTCGAGATAATAAATGTTTGGTCACCCATCTCATGAGAGTGACCCTTGCGAAAGTTGCCTAACCTCCGCAATCGCTGGGCCAGGAGCTAAACCACTGCGCCATCGAGCTCCTCGAACCATTAGTTTAATAACATATATTTTCGTAAAACTATGAGATTTTATACCTTTATCACGTTGCTCTGTGTAACAGAGTGACCAACTCAGTAGTGTTGTGTTGCGGTGGCTCCACAAGAAATAAACAAAGTTTATATATACGGGTTTTTGCGGTTTTTGAACGATGCTTTGACATATTTTTAATGAGTCGATCCGTTTATAATATTTACTGTTAATAATAAAAGGTTATGTTTCGCAGAACATATTGTATTGTGTTTACATATGCTTTGCATTTTATACCTTTTCGAATAATATTATAGGAACGCAAAAAATATATTCTTTCTAAAAAATTTTTTCTAATATTACAAATTTAAATAAATAAACAATTCTCACTTCAGTTTCAGATGAGCCAAAAGTTACGTATGAACAAATAGATACGAAAATAATGATATGTTTATTAATAAAGTTAGTTTTAATAAGGAAGGTTAGCACTTCCAGGCATCTTTCGGACATTTCTGAAACAAAGAAACAAATTATTGTTAGTCCTTTGAATAAAATTAGTTTTAAATGTGGTTAAAATACAGGGTTTTTCTACATAAAATATATATACATATATATCTTAACGACCTGAGTGGTGCAGTGGTCAACTTGCCGGTCTACCACGCAAGAGGTCCCGGGTTCGATTCCCGGCCAGGCAGAAATTGAAATTATGAATTTTAATTTCTGCGACGGGTCTGGGTGTTACTATGTATAATATGTATATATTTAAAAAGTATATAAGTAGTATATCAGTTGCTAGATGGCGCTGTGTGAAATTGTCCAAGCATTTATTTATAAGTGATAGAGATGTAGAGAAGAAAAATATATGTTGCGCAGGATATATTTTTCTTCTTTGCATACAAATACGATTATTTGTGTGCAGGATGATGATTTTTATTTATTTATTGAATTACAACACTAATAATACATTACATACATTTCTAAAACAGTGTCAAATAAACCAATTTAGGTTTTACTGTACACTGCCTGGAAATCGTGATTTGGCATAATATTGACGATGTGTCTCTATAATCTCTACATTACATAAAAGACCAAAAAGTATACATATATAAAATTACCTTTAACATAGCAATCCCCGTGCAAGTGAACACATCATACGCCCTGCAGGGGTAGTCTAGGTATTGCCTCAAGTCCTTTTCCACGCAGTCCGTGATGGCCCTCTCAACAGCGTCGGTCCAGCCCTGGTGCTCCTCGGCCCACTTCCGAAGGTGCCTTTTGTATACATCCTTGTTCAATGTGCTCTTATCTACGAGGAATCCTGACTTTTCGAACACGCATTGAACATCGTTGCACTGAAAATTATAAAAAAAACTGTTAAAACAGTTTACTTTCATTTTTTACGAACTGAAAAAGATTTTGATATTCCCGCAATATTTAAAATGCCTGAAATTTAATGATTTTCCTAGTTTAAGCTGAAGTTTTCCCTTAAGGTCGTCCCAAAGTCATCTCTACTCTATTACACCTGAAGTAATGTGTTTGACTGCGCATTTCATTTTTCTTTTCACAAAGATTCATATAGCTATAGACAGAAACAATCTTAAAATTAAACTCAGATTATTGAATGGTTATTTAGATGTTAACTTTTTTTGGGTTTAGTGGCAGGCCGGAGAAGATGATAAATTGTGATATAAGAAGTAAATTATTTGAATACTTACAGGTCCAAGTAATTTTGGATTTGAGCACTCAGTGAGGGGTTTAGCATCCCCTAACTCAGGGATATCACAGCAAGCCGAAATAGGTTTCTGAAAAATAAGACAACTTTATAATACAAGGTGTTACAAAAATACCCCTAATGCCCAATATGGTATATAGGGACCATCAAACTGAACAACTTTTACTATGGGGCCAACTCTGAAATCGCGAAAAAAAAATCAGCTGTTTCATACATTTTGATATTTTTGATTTTAATTTTTGTATGAAACAGCAAATTTTGTTTTCGCTATTTCAGAGTTGGTCCCATAGTAAAAGTTCCCTATATACCATATTCGGAATTAGGGGTATTTTTGTAACACCTTGTATAGACAAAAACTATAATGATTAATTAGGCATTACTGATTTCATAAACCCCTTCTTAACTGATAGCATAACACTACTACACCCACTATTTTGGTTAGTTTAGTTAGGATATTAATTTCTCGGTAATAAATAAGTATGGAAAAGCTTTAAATATGAAATTACAAACCAGTGTAGCTCCTCTGCTTCTTTCTTGAGTAAGAAGATCTCCATAACTAGCCTGTGAATTAAAATCATGTTTTGAATTAAAAAACTAAACTGTACTGTAAATAAATAAGTAAACGGGTTTTTCTTAAAACAAGCTCTTTTTCTTAAAAGAGCTAAAGGGTTTAAATATAATTTTATTCCTATTGGAAATATACTTAAAAAATATATTTAAAAAAAGCTTGTAACACTCTCTTTTTTCACGAAAAGAATACTTACAGAAACTATTAAGTTAAAACAAAATATTAAACTATACATATTGCGCTCTCTTAACCTCAAACAGCCAACTGCAAATTCTAACGACAAGTAAACAGAAAAAATATTTGCGATTAATTTTATATCTTATTCATATACATCATTATCTCTATGAATAATATGCTATTTATCAGAAAGTCAAAGGGTAAAATCCTTATTAAATGTCTGTTTGTATACATTCAGGCGATTGTTGACTTCAACTTATCTTTATGACTTGTATGTCAGCAGAATCAATTAATATTTCTGTTATAAATAATTACATTCTCGGAAAATTTAAAGTTGTTTTCTAACCATTCAACGAATTCACTTTTTTTTATTCACAACGGGTTAGCGCTTGGCTTTCACCTCACCTGATGTTAAGTGACGATAGGGCCGAAGGTGGAAGCGCACTACAGCCGGAATCCTCACCACTGAGGAACTGGCTATCTTACGACCTCTAACTGCCGGAACACAACAATTTTCAAATTGTTGTTATGGCGTCAGACTTAGAGAAGATGGTGGTAGCGAGCCAGGTGGACTTGAAATAAGCCCTACTACCAACCAAACCAAGTACAAATGTACCCCCCTCTGGGAGTCGAACCCCTGCTGCGTCTTACACGGGTGGGCGAACCACTAGACCACAGAGGCGGTTAAAACTTATGCGGCGGTTATACTTATTAATACTTATATAGGTACTTTTCTTTTTATCAAACTGATAGGGGAAATGATAATTGTTGAGGAAAAAACTAATTGCAATAATCAGCTATCTTGATAATGTGTTTTTTTAATCTGTACCACCACCTTTTGACGACCTCCGTGGTCGAGTGGCTTTGTACGCCGGTTTTCAAGGTGTCGCCATCTCTGAGGTCCCGAGTTCGATCCCCGGTTGGGTCAATTTAGAAAACGAACTTTTCTATATTGGCTCAGGTCTGGGTGTTTGTGATACCACCGTTGTCTCTGATTTCCATAGCACAAGTGCTTTAGCTACTTACTTTGGAATCGGAGCAATGTATGTGATGTTGTCAAATATTTATTTATTTATTATTTACCTTTCTGGTTTTCTCGACATTAGAGAAATAAAAAAAAAATATGAACTTATTTATTGAAAAAGTGAATATTTATGTCCACACGGGTTAATGGGTCTTCGAAAAATAATCGAATCTATGTTCAATACGATTTTCAGAAAAACGCATGAGAGCGCCTTTTGTGAAAATCCTAGGAATTTTTAAGCCGTGGCTGCTACGTGATACGAACTACTGCCACAGAAAGGTTGCTTTTGAACGATGCAAGATCTCGATTGCGCGCGAAATAAACAGATGGCGCTAGCAGTTTTCTTTTTAAGATAGAAGATTTTTTTTTAGCTTGGAATTTTAATTCTAGAGAATCTGAGACACTAAGGAAGTAAATTAATATCTAATACTAAATAATATACTAGAAAAAATAGGACTCGCACCAGATCATGTTCTCGGACGGGAATCGAACCCGCGACCTTTGGATAACCGGTCCAATGCTCTGACCGCTGAGCTACCGAGTCACTAGTGGGAACGTCGAATTTCTTCTAGTATATCAACTCTTACGCTGCAAGCCAGCGCCATCTCACCAATGTAGAAGGAATTAACCTCAAACATTCAACTGAACATCTTTCCAGATATTTTTAAACAGTTGATTAAGATGAGAAAGCTTTTTTAACTATTTGAAATTTTGAGATTTAAGCATTCACAATGCTATTTTTATATAATACTAAATAATATACTAGAAAAAATAGGACTCGCACCAGATCATGTTCTCGGACGGGAATCGAACCCGCGACCTTTGGATAACCGGTCCAATGCTCTGACCGCTGAGCTACCGAGTCACTAGTGGGAACGTCGAATTTGTCGAAATAGCATTGTGAATGCTTAAATCTCAAAATTTCAAATAGTTAAAAAAATTAATATCTATCACGTTTAGAAACATTAACGAGATAGCCTCTAGTGATAGGTACGTATTTATTATAAACTCTCAAAATTTTTAAACTAAAAGCAATTTTTATTTATATAATAATATGTCATATCATATAATATTATCATAATATGTCGAACCATTGGTTTTTCGTTTTTATCGGGTAGGAAACCTGTCTAAAATGTATCTTACATAGTTAAAATTTTACTTGAAGTCAATATTTGCCCTTCTCTTGTTGACCTTCAGCCATTTTAATGTTCCCACTGCTGGAGCACAGGCCTTCCTTATGGGTGGATAAGAAGGATGGGCCATGACCCACCACGCGGGCCCAATGCGGATTGGTGGGTGCTAACGACTGCAAATGCAGGCGGGACCAACGACTTAAGATGCCTTCCGAAGCACGGAGCTCGAGATAATACATTTTAGGCCACCCATCTCATTACCGACCCTTGCGAAAGTTGCTTAACCTCCGCAGTCGATGGGCCAGGCGCTATAAATTTCCCTCGTACCAATTTGTCTATGAAACCCAGTTTCTGCAAATAATACTGCACTCGTATAACAATGAAATTGTCCATTACAAGACGCGCTACAAAATAGACTTTTTAAATTTTCTAGTTAAGAACGAGCGCATTCAAGCTGTTTGCATGCATTTAAAGTTGGGAGTTCCCGCATTTAGCCGACCGTCTGATTTCTCTATGGGATAAAAGTACTTACCATGGAGAATGAATAATGGGTACCGTCTTGAGTTCTAATTTCACTGGTGAGCGGAAATAATTTGATTGTGCTAAGTGTCCGTTTCATACCATCAAAAAGAAAAAAGTTGATTGTTATACAAGGGTCGAAAGGAAGAAATACCCATACGAGATATTTAGATTATAGTTCGTAGGCTAATAGTTCGAGTATGAAATTGATGACTTTCACCCGTGTTAAACCACTCTTCCTATCATTTCGAGTATAAGGAAAGTAAAAAAATAGTTCCAAGAAAAAATACAACTTGAACTGTTTGAAATGAATTACGGCTCAGCTCACAGAGTAAGTAATTTTTTATTTTATTTTTAATATGGAACATGCCGCATCCGTTCGTTTATACATACACACATAAGTATAGCATTGTTTAAACTCTAAACCATATGCCGATGGTGATTCTGTGGCCGACTATGTAACCCAGTTCTATGATTAAAATTATTTTCCACCCTAGGTGGAAAGCAGTGTTTTCCACCCGCTGCTTGGTTTAATTATACATCACTTTCCGAGTATGACAAATAGACATTAGTTCGGTGATTCAAATTTAACGATGAACAAGGGACACCAAATATGTCAACTTATATTGGTTATATTGGGTGTAATTATTCCTAGGTGCTAAGCGAACCTTACAAATTCGACTTTGTGTCTCAGGTATATCACGGCACACACAGGTGAACGAAGTGGAATAATCCATCGTACGTAATACACGCATCGCGTCAATTTTTTTTTGTATTCTTTGTATACAAAGTCATAGAAAGCGTCCAATGTTATCCGCATCGTTCAGTAGCAGTAGCACAAACATCTATCGAAGAAAATAACGCGCGTAAAAACATTCGACGGAGTATTTTGTATGGGAAATTTGTACAGCGCCATCTAACGCCGAAAAGCGAAATGATATTTCCCATAGAGCATTACTCTATCGAGTACTTTTACGCGCGTTTTTTTCTCGATAGCTGTTCGTACTAGGGGTACTGAATACAAAGTCAGTTTCATTATTTATGACTATGTTACGTTCTTTGCGCACGATGGATTTGAAAAGATGGATCAGTGGACGCTTAGCTTTAATTTGACTTTCCAATGACTTATAATTCCCTATGCTGAAAGCTCTTCATCATAGCCTGTCTTGAATTCTTTGTATTAAAAAATATGTTTCTAAATAAATAAAATTGTTTTTGATATTTCTTAAAAGTGACTTTGTTTTATATATGTTTTAACCAATCTTACCAATGTTATTATTAGATTATCATTATAGCTAGCAGCTAAGTGTAACACGTAGTAGGTACATACTTTTTACCAATTATTGATAATTATAACTCATACAATGTCAATTTGACACGGCATTTTATGTTCTTGACAAGCTATTATAAATGATAGTCGTGTATTAAAAACATAACATTGCTCTTTTTGTGATAAGCAAAGTGGAAATTCTATTCAAATGTCATTGTTTATCATTTTACTACAAAATGGTAACAAATATTTCACAATGCAGTTTTTATATTTGATGCATTTTCATACCTTAAAATTATAACACAAAGCATTTTAAAATATTTTTTTCATATCCCAGTTGCTCGAAAATGTATGTTTTCGATGACAGTACAGTGTACGGTAAGTTGGTTTTACCGCACGCCGTGTGTTTTTGATTACGGTTCAGTACAACGTGCGGAGAGTTAATTTTGCCGCACGCCACCACCGTGCGTTTTTGTTTACGGTTTTGTTTATTTCAGAAGGTACCTATATAATGTTTTCTCGCAAATATATTGAAAAACTTAGTATGGTACACGGTTGTAAAGGTTTTTTAAAACCACCTTACCAACCTTGTATCATAAACTACTATTATTTTTTATTTGGAACAGTAAACTCGATAAATTGGAAGTCATTCTTGATTATTAGCTGTTGATGTTAATTAAGTTGTACAAGAATAATTTGAGGCTCAACGAATAGCGACGTTGTTTCATAAAACCCAAATATTACAACTTATTCATCACTGTCAGTTTAATAATTTCACCCAAGGGTCAAGATCAAAAAAGGCCAATGGTATTTTGCATAGTAAAAGGACTACCAATTTATTATGCCTACCCAGAAAAACAAAACTTTTAACAAAGGGACGTGTTTCGAAAAATTACTTAGAAAATGAAAATTTTAAAATCTTTTTATTATTATTGTACCAACTTTTCATATCGGACTATGTAAAGTACTAATATATACACACTAATATAATATCTGAAGTTGCGCCAAGCAGTCTTCAAAATTGAAAAAGATTACTAATCTATGATTTGACAAATTCATATACATTTGTAGTGCATAATTGTAATCTAATATCTAATAATGTAGGGAGTTTAGTACGTGACTGGGCCGTAGCCTGCGTCACCGTGTCGTAATTGTCTCGTGGGCCCGACTCCAAGATCCATTTTACGACACATAAATGTGCGCAAGCACCAATAAGCAATCACTTGAGCTTGGAATGGATCTAGTACATAAAAAGTGCAGATTAGTACTGGATAAACTGCGGTTGTTGTATCAGCGAGTTGGACTTTAACTATTCTATTTGTATGTGTTCTGTACCCCTGGCACGTACATCTGTCGAGAAAAAACGCGCGTGTACTCGATAAAGTAATCCTTTAAATGGGAAATTCCGTTTTCCTTTTTGGCGTTAGATGTCGCTGAACAATTTTTCCATACAAAATTACTTCTCGATCAAATTTTTCACGCGCTTTTTTTTCTCGATAAATGTTCATGCTGCGGGTAGCGATATATGTTCATGCTACGGGAAAGGGAACGGGAGGGGAGCGCGAGTGGGAGCGGCAGCGGGAGTAAGAGCGGGAGCAGGAACGGGAACGGAAACGGTATAGTCATATCGAGGTATAGTTAAACGATTTTCTTGAATGTCCACGCGTACGAAGTCGCGGGCGGAAGCTAATATAAATATATCTGCTTCCGCCCGTGATTTGTACGCGGAGTTCTCGAGTAAAATTCATCAAAATTAGTTCAGCGGTTTAGGTGTGAAAATATCGCATCTTACAATTAAGATTAAATTTACACCACCCTGTACTATATTTATAACACCCTGTATAAATATGTAATTGAAATTGAAATTGAAATTGAAATTGAAATTGAAATTGAAATTGAAATTGAAATTGAAAAATTCTTTATTCAAATAAGCTCACATAACAAGCATTTTTAAATCGTCAATTCTTTTATCCTACCACCCATTATGACGTCTTTTAGCTGACAAGAAAAATGGGCGCAAAAAACTTATCAGCTTTATTAGAAGGAACGATATTTACAAATATGTATATCGTTTCCAGACATTACATTCAAAGTATTCATACATGTTACCATTAACATAGATTCATAAATAAATAACATTATTTAATTAGCTCATTTCTACTGAATCAAATTACAGGTGTCAAGCTTAATTCAAAATTTAAGGCTCAGCCTAGGCTATTACAAAAAAAATATATATATATCTATTCATACAATTCAATAAACGTTAAGACAAGTAGGCAGAAGCAGACCCATTCCCACTGGCAGCACCCGTTCACGAGCATGACGCATGAACCAGCCATCGCTTCGCTCAACCATATTTGAGGGAACGTAACGACCCGCCTCACACGACACCACCATAGAAATGATTAAAGAGAGCATGACATACTTAGGCTACCCGTGTTAAGGCATCGAATTGAAAACTAATATCCAAAAGCTTTTCATAGGCCTATAGAAAGTGAAAGATTGCAATAAAAAAAAATTCCCAAAACAAGGTAGTAGTTATGAATTTTATCTTTTGGGTAAGAAGTGCCATACATATAGATAATATTAAACATTTATATATATATATATGTATGCGACGTCCTTAATACAAGTAGTCAGAAGCAGACCCATTCCCACTGGCAGCACCAATACTTTGATTCCGCTTTCAAGAAAGCCTTTGGCTTCGGGACCAGATAAATGAGACTGACTATGGCCGACCCAGCTTATTTGTAGTGGTCAAGATTTACAGAAACCTATTTCATATAACAAACTATAACAATTTATTGAAAAGAAGAAATCTTTTAAAAAATTGAAAATCTTCACTCAAATTGCTGATCACAGAATGATTTAGTGGTTTTTTTACTTGTTTCGGAATTAATGCATAAGGAATTGTAATACAGAGTTTATAGAATATTCATTTACATTACATAAAAATCAGTAGACAGGTCAGTTAGGTACCTTGTTTGAGATCAGTACCCGTAGCATGAACATCTATCGAGAAAAAAAACGCGCGTAAAAGTACTCGATAGAGTCGTTCTCTATGGGAAATATAATTTTATTATTTCGCTTTTTGGCGATAGATAGCGCTGAACAAATTTCCCATACAAAAGGGTATAATACCCTTAGCATGAACAGCTATCGAAAAAAATAACGCGCGTAAAAACATTCGATAGAAGGAAATTAGGAAATTTGGACAGCGCCATCTACCGCCAAAGAGCGAAATGAAATTGTTCATAGATAATTACTCTATCGAGTATTTTTACGTTTTTTTCTCGATCTTCACCTTAGCGATTATATTTAATCTTCAGAACAGCCAACGGCATGCAGACACTCTCGTTTGATATTAAATCTTTATGAAAGAATAATACTTTCAACTTTCAAACATAGTAGGATCTAAGAAATATTGCACAAAGTGGTCGGCGTACGAGCTCAAAACTAATGGAAAACCGCAAATCGATGAACAGGATTGCCGATTTGAACAAGTACACTTGAGGACAAAACAATTTTTTGAGCCGCAGTTCTTTAAAAAATCTCTCTTAGGAGAGGAGTTTATGGTGTCATCTTTTTTTGTATGGAAAAAAATTGTTGTTCTACAACCTATCGTGTATGGTTTCCAAATAAAAGGGTTTCTGAGCCAGTTCTAAAAATATATCACATCATTACATTTCAGCACTTGTTTTAAATTAAACCAACAAACATTAAAAAAACCATACAAACATAAGTTTGAACACAATAAAAAAAATACAATGTAAATATTTTCAAAATTGGTTTCTTGATGTTAGATATGAGGGTATTATGTATCATTTAAGGTGTATTTTACGAAAAATTATTTAACCGCATCGGATCTGAAGGAGCCCAAACTTGGTATGTCTTGAAAATGTTTTTTAGTTTAATTTAAAACAAGTGGCCGAAATGTAATGACGTGATATATTTTGAGAACCGGCTCAAAAAGCCCTTTTATTCAATACCACATTCGTTAGGTTTTATAGTATATTTTCCCAGCACAAAAAAAATATGACACCATCTCCTAAAGACTATACTCCTTTTTTTAAGAACTGCGGCTCAAAAAGTTGTTTTGTGCTCAAGTACACGTCTGCCAAATGACTATCATGTACGTCAATTTGCATTTTTTTGCATACGACTAGCACTAACATGCATATATCGTTCGGGTCTTGTAAAATATTTGAAAAATTTATAAAATAATTACACAGAATCTAGAAGAAGCGCTTTGCACTTAGAAAGTCAAAGCATTCAGAAAAGTGTAGTTTATGAAAACGACACAATAAAATGGTTGTGTGTTGTATGTAGAGACATTTTGTTTACACACTGCTTAAAATGTAACCTGTAGAAAAACAAAGTGATGTAATGACAGTTAATTGAGACTTTATATGTGGTCAAAATACCATATTATTAAAGTTAATACCCTTAATGCTATGCCTTTGTAACTTTTAGTAAGTAGAGTATGTTAAAACAGTTATCATGTAAGCTTTTACTAACGAGTTTTGTGTCTCTAATAACTCTTATCACATTTTATCTTTTCCAAAAAATCCATAGCCCAATATCCTGAATCAACCTTTTCAGGACTAAAAGTGTTATCTATACAAGATTTGTTTATTGTATTAAAGCATAATGTTTACGACATTTTGCAAAATGTTATTTACCAGAAAATAGCGAAGTAAACTATTTGCATTAAGAATTTCAACAAAGTGTTTAGACTACAACAGCCAATAGAACTTAGAACAACAATAATATTGTTACACTATGGTATAACCATGTTTTTGATCTCCTGTTTAATCAAATAACTAGGACACCCTCAGGTACCTAATGCGGACTTTGTAATATTTTTTATTTATAGTGGTATAGTCCTTGGCCTTAACCACAAGTGTATGCGCACTACACCCGGAATCCTTACCACTGAGGCACTGGCTATCTTACCTTTAATTGCCGGAACACAACAATTGTTGTTATGGCGTCAGACGTAACATGGTGGTAGCTAGCCAAGCGGACTTGAAATAAGCCCTCCCACCAACCAAACCGAGTACAAATGTACCCCCCACCTGGGAATTGAACCCTCTGCGTCTTACACGGTTGGACGAACCACTAGACCACAGAGGCGGTTAATTAACTTTATACACTACACATATACACTTCTTATCACTATAGATAAAGAGAGTCCCCTGTTTTTGGTATGCAAAGGGGTGTTAATTATTCCTACGTCCCTTAAGTCAAAAGTCCCAGTACACTCAACCAGCTGACAAGCCAAAAAACTGCAGTTTTAAACTCGAAAACGGTCCAATTTCGTGAAACCCTGCATTCAGTCCCAAACAAGATTTGCTATTTACTGAAATATGTGAACACGTTTGCGGTTTTCAGTGCTGAAACTTTAGTACCGATGTGAAATCTCGAGTTTTAAGATGGTTATTTTATTTTTATCAAATATTTTTACGCGATATGTTTTGTTTTATTATTATTTGATATCATGATTTTGAAGTTCTTGTTGATATCATAAACAACTGTCAAAATATAAGCTGCAGTGGTTTTATATTTAATACTTTAAAAGTTCACATTATTGACTTTGTTGTAGTTTTAAATAGTACAACAGAGTCAATATAATCCATTCTCTCTTTGTTTATCACACCTCTGTCTTTTATTTGTTCACCTATTATGTTTTTTCTGCAAATTGAATTAAAAAGTTTGTTGCCTTATCTATTGTTCGTGACAGCAAATGATTGCTTTTTTTCTAAGAACTGTTTACGAAAATCTAGTTTTATTTTATGTCCAGTGGTTATTTAGCTGAAATAATGATCTATCCCCCCTAGCATGACCACCGTAACGCGATATGATATAGCGATTTATCACGTTTAACTGTCAAAAGAAAATGGATTTGACAGTTGAGTGTCAATATCACGCGATGTATAATCGTGTTTCGGTAGTCATTAGTAACTTTTGGTATTGAAAACATTACTTACCAAAACCTAGGCCATAAATTATCAAAAACCTAAGAGTGCTTTGTAGGGTTCCGTAGTCAAGTAAATAAATATATATATATTTGACAACATCACATACATTGCTCCGATTCCAAAGTAAGTAGCTAAAGCACTTGTGCTATGGAAATCAGAGACAACAGTGGTATCACAAACACCCAGACCTGAGCCAATATAGAAAAGTTCGTTTTCTAAATTGACCAAACCGGGGATCGAACCCAGGACATCAGAGATGGCGACACCTTGAAAACCGGTGTACAAAGCCACTCGACCAAGGAGGTCGTCAAGGAGTGAACAAGGAACCCTTATAGTTTCGCGATATTTGGTCTTTCTTTTCGATTCGTACAAAAGTTTATGTATTCGGTACAAGATCTTCTGACTTAGCACAACAGCACAATCTTACAAATCCATAGCATTCATTAGTTCAATTGTTTTATCTATTATATTATTTTCAGCAAAAAGTATTCTATTTATCTGCGATTTTTATTAGTGAATCCTTTTTCAAAAATCCAAGTAACTGGTATAGGGAGAAGTTCTTACTTTCTTGACTAAACAGCAACAAGTCCATAGCCGCTTGTAGCTCGTTTTATGACTCGTAAACGACTATCGTACGCACTTGTGAACACGTTTACACATTACGGACGAGTTTTATTGGGTACTATTTATCGACTAAAGCCTTTATAGAAGTAATCTACATTTAACTTAGTCAAGAACGGGCGTAAAAATGTCAACTTGATGTTAAATTTGTTACGCAGTAGTTTCTAGAAGCCTTTATGTTTTACTTACATTAATGCATTTATACTTAGGTACGTTATTGTTTTTTTTTCAGTTTTAAGGCGACGTATCGATAATTATTAACTCTCGTAAATTACACTTAACTATCTCACTCATGGCAAGCAGTTTTGCGAAGCCAAACCGGTTTTTTTCGTTTAAATAAAAATCTATAATATATTTTACAAATCCAACTGGAATTTTAACCTGTGTGTTTAGACTAATCTACTAAGAAAATTTTAAGGCTTAAATCGGTCTTTTTAGTTAGTTTGGTTTAGTCGGTTTGTCAGTAAAATGCAAATCTCTGTTTTATAAGAGGTTTCTTTGATATTTTTTTCTCTGTTATAAAAGTTAACGAATCGTGTTTCTGCAACTGACAAAATGTAGTCAATGAAATAAATAATCAGGTTTTTAAATATCATTTTTATATATTTTGCAATTGATGAGAAAAAATCGAGATCCCTGTCACCAAAATGTCCGATGCGTCTTCCCCAAAACAGTCACCGTCTAGTCTCACTACTTATAACCAAAAACTCCTATCTCATTCTTAATCCCATTCCTAAATATAATTGAACATTTATCCCTGGAATAGCCAAATCTTTAATAGAACGTTTTTATTGGTATTTAAAAAAGGGTATCCTATTTAAAACATATACGGCCTTACCACAAAATATTTTAAAACACTGTTTAATTTAGACACAGTTGTAATATGATGCCGTCCTTTTCAAACAATATCGTCAAAAGAGTGACAGCATTAAATTTACATTGTCCGGCCTTACCACAAAAGGTTTTAAAACACTGTTTAACTGTGATGTCTTCTCTTTCAAACACTTGTTGAAAATGTGTTTTAAAATTTTGTGGTAAGGCCGTTGTTGAACAGTGTTTTAAAATCTTTTATGGTAAGGCCGTGACATACATATACCCTATAATGAAAGTTTGTAAACTACATTATTAGCCACAACTACGTTCCTTTTATGGCCCATTAGGATAACTGGCGCCGTACTTATTTACATTACAATGTCACTGGGAGATTATATCCAAAATAATTGAAAACTAGGGTGTTTACTTATTATTTTTGCACTTTATTTAAATAGAAATTAAATGGAAAGATTAATTCTATAACAGCATGAGCAGCTTATTTCATGAGCATACAATTAAAACAATGTAAAAAAACTCCGATAACGACAAAAAATAATAAATGATTTTTTGTACTTTTTGTGTCGTAGTAATAGTATCTTTATCGAGTCATAATATTTAGAAGTACCTTAATAAATATTGCGGCTTAGAACAAATCCTTAACAACTGAACACAGGAAAAATTCACGAAGAAAATTATTCCCTTAGAATGTAGGCCAAGTGAAGCTAAGATTAATAACACATTAAGCTTTCATAAGGAGCTATGCAGTCCAAATATAGACGCTATTGGCAGTAAATAGAGTTGGGTGTTCACGAGAGCTAGGTTTCAAAAACACCGGGTAACTCCGGTACTGGCTAGTGGGAAACGTATCCTGACATTCACCATATTATAAATATAATTTACAAACAAAGAAAAAAAAGAAAGAAAAGGTTCGTCAGACTGGATTTATAGTTGCGCATCCTATAAGACAAGTCTTTGTCATTTCATCGATTCAGCACCAGCTACTTTGACAAGCACAAGTTATCAATCTTACAATAATAACACCTAGAAACCTCGTAAAGTGAGGCAACTAAAACTGAGCCGTAATGGCTCAGTTTTCATATTTATACAGTTCATACGTTACCTAATCGCAACTAAAATCCAATACAATCGTTACTAATCCCCTAAAGGACCCATCAATTAAAACTATTTCGCACTTATAGGTACGATTAGGTGGCGAATGAATGATAAAAATTTAAAAACTGAGCCATTATGGCTCAGTTTTAGTTGCCTCACTTTTGACAGAGCGCTTTGTGGGAACTATCATTCTAGGTGTTATTATTCTAAGAAATTAATAATTTTCGTTGTCTTCTCACAGTGAGATGTTGCAAAAAGGACCTATTGACGTTCGGTAAGCACATCTTCTCTCCGACGTAAGTGGTGAAAGATGTAACTTTAATCCGTAATAGTGTAGATTATGCTGTCTTTTTCATAGAAACATAGAATACTGGACAAATACTTTATATTAAACCGAACCGGTTCTTTTCTAGATCTAACGAAGTCACAACACTAAACTAACACTGAAGGTGTCCTGAATGTGGGCGCCAATCATACTTCACCATATCTTTTGTTTGCCCACCGTCTCCTCGGACCGCCATACTATTGTTAGAAATATCTAATCGTATTAGTGTTCATCATGCGAAGATTAGTTTCGTATTTAGCAAAGTTTACCCTTTTTAGTTATTATTTCCTAGTTTAATGACAATATTTTGCCGCCAGACGAAGAACACATGTCTATAAGACGGTGTTTTTATTTTACGAATACTTAGAATCAAATTAATATACTACGATCTGTTTTTCTTGTGCATTGTTTTGTTATTCAAATACACAATTGAATCCGTTTGGGATTAAAATAATAATTTCCCTAAGTATGATCCATAATAAATTAAATTAGACACTTGAACAAGTGATTTCCTACTCGTTACATTTTAATCTAACGCTACGAAAAAGTAAGAAACAATTATTGAAACGTAATTTTACGACGTAAAATAGTTTTTTTTTTCATTCAATCAATCATTATTTATTTTTAAAGTCATGGTGATGGTTTCTTGAATAGAAATTCGTATTTTTACTCTACAACTTAATATTAACATGAAGTTCAAGGCCTCCTTTTGCTGCAAAAATAGATTTATTACACAACGTAAAGCGAAAAATGATTTATATTGTAACATTATGTCTTAGATCGTGTTATGTAACATGAATACTTTGATAGCGCACTTAGCATTATGAAACTCATATATCTTACTTCTTTCTTTCGCTACAAAGTTATGTCTAGTGCAATAACTCTACAGGGTAAATTTTGGCAACTGTTTACTCCATCTCGAAGGCTTAAATAAAACTTAATAATTGAATAAATAAATATTTGACAACATCAAATACATTGCTCCGATTCCAAAGTAAGTAGCTAAAGCACTTGTGTTATGGAATTCAGAGACAACGGTGGTATCACAAACACCCAGACCTGAGACAATTTAGAAAAGTTCGTTATCTAAATTGACCCAACCGGGGATCGAACTTGGGACCTCAGAGATGGCGACACCTTGTAAACCAGTGTACAAAGCCACTCGACCACGGAGGTCGTCAAAACGTCGTCGTCGTTGATTAGTAAACTTAAGTGGCATTAACGTGCCTTTCTTTTTATGATTATGTTTATCGTAGTACAACTTTCAGCTTAGGAAACATTTGACTATAATAATATGTTAGAAATTACTATTAAGTGCTACACTTAGAATCCCAAAATAGCATTTCTATCATTACCCTAAGGTATTCTCGTTTCTATAAAACTCTGAATACAAGTGACGTACTTTCATCTATATTTAAATGTCAATTAAGTTATTATAATTAGCAATACCTAGTAGAGATATAGATTGTATATCTATGTATGGATCATAACAAGTATGTATGGATAGAAGTGATATCTGCCTACCCATGGGAGAAAGGCGTACATTTGAACTCATTTATCAAAGCCGATTCTAGGATATACCTATATAAAGTCTAAATCTAAATAAATTAGTACAAACTATGTACGACTTTCTCCCATATGGGTATGCTGGTATCGCTTTTTTCCTTTTAGTACAATTCTAACATAGATCTTTACTATTACAAATAGTAATAGCAACTTTATTGTCATTTATTAAATATTTTTCTGACATAGTGAGCTCTCTGATTTCTGAGATACAGTTATTACATTATCTCAGAAATCACTCCTCACAGCCCCACCTCACAACTTAGGTATATTCTAAAAGTTAGTAGTCGTTAAACCTGAAATTTCAATTTGAGTCACAAGTCATATCAAAATTGATCGCAACCACAACGTAGTTTCATCGATATAGAGGAAATTCGCGGCAAATCGCGCCAAATCGCGGCACACGCGAGATTGCTCCCAGCGCTCACAAATCATTAGGAAATTGTGATTGATCAGTTCGGGTTAAAAGAGATGCGATTGAGTTTTATTGGCAGAGCAACCTTTGTTACAAATCACCTTTAAACTTTCCTGATAAGGTTGGGATGTTAAAATGTATTTTTTGCAGTGAAATAGTACTTTTGGATCAGTCTTCTTAGCACTTTTCCAATTTTTTGCAACGTTGCAAAAAAATTTATGGATGTCGCCCTAAAAAGGTTAAGTCCGCAAACCAAAAACACGAAGAATTGAGATTAACACCCACTTATTTCGTTTTGTAATATGCATAAGAAACAATTATAAAAAATATGAGAATTTAAATTAATACATGAGCATTTTAAATTGGGCATTTTCGAGTAGATGCGCAAATTGCGCAAGTTCATCAACAAATATTTTGCCCGTCATGGGTGTCCACAACTATGGGTTTCATAGGATCACTGACAGTTTTGAATCCTGTACTTGAATGTGATTATGCAGTAGTGTGTCGCCCACCTAAAACGACAGCAGCAAATAATTTCCATTCTTCTCAAAAAATATAAAATATGGCAAGATAGTTTAGTACCGGACAATGACGATAACATCTCTATTTCACTAAATTAGCTTCCTCTACGAAAGTATTAGTAAAGAATACTATCTTAAACACGCTTTTTACCAGTCTGCGGCAAGTCAACAACGTCACTACGAGCACTTTTGATTTGTGTGATTGATTAATTATTCATTTTTAACTAATTAATTTGTCATTTATTCGTTAAAACTAAAATGAGTCCGACACCATACAATCTTTCCCTATTTGTGTTCTAGAACGAAGCGCCACTCAGACCATATTTGAAATCACTTCCGTTGTTTGCTTTGTTGCGCTAGAAGTTGTTGTAATAGTACTGTATTACTGAGTATCGGTTTGGTCTGAGAATGCCTATAGGTAAGGTGTATGCACGAAAAACCGCAGTTTATTCCAAGCGGCTCTCCAATTAGTTGAAACTACGCCTTTTAGTGAAATTTCAGTGAAAATACTTTAAAGAAATTTAATAGATTTCGCAATCATTAAACTTATTTTCAATTTACAAAGTTATCCCATTTCTTCAAATTACATTAATATATTCTGGTATTTCTGATTAATTTTATTTACGAAAAATCATTGAACTATTGCTTTAAGATCTTTGCTTTTTGAAAAGCGAGCCATGAGATACTGTTATTTTAAAAAAAGTAGATATCGCTTAATTGTAGTCGTAAAGTGGTGCCTTCTTGTAAAATGATGATGAAAAAATTGACACCAAAATCTACGTCACGCACGGACAATCATGGCTTGATTCGTTAGATTGAAATGTAAACTATGTTAGTAGCATTCCCGCTTAGGGCGGTGGGCGGCCGAGGGCGGCGCCCAACGCATATATAAGCTGCGGCTTGGGCGGGCAGACTCAACACACTTGTTGCGGTCTGTCGTGGCTGGTCGCTGTCGCCGTCACCTTCAACAACACACGATACAAGTAAGTGGAACTATTTTGTTTTAAAAAATGTTGCGAGAAAACTAGACAAAGATAAAATAAGTTAAGTTTATAAAAAAATTGTTTATTTTATTTCACACTGAATAAAAGTTATGTTTTATTTAGCAATGAAACTATTTTGCGAGCTTTATCCTTTTTATTGTTTGGGAGATTTAAAATTGTAACTTTAACTTAAGTTCATAGAAGAGTTACTTATTACGAAAAATTTTTTTCTTATTAACTTAAAAAATTAAGGTTTGAAATTTTGTATTTTTTTTAATTATCAATTATAAGTAATAACGAACCTACTCTTAAGAAATTTATTCTAATTTTTAAGTGCTCAAATTTTTCATGAATCAAAAGGGAAAAAATACCTTTTCATTATAAAGTTTAAAAACATTACTAAGTTTTAAATGCCAGCTTACTTCCTCAACCGATTCATTTTAGCTCCAAAAGCTGTTCTAAAGAGAAAATTATCACTTCAAAGGAATATATACCACTTTTTATGCAAAAGAATAAACTGAAATCTCGTTTCAAGGCAACCTTGGGGTAAAAAAATGTAAATAAACGTGATAAAAAAGCTTAGTCAAGAAAATTTTCTCATGTTCATAAAATATTTGAAAAGTTATTTTTATTCCTTTGAAATTATCAATCATTTCAAAGAAAAAAAATTATAAGTATTGAACCTGCCAAAACACAATATACATCAGTTTTATAAAATAAACACAGTATTTTTTAGACAAAACAGTATTTATTGCTTTGTAAAGTTAAAAGTCAACATTTCAATTCAAAACGAAACATTAAAGGAATTTGTAATCAACTTAATTTAAATTAGCATTCAAAAGATCTTCATTAAAACACTTTTTTAGTAAAAAAAATTACCTACCTCAATTTTACACTTTCAATCGTCAGTTATTTTAAATAACACCAAATCTACGGATTGAAAATCTGGACAGACTTCAATATTTTTAAAGAATTTGATCGAAGAAACAAAACCAACAGGTTTATCCAATACTTGAATATGAAGAATATTCAAGTATTGTGTATATCTAGAAAATTGGTTTTGATTCTTCGATGGTAGGTACAAGATAATGGGCTTTGTAGATAAGCTTCCCTTCAAGTGACTGAACAATTAACTATGGTTAACTTAGGTTGACAAGCGGAATTACTGTTGTTAGATAAAGATTATTTCCTAGACGTGAGTGTCAAAGACAATTAATTTATCTAAATACCAAGAAATATCATTAAATCTCTTTCATTAAAGCAAACTCATAATGTAACATTACGAACAAACGGCTGATGTCTGTTAAACTTTTAAATTATACAAATCCCTTTGGTATTAACGAAATTATAAGTACGCACAAAATTTTAATGTGTACAAAATTGACAGGTCCCTTTGACTTAACTCCAAGCCACACACACACACACACACACACACACACACACACACGCTCATAAATAAGATAATAAATTATGTAGTGACCAACTTACAAAAAGTAAAATTACGTAGGAGAAAATGGTACAGTTCTCTAAAATACAGATCGTTTATTGTATAATACTAAATAATATACTAGAAAAAATAGGACTCGCACCAGATCATGTTCTCGGACGGGAATCGAACCCGCGACCTTTGGATATCCGGTCCAATGCTCTGACCGCTGAGCTACCGAGTCACTGGTGAGAACGTCGAATTTCTTCTAGTATATCAACTCTTACGCTGCAAGCCAGCGCCATCTCACCAATGTAGAAGGAATTACCTTCGACATTCAACTGAACATCTTTCCAGATATTTTTAAACAGTTGATTAAGATGAGAAAGCTTTTATAACTTTTAAAAGTTAAAAAAAAAATCGTTTATTGTAGATAAAAATTACTAATTTGTCTTGATTGTATTACTATCGTTTATATCATAAAGTAAAAATTGATTGTATTACTATCGTTTATATCATAAAGCAAGGAAAGGGTTATGTTTTTCGCGCGTATCTTGTATGTATGTTAATATATAATATTCTTTATTACCTCATATCTTTTGAACGGCTGAACGGATTTTTTTAGATAAAAAATACTATTATTAGTCCAAGTGTTCTTAGGTAAACGTTGGTGTGACGTTAAAAAAAACAATATGGCGGCTGTGCGGTGCAATCATTTGAAGTGCAAAAAAATTTTTTTTTAGAATACTGCCATATGGGTTTCAAATTAAAGGACTTATCATAAGGGTTTCAAAAAGGTATATCATAATCGTAATAATATAATAACTAAAAAGACATAAATAAAATAAATAAATTTAAAAAACTGAAAAACCCGCTTGCATCAAAAGACAAAACTGAAACGATGGAAACAAGATCAAATATTAAAGGCAACATAATAACATGCAGTCAGAGGCATAGAATATAATGATAAGTCAAATCATTCGTAATGTCACTTTATACATGCCTCCGACTGCATGTGCATTATGTTGCCTAATATTTGATCTTGTTTCCATCTTTTCACTTTTGTCTTTTGATGCAGGCGGGTTTTTTTAGTTTTTTTAAAGTGATGATTTATCAGAAATGTAAATTCTACTTTTCTACAAACAAAAGAATAACTAGCTTTTAGTAAACATCAGAGGTAACTATAACTCTCGCAAGGGCTAAAACAAACACCTGTAGTTAATAATGAAGACCTCCTCATGTAATAATAATTGAAAATAAAGGCGAGCCGGCGAAGGTAATTCGTTCTCTGTTTAACACTCACTTTAATAATGGTTTTCCTTTTACACTTAACACGTTTGTTGAGTTGTTCCATTTTAACATATTATGCGCATTCATTATCATTACGCTTATGCAGATTTCCAAAATATTTAAGAATAGTACAGATGTGTTGTTTTTTGTAAGAAAAAAAAGCTTAAAAAAACTTAAATCTCCTTCTAAAACCTAATAATAAAAATAAAAAATACGTGCATTGAAATCAGGAGGGGCCGGTGTAAAACTTATTTTTTTAATTCTAAAAGCCGCACCCGACTTCATTGAACGTTTTTTATGAAAATTGATATGCGTATCTTTCGATCATTTATACCTGATCGAAGTGCGTCTTGAATTATTTCTTACTTTTTAGAGCTATTTAATTTTGAAACTGTTTTTTTTAGGATTTGAAGAAGATTTTTCTTTTATTAAAAACCTTCTTTTTTACTTTTTTGTGGTATATGTAAGCGTGTAAATATTTTTTTTACTTTATATATTTTTAATGGTACTAGGCTCATAACTACATTCCATCTTTATGCTGTTTGTTTTTAAGGAGTTCCATCGTATTTTCGCAGTCCAAGTCTAATCCAGAACGTCGCAGACCATAGCTCGATTTGTTTGGATTATGATAAACCTACAAATATCTCATTCACATATCCTATTTGACTATGAGGAGTTTTCTCGGATATCATCGAAGTCTAAGGTCCAATTACAATGAAATTAAAAGATTACATTTCCAACAAAAAAAACAAGTTACTCAAAGTATTTTGCATAGCATTTATCTGCTTTCATATTTACAGTTCTTATTTTGACTTGTTGGATACCTCTACAATATCATTTTTAAACCTTTACCGTTAAGGTCTATGGAATATTATAAAAAAAAACAGTAACCAAACTACTATCAGAACAAGCACGATGAAGTCCGATTTTTACGACGCAAGTTCTAGGAACTATTGAAGTTGAGATATTCCTGATCCCGTAACTTATCCTAACGGCGAAAGTTACTAGATTATAAAAGCATTGTTCCCATTTTGTTATTCAAATATCAGTTTGAGTAGTCACAAGTCATTGAAAGGAGATTTTGGAGTAATGTGACATAATCTTTGTGTGTCTAAAAAAATAAGGAGGCATTCCTGAAAATCCAGTTTTACCAAAATATCGTTAAAAGATACATTTACCAAAAATAATGTGTCCAGTAGAACGCGGTTTACTCACATTAGACTCAATAGGAAATGATTTTCGTTATAGTATGATTGATTTTGGTTTTTTAAAGGAGTTCGATTGCGTAGTAGGTTAGCGCATTCGAACTGCACTTGTGACAGCGACATTCGCAAGAGTTGCAGGCACCTTTGCTCTGTGGTTGCAAGGTTCGCGTTCATTGAATTATTGACTATTTTTTTTATTTCGAACTCCTTCGTGCTTGGCCCAGTACCATTGGGCTTAAGCCTTGAGCCCTAGCACTGAGATTGTTATAAATGGCTCATGTTGATGATGATGAGGACTAATTTTTTGGGACCCTAAATAATAATTTAGTTCAAAAGAGATTTTAATGCAAAAATACTAATCACGAATATTCTAAAAGAAAACAAGTAAGAAATTAAGCGAAATTGGGAAAAACAAATTGTCAGCGGAAATATTTGAATTGATTGTTTGGACAAAAGATTTTGAAACAATGCAAACCACTTGAATGAGAGTTGGTTATCATATTGTTCTGATTAAAAAAGATTTTTCAGGTGTAACTAAATAAGGCGCACGAAAAAAATCTTTTGTTTAAAAGAAGCAATAAAGGTTTCAATGAGGTACTTAGGTATTTTTTGTCACTACTACCTACTGATTGCTATACCAATCCGATTCTGATAAAATCACCGAACAAAGATAGGACCGCAGAATTAAAGATTTGGTGTTGCTGTTGTTATTTTATTTTAAAGAAAAGTTCTTCGGGAGATAAATTCAATATTTAATTTCAGTAATATACTTCTTCATTAAGAACATCAATCTGTGGTAGCTAACAAATTACTAATTAAGCGATATCATTTTAGTTATCTGGAGGTATCAAAGTATTTCCAAAATTCCTATACAAAATCGTAGTGTCAATTAAAAGTTAATAAAGTTCAAATAATGTTTGATGTCGAATTGTTTCGACATGACTCAACTGGCCCACAGGTGGGTAAGAATAGACGGCTCTATACAATGGCCATCCTCGTTATAATAGTTAAATGTCAACCACAGAAAGCTTAGAAGGAAAACGGAGCTCTAATTAGATATCAGCTAGAAGTTGAATTGTTCTTTATCTACAAAAATTTTGAAATAAATAAATGAAATCTTTAAGGTTTTAGTTTTCCTCTCATTCCACCCATTAATAATTATACTTATAGCAAAAAATTTCGATGTGTAGTGTAGTTATTTATAAAATGTGTGGCGTTACTTATAACAGGTAGTCAGAAAAGTTGGCGGCCTTTTTGGATTATACTTAATAGGCATGTTTGTGAATTTATTCAGCCTAGACTTAAAAAATAGACAGAGAAAATCAAGCTTGTGGTAAATCTTTTAAGAAGACCGTCAGTCTAACTATAGATCCTGTTCATTGTAACAATGAAAGTAGTATAATAGATGCTCGATTAAGAATTTTATACTTAAACATAAACAATACGAAATTAGATAAGTTAATATGTTAAGTAAGTTAAATATTAAATGGAACGTGAAATAAAGTTTCCTCAGACGGAGTAAAGATAGTTAGCAATAAATACAATAAAAACTTCTAAAGTTACGGATCACCTTGTTTAATTTCACCAGAAGTTCAACTCCGTGATGGTAATTATTCTCTGAAACTTTTCGACTCAATGTGAATACTTTAGGTAAAAATTGGCCAACCCGTAATAGATCGGCATTTTAAAATCATAGAAAACCATTTTTTTATGTAGAAAGATTCCAAGAAAATCGAAGATAATCATATTTCTAATTTAAAAAGTTAAACTCAACTTGAGACCAAACCAACTCTCCTAGCAAAGAATAAAAATTGAAACAATTGACGGTGATTTTGATTTGTGAATTTTTGTTCCCTATGTTTCATATTTTAACGGCTTAGATTTCAATTGTATCACATTGATCTTTATTCCCGGATAAAGATCTGCATTAAATATAAAAAGAATCGCGATATTCGCAAGCACTTCGTCGTTTAGTTTACTTGATATTGAACTTTATTCGTGTGTTAATGGTGTCACGGAGTGGGACGAACATCGTCCGACAGTCGCGATTGTCTTTTTTTATGTAATAGGCAGGCCTACTGAAACTAATTAAAATAAAATAAAAATGTCTGTGCCACGAAAAACGTTGGTGAAGAATCTAACAGCGTTTTGGCATTTCCTTGATTGACAAAAGCCAATCAGTAATTTTCATTTAAAAGAAAATTATTTTATAAGACTACAGCTGAACTATCTATACTTTTTCTGGTTTAACTACAATAGTTATCTCTCCAATCAATCATCTATTTATTTGTACATATAGGAAACAAAAAGCAATAACATATTCACATACTTCTCTTATAAATAAATGTCTTATTGCAAAAATACTTGTTTCCATAAGTAATTATTATTTTCCTCGTTATTTATTTCTGTTTAATATAAATGTTTGACGTCTTTGATATACGCTGGAAAGAGAAAATATATTAAATTTTCAATGAAAAAACGTGCCTGTTGCTTGAGTATATTAAATTACTTACTCCCTTACTAATAAAGATTGTATAGCAGATGCATAGTTACACAATGTTATGTCCCTTTCTTTATAATGTCAAACTTAAATAGTTTGACAGTGAGTAACCATTGTGTAAATACATCTGCTTTACAATCTTTATTAGTAAGGGGTCAAAGTTTCAGTTTTCAAAAGAGTTTTTGGTATCAGGATTTTTTATAGATATCAGATTGTATTTTTACAAATTGAGGTACAAAGTACTTTCAAATAGTTGCTTTTCAAACTAAACAATACCCAATATTCTGGTCCTGTAGCCAGCCAAATGCCACATAAGTTTTTTGCAAAACATCCTTTTTTAAAACAACAAATCCATGCATACTTCTACAGCTTCTATAGTGACATTTTATCTGTCATTTAGTCACCTAGTGGCTCTGTGAGATGCAGACCTCGCATTTGTGTCATTTTTCGAAATGGTTGAAAATATGGCTTCCTCTATCTCCGCTCCATTTTGAAAAATTTCGAAAAACTGAATCGACTAAATGAAACATATAAATATCGAACGTGCTCACAAAATTTCATGAGAATCGGTTGAGAAATGCGACCTGGTAGAGGAAACCAGCCGGACGTACAAAAGCATTTTTGCCCAAGCTGAAACGGAGACGCTTCGCTTGCGCTTCACGGTTGCTCGGTCAATTACTATTTTAAACAAAAATCAAATACGTTAATCCTTTTAGAGGTTAATACAAATGTAACGGCAGCTTTCAAAAACACATACTTAATTATCAAATTATTCACAGTAGGTAGTGATAAAAGATAAAACAACATGAAGAAACATCAAAAGTAACTAAACAAATATCATGAAATGGGGTTGCCATAGATTGACCCCTCCAAATTGAATTGGTAGGGACATAGTCGTATAGGTAATACTTTATGCTGGCAAACATCGGCACATGTGCCGATTTCATTCTAATGTTGAGTTGATAGAGTTTATCTTTTACGAGATTGAGTTTAAGAAATAGGTTATAGATTGCTATTCAGCAATAGTTTTATTGGCCACTTATACGACGACCTGAGTGGTGCAGTGATCAACATGCTGGTCTACCACGCAAGAGGCACCGGGTTCGATTCCCGGCCGGGCAGAAATTGAAAAGATGAATTTCAATTTCTGTGACGGGTCTGGGTCGGTTAACATGTATAATAAGTATATATTTAAAAATATATAAGTAGTATATCAGTTGTCTAGCACCCATATGTAACAAGCTTATGTTTGGGGCGAGCTGTGTGAAATTGTCCAAGCATTTATTTATTATTATTATTTTTATTGGCCTATTTAATTTTTATGTAACGTGTACAATAAATAACTATGTATTAATGAAATAATTAAAATACAGCATTTAATAATTACACAGACACTTGTGCCAATGTAATAAACATGTAGATGATTTATTTGTCAATGACTGTCTGTTTTAGAAGTAAAATACTATAATTTCAACAAAATTTAACAAAACACTCCACAATCATATAAAAAAAATCATAAGCAAAATAAATTAAGTTGTTTCTATTTTTATTATAAAAGACAGTGTTTTCTGAATATTTCCGTTTATTAAAATGTTATAATATCTATAACATGTACATAAATAGTGAACAAAAAACCTATTTTATGTTCAGTAACAGAACAGTTTATCTGACGAGTCTCCTAAGTCCTACCTCACCTAAAACTAAGACCTACCTAAACATAACTTGGGCCAATCGCGCTAACTCTGAACGATAAAACCAAAACCGTTACGTTGTCATTTAGGTTATATTTACCTAAAAATATTTAGTTTAGCTTTAGAATTATCTTTTAAATTCTCCTAGATTGGCATCCTAGGCTTCCGACAATTTTAACAAAACTAAAGCGAGTTATTTTGCTGTAAACAAAACTGAAACGGTAACAATAACTGAAACGGCCTACATTGCAGTAGTAACATAGGGGCCCAACCGCGCTAGTCAAACGATAAAACCAAAACCGTTTCACTGACATTTAGATTATATACCAAAAAATCTATGGATTACCTTAGAATTCTCGTTTTAATTGTCCGAGATTTGCATCGTAGCTCCCTAGACATAGTTTTCAACAATTTTTACAAAATTAAGCGAGTATTTTTTGTAAACGATAAATTAGCGTGATTGGGCCCCAGGGGCCGTACCGGCTAACGCAATGAACTTCAGAAAGTCTGCTGGGCTTCAAATTAAAACAGATAAATCGAGCCCCAATCGGGCCAAAATGGCGAACCTCAATTCATGATGTCACACGAACATCGATGTCTTCTAAATAACTTCGGCGAATAGTACAATACGAAACTCCTTACTTCGATTTATCTGTTTTAAGTTGAAGCTCGGCAGACCCGCCGAGGTTCGAAAAGTTAGCCAGTAGGGCCCCAGATTTGAGTATTACCTATGCAACGCGCGGAAATCGACGCACATGTCGCATCCAAGCGCGTGTCATTTCAGAGCTGGACACACGACTGCTGCACCTGTTAATCACATTAAATTCAGTCTTGCATATTAACGCACTATGAACAAACATCTGCCGAAAGAAGTGAAATGTGTCGTAACGAAACGAACTGAAACCTGTAAAGTTCTCAAAGTTTGGAAAAATTGATTTATTACGTATTTTTGATGACGTAATACGGATTTGCACAACGGAATTCTTTAACATCTAAGGAGCGAACTACTAATTGCCAACATGGTGAATATCGATAATAGCTGAACCAATAGAAAGATCAAGATCAGGAAACGTCAGTAACCGAAGTCACAGTTATAAAAGCGCGTAAAAATGTAAAGATTTGACTTTTATAGAAGTTATACCTTTTCTAGAGTTAGCAAAAACTTATGTCGATGTTATAGCCAAACTCCAAAGCTCCGGCGCCCCTAGGTTTCGCTAGTCAAACCTCATGGTTTGACAAGGAGTCTTAGTCAAAGTCCAAACCAAAAGCGTGTTTCGGCCTTTGACTAACGAATTTATGTCTAATCCTAGGATAAACCAACTGCCGAAACTCAATACGCTTCATACTTAAATTAGGTACAGAATGTGTTATTTTGTATGTTAATTAATTTGATCTAATTATCTTCCCGTGAAACAAATATTTCTGTTGTCATCATCAATATCTTCAACACCATATTAATATAGCTAAGTTCGTTATCGCTTTTACAAATATACTTACCTGATTTTATCTGCAGGGTAAGGTATTAAACAGTATGCGTCATGAACGAATCGGAAAGTACAGCGAGCTCTCAATTAGGAAAACCAGCGCACTTGAAAGTTCACTTAACAATTTCCCATGCATTTCCCTTGTTCGAGGCATAAAAACATATTCTTTCATAAATACTATCACTGCCGCAATCTATTTGATAACGGCTAGTGCTCATTATAGCTGATAGCCAATTTATCAATCGCTATCTCCATTGTGACAGCTAATTTGCATTAATTCGACTCATTAGGTTTGTAAAGCTCTGGTCAACGTAGATTTAGGATTTAATAATACGTCATTTAATTAATATCGCAGTGGCTTTTTCAAATGTGTCCCTTAGTTTATTATCACCCTGCCAGTTACACTTACATATTAATGTAATAATCTATTTTGCACATTCGTATAAAAGTTAAAGTTAACATATTTTTTTTGCCAAAGACAATTTGAAAGCATTTTTTAAAGTACCTAGTTTAAATTAATAAATTCATCAAGTGCCTCGTAGGTTGTTAAAATAAATTAAATTCATACCTACCTTATCTTACCTTCAGGATGTAAAGTAAAATTAGCATTTGAGTGTTTTGAAAAATAGATAAATTATAATACTAAATAATATACTAGAAAAAATAGGACTCGCACCAGATCATGTTCTCGGACGGGAATCGAACCCGCGACCTTTGGATATCCGGTCCAATGCTCTGACCGCTGAGCTACCGAGTCACTGGTGAGAACGTCGAATTTCTTCTAGTATATCAACTCTTACGCTGCAAGCCAGCGCCATCTCACCAATGTAGAAGGAATTACCTTCGACATTCAACTGAACATCTTTCCAGATATTTTTATTTTTTGTTGATTAAGATCAGAAAGCTATATAACTTTTTAAATTTTGAGATTTAAGCATTCACAATGCTATTTTTATATAATACTAAATATAAAAATAGCATTGTGAATGCTTAAATCTCAAAATTTAAAACATAGATAAATTATTTTCGTTTTTAAGATAATAATGCGCAGGTACGTACATATTTATTAATGGTGTCTAACTAGGTAATATCGTGACTCGAATCTTATTTCTAAGTAGTTCATGAAGTATACAAATGGCTTAAGTTATGGCTCGCTGTTAAGCTAATTTAGACAAGTCTCCTGTGAGTGTATCTATTTGTCAGCGAATTAGTCCGAAATTTAATTAAGTTAAACAAACTAATGTTCTCAAAAAGATATAAAACGTCTACAAAAAAGGACTCGTTAAAAATACACAGGTTTTAATTAATTAACAGCTTTTTAGAAGAGTGTTGAAAGTTAATGAGCATTTCACAAAGAAAACTTCAAGTATGTAGTAATAGCAAGGAGACTGGTGGCAAGCAAATTATTTTTTGATTACGCACAAGGTGCGTCGTTGAATTAAAATTTCAAGCGAAATTTTTACAGAGGAAAAATTGTGAAGCATTTTGCGGGCATTCAGCCTAGCAATTTGAGATACTTCAACAACTTTGAAGGGTCCAAAATCAAAGAAATCACAACTTTTACCATTGGATTCGATATAAAATATTACTCCTTCATCGCTTTGAACCCTTTTATATCGAAAAAGGTTTTGTTTAAAATGGTAACTATCATGAATGTAAAATGAACTCGGATTTATAATAATACAAAATAACGTAGATAATTTCGTAACACTCCTTTCTCGTACAAAATTACTCTATTGAGTTTTAAACGCACGTTTTTTTTCTCTATTGATGTTCGTTGACCACACAATAATGTGACTCCTAGTGCACTCAGTCTGGTAGTAAGTGAAGCTACGATATTAGAATATTCTATTCTATTCTCTAAAGCTTTAAACACTTGCATGCTATTAGAGACTGCGACACTCGAATTACATTTCTGCGTAGCAGTTTTGCTAATTTAACATAATATTTCAGCGGGTCCCCGCAGGTGTCATAATTATTAGTTTTCTCCAGAATTGCGAACAAATACAACTGGCATTGGGTTTCTTTAATCTGACTCTGTCCTTTGGGACTTGAACTAATATCGGCTAGTGTACACAGTGGTTTTCTTTTAAAAAGAATTAAGCTTTTGTTGCTGAATTAATTTTCAAGGGAGCCGTGGTGAGATTAGAACAGTTTTAAATAATAGCCGTTTCATAAATTATTAAAGAATATTTCATATAAAATAATTGAAAATTTTTTCTCTTTATTTTAATGATATTGATAATTTTGTAGCCTTTTTGAGACTGCTCAATGACTTTAAAAGTTGTGTGAACTGTACTTACATTCTGTTTTTTTTATGATGACAGAGATTTTCGCATTTCAATTTTATTAAGCTAAAGCATTAGTTTTAATGTATAGAGAGCGACATATTCTTGATTCTCTCGTTTTTCTCGAAAGCAGTGTTATTTTATATTTTTCCAATCAGGTTTTTTTTAATCTTCTTCTTCCATATTCCATATACACTTCCATATATTCTAAGACTTCCACATGTACAGTTCATTGGAAATAAAACACTTTTTTCGGATTACAGCGCGTATATTGAATTCAAGTGTTATTTAAGAATTATGTAGTTTGGATTTATTGGTTTTTTGAATTTCCGACGTTTCGACATCTTTTATTTCTTCTTCCAATTTAATGTTCTTTAAGTATTTCCAAATTTAAAAATGATAATGGAGTGACGTGTGAAAACACAGCTCAAACTGTTTTCAGAGAGAAAATAAAAAAAATTCAAGAGGTTTTCCTACAGCGACGCAATAGACATAACATAAATATCATCCCATGTGACATCATGTATTGGTAAACGAGTCCCAAATACGTTGTAAGAGGAGCCAGGGGAAATTACCTGATGCAAGCTGACTCTAATAATAATAAAGCTTAAGAACACATTGACAGAGTAATTCCATATAAAAGGGGCTAAATAAAAATAAAGCTCATACAATTTAGAATCGATTTGTTGTAATACTCCGGCCACTGATTTCTTTGTTTCCCTAATTACGTTAAATGACTGTCAGCAGTCATATCGGGCCTATTATATCTGGATATTACAGCGGTACAGTACGCTGTAATAATCGAGGTATCGAAACGAATCGAATAAGGCGAAGCCTTCAAAATATAATGGCGAAGCCTTTAAAATAAAATATAATTTATCTTTTCACGATTTATTTTTAATGACAACTTGCTACACTACAAAGGCGCAACCTAGAATCTAGACTCACTCAAATCATCTATCAAACAAAATAATAGAGAACTGCCATTTGCATTTGAAAATATAATATTCTTTTTTTTATCTTTAGTCTGTAACCAAAGAGTTACAGAACCCAAATAGTTTGCATACGATCCCAAGGCATCACAGTACCATACAGTTTGTTAAACAGTAACAACTTTTGTGCCTCTTTTAATGACTCGATATCTTAAACCCTTTAATATCAGATTTGCAGCATCAGTCATGTTAAAAAGCGAGGGGTTATCGACCTTTCAAAGGGTGTGATGGATGGCGGGAAAGTGATGACGTCTGCTACCTTATCTGTGCCACGCACTTGTAAATAGCTCGTGTATTGGTTTAGGTGTTGGCGGTAAAAATATTGCAAATCGGAAAACATGCAGGTGAAAATCCCTTGGGATTAGAGGTAATCTTATAATAATATAATTGTAAGTATCTTTCAATTGAGTTAAATTAAATGTAGGCACAGATATACAGGGTGTTCGGTAATAAGTAATAACCCTATAAAGCTAATTAATATGGTATATGCTATGCATACAACCCCGGAAAATTATTATAAACCTCAAAAACCAACTTTTAAAAAAAAAAATTGAAAAAAAAAAAAAAAACTGCAGAGTGGCAACCCTAGCTCAAAATTGTGTTTTGCTTTTGCCCATTATGAGATTGATTATCGAAATCAATAGTCTATCTGCGTCTTGGGTTGTCACTTGGCTTGGTTGTCATACAAATAAAAAAACAAAATTTACCAGCTACGTGGTGCTTTTCAGGGTATTAATTATTTTCTGCGGTTGTATGATCGGGGTACCATTTACCATATTTGGCTTTATATTACCAAACACCCTGTATAAATTAGGTAAGGTCAAATGCAAAAGTCCATACAAAACATCTTACAAATAGCTTGTACTATTTCAAACCGTCCGAATCGCTTAAATGACAAACATCACATTGTCTTAAGTTATATGACTTACTAACCTAATTGTTTATCTAAAATTCATGAACAGCCTTTTGCAACCAAAGTAATTGCAATTAAGATAGATTACTTGCACTGATTGTAAAAGGTTTGTAGGTGGAATTATTAATTGTAGCAATAGATTTATCATGATTATTTTTTATTAGCAGTGTGGCGTCCCGATCACCCTTCGCTTTTAGGTGTGTAGTAAAAGGCAACTAATTAATAAAAACTTGTAAGTACATCTTACATCTCTTTTGGACAAGAAAATGGGCCGAACCTTTTTTCAATGAAAACAGGCCAACCAAAGTAACATTTGCAAATATTCGTTATCGCTTCGCTTTTGAAACATGTATGGGATTGACATAAGGTTTCGTTAACCATCGAATTTTAAAACGTCAAATCCGATCGATGCGAAGCGATAACGAAAATTTGTTAATGTGACATTGGCTACGGCCTCTGTTATTGAAAATTGTTGATCTATACACAAATTATTCGAACAGAAAAATAGCTAGGACCTATTTTCAAAGACTGTTAGGCCGTATACAGAAAGAAAGCTGGAAACTTATAAGCGCTTACCGGCGCTTGTCAGCGTTAATAACCCGCGCAGGAAAATATATGAACGCGCGCCGATAAGCACTGAACGGTGCCGACAAGTTCCGATAAGCTTCAACACGCGCTGGTCAGCGCTGGGCGCCAGTGTTGCATTATATACTATAATTATAGTATTCATACTATAATTTCATATTGAGTACTATATACTATCGTTCATATAGGATAGTACACTTAAATACTATAATTTGTCCGCTCACTAATTTCTTACCCTCGTCGTCCGTCACCCTCATGCATGTGTGTATGGCAATACCGCTGCTTCAACCTGCTTCCTTTGTGTAGAACGGACCAGCGCTGTCAAGCGCCGGTAAGCGCTTATAAGTTTCCAGCTTTCTTTCTGTGTACGGCCTTAAATAGGTTCTCTGAGTGCTACTTACTTAGGGTTACCCTACATGAACCATAAACGAAATTATGATATTTCTTAGCACACGGACACTTGGTGAACACAAGCATGTGAAATAGCGAAAAAAATAAAGAAATAACGAAATTCATGCATTGTAAAGCCGTGGTCATCGCAAACGTTGTAATGTCAAATTGACGATCACGACGAGAAAATTCGTTATTGAAAAGGTGCTGTTGAGTAAGCCCGCTGCATTATGATACCTAATCCGCTTGGCAAGCGTAGAGGTTATACAAATAAACACCTTCCTCCCCACGAGAAAGGCATGCTGCCCACAGCAGTGTACATGATTATTTTGAAGGAAACGTGTAACCTAACGCAAAAGCATTAACCAATTAGTTACATCCAATAACAAATAATAATTACCTGTGTTTTACCATAATTATGCAACATATTTATAGCTAAAAACACCGGTGACATAGACAAACAAATTGAGTTTGACATTCAATAAAAAGAGACAAAACACTGTTCAACTCGGTATAAGTATGGAGGTATTGTGTTCCAAAAGGTATGGGCAATTAGATAATTAAGTACCATTTTGTTTTTATTTATTATTCTTGAAAATCTTATTGTTTGTTCCAGTGAATCCTCATGCAAACACCAAACCCTTCTAAAGTCCTTCACCTACCCTTTTTTAACACGTTTTTATTATAGGTTGCTTTCTTATTTCTTTCTTTGTTTTGCCACAATTTTAGCAAACGATTATGATTACGATTATTATAAATTGTCTATAACAATAACTATAATCAAATGTTTATTTTCTTGAGAACGGTTGGCTTATCAATTAATTTAACAATTTACTTATTTCTTATCTCAAATTCTTATAAAAATAACTTTTTAGTCGGGTGTATCACTATCATTAACACACAAGAACCTAATATGAATGCCAACAAATCCAACAGTAAGATCAAACCCGTAAAAGTATGAAGCGGTAAGAGAGATTATTGTTGTTTTATCTCAATAGCTTTTATTTCTGTCGCTTAAACAACCCATCAAAGATAATATACGTAGTACTGTAAAAAATTCGTTAACGACTTGAAGCGGCGGCCATTTCGTTACATTAATGTCATTACCTCGACGATTTCGACATAAATGCGTTGTGTGAGCGTGCGCTGCGAAAATTTCTACGCATGAGCACGAGCTGCTATTAGCATTATTTTGTTAATTATTATTGTTTTTGGCTGTTGTAGTACCTCATTATTGAAGGATCAACATGCCGTGTGGCTCGTGTATCTATTAAGTATGATATTAATATAAGTAATATAATATAATATAAGTAAGTATGATATAAATACATTAACTATCTTTCAAGTATGAGAAATGTGTAGACGATGTTTTTTGATTGCAATTGAAGGGTTTATTTAACACTTGTAACTTAAAAAAGAATACCGATCAACAAATCGTAACTTGAAGGTTCTGAACTCTACAAACACATAAGAAAGAAAACATCATTCATATTTAAGTTAAATTCTTCTATTATTATTACATTATTTAGCCAAGGAGCTTGTTAATAATATAAAATGTTTACCGTTTTCTAAAACTAATGTAATCTGAAAGTGGATATTAAAAAAAACATTTTGCGACTTCATACGCTGTTAAAAGGTGCCTTCATAATTATTTTTGTGACCGTGGGTTCTCATTTCGCTAATCCAATCCACCTTATTAATCTCAGCAATGATATGCTTTTACCTCGAGCTTATGCCAGCCGACAGAATTAACGCGAGATGTTTCGGTGTAAATGTTCAGTGAAGTTTCTGGATAGATGGATCGTTTAAAATTTCCGTCGTTTTCGTGTAGCTCAAATTGAATTTGCGCTTTTAGTGTTGGCGGAATGTAAAATCACTAAAAGGTATTAATCAACTAAACATTAGGTATAAGGTATTATCAACTATTTAATAAAAAATAATACTTTTAAAACCCAATACCCACAATAAGTAGAAACATGACTTATGCATACCAAGAATAAATAACCATTCATACCATAAGAGTGCTTTCGACACTGGCATTAAAATATGTAATCATTTACCTGCAGATATTAAGGCTCTAGATTTACCAAAAAATAAATACCAATTTTTTCTAATATTATTTATCTTAAGTCTTAAAGAGTTCTTTAGGTTAGGTTAGGTTTGTATGGTGACAAAAAGATTTTGTAAAATTTCTATCAATAGTGGTCTTCTGATATAACAATACCGCGACGCTTAATAGAAAAATTTATTAATGGAAAAGAAATTTTTACATATTGCCGGTTAAAGGGGTTTTGACCAACTTTCTTAGTTTAAAACCACTTTTGACTGCCCACTTTTATTATATTATTTACCCACCCTACATACACCGGTAGTAAATTAAAATATTGTTTTAATAAGTATTAAATAAAATATTCAAATAAGTAATAAAATATGCAACAGGGTCAATCTGCGGGCGTTTTTTCTCATAAAATTGTCATGATAGGTTCCAAAAAAAACAAATTGCAAAAATAATATAACTTATGCTAGATAAAAAAATTTACGGATTACTTTTCAAGGTGTCGAAACATCGGGAATTCAAAAACCCAATAAATACAAACTAAATAATTCTAAAACAACATCTGAATTAATAATATACGCGCTGTAATCCGTAAAAAGTGTTTTATTTCTAATGCACGGGACGCGCGAAAGTCTTAGAAGGGGATATAATTTATGCTACTAAACGCTATTCGTCTGGAACCTATTCTTGTCACTAAAACGCTCGTACAGCATCTAATCGTACGCAGGCAAGAAATAAAATTCGTTAAACGTTAATCACGTCAAGGCATCCGATCTCGGTGAATTTATTCCGGCGCCGTAACTCCGGCTAATTGCCTCGGCAAACACTTCCTAGATAATTTTACGCCACAATTTTAAGGGCCCACTACACAAAAATTGATGTGGGACGGAATGGTGTCTTTAGTTGTCATGTCATTGTAGGTAAGCTAACTAACATTTGAACTAAACTTCCGTTGGAGTATTTGCACTATTAATTTAACTTGGATTACATGCACACACTTTCAAATCGTGTTTATAAGTATGGATTTATCTCATCCAATATACGAATTGAAGGTTATCAAATGAAGGCAGCTTAATTATTTTAAAATTGTTTTGTTTTTAAAAACTACTTTGAATTTACAATGGTATTGTTAATTGTTGAAGTAATATACCTAAGTCTTGTAGAACATAACAAATATTATTCTAAAGTGGAGACTAAAATATTGTCACTTTTTTCTTTAGACGGAAAATATAAATTACAATAGTTTTAAACCAAGTACGATTTAAGCCCAATTTGAAATGATATATAATGATATATAATGTATATAATGTATATATTAACCCCCTTACTTATTAAGATTGTATAGCAGATGCATAGTTACACAGTGTTTTGTCGCTTTCTTTTTAATGTCAATCTTAAATAGTTTGACAGAGAGTAACCATTGTGTAACTATACATCTGCTACACAATCTTTATTAGTAAGGGGGGAAATATTTAGCTTTAACTCAATCATAGTTCGGAGCAATATCAATTATTAATAGAATAGAAATTAAATAACTTGACAATTACCAGTAATTAGTACAAATCTATAAAATCTATAATTTAGTATTGAGCGAAGTAAAAAAGCAATCTCGAAATCAACTAAGGCGTACCTACGTAACGAATGTTGTATCCTCACCGCAATTATTTCGGAAAATAAAAAAGGCAAAGAAACTCGTAAGTTCATTAGCTCTTCGCTAAGTAGTTTTGAAAACAAAATTGGCCGACAACAGTTACCTTGTTAACGAATGTTTGCTATGTGAAATATCATTACTACTATACGATGCTTACTGTACGTGACTCGTATTAATCGACTGAAGCAATAAAATACCACATCGTTTAGAGATTTCCGAGGTAGTAAAAATTCATCTTTCACGGCGACCATTTGAAGAAAGAGAGCGAATGTATTGATAGTTTATCTCCTATCATTCAGAAATACCAAAGTTGTATAGCAAATACCAATTCAGAAGACCATTTTGAATGAGTCTCTCATGTAGGTAAGTATGTATAATGGGCAACAGTGACGCTTTACCAGTTAGCAACAAAATTCGTGTGCGCGCGGTATCGCCCCTGCACGAACTAAACGTATGTTGTGACGGCGCGGCATGCAAGCGATTTTAACCTAAGGAGTGGTAAAGCGACGCTGTTGTCCATGGTACCTCGTTACATGAAGTCTTCCTTCCACTAAAAAATCAAGTGTAGCATTCGTTTGTTTTATTACTAACGATTAAAATATTATTTAAAACAGGAGTAAGAATGCGATTGTCAACTGTCATGCCATGTACTTATGAAAAAAAAAACTATTGTATTCTAGGTACTATCCGAGGAATATAACTAGTATCAGTGAGCTAGCTGTAGACCTCGCTCAGATTGATTCTTTTAATTTATCTATTCGAAACTAGATAGCGTTTCTGACTTTGAACATTTTTCAAAATGGATGAATTTTTAATTTCGAGATATTTCGAAAAACTGGCTTGCCCAAAAAAATATATACAAGGTGTTACAAAAATACCCCTAATGCCGAATATGGTATATAGGGACCATCAAACTGATCAACTTTTACTATGGGACCAAATCTGAAATCGCGAAAAAAAAAGTCAGCTGTTTCATACAAAAATTAAAATCGAAAATATCAAAATGTGTGAAACAGCTGATTTTTTTTTCGCGATTTCAGAGTTGGTCCTATAGTAAAAGTTGTTCAGTTTGATGGTCCCTATATACCATATTCGGCATTAGGGGTATTTTTGTAACACCTTGTATAATTAATTTTCGAACTTACTCACAAAATTTTCTCGCGAATCGGTTGAGGAATGCGACCTGCAGAGGAGAACAAACGGACAGCGGGACAGCCGGAATGCGGAAGGACATGCGAACATTATTGCCTAAGCTGAAGCAGAGACGCTTCGCTCGCGCCTCGCGCTCGAGTCAACTAATAGGTAGCTTATAATACCACCATTGGCATTTTCCATTTAATGCCATTATCTTAACAGATATTTGGTCGTTTTAGTTTCTATGAACAACAATACAGCAAGACGGAGTCAGATTTCTCCGCATTATTTAAAGGGGGTAAGCTTACTATTGGGATAGGCCGGTGTTTGTCGAACGAAGTGGTACCCATTATCGAATCCTAGCGCGAAATGTATTTGTCACGGAAATGCTTAAGGTTTCCTTTGTCATATCCTGTTTAGAGGCGAGTGAGACTAGAAGCCTATCAGAAATAGATAAAATATTATGATTCTCGATCTTTAATGAATATGTTATTAAGTAGTTCGATGTTTATAGGCGAAAAAAGTGTGATCAGATTTTTTTATAAGCACCCGCTGTCTACCTATTGTAGGGGGTCCTTCTGCAGCGCCTCAGTGGACAGAAAAACACAGGGTTTGTTCAATAACGGTTTATATAGTCGAACAACATTTTCTTCGGTGGTGTCAAGTACAATAGCTTTTTGTGACAGTCAAATTTGAATATTGTGACAGACAAATTTTCTTTTAATACGAATACGCATATTACAATGCGACCTATTTCCACACCTATTACATCAATAGTAATAACAAAGGATTGTGTCATATATTTCTTTACGTAACAAATAAATTATAATGGAGCCAAATGTGCCAACAAAAAGGGCACTCATCATCAGAACAAACAATCTGTATAGACTCTTCCCGTGACGTCAGACAGTAAGCGGTTGATTTATCGCCTAATCTAGGACGCAGCCTAATATTCTTAGTACGTGACATCTTCAATACTCGTTTTATGGCTTCATATCATTCCACAATAATGTAACACTAGTATTTATTTTAGTGTTATCTTGTAAGTTTTCTGTCTATTATGCGATTTAGTAATAATAAAAAAAAAATAAGGCTTTCCACATAATAAAAATTTCGCATAAGCATAAGTTTTTACTTTTTAGTCGGGTTCGTTTTATTTTCATTTATACATAGGTATTGTTGTGACTGCGAGATTTTTCATTGCAAATAAAATTATGAAATCTGATAATGATGATTAATTAAAAAAAAAGTTATATCAAAAAAGTGAAACTTAATTTACTTCGGAAATGTTAAATGTAGTTTATCAGCTAAATAGCTCTCATTTTTATGCCTCTGAGTGATTATAGTAAAGACCGAGTGAGGCAACTAACCATCCATTTATGAGGACGTGTCTGTCAGGAAAATGCCTTTATTACCTACTTCGACTCCTAATTAAAAGCAGAACTTCTTGTTTGTTTTTTTAAGCCTTTTTTCTCGTTGTTTTTAAGCAGATGAAGTAATCAACAATAATACTATATAATATACTAGAAAAAATACGGATATCCGGTCCAATACTCTGACTGACTCGGAAGCTCAGCGGTCAGAGCATTGGACCGGATATCCAAAGGTCGTGGGTTCGATTCCCATCCGAGAACATGATCTGGTGCGAGTAGTATTTTTTCTAGTATATTATTTAGTATTATATAAAAATAGCATTGTGAATGCTAAAATCTCAAAATTAATAATCAACAATAGTTTTGACACTAGCCTCTTACATTAAGATGGTACCCAGACCAAAAGTGGCACCGTGGAGAATTTTATTAAATATTGCGATTATTTTAATACATTATTTTAATTAAATTTTACGTGGTTGAGACCCATAGTCTAGTATTTTAAGAAGGTATCATTGCATTCCACCGTAGTCATTTCTAGAAATAGATAGCAAAACTAAAAGAGGCCGTTTTTGGCACATTTGCTATCTACTGTAATGACACCTTCTAAAAAAACTAGACTAACGGTCTTAGAAATTCTACGTAAAGTTTATTAAAATTTCTATTAACAACTTATTAAATAAAAACCTCTGAGAGCGCCACTTGCGGTGGGGTATCCTTAAAAATCGCGATATTTTTTTTTGTCGCCGAGAATAGAATATACAGAGTGCACAATACGTAAACGCCCACGTGCATAAAAAAGTAGCTCAGCGACTAATCGCCCGCGAAATGACACTGAAAAGAGTGACAAAGGGTTTACTAGCCAGTTACAAAAAAACGCCGCGATTAACGCCGCGATAATCGCAGTTACAAAAAGTCGCTCGTTGGCGACAAGCCTAAGTGGTTTGCTCAACCGCGTCAGGATCAAGAAAAGAGAGTGTTTTGCTGGTTTGTTTTATTTTATTTCCAAGAATTTTAGAGTAAGTATGATTATAAAGTTCTTGCACCAAACTAATACTACGTAACTGACATGTAGCCACTGGAAAGCGTTATTCCACTCAACTCTCGCAACGTTCGCACATTGATTAAATTTTACTTACACAATTTAATTTAAATTTCATCAGAGCTAGAGTTGGCAAAGTTGTTATTTATTACCGACATTTGACATCCAAGGCGAAACGAGGTGTCTATATCCCTCGGTACTCACCAGCACACTCCACGTATATTTAAACTCCATTTTCGTATACGACTCTGTACCTTTGGGGATGTCGCAATTTTTTATTATAAATGTGTGCATTCGTAAAAGTTTTTGTGGAACTCGCATCTGTAAACAAAGTATCGCAATGCTCGTTGTTTTTTTATTTTGTTGATTCTGTTGGAAAATAATCCAAAAATTGAAATTGAATTGAAATCTAAAAGTTTTTCTTTAAAAAGAAAAACATATTTTTTAATTTCTTTTATTTTTATAGGTATAATAGATTCTTAATTAAAAAAATAAAGTCACTAATTATTATTTCATCTACATGAAATATAATATTCTTAGTAAAAAGGTTACAGTATTTCCGGTTATAGTTATTTTGATAGATAAAACATATTTAAAAAAACTTCTTGGCGTTTAAAACATAAAAAATATATTTCATAAATAACGTTTTTACTCGTGTAATTGAGTTAGGGCTGATTTTTCAATGCCTATATAAAGCTTTATCCGTTCAGTTATCTGTCACACCTTTAGAATTACTTTTATTATATTTGGTTGATATTTAAACTGACTGATATTTGTTAACTGAGGATTGAAAAATCAGCCCTGGGTTCAAAAAATAATTATTAAAAAAGGAAAAATTAAATCTGTAATAAAATATTTCAAGATAGGATTGTTCTAGAAATCAAATAAATGTAACAAACCCTACGACAAATACATAAATGATTGCATTTCTCCCATTCACCGCAAAAAATAATTCATCAAGCCCAATAGGCTACCTATACAAATGGCGTGCACTAACGTGAAACCAGTAACTACTGGAAAACTACAAAGGCTGTTACTGACATGAAATTGAATAAGCGGTACGATTGAGTTGCGTGATTTGTATTGCTCTGAATCAAACAAGGCTTTGGATTGGTTTTTAGCGACGATTTAGGATTCTATTTTGTTTACCTTTACTGCGGATACGGTTATTTCACGGATAACGTAGGTTACGTAGGTAGTGCCGGGCCTGATGAAGCCTCAACACCAACAAGGACCATGTGGTCCTGGTGTTGAGGCTTCATCAGGCCCATGTGGTGCATGTCACCACGGTCCCGTAGGTCCTGTATGTTAGTGCGGGATGTAGTAGGGGGCTTAGTGGGTAGTGCCCCCGGCGAGTCCCACACACCTTCAGGATGCGTAAATGCATTCCCCCTACTATAAAAAAGGTCGCATCCGTAGGTAAAGAAAGGTCTAAATTAAAGGTAGTAATAAAAATAATTCGTTCAAATAATACAATTATCTATACAAAAAATAGCCAGTGGTTTCAATAGTCATCATTAGCAGCTACATATTTATTTATTTTCATAGCACTCTACATACGTTTTAACCATTTTAAACAGTTTTCATTGATTGACAAGTGGGAAATACTTGGTGGATCACATATACCAACAAAAAAAAATATTTTTACGTTTTAGGTTTTTACATTCAATGATAAATTAAAAATACTATTTAGAAAAAATCGTCCCGTCTTGAAAATAAATTATCCCTAAAATACTGCAATTTATTACGCACTCGCGCGAGTTGCGAGGCGAACGGCGCGGCGGGCATGAGGCAATTATCTAACTCGCATGTGTAGACAGTAAGCTCGCTACTCACCTCGCCACTCGCGCGCTCGTTACGTGTTGGGTGCGGCCCTTGCAGCAGAAAATGTACTTTATGGCCGCGTGCGAGCGTTCAAAATCTAAATGAATACTACGTGAATGTGTGAACAGTGCACCGAGACGCTAATGTTTCGTCGAGTGTCTCGGACGAGTGGCGAAGCGAATAGCGCGAATGTGTAACTGCAGGCAACATAACATTAATTAAAAAGATTGCCGTATTGATAAAATATGTTAATAATAAATTTTAAATAATAAATTACAAATTACACTTACTAAAGCAATAAATTTCATCATCTACTCCGTTTCTCTTAATTTGTGGTAAAGTTACTATTAGGCGTAACTTGTTCAGACATTCCGTAACGTAATTGCAGTGACAGTTAATTAATACAAATAAGAACATGTCACCTGTTATAATGGCGCCAGAATAGCATTTACAAGGAAAATTCTCATATTTTGCCATGACAAAACCACATATTTTGACTGAGGTGTAGAGTTTGTGAAGTTAGGGCATGTAGAGTTAGAAGCTTAGCTCTACATAAGGTCTGAAAACTTTTTGACATTGCGAATTGCATAATATATTATTATGGTCCGCCTTGGCAACATTTTACATGAAAATATTTTTGATGGGATTTTTCATTCCGAACATTGGAATATGTATAGTTACTATAAATAATAATGTCTAGTGCATTTTTTAAGTAAACTAGATTGATGTAATGGAAAACACTTGGGTTATTTACATGCATTCATGGGTCGATTTTATGCATTTATGCATCCTCCCCCCCGCATATAAGCAGGGGTTCATATGTGTATGTGATCCCACCCGGCCGAGTAGGTCGGTGGGCCCTGAGGGACCCTTGTGGGATTCTGCCTCATTGGGCCCGGCGGCTGGCCAGCAAGTTGCTTGTAAAATTGAAACGCAGGTGACACATCGATGTCAGCGTCGCTGTCGTCTATGTAGTCGATGGGGTAACCTAGGTAGCAATATGTAATAACACTTAGTTCCAGTTTCGGCTACCGAGTCAGATAAGTTTGTTCAGTCACCTGCAGCCTAGGCTGAATGAGGATCAGCGATATATCTTTAACCTGAGAAGTTATAAGAGCCAGAACGATGTTATTTTGGGGGTCCTTATGACGTCATCCGCCACGTACGCGAACTTTACGTCGTACGTGATAAAGCACATATTGCATTGAGCTTGGCATTTCCTTTAATTAAACCCTTATAGCTCAACCATTTCTAAACGGATTTAAAAAATCTTTCACTAGGGTTCATGGCTATTGATATATAATTTTATATTATATCAATAAAACTTTAGGATTCAAACCTGTCGCTGATCCTCATTGACAGATTTCCGCCGTGTGGCACGGCGGAAATCTGATATCTGACAATGAGGATCAGCGACAAACCCGTGCGGCAAAACTCGTGCGTATTTAGTCACCCTAGGCAATATAATCTCTAATAGCAACAATGTCTTTCCCGAACAATGTTATATATAGCCAAAGATAATTTTGTTACGATCAACAAGTTAGAAAAATATTAAGCCACACGTTTCGCGAGCAAGTTAACTTTCAGAACTCCCTTGGGTTAAAAGAAGTTGGGCTAATCAATCAATAAATACGTTGATGGATTGTGAACGGCTGGCGCCCAACATCGACTCTTGTTTGTCTCCTACAAACAATTATATTTTTCTTAATATATCATCGTTATTTTCTTTTGTATTAGACAACGACACTCAATATTATCAGTCTCGAGTTTTAAATTAGTCTTCATTTTATATCTCTTTTACACTTTAGTTCTATCAATAGGACAGTCGCCCAAAAATTGGTACCATGTTACACTAACTATAATGCTTGTTTAGTAAAGCTATCTAAATAAATTAACGCATTATTTGGTGTGACACAGTACTTAAATGATCAGCACCTTCTGAAGTAAGTAGACCGTTAAATTTTGCAGTCTCAGATGTAATTACTGGAAAATTGATTCTTTTCTACTCAATCGTATACAAATCATATCATGTGCAAAAATAATAATATTTGATCTGAATAAACATTTATTACCTATTTGTAATTGATGTCATAAAAATAACTATTATTTAACTTTCAAAAAATAAACATGTTAATATTAAGTAATCAAATTTTTATTATCATCTGTTGTCATTACGTCTCTGTCCATTATTTAGATAAATGAAACTATAATAAAGAATTATTTTTTGCGAACAAGGAACAAAGACAGCAGTTCAACTGTGCACAAACGAAGCCACAGTAAGTCCTACGTGATTGCGAAATGAATGCAAAACAAATGAACGCTCCCTGAAATATTTCAGATGTAAACATTACAGTTTAATGCCCCGGAACACTGAAAATTTATGGATTGCATCTTTTGACTCGTCGATAAAAAATAAATTTTCAACTTTTATTTACAACAAATGTTTTAACTATAAACCTTTTTAAATAAGAACTTAAATTGTCGACTAATTAAAATTATGCAGTTAATTTCGTGAGGTCTCAAGCTTCATTTCATTCTTCGGATACGTGAGATTAGAGAGTTGAAAAAGCGCTTCTAATTCGAAGTTACAATCAGTAGTATATCTTAGTTTTTATTATAATAAAAACAAAATTACATTCAAATATTCTTGTAGTAAATTTTGATTTAAATGTTTGTTCAATCGATTTCAAAGTATCTATGTATATTTTCTTTCTCTTAGTTCCATCCTAATAGTGCAAATGATTCTAATGTAACTTTGCTGTTCCCAATGTTACTTAAATATAACTTAACCAAATGTGGTTTCCTCGTTTCTAAAAGGAACCCCACGTTACCGCAAGCCTTAGAACAGGTCTGTCCATTAAGAATTAAGTTCTAAGTACTACCCAATATCAGCTTTCTAACTGTTAGTCACTATTCAAGAATAGGATCGCTTCCAAAGCATTTCAATATGTCTAATGCGTCCCAGTAAGAAACAGGCCTTCTAAAGAATACACGCTTTATAACTGATTCATAGTAAACCAATGTCTTTCTAAAGATAGGTTATAGGTAGAAATCAGCCGTAATACACACATCAAAAGTGTAGGATTAAACACGTTATGCCAATTACCGAAAATCAGTTTTTTTTTTAAATATATTTTTAACTCTCACGGATTCTTTCTTATTTTTCATAATTTTAAAAAGAATTTGATAAAGTAATCATTTAAAAAAAAATACAATGATCCCTAGACACTTTTGATGATGTGTTTATGATGTGTGTAGGTGTTATTTAAATGGCATCTCAACATTGAAATAAATGAAGATATGGTTCCTTTAAAAAAATGTTCACTCATTTTTTTTAATACGAGTACTTTTAGGTTTTAAATGTTGACTTTAATTTTGTCACTTGTAAACATAGTATTGTATGAAAATGCTTCTTGCCTATGAAGGCACTCTCGCATTCTATTCGTTGAGAGGAAATGCACTCAACGCACTTCAAAGTGCATATCTATTCACTTTATGATGCGCCCATTAAAATGTAAATAAGTAGCAGAATAAAAATTTATATATACTTTATTTTCTTTATAGTCACAACACAGCAAGGATTTCAAACAGAAATTATCCAGTGATGACTCTATAAACGGGAAAATATGTTTAAATTTTGACAATTGCTCAGCTTGAGACTGAATTACGATTGTTGTAAATCATAAAACTGAGACACTTGATGATTAAGATCAAAAATAAATCTAGTGGCTTCGAGAGGTGTAGACATCGCGTTTGTTACATTTTTTGAAATGGCTGAAATATTATGAAATTTCGAAAAACTGAATCGACACAACTCTAAATAATTATTGAACCTGCTCACAAAATTTCACGAGAATCGGTTGAGAAATGCGACAGAGAAAACAGACAGACAACCGGAAAGCCGGACAGCGGAACAGACATTAGAAAGCATTTTTGTCCAAGCTGAAACAGGGACGCTCTTTTAAAAAAAGTAAAATGCAGCTTATTAATCTTAAAGTATGCATACTATTGCATACTTTAATTTGTGTAGATACTATTCTTCATCAAAAAACTTTTGCCTTTTACAGTTGGGTACTTTATTTTTTCCTTATTTCCTTCATACCTTTGCAAAATGATTTCAAATAACCTAGCGACTTCATAATATCGGTTACAAGAATACGTGCAACGTTTTTCAATTCGTCGTCAACATAAAACGGCGTCGTTCACACATTTCTTAGTCACTGCCAAGAGTTAGTCTCATTACTGTCCAAGCCTTCTCATTGTTACGCGCCGCTCGAGGGAATGAGAAACAGCACGTTCCAGGGGCAATTAAGCTTTTGCATAATATAAACTTGACTATTAATTTTATCATTTCCCGACCTTACTCTTCACTGAATAAGGATAACTTTTGATTGTACTCATATTGAAATGGTATAACTATTAGAGATAGTGGTCGAATATTATACCGTGTTAATTGAAAGTAAATGCACCCTGATGCCATCTTCAGTCTAATGTTCTGCAATCATCAACCATGATGCGGTTCAGGCCTTAGATACTTGTGGATGGATAAGGAGGATGGGCCATAACCTTCGATCAAGAATACCTTAGATGTCCGGTGAGTCTCTAAAACGGCATCATTTTTGGTGGTGATGGGCTGATTTCAAGTACCTACCACCACCATCTTACCTAAGTCTCACGCCATAACCACAATTTTTTTCTTGTTCCGGCAGTTAGAGGTAAGATAGTTCCTCGGTGGTATGGATTCCGGATGTAGTGTGCTTACATTTTCGGCCTTATTGTCACTTAACATCAAGTGAGGTAAAGGCCAAGCACTATCCCGTTGTGGATGAAAAAATCTCGAAGCCACGCTCCACTTTTAAACTGGGAACAAATATACAAGGCACTATCCTTCTTTGTTTCTTTCTATTTAATGTTGAATTTGGAAAAAATAGTTACTGTCGCCTCGCCACGTACAAATACTCAGGTTGGGAATATGAATTTCAAAATTTCGAATCATTTTTTCTTTTGTCAGTCGGTGCCAAGAACTTTATAATCATATTCTTCTTGGTCGGTGCCATATTTGCTGGCTGGTTCGTGAAGCGTTATCTAAGATATTCTTCATCGAAGGCCAATACCCACTATGCGGGCCCAATGCAGATTACTGCTATAATTAAACGTAGTTTTGGTAAATATCATGGCAGGTAATATCATGAAATAAATAATATGAAAACTACGCCACGGCATGTAATAATTGGAAAAATAATAAGTACCCAATGCTCGCTAATATTACTCTGTCGGTCAACATAATATAAAAGAAATCCAAACTCATTCAATCTATTGAGTAAGAGTGGACTGAACGGACTTTGTCATAAAAAGACATAACAGTCTGGTCGCAATACGAAGAAACCTTTTTGAAATGTGATTGTGATAGCATTATAGTGATCTCAACATGTGTTTGGTACTAGTAAAAGGTGTAGTTTAGGGCTGGGTAAAGTTTGAAAAAAGAAATAATAATTATCATTTGGCAAACTTTTTAACCCTCTGAGGATCTCCAGAATCTCTCTCACTGCAGAACCACTAAACATGAGTGAGCGTAGTCTTACTTAATTATACTTACTACTCTTATGTTTTTTTAAATACTAAAATGACTTCTATGTTTCTAAAAAAGTCGTACCTCTGGAAGCTCACTAAACTATTGTTCAATCACTATTTTTAAAGGATTTGATCTCTTACTCAACTGCTTGGCTCCCATGAAGTGGGTTGGGGCAAATCCAAGACCTTATACGCCATTCAGTATATTCTTTAAATATGATAAAGATGAAGTTAAACTTATAGAACAATTATCTAACATTGTGTAAGCAAAGGAGTGAATGCATAAGTCATTACGAAGTTTTCAAAGCGATTTCGCCAATTCCTAATTCTGTTAATTCAACTTCTGACATCAATATGATCTGCGGGCATTACGGCTTATACTGCCTTCTGAATCACAATTCCATAGAGCTAAACATGAAGATTGGTAACATTATTAAGACCAACTACAAAAGTTAATATCATAACTCAACGCAGATGCTTACTCAAACTCAAATAATCTTTAGTTAAATACACTTATTTTTTTAAACTGTCATATTTTTCTCATAGCTTATGAAGAACGTTTTAACTGCCAAGAAAAATGACAGCAGAAAAAACAATGATTACCCAGTCGGACCAAAGAGTTTTGATGGTTTTTATGATGTTTCGAAAATCTTTACATGTTTATACAATGTTTTTTTACATATTTGGAAGATAAATAGAAACTGCCGGCAAATGAGTAAATATTTACTCATGTGCTTCTGGTATAGTCACAAGTCATATAGTCAAGAAATTATTAGAAACGATGAAAAAGGTCAGAAAACAAATAAAAAGAAGAGCGAAATGGCTATCGAAATTCTAGTTACTAGAAGGTTCTGATTGGTATATAAGCAGTGGCGATGGCATAATCGATGTAGTCAGTTCAGTTCAAAGAGAACGAAGGAAAAGGAGAAGAAGAAGATGAGGAAGTAAGTGAATCGGTGCAGTAGTTGGAGCTAGCACGTAGAAGTAGTGGCAATGTCGTCGAGTAAGAGTGTCGGATGGCTACGTTGCTCGGAGGAACTCTACGCCATATGCAAGGGCGGACCGTAACATTCGAAGGCACACCACGTCACTCGTAGGAAGACCACGTCGAACGGAAAAGACTCTCTCCGAGGGACCAGAGTGGTGAAATAAAGCATCGTCTCTGCAACCCCCTCGTTCCCTTCCAATCCCATAACCCACTTCCGTTACAATATGTTTTCAATAAAAAAATACATCTTATATTTTTATTCCCACTACCACACACCTGAATCCCATTCAACTCCCTAAGCGAAGCCAGGCACCACAGCTAGTAATCTAATAACTATCCAGTATCTCAAATAATTTGATGTTTCTCGCATTTTCAAATCAGGTAAGAGCGAGGAACTGATAGGTACAAATCAGTAATCAGCAAGGAACACATTTTTTTTGGAAATTCTGATACGATAATTATTATTATCAGTTATCTGTGAGGACATTAAATCTTTGGAGATAACTAATTATCGTGGAGGAAAAAAATCTTAAGATAACCAGTTATGCAATCTCGGTTATCCACGAAGAACAAGGGGATTATGTTTTAATTTTTTTGTATTGTTATGAAATATTATAGAATCAGTTGCGGTAGCAACCCTTTACAACCGCAAGTCGATCGCGGGATAATACGTAGGGGTATGATGACATTTATAGAACAAAGGGGTTGCACCCGTCGGGAAAATACTTTGTTTTCATGCGGTGACACTTCGCAAGGTCTTCTCGCTTTAAGCTATAACTTTACCTTTGAAAGGAAATCTTATATGCGACCTTAACCCTCTTTCAAAGTCTTTTGTTGGGATTTTTTTTTCTGTTATAGATAAAACTTTCCTACTAAAATTATGCTCTGTAATATAACCTATAAGATCTTGGTAAACATTATAGAGCAATAAAGCTTGAGAATTGTTGAGATAATAATATCACATAATATGATGTGGCCTAAAATATGTCACATACTCGTAGATTTGCGAATACTTTTATATACATATATATCATTTTGTACATTGTATTGGTCAATTAATAACAGTTTTATAATACAATATGATTGCTTATTATTATAATATATACTTACGAGATGTTTCTTATTTAAAATGATTATTCAATTTCATAATAATCACTCCCTTGCTATTTCGCTTCGACGCAAAATGACTAGCTTTTATTAACAGTCCCAATGAATATTAACACCCAGACTTTAGTTAAAAAATTTCTAGTTCATTTTTCAGGGGCTTTGACTAACTGGTAACATTACTCAACGACCAATCTAAATATTAAATTGAGGTATTTGTGTATTTAAAATTTCTTCGGTTAATGAAGCACTCGCCGTGGGCATTAATAATTAATATTATTCAGGGTCCGAAATGTAAATAGAGAAAGGTAGTTTAACTTGTTTAGAAATTAATTGTCTTGCATAAGTGTTTTGAGTGAAATACAGGGGAATTGGGTAAAAGAGAAATCAGAGATAATGTTATCAATACTTATAAAATGATATGTACTGACATATTCATCATCGTACATGTTAAATCACTGGACGGACCGGTCTATTCATAGAAAACGCAAGTTGTCATATGCGTCAACTTGTCTAAAAATCATGTGGTCTAATTTGCAACTAGTCTTTAATGTCAAGCCACTTTTATTTAAAGGATTTTTTAAATTTCCCACCAGAAGTGGAATTTCATGGACACTAGTAATTAATATTAGTTTTTATTTAATTTTAGATTGTAAACCGCATATACGTTAGCCAGGTTAAAATGTCTTTGCGTTAGTTAAAGTTTAATTATAGTAACAGTTTTATTTAAAATGATTGTGCAAATTCTTAATTATGTGCTTTAACTTGAACATTCATAATGTGTTTACATTTTCAGAAATTACCTAATATAAACAAATACATTATTTTTAACGAAGCAACATAGTATTTAATATTTGTAACAACTGTGTCCTCCCAAAAAGTTAAGCTCGTTATAGGATTAATTTAAATTTTAACTCGTTAATACTGTTTTGCAACTTTGTAAGGAGCGACAAAACATGACCTTGTTAAATCTTTAACTACTTGACAGAGCAGGTGGTTTCTTGCAGTAAAACTAGATGACAATGAATCTTTATCTTTATTTTAAGCTTCTTATAGACAACTTATGTTGACGACCTCTGTGGTCGAGTGGCTTTGTACACCGGTTTTCAAGGTGTCGCCATCTCTGAGGTCCCGGGTTCGATCCCCGGTTGGGTCAATTTAGAAAACGAACTTTTCTATATTGGCTCAGGTCTGGGTGTTTGTGATACCACCGTTGGCTCTGATTTCCATAACACAAGTGCTTTAGCTACTTACTTTGGAATCGGAACAATGTATGTGATGTAGTCAAATATTTATTTATTAAATAAAAAAGAACATTAAAGTAAGAGTGAAGTAGTCCATTTATGAGTTTTCAACAGCTACGACAACATTTATACAAAGAACATTATCTCAATTATTCTTTAGTTACCTTTCATATCATATTGATATTTAATAAAATTAACTAACACACATGTCATTGTTTTCTACAACAAATAACAACTCTTAGATGTCATATTTACTTTGCAAAAATATTAATTCTGTACCTTCAGTGAAAACTGATCTAACTCAAGTTATATCGATTTTAAATTTATTTCACTATTCAAGTCATCGAAAAATTAGCTTTTTTTGTGTCTAATCGGTGTATTTTTACGACTTATATCAACAGAGATAAATTTTGTGCATATTAATATAAGTGCTTGCTTTTCTATGATTTTTTTGAAATAAAATGTGTATATTAATATATCTCTAGTTAAAACAATGTGTACCGAAACTTATTTCTCTTTAAATTAGTGTCTAGAAATATAACTCGTTTTAAAACTTTACACACAATTCAATAACAACTGACTTAAATTGTGCGTAGTGATTTATCTAGAATTATATCAATACACACATATAATTTCACAGTATGCTAGTTTGTGAACATTGATTTAACTCGACTTATAGCTTTAAAAATGAAGTAATAATCAAGTTTTATTAAGTAATAATCATGTTTTATTTTGTGTTTATCGATATAATTCAAGTTGAATCAATAATCACATATAGGTTTGGGATAGGTATAAAATGATATAATTGACTTATATCAAAAAATATTATGAATAAACGAAGTAAAACGTTTGATTACTTATTGTGTAAAATGATAAAACTGCCCAATATTCACTAACTTTTTACACCACTGCACGTTATTTTTTACAAAAAATTAAATTCATAGTATTTTATGATTCGGGCGTATTTTTTGTTTATTTTTATTCATTATTGCCTGTCTTACTAACACGTGGAAAAAGAGTTGTGTTTTCAACTGCTTTTTGACCCCCGACGCAAAAAAAGAGGTGTTATAAGTTTAACGTGTCTGTGTATCTGTCTGTGGTATCGTAGCTCCCAAACGGATGAACTGATTTTGGTTTAGTTTTTTGTTTGAAGATAATTTTATCCTGATTGTTCTTAGTCATGTTTCATGAAAATTTGTTCAGCTGCTTGAAGATCATCAGCTCTTTTCTAGTTGATGACGGGATCTGACTAACTTCTTTATGTCCGATCGATTCGGAATTTGGTACAGTATTACTTCAATGACATTGAAAGAACATGGTAAGGCAACCATGACCTGATCAGCCGTTAGAAGATCATCAGCTCTTTCCTAGTTGATGAGGGGATCTAGCTAAGTTCCTTATGTCCAGTCAATTCGAAATTTGGTACCGTGTTACTGCAATGATATTAAAAGAACATGGTAAGATAACCATGACCTGAAGCTTAAGCAGCAACTGGAATCTGCAGAATACTCAACTCCTCACCAACATACAGCAGAGGTATAGTGTTTGGGATCACTAGAATGGTCTTTAATGAGTAGATTGCGAATAAAGTATAATAGGTGGTGATGATGAGGCATCATCTAGATTCTGAAGGATACCCAACTCTTCAACAACATACAGCAGAGGTATCGTGTTTGGGCTCATTGGAATGGTCTCGATGATTAGGTTATACTCCTAGATTGGTAATCGACTCATCAGCTTTTTGAAATTGAATTCAAAATTTGGTACCGTGTTACTTCAAAGATAATGGCCGCCAAAAATTTAGTTTAAAAAGCTTCAAATAAAACTGAATTTAATAAAATACCCCCATACAAAAAAGCTAACTCTTAAAAAGTTGAAAATAATATCATCATATCATCAAGTCTTAAATAGATCTATGAAAAAATCGTAGACGTCGGGAGACCGCTAAGTTAATGGATTTACATGTAAGCTCGTCACATTAACTTCGCGGTCCACCGACGTCTACGATTTTTCCATAGATTTATTTATAACTTGATAATAATGATGATATTATATTTAACTTTTTAAGAGGTTAGCTTTTTTGTATGGGGGGTTTTTATTAAGAGTTAGCTTTTCTGTGTCGGGAGTTTTTAAGAATAATTAATTTACTATCATTAAATGTACTATTTTGGGAGTAAATTAATTTATTTTAATTTGCTAATTTGCTACTGAATGGAAATGGGACTTATGAATGGTTTTTTTAAGATCGGTTTAATGCTAGTTGTCATTTACAAGTTGGCTAAGTTTGAGTCTGAATGACTGTAGTAATGATTGTGTTGTCTTTACATGAAGCACTCCGTAGTCAAGTCAATATTAAGCCAATGGGATCAATTCCCGATCAGCTCAATGGAATAAACTTTTATATTCATTTTCTTTTCTCTGAGTAGGTGTTTAAATACCAGCCTGTTTTCTATTTTATGTTACGTTGAATTTCGATACAACAACAGTTTTAACAAGTCTAAAGATCTGTTATGTTTTGTTTAAGTAAACCTTTAAGTTTAATATTGTTATGTTAATTTTTATAAATTTAAAACACATTGTTCTGCTTATTCAAGTTGATTTAAGCGCTAATGAAGCAAGATTTAGTATTTTATATGATTACCAAAGTGTTAGTAATAGATTACCGAAATATTTTTGGGTTTTAATAACAGCAAACATTACCTCATGATATTATTTAGTATTTTATCATAAGTTATATCACTATTCACATAGTATACGTACTAGTTATATCGTTTGTGATAAAAGTTATAACAATATCCACATCGATTTTTTTCAAAAAAGTTGTGTAAATTGATATAATTCGATTTTTTTAAACGATTCTACAAAACTAAACTCTAATCACTATAATTATTTAGAGTGTGCTCAACAATGTTTGTTCTACAACTTAAAAAAAAACATACAATTGAAAAGGCAGACACAAAAAAATAAAGTCAGTTAACATTTTACACAAAAGCAGATTTTCATGGTGAAAAATGATATAAGTCTTATTACATCAATATACACAAAACAAATAAGTGTGATTAGTGATGTAACTAAACAATTTCATGAATACTGAAAAATCTGTAAGACATTTCTCTTTAAATAATACAAGAAAACAAAGTTAGCTCAACCATCTACAGTCTACAAGCACTTATTTTATTTTATCATTCTCAGTTGAAGAGTGAGATTTTTTTTAACTTTAAAGTCAATTTCCCGAAAATCATGTTTTTAGAGTTATACCTCTTTTCACGGAAGGTACAGAATTGTCGTCCGCTATTCGTTTTCAATAACTTTGTCTAAATATCAGATTCAGATGTCCTGTCAAACCATTTGGCAAGGTCAATTTAATATAATTTATTGTTTAATATTTATTCTGTCTAGTTAAGTTTAGCATTCATCGATCTTGGTATACAAGATCAACACTAACTTGATGGTACAATAAATAAACAACAATGAAGAGCTCTACATGAAAACTATAATATCCTCTAATATTGACTGGGGCTTTACTATTTTAGCTTTCCGCCTTGTTATTAAGAGTTTTTATGCATTAATTATATACAAACTGGTAGTTAGTAATTTGATAACGTGACGTCACATCTAATAACAGGTTTATAACGATTCAAAGGCAAAAGTAATTTCCAAACCAGATTTCTCCCACTAGAAACTGATTGAGTTTTCCTATTTAATGGTAGAATTCAATATATTTTAAGAACCTTTATCCTGAAAATCTTTCCTAACTTTGTGCCAAAATTTTGCTTATATGGCTTACGAAAAAAGCGTAAAAAAACTCGTAGATTATTTTGACGCTTAGAAGTTATATTAATTTGGAATGTAACAAAACTTTTGCCTTCAGGATTTTATTAAAAGATTTAAATAAAGTTTACGAGATTTTGTGGTATTTTAGTAATGATATATCGATCATCTCCAAACATCATCATCAGCATTTTTTTAAATGTCATTACTTGACATAGGATTACATGCAACAAAGTGCCGAAATATGCAAATACATAAAATCCAAAGCAAATGTCTCGTCATTACTGCTGTGGTACAGGTCTTTAAAATATATTAAGAAAAATAATTATTTGTTTCAAAATTGAAAAATAATTCAGTTGAATTTTTTAAATTAAAATGGAATTAATTTGGCTTTATAAAAGGTGATTACGTCACAACGAGATGAATTGCAATCCATTATTTTGTCAATACCGATAATCGTATTGCATAAATAATTAATTTCGGACGCCGAAATTGCTCGCTGATTTCTGATTTATTGAAACCGGGGCTTTTGTCTGAGCATTCAGGTTTTATTAATTTCGTAATTATAAATAGTAAGGTATGTACGACGTAAATTATTAACAAACATTCTTAAATACTTGGAAGATGTTGTCTGAATCAACCTATTTATTATAGGAATATCCCTAAGATGAACTTATCAGGTTTTCCTTTGTATTACGTAGCCGAACGTCAAAATCATTTCTATTGCTTAGTACATCTATCTTATCTTACCTACACTACAATGGTATCTAAGCTTTCGTTATCTTTTCAACATTAAGCCTGGTTTCCCCAATAATTGCTTTTAGCTTCTGTATAATTCGACGACCTGAGTGGTGTAGTGAGCGCAAGAGGTCCCGGGTTCGATTCCCGGCCGGGTAGACATTGAAATGATAAATTTTAATATCTGTGACTGATCTGTGTGTTACTATGTATAATAAGTATATATTTAAAAAGTATATAAGTAGTATATCAGTTGTCTAGCACCCATATTACAAGCTTTGCTTAGTTTGGGGCTAAATGGCGCTGTGTGAAATTGTCCATGAATGTATTTATTTATTATTATTTAATTATTACGACATGATCAGCAAGAACAAAATCTGACTATTTATTTTGCATATTTGTTAAGGTCTTCTTTGGGTTTACAATTAAAAGTACAATCCAAAGGTGTCGGGTTCGATTCCCATCCGAGAATATGATCTGGTGCGAGTCGTAATTTTTATAGTATATTATTTAGTATTGTATAAAAATGGCATTTTGAATGCTAAAATCTCAAATTAAAAATGTTATTATAGACTTGTTAGAATAAAATTAACATTGATTACGTTATGTTTTCTACAGAGGAATTGAAAGTCAAAGAGTCTTTACATACACGTAATGAGGGGTAAAGGGAAATGGAAAAATCTGTAGAAAGTTAAAAGAATAAAACAAAGATCAATTTTGTGTATTCTTCTTGTAATAATAATATGTTACGAACCGTTGAAATTATTTTTCTTTGAAAAGTAACAGAATACACATTGTTGAAGAGCCACATGAAATAAAAAAAAAAAGTGAAAATCAAGGATTTTTTATAATTGTTAATAATTGTCATTTCAATTTGTTCAGATAGGTATATTTATAGCGATAAGTTTTGCATTTTTGAAGATATTTTATCGTTTATTAAAAAGACGTATTTTTAATCACAAGTACAAATACAACTCTACTTTTGAGGTTTAATTACGAATTATTCTAAAATAGATAATTATTCTAAGATTTATTCCAAATAAATAAAATAGTCTTTATTGTCCGTTTGCACATTATGGTAAGTAACGTTAGCGAAAAGTCACAACAATCACATCTTGACAAAGGTTTGTTCGTATATGAATGATGACCTCTTATTTGGGTCACAAGCATGAAGGTTTTCAATAAGCTGTGTAAGAAAAACTCCCCAAAATGTGTCATTCTTTAAATCAAACGTCACATCACATAGAACTGCCGCGCTCAGTGGTTCGGGAAAGAGGTTGAGTTAGAACAGTCCTTTACATTTTTTATTGACAGTTGAACATAGATATAGAACATTTGATTTAGTTTATTTTTATAAGTGAATAATTGTTTGTTATTTCAACTATTAGTAATTTGAACCCGCTTGTTTGGGGATTTGAACCTAAATAGATTAACTATTAACTAATTTATGATTTTCAATTCTCGATTTCTTTTGTGACCTACCATTTAGGCATATGAATGTGTTCTTATGATTCTGAAGAGAGTTTCACAGTCTTTAAATAATTCTGTACCTAATATACAAAATTAAAATAGATCGCAAAACAACTAACGATCAAATAAAGTTACATTTAACTGTTCACTTTCCGTTGCGATCTCGCTCTTACAACTTTTCTTAGAGGTAAGATCTACGCGCGAAGTAATATTCCAAGTTAAAAGTTTTTTGCTAAACTTTCCCTTCAAATCCTCTGTGAATTGTTTCAAATGTAATTTTGCTGCAAATTAATTCTGACTCTCAGAACGGTTAATGCATTTTTAAACGTTTCATTTCTTTTATCTTTTGTATTACAAAAGTGATATTAAAAAAATGTTTCCGTCTTCAACTCAAAAGAAAAACAAAAATTATTATGACAGCGTGATGTATCACAACAACTTTCCCATTTATTTCTTAAAGAGAGTGGCAATCCCATCAGTTAACAATATTCGTCTTTTATTGGAATGGTTAGTATTTTGTTATTGTGTGTATTTAAAATAGGTTATTTTTTCCTTTTACTAACGGAAATTAAATTAAATGTTTGAACGCAGTTCAAATCATTTTTAAAATCAAAATGAAGTCTTTGTTGAGTTAAATTCTCTTTTGACTATATTTTAAGATACATAACCTTGATGTGGCATGGCCGTGGGACACCCTGTATAATAAACTAACTTTCAGTACAAACTGCAAATAAAACAAAGAAACCGCATTTTTCGATTAATCATCTTGAAATTTCAAACGCTTAGCCACAGCAAAAGCAGTTTCATGTTAACTTATTTCAACGTTATCTCCGTCAAAGCCTAGTAGCAAACTGAAAACTAAATAACGTATCCGTGAGGCTGAATGCATTTGGCATTTAATTAAAACATCCATTGCTTTGCCGTACGCCACTCACTTATCAATAGATCTCTTTCAAAGCGCAATGTCTATGAAATAACTAGTTTCAACCGAGCAGAAAAAAGGAATGTTCAAAATAACATCAATCAACATGACTTTGTTAGATTTTTCCTGTTAGTTTTCTGGTTATTTAACAAATTTACTTTATAGTAAAGGTATAAAAACTGATTTGACAAGTCCAACTAGTATCTATGAATTTATGACTTTGTTCTTTGCCGTTTGCCTTTAGTCACAATCCACGTTTTAATGTATTAGGGAGACTTTTAAAATACAAGTTTCAAAATTTTAACAAACAAAAAAACTCCCTTTTAACCCAAATAGTCCATTAACATTTTCCAAAAAAGTAGCAAGTAATTTTTAAAGCCCTAAAAATTACAAATCTCAGTGCGCTATCATGTCTTCACTGACTGCCTTAAAATGACACTTATGATATCTTCCCATATTAAAAACCTTTCCGGATAATTCTATGGAATCTCTTCCAATAAGCCGGCTTATTGGAAAAACTATTTCACGCCATATAATGGGAACAGGCCGCGTGTGAAATTAAATTACTTCCAATCCACCATTGTGCTTAAATATCTCAATTGGAGTCTAATATATTTTTCCGTTATATGACACTACTTTTTTATTCCGTTTATTAATGGAAAAGTCAACATTAATTTTCGTTTTATTTTTATTTCAAAGTCTGAAAGGTTTTGCAAACTAGCAACCGCAACTTGTGAACTCACATTCGAAACGTGACATTGGAAACTATTGTTTGGTAAAAGGAGATGGGGATATAAACACAATGAACAAGACAAATAATACGTATAATTATTTCTAGATTTTATAGAAATATACACTTCTAAGACTTACGCGCGTACAGTTGATTAAAAATAAAACACTCTTTACGGATTAATAATATCTGCGCTGTTATCCGTAAAATGTGTTTTATAGTTATTTCAGACGTTTCAAACGTAGCTAGCACCGGTGGCAAGTTCGAAAGTGTGTGTGTGTACACACTTTCGAACTTGCCACCGGTTCTAGCTACGTTTCCTATCATAAATGCGACCATCCCTTATGATGATGTGAATCACTAATTAGAATGCTTTGACGTATGCCAATACATCACACCTAAACTGTCACCAGACATAATTGTAGCCAATCACATCCCGTTTAACATATTTCCCTTTAAATAATTCATGGAAATTCCAAGACGAATTATATTTGGTTTCATATAGTAACTAATATAAATGATTAAGAAATCTAATTACTTGTTTTGAATAGTTTCAATTTATAATTCAAATAGTTATAATAGTTCTTTAGTGACCTACATTTTGTACATTACAGTAAAACGAGTAGATACGAGTTTAAACAATTTATTACGTTAAAAAAATTACATAATTTATTAATGTACTATTCGTTCGTAATTGGAGGTCTTTTTTTATGTAAAAGAGGTCATAGAGCGTAGTTTACTAGGATAAGTTGCCAAAGACAATTTATCAAATCAATTTAACAAACACAATGCGCTCTTTTTGCATATTCTAATCTCTCTATCTATTGCTGATCTTATATCTTTTGTTTGTATTGTAGAAAGTTAAAACATATAATATAGTTGTAATACATTCGTTTGCGGAGTGTAAACGCATTCGTTTCGGGCTCCTGCACATTCTTCCCCTCGAGGCATGGAAACCGCGCAAACTATCCCTTTTGGAGGTTATTCCAAACATTCGTCGTACAATTCCGACGAAATTGACACTCGAATAATACGCTGGTTCATGGCTGCCGAAAGGGTCACTTGTGAATTTGAAATTCTCGTTGACATTAAAATATTTGCGAGTGCAATTTGTGTTCAGTCAAGTGAATTGTTTTAGGTTTACAATACTTTACTTTATTTCTGAGCATAATCATTAATTTTTTCTGGTTATACTGAGTTTGGATGGTACATTTTAATGAAATCTATTTGAATTATTAAAAAAATTAGAAGATTAAACTGCATTCAACAAAATACTTTAGTTTCCTCGAGATTTACAATTCAAGTGAGTTAAGGTCAGCTCATGTCATTACATCTATTCGCCAAGAAAATAACTAGAAATAAAGTTAAAAATTTAATTGAGGAGCTCGGTGGCCCAGTGGTTTAGCGCCTGGCCCTGCGATTTTCGCAAGAGTGGCTCATGGGGTGGGATGGGTGAGTATATATTTTACTAGTGGCCCGCCCCGGCTTCGCACGGGTACAATGTAGTTACTAATGTGGTGAGTGTGAAGTTATTAGACTATACTACAGGATAACTATATATATCATCAGATCACAGCTAGTTCAATCCCTAGCGGAAAACCAAGACTTCAAAATTACCTCGTTTGTATGAAAATCGTTTTGTGTCCTTAATTATGATGATTGATCCGATTATGATGAAACTTTGGTGAGTTGTTCTGCTTACGACCGGGAAAATCCTTGGCTAAAAAAACGGAGCATTGCAATACGCATGCCGGGTGCAGCTAGTTCTAAATAAAAATATGTTGTGCATTATCAGGATTATCGATCTCGATCATCCAACACTTTTCTATAATATACAACATGTTACAAAAATACCCTTAATGCCGAATATGGTGGGGATAATGGGACCAACTCTGAAATCGCGAAATAAAAATCAGCTGTTTCATACAAAAATTCAAATCGAAAATATCAAAACGTATGAAACAGCTGATTTTTTTCGCGATTTGAGAGTTGGTTCCAATAGTTAAAGTTGTTCAGTTCGATGGTCCCTTTATACCATATTCAGCATTAAGGGTATTTTTGTAACATGTTGTATACCTACCTTATTTCTTGTCATGTTATCCGGTTGCAAAATAAAAAGGCTATTCGGCGAGCTGACTTTCGAGCAGGCTACATTAGAGCTGGCCATGGGAGAAACGATCACTGCGCAGATCTACACCAGCCGCTCTTAAACTTTGTCCCAGTGCTTTATTAATTGTCATAGCATAGGCGACTTGACCGAATATTGTATTCTTTTAAAATTAAACTAATAATTAGAGGGAATAATTTTGCACGTTATTACAACGCAATAAGGAAAAAATTACAGCACTGTCAACATAACGCCATAGGTACTATTCAATGCCTATGGCGATAATGCATTCTACCTACTCTCAGGGGAAATGACCAAAGAGAATGTAACGTTGATATGACAAATGATATTTATTTTTCTTATTTAATCAATCAAATTCACAAAAAAGTTTCAATTCCGACGTCGAAGTCAATCACAGCAAAAGTAGCTTTTTATCAGTTTTTAACCCTGTTACGTAATAAATATTTAAAAAATACGAAACACGTGTTCAATTAATTTTGTGAAAGAATGTCTATGCCAAATTCCAAGTCAATCGGGCCAAGGAATCGCGTTCTCCCATACAAACTTTACCACCCTGTTTCACCCCTTTAGGGGTTGAATTTCGCAAAATCCCGTCTTAGTGAGCACCTACGCCTTAAAAGGAGCCCCCATGCAAAATTTGAGACTCCTAGCACTTGCAGTTTCTGAGATTTCGTGATCAGTGAGTGAGTGATTTTCCCTTTTATATATATAGAAGATATTAAGTTCCATTCGTGCTTCGGAAGGCATGTTAAGCCGTTGGTCCCGGCTGTATTTTCAGTCGTTAACACCCACCAATTCACATTGGGCCTGCGTGGTGGGTTATGGCCCATCCTCCTTATCCACCCTTAAGGAGCAGTGCCCTGTACAGTAGAGACATTAAAAATGGCTAATGTCATCAAAGTTCAAAATACGAATTAATATACAAGGTGTTACAAAAGTACCCCTAATGCAGAATATGGTAGATAGGGACCATCAAACTGAACAACTTTTACTATGGGACCAACTCTGAAATCGCGAAAAAAAAATCAGCTGTTTCATACATTTTGATATTTTTGATTTTAATTTTTGTATGAAACAGCTGATTTTTTTTCACGATTTCAGAGTTAGCCCCATAGTAAAAGTTGTTCAGTTTGATGGTCCCTTGAGTAACACCTTGTATAAGAAAACTATAGTTCAATCAGCCATCTTCTCCCAACTATCTAATAAAGCGATAACTAAATTTAGAAGTAACGTTAGCCGAAATGTATTATCTGGTCGCGATGACCCAGTCGACAAGGGTTAATTTGATTCCCAACTCTCAATCCAGGGATGTGACAAAGGGACCGTTTTGCCAACCTTTGAAAATGCCAATATTTTTTGTTCGCTGTAATTACAATACCATTTCGTAAACCTACATTTATCTCGCTTAGTGGGAGACCCGAAATTCAATATAACGTGTCGATTTTGAGAAAGGTAAAAATAGATCAACATATTGTATAAAAATAGGAAATTTATGATTTTTTTACATTAAGTTCGTTAATAAAAAAAAATATGATCAATGCCTAAAAAGAACTTTAGGTCGAAAAACCCGAAAACAAGAATGTAGCAACTTTTAAAAATGTGGATGATGTCCTAACAATTCTGGAAGCTGTGATTAACACCATCGTGAACACAAATTTGACAAAGAACTCAGTTGAAACAAGCATTTTGTCTGCTAAAGGTTTCTGTTAAACATTTCTGCGACTTTTGCCGATTGCCACTTCGAGCAAAACTTTCATACCTAATAATAATAATAATAATAATAATAAATAAATATTTGACAACATCACATACATTGCTCCGATTCCAAAGTAAGTAGCTAAAGCACTTGGGTTATGGAAATCAGAGACAACGGTGGTATCACAAACACCCAGACCTACGCCAATATAGAAAAGTTCGTTTTCTAAATTGACCCAACCGGGGATCGAACCCGGGACCTCAGAGTTGGCGACACCTTGAAAACCGGTGTACAAAACCACTCGACTACGGAGGTCGTCATAATGCGATGTCTATTATGATAAGTCTGTTGTGGTACAAACCGACATTTTATTTTCGAAAACACTTGTTTTGGCTTAAGTAAATTACTTTGCATAAACGACAAAATTCGAGTGTTCTGGTGAAATAATTACAACAAGCCGCGAAGTAACGAATACAGTGTTTCAGTGAAACGATTAAAACAAAATCATTCGAGCATACGGAATTTGTAAGCACTTAGACTTAGAACGCTGTTCAAGGAAGCTGCAGGGAATTTAATATTTCTGAAACTTTTCTCGACTTCTGCAAATTATAATTTGGTTGTACATTATTGTGAAATTTGTGAAAGAGCTCATTCATACGTAATGAACTTCCCAAGAAAGGTTTCTAAGCATTGAATTTTACTTTAAATTGTTTCGTTGACTTAAGAATGTTAAACAATGTTAATCTTATCAAAACTCTATCTTTTCAGTGTTTTCTAATGGAATTTACTTACTTATTTGATTACAAGTAACTTTTACAGAATAATTTATACAGTATAAACAGTTTTGTAAATCAAAACTCAACAAGACTCATTGTGGGCGAGGTGATGTAGACTATAATATATCATTATTAGTAAGCCCAAAACTTTGTTTGCATTTAACTCGCTGATCCTTACCTGGAGAAAATCCGGAAAATCCCAACAGTCCACGTGATGGGAGAGTTAAATAACTTTCTTTGTATAACGAAAATACCATTTATTTACGACAATTTGATTACGAACGCTCTTGAGTTGAAAAACAGAGCAATGCAGTAGGTATTAAGGCTGTTCTATAAACCATTACCTCAGTCGGTAGTTAATTAATTAGGTAGGTATTATATTGTGTGTATAAAGTATTAAAAATATAGATGTTATCAAATGTTGATTTAATTTTAAATAATTCTCCGAAGTTGACAATTTCATTTTCAAATATTAATTAGTTATAGTACAGTTACCTAAACATATAAAAATAAATAAATATTTGACAACATCACATATACTGCTCCGATTCCAAAGTAAGTTGCTAAACACATGTGTTATGGAAATCAGAGACAACAGTGGTATCACAAACACCTGACCTGAGCAAATATAGATAAGTTCGTTTTCTAAATTGACCCAACCGGGGATCGAACCCGGGACCTCAGATATGGCGACTCCTTGAAAACCGGCGTACAAAGCCACTCGACCACGGAGGTCGTTAAGAAAATAACTTAGTAATTTCTAATCTCTAAAAGCGAGTCCTGTGGCGGAGGGCTTTTTCATACACGTATGCCTTCAATGTAAGGCCTACATAGGCCTTCAATCCCATTAGGTGAGGTTCAGAGCTTCGTTGTGAGTAATAAAAAAGCCTCAAAAAGCTTATAATCGAACCTGCAAAGATTATGTTATAGTTTTCTTTTACATTATTTTGTTTTGATTACCTCGTTTGTATGAAAATGCACTGGTGTTTTTGACCGACTTTAAAAAAAGGAGGAGGTTATTAAGTCGACGGTATTTTTAATTTTTATGTATCTTTTAACATAACTTCACCAGTTGTTAAACGATTTCAATTATTCTTTTTTTATTTGAAAGAACATAGTTCGTGTGTAGTCCCATAAAAAAAATATAGAGATCTGGCTAGTATTTTTTTAATAATCCTGAAAAATATCAATTATTTCGCTTACCATCGCACGAGTTTTTACGGATTTTCAGGTATAACTTCTTTATTTATGAACCGATTTCGATGTTTTTTTTTTTGTTTAAAAGGGTATACCTCAAGAGTGGTCACATTTTAATTTCATTAGTATTTGACCTTGGACTTCAAAGATACACAAGGGAACACTTCAAAGTCAAATGGATATGTATAGTGATTGAGATATTGGTAGGTTTATGACAATCCAAAACAAACAGAGCTATGATCTGCGACGTTTTGGACTAGACTTGAACTACGAAGTACGAAGGCACAACGGAACTCCTTAAAAACAAACAGCGTGAATTTGGAAATTGAGTTATGGGCGTTGTACCATAGAAAATATTATATGAAGTTAAAAATGTTTACAGGCATACAAACCTTACCACAAATACGATATAAAGTAAAAAAATATTTAAAAAACATACCTACCACTAAAAAGTAGAAAATAAAAAAGCTTTTTTAAAAAAAAAAGAAAAAATCCTTCAAAAAACCTAAAAACAAAAACAGTTTTAAAATTAAATACCTTCTTCCTCCTTCTTCTTTAAAGACTTCAATAGACGTGTTATATTAATATTCATATGCGTAACTAATAATTTGAATATTATTTCTTGCTTTTTAGAGGTATTTAATTTTAAAGCTGTTTTTGTTTTTAGGTTTTTTGAAGGAGGTTTTTCTTTTTTTTCAAAAAAGTTTTTTAAAATTATCAGTCCACTTACGGACTCTTTTGGAATTATTAATTCTATACGAATACTTATCCCTTAGCCTAATATGAATTATCTTTTTTTTTATTTATTATGGTATAAAGAATTATTTTACATTTTATTGTTATTAACAGCATAAAGAAATCCACAGAGGTTTATAGCAAAGTTGTTGAATGCTCGCGTTGGGATTAAATATGATTTATTTATTTATTATCAATAAAAATTCTACAGCAAGGAGTAAACTGGGTGCATTCCAAGGTCTTAAAGAAAAAAATTAAATTTAGCCTTTAAGTTGGATTGTGTTAAACTATCAACGAGATCCGCAGGTAGTTAATTAATTAACCGCGGTACTAGGTAGGCGGTAGTTAAATCGTGACAAGTTTATTTTGAGCGATTCCACGAGTGAATGCAGGTGATTCATTTATTTAAAGTTTTTATTGAAAAAGTTTTCATTTAAAATATTATATCTGAATTGAATGTCGATCGGCAATATTTTATACAGTTGAAATAATTTAGGTAATTTATGTTTAATTAATCTGTCAGGCATATTGTTATCTGTAAATTATTCGAAAACCTGAAAAACTGGGCAAAAATCTTGCATAAACGTATAGCTATAATATGATTTAATCTGTGTACAACAATAACCCAATTCTTGTTGAATAATTCCAATTATCTGCATTGTTAGGAAATATAAATTCTTTGCTGCCCTGAAAAGTTAATGGATCTATTATGAGAATAATAATATAAAATATTTGGAGGAAGGAAAAGCTACATTATTCGATAACAAATTACTACGATGTACAGACGCTGGCAAATCTGGCTGCCCATTTTTTATCGAACCAAATCAATCAAAATATTGAACTTGTATTGACTTTAAAACTAAAGTGGATTCTTTTACATGCGTATTTAATTGCATTATAAACGTATTTTTACGCGGATGAATAATATTTGATGAGCTTAGCGTATACGATCTGCGGTGCGATGGTCAGTCCTAGGATGGATGACCAAAAATGTATTACTTATCTTGAACTCCGTCGTACGCCGGAAGGTATTTGAATTGAGCTCAGCGTTGGGTTATGTATGACCTATCAAACAGGGACATAAAAATTATGATAGTTATAGCCTATAACTAAAATTAAACGCTTATGCTTAAAATAATTATGGTTTTATTATGAGACTTGTGACGTCACAAATTCCGTAAAATTTTGTATGAAAAATGCAAGTCATTAAAAATTTTAACTGCTATATCTTCGTCGTTTTTTGTAATATCAAAATATTTTTTACTTCTATGTGAATATAATTATTTAAATTCAATTTTAGAATCTTAAAAAAATGCAAACTTCCTTTTTTATTCTGATGATATTATTTTATTTATTTTATTTATTTATTTTATTTATTCCATGGAATTTATTATTACGATTATTATCTATGCTACTGGAAGAAACCTCAGGAATTCACTTATTCTGTAGTTATCGTTCACCGATAAAGAGAAAAAAAACAATCAAATAGGCAAACGCTCTGACTGCGAAAGCCTTGCCGTAAAACGGGACAATCAACCGCAAATAGAGCATAGCTCCCTGACCTTAGCTGGGACGATATAACTTTTGGTAATACGCTTTTATTTCAATCCGGGTGCGTTTGAAACCGCAATGAATCCGTTAATAGCATTGTTTATGGTTCTCAAAATTTTATGGGTTCAACAAATTGTCGGAAGTATTTATTGTTCGCTTTCCCAAAGGAACATTTTCATTATAAAACGAGTTTTTAGCTTTACAGTTATAACGGATCATTCATAAAAAAGCTATTTTTTTATTTTAATCGGTTTTTTTACTATTTATGTTTAAAGATGGAGCATAGTCATAATATAAATTGTGATGAATTAGAAGTGACCAAAGAACTTTATAATCATATGAGTGACCAACTTCAATAGTGCTTGCTGTACAAAACGATGTATTTTAATCTGTTTACCGTATATTTTCTTAATTTTCTTCTCTTTAACTTTTTTTAATATTTGACAACATCACATACATTGCTCCGATTCCAAAGTAAGTAGATAAAGCACTTGTATTATGGAAATCAGAGACAACAGTGTTATCACAAACACCCAAACCTGAGCCAATATGGAAAAGTTTGTTTTCTAAATTGACCCAACCGGGGATCGAACCCGGGACTTCAGAGATGGCGACACCTTGAAAACCGGTGTACAAAGCCACTCGACCACGGAGGTCGTTAAGAAAATAACTTAGAATTTCTAATCTCTAAAAGCGAGTCCTGCAGCGGAGGGCTTTTTCATACGTGTATGAAGGAGGTCGCCAAACTTTTCTAAGTATATTGTTTTTGGCACCGTAGTCTTAATACACAGTTGCACAGGTCTTTGTAACACAAACGATTAAGTTAGTTTATTGGGATTGAAGCAACAAAAAAGATATATTTTTATGTTTCATTTTTTCTGAATGTTAGATTCTCACATTTTCTATATACTATGAAAACTATAGAGGTGAATCAAAATAAAAACGTCAGGGTAGCAACACTAGCAACTCGATACATTCGACTATCCTCATCCATCTCGACTTGACATCTCGTTACTCGTAATCCCTACGTGTTACCTTACGCAAATGTTCTTCTTCTTTTTTTTTTTGTTATGGCAATCTACTTTCCTCTTGGAAGTAATTTTTGCCAGTGTCAAGTGTTAAATAGTTCAGTGGTAGATATTGTTTAATTTTTCATTAGAATGCGGGTGCATCGCATTCCAATGCTGCTTGGAGCATTTGGCACCAAGTATATCAATACAGTTTACTCGGTTAGTTCTGCCGAGGAAGCCACCACTTCAATAAAAGTCTCAGCTTCACACAACCAAGATCGCGCCTATTTCAATTATCCCACATATTGTTCAGTTGCAGACACTTGTACCATATAACTGCACCAATTTTAAGACACAATATCCACTATGAATCAATTTGAAAATAATTAAAATAGACACCCAACCGAACTCGACAAAATGGCGCCAAAAACTCTACGCAAATGTTACTACGAATGTTTGCGATTCGTTAGTTTGTAACTGAAAATTCTAGTCAAAGTCTAAATAAACTTAAAAATAAAGCGACTTAAAGACTTTTTTTTAGTATTGAAGGCCGATTTCACGGAACTATAATACCAAAACCAAATCTTTGGCGTTTCTTTTATGTTTACAATAAAATATAAAGTTGTTAAAATTAGTAATAAATAGCGTTGAAAAGGGCATAACAAGCCCGGGATGCTAATCCCACTAAAGCTTAGTTTTTAGGGTTCCGTACCAAAATGGTAAAAAGGGACCTTTATGGTTCGCCTCAGTCTGTCACAGCAGGATATCTCGAGAAATACGAATGCCATCAACTTGAAATTTGGAATAGTTTTAGGTGACATTTGTCCAACTATTTTGCAAATAAGAGAGAAATAAAAATATTTCAATTTTTTTACAACAGGGACTGAAAGGGGGTCTTCAAAATTCGAAGTGAGGTTACTAAGGCATATAGCATCATATGAAAGAGTGCTGCTTAAACATTCTCAAACATTTTTTTAGGCCGCATAGTTTTCGACTTTTGATGAAAAATGTAAAAAAAATACCGTTCATTCCTTAATAAGTGTGTGTGTTACACTTAATAAGATTTTGTAAAACTGATACGTCATTTTGTGTGAAAAATAAGTACCTTTTTAGCCTTTTTAGCTGCCTCTGTGGTCTAGTGGTTCGCTCACATGTGTAAGACGCAGGCATCCCGGGTTCGATTCCCAGGAGGGGGGTACAATTGTCCTCGGTTTTGTTTATAGTAGGGCTTATTTCAAGTCCGCCTGGCTACCACTATAACAAAAAAATAAAAATTGTTATGTTTTGGCAGTTACAGGTAAGATAGCCAGTTCCTCAGTGGTCAGGATTCCGGGTTTAGAGGGCTTACACTTTTTCGGACTTATCGTTACCTAACATCAGGTGAGATGAAAGCCAAGCACTAGCCCGGTGTGGATTAAAATACCTACAGCACTGACGGATGTATCTATAAAATCAACAGCCAACTATACAACGTGTTACAAAAATACCCCTAATGCCGAATATGGTAGATAGGGATGATTAAAATGTATGAAACAGCTGTTTTTTTTTGTGATTTCAGAGTTGGTCCCGTAGTAAAAGTTGTTCAGTTTGATGGTCCCTATATACCATATTCGGGATTAGGGGTATTTTTGTAACATGTTGTATACAATTATACTCATTAAATAGCAGTACATAGTCTTAGGAGAGTCTTGGTATAATCAGCGTTAAAGTTACGAATACATTAAACTAAGCCTTTGCTTAAATCTTTACCCTAAACTTCCCGGAACTTCAATTCCCAGTTATAAAGTTTATTAACTATTACCTGGGGTAAACTATTGAGCATACAATTATCCTATATTCATATTATAAAGTGATATCAACGATTTAAATTCTCGGTTGAATATTATAATTATGTCATAAGTATATGCTTTGTTGTGGTTCCAGGATAAAATATTTTTTATTTGGTCTTCGGCGCTGTGAATTACAGTCCTAGACTGTAATTCTGTTGCACTAAACAACTGATAAAACATCAAAATGCTATGTTTAGGAAGAAAACATTTTCTTACTACTTTGATTCAAACCAGTTATCTTGTAGGTTATATTATATGGTCTGTCTTTCTTCGTCAATTCAGCTTGCGTCAAATGCATGCAATATTGTTTGCTTCCAAACCGTGTGCTTTCACGTTCAACTTTCTGTATAGCGCATGCCTGCGCTATTGCATGTCCTGAGACATGCCTCTATTGAAAGCGCAAGAGGTAAGCGAAAGCGCACGATCAGGGTACGCTGTTGATTGTCTTGAAGCATGCGTCAAATCAAGGTGAAAGGGAACAGGGAAGCGACTGAGTGAAGACACACCTATAAAGCGATGCCAGACTAGATGCTCTTTGAAGACATCCAAGAATATCATCAGTTACCAAAAAATTACGTCTTTTTCACAAAGACTTCAGATTTAACCGAAAATAATATTACGTTTAAAAATACTAAGGTACACGATTCTCTCAAGTATTTCTCATATCGCTAGAAAGTGTTCGATTCCGATAAAATCTCAGTAACAATACAACCTCGAAACATTGTCTCTAGCGATCATTTCGCTGGAGCTCGCTTTGTGATGTCGACTCGGGAATTCATGTGAAACACTCCATTTTTGATTCATAAAATATATCTTTACTTTTGTAGAGGTATTTCTGTATTTCATTCTCAAATACAGTCTGGAAAAAGGTATAGACAATAATGGGAGAGCCACATTCTTTGTCATTAGTGTTATTGTATGGCAACACTAGACCACATATTTTGTATACGTGTTGCTTGTAATATAATTTTAGTTCCCCTTTTTTTAAAAGCTTTACGTATAAAATAATTTAGAGTTAAAATACTGTATTGTGATTAATGATCCCATAAGGAGAGAAACAAGCTTTTAATCGCGACTTCGTACACGTAGAGTTTCTCTTCCCATAAAATTCCTATTATATGGGAAGAGAAACTCTGCTCTCTACTCTTTTGAGATTATTGACTATTTTCTTCTCCAAGGTGCAATCTCTCTTAATGATTCCAATATTCATCAAAAATGTTTTAGAGGTTAAAGCGTGAAGTGAGTTTGACTCGGAGGAATGATTGCTCTCCAAAAAGTTTATTTCACAAGAGGTTTGAATACTAAGGTTGCTTTTTCCCTTAAGTAGTAAGACTTCCTATTAACATGTATACGCTTGTACAGAGGAACATTATACCTGTACTATCGGCTTACAAGCGCTGTTGAAATGAACAAAATAACAAACCCTGAAAACTTTCTTGAACATTGCACCAACAGAAGCTAGGGCTGAACAGTGCTTTAGAAGTTAGGCCTTCAAAGCCGGGTACAGAGCTTCATTTCATATAGGTGACAACGAAGGCTTAACGAGTCGAGCTGTTGTGTTACTTTGTGTTGCAATGTTCACTCCTGAAACGCAAATATCTCTTATTAGTTTTTATATTCTTTTACTAGGTTCCCGAGAGAATTTCATAAAATCTATTCTTTGCGGACTCCTACATCATAGTAACAACTATCTAGAATCTAGATTCCTGTCAGCTTTTAACCTTATTTACTTTAGCTTGGCGTTCTGTAAGTCCTACTGTCTAGTGGATTGAGCTGTGCGATGATGATTAAGTCAGCGAGTCAGATATGCAATGTCCAGACCAGTGCGCATTCACGTTCATCTTGCATCTTCAACTTTTAATTCGTTTTGAGTCAAGCGCTTTGCAACACAACTTTTTAGTGCTTCTTTGATAATAATAAGGCATGCATTACATGCACTGTAGCACTACAGGCATGCGTCAGACGAAAACGAATGATGAATGTAAAATCGCATTGGTGTAGACTTAGCATTAAGGCATCTTATTTGGAGTTATAAATTTTCGTGACTATTTATATTTACGTTACGCGACCAATAACTTAGATACTAGTAGTCAAATGAAAGTTGTAATGCATTTACACCACTAAATTCGCCTTTAAAAAAGTTTGAAATAAATATAAAAAGTCATATCTAAAAATGTTTTCTTAAAAAGCGTTATAACAGAGTACTTATAACGTCAAAGATTATTTAAAAGGGGAAACAGCTTAGATTAATAGTCTAGTCTTACTGTAATTTTGGATATGAAATAAATGTCAGCAATGTCCTTATAATAATCACAACGGCGCTTTAAGGCCGTGACTTCCACCCTTATTCAAGAACAATACTCAAACGACCGCTTCATACGCGAACGCACTGCGTTGTAATAGAGCACTGTGATTGGTTCGTTTGTTTTACGTACGTGTGATTGGTAGTTGAGTCGCTGTGCGTCCGCGGACACTGTGAGACCCCATAGTAACGTTTGTAAAGCCTTACTTTGCTTTGATAGGCTTTGTGGGTTGGGTAGGGTCAAAGTTTTGCAACATTATCAGATGCAGATACCATTGTTACCTCGCACTCTGCGGGGAGGGAAGCTATAACTACTAAATAATATACTAGAAAAAATACGACTCGCACCAAATCATGTTCTCGGACGGGAATCGAACCCGCGACCTTTGGATATCCGGTCCAATGCTCTGACCGCTGAGCTACCGAGTACCAGCATTGGACCGGATATCCAAAGGTCGCGGGTTCGATTCCCATCCGAGAACAATCTAGTGGGAGTCGATTTATTTATAGTAAATTATTTAGTATTATATAAAAATAGCATTGTGAATGCTAAAATCTCAAAATTAAAAAGCTATAACTAGCTAATAATAATAATAACAATATGAATAAAAACCATTCGCGTTGGTGTGAACCCTACAAATCTGTACTAACTCAAGTAACCGTAACTTAGATAAGGTATCAGTATACAATCGGAAGGATTGAATTAACTAATTAACTCTTATCTGTCGACATTGCGCTTGACCGGCCATTTGTGGCGCTTTTTATGTAATAAAACTTGCCGCCCAGCAATTTCTGGAATTCAGTTTTAGACGCAGAAAAGTTTGGCCGCATATAGTGATTAATATAACTGAAGCTCTCTTATGCTATGATGATCATTAACAGGCTTGAATCCTAAAGTAATATAAAAACATATTTTAGATAAACCCTAGAGAAAGATTTTTTGAAATCCGTTTAGAAATAGTTGAGTTATAAGGGTTTAATTAAAGGAAATGCCAAGCTCAATGCAATACGTGCGACGTAAGGTTCGCGTACGTCCCGAAAGACGTCATAAGGACCCTCGAAATAACATGTTACAATTAATTATGTGGTGGCATAAGCTTTCTGATAAGCTACGAAACAAAAATCGTTACTGATCCGACTTTCGACTTTTGATGAAAAATGAAAAAAAATTGGGATAGAATATAATAATAAATATACATAGTGACACCCAGACCCGTCACAGAAATTGAATCTCATCATTTCAGTTTCTGCCCGCCGGGAATCCAACCTGGAACCTTTTGCGTGGTAGACTGGCATGTTGACCACTGCACCACTCAGGTCGTCAATATATGTATTTTAATAATTTTACAGTGATCTTAATTTTACCTTTTACCGATGTACCGACTTTAAAATAGAAGGAGGTTATCAAGTCGATGGTCTTTTTTATATGAATATTTTATAATTATTATAAATATAAAAACATTTATTGTTCCAGTATGGTGCGAGCAACGTGCATTCTGGCTTCCTGCGCACTCTTCGCTCTGTTGCTGGTCGTACCCACCTCGGCATACCCCAGGTAGTTGTACTTGGTCCTAAATTTTATATTATTTATAGCAACGCTTATGACAATCTAAGCAACAAATTCTAAAATGAAAAGGATTCTAACTTAGCGAGAAAAGAGTCAAAGCGGGAGGGGTAAGCATCCGCACCTAGAATAGAATAGAATAACTATTTATATTCACCAAATATGTTGCATGCCACATAAGAGATATTTGTTCTCGATTTGAGCTCGATGCAAGACTCAGATTCACAATATTATCGTCCTTCACTTTATAATTTTTTTTTTTAAATTTCAGTCTTGGCAACTATTACCGCGATGATGGTCCTTATGAGCCGGAAGAAATCATGGACATGCTGAATCGTCTCGGAAATCTCCTTCAAATTGAACGCAAAATGGAAAAGTAAGTTGAATCGTATCTGATTATAAATAGACGACAAATGTATTCGTCCTACATTTTGTTTCCTTAACATAGGTAAAAACAATCAAGAGGATTTCTTATTTCCTTTTCATACTTGTCATAAAATTAAAAAGTAAAGTTATTTATTTTTTAATTCTTGATGTTTCTATCGTGAGACGACTCTTTGATATGAGAATGTTTTTCACAAATTTTTCCTTCTTGTTCAATATCACTTGCTTTTTCTTCACAAAGTTTGGAATCATAAAAGATGTTAACTACTTTTTATCTCTTTTCAGCTTTAAAGATGACATTACTAGGTACGTCTAAAACCTTGTACGTACTTAGTGTGCAGCAACTTGCTATTTATAAGTAGTTTAATAGATTTCTAAAACAATTGCATGTTTTTAAAACTATCTTAGTCATATGTTCCTTGAAGAAAATGATTAAAAATACGTTGCTTTTTTGCAGCATGTGTTATTTTTTGCATCACGATAATGGAATGCCTTAAAACTTTAACCCCGTTGTTCATAAACATAACATATACATTATTTATTAGGTTTACAATGTTTTGTTAATGCAATTCGAATTAATTTTACATTAGAATAAAAGTGCTGAACGCTTTATAACTAAAACAATGTTTAATCATTATCATGATAAGCCATCAAAATATTTCAACTGCTGGGACTGAACATGGAGGTTGAGCCATTTATTCATTTAATTTTTTATTTCTACTACGCACCACGAGTCCCCATGCGGATTGGTGGGCGTTGACGTATGAAAATGCAGATCGAGATAATAAATGTTTGGTTACCCATCATGCTCGACCATAGCAATCCGCCACAATCGCAATCCCTACGTCATGAAGCTCCTTCATGGTTTCCCCCTTATTCATGACTTGCTAGACTAACGGTCTTGATATTAAATATTGCCTTTTGTAACCAACTTTAAGTAACAGTCCCTTTTTATACTGTTGCTTATCACAAGTGCTAACTTATGCTAAATATAAAAAGATATCTAAGATTTCAAATGTTCTTTTGGAAATTAAGCTAACAATAAAAATGTTTTTTATCCACTCTTTTGAGAGTAGGTATAAATATGATGAGATTTAATGTGCAATTTGAATAGCATCAATATAGCATGTGATGAGAATTGCAAAGTATACCGACAACAACTAATATTGTAATTCATATTTTAATTCCACCACTTTTTAAATTTACAGCGAGAAACGTGCCCTAGATCTTGGTCTCAGCCGTGGCTATTCCGGCGCCCTACAAGCCAAACACATGCTCGGAGTCGCCGCAGCCAACTCCGCCTTCGGCCCCGGAAGGAGGCGACGGGACGCCCAGTAGGAGCTCAAACAACTCTGCTCTTTGAGGCGACATATAGTCTAGTATCTTCGAAATACAACCAACGCCTCAACAGCTAACACCATCTCAATGACTAGCCATAACGCCGTCGTCCATACCTTTATCAAACTCCTATCTAAAATGTCATTTGGCGGACTTGTAGGTCCTAATTCATTCCCTTATAAAACCACGCCATGTACTAAGCCTAATTCTAAAAAGTATCATTATATCCTATCATCAAACGCTTTTCGATTGTAATCAAATGAATCAAATAATGTCAAATCCAATTTTTTTTTAATTAACTTTGTATGTCGATTTAAACATTTAGAACGAATTAGCATTAACTGTTTTCATTTATTTACTCTACAAACTTTATGTATTTCTTTCTAGTAATTTTTTCAACTGATATCAGTTTTTAGGTACTTAATTTTTTACAAAATTATGTTAAAACGCTGACTGATTTAGCATAAATATTAAGTATTGATATATTTTTCCCATTTCTTAAATAATTTAAACAAAATTTATTTTTAAATCAGTTATCTCAATTGACTTCATAGACCATTCCTAAAATTTACATTCCATAAGTAAAATTTCACTTTATAGAAAATGCTTTAATATACATTATGTGAACTAGTCATTATTTAAGTATTATCCCAGTTTTTTTAAACTTTAGTGATTTAATGTTAATATTCCTATGAACGTTAAAAATAAATAGATACTTAAAATTATTATATTGTCTGTGGCAAATTTGTTTAGTAAATAGATAAATTAAGTGATAAAATACCTCCTGTCTAGAGTTATTGTTGAAGAATAAAGAGATATTCATATTTATGGAGTATTTAATTTCACGTAACAAATTCTATTATAAACAAAAAGTATTTAAAGTAACAGCTTGAAAAGCAGTCACTCGGATTGCGAGAGATAAAAAAAAAAGCTCGTGAAATCATAACATTAAAATTATTGCCGCCTCTTTTACTCTCGTAAAATAGCAACGGCATCGGTTCTTGAAATCACCTAGCAAGCAATTATACGTATGACCTTCCTTATTTAAAATAAAATAGATTTAGGGCCTGTTTCACAATGTAAAGTAAGTTCTATTTGACAGGTGATTTGACAGTTGTGATATGAAAAATATGTCAAATCATCTGTCAAATAAGCTACTAAGAACTTACTTTTACATTGTGAAAAACAAGCCTTTAAAAGTATCTTTTCTACTTCTTGATTCAGCTTTGTCATAGAACCTTGTTTAAATGCACTTTCTTATACTTATACACTCAGCAAGGAGTTGGAATCTCGTTTTGGCATCTACTTGTGTGTATTTTTTCTTCTGTTCTATGTAACTCTCGGTTACTCTTCGTTCAAGATCTGGTTCAATATAACTGAACCTTTTTATTGTCCTTTTTACAATATTATTTGATCTGCCGGAATTAGCGAAGCAACAATATTATTAGCTTAGTCTGCGCAATAGCGCCGCCATTGGAAAAAAAACATAGTGCTTAAATAAGTTAGTTTAATGGAGTTTTATTGTTAAAAGTGGCCACTTTTCGCAAAAAAAATCCATTAAACTAAACGTTAGGCTAGAAAATATTGTATAGGCGTTAAAAAGTACCACAAAGCTTCTTCGGAGTGAACTACAGAGAGATAATTCACAATTCCGTCTTTATTTAGGCACAATGATTTTTTTCCAATGCCGCCGGCGCTAGTGTGCAGACTACGCGCTCTTAAACTTAGGAAAAGAAAGGATTTGGCTGTCTTCCTATTTTTGCTTTTTTATATAATCTCGTCTTTGATTGCTGGATGTCTAAACAATGGCATTTTTTTAGGTTCTTGGAGATTAATATCTCTTTTAATAATAATTTTATGAAAAAAAGAAAACATAGGAACACAGCTCATTCCTTTAAATTTTAATTAAAAAAATATTCAAATAGGTCTAGTTTTGGAGGTTGAAACAGGGGACCGCCAAACGTTAATTTAGTCAACTTTCTATAGGAATTTTTCAATTCTCTCGACCGTGGTGTTTCCTCTTAACAAGCAAAAAAAGAGCTCTAAGTGATCCTGACGTTAAAATGTTCTTAAATTTTGAATTTAACTCGACTAAGTTTTAATACATAATTTTCAAAATCTCCAGGCAAACAATAAATCCTAAAAACCTTTTTTTAAGTAGGTATCTCAAATTCATTTTTCACATAATAATCAGTACCTATACCTAATTTGTGCTTGCTAGTTATTTCACAATCCTTTTCACAAATTTTAAGCTTTTAATAATGAAATCAATAGCCTTCTAAATAAATTCAGAGATTCTCTATTTTTTTTGAAGACCAAATAGCTCTTTTGAAACCGGATTCATTGAATCTACGAGAATTTCAAATATCAAATACAAAGCGATTAATTTCAGAGCGCTTGCGGCACAAAACGACGTATTTGGTAGGTATTTATTTTTCCCTTAGAATAATAAAGATTTTTCCAGTGAAACAAGTGTAAAATCTTAATTTATCTGACTTTAGGTCAGAGTGCTTAGTGCTTAGTTTTTTTACCTCACGCTCAATCGTGAGCGCGTGGAATTTTGTATGGGCGTTGATGAAGTTCATCGCGTATTCCGCTAGATGTCGGGCCACAAATCCTATAGGTACAAAATGAAGTTTACGTTAACGCGGTCGAGTAAGTAAAAAACTCGCATTACGCACCCAGTACTATAGTAATTCTGTGCTTTAGGATTAGTCTATGACAGTGTCCTCTAGTAATATTTATGTGAATAAATTCGTAATCTGATAAAAGTAGTGCAAAGCGCCCTCTCTGTTTTTTCTTGGTCACGAGCTCCGTCAGCTGGACTGTGTTGTGTGCTGGCTGTGCGTTTCGTAATGTTGACACATGTTTTCAAGATGGCGTTATTTAAACCAAAACGATCAGAATTACATGTTTTTTGGCAAGCTTGCTATTAATATTTTTATAAGTGCACAGAAAATATTAAAAAACATGCAATCAGTGTCCTTCATATATTGTATATAATGGAAACTATCAGCAAGTACCTACCTCTATGTAGTTTTAAGATTTGTAGTTTCAATAAGTGTCGCTAGATGTCACATGTAGGCATAATTTTGTGCTCATTTTATTTTAAAAACATAAAAAATATATAAACAAAGTAATTAATTAGTGATCTACAGGGCCGCGTCACGTGTTACTTTTTTACAATGTTAGTAAATGTAACTTTCCACTCCTACAATAATTTATAATAATATTTTGGGAAACGAGTATAATTACAGTGGGTAAGAAAACAAAAATGTCCAAAATAACGATGATTTCCCAAAACTCAACGTAATTTCCAAGATTAGTTTTTACATTTTGTAACATTTTATTTTAGAAAAATAATTTCAACCCACAACTTATCTCCCGTATGGTCTAGTGGCTAGGATACCTGGCTTTCACCCAGGAGGCTCGGGTTCGATTCCCGGTACGGGAATTTACATTTTGCTTAGATTACATTTTTTTTATCACTTTTTTATGTTACATAATTGCAATAAATTTATAGTATAATATTTTAGTTTCATGCAGCAATGTTTTTCATGTGGCTTAAAGTTGGTCGATCAAATAGCGTTAAAAAGGATTATGGCAATTTCAGAATTAATTATTCTATAGGTGGTAAATTACCCTATTTACAAATACAATAAAAATAACAAATAACGTAGTAAATAAAACTAATAGTAACAATTTTATTGAATACAAATATTACGTTAATTCTTACGTTACTTACATAAGTAATTAAAACTTAACAAATAATTCATTTTCAATTGAAATTATTGCAGCCACTGACCATTTTATCGAACTCGCGATTCCGAAAAACAATATTCGCATACACACACACACACACACACGCTAGGCACACCCCAGCACCAACAAAGGTGGCTCGAACAAATGGAGTATCGGGGACCATCATAATTTGACCCCTGTAGCTTATATCTCGCCCCCCTTTAACCCCATTTGCAAAGCTTCGCGCGGGGCGAGGTGTTCCAATTTATACCATGTTGCATGTTCGACGGGCTGATTGTGTATTCACATGGATGACTTTAGATTTTTTCAACATGGCCGGTTCGTTGTATTTACTAAATATAAACGTCTATTTTAGCCTAGACTGAAAGGTGAGGGCATCAGTTTCAGATGTTGTGATTTTGAAATTTAGAGGCTTTTGCTTAATCTATTATGTAAGGTTACCTCGATTAATAATTTGAGATTTTGGCATTCACAATGCTATTTAATACTAGATAATAAATTAGTATATTATTAAGTATTTAAAATGTAGCCAGGACGAGACCATTATGGCTCGCATTGTCAAAAAGTAGAGTCAAACTTCTAACTCTACCTGCCCTAACTCCACAAACTCTACACTTTAGTCAAAATTGTAGCTTGGCCATTTCGCTATAATCACATGGGGGTAAGGTGAAAAACTTATTCACTGTTCGTTACTTTTCTGTTATACAATAGTTCTTGTAGTAACAAAACGGCCAAGCCACATATTTTGACTAAGGTGAGTTTATAAAGTTAAGGCTTGTAGAGTTGGGGCGTGTAGAGTTAGAAGCTCGGCTCTACATGAAATCTGCCCCCTGATTATGTAACTTTGTTGCAATCAACTCTGACAGAAGTCGCAGTTACATTGCTGCTTTAGTAAGAACCAATGTGACAACTATCTTACTTAAAGCGGCAATGTAACTGCGGTTTCAATCGATTTCAATCGAGAATTGTTAGCAACAGAGTTACATAATCAGCCCCCTGATAACTTTTTGACAGTGCGAGCTATATTATGGTTTGGTCTCGTCTTGGTAACATTTTATACAAGGTGTTACAAAAGTACCCCTAATGCCGAATATGGTATATAGGGACCATCAAACTGAACAACTTTTACTATGGGACCAACTTTGAAATAGCGAAAAAAAAATCAGCTGTTTCATACATTTTGATATTTTCGTAATTAATTTTTGTATGAAACAGCTGATTTTTTTTTCGCGGTTTCAAAGTTGGTCCCATAGTAAAAGTTGTTCAGTTTGATGGTCCCTATATACCATATTCGGCATTAGGGGTACTTTTGTAACACCTTGTATATGAATTTTTTTTCGGTGGGATTTAATATTACTAGCGTAATACGCTAGTAATCATAATTCAGTTATCTTTAGTCCGTAACATTTTGCGGTCAAGAGAAAATTTGGCATGATAAATAATAAACGGATAGTCGGAAAATACCGCTCGCTAATGGCGCGCTATGATTAATTAAAATTAAACCAACCAAAGATGTGTTTGTATATGCTTCGCTTGAAATAACCTTAGAACTTGATGAATCATATCTGTAGTCTGTAGGTGTGCTACATTTGGGATACTTTCAAAATGTTAGAAAATAGAACTGGCATTGTTTAACTTAGAAAGATTATTTTTGAAGATGGGATATATTTAGACGGTTAGATATACAGAGTGTTTCATAATAACCCGTATAATTTTGTTTTTTATTTGTATGGAAAACTGCAAAGTTACAACCCTAGACGCAAATAGACTATTGTTTTCGACTTGCTGTAAGGTTTTCGATAATGTATCTCATTAATGAGCAAAGGCAAAACACAATTTTGGTCTAGGGTTATCTACCATAAAGATTTTTTTTTTTCAAAAAAGTTGAGGTTTTCACGGTTTATAATAATTCTCAGGGTTGTCTGCATGGTACCCTATCTACCATATTCGGCTTTAAGGGTTTTTTTGTAAAACGTTATATTTTATTGAAATAAATTGAAATATTGAGTCATTCATTTTAAGCCAGGTTTAACCAAGAAACCTACGTATCTATCAGTTGATAATCAGTCTCTACGAAAATGAAAAACAAGATAATTATCATTATGATCAGCTTCACAACAGAAATGGCTGACAGAAAAAGACTATGAAATCGGAATCTTTCTCAACATATTATTTTCCTATCACTTTTATTTATTTATTTTTAATGTATACGCTGAATTTTTCCGAGTGGTTACGTAGTGTTAATATCCGACTGACACCTTTTGCCATTCCGGAGAAAATCCCATGAAATTGAAATTGAAATTGATAAATTCTTTATTCAAATAAGCTCATATAACAAGCATTTTTAAATCGTCAATTCTTTTATCCTACCACCCATTATGACGTCTTTTAGCTGACAAGAAAAATGGGCGCAAAAAACTTATCAGTTTTATTAGAAGGAACGATATTTACAAATATGTATATCGTTTCCATGTTAGATTGTCAACGAAGTGATTGAAAAAGTTAAGTTTTTCAGAAGTTTGGAACCCTAGACTAGAACAATCACTTAATATTATGTAAAAGAGTTAGAGAATAAAAGTTATTTCCTAAAAAATATAAACTTTTTTTCAAAGTAATAGTTAAGTTAAAGACAAGTTGCTTTTCTCTATAATAAGCTTATAAAAATAGCATTGTGAATGTATAACTCTTAAGTCTAAAATACAATGATATAAATCGTTTGAAAATCTTGAAGGTCTAGTGCGCAAGACAATAAAATTAGGAGGAGGCTACATTATCCTGATGTCCACCGAAAAACATCAAAAACACTGACATCGATTCGTAGAAGTATACGATTTGTTAAGATCATACAGTTTAAAATATAATTACTTATGCAAAAAAACAGATGAAACACGAGTTAAGTAGCTCAGAAGTAAAAGCACTTGCGTTATACCATGGAAATATAGTGAACTACGACGCACAAATACTACAAAAGAGAGTAGAGGAAACGTTATGAAAATAAGCTCCTCAGCCAGTACCTAGTGTATTGAGTGAGACTCTTACACTGCAAGCCAGCGTTATTTAATTAAAAAAATATACTATAACAAAATATATAGCCAATTGTCAAAATATCTGGAAAGATTCCTTGATGAAATAACGCTGGCTTGCAGCGTGAGTGGTATGTACTAGAAGAAATTTGACTATGCCACTAGTGACTCGGTAGCTCAGTGGTAAGAGCATTGGACCGGACATCCAAAGGTCGCGGGTTCGATTCCCGTCCGAGAGTCGTATTTTTTCTATTATTTAGTGTTAAATAAATGCTCTTGCCCTCAGTGTGGTGCTATGTATACTTTGCCTTATAGCAATACCTCGCGGGGTCAACGCCCTCGATCGATTCTGCACTCACCTAGTCGGTAGCGAATAGGAAATGGAAAATGGAGTCCTTGCATTTACTGTTCAGAGAATATCTTCAACATTTTGTACAAATAAAATATTATTTTATATTCTCCGTAAGGATACTAAATAAACACCTACTTATCAGCTTAAAATATGTTGAAGATAACCTTTATGTGCATTAAAGAACGTAGGGCAGTTTGGGTAAAAAATAATGACTGAGACCGCAGGGATCTGCGGATCGAATCGCATGACCGGAACGCATCCTGTATGTTTGAGCTCTTACTGATAAACGCCTTAGGCTTTATTATGGCACAGCTAAGCTAACACATAATAGTACTAAACGTACTAATACAAATTGTACTAAACAATTAACATAGACACATAAATAAATAACATTATTTAATTAGCTCATTTCTACTGAATCCATTTTACAGGGTTCAAGCTTAATTCAAAATTTAAGGTCATCATTCAGTCTAGGCTGTTACAAAAAAGCCAGGTAGGCAGAAGCAGACCCATTCCCACTGGCAGCACCCGTTCACGAGCATGACGCATGAACCAGCCATCGCTTCGTTCAACCATATTTGAGGGAACGTAATGACCCGCTCCACACGACACCACCGCAGAAATTATTAAAGAGAGCATGATGATAAGAGGTTTACAAACAGTTAATTTGCACTATTAGGGGTAAGTATGAAATTGCCGTTTAGTATGGAGGATTTCTTAATTTATTTAACAATCGTGAACGCTATAACAACCGTGAACGCTAATCTATAACTTCATGCACAAAATTTTAAGCACTAAGCTAACTAATGCCAGGGTTAAGTGAATAAAATAAGTATCGGCTAAGTTACAAAGAATTAAGTGGTCATTTCTGCTATAAAAAAAAGTAGTCGCTTTTAAGGTACTTTTTTACACGAATGCCCAAAAAAAGAAGTGTTTTAACATTAAGGAAATACAATCAGAAATATTTCTATTGCTTATAGTTGACGATCATGATCATTATTCGAAATAATAACAGGCAACTGAAGCATTTTCAGCATCAATAAGGGTATAATTATTATTTATTACTAATTTTCGTAGCATAGAGATAAACACATTACATGATCGAATTTCAGCACTTTAAGATAGTACACCAACATGAAGACTATTCCAGGAAAACTGAATATTAAAGGAGCTAGCTTTTGCTCGGTATGAATATATAACTATCCTACACCTATTTTGGGCGCTCCTAAAATAGGATGAGATGAGTATTAATAATTAAACCACCATCAAAAGCTGGCATGATCATATTATAAAATCCTCGGTAAGTAATGTACTGTAGTCAAAAATACGGGACAGATAGCATGTGTGTTCGGGTGTGACGGCGTGTGCGTTATAACATGAGGGCAAAACGAGGAAAATCACTCGCTAGCGAAAGATTTAGATATATGTTCGCTAGCTAGCGGTCTCCTAGTTGCTATATTTTTTTTTATTCAAAGTCGCTAGCCTGTCAGAGCTGTTCACAATACAATTATTTCTTATACTTATCAGTAAGCCTACAAGAAATCAATAAAAGAAGAAGATGTTACCAATATGGAGTCGACAATGTTACTATGTCTATGCTATGTAGGTAGATGTTTTACGTATCAACCAACTGAACAGTGTCACGCCAAAATGTTTTCTTACCCTGTGGTACATCACTTTGCAAGTTGTTTAAACCAATTAAATAAGTTTGGGTACAGCTAGGGTTCCCTCTGCACAATTTTGTTATGTATAAGCATAAAATTTTAACCTGAAAAAAGCTTTTCCTCAACTTGTATTATTTTACCTACGTTACATTAGAAAATGCTTACCTATGTTTCAAATTCACAAAGTCTGAAAATTGAGCATATAAATTGATATACCACATAATAGGATAAGGTTTCACCGAGCTAGGCGGGGTGAGGGGAGGGTTGTTTTTCCGAAACAACGAGCCCGGAACGGCTGTGTCCACTTTACATAATATCGTTTGACGGCTATTTGGTTCTAGGCAACGACGGGCATTATCGGCATGCATATGTCGTAGAATAATCGTATAGACCGGATCTTTGTTAAACTCCTAGGTTTTTTAATTTGAGATTTTAGCATTCACAATGCTATTTTTATTTAAGTAATAGAAAAGATTTTTTATTTCTCGAGTAACATTGCAATGTTAGTAACAACTAAATAGTGATTGTCAAACTTTGACTGACCGTTTAGGGAGTTAATTATTTGCAAAACTTATATTGAGGAACATGGAAACACTGAATAATGTTCTCATAAAATATCACAGTTAAGCGAACTTTGTGCGGCTGAAATGATAATTATTGCTTTATAATAAATTATTCAAAGGCTTACATATGATACCCTCTGGGTATTTTCACGCTCTATTGTACTATTGAGGGCAATAAATAAACGGCATGAAGGGAAACTGGCAATTTTGGATCTCAATAAATATAGTAATAAACTATTTTTAATAACAAGATAGGTAGTATATATTTACATAATTGCGTTATTATATGCAAACAAGTTTTACTTTTAAAAATATAATATCTTTTCTTGTGCTCGCCTAGATACGTTATAATATAAAGGATGCCTTATGCATTTCAAGTTCCTAATCAAATAAGGTTTAGATTATGTGCTGATAAAAAGTAAAAAGTTTCGTTAAATGCCTTGTTTCAATCGTAAACTAATTCATTACTTATACTTATGTAAGTGTTTAACCTTAACGTCGTTATAAAAATTGGTAATTAATATCTAATTATATATAGTAATTCTCTTCGAAAAGATTACAAAGTTGACAAACAAAGGAAGTATATTATGTATTCTGTGCTAAAAATGAAAATAATAAAAATGATCTGATGTAACGACAGCAAAATGGATTCCACAGGTGAGCACACTTTCTATTAACTCAGTACATAGCAATTAAAAAGCACCGGAGTGAGACACCGACCCTCTGACCCATTTCGCGTTCCTCACACAGGTCACTTAAACTACGCATCGGAATTTAGACTCTAATCTCAATGGTATTAAGCAGGTTTTAGCCCACTAAGTGACTGAAGAGTATCCTAAAATAGATTTGCGAGACATTTAGCTTTAAAGAGTATTGATTGTTATCAGACTTTGTATTAAAAATGAACGATAGATTTAAGGCGAAAACTTTTGAAACTATTTTAGAATCTCCTACTTATATTCCTGAAAAAGGCTCATGAGTACAATTTAGGACTTTTACCTACTAATATTGTGTGTGTATCGTATCGTAAAAGAGGTTTCAAGGTACCACAAATCTGAAAACACGAATCAAGAAGTTGAAAATCGTTAACAACCACAACAAGGTCACAGAAGTGTATTGACCCGATTAGGAATAATTTACTTACCTATTATTTCCATTCTGAACATTGAACATCGAAATACAGGATCAGTTTACTCCTTTTTTAACCGACTTAATAAAACCGGCTAAGTGCAAATTGGACTCACCCACTAAGGATTCCGTAGGAACTTAAATAAAGACTTTATTTTTTTAATTTAATTACAAATGTATAGTTTTCAGACTTTTCCCTTTACTTCTAGTAGATACTAGAGATACAGATGTATAAGACGATATTACTTGCCAAATTTCATAGTTCTAGACCTGGGTCTAGATCTAGTCTTGGTCTAGATCACCGGGAAGTACCCTATAAATTTTGATTCCCTTGAGTGTCGAAATATGCGTTTTTTGCGGCATACACGGCCGTTTTTTTTACTTTAACTTAGAAGTTTGATTTTTCACAGTTTCAAGGGACTGTAGATTTGAGTTTATGGTTTCTAATTCAATACCTATACGCGTTTCTGAGATAAGGGTCTTGACAGACAGACGGACAACAAATGTGATCCTATAAGAGTTTCGTTTTTTCCTTTTAAGGTACGGAACCCTAAAAAGAAGGAAGAGGCTATCAAATTCGGTTGTATGTTTTTTTCGTGTCAGTTTTCAGGAAATTCTGAAAATACTGTAATTTTCGTAAACATCATTAATCAAAAACAATCAACCAAATTATTGCAGAAGTTGTCGAGCGCAGTGGAAACTCAAAGTAATATCTCTCACATTGAAATATATCAACCAGGCGCGATACAAAAAGTAATAGTAGAAGTAAATAAAATTATTATACAGCACATGTACTAGTTTTTTGTTAATTTATTGGTGGTAAGTAAATACACCATCCCTATACCAGTGTGTGCCAAAAACCACAATTTCGTTAACATCATAGATAAAATCCACCATAGCACAAATATTTATATGCAATATTTTAATCTGTATTGAACAGTTGTTGATCAAAGAAGTAGATTAGAGCAAACTTTTACAGGTTCCGATAGTTAAATACGATTTGTTTAGAAATACGTCGACCCTCTTTGATCCGTCTGATCTGAACAGCAATTGATCAGAATCCAGCTACTGGTTTACTCAATTAACAGAGTTATTCAATAGCTGTATAATTATTACCTCCTAATTCGAGTTGATAATGGGACAAGCGACTCGGTAGCATAATTGAGCCGGAATCCCAAGGTGCGATTCGAATCCCGTCTGAGGTGCTACGGGTGGGTCGATTTTTTCTAACATTATTTATCTTAATATAAAAATAGCATTGTGAATGCGTAAAATCTAAATTTAATAATTGATAATAGTGTCTTTCTATAGTAATCTGTGGTGAAATACCGTGCCATAGTATCATAAATAATTGTTCTAAAAAGTAACATAATTGACTGATTCTTAGTATAAACCGACTGATATTTTAATATTTTAATAAAGACAGACATTAAAATTCATAGGGAAACGTAAAAAAACATTTGAATTCTAGATAACCTAGGAGAGGGATCTAGTTCTATTTTCTCTATCACATCTGGGTCAGAGTCTGTTTTATAATAGTTACGGAATATTTTTCGCATCTTACCACTTTGGTAGGAATGTAGTAAGTTGCGTCAAGTTAGAATAGCCTCGCTACTACGCTAAGTGCTTCTAACAACTTAACAGTTCTGGTAACTTCCACTAGAGTCATTAACTAAAACACAGGTATTAAACACAATGTAGTGCCACACCCTTCAGTTAGAGATAATAAAAAGCTTTGACAAAATATATCATAGTACACACAACAGCATGTCAGGTTATACAGTTAAACTACGAAAACAGCTTTTATTGCGTATGGCATAAAGGCGGTCTCAAGGTCAACATGTATAGTCTGAGGTGCAGTCGTGTGTACATACCTAATTCTAGAAACGGATAAAAATTGGTATCAAACCTTGCAATATTCTTCACATAATCATATTTATTCGCACACTTTCTGCTGCTCTGAATTTTTTTTAAATACTTCAAACGAATTAGCTAGTAGGCTGAAAATTATTATTTACTTACGGCAACAAATAAAAAACCTGTAAGGTGAGAGGTAAAACCATAGACTTAGAAAAATTTTCGCTGCGCTCAAGAAGACCAACAGAGCGTGGAAAAGAGAAGTTATCGTTATACGGACACGGTCTATGAAAAAAAGAGACATAGGATCAAGTGACAGTGTGCCAACATTTTTTACAGTAAGAGCCCCTAGCGTCCCGTCTTGCAAATGAGCAATCACATTTTGCTTAAAATATTTGAGAATCTTAATTAGAATTTTTAATAAAGGTAACGTGGAGCCACGGTGTCTTGTTCTTTATGTAATTGTGATGTGACAAAAAGAAACAATCCAAGTAATCACACTTTTCACAGGTAAATAAGATATTGCCACACATTTCTTTAAAAACAAAATTTTGCTACATTTATTCGTTTATCGACGAAGAAAACAGTATGGAACATAGTTTATTAATTTCATTTGCCATATATAGTCATATTTTATATGTACAATAAATAATTTAGTTTATTTTACGTAAAATAGTAAAATGTTGTTTTACGATAGGGCTTGACTAACTGATGACGTCACGAGTATCGATAAAATCGATAAACTAGGACTGGCAGTCCAATTGGCCATACTATTTATTTTTGATGTATTTTTATTATATTTCTTTTTTAAATAAAGACCATTTTAAGAAACTGATTTCGTTATTTTCAAGTTTTATTGATTCTGACTATTTTTAATACTTTTCTAAAATTTTACCAGATGTGACGTAGCTAGAGCTTGAACAACGAAATATGTCTTTGCCTACACACCAGAAAAAGGTGAGCATGCGAACGTCCGTGCCACTTGCATAATTCCTTCCTAAAACCACCTAGAAGTAATGTACCGATGATATACGTTCCTATTTTAGGTTTCGTTATGATTGTGACGGCTTCCCCGGCAGAATTATTTACAAAAACATGTGGGCCGGAGATCCGCCACTTTTTGAGTTAATGTTTTGGTTAAATCGTCGAATTCCAGATCGATCCGAGCCTATACCGGTGGGTTGATGTATTTGTAGCCGTCACATATTCATTGTGACAGCTACGAATACATTCGTTGCTCATGTAACGCAACCGGGACAAAGATATTGCGATCTAAAGTTTTAAGAGCATGCGAACCTCCAGTTCATACTATTTTTGTAATGTAAAGTCTAAAATATTGGTGAAAATTGTATTCAGATTAAAAATAAACAGATTTTCTTAACCGTTTCATCACGATAAACGTCCCGAAAACATATTTCCACGATATCTTCATTCGTTTTAGAGAAATTTGCAAATTTATTTACTATGAATAATCAAAGTGTAGGGTGACCATATCGTCAGTCGGTCGGTCGGAACTGGAGGAGCGGCAAGCGAATTCGGTAATCGGTTGAGACGACGAGCTGAGAAGTCACCATCGATATAGTGTGCAGTGATTATTGAATTCGCTTGCCGCGCTGGTTGTTTCTAGAAAAAGTAAGTTAAAGTTTTTAGATATTATGAATGGCTAATTTTGTTGACATATTTGTTGAGGTTTGATTTGCCTACGTACTCGAATCGTAAAAAAACTACTTATAGTTCATTAATCAGATTGATACTGACTAGGTAGGTACATATCTAAATACCTATGCAAAAGGTAAGTATCTATTTTTGTTTATGGTGGGTATTTTGCTTAGGTATTTTGTAATTTAATGAAGATGTGCCAGTAGTAAATTTACTAATATTATAAATGCGACAGTCTGTTTGTTTGTTTGTTTGTTACGCCATCATATCTTAACTACTGAACCGATCATCATGAAATTTTGCATACACGTTGTCAGAGGTACAGAAAAGGTTAAAGGGTACCTTTCATCCCGAAAAAAAAAATTGTTCTCGAGGGATAGCAAAAAAACTTTCCACGCAGACAAGGCGCGGGATAATCCTTTATTTACCAGAATATGATAGTATACATTGATGACATATAAGATAAGATGTGCTATTCTGCCTCCGTCAGGTGTGGAAATATGTTAGTACTTACCTAATTATAGAATTTAAGAAATACCTAATTAAAAAATCAATTTACTTATTTACTCAAACAAAAAAGTACGTGTACGTAAGTGAAATCACGTTAATACTGTAGGTATGATATTATTTTGTGCTAGTCCATATAAATATATTATGTCATACATTACACACCCATTAATAATTATTCGAACTATACGCAATGTTTTAATTACCTACCTACGAATCCTACGATACTGAGTTGAGTGCACTAACCACCTGAAACTAACCAGATGAAAAATTGAAAATGTCAATATCACCACTATGTAAGCCACACAGTAAGTCATCGATAACATTATTAAGTAATGTACACAACACTATTTCACTCACACATTTGCACTTCGTTTTTCGGATCACTTGTTCATTGACATTGTTGTTCTTTGACATTCTATTTCTATGGGTAAAACAGTTATTATTTCCTCCGTGAGGATTTGATTTTAATTTACAAAATATATTAGGTATGTTGCTCTTCATTAGTTTCTCCCATTATTGGTAAGGCGCTGGAATCTAAAGCCATAAGGCTAAATATGTTCTACATAATTTTGTATTGGAATGTGATTGTTTTGAATTCTAATGTTTCGTGGGTATTTGCATTTGGTACCAAGTACACACGACGGCACCTCAGACTAATGTTGACCTTGAGACCGCCTTTTTGCCCTACGTAATAAATGCTGTTTTCTCTGTCCTCTCTGTTTAACTGTATAAACTGACGTGCTGTCGTGTGTACAGTGCGATTAATTTAACTTTGTACAACAGAAGTGACCAACTTCAAAACGCTTGGAGGTACAAAAAACGATGTATTTTAGTCTGTAAAACTTATGGCCGAATACTCAAACGATACTCAACTTTGAGGGGCGCTTAAACATCATGCTGTCTTTGTCGTATCTTTGACATTTAATGCGACAGGACGATGTTTGAGAGCCTCTCAAAGTTGAGTGACGTTTGAGTATTCGGCCATTACTCTTTGCCGTGCATTCTCAAGTGGAGTTGTCGCAGTTTACTGTCTATTGTAAATTTAATCGCATTGTACCAATTACGTTAAAAAGAAACAACCTGTACACGTACTGTACACAGCCAGGGGTGGTCCGACTCACATCGCGTGAGAACCAAGGGGCTTGTTTCGTGGTGACGCCCATGAAAACAATATCGGTATATAGCAATAGAACGGATGACAAATCCAGATTGTTCCATTGTGATTTGTGACTTACAAAAATATTTATAATTTTGGAAGATTTTCCATACAATCTTGGTTTAAGTTGGGAGAAAACGAAGTTGCCGTTGTTTTTGTACATTAGAAAATTGATCGCGGTATACTGCCTCCAGATAAGGGAATTTCTTTTTAATGTATTCTATCCCTACCTAGTTTGTGACTGTTACGAACTGGCCATCAGACCGGCTTGTAAATACTTTTTATTTTATAGTTTTTGCCTTTGATTTCTATCTGCCTTTTATTGGCTGTCCAATGAAAATTATAAGTTAATAAATAAATAAAATAAAATGTGTTTATTTCGGAAGCAGAGTCCAGAGGGATAGTAACAATAAAACAGTAACAATAAAGCTTACTCACTATGTTAGTATTTTTTTTTAAAATTAGGTACAGTAAATATTATTATATGGCGTGTGACGAGTTGGACGCGAGTCCAGTGTTGCATAATGACACAGTCTATACGCCCAACCTCGCCTGGAATACCTTCAGGATGCTGTTGGTGCTGCCCCTAACCCGATGTAGCAGGGACGCGATGCGTTTTATAATGATGGCCGAGATGGCTATCAGCTTTGGCTGCTGCTAACATCCCTGAGGCACGCAGCGTCGAGGCAACCCCATCAGCCCCCTGAATGCATTATTATACTGAGTGCGAAGAGAAAGTAAAGAGCGCTCGACGCCTTTCAAAAATAGGGCCCCTGTTCTTTTCCCTGCGTCCGGTACACTGCTTTATTTATCGGTTTGGAAATTAATTTAATTCATTTCATTATATTATTCCTAACCTTGAGCTTCGCCTTTACTTGCTTCTTTTCCCTTACAATACATACCTCCTCCTCCTTTACAGTACAAACTAAATGTTTGGTAAACATTGTGTACTGTTAAGTCCGGAATTATTTACATATTTATTTCAATATGAATGACCCCTGCTTCTCTCTGTAATATTTTATCCGCGTTAATTGTTAAGTATATCAGTATTTCAAGTATATTACGCGAGTGTATCCTTTTTGCTTTGATAAATAGGTTACAATAGCTCCAACAGGCATCAATTTTGTAATACTTAAATAACAATATTACAATTGTATAGGCAAACCTATATGTAGGTATACCTTTGTAGGTAGGTATACTGTAAATAAAATATGTAAATCATTTCATTGCGCCTGGATCCTTTCATCCCAACTATTTTATTACTTAAAAGGCCACGTCGAAGTCGTCACAGAGGCATGGCAAACATTCTTGTCACATGCTAGTACAAAATTGTAAGTATTCAAAGAAATACTTCATCTCGCTCAGATCCCGGGCTCTTCACACATCTGCAGACATAAAAGACTACAATATAGGCCTCGGTCTTCAGGCCCGTTTAAACTAAATAAAATTTCCCTTGCGTGGGTTTATCCTCTTTTTCCGCGACGTGTTTACCTGCCTCTTCATATGCCTGTTTATATTTTGTGTCGTAGTGAAACAAGGGAATCATAAAGTTGCTTATTTTATTAGTTATTGCGATGTTTTGGTCGCTTCGACCGAAATGCCTCCGCCTGTGGGCATTCGGCTCTTTGGCAAAGCGAAATAACGATCATAAAATCCGAACAACTTTCTCAAAGCCCGGTTTTTGGTTTAGTACAGAAAATAATAACCCAAACTTTACCGATTTTATTACTAGGTTCATCACTATTTGTTTTGTAAGTAAATACAGTACTACAAGTATTATTACAAAAGTATTTATTTTATAATTTCGTCGTGGTTATTATGCCCTCAATATACTTACAGAAAGTTACTAAGAAGTCCAACCATTAGAAAATAAAAAGCAATTTATGCTTTGACATTTTATGATATTTTCACGACTTTAGACCAAAGATAACAATGATAACCGATTTGATGTTCTTTTTAGCGCTTTTTCATGAGATTCCCGATTGTTTGGATGTTTTCAAAAGTATATAATATCGTAAGGTTGTCTATAATTATATTGTTCAGTGTATGAGAACGATAGAGCATAGTTGTGGTGTGGGAAAACTTATTTGAAGCTAAATTATAATTTGTCACGATCTTAAAATCCTACTTAAATAGTATTATACCTAAAAGTGAAAGATTGGATCTTTAGATGTTTGTTATTCAATCACGCAAAAACGGCTGAACGGTTTGTGATGAAATTTGGCACACAGATAGTTTATAGCCTGGATTAAAACAAAGGATACTTTTTATCCCGGTCAAAGGTTTCCTAGAGATTTTCCGCATGTGCACGCACGAAGTCGTGGAAGCTAGTTATGAAATATAGTAAAATGGACTGAGTTTTCAAAGAACCTAATCTGTAAATGCCGTCGAATTGTTCTAAAAAAATCTCTTACATTATGCAAATCCTATAACACGGGGCGCTTTGCAAAAGTCCCGGTTTTTCATTATCTACCTGCGACATGCGTCTGTGGCAGGTATAATTTGCCCGTGTCACACAATTTCAGCCCCTTTTTATTTCACCAACCGATGTATAAATATAGACTTACTACATACAAAGTAACTTATGTAAGCTTTTGAATTAGTGTATTGTTGACCTTGAACTAAATTGTTATGTATTAAGTTAAACATGGACACAGGTACTTAGATGTTAAAACAAGTTCAAATCATACTATTAGGTATTAATTAGAGATGCAACGAATATTTAGCAACTATTCGGTATTCGGTCCATTCGGCCATGTTTTTAGATATTCGGTATTCGGCCAAATAGTGACAATATTCGGCCGAATACCAAATAATTTTAAAAATAGAGACGTATTTCAATCAAAAAAGTATTTATTTAGAAGATTAATTAGAGCCAGATTGTGGTGAGTAAATTACCAGTTTCTCTGCATTAACTGGTAAAAGCCAATTTCGTTTTTCCTCGTACACAAGACCTGCCTCCTGTCTAATGATTTTAAGATACTCACTTCTAAGCTACGAATTGTTAATCCTAAACTAAGCCTGAAAATTGATGATCTTGAAAATGAATCATTTACGTAGATGGTAAGCACGTAAACATACGTAACTTAAGTTACGTAAAAGTACTCTACCACAACGGAGTTGATTTTGAAACATGAAAACTAATCTTTCATCGGCAACTTTGGAAGCAAAATTACACGACATTTTCCTCACTCGACATCAGAGAATGTGCCACGTAGCTTATAACAAGTTTTTTTAATAATACCAAACAATATACCAGAAAAATACGACTCGCACCAGATCATGTTCTCGGACGGGAATCGAACCCGCGACCTTTGGATATCCGGTCCAATGCTCTGACCGCTGAGCTACCGAGTCACTAGTGGGAACTTCGAATTTCTTCTAGTAAATCAACTCTTACGCTACAAGCCAGCACCATCTCACCAATGTACAAGGAACCACCTCGACATTCAACTGAACATCTTTCCAGATATTTTTAAACGAGTCGTATTATTTTCTATTATATTGGTTGGTATTGTATAGGAATGAAATTGTTAATGCTAAAATCTCAAAATTAAAAAAAAAATAGCTTTCTCATCTTAATCAGTTGTTTGTAATAATCCTTTTATTGTAATTTTAACATCAGTTCTATAAAAAAAAATACCTCAATCATTTGCATAACTTAACTTCTTTATTCCTCACGTGCATTTCTAATAAAATCATTAAGCACAGTCAACCCCTAAAATTGTATAGGTATTTAGTAATTCATGCTTTTAATATTTAGGGCCTCAATAAAAAAAATAACTTAACAATTAGATTTTACTGTTTTTCTCATGTTTTCCCCATGGAATCATCAGTGCCTTCGCATGTGTTCCTAGATTTTATATTTTCTTAATAACTATTACATTTTAATAGGTACCTTATTCATATTGCACAATCATCAACTCCGAAATGGACAACTTTTCATTTTGAGAAAGTGCTAAAATTAGAAAACCATGACAAAGCGCTACACATTCTACTTCCTGACAACGTACTTACGCTCTTTCAGAATTAATAAGATTTTGAACAGTGATTTAATAAAGATTAAAAATTTAAATGAAAAATACGTGTCCCCTATTTTTTTACCTACGATCATTATACAAAGTAAAATATACGTAATATAATGTTTTTGAACGGTTGTCCATTGCAATTATGGAAAACCTAACCCAACGCAAAGAGATAAGGCTGTGTGTTTTCCTCACGATGTCGCCAGTGTCGTCACATGTGTTGCTACATTTTAGTTCCAATTACTTAAGGGTCCGTATTGTTTCCAGAGGTTACCAATCACTCCAGCAAGAGCGCACCTAGGGATCGGGATGTGACCTTAAAAGGACAAATTACATGGACCTATTGAGTTGCTGGAAGGAACATTTTTCTCGCTTACAAAGAAAACTTTTTGTGAAACTTTGGTTTAACTCACTTTCTCTGCGTGTGATTAATCTATACTATTATAAAATAACTGTTTGTATTTATGTTACTTACCGTTTTAGTTGAGTGGCAACCAATTTCGATAAAATATAAAGATAGATAAACAAAAGGTAGTCTATGCCCTGAGAAAGGGCATCATAGACTACCTTTTGTTGTGAAAATTTTCAAAATAAATATTTAGCGTATTGATATCTGTGATTCCTGTAGAAATTTGCATATCAAAGTTGAATATTCCTACATTTGATATTTAATTTTTAATGTGAGGATTACATATTGTACATATACCTCATCTATTGATTTAGCTTCATGTTGAGATGTGACGTAATAACGTTCCGGCACCCGAGAATTTTCTTGTATACGAAGATAGGTAGAAGCCCAGAAGGTTCTCTTCATTCGGTTCGCAGGATTTTGCGGAATTGATCACTATATTACAACGTAAAAGAAAATTGGGTAAATAATTTCGTTTATTTCACGAAAGTGGGCTTGTCTACCAGTTCCATGTCAGAAAATCATAATAAGGAAAAATACAAATGATTCGTTAATATTGTCTTGTTTTGAGATACTTTAGAAATGAGCTTTTCACGATGCCACTTGGATTTGTAATCCGGTAAAATACTTATTAAGTATGTGGGTAAAGAAACCCTGCTGTACACGATTTTTCCATAACAGCAACCCTCCGAATACCGAGAGAGATAAATATTCCTCCCTGTTCGAATATTTTTCGACATTTCTATCTTACATCAAATGTGATTTACGTGCTTCAGAATTTGCCAATGAATAAAGAAGCTATAGGTTGGATGCGAAATGGTTAAAAATGGTTATAGCTCTCCTAAATAGCTCTACTGTATAACCTTTTTTTACACGACTGCACAAAAAAATAAGTGTGTACTGTGTTCAGGGTTCATGTATGTTTTTTTTTCAGGAGAATTTAGCTCCCACAGGCATTTCTTTTTATATGCTAATGCGGCGCTGTGAGAGGCATCTACACTCTTTTTTATGCACAATGTAAAAGCATTTTCCATTTTTTAACAAAAGCCTTGAGTTTAATTAGCGCTGTGCTGCTGTTTATGTATGCAAACAAATAAACCGAAAAATGCAACTAACGTTAATTTAAATATTTTATTCAGTAGACCTTTAAATTTAACATGACAAAGCTAACACAGACCTTTTAGAATAGAGGTTCTTTAAAACAAAATCATTTTTTTAAGTCAGGCAAGGTTACAGAAAGTCTTTCATCAAAAACGAATGTTCAAGTCATGGAAAATTTTTCGTGATTATTGCTTCGACCATTGATTAAGAGCACTTTCTGCCCAGTATTCAAATCTTTCGATTCAAGAGCATTTTTTTTTCATTTAAGGTTTCACAAAGTCTTCACCAAAAACAAACTTTGAAAACACTGAAAATATTTTCGTTATTATCGCCTCGACCATTGATTAAAAGCTTTCACTCAGCATTCAAACCTTTCGCTCTTAATCCTCATAGGATTTCTTGTGATAATAATACAGCTAAGTCATTCCCTCCAAGGCACCTACGTCTATTCTCCCGATTTATTATTCAGGTCGTCGAGTTTCGTTCGTCTGAGCGGAATATTTTATTATATACCTACCTCTTAGACAAAACGAGGATGTATTAATCAACCTTAATAAGCGTGGAAAGTTGCAATATTATACCATAATAATAAGCGGAGGATTAAAAGGTAACAATTTAGTAATGACTTGTGTTTTTGAAGTTTCCCCCGGGGAATGAGCGTTAGTGCTTATAATAGAAATGACATTACGGGAAGCTAATTTATCTCGCGTGTCACCGAAGAATGGAATTATTTTGAAATTATTAATGGAAGTGACTTTTTACGTAGGTAAGTCGTTACACAGTAGAATAAGATTTACAAAGGGTTTAATAGGTTGGAAATATAATTAAATGCAATACAAATACGTTTTATGTTATAAAGTAGACAACTTTAAACAGACATCGATAAAAGATAGACTTTTTCACCTCCTTAAGTAATATCTTTAATTCAATCATCATTTAACCATTTATTTTATAACTATCATTTATTAAACATCTCACTCTTTTCTCAAAAAGCAAACAAATTATAAAAGATAAATAACAATTCGATGTTTTTGTGGAAAAAAATCTAAAAAAAAAAACATTTTGTAATTGCAAGCCATAACGATCTATCTGTCATAGGGAGCCATATTATAGGAGGATAAGCGACATCACATTATAAGTTACCGATAGTGCCTCCTCCATATAAAATACGAATATTTATCTTGCCTTATAGTGCCTCATTTGTCACTTTTGAAGACACATTCAGGAAGGCAGGCATTTTCAACGTTTGCGCCTGTGAGCTTTTAGATGACAGTACATATTTAAGGGAAAAGGAATGGCCATATTATTTGGTGCAAACATCTATTTTAGCGTGCGAAGCAAAAATAGATTTGGTTGATGCTTTTTGTCTCGATTCTTTGAATACTTACCGAAAATTATTTATTATTATTATTAATTAATTATTATTTATTTTAATATCAAAATAGCATTGTGAATGCGAAAAATCTAAATTTAATAACTAAGGATAATTATCTTTTTTATGTTAAGGATAATTAGCTTTTTTCAAACTCAGTGGTGAAACTCTGTAACTCGCTTAAGATTTTATAAGTAAGTGTGTGTGTATGTTTTGTTAAAATAAGCTGTTGAGTTTCCAAATAAATAAATAAACAAATAAAAAGATATGTACTCCAAAGGAATGGGAAAAGACATTGACCAGCATTGCGATTCTGTAAGACATCATTCGTGACCTCGCATCTGAATCCGCTGTGAGTTTCTTGATTGGTATTCTCAAAACTCGCTTGATAATTCGCATGTGCACTAGCGCTGCACTTGCGAGCGTGTCAGCGAGTTGAACTAAATTGACGGCGAGAATTTTGACGGGAACCGATAACTTGTCCGAAATTTACTTGTCCTAATTTCATTTAACGGAAACGGTTTACCAAAGTTTTTGTTGCTATATGTATTGTTTGCCATATTTTTAAACCATCGAAATATCATTTGGCATATGTCTCATTTTACCGAACTACGTTTCACCGATTTTCAAAATGATTTTTTAGTATTGGCACCACCAGAACAACATTTTACCGAATACTATTTGGCCGCAACCGCAACTATGGTATATTTATATTATGTAGGTAACATTTGACATAATCGATATTTGTTATAATAATACATGTTTTATTAAGCAAGCATGCACCATGCATGCAAGCATTATAGAGCTGCGAATGGTCAAAACACTAACCTAACCTAACCTACTTAATGTATTCAAAGTTTTTCATTTGGTGAACTGAAAATATGACTAATAAATCAGTGGTGTAATGAATGTTCGGGAATATAATACTTCGACGAAATGTTCTTTCGACCGCGCATAACTTCGGTAAAAAGTTTTTCGACCAAATAAGACATCGGAGTAACGAAAAAAACGTAATTTCGACGAAGTCAAAAAAGGCGAAACGAAAACAGTCGAAAAGATTTCAGTAAAATGAAATTCGATCAAAAAAATTTCGACCTTGGGATAGGTTACCGATTTTGACAGATAAAGTATGAGATAATGTAAAAAGTGGCATTCTGTAAGGTATAGACCGAGAGGTGACAGGATTTTTCGTAACGATCAAGGAAACGATTACTTTTACTTTTATGGGGTGTAGAGTGGTTGTAGAATGTCCCCTAATGTGAATGATGAATTTCCATACAATATAATGCTATTTTCGCGATTTTTTAGCATATCAAAACAGCTCTTAGAATCCTGATAGATCAGTTGTGTGTATTGCAATCTGGATCTCATCCATTCACTCCCTGGGTAGCTATCTTCAGATCGGCAGAGAACCAAGGCTTCAAAGTTATCTCGTTGGTATGAAAATTATCTGGTGCTTCTAATTATCTAAGGTGAAGGTGCAAGGTGTGTCGCTGTCATGCTAAATGCAGGTATTGTGCACTGATATTTTTGTGGTGTGCATGTGCATTTTTTTGCGGGCAGGCGGGCGGTGCATCCTGCATATATATTTTTTGCGGGAGTAAGCTACATATATTTCTCTTTTCACAATTCTAATTATCCGTCCACCTCTCGAATTAAACAACCTCTCGCATCAGATCTCACTTCACTACTCCCTTCACTCTCACTTAAATTTGCATTCTGTAAGCATCACCTATTTACTTGCGAAGTGAAGTGAGTTCTGTATTGTAGTGACTGCCACACTCAAAAAAATGTTAGTCGAGATTTATTGATTGAAGTTTTTTGATACAATTGTTGAGTTTTTGGTACAGAACTTTATAACAAATATGCGTTTTTTTAATTAAAATTTCTTATTTTAAGGAATTTGAGGCAGCTAATAGTCTGCGTGTTGAATTAAAATTGACCGTGAGATTTTGACAGATGAAATATGAGATGACATAAGAAGTGGCATTCTGTAAGGAAATTCCGCCCTCACTTCGATGCTCACCTCGCAAGTGAACCCGATTCAAAGTGTCAAATAAAAAGTATCTATTTTACGAGTGAAAATAGAAGAAGTCCTCTACAAACAATGTTAAAATAATATTTTTTTTAGAAATAAAACACTTTTTACGGATTACAGCGCGTATATTATTAATTCAGGTGTTGTTTTAGAATTATTTAGTTTGTATTTATTGGTTTTTAGAATTCCCGACGTTTCGACACCTTTCCAGGGACCGTGGTCACGGGAGGACTAAAAGTGTTTAAAAAGTGTTTTATTTCTAATGAACTGTATACGAGCGAAAGTCTTAGAAGTGAATATTTTTTTATTTTTTAACACTGACAAGTAGTTTTTAACCACAAATTATATAGCTATTTAATTTGTGAAAAACTATTTTTTTTTATTATTTAACTTTACAAAAACAAAAATTTTTCATCGTAACAAACCAAAAACCACGGCGGTTTGTCCGGAATGCTAGACTTATACACTAACATTATTATATATTTATGGTAACAACAACATATTATAAAATAGGTCACTAGTAAACAATTTACCTGCGGTGATCGTCCAGTTTTAATATTACTTTCTGTAATGCTTTGTAAGAGATGTAAAGGATGGTGAGAAAAGCTTTGAGTTTATATATCCAGATGACTTGTATTTATTCTCAATAATCAGAACAACAGATAGGTGTGTCTGTCAACGGTTTGAATTTCTGGACAATTGCATTGCTATTATTGTTGTGCAAGCAAAGATGTTCATGAGCCACAAGCCTTCCACCACCACCACCTACAAGGATGTTATTTCAGAAAACATTTTTATTTTAATGTCAATTTTTTTTTTACATGTTATTGTATAAAATTTGATAAAAAAAATTTTTTATATTGTTAGGTAAAACTTATTATACTGGTTTGTAAGACTCCTGGGAATAGAGGGATTTAGGTGCTTGTTAGTACACAGAATGCTCAATTATCATCCAGACATAGTTGCAAAAATAGTTATTGCATGCTGTGTTTTGCACAACATGTGCAATCGCGCAGAAATACCGGCTTTCACAATTTCAGAAGAAGAGAGACTAGAAGAGCTACAAACAATTGCTGAAGTTCAAAGGAGGCAAACTAGGGATTTGCCATCTTACGCCGATTTAGCTCTAGGGCAATAACGTAGACGAAATATAGTAAATAGCCTATGGCGTTCACGTCATATTTAATTTATCGGTGGTCAAAAACCCTTTACAAGTTTTCTTTCGTCATTTCATTCTTGGATAGGCCTTCCAATTTGTGAAATGGTAGTAGATTCAGTAGATTTATACATTTTTAACATGATGTGCTAACAGAAAACCTAAAAAAACTGCTATAAAAACAGCTTATTTTTTTTAAAGCTTTATTTATTTAATACCAAATAATATACTAGAAAAAATAAGACTTGCACCAGATCATGTTCTCGGACGGGAATCGAACCCGCGACCTTTGGATATCCGGTCCAATGCTCTGACCGCTGAGCTACCGAGCCACTCTTTTCTAGTATATGATTTGGTATTATATAAAAATAGCATTGTGAATGCTAAAATCTCAAAATTTAAAAAGCTTTATTTATTTTTAACATTTTTGGGGCTAGGCATATGTATATGTAATAAAAATGTAAGCGATGATATAAATATATTTTATTAATATTTAAACGACAGTTGATCCTTTCAATCGGTTCAGCCGTCTTCGAGTAGTTCTGGTAGCTCTTCCTTCAGGTGTTCCTTCTGGAGTTCCCTGGTAAGTTCAGACCAGATGTTCTTCAATTTGCTAATATGTAGTGACACTTCACCACTGGATTGCACTGTGTAGCTGAAGAACTTCATGCACAGGCTTTACTCTTTTGCAAGCCATCATACAGGCGGTGTAGTTCTAGCCATACTTCCCTCGCTGTAGAATATCGCAAAACTTTCTCACAGTTGTCTTGTGACAAATTCGTAGTAATAAGTTCGCCTCATGAAGCTCTCGTGTCTCCCACTTGGATTGTTGCTGATTCAACGATAGACTTTTCCATCAACTCTCGACGTAAATTCTATCTGAATTTTATTTCCGGTAACTTAACGCTCTGCTACCATATTAAAGTACATACTTTTTGATATTATAGGATCTTGGGAAAGAAAATAATAAAATTAAACTGTAAAAACTGTATTAAAAAACGCAAGGAAGAATATTGACAAACAAGACATTGACATTATATTCAATGAGCAATATATACAAAAAGAGTACTTAGGTCGATTTGCAGCAACATTTACTAAATCTCGATTTTGTTAAACCTAGACTTTACTCATACGAATATGTAAAATTTTTAAATCGATATTTAAAATTTTCACAGTTTCATAAGGGCTACATCTAAGTTTAACAAAGTCGAGATTTAGTAAATGTTACTGCAAGTGGGCCTTATACAAAGCAGGATTCTTAACAAAATATTATAGGTCTGTCCACGGTCCGGTTTTTTCTTGGATGACGGATCCGGGCGTTTCGACGGAGACGGATGACGGAGACGGATCACGTTTGTCCATTGCGTCCGGATCCGATCCAATCCCGAACCACATATCACTCTGCGGTGCAACTGAGATGTCATGTGCACGTGCCTTTTTTTACGTTAGAATGCCGACAACTTCTTGCAATATACGTACAAAGACGCAGAAGACAAAAAAGTTTTGGGTTTCACCCTCTCCTGCAAGAGAGATACCTCGATGGGGCATTTAATACACTATACGATAAATTACAACAACGTGAAGATATATAATACCAAATAATAAACTAGAAAAAATACGACTCGCACCAGATTATGTTCTCGGACGGAAATCGAACGGGACGGGAGCATTGTAAATGCTAAAATCTCAAATTTAAAAATGATGTAGCTTTCTTATCTTAATCAATTGTTTAAAAATATCTGGAAAGGTATTCAGTTGATGTCGAGGTAATTCCTTGTAATTGGTGAGATGGCGCTGGCTTGCAGCGTAAGAGTTGATATACTAGGAGAAATTCGACATTCCCACTAGTGACTCAGTAGCGCAGCGGTCAGAGCATTGGACCGGATATCCAAAGGTCGCAGGTTCGATTCCCGTCCGAGAACATGATCAGGTGCGAGTCGTATTTTTTCTAGTTTATTATTTGGTATTATATAAAAATAGCATTGTGAATGCTAAAATCTCAAATTTAAAAACGTGAAGATATTTTTTTAACATTTGTTTTTATTAGTAACTCCTTTTTGGTTAGCAGAAATGACCTTTTATTTCGTTGTGACTTAGCCGATACTTATTTTTTTCGCATAACCTAAGTGGCATACGTTATATTAGTGTGTAAACATTAGTGCAAAATGTTTTAAAACGTTAGCGTTCATGGTTGTTAAATAAATTAAGAAAATGTTAGTATGGAAAATTCAAATTCTTTAAAATTCTCCATACAAAACGGCAATTTCATACTTTAACCCCTAATATTAACTTGCCCTAAAAACTTTATTGTGTGAACAAAATAAAGTCGCAGCGCAAGTGCTTGTCGCAATAAGCAAGTTCGGCAAGTCGCAAAAGATGACGGTTGACGAAGACGGACGTCGGGTGGCTGCGCCGTGGACAAGTCCATATGTATTTTATATTCTAATGGGGTACTTCGAATCGAGGCTCCGGTTTAGCGGTTCATCCGATCAAGCAAAATCTTCGGAGCCCGTCAAAAGAACGGATGACGGATTTCGGACGCCGGATGTCGAGTTGACAAAAGTTCATACAAATATAATATATAGGCCGCTATTCGGTCCGGTTTTTTCTCTCCGAGGAGACGGACGCCGTGGACATACAGTTTAAGGCATAGGGATTATATTCATGGCACGAATTAAGAGTTTTTTATTTTTTTTATTTTTGCTGCATCAAATTCCTTAAAATAAGAAATTTTAATTTAAAACTCACATATTAGCTAAACTGGAATCGATAAAACTCGACTAACATTTTGTTGAGTGTGGTTGTCACTAGGTACAACGCAAGTCAAGGTCAAGGTCAAGCGAGGTGAGATGCGAAGTGAGAGTGAATTGCGAAGGGAGTTGCGAGTTGTCGTCTGATTTTACAGAATCGCAGGGCTGAGTCTAAAGACAAAACATACCGATTGAAATATATTTGTACCCTATAGTGATTGTAATTGAATTTAGTAGCTGGAAAGGGCTTAAGCTATGATCAGTTATTATTTTTTATTTTTTTCCTAGTATTATTTATTTATATATTACATTTACTGTAGTGTTTTGAGATTAGATACTAGACAATATGAAGGATGTTAACTGAGATAAGTCAAATCAATTAACTACTCAACAAAACTGTCGTCAAACTCAGAAAACGAATGATTGTTTTAAATATATCGTTAGGAATGAAAAAGAATACAATATACATGGGTTTTAGGGCTTAAGAAAAACAGTGCCGTAATAGTAGATTATGCAACAAGGGCTTAAAGCAGTGTATTATGTCCCGGGCGCTATATTGATCGGTTTAAGATCACCCAAGACAAATACACATTCAAGCCCGCGATGAATACTCTACTTTTTATACTTTCTGCGAGGCAATTGAAACCAATGACTGTTATAAAGAAAGTACTTAAGTATTTTTTTTTTGTCGTCTATTCTGTAGAGGTCAGTTCGACATTCGAATAAATTCTTCTTGGTGCGCACCAAATGTGAAAATGAATTTCGTAAAAAGTTTTCATGTTTTCTTTTTTTTAATTTGTAGGATAAGATAACATACAGCCTAACTCAGAATAAAATCTCATTGCACCTAAACATTTTTGAAACCAACCTCGATCAAGTACGACTACATGGGTTGCATTCCAAATTCAAATCACATTATTTCCCATGGGAAAAAATAATATTCAGTACAACATTATGACCCGGCTAGACCGAGGGGGCTGAAATGTCTTACTTTAGGAAAGGTTTGCATGACACATAATATGCCATTGACGAGCAGGTAGTATAAAAAAAGTATTTAATAAACGAAAAGTACTGTAAAAAATATTGAGGACGTTGACTAAGATAAGTCAAATCAAATCAAAAGCTACTTAATAAAACTGTCTTCAATCTCAGAAAACGAAATTGCAAAGAAAACCGTAATATCTTATACGAGTACAAGCGATTAAAAAAAGGAATTCTAAGTGAAATAACGAAAACAATCTGGAATTAGTCGGCAAAGTTGGAATGTTACAATAAAATGGATAGTAAAATCGCCGACAGAACTTTATTTTGTTTGGTCTTTGGAGGTGGGAACGGGAAATGAAATCCTCTTCACCGAGGACTTGTCGGTGGGTATACATTTAAACGATTTCATTAGCGTTGAACGGACTGTTTTGTCATACATATTACAAGTATATGAAATGAGATTGTCCTAAGTCAGTTTGATTCAACTTGTTATTTCAACTTAAATTTATGATTTAAAACTATACTCCTATAAAAAGTTTTTTAGATATTAATAATAAAGGAGAAGCTTTGGAAAGTGGTTTCGTTTTTATTCTAATTACACCTATCATATAAGTATCGTTAGTAATTATAGATAAAATTATGTTTTATTCAGAAGATTAATTTAATAGAATTGACATTGAGTATGGAAAAAAACAAAAACACTAGTATTTATACCGACATATAAACTAATTTTATTAATATAAAATGTTAAAACTAACCGAGACAAACAACTTCCCTTATCATCAATCAATGGTGAAATTATTTCAAGCCAGGCTTGCTTCCTATATCGCATATTTTTAGTACAAGGGTTAAGTTATGTGTTATTTGAAGAATCCAGTACAAAGAACATGGTGCTTAAATGCGATTTGTAAAGAAATTGGAAATACTCGGCAATTATATGGAAACTGGCGTATTGTCGAGCCGAGGGCGCGGCGTAGGGTTCCCACACTGCCTAGTAGAAAACACGGATAAGAAGTGAAGGTGCTACAAATTTTGGCAAATTATTAAAGTTAGTAAGTTCATAGCGCTCTTGTGTCCCTATAATCGTAAGGTGTTCGGGTTCAGGTTCGGGTTCAGGTTCGGGTTCGGGTTCGGGTTCGGGTTCGGGTTCGGGTTCGGGTTCGGGTTCGGGTTCGGGTTCGGGTTCGGGTTTGGGTTCGGGTTGAGAGTGCAATACTGCGCTTAAATTGTATGTTCTTAATCCACGTTGTAAGGGGTCGTCCAATAATCACGTGAGGCTCGAAATATCACAAGGGGAGAGGGGGTATCAAGTGTTTTATTTTTTCGTTGAACGCGCGGTTTCTTAAAACAATGAATAGCCTGCATCTAATCCACCATCATCCTTGCCTAGACATTTTTAAGATAAGTATGTTGTACGTAAAAAATACACGTTCTCTAGAAGAAGTTGCTAAAAAACGAAACTTTGCTACGAGAAACGAAATTAACGCAAATGATTTTATTGGAAAGCATATGAAAAGTTATGAAATGTCCCGTAAAACTACCAAAGCGTAGAGCCAACAGTCGGGCGGCAGTTTTTGCCGGGACCGCGCCGGGAGGAGGGCGGCTCAAGGTGAAGTTCAGGAGGGATCGATCGGGAGCTAACAGCTTTACGCAACTTGTTTTCATTGCGTAACCACCTTTATTTGGAAGCGGCTCGCTCTCATTCGATTTGTACTCATTATTTGTATTCAAAGTCGAAGGTCAATAAACTTTCATGATGTAGTTTGTTATTTGTGCGGATAATTTTTAAATATAAATAACAAACATGTAAGAAATTTGATTGTTAAACATAGGGTGTTACAAGTTGACTGACATTTGATGAGAAAAATTGGGCATAATTTTCACATTTCATTGTGTGTGTACTGTTGGAACGCAGCCAAGATACGAGCCATGGAAATTGAATGGTTCTTCCGCCTCTTGAAATACAGCATTTTTGTGACTTATTATTCTTTCTTCACAAAATAGTAAAAAAAAACTTTGTCGTAATTACCCGTTTATCATAATTAACCACAGAAAATAAAACACTTAGGTACTAGTGTGGTTAATTTTGTCTAGTTTATATTGGATTCTTTATTAGATTTTTGGGTTTCAGCATTTCGCAGCTCAAGTCATGGGTAAAAAACAACAAACACTTAAATACACGCGTTTGTACAGTATTTTTTTTAGGTAAGGTACGCGTAATCTCAAAAGTGAACGCGGAAAATATTGTACTTACAATGTTTAAACCCGTTAAGTATAAGAAAGGTAGGTACTATTAAAAACTATCTGTGAAGCTGATCAAATTTTTATTTATTTTTGCTCTAGATAATTTAATATTAGGAAAAAATATTTTCAGGCATTTGTTTGACCAGTTATCTAAATTTATTTCAGATATTTACATCCATATTTGTTAGTACGTAGTCTTAATAGTATTGTTAGTAAATTAATTTATTAAACATTGTTATTGAAACTATTATTATTTTTATTATAAACCAATCAGCATTAATTTAAGTAGTGGTACAATCATGTGTGAAAACTGGCTATCAGTAGAAAGGGTAAATTCGCGTGACCATTACTCCTTGGACATGGCACTTCTACTCTCCCCGCAGTACAGTAGAAGTGCCTTGTCCAAAAGGGTTTGCCAGGGTCCTCAGGATGGTATTAAGACTGTCTCTCACTCTGCGGATTAGAGAGGCGGTCGTTGTTATGGCATCAGACTTCGATAAGATGGTGGTAGCTAGCCAGGCGGACTTGAAATAAGCCCTACCACCAACCAAACCGAGTACAAACGTACCCCCTCCTGGCAATCCAACCCTGCGTCCTAACGGGTGGGCACACCACTAGACCACAGAGGCGGTTAAAAAAAGGTACTTAGCTGATTACGCATACCTGATTACAGTCGGTATTTATGGCCCACAATAAGTTGTTTCGAAGGAGCCCTGAAGGTGAAGTTCATGAAATCAATTTCAAGTTAAAGTTACGACTTACTTCCATTACGTAACGAATTATATTTGGAAATAGCTGTTTGGAAATAATACAATTTCAGGTTACAACGGTAAGGAAGGTAATTTAATTGTAGTGCTACATATTTGTGAGTTTTGTTTTAAAATACTTTTTTCTTTAAGTATACGCTTTTACCTTAATGTTTTACATTTTATGTGTAGTCGTTTATCTGCCTTTATTGATAAATAACTTTATGCCTAGGATAACCAAAATTATTTAGCAATATTCCTTAGTTACAAAAGTTTGGTTATAGTCATAGTCATAATGTGTATTGCAACATTTTGGTTACATAAAGATCTTACAAAGTAAATAGTACCTTAAACATGACCCTGTAAGGGTATTGCATCTTATAAATTAAAACTAAACATAATATTAAAGTTCTTTTAGGTAACAAAAACAAAAAGTTTGGAATACAAAATAGATGAGATCAAGGAGGTTTACTTAGATAATTTAAAAAATCATAAGCATAATAGGCACACATTGCAGTGGTCAATTTTTTTAGTTCACATAAGGCGTGAGTAAAAAAGCTTTAGTTGCATTTTTTTTAATATGAGAGACTTATGACAGTTACCTATTGACATGAGTATTCTTAATTTCTTAGTAAGGCTGTATGTTTTATGACCTATCTTATTTTTGTAAAACTAAACAGCAACAGTGCCTGTGTCTCCTAATTTTCTTTTTGATTTATCCTTTAAATAAAGAATAGCATCAATCTAAGGTGGAATACTAGAAACTTTGAAATACGAAAGTATTGCACATAATGCTGTATAGAAAGATATATCGCGAACATTGCAGCTTTCAGAAGTGTAGCAGACTGATTGGTTTATTTTCAGTAGCGATCTTTGAACTTGTATGCTTTAGTCATTTGAAAGCGAACCGAGTGCAATCAGCAATGTTTGTTTTCTTATGTCAATGAAGCACGAATTCATCTTTTTTTAAAGAGAGTGTGTGTTTGAATTTGGCTCAACTGATGCTAGAACTTCCTTCTAGCTTTTTTAATACGACAATAACGTCATCATTATATAATTAAATAAAATATATTTATTGTTGAAGATGTAGTCGTAGTCTTAAATTGCGATGTTCCCTATGTCAAACTCAATTGACAGTAACACAAGGCATTGCCTGTATGTAATTAAAATTTTAAAACGTTTAATTACATGAACTTTAAAATCATATTTAATTACAACATTTATTTGAAATACATGACGGTTTTAGACAACAAGAAAGTCCTTTTACTTACTAATTACTACACTTACAATTTGTGCATATATTTTTATAGATCCATTATAATTTTAACAAAAAAAAACAAAATTAAAAAAAATATATTTTTGAATAAGATTTATGCATTGGATAAGTACAAAAATCTTAATTGGCTTAATGTTAGGCTTATTTTGAATTGGAATTAGTTTTCCCTAGCACTACTTTATATTTATAGCAATTATAAAATAAGATCTAAATATTCAGTCACAAACTTAACTGATCAAATTAAGAAATGTTAAAGTTTTAAAACTCTTTTGGAATACAGGTAAAGTGCGCTTCGTGTTTAGTTTTGTCTTCCCTTAGCTAAAATAAATCTTTATGTTAAAAAACTAAAAGAAAAGAGGCCAACGCCCCGTGGCGGTAAAAGAAATATAATATTTCTCAAATATAAGTAAGTATAATATGTTTCTCAGACATAACGTCTAGCAACTTCCCAAGTCATATTCGTAGTCATAAATTAGGTAAATACGAATAGCATATCAAGACGAATAGCAAATCAAGTTAAACAGTTGCATTGCAAAACCAGCTTTTATTACGTAGGGCATAAAGACGGTCTCAAGGTCAACATGTTATTACTGATGTGCCGTCTTCTGTACAACAAAATATGTTTTCCACAGGACATTAACAAGAAAGTTAAAGTTACTCACGCGTTTGCCTCTCATGGGAGTTTCTCCATAAATATTCCGCACTCAAGTAAAATTTATCATTTTTTCATACTTAACTTTCTAAAAGTGGAAATAAGTTTAAGCCATTGTAAAGAACTGGAAAGTTATTTCGGCAGTCACCACTCAATCATATTAAACAAGTTGAAAATAAAAGTTTTAAATTGTAACATTGTTAAGAAATCATTATAAGATAGTTCTGTTTCTTTGGAAATATTTAGTGTAGGGCTAGCGAACCTTCGCTTGGCGTTGTGACTCCGAGACGTTCACATGTGCTTGAGTGCTAAACAAGTTTATTTTGAAAAGCTTTTCTTTTTAACTGTCTTCCTTTAAATGAGAATCCGACCGTTTGCGAATCCGACCAAATGCGAATAATTGCTTAGACAGCTTAGACTGAATAAGTTTTTTTGAATTTTCAAATAAATCGTTTTTTACTTTATTGATTTACCAACGCTTGTTTATCTATATATATAAAAGGGAAAATCACTCACTCACTCACTCACTCACTCACTGATCACGAAATCTCAGAAACTACAAGTGCTAGGAGTCTCAAATTTTGCATGGGGGCTCCTTTTAGGGCGTAGGTGCTCACTAAGACGGGATTTTGAGAAATTCAACCCCTAAAGGGGTGAAACAGGGTGGCAAAGTTTGTATGGGAGAACGCGATTCCTTGGCCCGATTGACTTGAAATTTGGCATAGACATTCTTTCACAAAATTAATTGAACACGTGTTTCGTATTTTTTTAATATTTATCACCTAACAGGGTTAAAAAGTGATATAAAGCTAATTTTGCTGTGATTGACTTCGACGTCGGAATTGAAACTATTTTGTGCATTTGATTGATTAATTAAGAAAAATAAATATCATTTGTCATCTCAACGTAGTATTACATTCTCTCTGGTAATTTCCCCTGAGAGTAGGTAGAATGCATTTCATTGAATAGTACCCATGGCGTTATGTATGTTGGCAGTGCTGTCATTTTTTCCTTCCTTGCGTTGTAAGAAGGTGCAAAATTATTCCATCTAACTATCAGTTTAATTTTAAAAGAATACAATATTCGGTCAAGTCGCCTATGCTATGACAATTAATAAAGCACAGGGACAAAGCTTAAGAGCGGCTGTTGTAGATCTGCAGTGATTGTTTCTCCCATGGCAAGCTCTAATGTCGTCTGCTCGAGAGTCAGCTCGCCGAATAACCTTTTTATTTTGCAACCGGATAACATGGCAAGAAATGTGGTAGGTATAGAACATGTTACAAAAATACCCCTAATGCCGAATATGGTATATAGGGACATCTCCTAAAATACTGGTCAGATCACTTGGGTGTGTATAGAAATCTGGATCTCCTCCATTCACTCCCTGGATGGCCATCACCAGATCACCGCTCGGTCAATCCCTGGCGGAGAAGCAATGCTTAAAAGTTACTTCGTTTGTATGAAAATCGACTGGCGTCCTTAATTTTGTGGCCACTACTATACCTATATAGATATCCTGTAGTATAGTCTAATAACTTTACACTCACCACATTAGTAACTATATTGTACCCGTGCGAAGCCGGGGCGGGCCACTAGTATTCTATAAATTTATTTCTATAAAACAACTTTTTCTTATTAAAAACCTTCAGAGTTTAAATAAATATTGTTCTATAGGTATTCCAGGCTACGACTAGTTAAATGCTAACTAAACACCAAAAGATTTTTTAAGCTGGAATGAATACCCATTTTCCTCTTTCCCACAAAATCCCGAAGCTTATAATCGAGCTTCAGCATAATTTATCCCGCAATCATCCCAAATTTATCCTCACCAATTCCACGGGCGAAAGGCTCTTAAAAAAACATTCATTACAGAAAATTTTAAAAGAACAATTACGAATCCCATCTTCGGAACTCTTCCTCGGTGTGGCATTCACAAATTATTCAGGGCTGAGACTTCGAAAAATCGTAAAGCATTTTTATATAACGCTAAAGGCAAAAAACTTTGCCGATTCAATTAAAGCAGGGAAAATCGGTGAAAACCGCAAAATTAGTGATTGAAGCACGACCAGTAGAATAAGTTAAAAAAAATGGAATTGAACCTATTCCTGTGGTGATAAATTAAAATAAAGTAAAAGTTGAACTTGGACAATTTGCACTGCGTATAATCATGATTAACCAAATTGATTCAACCAAAAAATTTACAAATGTTTAATAAACGGTGACAAGATGCAGCTTTCAGATTCAGCATTTTAAACGTAATTATTACTTTTTTGCACTTTTTTCCAGAAACAAGAAACCAAACAACAAAATTGAATTAATGAATAAAATCTTTAAAATAAACAGCATTAAAAGAAAACAGTAAAACACAATTTTGATCTAGGGTTGCCACTTTGCAGTTTATCATAAAAAGATTTTTTTTTTTTTCAAGAAGTGGTGGATTTTTTGGTTTTTAATAATTTTGCACGTTATCCTATCTACTTTATTCGGCTTTATAGGGCTATTAACAAACATATATGTACAGGATCGAATCATCTGTTTTTCGGCTGTATCAGCCATACCACAAAAGATTTTAAATGTTTAAATGTGATGCTGTCTCTTTCAAATTATATTCTCAAAAAGTGACAACATCATATTTAAACAGTGTCTTAGTTAAACACTTGTTGAACAGTGTTTTAAAATCTTTTGCGGTAAGGCCGTATGTGGCTCAAGTGTCGATTTGGACAATCACACTATTTTCGGTCTAACGATGACAAATCAAAATGTTACACCATTGACAAAGTCACGACAATGTAGTATTGGGTATCTTGATTTTGTTGTGACGTCACAAGGGGTGAGGCGAAATTACATCGCTTGAAATTCTAGGGCTGGCTCCAGCCTCTTGACTTTTACTGGACAACAAAATACGCTTTATGTTGATGGCAGTGAATCGAAAATCGATTTGAATTTTATGGCTGATGTTAAGAAACAATTTTTGTGCAAGAGTATCCAATTTCAGATGGAATATAACATTGCGATATTATTTAAATAACTAAGGCTAGTTAAGTGATATTTTTTTATCTATCCTAAACACGTCATATTAGCAGTGATTCTCATGAAAGCAGCTCATAAATAAATTATTACGCAGAACACATTGATTTTGTCTATGAAAACCAAATAAGTGCTATGACGACATAGCACTAATCAAATCAAGCCACGTAAATTACTATTTTCAATACAGTTGCTCAATTCACTGCTTTATTTCATTTATTCCCCTAATTTTGAACGTATAAACTCGACATCTTTTAATTCTTATTGCAGAAACTCTTTGATAGTAATCTCAATAGACAGTATGTACATATAATATTGTAATAAAAATAAAAAAAATCGAATTTGCAGAAAAAATTGTGTGCGCACGTATCGCCCCTGCACGAACTTGTAACCTCCCCTACCTCTACCTACTGCTACCTAGTTAGCTACTTACTGCTACTTGTCTATTATTTATTTATTTATTATTTGCAGCTATTTGTTTTGCTTCGAATAAATGTTTAATCCTACAACCTACTAAGTTTATTTTCGTTTATCCTAAACTACCTAACATTGAAATATAAGTTTACTAATTTGCTTTTGTATAGTTTGAAAGGGCCCGTGATATCTAGTGGATTTCCCTGGTTGTGAATAGTAGTATACCCAAATTCTTTTCAGCATAATGACTGGCGACCTATCCCTATGTTCTAACAATGGATACTAACTTTCCCTATTATTTCCTAACTAAACCTGCTATTATAACTAATACTTCATGATATGATATGATATGATGATATTCTCACAGAAAAATAAAAGTTACTCTATTAGATTGTTCAAGATAATTGATATTAAGTTATTACTTTTCGTTATATGATTCTACCTTTTACTTTACAGTTACTTTTACATTTCCTTGAATGTTGTTATAGTACTATGGAACTTCTAAGACTATCGAATAACCTAGATTACAGAATAACTTTAGAAAGTGTATAAAATACACTATTCATCTACCCGCTGAATTAATATAAAAAGCCAAAGTTAAATCTATTTCTTTAGAGGGGTTGTTCATGATGAATTTGCGAGGAGTTGTTCATGATGAATTTATGAGTCAGATGATGATATGCTATTAGACACTACAGTAATAAGAAGTAAATTGAGAAATAAGAAGCTATAATCACTATGGAGTTAATTGTGAAGAATCACTTACCGCTACTAATTATGATTTAATTTTCTTTCTTTGATTTTATTTAAAGTACACAATTTAGCTGTTCCGGCTAAGTTTAAAGCCCCGCCGCCGCTTTAAAAGTAAACCTCGACTACCAGACCTGGACAGTTTTCCTCCGGCTCAGCTAAATCAATTTATTGTAAATTTATAGCTTACAAATACTTTAAAGTATTCAGTCTTTGTTTGTCTGTTTTGGTATAATAAAATTACAAGAGGACAAGCAGAGTGCTTTCAAGCGATCTACCAGTCTTCACAATAAGGAAATATCTTCCATTTTGGCAGCTGAGATTCAAGATTAAATTAAATTCTAATATCTTTTATTCCACTATTGGTTTGATTAACATTATATCAAATGGATTCAACAATACAATCCACACACTCTAGGGATACTGATAGATCTAGTTTCTGAAGGAAAGGCAGTTCAATTCTAAGTAATACTACCCGGTATAAGATTCTCCACACCTCACTCTCAGTAAAGATCATGAATTGGTTCACTAATAAACTGTAGGGATTTCAGATTATCCTACAATAATATCTAAACAGTACACTAATTGTGTTGAATAGACTTGTCTTTAATTGGATTCAATCGTTAAAGAAAATTCTTTCTTTACATCTTCTGATTGAGTTGGTTGGTGAAACCAAGATGTTATATTTATACTAAAACAGTACATTAGTTCCACTATTTGTGAATTTAAATATTCACTAAATAAGTCGGTACCTTTATAGTACATAAACAAGGTATTGTTTCCTTATAGTCATAAAACTCCATTCTGTTAATTGGAAAGGTCCACTCAAGACTATGATCTAGCGCTCTATAGCTGTGATTCAACATTAGCTTAAATAGAAACGCGGGCTTATTCAATACACCCAGATCCAGATTTTAGTAAACCTTCAAGATTACTAGAATAGATTATTTCAGTTATAATCAAAAGTCTGTACCAAGGTTTCTCATAAAACCAACCCAATACACAGATAAATAAACTTTCTTTTAAATAATAGTTCAACATATACTATCCACTCATAATAGTGATTATTTAATAGGTACTCACCGGAACTTGTAATATCAACACAATTAAGCACAACACAATAAATATTCACAACACTAAAATAAACCCTTGAGTTTATTGAGATACTACCAGTGGAAATATGGTCCAATCCCATTAAACCAATCCCAATAGTTCTATGTAAACTTTCATTCACAAAATTATAAAACTTCCGTTTTAGTGAGTTCAGTTCTATAATGAACCCCATTATACCATCCTACTTCTAAAGTCTATAGTGGACTTTTTAACCAAATATTTAAATATTCCCAACGCCGCCATTTTGTCGACGCTGACCTAATTGTCGTACTACCTAGTATCCTAATTGTCTAACTTAATTGTTGTACTACCTAGTAGCCTATGACGGCCATCTTGTCGACGCTAAACTATCTACCGCCTGCCTAATTCTCCTATTCTCGCCTACATAAATCGCTACTTACGCCTACCTAAATCGCTACTCACGTCTACCTAAATCGCTACTCACGTCTACCTAAATCGCTACTCACGCCTACCTAAATCACCTTCTCACGCATACCTAAATCACTACTCACGCCTTCCTATATCACTACTCACGCCTACCTAAATCGCTACTCACACATACCTACATCACTACTCACGCCTTCCTATATCACTACTCACGCCTACCTAAATCGCTACTCACACATACCTACATCACTACTGGTAGAAATCCTACACAAACTAATGTTCCTACCGTCACCTAGCTAACATCACGACCTCAGGATGTGAACACCAGCATCCAAGATTACCCCCCCATCTTGTAATGCTCACCTAACTTTCGCACTATCGTTTCTAACTATGATTTTACCTGCCTAACAACGACTAAATATCGATTTCCTACGTTTGTAACCATGATTCTTACCACAATCATCGACGCCCCATTATCTGTACAGATCGAGCAAGCATACTCTGTCCTACCTAACTCCCTAGCAGCTTGGCCGTTGCCAGATTTGAGTGGGAAGGATCAAATCGGCCCCTAACAGAGGATTAGCAACACCACCCGAACGCCTACAGCAATAAACGAGGGACATCCCAACAACGCCTTCGGACCGGGGCTTTTATTGCATGCATGCACGAATGGTAATGCTAAGTGGCTTAACTGAGCAATCGTCAACGGATGCCCGCTTAACACGCCACATGCTAAGCTATTGACCTAGTCCCCCCCTCGAGGTTCTGACAAAACGCCCCAAAAGACACTACTATTACTACGATACTAGACTAAACAAAACTTATCTAAGGACAAAGCCTCCTTCCTTTAAATACTTGATATCAAATCTTAACTAACCAAACAAAATCAATTCAAAAATCTATTGGGAATAACTACGTTACTTTATGGGTTTTCGCAAACAAAATCTACATACTTTAATGTTGAACTTAGTTATACCAGATAAGTTCAAATTAAAGCATTTATGCAAAAGACTCGCAACCGACTGCGGAACCTATCGTCAGACGCCTCGACTTCACTAACTTGCTGACTTCTTGAAATTTGCTTGATTTAAAAATATACTTCTTCAAACGCTTTCTTACAGAGGGTAATGATGGCTTCTACTTCTTCTTACTTCGCTGCTGCCGGAGAAAATAAAGAGGACGCTTCCCTAAAGACTACCGCTTATATAACCTTCCCCCCATCCTAAATTGACCTAAATTCCATTCCCACTTTCTTTTTCCATACCTCATAAGCATCTTATCCGCCTACCTTCACTCTCTTATTTTCTTTTGTGCGCTACTATGAAATTTTCCCCTCTCCCTTAAAATTGGGAGATGGTAGAATCACCTAATAAAAATCTATTTACACATTACTTTACGACCAGTAGTCAATTCTATCGCCGTATTCATTAATTGAGCCTTACTACGTTTGTAAAGACAATATTTATAATTTTAGTTCTTACAAAACAATCCTTTACACTACTAGATAATCTTAAAGTACGTAATAACTAAAGTATTAGACCTCGATTTCTTAACCCTCCATTTACTAATAAATTCGTAATTATAATATTATAATAATTTGATTTTTATAATCTTCACATAAACAAATAATCCTCACATCTACTTCAACTAAAATCTAACTAATTAATCATTTCACGTTGCTTTTCCCAAAATGACGTAAATCTATTTAGTTCTATTTGCTAAAGTGCATATTACTGAATTTCGATTAAAATTTACAATACATAATAAACTATTATATCCAACCAATCCAACATATAAATATTGGTACTTTGGAATTCTAGCTGGCAATACTCAATCAGCTACTTATTTCGTTCCAAAGCTTACCTACCCTTCTTTATCTTTAAAACGGAAGTACGCAACTACACTAATGGTTAACTAACTTCAGACCAGTCATCTAACAATCAAACGCCCAACGACAACGTTAGTCTATTAAGCCCCCTATACATCTTTCAAGCCCCCTATACATCTTTTAAAGAATGCTTTTCAAACAATGCTTTCCTATGACATTCGTAATAATTATCGTTTATGTTTATTATTTGTTTATTATACTATACAATGATTTATCTGTTGATTATTATCACTAACCAATGATATACTTTTTTTTCTTTTTATTATCCCATGTTTTGTATTCATTATAATCTGTTCAACTCTACTTTTATGGTGAATGGCTGCGTCTCGTTTCACGTGACGATTCTGCCAATGTCCGAGTTAAAAGACACAGTGAATTACGATACGATACTGTTCGGTTTTCTTTTTTATAATCTGTTAAGTAACATCATCTGTGACAATGAAAATAGTTCCGACTTTCGCCACTAGATGTCAAATCTGTGTTTTTATTGTTTATAACCTATAACAATAATATTATGAATTTCTTTTCAATATCAGTTTTGTCAAATAAATCGTTTTGTGTAACAAACTACAAAATATGAACAATGCTCAAGATCCTTTGTAAAATAATTACACCGTAATTACTCCGTTTTCATTATTGAAGAATATTTGAATCACTATGACTCGCATTTAACTACAGAATCTAGATATTGTCTAAAATTTCCTGAAGATGATAGCCAAGGTTAGTTACAACCTTTATACTATATGTTTTAGTATATAATTTGATTAATATTTGAGATAAAATAACGATGTTCAGTTTTGAACCGTTACAGCTCGACCCCAAAATTCTTCATAGGTGACAATACTACGTATTGGATCCGGAGTAGAATTTTCTTACTCTAATCTCAAATATTTATATCGACCTTTCCACTCTCTTTTAATATAAATATATATTTATATATATTCATTTGAACTTTTTTTTTCTTTTAAAACCCTAACTATTATTATTTCTCCAAGATCAAAGAATTGTTGGGTGAGCCCTAGTGTAAATGAAATTAAGATTGTAGAGTGTGTTTAAACCAAGATAATATCAAAAATTATTAAGCGAGTTTAAGTATTTTTATTGCTTTTGCCAATTCCGACTTATGCATATCCAACACCAGAGTCGTACGAAATCATGGTAAAGTGTGGGTTGTGAGGCCACAGTCCCTATTAGACCTACTCGGACACATAGGCTCTTTTCTAACCTTATGAAAAGATAGCGTATGACGCAACCTATCCGCCCGGTGTACCCTTCCACAATTCCGTACACCTCCTTCTATTCCAACAGGGCCTACTCTGCCGGTTAGAGCGCGCATATACAATGTCCCTATATCTCCAAAAGCTTACTTAAGACTCTGGAACAACCCTAATATCACCTTGGAGAGTGTGCAGTTGCCGAGTTTCAGATATAGCTCTTAGCTTCTTGTCCAGTATGAATTTTGGACAGTCGTTCACACCGGGACAATTACAAACAACAACAACGTTTGTATATAATCTTTTTTTTTCTCTAACCTAACACCAAAGTCCCACTGTACAAAATTCAAGTTTGTTTATAATAGTGTGCGGATCTTATCTCTTGGGTCAATAATAAGGCTTGTATTCAGGCTTCACGTAAGTTATAAACCAAGGCCCTCCATATAGAAGCTATATTTTTTTTTCATTCTTCCCCTAAACTAAATCTTTCATTCTATTCATCTTCATAACTAAATTAGATTATCATTCTATTCTTCTTTTCTCATCACACAACGGCCACTATCATCGTTCACGAGCCTACTTTCACGCCACCTAAGATTATACCATAGCTACAACCTGAATACAAAATCAATTAACTGAAGTCGAATGAAATTGAATTTTATTATTAGTATTAAAAATAGATACGCTGATTGTCACCATATGAAATTCTACACAAAATTGCAACCCATTGTAATGATACACCATTTCAGATACTTTACGCAAGAATAAAACTTTACGCAATGCACCCTGCCAATACGCATCTCTACTTTACGCAAAAGTGAACTTTACGCAACGTACCCTACTAATACGCATCTCTACTTTACGCAAAACAACTTCAATAGTATGCTATACTCGTGTATATTAAAATAAATACGCCAATTGCCAATATAGGAAATTCTACGCAATATTGTAACCCATTGAAATGACACAACATTTCACATACCTTACACAAGAATAAAACTTTACGCAATGCAACCTACCAATACGCATCTCTAATTTATGCAAAAGTAAAAATTATACCAATACGCATCTCATTTCTTACGCAAAATTAAAACTTTTCATTAATACGCTTCACATTTATAGCTAAATAAGTGTTCAGTTTAAAATATTATTGATAATCTCAATTCTCACGTCAATCCCATTAACCGTTTCATAAATTTAATTTCAAATTCTATTTAAAAAAAATATTTAATTACTTTGTTAAAAAAAAAGTTGGTTCTATATAATTTATAAACCATCTCCGTTATTGATATTAAAAACTTCTAATCAAGCACTTTTATAAAATCTAACATTACAAGTAGAAAATTATAAATATTACCTTCAATATTTTTATATCTACCTATGGAAAAAAAAACCCCCCGAAAGAAAAGCCGCCAACACTCCCCTCTATCTGACCTTACAATTTCAAGCAACTCAAAATTTTAAATATCCTTTGAATATATTATGCGGTAGATGATTAAGCTTAATTTTATCGTAAGATAAAATAAATTAAAAGTTAAACATCTGTATTAAAAGTTGTATCCTTTATTAGACTGTTTTTTTTTTATTCAATCTAATAATTGAGTTGTTAAATTTTTGTAAGTTCAGACAGGCTTTTCCCGTGCCCAACAAGCTCTATACAAAATTACCCCATTTATATTTATTAAAAAACTTAAATCACATTTACATTTAATTAATATAACACAACTCATTATTTCTTCCCCAAGTAATCATAACAAAATTTATTTATAGTATCTAGACAAATGTATGGCGTTAAACCTTCCACGTTCTTTGCCCATCTCAAGATCTACGAGTAAATATACATTCTTAAAGGGATTAATTTAACGTCTCACTACCATTTATATTTGTATTATTAGTAAAATTAATTTCTTGTACTTCAGCCTCTCTTGGTTTCTGCCACTGCCTATAATTTTGCTGGTACCCCTTCCTCTTCTTTTCCCATTCCTTGAGATTTTTAGATGAAGAAATGTTCGGAACTTCTTGCTTCTGTATGTCATCCATACTTCTTAAAAATTCGGCAGCCTCAATAATAGTTTCTATCTTACTCGTAGCCCAAACTTGCTGTATAAACTTCGGATAATGCCGCATGATATCACCAATTAATTGCTTTTCGGGAATATGGTAGTTTAACATCTGTGCCTTTCCTGACAATTTTAAAAAATGCTCCACCATGGTGGGAGTTTCCGTTCTATTCCATACGCCTTGCACTATCCGTCTCAGTTCGTTTTGTTCATTTTCACCCCAATAAGCTTTTAGGAAATCTAATTTGAAATCAGTTAACCCGGTCCATCTTCCTTGATAAATACGAGCCCAATCTCTAGCGTTACCAGTTAAACACTCCAGTATTAAATCTAATTCATTGTCCGACTTTCCTGCCTTCTTCAAATAAGTCTCTAAATCTTCAATGAAATTAACGGGATGTATCGACGTCTCGCCAAATTTTGATTTGTCTAAGTTTATGTTCTTAACATTGCAAATTATATACTTCTGTTTATCTTCAACTAGATTAGATCCCTGTTTATCTTCAACTAGATTAGTTCTCTTAGTTACTTCCCCTTGTACACTACTTCCTATTTCCATATTGTTCAACGATGTATTCTCTGGAACTATTGTTTCCTTTTCAACCCCTGTAGTATCCTGAATAGACTTCTGTGTCTTTTTGACTTCTCCACTCAATACGTTTACTCTCCTAGTCAAAACTCCTATTGTGCGACTCAACATACGTTGTATTGTCAATAGCTCACGTGAACGTGTCATCCTTGGTCTCATTATAGTTCTAACTATCCGTTGTGGCTCCTCAACTGTTCGAGATTCTCTAACTTCCGTCTCCTCTGGTTGATGGGGTTGATTCGAAACTATATTAACTTCCTCTAAATTCTCTTGCTCCTCATTTGATTCATATCGCTTGGGTACACGACGAACTCGAGTCGGTTTACCCATGATGAAACTTAATTTCTTTCGTTAGCTTTTCAGATGTTTTTATATAAGGTCAGATCTTTAAACAAATAAAATTTAATACCCCTATCGACTTGGTTTTATATCACTCAACGCCTTGGGTAACATAAAACCAAGCTCCCTACTTCTAACTTATTTAATTATTCAATGCTCAAAAGATGTCAATCACTAACTTCAATATTAGTTAATGTGAATAAGCATTAAAATAAAACTAAATAATTTAGCAGTTTTATTTATTTGATTCCGTTTTATTCTAACGCACTATACCATCCTATTTTGTTATTGCAATAATGATTAATACGCTTGATAATAAACCCTACAACATCTCTACTAGATATTGTTTAAATGTCAATAGTTCCAAAAAGAAGTATAACTCTCTTCAAATAAATATATTATAACGAGTCATTTATAAAATACTTAATCCAAGTCGCGAATTGATTACTCCGATAGTATAATCTCAAAATAGAATTACTTAATAATTCAACTAAATAAATTTAAACTCATATCAATACGTATCAACATGTCCAATATTTTACTTTAAAAGCTTAATTAATTAATCCACGACCCCAAACTTTTCAATCTGTAACTTATATCTCTCCATCTTTGATAGATACTCAAAATTGTTAGTCATAGCAAAACTCTGAAAATATTTATAACTTAAAGTTTTAATAAAATCATTAACTAAATTCAATGTTGAAAATGCCTATTGAATGATGCAAAAGCTATCCACAATATTCCGCAAATACGTTTACTAACAATCTACTTCTAAACCTACCCTTTAAAACTTTCAATATAAAGAGTTCTTAATTCCACTACGTTGTTACTAGTTAATTACTTCCGCGTGGGTGGCTATGAACAAATTATATATATATATTTTTTTTTTTTTACTATTAAAATATGATACTGTTACCATAACTCATCAAACCCAACAATACCTATAAAGTAATTATACTTGATCCATCGTTTCTTCACTAACATTAGTAACGATAAAAATAACTAGGTATGTCATCAACCCTTTCAGTACTAAGAATCAACATCTATTCGCTTCAACGATAGACTATACTAAACAAAACCTTTACATAATCATCAACTCGCTACTATTAAATCTACGCATGGTGGTGGAGTGGGTAACTCGCATAACTCTGGCTAGAACAAACTAAATGCCTACGCGAAGTGACAATATTGGCGACGACGTATCTATAGAGGTATTGTTATTTATTCTATAGTTTCATTTCTTATAACATCAAAATACCATTCACTCGCTTAAAGTTAACGCTGAAGTACCACCCTGTTACTTATTCATCTCGAAAAAACAATATTATATACACCGTTACTATGTGGCTCCACTACCTATTTACCGTTTAAAATGTACCTAGTTACTCAAGGTATTACAATAAAATAATGTTACTTAAACGCTTTAACTAACTTTATACACCTACTATTATCTACACAGTATAAGATTGAATGTGTGCTTGTCTTACCATAAAGTTAGTTAGTGAAAGAATTACCTTTTTAGTTACTCAATATAAAAGTTTACTTTTAAATCACTTATCCAAAATTATATTATCACTAGAAAACTCCTCTAATATTCACTGGTTCTATTTGTAACTTTATTCAGAAAATAATTCTTAAAAGCCCATGGAATAAATGATCAGAGTCAAAGATAAACGCTTCTATGTTTTTATCATTCACAACATTCTCAACACTTTGTCAAACAAACATAACGAAAACTTATTTAAAATTACCGGTGTAAACAAATAACTAAACCACACTATACATATGTCATGTCACTTCACTTTAAATATGTCACAGAGCAGAAATCCGTCAACTTGATATCAAAATTACTCGTTCGAAAACATGCTTTACCTAATTAAATTAAGCTTTATATTAAACTATAAATTTACAAATAGTCCTAATTGAGCGACACAAATTACTAGTAGCGACATCTGTTATGTAATAGTGTAGTCATTGCTTTCACCGCCATCTACTAACTATAGTGGAACTAATTTTTATTTCAACCCGCTACGATGGCGCTAGCTAAGAACTCCTGTTAGACAGTCTTCTAATTTCTTTATCAAATAAAAAGTCTGCTTTTAATGCATACTACTTCATAAATTTTACCTACTAGACAACGCAACCGAACTATTTACCTGTCACAAACGTTAGACACAAACATTAATGTATCGATACGTGATTGATATGAATCTACCATGATATTGTTATGATATTGATACGATATTGATGCTATAATGTTATACCTAGTTGTATGGTTTACTAACTAAAAGATTGCATACACACCACGAGAAATTGTTACGATTGCACTATATCATTTAACTGCGACGAAAATAGAAGCATATGTATAGTAAAACGAGACAGTTTTCACGATTTTTTTTTTTTATAACTGTACCGGTTAATAAGATAATATGACACTTTGATTAGATAAAATGGAATCAGAAGAATCTGTGCTGATATTCGTAACGTATGTGCCAACAATAAAACCATCGCGGAAAGAAATGAATAGACTGCGCAGTTTTACTTGAACGTGTTTAGACTGAATGGACGTACAATCTGTATAGTTCGACTCGATTTATCGCATAGACACTCGTAATGTGTATGTACGCCTATAAAAACGAATATACGAAACGGTTAAACTAAATGTCGATAATTTGCAGAATTATCGATAACGTAACGAAATAGTCGATAGTTTTGGCAGCACTATAATGTCAAACTTCTAGGTGTTCGCTCTATGGCTTGATTTCTATCTGTACTATTAGTCTATTTATTACTTTGTGTGTCTAGTAATAAATAAAACCTGCAGTTATAATTCATTTTCGGGACTTTAACACAAGGATAAAACGACCCCTAATTTAATGAAACCCGCGAGAAGAAACACATGGACTAAACTACTCGTAATTTGATGGAACCCGCACAAGTGAAACAAATCATTGACACCTCGCCAGAGTAAATGTATTCCATGATTGATACCGTTTATCAGTCGTTAAAGAAGATCAATACCTATCCAGCCAGTCACACGCCTATCTATTTCACCGCATCAAGACTAAACTACTCGTAATTTGATGGAACCCGCACAAGTGAAACAAATCATTGACACCTCGCCAGAGTAAATGTATTCCATGATTGATACCGTTTATCAGTCGTTAAAGAAGATCAATACCTATCCAGCCAGTCACACGCCTATCTATTTCACCGCATCAAAATGTGACTGTAACAAACTTAAATGCAAACAGTCACACTCTCTCAGAACTACACAAAAGCTTGAATCAACTGTACTAACCTAATTGTAAGTAAAATAATAATCCTGGTATAAGGCACCACCAAAATGTAACCTCCCCTACCTCTACCTACTGCTACCTAGTTAGCTACTTACTGCTACTTGTCTATTATTTATTTATTTATTATTTGCAGCTATTTGTTTTGCTTCGAATAAATGTTTAATCCTACAACCTACTAAGTTTATTTTCAGACAACGCAACCGACTGCGGAACCTATCGTCAGACGCCTCGACTTCACTAACTTGCTGACTTCTTGAAATTTGCTTGATTTAAAAATATACTTCTTCAAACGCTTTCTTACAGAGGGTAATGATGGCTTCTACTTCTTCTTACTTCGCTGCTGCCGGAGAAAATAAAGAGGACGCTTCCCTAAAGACTACCGCTTATATAACCTTCCCCCCATCCTAAATTGACCTAAATTCCATTCCCACTTTCTTTTTCCATACCTCATAAGCATCTTATCCGCCTACCTTCACTCTCTTATTTTCTTTTGTGCGCTACTATGAAATTTTCCCCTCTCCCTTAAAATTGGGAGATGGTAGAATCACCTAATAAAAATCTATTTACACATTACTTTACGACCAGTAGTCAATTCTATCGCCGTATTCATTAATTGAGCCTTACTACGTTTGTAAAGACAATATTTATAATTTTAGTTCTTACAAAACAATCCTTTACACTACTAGATAATCTTAAAGTACGTAATAACTAAAGTATTAGACCTCGATTTCTTAACCCTCCATTTACTAATAAATTCGTAATTATAATATTATAATAATTTGATTTTTATAATCTTCACATAAACAAATAATCCTCACATCTACTTCAACTAAAATCTAACTAATTAATCATTTCACGTTGCTTTTCCCAAAATGACGTAAATCTATTTAGTTCTATTTGCTAAAGTGCATATTACTGAATTTCGATTAAAATTTACAATACATAATAAACTATTATATCCAACCAATCCAACATATAAATATTGGTACTTTGGAATTCTAGCTGGCAATACTCAATCAGCTACTTATTTCGTTCCAAAGCTTACCTACCCTTCTTTATCTTTAAAACGGAAGTACGCAACTACACTAATGGTTAACTAACTTCAGACCAGTCATCTAACAATCAAACGCCCAACGACAACGTTAGTCTATTAAGCCCCCTATACATCTTTCAAGCCCCCTATACATCTTTTAAAGAATGCTTTTCAAACAATGCTTTCCTATGACATTCGTAATAATTATCGTTTATGTTTATTATTTGTTTATTATACTATACAATGATTTATCTGTTGATTATTATCACTAACCAATGATATACTTTTTTTTCTTTTTATTATCCCATGTTTTGTATTCATTATAATCTGTTCAACTCTACTTTTATGGTGAATGGCTGCGTCTCGTTTCACGTGACGATTCTGCCAATGTCCGAGTTAAAAGACACAGTGAATTACGATACGATACTGTTCGGTTTTCTTTTTTATAATCTGTTAAGTAACATCATCTGTGACAATGAAAATAGTTCCGACTTTCGCCACTAGATGTCAAATCTGTGTTTTTATTGTTTATAACCTATAACAATAATATTATGAATTTCTTTTCAATATCAGTTTTGTCAAATAAATCGTTTTGTGTAACAAACTACAAAATATGAACAATGCTCAAGATCCTTTGTAAAATAATTACACCGTAATTACTCCGTTTTCATTATTGAAGAATATTTGAATCACTATGACTCGCATTTAACTACAGAATCTAGATATTGTCTAAAATTTCCTGAAGATGATAGCCAAGGTTAGTTACAACCTTTATACTATATGTTTTAGTATATAATTTGATTAATATTTGAGATAAAATAACGATGTTCAGTTTTGAACCGTTACAAACTAAACGTATGTCAGTGACGGAACGGCGTGCAAGCGATTTTAACCTTAAGAGTGGTAAAGTGGAAGTGTTGTCGATACTACCTCTAGCTAGCGGTATAGCTAGATAAGTATAGCGAAGTGTTGAGCGAAGTGTTTTGTCTGTTTGTCTCTTTTTTTCAAACTTATTTGATTAATAGTCCGTGTGTTCACGAACTTTTTACTTTAAATAAGTGTAAAAAAAAAATTGTGTGTAGTGGTAATGGCAACCCTACCTTCCACGCCTCCTCTTTCGCACCTGAGTCAGATTTCGACATAAGCTTGGGCGGACAATAGCTGAATACCAAATTTCGGATTAGGGTGTCAGATTGAAAGGACGTCAAACAATATAGGTAAAATGAATTATGTTTAAACTAAACAAAAAAAAACACCTTTATTCGTAAAACTTGAAAAACATTTTTACAATATAAACTGAAAAGTTTTACTATTAGTTAGGATTGAATATCCCTAAACGATTTCTTTGATTGTAGGTACAGTCACGTCTATAAATATGTATACAGTTTACTACTTTGTCACTCTAAAGCCTATTTTTAAACAGAAATCAATGAAAAATTACAACTACAACAAAGGACAAAGTTCTAAACAGTTTACATATTTTTGCACGCGACTGTATGCGCTTTAAGGTTTAAGAAGCAAAAATAAATTTTCTAAAATAATATATTCATATTTTTCAAATCATAATTATGGCAGATTATAGAGATCATTTTTTCCTACTGTTTGAAATTCGAACACGAATAAAGATTTTCTTCGTCTTTAGAATATATTAGTACCTAAATGTCAAAGAAAATCTAAAATAACAATAAATTTTAATTCTTCACACGTATCATTCATTTTCCTTTACTTGTGAATGCGAACCCAGGTGAGAAAGTGTGGAGGGATTATAATAAATAAAGGAGGAGCTAGACTCTAAACGAAACGAATAATTTTGATTTTTTTGTAATATGCACATAACACTGAAAGGAGTTCCGAACAACATTAGCAAAAAAATGTGTTAATGTAAGAATAAAATAACATACTGTTTGAAAAGCTTTATTTCTAATGTCCTTTTACAAAGTGGCAAAATAGTATCCTACCAGCCCAAGTCGCCTATTTTTTTAAGTTCTATCACAGTCGGCTATTATTTATTCCTACCAGCAACTCCCAGCTGAAACCAACGTCCTCTCCCTCAGGAGCACTATAGATTTATAGCTGTATTTCAGGCACGGAACCCACCAACTCACCTCCGTTCGGGTGTCCGTTATATGGTATTTACACGAGTCGACTTGACAGGACGACCTCCGTGGTCGAGTGGTTTGTACACCGGTTTTAATCGCCATCTCTGACGTCCCGGGTTCGATCCCCGGTTGGGTCAATTTAGAAAACGAACTTTTCTATATTGACTCAGGTCTGGGTGTTTGTGATAACACCGTTGTCTCTGATTTCCATAACACAAGTGCTTTAGCTACTTACTTTGGAATCGAAACAATGTATGTGATGTTGTCAAAAAAAAAAACTTGGCAGGCGATTTTGATCAATTAGTACTTTTATCATCAATCGCTTGTAAGTTTAATTTCAATAAGTTGGCGATTCGATTTTACAAGCGATTGTCGATAAAAAGCGCTAATTTACCAAAATCGCCTGCGAAGTCGAGCCGTGTAAATACCGCCTTACGTAACCACCGATAGTTTCAAAGAATTTGAGGCCTAGGTACTACAAAAACAATAATCGAACGATGTTCGCTTTGCTTCATGTCATGATTATTAATATTCATATTATTGATAAATTAGTCAATATTCATAGTTAAGACAGAACAACGTCATTCGTCATTAGTGTCATGATAAAGGTCCAGAATTAAGTAATATAAATCCAAGGACGAACATTATTCGAATATCGAGATTCTTTTATTTTAAGCTTTTTTTAGTTTTTCATGAACTCCAAATATAAGATAAAAAGATAAGATAAAATATTCTTTATTGTACACCATAGTAATTTACATAGAAATACACAAAAGAAGAACAATTGGCGGCCTTATCGCTAAAAAGCAATATATATGTGCATCTGAACAGCTGTAATAATCATATAATTGTACTGACTGACGAATATATTGCTAGCTAAGAGATTAAGTAATAGATTTAAAACTACAAAATTGTCGCCATATTGTAAGCTAAGTCAAAAGTACGCCAGACTAAAACCAAAAGTTCATTACATGAAAATCTCTAGCGTTTGTTTTAAGTGTTCAAATTGAGCCTATTTATAAAGATAAGGCTAGCTCCCTGACAAAAATAAATAGACAATATTAAGTAAAAATGTAATTAAATTGTCCTTTTGATAAATAGCTCTAAAAGTACTTTCGTTTTATTTTTCAGGGCTGACATAATTTTATACCCACGCAAATCCATTACTCATAAACCGGTTTAACATTTATTGATGGCATTAAAATATGACATTCCTAAAGACCGTGGGATCGTTTGTGTTATGAAATTTATGTAGCTTTTTTAAGCCCTACTTACTTATTTAATGTAGCAAATTAGTTTGACGACCTCCGTGGTCGAATGGCTTTGTACACCGGTTTTCAAGGTGTCGCCACCTCTGAGGTCCCGGGTTCGATCCCCGGTTGGGTCAATTTAGAAAGCGAACTTTTCTATATTGGCTCAGGTCTGGGTGTTTGTGATACCACCGATGTCTCTGATTTCCATAACACAAGTGCTTTAGCTACTTACTTTGGAATCGGAGCAATGTATGTGATGTTGTCAAAATATTTATTTATATTAATATTTATTTAATATATATTTAAATATTTATATTATATATTTAGTTATTTCGTTTTGTCTCTGTAATCTAAGATATCGTAGGCACGGCTGATATGATAATGACGATGTCCTTCACCAGAAGATCGCGGGAAGCGGATGGATGCGAGTAGCGCAGAACCGATTCGAGAAGACCATTGGAAGACCGGAGGCCCACGTCCAGCTGAAGGCGTCGTGCAGTTGATAATTAAGATCACTTCAATAGTGCACTTTTATTGTAGCAATAAGATACAATAACGGTACCACAGTCATCTTTTTATATCACACACAGACTTCTTTTTTACGGGGGTAAAAGAATCGAACTTTCAGTCTTGCTCGTCTCTCGAACAAAAGATTAATAATAGGGTCAATTTCACAGGTTTTAGAAACGTGTGAAGCAGGTCCTAAGACTCGATAAGCCGTAAGTCTCTACAGACTGTGATGTGACGTGTTGTCATCAACTAACGAGTAAGTAAGAAGAGTGTTACGACTGCGCAGTTTTGATGCCGAACTCACTTTGTATGCATAACGGAACGCTATCCCACTCCCTCGAGATTTGGACCTCAGTTCAGTCAAAGTAAAACGCAGTATCTTTACTCTCAACATCGCTTTAACTGAATCGATTGAGTAAGGGGGCAGATCTTTTTGTCTTGCAAGAAGATCTGCCCCTTACTGAAATGGCCAACATTCTATGCGTTTGAACGCCACGCTTAATGAAAACATGGCCTCAGTCAGACTAATGATGCTTATGTTAAAAAAATGGTTTGAACGAATTAAAAACCTTAAAATGTAACGTAATCGAGGGTTTGTAAGGGGTTAGAGCGTGTTCTAACACCAATTGCTAAAACCTTTGTATATCTCTTGCTTGCCAAAATCACTTTTATATAACTCTTTTAACACCAATTCTTATTAACAAAATGCTAGTTGGGTTAACACGCAATAAATATATGTATAACTTTACCCATATATATTATTTTAATTATGAGTTGCGCAAAACTTTCAAGAGTCCCCCACAATTGCAGATAAATAATACACTGTAATTCAAAACTTAGTACCACACTTTTAAAATTGTAATAACCTTTAAAATACACAAGTTATATTTTCTAAATAAAAAGGACTAAAAAATTTCAGATTTAATAATAACTTCAGAATCTAAGTGATTCTACAAAATAAATTTTATTTTATTTCTTTCAATTGTTAAAAAAAGTTTTTGGGCAATTTGAAGCAATAACCGTATGTTGTACAGTACCACAAACATTCAAGACAATAAGCAAAGACAGTATTTCCCCACAGTTCATTAAGTTTAATAATAATAATTTACAGTTGACCGAATCCAATAATTTACTAATTAATTTTGAAGAGATAAGTATTTATTATTGTTGATTAAAATAGTGATTTTTATGAAACGTTATATTGAATAAAATCAAGATGTTTAACCAAGTTTTACAACGTGGTGATAACAATTTCTACATCTTGACTTTCATTTGTTTTATTTTTAGATAAATTAAATTGAATGAATTTAACAAATGTCTTAATATAAAAGATGTTTAGTTACACTCATTATTAGCATATCTATTTATAAAGAAAAAAATACAAAGCATAAACGTCCTTCTGCCCCAACATACTATTATACTTACTTACCACTTTAGGTCCGGTAAATCCTTTTGTAATTAATGTTTCGGATAGAAGTTTTGATGTAGATAGGTACGGCAATGTGTAATGGGTTTTAACATTTTCCCATTACATAATATGGGATCTGACAGAAGTAGGTAACTCTATTTTATTAATTTAAATTATAAGATTTTAACCCAGACATTATTTTTAACACTGTAGCTCTTGTCCATAATCATGAATTTAACAAATAAGTGAAATAATTATATTTTTTCATTTTAGTTTTCAGCTCGCGAGAAAATTATATAATTAAGTATTTTTTCTTCATATTTCATTACTTTCATATTTACTTATTGGAAATTAGGAACCATTTAAAGCTATAAAAGTAGTAACATAAGTAATTTAAAAAAATGTGTTTCATAAATTGTCTTTCACTTTTACAATTTTTTTATCATGACCTTATTCTTATGTGTAAGGCGATATTGTGGAAACGATGTAAAAAAAACCGTCTTTCAGTCCAATAATAAAACATTGACGGATACGAAAACTCGAGGAAGGCTTTTATGTAAGAGATCTCCTATACCGTAATTTCGTCGAGTATCATATTTTAATACACGACGGTAAAAGACTTGACGAATGTGTAGGTGGGCTTAAGAATAAAATACTAGTACTATAACGCTGAAATAAATACCTACCTATAATGAAGCGGTCTATACAACATGTTACAAAAATACCCCTAATGCCGAATATGGTATATGGGGACCATCAAACTGATCAACTTCTACTAGGGGACCAACTCTGAAACCGCGAAACGAATATCAGCTGTTTCATACAAAAATTAAAATCGAAAATTTCAAAATGTTTGAAAAAGCTGATTTTTTTTCGCAATTTGAGGTTCCATAGTAAAAGTTTTTCAGTTTGATGGTCCCTATATGCTATATTCGGCATTAGGGTATTTTTTAACCGACTTCAAAAAATGGAGGAGGTTCTATGTTCGGCTGTTTATTTGTTTTTTTTTTTTTTTTTTTTTTTATGTATGTCCACCGATTACTCGAAAACGGCTGAACCGATTGACATCGATTTTTTAACCGACTTCAAAAAAAGGAGGAGGTTCTATGTTCGGCTGTTTATTTGTTTTTTTTTTTTTATTTTATTTTTTAATGTATGTCCACCGATTACTCAAAAACGGCTGAACCGATTGACATCGTTCAAACGCCACTTTATCAGGTTTGTTCCTCAGTTGGTCCCATTTTTTGAAAATTTGAAATCGGTTCAGTAGTTTTCGAGTAATCCTGAAAATACTGTAATTTTTTTGGTAACTTTTGCACGAGTTTTAACGGATCTTCAGACATAGCTTCTTTGTTTATAAACCGATTTAGATAATTCTTATTTTGTTAGAAAGGGGATACTTTAAGGGTGTTTACATTAAAATTTCCTGCACATTGGACCTTGGACTTTGAAGATACTCAAGAGAATTCTTCAAAATCAAATAGGATAGTGTATTAGTGATTACTCTACGGTATTGAAAGGTTTCGCATCAGCCATTTTTATTCACACTGCTGGGGCTGAGATACAAGCCTTACTTATGGGCTTATGAATAGGATGGACCATAACCCACCGCGCGGGCCCAATGCGGATTGGTGGGTGTTAATGAGTGCAAATGTAGCTGGGAATAACGGCTTAAAGTGTCTTCTGAAGCACGGAGGAGCTCGAGATAATACACTTTGGTCACGCACCCTATGACTGCCCCTTGCTAAAATTAACAGCGCGAAAAGTGGAAATTGAGTTATTAGGAGTATTATACCATTAAAAGTATTGTGAAATATAAATAAAATATATGTATATCGTTGCTTAAATTTACTTATATATACCTACCACAAAAAAGTTAAAAATAAAAAAGCTTTTAAAAATTAAAAAGAAAAACCTCCTTCAAAAAACCTTAAAAAAATTGCTATAAAAAAAACAGCTTCAAAAAACAACAGCTCTAAAAAGCAAGAAATAATATTAAAATCTGCATAAGTACCTACGCATATCTGATATAAAATAACGTCTTATGAAGTCGGGTGGGGCTTTAAGAATTAAAAAATCAAATTGAGAAAGAGAAACCACGATAAATGTTTATATAAATTAAAAAAGAAATAAATAAATAAATAAATAAAAAGAAAAATATCTTTTAGGTTTTTTGAAGGAGGTTTTTCTTTTTATTTTTAAAAGCTTTTTTATTTAGTAACATGTTGTACATAGAAATCATTTTTTTTTAGTTTTTTATTAACCCTAATATGATAGTCAGAAAAACATTTAGGTAAAGGTATTTACGTGAAGGTAATTTGGGTTTTCAAAATCTGTTTTTTAATTAGCACATTAATGAAATATAATTAAAAATAAAGTCTGTCTAATTTTTTTACTAAGTGCTGCTATTTTTTTAACCAAGAAAAAACAGTTGGTATTATTTTTGCAAAAAATGTTGGGTATAGTAATATGAAGAAACTAAATAAATAGTTACTATCCGTGATTCAGGCGATAGCTGTGGTGCCGATAGTGTGAAGTTAGCGATAAGTGAATATAGCGTCTCGTCCGTCAGCGCCATTTAGGCCCGCTACATACAGATGGAATTTTGATTCGGAATTCCGAAACGGAATCATTCCGAACTAATCCGAACGCAGTTAAGCCATACCAAATCTATGGACCTACCACATACATGCGGTAATTTTCCGTTCGGAATTCTCATACATTATCGATATTCCGATTCAGAATTCAGAATCATATTCCGATTGTATGTGACGGGCCTATAAGCCAGTTTGTATAACTCATAAATTATGCCAATGTGTGTATAATAGCATTAGGCTCGCCAAAATGATTTTAAGTGATAATGTGTGGGAAGTAAAGTTCAAAATCGATGGCAACGCTACAGCGTGACGGCGCACTTACACAGCTACAAGACCCTTAAACAAGACTCGCAATGCATGCAGTCACGAGTGCCGCCTCGAAACAGCTAGTCGTTTACTGCGTACCGCGTGCTCGACGTGTCGTCTGTCGCCTGCCGCCATTTTATAATGACTCGTCCAAGAGTGTATTGCTCTGTTTATGGCTGTATGAACTCAACTACATCAAAACCAGAGCTTTCATTTTTCAAACTTCCTGCTGATGCTGAAAGGTAAGAATTATTTAAAGTACTAAATATATAAATGGATGTTGTGGGTTCGATTAAAATTCTTCTCTTTTCATGTCTTATATTATTATGTCACTGTTTGTGTCTTACTGTTTACTAATGCATTTAGCTTATTTGTACCCGTATTGGTTAGTAAATAGGCATTGACAATGACTCTAGCGACTCCGAATTAGATTCTATTATCAGGATTGAAAAATATGGCCGCCATTTGATATATCAGTAGCTACCAGTCACGAGTGCCTCGTCTCGTCTCGGTAAGTAGTGAGATGCTCGCTCCGCCCGCTCGCCCGCCGCCCGCCGCGCACTGAGAATGCAAACCCTACCTAGCGCCCTAGCTCTCCGACGACGGCGGGCGTAACAAGAAGAGGGCTGTTGCGTACTGTGTCTGAGGGTTTTGTCTGTGTGATCTCCGTATGAAAGAATCCGTAATCAACATTGGAAACAATAACCGCTGTTTTGAACTCGGTCTTATAGCTATCAAGATAGATTTTTTAGTTTTCATGTGGCCACTTATTGTCCAATACTATCCGTAACTTTACATTCATACTGTAATCTTTTTCAGACGTCACGCGTGGCTCCGCTTAATATGTCGAGAAGATTTGCTGAATAAACCACCAAAAAGCTATACCGTTTGTGAAGAACACTTTGAGACTGCAGATATTCTACCAGGTACGCAACGTAAGAAACTGAAAACCACCTCATTGCCATCTCGCCACCTGCCAAACATAGAGGGTGACAGTGCACAAGTATCTCAGTCTTCGTCATCGGATACACCACGAAAAAGAAAACACAAATCGGAACTAGAATGTGGAAAAAAACTAAAAACTCATAACACTGGCAATGAATCGGAAAATGTTCATTATGATGATTTCCATAAATTATGTGATAAATTGCTAACTAAAGAGCTAGCTCAGTTGGTAAAAGCACAGATTCATATAAAATTCAATTGCACTGGAAATACATATCAAGATTATGAAATGTTTTGCTTGAAGTTATATTACTCTAGTCCGCAAGCTTACCGATTGCTGCAAAAAGCTATATGCCTTCCATACCCAAATACATTAATTAAGCATGAAATACCAGCAACAACTGAAATAAATGACAGATTATTATCAATACTTAAAACTAAAGTTGAAGCCATGACGGATATGGAAAAGAACTGCTCAGTTGTCATTGATACCATGAACTTGAAAGCTAATTTGTTTTATAACATAAAACAAGATAAAATAATTGGCTTTCAAGAGATTGATGGAGTACAGTCACCAGAACCAGCAAAACATGCATTGGTTGTGATGGTTTGTGGAATATTTATCAACTGGAAGCAACCCGTGGGATTCGCATTGCTATCTGAAAGTAAAATCTCCGACGAGATAGCTCAATGGCTTGACAAACTTTTGGGAAGACTATTTGAAATAGGACTTAATATTAAAACATTTGTTTCTGACGTGGGATCTGATCTAATTAGAGCAGCAAAAAAGAGATCCGTTACCATAGAAAGGCCTTATTTCTTCGTCAATAACAGAATAATATACTATATTTTTGATCCACATCATCTCATAAAATTAATACGCAATAATTTGATTTCGTTTGACTTTCATTTTCAGAATCGTGTAGCTAAGTATGAGCACGTCGTGCAATTTTACGAGAATGATAAACAAAAGACATTCAAACTTGCACAAAAACTGACGAACAGCCACATCCACCCTACTTATTTTGAGAGAATGAAACTTTGCTATGCTACGCAACTATTAAGTAATTCTGTTGCTAATGGTATATCAACGTACGTAGATTTTAATGTCATTCCGGAATCTGGGAGGGACACTGCTGAATTTATAAAACTTATAAATAATTTATATTATGCATTAAACTCATCAAATTTAAAAGCTAATTCTGAATACAGAAGAGCTTTTTGTGGAAAAGAATCACAAAAAAGTTTTTTTAGTGAAATGATAATATTTTTTCAAAATCTCAAATTAATCCATTCGGAAAATGGTAAAGATGTAACGTCGAATGTAAAGTTTATACAAGGTTTTCAAATAACAATTAAATCCATTTTGCTACTTTTCGAAGATTTAAAGTTGGAAGGATGTACGTATTTAGTTACAAAGAGGCTTAATCTGGACGTGCTTCAAAATTTTTTGGGACAAATACGAAAGAAAAATAATCTGAAAACAGGCACAACAAGCAGGCAGTTCATATCAGCTTTTCAAAAACTGTTTTTTTTAGATATAATGAAACCTCCGAAAGCTGGTAATCATTCAGCCGATTTGGATAAATTTCTTAGTCATATCAATGCGCTATATCAACTGAATGACGAAGTAGCACTTAAAAAGGAAATTGATATAGAAAATCCTATTATGAACGAAGAACAACCAGATAGCAGCGTTCAAATTATTAGCTCAGAATACAACCAATTAGATCTTCCCGAAAAGAACTCACTTTTTTATGTTTGCGGTTTTCTTCTGAAAAAATGTGCCGAACGCCATAACGATTGCTCAATGCTGAAATCATATATCAAGCCAGATCAAACAATCAACAAATACAGGGATCTCAGCAAACATGAGGACAGAAATCTGCAAGTTTCACCACCGCAGGATTTTGTAAAATATGTTAAGAAAATTGACGAAATTTTTCGTCGTTGTTTCCAAAAAGATCTCATTAACTGTAAAATATCCACATTCATTTACAAAGAGATAGACAAAGTTAAATTTTTATTGCCTTGTCCCTGTTTTCCAATAATTTACCTAAAAAAACTATTCATACGAATGCGAATTTTTTATACTTTAAAATTGAACAATAATACATTCCGTACGTCTCGTGGAAAACGCAAATAATTTTCAGGAGAGCAATTAATAATTACCAGCAATAAAAGACTTCCTAAGAATCCATATTTTATTATTACTTAATTTTTCATCTATAGGTAAGTAAGTACTTCGTTCTCTCAACTAACCTAAAACCAGCGTGTTACAATTTTACGACACTTGAGAAACTGATTAATGTTCTTGGTGGTGTTTAACGTGTTTGCTTTTCCACATAAAGAATAACCTAAAATCTTAATACTAGATGTGAAACAATCTGAAAAGGTTAAAAAACCGATGATCAAGCTGCGTTGCACATTAAAAAAGCAATGAAAGAAAACCTCGGTCATAGAGCTCCAGTTCATTAAAACTTTGCAAAGCTTCTTAACGAAATCGGCTTTATGTATAAAACCGCGAAAGTATTTTTCTCTCTCATCCAAATGCAATAATGAACCTTCATAGGTTGTAATAAGGTTAGGAAGTTTGAAAATTTAAAATATATTCGCAGTTGCTATTTCCTATTATAATTGATTATTAAAAAACAACGATCCTAAAAATAATGGTATTAGCAAATTTTATCAAAGTTATAATAAACAAATTACCGGCTGACGGTTTTATTCAATGAATACTTACATACATTGTTATTCTAAGTAACGTCTACTATAAACAAGAAATTACCATAACAACGAAGGATACCATAATTGAAGCAATTCCCATCGAAAACTTAAAAACTGACGTTAACGCTCCGACAATGTGGCCATTATTCTTTGACGATAGCGACTTTAAAATGGTTTCTGTATAAAATTAAAGAAAGGACCTCAGTGTGTAACGTTACATCGGCAGATACTATACCTCTTAAAGTTACTTAATCTTTTGTAATTTATTACAGTAATTAACATTTATTGACAATTGAAACAATTCATTTCTTCATTTCATTTATTCCCCTTTTTCTTCATTTCATTTGTACGTAACTCGACATCTTTTAATTCTAATTACAGAAACTCTTTGATAGTAATCTTATTAGACAATATATTGTAATAGAAATTAAACTAAGCAGAAACGCACGGCGTGCGGTAAAATCAACTTTCCGCACGCTTTACTGTCATCGAAATCACACATTTTCGAGCATTTTCAATACAGTTGCTCGAAAACCGTAGTCTTTTATGTTTTCACTACACAACCGATCATCATGAAATTTTGCATGTACTCGTTACCAGGGGAACAGAAAAAGACATAAGGTACCTTCATCCAGAAAAAGAACTGTTGGCGAGCGAATGAAAAATAACTGTTCATGCAGATGAAGTCTGTTTTTGCAAGAAAATAGTTTTTTCACTACAGTCAGCCTTTAAACATTAAAGAACTTAAGAAATAAGCAACTCTTCTTGATTCCCATGTGAGTACTTTCGTACACTACAAAAAAAAATGTTTTGTTCTATAGATAATAGTCATCATAAATATAGCATTGTAGTTGTTAAGTAAATGCTAAAAAAATCTAAAATAATGAACTTTTGATGACACTGATTTCCCTTTCACTGTGGCACTGACGCAAAATTCCGAACACGATACAATACAAGTGCTTGAGTAAATTACTGCAACAAAAAATAACGCTCAGCTGTTCAAACAATTTGTAAATAGCAAAAGAATTGCTCTATTTACACGTTAGCTAGATTTTTCAGTTTGTAACATAGACAGAAAAAGAAAAGTTTATTCGGAGCACAAATATTCACATTACTGAAAACCTAACAGGATTTGACTTGCATATTTTATTTAAGGTGACTTTCATAGTATATTCGTTGTGAAATTACTATAATTCTTTATATAGATCCTTTTCATCATTTGAGCCAATGAAATCGATTGCCTGCTCCTGATTTTCAGATGCCTTCCGAAATCCAATTCAATTCATATTATTTTTGTCAAAGGTGCTTTTACCATCTCGTTGGGATGATATTCAAACAGTTCCAATCTAATCCAACGCATATGGCGTTAACAAGCATCTAACCACATAAACTTTTCCAAGAAACGGTATCGGTGGATGTGGATGTGATCATCATTCAGCGCTCAGCTAAAGCATCTCACAAAATTATTATACAATTATAAGTCTGTGTGTTACGGAAGCGCCGCACTGGCTGTATTCGAAAAAACTACCGTAGTCATTTGTTTTGTTGCGCTAGGAATTGCTTGGGAACTATGCTACAGCTGGCTAGCTCGGTTGCATTATAATAAGCAAAATCTAACTACGGAGTTTTTAAAAACTCGGTAGTTAGAGTTTACGCGCAAAATCTAAATACGAAGTTTTTTTGACCAATCTGTCTTCGAGCTTTTTGGTGTCTTTGAGGTAAATAATAATAAAATTGCGATACAGGTTTGGGTTAGAGCATAGCAAAGAGTGTGTCGTTTCTGGCGCTTCGCCGGTCGCTACCGCGGCACGCTCGCTGCGCTCGCTCGGCTCGCGCGTTTTTGGTCACTATACTAACCTAACCCAACCTAATGAACTCTTTAAACTTTTTTGACAGAAAACGTAACTTTTTGCGTTCAGATTTGGGTTTTCTGGGTAGTAGTAATAAATTGAAGATATTTATTTTTCAAAACAAAAACTAACGCGCGCTCATTGAAGGACGCGCACTCAGTAGTTAGTGATTGCGCGCAAAATCTAACTACGGAGTTTTTTGACCAATCAGAGATCACTATTGAAACTCCGTAGTTAGATTTTGCTTACATGCAGCTTGGTTTACCCTGAGATTGCCGGTCGGTACGTACAGTCTACCGATTGTGCACTAAGAACCGCAATTTGTTCCGAACATATTTCATATTTTGTGCATGTCGTCAACCAACCAAAACATTTCAAATGGAAACAAATCGGTCATTGTTTATTATCATCGGCTGTATCCGAACGCCTGAAACTGACATGATACATGCATGCAGATTTCCAGACACGTTTGCCGCACAAATTACATAGTAATTGTATTGCTTTGCCGTCATAATGTACGATGACGTCGTCGCCGCCATTTTGTTCTGTGAAATTAGACAGTTATTAAAGCAGATGGTTTAGGTACGTGGCACAAAGCGGCTTTGATGTCCTGATAAAATGAAAGAGCTAAAAACAATTAAATAAGTCGTATTACTGACATCAAAGGAAAATAATTGAATAACGATTTATTCAATTGTTTTCCTTGAGAATATAAATAGTGAGTTAAACACATTTAAGTGGCTATCTGGCTGTCGTTGATTTTTATTGCAAATCTTTCAAAAAAATTTTATCTGCCAATATTCCCTTTTTATATCGTTTGTTATCAATATCAATTATTCTTATAATGTTAACTTAAAATTATGGAGGTAGGTATAACGATTGTTGAAAAAAAGGCAAAGATGACTGACATTTTAATTCGCCTTTGAAGTTAGTAACACATAGCTAAGATATTTTATAGAATACCTCGCAGATCTTGAGTTTATGGTAAACATTTGAAGAATTATGAACCATAAACAAATAGAATCATCAAACTAAACGTGCTCACGACTCTCTTATTTAATTACTTAGTGCTGTGCTATGACATGACTTCTTGCCGTCGAACCAAAGAAACTATTACATATGAATGAATGAAAAATTCTTTATTCAAATAAACTTAGATATTAACGGCTTTACCACAATAGATTTTTAAACACTGTTCAACAAGTGTTTAACTTAGACACTGTTTCAATGTGATGCTGTCACTTTTTTGACAATATTATTTTAAAGAGACGACATCACATTTAAACAGTGTCTAAATTAAACAGTGTTTTAAAATCGTTTGTGGTAAGGCCGTTGCTTTTGTATTGTCTATATTTTTCTACCACACATTCGATACTTTTTTTACATAATTAAGTTATTAAAGTACAATAAATTGAAAAATATTGTATCTGTAATACGTTTAAAATGAGAATGGATTTAGTATTTAACAGATAAAAATATTTATAGATAAGTAATTTAGCGATTCAGACATTGACTTTCACTCTGAACTTATTTCTCTTACAAGATTTTCTTTTATTAAAAAAATAGTTTTTGTTTTTTGCAGTAGTTTTTATTACTTAACCTTTTCTTCGTGGTGAAATGTAAATAGTTAACTCGAACTTAAACGACTTGTTTAGATTCAAAAACTGCATAGTGGCAACCCTACACCTTTGTGTTTTGATTACTGCTTATCGAAAACAATAGTCTAATTGAGTCTAAGGTTGTCTTTGTAGTTTTCCATACAAATAAAAAACAAAATTTTACGGTTTATTATGAAACACCCGGCATAAAGCTAATTGAAGTAAAAGAAAATCTATTGAATTATCAGCTAGTACTTTCATTCTGTTGTCAATAAGCTAAAAGCATTTTCCTTGATATATAAATTTTCTGATAACAACAAATAAGATTTTTTCGTTTGTTTCAACCCACATCGACCCAACGGCTATTAATTTGTGTTTCAATCAAACATGTTTTCTTTGTATTCAGAAAAACAAAAACCCAACGAATGTCCCTACCTCTAGGCGATTATAGCAGAAGCGGCCGCCCGCGACTTCGACTGCGTGGATGGTAATTTTTCTATCGTTCGGGGACAGTTATTTTCTGGATGAAACCTTATCTCCTTTCATAATTCATTTATTCAAAATTCAAAACTCATTTATTCAGTCTAGGCTGTTACAAGCACTTGTGAATGTCAAAGAAGCTACGCCATCGGTTCGCCAACCCTAAGCGGGAGACCTTGTAACGAGAAGAACCGGCAAGAAACTCGTCAAGGGCTGCTTTTTTCTCCCTGTATATTTCATACAGAGTCGTCAAAATTTGAAAAATGAGGTCGGCATTTAATGTGACGTCATTTTCCATTACAATAATTAACAAAGTTTACATTCAATGGGTAGGTAAAATAAATTTCAACTAGTTGAGAAATCGCTGTCTACTATTATTTACTATACTACTACTATTATTATTGCTTGTCACATAGTTAAAAGATGATACATAGGTAGTTTTACAGTTTCTGTGACGCCCTGTGAGGGCGTTGCAATGCCCAGCCATTGAAATGCCAATCAGAGAAACTTATATTGTAATCGAAAATCCACTAAATACCTTTTCTGTACCCCTGACAACGTGTATGCATGATAATCGGTTCGTAGTTGAGACGTGAAAGCGTAACAAACTAGTGACTCTGTGAGCTATAGGCATCGTATTTGTGTAATTTTTATTATTTTTCGAAAAATTTCGAAATACTGGCTCGTCATAAAAATTATATATACATAATTGCACCTGCTAACAAAATTTCACGAGAATCGGTTGAGAAATGTCGCTTGTAGAGGAGACAGCCGGACGGACATACGAAAGCATTTTTGCCCAAGCTGAAGCAGAGACTCTTCGCGCTCAATAAACAGGCCAATAAACAAACACATTTTCGCATTTATATTATTAAGAAGGATATGTAAACAAAGATTATTATTTTTTCAAATATTTAACATTCTTTAATATAACACAAAGGAAAAACATAAGTGACAATTATAACGATATTTCCATCATAATCAAAATAGCTTGATATGGTACAAAAGTTTAAACACAAGCGAAATTCTCATATAAGTATATGCAATTCAAAAAATCACACCAATTTGGCTCGTACCTACATAAGCCTTGTATTATAAATTAATTTTTTTTTAAATACTTTAGACATACCAAAGCAGTAAATGATTTTTAATATTCGATACATCGATGGTTAATTATGGAGTAGGTACATAGTAAAGAGAGTAAAGAGAAACAGAAAAGAATGTTTTGAGAGGAGAGGCGGTAACAAATATCCTAAACAGGTTGTTTTGGTCGAGACTATAACGCGTCTAATTTCAGATACAAAACGGCAGACACGGGAATTCGCCACGCGAAACGATTTCATGGTTTCTGAAAATACAACCTTAAAAGCGGCTGAACATAATAAGTACTTTGTCACACCAACTAAGATCGCTTGTTCAGTTCAGTTTAATTAGTTTCAATTCAACAATAAGAATACTATATAGCTACCTTATACCTCGACCGTATACAAAAGAAACCACGTCATAAATATATTGTTTATAGTAAACAAACGTGTAAAACAAACATACTGTTTACTGTCTGACTGATATTAATAAGTGATCATATGTGACCAAAAAATAACTGGAAAGAAAGCCACGTCTTTGTCCATAAAAAAATCTTTAACAAAACATTAAAAACCAAATAAATACACTTTTGAGAATAAACCGTGGGAAATAAAACACTTTTTACGGATTACAGCGCGTATATTATTAATTTAGGTGTTGTTTTAGAATTATTTAGTTTGTATTTATTGGTTTTTAGAATTCCCGACGTTAAATATGCAATTTATCGTCGTCAAAATGAATTGTTTCATATTTGATTACAAAATATAATCAAATATGAAACGTCGGGAATTCTAAAAACCAATAAATACAAACTTAATAATTCTAAAACAACACCTGAATTAATAATATACGCGCTGTAATCCGTAAAAAGTGTTTTATTTCTAGTGAACTGTACGCGCGAAAGTCTTAGAAGTGTATAAATAAACCGTGATTTTATCCGTTCTTAATATTACTGAATTAGATTCGAAAACTATTTTTGGTTATTATTTAACTTATCCTATACCCAAACCCCTCTGAGTGTGGGAGGCAGAAATCACGAACTTTTACTGGATTATTTTCGGACACATAGGTATTTTTCTCCATAGTAAGGATTTACGTATTTATAAACCTTATGTAACATAAAGGAATTTCTTATTTTTAAAGATTTCCTATATTTTCCCTGAATATTACCAAATCTTACCTAATTCTTATCGTGAATCGCAAACATACACGATATTTTCGAGATACATACGCAATTAAGGTAATTATAATATTTTTACATCGATATCATATAGGAATCTCTAGAGCCAGCAGTGGAGTGCTAAATCCGAGACTGATTCTGTTAATTCACGAGCAGGCGTCGAGTGGGCGCCGCCACGATAAGTATTCGCAATTGTCGTTACTAATGCTCTATATCGTTAAACCAGTCATAAAACATAAATCTAATCGGTCCACTGGCTTAATAGTGATTTCACTAGCGTTGTTAAAATGATGAAATAGAAGACAAGACTGCTTTTGGCTTTAGATCGCGCGTCTTTTGTTTCTTACTTTTAAAGTAACTAGCCCCAATGTTGCCCCTCCCCCCAATTTATGCGGCCTCTAGTCTTAACATCAAAGAATAAGAATATTAATCAATAAACTGTGTTGCTTTAAAATAAAACTGAATCATTAGTATATTATTTAAAAAAATTGACAACAGTGAACAGTTTTTTTTCAAAGCCGCCTCTAACTTTGTTGAAGTCGCAACAAGTTTTATGGAACGTGAGCAGTTTATTATTTTTTTATTAAGACAAGTGCTCTGGCGGCCATAGCGAAACTATAAAGGTTCCTTGTTGACTTGACTACGGAACCTGTCGCGGCGTCCAGCCTCCTTCGACTGACAGGCTGACAGATATACGACAGAGGTTGACAGAGATGACGTACCGGAGGGACGGACAGATGACTATTGGAGAACAGACGGACGCGATGACTGGCTGAGGACTGACCCCTGACTCGCAGACCGACAACTGCGCCAGAATAGAACCTTAAAAACGACTTGACTACGGAACCCTAAAAAAACGAAGAAGGTATCATCATGTTTTATACTTCAACTTCCATTCCAAATTTGAAATTTTGATCACGTCTCCATAACCTCACGCTCAAGAGACGTATCTTTAGTTTGTTTTTGTTACTTTGAATTCATATTGTATTCCAAGTAGCTCGACATTTTGTACTTATTGACTTTCAAGGCCATAAATATTTTTGCAACGATCCTTGAATGAAAACGAATCGATTGAGACATTTAGCTCAAACTGACGCAACATAGAGGCAATAAAAGTTGTTGGCTGTTTAGAAATGACTGATTTATGTTTAATAGATTTCAATATTGATGATGGAGAGTTCTGGGACTGCTGTTTTACTCACAATGTGATTAATTTAACAATGTACAACTGACTACAGAGCACTTGCGGAACAAAATGACATTAATCTGTAGATTTTTCTATGTGCTATACATTCTCGAGTGAAGTTGCAGCGGATCACTGTCTATTGTCAATTTAATCACATTGTACTATATATTATATACTTAAAGTTTAACTATTAGTCATTGAAACTATCCTTTCGTGAACTACTGAAAATGTTAAAAAGTAAAAACTTTACATAAATATAAAAGTGCATTCAATAGAGAACAATAAATATAATAGGTATATATACTACGTATCGACATCAGCCATTTTTAATGTCCCCTCTGCTGGGGCACTGGCCTTTCTTATGAGTAGATAAGGAGGATGGGCCATAACTCACCACGCAGGCCCAATGCGGATTGGTGGGTGCTAACGACTGCAAATGCAGCCGGGACCAACGGCTGAACGTGCCTTCCGAAGCAGGGGGAACTCGAGATAATAAATTTTTGGTCACCCATTCGGTCGTATGACCCTTGCGAAAGTTGCTTAACCTCCGCTATCGCACTTAACCACTGTACCACCGAGCTCCTTATATATTATTATATTTACTACGTATATAATATAATAATTACTCACTCATCAGATGTAAACTTTTTCTACATTTCTTACCCTATGATAAAACGAAATAACTTATGAAGTCACCCTAAACGTCACTGGATCAAGAAGTTTTTTTTTACATAATTTTACAGTCTTAACTTAGGCATTTTTGCATTTTTGTTTTGCACCACGCAAAATTCGTTTATGTGAAAAACAAACCAACAGAAATGTGAAATTCCTAAATAAAGCATTCCATTCACAAAATATAGTCGTATAAACTAAAGCTATGTTTGTGATAGTGCATGGAATACTTAATATCACAAGTCAACTTCTATACGAACTCTAGTTAGATAGCAACTTATTAACATTACTCACATTTACTTCGAATGGGTTTGTTGCATGTCTGATGTTCTTAAAACTTCTTTAAACTCTATTATTTCTGAATAAATAGTTTTTGGTGATGTTTCTTTGAGGAGTACGAGGCAACGACCTCCGTGGCCGAGTGGCTTTGTACACCGGTTTTCAAGGTGTCGCCATCTCTGAGGTCCCGGATCCATACCCGGTTGGGTCAATTTAGAAAACGAAATTTTCTATATTTGGCTCAGGTCTGGATGTGTGTGATACCACCGTTGTCTCTGATTTCCATAACACAAGTGCTTTAGCTACTTACTTTGTAATCGGAGCAATGTATGTGATGATGTCAAAATTATAAAAATATAATAATAATAAAGCATACGAGTAGATTTAAAACCACTTATTCGCTAGAGTACGATATCGGATGGGTGACCAAACATTTATTATCTACAGCTCTCCAGTGCTTCGAAAACGTGTTAAGTCTTTGTTCAGATGCGTTTGTAATCATTAACAACCAACCGATCCGCATTGGGCCCGCGTGGTGATTACCGCCCATCTTCTTTATCCATACGTAAGGTAAGCCTGTGCTTCCACTAATTTCCCCCTGGTGGGACATTAAAAATGGCCGACGATAATGATTGTGCATTTTTATTTTCAAATTACAGATAATTTGAGTCTAATTAGCTTGCGGTGTGGTTAACTCTGTTGCTATAGCAAAACTAAGGAAAACTGCTTTAAGTCTACACGTGACATAGTATACGGAAATACTCAGTCGCTAATCACATTTCAAATATTATGATAGCCATGGGCGCCGGCAGCAGGGTGCAAGAGGGTTCACTTTGCACCCTCTTGTCAGGAAAAAAATACATTTACTTTATTAAGTTACTGTTTGAATAAAAACTGTCCTTTGTTTAGCATCACCTTATCAATAAATTCAGTGTTGTTATTAGGTAAGTTAATGTGTAGGCGCAGATGCACCTCCCTGAAAAAAATCCTGGCGGCGGCCATGATGATAACTTATTAATATAATGTTAAACATTAATGTTTAAGCATATATATAATTTTAGTCCGCGTGAAGAAGAATGTCGTAACAATTATAAATTGAATTTCATGTACTCTTATAACGAACTAATAAATTTTACTAAGTATGCTGCATTGTATTATTTATTATATCCACGTGTTAGAAAAGTTTTATTCTGTAAAATTGCTTAAAGAAAATGTCAAAAACACAAGCTACAATAGCTCATATAACAAAATGTAATGTAAATTTTAAACAAAATTTAAATCCGTTATTGGCATTATGCAAAGTTTGTAAGAGAATTACTGTTAATATTTATGTGCTGTGGAATTTGTGATAATAATAAAATAAATAACTAGCAAAAATATTTACCGAAATTAAATACTAACCGAATAGGAAAGGAAAACCACAGAAAATAACATTAATCACATTTCCTACTTGTAAGTTCTTTTTCTTGGCGACATAATCAGAGCCTAGTAACGGATCACATAATAATTAGTTTGACCTTTCCTAGACCTTCATAGACAGGATGTTATACCAAACTACGATCTTACGTACTAAATATAGGCCGGGCTAAAAGTTAGGCAAACATCCCTACATTTGCAGATTACTAGCTTCTATAATTAGATAGTCTATGACGCAATTATATCACATGGGAACAAACCACATGTTTTATATAAGCTGTTTTAGTATCGTACATATAATTTACGGAATCATGGCTAATTTTAGCAGTAGGTAACATTATTGGGTTACTTGCAAACGTTTTCCTTTAGTAAAATAACGATAAGTATTAAGTACGACAGGCTCGAACCTTTTGAATTAGAATATCTGTAAAGTAAACTTACTAGAAAATATTTTTTATCATGAAATTGTGTAGTATGGTGTCTACAAATACAAATATTAGTCTATACATACGAGGGCAGATTAATAAGTTTCCTGTATAACAAACTTAAAAAAAAGATACCTACGCCAAAAAACCACATTATACCTATTCTGACATCGTTTTGAACTTAGAACGCGCAAATTTGAATTAAATAAAACTGATGATTATTTCCACGAGAGAACCTAGTACTTTCTATGTCGTAAAAAAAAATCCACAATGACAACGCGTCGACATCGCGGTTCAAATTGGTACCGCATCCAATTTTCCATGACTTTCACTTGTTCCCAAACCTGAAGAAATGGTGGCCAGAGATTTTCATCAAATGATGAAGTCATTGTTGCCGTAGATGAGTATTTCGAGGGATTGTAAAAAGCATTTTTTCAAACCTGTGTAAACGGCTTTGGAGAAGCGCTGGACTAAATGCATCGAAGCAGAAGGAAACTACGTTGAGAAATAAATTTATTTTAAATAGATTATTAAATACTAAATAATGTACTAGAAAAAATAGGACTCGCACCAGATCATGTTCTCGGACGGGAATCGAACCCGCGACCTTTGGATATCCGGTCCAATGCTCTGACCGCTGAGCTACCGAGTCGGTACATGATCTGGTGCGAGTCCTATTTTTTCTAGTATATTATTTAGTATTATATAAAAATAGCATTGTGAATGCTTAAATCTCAAAATTTAAATAGATTATTAAAGTTTTTATCAGTCGTTTCGGAAACTTATCAATCTGCACTCGTATTTTAATTCCCTACTTCTTGTAATTCTAAGTCCACTTTTTATCGCTAAATCTAAATAAACAAAGGGCTTCCCGCCCACGAGCGATTTTTGTCGCCGAGAATAGAACACACAGAGTTCAATACGTAAACGCCCTCGAGCTACTAAAAGTAGCTCAGCGACTAATCGTCCGCAAAATGACACTGACAAAAGGTTTACTCAGCCAGCGACAAAAAACACGTGGTGATTATCGCCGCGATAATCGCAGCTACAAACAGTCGCTTGTGGACGCTGACGCAAACTCAGTTTCGCAGTTGAGTCGCTGAATTTACCAAATAGTAAGCAACCTAACGTCCGTTTCAGTAGACATAGCTAAATCAATTTGTGCAAAGTCTGTTTGTTCACGCATTATTGGTCCCGTGTCCCGTGTCCCGTGTCCCAGGGTTTCCAGTTGCCCGCTACTTGGATTTCAAATGTATCGTGTATTCAATAAATGAGGCAGTCGTTCGAGTGGAACCGCATGGCGCTGTGAGAAGTTGTAAAAAGATATGCCAATCAACAAGTTAACTAACGGAACGACACTAATGTCTCGAGTTTTGTGTTGTTTGAGGAGTTCAGTATGTTCCGAAACTTGAAAAACATTGTAAGGCACTTTAAACGAAGCTACGAAGTAGATTAAAAACTAGATTTTTCACATTCTTCACCAATGTTATTTTTTACCTCTTTTTGAAGGGTTTTTTATTTAAGCTAATAATAAATTTAAAAAGTTCATCGACCAAAATTTCAAATAAGTTGCAAAATAATGCAACCACCGATACCCACTTCATAAACATTCTAAGGAATAATTCCTTAGGGGCCGAGGGATGGTTAATAAACATAATATTAAGAGACGTCACTCTCTGAAGTGTTTCAAGAGAATTTACATGGAAATGAAAATTGTTATTTCAATAGGACTCTGCATACACATCCCATTAGCATACTTCGTTAAGTCTTGTCCAATTTTTTCCGCACTTGACTTTCATTCGGCCGGAAAATTTAAAGTTAAACAATTTTAGACGTTCTGCCCTTGGGCTAATGTTGGTTTTTCTTTTAAGGATCGAGGACATTGATGTTCAGAATTTATTATGGGCAGGAAGAGGTAAACGTGTTCAATATTTACTGGCATATACGGCCGAAATTAGAACTTTTCGTCCACATGAATAAATCTTATTTTTCTATGTTCAATTTTCAATATTTTCTCTAGGGTCCTGTACTGTCGTAGTAAATTTAGGATAAATATGAAAAGGTAGGTATAGTAGGCACTTATATCAAACACTGCAAGTTTTATTAAGCAACCGGTAACGGCGACTAACAACTATACATTTTCTTAATTTCCGGGAAATATACAATGTGTTACAAAATAACTCTTATTGCATACATGCTCACTTTAAACATTTCTATGGTGGTGTCGTGTGAGGCGGGTCGTTACGTTCCCTCAAATATGGTTGAGCGAAGCGATGGCTGGTTCATGCGTCATGCTCGTGAACGGGTGCTGCCAGTGGGAATGGGTCTGCTTCTGCCTACTTGTCTTAACGTTTATTGAATTGTATGAATTAATATATATATATTTTTTTTTTTTTTAAATTGTAATAGCCTAGGCTGAGCCCTAAATTTTGAATTAAGCTTTACACCTGTAAATTGATTCAGTAGAAATGAGCTAATTAAATAATGTTATTTATTTATGAATCTATGTTAATGGTAACATGTATGAATACTATGAATGTAATGTCTGGAAACGATATACATATTTGTAAATATGGATAAAAGAATTGACGATTTAAAAATGCTTGTTATGTGAGCTTATTTGAATAAAGAATTTTTCAATTTTCAATTTCAATTTCAATTGCGTGCTACAAAATAACAAAAATTAAAATCGAAAATATAAAAATGTATGAAACAGCTGATTTATTTTTTCGCGATTTGAGAGTTGGTCCCCATAGTAAAAGTTGTTCAGTTTGATGGTCCCTATATACCATATTCGGCATTAGGGGTATTTTTGTAACACCTTGTATATGTTACAGTCAAAATTCATAACTACTTTTCACCGAAAAATCAGGCTGAAGATGAACTAAGATGTTATACTCGTAAATCGATTCTTAAATTATCCAATCAGCATTCAAGTTTCCAATTTCCGAAACAAACTGATTTTACAAAGACCCTAAAAATTACTCGGACGATTGCGAAAATCTATTTTAGATTCCAATATCCGGTCCTCTACAATCGACCTAGAATTTTCGCAAAGATCCTGTTTATACGATTATTCTACGACACATACTTAAGTTTAGGCACGATATAATAGTGTGGGTAATAGTCAAAAGATAAATACTATTAACTAAAAGAAACATCTAAAGAACTTAAGCTAATAAAAATTAATGCGATTCACAGTTATGTATGAAAAAATATAATTGGCATTTATTTTGTTTTTTTTATTTAATAGAACCCTAGACAAATTCTGTCTTAATCCGAATAACATCACAAGAAGAGTCAATTATGCTCAAATTGCAAATCATTTTAATATTACGTTTATATGGGAAGCTCACTGTTTGCCGGACTCTTAACTGTAGTAAACCTTTCTTACCGAGTATTGGTAATTGATTTTTTTCTTTATTCGAACAACAAAATCCAGGATAAACTTTGAAGAAAATCCGACTGAACTGAGCAAAGGCGCAAGCAAAGCGTGTGTGTCTCACGCTGTCGGAACACAACAGACGGAGTGCAGATTTTCCAACCTAGAATTTATGATTCATGCCTAAATTATGCAAATTTTTATACCAAGAAATCCAGTAAAGCGCATCAAAAGAATAAAGTATTTAAAAGAAATTAAATTGAATTTTGTAGTTGCGTAGTAAAATATTTTCTAGGTGTACAAAACATTTTTTTTTTAATCTCTTTCCAAGCATTTAGTAGCTCAACGAAACATACTAATCCTATTCTAAGCTGATTTTTCATCAGTTGATAAGACAGAATAAAATATAAAAAGAAAACTTACAGGAAAGATAAAATCTTTTTGGCTGGACCGCCAAATTAAGTGAGACCCTATAAATTCTATCTACAGTGCCACTCGGGAGTCGGGACTAAAGGTATAGTCAGCAACGAATGTCCCATATCACTTTAGTACTTTGTCGCAACAACTTTTTTAAGAGATTCCTCACAGTTTGAAACCTTTTTAAAAAAGGTGCTATGACAAAATACTAAAATGCTATGCAACTTTCGTTGCTAACGGTACTAGGTATCCTTATCCTTTTGTCGGATCAAAACTTCTAAGCAACTTCTTGCGTTCACAACCTGGTAAAGTCTAAAAAGTTGTAATAAAACCTTTTGTGATGGTCTTAGACTGTAAACTTTAGCCCAATGGAGTCTTAAAAAAAGACTCATTTCAGATTCAAGTCTGAAATCGTAGTTCTGGAGCCTTTTTGTAAGTAAAAATGTCCCATGGATCTTATGAAGGAAAGTTTGATACTTAACTCTAGGGCCATTTTCAAAGTTTTAGGTAAAAATGATCATAAGGGACTGTACATAATAAATTATTTGTATAAGACATCGACCGTCTGTAGTTCTGAACATAATATTTAAATATTTGACAACCTCCGTGGTCGAGTGGTTTGTACGCCGGTTTCCAAGGTGTCACCATCTCTGAGGTCCCGGGTTTGATCCCAGGCTGGGTCAATTTACAAAAAGAACTTTTCTATATTGGCTCAAGTCTGGGTTTTTGTAGTTCCACCGTTGTCTCTGATTTCCATAACACAAGCTTAGCTACTTTCTTCGGGATCAGAGTAATGTTTGTGATGTTGTCTAATATTCATCTATTTATTTATTTAAGCTAATCTATACTTATTTAAATGAACTATTTGTATGATTAGTTTTATTATTAGTGGAAGTATTGTAACAGCGAAATATTTACAAATGGTACAGTGGTTGGCGATAGTCAGATCATGTGATTTTAGTAATATTAGTTAAAAAAATCTTGACAGTCTCGTCCTTGAGAATATGTGGCCGGGTACTCTCAACGTAATACACACCACAATGGCTTTTAACTTGAGCACCTCCGCTTAATAAAGGCGTGTCGCACGCAAAAATAGCGCACGCGACAATATACCCGCAAATGTGGGCCACATCTCGCCCGGGGTGTGGGCGAGTCGTATGGTGACTATGGGTTTAGAAAAATATGAAAATTACTATAAATAGCATAGAAATGTTGCGGGTTTTCGTGTACAGCACATATAGCGGTAACTGCATATAACAAATTTCTGAATAAAGCGATAGAGAATATCGACTGAGTAACGTTAATTATTGAGATAGGGTAAGCTTTACATATCTTGGCACCCACACAGTGATTGGCACTGTAACATTTAAATGCAGATATTAACACTGTTATTCACAAACAACACTCTAACGACCGTTGACTACGCGAACGCACAGCGTTGAAATAGAGCTCTGCTGTTGTTGTAGTTGAATCTGTGATTGGTTCGTTTGTTTTACCTATTACGCGTGATTGGTTCTCGTGACGCTGTGCGTCCGCGGGCATTGTGAGACCTCATTGTAATGTTTGTGAATACGGGTGTAAGAATTGTCATGGCAAAATCGTACTCCTCTGTTATTTATTTTAATCTGACATTACAACACTTCAAAAAATTTATAGTAGGCTTTGCAACCGAGTTATAATGGCAACACAGTATAAAAAAAGAACGCGCGAAAACTTGTTGGTTTTTTCTTACGATTTTGACGGATTCAACAAGGAAGAGGTATGGAAAAATTGATTGTTTTGTATAATTTTGATTCTCTTAAATGTGCGAAACACTTTAATTATTATTGTTTTAAATTAAATGTACTTAAATCTAGCTTAGTGGTAAGAGCATTGGACCAGACTTCCGAAGGTCGCGGGTTCGCTATTCGCAAAATAAATACAGGCGACCGAAGATATTTTGCCTCAGGTCTGGCTATTAGTAGTTCCACCGTTGTCTCTGATGTCCACAAGTGCTTTAGCTACTTACTTTGGAATCGGAGCATTGTTTGTGATGTTGTCTAATATTAATATAGTATAAAAGCAACAAGCTCTACTTCAAGAGATTTTGATGATTCCATAATTTCATTTAATAGAAAAATCCCTAATAACTCGCTACAGTGGCCACCCTTAGTAAGTGAGATGGTGCAAAGCCTTTACGCGCCCTTATTTTTCCAGAGCTTTTTGTTTTGCTATTGGACTCCGTTGGATTTTCTTTCATCTTTCGACTATTTGGCAGGATGTCCTAAACATACAACTTAGTGATTATATTTTGCTGAAATATTTGTTTTTTCCCTAACTTGTGTTATATGTAAGTATTTGGAAAACGCCTACTGCTATACCTATCTTACTTTGGAATCGGAGCAGTGTATGTGATGTTGTCAAATATTTATTTATTATTTGTTTATTTATCTTAAAAGATTAAATATTTTTATCAACATACAAACTCTTTCTTGCTAGCTCGAAGATTTGCTTAAGTAAAGGCTACGAGCCAGAAGAAAGATAGAACCAATGACCGTTGGAGCTGAAAAATGCTGGATGTGGACCGCGAACATTGGATGTGAAAAACGATGAATTCTTATTTTACGAGCGGTCAAAACAACAACATGCTACTGTAGTATTAATAAAAGAGATATTTATTCGGGAACAATGTATTTGTATCTTTTACCGTATATATTTAATTCAAATCGTCTTGCGTCTTTTGCGTCGTTCATCCGTCAAATCGAGTCTCCTTCCCTCTCACACGCACACCTCTCCCTGTCACCCTTCCTTCCGTTCCATTCCACGTATTTCACCCATCCTACTCTACTTTCTTTAAAATTACGTCGTTGACTATTATTTTAGTAAACGAGCCAACATGCAAACTCTACAGAGAAAGACTGCAGTGGCAATTACTCGTCAAGGCCTCAGCCTAATTTGATTACCAGTAGTTTTCCCGCGACTCACTATTATGAAATTTATTTCAGCAAATTCGCAGGCACTTAACAACTAGTAATGGAAGGCCTTCCCGAAATTGATTTACGATCTGTCCTTGATTGACTGTAATGTGATCAATTATTATAGCTTGCGGTATACAACTTGAAATAAAGGTAAACCGAAATTCTCGGAAATTGCTAAAAGAAAAGGCTTTATTTTTATGCCTTGATAACTTTTTTCCTAAATAAAATGCTGATTCCAAGAATTTAAACAACTTTCCTATAAAAATAATAATGTCTGGATATTAGCCATATGTGACTTACCTATATTGTGATATGACAAATTCTGAACCAGTAACAGGCATCGAACAGAATTAGCATACTGCATAATTTATGTATTTAGTTGTTAGGCCTTTGTTAACAAAAATATTTTAGTATTTCAGTCAATTTCCAGTCTATTCAGATATTAACAACTCCTTTTTCTGACAGTCCTTGAAGAAATCTGTGGTAGTAAAGAAAACCTAGTCAGGGATCTGAATACTGTGTCTTTATTTAATTACAGGAATAATAATATTATGATGAAGATTGATGTTGATATGCAAATGTCTTTCCGCTATACTCCGTATTGTTTTACTTATTGTGTTTACCGAAGCTGAACTCCTTATCAGTTTACCGCATTTAGTACCTTTTGTTCATATTGGAAAATAAATTCCTAGTAAATAAGAACCAAATAATAAATTACTGACACCAATCATTTACTTAGTCCATGTAGACACAGAATCACAGAATACATAAACGTAGATTACAAACCCAACGCAAAAATCTTTTTGCTGGGGGACAATACATAAAAATGGGCAAAAACCCAAAACTCACAGCGAAACTTATGTCATTTAACGAGTTATGTTGCGTAATTACTCGTAGATCAATTAATGTATCACTGGCATTAGAACAAATAAATGAATATTTGAAATTTTGAGATTTAAGCATTCACAATGCTATTTTTATATAATACTAAATAATATACTAGAAAAAATAGGACGATTCCCGTCCGAGAACATGATCTAGTGCGAGTCCTATTTTTTCTAGTATATTATTTAGTATTAAATAAATGAATGTTTGTTCTAATGAACAACTTTGCTGAAACTAGCAAAGATTTATTATTAGAGCTAGGTATAGTAACACGGCTCAGGAATATATTTTTAACCTTGTCTTTGAGCTGTTCCAAGTCAGGAAGCCGTTCTGCAAACCAAAACATTATGTATTCTGTGCCAAAACTCGAGGTTATCAATGTTTAATCGCTCGGTGAGTGATTTTATTCGGTTCACAACCGTTTGTACTGAGTGTACTTGGACCCAATTCTACTAATTTACAAATAGTTATTACTTATGGATCGAAATCTAACGATTAGATTTCGATCCATAAGTAATAACGTTTTCGTTACGTTGACAGAAATATTCCAATATTCCAAACAATTTAAATCAGAGCTGCGATATATGGGATCAGAATGCAACCAGTGTGGAAGGGATAAGAGAACTCCATACATCTCATAGATCGCAGCAATCTGCGGATCGGATCGCATGACCGGAACCATCCTGTGTGTTGTGTATTTAAGCTCTCAAAACGTTCACATTGTTTCACCCCATCGAAAACTTGAGCTGTATCGTGAGTGACGTGACATTTATTTCAACTTCACTTCAACTGCAATTAGATACGTTTACGTTTAGCTAAAACATGTAAGTAAGTAGAATTGTCTGGTGACAGGTGTCACCAACTACTCCAACAATAAAATTCACAAAATAGTCATCTTGAACCAATTTCTTATCTCCCCCTCCCCCATCTCATACGAGTCTCGGGTGGTGGGTGCAAGGTCACATGACGTCACCTCTAAATTTAATTCGCTTCGAGTCAACCCTTGCCATCGGCATCAGCCAGCGATGTAACAACTACGTGCCTATAATACAGGCCATAGACCTAGTAATCCACTGAATAGGAAAATGAAGCCCGAGCATTTTCTACGTTCTAGCCTATTCTGAGATTCTAGTGTTCTCGACTCTTCTTCAAAGTAGGTAAAGTAATGAATAAAACTATTGGCTCAGTGAGCTGTGGACCTCACGTTTGTGCATTAAAAAGTAGCTGAAATAGTATGTTGTAAAAATAAAAATTAATCTAATAGATGTTGCATCGAGGTTTTCAAAGCAGTACTGTGCTGTTTGGTAGGTATTATTTCATTATATTTATTCGAAGCAAGTATGGCGCTTCTAATTTTGAACATTTTACGAAATAGATGAAAGTTTTAAAAAAAAAATCGATATTTATATAAAATCTATATAACTATCAAACCTGCTCACCAAGTTTCACGAAACCTTTGACCTATGGAGGATAACAAACGGCCATACGAAAGCATTTTTGCCCAAGCTGAAGCAGAGACGCTTCGCACTCGCTCGGTCAATCAACGAATTACAAAAAACGAGACACTATGAGATAAAACTTATTTCATTATTGCGACAATCAATAGGTATTTATTCACATAGAAACACAAAGTGCATTGGATTTCCTAAGGTCTATGGCACAGCCCCAAATTCAATATTGCTCAGACTGTAGCCCAGATAATACCAGGCTTTCAATATACGGTCAATTCACTTGCCAGAATATTTGCATTACCTACCTGCCTACCCGATTGGATAGTATAGTTAAAGGCTGTCTATTTTAATTAGCAAATAGGCTTGCGAACTGCTAAATACGATTAGCATAGCCGTAAATAAACTGGTGTTAAATAACCCATTATCATTCGTAATCAATTTATCACTTTACTTTTACTAGCCACGTGGAATTCTTCTGTGTTTTCAGTTGTCTCATTCGCCATAGACAACAGATAAAGAAGTCCCAAAAAAGGTTCCCACTTAATATTAAATTCCCTAATTGACCGAGCGAGTGCGAAGCGTGAGCGTAGCGTCTCTGCTTCAGCTTGGGCAAAATTGCTTTCGTATGTCCGTTTGTTCTCCTCTACAGGTCGCATTTCTCAACCGATTCTCGTGAAATTTTGTGAGCAGGTTCGATAATTATATTTAATATTTTTGTTTATTCAACTTTAAAAAAAATCATACTTTTCGAAAAATTTTCAAAATTAGACGCGCCATCTGGGTTCGAATAGATATAATAAAAGAATACCTACCAAACAGCACATAGTACTGCTTTTGAAAACTTCGTAGCGACATCTTTTAGATTAATTCTTAAACAACATTCAATACGCGAAGTCTAGCCCACTGAGTCACTTTAACCTGCAATCTTTACTGTTTTATCTCATACATAGTGTATAGTAGCGACTTCTTAATCAGGATCCACGAATTAATCATTTAGGTTAGTGTCGCATCAATTGGTGTGTCAAAAGTTCAATTAATGTCTCATTCCTTGTCTCCCAACTTCAATTTAATGTAAGGTGCAGTCATTTGAATGTCAACAAATTGATTAAGGAGTTTAAAAGATATAGTGTGATAATGTGAGTTAAAATATGCGAGCGGGTAGGTTCATTAGTAAGGTTGGGCTTAAAAAACAACTCATTCTTACGGGATTACGGTAATAATAAATTACATTATATTACGTATATTTTTCAACTTATGTGCCTGAACTTCAATTAATGCCTTACTTTTTCTCAAATACATGAACAATCAAATTGTGTTCCAGATAATAAATTATCATAAGTATTTTCAGCACCAAAACGAAGCAATTTGAATGTCATTATTATTTTATCGTTTTGTTTTTTCGATAACTCAGTTCCAGTTTGCATATCAAGGGCATCTTAGCAGAACATGAACTAAGTATACACGCACTAATAATGGCCGATACACTGATGTACACATCTTATGGCCGTACCCCTTCGTACGGTTGCGACAGAGTCAACTGTGCATTGTCACGATCTGGTTTTTTACCCGACTGCAAAGAAAGGGTTATGTTTTTCGCGCGTATCTTGTATGTTTTCATGTATGTGTGTTTGTATTTCAAACGGCTGAATGGATTTCTGTAAATAAGATATCGTTAGATTTGTCTTGGCAGCCCAAGTGTTCTTAGGTAAGTGACGTTAAAAAAAACCAACATAGCGGCAGAGAGGTGGTATTATTTAAAGTGTAAAAAAAATATTTTTTTATTACTGCAATATGGGTATCTAATTAAGGGAACTACATTATAATCAGTTTAGCAGTCACTGCCGTTGCTAATAAACCTATTAAAATGGTTCTAGAACTTCTAGATTGAAAGATTATATTATATTGATTAAAGCTGAAGATTTACCATGATAGATAGATAATCATTTTATTTCTTGCTTATGACTGTAGAAGCTGCTAAACTCGAACGCAAATATGGTCTTATTTTAATTAAATATTTTTTATTCTATGCCCAAGAGTCTTCCTTTTACGGAAATATACGAGCGTCGTAAAATATACGAACCTTTCTGTAATCGCTGACATCACCGGACCGTGTCACTTAATTCCACGTTTATTTTATGGGAGTAAAAACATATTCTTCTTTGTTTGAGTTTGCTCAATTTGATGGCCGTTGAACGCTGTTTAACAACTGAAAGTTCATGATGATGTATTTAACAATTCTATAATCACACTGCACTTTCCAGGAGTTGAAGAAAAAGACACTTTAGACTTAGAAGTCACTTTAGCACGAATTATTCATTCCTATCAGCTTTTCAAGATTTCTTTTCAATTAGAGGGAATTCAAGAAACTTCGAAACTTATTGTCAACAACGACGAAATTTTTCAAAATGTTTATGTCGTTACAAATTACCTACTCTCTGCTTTTCTATCCTCTAAAAATAGCAGCGTTGAATCGTCGGGCGTTACTGCTTAGAAAATATGTCATAGTTTACTATAACCTGTGTCATAGTTTAGTAATGGGTATTATGATATCTCTGTCTGTAAAAAAATCGCACTGCTTTATAACGACAAATAAATAGGTACTATAAAGCTTTCAGAAACTTAACATTCGTTAACTTTCAGTTGTAAATGATCTCAGTTCTTTGACCTCCTGAAAGGCAGCTAAAACGACAGGAAATGATTATGTATATTTATGTCGAAAAGTTACATGTATTAACTATTAATCACTATCTTTCATTGTTTACTCTACTTATTATGACTGTACACGATGTCGGACATCGAAATAGACTGAACAAACGATAGGTAATTTATCACGACAGCTATGTCGCCTAATGACAATGACCTTCTGACCTTCAATACATAAATCTGATATTTCAAGGTCATGTTGAAATTATATTAAAAATTCTAAAACTACAAGTTAATTATACTAGACATTAGACAAAACTCTAAATTTAAACTTTGGATTAAGCTATTACGTTCGTCTTGAAATAAAAAAGTTTCGTCTTTGCATTTTTAATGTCATGTCAGAAATACACAGTGGTGGATCAAAAAACACAATAAGCACAGGGAAAAAAAAATTGATTTCATTATTCCTGTGCAATAAGAAAGTTTTTTTCTTCAGTGCGAGAAATGTGGGCGGAAGGACGTTACGCCCCTCATAAAACTACTGTTTGCTTTCTACATTAAAAATAAAAGATTGACGAAAACACATAAAGTTTTGTTTACATTTCACGTATTAATAGTAGACGCTTACGCAGTCTGATAGCGCCTCCTAGCTCAGTAACACGAGATCGTATTGAGTCAGCGAGGTTTAGACTAGCAATATCTTCCTGCAATTTCTTGAGAGAGCAAGTTCTGCAAGCTGCAGCACTTTGATAGTTTAGCTTGCCACACCTGTTTACACAGTGGTAACAGCTTGCGGAAGTCAACTTCTGCAATTTTCATTGCTAGTCTAAACCTTGCTTCACGAGCTATGCTTGGCTATGCTGTTTATTTTTTTCCATTAAATGAAATAATTTTTTTTTATTAAAAAATGGAGTTAGTATCATAAGTATTTTTAACTGACAAGAAGAACTAAATGGAATTAAATAGTGATGTCATCGGTATACCAAATTCTCGGCTGAATCAAACATAATGTAATCATTTTAACTACAACTGTAACTTACAATCCATCCATGTAAACGTATTTATACCAAAAATAAAATAAAATTGTAACTGGCCGATGTCTGTACATTGAAATTATTTAAAAAAAAAATAAGTGGTTATAAGAGTAATTGAAGCCAAAACAATTATTTTAAAGATTTTTGTCTGTCTGTCTATATGTTTGTTTGTACGCGTATCACGCACAAACTATTGTACCAAATTGAATGCGGTTTTTTACAATAGTATTTCTGAGAGTCTAACTTAAAATTTGGTGCATGTATGATCTTGATACACCAACTAGAACAAAGTCCGCACAGGCAAAGCTGCGGGCGGCCGCTAGTTTAAAAGAAAATGAAGTAGTTACTGAAACTAATTTAATCAGGCTTGTCCGAAAATCCCAAATGCACACATCAATCCGTTCGTATTTCGAATTCCGTGTATGCGACTGCCAAACGTAGTGTAACTGTGAAATAATGTACAGTAGAGCAACTTGGTACACCATTCATTAAACATTTCATAATAAAAAGAATTCCAAAATAAATAATGTTAATGTTAAGACTCTGTAAAGGGCTCATAAAAGAATAACTTTTGTAAGAAAGTTTTTTAGCAATAATAAAAAGTAATATAAAATATCTTATTTATTATTGTGCTACTACACTAGCGGGGTTACAAAATGTTTTAAACGTTAATGTTTGAAATATAACATTTTCATCACAAATTCTTTTACAATCCTAAATGGTAGTAATGTTAGATGGTGTTCAATAATGTTTGAAACTGTTGCATAATGAGGTTTTAACAGTATCACACGAGTGTTTTAATACCTAGTTATGTGCAATTTCATACACTACTTTAGCAAGAATAAAAAGAAACTCACGAGATTCAGTACAAATCAATTAAATTATTTTGTTGCACACACCTGTATAAAGTACTAATTCACCTTAAAGTTTTCCTCCAGACAGCCAGTTTTTAATTTGGACTGGTTCAACGCGTAAGTAAAATAATTTTAACATACTGCCTGCGTTTTTCACTATTCACTTCCACAAGCCCGCAAGTTTTATTCATGAAAACTGTATTTACCCTGCCAACTGAAAGGCGAAGCAAACAGCCGTACCAATTAATATGTAAGCGTTAACATATCAAATGTATAATGAATTATGGTTTTCGTTCGGATTTAGCCCACTGGAATTTATTCGTTTTTATGTCCTATACAATAAAATGTTGTTTTTGAATTCTTTATTTGTTTTTATAACTTTGTTAGTTCTGGAAATCAATCAGTCAACATTTTTGTTTACTAGCATCACCGTTTCTAGGGATAATATCTTAGACTAGTTAGTTTTTAGGCATCTTTCTACCTCGTTCTCTCTCTTACTCACAGAATTTGGAGATTTTCGAGTCCAACATATGTTTAAGTGAAAATCGCAAAAGTGTTGATTTGCAATTTTTACTCAAAAATGAAAAATATAACAGAAGTGACTCAGTGGTTTCAAATTCACAATGAGATTTAAGCATTCACAATGCTATTTTTATATAATACTAAATAATATACTAGAAAAAATAGGACTCGCACCAGATCATGTTCTCGGACGGGAATCGAACCGACTCGACTCGGTAGCTCAGCGGTCAGAGCATTGGACCGGTTATCCAAAGGTCGCGGGTTCGATTCCCGTCCGAGAACATGATCTGGTGCGAGTCCTATTTTTTCTAGTATATTATTTAGTATGACTTAGTGGTCCTAAAGTGTAGGTGTCTATTAAACAAGCTTATCTTAGTGTTATCTGTATCTTAGTGTGTATCTTAGTCTTAGTTAGTGTGTCGGACTCTGACGAAGACGTGAAGTCACCGGGTACCTACTCGTGACTAACATACACACAATTGCATAATTGACTATCAAATAAATAGATTGAAACAATTTCGCAGTCCAAAAAGATTTGCAGCCGTATGAAGACGGGAATAGCAGAATGGAGAGAATGTTTCTTTGATCATTAAAAGAACATTAAATAATATCATATTTGTTATTGAACCCATAATAACAATTTGTATTTTTTATGTTAACCTGTTATGTCTAGTGAACATGTGCACGGATAACAATGAAATATCTTTATATCTAAATATTGTGTCTCAATTTCCCAAGGTTAAGTGGTTATAAATAAATAAAATAAAATAAATAAACAGCTTATTTGGTTAAGATTTTACACTTTTCTAGTAGCTGGACTTGCTGGCTGAATTATCCTTTAAATAATACCACTATAAATTTATAATTGAAGCAAAATCCAAACCATTAGTAGTGAGGACTATCTTTGCATAACCGACTTATATCACAATAACTCACGTTTTTTCCTTAAATGCTACGCATTTTCCTTGGGTAATAAATATTTTGCTGTTGTCAAATATAAATTATTTAATTAATATTCTGTTATGAACTATACGAAACCAATCATGTCACTAACTGAATAACAAGGCGGATTATATAATTTCGCTTTTTTTCTAATTCTATGCGCAAGACTCTACATTATTTCAAATCAATAAAATCCGAACAAACTATTCCTAATCTAACTAACTTTAGCTGAAAGAATGTTGAAAAAACTTTATTCTATTGTACAGATACAGACGGGTACAAATATTAAATAATGACGGGTTAAACTATAAACTCAGTACTAATACATATTCTGTAACTATAGTTTCAGCAGTTTTCGATAGCTCTATCTCTTTCCGCCGTTCAGAAACATTGTTCGCTAGAACGAGAATACCGCTCGGCACCAACCGGCTACGGCTGGCCAGAAAAACGCACCGCCCCGGGAAATTGTAGCTTAACCCTCAAGAGTAATGATAGACCTATTTCCTCAATTAAAAGATTCAGATTCTGAATCAATAAATCGGTAAAATGAAAATTGGCCATATACTTCACCGGCCTTCAAAACTGAGTACCACACTTTTAAACTTGCAATTTCTCTTAAACAATAGAAGTTTTGAATTTTTTTTTTTTTTTATCGATTGTGAACTAATTATTTAAAAAAAGTCTATTTATTTCGAAAATATATCATGTGTATTTTAAAAGTTATTACAATTTTCAAAGTTTTGAAGGCTATAGTGTATGAACTTATATTAAAAAAGGTAGGTGATTAGCAATGAACATTGTTAGTGTAAAATATGACTGCGCTCTTCCTATCCCATATAATGTTAGCTATAAATAATAGTGTAGGTTTTCCATTGATTAAGTTCAGCCCACTATAATTGCTTTCTGCTCTGTTTGCCACAGTTATTACGAGAAATACTTTCTTTAGAGCCAACGATGACAGACGACCTACTTCTGAGCTGCCTCAAATAGCTTGGAACCTTTATATGATCATAAAAGAGACACGAATCGAGCTTTCTTTTGAAAACAGAATGTCGGAAAACATTTTTAAAAAGGTCTTATTTTCGAACTAAATATGTAATACGAGCAAGGTAGGAACTGAGCTTATCCCTTTGAAAACAGAACATGTGCAAATGCATTTTTAACACAGACTATACCACAAATGATTCTTGACCGAGCGAGCGCGAAGCTTCTCTGATTCAGCTTGGGCAAAAATATGTCTTTCCGGTGTCCGAAAGTCCGTTTGTTCTCCTCTACCGGTCGCATTTCTCAACCGATTCTCGTGAAATTTTATGAGCAGGTTCGATAATTGTATATAATTTGGTCGATTCAGTTTTTCGTTGTTGTTCAAAATGGCGGAGATATGTAAAAAAGACGTATTTCAGGAGTTTTGAAAAAATTTAAAAAATAACATAAACCTTTTTTGTTAGCGCGGTGCAAAGCAAATGTTTTTTTTAAGAACACTCAATACTTCATACTTCAAAATGAATCAAAACATTTCTGGCCAATATTCGAAATTTAAAAATAATAAGGTTGAAAACTTATGACTATATATACTGCGTATATTATTTTTAAACAGCATATTATAATTTGCAAAGATAATGTAATCACTACGTACAATTTAAGCTACTTTTTAACGCGAGGATAACCTTTTTAAAATTCATCTCGACATATCGCGGAATACTGACAATGTTGAAGAACAAAATCATGAATGAACGAACCTCTTCATTATTTTATTAAGAAATAACGCAAATCATATATTTCTCCTTTAGTAGAAGAAGTATATTTTTTAAATCTCATTCATTCAAACGTCTTTTCTGAGAGGAAAGGGAAAAAAATAGCGCGCTATTTCTTGTTACTACCCAGTTAGAAAGCTTTCACGTGCTTTCACGGCCGGCATCGCAGCACCAGGCGTTCCATTTTCAAGTCACTGTAATATTTTTCAGCGAAATTTTTTATCTGCAGTTCGAAAAATGAGGTGAAGGGAACGTGCGCTGCACTAATTATTAAAAATAATCTTATTTAAAATTCTTAGCAATGTGGATTTTTGTATAAAATGGATGGGAATAAAGTTATCTCTACTCATAGCTGCAGTTAATAACTATTTTTCATAAAATAAACGTCGAAAGCTGATTTCAAGTAAGTATAAGTATAAAATGCGATGGAAGGCATCAAGTAAAATTTTTTTAAGTGCTCCCTATTTATTTATTAACCGACTTCAGGAAAAGTTGGAGGTTCTATGTCCGTCTGTTTATTTGTTTTTTTTTATGTATGTCCACCGATTATTCAAAAATGGCTGAACCGATTGACATGATTCAAACGTTACTTTATCAGGTTTGTTCCCGAGTTGGTCCCATTTTTTGAAAATATTTTATCAACATACTCGTTTATCTAAAAATAAAGATTTTTCGGCATAGGTACAAATAGTTCTTTCTTAGGTATATTGACCGAGTATTTACCGTAAAATAATGAAAATTAAATTCAATCTCCACCTATTATCTACGTTTGGTTACGGTTAGAGAGATTTAAGTTGCTCAAAATGTGTAACATGCGAGATATAAGGTAATCGAGGCAGGACGTTAAGGTCCCCCACAACCTCTTTTTTTTGTATGCCGAAGAAAATGCATATTGAGAAATTAGGTCATCGCTCCTTGCCTACTCCCCTTTGGCCGCATACGAAACCGTATGCTCGTAACCAGTTACAAATAGGGTTGCCAACTATACTTTAAAATATTATACTGTTTTTCACTACATTATACTTTTTACTGTCGAACAAAAAAGAAGTATACAAAAATACTGTTTTCAGCAAGCATCACTGGTCACTGGTACCCGTAGATCTGTTTAAAAAGTAAACACCTAACACTACGCGTTAGGCGCGCGGGCAGCACACCTCGTTTCTCGTTTGCTTTTAATAAATTGTAATGATAATATACAAAGCTTTCAAAAATGATACAAAATTGATAAGTTGTGTAAAAAGCACTAAGAAATATGTAATCAAAACATTAAAAAAATTAAGTACTGTTCATTTATCTAAAATACTGTTTATTTTTCTTTTCCGACTTTAATATACTTTTTATATTCTAAAAAAAATTGGCAACCCTAGTTACAAATGACGAAAAAATGATCTTTGTACGAAACCGGTTTCGAAATAAGAATTTTTCTTCCTTGCACGAAACCACGGTTTCATATAAGGAAGAAAACTTCTACGACATCTCATAGTATGGGTTTTAATTTTTTTTAATACTTGGACAATTTTATTGAATGGGGATGGCAACGCAAAACTAATTGTAGATGGCGCTGCGTGCGTTTGTTCTTATGATAGTTGACTAAGTTTATTTAAATACTTTGTGAATATAATTTTCTTCATTAGGTACTTATTATAAGACTTACATTACACAATCTTAAAAATCTTTTACTCGGCAATAAATATCAAGTAAGGGACATTATTGCCTTTGCCAATGGCAAACAGACAACTAAATATGAAATAAACTACCATTAACTGTAAAAAAAATATATTATTAAAGAGTAAATGAATATGTAAAGATTTTATTACTTTCATTATAAAAGTGACATTATTAGGCATCTTGACAAGCGTAAATCTATTTTATTTTATAAAAGACGAATACATATATAGATACGAAGTTCCATTATTGTGTTTAATTAAATACAAGTGTTTGATAATTATACCTTGTCGTTCGAACGTGTCTGAAGGTGATCACCTTCAGACACGCAAAATTACTAACCGTGCCAGTACGTGTATTATAACACAGAGAATATGCAATTATGACATGAGATGGCATCGACGTACGTCATGATTTGTCATAATGACGTACGTCTAATTAATTAGTTTCACTAAAATTTATCCTTTTCAAGGATCAGACAAAATAGTGCCACTAAAAACTTATGAAGTTATCAACGTACCGGAAAAATGGTCTATTTGGAGTGGGGTATTTGGGATTCCGGATACTGTTTCAAATTGAAATCTATATTCATACTGCTTTGCCGTAAGTTATAGTTTTAATGATTAGATTGATTGGCACTCCCTAATGTTAATCAAAACGACTACAGAATGACGGTGTATAGGTAGTGGCCAAATAAAAGACAACAGTCGATTTTCATACAAACGAGGTAACTTTGAAGGCTTGGTTCTCTGCCATGGATTGACCTAGCTGTGATCTGATGATGGTCATCCAGGGAGTGAATGGAGGAGATTCAGATCGTTTTACACACCCAACCCAACTGATCTGATCAACATTCTAAGAGAGATATAAGGATATGTTTAAAAAAACTGTGAAATTAGCATAAAAATGTATGGAAATCCTGAAAGTGAAAACTCTGATCCTTATATCCCTTAGAATACTGATCAGATCAGTTGGATGTGTACAGCGATCTGAATCTCCTCCATTAAACACAGCTCAGTCAATCCTTGGCAGAGAACCAAAGCTTCAAAGTTACCTCGTTTATATGAAAATCGACTGGTGTCCTTAATTATCTGGCCACCACTGTAGAAATTTGTACTAGCGACCGCCCGCGACTTCGTCAGCGAGGACACAATTTTTTTTACCCTTGGGAACAGCACTTTTTTTAAAGTCAAAAGTCAAAAATATGTTTATTCAAATAAACTTAAAATTAAGCGCTTTTGAATCGTCTATATTTTCCTACCACCCGTTCCAGACTTTTTTAACTTTTCGGGATGAAAGGTACCTTATGTCCTTTTCTGTACCCCAGACAACGTATGTGCAAAATTTCATGATGATCGGTTAAGTACTTAAGACGTGAACGCGTATAAAACAAACAAACTTACTTTCGCATTTATAATATTATACAAGGTGTTACAAAAGTACCCCTAATGCCGAATATGGCATATAGGGACCATCAAACTGAACAACTTTTACTATGGGACCAACTCTGAAATTTGCGAAAAAAAAAAATAGCTGTTCCATACATTTTGATATTTTCGATTTTAATTTTTGTATGAAACAGCTAATTTTTTTTTCGCGATTTCAGAGTTGGTCCCATAGTAAAAGTTGTTCAGTTTGATGGTCCCTATATACCATATTCGGCATTAGGGGTACTTTTGTAACACCTTGTATATACAAGGTGTTAAAAAAATACAAAAATTAAAATCGAAAATATCAAAATGTATGAAACAGCTGATTTTTTTTCGCGATTACAGAGTTGGCCCCATAGTAAAAGTTGTTCAGTTTGATGGTCCCTATATATCATATTCGGCATTAGGCGTATTTTTGTAACACCTTGTATAGTGAGGATTCTATCCATGAGTCTGTAGTCCATATGTACAATTTAACCATGCATCAAATAAATTGTTCTTTTAAAACATGAAGCAATTTTGTGGATTAACCAAAATTTCCATAGATATAGAATAATGACGAGCCATTATGAGCGATAAATATGCAAGTCTTGTGGATATACGTTGGCAGCTCATTAAAACACTTCGAAATTTTTAATTAATATGTAAATTTATTCTTATCAGAGCTGTGTCTGTTGCCTTTACATATTTCTAGCTAACGTTCTTCTTAAGAGTAATCAATTGAATTGCACAGCGATTAAATCAAAGAGTCTGTTGTCTTGATATTATTATAATAAGAAGACTTTAAATACCAAACAATATGGTTTCAATAAAAAAATCATTAATTAAATTTAAACTAAACTAAATACAATTACGACAAAATCAAATAAAATTTAAAGGTTGATTATGTGTCTGTCACAGAGCTCCTCAGTTACAGCATATTTTAGTACCGACGGCTATTACTTCTGTCAATGACAGTGACCAGAGGCGCCCTATTTTTGAAAGGCATCGAGCGCGGCTGTAGAATGAAAAAGAGTAGTAAAGAGCGCTCGACGCCTTTTAACAGTAGGGCCCCAAAAGTCCTATTTTTGAAAGGCGTCGAGCGCGGCTGTCGAATTAAAAAGAGTAGTAAAGAGCGCTCGACGCCTTTCAACAATTGGGCCCCAGCAGCCCTATTTTTGAAATCCTTCGGCTGGCGTCGAGCGCTCTTTAACTCATGGCTGTCGAATGAAAATGAGTAGTAAATAGCACTCTACGCCTTTGAGCGCTCTTTACACTCTTTTTCATTCGACAGCCGCGCTCGACGCCTTTCAAAAATAGGAACTTTGGGGCCCTATTGTAGAAAGGCGTCGAGCGCGGCTGTCGAATGAAAAAGAGTGTAAAGAGCGCTCAACGCCTTTCAACAATAGCGCCCCATAAGCCCTATTTTTTAAATCCTTTGGCTATGGCTAGCGTCGAGCGCTCTTACTACTCATTTTTATTAGACATAGCCAAAATCCGTACTTTCGAATCGCTCGTACTTTGACCAGTAGTTGTCAGTGTAGTATACAATTCCAGTGTCAATTGTGACATTACGTCGCACGTGACTTAAGTCACACGAACGATTTCAAAAATAGGGCCCCATGACTGTCTCCAAATTGATCAATACGCTAAATAATATTCAAATACTAATAATATTCAAGGCTACGGTCGGTGTGTATCGATCTTAATCTAATAAATATTTAACACGTTTCAACCACACTATAGTACCAGTACTTAAGTTAATATGTTGAACTTATTTTTATTGAAATTGTGAGATACAAATAAGAATTATATGTTAATGTGATAAGAAATGATTTCGTTTGTAGGTTTTCATTGGTAAGTCTATTCAATACGCGTAAGTATTTATTAAAAAATGTCGGAACAACAGGTTTATGTAAGTACTTAGTTGTCATCTGTTTCCCATTATACTTGTATACTTATCTGCTAGTAAGTCTATATTTGAAACATTTCCTCTGATTAATTGTTTTTTACTGAAGATACCATAACCCTGCCGGATATCATTAGATTATTTGAAATTATGGTAATCCCAAAATGACGGCAATGGCGGCAGACCGTTGATACGATAAAGATTTTCACAAGTACATTCATAATTTAAATGTTATGAAATTTCATAATGTTTCTTTATTTTTAATAATTATCTTAATTAAGTACATACCTACTTTTATCACAGCAAAAATACCTACCGAATTGCGGTATAAAAATCTTTTATATTCAGTTTTAAAAACAATGTACTTAAGTCAATCTTGACCTGTACGTATCTACTTTAAACATAATTGAAACACTTGAAGTCTCCCTGAAAATGTTAAAATAGAGACATTATAAAGACTTTGTCCTAGTTTATATCTTCGCCATGCCAGTCCATTAAGCTGCCATAACGTAGTTTCAGCATATTGAACTGAAACTTTATTGAACAGTTGTCAATATCAAACAGAAAATAAAAAAGATGAAAAGACGGATCACTTAATAATCTTATGAATGATAATGAAACTCAATCGCATTGAAATTTCAAGGAATTATCGGTATAATATCACCTTATGTTATTCGCCTAAAAAAATACATAACCTGTTTGTTAACTAACTGAAATATTATAAAACATTTTATAAGAATTAATCTAAATAGTTAAAAAATATATGAAAGTAAAGAATGTATGTATAATAATTAATAATAAACACGTATAAAAACCCAACAATATTAGACAGGTAGACTTTTTAGTTTATTGATAAACCACAGAGTTAATAATAGTACTGAGATAAACACAAAATTAATCAATCTAAGCGTGATAATCGCATTACAATCTACTAATGACTTTTGATATTTGTACATTGAATCGTTTAAATAGTAAACAAAAAACGAAATCCTATAAATGAAATCAGCAGATTAACTTAGTTAGTTCTGTGCCTCGGGATCTGTTTGTTTGAAATTTTGTAGTTGCCAATTCGGCAATTCCACACAAATGACGTCACAGCTAAAAGGTTCTGGTTACGTATATACGAACCTTTATATTTCGGTGATTATTTATTAAAGGAATTCAAAACCTCAGTATTAATGTCTACTAGGCCGCTCATGAAATCTAAAGTAGCCAAGAAGGCTGTAAACTGATACCGCTTAATAGCACGATAATGTCAGCAGGTACCACTATTACATTATACACTAGGTAGTTAGGTACCTACTTACTTACTTACTGCGCTGGCTAAGCGACCCGAAGTGTATCTTGACCTCCGACATTAAAGTGCGCCATTTCTTCCGGTTTTGTGCCAAGTGAGACCAGTCGGGCACTTCCAGCTCTTTCAGGTCTTTGACAACTTCATCTTTCCAGCGATATCTTGGACGACTCACTGGGCATCGTCCAGATGGTTGGCCAAGATACGCTCTTTTGGCAGCTCGATCTTCATCCATTCTCCCTACGTGCCCCAGCCAGCGATGTCGGGCAGCTTCAATTTCCCCAATGATATTCGGCTCGGACACCAGCTGTTCTATCTCCCGGTTAAACCTCTGCCTCCACTCCCCGTCATCGCCTCTTGTTGGTCCCAGTATCTTTCGTAGGATTCGTTCTGCGACTAAGAGTTGGTTTTCCTCCCTCGAGGTTATCGTGCAAGTTTCACACCCATACATTAAAACCGATTTTTTTTTTAGTTATGTACCTACATCTGCACAAATTATCGTTGGACGACACCCACACCCCAATCACACGATATAGCCGTAGTATGAAATGAATCAAAATTAGAATTATTTCCCTTATTGGAAGAGGAGAGAGATGGAGACATTATTGAAAGATAGGTCTTATAAACTACAATAAAAAATACTTATTTGTTGACTAATCAATTTACTACCACTTAACATTATCGTTCAAACATTTGATAAATCCAATCGATTTCATCTAAGATTTAACACAGTCGTGTAGATTACACTTTTTTTTAAACACAGAGCCATCTAGCCCCAAACTAAGCGAAGCTTGTATGGGTGCTAGACAATATACAACATGTTACAAAAATACCTCTAATGCCGAATATGGTACATAGGGACCATCAAACTGATCACCTTTTACTACGGGACCAACTCTGAAATCGCGAAAAAAAATCAGCTTTTTCATAAAAAAAATAATATCGAAAATGATCAAAATGTATGAAACAGCTGTTTTTTTCTTCGCGATTTCAGAGATGGTCCCATTGTAAAAGTTGTTCAGTTTGATGATCCCTATCTATATACCATATTTGGCATTAGGGGTTTTTTTATAACACGTTAGATAGATACTATCCATCCATCTCATACATAATTATTATTATGGCACGAGGAGGACTAGTCGCGCTTTGCACAATGTCTAACGTAACAAGTGCTGCGCTTAGAGACTGGTCTCAATCGCAATATAAATTTGACTTGCATGCTGGCGTAAGCATAATTACATTTGTATAATGTGCCCGGTTATGGAGCGACGATTAGTTTTTTTTACATTTTGTACTCTTAAAACTAATGCTGGATTTGTGAATACCATTTTGTCGCTCAGGTCTATAGCCAGATTCAAAATGAGAAATAAAATTTCCATTTTTGTAACCGGCTTAAAAATAGGAATAAATACCATATATTTCGAAGCTAGCTACATCCGTAGCTACAAAATGATCAATTTTATTCCCATGCTGCCTAGAAATATCCGGCAGCGAAAAGCGATTTTTATTTCCTGTATCAATATCGAAACTAGCTACCTACTACATTCTGGTACGTACAGGATGAAAGACGATAACTTGTTTTTTTTTTAATATCAACAAATAGATACTTGAATAGAAGATACTTCAATTAAAAAACAATGTACTTATGTCAATCTTGACCTGTACGTATCTACTTTAAACATAATTGAAACACTTGAAGTCTCCCTGAAAATGTTAAAATAGAGACATTATAAAGACTTTGTCCTAAAATGAATCAATAAAAAATGATCAATCATAAAATGATCAATTTTATTCCCATGCTGCCTAGAAATATCCGGCAGCGAAAAGCGATTTTTATTTCCTGTATCAATATCGAAACTAGCTACCTACTACATTCTGGTACGTACAGGATGAAAGACGATAACTTGTTTTTTTTTTAATATCAACAAATAGATACTTGTATATAGTTTAACTCATGTTGCTCCACACCGATGAACTGTAAGTTAAAATTTTATTTGTTAATTTTTTTGCTGAGCGAGAAAATACCAAAACTATCGCCTAAGGGCCCGACCCTAAGATAGCGATAATTATTAGTAAATCACGACTTTATAGTGATTTATAGATAAGAAAATCGAAAACATATTTGTCTATACACTATAACTGGCAGGGCTCGCATTAAGGGGATGACATGAGCCAACTAGCCAGTCGATTTTATTTTATTTATTCTAAATAAGCCCAATTTCTTAAAAAGGAATCAGTCAAGGTTTTGTTAATAACGTCTAATATTTATTGAATAACTTTTACACAGTTTAAAAGGGCATTCAAACAGTTTAAAACGCGATTTTGTTAAAAGTGGCCACTGTTGGTTCAAACCCGTTTTTAAACTATTGCACGCATTTTGAAATGTTGTAACGTTATTCAATAAACATTAGACGTCATTCACAAGACCTTGACTGATTCCTTTTTTAAGAAATTGGGCTTATTTAGAATAAATATAATAAAATCGACTGGCGGCGCTAGTTGACTCATGTCAGCCCCTTAATAATGGTAGCTATGCCTTACGAAATAAGCCACTATTACATAATGTAAGTGTCAACGTTTATTATTATTTAGCAGTACTTCTGTTAAATGTAAACAATAAACTATTATTCATTCTCTATCTAGGTATATTCATTATGGGTAATCAGTTAAAGAAGCCGTAATCGTAATGTCATCATCACCATTTCAATGACAAATGATGTGGTAAATTAAAATATGCCTGTCGATTCTGTAACTAAAATCGAACCTCACTTCGAATCTCGATATACATATAAGATGAAACAAATCTAATTTTTATACTACCTGCTCGTCAATGGCATATTATGTGTCATGCAAACCTTTCCTAAAGTAAGTCATTTTTCCCATGGGGAATAAAGTGATTTGAATTTGGAATGCAACCCTTGTAGTCGTGCTTGATCGATGTTGGTTTCAAAAAAGTTTAGGTGCAATGAGATCTTATTCTGAGTTAGGCTGTATGTTATCATGAAAACTTTTTACGAAATTCATTTTCACCCGCGCACCAAGAAGGATTTATTTGAATGTCGAACTGACCACTACAGAATAGACGACAAAAACATAAACTCTAACCCAACTATAAATGTACCAAAGAATGTAACTTTGTCGTTGCACAACTGGTGTAATGTTTCTAACATAACTTTTAATTTTCAATAAATATTCTTAATTTTTCATATTTTATTATTCTAACTTTAAATAATTACTTAAGTACTTTCTTTATAACAGTCATTGGTTTCAATTGCCTCGCAGAAAGTATAAAAAGTAGAGTATGCATCGCGGGCTTAAATGTGTATTTGTCATGGGCGATCTTGAACACCTCGTACTCAGGATTCTAGCCTTAACTCCCTCGCTCCGCTCGGGAGTTAACCATAGAATCCCTCGTACTCGGGGTTCAATAATAGCGCCCGGGACACAATACACTACTTTAAGCCCTTATTGCATAATCTACTATAACATCAAAAGTATATACCGGTATAACACTTGTATTTTCGTCCACAAAACTCTCAATAAGAACATCCATACTAACATAACGTTAACCAAACTAAAACCTATCACTGCACGCAGCAATTACCGCGCTAGTTTTCTTGTACTACCCAACCATCGCACAAATTATGGCAAAACTATGATTACATTTGAAGGAGCACAACTTTATAATAAAATACCCGCACCTATAAAAATTGAAACATCGTTTAACGTATTTAAGAAGAAACTTGCTCAATATATTATCAGTACCTACGCAATAACTAAGGATGTGCATTGAATTGTTAAATTGTACTTACTATAGATTAATTAACTTATACTCAGCTTTGTTATAAGTACCTATCTAATCTGTTTTGCTTTTGCGACCACGAACTGTCTTTATATTTATAATGTTCTCATGTAAGTGACAATGCTATGTCTTTATGAGAATAAAGTTCTTTAAACATAAGTAATCTCACTTTACTGCGCGGTAATTTTAAATCGTAAATGAGATGATGATAGGCTGTTTTTTAATCACAAAAGACTTTAGATGGCTACGGTAGCTACCTAAAACCTTTTGCAATCGGTAAAGTAGCTTATATTCAGCTAATTTTCAATAACGAATTCACGCGAAGTGAAGTGGCGTTCGAAGTGAGATGCGAGTTTGGTTACAGAATCTCTCCCATGTACTTTTATGTAGTAGTATACCTAGTGGAATTAATCATGGTATTTATAATCAAGCCTACATGTATCTGAAATTAAAATTACATCAACTATTCGTTACGTTAGTAAGTATTTACATATCTTCTGGGTATTTTTACTTTTCCATTTTGTCTATCCGCTACACGTGTATTATAAAAATACAAATCAAAATTCCCATTCCCATATAATATATAGATATATGTTGGAAAAGCATTTTGTGGAGTCCCACAGGGCTCTGTCTTAGGTCTCGTCCAATTTCTTTTTTTTCCTACACTTTTCGGAATACTTATTAACATCGTTACTACCACCTGTTCGATAACGTTAAAAGGAAGAGCGATATAAATAGTATTGATATCAATAAAAACCTTTTTTCATGCGTACTAAGGTTGTTATTGACCTGCTGAATAATTCAACCGTAAAGATACAAGTGCTTACTTTTCTCTAGAGGATAAACCCCAGGAGTTTAATCAGGTTAGGGATAAGAAATTATTCCGTTCATTAGCTCACTTTCACTACTTCCCTTTTGAATAATGCATCAAATCAATTCGTGATTTCATAATCCTTCCGAGGATAAATACGAAACTTTTAATAGAATATCTATCAAATTCATTTATCATCCAATTTATTGCTCTAAGGGGAGGCTGGTCCCTATTTAACTTTTTAATAATATGGGGTTTTTTTTTTAATTTATAAGAACGTGAAATAAATAATATCATGAACTAAATGTATATTTTGTTAAATATTCTACCTTATTGCCAAAAAGTAAAATTATCTAAAATGACATTAAATAAGTATTAAATTAAAGAAAAATCTAGCTCGGCAACAAACCCAGCAAGAATGAATCAGAAAGCAAGCAGTTCATGTGAACTGAAACATTAAATTGGATTAAGAGAGTTTCGCAAGAATAATACAACGAGAGAATATTAATATATAGGACTTTCCACCTTACTAATAAAGATTATAGAACAGATGTACAGTTACACAGTGTTATGTCCCTTTCTTTTTAATGTCAAACTTAAATAGTTTGACAGAGAGTAACTATTGTGTAACTAAACTATACATCTGCTATACAATCTTTATTAGTAAGGGGGTTTCAGTATAGATAGACACGCATTTTACGGTGTCTTTAGATTGCTATAATAATTAATACAAACAATGTATTTGCTATGGTTGTATTACTTAAAAGGCGTAATCCATAATTCAAATTCTGCGTAGTTACATAGGGGATGAAGATTAATTTAAGTGGCAGCTCAATGCAGAATAAACAATAATAATTGCCGATTCTGCGTAATCCAATTGATTATGTTACGAATTATTATTGTTCTCTAAGTTAGATTAGATCTCCAACAGAGACTAGCTTCACTCTCGACGGGATCGAGTTCACATCAGAATCGAATAAACGTCAGTTAAGTACAGTAGGTACCGTTTTGACGTTTACTGGATTCGAACTCGTTCTCGATCGCGTCGGGAATAATAATAATAACCCCCAGATTTCAAAAGACTGTGAAGAGTTCACTGAACTATCTCTAAATACCTACTCAATTATCTTTTCACTTATATACACACTTTTTTGATTCAAAAAACACTTAATAAATTAAATAGTAGTAAAATTTAAAAAAAATACTTATTCCATCGAATTATTATTACAGTTCAATGACTTAATCCGAATATTTGATTTCTAAGCTCAGAAAAGCTATATGTTATAGGACTAGAATCCTTCGTTTTTCATTTTTTTCACTATAAATTACATGTTTTCTTGATCTATCAAACATGATTGGTTGTATTGATTATTAGTTATACCTACCTACCTTTTCGCTTAAACTTATGTCGACTTTCCTTAGGATAAAATAATGATGAAACATTTAATCGCACAATAGAAAAAATAAAAAAGAACTGATAGGTAAATAGGTACATCTTTTAGGTAGCGGTCTTAGAAAATATTTTTTTCCACACGACTGTGATGTAAATGACAAAAATAATGGATGCGAGTTATTTTTTTATTAAGCATACAATCTAAAAAATAAATTATTAAATCTTTATTTTTAATTAAAAACAGAAATTTAACTAGCGATCAAAAATATTTATAGTAAATATTGGAAAATAGTTTTTGTATCGCATTGCCATTGCTTAAATAAATAAAAAAATAAAATAAAAATAAAAAATGTTTTATTAACATAAAGTTACAATTCTAAACAAGTGGTAAGACAACCCTAGTAAGTAGATTTGATACACTTGTGTTAGGGATATCTCGCTCAAAACTTAAAACTATGTTCTTTGAAAAGTAATAGGACCTGCTGGACTTCATAACTAATAATCGATTCAAACCAAAATGTTTTTCTATTTTATTTAAATCAATTCAATGACGTCACCGAACCAACGTCACCGGCTGTCGTCCGCTGACTGACTCTTGTTTACTAAACTCTGCAAAACATTAATTCTACTGACGTCATTATCGCCATGTGATAAAATTACTAAGTAGCAATGTCGGATAAGTCCTATAATTTGACTCAGTAGGGTGTTTGTTTTATAGCACATACTTATTTTAAATAGTAATAATATAGGTACGGTAGCGATCCTGCATCCTGCCTACTGCGCCAAGGGTCCTTGTGCAACACCAAACCAAACATCATTGCATTGCAATCGCTTTTAATTTGACATAGGTACCTATGATGTTCATCCATTGCTGCGGCAATACAAAGTGACTTCGTCGAATGCCTTTATAAGCCAGTGATGGATGTATGTGTCGTAGGATATTCGTACAAATCGGATCTTTACAAAAATCCTAGTATAATTGCAAAAAATCCGGATAATTAAAAGCTGAGACAGATTTTTGCAATCGTCCGAATAATGTTTAGGATTTTTACAAAAATTCAGCATAATCTTAGGTAAATCGCGAATGACCATCATTTTGCGCGCGCTGATTGGCTGACGTCAACGTTGGACGGATGCTCTGATTGGCTAACGGCTACCTATAGTCCTATAAAAAGAGTCATGTTCTGACCAATCAGACTAAATCGACTCACAGATTATCCAATCAGCATTCCAGTTTCCAATTGTTCTAACCATACTGATCTCAGTATGGTTAAAAATCTTTTTACGAAGATCCTAAAAATTGTTCGGACGATTGCGAAAATCTATCTTAGATTCCAATTATCCGGTCTTTTACTATCGACCTAGGATTTTAACAAAGATCCGGTTTATATAATTATCCTACGACATACACAGATTGTCATATTGTAAGAGATCGTGATGGTTATTGAGTTACACAATAAAGATAATCTTGGTAGTATAAGGATAGGGGCATAATTATTATGTCTGTGTGATAAGCATTTTTCGAGTCATTTGTTTACATTCTCAGTTATGTATTCTAATCAGCATAGCACCTTTATGAGCCATTTTGTCGAGTTCAGTTCGGTAGCTATTTTAATCATTTGCAAATTGATTCATAGTGGATATTGTGTAATAAATCGGTGTTATTTTGTGTTACAAGTAATATGCGCGATCTCGGTCGTGTGAAGCTGAGACTGCCTGTGACTACCTCGGCAGAACTTACCGAGTAAACTGCCTTGATAATAATATTATACTTGCAGCCAAATGCTCCAAGAAGCATTGAAATGCGATGCACCCGTATTCTAATGCAAACCGAAACAATATCACTGAACCCTATCCAACACTTGACACTGGCAAAAGTATTCCCTGAAGAGGAGTGAATTGCCAAAACAAAAATAAGAAGAAGAAGCACCTAAGTATATGATTTACTTATATTCTAAAGAAAAATACGCTCTTACTAATAAACATTGTATAGCAGATGTATAGTTATACAATGTTTGGTCCCTTTCTTTTTAATGTCAAACTTAAATAGTTTGACAGAGAGTAACCATTGTGTAACTATACGTCTGCTATACAATCTTTATTAGTAAGGGGGGTAAGTATCTTTATCTATCATCTCTTAGAATCTGGCCAAGAACGAAGACCTGAAAAAACTAAAAGGAATTATGCAAGTAAGACATTTTAACAAAAAATATAATCTTATCGAACATTTTTGCAACATTAAAATCGCACAAAGAAAGTTCTTGTTTAACAGATATTTACTTGAGATAAAGAAATCCTACTGGATCAACGTATTATATAAAAAAGACCCATGAAAGGTACGTGTTGATAGCATGCAGATAACAAGACAAATATGAATTAGATTGGAAAAGGTGTTCCTTACATTACTTTTACAAAGTGCAGAATTTTCCCCAAAAGTTGTTCAGTTCAATTAACGAATGTGTGTAACATTTTTGACGCGGAGTAGACATCGTCCACCGGAAAGATGGTTAATGACGTAAGAAGGATTGTGGCTTCCAACTGGTTCCAAGTGGCGAGAGATAGCTATGATTATGCTAAAAGATAAGATATGAGCGTGAAAGGCTTCGAAGGAGGCCTATGTCTTAAAATGGATTAACCGGAGGCTGATGTTGATTTTTTCAATAAAATAAAATAAAAATCAGTGGGGCTACCGCGCAAGTGTCGTCGACTTTGCCGTCGGCTTCATTTGACAGATGGATGTAATACATTGCTACTTTTCCTTCGTAAGTTTTTATTTGTGCCAAAAAGAAGTAGCAATGTATCTCATCCATCTCTCAAATGAAGCCGACGGCGAAGTCGACGACACTTGGGCGGTATATAGGGCCCCTGATCCTTATTATTTTAAATCCTCTTTTAAATAACCAGATACTATAATATGTAAGCTAATCTGAGCCAAGGTAAATACAGATAGAGCATGCACGCGTACTCTCCGCTTACATTGCTTCTTACAACTGGTAGACTAAGTATGGAGTATAGGTACAGTCACGTCTATAAATATGTATACAGTTTAAAACTTTGTCACTCTAAGAGCTATTACTTTTTGAACAAAAATCTATGACAAATTACAACTACAACAAAGTGACAAAGTTCTAAACTATATACTTACATATTTTTAGACGTGACTGTATATAATTATGAACATGTTACATAATACAATACAGTTACAGCTGACTGCCATCTTTGTGAATTACCCAGAAATCACATATTTTTGTGTTTCCTTACATTCCTTTTGATACCGATCCATAATTTCCTAATAATTAAAAAATACAAATTACCCTAAAACACACATTGTTAGGAATCCGTAGTCAAGTCAACATAGTTTAGCCATGTCCGTCTGTCCATCCGTCCGTCCGTCCGCGGCTTAGCTCAAGAGGCCCTAAGTACTAGACTAGAAAGCTGTAATTTAGCATGAATATGTATACTAATTACGCCAAAAAAAGTGGTAGTATTACGTACGTCCATGACAGATAACGAGACCTACCTTGGCGTGATATCGGGGATCCTTGAGATCGCTATCATACAACAAACATAATTTATTGTCTAGTGAACTTGTGTGACACGATAAAAAACAAGAGAAGCATTTTTGTCAATTTTTAAGCTGAAAGACAGATAAAATAAAAACTATAATTGAAAAGTAAACATTAATATTTAATTTCCATTATAAGTTAACTCTTTAAAACAATTATTTTAAGATTAAATAAAAAAGTAATGATTTATGTATTCAGATATTTTTTAAACTAAATATAATAGGTACCTACTTAAATAATAAGATACCTATGTGAGAGCGGGCTGCCTGCCACAGGCATCTCTTAAATTTTATAATATTATAGTTCAGATAATACTTACAATAAGGTCAATTCTTTTTAGGACTGTATAGTTAACAAGTTTCACCTTCACATCGATTTTCCGATAGTTGTCAAGACTTTGTGAAACTTGTTCATGATTCTTTGAAATAAAACCATGGACTTGTGAACTGAAAGATAAAGGAAAGTATAGAATTTCTATAGAAGCTTACTGACAAAGTTGTATTGATTTACGTGTTTATTTGGACTGGTGTAGGGTCAGGTAGGGAACGGTGACTCAGTCGGGTACAATGACTCGCGACGATATTTCCCATAAAGAACAGCAATATCTATCTATATTTCTCATTTATCGGTAGCGCTTAACAGCCAAACACGTACAAACCAGTGATCCCCCCGCTCCGGCGCCGTTCGGTCGTGATACGAGTCTGTATTTGTCTTCGTGCTTAAAAAAATACTATTTAAGGTAAGTTACACGTGTTTTTATACACTAAAATTTAAAGATTTTGATAATTGTTAGTGTGTATATGGAAAGTGACGTTATTATACTAGGCAATGGCATAGAATTGCTCGCCTTTCATCAAATCTGTTAAAATTGGTACGTCCGTGAAATCAAAATGGCGACAGCGTGTTCAGTGGCTCAAAAAACAGAGGTATACAGTGACTCGGTGAGTCACTGTATACTTATATGAGTCACTGTATACTTACGTGAGTCACTGAGTACTTGTACATATAAATAGAAAAGTTAAATTTTACAAAGGAAAAAATAATATTTTATGCCATAAAACCTAATTATAATGCAGTACCTACCAATTATCAAAACGAGAAACAATCTTTTAAACCCATTTATACCTAACTAAAATAATGTAATGTTTTTGAAAGTTTGTTTTTAAAATAAAATTATTTGCGCACAAAAGAAATAAAATCTGATTGATTGCTATAAATTTTATAAAAAAAAAGTCTGTAAACAATGACGCACTTCAGCATCAACAAAGTAAGGATTAATAAATGGCAAAGTATTGGATTAATAAATGTTTTTTATTTAATATTGTACTGATGAGCAACTGTGTACTGTTAGAGTCACTGTGTACTACAGGGTCGAGCACTTTTACACTCGACTGTTTGCACTAAACATTTTTTTTTTAATTTTATTGATTTTTTAAATTCTAATCGCCATTATGTTGTCTATTAGATTACTTGCTTAAAAATAAAAATATTTAAAGGATCTCAAACAACAAAGAAAAAAATTTGAGAAATTGGTTGATCTCAATTTTCTCAGTATTTTATTCTTATTATAGCTACTACGTGACAGATTTTGATGCCTAATATGTTTAAAATATAATTCTGACATACCTAAACGAATAAATGTGATTAAATATAATAAATGTTTTCCATTCAATTTTGTACTGTTGAGCACCTGTGTACTGTTAGAGTCTCTGTGTACTACAGGGTCGAGTCACAGTAGCCCGGTACCAGTACACAGTGGCCCATTTCCCATTTTTTTTTAATAAATATCGGACGGCTATAATAATGCCTTATTTAAAAAAATAATAATGAAAGGAGAAACATTAATAACTAAAGCATGTTGACTGAGATTTTCAGGTCGGTACTCCAACTGTTTCTTTATTATTTGTGTGTCCGAAAAAATCCGAGCAACTGTTGCCGACCCGACCCTATATGTTACCATAAAAGCCTTGGAAAATCTTAGGTTTTACTAAAAATCTTAGCATTTACCAACTCAAGTTGGTTGGTAAATGTAAGAGTTGGTAAATAAAATCCTGTATATCGGAAAAACTTTAGGTTTTACTAAAAAATCTTAGAGTTTACCAACTTGAGTTGATAAATTTAATATTTTTTAAGATAAATAATATTAGAAAATAATATTAATATTTTTTATTATGTATGCAACACTGGACTCGCGTCCAACTCGTCAAAGACACATCATTTTTTAATGTACCTAATTTAACTACTAACATAGTAAGTTTCATTGTTACTGACCCTCTGGACTTTGCTTCCGAAATAAACACATTTTGTTTTATTTATTTAATTATCTTTTTCTTACATTCTTCACTATCATTATTTTTATTTATTTTATGAGTACTCACTTCTAAGTCATTAGTTACAATAGAATTACCCATCAGTTGAATTAAGGATTCATAGTTTAAATTATTATAATTTGGATTATTTATTAGTAATGAGTAGAAGATAATTTTAAAACACCTTCAAAATAAACTTTTTTTCGGCATAATTACCGTACCTAAGGTAAAATCTAAGATTTACCGAGTGATTGTTGGTAAAGTACGAAATAAACGATGATCACAGAACAGTTCGAAAGTGGATAAGTCTTAAGTTTTCATTTCATAACACCAATTGATAATAGTAGTAAACTGGCAGATTTTATTTACTAATACTAAATCAATTTGATACGGTAAACTTTCTTTTTTTTTCTATAGGATAGGACTAAAAGAAACAGAAATATTTTTAAACCTCTCAAATTAGTTTAATTTTTGTAAGTTGTCTGCCAAGTGGAAATCGCTACCAATATATCACTACAATAATAAAACAAAGTCCCTCGCCGCGTCTGACTATCTGTCTGTCTATTCGCTATAAACTTAAAAACTACTGAACGGGTTTTCATGCAGTTTTCACCAACAGATAGAGTGATTCCTGAGAAAGGTTTAGGTGAATGTTGAGGTTTTATGTAAACTGGTAGAATATGACGATAATTGTTGAAATATCGCCAAAATAAAGCCGACTCAGAGCTTGCATCGAAAACGCTGCATCATACCTTTTGAGCTGGGTATAACAAAATAATGTATGATGGAATTGTTCATCTTATAAAGGTCTACAAAAAAGTCCGCGATGGCATGTCTATCTTTTTAGGATAGCTTACTATAGCCATTTTAACTTTTTTAACGTCACAAATAATGTAGTAATTGGAAAGATATTTAGACGAATATAGTATTAATCCTTAACAAATGAAATGCCTTCGTTATCTCAAGCATTTCATGCACATAAACTTATCGCTTGAAAAAAATACTCACTACTGCAGGAGCGGGAAGCGAGCAATCGACGACGGCCGGCGGACGCCCCCCCACGCCCCTCTATCATCTAATGTTTGTTGCTAATAAAATGTAATGCTCTATAACATAAGCCGAGCGATAACCCGCGCGTACCTACTCCTATAATAAACAGACTTTTGGAGCGAATGGAGGTGACGTCTGGAAGGTACTTATATTTGTTTTTGGGTGTTGTTGGAAGGTTGCACTTAGCAAAAAAAGAAAGGAACTGAAGCGAAGCGAGGGCTGGTCGCTAGTACAGGTATATAAAATTCAAAGTCGTACCTTTCTGACTGACTGATATATCAACGCACAGTCCAAACCACTGAACCTAGGGACTTGACATTTTGTAGGTACATAGATACTTTATACAGTGTAAGCATCCACTAAGGAAGAATTTTTAGAAATTCCAGTCCATCTCTAGGAGATATCCAATGTATTTAGAACATTGTGTTTGACAGTCTCAATTTTTAACAGGTATTTAGGTACAGTGGGCAGCACATCAAGTGTATACACTTTGACCTTGAACCCGAATGCGAATGAACAGGTAGAATCGGTCGCATGAGACAAATAGTGTTTTCGTAATTCCGTCTCGACTAAGTCGTGGTGCTCGACCGACTGTGCATGTGTGCGTACTTTAAATTTAAGGTTGATTTTTCTTTTCTAACTTATCACTCACCCAGCTGTTGTTAAAATGTCTGACCGTAACTGTACTACCACCTAATAAATGTTTATAGAAGACATATCGCACTATAGTCGCTCCCAAATAATATACGAACGAAGACAGCCAATAAGGCAAAATATTTATAAACTTCTGAAGTCATCGCTAGTAGGGTAACCAGATGAAAAAATCAAAAGTCCGGAGAAAAGGTCCGATTTCCATTGAAAAATCCTGAGATTTGTAGCAGTTTGAGAATAACACGTACGGCGGGGGGGGGGGAGAGGTTAGTTTGTTTAACTTTTTATTAAAAGATATTTAAAATGTACTGTTTTTATTGAAAATTCTAAAAATCCTGAGATTTTCAAAATCCGGCCGCAATCCTGAGAAAAGTCCATAAATCCTGAGATCTCACGACAAATTCTGAGATATGGTAACCCTAATCACAAGTATCAATTCAATTAAAGTTTCAAATAGAATAGAACGCATGAATAACCTGTAACATAACATTTGGTTGTTTGGAAAGATATTTTGATTAGGTTCGATGTTTGCAAATCCATTATGGATATTTTGAGTGCCTCTATTTGACACTGACTGCATCTCAATACCAGATGTGACCTTTTGCAACCACATCTACTAGGTCAGGGAAATGAATAAAGACAGAGGTCAATAACCCAGCGTCCAGTTACTACGAACGTCAGTGGAAAAATAACTATTGCTCATAATAACGTCTCACCTACCTACCAAGAATTTGTATCAACAGAACTCAAGTATTACAAATACATTAGGTGAAATGAAGTACTTATGTTAAGAACTTCATTTGTATCAAAGATATGCTTTGAAAAGTCCATGTGTTAAGATTTTTTTTTGTGACAAGAAAATGGACACATTGAACTCATCAGCCTCACTTACAAATCGAGTGAAGAAAATCGAAAAGAAGGATTTTCTATTAACATCACATCACATTACTTTTTTGGAAAAAAAATAGAAAATTATTCGAAAAGTTCTGAAAAATCATCCGATAATGCATTGCATTTTCTTTTCTTCATTCTAATGCAAACTAAAGAAAATGCAACTTGAGACATATTAGGTACTTACATAAATAAATGAAATGTTTATTTGCTTCAGTCCTGAAGAGAAAATTTTAACAACGATAAAAGAAAGCTATGTAATTGTGTATATTTATTTACTTAAGGAACACAAAAAGTGTATTGTACAAAAATTTCTTCTTATGTATAGTTCTTAAAGGTGTTACAAAAATACCCCTAATGCCGAATATGGTATATAGGGACCATCAAACTCTGAAATCGCGAAAAAAAATCAGCTGTTACATACATTTGATATTTTCGATTATAATTTTTGTATGGAACAGCTGATTTTTTTTCGCGATTTCAGAGTTGGTCCCATAGTAAAAGTTGTTCAGTTTGATGGTCCCTATATACCATATTCGGCATTAGGGGTATTTTTGTAACACCTAGTATATACTAATACATACACAAATAACATGTTTGTATATGAAAAGTATTAGAAAAATGTAATAGTGTGTAGGTATAGTGGGTATTTTCATTTTAGTAATATCTATAAATTGCTTAGCAGCAGCTGTTGTCGGATTCCGCTGGATTAATATTCCGTAAAATAGAGCCAAGGCAAACAGACGGAAGATCGAGTGTTTACTGCGAACGCGAATTAAGTACTTACTTATATTAATGTCTTACTTACAGTCTGTCTTGACTCTTAAATATCTTAATTGGACATTGTAATTTTTCTGAACGTGTGTTGTGAATCAATCAATCACCTGTCAATGATGTCACCAGTATTGTCAATGTTTTCACCAAATGTCTTAAAATTAAGTTACCAAGATAAATAGTTTAAATTAAAGATTTCTTAACTAACGGATTCAAAGTAAAAAATAACTTTATCCAAATAAACTTAGTAGTTAGTACTTTAACAGATATAAATAACTTCTAGCGAAACAAATGCACTGAGAAATACATGTAACAACAAATAAAAAATTTGATGTAAAAATGTATGACATGTTTCATCTACTTACTTAGCGGAGTGGAAATTGTAATATTTACCAAAAACTGAGCTAAATCAGACCTTGACAATAACAATTCTAATCTTTTTCTCAAATACACTTAATAGTCCTCAAAATATTTACACAAATTGGTGTACTTACTATGATTTTATTTTGATTTTGAAAAATACTAGTAGAAACTAACAAAGTGTGTCAAAAAAGTTAATTGTTCAATGAGTTTTCTTCGATCTCCTACAAAGAAGTTCTAGCTCTTAAAGCGTCGATAGAATTTGAAAACATTTGTTATTAAATCAGTTTTCCCGTCGACCGAATATCGACCTTAGGGTTTGCTCTATCGCCCCCTGAGTAATGGGCGCTATAAATAAGAGCCGCACCTCGCTCCTACTAGGTATATTTTTCTCTGTTACGACTGTGATACATTATGTACTGCCAATGGACGGATCGCACTGCTAAATAGATTTATATGAATGAGTACAAACTACAAAGTGAGAACAGTCTCATGTAGATTTTATCACTTTAGGACAAGTACTCGTAGTACAATGTTAAATGGTAACTATGCATAATAATAATAATAATAAATGCTTGGACAATTTCACACAGCGCTATCTAGCCCCAAACAAACAAAGCTTGTAATATGGGTGATAGACAACTGATATATATACTACTTATATACTTATTAAATTTTAATTTCTGCCCGGCCGGGAATCAAATTCGGGACCACTTGCGTGGTAGACCGGCATGTTGACCACTGCACCACTCAGGTCGTCAATAATATGTTCACATATAAGTTATTACAAGCATATATAATTCCTGACAATGGTTTTCAGTAGTGTTAATAGGTACTTACCGAATGCTTAGCAAAGACCATAAAAACTAGACAGCCTTTAAAACCTTTTTTTTCTCTGGACAGGTTCATCAGAATTGACAGCTCTTGCACTTATCCATAGACAACACTGTCCAAAATTAGTATTCTGTTGACTCGGTACGATCTTCTTTCTATAAAATTCAAACAAAATGTACACTTTAGCATGTATTCGTTCAAAATGGATTTAAATCAAGAACTTTAAATAAATATGAATTTAAAGTGCTTGGTTAAAATGGATTGAGGTTTGGCACTTTGTGGTAACTCAAGCTGCTGATGACAGTACCATAAACTAACATGTCGCGCTAAATAAATAGCGTCACATAATAGGGGCTCAATTCCCAAAACAACAACACCAATTACAGTTAGTATGACAAAGTTCAAAACTGTTTCTGAGGCCGAAGTACTCTACTCCCTATAACAAATCTAACAACTATTATCTAGAGATAACACAATCAGATCAAAACACACGCTCTATGTAAATGGTAAATTTCGGCTCATAAACAATTGTTGCAACATCTTTGATGTGAGTTTATCATATTATTATCTTCTATTATAAATACGCGGCATTAATTTGAACGACGGCTTTTCGTTTGATGGATTCCTTACTTGTTACTTCTTTTAATGCAAAAGTGACAGCCGTTTAGTCCTCTTCCTCCTGAGGAAGAGAACCTATTATAGTCCACTGCAGGGTCCTAAAAGTATAAACATGACAATTTGAAGAAAGAAGAAGAAAGAAAGAAATAATATTTATTTGAGACAACACATACAAAATAAAAAATCAAACCATAGCACATTGCCTCAAAACGGTCCCGACTCAGCATAATGCATGGCCTGCGACCAGCGCTGGTCTTCCGTCGGGACCGATTCGTTGACGCAGCGATGATGACACAAAAAGTAATAATTTAAATAAAAATAACAAAAATACTTAACACGAATAAAACCTACATAAACAATACTACTATTATATATTCTGTGACAATACGATGCTTTGCCAATCGTGGTAGAGCCAAAACACGTTCTTTTTTGGCTATTCTGTGTTGTGGATACATAATAAATGTGATCTGTGATATACTTTGTCTATGGTTGGAAATGGCAAGAAGAAAATGACAAAAATTCATAAAAAGAAAGCAGAAACTTATTTAACGCTACGACTTAAAATCGAATAATCTATATATATAAAAGGGAAAATCACTCACTCACTCACTCACTCACTGATCACGAAATCTCAGAAACTGCAAGTGCTAGGAGTCTCAAATTTTGCATGGGGCCTCTTTTTAAGGCGTAGGTGCTCACTAAGACGGGATTTTGCGAAATTCAACCCCTAAAGGGGTGAAACAGGGTGGTAAAGTTTGTATGGGAGAACGCGATTCCTTGGCCCGATTGACTTGGAATTTGGCATAGACATTCTTTCACAAAATTAATTGAACACGTGTTTCGTATTTTTTAAATATTTATTACCTAACAGGGTTAAAAAGTGATAAAAAGCTACTTTTGCTGTGATTGACTTCGACGTCGGAATTGAAACTTTTTTGTGCATTTGATTGATTAAATAAGAAAAATAAATATCATTTGTCATATCAACGTAGTATTACATTCTCTTTGGTCATTTCTCCTGAGAGTAGGTAGAATGCATTATCGCCATAGGCATTGAATAATACCTATGGCATTATGTTGACAGTGCTGTCATTTTTTCCTTATTGCGTTGTAATTATTCCCTCTAATTATCAGTTTAATTTTAAAAGAATACAATATTCGGTTAAGTCGCCTATGCTATGAAAATTAATAAAGCACAGGGACAAAGTTTAAGAGCGGCTGGTGTAGATCTGAGCAGTGATTGTTTCTCCCATGGCCAGCTCTAATGTAGCCTGCTCGAAAGTCAGCTCGCCGAATAGCCTTTTTATTTTGCAACCGGATAACATGACAAGAAATGTGGTAGGTATACAACATGTTACAAAAATACCCTTAATGCTGAATATGGTATGTAACAACTTTTACTATTGGGACCAACTCTCAAATCGCGAAAAAAATCAGCTGTTTCATACATTTTGATATTTTCGATTTGAATTTTTGTATGAAACAGCTGATTTTTATTTCGCGATTTCAGAGTTGGTCCCAAAGTAAAAGTTGTTCAGTTTGATGGTCCCTATATACCGTATTCGGCATTAGGGGTACTTTTGTAACATGTAGTATATTATAGAGAAGTGTTGGATGATCGAGATTGATAATCCTGATAATGCACAACATATTTTATTTAGAACTAGCTGCACCCGGCATGCGTATTGCAATGCTCCGTTTTTTTAGCCAGGGACTTTCCCGGTCGTAAGCAGAACAACTCACCAAAGTTTCATCATAATAGGATCAATGGTTTAGGAGTCCCGTCGTCTGTACACTTAGATCTTTTAAACTATGCATAAAAAACCGCATCAAAATCGGTCCATAAGTTTGGGAGCTTGGTTGTCTCAGACAGACATACACACACAAGTCAAATTTTTAACACCCCTTGCGTATGTTGTGTACGTCGTATATACATATAGTGGTGGCCACATAATTAAGGATACAAGTCGATTTTCATACAAACGAGGTAATTTTGAAGTCTTGGTTTTCCGCTAGGGATTGAACTAGCTGTGATCTGATGATGGCCATCCAGGGAGTGAATGGAGAAGATTATGATAGCAATACACACCCAACTGATCTGGTCAGCATTCTAAGAGATGTAAGCATAAGAATTTTCAGTTGCAAGTTTTCTTACATTTTTATACTATATTCGCGGTTTTTTTAAACATATCCTTACATCTCTTAAAATGCTGGTCAGATCACTTTGGTGTGTATAGAAATCTGGATCTCCTCTATTCACTCCTTGGATGGCCATCACCGGATCACCGCTTGGTCAATCCCTGGCGGAGAAGCAATGCTTAAAAGTTACTTCGTTTGTAAGAAAATCGACTAGCGTCCTTAATTTTGTGGCCACCACTATATATAGTTATTCTGTAGTATAGTCTAATAACTTCACACTCACCACATTAGTAACTACATTGTACCCGTGCGAAGCCGGGGCGGGCCACTAGTAATATAAATATAACACAAAACAAAGAGTTACTCTGACGATATTTTTTTTGGGCAATTCAAAATAAACAAAACCAAGAATCTAACCAGCGAAGAAAACAACAACTTACAAAGAACTTACACCAAAATGCATGGGACAGAAAATTATGGTAAGTTTCATTTTTATAATTATATGACACTCATGTCCTGCCTGTGAGTTTCCTGCATTGTGTTTGCATTTGTCACCTGTCATGATAATTTAATATCCATTGCGTCAACCAATTAGAAAATGGAACAAACCACTCATAGCTACACTGCAATATAAACCAAATTGTCATGACAATTGACAAATTGTCACGTTATTAAATATTAAATAGGTCTCTTCTGTACAAGAAGGATTAAGAAGAAGTCATTAGTCGCCTTTTAAGGAACTCTTTTGCGAAGGGTTGATTCCTTTATATTCTACTACATACGTCACCAAGCTAGTTGGTCCAATGGATCTAATCTGTGCCAATGGTTGCGATAGGAATCCTTGTGACTTGCGTGATTAACTAAGCACTGCTCCCGAGTCATGGGTGTTTACGTAGAAAAAAATATTTAGACGGCAAACAACCTTGCGTAACCAAAAAATAACCTTTTCATTGATTCAACAATTATTATCGCTAGTGGCTCTGAGTTGCAGACCTCGCGTTTTTGGCATTTTTCGAAATGGCTGAAATATGATTTTATTTCGAAAATTTTGCAAAACTAAATCGAAAAAAATCTATATAACTATCGAACCTGCTCACAAAATTTCACAAGAATCGGTTGGGAAATGGGATCTGTGGAGGAACAAACGGACAGCTGGACTGACAAAGCTGAAACAGGACGCGTCGCGCTCGCACGGTTTATTTTACGTTATTACATTATATTATTATATTACATTATTTTACGTAGATACTCAGGATATTTAAAATTCAAAACTTGTTTTAATGTACGAAACTGATCAGATTGTCCACCAAAAAAACTTTAAGTAGATTCCAAAGAAATGTTTGCTCACCTTAAAATACTATAATCACGAGTCTATAACTTATGGCATTATTTGAAGTCTGGTAATATACCGGTTTTAAAGGTCGAGTCAACCTAAATAAAAAGAAGTTGTACGTATTTTGCACCGAGACAGTCACAAAAAAGTTGTCAAGTGTGTGAGTGATATATAAGTATGTTTTGAGATTTTTTATTATTGGAGAATTGCATCTCGTTAAATTTAATTGGACATTTTATATCTAAAGAGAATTGCATCGCGTAATATCGATGAAAAAAAATAAAATATTGTTGTTTGACTAGTAAGATAAGTACGAAACATTTAAAATAATAAAATTTTACATTTTACGTCATATCGCATAAACATTAATAAAAAAACACTGTCTCTTACGACTAAATATTCAAACGAATCATAAAGTTAAGGCCACCTTAAATTTAACTGACAGCTTCCTTATAGTTAAGAAGACCTTAACTAAAGATTTTAGCTATGAAGCCTTTGAGTATCTGGTCGTAGGTGCCTGTTTTATACCAATTTATCAATTTAAACAAAAAGTTTGCGACTTAGTTGTTCGACGTGAAAAATATATTTCACAGTCTTGCAAAAAAATTACACTTTAAATTACATTGAAAACAATTCTTCGATTTTCAGCTTCGAGATTCACTGTTTGAGTGTCTTCAACGGAAAAAGGTTACAAACAGACAAAAAAAACAAACTTCTAACAGACAAAAGACAACTGTGTGACTGTTTTTCCGTCGAGACTGCAGAGAATCGAGAACAAACCATAAATCAAAGAAAATCTAAACACACTATAACAAAGCAAGAAGCAATCGAAATAAAACTCTCTTTTACGAAGACGTGTTTATTGTACTTCATGAACATGATATGACTTTAGTTTTCCGATAAGTAGATATATTTTTTGATTTTTCTAGAAACCTTATTTCATGGTTTCTCTGTTGGATGTGTTTTATTAATAGTTTGCGTGGACGCATTTGTAACAATATACAGCAATAAAGTTAAAGCGTACTGTTTATTATATAAGACTTAAAGAAAAAAAATTAATAATATATCCCGTATACAAATGCTATACAAGTGCTTTAGTTACTTACTCTGGGATCAGAGCAATGTTTGTGATGTTGTCTAATAAAAATTTTAAAAAAATGTTTTTGTGAAAATTTTTATAACTTTGCTTCTACAGCAATCTGCAAATTACATTTGGCAACTATCTACTTTACACGTCAAAATCCAGGGCGATCTCTATATCTACCAAGTAGTTTGCGTCATCAATCTTAAAATGTAACTTATTTTCGTGATGTGGGATAACTTCCAAAACAATAATAGCAGACGGAACTGAATTATATTTTCTTATTTTGTTTGAATGTACGAAAGAACTACGTCACGGAGCGAATATAACAATAAGTGTTGGTACGTACTCGATAATGGATGATGCAAAATGTATTGTGTCTAAACTATGTGGCTCTAGGCCAAATTAAAGTTTTGACGTTGATGTACATACTTGTGTGAGTTTTATATTTCATTGTTTACCTAGGTATTAAATCTATCTTGTGGTGTTACAAAATTGAGGGAAGGAAATGCAAATAAAATATTTCACCTCTTTATTTACGTTATATTAGTATTTAAATGTTATATTATATTTTAATGTTATATTAGTTTTTCCTGATTGATTATTATACAAGGTGTTACAAAAATACCCCTAATGCCGAATATGGTATATAGGGACCATCAAACTGAACAACTTTTAATATGGGGCCAACTCTGAAAAAAAATCAGCTGATTAATACATTTTGATATTTTCGATTTTAATTTTTGTAGATAACGTATCCATTGTATATACACATATATTTTCACAAAAAAACATTATAGCTGTTGATTTCAGATACTTTTTTTCGTATTATTTATTTATAGTTTATTAAAGCTCGGTGGTGCAGTGGTTTATTGTTAATCTTGATTTCCTCCGTGCTTCGGAAGGCACGTTAAGCCGTTGGTCTCAGCTGCATTTGCAGTCGTTATCACCCACCAATCCGCATTGGGCCCGCGTGGTGAGTTATGGCCCATTCTCCTTATCCACCCATAGGAAGACCTGTGCCCGCAGTGGAGACAATAAAAATGGCTGATGTCGAAAGTGCGAATAACTAACATAGGTATTTGCATGATCTTTCGTCATTTTCACGCAAAATATCAAGTAAGTAGTTAAGTAAATAAGTGATCGACGGACGGACAGCACGAAAATGTTTTCATCTCACGCTGGTAAATAAAACCAGCCCTAATGCTTTTTATTAAAAACTTTAGCTCAAACTTTGGCTATTTATCATTTTTTGTCTGTTTTGGCATTTGGTCTTTGAAGTTTGGTAATGTATTTTTTGTTTTAGCAAAACAAAGATCACTATTGTTCTTATGAGGGTAGTTATTAAAAACAAAGGACATTCGACTAAAACATCTCTAGACTTTATAGATAGCTTAATAAAATATGGAATTTGTTTTAATAACCTATATATAATGTCGATTCAAAGTCTTTGCAATTTCAAAGTTGGTCCCATAGTAAAAGTTGTTCAGTTTTATGGTCCCTATCTACCATATTCGGCATTAGGGGTACATTTGTAACACGTTGTATACAACTATCGTAAACTTTTTCACGATTCCAAAAACAACCATTTAGCTGGCCCCCTGCCAGACTGGGGGGGGGGGGGGGGGGGGGGACACTTGGCTCTAACAAAATTTTGCACTTTAAAGCTTAATAATTCACAAACGGCTTCACGTATAGGGGAGATAAGCTAAAAAAAATATTTTTCAAAATTTTACTTCACCACTTTGTCGGCGTGATTAATAATATGTACATATCCATGCCAAATTACAGCTTTATAGTACTAAGAGTGTATGAGCTAGGCTGGGCACGGACAGACCGACAGACGGACATGGCGAAACCAGAAGGGTTCCTTGTTAACTACGGAACCCTAAAAATGGAACCAACTGAAAATCTCCCTTTTTTAAAACAGGTAGGAAAACTATTCCCTTGTAAATACAGGGCCTGTTTAACAGGTTCCAATTATTCCAAATAGCACTATCTTCTGGTTCAATGTGAATGTTTAACCCTTCCGCGTCGGGCGCGCCGGAGACTTTTATAAAGGTTTTACAATTTATGTAAACGACTATGAATAGGAGCAAACAGAATAAAAAAAAATGCCGTATTTTCCCCGTATTTTTTACCAGATAACTTCGCAATTACACTATATGTTTTCAATCGGTAAATTGTGTTCTTATTATGAATATGTTGGCCATATTTAAATACTAACAATTGAAGACTAAAATCTTCATTATTTATTTCTACGCGATAATAATAATAATCTGTATTTCCCAATTTCCCGGGCGGACGCATGAGGCCAGACGTTGGAGTCCGCGCGGGCGCGAGACACAACGACAATCAATGTTTTCATAGCGGACGCAGGCGTCCGGGCCGGCGTTGAAGGGTTGACAGTATTCTATAAGTAGGTACAATTACCTATGTGTTAAGTGAATTGGACTGGAACTTAAGTGTAGTTCAAAGTTAACTTTGAAGTTGTAAAACAGCAGGTCAAGTGTTACTCTTTACATCGGATCGGAGTTTGAATAAAGCCAAAATAAGCTGCCCCACCAATACTATCTTGTCCATACAAATAAGTATGAAACTGAACAACCGCCACTAACAAACCAAGTTCCAATGCCAAGTTCATTAAGTCCGGCCCTGAGGAGGATTGTTACGTTACGTACGATAGTCCTTGAACTAAATTGGACATCATGTTCATCTATTTATGCTGACATCATTAAAGCCTATCACATAGCCCTATAGATAGATAGTTATTTTTTTACAAATGGGTAAAAGCGCCCTCTATATAGATCGTAAAGAAATTATTTGAGAGTATAAAACGTTTTACATACTTAATTAAACAGTGGTCTAAACTCACGCAATTTTAGCTGAATACAAATTTCTTTATCGTGACAAAACTTGACAAAATCAGAAAAATATTTTATTAAAGTTCGCGCAGCTGAATTTCAGGACTTACTTATTTTAGGACTGGCCCAGACTAGCGAACAATCGCATAATAATACCAAGTAGGTACTAGCTTGTTAGGGACAGCCATAGGAAACTGATAACCTTCGAACTTGCAGTGAGATAATGGCCGACGACGCCGTATATTGAGACCGAGATGCTGTGACAGACAGACGCTCTTATACACGTTCGTTCGTAGTGACGTCTTTCCACGTCCCACTATATATGTCGTGGAATATGTCCAAGAATAATCAAGTACTTAAACATTATGGTAAACTGTTAAAATATCACAATAAAAACATTGAAAACTATTTCTCGTAGAAGTAACGCTAAAACATAAATTAACGAAGAGAAGAATCCAGGAAGATCTGCCGGACGCACCTTCCACTATTTCTCCTAATCGCTTAAGCATGTACCTACCTACTGTACTGTGCTGAAACCTGGTGCTAGTATCTATTACACGAGGGTGTACTCTGAGTTCAGTGCCCTTAGCACGAACAGATGGAAAAGCTACAAGGGACCTTAACACTACTTCATTTCAGGTTCACGAAGTTGCCCTGCCGGCGCCGGGGGAATACATGCGCATAGGTAGGTACCTCTAGGTCTAGGTGATTCCAGTCCTAGACAATTTACTTAAAAGGAAAAGTAAATTTCTTTAATATACTTATAAGCTATATCATGCTGTTTTGGGTGTGTGTCGTTACAAGGATTAATGTTATAATAATAGAAATAATCCATCTTACTAATCAAGTTACCACATACAAGTTGTCATCCCGATAACGACGTGCAAGTAGCACACACGATACGGTAAAAATAACTACAATCGCACTGTATAGATACTAGTTCCAGCGCCAATATTTTTAATCGAAAGCAAGAATACATAACATAACAATACAAGTACGAAAGTTCCGTACGATAAAAAACTCCTATTGTTTCAGTTTTTATTTATCTTTGCTGCTCGGACGACGACAACGAAAGAGCAAACAGGTCTCATAGTTCAAATGAAATGTTTCATTCTTCTGTGTACCTATACCTAAATACCTAGTGATTGCTTTTTCACCTTAATGCTGCGACTCTTAAGTAGATTACCATTTTAATTACCGTGATTAAGAACTGTTGCAATTCTTGCGACTCACAAATAACAACATCCAAGTTTCAGACGGAAGGTGACGTGTGAGCCCATCCGGTCGTCTCGCTGTAGTTCAACAATAAAGGACATCAAGAGGTAAAGTAGGTATTTTATTATTATTGTTTAGAAATACCTATTCTGAAGGTGTCCCTAATTTTGGAAAAGAGTTTAAAATGCTCTAGTTTATTTAACTAGGTACTCTCACCCACGTTAGTACTATTGTGTATTCTGTGCAACATAGGATACACCTGCCTCGCTCATCTGAAATTCTATTTTATTCTATTATTACTTCATTTAAAAAAAAAACCACAAATAACATTAACAAAGCTCCATGTAATAATCACGCTAAGTAATTAAATTTCATAATTGACTTAATTTATGCGTCGGATCATCTCCTTGGCGGGCGTCATTATGGAAATCATTTGTAATCCGCTTCACAATCACATCTATATCTAGCCTCAGCCGTGCCTCGGCATTGTTCCAGAACCCAGGAATTATATTTATGACTGGCCAGCTGTCAGATTAAAAGCAAACACGAGGCTTGAGGGCGGAACGTCGACGCCGATGTTTTTCCACATTGCTGAAAACGATGTGCTAATTTTGTTTTTTTTTTTTAATTTTTTTGACTGCAACCAGTCATGTATAATTTTTTAACAAAAAATTCTATAGAAAAGACCTAAAGTGCCCAAAAGCTAAAATTTATGTCCACTAGGTTATTTCGGATTCCTACTAAAAGCTGCGACATCATTATCTTTATCTATAGGTAATAAATCTGTTCCTGGTGAACCCCACATACCTCCCTCTCGCTCACCTGCGGGAGGGGAAGCGCGTAAATGCGGTTATTTTCTTCGGCATAAAAAATAAAAAAAAATAAAGAAGGTAATAAATCTGTAACTGAGCCGACTCTGTATATTGAATATTTATTGGAAATTTTAATTCTAATAATCATTATGATACAGAGGCCAAATCCACATTTTTTTTATACTTTGTCGTTATCGCATTACGCGAAAACTACTAGACTGATTTTAATGAAATTTGGTGTAATGTTGATACTGATTAAATATTACTGAGTAACTTCTGTGAATACTTATCTATTACATAAGGTACCCTAGGTACTAGCGAATAGACTAGACGACATGATAAAATGGGGTGAAAAGAGTCTAAGTGGAGAAGAGGGTCATTTCATCTTTTTATATCTTCAGAATTTTGTAAAATAAAATAAAAAATACCTTAACCTTCGCCATCTCCCATTGCTGTTATTGAAAAATTACATCAAAATGATTACGTAACATGAACTCGGAACTGTCCTTGTGATGCGCAAGAGCAATGTCATCCAGGAATAGACGGATCGTCCACAAAAACTCTTTGAAAATCTGCCAAATTTCGGACGGCGACAGACGAACAAAAATACATATCACAACACAATGCCACTAATGTCAGATAATAACAGAAGAATGCTAATGAACTTATGTAAAATTCATAAAGTTAGTAATGGGAGCGCCTGTTTTGTTGTCCGTAACATATTCATGTGGCGATGATGTTATGTTGTCGCTTTTTTCTGTTGTTGAATTATAGTCACACGGAAAACGGTAGGTACCTAAACTCGTAGCAAATTTTCTGGCCTTCTCTTCATTTAACTGCACGAATTTCTGACATTAAATTAGCTCAAGTGTAGGTACCTAACTCTAACTACCTACCTTTGATAATTTTTTGAAATAAGTTTACCATTTGTCCTCATGATTAATTTCTATTAGTAAGTCCTACTCGTGAGAAAAGAGGAAAATATAAAATCTCAAAATAATGTGGAGGTCATACAGATGACAGAAGAGGAATAGAAAAAATATAACTATTTAGCTAGGTAGGCACAAGGGGGCTTGGGTGGCCGATGAGTACCTGCCTTCCCAAATCGCCAGGCTGTTTTTACACAGTTGCGTTTTGGCGTAGGTCGCAGAAGTGGTCGTTATCGAAATTGCGCCTGAAATTGGCGTCTTGTCCCGCTGCAGCATCCGCCAACACGTTGCCGACTATGCCGATGTGTATGTGAACTGTATTCTGTTGGGATTGCGTAACAGGATGTCGTGTATTTCCGCCACGAGTTGGTGGATTCTACTGCGAATCTGGATGGCCTGTAGCGTCGACGACATAGTCTGAGAAGATTATGCACTGGTATTTTTCTTTTTGCCCAGCGGCAGGCATGTAAAATAGCGAGAAGCTCCGCTTGAAATACGCTGCAAACATTATGGAGTTTCAGTTTCCTAGTCACTAATGGGCTGTTTGCATCAGGGGCGTAGCAGATGAAAGCAGCGCCGACTTTTCCGTCCTCCTGCTTGCTTTCGTTTGTATATATTTGGTACGCTGTGCCCTGGTGCAGTTGGTCCACTTCTTGTTGGTTGGTGACTCTCGTGTATTGTGGAGATATACGCTCGCTGGAGTTCGGAAAATCACTGGACGGAATAGGTCTCTCTAATAGAATGTCGCTTGGGAGTTCGGAGAAGATTCGACTCAGTCTCATTTGCTCAATCGCGTGTACCTCTTTGACACTAAGATCTAGGGGCACAAATTGCATGAGAGCCAGGGTGGCTGTTGTGGAAACGGTTATAAAGGCTTGAATGGTCTTGATGGCAAAGCCACGTTGTGTGCTCAATAGCAGTTGTCGCACGTAGAAACCCTCTATTCCCAGAAGTTCTGCTGGATTTCACCTCATAGTAATGTCGTATCGTAGATAACTTAGTTCCTCTATGAAATTGAGGTGTTAATATGTCATCCTCTGGGATTTCGGTAAATGCATAGAGAGGTCTAGAGTTAAGACATGCTTCAACGCGTCACAATGGCGCGTTAAAATGCCACGTGACTTCCATTTCACTGACGTCTTTGATAAAACTTGTGTCCATTGTTTTAATATGCTTCAGTATTCTTGTTTTAAAATGATTAAATGATTTGTAATTAAATATGATTTATTGATTTTTGTTTTCAAAACCTAGTGTACCTAAACAACTTTTAAGATGTAGTATTGAAATAATATCTAGACGAGAACACCAAAACACTAGCGAAATATGTATAAGTAGGTAGGTATTTTTGAAACAATTTGCCACAAATCATTTTCCTTAAATTCATAAATACCTACTCGCCATATCATTCACATTCATATGTTGTTTGTATTATTTACTACAATGTTTATCGTGCGTAGGATCAAAAATTCAAAATACAAGTTGTTTACACTTTGGGGTTAGCCATTTGAATTTTTGTGTATGTTGTGTTGTGCATGCGCACTTTGTGCCATATAAAACAATGCTTTTACCATTTACGTGCGTAGGTACCTAGCCTACCTACCTACCTAGGTATGTTATTTTGCTTGTATTATTATAAAGAAATTAATAATTTATACTGAAATCTTACTTGATAGTAAATGAAAAAACTGTGACCTCGTCATGTACCTTTAAGTTAAACATTCACTCCTTAAAGTCCATGATAAGATATCATCAGTCGAGAACAGCTTGATAATTTACAGTTTTACGTCTGTTATGTGTTATCTCACAAATTTATACATCTTTTAGGTAGAGCGAGAAATCTGCATCTCAAATTCTCATACCGTAGTATTGGCGTAGGTACCTAACTACCTAAACATATTAAAAAAAAACAAAACACAAAAACCAACAGCATACACACAGCATAAACAAACTAATTAAACTTAAAGTTTTATTGAACTTTCAACTTACTTACATCATGAAAGAAGCTAAGAAGCAGGTATCAAATCGCGTCTTCTATAACTTAAACTTAAACCAAAACAAACAAATGAAAAGTGAAAATATCAAATGAAGAACGAAACAAATAATTAAAAAAAAAACTACCTAAACACGTAAACGACACGCAACGATAGATCTCAAAGATGAAAGATATGACAAACTTGAAGCCAAGTAGGAAGTAGCTAAAAGAATGAACATGAAAGTTGAGGACTTAAGTTAAGCACTCAACTAACGAGCGTTTAGTTAGAGCGATATGCTAAAACCGCTAAAATATTTTTTGCCTTTTACAAGAGGGACTACTTATTACAGGCCAAAAATGAAGTTAGAATTTAGATAATATAACTACTTACTTGTAGTTCAAATTGTACAAAATCCAAATTATAGCTTTAAATGGTGAAACAATGAAGCATATACTTAAGATAAGATTTTAATAAATTTCAATGCAGATCCATAAGTAGTGTAATGTAAGTAAACATCTTTTCATTATGGCAGATCCTTGGGGGAGACGGGACGGCAATAAAACCAATAGGTATCAAATACTTAAGTACCTATCTTCTTAGTGTTGCACTAGGTAGTAATGATTGTGTTGTGGAACTTCTGTCATTCTTTGTATCCAGATTTCAGCTACATTATTACGTTTCGCATGATAGCTTGCTTCGATTTTTTTATCTTTATTGTAGTGTAAAAACATATTTATTAATAGTAGATAAAACTTTTTACGTCTTACCTTACCCGGATGCAATATCAACTTATTTCAACCTAGCTAAACTTCTTCGAATTGGTCACAGCTAGGGACTGTAGACTTGAGTATATGGTTTTAATTTCAACTCGATACCTCCACGCATTCCCGAGATAAAGGATGATAGACAGACAGACTGACAACAAAGTGATCCTATAAGGGTACCGTTTTTTTCTTTTAAGGAAACAGAACCCTAAAGGGAATCAGACCACTTAATAGTTTACATTATTCAACCAGCTGGCCAAAAACACTATCTAGAAGGAACTTGGTACAAATCTATTATTTGTTCGTTTAACCAGAACAAATTATTATATTGGAACAATTACCTATCGCTGAGAAGACAAATAGTTACCTAGGTACCTAATGGGAAACATCATATGCTGAACTGCAGCAGACGGGACTTTTTTTCAATAGAGATTTTTTCTTCATTGAAAAGTATTTTTGGGAAAAGCTTAATTCCAATAGCAAACAAAAGCATATAAATTTAGCCTATCGCCTTTTTGTAATATCTTTTTAATCTTATCCTACATTATAAGACATCTATCATTTAACATGTAATGTAACACAATCCTGTCTTAAGCCACCTCTCATGATTACAGCTGAAGGCGATAAAAATATAAAATACACGATATTGCGTAATTTATAAATCGCTAAATTCTGTATAATATTTGGCTCTTCCAAAAAGCTTCCTAATTAAATATAGGTAGGCACATCTTCCTTACTAAAGTCCTTTTACTAAATAGGTGGTCAAACTGAACCAGAATGGTGAATCATTTCATTACCTAGGTACTGATAACTATAGGTAACTAAATTGAAATATTAAATAGATATCAAATACTCTACAAACATTCCAGACTTTTAATTTTATCATACTTAATTACGAGTCAAAAATGTAAAGCAATAGATAAAAACAAACGTGTAACATTAATGAAAGGCAAGTGCACACTCGTTTCACACAGACCTTGAATGAGTATGCCGACCTTACTATCGTAAAACCATCTTTGTGAGCTACTTCGGTTTATGGCCACGTAAATTGTGAGGAAATATTATGTACAAAAATATTCTACAGCGACTCGAATTAGAAGATACTTTGTATGTAAAGAAAACTAGAATAACAGTTCGTGCCAAAAGTAAGTAGTTCTGAAACATTGAACTCCCAAATTTGGCAGGCTTTCAACCTGGCAAATTAATAAATCCGTTTTGAATCAATAGTTTCTGCGTTTGAGCATAATATAACATTTCTACAATAGATACATTAGGACAGAATTAATTAATACTTAGGTAGGAAAATGGATACTTGGAAATTGGAATACCGTTAAATTGGTATGCCCAACAGACGAGTGATAACTAGCTGAAACTAGCTTGTCTTCAGACCTTGTAGTTTATTACCACATTCAATGTGGAAATTAGCATGTGTACTATTGGATGACGTCGCAAAACGTAATGAAGTGAGAAACGGACATCTGGCATGTCTGAGAGCAATGGAAATGTTAGCAGCGCGTAATCGCACTAGGTAAGTACTTAGGTACTGAAATCTATTTAGGACAACGTTTAGAACAAGCAGCTACTGTCGAATACGAAAATTGCGAAATGGGCACAACGCGAAACTAAGCTAAATGAGGTTATTGAAACCACGTCCCACTTAGGAAATTGGATTTAATTCCCAAAACATGAGCGTGAGAATATCCTCAATTTTATGAGATTAGGTCTACCTCATACCCACATCTTGGACATTAACTCGATAACCCACCCATTCAACCCAAGTCTATGTAACATTGGTGAGTTTAGCATTTGCCTAGTTACGCCTTTAACTAAACTCTAGCAATAATTAAATAGGCTTTTAGACCTTGTCTATTATGAATGTTAAGATCACAACCGACGGCAGCTACGAATACAAACACACATGCGCAAATATAATATACTGATACTACCTACGTAACAAGCGCTTTCTCAGAACTCCAAGGTTGCGACAGTCAGTTGCGAGAGCGACGAACATACCACTATCGGCAACACACCCACTGGCGATAAACGATGTAATAATTCGGCCAAAATGAGACTCATCTATCGCACTACTGTAAAACAGAAAACATATTACCTACATGCGGCTACAAACAGAAAATCACCATTCATAACCTTAATTGGCACAGAGTAGATACAGGATAATAACACAAGCCCCAGGAGCAGATGTTTGCAAGTGGAAAATTAATCGTTTCTGGCGATACTGGTGGGCACGTGTTGCTCAGCGTTTCGAACTAAGTATCCATTGTGTAGATGTAGATGGATAATGAACCTGCGGTCCCACAGCAGAGGTTGCGTGTCAGATTCGTTTATGTGTGCTGTAATAAGAAATTGTGAGACTATCCAATCTCGCAGATCACTTTTCCAACAACAATGGAACCTTGTAGCAAAATGAATACCACAATGCTGTATATCTCGACTGTCTGCAACTAACCAAGAACAAAATACAATATCTTTTTTACTATGATGTAGAGAAGAGAATCCAATGATCGAGTTTTTTTCATAAACAGTTTAGTTGTTTGTTTTAAAATAATTTCACCCATAAAGATAACCATTATTCAGAAGTTTTCAATCTGCGTGGGGCACATTTTGTAAGATTTATCATCAATTGTTTGCATGCGTCCTACGTTTTTAGATTTAAAACTTCTGTACTATTCTCGGTATCGAAATGAAAGAAAAGGCAGAAAAATCTGAAATTATTTAATTTTTCTATAGTCAACTGCAATCTCAATACACTTCTTACAACATGAAATCATCTTTTCAACTCTCTAAAAAATAACTTTCCTTCTCTGAAAACTTAAAAATCGTTTATAGTCGCCTTGAGCTCTTCATCGTCGGAAAATCACTTTCCACCAAGCTTTTTTTCAGCTTCGGGTCCAAAAAATTGTCACTAGGTGGTGCCAGGTCTGGGCTGTAAAGTGGATGAGTGATGGTAAACTGACGAAATTTTCTAATTTTCACCCTGGATAATGTGCTAAGAGATCCATAGACAAAAACTACCCTCATTACTTGCGAAAAAAATCCGATACCGAGAATACTTTGAACTCCCCTCGTATATATTTACGTAAGAAATTATACTATACTTTTTAGTCCGTTTTAAAAATGTGTTTTTATATTTAAAAAAAAAAATCTGTAAACTTTTAGTGACTTATGATGAAGAACTTATTGGTCTGGCCGCGAAAAGTAATTGTACCCCAACACAACAGGAACATGTAACTCACAACACACACTTATACTAGAAAGAGGCAGAAATTAGTAAATATGTCTTTACATGTTGGAATTCTTTTTGTTTTTTATTTTTTCTATCGTTTGTTTTGTTGCCTGCCACTATAGAGGTGCAAAATAATATATATCTTAATTACTTGTACTTGTTCCAGAGTGTTGTCATAGCACACAGCATAACGCACTTAATACACAACATAACGCACTTATGTGAACACACTAGAAAAACACAGTGGAAGAAAAATAAAATTTGTTTGACGCCGCCATTATTGATGGTACAATTGTGAATAGAACAAAAATATTACTTAGTTTTTAAGCATACCTTCACAAAACGTCCCTTCGAAGATTATACATTCCAATACTCGCCTTTTTCTTGGTAAAAGGTATTAAATTGTGCTGACAATACGAACACAACGGTATTCAAGACATTTGACAACAAACCTGTGTTGCCCTACCAAATAACTACAGATAACGTTGCAAAGTTGTCGCACACAAAAAATATTTTTATAAAATCTATGTTAAGATAAATAATATCGGGTCCCGTCTGAGGTGCTACGGGCGAGTCGATTTTTTCTAGTATTTTTTCTAATATTATTTATCTTAATATAAAAATAGCATTGTGAATGCGAAAAATCTAAATTTAAAAAAATCTATGTTCTTACGTTTGGAAAATTGGTTGGACACAAAAAAAACCCATTTTTATGACTAAATATATAGTTACATTTATGTTTATTTAATTAATTAGCACGTAATTCATCAACTAATACGCTGCAAATAGTTTTATGTCCGCACTTTATTTCGTTAAGTTTTTTATGGGACTTTTTGTGCAGAAGGGTAACAACAAAACACGTATTTGGTCACTAGGTACCTCACTAACAATTTATTAGATTTTTGCTATTTAATAACATGATTTGTTTAAATTTTATTATTTCGCCATGTAAGTAATGAATGTGGTATTAATTTATTCAATAGTCTCATAGTGTTTTCTTAATCTTTTATTTTTTGAGACTTTATCATCGGGCTTAAATCCAAAAGTACAACTTTTCGCGGCCAGACGAATATGCGCACGCACACTGTTTCCAGTAAAAAAATCTAACTGCTGAGATTTGGCCGTGGCGCTGCTGGGACGATAACGTCCTAGCAGCGCCCCAAATGACCCATGATTAATCGATCTCCTGAATCGATCGACATTCACGGGTGGATGTTAGAATGATGGACACAAATTTATGGACAAACGAAAAAACAAAGAATAAGGAACGTACCAACCAACTCGCGCGCACTCGCGAGTTTCTCACTCGCCAGTTAGACTACATTGTTATTGGCACGAGTAGATACGAGTATAATGTGGGCGAAACATGCAAATATAAAAATTCTGAATGTCTAGTATGACTGTGGGTAAGACTAATGATAGATACAATCAAAACAGTGAAGATTTTCCAGCTGTATTAATACTCAAACCCGCAGTTATTTTATATAAAAAGTACGGACAAACGGCACCTGACGATAAGAGGAAGAGAAATCCAAGTGTTTTTATTTAAATGGCTCGAACAGCGACAATCATCTTCAACTCAACAACAAAAATAATTTATAACGCTTGCTGTCCATGTAATTTATATCAGTCTAGTCGAGGCATCGAACAGCGAATCGGTTGGTTGGTAGAAGTTTTATACAATTCATTTTTATCTGCGTGTGTTGTGTTGGCAGGGACAAACTGGCGGACGCTCGGTGTTTCGCTTTATTAGGAAGCCACGTATTAACCCACGGGCTACCACGCGCGGCCACCGTGCTCCGCCAAACGTGCCACAGAATAAAACACTTGTTTTATTCAACGTATATAAGGTTACAGAGCCAAATTTTGCACTCTTCGCACTGTGCTGCCAAAGGCAATGTGTGTAATCTAATACAGTAATCGAACGCTTTAATAACCTTATTTCATAAACAACCGAAAACTAAAATTAATAGTCACGCACTTATGATCAAATAATTAAAACAAAATATTTACTGTTACATCAATATTTTTAATTTCATCGTAATTTTATGGAAGATCAATACATGGTGACAAATAATTACTGAAATTAACTGACTTTTTACACTTGAACTTTCAATGCTATAGGCAGTAGGCACTCGATTAATAGATCTAGACGTGAACATTTTAATATTAATACGCACAGATACAAAAAGACAACTTCGTTCGCAAATACACATACTGTCACACTAATGTTTATAATATCCAAAATGGCTTTAAAATGTTCACATTAGAACGTTCATATAATGTTGATGAGGAAGTTGAGAAGCTACTGGAATGAAGGTCTGCAGATATCGAGCAGATATCGAATTTCCTAATTACCGGGACACAATCACTCTAGATATATACAATAATAATAGTAACGAAGGGTACACATCAGAAAATACTTATTACTCTTAGAATTTATAAAATAACCATTATAAATTGAGACGACTAAATCCTCCGCGTCGACGCAAACGCGATGTCGAAATGCTTTTGCATTATGGTAAGCCAAACAATGTCTAATTGGTGAACTTATTTTCTTATGATAGACGAAATAAGATTTTAAATAGGTTTTAAATCTACGTTCAAACTATTCATACATAGTCTATCTATGTCTTTCAATGTAGTGAACATTGTAAATCTATATCAGTATACAACATTACCAGTCAACATTCTGTTGTTGGTAAGCAGTAATTCAGAACTATGTAAACTTAAAGATTATTTAACTAAGACTAACCTTACAAACCAAGCACACAGCAAATGTCGCATTTACAAAAAGAATAACGTAAGTAAGAGTGACTAGTTACTTGCAAGGATTAAATATTAGATTTGATACTTCGAGTTCAATAGTTCATAGTCTCACTAATAGTGGTGCAAATAATTAATACTGAAAATGCGACAACATTAGTGTAGCCTGAATAGAAATTGAACTAATAAAACTAGTTAAATTCCCAAACATAACTAATTTACTAACTAAATATTTACAATACAAGGTCCATTCCCAAGAAAATATTTATGGCACCAAAAAGTAATTAAAAAGAGAAGTAGGTACTTATTCTTAATAAAATGAATTATTGTAAACTAACCATTTGATAAAGATTCACCACCTAGACATTGTTTTCAATTAGTGCTTATTTTTTGAAAAATTATTTCGAAATAAACATCTGAAACTTAAATGATCATCATTTTATAGGAAGTAATTCAAATTACTTAGAACAAGTACCAGTGCAAATCACTGGTCATTTAATCATAAATCATTAACACACATTAAAAATGTCAATAATATTAAGCCATTAAAATTTTATCAGGTTAACTCCAGATAAAATGAAATTTACAATAATAAATTCACATGGACATTATTTTAAAAATCTATTATAATTTGATATGGCATTCAATTTTTATTTCTCCAACACTGACAAAAGTCAATGCATATAATTAGTAATTTATAACAAATATTTTCAAAATCACATGTTTATTAAGAAATTTTCTGTGTGCTGAGTTAAGTAACTTTCCCAGGGTACCAACCTAATTAATGACTATTACCACAGACGCGCACGATGTTTTCCACAATGTAAAATGCACTACAAATAACTAGATACTTATTTGTACAGCCTGGATTCAAAATCCTACATCTAATAGCTAACAAACTTTATAGTAAACATGTCCAGTTACCATTGCTGTACTGCACTTCTGGTGGGCTGAATATCGCAAACCTCATTCACTCTTACACTTATTGGTAACATCAGTCTCAGACAAGATATTGCCGTAATGGCATTTTTAGAGATTTACTGCTACAAGTTTCACATATTTCTACCATAGCTGAAAACTTACTGTCAATATAAAAATTCTCTCATGATTTCATTTGTGCTGAATTAAATATTGAATTTTGTAAGTAACTTTTTACACTATGAAACAGTGATATCGCTTCAGTTATGGTTCAAATATGTCAAAGAAACTTTAAAAAATTATTGCTTTTAAAAAACTGATGCTAGCAATAAGGTTTTCTCAGCATTATGGTTGATGTGCGAAACTGGCTGCAGATTTATTAGATAGAAATAGATAATATTCAGATTTCATAATAAAAATTCATTTAAACCTACATAATAAGGAACTTATACAAATAAATACACTTTAATTCAAATGAATCCTCACATCAGATCACAAACACAGTATGTCAAAATTGCACAAATGAACACAACTACATGTTTACATTATACAATAAATTAATCTCTTCAATCTGATGTTAATAAAGTTCCCTAAATAAAATATCAAATGATACAACAATTTACCTATAAATTAATCCAATAACAAAATGTCAATCAATTAAAAGCTACAAAATAACAATCCATCAAGAAAAGTTTTAGGAAATTGGTTTGATTAAAGTAATATGATCAAAATAGCTCTAAATTGATTGGTTCAATGATGTAAAGACAAGCCATAATTGAAATAGTTGATTGTAAAGTCATTAAAAGCAATGTAAAAATTTAAACATTTATCAATATACAACTATGTAATTGATGCAAGTAATACAAAATATTAGAAGAATCGAAGCTCACGCATTTCAATACAGAAAAACAATAAAATGAGAACCAGTTGTGATTGCTGCTTTGTGTATGGATAATCATATTATTATGTCAATGACATACATCGGGAAATATCACCAAGACAAGAACCACTTTAACTTCCTCTATCTGCTCTATGTTACTTGATAGGGCACAAAGCAAATGAACGCCACCAAACATCGGAAACCAGTTCAACTACCATCTTGCTTACACTTTGAACTTATTTCGGCTGCTGATCTGGCTGGGGTGCGCTTCAGCGTCTATTACCACCCTAAGCTGCCAGAAAACAGACACACATGTCACTGTTCCACGACCAGTGTCATGGAAGATTCACTAATACAAAACACCTACTCACGGTAGTGTCCGCTCGCAGGCACCAGCTATGCGCTCAGAACTCGGCGAACTCCTTTGCACACTTCTCGGTTGATGAGATACGTAATGCTTCCTCCTCATAATCATCAAAGTTGCTGGTATCTCCTGGCCCCTTGCAGCGAGGTATGAATGGTGCTTCAATCTTCTTTTGGAAGACAGCGATCCAATCAGTACTAGCGAACCATTTATGACCTTTTATATCATTGACACCTGCCTTTAGGTTACCATAACGTTTAGTTAGATCAACTTGCAATAGATTGCGGAGCAGGTCCTTCAGATCTGAACCAAAGTGCGAAGGGAAACGGACCTTGCCAGATACGATCTTCTCGTATATTTGAATCGGCTGGTCTGCAAAGAAAGGCGGATATCCGGCAGCCATTTCATATACGAGAACTCCAAGCGCCCACCAATCCACAGCTTTGTTGTAACCTTTCGAAAGGATGATTTCAGGAGCTAGGTACTCAGGCGTGCCGCACAGCGTCCACGTACGGCCTTTTACCCGCTTGGCGAAGCCGAAATCTGTCACTTTAAGGTAGCCCTGCGAGTCAATAAGCAAGTTCTCAGGTTTGAGATCTCGATAGATGAGGTCAAGGTAGTGTAGATATTCGAAGGCGAGAACAATCTGCGCCGCGTAAAAACGCGAGTGGGGCTCTGAGAATCGACCCACTTTGCGTAAATGTGAAAACATTTCACCACCTGGAACATACTCCAGAACCATGTACAGGTTTGAGTTGTCTTTGAAATGGAACTTAAGGCTCACCAAGAAAGGGAAGTTGATAGCTTGTAAAATACGTTTTTCATTCAAAGTATGTTCGACTTGCTTTAGTTTTACGACTTTTTGCTTATCTAATATTTTCATAGCGTAATATTCTTTCGTCGGTTTATGCTGGACTATCATAACTCGGCCGAATGATCCCGTACCAAGCGTTTTTATTCGTTCGAAGTCGTTCAGTCCGGCGGTGTTGGTAGGATTCTTCTTCCATTTCTCCTCGAAATCCTCCTTGGCCTGGTCAAGGAACTCTTTGACGCTTTCGGCGGCGTCCACCTTCTTGTTAGCGGTGGCAGCATTATTGCCCATGGCGCACCCCACAAATTAGTTCAGACTCGATTTGCCGTTCTTTAGAGGCCGCCTTGTTGCACTAATCGATGCCTGCCTGGTGCGACCGCGTAAGAAACGGGGCAGGTCAACACAAACCGATTTGAAACACGTACATTCTCAAGTTTTAATGCACTTACACTCGTCACAATTGCTTTTCGTTACAGGCACACATTGACACAGTAAGTAAAAGAAAAATGATCCAAAAAAATACTTTGTCACATTCACGAGAATAAAATGGCTTCCACAACCGGACTCGATCGACACCGAGAGAGCGAGATCGAGCGAACAATTTACTCATGCACTGCACGGTGGCGGTCAATTATGACAATGTTGCTAGTATTTCTACAAAAACTACTACAAACTACTATAGAAAATTGGATATTTTTTTTATTTGCCAAAAATATATTGTTCCTTTTGGATTGTAAAAATAACTGCTAATTTTAAATCTTAAATTACGTGTCAATGAAGACCCCGCCTTTTATGCTAAAGTTGTATATTCTTTGTAATTTTTTTAATCTTTGAATCTGTGATTCAAAATCTGCTGTACTTTTTCACTTATTAGTCTGTTGTATCTGTCACTCAGAGCTGTCAACCTAATGACAATTCAATGCCAAAGCCAAATTGGAAGTAAAATTTACATTTATTTATCATAATTTCGAAAAAATGAATAGAATTACGGTTTACGCAGCCATGCTTCTACATTTCATAGTGACTTTTAGCGGTCGGATACATAACAAGACACATTACCAAAAAAATATACTTAACAAAAAATTACATACTGAGAAAATAAAAATTAGTACAAGAAAATTAGAAATAATAACACAACAATGATACACATGGGCATGACACATCACATAGCCATTATTTAGAAGCGGTATTATTATGATTTATTTATTTTTAAAAATAAGTTACACATTCATATGGAGCGCAATTATTTTGCCAATAAAAGAAATGAAACGTTATTCCGTATATTATGCATAATAAATCATGCCTGACTTGATAGATATCAAGATTTATTACCTCAAAAGAGTAGAAGGATATTGCAGTCGTAATAAAATGACGTTACAATACAAAGCCATAAATGACAAAAACGGTTGTCAAGCACAAATCCCGTGACAGTTCTCTTTCCGCACGACTCTATCCAATTTTACTTTTAATAATAGGAGCAATAACATTTCAGGTCCCTAATTCACAAACGTCCGAAACCTTCCTTAGCCGATGCTATGCTTTGAAACTAACTTTGAAACAGCTTCAAATAATCTCCAGGAGCACCTAAACACCATAGATACCTGGTTCAAAAAATGGAGAATTAAAGCTAGTGCTACTAAGTCTACCCATATAACATTCACTTAAAAGAAACAAGACTGCCCCCCAGTTAAACTTGATGGTACTATCTTACCTCACCAAACAACAGTTAAGTACTGGACAGAAGTTTAACATGGAGAGATCACATAAAGCCGAAAACTGAAAGAAATGCATTGGCTTGTCGGAAGACAATCAGCTCTTAGCTTGGAGAATAAGGTTCTTATTTACAAAGCCATAATCAAACCTACATGGACATACGGAATGCAACTCTGGGGCTCTGCAAGTCACTCCAACATAGAAATACTTCAACGATATCAAAATGCAGCCCTTAAAATAATTCTATGCAATGCACCTTGGTTCACAAAAAATGTAGAAGTGCACGAATACCTAGAGATACCATACATCAAAGACGAAACAAGCAAATCATTTGAAAACTACCTCCAACGACTTGGGAGTCATAAAAACCAACTAGCTACAGCCCCACTTGACATAAGTCAAACCATAAAGCGACTGAAGAGAACACCACTGGCCACCATTTGACTGGGGTCATTTTTATGTGGAGGACATCATGTCGTTGTATGTGAAGTCTTAAGTTAATTTCTGTGACAGGTGTGGGTGTTACTATATATGTATGTATTTACATAAGCTCCTTTACCAACCACGTGCCAACTAATATTAGATAGACTCCATTTCACCCGTTTCTAGCTTATGCAATCGCTTTCATAATCACATATTTATTGCTTGTGGTTCTGCATAGCATGATATTGTACTTTAAAAAAATGATAGGTACTTGTTTATTTAGATTTATAGATAAGTACTAATAAGTTATTTGCACCATTAGCTTACCATGTCCTCAATTTTATTACGAGAGTTCCGTTTCATAAAATATTTTCATTGTTATTTGTAAAATAAAACCGACTTTCATTACAATGTAAATTACAATGACATTGCATCAGCCAATTTGAAACTAAAAAATACTAATCAAAATATAAACATTTTAAATATATGTTAAATCGAATAATGTCATTGTAATTAACAAAAAAATCAAGTCTTCTATATCCATAGACTAAGAAAAATTTTCGATATCATTCATTTCTGAAAAATTACTATAGATGTTTCTTTTTTTAAATGTGGCAACACTAGAAATGAACAATCCAGATATTTTGTTGATATTCTATTCTGTGATACAGTAGCATACTTTTAGTTTGTAAATTAGATCATAGATGGCAGTTTGCGTTTGTTATTTTTATGTTTTGATAATCATAAAATTAGGAAATTGATAATATTGAAATTCAACTTGATATTCTTGATATTTTATGTATTTGCTAACGATTTATTTAAGTTTGTAAATATTGTTACTTACTTCTGAGACGATTCAAAAGCGCTTAATTAGGAACGTACTAAGTTTGTTTGAATAAAAATATTTTGACTTGACTTGACTTGATTGATTCGCTAGCATAGGTACTTAGGCAGTATGATGTTGAGTCAAGATTTCCCGTTCCGTCCGCTCCATGGTCAACGAAAAATGACGAACTAGTTACTACTGAAACTAAAGGTGCTAAAACGTAGTGATTGATTATTATTTTCTCCTCTGTGCTAGGTACAGTCAGCAACGAAAGTCGCTGTCGTAGGTACGTAATATTTTTTTTGTAGGGTGGGACATCTGTCAAAAAAGTTGCATCGTCAAAATATTGTCTAGATTGTTCAGCGCCTTTGGCTCCGTTTTTTTTATAGCTAGATATTATTATTATTATTTCATGCTTTCGCTTATAGGATCATTCACACAGCTCAGTCACATCTCAGTCTCAGGCCAATATTTGTTCTGAGGTCTCAGTAGGTATTATTACCGTGTCTCAGCACCGACACGTCAGCGCAACGGTCACTCACATCACAATACAAGTTTTGACAGTCACGTGACGCGTCAGTCACCGGTAAGTCAAAACTTCCTATGTTATGTATTGAAATTTAACTGACCGTTGAGGTTGACATGCCGTTGACGTGACGTAAACGTGATTGAGCTGTGTGAATGATCCCTCACAGATGACTGATCCCTACCTAAGCAATAACTGACTGATGCGCGTGTGCGGTTTAAGATCAGCACTGCAAGGAGCATGTACCCAACCTACTGTTCTGGTTGACGAATTCATATTCTGACAAAACTTACAGCATTAAGTGACGAAATCACCACACCACCGGCCAAGATTTTTTTAGAAGCCAATGACCGGCCAATCACACTATAAATTTTCACTAGTCAAAAATTACTACGTGCGCTAAAGGCACATTATTGAATAGCGCCATTATAAAATTGTCACAGTGCGAGTTGAATGAAAACGACGACTCGAACTAGTTTCCATTGAACAAAGATTTTTAATGTGTCACTATTGACCATTTGAAATGTAGGCTATTTTATTCTTCTTTCTAAGTAAGTTTCATAATAATCATAGAATTATTGGTAATATAAAAGTAGCATATTGCAACAGTACCTAGGTAATGTTCACGAGTAGCCTACCTAGGTAGGTCATTTATTTTTACATTCCTTTAGAATTTTAAATCATGACTGTGTCGCGCAATCGCGTCTGTAAATCGCTAGCAAAAGATTGTAATTTTAAGTCGATACTTACCGTTTTTTTGCGTTTTTAACCCAATAAATAGTATTTATAAGTATGTACCTACCTTACCTACTCGCATAGTACAGCACCCCGTGAAACTTGTCTTTGTGAAGGTAGGTACGTAACATGTTAAATAATTAATTACCTACCTATGAAGATAATTATGTTGTCGTTTTGTATGATCAAAATAATATTTTCCGAATTCAAATCCAATTTCCTTTTGTATATTTGTTCTGTGGTATATGTAGTGCTAACGATAGTATTTTTTTTAAGCGGGACGGACGACGACCGACGGACCGAGCGAGCAAGCAAGGTAGAAAATTGACGGACGATTGCCCTGCCCGCCCGCCTTTTTCAAGGTTATTAAAAGGAAGAATGTGAAAACTGTTGATATCTTTTTCATACTTATAGAGAATGCATGTGACCATTTCACCGTGTTGAAGTTGGTGCGCGAAGTTCAAGCCGAATGCGCGACCCCGCGCGAGGCGTCGCGCATGATATTTTTTCCTTCTTCCTCCTTCATTTTGTGTTCGGTGTTTGTGCAGTGAACATTGTTGTCCGTTGTGCGCAGCACGTGTTATTAAATTTATTACAAGTTTTCAGTCTAAAAAGTACCAAATAATAATGGCAGACGCAGCCGTCGACAAGAAGTAAGTATTTTTTGTTAAGTTATGTGATAATTTTTAAGTTTAGCTATATTTTATTTTTGGCGGCTTCCAAAACGTGATCAAAATGGCTTCCTATTTGTATGGGTAATTCGTGTTTTCCTTAAGATCAGTAACTTTAATTTCGTAGTTAAAATAAAAATGTAAGAAGTATATAACGTAATAGACAAGTGTTATGATTTACAGTAATAGTTTTCCGATTATTGTTATTACTATAGACGCCGACCGGAACGTGCACGCGGGAAAAAGTTATCACGTTGATTTACGAATAATTTGACTAAAACCATTAAATGTTGTGTTGCTAAGAAGAGTTTGAGGCGTCGGTATTGATTTTATTCGGTAATTTTCCACATTCTGCTGTAATTAATACTCAAATAATGGGGAGGGACGAAGTTGTGAGAATGAGAAGCACGCCGGCGAGCGAGCGCTTGGTCCAAGATGGCGCTGCATGCGCGGCGTGCCGGCGCGGGTCGCGTCATCGGCGCGCGCTCGTTTCAAATCACCAAGAACCAAGAAAGAACCGAGTTTTGCAACTCGGCCGGTGCGTGGTGGCAAAGTCGGTTACATTATCGCGAGGCGAGGGCCGCGTGTTGAAGTGTCATTACTTTATTTTTAACGCTTATTTCATACTACTTGAAGTACAGCAGATCTGTTGGAGCGCATCACGTATTCGTATTTTTGTATTCGGTAAAATTAATGCAACTTCATGCAAGTTTCCTTTATTGCAACTTTCCCACATGCAGCCTTGCGCAACGACCACTTGTTTTTGTTCCGGTATACTTTTCCTTTTATATCGGCCTACTTAGCAAGTGAGCATTCACATCGTGAAGTCGTAATGTATTGTTATGTATGAGCCGTTACTAACTGGCCTCTGAGCGTTACGTTAATGCTTGCTTACCCACGCTAGTCTAGTACTTATACTTACCTGTTAATTTGTACTCTTTCATAGCAACTTTTGTCAGTGTCTGTTCGTTGTTTTGTTATTATCATACTTATTATAAATAATATAGGTTACTTACTTACTATCAATGTTTTGATTAATCTTATAATTTTTACAGCGAAGTCGCGCCCGAGGAGGTTTCATCTACCGAAGTGGCGAAAGAATCTCCAGTAAAAAAATCACCAGCAAAGAAAGTTGCTGAGACACCTGAGAGCAATGGCAAAGAGGAGAATGGAAGTGGAGATGCTCCTGAAGACACCCCGGCAGAGAATGGTGATGCCGAGGAGAGCAATGATGCCACTGAAAATGGAGATGCAACAGGTAAAATAGTTTTTTATTTTAATTCCTATTAATAAGATCCGTATGTAAGTATACATATATGTATACATAATATATATGTACATATTGACAAACTTTGTTACATACCAGTGGTGAAGGGTCCATACAAACCGATTCTCATTGGCTTGCCTTTTAGAAATTCCACCCCATCGATCCACTATGCAGATTATAACATTTTTGTAGTACGGCTAACCTTCGCCATAATTTCACCTCTCGCCACTGGTATCCTGCGACCCAATTTCTTATACAATTAGGCTATCTGCACTGCACACACCCAATTATACTGGCAATTATTTACATTGTTCAATGTCATTGTAATTGTTTTTAAAGACATGCATTACATCAACTTGTACATACATTATCTAGAAAGTTGTGAAGTTGTGAATAACTTACTAAAATATCCAATGTTAAGTTATATAAATAACTTTTATTAACGACTTCTCACTGTCAACAATATAAAGAGAACCTTACCATAAATATAATACTGAGCATAATATTTTGTTTTCAGAAAAGAAAGAGACCGGTGTTAAGAGGAAATCCGTTGCTGCGGACAACGGTGAGGAAAAGACCACCCCAGAGAAGAAGGCGAAAGTAGCTGATGAGGCTCCTCCCGCCGAGGCGGAAGAGGCCGCGGCTTAAAACTCACCCCTCCTCTCACAGCTTGGTTTACTGCAATGCATTGACGTTCATTAGGGCTCAACTCGACTAAGCTGATACATATCCAATGCCAACAAACTACAAAGCCAAAAACCATAGTTTTTATACACATAATGTATATTGATCTGATTTATACAAAAGAGTTGAGCTCTTGTGACCACACTTAAGTTTAGGTTTATAATACTTGTGTATTAAACTTACCTGTGAAGTACCTGTAAATTGTAAATTAATTACTGTCTGTAGCGACTGAGGTGTGCATCGCAGTGAACCGATAACGCAAGAGTCGGTTTAGGTGTTGTATGCTGTTTTTGCGTATCGGTGTCTATTTCAACAGACTTGTAGAGATGGGTTTTTGAATTGATGAAGATAACGAGCATCGGTATTGAATAACTTAGTTTCGCCAGTAAAATACTGCCAAAGTATTCACCCAGTGTGAAATCAATTCACAATCCGTTCTGTGAACGATGCGAATTAAATAGACAGCTTCCGAAAAACAAGGATTTTAGATAAACTAAGATTAATTAAATGTTTAGATAATTAATTCAGTTGTAAATTTAAGTTAGCAGTTAAACGTCGCACATTGATATATTGCATAGGCATATTTACTTAACCATTTAAACATTCCTTTGACATTTGGTTATGGATTACTGTGTGAACAGAGTTGTCCCATGTGAATTGGTTGGAGTTTATGGAGGAAAACGTATTTGCCCCAATTTGATAAACAACGAAATTACTCATAAACTTCAATCAACTCACAAGGAGTCATTTATAAAGAATAAGTTCACTTTGTGACACTAATTATAAGATTTTCAAATTTAATTAAAGTTCAAAGTTGACAAGGTGATAGTTCATATTGACATATTAATTCTGTGTGCTATTTTTTGTATTTCTATGCAGGTCTTTATTTTTCTTATATCCTGTTTTTCTAATTTATTTTCTCTTTTATATGTGATACATAACAAACCTCGATTGTAAGATACCTAGCACTTGTGGTAACAAATGTTCATTTTTAATTTGAAACTTGTAACACATTGTGTTCTGTAGTAAGAGATATTGAATAAGTAATAATTTTTGACTAACTTTTTCTGATTGAACCTACTTCAAATTATTGATTCAGAAGTACATTTAGTATTTAGATAATAGTAGAGTGTACAGTTTTAACACTTCTTCTCTTACCTGTGGAGTTAGTGTTTGTAAAACATTTCTGGCAATAAAATAGTCCAATCGAAACTTTTTTTTTCATTCTCTCATCCTCCTACATCTTTATGACCTAAATTAGTTTAGAACCAAATTACTTAACCTGGCATTATCCATCAGTTAAGTAGGGCGACCAAAGCGTGTGTCCGGAATTTTCCAAGTTCCAAAAAAAGCTTTTACTATCATTTTGCAATCTTATTTATATGAAATCCGACATCAATAGAATCTGACATTTATAGAATTTGGCATTATCAGAATCCGGCGTTTTTAGAATCTGTCATTTGTAGAGCAGTTAGTAGAATATAGCATTCATAGAATCTGGCGTTTTATACTCGTCTGACATTTTGTCGACCTCTACCCCGGGCAGGCACGAGGGTGTCATCTGCTTAACAGATGACATCATGCCGGGGGAGGAAGGTACCGGGAAGCGCCTAGGGAGTGAGCCCAAGACCAACCCCTGTGGAACACCACACTCCATGACACGCATCTTGACTTGCCCGTCTGGGGCAAGGAATAACACCTCCCTATCTTGTAGATAGAGTTCGATTATGCAAGTTAGATAGAGAGGATGCCGTGATGATGGATGCCTGGATAACGCTGTAGGAGAGAGAGTTAAACGCATTTTTTATGACCAAAGAGACTGCAACGACTCTACCCTTTGCTTATCGCCCTCCGACAACTCTTTTAAGGCAAGGATAGCGTCGATTGTACCTACCTATTATAATTTATACTGTTGAATAAAAACAATAGCAAACCAATTTTTGATACTTTCGTCAATATTTTTTTTTCTATGAAACCATTAATGTCTCAAAAATGAATCGAATCCGGACTTCTTGCTTGCTTGGTAGAATGGCATGTTGACCACTGCACCACTCAGGTTGTTTTAGAGGCATTAATTAATTTTGAAGCTGGTTTTGTTTTTGTTTTCAGGTTTTTGAAGAAGGTTTTTTTTAAACAGTTTTATTTTTAAAGCTTTATTTCATTAATACTGAAAAACCCGGTCGTAGGTTTTAAATTCTGGTTTAAAACCGTATTTGTCCGGACTTTTGGGCTTCTGCCTCCCCAGAGTTAGGAAAACTGTTGACGGGTTCGCATGTTTCTGTTTTTTATACCTACCATCAGTCACTTACCTACTGCAGTTAATGTCTACTCCTGCAAAGAATATTCGATGTCTAGTTTTAAAGGCTTCAATAGTTTAATGATGACCGCTTGATGGAACGGCAGCGATAGATACCCACCTATCTAGGTACCTCTTGAGCTCAAGGTCCCAGGTTCGAATACTGGAAGAATATAGTATATTCAGTCTGTTATTTTATTTTATACTAATGGTTGGATACGTCGATATTTACCGTTTATGTCGTCCCTGTACAAACATTATTAGTGATGAGCTTTGAACATCAATAATCGCCGCATCAAGGTTGGACATCGCCGTGGTAACTAGACAGTACACATGGCATGGCACACGTGTCGAACGAGTCATCTCATGGGCCAGTAAGCCGGCGGCAAATGCCAACACCAGACAATGCCATTGGGGGTATATTTTACCAATATGACAAGGATACCCGAAGAAATGAATCGCTTACTCAGGATTTTACTACTGTTCTCTTGGGTTCGCGTGGCGATGTTTCAGACGACTCAAAACATTAACGTTTGTATGTTTTAATTCACTGTTTATTTATTACCAAACTTCTAAATTAATTCACAGAAAATATTGTGTGTCAAGAAACATTTGGTGTGTTTTATTGTAGTGTTGATTAATGAAGAGAACAATGCGCTCGCAGAAAAAGCATTCGAAGTTGCGAAAGAGTATGTGAGGCGAAATCCGAGCTTGGGCTTGGCTGTAGATCCTGTTATTGTTGTCGGGAACAGAACTGATGCTAAAGCATTCCTTGAAAATGGTAAGATTCTTTTTTAAGTGTTTCTGAAGTTCTCTTTGTACAATATGACATACTAGGTCCCTTTATGAATGGCGAAGAAATCTATCTTTATTGAACTCCTATCGACAGTTTGCAGAAAGTACAACGACATGATATCAGCGAAGAAAACTCCCCACGTTGTCCTAGATTTCACCATGACCGGTGTTGGTTCGGAAACGATAAAGTCGTTTACAGCGGCGTTGGCATTGCCTACTATTTCTGGATCGTTTGGGCAAGCCGGTGACCTACGCCAGTGGCGATCTCTCGATGCAAATCAAACTCGGTTTCTGTTACAAATTATGCCACCAGCTGATATCCTTCCCGAATCGATAAGGGCAATTGTCACTAAACAAGAAATTACCAACGCTGCTATTATTTTCGATGAATTATTCGGTAAGTATTACTAGGTACCTTTATGAGCCTTAAACTCTTTTAAAGTTACGAGTTATTTATTCCGAAATCATTATGCTATCCCACAGTAATGGACCACAAGTACAAATCCCTTCTGCAAAATATTCCGACACGTCACGTCATAGCTCCTGTGAAAAGTTTCAACAAAGACGAAATTAAAAATCAACTGCGAAGTTTGCGTGAATTGGATATAGTGAATTTCTTCGTCGTTGGCAGTCTCAGGACGATAAAGAACGTTCTCGACGCAGCGGATGAAAACCAATATTTTGGAAGAAAAACAGCTTGGTTTGCCTTGTCTTTAGACAAGGGCGATATAAGTTGTGGGTGCAAAGATGCAACTATAGTTTATATGCGGCCAACTCCCGACGCGAAGAGCAGGGATCGCCTTGGGAAGATTAAAACGACCTACAGTATGAACGGGGAGCCAGAAATCACATCAGCATTTTACTTCGACCTGTCACTACGCACATTTTTAGCTGTAAAGTAATTGACCTTTAATTTCAGCTTACGTGCTAATGTTAGTCTTTTAGTTAGTACCCAAGTAGCACACGAGGCTGCTTAACAGCCGAATAATGGATTTCCATCACGCTTAAAGCTGAATAAAGAAGCTGCATAAAGGCTGTATACGACCGTATACAACTCTTATAGCTCTTAAATGGGCACAAATTATTCAGTCTTAAGTTCACATAGCTGCTTAAGAGCTGTGTAGCAGCAACTTAACAGTGTAATAAAGGGTAACAGCATAAATTATTCAGCCTTAAGTTCACATAAAGCTGCTTAAGAGCTGTGTAGCAGAAATTTAAGAGCGTTATAAAGGGTAACGACAGTACTATGCGCTGAAATTCGACTGACTAAGAGATCACAAGTTACTCTTTATTCAGAAAATATGTCACATGTATGCTTTATTACATATTTTAAACCGCGCAAGGCTATACTGGGCCTGTGTAAAATAAGTGAACCTAATATTGCAAGCAAACGGGTTTAAGATATTGCTAGACAAGAACACTTGAAGTTACGTGAAGTGAATTAGTAACGATACATGGTGGATAATAATCATATTCTGAATAAGTACATTGTTTGACATATTAATAAAGGGAAAATTATTGGGAACGTAATTTTACTGACATTATACATATACATTATCTAACAAAATTTTAGTGCGCCACGAAAATATTCTGTTTTGAATTAGTTTTGTGATATAAATAAGCTGTGATGTAAACTTGACAAAAAATTGTGTAGTTCTTAGAAAAGAATTATAAGATAAAAAGTTATTATTAAGATATTTCGAAGCAAAAACTAATTCAATACATTCCTATTTCTTGCACAAAACATCGTAAAGGTTGAAAAATCAATCGGAACTTTTATAGGTTATACAATAAAATGGTGGATTTATGTTATACAGTAACGTGAATAGTTAAAACTCTTATATTCTTCAAAAGGCTGTCTAATAGTTCACTAGTGTACTGTTAATCTACAAAAAACTTAATAAAATTACACATGTAAACTGTATACAGCTGTAAGCTGTTTTCTTTACGTTTAATGGTTCACAAGCTCTACCTTTAGCCATGATGTGAACAATTAAACAGTTATTAAATGGACTCTTTAGGGATCCGTGTATTTATATTTAAAACCACCGCAGGATAACTTCAACTTTAAAATTGTCAAAGTGATATTATTTAGTACACCATTTTACGCGCGCGCGAACCTTTCAAATTGGGTAGTAAATACAAATATATACGTACGCATATTATTTTTTATTGTAAAATTGAACTGTACAACAACATAAACTCAATATTTCACCCTCAGCATAGGTAATAAGTTTCTTGATTTTACGTACTCTAAGAAGGCTGTAACTCAAGGTGACGTCACACTTGATTTTTATTTAGTAAAACGATAATTGCCCTTGCGTTTGATTGTAATTGAATTTTCTCGTAGAGGCCTTTGACGCTTATTTCTGACTTTTGTATTGTAACATTTCCTGAGCTATTACGATTTAATATTTTTTACGGAACCATTCTGTTGCAAACTATTTGTCACGCTTTGCATTACTTCCCGACTTGAAGGTTTTATGTCTTCTGTCTTTATAATTCTTTGGTACTCTTTTGATAATTTTCTTCTAATGCCCCCTTTTCTCGCTTTCATTTTCCACGAATTACGCGAATTCATATTTATAAAACAATAAAATATATACTTGGTATGGCCCACAATAGTTACATTGACTGATTACAGTACCACATATGGTCTTTTATTCAGATAACATCTGATTTAAGGTACTTATGTGAACCATTATAAAGTAGAAGCCGTTAATTCGATACACTAGTGAGTCTCTAAGCAGCTGCGAGGCATCTAGTGAATGTTTAAACAGCCGCTATGCAGATACTATCAATGGCAGTATAAAGGCTGATTAGTGGTAGACATATTCAGCTATAAGCTGAAATATGGGCCACATATCATCCATTATACAGCTATTCACTTCATAATAGTTCACACGTGCCCCTTTAATAAGTCAGTGTAATAGGAGTTCACAAATACCTTCTTATGCAGTATTTGGCAAATTTTATCCACTAAACAGTCCTTACTACGGTTTAGGCTTTAGAAAATGTTAAAAGCTGAATAGAGTCGTTGAAAATATACCTTTATAGCACTCTTAGCGTATTAATGGTAGTTTTATCGGTCTTATTTAGCCTTAATGCAGCTTTTAATAAGCCTAAGCTGTTTAAATATCACTGACCGCTATTATGCAGCTGTAGGGTCACCAGTGTACTCTTAGAAGAGTCTTAATAAGCACAGAGTTTTAAATAAGTCTAAAAGTGAGTAGTTATACAGCTATCTGTGCTACTTGGGTACCTACACCACGTGTGTTATTAGTGCATCTAATTTTAGCCTGCTAGGTATATTCCAGGAGAACTCACGTTTCTGGATTTCCAGATCACTACTGGATTCTGGCAAGTGGCCAAACGACATGAAATACATCACATGTGACGATTATGACGGTAAGAATACGCCTAACAGAACCTTGGATCTAAAGACAGCTTTTCAAGAGGTACGTTGACATGTTTAATATTTACAGGCAAGAAAATACTGACAACTAGAAAATATAAATGTTGTATAAATTTTAGGTGAAAGAAATTCCTGCTTACGCACCTTTTTACATACCAGAAGACGATCCCATTAATGGTAGAAGTTATATGGAATTCAATACAGACATGACGGCGGTAACGGTAAAAGACGGGGCCTCAATAGGTAGTCGTTCACTGGGTTCCTGGAAGGCGGGCCTTTCAAACCCCCTGTCCTTGACTGACCCTGACAACATGAGTGATTATTCTGCGCAATTAGTCTACAGAGTAGTAACAGTAGAGGTGGGTAAATGAACTCTGTGCATTGTTTAACTTTCTGTTGGAAACTTGATAAAATTTTGTCAGTTTACATAATAACAACTGTATAAACAACAAGGCCGCTGTTGTGATATTGTTGTGAAATATAATCACAATAAATTAAAATATATTATTGTAGTTAATTTTATTAGGATCCTATTTTGAGTTCCATTTGAAGGATAATTATTATTATTATAGCAAGAGCCGTTCATCATAAGGGACGATGATGCTTCCAAAGGGTTCAAGGGATACTGTATTGATTTAATCGAGGAAATACGCCAAATTGTAAAGTTCGATTATGAAATAGTTCTCGCTCCAGATAACAATTTCGGTACAATGGATGAGAATGGTAACTGGAACGGAATTATAAAGGAACTGATTGAGAAAAGAGCCGATATAGGACTGACTTCACTTTCGGTGATGGCTGAGAGAGAAAATGTGGTGGACTTTACAGTACCATACTACGACTTGGTAGGGATAACGATTATGATGAAACTCCCACGGACCCCGACGTCTTTATTCAAGTTCTTGACCGTATTGGAGAATGACGTTTGGCTGTCCATATTAGCTGCATATTTCTTTACAAGGTAAGCGAGTGAGGTCAGCATAGTACCGCGATAATAAATACGACGACACGGCTGTTATGAGTGAAAATCCAGTTTATTCTCATTCGAACGTGGCGCCAAGCCGTCAATCGACTGCGATTCATTTTAATAGTTGATATCAACTTAATCGCCGTTCAGAGGTGCTTTAAGGTAGTTATTAACGTGTCAATAGTTATTACTTGGAAAAATAACAATGGTAGATAATGAAGATCTATAGGTAGGCCTACCTAAATACGTTAAGAAAAATTTCACTTACCTAAATTGTTTAGCTTTTTTTACAAGCAATTTTATAAATTTAGATAGCTAAATAAAACATTGATTCAAAGTTATTAAAAAACTGTTCTAGGTGGTAAAAATATTAGAAATTATGTCTCCCAGATTATAAATTACTTGATTTACTAAAATCATCAGGTGAAAAGTAAAATATGGAAGCAAGTGGGAACTAAGTACCTATATATTTTTTTGTTTTAAAAACTGTATACAAATTTTAATGTCGAATTTGCATTGTACGACGACTTAAAGGTTAACGACACAAGCCGAATGACGTATAAAGATAATTTTGGATGAGTCGGTGAATTTAAAGTTTAAAACATTTTCGTTACAAAAACATGAATTCATATCCAATCCAATACTTTGGAAATGAGTTCAAATGAGCCCATAATCACAGACTTATTAGCCCATTATTCAAATTAGTCTGAACAAGACTTAGTAATGAACGCTTTTAACAAATCTGTAAATCTCTGCTTGAAAGTTAAAAGTTAACTGAAGCTCAACGGCGCGTTGTGGTCAAAATAACGGGACTTATTGCTTTGTTAAGCATGCAGCGCATGGTAACATGGTAGGTAGGCTGATAAACTGAATTAAGCCTCGGTAAAACCATCCAAACATTTATTCTTTTTATTTCTAATTGGGTATTTTCATTGTTGCAACCAGCCCACTTGAATTATATATCACACGATGAGGGCATTGACTCCTTTGAGCTACACCGAATAAGACAATATGGTTGGTGTATTTTAGCATCAAAAATATATCACTCTACTCTACTGTTTCTTAGGTAGGTAAGTACACACGACGGCACCTCAGACTACACATACTTCATGTCTGTAAAATTCTAGATTCAAATTATAATGTAAAATAATTGTAAAGTTGTTTTTTAATAGATCCATTAACGTAAGTAAGCGTTGTATGGTATGCACACCATTACATTTGATGCTAAATCGATCGATAGACGGATACAACACACCTCCATTATTTCTTATCTGATTTCGTGAAACGAGGTTGAATAATGGAGCACATCACCATATTGTCGCCGCTACGTAATTTGTGCTTAGGTACATGTATGACATGTATCATGATGGTCATATCTGAAAACTTTTCTTTTTTCACGATACAGATTTCTAATAAGGTACACACGTCAGGTTATACAGTTAAACTGCGAAAACAACTTTTATTATGTAGGGCTTAAAGGCCGTCTCAAGATCAACATGAATAGTCTGAGGTGCCGTCGTGTATATCTAGTCCTCACACTAGCTCAGTGACACTACCATCAGCAGGCAGGACCTACACACATTATTTTACCTTCGGAGACGATTTTAGGCTCCTGCCAAAGTAATAAATTTCAAAAGTACATGATTACTGAAAATTGTTGAATAGAAACGACTACGAGACTACCAGTCACGCATGAAGGAGGAAATCGGGGATACAATATGTTTTGAAACTGGTCCGAAACATGTTTTTTCGCTTACATATTTGTCAATTTTGACAAAAGCCAAAATAATGTTTAACACAAAAGTAAAAAAATGTAAACCAACCATATGCTTAACATTAGTATTCCATGATATTTCCTAGGTAGTTAATTAATAGTGAGAAAAGACATAAAAGAAAATCTAAACAAAGAACCTACCTAGCATTTATTATTAAATTTAATTCTGGCAGAAACCGTATAAAATTCTGAGTCATTTCTATGTTTAAACCAGTGTAAATTAAACACTGCTAAATTTATCTTAAGGATGGAGTTGTACTGGTTATTAAATTCTTTATTATTATATCTAACTAGGTACGCACGACAGCACGTCAGGTTATACAGTTAAACTGCGAGAACAGCTTTTATTACGTAGGGCACAAAGGCGGTCTCAAGGTCAACATGTATAGTCTGATGTGCCATTGTGGGTACCTATGTATATTTACAAAAAAGTAAATACCTACCTAGTCTAATATTTTTCATAGAAAATAAGGTGTTAATTCGAGTGATCTTTACCGACCACTTTGGGCGTGATTGGACGTCGCATTTGATATTCAAAAATAAACTTTCTGAATCAAGGTCATAGACATCACCACATCTGTTTAGTTTCAATATTATTCAGTGAATTTTCTCTTATTTATGACATTATATTCTACCCAAATTATAAAATATTGTACACACGACGGCATCTCAGACCATACGTGTTGATCTTAGGTTGAGACCGCCTTTATGCCCTACGTAATAAAAGTGTTTTCGCAGTTTAACTGTATAACCTGACGTGCTGTCGTGTGTACTTATTAAATTTGGCACTTGGCTAATGTAAGATTCACTCCAAAAATCTAAATTACCAGACAGCTAATTGTAATATGAAACATACTCCTAAACTCCTAATTAAGTAACTCAGATTTATTTCTTACAAGAGGAGCTCGATGGCGCAGTAGTATAGCGCCTGGCCCATCGATTGCGGAGGTTAAGCAACTTTCACAAGGGTCATGTGTGATGGGTGACCAAAAATTATCTCAAGCTCTTCCGTGCTTCGGAAGGCACGGTAAGCCGTTGATCCCGGCTGCATTTGCAGTTGTTAGCACCCACCAATCCGCATCGGCCCCGTGTGGTGGGTCATGGCCCATCCTCCTTATCCACCCATAAAAAAGGCCTGTGCCCCAGCAGTGGGGACATTAAAAATGGCTGATGCTCTCTTACAGCCAAATGTAAATTTAATGAAATAATTAACTTGGTCCAAACCTTTTTAGTTTCTTAATGTGGGTTTTCGACAAATGGAGTCCTTACAGCTATCAAAATAACCGGGATAAGTATAAAGAAGATGAAGAGAAGAGAGAGTTTACTCTCAAAGAATGTCTATGGTTTTGTATGACGTCACTCACCCCTCAAGGCGGTGGAGAAGCGCCAAAGAACCTCTCTGGTAGATTGCTAGCTGCTACTTGGTGGTTGTTTGGGTAAGTTTTTGTAGGGGAACCAACCATCAATGGCATACTTGTTGGGCTTCACTATCTCCTTTAGAACCCACTCCGGTACAATACTTAATTTCTCCGATATAAAAATAATCAAAAAGAAGTAATTCCTAAATGTCCGTTCCGAGAAAAACTGTTTAGCAATGAGTTTCAATAAAATTTCATTTCATTAAGACCTGAATTATTTAAAAAGGAATTATTTAAGTAATAAGATTTTTTTACCGTTAGTTCTATTACTACTGTAAATTAAATTAACTTATTTAAACTCAATCAATCTTCTATAAATGCTTCTGATAATTTTAATAAGGAATATGACATACCTAATTAGTATTATTTTATTTGTGAAGTTGCCCTTTTTTGGCTTCATTTACAATGTGATCTTTTTCCGTATTGAAATAGGTAAAACATGAGGCCATTCTAAATAAGCTATGCCATGTTTTGAGCAAATAAAGATTTCTCATTCTTATTCTTAAACACCTTGAGAAACAACCATGAATTTCTGGCACATAATATTATATTCCTTTTTTAGTTTCATCATCATAGCCTCATACACGGCTAACCTGGCCGCCTTCCTCACGGTTTCCCGATTGGATACCCCCATAGAGTCATTGGACGATTTGTCTAAACAATACAAGATACAGTATGCGCCCCTCAACGGGTCTGCGGCTATGACATACTTTGAGAGGATGGCGCACATCGAAGTCAGGTTTTACGAGTAAGTATTGGCAGTTTAGACTTTGCACAGGTATTTTATCAGGATACTTATTGACATTGTACAATTTTGGTCGTCTTCCTGACTGTGTCATGACCTACTTTGAGAGGATGGCGCACATCGAAGTCAGGTTTTACGAGTAAGTATTGGCAATTTAGACTTTTCACAGGTATTTTATTAGGATACTTATTGACATTGTACAGTTTTGGTTGACTTCCTGACTGTGTCATGACCTACTTTGAGAGGATGGCGCACATCGAAGTCAGGTTTTACGAGTAAGTATTGGCAGTTTAGACTTTTCACAGGTATTCTATCAGGATACTTATTGACATTGTACAATTTTGGTCGTTTTCCTGACTGTGTCCTGATTGGAAACTCCATAGAATCATGTGCATAATACAGTTGGTCAGTCCGCGTCACTCAACGGGTACACGGCTATGACCTACTTTGAGAGGATGGCGCACATCGAAGTCAGGTTTTACTAGTAAGTATTTGGCAGTTTAGGCTTTTCATGTATATTTTATCAGGATATCTCTTTGACATTGTACAATTTTGGTCGTCTTTCTGGCCATTCCTGACTGGAAACTCCATAGAATCATGTACATAATACAGTTGGTCAGTACGCGCCACTCAATGGGTCCGTGGCTATGACCTACTTTGAAAGGAGGATATTTTGAGGAACGCACATTGAAATAAGGTTATACGAGTAAATATTGATTTATATCCGTACTCATATACTTTATTGCCCGTTTCACAAGTTTCGGATAGTCTTCACTTGTCTTCTGGTTTATTTAAAAATATTATACATCGGTCAGGTAATTGATTCATTTAAAACTTATCCGAAACCTGTAAGTAAAGCTGGCCCTAATATAGACTTTTCACGAACCACAGACAGAACACTAATAATTCGAATCAAATTCAAGTCTAATTTCAAAATCTTTCGCAATCGCTTTCATTTGACAGATGGATGTGACACATTAATACATTTCTTTGGTAAGGATGGTAATAAGGATATATACTTACTGGTGATACTCCATCCATACTATATGTATATCAGTGGCAAGACAACTGACTTACCAGACATTTATTGGTTTGGTTTAATTAATTAAATTGCGCTAATATGTGTTTTAATTTTTATACGACTCATATTTTTATAAGTGCATGATAAGAGTTTTCACTTGTAAAAAATAGAGGATTTCTATAGTATTTTCAAATACTTCTGAAAAAGTAATTTAGATTGAAATTTTTAAACTTTCGCCACATTGCGCAATTTTGCTTACCTATCCGGCCTATCCGCTTGCATACCAGCATAACGGTAAACTCAGTGAATTTGGAATTAATCGACATGTAGAGAACTGTAAATAACCTTGTAAATACTATAAGGTAGCCATGGTTCACTTGTTAATATATATAATAATAATAAAATACACATTACTTATACTACCAGGAAAATACGAATTCACATTGACAAACTGCGAAAATAATTGTTTGTATAAAAATTGGACCAACATTCTTGTAAGTAACTCTTTCTTATTGTTATCGGTCAGTGACACTTAGTTTCAAGAGAGAAAAGATAGCAAGATATCTTTTTCATGCATTTAAAAGCCGTAGATTAAAAAAAAACTATAAACGCGTCGGTGTTTTGCATTGCACTCAGCAAAATTAATTAACGCAGTGACATACTGCTTTTAATTAATTCAAGGACTCGCAAATTAGTTTCTTTGCTTGTGAGACTGATAAAGAAATATACCTAATAGTAATGACTTCTCAGACATCTTTAGTAGTATTTGTCTCTCGATAAATTTTAATTTCTTAACAAATGGAAGATAATACAGGTGTAAAGAAAGGAATTTGATTGTTTTCTGAACACCAAAATCAGCCGACACACGCCAACGGAGACCGGTTTCAATTATTATTTGCAATATTTGAAAAAAAAAAAACTTTCAGCAAGTTCAAATTTGCACGTCTTTTTCCATAATAGGTATTAAAAACAATACTTTTCAGATAACCTATGTGGTGGTTTAATAATCCCCCATTGACTGGTTCACAATCGTTATCTTGATCGGAATTATTAAAGTGATATCTCAAATAAATCTGTGACATCAACGAGTCATGGAGTACCCTTATCCTAACAAAAATTAAAAAAAAAAATTGTTGTATGTCGCTAAAACAGCTTTCTTCTATTCACACATTACGACTTTATATCGTACTTTCCTACAAATTCCGGCATTTCATTTCAAAGAATTCATGTTGTACAACTTGATACATAATACGAATAAGTTACAAAGTGAATCGTATGCAAATTCCTTGTGTTTACTTATTGCAATTGCAAAAGGAATAACTTCTCTTTATACAGTAGACTACACATCAGAACGAGGCGAGGGGGGAAGTTTTGGCTATAGTAAGCTGTTCAACAAAAATGTTATGATCTGCATAGTGGTGGATCGGTGAGGTCGGATTTATAAAAGTTAAGCCGATGGGAATCGGCTTGTATGAACCTTTCGCCACTGCAACACGTCAGTTTCCGGTCATTTTGCAACGTTGTAATTTATTGTTAATAAATGAAAAATAATATCGGTGGTTCCCCTTACACGTTGACAACTGATTGCTTAACCTAACCCGCACTATGTTTATTCAGTTCACTGATAAAGTTCTTAATTATGTTGTTGCCGTGTTTTACTGTGATAAAGCTCTTTTAATAAAAATAACCAACAAATACGATGATTTTTTTAGGATTTGGAAAGAAATGAGCCTGAACGACAGTTTAAGCGACGTAGAACGGGCCAAACTGGCTGTTTGGGATTATCCAGTTAGCGATAAGTACAGCAAGATGTGGCAAGCCATGAAAGAAGCTGGTCTTCCCAACTCCATCGACGAGGCACTCCAAAGAGTAAGAGCATCGAAGAGCTCCAGTGAAGGATTCGCTTGGTTGGGAGACGCCACTGATGTTAGGTACCATGTCCTGACCAGCTGCGACCTTCAAATGGTGGGAGATGAGTTCTCGAGGAAGCCGTATGCCATTGCTGTGCAACAAGGCTCCCCGCTAAAGGACCAATTCAACAATGCGTAAGTGTTTTAGTAATAAGGATACCAGATTTGTCTCAAAGCGTCACGTAGGTATACCAAGGTAAGTGTCACTGATGGGATCAATATTTACTAACGAAACTCATCAAAGAACCGAAACCTATGAAAAACATTAAGGCACTGAAACTGTCCTAACACTGAAAATCCTGTACTGTAGCGTAATTTAAAATTCCTCGAAATTTGCCGCTTGAATTGAACACGCTAGTAGTATTATTTATTCTGTGATTGAACTAACAAGTGTCGGAGATTATTTTTTTGCCTTGTGCTTACCATTTGTCCCTCGCCGATATCGCACGCAATTGTTGTACCTATTGCCTTCTTTGGCTAAGTGTAGGTAAATAACACTTAGGATTAGGACGTGTTAAAATTATGTCATCTTTTAACTTAAAGGACCCGGTAAATCAAACGGTAAATGTTCAAACTGTTTGTCAGTGTTCCCACCTTAGGCTAGGGTATTTTTCCCTGAATTTAGAAGATTTATGCACGTTTAGGCGATTTAAAAGGAGAAAAAAAAGATTTTTATTCTTAATTAGAATTAATGTTTAGGGGAAAATAGTATTACCGATATATCGATATTTTTTTCTAGATATTATTTATTTTCCATAATTGCGATAAATCTCTAAGTAGTAAAATAAATTGCAGCAAAAACTTTTCACGAATGCTGTCCGTAAATTTGTTTGTTTATCCTCACAATCGGGTAAAAATGGCGTGTTTGTCAAACAAACAGTTTTAGCAGACCACCGCAGACGATCAAATTATTTGACAAACACGTAAAATTTGACAAACAGCTTGAACGTTTACGGGTCCTTAAGAACTAACCTTTTGTCATCTTCGTTTTTTATCAATAAACCTTCAGTGACAAAAAATATTTTAAGAATAGTAATTTTAAAAAGGTGTTAATAAACATTATTTTACTCAATGATTTTAACTTGAGACTGCTAAAAAATCTCAGAAATAGTTGCCGTATAAGCTTCATAAGGTCATGGGCGTTCAGAAAGTCACATTGATATCCTTTTAGGTAGAGTCACGTCTAAAAATTTGTATACAGGTTAGAACTATTTCACTTTGTTGTGGTTGTCATTTGTTATGGATTTTTATTGAAAAAACTTTAGAGTGACAAAGTTCTAAACTGTATACATATTTATAGACGTGACTGTAGGTGCCTAAAAAATATCAATGTCAGGTGAGGTGATAAATGTTATGGCTATACCCAGATTAGCCAGAATGCGTAGCGAATATAGCCTATCACAAATACAATGGCCAATTTAGTATCGCTAATCAAATGCTGGATGCTTATGCTTACAATTCTGATTAGGTCCTTTGAGTTAAATCTTATTAGAACGTTCTTAGAAATACGAGTTACTTGTATGTCGTCACAGGTTGAATGATATTTGTTTGATATTTTTAAAAAAATATTCAGTTTACAGTCTGACTATGACTAAAGGTACCTTAGTCAAACTACAGGTTCAAAACAGAAAATTAACAAGATTTTGTAATTTATTTAGAACAAATTTTAAGTTATAAATTGGATTTTCTAATCACTTATTCTAACATCTAAGTAATATTGTTAGATTAGATAGATAATATGTACGTTGATACAGAACTGACTTAACTTTTATGAAGGACTCATTATAATAATTTAATAATAATAATTGTTATAGTTTTGTGAAGAAGCCAATAATTATCAGAAAATAGCATATAACAAAAATCACACTGATCGTTTGTTTATTCGTCAATACTACTCGTAACTCAGTAAATACTAAGAAAGGAACTTTGAAATTTTTTATTAACTTCATTAATCTTATTTAGCTGATAAGTTAACAATTTATACCTTTTGAATAGAACAATCTCTCCAAGCAGTCTTAAAATAATAACACAGAATAAGTTCATAATAATACTTCAATAATGTCCATCTATGTAGCGAGCGTCTAGTCAGCTACATAGTGAATGTTTTATGTAAATTGGCATTATAAAGGTGACCGTCTCGACATTTGAGTCGCACGACGAATAAATTGTTTATCTATATCAACATTTGTTTCACCGCTTTCATCACTAGCTACATGAATATTAGAGAGGTCTTATTCCGGGCAGTTTAAGTTAGTCGTTTGTTTATTTAAGTAGAAAGGTCAAGTAGGCTAGGCATGTTATTTTACTGATTGTAAATTTGCTTTCTATTTTACTAGCGATTGGCTAATTTTATTTGGTGGTAAACATAGTACTTACCATAGAATCAAAGCTTAAGGGTCGGGCCACATTAATCGACGGCCTTTCGCACTTAGCCGATTGAAAAGGTGTGCACTAGTACTCATTATGCCACTCCACCGCTTACGGAGGCGTTCGCATCCGTACGGACTCGTTCGCATCCGTACGCAGCCGTAAGGTGCCGTACAGCTCCGTATGCAGTCCACAGTATAATTACAATATGTTGTTCTATACATTCAGCGTTTTTGTTGCGCATTTGAGGAAATAATAAAAGTACACTGTTGATGTTTATTTTCGAATGATTTCTAGTACTTACTTACTTACTTAGTTTTGTTAAACAATTTGTTAATTTGCAGTAAAGTAATTTATTTGATGTAAAAATTATTGAATTGATAAACATAAAATTCTTTGATGTGCATCATAATTTTTAATATCTGTACCAAACTCCACTGTGTTTATTTATTTTCAAGGGAAACAAAAGTATCTATGTTTCAGTGGAATACCCACAATAAATACAAAAATCTTTTACTTTTACGAATTTTGCGAAAAACATTAAGTATAAAAAATGTATTGTAGTACTTGTAGTGTGACTTAAAACTGTCCTTAAAATAAGAAATCATTGGAGTGAAAAATTATTAAAGTTTTAATATTTTTTATGTTTCATTTGTTGATCTATTGTACTTTGTACACTGTGGTACAACTTATCGCCGTCCATCGCCGTCGTCAGCCGTCAATCGCCGTTGTTCACGATCGACCGCCATCGATCCCTGCCGACGGTTGACCGCGTACCGTCGTCAGGGCGCGTTCGCCGCATCGATGCGAAAAGATTTCCATACTTTGCGCGCGTTTTGTATAGGCAAACCGTCGATCACCGTTGATCAGTGTGGCCCGACCCTAGAACATTATATAGGCAAAATAATTGGATTTAAAGTACTTATGAACATTTCAGGATTCTTCAACTGCTTAATAAACGAAAACTAGAAAAATTGAAGGAGAATTGGTGGACAAATAATCCAAAAGCCAAGAAATGTGAGAAACAAGATGACCAGGTATTTTTTTTTCTTGTGGAAGTGAGAAACTGCTATACGCAGCGTATAACAACATCCCACTCACATTTGATTCAGAAGTTCTCGTATTTATTGTAAGGTCTCTTCTTTAACTTTTCAGTCGGACGGAATCTCGATCCAAAACATTGGCGGTGTGTTCATTGTTATCTTCATGGGTATCGGCTTGGCCTGCATCACGCTTGGCGTCGAATATTGGTGGTACAAAATACGGAAACGATCCACTATTGACGTTACTCAGGTATACGAACACATTATAGTCACGACATTGCCTAATGTATGCTCCCAATTTGTTATCAAGAGCAGGATTCATCACGGTATTTCATACAAACTTTCAAGTCCTTATTTTTGGAAATGAATAAACCGATTTTAATGAAACTTCAGCGTTACAGCTAAATTAGACTGATTTTAAATTTTTCCATGGAAACAGAAATTTACAATTATCTTTTTAAAATAAAATAGGACATTTTGAAAATGTTCTTAACTAACTTTTTATACCTATGCGTATGAGATAGTTTCATTCAAATCGGTTCATTCATTTTGAAAAATAAGGACTTGAAAGTTTGTATGAAATGCCGTGACAAATCAACACTCATAATTAAATATCGTTACCTACATATAACGCTTAATTTAAGTTCATTTGAAAAAGATTTTGATTGATTGACCACTCTATTATAAAGTGATATACTTACTCAGTTTCCACTTTTGTTGTTCGTTTCTCTTTTATTGAAATAAAAATTTGGAAAACAAATTCCGGAAAAAAATCTGCACACGTTAGTTTTACCCCAATTCAGAGGACTTTTAACTTAATCGATTTTTCTTTTAAAAGGTGGAACCAGCAAAATCGACAAGAAACAACACGGAAATAAAACAAGACGGTTTCTCATTTAGATCCAGACATCTTGGTCTATCTAAATTGAAACAGAAGTTCTAAAGTTGAAAAAAACGACCTTAAACTTTGAAGTTGGTTGGCTATTGTATATTTCACGTGTTATATATGTTACGAGGTATAACTCAAGGGCATGATGTCACCACCTTTCGTGTCGCTGTGACCGCTAGTGGAAGATGACGAAGATAGTTGGACAATATTCGTAAAGCATCATATTTCTAAACGTAGGCAAAGGACAATTTTGTATGACTATTTTGAGTTGATGCTTGTTTGTAGTTCTGCTCCTGTAATGTGTAAATGCAATTGTGTGTAACCAACACGTGGTGCACAAACTGATTGTGTTTTATTTCTATCCTAGCTTCCGCGACTTCATCCGCGTGGACGGTAGGAAAATCTCTTGGGAACCTTTTACCGGGATAAAAGTATCCTATGTTTTAATCCGGGTGCCAAATTTCATAATCCGTTCAGCCGTTTTGGCGTGATTGACTAATAAACATCCAATCGTCGTAACTTTCACATTTATAATATTAAGTAGTATCCTACTAGTCAAAAAAACTTGTGAATTTTTTGGAATGGAAAATGATTTTATTTTCTGTGGTGAAAATTGCATTTAAGGGTCAATTTCAACAAGTGGTGTTTTTTCTTTCATTTCGGTTGAATTTTTTATTATAAAGTTTTTTTAAATTCTAACCGTGGTTTATTGTATTTCTTTATACTCTAAATGCACATATTTAACACCATCAAAATATCTTTACAGACTTATGAGATATACGTGTTTAAAAATGTGATGTCACCGAAATGAAACGGTCGTTAACCGAAATGAAATAACTAGTCACCGAAATGAATGAACTTATACACCGAAATTAAAATCCACCGAAGCAGCATATACAGGTGTACCGCAATACTTATACAGGGTATTTGTTAATCCCCTTATAATCCCGTATATGATAGATAGCATTATCATGCATGCATACGATGTCATGGGTGAGTAAGACGTGAGTAAGGTAACCGGTCCGGTAACAACATCTTTATCTGACCCTACCCTACTGTCAACTTCACCTGCACGCACAGGTGGTTCGTACGAATAGCTTGCGGCAATAACCTTCCAGTCGTCGTCATGTTGCTGCTGAATAACAGACGAGGCTCTGACAACCGAGCAATGGCAGTACACCATAGCCATACACCCAGCCGTAAAAACCAATTGGAAGAGGCTTCAGTGACCCTTAGAATCTAAATCACTCCTTAAATATTTACCTGGTGCAGAAGGCAAAAGAAAATCACTGCACTATTACTTATTCCAAGAAAATTATTATGAAATCACAATCAAAGATCTTAAGATGGCTATGCAAATCCGCTTAGCAACCGGCGCCGTACTGCGTCCGGGGCAACGGTGGAAAATTGGATACCGGCCATGACGTTGTGAGAGATCAGGTAACGCATGGAATAAAATACTACTTGTATCTTAATTAAGCTGCGGCAAGTCCAGAGGAAAGCTACTTGCAATGTACTTGGCTCACTACAGCCCGGGACTAAAGATCTTGGAAAAATAAATAACCAGATGTGAACTGGACATCTGCGGGCTCAGTGAAGCTCATTGGAATGGAATGGTCATTTACCCACCGAGACACACGCCATCAACTTTTCTGGCAATGACAACATGACCCGAAATAGAGTTGCCGTCCTTCTTCCAAAACTCATAAGAAACACACATAACCAATCTGCAATCGAGTACTGAGCATCAAGCTCAAAGCGGCGCCAGCACTGCAACGGAGGCTGACCTGGAGAGTTTTTATGCCGAACTGGAGAGCGCCATGAGCAAGATCTGTTTTTTCCTGTTTATTCTGCTTCATGGCGATCTGTGTATTCACAATAAGTCATTTCTTTGGCTGATCCTAGATTTGGATTTTACACATCTAAGAGAGCCAAATCTAGTTGTAAGATTTCTTTACAGCTAACACTCTTTTTGGCTATAAGATCTTTTAAATAAAGTTGAAATGTCATGTCGTTTCAAACGGGCATGTTGAACACCTTTTTCTCCACTTAGGGTCTTAGCCAGTTCGTTCGCATGGGTAACAACCCTGTCTTGGTCTGTCTTTTTAGTGTACTGGGCTATTTCTTGCCGAACTGTGTTTATATTAAGGTCTAAGTATGTATACTTGTTGCTAATGCACTGGGGGGATAAAGAGCATTGTCCGTAGTGCTTTGCTTTGAAATCTTTCTAGGATGTCTATATTAGCATGGTCTCTAACAGATAAATGTCTGTGTAAATATTTATTTTTGTGTTTTATTTCCTGCATGATGTTGTTTTGTGTTTATAATCCCTATGTCTTAAGTATTTGTTTTTTTTTCTTCTATTCTATAATTTATCATCACGTACATGTCTGTTTCTATCACTCCTTGACCCTGTCATAATACCAGTGCTTTTGGGTCATTCTAAACATCACAAGAATGACCCAGAAGTTAATTTTGCTGAGACAGGGCCAATTAGCAGCACACTTCAATGCTAAAGATTGGGGCTGACTTCCACCGACTAAGATTGAGACTAGGTCAGTGCGATAAAAGAGGTGAACGCCTGATGCAATTTGCGGCCGACAAACAGCCTGTTCCAGAATCACCCTAGAAGACTTTATACCTGACGACAAGTATCTTAACTCATTCTAATTGGATCTCGATAGCGGATATCTTGCGCTGATTGCGGGTCAGACCACCAAATTCTTATCTCCAAAGTACGGCTAAAACTGAAAGCAGCCAGAAAGATAGAGAAATAAAAGAATCTAAATAGAGAATAACTCAAAGTTTATAGCAATACTCGAACAGAATTGGAGTCTATGGTTGTCCATAGACTCGAACTCTGTATGCAGAAATGAATATGGAGAACACAGATCAACTTTGGGGCCAAGCCAAAATTATGGTAAGGAACAGTCAAAAAGTCTTAACCACTCGCAGATACCATCAAACGGCAACACTAGATGAGCGACACTACTTTAGCACTGATTGAGGATAGACAGATAATGAAGGGTTTAGGAGCCGTTTGAGAACTAAACTGTTTAGTCTATCGGTCTGTCGTGTCTTGTCTAGGCACATCCCAACCAGCATGCAGCATGATCGTAACACACATCTTCAAACATTTGAAGAACGGAAAAGCCACAGCCACAGGTAGCAACGACACGACGTATCCCGGCGAGGCGGTGCATCTATCAGACGAGTCGCGGTGCAGGGTTAGGTCAAGCCAAGTGGTAAATTGCCAATGAGGTGGATGGACCAAGTCAGAGCAGCCGTGGATGACCGCTTGCACGTATGCATAAAGAAGGCAGCCACTATCGAAGAATGCCGATGAATAGTAATGCAGGTCACTTCCACTTCCGCTGAAGGATTATGACGACCACGACCACCCTGCCAAGTTTACTGACTAAAAAGAGAAGATACGACCACGTAAAATTATTATAAAGTCTGAAAACCATCGTATATCTGAGAAATTTTGCGATTTTATTTGTAGTTATGGAAAACGGCAATGCAACCCTAGACGCAGATGGACTATATTCCATAACTTAAATGGTCAAAACCACTACACTATGTCGGTCTAGGCACTGGCCAGTTTTTCATAAAAAGAAACATATAATTCCCTTTCAATCAAGTAGTGGTTACAATAATAAAAGGTCGAAGTTAGTATCGCATAAAGAACATGCCTTAGAAACACATTAAAAAATACACTTAAGATTTTGAAATATCACCTGCTGGCCTGGATTTTCACCGAAATGAAATAATAATAAGCCGAAATGATAAAACAATCCACTGACATGAAACAATTATGCACCGAAATTATCATCACTCACCGAAATGATTTTTTTTATCATTTCGGTTAGTTTTTTATCATTTCGGTTGACAGTTTAGGCCACCGAATCAACCGAAATGAAGACACCGAAATTAAAAACAAGAACAAAAATTGGAATTAAAAGAAAACTATTTAATATAGATTGTTATGAATACTACTCAAATAAACGTAGTAGAAATAGCGTACTTACGAACAATCAATTAAATATACTAGCTCTTTGGAAGACGAGTCATACCCATAAACGGAAATGAAAACAAAGTTGTCCCATGACCACCGAACAGCAATACTTATTTTTTTGGCGGGAACAGCAGGTCAGCTGCGCACTTTCTTCCACAACAAGCACTTAGGCGGCACTGGTACGCAAGTTTTAAGCGTATGAGGGGGGAGCTAGAGTTGTTCTATGCAAAAATATGCCTTATAAACTTTAGGTCACCGAAATGAATAGACTTTCTGGGACACATGCGTTTACTCATACCAGTTATTAAACTGGGTAGATATAATTATAAAATTACTTTGTGATAATACCCTCACTATTCAAGATTAAAATAAAAGTAACCACACATCAAAATAATCAATAGTTTTTGTTGTACGAGGGAAATTACACTGAAAAAAGTGTTCTGGACAGCTACCGAAATGATAAAATCGGGGCTTAACTATTATTTTTTCCTAACTATCTGCAATCCAAATAAAACAATATTTATTGCCTCTTATAGGCAACGACTTCTTCTACATAGAAAAAAATATTAGAACTGTAAAGCAACGTTTTACACTACCGATTTCATCCGTGCCGCGTAAATTTTTCAAATGGGAAATCCACCCTTAAGTGAATTAAATGTTTACCGACAAAGATCTACCATTAATTATATTCTGTGGTTCTACGGCGGCTTCTAAAGTTGAAATTGAAATGAATTATAATCACTACCTGCTAAGTATTTTGAATACGTTTACAAAATCACGTCTCCGTCGAGAAACTCGAAATAGTTACTTTCAGAATTAAATTCAAATTTTCTGTAGTCAGGAGAAAGGATCGTAAAACATGTTTAAAAGACAATCATAAATCCAAAATATTTTTACTTAATATCTACAATAACTTAAATTTAGTAATAAACGAGTAAACCGTACTGCGTTTAGGCTCTACGCATAATACAATAATTTAAATCGTAATCTGTCGCTACATTTGTCAGTTGAGTATTATTCCTGAAAACTCGAGTAATAAGTTCAAAAGGTGACTGACATATCGGCAAGAAGAACCATACGGCATATTAACCTAAGATATTTACAAAATCGTTTATCTTTCAATAGCCTTTATAAATATTATGTCTATTTAATTTGGTAGTGTTACAATTCTATTGTCTTTCCGTGTTTATTTAAGTTTTTCATGTTTTTGTTGCACAGCTCGAGCTCGAGCCTGAGGCCGTCGACCTCCGCCTCTAAAGTGCGTGACCTTTTGAACATCTGTACGTAGTTCAGCTGTAACTGCTTCTGGTATCTTAGAACTTTCTCCTTCTCTTCAGACCACTTTCGCCTCTCGTTGTTGAACTGGGCTTCTTTAGCTTCTAGCTCGCATTTGAGTCTTTCCACCATTTGGCTGGCGGGACAAGGTTCCCCACAAGCGTCAGGCAGTTCTCCGTTGAGTCGTTGCACTTCTGCATCTTCTAAAGCACTGTCATTTGAGTTCCAATGATACTCGTTACTTTTGCAGACGTCGTAAATACTCCTGATGGTTCTCCCGCATTCGATTCCTTCGTACCCACTCAGCGATACATCAGACAATTCCTGTCTCAGCTCCTTGAGTTCCGTTTTAAGTCGTTCAATCTCGTTTTTACTAGTCTCCTTTGTCTTAGTCAAGTCGGAGACGCTTTCCATTAGATCGTTAGTCAGTCGGTCGACTTCTGTTTGTAGTCGATTCGCATTTTTTTCCTTTTCTTCTGATTCGGCTCGTAGTCTCATTATTTCTTTCTCTTTCTTGTCTAGTGCTTCTCTCAGTTGACGGCAGTCGGCTTTCAGTGTGAGATACTCGTGGCCTTTGGCTGTTTGTTCGTTCTGGAAACAAAAAAGTAATTATCAGTTAGGTTATACGGGTCGGGTTCATCCGGTCAACTACATTATATTTGCCTTATTCGTGATCTTGACGTTGTATTAGAATTTAATTATGGGGATTTCTTCAGCATGCCTCTTTCTAATAGAATTATGGCAAGCAACGCCCATACCTGTTACTGACCTAGATTGTTCTTTATTTTCATATTATGAGATTTCTATATAAGACACTGGATATGATGTGTTGATGACTCTTTTGGTAATATCCCTACGTGATAGATAACCGATTTATCCCGATACAGAAATTAATGGAAATTGGTTCATTGTTAGTAAGTTGTTGGCATTGCACATAATTACACGCATCCACTTTGGGAGTCTACAAGGTTGTGAATAGCTATATCCCTTCTATAACCACTCCATTTACATGACCTACTTCACAGTTTAATACTACTAGCGACATCTAGGACTAATAAAGTAAATGAAGTCGCACCGCATTGCAAGTAGTTGCGATGGTAGATAAACTAGATGTCGCTAGTAGTATATTTCTTTGCATAAATGAAACCATAAACACCAAAATGGAGGTAACATTGACCGCCTTCTTAGTCTAGTACCTACCTACGTATAAAAACAAATTTCTTCGAGTTACATAAAGCGTGATATGATATGTTAATGGCATTTTATAAAGCGTACCTACATATACGCATATACGCATCAACATCCTAAGTTATTATCAGAACAACTAGGTCCTTCCTGTCCCGTAGTTCACCTGACAATTTCACCTGGGTGGACTACGGACACTTGTTCTGACCCTTGGTTCACCTAAGAGGTGTACCAAGGGCACATTTTATAAAAGTTTAGGATGCTGAACTTCCCATACCATTCCCATAAATTCATCAGACGTTGAGGTTCATCAACCGCATGTGATTAAGAAAGAGGAAAAGAAGACATCTATATTTTCTATCTAACCTGTGCGTCCTTTAGTTGTGTCTTCAGCAGCGCTATTTCCCCCGCGCGCTGGCACAGGCTCCACTCAGTGTCCTCCAGTCGCTGTCGCAGGAGGGCCCTGTCCCGTCTCACTCGCGCCAGTTCAGCGTCCCGTTCGTGCGAGCGAGAGTTGTAGTTCTGCAGCATGAGGCCGCGGGGCGCTCGCAACCGCACCTCGTGGCTTCGGAGTCGGTCTGATGTGCTGTAATTGATAGAAAAGAGAGATGAGTCTTTTTTTCGGCAGTTTGCTCAGTGTGGTACTCTGTATTATTTATAAGAGGGTGGTAGGTGGGGTTGTTCCGTATTCATCCCATGACGATTCATCCCAATTCTTCACTCATCCCAAATTGGTATTCCTAACTCAACCCATTACATTATTTTAATATATTTTCTTAATTCAACCCAATTGCATTCCTTACTCATCCCAAATTAATTTATCACTAAAAGTATGGATAGCAGTACAAGGATTAATATTTTATCAGAAAATTATATAGGAATACAATAAATTGAACTAAGTAATACTAAGTACTTATGTACTTATTAGAAATTAAATATGCATGTTTTGTAAATAAAAGTATACCTCAGATAGGCAGATTTATTCACCACTGTCCCCGGGGCAGTTTAATACTTTATTTTATTATTTTTTACTCTCTACTGACCCTTAAATAATAATAGTCCTCACTGCCCCCGAATTTATTTTTAAGTTAAAATTATTTAAATAAATTTCCAGATTTAGTCCGATTTGTTATGACCCCTATCATTGTACCATCTTTTAGATATATTTTTTATAAGTGTTAATTAACTTAAGTTCTAATGTCTATAACATCTAAATTTTTTTGGATTATGAAATGGATAAGTAAAAATTGTTGGTGAGAACAAAATAATAAATTTTTGACGACCGATTTGGCGCAGGGGAAAACCACTTATTAAGCTAGATAATTGATGTGACTGTAAAAAAAATTTTATTATTAATAATATTATTTGTGTTTCTTTTACCTTTTTTATTTTTGAAATATATGGTTTTTATATAAATTTAATATAACAACAATAAAGCAAAAATGAACTGAGTTTAAAATATTTCTAATAAGTGATAATATTTTTATTTAGACCGTACACATAAGTCTTAAATTTTTGGGTGGCTTTACGTAATGGGTTGAGTTAGATACTTTTGGGATGAATAAGGAATTTAAAATGATAATATTGTTGTGGGTTGAGTAAGGAAAAAATAATAAGTGTGATGTGACGTCATGGGATGAATACGGAACAACCCGGTAGGTGATACTATATCATAGTGTACATTTACATTATTAAGTAGGTACCTACGTCCGGCAAAGAAGTCCACCATCCACCCTGGAATGTAGGGAGGGATATTGATGATGATTTTTTTATACACTGTTAATACTTCCGCGGGTACTAGAAATAAACACTGGTTATTAGAAATAAAACACTTTTAGGACGGATTTCAGGATTACAGGCGTACCTTTATTATTAATTGTAACACCCATGACCACGTCCCCTGAAAAAGTGTCGAAAGGTCGGGAAATCAATTATATTATATCAACTAAATAATTCTTAAATAACACCTGAATTAATAATATACTTACGCACTGTGATCCGTTAAAAGTGTTTTATTTCTGATGTTTTTTTTTTCATTTTGAGTCTCGATGTCAAATGACTGTTTTTTTATATCTGACAACATCACATAGGTACCTACATTTTTCCGATTCCAAAGTAAGTAGCTAAAGCACTTGTGTTATGGAATTCAGAGACAATGGGTGGTAACACAAACACCCAGACCTGAGCCAAAATAGAAAAGTTTTTTTTTCTAAATTGACCTAGCCGGGGATCGAACCCGGGACCTCAGAGATGGCGACACCTTGAAAACCGGCGTGCGAACCACTACCACGGAGGTCGTCAGATATTACAACATCAAGACTAAATACTAAATTCCATGAATTAGATAATAGGTAGCATATGAAATTCATAAAATTTAATAGGTATCTATCTATAGATAGACCCTCGATTCTCGCAATATACCTACATATTATTCATCATTAATCGATTATCGATTCATCGAGCAATTAATATCGAGCAAAGCTCCATGAGGATTAACAACGTCTGTATCATCCTTGGGCATAAAAGCTTCACTGTGCGAAGTTTTTGAGTAAGTAAATATTATGTGTACGACTGTAGATACCGCACACGTTTTGTAACCACAAGATACGAGCAAGATTGTATCTGTGTTACACAACCTCAGTACTCTATGTTGTGATTTCCTTCAACGTTTTCCAAGCTCCTTTCACCTTTTCCTTGTATCACAAATCACAAAGACATCAAGATACATAAAATCTGGTCACATATAGGGTTATAGGAGGCAAGCGAATGAGATAATCCGAAATGAGGTGATAATTGGCACAAAAGAATCAAAAGATTGGATAACAGTTTTTTGAACAAGAGTTTGACTTCTTACCTGTATTCGTGGTGGTCTCGCTCTAACTCGGACACGCCTGAGTCGGCGGGCGACGGCGCCGGCGCAGGCTCTTTGTCTCCCCCGCTCACCATCGAGTTTGATTTCGTCCTGGAATCAAAGAATATTGTTTCTTTAGATAGCGCTATGGAAAGCTATTTTTTATATTCCTAATATTGGACAACATATAGGTAGGTACATACATTGCTCCGATTCCAAAGAAAGTAGCTAAAGCACTTTGGTAATCAGAAATCAACCAGACCTGAGACAATATAAAAAAGTTCATTTTCTAATTGATCCAGCCGGGGATCGAACCCGGGACCTCAGAGATGGTGACACCATGCAACCGGTGTGCAATCCATTCGACAAAGAAGGTCGTCAAAATTCTAAAAAATATTGGTTGAATACAAGTAGATTGGATGATGAGTAGATAATGATTGAAAATGTTTGTTGATGATAAGTAGATATAGCAGATCGAATTAACGTGAGGATAATTTAAAAAAAAATGCAAGGATTGGATGATTGGCTTATTACTGCAAAATCTTACTTAAATCGAATAACTGGTTAGTAATTGCGATCATCCTGGAATTAACGCAGAAGTCCATAATTTCCAATTAATTAGTTTTATAAATAGATGTACCAATTTACCATTGCTTTAGAAACTCGTTAAGCTCATCGTAAAAGCAGAACTAGAAATAACGAGGACGTAGTTGTTGCCTAAACATGCTTATAGGTATGTATTTATCTATATCCCTAATTATTTCATCAGGTCATATCAAAATTGCCGGAAATTTTAAATTTAATTTAATTCCAATTTAATAAAGCACGCTTTATTATGCGATAAAGCACGATTTTCGGCAATTTTGATAGCGTTTTGGCATTCGCCAACACGCTTTTAAATATTTGTAATTTAGCAACCGTCTACGACGAATCGTAATCGAAAATACCGCTGTGGTCTAAATCGTTAAGTGTCGTCTTAAAAGCACAAAAACGTGCGCAAGCGCATAATCGTAGTGATGCCGCGAAATAATCTTCAAGTCATTTGACGGGAGCTTGTCATTGCGATCGCAGAGCTTTTTTAATGAACGAAATTATGAGATAAGATATGCTTAATACTTATAATTTTTCATGACTTGTAGAGGAAGTTAGATTATAGAAACTGTACATTGAAACTCTGACACGAAAACCAGAGCTCTTATATTATAGCAGACAAGCACAAAAATATTGTGTTCTATAAGAGTCATACTATAGTCATATACTTTATGAGCTTATCGTTTTTCTTGGAATTACAAAACCATAATCTCTTGATGATGACGACGATGGAACTTAACATACCGTTACATAACCCATTACAAGGCTGCAGTAGATAATAGATACTTAGGTACTTAAAAAACACAGACGAACTTAAAAAAAGTGTCTGCAAACTACACGCCTGTAGCACAGCTCCGCCGCGAAACATCGCAGTAGGTTCCGCCATGACTTCGGCAAGCGAAACAAATGCGAACAGTTTCTAATGTATAGATTTTACGCGTCGATCGGCTAGAGCGTTGGCATACGCGAAAGTAATGACGCGAAACCGCTACGTAGATGTGATCGTCGTCGATAGAAAAATGAAATGGCGGTACTACCGCGGTTTCGCTGGTACTGTTTCGCGGCGGAGATGTGCTACAGGCGTCAATCAACTCATTTTTTTTTTGTTTCGCTAATCCATTGACAATCTGGTAACCGGTCTATACAAAAGTCCTTCCGCAATGGACGCATGATTGCGCACCAATTACGAGTACCTACCTTTATCAGCGCGACACTCTTTTTGCACAAAGTCTTATCAGAAAAATCTTCATTAACACTTAAAAATAAAATTTCATTCCAATTTAATTCATTCACATCCACAAATATCCACATATAAACGTGAAAATAATATTAATGTCGTCAGCGTTGTCACGTTTCGTTATCGTAAAGCCGTCTCGATACTCTCGATTGTAAATTGTTTAACCGCAATGGTCTTAAAACGAAAAGAGACATTTTAAATTATTTTATTAGTTGTTTACTACCGGTTGTTTTAATTCGGACTGATATCTGAAAGTAGGTGTGGGAAAAATCTTACGCTGCGTGTGCACGTGCATTTATCGTTTCGCAATAGCTTAAAGAATAAGGCATTTTGTATTGATTGAGAAGAAAAATTACCATTTTCGTCTAAGTATTTGTTTTAAATACTTTGAGAATAAAACTGGTCTTGACTTGATTCCGACAGTCTGTCAAAGTTACGGCTGAAGTCATCTGTCTGTAATACCTAAACAGTAATGAAACGGTTTTGTTCTCAATGTTCCACAATTTCCATGACCAATTACGTTTGGCATTTCAACCCATTTTATTGTTTAGGTACATACACGTGTGGCAAACATCCACACGCTAAGGTAAACCGTCACAATTTTCTTTCTTAAGCTTCATATTCATCATAATAATATTAATATTTTTTTCCGAATCCTAAGTTAAGACCTACCTACCTAGATATTGCAACGGTAAATAGCCACAAAAGAAATTTGTAATGTAAAACTTGTTCTCATTTTATGTAAACATCATGTTTTTATGAAAAATAAATTCTTCGAATCTAAATAACAACAGACAAGAAGGTAAAAGTCGAGTTAGTTTAAGTGTTGCTCTTCGTAACTAATGTGTACTACATTATCATAATTTATAAGTCATGTTCTCTTTAACACAAGGTTACTGTAAAGTCAGATATAATAATACCGATGAAACAATGCATCATTCTTAGTGTCACTTAGTACACCAAATTGAGATTTCTTAAGACATCAGGCGGTAGACCACCGAAACAACGATATAATATCGCGTGATATACCTCAAATAGTGATTTATCGACACTCAACTGTCAAAATCAATTGTCTTTTGAGTCACAGGCGATAAATCGCTATATCATATCTCGTTCCGGTGGCCATGCTAGAGGGGTTGATAGAAAACTTTTTTAAGTTAAGACCATTAGTCAACATCAAAGATTTAAAGTACCGACTGATTATCTTGTTTTTATTCTATTTCGTAAGTTGATAAAATGTGACACTAATTTTAACCGCAGACATTTTCTATTACGTTATCGTTGTCTCGGTTGTCATTGTCTAGCTCCTTGTTGTTACTTAATTCAATAGTTCGAAATAACAAAGTACCTACTTTGTTACGATTTCGAACTATTGTATTAGGTAGGTACCTACCAACCTAATCAAATTATTCATTATTTGGTAAAATGTATTGTAATTAAGTACATTAATTATCTCTCCCACATTCATCACTATTTCAAAACTTGTCAATTTATAAAAATAGGTAAGGTATTTAGGTAAGTATATAACTTAATGATTTAAAAAAATCCATATTTCACATTCTCACATAACATGTAAAGATTTTATCAATTAATATTAAACGTATTGAATATGTTGGTAGAGAAATCGACTCATAATAGTCTAATTACTTAGGCCTTAAAAGTACACTCTATAAAGATACAGTTATTATAATTCTGCAATAGTGTAATACTGCCCTTACGTCACAGTCCAAATATGGCGAACCACCAGGCGAACAATGAAAAAAAAATAAGACAAAAACTGTAACCCTACGAGAAGCGCACGCGTCTCGCTCGACAGAACTGTCTTGCTCCGGCGGCGAAGCGTGGCAGTACTACACCAGTTAATGCAGCTCTGTGATAAATTACAGACAACCTTGTACTGTAATCAAATATTTTATTGACCGTACCAGCACAAAATAAACAATAGTACCACAGTACGGTCAAATATCTAATCTGTGGTACGGTGTCTATTATTGATTACGGTAAATCATAGAATTGAATTATGTATGTAGAAAGAAATGTTCTCAAAACTTGGTAACTCAAAACATAAACGAGCTCAAACGCATCGAGAGTCAAGTACGAAGTATTTCTTTAGGGAAAATAAAAAAAACCTTACTAAATAATATACTAGAAAAAATTTGACTTGCACCAGATTTTTCTCGGACGGGAATCGAACCCGCGACCTTCGGAAGTCCGGTCCAATGCACTAACCGCTGAGCTACCAAGTCACTTAGGTAAGTGATCGGATCGGTCCAGATATTTTTTTTTTCAAACCTAAGCCATTAATTCTTTTTTTTATTTTGCGGACAAAATACGTTCTGAAACAACTCTCCTCACATATACCACCTCTGTGGTCTTGGTGGTTCGCTCACAAGTGTAAGAAGAAGAGCCCAGAAGGGGGGTACATTTGTTTGTACTCGGTCTGGTTGGTGGTAGGGCTTATTTCAATCCCGCCTGGCTGGCTTCCACCATCTTACTTAAGTCTGACGCCATAACAACAATTTAAAAATTGTTGTGCTCCGACATCGACAGTTAGAGGTAAGATATGATTAAGGAAATACACGTCCTGTTATGGATAAAAAATAAAAAATGCGTAAAGTTTTGCATTTTTTACTTATCTAGACAAAATATTTTCTTGAAGTAGGTAATGTATAAATGTTAGCATTCCTTTTTTGACAAGTAACTTTTGTATACAAATATAACTTCCAGTCGGCGGCATTTCAGTGTTGATTGGTCTAACGGAAAAATCGACATAGCTACCTACGATGTGCAAAACCGGCTCCAGTGATGCCAGATTGGAAGAAATCCCCCGTAATTTGGGTTTTTTCGTCTTTTGGAGGGAATTATAAATCTTCGTTTCATACAAATAGTATTTATTTTGGGGATATTTTGAGTGAGGTTTGGGGAGAACGCAAGATGGTATCTGGCAACACTGACAGGATCACATCACATGTCATGTTTGTTAGGGTTCTGCAAGGAATTTTCTATCTTTATTGAAGCCATTGCATTAATTTTCTGTTGCGATTGGTTTTAATAGTTATGATAATTTTTAGTTATATTTACTAACTAACAGTATTTGTCTAGCTAGGCATATTTTCATAGCTGAATCATAGCAAACGTAGTAAACGCGTGCAAATATTTGTACAATCATTTCTGCGTCACTCAAAATATGCAATGCAACTATAACATAACTATGTAGGTAAGAAATTCGTGTTAATAACGAAATAAAGTACTAAAATATCTAAAAACAGACGAACATAGGACCTCCTCCTTTTTTGAAGTCGGTTAAAAATAGATGTACCTACATCGTGATGTTTATATTTCATGAGGAGCGCGTCATCATTCCTCTTACAGTACTTTATTTATATAGAATCAACCGCATTTTGAATGGGCACAGCTATTACATTATTAGATTATGTACCTAGTGAGGTAAATAAATTAAAGATAAATTTAGCTATTATATAATAATGAATATACATCAATTAACTAACTGATTTCTAAATTAACTGTGTCTTTGAAAGTAGGTTCGTTACGGTCAAGTATTTAAAATTAAATTAAAATTAATAATCTGAACCAATCCAAAGAGTAATTATATAAACACTTGCGAATATTAAACCTTGATTATTCAGCGTAACGATATAAAACTAATTTTAATAATATGAGGTCATTTTTAATTGTCTTCGTTTACAGAATAGATATAAAATAAGTATATAAAGGAAGTAGAATGATTTGATAAGACACTTACTTATTTTTTATTATAAAACCGTATTTTGTTGTTTTTTAATTTATAAAAATACTAAACATTTAATTATAACACAATTAAAATTCTTCAAAATGATGGCATCTTCTAAAATAAGTAATATATGAAACTTTACTTAGTAGTTCTGACAGAATAATTGAGATCTGTTTAAGCTAACATATTTTTACAATTATTATAACGCTAAAGATCGAATTTTAGTCTCCGGCGAACAGTGAGCTTCCCATTCAAACGTAATACCAAAATTACTAGCAATTTGAGCATAATTAACTCTTCCTGTTATGTTATTCGGATTAAGACAGTATTCGTCTAAGTTTCTATTAAATAAAAATCCAAAATACCTACTAAACCAAATAACAATTAATGCGCTACAGTTTTGTATTAGAAAATATAATTGACATTTATTTTGGATTGGGTTAGTATTTTGGATTTTTATTTAATAGAACCATAGATAAATACTGCCTTAATCTGAATAACATCACAAGAAGAGTTAATTGTGCTCAAATTGCAAATCATTTTGCTATTACGTTTGTATGGGAAGCTCACTGTTCGCCGGACTTGTTGAAATTGTTGCCTACAGTAGTACCAAAATGATGTAGAGCGTCAAGCAATTTGTACATTATCACCATCCTATGCATAAAATTACACGATTTCTCAAGAAATTCCCACTACCTAACCCTTATTCCGATGGCATAAGGTCGTATATATGATGGTGTTGGATAATGATCCACATGAGATGTGTGTGCGCAGCCGCGCGTGGATCCTGTTGATCTCTTCGCAACATCCTATGGTTGGTACTCGTGAAGGTTGGATATGAATGGTTATACATATGTTAATTGTTAGGCTCAAAGACCGAAATCGCTGATTGAGCGAAAAACCGCCCGAAACGCGTTTTGGTCAATGCCAAAAATTCACAAAGCGAAATTCGTGTTGTGGCTCTTATAAAAACGCCCAATACCATGACACATTGTGGTAATCACAGAAAGACCACAAGGCTAAATTAGCGTCGTGGTCAAACGACCACCACAACGTGTCCTGGCAATGAAGAAAAGCCACGACGCGTTTTCAGCACTACTTGCTGCAACCATAACATGACGGGCAAAACGCGTTCTGACCGTTTTTTTCACTCAATAAGCTATTTCGGTTTTTGAGCCTAACATAACAATAAACCACAGTCATAGTAAAAAATGTTAACCCATTTCTACAATCTAAAATTTCTGTTACATCCTTTTCCTGTAAAATATATGAAATTCCTATAAAATATAAGTAAGGAGATTGAGCTAGATTAGATAATTAAAATAAAATCGATAATCAATTGCATTATCAGTCTATCAGTTATCATATCAGTAAGTAAGTAAATCATTTTGACCCTGGTGCGATTCTAATTTATCTTTTAAACCAAAAATTATACATCTGCTGTACAATCTTTATTAGTAACGGGGTATTTGTTCCATTGAGGAACAAGACAAAATGTATTAATTATAAATTACCTATTTTCACTATTAAAAAGATTAGTATACTACTTAAATCTATTTGAAAACTAATATTTCTTTATTATAAAAGAATAGCATTCTATACCGTTACGTAATGTTATTGATGCTGTAACATTGCATTTTTCTCTAAGTACTTCTATCCAAGCCATTCCAAGCATCGTTCTTAATTAAATTATAACAATTATAGCAATAATAGTATCTAAACAAAACCTCGTTTCGCACGTTTTACAACGCTCATGCACGTTTATTGCTGCAAATGAGAAAGAAAACACAGATAATAATAGGAAACGCAGTATCACAACCTGCGCCCGCGCATTTGATAATGAAACGGCGGAAGTGGTCCAACAATGGCTGCTATATAGCAATCTAGTTAGTGCGTACAGTCACAGATAGAAGTCAAATACATACTTATCAAACTTTTTGTCGAAGTATTCCATATAGAGTAACTTTCAATATTTTCGCAAGTTTCGCAAGCACGTGACAAATTTTAAGAATGTGTTTATGTAGGCATTCCGTGGATGTGTTCCGTCCACGAAACTTAAAAACATTCCCTATGAAACCATAGTTAGATCAAAATACTTCAAAATCTTTTGAAACTTTGAATTCAACCTAAATGTTCTGAGAAAATGGCTATTATGACGTCATACTGTTATTGTAGGAACAATTTTTTATTTCCATAATAAGGCGTTAACCCCTGAAACTAAGTATTGTATGGAAGAAGGTTGTCTTAGGACAAGTCTTACCATCACTAACCAAGTCCCACTAGATATGAATAATTAATTTTTTGAGACTTTGTTTCAGACTTACTGGTAATCGATTTATGCTATTGCCTGTACTTGATTATTATTTCCATACTTAAGTTACTGTATCGATGATTCAGCACAGCAGATGAATAAGCGATTAGTCGATATTTTAAGTACTAAGTAACAACATAATTGTATTTTTTACTATCCTTAAAAACATCATTAAATACAGTGGCAAAAGCATGTTGCGTGACAGTTGTCTTTATAATTACTTACAACCTTTAGGTACTAACAACTACTACAAAATGTAATTTTGTAATCTAACAAAATTAAATTAAAGAAAAAAGGTTCCCAAATTAAGTACTTTTTGTCACAGATCACAAATCACAATAATTATCATTGTATACTTTATATAAACCTAACAAAATGTAAACACGATACATACGTAACGTAAGCCTGTGGTAGTAAAACAACCAACTTGCTTGATCCAGATCGGCATAGATCTCTTAAAAACATTTCAAAAAGCTAAAACACTCAATCTGGCTTTAAACCACTGTTTAAAAACAAAACACACTCACCTATTCATAGAAAATAGTTCACACACATAATTTAGAACATGTTTAGCATTTGAAAAACGTTCGTAATTTGAATTAGATATAAAGCGGTGTACACACGGAGTACCGCGGCCGACCGACTGGCAGCGTGTGCGCCGAATGCGTTGGCGCGTGCCGTCACTACTATGCCGCTGTCAACGCAAATCTATTTACTACTGTATTATTTGTTCGTGAGCTACTGTTTGTAAACTTTTTTTGAGAGATTTAAATTCCATACCAATATTAAAGTATTAACACAACACATAAATGTACCGCATTCGTGGCTATCTGTTCCCTAAGGGTTTACTGGGAGAGAATGCTTTTAGCATTAAGTCCGCCTGTTGTACATTATTTTATTGTTGTACAATAAAGAGATTAAATTTAATAAAGAAATAAAACAAAAAATTGATAAGTAGTAAGATTTTTTTTGTTACATTATTTGCCATAGTTAGTTAAAAAGTTTCAAACCTAAATATAATTACGTCAAAATGGTTTCTAATTTTGAAATATATTTTATAATAAATAATACACTTTTAAAACTTATAAGAGCATGTCGAGATAAGTATATTACAATTCATAATGAGAAGTTATGATCAACGCTCTCATTATTTTCAAGCAAGTGTTGTCTGAATAACGTAAGCAACACATAGATATTTTATATTAAAAGATTTTGTAAGAATATGTTTTCCTCTTATGTGATTTCCTAGTTTCCTATTTAACAAATTAAATGCAATTATGTAGGTATTTTATTTTTAAGACTTTCTTTGTAAGTAACCTCCCATCTTTCTACCGGCTAACTTTTCGCTGCCGAGCTTCAACTTAAAACAAATAAATCGAAGCAAGGAGTTTCGTATTGTGCTATTCGCCGAAGTTATTTAGAAGATATCGATGTTCGTGTGACATCATGAATTGGGGTTCGCCATTATGGCCCGATTGTGGCTCGATTTATCTGTTTTAATTTGAAGCCCGGCTGACATTAAGATAATAATATTATGCAACCTGAAGCAGGTGGAAGATGACACATAAAATTCCCTACATCCAACCTGGGGTGGATAGCTAATTTGGAAGATTATAAGTCCTTTTTAATCAGTTTTTTTAATTATTCATGTAGCAGCACTTTTTAGGATTTGACATTGAGGGGAATAAAAATGTAGACAATATTTTTATTTCCTTACAATGTCAATTATGGTGAACGTGATAAAATAATAGCCAGTCAGGACATGTATGTATGGTTATCAAGCAGAAAATAAATATTGTAATTTAATTGTAATTTGTAATTATTACCTTTCTTCTGAAGTTAAATCTGTCAATTCTTATGTAATTTTTTTATTTTTTTTTTGTTTTATTAGTTACCTTTTTACACATGATGAATAAAACTAAAAGACAAAAGTTTATTATCTCTACTCAAAATCTGACTTCTGCAAGAACAATTCGTCGAAACCTCCGTTATTTTGTAGTCATTTTATTTAACTTAATGAAGTATACTAATGAAACTTAACATCTTTGCCAAAGAAAAATGTCGAAAAACTACATTTTTTTACTTTCCCATACTATTACAATGTTTAAGCTGCCTAGTTAGTATGGGAGGACCAAATTTGTTTTGTCGTTTTTCATTCCATGTTTCTTTGGCAATAATGTTTAGTTTTATTGGTAGAACACTTCCTTTAGTTAATTAAAACGACTACAAAATAACGGTGTACATTATATGAACATTTTTTTTTTGCAACATCTGAATCAGCATCAAATGCAAAATCTGAAAGCGTTATCTTAGCGGCCCTGCGTTCACTGAAGGAGGCGGGCGAACACGCGATGCGCTCGCGCTAATAAGCCCAATCAGTCTAATTACGTCGGTACCAGCTCGAGAATCAAGTCAACGACATTTCTATCGAACCTGCCTGCGATGAAAGTGCCACTATGCCGGCCCACTAGCCATGTTAAAAGAAATTGTACAAATGCAGATTTACAGAAAAGTTTGGAATTATTTGGAAACTCAATAAAAAATTAAACAAAAGCAGAAGGTTACTTACAAAGAAAAATTAAAGTGAAAGTTTCTCAATGTCAAAAAGGTTGGTTCATTTTAGTTTAGTCTTTAAAGTATAAACCGTACTCTATAAGCAAATAATGAGATTTGCACTTCATTTAATAGCACCTAAAGCACTCAGTCAAGCTTGGAATAATTTGGCAGTTTCCGTTGCTCAAACTCAAATAAAACACTTAATTCTTAAGATTATTTTATGAAGTTATTTGAACAACAAACAATTAACGCTCTGTTTGTGGTATAACGTAGGTAACTATGATTACCTGATTTCTTACCCCCGGTTTCTGAGGTACTTTATCGGAGGTTTACCTGGTTTAAAGTAATAAAATTATATTATCTGGTTTAAAGTAATCAAATTAACTTTAAACCAGATAATGTGGACTCCTCCGATACAGTTAAACCTCCGATAAACCACCGATAAGTACTGAAAAACCGGGCATTAGTCCATCAAATAGGTACTCACACGATAGCGGAGTGGTGTCGTTGGTGTAGCGGAGCGGATAGCGTGGTTGGAGGCAGAGCGGACAGCGACGCGGGCTGCGGAGAGCCGCACCATCGCGCCTCGCGTACGTCGGACGAACCTGACATAGAAGCAATGTCATAAGATGTTTTATGCAATAATATTATAGTTTTAGCTTTTAAAAAACTGTTGTAATGTATGCAGAGATTTACGGCCTTACCACAAATCACTGTTTAGCAAGTGTTTAACTTAGACACTGTATAAATGTGATACTGTCACTTTTTTGACAATATGGTTTGAAACAGACAGCGTCACATTTAAACAGTGTCTAAATTAAACACTTGCTAAACAGTGATTTGTGGTAAGGCCGTTAAAGTTTGCTGAATTAAGTTACAGAATTTATTATAAACCTATCCACGAACTGATATGACTGAAAAAAACACATTTTCTTAATTGGATTAAGTGTCCACCTTTATTTTTTAATCTAAATAAAAAAAACTTAAGTTTAAATACTATCTTTTATCCCGGGATTTCAAGTCAAGTACCTATTTCTCATATACATGCCATAAAAAATACCTACAATAAGCAGCTCTACCTAATGCGATCACTATATTCATCAAATCTAATAAAAATGGTCTTTTGTTTTCAAAAAATAAACTTTAACATGCTGTTGTAATTTGTTTTTCATTAAGGAAGTAATTTTAATTCAGTTTTACTTTAGTTAGTTAATAGTAGAATATACTTACTGCCATATAACGTCATGTGTGAGGGCGGCCGGCTGGCCAGCACGGGCGTGGAGCCGTACCGCTCGCCGCCCGCCGACAGCCGCCCGCCCAGCGGCTTAAATGCTATTGGCCGGATCACCGACTTGCCCTGCAACAAACGAATATAATGTTATTCATCAAATACTTATCAAATGACATAGTTTACACTGTCGAGATTTTAATATGAAAAGCAAATGAATTCAGAAACTTGTTTATGGTATTTATTTAAGTAACCTACCTATATGTTTTATTGTTGGACTTTATCAAACTTTAAGCAGTTTAAGCAATCAAACATAAAACCTTAATAAAGGAGATGGTTATTTATAAGTTGTATAATGATCAGGATTACAATAATAGATGTAAAAATCTACTTTTTCTAATTCATTTAAAAAGAGATAAATCAATTTCAAAATATGTTATTTTACAACTGTATTAATTGAAGTACATTTATTTTTACTATAAAATCATTAACGAACGAGTGTAAAAATATTTAAAAGACAAATATGCAACATTTAATTAAACCAAACTCAAGGCGGTTTTAGTCAGTAGGAGTCTGGCATGCCCCCCATGGACCGGCTATGGGGAAGTCCAATGAGGATTTCCGCCTCCTTCCCCCGCGCAAAGGGGAGAGCGAAAAAAAACATTTAATTTGCCAAATGCTTACAAAAAACGCTACATCGCCCGCAATTTCACGCACTAAGTTCGTGCCGTGAATCCAATAAACCGTATCGAATACAAAGATGTATTTATATTCCTAGTCGTATTATGGAATATGCCTTCCTAATCATGTGCGTACGTAATGCATAGCTGATTAGGTATTTGATAGCTAAAACGGTATATATTAAAATTAAAAGCATGGTAAATAAACCCGGTGGTAAGCTATAGATTCCATTGCTTGTGAAAAAAGTTCTCAGTACCTATATTACTCAGGTATGTGTTTTCAGGTAGGTAGTAAAAACTACTTTACATGTCAAAATATCACATCTTACAACACAATACACAACTAAAAAGTTTTCATTAAAGTCTTTACACGTTTGCACGTATGCGCACGTTCAACATTGTTGTTAGCAACATTCATAGCAAAAGGGTTTTCGTATTATTTGGTTATAAAAAAGAAAAAAGCTAAAGTTTTCCAGAGCCCGTTAACGGCTGGTGTTATCTGGTGCGCTCGCGCACGGATCTGACATTTCGTACGCAACTGACGCAGCGAAATGTCACGACAAAGGTCGGTTTGCGACACGACGCGCGACGCATCCTCTAACTAATGTCACTAATAATCTCGGTTGTGCGTGAGGGCAATTTAACATCAGTTGATTGTTAGCGATTTGGCGAAGAAAGCGTCCAAAACTCGAGATATTTTAAACGATTACAAAATAATATGTTCTCCTGGCGTTCTCAGCTTCTTATGTCCCTATACTGATTTTAATATGTGTATGTTTTTACTTTTAGTGTCTAAAAAAACTAAGTACCTGCTCTAATTATTATACTGATTATTTTAACTGTACAATGAAAATCTCAAATATATCCTGATGTTTGGATGCAATTAAAAACTAAAGCGTTCTTTTAATGTTTACTTTTGTGCTGTGTTTTCACAAATTCTGCTGAAAACAGAATAAATTGTTTTCTATTTTTTAATTAACACAAGGTTACATTATTCAGCGTAACTTTTCATGTAGTCTAGAACCTTATATCCTTAATTAACATGAGATATCCCCCGGATGCAGGTCTAGTTAGTTTCAATAGTGGAAATGAATTTCCGTCCTGTCGCTAACCTGACGGATAGAGCACAACACCAATCTACTTTTACTAATAACTTAAGTTTCGAAAGTGCAACGGTCTCGAATAAAATTAAGGTATAATAAACTATGTTAAAGTTGAAAAACTACTTAAGTTACTCTTCTAACAAATCTATTGTGTTATTTTTTGTAAAACCTCAATCGATTTTCTTCGGTATCTTTATAGATGTAAAGTAGTATCGATTTCTGCGCTAAAAGATGCAACAATTTTTTTTTAATCCACTTGTTATTTGAACTTTTTTGGCTGCAAAATCGCATAAGTACCATGAAGCAATTCAAGAATTAACGCAAATTAATGCAACAGACCATCCCACCACGACAGATCAATCAAGCGGAATGGACTGATAAAAAAGGAAATATCTAATGAGCAGCGACTTGAACAGAACTGCCCGTGGAATGTTTGGTCGCGGGTAAAAAATGCAAGAGAGACCAACTTTGCCACGAGAGCACACTCTTCAAATTCATAACACTCGACCATGCAATGGGCGGCATGAATGTGAAAGAAAATCAAATTCCACTGGCTATAAACTTGTAACATTTTCAAGTTTTTTTTTATCCTTTTGTACTATAAGAATTGACGATTTAAAAATGCTTATTATGTGAGCTTATTTAAATAAAGAATTTTTCAATTTCAATTTCAATATACCAAAAGGTACCGTTATTATTTAATTTTACTCTAAACACAAACATAGGTTTTTATTTTAAAAAACACGTATCTAACAATAAAAGTGCAAAAAGTGGATCAAGGTCCATTCTTTTCACGAGTATTTCGTCATATTTCCTTTCAGACAGACGAAATATAACGAAACGAGGAAAAATAATCGTAATTTCACCGTCCAGAAATTGCCTAATAAATAAGATAAGGATTAAAATGAAACTTAAATGAAAATGATGAAATTTAATAAACGTACTGTTTTATTTAAGTATTTTGTGAAAGTTATGTAGCACCTAGATCCTATTTTAAGTATATTATAGTGCATACTGTTTTGTGTTTGTATAAACAAATAAAAATAAATATAGGACGAAATAGAAAATAAAAATATCTTTATTTGAAGACAAGACAGTTTGAAGACTAACTAAGCAGTAAGTACCTACTTATATCGTACCTAAGTCGTCCAGTATTTTCCCTATCACCTATTCTGTCTTTTAGCTGACAAGAAGAACGGCCTAAAATCCAGTTATAAATACGTTATACGACAGACTGATGTGAACTTAACATGAATATTCATACTAATTCACGTAAACGCCAACGCATTATAGGTGCAGCCAAGATATCAAAGCAGAAATCTTCACTAGACACCTTCCGGTGCTGGGCGAAGGGAACACAAGTCGTAAGTCGTTGGGTTTCGTCTGACAACGGTACATGCAGAATGCAGATGTGGTGCACGCCATGAGCGCAGGTCTATTGATGACCTCCGTGGTCGAGTGGCTTTGTACACCGGTTTTCAAGGTGTCGCCATCTCCGAGGTCTCGGGTTCGATCCCCGGTTGGGTCAATTTAGAAAAACGAACTTTTCTATATTGGCTCAGGTCTGGGCGTTTGTTACCACCGTTGTCTCTGATTTCCATAACACAATTGTGTTAAACTTAAGCTTTAGGTACTTACTTTGGAATCGGAGCAAGTATGTGATGTCAAATATTTATGTTTATTTATTTATTTAATGCATCAGCAATGGCGTTTTCTTAAACAAGTACCTAATAGTAGTTGAAACTTCGTCATCAGCCATTTTTGAAGACCCTACTGCTGGGACATAGACTTCCTTATATTGAATTATAATTCCTTAGCGGATAAGGAGGCAATGACGAAGGTCACCATTATTATAGTAGTCATAATAGGGTGAATCACCAGTCGTTTGGAACGCATAAATTTTTAATATTTTAGGTAAGAAAATTCTGTCCTCGTGTCCAGTAACGAAAATAGGTTTCAGACGAGTTGTAGCATCAAAATTTTATGTTGTTGCTCACAGAAAATGCGAGTGAAAGAGAGAAAACGATAGTTTACGGTAACGAAAACAGTTTGCGTCAACTCATGGTAGGGGCACTGGAGATTCACCAAATAATTAATAATGGCGACCTAAAGAATTTCCGATAGTCAAAGAAACAACACAAATGTATCAAACCACACTCAGCGTTGCTCTCAGTATCGAGCACGAACCGATCATCTTTTTTTTTACAATGTTTTTTGCGAATGAATTATCATTATCATTATAACATACATAGAACCATATCGTAATTATAAACTTAAGACTTCACATTTCCACTTACAGGAAAGACTTAAAAAAATGTGGTTTTAGTTTTCACACCACGCCGCTTTCTCCCCTGCATTGACGTCTAGAAAATATGAAATGTCGACCTGTCACCGTCGACGCGACGCAAGCGCAGACCTTGTCTCTGCTAACCCACAAACCGGCTACTCATAAAACTATGGTTCTATAATACCGGTTCTTGTGACTAGTATAGTTATGTTCGTCTAGTGGCTAGATTTACTATCATGAATGTATAACCTATTTTCCCGGAAAACCTTAAGTGATGTTATCATTGTACCCCTAAGGCTCAGTGCTGGCACATAATTATACTAGTTGCGCTCATATGGTTAACCTTGATAAAATATTTAAATCTCTATATAAATAAAAATGAATCGCTGAAATGTATGTAAGCGCAATAACTTCAGAACGACTGTGCCAAAGATAATTGTTTTTGTTGTATTTTTTTATCAGGACAAGGTATAAAAAAACCTTTCCAAAATCTTTAAAAAAATATCTCTTTTCCGTCTCTTTTCTCAATACTTATAACTCATAGATGGCGCCAATTCAAAATAAATGCCAATTATTTTTTTTCATACAAAACTGTAAACCGCATTAATTTTTATTTGGTTTGGTATTTTGGATTTTTTATTTAATAGAACCCCAGACAGAAACTGTCTTAATCCGAATAACATAACAAGAAGAGTTAATTAGGGCCAAAATGGCAATCTTAGTCGCATCCACTGAAACTGTTTCGTTACCAACGTTTTTATAAATAATCAGGATGAATTCTAGATTATCATCTACAATCAAACAAAATTGCTCCAAGTTAGCTTAGTCGAAGGAAATCAGTTTCTAACTGTGTGTACCAACAAATTAAATCAGCATTCGATCCAAGTTAGTTGTATCAGGCAATAGTAATATTTACGTAAATTGTAGCACATTACCGATAAGTAGAATTGCTTTAAGGGGCTGACATGAGCCAACTAGCGCCGCCAGTCGATTTTATTTTATTTATTCTAAATAAGCCAATTGCTTAAAAAAATAATCAGTCAAGGTCTTGTGAATGACGTCTAATGTTTATTGAATAACGTTACAACATTACAAAATGCTTGCAATAGTTTAAAAACTGATTAGAACCAACAGTGGCCACTTTTAACAAAATCGCGTTTTAAACTGTTTGAATGCCTTTTCAAAATGTGTTAAGTTATTCAATAAATATTAGACGTCATTAACAAAACCTTGACTGATGCCTTTTTTAAGAAATTGGGCTTATTTAGAATAAATCAGGCGGCATCATTAGGCGGCGCTAGTTGGCTCATGTCAGCCCCTTAAGTATAATGAATGACTGTCCAACCGACTACGACTACAACCTCTTAAGGCCCATATATACCTCAAGTGGCGCCCTCATTTTAATTAAATTTATTGCTCGCTAAGTACATAATGTATCGAAAATGTACAGATTGAAGCTAAGGTTCTATAGTTTATTTACAAACAATTACCACAGTAAATTTTTGTTCGTTATAGTAGTAGTTCGCAAAAGTGCTAAAAGTGGCCACTTGAGGTTTATAGGAGCCTTAAGATTATTTGTAAGTACCCAATGTAGTGGTGTATTTGTGTGTGTACTAAATAAATACCTATATTTGAAAAAGTGTTCAATAAATACTAATGTAATAGTTTTAATAACTATCAATAGCTACGGAGACAGTTTGATAATTATATGGATAGTTTCACAGCAGATAATTTTACATTACACACAGTATCTACATCGTCTATGCTATGGGACGGTGGACCACATCTCACTGGGTGGCGGCGCGGTTTGATTTATTATACGGAACCACCACGACCTCCATTAGGTGCCATTACCCTACCTGTTCTCCGATAGCGAATAAATACAATGTTTGACGTTAAAACGTATTTATTGCTTTATCAGGAGAGCTCTTTAATTACCACGTCTCAATTATGTACAACTCAGGTGTTTTGGTTTATGCTTAGCATGTGTCTATTGGTGAATGTGATACGTAGTATTTGTTATGTGGTCTGTGGTGAATGTAGTGATTTAGTAATTATTATAAATAGGATATTCCCTTCCCTATTTATTTATATAAATACGACACATGTGACACTATTGTCACATTTAGCCACAGACCATATTATAACAAATACTAGGTATAAAGTCTGTGCATTTAGCATATAAAATTCAATATATATTTTTTAAGTTATTTTGTTAAATAATTATGTATGGATGAAAACTTGTAGAAAACGGGTTGGTCCTTACGATAGTTGTTCATTTCACTATTCATTCATACTTTTTCATAATTGACGTAATTTAAAATCACATAAGCGAACATTTCGTCTAACACTAATTAAGTGAATAACTATATTCAAACATCAATTCATAATGTTAGAAAAAAAAGACCACGCGAATACCTATACCACAGAATAGATATGTGATATGACTATACTAGTAATCATCATAAAAATTACACTTGACCTCTAATTATGGAAAGAAGGCGTGGAATGCAGCTAGCAAATAAGATTCGATACATATTTATAGCATTACATCACTCACTAGCGTACTCTATAGAGCTTGCCTGAGACGCCTCCGCCCACAACTAATCAGATGTTGCAAAAATACAAATTTACATGTCACAATCTGGCTCACCGGCAAATAACAGTTTTGCGAAACCCGGGGCGGTATCCCACGCTTATTTAGAACCACGTGTCGAACGACCCAGAAGACAATCCTCCATCTTTTTCCTACACGACAAAATTAAAAGGGACAGCAACAAACCTCTTTGAAACGGCCGCAGGCCATATCCCAGGCTTGCGTACAGAATTTTTGGTGTGTGCGGAATTATGAATAATTTTCATTTATAATTATTTGTTGCGTGCCACATTTGGGCCGGTTACCCTACGATTACGGTAAGCTCGTCTTGGGAATGTTGTGAATGAAACACGCGAGGTGTTTTAAGAATTTCCTTTTCACTGAGCACTTGTTGCTTGAAGTTAAAGAAAAGTCTCTCGTGACTTAACTTTTAGCTACGTGATTGACTGACAAAATTCCCAACCTTCTTTCCAAACTGAAACCTTACCCTACACTGCGACAGCTAGCGGTCACCGTAGTGTTAAATCCAAAATTAAAAGTAATTACATAAATAACTAACAATTTCCTTAATGTTATGAAGAAATTATTGTATAACTTCACGATACATTTTTGCTTAGCAATAAACTTACAATGACTAGAATATCGTAAAACTTTATTAAGTAGTGGTAGGGATCATCGTAACAAGAACGTGAAGAGCACACAGACAGTATACATACATAACTACATACGGCGATTTAAAGTACCGTCTCTTGTGCACACGACACGACTGACACGGTCGTAAATCAGACGATACGATCTCAGGACACGGTCGTACGGTGTAAACGCGAGGATGCCGAGGATGGATGACTGTTGCCGGACAACCAATACTTGTCTTTGATGATGAGCGGTACAGATTCTGTAATAAAACTTAACATTATAATATGTTGCGTTGTTTGATATGACGATCAATTATATCGATTTATTGAACTTGTAAACCACTATCTATTCTAATGCTAGCAATAACTAAATCGAATGATCTCTGCCTCGACGTATGTGCAAACAAAAAAATATACTTACTTAACAACTTAAATGGGCATTGATTTAGTTGCCAGTAGTCATAAGATTAAATTCAAATTCCACTTGATTGAAGAAAGAAATAAAGAAGCGAAAATAATGGCTCTACAACGATACGAAACTGATTTAATGCCCCAAAAATTACAACAGCTGTCGAAACATTGTATTTGCAGAAATAAAACATGGTTTGCTCTGAATAGCTTTATGACACAATAAAGGTCGCAGGCCAGGGTGCTGGGTTCCTTTCCTACTATTTTTACCGTGGCAGGCACACGTGCCGAGCAGATGTGTCGCCTCGCCATGCGCCACCCTTGCATCTGCAGTCCATCGTCACACCCCTAACCGCTACGCATACTGAAGCAGAAACTACAAAAGTTAACATGGTAAGTAAAGTTTCGAACAAAAATAAAAAAGTGTGTGAAACTTTGTTTTCTTATACAACGATGCACTTATTAGTATTTTCCGGTGACAAATAAATAGTAATACAGTATGCAATCTCCTTTATACCTATCATTATCGTGATGACCCAATTTATAGCCATTTACTAGATTTGGGATGACAAAAGCTTCGGCTTCAAGTTTGTCCACATAATGTTAAATGATCACTAAATTTTTCAATACTAAATACTATTCTAGAAAAAATTCGACTCGTTACCAGCATTGTCTCAGATACAGCGGAGCCGTGCTCTGAAAAGGCTGTGAGATTGTATAGGTTGGTGAAGGGCTGCTCTCAACCGCAGGAGTTAATAGTTTAATTATTATTATTGTTTTTGTAGTCTTTTGAAATAACTATGAGCGTGGCATTTCCATGAAGAAAAAACCCTCCTTAAAAAAAATTAAAAAAAATAAATGAGGCGGGTTCCGTACAAATTTGTAGGTACACACGACGACACCTCAAACTATACACCTTGAAACCGCCTTTATGCCTTACGCAATAAAAGCTGTTTTCGCAGTTTAACTGTATAGCCTGACGTGCTGTCGTGTACAAAAGTACTTTAATATAAATAAATTAAAAATGTATGTTAAGTATAACTATTAAATTGAAATTATATATATTTATCAATAAAATATTGTAACCAGCAACGTGATTTAAAATCAATCTTCAACAACGTGTAAATATAAGTACCTAAAGCAGAGGGTTGTCATAAATATACTAACCCCCTTACTAATAAAGATTGTATAACAGATGTATAGTTACATAGAGTTTTGTCCCTTTATTTTTAATGTCAATCTTAAATAGTTTGACAAAGAGTAACCACACAATGGTTTCTTTCAATCTTTAAAACAATCTTTATTAGTAAGGGGGTTAAAGTAAAAATACAAAAAAAAATAGTAGAGCTAGTAAGCCTATAAGGCATTACTAACAGGCCATTGGAGAGTTAGAAAGAAATTAAAAAAGAAAGCGTTTTAGGACCTTTTTTATCAATATGGCCCTGAATGAACAGCTGTGACAGCCAGTAACTTTCACATCAAAAATCGAACAGATCGTCAGGTGTTCCAAACGAGAGACCTTAAATAAAAAGTGAATCGAGATTCTCTATGACCGCGACCGAGATCAAACTGTATGGTGATGGCCATGTATGGCTTTTGAAAGCCATTAATATCTATCACGACCATCTAGTTTTCCTATTATTTATATGCTTTCGTTTATCGTTTTTAGATGGCTTTAACGATGTAGATCGTGTTTTGAGAGAAAGGGACCACATGTTTTGAGCTCGATATTTGAGAGCAATCAATATAATAAAGCACTTACTTATCTAAAATACAGGTGATTTTCCATATTTCAAAGTACCTAAATTAATTTTACATAATTCATTGTCGGTGGCACAGTGGTATAGAGCCTGGCCCAGCGATTGCGGATGTTAAGAAACTTTCACAAGGATCGGTCAAGGGATGGGTGACCAAACATATTAAGCACCCACCAATCCGTATTGGGCCCGTGTAGTGGGTCATGGCCCATCCTCCTTATCCACCCATAAGGAAATCTTTTGCCCCAGCAGTGGGTACATTAAAAATGGCTGATGGTCGTGCTCAATTCATTCTGATGACTGTTTTCATTTTAGTTCTATTATACAAGGTGTTACAAAAGTACCCCTAATGCCGAATATGGTATATAGGGACCATCAAACTGAACAACTTTTACTATGGGATCAACTCTGAAATCGCGAAAAAAAAATCAGCTGTTTCATACAAAAATTAAAATCGAAAATATCAAAATGTATGAAACAGCTGATTTTTTTTTCGTGATTTCAGAGTTGGTCCCATAGTAAAAGTTGTTCAGTTTGATGGTCCCTATATACCATATTCGGCATTAGGGGTACTTTTGTAGCACCTTGTATAAGTACTTAATAAAATTATTTAATAGTTGGTACACGTCTGAGATAAGTAAGACATAGCATAACTTAGCAACATCACTACTTTTTACTTAGTTAATAGTTTTATTATTTTATCAGTATCACTATGATAATTTCTGATAACTAGTGAGTAAAATGTTTTTTATCAAGGCAAGATAAAGAGAAACTAAGGATATTATTGCATTATACCCTGATTGCACAAGAATTAATTTATTAAAAAATGATATGTACTGTTACTATGTAGATATTTTATAATTGCAAACTTTCATTGCTCGATATCCAGGCGCGATCTCAATCGGATATCGATCGCTATTTGCACACGTAATGAGATCCGTGTTTGTGCGAGTTTTACATGATCGATAATAACAATCGATAGACAGCTGAACGGCCGTACTTTCGCTTATCAACATTTTTGTGTTACAACACTAGCCGTGTAAAACAAATAACATAATTTGCGCTGACACCTTTGAGTCTATTAATTATCTGTCAATTTCAAAATTTTTAAAATTTAGAAAAGTCGAACCTGATAGAAATCAATGTATTGTCATGTATTCTGTGGTACTGTTTAGAATTGAATATTTGGAAACTTCGATGTCTCCAAGTTAATAACTTAGACACAAAAAAATATGAAAACCTTTAACTGTTCCTTTGCTTCGATTCAGTAGGGTAGAGAAAGCCGAATAATCTCGTAATATCGAGATGATGGCGATTATAGAGATTTATCGAGGCAAGATCTTCGATGTCGAAAAGGCGCTGCCCTGTCAGAAATGGTTTGAGGTTTCGAAAGCGGATGATGATCGATTGTTCCTAGAGGCCATTATGCGTTATCGCCTTTGTGATGCTTAAGTGTTGCAGAATGAGCGGTTTCTGGGTTTTATTGTGGTCCTATTCATGTACCTTCGAAATGTGGAAAGATAGGAGTGACGATGCGAATTTGAATCGGTTACGAAAGCTGGTATGTACGTAAGCCTACAATTGCGTATATATATGATGAAAAACAGAGGAAAAGTTGTAGATATGAGACTGCTGCTTTCATTGTTACATTGAAGTATGTTCTTTGCTGTATTTTTGAAACCAAAAAGCACGTTATACTCTGAGAAATTGAAATGAACCTTCATTTATTTACAAAATAAGTGATCAATTGATTTAGGTTTGTAACAACTTCCTTTGATGATAGGTTATAATACAAAGATGCAAATGGGTGGATTTGATATAAGACGATGTAAAAATAACGACCAAATTACTAGTAAAAAGAAACATAATAGGTAAATTATTTGCATCCTCACTGCTTTAATTTTTTTCATATCAACTTATCTCATCTCCAGTTTCGCAAATGGAAATCAGCAACATTTTATTTATATTCCTTCAGTCATATAAATCTTTTTGTTTTTATATGATCGAAGTTATATTCATAAAAATCAAAATATTAACTCCTAAATTGTATTACAAAACACATCGATTACGATACACAATCGATTCTAAATAGCCGCAAGAACACAAATAGCTGACAATCATTGCGTTAACTTCCATATATCACTGTACACCGGCCACAAACGGTCCAATTTAAACTCTATTAAGTCAAATGTTTTTTGAATGCGCACACGCAGATATTAGAAGTTTTCACACTGCGACGATAACGATACCTACACGACACACGATATTTAAAGCTTGGACGACAACGATACCTTTCAACTATATCGAGACGATTTTGGCATAGTGTAGACATTACTTATAATTTGATATCGGTATGTGACATGATCGTTAACAACAGCATAATTATAGTATTACCAGCTTCCGCCCGCGACTTCAATCGCGTGGATGATTAAGTCAATCCTTAGGGAACTTTTAACCAGGATAAATAGTATTCTATATTGTAATTTCATCAAAATTCGATCAACCGTTTTTACGTGGTAAGGCAGGTCTCCACCAAGCGAGCAGCCTCGTGCGAGGCCTGCCGCACGTGGCAGGGTCCAGAGATAATATGTTGTAGATTTTTTTATGTGGAAAAACCGAAGTCGTAAAATAATATTTTGGCTTCTGATATTGGCTGGCACGACAATCATGTCGACGACGATATCGTTGACTGCGGTTACCAATTCGACGTGTAGTTATCGTTACCGACTAGTGTGAAATGGTCGTTATGAGAAGACGTTATGAATAGTGCACATTAGACGCCGGACCTTGGCATCGATGTGCACTCGTGAGCACACGACCGAATGTGATCGGATTATATTCACTCACGATATTTCTATGCAATGTTTTGTATCGATTACCGAAATATTTTGCATGCGACATGCCTTTGTTTTCAAATATGTTTAATATTCTTTCAATAAAATATAGACGTTTTAGAAATGGAAAAATCAACTAAGTATTATATTTAATAAAAGTTTCCCAAAACTGATTCATGATCAAAATAATCAGGAACAATCAAACAATATCCCATTTATATAAAGTATTTCATCAAATTATTTTAGAAATTTTTGATAAGTCTTACTTTAATCACACATAAAATGACCAATAATTGTTCTCGAATAGGTACTGTTAGTAACTTAGTACCTACTTAGTTATAAACATCAGTCCAAGATTTCGTAACAAAATTGTTTGAGTTATGAAACTAATTCATAAGCCTTTTTTATGCACTTGCTGGACTATGATTAAGTGTGAACACATAAATATTAATTACCTATACAACAGATAAGGCCGATGCATCAGTGCATAGCATTTTCATAATTAGCGGTTTATTATGTATTGTCATTTCTAATAAGATAGAATGTGCGTGTGAAGAATTTATTTTGAATATTCTATTACGTGTGCAATATGAAATTTACACTAGTCAAAAACAACAAAGTAAAATAAAGTAGTTTATAACAAGAGGTTCTTTATGATATAGAAGATAAGTTCCATGTGCAAATACTTAGTAACTATTCACCAAAGATTTTTTATTTTTATTTTAGTGTAAGTAAATATCTATATTAACTAGCGGCTGCCCGCGACTTTGTCTGCGTAAACAGTTATTTTTCTATTCCTCGGGAACCGTCCCTTATTTCTGGATGAAAGGTACCCTATGTCCTTTTCTGTACCTCTAACAATATGTAGCAAAATTTGATGATGATCGGTTGAGTAGCTAGCACATGAACTAAGCAAGTAAACAGTTTCATAATATTATTATAATTAGAATCATGATTTCATGTAAAATGCTTCGACCCTCTTTAAAAATATTTGATAGGCGCAGTCACGTCTATAAATATGTATACAGATTAGAACTTTGTCACTATAAAAGCTATAACTTTTTTAACAGAAATCAATGACAAATGACAACTACACATAGTGACAAAGTTCTAACTACAACACTTCTTCAAACTGTATACATATTTTTAGACGTGACTGTACCTACTTAAAATAATAATTATCTTTTATTATTTGCAATAACATTAGTGATCTACATAAATATTACAACATTCCTTCATAAATGGAAGTAAACTATGATATTAAATTAATTAATTAATGCTTCGACAATTTCACGCAGCGCCATCTAGCCTCAAACTAAGCAAAGCTTGTAATATGGGTGCTAGACAACTTATATACTTCTGAAATATATACTTATTATACATTGACGACCTCCTTGGTCGAGTGGCTTTGTACACCGGTTTTCAAGGTGTCGCCATCTCTGAGGTCCCGGGTTCGATCCCCGGTTGGGTCAATTTAGAAAACGAACTTTTCTATATTGGCTCAGGTCTGGGTGTTTGTGATACCACCGTTGTCTGCGATTTCCATAACACAAGTGCTTTAGCTACTTACTTTGGAATCGGAGCAATGTATGTGATGTTGTCAAATATTTATTTATTATATTTATATTATTTAAGCCATCAATCTTAGCGCATTATGGATAGATGATGAAACGCAGTGATCATCTCATGCAGTAATCACAATCAATCAGATGGTCGTTTTGCAAACGTTGCATCTTGCTTATTGTTGAGCGAGGTGGGCGTAGATACCATCGCATGAAGCTCTTATTAAACATAAGCATAAAGCAGACGCGACAGCGGAAGAAGTACTAGGTATTACTTCCTACTATCTACAACAAGCAGGTTAAGTAAAAGAAAGTATTTGTTTTTTTCATTTTTGTCAAAAATAATACTTAACCAAATTCACAATACTTATGAAAGGTTTTAAAACATAAGCATAAAGCAGACGCGACAGCGGAAGAAGGACTAGGTATTTACTTCCTACTATCTACAACAAGCAGGTTAAGTAAAAGAAACTTTTTTTTTTCATTTTTGTCCAAAATAATACTTAACCAAATTCACAATACTTATGAAAGGTTTTAATATTATGTTTCATTCAATGTTTCCAAACATAATATCTTTTAAAATAACACTATTTACATTATAATCCAGCTCTTCAATTGTATTTGTATCCATTTTTTATTGCTTCTTTGTCTTTAATTAATTTGTAGTTTTTTTTTGTTGTTCTTTTGTAATATGTGTCAGTAAAATAATAAGATAATTAGAAATGTTGTGCGCAATTGTAAAAGAGCGCAGACATGCACTTGTTGTATATAAGTTATTGTGCCATGTAAATAAAATAAAATAAAAATAATACCAATTGGGATTGAGGTTTACATTTGTAAACTTTTTATTTTGAAAATCGTTGAATGTGTGTGGACAGTGATTGGAAATAATGTGAGTAAGTAGTGTTTTAAAATGATCTCTTCAAACAAGTGAACTGTCTGCCAAGTCTATGAAGGGTGCGGTAAAGAAAACTATAAAAAAAAGTATAAAAAACCTTCGAATTCTATCGTCTAATTAAAAATTCTGATTCTTGTACCACAAAAGCAAGCGCATCCCCAGACAATAACCAAATGGTTGCATCTAATTAAAACAATCCTACACAATGGGAGATTCACAATAAGGCCGTCACGTTGTTTAGAAGAAAACAACATTGGCAAACAAAGAAGTGAGTTCAATGGGGGAATTAGAGGAGCTATTGTTTCAAAAGATGTCTAATGATCACTGTGTGTGGGTTCCTTATACAGAATGTCTTATTTAGAATCTAAGTCTAACTTACAACTATTTCAGTTTTTACTTTTAAACTACAGCCACGTCTGATAAATTAGTTTCCACTACTGAATAATATTTGATGTCCTGAGTGGTGCAGTGAGTTAACATGCCGGTCTACCACGCAAGAGGTCCCAGGTTCGATCCCCGGCCGGGCAGAAATTGAACTGAGTGTTATTATGTATAATAAGTATATATTTAAAAAGTATATAAGTAGCATATCAGTTGTCTAGCACCCATATTACAAGCTCTGTTTAGTTTGGGGCTAGATGGCGCTGTGTGAAATTGTTCAAGTATTCATTATTATTATTATTACTACTCAAAAATCAAATATTTTGAGAACTTTCAGTTATTGGTATACTTCTATTACACAAGGTGTGACTGTTACTTAAGTGGGGCAACTTATTTGTACACTTAAAAGCAACACCAAAATCGAGTAGGTAAAGGAAAATCTGTAATTTCCGAAGTTTCGTGAGAATGTATGAACATTCTCACGAAACTTCGGTAGGAATCTAAGAAAAAAGTGACAAAGTAATATGTTTTCCGATCGTTTCTCATTTATCAAGCTTCAATTTCATCAGCAACTTGCCCTTCACAAACTATTTAAGATTTGCGGTAAAATTGAGTCGTCGATAATGTGTTTCATTAACTTTGAAGAAAATTTGGTAAACAAACTATTTTTCATATTTTAAGAACGAATATTAAAACGTTTATAGAAGTCAGGAATTTGAGTTAAAAGAAAAAATAAACCTTAACAATAGTAGGAAATGGGTCGTTTATAAAATATGTAAGAAGCACCCCGGAAGCAGTTAGATTCCTACAATACAATTTATTTAAAACAATAAAACGTAAGTACGTTTCCTGAAAAAACTATAATTATTAATACAGTGGCCATGACAATCAAAACAATAGCAAACAATGACTGCTCAGGAGGCCACGTGAACAACACACGAACGTGTTGAGAATTCGTGGCCATTTTGAGTAGTTCGTTAAAAGCGAGTCTTTTTATGACGTATAATCGTTTTTATGACGTCCTTTCAGACAACTAGGTATGTGCTTAAGAAACTTCTTATAACGATTTGAAAAACAAACTTAACATAGTGGAATAAAGCAACAGACTCAAATTATAGGACTGTTTTTACCTTTTTTTGCCTTGTGGTACTCTCTATCATATTTGACAGATGTTTTGTATTTTACCTAGGTTTGAAATAAATAACCACTTAAGACGCCGGCGAACAGTGAGCTTCCCATGCAAGCGTAATACCAAAATGATTTTTCAATTTGAGCATAATTAAGTCTTCTTGTGATGTTATTCGGATTCAGACAGTATTTGTCTAGGTTTCTATTAAATAAAAAAACCAAAATACTCAACCAAATAAAAATTAATGCGATTTACAGTTTTGTATGAAAAAAAAATCGTCATTTATTTTGAATTGGCTATCATTGATTTTGAGCAATAGTAAAGAAATTAACAGATACATTTCCCCATCGTCTTCGCTCCAATCAGCGCCGTAACCTGTTTATGCATAATCGATGACAGCTAATCTAAAACACATCCAAGAGGCACAAATAGACATGTCAGTGTGTAAGTACTTAATCTGGGAGGCGCGGCGTAGGCGCGATCTAGACACCACCATCACGGGTTATCAGACAAGCATGAATAATACGACGTTCCACACGTTAGCGCGCATTCATCGCGATGACAGCAAGCCTGACATTTTATATTTAACCTTGCACTCGCATAATGCGGCGTTAAATCTTGTACAGTTGAAAAAACATTAGCAACAGCTATCAACGATAGCGGAACTAAAGGTTGTGACAACTCAACATTTGAAACATAAGAGATGCTTCAAGAAGGTAAACGCATGATTGACATTCTTTAAAAAATTATGTGCAACCATTCTTAGCCTAACTTATTTATAAGTTTTATGTAGGTAAATATTTTTTTCGTCATGCCTATTCGTTAAAATTTGATGCAGTCATCTGAACCAGAAAATCCTGGAACCGGAACAGAAGTTAGTTCAAATACAACTAAACACAACCGTGTAAAAAAACCCCTAACGGTCAATTAACATAGATACAGAGCTAGCTGCAACAGGTTGGAGATATGCAAATACCCACGCCGGTGGTCCTAGATGCACCACCAGATACTTTGTCTTGTAAGCCAGGCTTAATCCAGGAATGAATAATTGCTGGCCACTCGATGAACGTTGTAAGCTTTAAGAGCAAAATATCTCCTCAACAGAGACGTTTCCTTCAGATCTCATTACAGTTTTATGGCATTTGGATGTATACTACTATTTTTAAATGCAAAAGGGCATCAAAAATTCTGAAGATTGAACTTTTTGGAAACTTTACGTCAAAATGCTCCTTAATTGGGCAACAAAAGAGCACACAGTTTTGTATTTCAACGGCGTGTCAGATGATGTCGGAATAAAAAGGCATGGTGTAATTTAAAAAGGTAAAACAGCACTACAATTTTTCATGAATACACAAGTGGATCTTATAAGGATTTATGTGGTCAGAACCGCACAATGGGGTCGATTAATAAAACATTGCGATGCAGCACACGACATACGATGGTAAACAGTAACTCCTGACAGCATAGCCTCTTCTACCTCATAAATAACGTTCTGATACTCCTCTGTTCGTAAAAAAACTATAAGGAATTCCTGTTCAAATAAAATAAATTTTGGCAACGTCATTATTAAAATTCGTAGGTGTAATCTTCACATTTCAATCCATTTAAGCTAGCTTTAATAGGTGTACATAAATTAATTATAAGAACCATAATAACATTATAGAAAGCATCGTTGGTGTAACATATGGAGTGTTTGGAAAAATTTGACATTAGTTCCGGTAGCAAAATGATGGGATTTATTGTAGGTTCATCTACGCGATAGATTTATAAGTGGAAGTCAAAATTAAAACATAGCTTTCGAAGCTTTTCATATTTGTTGACTTGAATAATAATTATGATTGTAGTTATACTGTCGGGCAGGTATCGTTAATAAATAATTATATTACCACCGTAATATGATGGTCTCGCATCGACTTTCCGAAAAGTTCCTGGCATTTTTAACACAATCACGTAAATGTTACAATAGCTTACAGTAAAATATTTCCATTGCTTTAACATTGAGATGAAACCGATCTAGATATTGACAAAAACTCCATCAGTCAGGGTGAACGGCCCGAGCGATCGGTACGCAGTCGTGACCGTGGTGATATGAATGGAGTCGACTCAACTGGTGGTATTTCTGCTATTTCACATCGAATAACTTACGGGAGTGAAGGCACAGCTTTAATTGGAGCTGCGATTGTCTTTAAAACAGTTTTTATCGCAATAAAAGAAAGAACATTCCTTATAAATAATGAGAAAGCTTTCCGCTATTAGTCGAAAGAACGTCTGTCATTAATTTTCATAATGCGTGTTACCGTTTTTACGCAGCAGGAAATGACCTAAAAGCATAATCTACCGAATCTAATTCAACATATCGCTTCGTATAGATTGAACAGAAAATTACAGCGTAGATACTGTATTTTAAACTGACCTCATATACAGAATATGAAAATTAAATATCTTTAGAACAATCATTGAGTTTACTTATTAGCATTAAAAAGGCCGTTACAAAACCGATGGTTAATCAGCACTAGTAGAATCTTAATTAAACGTTTAATACAAACCAATGGCAAATGAGTTCAGACAACAAGACTATTATTATATAAAACAATCAAAGTTGCGTGACCAGCCGTCGAGAACCAACTTCCGTCTAACACCGACTATGATCATTATAGCACTTCATGCAAGATCCGCGTTGGTTGAGCGCGTAATATTAACGATGTTATCAATTTTCTTATCAATAGACCTGACAATTTACGTCATTTGCATAATAGTTATCTCAATATTTTTCAATAACAACAAATTAATGCAAATTATCTTTATGTTACTTATGCTAAGTTGCTGCACTATGGTGAACTTTTCCTGCGGTCACTATTTGTGTACTATCATTTACTCCGTGCAATATGTACCTAATAATAAATATCTACATATAAGGTATGTAATATCTTTATCCCATATCAAGAAATTCTCACTTGCTTTCCGGTTCCTTTCGAAGTCAGAATTAAGAAGGCAGTATAAAGTTGCTACCTATACCGGCTATCTTAACAGCCATCTTGCACGTTTCAGTGTGTCGAATCTACCCCGGCTCGCTGATAAACTAAATCTATTTACCGTGATTTAGTACTCGATTGAGGCAGTTCGTGACCACTGGATCCGAATCCGCTATCACTGGCTGGCCTTGGTCTATTTCCACACACCTTTGTGCGCAAAGGTCACTTAGAAAGATTAAGAGACCATATATCAATAGCTCTCACTGTTGCATCGTTCTAATTTAAGAGTGGATTTCCCATTTGAAAAATTTACGCGGCACTGATGAAATCGGTAGTGTAAAACGTTGCTTTACAGTTCTAATATTTTTTTCTATGTAGAAGAGGTCGTTGCCTATAAGAGGCAATAAATATTGTTTTATTTGGATTGCAGTTAGTTAGGAAAAAATAATAGTTAAGCCCCGATTTTATCATTTCGGTAGCTGTCCAGAACACTTTTTTCAATGTAATTTCCCTCGTACAACAAAAACTATTGATTATTTGGATGTGTGGTTACTTTTATTTTAATCTTGAATAGTGAGGGTATTATCACAAAGTAATTTTATAATTATATCTACCCAGTTTAATAACTGGTATGAGTGAACGCATGTGTCCCAGAAAGTCTATTCATTTCGGTGACCTAAAGTTTATAAGGCATATTTTTGCATAGAACAACTCTAGCTCCCCCCTCATACGCTTAAAACTTGCGTACCAGTGCCGTCTAAGTGCTTGTTGTGGAAGAAAGTGCGCAGCTGGCCTGCGGTTCCCGCCAAAAAAATAAGTATTGCTGTTCGGTGGTCATGGGACAACTTTGTTTTCATTTCCGTTTATGGGTATGACTCGTCTTCCAAAGAGCTAGTATCTTTAATTGAATGTTCGTAAGTACGCTATTTCGACTACGTTTATTTGAGTAGTATTCATTACAATCTATATTAAATAGTTTTCTTTTAATTTCAATTTTTGTCCTTGTTTTTAATTTCGGTGTCTTCATTTCGGTTGATTCGGTGGCCTAAACTGTCAACTGAAATGATAAAAAACTAACCGAAATGATAAAAAAAATCATTTCGGTGAGTGATAAGAATTTCGGTGCATAATTGTTTCATGTCAGTGGATTGTTTTATCATTTCGGCTTATTATTATTTCATTTCGGTGAAAATCCAGGCCAGCAGGTGATATTTCAAAATCTTGAAGTGTATTTTTTAATGTGTTTCTAAGGCATGTACTTTAAGCGATACTAACTTCGACCTTTTATTATTGTAACCACTACTTGATTGAAAGGGAATTATATGTTTCTTTTTATGAAAAACTGGCCAGTGACCTACATACATAGTCCGACATAGTGTAGTGGTTTTGACCATTTAAGTTATGGAATATAGTCCATCTGCGTCTAGGGTTGCATTGCCGTTTTCCATAACTACAAATAAAAACGCAAAATTTCTCAGATATACGATGGTTTTCAGACTTTACAATAATTTTACGTGGTCGTATCTTCTCTTTTTAGTCAGTAAACTTGGCAGGGTGGTCGTGGTCGTCATGATCTTTCAGCGGAAGTGGAAGTGACCTGCATTACTATTCATCGGCATTCTTCGCTAGTGGCTGCCTTCTTTATGCATACGTGCAAGCGGTCATCCACGCCTGCTCTGACTTGGTCCGTCCATCTCATTGGCAATTTACCACTTGGCTTGACCTAACCCTGCACCGCAACTCGTTCGATAGATGCACCGCCTCGCCGGGATACGTCGTGTCGTTGCTACCTGTGACTGTGGCTTTTCCGTTCTTCAAATGTTTGAAGATGTGTGTTACGATCTTGTCTGCATGCTGGTTGGGATGTGCCGAGACTAGACACGACAGACCGATAGACTAAACAGTTTAGTTCTCAAAAGGCTCCCAAACCCTTCATTATCTGTCTATCCTCAATCAGTGCTAAAGTAGTGCCGCTCATCTAGTGTTGCCGTTTGATGGTATCCGCGAGTGGTTCAGACTTTTTGACTGTTCCTTACCATAATTTTGGCTTGGCCCCAATGTTGATCTGTGTTCTCCATATTCATTTCTGCATACAGAGTTGGAGTCTATGGACAGCCATAGAGTCCAATTCTGTTCGAGTATTGCTATAAACTTTGAGTTATTCCTTATTTAGATTCTATTATTTCTCTATCTTTCTGGCTGCTCTCAGTTTTAGCCGTACTTTGGAGATAAGAATTTGGTGGTCTGACCCCCAATCAGCCGCAAGTAGAGTGAGAGCATTTATGACTGATATCCGCTATCGAGATCCAATTAGAATGAAGTCAATTTGGTTAAGATAATTGTCGTCAGGTATAAAGTCTTCTAGGGTGATTCTGAAACAGGCTGTTTGTCGGCCGCAAATTGCATCAGGCGTTCACCTCTTTTATCGCACTGACCTAGTCTCAATCTTAGTCGGTAGAAGTCAGCCCCAATCTTTAGCATTGAAGTGTGCTGCTAATTGGCCCTGTCTCAGCAAAATTAACTTCTGGGTCATTCTTTTGATGTTTAGAATGAACCAAAAGCACTGGTATTATAACAGGGTCAAGAAGTGATAGAAACAGACATGTACGTGATGATAAATTATAGAATAGAAGAAAAAAACAAATACTTAAGACATGGGGATTATAAACACAAAACAACATCATGCAGGAAATAAAACACAAAAATAAATATTTACACAGACATGTATCTGTTAGAGACCTTGCTGATATAGACATCCTAGAAAGATTTCAAAGCAAAGGACAATGCTCTTTATCCCCCCAGTGCATTAGCAACAAGTATACATACTTAGACCTTAAAATAAACACAGTTCGGCAAGAAATAGCCCAGTACACTAAAAAGACAGCCCAAGACAGGGTTGTTACCCATGCGAACGAACCCTAAGTGGAGAGAGTGGTGTACAACATGCCCGTTTGAAACGACATGTCATTTCGACTTTATTTAAAAGATCTAATAGCTGGCTCTTTTAGATGTGTAAAATCCAGATCTAGGATTAGCCAAAGAAATGACTTATTGTGAATACACAGATCGCCATGAAGCAGAATAAACAGGAAAAAAGAGACCTTGCTCATGGCGCTCTCCAATTCGGCATAAAACTCTTCAGGTCAGCCTCCGTTGCAGTGCTGGCGCCGCTTTGAGCTTGATGCTCAGTACTCGATTACTGATTGGTTATGTGTGTTTCTTATGAGTTTTGGAAGAAGGACGGCAACTCCATTTCGGGTCATGTTGTCATTGCCAGAAAAGTTGATGGCGTGTGCCTCGGTGGGTAAATGACCATTCCATTCCAATGAATTTTACTAAGCCCGCAGATGTTCAGTTCACATCTGGTTATTTATTTTTCCAAGATCTTTACTCCCAGGCTGTAGTGAGCCAAGTACATTTCAAGTAGCTATCCTCTGGATTTGCCGCATCTTAATTAAGATACAAGTAGTATTTTATTCCATGAGTTACCTGATCTCTCACAACGTCATGGCCGGTATCCAATTTTCCACCGTTTTGCATAGCCATCTTAAGATCTTTGATTGTGATTTCATGATAATTTTCTTGGGATAAGTAATAGTGCAGTGATTTTCTTTTGCCTTCTGCACCAGGTAAGTATTTAAGGAGTGATTTAGATTCTAAAGGTCACTGAAGCCTCTTCCAATTGGTTTCACGGCGGGGTGTATGGCTATGGTGTACTGCCATTGCTCGGTTGTCAGAGCCTCGTCTGTTATTTAGCAGCAACATGACGACGACTGGAAGGTTATTGCTGCAAGCTATTCGTACGAACCACCAGTGCGTGCAGATGAAGTTGACAGTAGGGTAGGGTCAGATAAAGGTGTTGTTACCGGGCCGGTTACCTTACTCACGTCTTACTCACCCATGAGGTCGTATGCATGCATGATAATGCTATCCATCATATTCGGGATTATAGGGGGATTAACAAATACCCTGTATAAGTATTGCGGTACACCTGTATATGTCTGCTTCGGTGGATTTTAATTTCAGTGTATAAAGTTCTTTCATTTCGGTGACTAGTTATTTCATTTCGGTTAACGACCGTTTCATTTCGGTGACATCACATTTTTAAACACGTATATCTCATAAGTCTGTAAAGATATTTTGATGGTGTTAAATATGTGCATTAAGAGTATAAAGAAATACAATAAACCACAGTTAGAATTTAAAAAAACTTTATAATAAAAAATTCAACCGAAATGAAAGAAAAAACACGACTTGTTGAAATTGACCCTTAAATTAGATAAAAATCAACAGATATAAAATAATGGGTTTTCAAGGTAGCGTCTAACTTGTACGCTGGGGCCATACCGGCTAACGCATCGAATTTCGGAAAATCTGCCGGATTTCAAATTAAAACAGATAAATCGAGCTCCAATCGGGCCAAAATGGCGAACCTCAATTCATGATGTCACACGAACATCGATATCTTCTAAATAACTTCGGTGAATAATACAATACGAAACTCCTTACTTCGATTTATCTGTTTTAAGTTGAAGCTCGGCAGACCCGTCGAAGTTCGAAAAGTTAGTCGGTAGGGTCCCAGGTGTTGCGATTGGATTCGCTAAAAAGACATAATCAGATAGTTATGAAATGAGTGCCCAAGTTCTGGTCAGTGATGTAACACGAAGGTCAAGTGCAGATACGAATTGATTATGCACGACATATCAAATGAATGGGCGTTTGGTTTGACTCAGACGCCTTAAAGCCACGTAGGTAATTTATCTTTCATTAGCATAATCATAATTTTGCGAGCGTTGAATTCAAATTACGTAGTAGGTTATTCCATTATTATTTAGTTTTTGATGAAACAAGATTTTTAAAAAAGCAAAACCTCTATCATAAACCATAAAAAACAGCTCTATAAAAGCAAGAAATAATGTTCAAATCTATTAATTAATTAAAAAACGTCTGTTTGATAAAGGGTGGGGCTGGAGGTAATTTTTGACTTATTAAGTCGTTTTCTCAAGAAGTATGTATTGTATTTTTTTATTCTAAAAGCCTATTTTTTAAATAATAGATTTGAACATTATTTCTTGCTTTTTTAGACCTCTTTATATGGTTTATAAAGGCTTAACTTTTTTAAAAAAAACTCAACGATGGGATAACCTCCTTTACAATTTTTGAAGTCGGTTAATTAACATAGATTTGTCGTTTTGTGTTGTGACTTTTTTATGTTAATGTAGTTCAACCATACGTTATGGTGAAATGAATAAATTGACTGTCAAAGGAAACCTATGTTTCCCAACAATAATACTGATACTTTGTAAATGATACCGATAAGTGTAACAGATCTGAGTGCCAGTAGACATGCACCGGTGGAGCCCGGACTCACCGTTGTCTCAATTGTGGTCACCTGACTCGCAAACCGGGCCTATTTATGCTAATCACTCGGAATTTCTAACAACTACCGCGCCACGACTATTGCCACCAAACCAGCGATTGTAGGCGTAGTTTCCGGAAGAGCGATGAGCCTAATATTGAGTCTTTAATAAGCCGAGGCGAGGTCAATCGATTTCGGCTGCCTATAAAATTTCTCGCCTATCAAATCCCGTGATCGATTCAACCGTGCTCTGTGGGCGAAGTGGTCAAACGGTCATTCGGATCCAAAATCAAATAATCAAATGGTAGTTTTATTCGTTTCTTATCTTAATCTGCTAAATGGGACATGTTGGCACCTTTTCTTTCGACTGGTCGGCATTTGTCACACCGATTGGTTGATCTTTTAAGATGCCGATAAACGCTCGAACTAAAGGATTGGTTAAGCGAACTTCCTAATTACACAAACCATGTTGTTTAGCCGATTGCTTCACGCTGCATCTACCGTGATGAAATCACGGAATGAATCCTCATTCATTAATTTATTTGTAATCGGTAACATCAGTCAACCGTCAAGAGAAGAATCACTCCCACGGTCGATCTTCATAACAAGACTGCTCATGCCCAACAAGGCGTGCTTAGTTACCCAACAATGTGAATAATTAAAAGTCAGGGACGACTTAAAGCTCTTTATAGACCGCAATTTAGTATTTTGCAAAACCTTAATGAGACAAATACCTCTGAATTTGGTGCACAGATAATGATCACTTCACTACTTAACTGAGATTCATTACACAACCCAAGGCTATTTTTATATCGCCTTCAATGAGTCATAAAACGATCTGCTCGAGTTGTTAACCGCAGGTTCAATTTCGTGTGAGATTTTTTGCGATTCTTTTTTTCATTTCCTTTTTCATCAACGTAATAGCAATCACTATTTGGCTCCATACGGGGTACTTACAGGTGGCAGAAATAAGGAAGTATGTACAAATTAAGACAAAAAACTTTTTTAAAACATTGCTTTAATAATGATTAATGTGTTGATACAGGAATAACAATAGCGAGATAGATCCTCTTTTCAGAGGCCTCTTGACCTCAGTGAGCAACAGCATGACGAAAGAGCGGACAATGAAGACAAAAAAGTGTAAGACAATATTGGCGAATTGCAAATAATGGTCCTTTGACGGGACACACTTTTGTATGGGAACGTTACACATCATTAGCGAATGTGGTCCATGTGGTCAATGACATCTAGGTTAAGATTTATTTGAAGAGCTTATTTTATTTAGTAAGAATATTTTATTACTGAGAGTTTTATTACTGAGAGAAACACACTACCCATGTATATGTCTAAAATTGACTATTCTTTTGAAATCTGGAATTAAGATAGTAAATAGATTTTCTGTTCTTATAAGATTTTTTGGTACTTATAAGCACAAAGTTGTCTCTCATGAAATGAAAGACCATCCGAATTAAACGAACCAACTTCATAATTAATCAATTACTCGAACAACGCCCACACTGTGGGTTACCCAACGCCCCTATGTTCAATGATTAAAACTTAATCATCGTATGATTCCCGTGGGAGATAGCGACCTCTCAACGGATCTATGACTCACGCAAATTGCGCTTGAGATCAGTAAACACGCTGGTTTAGAGATTGACCTGGAACCGTAAACCAATAAAACCGGATTGGTGCTGATTGAGGCTTTGGAGTAAAGGTTTCTATGCTTTTAATGCCCGACTTTACTGTTAATTATAAATATGTTATTTCTTATATCTATTTAAGGTTTCTAGTATTGAAATGTACAATGCTAGTAAAAGTAGGGCGAAGTTATGTTTCCATCAATAAATTGAAATAATGTAATAATTCTTACAAAAAAAACATTTGCATTAAAAATCAACAAGTAGGATATTTTTGCCATACCTAATTGTGGAAAACCAAATAGTACTGAAGGAAGACCTTCTCTTATCTGTCGTAATATCGTCATTGTCAGTGAATTTGGTACTTAGTTGATCTAGTTGTCTAGCACTAAGATTCCCTAGCCTATATCTGGTTCAAAAGCTGTAGTAACTTTTGGTGAATGGCGGGTGAGTCATAGCATGATGTCATCGCTCCTGGGAACTGGTTCGTGCTCCCTCATCGATGGGCTATGTAAGGTCACCAAGTTGAAATAGCGGTTCTGCAGATTGTACAGCGGTTGTAGATTGTTATTCCCGATGGGCGAGTTATAAGTTTCCCAGGGTTTGATGATTGCTATTTAAGATTTCGCTTATCGTTGCACTCGTGATTGGGTAGTGTTTACATGGAGCTTTGTGGTTTCTGGATCCTAGTTTTTGAAAATGTTTGTGTCAATGATTTGTTTACCAAACTATATAAACTCAGCAAGTCTAAATAGCGGTTCTGCAGATTGTACAGCGGTTGATGATTGTTATTCCCGATGAGCCAGTTTCCCTTGATGATTGCCATTTAAGATTTTGTTTATCGTTGCACTCGTGATTGGTTAGTGTTTGCACGGAATTTTGTGTATTCTAAATGCTCGTGGATCGTGGTCTCTAAAGCAACATTATCGTTGTTCCACGATTCATGATTATAATTGCTATAAAGTCCAGTGTTATTTTTTATTATTGTTAGAAATTGCAAATGATAACATTACGCAGTTATTGTATTTTATTTATCGCAGCTAATATTTTGGATTGCGTTAACTATCATTCGATGGGGGCTATCATTTGAATTGTCAAATTAATTATTTAAAGGTCAGGTGTAATTGTTAAGTTTATTATTCAATTGCCAGAATAACAATTTATTCATTCCGGGCACTAAATGCAACAAAACAATAATTACTGTTCATTGCTCTCGTAAATTATGTCGTAATTACGGATACTATGTACACACGACGGCACCTCAGACTATACATATTGACCTTGAGACCGCCTTTATGCCCTACGTAATAAAAGCTGTTTTCGCAGTTTAACTGTGACGTGCTGTCGTGTGTACTTGTAACAATTGTTTGTTTATACTCCCATGAACGTGTTGTTAGTTCTATCTAACGCCACGGGGATAAATCCTAAATAAAGTGCATAACATTGAATAACAAGACAAAGGAATTTATAACCATAACTAGCTTTTGCCCGCGACTTCGTTCGCGTGGACATTTTTTAGTATCCTTAAAATGCTGGTATAAGCTTCTGAATGCGCTCTCGCCACGTTCACGCGCCACAGCTAATTCCTCGCGTTGTCGTTTATTAGAGAATTTTAGAATTCATTACTGCTTTTTTTATTAAAACTGTTTTTATTTGTGTTGCGTCTAGAGTATGTAATTTTTTATTGAAATAAAGTTGTGTTAACTGAAAAACGATTTAAAAAACCTGAGGAAATTTATTATTACATATAAAATAAAATTCACGCGACGAATGGATAACCTCCTCTTTTTCAATTATTAGTCGGTTAAAAGTGAACGTAGGTTTGAATTGCAATAAAGTTATTCGTGCACAATAATTTACAGACTATCATTATCCAGCTATTACAAACTGTTACGTATTGAATAGTTAATTGTATTTCCTTAATATTACTTAGTAATAATCTTACAAACAATTGTAAAATAAAAAATCGGCCATGTTAATATTGTAGAAACTAATACCAACAACCATCAGCATTACCTAACAATTTAGATTCCTGCACAGCACAATTTAACGGATCATCGAAAATGACCTCTAATACGAAAATAATATTCAACATAACAACACAAAAATAATGAAAGTGAAAGTATGAGCTTTCAAACACGAATAATGAGGGGTACGTATTGTATTATCAAATCTTTGAAATGGTGAAAGTTTGTCTATAAAAACAAACGAGTAGGTAATGTTACACCAAAGAATTTCATGTAATACACATCCACTATTTTACCTTTGTTTCCCACCGATCAATCGAGACTTACCGATAATCAACTTTCAAGTTAAATGAGCATTTTATACAAGGTGTTACAAAAATACCCCTAATGCCGAATATGGTATATAGGGACCATCAAACTGATCAACTTTTACTATGGGGCCAACTCTGAAATCGCGAAAAAAAATCTGAATTGATATTTTCGATTTTCATTTTTGTATGAAAAGGCTGATTTTTTTTTCGCGATTTCAGAGTTGGTCTCATATTAAAAGTTGATCAGTTTGATGGTCCCTATATACCATATTCGGCATTAGGGATATTTTTGTAACACCTTGTATAGTTGCCTTTTTTTAAAGAAAATCGAGCATTTTGTAGTTAGGGGTCGTCCACATGAGGCTCGAAAGGGGATTTAGAATAAAAACACGAAATATCACGAGGGGGAGGGGGTTGTAGTGAGATATCATGTATATTTATTTTTTCGTCGAACTCGCGATTTTCAAACCGAAATGACAGAAATTTTTAAGGTTAGTACTTTATAAAAAAATACATGTGACTTTTGGGTAGGTCAAAAACCTCACGTATTACCAGCGGGAGGAGGAGGGGGTTAAAACGTTGCTAAAAAGATAAAAACATCACGTGATTTATGGAAGACAAATACTAATAAATTTTACCCAAAAACTACCAATATTCTTTTGAACGAAATGAAAGTGCATTTAATATACTTTTTATTTTACATAAAAAAGCTATTCGTAAACTAAACTAACCATCACTCAACGTCAAAAAGAAACATTTTAAAAACTACTTAGTATTAAACGTGATCATTTTATAAAACTATGTATAAGAAATGTTATACAAATTATTCATGTCATGATTTATTTAGTACGCCCTATCAATTTTTATCTAAACAGTATAGTTTAAAAACATATCTATACCGTAAACAGATACCAACCATATCAGTCGATACACAAACAACTGATACCTATGGACTGTGTATCAATATTATCTTTAATCGAGCAACTGGAAATCAAATATAAACCTGCAATTTTATGTAACAAAAATGTAAGAAATGAGGTTAAAATACGAGCTCCTTACGTGCTTTATCTCATCTTTCTTTCGAAATACCAAATGTAGTTTTTGCTAATTGAAATACCGATAAGAATTGATTTGCTAACGTACAACATGTTTTACCCAAAACTTCACTAGCATTTTTTTAATTTAGTGTTAGTTTTTTTGTTGTTTGATAGCTAAAGTAGTGCTAAAGTAGTAGCTTTTGACGACCTCCGTGGTCGAGTGGCTTTGTACACCGGTTTTTAAGGTGTCGCCATCTCTGAGGTCCCGGGTTCGATCCCCGGTTGGGTCAATTTAGAAAAACGAACTTTTCTATATTGGCTCAGGTCTGAATGTTTGTGATACCACCGTTGTCTCTGATTTCCATAACACAAGTGCTTGAGCTACTTACTTTGGAATCAGAGCAATGTATGTGATGTTGTCTAATATTTTTTTATTTATTTATTTAAAGTGAAAAGCAAGTAGGCAATGAAAACCACAGCTGTTGATAGTTGCTTTTAAGAAATCGGTCTCTGACTTAAACATTACCTATGACCATCAGCCATTTTTAATGTCCCCACTGCTGTGGATAAGGAGGATGGGCCATGACCCACCACGCAGGCCCAATGCGGATTAGTGAGTGCTAAAGACTGGAAATGCAGCCGGGACTGACGGCTACGTGCCTTCCGAAGCACGGAGGAGCTCGAGATAATAAACTTTTGGTCACCCATCCCATGACCGACCCTTGCGAACCTCCACAATCGCTGGGCCAGGCGCTCTACCAATGCGCCACCGAGCTCCTCAAACATAAACATTACCCATACCACAGAATAAATAATAGTATACTAACACGTGTTTATTCTGTGGCGTGGTTGGCCTATAATGTAAACAATTCTTTCCGATAACAAATTCTGTATACAGAGGAAATAAAGCGTATACGTGCTAAGAAACCACGAGACCAAACAGGTAACCATGTAAACTTTTTGTTTACATTACGCATTTCATTGAACCTTGCTACATAACATAATACAGAGTAAGTTCTCTGAACTTGAAATTTTTAATTATAAATAAATAAATAAATATTTGACAACATCACATACATTGCTACGATTCCAAAGTCAGAGACAACGGTGGTATCACAAACACTCAAACCTGAGTCAATATATAAAAGTTCGTTTTCTAAATTGACCCAACCGGGGATCTAACCTGGGACCTCAGAGATGGCGACACCTTGAATACCGGTGTACAAAGCCACTCGACCACGAAGGTTGTCGTTTAAATAAAACTAAAAATGTTTTAAAAGATTATATAATATTATCGATCTTCAGCCATCTGTGATGTCCCCACTGCTGGGGCACAGTAGGCCTTCCTTATGGGTGGATAAGGAGAATGGGCCATAATTCACCACGCGATCCCAATGAGGATTGGTGGTTGTTAACGACGGTAAATGCTGCCGGGACCGATGGCTTAACATGCCTTCCGAAACACGAAAGAGCTCGAGATGATAAATATTTGGTCATCCATCCCATGACCGACCCTTGCGAAAGTGGCTTAACCTCCGCAATCGCTGGGCCAGGCGCTATACTTCTGCGCCACCGAGCTCCTCATATATAATATTAACAAAGTTTCAATTTGTTCCCACTCCCAGAAAAGTTTTAAAATTCACATTTTGTATAATTTGTAGGTTTTTCAACGGTTGTGATAACAGGAAAACCAGAATTATCACCTGAAAATTAATGAAAATATGAGTAAAACTCAACTACCTCTATAATATGAAAATGCCATACTGATCCATTTTTCTGTTTTGACTTAACTTAATTATGTTTTGACTTAACTTAATTATGTGATTATCTCTGTATTTTCATATCTGAACCCGCTGTTATTGAAATTAAGAAAAAAAAAAGATTGTAAAGGTATGTTGTGTTATGAAGAACAGTGATAAAGGTGTAAGTAATAAATATTTAAAGTTCAAAAGAAAAATCAAATTATTATATTACATTATATTAAAAGCGATAGTATATGACATAATATTTGCAAATCTTCGCTTGTCATAAGATTTCGCTAACCTAGTAACCTTAGATTTTTAAACGTCAAATCCATACGTGGGTACTTCTTTCGTGTGACTGTATCTATAGATTTTAATAAAAAAGTGTAACAGAAAAAATCCAATCATCATTGTGAAAAGAGAAATATATGTAGCTTACTCCCGCAAAAAATATATGCAGGATGCACCGCCCGCCCGCCCGCAAAAAAATGCACATGCACACCATAAAAATATCAATGCACAATACTTGCATTTAGCATGACAGCGACACACCATGCACCTTCACCAATTAGACTACTCTACACGTGCGAAACACGTATATTGCATATATTTTTTGCGGGAGTAAGCTACATATATTTCTCTTTTCACAATGGTTTGGGACTTCCGCCAAGTAATGCCTGATTCAATCAAATAATCCAATCATCAGCAGGTTATCTCTTTGTGCGAGTTTGTCTTCCGCAGTGCATAAATCTTTACACTAGGTATTCAATGCACACCCAGATCAATACCTATCAATAAGCACATAGCTCACGTACCTATATACTTTGACGACCTCCGTGGTCGAGTGGTTTGTACACCGGTTTTAAGGTGTCGCTATCTCCGAGGTCCCGGGTTCGATCCCCGGCTGGATCAATTTAGAAAACGAACTTTTCTATACAGGTCTGGGTGTTTGTAGTTCCACCGTTGTCTCTGATTTCCAAAACACAAGTGCTTTAGCTACTTACTTTGGAATCGGAGCAATGTTTATGAAGTTGTCTTATATAAAAATATAAATATAAATTATTAATGATACACCTAACATTCCACAGACATGTGAGTGCAATGTCAAAGTTATATGAGGCATTCATTCATTGTGTCTATGGTCTAGACATCGAAGTATGTTGGACGCTGAATAATCTACAGCACAATGTTAGCAATCGCGTACCGATAAATGGCGATAGCTTTCATTGCATCAAGTTATAAATGTCGTTTAGTGGGTTTATAGGCCTTGTCTAACATTTCAATAAAGTTAACGATTTTATTGAATTGGTGTCCGATTTTATAGCTCGGTGGCCACCTTTCTCAAAGTTAAGATGCGCTGAGAAGTAGGTGCGACGATCGAAAGTGGAGTCGAGCAAGTTGTTGACCCATTATCAACTTTTTTGTAGGTCTCCCTACTTAACTGTGATAAAAGTTAAAGAAACTGGTCTCTTGCGACACACGAGTCTTTATAATTCTTACTTATTGTTACTTTTTACAAACATAATAGTATGAAAGAACTTAGCAAAAAGGTTATAACGTTTAGGGGTCCAATTTATGAAGTAAATTACTCAACAAAAACCTAAATGCCAACAGAAAATGTCGAGCGCTCACCTCATTGTACACAGACGTCATCTCGGCAATTCACAATGTTTTGTTTTGCAAGTCGGTTAAACACAATCTAAACACACATTTCACTCGCCGAAATTTTAAAAGAAACTGTTTATCTTATATGAATGTTTTTTAAAGACCTTAGTCCAAAGTAATTAAAAGTAAACTGTCAAACTTCCCGCCAAAAGCGCGCGTAAAAAGAAAATAAAGAGGCAAACGTTTACACAGCGGTGGGCGCGTGTGACGCGTTCCGTGTTTAGTGCCGGCACTGAGCGAGCAATCGCGAACGGCTCAATGGATACGACGGGCTCAGCTGCTGTGCTCAATGAAGCATTCGGGTTCGGAGGTCAGCGATCATCCTGACCCCGCCGATTCTGCATCAAGTTTCTCCATTACCCTATAAACCTACAAGAATGTCGAATATGCAGCGGCAAAAAGTTAATTCAGAAACGTCTCATACACAGAATACCACCTGCTTCATTTTAAGTAGTTTTTGTGGTCATCAATTTTGTTTGAAGGATTTGCTAATTTTGCATGTATGGAACGGTTGTTTCGTCGCAAAATTTTGCAAGAACATTTTTGAGATTATCAACACAGGTTCGTCGACAGTTTGTCATAGAACCGGTACGAGGAGACGGTCGAACCAAACGGTTCTGCGGTGTCAACTATTACAATTGATTTAATAAAGTCTTGACGTTATTTTCATTTACTGTGGATCGGATTTCCCAATGTAGGTACGCTACATTAATATTTTAGTCGGACAGGACACATCTATCTGGACCACACTGGACATAGAGACTTGAATTTTTGCACATACAATACATACCTTATACTGTGTAGGCAACTACTAAGGAAGGATTTTTCAAAATTCCACCTCTAAGGGGTAAAATAGGGGATGAAAGTCCGTCAGTTTTAAAGTAAGGATCATCAAATTTTGTGTGTTAGGCTGACGATTGAAAAATAATATTTACGTGTCTCAACGTTTTTGCTAATTCCACCCCCGAAGTGATGAACAGGGGGATAAAGTATTGCATGGAAAGTCCTTCGTTTTTAAACGCTAATTTTAATATTTAGGCTTATGGTAGAAAAATATAAACAAATAAGCAAACATAAATTTCGTTATTTTCCGTAAATCATCAGTGAATGGAGTAAATTAACCTATAAATTGATGAGGATGTCGTTATTTACATTTTATGGGTTGTTGGTTGCAAAAATGGCATTTACTTTGAAGTCCAACACTGTGGACATGACCTAGATTAGAACACTGTAGTGGGGAAACGGGGTTGCAGAGGTTGACAGACAATTGATGGGTGTTTGTAATACCACCGTTGTCTCTGATTTTCAATAACACAAGTGCTTTAGCTACTTACTTTGGAATCGGAGCAATGTATGTGATGTTGTCAAATATATTATTGATCTTAGTAGGAGACGTTGATGTATTTAGATTGGGAGCGAAAGCGGGAACAGGAACGGGAACGGTTACATATAACCTCCTTAAACTCGTCAGTTTTCTTAATTGCTAATGCGTTTCTTTTATTTGCAATACATACAACGAGAAAAAGACGCATTAATTGATAGCCATTCAGAAAATTGACAATCTTTAAGAGGTTGTAATACGGGGGCAGGATACTATTAATATCTCTGGCTGGACCCAATTCTGAATATTATAAACTAGGTTCGACGACATTCGACAAAATGCTTAGGGCACCTTTGATCAAAATAAAAGGTACCTAGACTATGTTTTAATTTCATCACAATCCCCATCAAGCGAGCAGCCTCGTGCGAGGTCCGTCGCACGTGGCAAACTTCCTGAATCGCACGAGGCTGCTCGCTTGTTGGGGATTTTGGTGCCTAGTCTGTGAGTGAATAAACAAATAAAAGTTACATCTTAAAAGAATCAATAGAATTAAATCTCTTCTTGATTTTAAATAAATAAATGCTTGGACAATTTCACACAGCGCTATCTAGCCCCAAACTAAGCAAAGCTTGTAATATAGGTGCTAGACAACTGATCTACTACTTATATACTTTTTAATATAAACTTATTATACATAGTAAAACCCAGACCCATTACAGAAATTAAAATTCATCATTTAAATTTCTGCCCGGCCGGGTTGTAAACCAAATCTACTTACTTGCTATTCTTACTATGCATATATCTTTGAATTTGCAGCAGGATAAAGTTATTTATCCTAGAAATTAATAAATCTTCATATTTTTTTGTTTCTTCCCAAATTGCGTCAAAAGTTCTCCTGATTTATTTACTTTATAGACATACCTAGGTGTGTAATGTGTACTCGAATAATGGACATCGAAAATTTATTTTTATAACATACAATAAAACTAACCCAACAATACCCTCTTTCAGTTAACTATAAAGTGTTTCTCAACAAGGTCTTAACTGCCCAAAAGCCACTTTATCGCCATTGTGCGTTCCGTTTTGCATAAGATCCCAGCAGCGGTTGAAACAATTCTACTTTCCGTTATCGGGACAGAAGCTATTATGATATATAGTTGCATGTTACGCGTTCTATTGTTTATGATTTGCCCGGGAGCTGATTGAGTTTTTGCTAACGATTCGAGAGTAAAGGTTGAAGTTTGTATGTGTTTATTGTTGAATGTTCGAACCCTTTTCACCATTAATGATAGGAAAGGAAAAAAAATATATACTCGTAGTCGACCAAGGTTTTTTTTTCAATGTAAATCTTATCTCTAACATAGATAATATAGCAATTAAAAAGATTAATGGCAAGGCAAACCCTATTCTCTAAAACAAAAACAAAACAATCGATAGGAGCGCTCCGCCACAATCGAGATCTTATATCGTTATCAATCGTGGGAACAAGCAGAAAAGCGGCTTGCTTGTTTATTGGCAATGTCGCGGGCTAACCATATAAATTGTACGGGAACCGAGTGCCCATCTGAATTTGAGATAGTCATCTTGATGGATAGATTATAATGGCGCCGGCACTAGTGAGGCGGTTTGTTCCTATCGATTGTGGATTTTACTCGCTATTTAAAGAGAAGAGAAGATAACATCTGTCGAACTTAGGGCTGGAGATTTAAGACATATTTTGTAGTTAGATGTTAGTCTATTTTATCTAAGTACTAAATCCATTTTACTATGCGCCCGTTGGAATAGATAACCAAGAAATAACAGTAAATAAAACATCGAAATCAGTACGATTGTAGATAAGTTAAATGCTATTCATAACAGCATTTACCATTATTTTCAATTGCTTATTATATCGGACTGAATGCCTATTATACAGGAAACAAGACGGAAAATACTTAGCATTATTAATCACCAATCATTATCTCACTGCCCATTGTGAAGTAATGGCGTATTTAATAGAAACGGGCATTTCTAATTTCATCGACAAAGCGTAGAGGCGTTGCCGTGCGCATGCGCTCCCTATCGGCCGATCTACGGGCGCAATATGGCGCCGGGCTACGATCCTAAATCACCGGACCTCAGAAAAAGAACAAGCTATTAGGTATCTAAAAGAAATAATTATTTAAGTCGGAAGTACAGAAATGTTCCTTATATTATTATAACATTGAAAATGTTTGTGATCACCAGTATATGTGCTCGATCGATGTTTGACCAAAAGTGTGACATGGCCCTAGATCGGTCAAAATTTCATATATCTGTATCGTGTATGGCGCTTGAATTTTGAAAAGGAACCAGTCGGGTAGTTTTTGAGAAATTTCGATAAAATTGAAAAAAAAACAAATAGGACTCGCCGGACAAAAATCAGAATAACTCTTTTTCGGGTACCTTAATCAAAACTGAAAATCTGAAGATTGAATTGGGCTACAAAATAAGCCTACTGGGAGATGATCGGACGACAGATGTGGGCTGTGGAGGTTCCCACAGGTGAGAGTGGTTTGTAGTTCGGCGGCGTTGAGGCAGTCTATATAGTGCATACGCTGTCGTGAAGTCTCTATTAGTCTCTATTAGTCTCTATTAGTCTCTATTATAGAGTAAAGTGTAAGTGTAACATTACCGAAAAAAAAGATTTAAAAAAATTAAAAGGTCTTGGTGAGAACTTCGTTTCAGATGGCAGCTTAAAACAACATCAATATCTTGGAAAGTACTCATCTTAGACTGATGGTGTGTTTGAAAAAATTAAAGGTCTTAGTAAGATCCTCATTTCAGGTGACAGCTGTCAAACTTAAAACAGCAATATCTCGGAAAGTACTCATCTGGTCAGGTGCCCTTTTCATTGAATGATTACCAGATGAAAAAAACCCCTAGATATAGAGCCAAAGTTGGAGAGGAGAGAGGTACTTAGGAATTTTTAAAAGTTTTAGGTTACATTTCAATAAAGTTCACAGAACTACCTTTCAATAAAGTTCATGGATTCGCTGCGATTTCAAAGTATTGTACTAATTCAATAAAAAAATACAAATCTTAGAAATTTTGAAAAACAAATCTTAAAAAAAGAAGAAGAGACTTCCTTACATTTTAATGGACGAGCAGATGGCTGAACTAGATATATTCAATTTCAATGTACTCTGATAGTTTCGTGATAACAAATGACATGGGCTTGTACAATGCGATTAAATTGACAATACACAGTGATCCGCTGCAGCTTCACTCGAGAATGTATGGCAAAGATAAAATTTTAAAGACTAAAATACGTCGTTTTGTTCCGCAAGCGCTTTGAAGTTAGTCACTTCGTTGTACATTGTTAAATTAATCGCATTTTAACTTTGATGGAAAACGCTACTTTTCTACGTTTGCAGCAATTTCGCATGTCTTTAATGACAATCACCGTAGTGTAAAGAAAACGAATGGTATCACTCAGTGATAATCGATAATGTTTAATTACTGTGTAAAGGAAATAACAGATGTATAACAATGCTCGTGTTGAGATATGACAAAGAAAAATGAGACAGTGATCAATTAATTACAAGGAGTAAACGTAGTTCCAAACGTACCTTGCAAATTATATGAAGAGGGAAAGAAACCAGACCAAGTAATATTTTTATGACGAACAAGTGTTGTGTAGCACTGAAGGGTTTCTTGCTAATTTCGATATAATTTAATCTGGCCATTTCTAGTGATTCCCACAGCGAGCTCCTATAAGTGCTAATGGATTTTATTGGTGAACAATTTACGTAAAATGTTATAATACCTTCCCTACAACTTAAAGAGTCATAAAACGGATTAGATATTTCAGAATTGGCCGTCTTTTGAAATGTGAATGAAGCCATATTCTAAACAAGTTGAGTGACCTATGAATAAGATTTAAGTAAAGAAGAAAAATGATTATTTGCTATTTTTTAGAATCTTACATAGTTATAATCCGTTTTTGAAGACAATGAACTGAGAAATTCTGACAAACGACCGCCTTTACTTCATATTTTGTCAAAATTAATAAAAAGTAACCGATAAAGTTGTTAAAAACACCAGCGCTTCCAAATTGGTAAAAAATGTGATACCCACGCTATTTATCAAAGCATCAATGATCTCGTTTGTCATATTTCTTTTTTATCATTGACAATATTTATGTGTAAAATTAAGTCATAATTTTTTGATCGTAGAACACGTTTCTACTCCATGGTAGTTGAATATAAAGTGTGATCCGTTTCTCTATTATTTATATTATAATGATGTGCCACTTAAACATAATATATGATGTGGATAACATTTTTTTAAATATTTGTGTAAAATCCTTTTCGTTTTTGCATTATTTACAACGTTCTAAGTTTTCACCGTTTTGAAACAGAGGGTGTTTCCGATTGTAAAGCTTTTGTAAAGTGACATGTCACTTTGATGTATTGTGGTCGTATAGTGGTAACGCGAACGCTCGTGACTTACTGTCACGATCCTGGTCGAGTCAAGTGGCTGTAATGGGAACAAGGAGCTCGGAGCTTTATGGACAATAAAAAGAAACGACACACTGATATGTGTCGATATAGTAACGGTACGGCACAGTTTATGATAGGTACCAATGTGACGCTCAAGGGCTGTTTGGAACTTGATACCCTTGCTTTCTGGTGAAAGTACGGATCGTTGCTGACAACTGAATTGCTAACGAATGAAAGACCCGGCACATCCCACAGAAAAATGCTTAACTTGTATACGATTGATTTTGGTCTTCAATTAAAATATAGCCAATAATCATTACAAATTAATATTATAAATGCGAAAGTAACTCTGTATGTCTGTCTCGGCAACGGGAACGAAAACAGAAATGGGAACGGGGAAGGAGGGTAGAAGACTTGCCTATTTATGTGGAAACGGCTGATCGGATTTTGGTGAAATTAAAACATAGAATACTATTTGTCCCGGTTAAAGCTTACCAAAGATTCCAACGAAAACAAATGTTTTCAATCAAAATTACTAAGGTTGACTTTCTTTACCATCTATAAGTAACATTTAACTAAATTGAAACTAAACACTAAAAGAACTAAGTAATGACTATCTTGTGGATAAAAAAAGATAAACTCTCGATTTAGATCCCACGTAAAGGAATTTAATTACACAATTAGTAATCCCAGATACTTGTACCGGGATAACTGGGGATAGCCGTGCAACAGCCATTTGTTCAGACCCATTTATTTGAAAGATAATGAGTTATAAACAAATGGTGCTTGATAATTTCGTGCAGTCCAATCTACCCTCCACCTAGGAGATCCTACTGGTAAGGGATTGCACGCTTTTAATCCTATCAGTCAAAGTTACAAAGAGAAATGGCAGCCATTCGTTCTTATCACGACTCAAATTCCAACTAATTACAAATTAAAGAAAAATACAACTTGAAAAAATAAAAAAGATGGCCGAGTAACTTGAAAATGTAGTTATTTTCAAGATACTTTTGATTACGAAACTAGTCACACGACCATTTAAGCAAGTAAGTGAAATAGACGACTATTTATTGCTCGTTGAAATCGAGTTCAATAAGAAATCGAAGATTGATTGAAAAAAGTCTTTACTCAAGTCTTATGTTTAAAATTCAGATCTATTTCTTTCGAATACCAAAAACTGATACCAATGGTATTTGTTATAAAATTTCTATTCCTAACGAATACCAAATTTATTAAAAATTTCAAAATTTGGTATTAGTAGGGAATATAATTTTTATAACGGTAATAAACAAATACCATTTGGTATTAGTTTTTGGTGTTAGAAAGGAATAGATCAAAATTCATTATTTTCAATGCGTCATTATTGAAAGTACTATATCATCGCTTTTATGTTGAGAACTCCATTTAATGATAAACCTTTGTCATTATTGAGTCATTCAGAACTCTTAGATAACTGACACAGCGTTAAAATTTATTTGACAAACTCTCGAATGTGGCAACAAATCTTTTACAGTGATACTTACCTCCCTGTTTTCTTACGCAAGTGCTTTTAAGAACTATGAAGATGTCAAGAAAGCATTACAAGATAAATTCCTGTCCCTGGTAGTGGTGAAGAAGTTTTGTTTGTTCATTATCATTCAAATATCACTTGATTATAATTTTTAACAACTTCTTATTAGAGATTTTCTTTTCAAATGACAAGAATTTCTGTTCCAAAATTATTTGTATAAACATTTGCGGAGTTACACAATGCTTCATGTAAATAACAAAGGTCCTTTTCAAAGGAGATTCGTTCTGCCTTTATGGCTTTTTAACGATCTCGACTTTAAAAGGCACGCGTTTAAGATTATCAAGCCCTATATTTGGCGAGTAACAGCCCTTCGCGGAATCTTATTAAGATCTTGCAAATTTTTACCTTCAACTTATAGAAACATTGTATTGACAAAGATTATCGCGAAAGAAAACTTAAACTTATTTAAGATTTTTAAGTATTGAACATTATTTTTATTAAGCTCTTTCGTTTCTTTTGTTTTTATAACTAAAGTACTACATGCTACGTCTCTGGCTTTCAGAACAAAACCGGACCAAAATAATTAATCATTTAAAAAAGTTTATGGAAAGAACTTAATCAATAGTTGAAATCCTATCAAAGATAACCTTATTTACGAATCGAAATGGCCAACTATCTTCGTTCTCTCTTCGTGACTTAACTCATTCCCATTATTTTACTATCATTATTGCATCTTTCTAGTCCCGAAGATCGGTTTGTCCTACATCCAACCCATTTCTCTATCTGCTTATCTGATCTCAATAAACCAGCTAAATTATAGTTTAAAATGCATTGTTTTTGTTTCACATTTTTTGTTTCTACATCTGTATAATGATCCTTTGGCGTCTGTTTGATGAGCTTTTAGACATCATTAATCATTAAACAGTGAAACAAGATTCATTTTAAGGACATCAAGAGCATAAACAAATACTTAAGTCGACTGTAGATAACGTTAATTGCTCAACATGAAGAACCGCAGCAAAAAGAGATATTCGGTATTGTTTAGTTAAACAATGGTGTTTAAATTCAAAGAGGACGCATTTCTTCTGCAAAATTATGATCGTTACCCTTCTTGAATTTTGTTTTGTTACTTATTCTCTTAACAGTTCAACCCGATCGACGTATTTAACGTAATGTATAAAGCATTTTAATGAGACATCACAATAATATTATACGACAATAAAATTTAAAAAGCTCAATTCAAGAAAATATTATTGCATTTAAACACACAATTTCATTTATCGGTTTATGTTTATCTCATAAAAGTAGGTACTTAAATCAATTTATCATAAGAGAATAACATTTAAGTATTCATTTCATACTTTCCTCTAATTGTTTAAGATATCTGCAGGTTGTTTTGTTTGTAACAAAATTCTGTACCCTTTCCTATAAATAGTTTCCATTAGATTAACTTATATTGTTTCGATCTCTGCAATTTGGGTTGACTTATCTAGTCGGTTAGTACTTATATTATTATGTTAAATTAAAGTTGTGTTGCATCTCTGCTAATTTTATAAGTTGTGTTGCATCTCTGCACTTTTTATGTTTTCTACAATGCATTGTGGAAATTAATCTTAGGAGTTTTATTTACAGTTATACCGACATGAATTGTTACTGTGAAAGTTTTCCAATTAGTCAGTGATTGTTTTTGATGAAACCCTATTGGACGAAGACTCTTCAAACCTATTGGCAACCTAATGCATACTTTATTGTATTGTATAGGTATCACAGCTAGTGTAAATTTATTTTCTTTTTGTAGTCTTGTATTTTATTAAACTTCATTCATGCGTAATTAGACTTTAATTTTTTGACCCCGTGTCTTTATCTTTGCGGTCTTTATTTTACCAACATCCATTTCTACTTCTACTGTTGGTACTTTCACTTCAATGAAATAAAAGTCATTGACTAAAAGTAAAGCGGTGTTCACACGGACATCCTCAGTCCTGGGCACGCGTCGGTTGTTCTCTTCTTTATTGATATTATGTCCCGTGGTCCCGTTACTGGACGTGACTGAGGGGGAAACGCAACTCAATGGCCGACTGCTGAGTGCTGACTGAGCCCCCACAAAGATGCGACCGGTGACAAACGGACAACCAATTTAAGTATAAAAAATAAAGAAGAAATGGATCACTAAGGAAGGAAGTGACAAGAATTATGGATTTCTGAGAACTATTTCGACGCATTTCTTTATTTCATACTAAAAATATTTCTTATGATAGCAATCCACTACAAACTCATGCTGCAAATGAGTTTAAGCACCTATTTGTCAAATATTTTTGCAACGCACTGTCCCTCAAGCCTATGATGGTTAGCGTGCAAGAGAACTTAAAACTTTTGCAAAAAAAATATAGCTGCACCTACTTAAACACAATTTTAAATTCAGCACAGACCACGAAGGATCACTGTGGCGTTTTCCTCATATCCAAGTGAAAGAGCAAAAGGCAGTGCGTTTATCTGGTCACGCTCCGAGGATGCGTAGCTGATGTTTACTCTGACCAAACAAACACTGGCCACTCGGTGAAACCAGTCGACTTTTTAGCTCCTTATTCCTTGTTCGTTTACAATTTTAAGAGTTATGAGAGTTAATTATCGACTTCAAAGGAACTGTTTGAATGGAGGGGCTCTTTAAACGGCTTTATTTAAGCCAATATGGTAATGAAAGAAAGAAAGAATGAAAACCAGATTCATCACATAACAATAGTTATTTCGGCCGAATACTCAAAGGCTTCTTAGCTAAAATCTTTAGTTAAGGTCTCCTTAACTTTAAGGAAGTTGTCAGTTTCATAGATATTCTGTCAAATCCGACAACTTTTTTGAATTTAAGGTGTATAATTTTAAGATTCGTTTGAGTATTTGGCCGTGCTTAGTAAAGTGAATGTTGATATTTAGAATACTTCCGAAATATGTGCCAAATATTTGCTTTTATATAAAATAATATTGCTATTACGAAAAAGACATGAATTTATCTTGACCTATGCAGTCCAGGCAGACTGAGATCTCTACCTCAGAATACCTCCTGGGAATGGCCACTTTTTCATTTGATTATAACGAACACCCAAGCAATAGAAATGTGTGAAACAATAAATTGAAAAAGTCCATACAACTGAGGCCATGGTCCGATTGAAAAATTAAATTTCCCATCGTGACAATAGAACGATGGGAACTAGATACGATCATGGTAAATATATGGGAGAAAGGTGAAGGCTATGATTAGTGGCTGGCATAAGTTAGGTTTTAGGTTTACACGGAAGAATTGCTAATTACAAATGTAATGAATATTCAAGCTCTTTTGATACATATTAATTTATGCTAAAACTATTAGGTGTTGACATTATGAATGAAAGTGATCTTGAAAGAAACGAGGTGAAAGATTAGCAAATGTTAACTAATTCTAAGAAAAAATGGACAGTATAAATGTTCCTGTTACGGATATAAGTTATTTATTCCATGTTACCATTACATAACGATGTTAAGTATTTGCATCCCACGACTAAAAATATTAAGTCATACATAAATACATACAAAACGTCAATTTCATAAAATTGACTTTTTGTATGGAGAACTTTTAACAAATTGGATTTTCCAATAATTTATTTAACAACCGTGAACGCTGTTGGAACAAAAATTTTATGTATAAATGTTTGAACATTAAGCTAACTTAGGCAATATAATTTAAGCGAAAAAAATAAGTTTAGGCTAAGTTATAACGGAAAAAGGTCATTTTCGCTTATAAAAAAAGGAGTCACTTTCAAGGTATTTTTTTAATGCTAAGAAAACAAAATAAATAGACTTAAATTATGCTGATAGTTGACGGCAATGGTCATTATTTGATGTAACATCCAGCAACTGATAAATATTTTAAATCACAGATGTTATTATGTTCTCTGTGTGTGAGAAAAAAAACAATTTCATGGTAAGGACCCAATATAATGTTTTAAATATCGTCACCTAAATATTCAGTTTCACTTATTTGTTATGTTAATTGCTATAAAAACAATGACCCAATGGTCAATGTTTACAACATGTTACAAAAATACCCCTAATGCCGAATATGGTATATAGGGACCATCAAACTGAACAACTTTTACTATGGGACCAACTCTGAAATCGCGAAAAAAAAATCAGCTGTTTCATACATTTTGATATTTTTGATTTCAATTTTTGTACCATATTCGGCATTAGGGGTATTTTTGTAACACGTTGTATAATAATCTTGTGCTCTCGGTCGACTAGTGCTATTACCTATTGACCGAGCGAGTGTCTCCGTTTCAGCTTGGACAAAAATGCCTTCTTATGTCCGGATGTTCGGCTGTTCCCTTCTACAGGTCGCATTTCTCAACAATTTCTCGTGGAATTTTATGAGCAGGTTCGATAATTGTATGGATTTTTATTTGTCGATTCAGTTTTTTCGAAATTTTTCAAAATGACGGAGATATGGGGGTTGAAAACGTAAAACAATCATACTTCAGCCATTTCAACAATTGATAAAAATTATGACCAAACTTTTTTGTTACCCTTATTAAGACGCATAAACTTCAAAAGGTCGGGGGTGTGAGGGAGTGGAAATAATGAAAAATAAACGCAAATTTCCTGTGTCACAACAAATCACTACAAGTGAATTTCATTTCAGCTTTTTGTGTTAAGGTGCGCAGTTTACAGTTATTCAGTTTTAAGCTATGCAACGACAGACTCGCGAGGACTACAGTTCACAGAGCCACTAGTTTACAGTAAGGAAAGTGTCGAATTATGAATATGACTAATTAGGATTATGACGTATCAGGAAGAAATCTGTTATAATAAAAGTGGCAAAACGTATTGCCAAGATCACCTATTGAACTTCAAAAACTTTTTTCCGTTAGACTAATTTCTGTGAACAATCCTCATTGTATCCTATGCAATTGTGCATTGTTGCGCTAGCTGACGTAATTTACACCGAAGGTCGTGGGATTGCTCTACACTTTCTTTGTTAAATCAAATTAACATGTTGAAGAACACAGTGTATAATGCACTTTAACGTCTCCGTATTAGCTTTTTGTTATTTTTTCGTAATATGACTGTACATTTGGTTTGTGTTATAAAGGTTAATGTAAAAAGCTCTTAAAAAAGTTTAGGGTACAGCAGTATAAAAACAAAGTCACAGTGTGTCTATTACACCTACCTATTTAAATTAGTCCAGCGTGAGAGATTTTGGCCCGTAATGCCTATATTTCAAGATTATTTATCATTTGCACAATTTCTTCTACATAAGTTATAAAGTTAATAAAGACTTACTTGATACAAATGAAATGAGGTCAAATTTAAAACTGATGATAGAGGGAAATAGCTTGTATATAAATAGCCGCAACAATCCAACCAAAATTGAAACGTCCGATAAATCGATTACAAATACGTCGCGTACTTTCCTCGCACTTGACCGGCGCAGGCGCAGCGTCCAGCAATTATGAACTTTCGCTGTGACCTTCATCGGCGGCCCACAGCCTCGGGCGAGAGGCTTTCACGCAAGCAAGGTGCCATTGTTTATCACTTTATCACATTGTACAGATTAACTCGACAAAACGCACTATGAATAACTTGTCGCTTATCTACTTGCTATATTTACGAACGCTGTTCATTGAATTTTAAGACTGGGAACGTTTATTGCTTATTATTATGGGAAGTGTCCCATTATTATATAGTGTATAATACCGCTTCAGTGTTGACGTCAATAGGTACTAACTTAGATTAAAACAAAAAGGTTTAAATCTAATGGTACTAATAACGTTGATAAATCAAACTATAGGTATCTATGACACAGATTCAATTAATAATAATAGCCTTTTGTGTCAACTTAACTAGCATTACTACTTATTTTTATTGTAATACGAACATGAGTTCTAACAAATACTTACATCTATGTTTAGTCAAAATAAAATATAAATAAATTAGTGCCTGGCCAAGTTTACGCAGCGCGTCTAGCCCCAAACTAAGCAAAGCTTATAATATGGGTGCTAGACAACTGATATACTACGTACATATTTTTTAAATATATACTTTTTTTTGACAACATCACATACATTGCTCCGATTCCAAAGTAAGTAGCTAAAGCACTTGTGTCATGGAAATCAGAGACAACGGTGGTATCACAAACACCAAGACCTGAGCCAATATAGAAAAGTTCATTTTCTAAATTTATCCAACCAAGGATCGAACCCGGGACCTCAGAAATGGCGACACCTTGTAAACCGGTGTACAAAGCCACTCGACCACGGAGGTCGTCAAATACATAGTAACACCCAGCCAAACCCATCACAGAAATTGAAATTCATGATTTAAATTTCTGCCCGGCCGGGAATCAAACCCGGGACCTCTTGCGTGGTAGACCGGCTTGTTGACCACTGCACCACTCAGGTCGTCAAAATAACTTTTCTACGTTTATTATTAACACCGATAATTTCTAATTTCTAACGATGACCACGATTCCTTCCATCTCTTTTACAGGCTACATACAGAACCCATGTCTTAATTTTCATCTCAAATTACATTTTAAATTCTCATACGCGAACCATTTCCATAAAGGTTTCTCTAACAGTAATTGTACTTCGCCATCACAATTTATCAGCTTTCGTAGTAAACGGAGCAAATCGTGAACACATTACAACCACCTACAAATCTACACAGTAAAGGAATCGATCATAAACTTTAATCATTAGTGGAACTAAAACGAGACAGAGTAATGTACTTAAGGTTGGAGTCTGTTCTATAAGCTACAGCTGAAGTTCTTCAACTTAGTCCTGAAAAACTTACAAAGACTTTACCCCTCGTTGTTTTCATCCGAAAATATTACAGCGGCACCACAACAAAACGCAGAATTGTGACCAAACCAATTGCTTCAAGTTTAATTTTATCTCAATTAAATAAAACACTTTTCATGAGCGTTTTTTTTTATTATTAGTGTATATTTTCGTTTTTGGGCAATTTTTGTATTCGAACCGTTTCAGATCCTTTCACATGTCCTAGTTACAGGAAAACTGCTAATATTCCTTTTTGAGTTGTGAAAAGGTTGCACGGAAATCTAAGAACTTGAAGCAAACCTAAGATTTCCTTATAGCAAGACCTGGACATAGAACTAGCTAATAGACGTAAGGAAAGCAGATTTGCTCCGGACCATTAGAACAGATCAATCATACAGATGCACCACGTGTGTGCCGATACTCGACCACTTTCATTTGGCCACAATGGCCGACAGTTCTTTTTTGTAACACAACTCGCTTTCTCTCTCCGATTGATGGCTACATCTCAAGATACATATTCAAAACTCTGACCACCGACCTAAAGAACATAAGGTCTAAAATTCCACCGACCATAACACCATACTTCAATTTTTCAAGTCGCAAATAACAGCGAAAGTGTTGTACGCATAACAAAGTATTTGAAAACCTGAAATGTCTTGCTGTGAGCGATGTATCTTAGGAGCTTTGTCGTATTCAATTTGTTGAACTTTGCTTTTGTTGAATATGATTCGTTACACAATTGTTGTTGGGAACGTTAGTTGTGTAACATTCGTAACAATTGGTCTATTCAGTACCTATACAATTTCTCTCGATATACCAGTTAATACGTGGAATATTTGTATTGATGCATACGTTAGATCTATACACAGAAATATCCTTTTTAATTGTTTGGACCATCACATAAATAAGAACAAAAGAATTTATTTATTTATTTTTGAGAACTTTTGTTTGAAATGTTACAGGCCAAAGATTTGGGTTTCTTCATGCCAATAGACTTTCTTTAATTTCATCCCACGTAAGTCTATAAATTTTTTTTGCAGATGCTAAAAGTTTCCAAAACTACAGCAAAATTCAATTAAGTCTAATACACTCAATTAACTTTTTCCAAAACACAAATTATTTTAAACAAGTCTAAATTCTACATGATTGCTTTTTTATTTCTTAATTACAGATATTGGCAATTAGTTAATTTATTCTTCGATAACTTCACCAATGCAGTTAACTTTAATTGCCTTGCCTACGCAAAATCGGTCATCGAGTTCGAATTCGACCTTACTGCACGCACGCCGCTTAATTTCGAATTTAGATTAACCATCGACAAAATAAACTTAAAGGAGTAAAGTACAGTTTCAGTTGCAACTACGAACAGTTACGAACGAAATGCAGAACAACTGCACGCGAAGTGGGCCAGGCCAGAACCTGTCGACACACTTGCTGTTAGGGCCCTTATACACCGTAAAAGCTCAATATCGCTCGCGTGATTAAGTACATACGGTGAAAGTTCGTTAGGTTACAGAAAAAAGTTAGGAAACCTTTGTATAATTACTAATACTGCACGAAGCTGTGGCTTAGGCCTAGTCAATAGTCAAAATTTCTTTATTCAAATAAACTTAATAATTAAGCACTTTTGAATCTATATTTTCCTACCACCCGTTCCAGACTTTTTTTAACTAACAAGAAGAACAGGCGCAAGAAACTTATCAGATTTAACAGAAATAGAGCTAGACTAGCTATAGACTAGAGCTACCAACCCCACTATTTAATATAGTATCCTACTATATAGAGGGCTAAACTACTATATTTTTCGAAAGAATATATAGTAGGCAAAACTACTATATTTTTTCAAGTGAATAAATTAAACAAGGTATGCCCTTGTTTAATTTTTATGCAGCAAAAAAAAAGAATATTTAAAGAGTTTGAGTATAAAATTGCCGATTTATTTCTCACACACAAAGACCATCATATTTTTATGGTTGCTATAGTGTGAAAGATGTGCTTCTTATTATTTCGATTATGATCATGACGGCCACTATCAGCAATAAAAATATTTCTGTTTTTCTTTCCTTGACGTTAAAAATGGTATGTACCATTACAGAGACTCATTTTTTGTTAGCAGATATCACCACTAAATTCGTTGTAACTTAGCTGATACTTATTTTTGTTGTGGCATTTAAAATTTGTGCATTGTTTTAGATCATTAGCGTTCATGGTAGTTAACTAAATTAAAAAAATGTTACTCGTAGTATGGAAATTGCAACTTCATCAAAATTCTCCATACAAAACGACAATTTCATACTTAAACCTTATTTTAAACCTACTATATATTTTTGAACTTTTTCGCCATCTACTATATTTTTACATATTTTGAAAATATTATATTTGGTGCAAAAAAAGATGGCAACCCTAATAGGCCTGTAAGGTTAAGCCACTAATGCTACGGTCGGTTGATAATCGGAGGGTAATCAACAATGTATTATCTCAAGCTATAATTTTTATATTATATAAGTAACATAACCAAGTTCTAAAACATTTATTTAACATTAACATGTCAGAACTTCGTTATATTACCCAAGCAATAGTATGGTACCTACCAAATTAAGTATTGATGTAAAGAAGCTTTTTATATTTAAGCTGTTAAGCTCAAAATCTTTTGGCAAGCTAATCTAGACTTCCTCGTGTGTTGTACTCCTTACATTACAAGTTTGTAATACAACTGCGGGTGCAATCCGAGCAAATAATGAAAAGTGTGAAATAACTTGATTATGGCGCGTCGCCGTCGTCGGATGCCACCGCGCAGCCATTTGATACGCTAGTTACGAGGCGGATACGGCAAGAAAATAATAACTGCTATTCCTACGGATATCTAACATTATCTAGTAGAGTGATAAGTGACTTTATTTCGGCCCATACCTGCTATGAGATGAGATCCCCACGTAAAGCACAATAAAATATCAAGATATGTCGGTCACCCAAAATAACGATTATATCTTTGATTGCGCCAAAGAAAGATTGAAAAAGGACAAGTCTTCTAAAAGGCAAACAAAATAATATGCAAGAATGTAATCGAACAATACAATTTGAATAAAAAACAGCCAAGTGCATGTCGGACTTCGAACATTTAGGGTTCCGTACCAAATAGGGCTAAGAGGCGGAGCTTATCTGTGCTACGCGTTTGACCGCAAAATTAAGTTAAGCGCCATAAACGGCCGTATCTTTTTTTACGCTAACTTAGAAGTTTGTTGTTTTCAGCTTCAAGAGACTGTAGACCTGAGTATATATAGTTTTAGTTTCAACTCGATACCTTCACGCGTTAAAGGGTCTTGACATCTTAAAAATGGTACCAACTAAAGTGGGCGATAGTTTTAAAAATCTTTAAGATATATTTACTACCGCAAAAAATGAAAGGCACAAAACACTATAGTAGAACCGTCGTCGATAGGAAAATGCTGATAGGTCTATTCATTCGAGCAAATTAATAGACACTATTTTAATACTTAATTAAATTCTGATTGAACGCTTTCAACCCAACGCTTTTGGAGGGGCATTATATAATACCTACATAAGTAAATGATTTAATTATAGATCTAAATTAATTTTCCTTATTAGGATTTGCTACTTGAATTCCTAGAAAAAACACTCGTGCGAAATCTCCAAGTGTAATTATTTGGATTGAACAAAAAAGCAAATAATCGAATCCATTATTCTTTGGACCATAAAAACGTTTCAAAAGGCTGAAAATAGAACTGTACCAATTAAATGTAGGCTTGAAATGCTGCTTCGTTTTTAATAGAAAAACAGGGGACAGTACAATGGTTTCTTTGAGGCTGGGCTCCTTTCAGACGAGGGCGTTGCGTTCACAAATTGTCAGCTCGATGGATTGACGCGTGTGCTTTTTACAGGGTTTCCACACATTGATTATTTGTAAACTAGTGGGTCAGTGAGCAGTAGACCTTGCTCAAATTGTATATTGTTTAAAAATTAATCTAATAGATGTTGCCACGAGGTTGGCACAGCTTTTGTTATTATTTCGAATTTGAAAATATGCTGTGTGGTAAGCATTTTTAGTATATCTTTTCTAAGCTAGATGGCGATTTGAGTATGTTTCGAGTGGGTAAATTTATTTTTCGCAATATTTCGAAATTTATGTCGACAAAAAAATATATCAAACCTGCTCACAAAATTTCACGAGAATCGGTTGAGAAATACAACCTGTAGAGGAGAACAGACAGCCGGACAGACATACGAAAGCATTTTTGCCCAAGCTGAAGCTGAGACTGATGTATGACTTTTAATGGGCTTACTCATGACCTCAATCTAGCTCTAAAGCCAAGACGGGATCTACGATAGAGCAAGGTTACAAAAATTTTAATGTAGTGATATTTTTTTCTTCACTAACTTCACTTTTACTTATATAAAGAAGAATGTGAATTAAATTATATTTGAACATTAAAATAGTCCCGTGTGTAGTACGCTTTAATTATCTATAGCCTCTTTAAAAAATGTTAGCTGCTTTATCTGTGGTTTCTGTTCTCCTCACGCTTCCTGTTTCGAACTGCACGCACGATGGCACCTTTTGCAGTGCCTATTGTATTTATACGTGAGTTTTCTGTAACAATATGTTCCTGTGACGATCAATTTTCTTTGTGCTTTATGGTGAAGTTCATTACAAATGTAAATGAAGTGACTGCCTTTCCTTTCGCCGCCATCACCCGTAGCATATGTATTAAAGACACGACACATCTTGTATAACATTAGTCTTCCCTTCGCTGCAAATACCTACTCTTGCTTAACAAATTAAAGTGAATATATTAGTTAATGTTCTTAATTCAAGTTATAATACTTTTAAATGTATTTCGTATTGGCAGCCCTAACCTCAGATATCAACATGTGACAGTGACAGATGCGCGTACGCAGAAATTGCTACTAATTGACGTTTTGCATACGAACCCTTGCAAACGACGCTGGTACCCCAATTAATGCGCCAGTTCGAACTTGACCAATATACCTACTACATGCGCAACTTCATGGTTATCATTAAGGAGGGGTAGGGCATCCAGCTAGCGAAACAACAAGGATAAAATTATACATAAAAGCTCGCGTTATAAAAGGACTAATTCATTACATTTGCGCTAATTCAATTACTTCATAGGTAATTTAAACTAAACTAAATGTGAAATAAATCACTTTTATTGAAAGTGGTTTATTTCGTGGTTTTATTAAAAGTACTATGGTGATTAGTTGGTATTTGTTTGATTGATTTTGACCACGACGCCTGCAAAGGTGCCGAAACGTCGGAAAAATCAAAAAATTACTACGTAAAATAAAATCTTTATACTTCCCCCCTTTTAAGATAAAGAATATAAAAACAGTGAGAAAAGTTGAAAACCGTAAAAAATATAAATTCAAGAAAAGTAAACTGCATCATGATTGAAACCACGATTAATGGTTAAACCTAGTTTTGGTTGTACTATTATGTATTCTGTGGTTTTGGTCACAAAATTGGGCTTTTATTTCAATTCTTATATTGATGTAAATAATTGTAGCTATTGTGTCTTTTTGAATCTTGTTTGTTTATGACACTTATTATTATTAAATAAAGGAATCTAGTATATTATTTAGTATTATATAAAAATAGCATTGTGAATGCTTAAATCTCTAAATTTCAAATAGTTATATAGCTTTCTCATCTTAATCAACTGTTTAAAAATATCTGGAAAAATGTTCAGTTGAATGTCGAGGTTAATTCCTTCTACATTGGTGAGATGGCGCTGGCTTGCAGCGTAAGAGTTGATATACTAGAAGAAATTCGACGTTCTCACCAGTGACTCGGTAGCTCAGCGGTCAGAGCATTGGACCGGATATCCAAAGGTCGCGGGTTCGATTCCCGTCCGAGAACATGATCTGGTGCGAGTCCTATTTTTTCTAGTATATTATTTAGTATTATATAAAGGAATAATTATATTAATGCACAGAATATATAATAGTACAAGTAATAGTCAACTTATCGTAAGTCGCTTGCAACTCTACCTATTATAAAAAAGACAATAACACTCGTTGATTTCTCATCAAATCTGACATGGAAAAATCGCACCTATTGGCTACAACACCCAAGGGAAAATATTAAATACATCCGCAGATTATTTTGCAAAAAGGCCAAGTATGCGCGCGCCTTTTTGCACCGACATCCTGCGCGAGCGCGATAGATCGAACGTGGTTTTCTATAAAATAAAACGCAAATAAGCATAATCGCGAGAGGTCAAGCGTGCTCTGCCCCCTCATTGTCTTTTACACCAGAGTAAAGCTTCATTCTAGCCTTTAAAATATCCCGAACAAAGGTGTTAAGGGAGTATTCGATGTTCTAAAATTGACAGTCGGCGAGTAACAACGTTCGGCCCACATGCTCCATTGTCTTCAACAATGTAAGGTTTGCTTCGAGTTCTGTCAATACTCTCTTGTTTGCCGCTCGAGTGATAAATAACGTCGGGAATTGCCGACACTTCTCTGGACGACGTTAATTTAAAAAGATATAAAATGTGTTAAGATTATTATGTCGATTTTTAGGGTTCCGTAGTCAAGTCATCAAGGAACCCTTATAGTTACGCCATGTTTGTCTGTCCGTCCGCGGCTTAGCTCAGAGGCTCTTATATTTTTTTTGTACTTCTACTCTCGTATATGTAAAGAGGAGATGAAAAAAAAAATTCTCATAAATCACATAGTATGGGGTGTCGTTAAATAGGTATACCAAAAAAATGTTAAGTTTGTAAGGACTACTTTTTGATTCAGTTTTTTGCGAATTATTAAGCTTTTAAAGTGCAAAATTTATAGAATAATTCATTGAATAGGTATTATACAAAAGGTAATTGTATAAGGTAACTACGGAACCCATGGCCCGACATGCACTTGGCCAGTTTTTTTTTATGGAAGTCTACTACTGCATTTACAGCCTCATGTTCACTTATCTGGAAAGGAAAAAGGAAAGAAAAATAAACCATTAGATAAACCAACTTTAATTTTACCATTTATACGTTTAAAATCTAACTAAAATTTTATATTAGATTTTAGCCTTCATATTTATTTTGCATAACATTTTGTAACATTGGTAACATGGTTAATAACTGCTGATTATTGCACACACGTTGTAATGGATTAATTTGCAGTATCTTTCACAAGTGACAAGCTGGCAACCATTACTATTCATTGCACTAAGTGGCTAAAAGATGTGTTTCCATGTCTTTGATAGTACATTTGCAATACGGTCCTAGGTCACAGAATATATAATAGTTGCCTAGGTGTAGGAGCAAAGGGGATTGCCTTTTGGGATAAGAGCATGACGAAATCAACGAATATTTAGTTTCCTTTTATGCATGCGTGTATACAAAATAATAGATACAATCTTATTCTCAGAATAATGCGCATAGGCATATGTTTTCATTTATAACCTAAAATGTATTAAATAGCTGGGGAAACCTGCTTCGGTCATGCAGGTCACGAAATAGTATGGTCATTTCTTGGTGCAGAAAGTTCGCGAAATATGCCCAGAAGATAACGGTACCCCAACTCACCAATTAGTGGGAATTGAACGTGGGACCTACAAGGATCCCTTACATAGGTATTTAACAGACTTAATTAGAGGGGCAATTACTGGGGAAAATCTCATATGCAGTGCGCAAGTCTTCGAGAAATGTAGAAAGAACTGCCGCAGTTGGTCATTTCTGGACGTTTACTTTTCAATTTCAATACATTCAACAGAATGCAAGATTTTTTGGAAAAATACTGAAAACTTATTTTATTTTATTTTAGATTTTTTGCTTATAACTAATGGGACAATATGGATAGATGAGTCGGTGATAGATTTGTAATAATAAACATACGAAATAAAACAAAGCATGAAGTTACAACTATACAGGATATCACTAAAATGTGCTAAATATCATATTTCAAAGACAAGGCTTCAAGGTTTTGCCATATTTAAATGAATGGGTTAAAGACACATTAACCCGATATTGCCGCTGCAACTTCTGTTGTTTATGTTTGTGTGCCCCCAAGTCACTGTCGTAGCATCTCCGCTAATAAGAGCTTAAGCTCACGAAGGAAGCATCGCAACAATTTATGGAGCTAAGAAGATTGCGCTTGAGAATAATTTCTTACGTTCCCGCCGGCGGAGCATAAATTGCTGCTATTTGTGATCCCTAACAGCGGCCGGATTTTAGCAAATCGTTATAGAATCAGATTATACTGTGCGAGCTTGTAATTCGTAGGACGTGGTGGAGAGGAGAACGGTTATGTAAGTGGATGTTGTATGGACCGCAGATTGTCGTCCGCTAGATTTATATGCGCGGTGCAGCCTGGCCCATCCATCACGTAGGATTGACCCCTTTGCTGAGAGACAAGGCCGTCTCCGATTTTGATTTACGCGTCACTTTCGACGCGATACCGTTAAAGCTTTTAAACTAACCGATAAGAAGAAGGCAAGTCGGCAAAGCAAGACGGATGGTCGGCGTTGCTTAATTTTATGTTAATGGTCGGTAAGTCCGTGTGAAATGGAACGTGCCTACACAATAGTGCGTCGGACATTATCGCCGTAGGATTAACGACGACTTAAGGAAATTAGGAGCGTTCAAATTGCATTTATAACGCTTTTGATAAATTTTTATAATGGTCTCTTGACAGCCGCAGATTATCATTGCAACATAGCTCATGTAATTTTATGTTTGGTAAAAAATGGGCAGTGATGATGATGGTCAAGATGAAGTAATAGATGTAAATGAGTTGTTTGTTTAAGAATATTTGAAACGTTAAATTGTACACCTCTTATTGCACAGCTTAGAGTTATTCAAATAAGAAGATGCAAGGTCATAGGTCGATTAATCGATTAACCAAAGCATTCATAGTTTATAATGTAAGTACTTTCTTATTTGGAAATATCTAAAACCAAATAGGTCTCAAAGCAATGCAAAGCGAGAAAGGTAACCCCCAATTCCAATATAGAGTTTTTCAAATTATCCTTAAATGATCAAATCTTATAAAAGTGATGAATAAGATAACTATGCACCATGTATTACAACTTAAAAACCTAAAAAAAGTTCTTTGAGTATTGTTCTAAATACGTGGTATTCCGTGACCTATGCGTTATGCGAACGCACTGCGTTGAAACCAAGCTCTGTGAATGGTTCGTTTGTTTTAAGTATTATCTGCTTGGTCGATTATTCGTCCAAGATTACCTGTGATCGGTAGTTGGGTTGGGACGCTGTGCGTCCGCGGGAACTGTGATGCGAGTCCTCATAGTAATAACTGTGAATACGGTTGTTAAATGCGGTAGTGTGAGACTCCTATACTCCTAACAGATGCTATCAGTGGCATGTCAGCGCGTGATGATAAACTATCTACATGCCAGGAATTAAGTAGATAAATAGAAAGGAGGAAAATGTGTTGATTTCCTAGAGCTTGAACACGAAACTACGATGCAGTACGTAGGAAATATGACAATACTGGTTTAAATTTCCGATAAAGACGAAAAGTTTGACTCGCGCACCGAGGATTATTTTAAGTCGACGGGAAATATCTCAGAGGTGTGGTTTGTTCAGATCTAAAATATGCAATAGAAATATCTTATGATCAAGATTATTTAGGAGCTTTGATCCTACAAGGGTTCCGTTTTTACTTTTGAATGAAAACGGAACCCAAAAAGACATAGGTAAGTCACGGTAATGTATACAAAATTATTAACTACCGCTATGACTATAAGGCGAGAAATTACACTAATTATTTTTATCGATTGTTAACAACTAAAACAGCTTTATAAACCGCGACCAATCTGTGTTCTTAAGCATTAGCTTCACCAATAAAACTTAATTCGATTGTCATATTTTCAAAATGTTAGGACAATTTAATATTGTGAGCTTTCTCACAAAATAGACGAGCTTTTAGCTATTGTTTTGTTTGGGTATTGATATCAAGTGATTTCTATTAGACTTTGATTACGTCGTATATTACCCTCCTTTAGTAACAAGAGCTCAGAAGAAAACATAAAATTTATTAAGCCAGTGATTCAAAGTAACTATGAATTCTGAAAACTAATACAATAACAATAAATAACCTAAGATTCAGATAGATAACTCCACGTTAAACTTACGGAATTGAAAGATATATTCGCAAATTCGAAATCATTAGGCACTTTAGCCATGTAGACGAAGAGATTCAGACTTCGTGTATACAGATAGATGGCACCAGAGTCCAGAGCAGAACCGCTGCGGAGGCTGTGCGCCCTGCCGCCATATGGACCTCAAATGTCAGTTCGGCGTGCGTCAGACCCATAGGCGAAAATTTTTCTAAGTCTATGGTCAGACCGCTTTGGTCGTGCTCCGGACGAGGTCAGTCGAACTCTGATAGATCTCCAGTCGATCTTTATGCCATCTCCACGAAGCCTTAGGAATTTTAAACCAATACTAATTTAATGTAACATGTTACACAGACAAAGAATGACTCACATTGCCGAGGAACCCGCTGCAGGGCTGTATGGGTGGCGGCAGCGGCGGCAGATCCGGCGACCGGCGCCGAGGACTGCGTCTCTCGTCCGAGTGCCCCATGCTTACTCGATGCACATATCTGGAAATTAAAATATAAATACAAACTTTTTTACCACGGGCAAAGATAATCACCATTGGCTACGAGATTAACAATCTGATAGCCCAACCCAACATAGGACCCAGACGGTAACATTAATACGTCTACAAAAGTTTAATCACATTTTTCTCAAAATCACTCTGCAGTAAAATTAAAAAAACTGAGATACATCTCTTCGTGATTGGACCCACATTACCTACATTTCAAAACCAATAACATATTTACCAAACATATTAAGTTACGTCTAATCATAGTTTGACAGATACTTCATAATTAGGTTCAATAATTTATTATTGCAAAGACGCATTGCTTTAAACGTGAATATGAAATTCTATATCTTGAATCTCATGATGATGTTAAGTTTCGCTGCCAATTAGAAGGACATAATTCATGCATTTATGATGGACCCATGCTGTGTGTCACAGATTGCTACCGAATATTTGCGAATGGTAATATGACACCTTCCTACACTAAGATTATATTATAAAAAATAAGGCTACGAAAGCTACAACTGCTTTTTAAAAAAACCGGTCAAGAGCGAGTCGGAACCGCGCACCGAGGGTTCCGTCATAATTACATAAATACACTGCGGTGTAGAATATTGCAGTTTTAGGTCAGCGCCATTTCTTGACCGATAGTGGAACTAAAGTAGATTTTGTTGATGATTTAGAGTAGAGACATCGTTGTAATTATTAGAAGCTTGTTTTTTAAAATTATTTTTTACGTATATCTATTTTTTACTTTTTAGTATTTATGATTTTAGATAGCTAATTTACTAATTCAATGTAGGGATTGTAGTTTGGTATGGTATGGATGTAGGTAGCTACTGACAGGAAGGCCAAGGGGAAGATCTTCCTTCAAGCTGGGTTGTATTAGCCCCGGGGGGACACTTGACTCTAACAAAATTTGGCACTCTAAAGCTTAATATTTCGCAAATGCATCCCTGAATCAAAAAGTGATTTTCACAAACCTATAATGTTTTCAAAAGACCTATTCAATGACACCCCACATTATAAGATCGATGAGAAAAAAAATTCATCCCCACTTTACATGAAGGGGAGGTACGCACGACAGCACGGTGAGTTAAACAGTGGGACTACGGAAACAGTTCTTATTACGTACGACATAAAGACGGTCTCAAGGTTAACATGTATAGTCTGACGTGCCGTTGACTGTACCTACACTAAATAAAATTATCAAAATTTTTTGCAACCACTTTTTCGGCAAGATTAATTTACACATTCATGCCAAATTACAGCTTATTAGTGCTAAGAGCCTCTGAGCTAAGCCGCAGACGTACAAGATTTGATTACAGACGGACAAACACCGGACAGGTAAAACTAAATAAAAGCTTGTAGCAAACAGTAGAAACCTTTTGTAAATTGAGCATTTTTGATAATTTCACCTCAAAAATATATTGCTATCGTGTTATTCACAACAAGTTTAAACAAAACATCGAGCAACGCCTCACGAACACTTTCATTTCAAGCCATTTAATATGACAATGAGAATGTGTAAAATTACTAAGGAACAATGTAGTGCCGGTCGGTAAGTCTAAATTAGAAACTAAAGTTAATTAACTCAATTTAAAAGAAATTGTAACTGAATCTCGCTTTGAAACTTACCTTTGGTCGCACCCCGGACACTACATACAACCGCCCCATTATAAACAGATGACGTCAGATGACGTTTTTGTACGCGCGCAACTGTCCCTCTGTCGCAGTATATGATATTCTCAAAACATCATAATAGCAAGACATTATAATCTCATAATAGCACATTCGCGAAAGTGTGTGCAAGTCTAGGGCTACCGTGCACTTGTACTGTATGAGCGGCGTTCAATTCATAATTCGAACTTTTTGGTAAATAAAGACGAGCACACGAATCGGCACATGAACTCGCGGGGAGGGGTGAGGTAATTGTTTCTAGGGCGGGGCGAGGAGTGTCCTTTCTGTACGTATTACTTATTCTATTCTGTGCTTTAGTGCAAAAACCTCACGATGTCACGAAGTGACATGCATCTAGACCTGCCTTCACCTAAATTACGGAACCCGGATGAAAATTTCAAAAACCCCGGACATTTGAGTGAAATGAAGAAATTTACCCGGACACACTTGAAAAAAATAATTTACATTAAAATAATAACCTAACACCCTTTCCCCTAACACAAACAGTGTGTTTTACCCGGACACTATTTAATAACCCCGCCCGGACGCTCCTCGGCCGCCCTACAAACTAGGACAAATCCGGGGAAACACGGACGGATGGCAGCCCTACATGCATCCAATTAAAACACAACCAATCCTGAAACATGTTTTTTCTAGTTTTGTAAATGATTGTACTAAACAGCATTTTTGGAAAATAAATTATTATTATTTTCTATTCTTCTATTCTATAATCTAAATCCAGTGTGTCAATTTTTTCAGAAACACAGCTAAGGTCAGTAACCAATCAAATTGATCCACTACACTATAAGCACTAAGTGATTAAGATAGAGTTGAATATTGAATGGCAATTATTATGGTCCGCTATTTTCGTAGAAACGGGTAAAACACGATTGTATGGGTGGATTGCGAATTTGGTATTGTGTGGCGTATGTGGTGATTAGAAATCATCGGTCGATCGCGAGGTCGTTTGTTCACCTCACCAAAGTGGAGTCTGGTGCTAGGGTTGCCAAAAAAAGATGAAAATATTCTCCAAATAAGAGCTTCAAAGCTCTCTCAGAAAAGCTCTATTCTAACATTTAGTGCTTCTAAAAGAAGCAGAAGTGAACTCGTAAAAATAAAGTTTCCAATGCTAGAATCTATACTTAGATGAAAATTTACACCAGTGTCATTATGATGATAAGACTTTCCTTATATTATAACAGCCTCCTCAAGTACTTAGGTATGTGATTTTAAATTTTTATACACAATTTAGAATTATCTGAAAAGCTGTAATAACATTACGCCCCAAATTATATTTTTGGCAACCTTGAGCCAATTTCCGTCGATTATTAATGATCTAGAACTGGTTCGATTCTCATTCAGATTATTTGCATGAGAATTTATATTGTCAGCTTCCCACTGTAATTTCACTGATTTAGCAATCCAACGCACTACAAAAAACCGGCTTTCACTAAAATCGAAAGAGTATGCATTTCCTTTCTTATGTTTTGTCTCACTTTTATCCCATATATTAATTTTATTATTATTATTATTATTCTCACTCTAAATATTTTCTAATTTCTACCCACTCGTAACAGCTAGTTTTTAGTCATCATTTCATCTCATATTTTCTTACTTATTTTTTTTAAGGACTTCGATCAACTTTCCTTGCTACGTAGCGTAAATATAAAAAAGAACCAGAATTTCACGTCTTGGTTAAGTATTAAAAAAATATATTAAAAACACGACTGCCCTGCCAAAAATGAACTAAAAATTGCAGTCGGGGGACCGCTTTTGTGGAACAATTTTTAATCAAATTAGCTCCCCCGACTGCAATGAGACTTGTCATTTAACTTTTTAGTTAGTTTTTGGCAGGGCAGTCGTGTTTTTATTGTTATTATTATTTATTTATTTTTATTACACACATTTTAGTGACAAATTATATAGTTTTGGAATTTAAAAAATTGTAATAATTAAGGAAAAAAACCTTTTTTCCAGATTTGAAAATGATGTCGAGCAGTCGCCATTTTGATTTATTTCAAAATAAAATATAACCAGTGTCACTCGGGATGATATAAGGATTCTAACGATACCTCATATATCAAAATCTTTTAAGGCATAAGTAGTTATGGTGGATTAAAGAAACTCTCATACCCACATACAAACATACATGAACCCTGAACACATTACACTCTCTGTTTTTGGGCAGTCGTGTAAAAAACATTAATACATTGTGTTGAGTTTGTTTTCTTTTAGTTTTGTTTATCTTTGGTAACAGAGTGTGTACACACGACGGCACCTCAGACTATACATGTCGACCTTGAGACCGCCTTTATGCCCTACGTAATAAAAGCTGTTTCCGCAGTTTAACTGTATAACCTGACGTGCTGTCGTGTGTACATTACACTCGTACCCCCTTACTAAAAGCAGATTGTATAGTAGATGTATAGTTACACAAAGGGCAGCAATGTGCAAAAAAGTTAGGTACACGCAGTACAGACAGATTGCACTATGACTGTGTCATACCTATTATTATTTTGTGATACCCGTAGCATAGGTACATATTTGTAATAGGTACTTACGTTCACATCCAAAATGTTCAGTAAAGACAAGGTTTTTGATATTTACATCAGTGATTGTAATCTTATAATGTTTCGGATTTACAACTAAATAATATGCACATTATTTACGATTTAGTGACTATTTACAATTTGCATACAGACAACTCTGTAAAACTACTTGTTTATATACCAATTTAACGCATTTGTATGTTTGCAAGAGGGCTTTTAAGCAAACGTGTAATAAAATGTATAAATAACTACAAGAATTTTAAACTTTTCTATCGCTTTTTTTATTTTTTTTCACTAAAAGAAAAATCATCTCAACCTGGAACTTCCTGTAAATTTTGTAGAAACAGAAGTTTGTGAACTATTAGAGTTAAAATAATAATTTGGAGTAAATTTCGATTGAAACCTTTGAAAAATCTGTTGCCATTTTACTCTTTTAAATCTTATTTTACCTTGTCAGAGATATCTGATTCTAACATATCTTTTTGAAAGTAATGAAAACCAAAAGTTTAGCATTTAATTTTTCCGCGATTTTTCCATGAAGAAAGGGATTTTTTTTGACGTCATCCATTTTGTGAAATATTTTTTCCTTTGTTTTAATTTTTGCAATTGGAAAGTACCTACCTAATAATAATTGAAATAATTAAACAGAACTGAAAATCAATGTTTACTTTTTTATATAGGTAAGTACATACTTAAACTTTTTAAAATAGACTTTGGTCTTGCTCAGAAAGATTTCGAGATTTTATGTGTTACTAATGGACCTTGTGAACTTCGTATCACCTACAAATTCATATATGATTATCAATTATTTTACCTTGAGAATTTTTTAATATTGATAACCAGCGCCATCTATTTAATAAGTTAGTTAATAACAAAGCAGGTGAATACTAAACGAAAGCAACACTACGTATGCTTTAGACTGGCCACTTCTACTTCGGAATTCCGAAACGGAATATCAATAATGTATGAAAATTCCGAACTGAAAAATAACGCATGGTAGATCCATAGATTTGTATGGATTTACTGCGTTCGGAATCATTCCGATTCGGAATATCGTAAGTAGTGTGTGGCCAGGCTTATTAATCACCGAGTGTTTTTTCAGACTTAAACCTCTATTTGACAACCTCTTTATCAAAAGTTAGCTGTCAAAAGTAATCCGAAATGGCGATTCCCATACAAAAGTGCCAATGTTTACTTTTCGATTATTTTGCTGTTTTTTGGGATTTGCACTATAGCAAACAAAACAAAAAAACAATTATTCTAATCGGTTAAGCCGTTTTGAGTTTTAGCCAGACTAGCGAACAACAATTCACTTTTATATATAAGAAAAATATTGTTCTGTATATGAAATAGGAAAAACCTTGACTCATCAACTATGTGATAGGCATAATTCAATGTTTTCATTAATTCGACTAGAGATCCTGACTCAGGGCTGGCAAAAATAAGAATGACTATGAGTTTCTATTGTTACTGAATTTGTCAGAAGGAACAGTGTTTAATAGGTACCTACATGAATTGTTTTTATTATACAATCCTTAAATATCATATTCCTTTCTAAAGACGGCATACTTTTTTATGTTTCATTAGGTACATAGGAAAATTCAGATAGAGACAGATACTTCTATACAATATTAGTAAAACAATAATGACAGAAAGAAGAATTGCAACTAAGAATTTCAATGCCAATATATATTTTTTCCTTTTATGTATTTGTCTCGTTAAAAACACACCGAAATAGCGTGAGGGGCAGCCCTGACTCCAACCGTTACAACAACCTGTTCAACGGACAATGCTATATTTGTTGACGTCAATTTGTATTCATATATTTAACAGATTTTAGATTCTTTGCAAATTTTATGGTCGACAGTTTTTAATTTTACGTCGTTTCAATCAAACTCGTTACAAATATTTTAAATATTTTATGAGCCCTTTATTTCAATTCTATAAATTAATTCTTGACAGTTTTACTGTCAATTGGTTCTTCTTCTTCTTTTTTTGTTTTGGCAATCTACTTTCCTCTTGGAAGTAATTTTTGCCAGTGTCAAGTGTTAAATAGTTCAGTGGTAGATATTGTTTAATTTTTCATTAGAATGCGGGTGCATCGCATTCCAATGCTGCTTGGAGCATTTGGCACCAAGTATATCAAGACAGTTTACTCAGTTAGTTCTGCCGAGGAAGCCACCACTTCAATAAAAGTCTCAGCTTCACACAACCAAGATCGCGCCTATTTCAATTATCCCACATATTGTTCAGTTGCGTAGACACTTGTACCATATAACTGCACCAATTTTAAGACACAATATCCACTATGAATCAATTTGAAAATAATTAAAATAGACACCAAACCGAACTCGACAAAATGGCGCCAAAAACTCTGTCAATTGGTTAATAAGTAATAGAAAATATTTTTAAGCCATGATGTTTCAAACTGATTGTTACAAATTGGCCATCATGCCGGGTGTGTAAATATTTTTTTGTCTATGGTTTGTCTTCAATCTTTGCCTTTTTTCGATCTGTCATCGATCTTCGCTGCTGTTTTCTGATTTTGTTGGGTCATTATTTTTATTTTGGTTAATATTTATTATTAAAATAATTTGTTTGCCTTACTTTGAGCCTTCTCCGTTTCCCCCTCTTTAACACTGATTATAAAAAATAATTCACGGAGTTCTACTTACAACATCGAAATTATTGGGTAGAAATAAATAATTAAAATCATTTGCATTTAAAATGCAATGATTTATTTATTTTAACTACCAATACAATCAGCGGTCCCAAATTTAATATGATAATCCATCATGGCTCTATGTTATCTTGTATATTATAGTATAGTAAAAGTGTCATAATTATTAAATTTAGATTTTTCGCATTCACAATGCTATTTTTATATTAAGATAAATAGTATTAGAAAAAATCGACTCGCCCGTAGCACCTCAGACGGGACTCGAACCCGCACTCTTGGGATTCCGGCCCAATGCACTGACCAATTATGCTACCGAGTCGCTCGAGCGACTGAGTCCCGTCTGAGGTGCTACGGGTGAGTCGATTTTTTCTAGTATTTTTTCTAATACTAGCGACTCGGTAGCATAATTGGTCAGTGCATTGGGCCGGAATCCCAAGGGTGTTAAAAAGAGTCAATTTATCTTAAAAAGAGTCATAATATAAATTTTATTTCTTTTTCTTAATTTTTACTCAACAAACTTATTCAGTCTACCAACCCCGTTACTAATTAAGATTGTATAGTTACACAGTGTTTTGGTCTTTTCTTTTTAATGTCAAACTTAAATAGCTTGACCATGAGTAACCATTGTGTAACTATACATCTGCTATACAAACTTTATTAGTAAGGGGGTACCTAGGCGTATTATGAGTTTACACATACTGACATTAAAATATTGTGAATTATTTCTTCTAATAATATTATATAATATTGCATTCATTTCAAGTAATAATGTAAAAGGTAATATATTTAATTTGTTAAAAATTTGCATGTTGTTAACGGCTGTATGGGGCGAACTTTTAAACTTAGAGTAAGACCTTCAGTGCAAATGCTTTTTAACACTTATTTCTAATTCACAAAATCAATAAAGGCCGCCATCCATGTCTGTGCACGGCGTCTTAGTTTTTCTTTTCTTTATACTAGGTGTTACAAAAGTACCCCTAATGCCGAATATGGTAGATAGGGACCATCAAACTGAACAACTTTTACTATGGGACCAACTCTGAAACCCCAAAAAATCAGCTGTTTCATACATTTTGATATTTTCGTAATTATTTTTTGTATAAAACAGCTGATTTTTTTTTCGCGATTTCAAAGTTGGTCCCATAGTAAAAGTTGTTCAGTTTGATGGTCCCTTATACCATATTCGGCATTAGGGGTACTTTTGTAACACCTTGTATACTCGATAGCGACTGTAGTACTTGGTGCTATTAGTTATTCTGTGCTGTAATTGACATTTGTATGAAAACTTTTAGCTTAGTGTAGTTACCACCAGAGGCGCTGTGCCAAACTGCATACACACTGCTTACTGCTGTAGCTATCGAGTATAGTAAGCGTAACTGTGCATACTCATAATACAGGCACAGTTTGCGTTTACGTTGTATAGCGTAGCTATTAGAACATGCAGCCTGATAAAAGGCCCATTGAAACCTGACAGTGCTTTGAGCTAAGATCGAATTAAAGATACGCTGCAGCTTCCTGTTGGTCTATTTTTAACCGACTTTGATGTCGGAGGAGGTTTTCGCGTCGGAATCTTTTTTTTGCTATTTGATGTATCATCGCCTAATCCTAACGTTATAATATTTATTGAAAAAGGTATTTGGTTTGTTTACGTTTTCACGTATCACTACTCATATCAACCGATCATCATGATTAACTTTATCAGTTATTCAATATTCATTTGTTTTGTAACTAACATAAAAAATTCAAATGGAAAATAATGGTGGTCTTGATTTATTATTTTCTAAAGTGTAGAAAGTAATAAAACGGACGATTTCAATAACGAAAATGTAATTCGAAAAAATAATGGATAGAGCAAACAACATAGCAATCAGCAAACATGCAAAAATAATCGCCTCTACACAATACTGCCACCATTAAAATTGTTTTAAAGAAAATGTCATGTAAGGTGTTACAAAAATACCCCTAATGCCGAATATATGGACCATCAAACTGATCAACTTTTACTATGGGACTAACTCTGAAATCTGGAAAAAAAACACCTGTTTCATACAAAAATTAAAATCGAAAATATCAAAATGTATGAAACAGCTGATTTTTTCCTTTATATCTCTTAGAATTCTGATCAGATCAGTTAGGTGTGTATAGCGATCTGAATCTCCTCCATTCACTCCCTGGATGGCCATCATCAGATCACAGCTAAGTCAATCCTTAGCGGCGAAACAAGGCTTCAAAGTTACCTCGTTTGTATGAAAATCGACTGGTGTCCTTAATTATCTGGCCACCAGTGTACCTCCTTGGCTGGGCAGGAATTTAAGCCTTTTATTTATGATGAAGCGTTAAAATTATAGGGGATGGAATAGAAACCCAACGGAATCACTTCAAGCCGAGTTATTTAGTGCTATGCTCTACTTGGTGCTTATTGTGGAACCCAAGAATTTAATAGTCATATTCTATGACACGGAACATTAATACAAAATTCTTGGTGCAACCCATCGCCTTGTCAAAAATGTTACCATGTTTAAATGAATAAAGTTTATGGGTAATTTATTTATTTAGGTAAATACCTAAAACACTGAATAGTCTTTTGTCGTCATTTCAAAATTGATCAAAAGGCGAAAAAAACTATAACAGTTTTTTTTTTAAATAAAAGCATTAACTTAATAACAAAATCATATAAACAAAGTACGTTTTTTTAAGAAAAAAACAAACATTTCCACATAATTTACATATAACCCTCCTATTTTCGCTTTTCCTCTACATTTACGATAGGAGTACCTAGCTTACGTAGTAGGTACATATAAGGTGCTGCCACACTGCTGTTTAAAAATGTTTACAAACATTATTTGACGACCTCCGTGGTCGAGTGGCTTTGTACACCGGTTTTCAAGGTGTCGCCAACTCTGAGGTCCCGGGTTCGATCCCCGGTTGGGTCAATTTACAAAACGAACTTTTCTATATTGACTCAGGTCTGGGTGTTTGTGATACCACCGCTGTCTCTGATTTCCATAACACAAGTGCTTTAGCTATTTACTTTGGAATCGGAACAATGTATGTGATGCTGTCAAATATTTATTTATTACATTTACTAACAAATGTTACGAATTGTTACATTCTGTTAGGAATTGTTAAATGTTTTAAGTGCTCCTACTCCGATGTAAAATGTTTACAAACATTTATAACATTTGAAAACAGTGGCCCTACCATGAGTTGATGCAAACTGTTTACGTTACCGTAAACTATCGTTTTCTCTCTTTCACTCGCATTGAATGTGAGCATTATATCCAATAGTTTACGGTAGCGTAAACAGTTTGCATCAACTCATGGTAGGGCCACAGACACCGCACACGACACGGCGCGGAGTACGGCCACCCGGGCCCCTCTCTCCACTCTTCGCATACCCTGCTGTGGCCTGGATATATGTTTACAAACAAATGATAACAAATGTTTTATTTTGTTACAATTTGTTAACTAACAACTTACACTAACACACTAAATACATTACCTGAATGAAAACTTTTTGTAACATTGTGATCGTATGCTTCTTAACAAATGTTTACTAACGTTTGCAAAACATTTTTAAACAGCAGTGTGGCAGCACCTATACATTGAAATGCATAAACGAATGGTCTTACTCTTAGCTTTAACGTTCTGCAGAATACACAGCATAAAGGCTAATAATAAATAATCACTGTTCTACTACTTCAAGAATAAATCCGTGTAGATAAAAACTGACCCAAGTTCGGCTGTAACGCCGCAATTGCGCAGGCGCCGCTGCTGTCGAGTAAGCGTCTCAATTTGTTAGGAATGATGCTCTTTTTGTTTGAAATCGTGGTTATAGATCGTTGAAACGTGAACTGGGATGTCTGAGCTTTTTAAAAAACCCGACATTACAGATTGAAAATTCACCTGTTTTTCTTTCCGTAAATAGTAGCAATAATACGCGGGGGTATTTTATTTGTATGTACTAATACAATTAATTTATTCTGTGCTCGTGGTAAAGTCATTACATAAGATTTTAAGTACTTAGTGTACTTAAAACTTTCTGGGAATGGAATAGGTAAGATATATTAAAGTGGGTAATAATAAAGTGATCCTCTCTGGAATCGGATATGTTACTGTATGTATTAACGAGGTAGGTAACTGTTACGGGCGTATGTCGATATCAAGCTGGCCTGGTGGTCTGCCAGGGCTGCCACTGATGTTAACTCCTCCATTATAAATAATCAATGAAATATAATATCTCATTCATAAATAATCCTTTTATTATTGACACGAAATATATTACTTACAACCGTTTTTAAACAGACCAAAAACCACAGAAGTTTTTCCGGCGGAATATTATTTTTGATCAATGCGATTTTGTGGTAATCCTGGATTAATGGATCAGTAGAAGGATAAAAAACTTATATTACATAATATGTTACACTAAATAATATACCGCGTCACTGTGACTGACAGCTCAGTGGTAAGAGCATTGGACCAGACTTCCAAAGGTTCCAAAGGTTAGATTCCTGTCCAAGAATATGATCTGGTGCGAGTCGAATTTTTTCTAGTATACTATTTAGTATTGTATTAAAAAAGCACTGTTAATGCTAAAATCTCAAATTTTAAAATTATTATAATCTGTTACTTATCCTATAGGTAACATTATCATTACATTGTCATATAAAAAAAAACAAATTTTCTTAAATCAAAACCAAATATTACATCAATTCAGAGTTGAATGATTCTGGGTCCACGGTGCGGTAAAGATCTCCCACATTATTTTCCTAAATAGTCCAATACTTTTGTGTTTAGTGATAAAGCAGCCCTAATAAAATATTCCCGACATAGATAGGTGATAAATATGTCGCTATCGCCATAGGATCGACACGGACGTCCGACTACACTTGTCGAACGTCGACGACACTCTACAATGGACTTTAATGTTATTAACATAAGCACCTTTTGGTCGATTTTATCGTAAACGGAGCTAATGCTCCGTGAGAACTCAAAATGATTTCAGAACTACGAACTTTATAGTTACCTACCTAAGTATTATTGTTACAAGCACACTAAAGTTGAATTTCGTCTTTGTAACTATCAATAAAATTTGTACACCTACTATGGGCCGCTGAAATAATATTTATAATCTTTGTTTTAACAATAACATTAAGAGGAAACACCACGGTCGAGAGATTTGAAAAATTTCTATACAAAGTCAACTTTTCGTAGTCTTCTGTTTCCTCCTCCAAAACTAGACCAATTTAAATACTTTTTACATAAAAAAAATAAAGAAAGAATTGGGCTGTGTTCCTATGTTTTGCTTTTTTATTATAATCTCGTTAAATTTGATTGCTGGAAGTCTAAACAATGGCAATTTTTTTAGGTTTTTGGAGACTAATATTTCTTTTACTAATTATTTTATGAAAAAAGAAAACATAGGAACACAGCCAATTCATTCCTTTAAATTTTAATGAAAAAAATATTTTATCGGTCTAGTTTTGGAGGAGGAAACAGGGGACTCCAAACGTTACTTTTGTCAACATTCTATAGGAATTTTTCAATTCTCTCGACCGTGGTGTTTCCTCTTAAGTTTCGGAATAAGTATATTATACCTAAGTGAAGTGCTACAATGCTGTGTTACGGACGGCTACGACAGCTTGTAGCAAAACAAAAATACAGCTTTAAATTATTTCTTACAATCTAAAAGAACTTATTTATAATAAAACTGTGACAGGTCCAATTCTGTACGTTGAAGATATTTTCTTATATCAAAACCATATAAGGATATTAGGGATTTCTCCCCTAAAGGGGTAACTTAATATCCCTAAATGCAGGGCCGGATTTAAGGGAGGGCAACCGGGGCAACTGCCCGGGGCCTCCACAAAAAAGGGGCCGCCACAAGAAAGAGGTCTCCACATAAATTGTATTTATTTAAAAAATAATCTTACGCAACGAAAGAGTACCTATCTAATTTTACGATTTGAAAACATACCTAGTAATTTTGATTTTAATATTATTTAGTGTCATACGACTAAATAAATAAACGATTGAAACACTTTGCAAGAAAAATATTATATAACCTATTTGAAAAATAATTAGGGGCCTCCACCCCCTTATTGTCCCGGGGCCTCCACACCTCTAAATTCGGCCCTGCCTAAATGGGAGTTCAAAATTTATATGGAAAAATGAATAAAATAGACATTTCAACTTGAAACTTCGTATGAGTACTTCTAAAACCAAATAAGCATACCTTCGTCGTAAAAAAGCCGAAAATAGACATGGATGTCGTTTTTGAGGTTTTATGGGAGGTTGATTGCGAAAATGGCATTATTTCAAGTCTTACACGGTGGACATTATTCAACCCCTAAAAAGATGAAATGGGGGTACAAATTTTGTATGAAAAAATAATACGCGAACGGGAATGAGAACGGAAACGTGACGGGAACGGGGCAAGAACGGACTGAACAGGAACGGGATATGGATATCCTGCTAATATTATAGATGTTTAGATGTTTGGATATTTGTAACTCAATCATACAAAAACGGCTGAACGGCTTTGGATTGGCACACAGATAATTTAAAACATAGGACACTTTTTATCACGGTCAATAAGGTTCTACGGATTTTACGAATTTCCACGTGGACGAAGTCGCGGGCGAAAGCTAGTAAATAGGTACTATTAAAAAAATAATTAATCCAAACTTTTGTCAAAAGGATTGTTAATATTAGATAAAATTAAACACACATTTTAAATAATCCATCAGTTTCACAAACCATTCGTCTAGCTAGCCGAATTTTTCGGACGTCGCGCGTCTTCAGTCGAAACAAAAAAAAACAACACTTTTAATCGGATTTCGCACAAAACAGCCAACAACGGCACCAGTCCAGTGTGCTGTGTCGGACTGAACAATGGGACCATTTAAAACAGACTGGAACTATATACTGTCTAATTTATTTTGTACAGGAATACCAACCTTATTGATTAGAAATACGGTTCCCAATAACAATTATTAAACAAAATGAGTTTAGATACCGTCCCCAAACAAAAGTGGAGCCCTAGCCAGCGGCGTGTTTGACAAAAGGAACCAATTTGAACGTTCCTATCTAATCTGGGATCGCTGAAGTCGAGACGTGAGTGACTCATCTATCATGATTATGTGTGGAGTTTAGCGACCGAACTCGAGCGCGTTGAGGTCTCTCCTTAGAATGTTGGCTCCGCTACAAACAAATCTAGAACTACTTGGAGGCGACATCCAGTCACTTTCTTTGGATTAATTTCCCAAAAGCATTGTCAAGTGTGATAATTGTTTAAGTTGAGTAAATAAGGGAGAATAGAGCCAATTTATCAGGATTTAAAAAATACTTATTTATGATTACAAAGAGCTGACCTACTACCACAAATTAATAAGGCTGTGTATGCCACTGCTCCTAAGATCAAGGCATTCCTTTAATTAAGATCTAATCTCCAAAATCAGATTGATTGAGAACCAGAAACCAAGCACGATTGAGACATTCTTCTTCCCAAAACATCGGGTTACAATGCAACAAACTGCCGGTTAAATTCGAACCGTGGACAATAAATTTGTTCCGATTTGGATAAAGCATGACCTACACGCACGAATTTATAAATGCCTACTGAATTCTTGCAGTAATTTAACAAGTTACATTACTTTTAAAGTATCTACTTAAGTGTAGATGTTACAAAATAAATAATTCCAGTTTTGTGATAAAACTTCGGTTTTCCCCTATCAACGTAAAATTTAAAAAACCATCACATCAAGTACCTACCTACAAAGAAGTGGCAAGGGGTGAAACTATGGCGAAGGTAAGCCGTTCCACAAAAAAAAGATATGCATAGTGGATTGGTGGGATGGGATTTTTTAAAGGAAAGCCGATGGAAATCGGCCTATATGGACCCTACACCACTGCTACATATACGTAGGTAAACTTTTAATTTAATTTTCTCACCTACTCGGCTACTCCTGTCTGGAGCTAATACTTACTAAATCGAGTGGAAAAAAATATAAACTAAGTAGGTAGGTACTCATTCTTAAATCACAATCTTTTAAAACAGCTTTAAAGAATTTATTTGATTTACCCACCCCTGAAATCAAAGTATCTATTTGTTTCTTACGTAAGGTTGTAATGTAAGTTACAAGACTTTAATTATAATACTTATAAAATGCACAAAGTTTAATCCGCTAATCCGAGCATAGAAAAAGGTATGGATCAGCTTTAAAACAGACACTCACAAATCACGATTATAGATATAGGTCCCTCCCTACCCTAGGCAAGTTCTTCTCAAAGATTTAGAAATCTAAGACGTATCTTTTTCATTTTATATTAGTCGATTGGTAATGCAAGACAAATTACTGTTACTGTTTTAAGTAGGTAGGTATTGAGTCTAGAAATATTTGACAAAGATGCTTGCTTACATAAATCCTTCACAAAATTGGAAGACAGTTTCTTTTCAACTCTTACGAGTAAAAATAGTAGGTACCTACCTAAGTACAATGATACAGTACATTACAAACGGGTTACAAACAAGTTTTTTATTTTGAACACCACTAATAAATATAACAATAGCACTTTCGCAATCGGCACACATCCTTACATCACCAGCACATCACTAATCTACAGATAAGTACCTACAATCGTACTCCTATCGAAAACAATTTCTTCAAATGAATTTTAAACAAAAGAAACTAAAGCAGTTCTTTAGTCTACGAAGCCTGAAAATAACTATCGAAAAATAAACAACTGTAACTACTTACTTATTTAAGACAACCAAAGCAGCTTATCAAAAGAGTCGGATCTAAAAACTGTCCGGAGATACTGAGTGTTTACTGCGCCCAGTGGACAATGGCCCGGTAATTAGGATTGATGTCCAGTCCCACAATCGATTTCTATCTCCTTAACCACAAGTTATCTATGGCCATGCGAATGCGTGAGTTAAACGCTTACAGAGGCTACTACTCATAAAAAATCGCACTTAAGAAATAATGAACAGCTACCATTCGTATTTTATTAACCACCACTGTATTCCATACACCCTGCCCTACCTACCCTCCAATGTACCCTTGCAATGGATTAACACAAAAGTGGCTAAGATCAGAACCTCATTTTAGGTTCGCAACTTTGCAGTCGTACTTTTTACATGCACTTCATTTTATTCCTAAAGTTAAGTAAATCTCCCAGCTAAGTACAACGACAAAAATACTACTGGTATTAGATTATCATTATTCTTTATATAATACTAAATAATATACTAGAAAAAATAGGACTCGCACCAGATCATGTTCTCGGACGGGAATCGAACCCGCGACCTTTGGATATCCGGTCCAATGCTCTGACCGCTGAGCTACCGAGTCACTACTTTATTCTTTACTTGAAAATGATAAGACTTTAACTCATCCTTTATAGGAAGTTCGTAAGATGCACTGAACCAATCACAAAAACTAGTTTAAACTTTTTGATGTCATCGACCCGTCTGGCAGACGCACTTCGGCCAAATTAAATATTTACAATGCACATAAACAGCACCAAGTTAGATTTGCAAACCACAAACGTCAATTATCTTAAGCTCTTAGTGCTTTTAAAAATGACGATTGCTTAGATTTTTATTATTAAGAAAAAAGTGCCTACGCCATCGCTAACAGTGAATGTTTAAGAACTTTTTATAAGTAGATCTTTGTAGACAGGTTCTGTTTCCGGTTGAGCTCTTTCGATGCTGTTTTTTTTATAAAATACCTAATAAGGTACGATCTTTTCAACTCAACTTAAACCAGAAAAAAGAAAACATAGCTTTCATAATAATATAACAAGTCTGAACCATCAGAAAGTGAAAAATTATAAGTGTTGTCTGTTGTCAAGGAAAAAAGTAAAACTGATGTTTTCTTTCAAGAAACTTTAAAATTTGGCCAAGCATATTACTATTGTGTACCTAGGTACCTCTATGAAATTGAAATTGAAATTGAAAAATTCTTTATTCAAATAAGCTCACATAACAAGCATTTTTAAATCGTCAATTCTTTTATCCTACCACCCATTATGACGTCTTTTAGCTGACAAGAAAAATGGGCGCAAAAAACTTATCAGCTTTATTAGAAGGAACGATATTTACAAATATGTATATCGTTTCCAGACATTACATTCAAAGTATTCATACATGTTACCATTAACATAGATTCATAAATAAATAACATTATTTAATTAGCTCATTTCTACTCTATGAGTGGCGAGGGGTGAAATTAAGGCGAAGGTAGGTACGCAGTTCTACAAAAATGTGGACCCTTCGCTTGCACCAGACCTTTAACTTTGTTTTTAGATAAGTACTTAGGTAGGTACTGTTTCTTTAACGATAATAAGTGGAGATAACATCAACAATTAGTAAATGATGAAGTTATGATTCTTATCCGATTAGGAAAAAGATGGCCAATATTTAGCATCCTGCTTGATTTGCTTCTGAAATATTTTATATTTCTGGTTTGGTTTTCTTTTTGGTAGGCAGACGAAGGGGTTTCTATTTAAAATAATCCAGTCACACGTGTTAGCCAAGGCTAGAGCCTAGATCAGCGGCTACATTCTAGTCTTGCCACAAAAGGCCAGTTTTACAACAGTTTCAAGGGGCTTTGTAATTAGATCTGCTGTATGTATGTATTTGTAAACGTAAGTAACATAATACAAAATTGTACAACCAATCACATTCGTGTCGACAGGGGGGTGGTTTTGTTGTAGTCCTATACATACAGATTTTTTACTCAGGCACCTAGACATAAGAGGCTGGAATGTTGTTCATGATTCTAGTTACACTAACACAATAAAAGCCTTAGATAAATTTAATAGATATACATACTCAACAAGATAATCATTAAAAAATATAAAGAGAAACGATAAATCTCAAATCTTGCTTTTCAGGCATTATTAATTATGACATCCTAAGTTCTAACGAAATGCTGCTACTGATAGAAAGTTTATAAAATAAAATGTATAGAAAGTGATACATATGGAAGACCGATGGAAACTGCCAGTCCAATTAATTCATGCTGTTCATCAATCATTGGACAAGATACAAGATCGATATTGTTCACACACTGAATCAAATCAGTTCCCTCAATCAGTTCAGCCGTTAAACTAAATAGGTAGGTATCTTAAAAACTTTTATGACTTCAAAAATAGATAAAGCTAATAATAATACATATCTGGCATGTTGATGTAAAATATGATTTATTATCAGAGTAACTTACTACTTACCAGTTCAAAACTGAGAAACCAAAAGCTGTGTATAACACACCAAAGTTCCAACCGGCACACAGTAAGTCCAAAACACTAATTTATCACAAGTCGTTCCTATCACCGTGGGTCCCGTTGAGTTATTATTTTTGTTTGACGTGACGACCAGACTGGACTGTTCAGTTATTTTGAACCGGCGTGTCTCGCTCGCGACGAAGCACCGCGTGCATTTCAATGGATGAAAGTGTAAACCGTGGTTTTTGTATAGCGCCCTCTCGTTTGTTGATCCACGCGAGAACGGGAGAGAAACACTCGCTGCCGTACAAGTTTGGCTTTTTGAGTTGAGTAGCAACTTCGCCCACTATTTTATTGTTATTCTAATTCTCGATAGTCTCGAAACACCGGAACTTTTCTACGAAACACCTAATACCTCCTATCAATAATTGACAAAACAAAAAGCGATTCGAGAAATTTTGTTTGAAATTCGAATCCCCACATTAATATTTTTATCTGGGTACAAATTACTATTCATTCCAAATTCAACTTTAAGTAGAAAGAAACAAAGAAGAGAATACTTTGTACAAAATAAGCGCCCAGTTTGAAAGCGAGGCGTTATTTAGAGGTGCCGTTTTTGACTCCGACCGGAAATCCAGAGTATTCTTGATCGAGGCCTAATACCTAAAATAGTCAACGTGAAAAGGACAGGGAAGAATGTAAAAATAAAAGACAATACTTAATGTGGATTGTTTATTTTTATTTCTTCCCACAGGTGGCAAGTACCAGAGTAGTGAGCACAACCTAACATATGGAAATGGTAACTATATTCAGGGATAACCACGTCTAATCTATTCAATCAAGATACATGTAAATACATATTTGACAGAATTTGTGATAATCGCTTATATTTAAATCTATTATTTACTTACACTTCTTGCGACTTTAAAACAATTGAGTGCGAGTTCAAATAGGTTAACTAATAACGTTGTGTAATAGTTTAATGGAAAGATCAGTGGAAATATTAAGATATGCATCAACAAAAATGAGAAGCCACGATATAGTTATTTTGTCAACAATGTGTAATCCCTTGTCTGCTCCTACCCCGGCCTATAAGATAATTTAATTTCTAATGTATTAAGTTTCAAAATGAAAAAGAAATTATTATAATCTGATATGAAAAGATAAACAAATGTGCGTGTAACCAAGGGCTTTTGCAGCGATCGGTTACATGCCGACTTGTCTAAGAGGAGAGAGCAACAATAGTTCTGTATTTTTGCAATTTTCAAACGTGTGCTGTATTGCTAGGGGGCTAATTACATAACTCTGTTGCTAACAATTCTCGATTGAAATCGATTGAAACCGCAGTTACATTGCTGCTTTAAGTAAGATAGTTGTCACATGGATTCTTACTAAAGCAGCAATATAACTGTGATTTCTGTCAGAGTTGATTGCAACAAAGTTACATAATCAGGGGGCTGGTGTCCAAAGGTACGTGACAAAACGGATTGCTCTCATCCTATCATACATAAACATACGAATAATATATTGCCGATCTCGAATTATTGTATGAACATTGAAAGATTTTATATTGACAAAAGCTCTCACCACTTTAGTTTTTGTGGCTAAGTGAAGTTTTAATAACTACAATATGGGGACACGATTTTTAAAGTTACTCACATTGATAATATTTGTTAGCAGCAACGTCAAATTCCAAAACGATGCAAGTAACTTTAAAAGAAATTTTAGAATGCAGTAACAATAAAACGATTAAAACCTATTTTAGTTTATAAGAACAAAGTTTTATATGCTCTAATAGTTTCACTGTTATAACATCACTTTAAAGTTCACAATGGCGAGATTTTAATTACAATCACAAGCAAAGTCCCCTCATAGACACCACTGTAAACTTCAACATAGTTATCATATCACAAAAAATTGTCGATAAAACAACTTTTATCCACAGATGTTTAGGATAATCAATAGGTAATCAAGTGCATAAGCACATTACATTAGATTAACCACTAATCAAACATAATATAGTATGCAAACTTGAATCTAACTTTTTTTTGGATTTTAATTATTTTTTGAGGTATCCTTTAGAAATATCGTTAATACAATAAGTACAATATAATATGAACTTATGACAGAAAATGAAACAGATTAACATGACACGCAAGATGAACATTGAATGAGTTTAAAAATACCCAACCATACTATCAATGCAGTTTAAAACATATGGAGTAAAACTATCTGAAATTGATATTAATGTTTCACGAAAAAGGGTACATCATGGAAACTGGCTTTCACATACTTATAGATCACTTGTACAAGTGGCAAAGATATCTGATGTTCCGCTGAAAATTCGATCGTTCTTTGACCAATTTTTTATGGAACAGTAGTTTGTCTCGTAGTAAAAGTCAGTCATATTTTATAGCTGGCTTTCAGTCCGATATACCCTTTTCGTTACAACTTGCATAAGTAGTTAAAGTTTGCATTTCAGATATGCCTACAACAGATAATAATGACAATAATGATGATTAAAAACTGAAAATATCTATACATTAATTTCACAATATACTAAATATATATACAATAGCCTTTCCGTTGCAAATTTGCGAGAGAATCTTTTTTTGATGTTTTTCTTGTTTTCAGTTATTACAAACAGAAGTAAATCACACTACAGAAAAATAAATATTATAAAACACGACACATTAGTAGCAAAGTTTGCACGAATATTAAAATTTTATGAAAATGTAACCAGGTAAGGCTTTAAATGATAAATAAATAAGGAATTTGGGGGATCTCCACAGTGTACTTGACGAAACTGACTTAGCTCGAGTCGACGGGGATCGTCACACTCTGCGTAGAGCCGAAAACGACAACTACCAACGGGACCCCCGTATAAAATGAAAATATACGAAAAAATATAACATATACACTTCTTATGCTTTACATAAACTATAGTAACAGTTACGCCTATATGAACTGTTACGATCCATATTCGGAGCTGTAAATTATGTTACAATTTAATGCCGCCACTGTTTACTGTATTAACAACCATTGTCAAATTAATCCTGAACTTTCCTTTGAAAGAAAATAACTTCACGATTCTTGTCAAGCGTCCGAAACACAGTAAACAGTGTCGGCAAGCATATTATCGAAGGAGCACAATATATAGTTCATTTCGTCCAACAACGCACTAAAGGCGGCAACGCGCCCGTCTAACACTGTCCAACTTCGTACAAAACTTGACACCTCGAACTACCACTATTCGGCAGGGAAGCGGGAACTTCGGTTCCCAAGCGCGCCCCCTGCCGGCCTACGCGTTATATTAAACGGCTATTCAATAAAATCGCCGCGTGTAAAACTTAAGACATATGGACAAACCGACGAAACAAACTGTCCACTCCCATCCGACACTCCACATAACTACGGACGCCTCTCCGCCGGCTTTGGCCAACAAAGCTGCAACACTGAGTACGTTCTTCACTTTTTAACAATTACGGAAGAACGTACGCATTGCTGACTCGGAGACGCATCGCATGCCTTATCTCTCTAGATCTCGCCTTCAAAAGTTGTAACGGAAAACACAAGTTTTTTCACATCATATAAAATTTAGAAGAATTCAATCCGCCAGAAAACGTAAACGAAAAAATACTAACAAAAATAAAATACCAGCTCTACCCACGCTTTACATTAACAAATTATCTAAACAACTTGGGACGATATTATTGTAAGAATTATATTAGAATCGTCCGATGCTTGCCTTGGAATGCTATCGTTTTCATTAGCTTTTTAATAGAAAAAGTTACCAATACATATAAAGTAAAATTTTAAGATTCCAAAGGTATAAGAAAAATCTATTTCATGTCAAAACTTCATTACTTATCGCATTCGTCGAATACATTCGAACATTATTCAATCTTTACCAAATATTGTTGATAATGTCGCAAGCGACAGCATTCCATCAAACATTTCTACATTAATATGAAATCTCTAAAGAGAAAAATTGAACTAAAATTAATGTTACATGTATACTCCTCCCGCAATATCTACAATCATAAGATATGTTAGCCCTTTCTAGCCCCCTTTGTACCTCGTGCTTGCCTGGAGAGCGCAACTTAGGCTTCGCTAATTAATCCTATTATTATTGCTAACTTTCCATAATAATGCCACTTGAAAGTCACTAGATGCGCCTCATATGTCATTAACATATCAACTCGCGAAAATATTGTTCCAGTTAACATTTATAACAATAATACGATGAAATAGGGCGAATATATACAATATTATGCAGTAGTATATCAGGAAAGGAAAATACAGTCACCTTGACATAGTCTGCGATATAACTACTGCAGTTTCATGAGCGTAAGGTCATTTAGCTCGATGCAGATACAGAGTACACTAAATAGATTATCAGAAAAACAAAATTAGTTAGTTATACAATGCATACTATGTCACATGACCAGTTGCGAAATTAACTAACATTGACCCTTCAGACGAACATTCGACAATGTAAATACCAATCAATATTTTATGCGTCGACTTCAGGTATTGAATTGTTTGACTGACAATTTTGTTAATATTGTCCCAGATAGAACCTAGGTGTCGAAGTTCTAGTTGTACGACAAAAAAAGTAAATGTAATTCACTATTTAGTAGTGTAGCTATATTTTGTCAAAATAAAATCGTATTATATCAATCAAACACTTCAGTACAGAATGTCGAGCGGGTGGCAAATAATTTTCAAATACAAAACTTTAAGAAAAAGAAAATTTAAATTTTAAATACAAGGAAAGCTTAATTTTACCGAACTTCGCCATCACTATCGCGATCGGGCTCCGCGGTACCCGGGTCAACGTCGCTCGGCTAGGCTATTCAATACCGTACTCATCACATTCATGAGGTACTTTACTTAACATCCCAGCGTGTCGCCTCGACGGCGGCCGACTGCCGAACGCTCCGCTCCTGCCGCACTCGACTCGGAATCGCAAACGGAAACCGAAGTCACTACAAAAGAGACGGAGCGAAAGGCAGAACAGAAGACAACGTATTATCAGAGACGAAAGATCTTGAGTTTCGTCGCCCGCGCTACAGGCACAAAGAAGAGACTACAGAAGTTAAGCTTAGTACTACGCGCGCTCGAGCAACGCACATATAGACACCAATCACCGACTCTATATAACCTCAAGAATCTCAGACCAAACTCAAACGAGTTCAAGTGCGTGACGCAGTGTCGTCGGTCGGTGAGAGCTGCCTATGTGTGTGTGATGCTCGAGCGCGTAGTACAAACTTAACTTCTGAGTCTCTTTATTTTGTGCCACAGGGGAGCGTTCGACGCGCGCTAGGGCGGGGTTTTAGCGGGTGAGAGGGCGGTCGAGGGCGCAGCAGTGGAGGAAGCGCGCGTGCGGGTGAGTGCAGGCGGGGGCGCAGCGCAGCGCCGCGCTGTGGCGCCGCTTGCGGTCCGGCGGCGACTCCTCCTTCTCCGCATCCGCGCCTGCGTACTGAGCGTGCGCCGCGCTGATGTCCGACAGCAGCTCCTCCCACTCGCGCGACAGCTCGTCGGCCGCGCCCGCCGGCCCCGCCGCGCCCCCCGGCCCCCCCGCCGCGCCCCCCGCCGTCGGCGCGCACGCCCGACACGCCTCGCCCCAGATCCCGTCCGCGTCCAACGCGCTCGACCGCATCTTCTTCGCCGCCCCTCCGCACTCCTCGCACGCGCCCCACGCGTCCGGCGGCCGGTCTGTCTGCACGGCCGCGTCCAGCTGCCGCACCGGGAACCGCAGCCGGAACCCGGGGTCGTCGAGGTCCGGACAGCGCTGCGCCTCCGTCAAATTCAGCCGGCCGTAGTCGATGCTCTTCGAGCTGCGGTACTCCAAGTACCGCTCGAGCGAGTTCTTCGAGTAGACGCCGCCGGATTCGCTCCGGAGGAACTCGACCTGGTCGAGGTCGCCGCGGATGTCGAAGGTGTCGCCGTCGGCGTAGCGGGCGGTGTCGGCGTCGGCCTCACGGCGGATCGGCTTGAAGTGCGTGCGTGAGGAGGTGAGTAAATCCTCGCGAGAGGTCAGCGGCGCGTCGTCGGCGGGGCGGGGCTCGGGGGCGGGCGGGGGCGGCGAGCGGTTAGGGCGGCGCCGCGGAGGCACTTCCACGAACCCGCTGCGCTCGCGGCTGTGGTTCAACGCGGTGAAGGAGCGCATCGTGCTCGCGACGGTGGACAGCGCGTCGTATATCTCGTCGCCCTCGTACAGCGCGAACGACTCGAGCTCGCGCGGCGGCGGCGCGTCCGCCAGGTTGAGCGGCTTGAAGCGATCGTGCAACACTTCCACGATTCTCGATGAAGAGTCTGCGCGCTCGGCTCGGTGACCGTCGGCGGCTTCGTTCGACCATATGCTTTCGGTGAGAGATATCAGACTGCACTTCTCGGCGGACGGATCGGCGAACATGTGATCCGAGGGGGACGACAGAAGATCTTGGAAGTCGATCGGTAGATCCTGGTATTCGTCATCTGGGGTGTTCTGATCTTTAGACCACAGAGCCTCGATGCTGCGATCGAATTTGGCTTCAAATTTCGCATACAGTTCCTCTTCCATCGGAGTTATTATCTTCGGGTGGCTAAAGTCCTCGTTGATCACCCAATCGGCATCCAGGTCTAGGCTGTCGTCCCAGTCGGGCACGATGTTTTCGTTCATTCTGATCTTAACCTCAGTAATCTCCTTAATTTCATCAGTTACTGTATTCTCACATGTGCCGTACCCTTCGTCCAAAGCTATAGCTCTAATGAACTCTTTAACAGGATCTTGAGTCTCCATATCCCAGACTCCCTCGTGAGTGACCCACTCAGGCAGACTCTCTTTGCTTTCAAAGGACCTACTGTAGCTGTTGCACCTTTTCTTGTTATTCTTCTTTTGGCCGTGGTAAGAATTACGACGCTCCTTACTAGAAGAAAACTTCTTGTTTTTTATATTCTGCTCTTTAAAAATTGACAATTCACATTGCATCTTGGCCTTGATATCAGTTTCTGGCTTTCGACACCAGGCTGGTGGTGGCATATAATATTGCAATGGTGACTCTTGTCCTTTCTTCAGAGCAGGGAATGCAGCGTAGTATCGACGTACTGCCTCGGCTTGCTCTATAGAACACGTTGGCATGCCTGCTCGTACTGCACTTTCTTGATCTTTGATGTCTTGTAGTCTTGTGCACAGCTGATCGACAATGATGTCAAGGTTAGGTTCCTGAAAAGAAACAATAATCATTATACAAATTATTATTGCACTTCAATGTTTCTTGATATCTCGGTAAAATATTTAACAATACATCAATAAATAGAAGACCTCTACAGTCAGGAATTCAAAATCAAGGTCAGTGAAGTTTTTCTTCCCCTCAATGACAAACATAAATCATTCATTCATAATGGATGGTTTCTTAATTCATTTGAGTTATTTTTAACTATTTTCAAACAATTCAGTATTTTATTGTCTGTTGTCAAGAGGAAAATAGGTAATTTGTTTATTCAACTTATCTATGTAACATATCAGAACTTTATCCTACTATTATGAAAAAAAATAAAATTATTTAGGTGCAGAAATTTCACAGAGCATAATTATTGTCTAGTTATCTTTTAAGTTAGTAGAGCATCCCACACAAAGTTCACATCTCAATAATGCAATGTGAAGACATCATGCACACATCAGTTTAGAGTCAGACATTGTATAAAAATCAATCAAATTCAATTAATATAAAACAGAGTATGTAATTTTGGGAGTAATTAATGTAAGTGTTGATATAAAAAAGTTAAAAATATAACAGTCTTGGGATATAAATAAATTAGTGTCACTTTACTGATGCATGCTGATACTTTGTCTCTTAATAACTTATTTTGCTAAATCAAACTAAAAAAATTTTAGTAAAGAAGCAACAAAATATCTATCACTACACAAACTTTTTATAATATCAAACAAGTGCAAATTAACAAAACATGGTGATAGTGCATTTCTTGGTTTTTGAAATAAGTTAAATAAAATAGTAGGTCCATTAAACACTAACCTTTTAAAAAGGCTACTTACAAATGCAAGAAACAAATACAGGGTATTTCAAAACCACTGAACTAAAAGATAAATCTCCATTAAAAATATATTAAATGCTCTTGGTGGAATAAAAATGGCAAACCATACATAACAGTGTTCCCTCAAACAATGAAACAAAAGAATAAAATACTCCCAAACTATTGTGGCCAAACCAAAGGAAATGGTACAATCAACAATTTTCACAAGCAACATACTTCAAGAGATAATCTAACAGGTTCCCAAATATATGATCAATTTAGTTTAAAAATAATCTAGACATAATATTTGAAGAGCAAATTTATACATTATCCACCTTACTAATAAAGATTGTATAACAGATGTATAGTTACACAGTGTTTTGTCCCTTTCTTTTTAAAGTCAAACTTAAATAGTTTGACAGAGAGTAACCATTGTGTAACTAGACATCTGCTATACAATCTTTATTAGTAAGGGGTTAGTGTAAAAGTAACATACTAATCAGTTAATCACTAATTCACATGGCTGTGAAAAGAAAAACTTTCATTTTTGCCAGCCAGTAGCTTTAGTTCTCACATTTAATATGTTGCTTAAGAAAATACACTAATTATGTTTGACCAACCTTCTTGTAAGGGTTCTTATAATTGTAAATTGTCTTCATTTTTATGTTTCCACTTTTATGGTCTCTTCCCAACATAACCGAGCACTGCATATCCTCTTGAGGCAGTTAAAAAATATTGATTAGTTCAACATTGTTTGGGTTTCACTGATTAATGAATAATGTTATGTTACATAATTAGGTTTTTTCATTAGTGACTACTTTTATCATTTGTTTAAACAATATGGTTACCATTTCATAATTACTGAATATTTTATGTTCATTTGTTTAGTTAAGCCTAAGGTACTTATTTATTTAGTAAACAAACAAAATGTATCCAAAGCTGGTAGTGTGGTAATTGAGAAGATTCTTTTACACTTTTTGTATAATTTAATCTAACTAATATAATTTTAAGGTAATATTTAACACTGCATAATTATGGGAGTATTAAATTAAAGCAAGTTCATGTCCTCGGAGATGATTAAAGGACAAGTGTGCCAAATGAGAAACTACCTATACAGTGTTAATGAATGTAGCAAAATAAAATCATGGGTAACATGGATATAAACTTACCTTTGTGAAGTTTGTGGGTATCAGATGGTTGAATTTGGAGACTGGTAGAGTTCTTTGGACGTGGCAGGCCAGCAGGCGTCCGCCTGGCTCTCTCTTTTATGCTTACGCATTCTGTCTTGGATACCTTCTTCCGTTATCAACATCCATTATGCTCAAAAATCGAGGGTCCATTATACAATTGCCGTGGGCCGTGTGTTGAAAATCGATCTTCTTCTTTCGTCAGATTAATACATTCTTAATCTTTGGCCTATTCTTTGCTAGTGGTTCGTATTCTATAAAGGCAACGTTTTGTAAAGTTCGATCTAAATGAGCAATCGCATTGTCACTAGCTATCAACAAACGACGCACTTCGTGCACCCCTTCTGAAAATAAATAAATAAAAGTAGCAATAGTATGGAAGTTTGTTTCTATAGAAAGGTCAATGCTACTCTATCAGTCTATCAGTAATAGGCACAATACAATTTTTTTTATGGAAAGCCATGCCCGCCCCGCCGCCGCGCTAAATGGGTCGATGGCGCCAAAACGTCACTCGCGGGCCACGGCTGAGAAATTATAGCAAGGAGAACGTACGTGGAGACCTCGTTCCGCAGTAATGTTGGTATCTTACCATTATCAATCCACAAAGATCATCAAGGCACGTACATCTTTTATTTATCACTGTTTTGCACTGAGTCATGCTCTGCTTGTAACATCTAGCTAGAGTAGCAAGGATACGATGCAATTTCACAAGGCGACAGTATTACATGATGCACTTTCACTGAGGTCGTGCGTCGTACTTCCGTGTTGGCACGTAAACACTATTCAGAAACAAAAGATTGATATCTCACCTGTATCGTTTTGTGTGGGTTAAATTACCATGTTATTTCTATACACACACCCCACATGAAAAAAACATGGCAGCCGCAATGAGTGAGTGAGAGTGAGAACCAAAAAATAAATTTACTAATTTTGCGCAACTCCGTCAAACGATTGAAATGACGTCTTGTTTATAAGCCAATGAGGGCTCTCAGATTTTGAAATAGACAAAGATGGCCGACCAAAGGCCCGTGATTAGGATTTTAGCGAAGCGTGATTCGTCACTTCTATGGGATCTTTGCTCATTGGTTGAAAGTAAAATTTTAACAACCATTAACAAGCTTTGTCTTTGGAAACGGAAGCACCGCCATCAAAGCGCAAAATTCAAAAAGGAATTCATAAGAAAAAAAATCGGAATGGTTTTGCTGTCAAGCATGACTTGTCAAGCACGTGTCGGCTTGTCAAGCCGTTATTGAATGAGAGACTTTCCAGGCAACGTTCCATTAAAATCTACTAGATGGCTTTGTAAAACATCCTTGCTTGATAGTATGGTGGTATTCAAACGTGCTAGAGCAACTTTTTTTGTACTTCAGTTACACGAAACTGAAATAAATGTTAAAATGTCCGTAATCTTATATTGCGAAAAGTGGCCGGAACACATTTTTTAATTACGCACTCAGATATTTTAAAAAGAAATCTTGAGAAAACTTGAAATGTGCGAGCGAGGGAGCGGTAAGACATGATTCTAAGTCGAAACGACTTGCGACATTGCGCTTCACATTTTGTAGGCTGTCTCACTCACACTTTTGAACTTTTTTATAAGATAATAAACTAGGTACTTGATTTATTTTTGGTGAATGTTTTTAATTCATTGTCAATAGAAAGGCAGGGAAAATGGTTTTTTTTTCGCTTAATGAGCGATTACGGTCTTTGAGCCCAACTCTAATGTATTAAACAATCTCATCAAGTTCGTTTCAAAACTGTAGACGCTAAGATGCTGTGATAATAGGTACTTTTCATTCATACGTATTATTTTGAGCTGTATTTTCCCTTATCCAATAAAATAAAATAAAGACCGACTGGGACGGATTGTCGACAGACGGGTGGGCTGAACGATCTTATAGGTATCGTATAAGTTATATGGGTTCCTTGTTTTACTACGGAACCCTAAAAACCTGTAGGTACTCATTCAAAGGTAAGTTCAATTGGACAATACTACACTATAATCAAAGACTACACTGCAAAACACTACAAATGTCATATTAATAAGTTAACCATATTACATTATTATGTTCAACATCATTTTTATAAACGATTATAAAGAAACTTAGAGCATCTAAGTAAAGAAAACACACTGTCAAAACCATAAGTATTTTTAAATCAATCAAAAATCATGTGTCTTTGTTCAGACTATTTGTATCACGTTCATACTATATTGAAAACTTAGAGCAGATTGTTGGACAGAGCCATCTAGTAGATTTTTAAGGAACGTTGCCTGGAAAGTCTCTCCTACGGCGGCTTTTAGAGAATTAAGAACGCTCTAAGCTTAGAGTTCTTAATGCTCTAAGGCTTTAAGTACGGCGGTATCGGCTAAAAACATTGAAGTTCATGTTAACTGTGTTTTGACAGAGTTGTATGTGATACATTGCTACTTTTCTTTGGTAAGTTTTTATTTGTGCCAAAACGAAAGAGCAATGTACCACATAAATCTGTCAAAACACATTTAACATAAACTTCAATGTTTTTAGCCGACAGAGCCCCAGGAGGGGAGGACCAGGAGTAATAGTGTTCTGTGGTCTCTACGCGCTACACAAAGTTTGGCGTGGGCATGCAAGGCCGATATTTTAATCTAGAACCTGCGAAGCTAAAGAATGGAATTAGAAATGGCATCGCTCGCACATTAAACGCCACACCTATCGCTCTCTCACTAACACTCGTTGTGGTAAGCGCGATGAGCCACCATTATCAATCCCATTCTTTATCTGCGCGGGTTGATAAATATTGTTGCGGGCGGGTTGCAGTAGTTGCGGGCCGACATACTAGTTGCTTTAGGTCGGCTTTTTCATTCTACAAATACTGCCGAATCGAATGATGTGTCGACCCGAATGAACAACTAGATCTGCACAAGCGCAGTAGTTGCTTCGGGTCGGCTTTGTTGTTCGATAAATACTGCCGAACCAAAAATGCCGGCCCGAATGTGTGTAGCAACCCTCATGCTACGCCTGCTGGTATTGATGGTATCATGGTGGGTATAGACCGAGCAAATAAAGACTAACGTCTCTCTTCTTACTTCCTTATTTTTATCGAGACAGAGAGCTTTCGTTGGCTCAGTCTGTACGCAGAATTAGAATAAGGTGTTGCAAATAAAAAAAATATTTATCTATGATATAACATTTCTTTATTATTTTCTTTTTAGAAGTATCTCAGCCAACCCAACGAAAAAAGTAGTAGGTAATGCCTACTAAAGTGAATTATCAGTATTAGTATAAATAAGTTTATGATTATCAGTGTAGCAGCCATTGGGTGTTAGTGCACTGCACCGAGTTTTGCGGATCGAAAATTTAGAAAGTCCCGTTTTTAAGTTCCATTACGTTAAGTAGTGATCAAAATGAGTACCAGCATGCCGCCGCGGACCATGAAACTGTCATGAAAATTCATTATAGTCAGGGGGGTCTCACTCCGCGCTTAAACTTTATTAGCCTACTGCTCGCGGCTGGGCTGACTCAGTCGAGCCATTGCACGAGGGATGTCATGTGTCGTTTGAGACAGAGCTACGCGACAGAAATTGCAGCGCTCCGGGGCTGCTTACAATCATAGGCACGCAGCGCTGTGCAAATTGAAATTGTACTTTATTGCCGTGCAGCGAGAATAGCTTATTTGATTGTCCTCGCGCGGATGGGCTTCTATAAGTTTAGTACTATTTTTCTGTGGTATAGTGCACAAACGCCCATTGGGTGGATCGTGATTGTCCCTACTTTTCACGTCGGGCGAAATATATTCTGTCAATTGAAGACTTATCAATATCACTATCCAATAAGTACTGTGTAATCTGATCATTTTAACATGAATGAGCTTGAACATGACGTCGTCCTACAAGTAATTTCAAATCGGGGAGACGCAAAAAAATGAATGAATAAAAGGGTGCTAAGTATTAAATTAAAGTTTTAAATTTCCATGGTTTTTGACGTTATTAGAATAAACTATATCGGGATTTACACCATGTACCTGTTTATTTTTGAGACTCCGATATTTCGGCGCAGTTGCATGCGCCATGGTCACGGAAGAACTCAGTCGAGCCATGCAACTGCGCCGAAATATCGGAGTCTCAAAAATAAACAGGTACATGGTGTAAATCCCGATATAGTTTATTCTAATAAATTAAAGTTTGTTTGCAACAATTTACTTATGTTAACTACAAAAACGCAATAAAAGTAAGTAAGATAATATAAAATGGGTTTACAAAAATAAATAGGCGTTGTATTTTTACTGTACTTACTGAATAGTAACTTAACAAGCCTTTAATTCAAGGTACACATTTAAAAGTTTTAATTAGCATATCCTCCGCAACCGATTGATTACATCTGTGTATTGCATTAGTTCGTTATATACATAAATTAGGTATCATTACATCAACATGTACTTATCAAAACCCCATATCAAAATGAGGATATGTGGACAAACGTCAAACACAAAACAATCACATCGACATTTTTACAATTTGTGCACCAACATTTATCCACTGCTAAAACAATTAAATAAAACTTAAAACTGAATAAATCACAGAAATGCGTAAACAATATAATAAATCTCTGAAATAACAAAGGCAGCAGTGAAATAAATAAAAAGGTTACAACACCAAGATAACTTTGCACGGTACGGAAAGATACATTGAATATAATGCTATGTAAAACATTATTTACATAAGTGATTGATTACTACATTTTAAAAATGCTTTATTGTCATCAGGGTAACTTGCTACATAACAGAAATAATATTTTTTACATAAATATCAACTCCAGAGATATTGGAAATTGCAATAATTAACGGTCAAAACTTTCCAAAAAAATATACTGACCGATTATATAATTATCGGGTGTTATCGGGGTTAAGATAACGACAGTTAGCTTTCATGAGATTTCAAAATCATAATGTTTGAAAATAAACAATAGGACATGTGACGTTCACAGACTGATCCAATCATACCGACACAATAAGGTTATAGTATTTAATACTAAATATGTTTATACTGCGTTCAACGGGAACATTCATATCAAAGTCGTAAAAGTGCCTCGCGGTAGATTTGCCTACTCAAACCAGAGCGAGGGTGATTCTTACTAAGTTAACGGAAACCGTCCGGCGCCGTCTCAGTGGCTCTCCGGCCGTTTGCTGGCCTCGTCCGGTTTCACGATGGTCTCGCTCTTCGGCATAGGGCGTTCCTCGTCGAATTTCTCTACGGCTTTCTTCATTTCCCGCCTCTTTTGCGCTTCACGGATTATGTCGAATAGACTCTGTAAAAATCAGGATACTTATAAATAAATATTTTTAAGCCAAAAGTGTCGCCGGTTTTTACTGTACCAATTCCAAACCAAAGAAAAGAACCATGTAATCAAGAAATAGAGTTTAAAAAAACAAATATTGAGGGGCCTCATTAGAGAAACTAAGAACAGACATTAAAAAAAAACTTCTTTTTATTATAATAATAAAATTATTACTTCTTATAGAGCAAAACATAAAATTACAATATATGAATGCCTATGAAGTAAAGAGCTAAATATAAAATAATGCTAATTTGGCACACTACCAGATAGACGTCAGTAAGGTTAACGTATTCCGCGAATGGTGAAAAAAATCTATAAATAGACGTGAAACAGACGCACGTCATAGCTATGATATTATGATTTATGGCAAAAATATACCGCATTCGTTTTAACGAGACACTTATACAACGTGTTACAAAAGTACCCCTAATGCCGAATATGGTAGATAGGGACCATCAAACTGAACAACTTTTACTATAGGAACAACTCTGAAATCACGAAAAAAAAATCAGCTGTTTCATACAAAAATTAATTACGAAAATATCAAAATGTATGAAACAGCTGATATTTTTTTCGCGTTTTTGTAACACCTTGTATACAAACCATCATGACATGTGAATTATTATTTAAAAAACCAATATCGAAAATATGAAATCATTTGAAATAAATTAGTTCAAAGACTAATTTAAGTTTTTTTAATTACTTTTTAGACAAAGAGACACATCAACATTGTTTACGTTATGTCTCTCGTTAGGGTAAAATCATATTCGTCAATTTAAATGACCGTTTAAAGATAAAACTTTATCAGAAATCGAAGGTATAAAAGACTATGCAAAGACAAATAAAGCATTGTTGTGAAAACTGTCTTTTTTAAATAAAATCAGGATAAACTGATAAAGACTAACAGAAATAACACTGCCTAGTCGGAGATTTCATGTAAGTATCTACACTTCAGTGTCTAATACCTAGTACATTCGGAAGCAGTGGTTTAACACCTGGCCCTGCGATAGCGGAGGTCAAGCAACTTTCGCAAGGGTCGGTCATGAGGTGGGTGACCAAAAATTTATTATCTCGTGCTCCTTCTCCACGCTGAGCCGTTGGTCCCGACTGTATTAGTGTCGTTAACACCCACCAATCCGCATTGGGCCTGCGTGGTGGGTTACGGCCCATCCTCCTGATCCACCCATAAGGAAGGCCTGTGGCCCATCAGAGTGGGGACATTAAAAATGGCTGATGTCGAATAATTAGTTGCCATGTCATTTTGTTTGCGATTTTGTACGGTTGTCTTTTATACATGTTTGTAGAAAATCACTATCTACTTGGATAATGATCAAAATCAACGTTATTAAATTGCGATGTCAATATCAAAAATTCACGAAGGATTTAAGATATAATTTAAAATAAAAAATGCAATCAATACAATGAGAATCTAACTATAGAATTAAAGGTCATAAAGCTGTCCATTACCATTTTACACCTGAACCACTGAACTAATTTTGATGTATTTTGGTACGGAGATAATATAAACCATAGGGAAGAAATAGGCTACGTTCTACCTCAAAATTAATAAACAACATCACAAAAATTGCTTCGATAAAGCACTTGTGATAAGGAAATCGGAGACAACGGTGGACCTACAAACACCCAGATCTGTGCCAATATAAAAAAGTTGGTTTTCTAAATTGACCCAGCCGGGGATCGAACCTTGAAAACCGGCGTACAAACCACTCGACCGCGGAGTTCGTCAGATTATTTTGATAATAACTTACCTTCCCCTCCGAATCCGTGGACTTGTCTTGTTCTTTGGCCGCGACGGCCGCCTTGTCGAGCGCTTTCTGTATCTTGCTCTCGACCTCCAGGATCTCTTCTTTGTCAAGCAACTCGATCAGCTCGGACATCTGCTTCTCTGATAGGTTTACGTTTTCGTTGCCTATTATCTCTAACATCTGGAAAGCATTGTACACCAATGTCAAAACTCAACTTAAGGAAACCATTTATAAGTAAAGTACGACACAATTGGAGAATCGATAAGGTAGAAAATCTTATAATTGTATTGAATAAACGTAACATCAACCGCGGAATGCACGCGGAGTATAGTTACCAAATATCTTAAATTACAAGTTTAAATAATGTAGATGTTTAAGTTTATTTTTAGTTGCATATGTTAGCATTAATAATGCTCGTCCGTTTAACGACTTCTAGAGTACCATAAAGTACTATAATCTACACTGTCACTGACACCCGGCCACGCGACAGAGCGACCGGCGGCGCGACGAGCGAATTCTCTTTTAATTGCGTGGTCGAAACTTTCACATATCAAGTACTTCACATTACATGCCATATAATATTAGGAATAGCTCTTCGCGCTGGCGGTCATTGCGTACCATAGCCAAGCCAAAGATTATACAATGCGATTAAATGGACAGTGATCCGCGGCAACTTCACTCGAGAATGTATGGTGCGCATAGATTGCAACTTGCAACAGATTAAAATACATCGTACAATAAGCGTCACATAAAAAGACCGATAGGCACCTCAAAGGTGAGCAAAAATGAATCCTATGTATTTGGCAGAGAGTATAGATTCCTCCATCATTCGCTTGTTGTTCAGCGGTCCTTTTACGTGACGCGATCTATATTGAGCCGCAAGCGCTCTGAAGTTGGTCACATATGTTGGACAAAGTCGAAGCCTTTATGCCCTAAGTAATAATAGCTGTTTTCACAGTTTAACTGTATAACCTGACATGCTGTCGTCTGTACGTTGCTTGATCCATATGAATATAAGAAAGAAATACCTTCAAAACATCATCAATCTTCAACTGTCCGTCGAAGTCGTCATCCATCCTGCCCAGCACGTCCTGTATAAGCTTCAACTTCGCCTCATCAGGTACTTTCTGCAGGCTCTTAATGGAATGCATCAGTTCATCAATTTGGATCAGTTGCTCCTTAGCCTTCTGCGGTTCAGACTTGGTTTGCTCCAAAGTCGTCTTGAGAGCTTTTTCTTTGCTCTCCAGCTCTACTAAAGCAGCATCCAGTTTGCTAATCATGTTGATGACTGCGCGGTGTAATCTATAAAAAAAAACAAGATAGCATGATGCAGTTTTATTCAGACACCGAAGGAAATGCACTTAATAATGTCTTTGAAAAAATTGAGCCATACAGCTTCCTATAAAGGTATAGAAATTAATGGGGGAGCCACTTTCTTTGTCATCAGTGTTATTGTATGGCAACACTCATTTACTTTTGTATGCAGAAGTGTTGCTGGTAAAAATATTTTTTTCTAACCAGCAAGCTGTATTTTTTCGCGTTTCGTGTTAATGAACTTACTCACTCAAATACAAAAATAAGTTTTTGACTTGACTTTGTATTATGTAAGTTTGAAAGAGTGACCTCAACCTGGGTTAGCCCAGGACTTTTTTGTGTCTATTTTTATTACATTTTATTGGAATATTTGGTTGGAAATCAAAACGTATTTACCTCTTAGCTCCTTTGGTCAGTTTTATGTCTGCCTGTTTGGTCTTCACGATCTCGTTCATTTCTTTCACATCTTCACTGTATTCAGAAAGCTCAGACTTCAATTCCTGAATGCTTTCCTTCTCTAGTAGCAGGGACTTTTTCTGTTCAGCTGGAATATAATTACATAGGTAGTTATTATTAGCTCGAGGAGCTCGATGGCGCAGTGGTTTAGCGCCTGGCCCGGCGATTGTGGAGGTTAAGCAACTTTCGCAAGGGGCATGGGATGGGTGACCCAAAATTTATTATCAGATTATAAATTGTTTTCCTAAGGTGTGGATTACCACTCTTGTAGCGTAGCACTCAATCTAGAGACAAAGATGTTGTATAAAAAATTGCTTTATGGCCGAATACTCAAACGATACTTAAGTTTGAGGGGCGCTCAAACATCATGCTGTCTTTGTCGGATATTTAATGCGCCAGGATGATGTTTGAGAGCCTCTCAAAGTTGAGTGACGTTTGAGTATTCGGCTATTAGTTAGGTGTGATGCTCACCCACAACCATACCCAAGATAGAAAAATAAAGAATACAGGGTGTAAGTAGCACCCTAGCGAAACCTTTTAGGTCATAGTCGACTCATGATTTTGAGTCTGTCTGAAGTGGAATTTGCCATTGCAAAATTCATAAAAACTATCTGGGTTGCCAAGAACCTTACAGAAAAGTAATTAAAATATGAAAATTTTATAAACCCGCAATGTATGTACAACAAGCTATTTCCTCGAGGTCGACGGTCGTGGCTTTGTTGTAAGCGCGCGCGCTCTCCCGCGATTTTATCGAGTTGTTACGCATGCATTGCTGCTTAACGAAAAATCTAAATCTCAACTATGCATTTGCGACAAGTGGTTCCAAAGAGAAAGTTGCTTAACTCTAAGGGTAGAATAATCCTTTAAAGGTTTCGCTAGGGTGCTACCAACACCCTGTATAAGTTATAATGTTATGTTGAATGCAGCACCTAGAAATGAAGTCCAAAGACCATCAAAAATATAAGATTACAACTTTACAAGAGTCAAGCTGTTGTATGTTAAAGGGTTAATCTATTATCAGATCATGATAAGATTGAATCTAATACACGAGTACCTAGCAGACAAAATGTCACAACTAAGAATTTTAAATTGTACTTTCTTTGTTTCAAGGTCGATTAATGAAGGTCATTTGATTATAATAATGTTGTTAAATATCTAAAACTATATAAAATTTCATTGAAATAGTTATGATGGATTCAATCAATTTCTGTTGGAAGGTTATCTGAAAAGTAAACAAATCAAAAAGAATGTACAATTATTATACTTTTTTTATGGTAAAACAGTAACAACCTATTTAAAAAGCTATTATTATGAAAAATAACAAGATGTCATTCACAGTTTTAGCTATGAACTTGAACTTCCTTTGAACGAAAAAGTGGATTGTTGCCAACTCACCTAATTTCTCTAAAGCGTCTTCAATTACTTCAATGTCTTTACCAGACAGACCTTCTTCCGGCTTTTTCGAGTCAACAGTGATGACCGGGGCTGTGTCAGCCATGATGGGAGTAGACTCCATGTCAATAATAGGTGCTCTATCCTTAAGTTCCTCTTTTTCTTTCTTTTTAGCTTCCAATATTTCTTTCTCTCTCTCAGCCTCTTGGAGTTCTTGCTTTTCTTCTTTGATCTTTTGCATTTCCAGTTTAATTGCTTCTGCTTTAGCCTATAAGGGAATAGGTAAAATTATTGCACTTTGAAAAAGTAAATGAACAATAATCAAATGTGTGGTTTTGTTAAAAAATAAATACCTTGAAATCAAGTTTTCCTTCCTTCTCTCCAATAGCAGCTTTAGTCTGTGTGACAACTTGTTCTGGTAGAGCAGATATAGTGGCCTTGAGTTTGTATGTGGTTGGCACATGCTCGGGTACCATCAAAGCTCGCGAGAGCAACAGCAGTGAAGGTGGCACTTTTTCATTCAATGATAAGTCTAGCCAGTTTTTCAATTCTTTCTTCAATCTATCCTCTGATACACCATAAGCCCTCATACCGCGAGCCCTACAAGCTTGCTGCAACTCACTAAAGTTCAAGCTATCCACTCCTTCTTTTGCTATCATTTTGTCATCTGCAGCTAAAGATCTCAACTTCATCTTTAAATTGAACCTTAGCATGGCACTTGTACCAATAGTGCTGACATTCAAAACTTTGCACAAAGCTACTAGATGTGGGCGCTGTAAAGAGTCTAGAGTTATTTCATCTTCAAATAGTTTTGAAAACTTCATGATCTCCTCACTCGTAGCCACATCACCAGTTGTTCTTACTTTACTGAAAAAGATAGAAAACTCTTTGGCGAGTTCCGAATGCCTATTACTGGCCTGTGGTGCCATCTGATCCAGTGTTTCCTGGAAAAACTTTGCCATTTCTAGCTTCACCTTCAAGTGTTGCTTCAACTTTGCATCCTGCTGATCTTTACTCTCAAATGTTGAAGGCAACATGTTTGGAAACAGTTTGATGAAAAGTGGCAAAAAAAATTCCAAAAATGGAACAATAATAAACACTATGAATGGCACCATTCGAAATAAATCACCGATTGTTGTCACTAGCAATCTGTGTTCTCGTCGGTTGAGTGAGTCTCCTTTTAATATTCTGAAGAGTAATGTTGTTGATATTCTTATTTCTATGAATAACAATCTAAAGCCATGGTAATAATGTCGCAACTCATCCATTATACGCTGTTTGATACTTTTCTTCTTTTTTTCCTCCTTTTTCGGGAGCTTCTCTTTTTCTTCTATACCTTTCTTTAATGTTTCAACTGTTGCTTCAACTTTTGAGGATGGTTTCAATGGTTCTTTATCGTAATAACAATTTGTTGTTGATATTGTTCTAACATAGGCAGGGTAAAAACAGATCCTTGCATTGACTGATTTCTGTGAAACGTCATGCTGGAAGCCTAGTGGCTGATTTGTGTAATAGGACAATGACCTTGAAAGTGTTAAGTATGGAAAATTTTGATATTGTCTGGTTTCCCATAGTATGGCTGAAATTAAGTTCAATGTGTTAGTAATAGTTGTACCATAATACTCTGTTAGGTAGTACCTAAATAATAGGTGTATGCTGCCTAAGGAAGAAATATATGAAAAATGTATAAAAACCAAAAGTTACATCAACCAAACAATGGCATTTTTTTATAAATATAACGTTTAATAACGTGTTACGAATATAAGATCGTATTTTTATCGAAACGGCTGATACATAAATTATTATAATAGTTGAAAAAGTCATCAAAATTAATCAATCAGTCAACATCCTACGAACGATTAGGTTAGCATGGAATATATGTCATATGTGAATATAAATGTACTTACTTGATTTCTTTAAGCACCGACAATGGTTTAAAATCATTCTGTTCATTTTGTACAGTTGTGAGTTAAAGTTTATAGGTAATGCGAGATTTGCTATAATGTAACAAAAACAAAATCAACCTTTACACACCATGACAATCTAGAGGCAGAAACACAGACTATTGTTGATCGTACGAAAAAGGAAATGTCAAAGAAGGCACAGATAGATTTTCAGAGTTGGATTATGCAATGCACCCGCATTCCGATTCGTGCTGACAGCGATGTCATCGCGCTGATTTGCCTTTGCCTACCGAACCACCATAAGCGCGATAACGGCAGCCCGATAGCCGAAGATATTATCTATTATAGAAATACAATATGAAATAAAAAGATTGGAATTTGAGGGTATGCGGGCCAAGAGATCAGTGAGCGTTATCAGCGCGTTCATGAGCGTTCCGAATCGTTGTCAGGTCCCAACTGTCTTAAGTGCGATATTCGGTACGCCTGTTATCGCTGTCAGCGCTTGAAATTGATTTTATTTAGTATGAATCGGAAAATTCGGAATGCATCCATAGTCCAATCCAGTGTTGCCAGACCTACGAATTTGTCCGTAGATCTACGGACTTTAGGTCTTGTCTACTACATACGGACATTCGTGGTAAATCTACGGACATTTGTTCCATTCTAGTTCCATTCACCCAAACAACAATAGTAGGTAAAAAAATATATTTAATTCTTGCGTAAAACGAAACACACCTCCAAATAAAAGATAGTCTGCGATTTGCGTTCCGCGGTGGTATCGGCTAAAAACATTGAAGTTCATGTTAACTGTGTTTTGACAGATGTATGTAAAACTTACCAAAGAAAAGTAGCAATGTATCACATGAAAAAAAAATGAAAAAAAAAAAAAAATATTTATTTCGTTAACAGAGGGTAGATATCTTAACTATAGTGTTGGGGCCCTCTGTTAAGTATAGTAATACCTGTAGTAGAGGAGCCCCGCTCCTCCGCATTAGCACGACAGAAACAATCTACTTAGTTTTAATTTTCTAAATGTAAGTGCACTTTAATATAATTTCTCTAAAATGTAGGACTTATTAAATCTTTATGAACAAATAATAATAAAGAAACAAAAAGAAAAAAAAGTTAATTTGCGTATGTGTGTGTTTTTGTGTGTGTGTGTGTGTGTGTGTGTGTGTGTGTGTGTGTGTGTGTGTGTATGTGTGTGTGTGTGTGTGCATGTTAATGTATATGTGTATATATTTATCTTATATATTATAACAAACCTTCAACCTCATCATAGCTTTGTTGCATTAAAAATATTTTCAATTTCTTTTTACACTCAACATATGTCAGACCGTATACATCAATTTTATTATTTACAGCGTTGTATAAGGTTATTGCTCGCCTAGTATACTGTCTACATGCATATTTAGTTTTAAAATTATCTTTATATTCAATTTTATATTTCCGTCTTTTATTTGTCATATTTGGTTGAAAGATGATGGATTTATGATTTTTTAAAACTATTGTAAAAATGTAAAGTCTTCTCACCGACAGTAAGCCACTCAAAGTATATAATTCTGTAGTGCTGAATCTAGAAGGTTTAAAGTACATGACTTTGATTAGGCTTCTTTGCGCTCTTTCTAGTTCCAAAAACCTTGTCTTCGCTGCACCACCCCATATTGAAATGCAGTAACTTAGTATAGACTGCGCTAAAGCTATATAAATTTTGTTAATAATTTCTTTCGTGCAAACATGTCTTAGAGATTTAAAAATGTATATAAGTTTTCTTAAACGATTTGACATTACTTCCAGATGGGAATACCAGGTTAGTCTTTGGTCTAATATTACACCTAAATATCTTGCGCTAGAAAGCCGATTCAACTGTGGACAATTACAGTTTAAGCAAAATTTACAATTATGTATTTTAATATTAAAATCATTTTTAGGTTGGGTGGTGTTATATATAGTGAAGCAGATATAATTTGACTTTGTTATATTTAAAGATAGCAAATTTTGGTTAAGCCATGTAGACAATTGAGCCAGGCCCGATTCTGTGGTCTTTTTCACTGATTCCCAAGTGTCACCCGTGAACACTATTGCTGTATCGTCAGCATAAGCAAAAATTTTTCCATTATTGAACTTCATATTGCACATCTCATTAATATAAATTAAGAACAGTGTCGGTCCCAACACGCTTCCCTGTGGGATTCCGTAGTTTACATCGACACTGTCACTAATAAAAGTGCCAATCTTAATTGCTTGCCTTCTACCCGTTAAATAACTGCAGAAAAGGGAGAGAGAGTTATCTCGTATGCCAATTTCTTCAAGGCGGTTTATAAGGATGGGGATTGAGACGGTGTCGAAAGCTTTTTTAAGGTCCAAGAATACTGTTATGCATTTGTTGTTCTTATCCACTTTGTTTACAATTAGTGTGGTGAGATCTCTAACAGCATCTTCCGTAGATATGTTTTTGCGAAACCCATACTGGGAGTCAGAAATGAGTTTGTATTTATTGAGGTAACTGAGTAATCTTTCATTTAGTACTTTTTCCATAATCTTCGACAACAACCACATATATCTGTCAAAACACAGTTACAAAAGATAGAGCCCCCGTTCTCAAGATTTTTTTTGTTATTTTGTCTGTAATACCTGCCTGTCATGTCATACTAGTCCAAAGGCTAGTTTGATTAGAGTAAAATGGAACGAACGATTCGTTGGTTTGGTTGTCTGTCGGCGACAGTGACAATGATAAATAAAAATTAAGAAAAGATCGGATTTTTTATTGCTTCTTCCTTAGTATTCTAACTGTTTTTTTTACTGGCACAAGGAGTTAGGATTAGGGCCAGTCAGTCTATCTCTTTAAATAGTTAGTTTTAGCATTAAAAAAATATGTCCGTAGATGTACGGACTTTTGTAGAGGCTATCTACTTACGGATTCTAATTACGGACATTTAAAAATTAGATGTGGCAACACTGGCTGGTCGCAAGAACCCAGTGCCGTTAAACCCATTAAAAAAAATACATCTCTAATCCAATACCAATAGTGATTTATATAAAATTTCTCTTTGCAAATTGCCATCCAATCAGCGTTGCCAGAATGTTACAAAAGTAACATTTTACGTTACTTTTGACCCTCTCATGTTACCTCCATGTTACACGACTCAATATGTTACTTTGTGTTACTTTTTAGATTTTCCAGCAAACAAAAAAATACCGTGAAACGGAACTCATCCAAGAATTTTTTTGTTCGTCATCTTGGCGCACTTGATTTTGTGAACTACTAAATGCGACATATTCACTCACTCGCCTGTATTTCTCAATTTTCCACCCCGCTTACCTAAGCATGCGCAAGTGAGTCGAGTGGTGACTAGCAGCGAATGATTACAACAGATTTTAAAATTTTAAATGCATCAACAAAATCATTGGGTACAGGTTGATTGTAATGATTTTTTGACCAAACCGTCATCACCGCAAGGCCCGGAGCGCGCGGCGCGCTACGCACGCCGCGACTAGGCTTTTACACGAATGGGTACAAAAATATAGCCATTTTTCAAACACAACCTACCTATGTAGAATTTTAATGTATAAAACTAACTAAAAGTTTTTTTTTTAACTGATACTAATTAGTTTACTAGTGGATAGGGGCCTACATCAGGCATTTTTTAACATCGCCAGTCGATTATTCGATCAACAATTATAACGATTTTTCGATTCGATATTCGATATTCGATATTTAAAAATGGGACAGGAAAATTATTTTAGCTTTTGTGTAATAAAATGCCATATTATAGTATTGTGTCGTTTTCCACAAAAAAAAGGTAGGTAATGTTACTTTTCTCGTGACAATGTTACTTTTTGAGCTATATCATGTTATATTTGACTATCTGCCACTGGCAACACTGCATCCAATCCAATCCAATATCAAATCCAAAGAGAGAGAAGTCAGAGAAGTACCTAATCAATCATTTTAATTACAATCAAATCAATTTTATTAAAATTACTAGAGGTCTTGCTTGGTTTTATCGTCGTAAATGAAAAATTTTCGTCTTTATTTCAGGGCTTCTAATTATTTAGCTCGATTTAAGTCGACAGGTATGTCAACCCATGTATAATTTAAGTTAGGTTATGGTATTATTACTATTTTTTATTATTATCACAGAATAAAGGTACATATATTTTTTCTCAAACTATATTTACAGATTTGCGAATAGATATGACTTCTCGTCTATCGAAAGACGTTGCTAAAAGGATAGTATGGGTTGATTTGGAGATGACAGGCCTTGATATTGACAAAGATCATATTCTTGAAATTGCCTGCCTGGTTACTGACGGAGACCTAAAAGTTGTGGCTACTGGTCCACATATAGTTGTTAACCAACCTGATTATATTCTGAAGAATATGGACCCGTGGTGTGTAGCTCAACATGGTGAGGTGGATATTGGTTTATTTAATTTATTTTGTACTGTGTTTATTTGATTGTATGTTTTAACTGCCTCTGTGGTCTAGTGCTTCGCCCATACGTGTAAGGCGCAGTAGCCATAGCATCAGACTTAGGTAAGATGCTGGTAGCCATCCAGGCATACTTCAAATAAGCCCTCCCATGTTGGTGGCACCACCCAAACCAAGTACAAATGTTGAATCCGGATTCAATTACCAGGAGGGGGGTACATTTGTACTTGATTTGGTAGGTGGTAGGGCTTATTTCAAGTCCACCTGGCTAGCTACCACCATCTTAACTAAGTCTGACGCTATAATGACAATTTAAAAATTATTGGTTCCTGCAGTTAAAGGTAAGATAGCCAGTTCCTCTGTGGTAAGGATTCTGGGCATAGTGCACTTACACTTTCGGCCTTATCGTCACTTAAAACAGGTATGGTGAAGGCCAAGCATTAGTCCATTGTGGATTAAAAAAAATGAAATTTTGCTTTTCAGAGTGGCTTGACAAAGGCTAGCAGAATGTCCCAAGTATCAATTGAAAGTGCTGAAAAACAATTATTAGACTTTATCAGTGCTCATGTTCCTGAGAACAAATGTCCTTTGGCAGGCAGCAGTGTGTACATGGACAGATTATTTTTGCGGAAATATATGCCTAACTTCAATTCATATTTGCACTACAGAATAATTGACGTCAGCACAATAAAAGAGCTAGCCAAACGATGGTTCCAGAAAGAGTTTTCATCTATACCTCAGAAAAAATTCAAGCATAGGTCAATAGATGACATTTTAGAGAGTATTGAAGAACTAAAACATTATAGAAATCATATATTTAAATCATGAATTAATTTCTAAATAATACACCATTGCATTATTCTTCGATTATGTTCCAGCTTATAGTACAAAGTATGAGTAACTATCACAATCATAATTAATATCAATCAAACTTTATCAAATGGCCAATTACTTTTGGACTGGTGAATTTCACAGTCTGTCTTTTGTGATGGTTACCATTGTCTTCTAATAGAAAATAGATTTAAAAAAAGTATGTCAGATACCCTAAATATGAAGTCCATTTAATGTCCTATACATATAATGAATTATTGAATAGTTATTTTTATAATTTTTACTGATTTTGTTTGTACGTACCTAGTATAATAATCTTATATTATAAATGTGTAAGAAATTCTGCCTGTCTGTTACATTTCATGCCTGAGCCACAACCAATTTTGGTGAATTTAGTTTAGAGATAGATTAGTTGAACCATGGGAAAATACATAGGCAACCTATTTGACCAACCAACAACCGATGACCTGAGTGCTGCAGTAGTCAACATGCCGGTTTACCACGCAAGAGGTCCGGGTTTGATTCCCTAACAAAGATAGATTTAATTTTGTAGGATTGTGTTTGAAGACACAATTTATTTGTTGTGTGTTTTAAATAGGTTGGCTAGTGGTTTTTGTTACTTTTAAGGGTGGCGAATGGGATAATTTTTAGAAAAAATCCCTGTCCACCGGTGGGGGTAATGCTGGGGGTGGCCACTGGGAATAAACGATTCGGACAGCTATATCCGAAAGGGGAAGACATTCGGAAACCCGACTTAAGCATAGATAGGTACCCAAATTCGGATCTCCTGATAATGAGCATAAGACCACACTTGAATTCGTTCGAAAGACGAGAGTTCGAGAGTTCGAAACCATTATTTCATAGGTAGGTACATATTTTTTTATTAGGCACTTTCGTAACTTTATGGATACTACTGCATTCAGTGGCGGATTTACAGTCATACCCGCCCTAGGCCGAGTAGAACTAGCGGCCTCTTTCTCAGCTTCTATCATTTCGGCCAGTGTTCGGCAAATTATTTGCTGGCAGAGCCTATTATTGTCAACACAATTATGACTTGATTTCTTTTGAGAGCCAAACTTAATTTTAATTCTTCCCCGCTAATGTTTTGTAAAACTACACAAGTGGGTGGTTTCTTGAAAAGTGTCTATATCTTTGTACCCACTTGTGTAGAACAAAATCCCTGCGTCCTATCCATAGTACAAGTATTACCTAGTTCAAGTATCAGTCCTCACCATAATCTGTAAATGGTTAAATTATTATTATTACTATTATATAAAACGTGTTATAAAACGCGTCTACACTTAAGGCTGCGTAGTCTGCACACTAGCGCCGCCATTGGAAAAAAAACATAGTGCTTAGATAAAGACGAAATTACGAATTATCTCTTTGTAGTGCACTCCAAGGAAGCTTTACCCCTAATATCTGGTCGCCCTAGGCCCGGGTCTACTGGGCCTTAGGTTAAGCAAATCCGCCACTGTCTGCATTAGTAGAACAAACAATAGGTAGGTATTTCTAATTTTATAATACCTCTCATCTCAGATCTCATACTTGGGTGCTTTATAACCAAGCATAATACCTCCTACATAAGCACAAAGATGAAGGATCTACTTTTTATAGATTCCTGACCTTTTTTCTCGATAAATCTCATATTTTAGGACTCATTTTTGCTCCCTATATAATACCTATTGAATCATATCGAATGCATACCTAGTTCATAGACTCAGGTAGGCCCCTATTCCTGAATGAGTAATGGCGTTCAATTATTCTATTCTTCAAAGGACGTGACTTGAATCGATAAGTTTCTTGTTAGTACATGCGATTTCTCGTGAATGTTGTGTGGTGTGGGAGGTCTCAACTGAAATTCTAGCCCTACTGACTGATTCCTACCTAGTTGAAACCTTTCTGGTTTTGGCTGAAAGGTTTTTTTACAATGGAAAACCTACATTAAGAGAAGCAAACCTACGTTGAAAGTAGTATGCAGTGGGTTTTACCGAATCACCAACCTTAGATACTAGACTAGATAATCACTTTAAGTATGTACCTAACTTTCCAAAACATCCACACCCAAAAAATAATTGATATTTACTCCGTAGTCTTCGTTATTACTTATCTTAGGGTCCTATTGTCCAATGATTCAGCGCCTCGTGAAAGGATCGCTTCGACGAGGCAGCTGTTAAACGGCATTTGGGTGCACTGTTGAAAGTCCTTCAACATACAGTACTTCAAGATAAATAATGGGCATCGGAAAAGATCGGAAACTCGTCTAACATAACAAAAACAAGTTGTTTGGCCCTAAACACTCACTTACAATTTAAACTTTATCGCAATGAAATAAATATCAATGTAATTTCTAAGAAAAGCAAATTAGTTGCATAAGCCATCATGCGAGTGAGCCCATTATTTATCTTGACTCACTGTAAAAAGGTGTCTTTCTTCATAGGTACCATCGCTTTCCCGTTCTCTTCAATTTTCATCTGACATGCCTCAAAGCCTCGAATCATTCAATAGCGCACGCTGATCGTGCGCTTTCGCGTTCCTCTTGCGCTTTCAACAGAATGCAACGTATGGTATGCCCTATCTTCTCAAAAAACATCAAATTTTGATGGCAGAAAGTTGAACGTGAAAGCGCACGGTTTGGAGGCAATCAATAATGCATGCGTTTGAAGCAAGTCGACTTGAAAGTTGAAAGGGAAACGCACGGTTTGGAGGCAATAAGTATTACATGCGTTTGACGCCAAGAACTTTATAACCATATCTATTGAAGCGTCTCGGTGAAGAAGAACATTAAGGCAGGCATACCGCTGTCATTCCTTTATTTTGCTGTAAGTAGGCAAAATGATAGGTAAATCTTTCTTTCTAAAAACCTGAAAATTAAATCAAAAACAGCTTCAAAATTTCTAAAGAACATGAAATAATAAAAGTATTAAAATCATTCTAAAAGCCCCACCTGTCCTCATTAGACCTTTTTTTTTATTAAAATTGATATGCGTAGGTATTATTGATTAGAATAATTATTATTTCAAGATTTTTAAATAGGTATATTGATTATGCTCTTTTTGTTTTTATTTTCAGGTTTGTCTTATTTTAGGGTTCCGTACCAAAATGGTAAAAAGGAACCCTTATATGGTGCGACTCAGTCTGTCTGTCACAGCTGGATATCTCGAGAACTACTAATGCTATCAACTTCTTTAAAACTCGTGACGATTATAAAGAGTTACAGAACTCGTCAACCTTAAATAATGAACTAGGTACACACGGCGGCACCTCAGACCATACGTGTTGACTTTGAGACCGCTTTTATGCCTTACGTAATAAAAGCTGTTTTCGCAGTTTAACTGTATAACCTGACGTACTGTCATGTGTACTAAAATGTTTTCCATCGCCTCGCCGTCGGTCGTCGTTTTCTGTCCGACCATCGTTGGGCGGGTAGGTAATTTATTGCGTGTTGTACCTAAGTACTGTATCCATCTATAGTAATTTACTTGAGGGCTTTTCCTCAATCTCAATGAAAGATAACTGTACGTAGAACTGCAATGCATATTTTATTTAAATGAACAGGCTGTTACAGACGTTAAAAATATTGCTGGTTGTATTGTTCCGGCATTCGCGTGTCTCCCATGATAACAGGAAATTCCTTTATAAGATTTGTATTTATTTATTTTCTCTATTTCTTATCTTCTTGGCTTCCCACTCAATCATAATAAATGAAAATTATTCGTTTTTCATATTACTAAAGTCGTAATATAATTTAATCAAAATAATCAAATTAGGGAAGTCATAGACTTATTATTGTAGTACATACCTACAATATTGGTTTTGTACCAATATTTTCTTTGCTGAAGTTCCTTCTCCCAATATCAAGACCTGCTGGGTTTTTTTAAATAAAACATAGTCTCTAATTTTATCATCACTTAGGTAAATAATATTATTTATTCATCAAATCATCACATAGGAAACAGTGTTTCCCTAAGATTAAACACTAACTTCTGGGATTTCTTTTTTAGTTTTCAATTTGTGAAACAGGCCCTGTCTTATAAAACCCGTCTACTAAAGGGTAAGTGTCACAAAATAATAGTAAAGTAAGTGCACTTAATATTGATTTTGGTAAAGTTTAATGAAAGGAAACATTCCATAATTTTTTTAATTAATTAAAACTGCATTCAAACATTTTTGTTTCCCACCCTATTATTTGTTGCTGGATTTTGTGGCGTAGCTAATGCTGTGATTAAATTAACTTTGGTAATTAGTAGGTAGGAGGAGGAGCTCGATGGCGCAGTGGTTTAGCGCCTGGCCCAGCGGTTGCAGAGGTTAAGCAACTTTCGCCAGGGTCGGTCATGGGATGGATGACCAAAAATGTATTCTGTAAATGAAGTCTCGAGCTCCTCCGTGCTTCGGAAGGCACGTTAAACCGTTGGTCCTGGCTGCATTTGCAGTCGTTAACACCCACCAATCCGCATTGGGCCGGCGCGGTAGGCTATAGCCCATCCTCTTTATCCACCCATAAGGAAGGCCTGTGCCCCAGCGGTGGAGGCATTAAAAATGGCTGATGGACAAGCAGTAGGTATAATTTACCTACACACACATATTAGACAAAGGTACTACGCGTTCACTTCATCACTGCCGCTACCTCCCTGCCCGCTTCGTCATACCGCACCCCATGCGTCGCCTTTCTAGTACGGTTATCAACGCAAAGCTTTTAATCATTACGTTCGTTATTTGTGTTGTTATAATGATTAAAAGAGTAAAGTTCCTACATAATGGCGAACCTAATTTGTTATATAAATTAATGACACTCTTTGAACAAGAAAAAAATGAAAAACAGTTGAAAAACATGATTACTTTTTGTCTACAGAACCGTTAGCTGTGACGTAATAACGGTCGTCGACGGCAATCACGAAGTGAACGCGTAGTACTTGCTTACTAGGTACATAGTCATAAGAAATACTTTTTATTCGTAAACATTTGTGAAGACAACAAACACACGTGAAGTAACAATTTATTGAAATATTCTTATTTTTTTCAACTTGTTTTTGATTATAGAACCTATCTATATCCACTCAGTGCTGTAATATGATTTCAGGAAAGAGGCTATCTAATTTACTATCCCTCTTTGCCAAATACCAATTATAGGTGGGCTACCTTTTTGCCGACTGGTTGAATGTAAAAGATAAGGAAAATCGCTTTTTCTTTTATATTATTTTCATCGCCATTTGATAGCCTTGTGATCGGCCATGGAGAAAATGTTTTGGGCATCGTTATAAGCAAGGAAAATAATTACTTATGTAGAATTGTTTTTTATTATTTCAAGACGAAGGTGAACTTCTATATCTACCTCTATAGCAAAAAGTATATTATCGAATGCGAATTCTATCCTATATGAGAAACGATCTGTCGTCGGTCTCTTTATAGTTATAACACTATTTATTTATTTAAATAAAAATAAAATAAATAAATAAAAACACTAGTTAGGACGAATGTAAAATTACTTTCAACTTCTACCACTTCGATTTCAATAATAGGGTCCTTAGAATGCGTAGCCATTTGAAACCACCGCTTCCTATTTCAAGCCCGTTCAGGCAAAGTGAATACGTTTACATGGCGCCGACACATACAATGTAATGTCATCAAAGGAAAATTATTGACCAATGAACCGCTCCCGAATCACTGAATTTTACATGAGCGTCGAATGCCACTTTCGTTACTCTGTACATAGATGACATTCTAGGACGACTTTTGACAATGGCACGCAACGCAAGGCCCGGAATATCACCATAATAATAATAATTATCGTAATCATACGCTATTTTGTGTGGAAACTATGTGAAAATGCGGAGCTGGGGTGGTGGTCCAAAACAACTTATCTCTAAATACTTAATTAACAATCCTTTTTATGGAAGTTTAAAACAAAACCCTATTTAGTATTGTACAAAACCCTATATTTTTAACCGACTTCAAAAAAAGGAGGAGGTTATCAAGTCGTCTGTATTTTTTTTTCTTTTTTTTTTATGTACCTATGTTTTAACATAACTTCACCAGTTGTTAACCGATTTCAAATATTCTTTTTAATTTGAAAGAACACAGTTCGTTTGTGGTCCCATAAAAAAATACAGAGAACTGGCTAGTAGTTTTTTCATAATCCTGAAAAATAACAATTATTTGGCTTACCATCGCACGAGTTTTTGCTGATTTTCAGGTATAACTTCTTTTACTAACTATCATCATTAATATGAGTTTAGTTATGATTGTACTTGTGCGTGTATGTAAATAACTTTTTATTATGAACTAAGTAAGTAAGTATAAGTTATGAAGCCAATTTTCCTTTTGGTCAAATTGATGCATGATGGTTAGGTATTTAGTACCCAATTTGCTAAGTTAAATTGAGCAGGCCACTTTAATAGTGTAATAAATAGAAAGTTATAATGCTAATTAGTCTGAATTTATTATTATCAAGACTGTTTTAGCTGCCGGCGCAGCATATATCTAACATAGGAAGAAAATTATATAGCTTCAAACATAACAGTTCATTTTTAGGGTTCCGTACCAAAATGGTAAAAAGGAACCCTTATGGTGCGACTCAGTCTGTCTGTCTGTCTGTCACAGCTGGATATTTCGAGAACTACTAAAGCTTGAAAATTTGAAATGTGGAACAGTTTTAGATGACGTTTGCCCGACTATTTTGCAAATAAGAGAGAAATAAAAATATTTATATATTTTTCAGGGTTTGAAAGGAGGTCTTAAAAACTCAAAGAGGGGCTACTAGGGCATATGGGGTATCAAATGAAAGAGCGCTGCCATTTATTTTTATTTTTTTAGGCCGCATAGTTTTCGACTTTTGATGAAAAATTTAAAAAAAATACCGTTCCGCCCTTAATTACGAAGTTTGCACAGAGAAAAATATGATATTATTTTATGTGGTAGAAGATTATGTAAAGATTACAGGAAAAATAAAACGAAGTCTCTAAATAGTAAACTTTTTCAGAATGATGATGTAAAGAACGGAACCCCCGGTGCGCGAGTCCGACTCGCTCCTGACCGTTTTTTTAATTGTGAGATTTTAATATTCACAATGCTATTTTTATTCAATACTAAATAATATACTCTAGAAAAATTCGACCCGTCACCTGGATTGTCTTAGGCGGGAATCGAACCCCGCTCTCCCAACTCTCACCAACTGAGCTACCGAGTCAAAAGTGGCATCCAAAGGACGCGGGTTCGATTCCCAACCATGACAATCCTGGTGACGAGGCGATTTTTTTCTAGTAGGTAAGTATAAGTATTATTTAGTATTATAGTATAACAGTTGATATTAGAAAATAGCAACTTAATAAAATAGAAACACAGAATTGCATCAGTTTTCCAAGAGAAAAACATTTTTTTTTCGTAGCATTTGTCGTATTCTTGCAGTATCCTTCCGATATCGTAACGGCTACGGGCGCGGCGCGGCGTAACGGTTCTACGAATATGTGTTGACTTCGGTCTACGATGTCTACATCGAAATGTCGTTTTGGCAGTAAAACGTAGTTTAGTAAAAAGGTTTGTCGTAATTTCTCTCCCCTTGAGATAAATAATATTAGAAAAATTACTGGAAAAAGTCTCCCCTTCCTGATCCTCCGTATAAGGGCGAAACATACGTAGAGTACTTGGTAAGAAGTGCAAAGTGTGTTACTGTCTGTCGATGTGTCTGCAGGTATTTGCCGGTTGTGCCTTGTGCATTTATTTGCGGGCGGGAGGGTGCATAGACAAAAGATATCTAGAGATCGATAAGCTTCATACTTCTCGGCCGGTATTTTATGTTTGAGCTTTAAAATTTTATTTTGTCTTTACATGCTGACATCAATTTGGACTTAATCCAAATTCACTACTGCGAGCTACCTACAACTATTTTAAGTTACCTATATTCTTTCTTTGCCTTTGCTTCAAAGCCTTTTGTAATTTAGCGAGCGTACGCGAAGCGTCTCCGTTTCAGATAGGGCAAAAAATCTTGTGTTGTTTTCTAAAGGTCGCATTTTTAAACCGATTCTCGTGAAATTTGGTGAGCAGGTTCGATAATTAGGTATATGTTTTTATGGTCAATTCAGTTTTACTAAAAAAAAATCAGGCATTTCAAAAATGATCAAAAATGTCACAAACGCGCGGTCTACAGCTCACAGAGACATTATTATTAATAATTGACCAAGCGAACGCGAAGCGTCTCCGTTTCAGCTTGGGCAAAAATGCTTTTGTATGCTACTTATTGATTCTCGTGGACATTTTGTGAGCAGGTTCGATAATTATACAGTATTTTTATCGATTCAGTATTAAATTTTTTTTCGAAAAATAAACATGTTTCAGCCAATACTAAAAACCTAATTTATTACGAAAAATTCGACTCGTTACCAGAATTATATCGGGCAGGAATCGAAAGGAAAAAAAGCATTGTTAATGCTAAAAACTGAAATCGGAAAACTATTTCAGCTATTTCCAAAAATGTTCAAAAATGTCACAAATGCGAGGTCTTAGCTCACACATCCACTAGTATTTAGTACTGTGGGGTGGGACTGTCGCTATAAAGTTAAATAGGTGGACCGTGGGCCTATACGTGCCTTAACTGTATTCGTGTTAGTCATCCGCCTATGAATACCACGCAAAGGCGCATTATTTTTATTCTTAATGGCCCGGATTGGCCATACCTATGGGCAAATCGGGCAAATGCCCGATGGGCCGGTGTGGCCGATTGGCGGTCGCCTTTTTTTGCTATTTAAAAAAAACATCGCTATACATCGATTAGAAGCTGAGCTTCTTCAAAACTCAAAAACTCAACTCATTTATTCTGTCTATGCTGTTACAATACAAGCACTTGTGAATGTCAAAGAAGCTACGCCATCGGTTCGCAAACCCTAAGCGAGAGACCTTGTAACGAGGACTTCGGAATCATACTATCTAACTTCGAAAGTCATTGACTAATGATTAACTATTCAATTGTTAAAATTGAAAATATATGATACAAAAATTTACATTAGTAGTTTTCCTTTCTCTTGAGAGTGGAGGGCCCGACCGTCTTTAAAATGCCCGGGCCGGTTTCGGGTCCCAGTCCGGGCCTGTCTTGAAGGTGTAGTAAACATGTCCATTAACGTTTTGTGGCCACTGTATAAATGCTACACTACTTACAACATATCTTTTGGGTTATGTCTGTAATTGTGAGTAAAGGTTTCCGTGTAATTAGATTTTGAAAGTGTTATTTTATAAGCATGAGGATATATTGTTATATTATTTGAATTTTAATCTAGTAAAAAGAATAATATTTGAAAACCGCATTTCAAAAAGAGAGTGCATCGCTGCTAATTACCATTACCATCTTCAGCTTCAGGTGGTGATGAAAATTTCCACGTCCCAAGAAAATCTAGCTTAGTGAGAAGTACTCACTGGAATGCAATAATATTTTTTTATACTACCTGCTCGTCAATAGCATATTATGTGTCATGCAAACCTTTCCTAAAGTAAGTAATTTTTCCCATGGGATTAATGTGATTTGAATTTGGAATGCAACTTATGTAGTCGTGCTTGATCGAGGTTGGTTTCAAAAATGTTAAGGTGCAGTGAGATTTTGTTCAGAGTTAGGCTGTATGTTGACGACCTCCGTGGTCGAGTGGCTTTGTACACCGGTTTTCAAGATGTCGCCATCTCTGAGGTCCCGGGTTCGATCCCCGGTGGGGTCAATTTAGAAAACGAATTTTTCTATATTGGCTCAGGTCTGGGTGTTTGTGATTTCATAACACAAGTGCTTTAGCTACTTACTTTGGAATCGGAGCAATGTATGTGATGCTGTCAAATATTTATTTATTTATTTACGTTTATCATTTTCTTTGCACTGCCTACAAATAAAAAAAAAAGAAAAACATGAAAACTTTTTACGAAATTCATTTTCACCCGCGCACCAAGAAGGATTTATTCGAATGTCAAACTGACCACTACAGAATAGAAGACAAAAAAAAATTGAATAAATACTTAAGTACTTTCTTTATAACAGTCATTGGTTTAAATTGCCTCGCAGAAAATATAAAAAGTAGAGTATGCATCGCGGGCTTAAATATGTATTTGTCTTGGGCGATCTTGAACACCTCGTACTCAGGATTCTAGCCTTAACTCCCTCGCTCCGCTCGGGAGTTAACCATAGAATCCCTCGTACTCGGGGTTCAATATAGCGCCCGTGAATAATACACTACTTTAAGCCCTTATTGCATAATCTACTATATCTAGAGATTTTATTTATAAACGTATACCAGTATGGGTCAAATCGGTGGGGCCACGTGAACATTAGGCCTCGTGGATTTCTAAGCTGTATTTGTGTAGTACGTGAAACGTAACGACCTATAATGAAGCGTTTTTGTGAGAAGTGATTAAAGAGTAATTAATCTAAATCTATTGGCAGAGGGACACTAAATGAAAAATAAGTAAATATAGGTACCTTTTTTAACTAAATTTATTCCCAAAAACTATTTTCTTAGAAACCCTACTGTTACTCCAGGTCCATCACTGTTTTTCCAGACAATTGGAAGGTGCCTAAATAGAATTTACATTTCCAAAGACACATTGGATTTCGTCAACGTTTAAAATAAATTATAAACAGTAACACGACAAGTATTAACTAACATTTAACTAATTTATCTAAACCCAACACGTCAGGGTCTAACACAAATTATAAATTGTTATATTATTATGCCTACCACATTTTTACATTTTTTTATTAAAGACTATAATATTTTCATGGAAAACAGCTCTACCTATTGAAAAAACATAAGATTTTTAATGAGATATATAAGTACATACTATATTGAGGTAAGTTATAATTATAATAAGTGACTTGGGGGTTATTAAGGGACCAAGTTTCCTTCATATCGTATATAATAAGGCCAGGCGCGCACTTTGTGACGTTTCATGGAAAATCGCGATCGGATGATCTGCTATCTGGATATAGGCGACAAACAGTAACAATGAGTGATAAGCTTTGTGACAGTAAAGTTTTGTAACAGCTCAGTCAGAAAGAAATTTTGGTTTCGAGCGAAATAGATAGTACGAAAATTATGCATCGCTTAAGTATGCAATTTATTTATGAAGCCTTCCATCAAACATACTAAACCAAATAAAATTAATGCGATTTACAGTTTTGAATGAAAAAATGTAATTGGCATTTATTTTGAATTGGGTCAGTATTTTGGAATTTTTATTTAATAGAACCCTAGACCAATACTGTCTTAATCCGAATAACATCACAAGAAGAGTAAATTATGCTTAAATTACATATCATCTTGGGTTACATTCATATCATGTTTGTATGGGAAGCTCCCTGTTCGTCGGACTTTTAACGCTGTAGACTTGTACTATTATGTATTCGGTTTAGTACTACATATTATACAACATGTTAGAAAAAAACCCCTAATGCCGAATATGGTATATAGGGACCCATCAAACTGATCAACTTTTACTATGGGACCATCTCTGAAACCGAGAAAAATAAATCAGCTGTTTCATACATTTTGATATTTTCGATTTAAATTTTTGTATGAAACAGCTGATTTTTTTTTTTCGCGATTTCAGACTTGGTCCCATAGTAAATGTTGATCAGTTTGATGGTTCCTGTATAGTATACCATATTCGGCATTAGGGGTATTTTTGTAACATGTTGTATATTCTGTGGCTGTAGTGCGCGCATGACCTAATCTATCAAAATAACTTAATTACGTAAACGTATTGCGCTTTCAAATTAAGTGATTATTAGATACGCTATTAAGGCTAATTTTCAGTTTATCGCGTCACAGTCCGACGCCATTTGAAATTGTAACGGATCATTAAGAAGCTTATTTTGCACGGAGCTTTTAATTAATGGTTCTCATTACAATATTTCATGACTATACAACGTGTTACAAAAATACCCCTAATGCCGAATATGGTAGATAGGGACCATAAAACTGAACAACTTTTACTATGGGACCAACTCTGAAAACGCCAAAAAAAATCAGCTGCTTCACACAAAAATTAAAATCGATAATATCAAAATGTAGGAAACAGCTGTTTTTTTTCGCGATTTCTGAGTTGGTCCCATAGTAAAAGTTGATCAGTTTGATGGTCCCTATATACCATATTCGCTATTAGGGGTATTTTTGTAACATGTTGTATAAGTCTGTTTATCCTTACTTATAGTATTTGTTAAACAATTTTCACCCAACTTTTTACTGAAATAATCATTTACAATATACAACAAATGGTTTTCCACACAATAATACGAAAGATATGATTAGTTATTAATGACAATTTTATTTAATAAGTAACAACTTTTTAAACAGCGATTTGAGTTTAAAAGACGTATGATAACTGTCAAAAACTATTTAAGTACGGATAAACATACTATAATGGATCATTTGGGATAGTGAACATTCCTATTCTGCCAAAACAATTACATAAATGCTGGAAGGTAAGTATGGAAGTTCAGCCTAAATTAATTATCTATGTTTATACTAATGATATGGCTGCGATTATTTTAAATTCGACGTCGTAACTTGCATTTAAAAATGGGTTAGTAACGCTTTGCCACATAACTGTAAGTATTAAAAAATTAAAAGCAAAGGAATAAAGTTTATACTTCCCGGTAAGGACATGGTGTAAATGGGATGTTCATGTTACAATATTTAATTTCTAAAGATCAAACGTTTTAGGAGCGGCGATTGAAACAAACTTTTTTCATACTTGCCAAGTCATAATTACGTTGTCTTTTATTAATATTAATTATAAAACTTTTGCGTTATTATTACTATGCTGGAGATGATCAGCTGTTTAAGACAATACTTAAAAAATTATCATTTAAGGTACAGTTACATGCGCACGTTTTTAATTTCGCTACTTTAAAAGAGTTGTCCTTTCTTACAAGTAATAATTTCTATTTCATAGAATAAAAATGCATTGATCACAACTCATCACTCGGTATCCAAATACCCAGATTAATTATTTTACATAAATATAACAATATAAATATAAAAACCATATGGAATATACAATAATAGTCACTGGAACAGAAGATGTACCTATGTACCTGTCAGACTTGTTTTAATTAATAATTTGGCATATTTAATATCAAAAATCATGGCCCACGTTGTCATAATATTCGAAATACATTATTAGGTACGTTTAATTGCTATAAAGTCAATACAAAATAATTTAGATTAGAAAAAGTTATTGTACCAGTAAATACAGAAATTAATTCTATTAGGGAGTAGAGAAGATTAATTCGCTACTACTAGTTATGTCTTTTATGTTTAGTTTTATAAATATATTTATACATTTAACACTAACTATTTAATACACGATTACAGTTAGTATCAATATCTACATAATAGAGGAAACCTTTAAACCTCAAAACATTGCAAAACATCTGTTATTTAGCTCGAACGACTCGAAAATATTATATTATTTTAAATCAATATTTTTCTCGTATAACAAATATTAATATGACATTTCTATGAGGTAATCCGATTTGAAAAACTATTTTACTAAAATATAAACAAGAGATCTGTTAAGTTGGAAGATTCAAACAGGATACAGATTTCAAAAATTATTCTAGTGTTGCTTAAGATTTCGATACTCTCATTACTTGAAGAACTGTAAATACCTACTTAAGTACTCATTATTGCCGTCCACCGATAACAGTTCTAGCGGCTCAGCTGATACGGTATCACATGTTTCTGTAGAGTGATCTACTCACGCACGAACACAAACTCGTTGTAGTGATTCCAGCGGTTTTCTTCCGAGTCGACGCCTGGCTTCAACTCAGCAGCTCCCCCGGCCGTACCACTGCCACAACTAGCCGTCAGTTTGAACCCGTTCTCTTGCAACATATCGAAAGCTTGCTCTATAAACGAGTGCTTCAAAAAGAACCGAGATGTGTATCGGTCCGCCAGACCGTGATCGGGATCTCGCGATTCATTCAAAGTTTCGCCGAACACATCCCTGCATAATGTTACTTTTCCGCAAACTAAAATACGCGATAGTTTGCGGAACTTGACGTCTGCCAGGCCGTCACGGCCGAACGCAAAGCTGCCCCGGTATCCGACAGTAATGCAACCGCGCTCCCGATTCGGCGGCCGAGGATCTGCTTCCCGAACTGCATTATCCAAACCGGCTAATCGGTAATGTCTCGCTTCTCGGGCGAGCCGCTTGTGTTCCCGAAAGCATTCGGGAAGCACGAGACCACCGTCCCGGAGGTAGTCAAGCACGTAGCGGAAGAGAACTCCGTCGCGGTCGAAGAAGATGCGCCCGCGAGCGTCACGTGGGTGATCGGGGTCGCGGAGCGCGGCGGCGGGGAGCGAGTCGGGCTCGCGCAGGAGGGTGTCGCGAGTAGTGGCGTAATGCACGCCGCCCACGTTCAGCTCGAGGACCTCAGGCGGCGCGTCCGCCATGGCTGAAGGCTGAGGGCGCAGTGAGTCGGCGGCTGCGCGCTCCATCCCCCACCCTGACCCACTTACCGCGCGCCTCGGCGCCGCTCGCACCAGCCCATCAATAACGCACGCCCGGGTTACTGACTTGAACGTAATTATTTCCTACCCTTTCGAGCGAAAACTCCTCCGTAAAAGCCTTCAAGGTCAACATCTATTGTTAGCAAACAGATGGCGTATTCACCAATATCGCGGAAACTTCCAACAAATTAGAACAGATTATGCTCAATAACAAAACAAAATTGATTCGCTAATCTCCGGATATATCCCTGAGATTACTTTGAATTAACTAGTACTTCACTTACTTTAACTTTCATAAAGTTTGACAAAGTCGTTAAAAATACGAAAACAATGAGTCTCCGAGCTCATGTGAAAATTTCAAGCGTAACTTTTAATTGTGCCTCTAAGTTATATACTTAGAGCTGTGCTTTGGGCTTTAATCTCCTCGAGCGCCTAAATGCGAAGGTCATTACACGAGGTTTATAGTATTCGTCTAGAAGTTAGTACAGTTTATTAATTGTAATAAGGGAGAATCCAATGACTGCCAAACAGGCCTTAATCCTTCACGACCATAATCTTAAAACTTTTCTTCTAAGATTATCTGAGTAAATAGGGTGTCAGTATATTCGGGTTTCCTTAATTAAAGACGACGAGGAATTGGGGATAATGTGACACATTTTAATTAAATCGTATTCACAGCTAAATGCAGGATAATTCCGAGATAATTAAATTAACATTCTCATTACCGGAGATTTTGGATGCCGTCCAAAAGGTATCGCATTTCAAATCATGATTCGTCAAAGCGACGCGCTGCGAGCGATAAGAGCTACCTAGGAGTAGGTTTTTGCTCATTACAAGACTAATTATTACCAGAGGCCTTTTAGTGCGGTCTCGGGGAATAGGCTTTTGTGCTCTGCGTTTACAGGATGAAGGTGGACGCGAAAAGAGAATGTAATTAAAATTTTCTACCAACTCTTTGTTTGTAAAATTAACCTCTTTAATTAATGGCCATGAATAAATATTATTTTAGAATACACACTCGTGACGGGAGCATTTGTATTATATCACTCGAGCTTTTTGGAGTTTTAATTAATTAAAATGTCACTTCGCTACAAATGAGGTCTATTACCAAACATTAAAAGGACATCGAAGGGTGAAATACCCATGTTAAATATGAAAGGGTTGGAATATAAAGTAGGATGTAATTTGAATTTGTACATACTACACTTACAATTTACATACTACACTTCAGTGCAGTAATTTTTTAAACTTTGGAAATCGTCGTTAAGTGACGTGCTAAATAACAAAATATTTTCATTTAAAGTAAGTATAATTTAATTAAATAATAGTAAATTGTCGAATACATTACATCAGTTCGGAGGGATCCTTCAAAAATATTTAAAAGGGGTCAATTTCCTTAAACATTTTGTTATACTTAATATCACGAGGTTGCACATTCAGGCGTATCCTGGAGATTCAAATCTAGTCTTTGTGAATACAGAAGTCGGTAAAAGTATATTCGGTAATATCTTTTTGGTTTCTAAATTCGGCTTTGTCTATTTGGCTACTTGGACTTCCTGTGGTCTTCAACCAATGAACCCTGAAAAGAGGATATGTGACTTACAAATGTATTGACACAGCCAAAATTAACCTACCTCTAAATACGAGTGCGGATAAATAGCGGATGGGATGATAGTTATAAAAAAAATGACTAAACACAAAAATCATATTTTTATAGCTAAAACATAAAACAATAATTGCTATTTATAATTTACACTCAGGTTACGCAAAAAGGAACAAAACACTGCCGTTTATGAGCAAAACAGTTATTATAAAATTTGAGAGATCATTAATTTTGAAGTAGGCTCTTTTTAGAAGCGCTTTACAGTAAACCTCAACTGAAATATTAAAAAATCTCTTAACTCAAACAAACATAAACATAACTGATCGAGGTTAAGGGTTGACACTTCAAGCCTTTTTTCGCATTTTATTCTCGAATATCCATGCGGACGAATAACGTTATACGCAAATATATTTTCGAAATTATGATAATTACATAGAAATACGATTTACTTATAAACATTATGCAGACTTTACATGCTATGCTACGGCATAGTCTAAAGAGTTTCTTTAGACTATGCCGTAATGGTCTATCAGCACAGAATGATAGTACTGACGCACTACCAGTACAGATTGGTATGCATTTTATAAGAAGACTTCCTTATCGAATATGACCATTTAAATTGGCGTATTATTCCATATTGTGGAGTTTTATACGAATGGGAGAAATTTTGACTTCTTCATGTTGTAGATTACGACTAAAAGAGATAATATAACAATACTAATGGCCGAATACTCAAAGGCTTCTTAGCTAAAATCTTTAATTAAGGTCTCGTTAACTTTAAGGAAGCTGTCAGTTTCACAGTTTCTGTTAAATCTGACAACTTTTTTAATTTAAGGTGACCCTAGCTTTAAGAATCGTTTGAGTATTTGGCTGTAAATAATATACTAGAGTAATAATACTCACATTGACTCGACTTTATCAGATGGCCCTTGCATGTGTCCCAGTACCGTTCCTTGCGCAGTGTTTTTACACCATCCTCGTAGCCCCAGTTTGTCTGCTTGTTGCTTTGTGTACTGAAACAGACTATTTATTTGATATCATACGAGCAAATGACGTTGGTTAAACATTCACTGACGGCTTCAAACATGATTAGGTTATTTAGAGTCCCTAAAAAGTGCCCCCCTGGGAAATTCGGTGGCCATGATGCTTTTTTGTTTATTCATTCATGGATATTAGCTGGTTGTTTGCACAAACTGTTAAAGGCTGATTTTGTATTCAACTGAAGCTTAAAATAAAAAAAGGGTGAAGAAAGACTGTTATCAGACGTCTACTCTTTAAACTTTCGCGTGCACTAGGTACTAATTTGAGAGTCTAAACAATTTTACAATAGTATCGTGTCCAAATCACTCAGCTGTTTTGTTATTAACTTACAAATTAAAAAGATAGCGCTGGTTCTCAAGGTACAATTGATAATCATTAAATTGTAGGTGATACGAAGTTCACAGGGTCCACTAGTTGACTTATACAAATTGAATTTGTACGAGTATTTTATGCTATCTAAATCCAATCAAATACCACAGCAAATTGTAAAATAAATAACATGTGCTACGGTATTTTTCAATAAGCAGTCTTCATTCGTTTTCTTGAACAAGATATTCCAATTCCCTAGCTTTTATAAAATGAAAGTTAACAGGTTGCTTCAACAAAAACCAATATTGCGCCACAATGCAATCTTTATCAGCTTCAGCAGGCGAGCTTTCATTGGGTTTTATAGAGACTGAAAAATAAACTTGCTTTTCTAGTTTTTTTTACTCCAGAATACTTTGGACTGTTCTTGGTTAAACGTAACTACAGTTTCAAAGCCATTTGCTTTCAAGTTAACTTATGTATTGCGAAAAGGGAATCCCGTGTATGATGATGTAAAGTGTGTCATCTGTGGCAAGTGTGAGTCTTCAATCAACCCCTAATTATTCATTTCAGTCACAATTTAAATGTTGCTCATTTATATCTGTCAGGGTGCTCCTATACAGCAGTTATATAACATTGTGTGTAACACTATAACATTCTATAACAGTGTGTAACATTTTGCTACAAAATGTAAGAGAAAATATATAAGTAGAGAATGTTGCAAAACATTTGTTAAATAACGTTATATCACTGCTGTGTGGGAGCATCCTTATAGTTAAAAAACCTAAAATTTAGCGTCTGGAAATTGGCTGAAGTTTCGACCTTAAAACCACTTCGGTTAACGTCATCGAAAAAGCTATAAGTTCAGTTTTGGTTATCGATTCAATTCTGTTTTGTGTACTAAATAAGAACCCCGTAATAGACGCGCCAACATAGGCCAAGGTAGAGGTCGACAGCTCAAGGGCGAGAACAGAAAAGGTAGTAACAGATTGCAGCGTTGATTAGATCAACTTGTTAGCTATGGAAATCCCATGGAGCGTCGGGAGTGACGGACGGCCTGTAATCACGCGAAGCGGCGAACGACGAAGCAACGCGCGAATTCATATTTCATGGCGTGTGATGCCGCGAATAGTTAATTAACCGCTATACAGTAAGTCAAGTCGAACGTGGATTGGATGGAAGCAGGACACTTCCATCCAATTTGTGGAATCAAACATAGTGTAGACCATTTTGATAAATATACGTATTGATGATACTAATACTCTAATACTATACCACAAAATATCACACTTAATAATAAACTATAATAATTATGATCTTTTTGACTTTTAAAAGAATAACAAAACTAACCTAAGAACCAGGGACTAACCAAAACACTAACGCGCTAAGTTTCTTAAGCGCATATTTAAAGCGTAATTAAAAAAGTTAAATAATAGCATTTCTTATTGTTGAAACTTTGCATGCCCTAGGGTAAATTTTTATCAGTGCTGGGTGAACAAGAACCGTTCCATAATCACGCCAATGTAGGTCAATGTCGACAGCTGAGGGACGAGAACAGAAAAAAGTTGCCGAGTTGATAAGATCGCCTTGTCAGCTATGGAAATCCCATGGAGCCGTTGCTAATATCGCCGGCTTAGCTAGATTTTCACACTCGATCCCTTTTCAAAGTTTTGTCTCTAGGTTCGATCCTATCATTAGATCCTGACCGTGTGATTTCGGCATCCAAAAGATTTAATACCATGGCTGTATACTTGAGTAAAACATGGTCTATGTTAACAAGTAATTGAACGAGCGAGCGCGAAGCATCTCAGTTTCAACTTGGGCAAAAATGCTTTCGTGTGTCTGTCCGGCTGTCTGTCTGTTCTCCTGTACAGGTCGCATTTCTCAACCGATTCTCGTGATTTTTTGTGAGCAGGTTTCGTAATTATATAGATTTTTTTGCCGATTCAGTTTTTCGAACATTTTTAAAAAGGCGGAGATATGGGGAAAATAATATTTCAGCTATTTCGAAAAATGACACAAACGCGAGGTTTACAGACACACTAGTTAATAAATGTATAAATTACATAAATTTTATAATTAAAAAAAAATTACTCAATTAGATTTCTTTTCTGTACCTGGTGCATTTGGACATTGAAGAAAGCATTAATGCGTTCGAGTTGTGACGCTGGGGGGAAATCCGGCGGATTCATAGGACAGAGGTAAGTCGGTTTAAAGCATAGATTTTATGGAGCCATCAATACACAGAGACTATCCACTATCTGCCTTCAAAGTTTAAAGCACATAATATAATACGTTCAAGGAATCGGCCTAAGCCTGGAAAAACGGGAAAAATCCTGAATTACTCGAAAGGGGCAATTTTTTTTATATTGTCTGTCTGTGCTACAAAGACATAAATAAATAACTTATGTAAACATTCGCAAGTATTTAAGTTATCGCAATATGTGACGCAGTCTTAACGGCTTGATCTGGCCACGCGAAGCGGTAAATGGCATAGCGACGCGACGTGCGAATTCCTAATGGGAATTGGAAGCTACACATGCACCGGAACGGGCGGCCTGCAGGTGCGGCCTTACGGCCCTAATCTCGACGTGAGTAGCATGAGGCGCGCGTGGCCTCTTCAGTCCGAGAGACGTGAAGTATTGACAGTGAGCGAGTCAATCGCGCAATGAAGAGAGAAATCAATGATGCTCTCCGCATTATTTAAGAATTTCGAAAGGATTTTAAATATTTAAAATATTTAAAAATTATTTTTTTTTAAATATTTTAAATATTAAAAATTTTAAATATTTAAAAATTTCGAAAACAAGCACGAAGCCGGTTAAATTTTTACGAAAGTAGGGGAACTGCTTCGCTTCATCAAAAAAATATTACCTACTTACCATTCTAAAATTGACCCCTTGTACAACACCAAAAACTTCGAAGTCAAGTGAATTTAAAGACATTATTGTAAATCCTGTCCTTCTTTTCCTAGAATTTATTCAAATTTATTTTGCATGTATTTGTGATAAAATGTCATTGTGACAGATTATACTTTTGAAAACATTTTTATCTTTCATTTATGGCACTAGGACTAGATAATTTTTACATTTAGCAAAAAAGTTATAGAATGAAATTTGTTTATTAGTGATGTGTTACTTAAATATGGCGTTTGGTGATCGAGGATATCCTTTGGCAGAGTACAGTACAGTTTTGCAGCTACTGGTTAAGTAAATACAGAAAAATATTTTCCAAACATAATACAAAATATTACAATAAAATTGTTTATTTTTAATTCAAAGATATTTATAATCCCACACTTCTCAGAGGAACGACAAACAAAAGTATTGCAAGCACTTGGCACTAGAGACAAATTGAAAGTTAAAAGACAAAAGATGAATGTGAAAGCACTGGTTTGGACGTAGCATTAATTACGTAGTTATAAAATGAAATTCACTGCATCATTTAAAGTTGTTATGAATTTGAATTGCTGCACTTTACATAGTGATGTGTTGAGTTGTTTTTGGTATATTAATTTATCGGAGCATTTAGCGTACATATCAGGTGCAAATCGGGACACCTGCCCAGTCCCTGAATATACCGCACAAATAGGGACACCTGGCAATGCTAGACCCAAGTTAGTTTAGCATAGCAGTAGCATAGAGGAAAATAAAAACAAACTGCAATGACATGCCAGTACATGCCAAAAAAAAGGGTTTGGTCGAAGTATACAATGTAACGTCTAATTGTAACGTCAGAAAACGTTATCGCCAACATCTTTTGGCCTATAAAGAATGAATGGTAATGTAAGAAATTATACCAGCTCTGGCTGGTCGCCAGCCAGAATTCATCCTAAATAAAATAATACATTATAGTACAGAACCACAGATCCAAAAGTACTTAATATAATATAATACCAACTGTTATTACCTTTCTGAAGAAAACTCCTTGCACTCTGCCGTAAACTTCGAAATCGGCTGCTTTCATATTGGTAATAGCTTTGGTTGCGGTGCTGAGTTCAGCCCTTAAATTACACGTCACTACAGACAGTAGTAAAAACCGATACATTAGAAACTAAAGTATTCTACGAATACTTTGCATTGAATCTTTTCTTTCTATGTATACTTTTTCTGGTTCTGTTTTTTTAGGAAAAATCCTACAAATCCTACAATTGGAAACAGTCTCAGCTGATAATGAATGACAGCCGTCATCACAGCACAGACAGGCAACCAACGCTACAGCAAGTTCCGAAACCTGTGTCCGAAACAGAATATTGGCACTTTATATCTTTATGACTAGGTAGGTCAACGCTATTTTTTTATTCAGAGAAGGTAGGTAGATAGGTTTGTTCTACATCATTATTATTTAAAAAATCAAGGATGTTGGTTGGTTTGTTTGAAATAATAATGATAGAGACTTGAAATTATTACTATATCGGTCCGAGATAGCATCTGTCTGTTTGTCAAATATCTGCTGTCAGTGTCATTGTCACAAAATGAAAAAAGTGAGAAAAAGTCCGTCAGACTCAGTGGTAAGATTGTCTTGGTTAACTTGTTTTCCTTTTTAGTGATAAAATAATAATCCAAACAGTGTTTAATTTTCCTTATATGTGTATGTTGCAGAAGCCTACGACGTATTGATATCAAGAAGTGTGTTTTAAAATGGCTTTCTACAGCTGTAGCAGGTTAGTTGGCAAACATTATGTAATAGGACTTGTTTTTAATCATCATAAATCATCTATTGACGATATGTTTTATTTCAGATTGGGCAGCAAATCCATACTCTCAACTTTCAATAGGTTTCCTAGTGTGTTAGCCAAAGTCAATTATGCACAGGCTGCATCTGGTGTTCCAAAGATTACATTCAAAAAGTTTGAAGAGCCACAAGAAGAACATCATGATATCAGAAATGCCAAGCTGAATAGACCAATGTCACCACATCTTACCATTTACTCTATGCAGCTGACTAGTACCTTGTCCATTACACACCGAGCCGCAGGTAAGTTTGTGATAAACAAAGCCAAAGTTTAATCTTTATCGATTTGTCTGTTAGTCTAACCACAATCAAGATATGGTACATTATAAGTTACAAGATTTTTTATTATTTAAAGAAGTACTTACTGTAAGGATTCAGTAATATTTTTTCTTGAGAAACTATTATGATTGATGTGTTTTAGATCTATGAATTATCATATTAAGGCATTCATGTGAATTTTAAGAACATTCCACAATGGTTAACATGTTTTTGACTGTTTCCACATCCTCTTTTTTAACAAAAAATATCTAAAATAAAAATATTTGTATCTATGTTTAATCAAATTGTTTGATAATAACTACTACCATAGGTGAAAAGAGATTATCTATTAATTACTTAATAATTAAAAGGTATGTATTGTAAAAAGTATCTTGTATTTTATAATAAATGATTGTTTTTCCAAATTAGACAATCAAATAATACAAGAAAAAACTGTCTTGATTGATATAAGGATACAATGAAAGATTGGTTGATATTTTATGTTTTTTTTCTTCTTGTTTTAGGTATGATTTTGACAACTTATGTCAGCGCATTAGGTATAGGAGCTTTGATGCTGCCCAATGATGTTTCTCACTACATTACCATGATAGAGAGTCTCAATTTGTCACCTGCAACAATTTTCCTGGCAAAGGCAGTGCTTGCTTCCCCATTCGGATACCACTTTGCAAATGGCATCCGACATCTGTACTGGGATACAGCTAAAGGCCTAACAATCAAGGAAGTTTACTCAACTGGATATGCAATGTTAGCAACCTCTGCAGTTATCACACTGATCTTAGCTGCATTATAAATTGTTAAACAAAACAAACTGTTATGGATATTATTTATTTTCATTATTCTTCTTTTTAAGTGATAATAAAGATCATACTTAAATTATCAGACTTTCTTTTTCAATGTTGAAACAATTACAAAATACAAATCTTTTATGTAATACAATTATCAATTAATTAATATCACAGGATCGCATGGTATCACGGATCATTTTGAATTCTTCATAGTCTAATTTCTCAGTAGTCTTCAAGCCTGTTGCTGCATTCTGTAAAAAAACACAGTAAAATAATTAAAAAAAACAATTTTATTTTAATTTATTTTAATTTTAATTTAAGTTTCGATTGTTACTTGTTTGTTTAGTTTCTGTATGTAAACTTTGGATTGTTTAAATTAACAATGTTCGGCATTCTTTTATTTTAGCTATAATGGAAATCTGTTATTGGCCTGGTCACATTTTCTTTAAATTTATTTATTTTTATTTCAAACATTTTACTGACAAATTATATAGTTTTGTAATGTGCTCATATATGTCCATATTGTAATAATTGAAGAAATTTATTTTTTTCACATTTTAATGTGGCGTTGTACAGTCGCCATATAATTAAAAAAAATATATCCAGTATCACTTGGGATGATGTAAGGATTCTAACGATACCCCATACATCCAAATTCGTTAGGCATTTCAGAAGTTTTGGTGGAATAAAGAAACTCACATACCCATATACATAAACCACATTACACTCACTTATTTTTTGGGCAGTCATGTGATAAAATTACTATGTTGTAAATTTTAAAACATAGACAAGTGATTAATTATGACACCTATTTAATATTTCCTATTTCTTTGTGTTTGACAAGGCTGTTGAATCGATTTCTATAGATCTATGACGTCAAAGAGCAATAGGCATTTTTGTAATAAATAATTTGGTATTAGCGACAGTCTAATTGATTTTAAACCTTAACGTGTAAGGTGTAAAGTTTAAAAAGACGTTTTATTTTAAACTGATGGTACTCACATTAAAGATGACGTTGTTATTCTTCAAGAACTCGCCATAAATGTTGAAAAGGTCTGGGGTCTCATCTAATAGTTCTGCCAGGCTCAAAGGCGTGTGGGCGATAGAGACGTCGGCTAAGAAGTCCTTGGCTGATAGCCAGGTCCTTGAAGGAGCCATGGCGATGTTGCAAGTCGCGTAGTTATCCAAGGAGTCTCGACCACCGGTTTCTCTATTGAGGCAGAGGAGTTCGTATTTGGATGAGTCGAAGCTGGGCAAGTCTGTACCTGGGAAGTGTTAAAAATAACATTATGTCACAGAATACATAATATAGTTTAGATTAGAAGGTCAAATCGAAATCATCAGTACCTATCCATTAGCAGAATCAAAGAGGTAGGTATCTATATGATAGCTACCTACTCAATGTCGTGTCTGAGGCACTCGTCCTGCGACCGTATACTCAGATGCTTCTTAACTAAAATCTTTGGCGGAGGTCGCCTTCTGTCAGTTTTATACTGTTTTTGCCTGACTACTTTGAATATAGGTAAATAAAAATATTTTGACGACCTCCGTGGTCGAGTGGCTTTGTACACCGGTTTTCAAGGTTGCCATCTCAGAGGTCCCGGGTTCGATCCCCGGTTGGGTCAATTTAGAAAACGAACTTTTCTATACAATGTGTTACAAAAGTACCCCTAATGCCTGAAAAAAAATCAGCTGTTTCATACAAAAATTAAAATCGAAAATATCAAAATGTATGAAACAGCTGATTTTTTTTTAGCGATTTCAGAGTTGGTCCCTTAGTAAAAGTTGTTCAGTTTGATGGTCCCTATATACCATATTCGGCATTAGGGGTATTTTTGTAACACCTTGTATTGGCACAGGTCTGGGTGTTTGTAATAAGTACCACACCACCGTTGTCTCTGATTTCCATAACACAAGTGCTTTAGCTACTTACTTTGGAATCGGAGCAATGTATGTGATGTTGTCAAATATAAAAAAAACTTTAATTATTTAGCCGTTACGTTAGGTACTATGGAAGGCTCAATTTTTTTTGCTGTTCATCCCGTGTAGGCAGACATCAGTTTTGGATAGATGTCTCCCATTATCTTAAATTAGTTACTTACTTGAGACAAAGGCAACATCAGCACGGTCTTCTTCGAGGCATTTCAGAGGGCTATTGTCACCAGAGCATAGTTTCTTCAAATTGGAGACGTCATTAGCTGCAAGTACAAAGAGAAAAAAAATAGAGTTATAAAAAGTAATCTGGTATTAATTATTATCTAATACTTGTTTTACTAAGCGTGGTGTGTTTTTTACCATATACGTTGTTCTCTGCTTTGTCCGACTCTGGTAAACAAACACCGCCAGAGAAGAAGTCAGAGAAACTCTTGAGGCACTGAAAAAGGAGAAAATAATTTCGAGCATCAGACTATTTTTTTTGACAACCAAAATCTAATAGTAATCAATTAATTTTAGTTGGTATATTACACAAGCGTATGTCCTACAGAGATTCGAACCCGAAATCTTTGGTGCAATAGTGAATTCACTAAAAACAAATAATCATTAACACAATGTTTTCTTTTATCATATTAATACCTGAGGTGCGTTGATAATTCGTTTACGGATGATGTAGGATAATGGTGCATCTAGTCCACTGAAGCTGCCGAATGGATTGTGGCAGGACCTACAAATCATATGAAATATTATATTTAATGTAAATCTTTGGTAGCTTGCCGCTAAAAGCACATCCAACAAGCTGAAGACATCTAGAGTCGAGTGATTTTTATATTTCTATTTTTTAATCTTAGATAGGAAAGCGCTAAACGGCTATCACGCTTGGTGGTAAGAAATGAAACGACCTACGATGAAAAGCGCTTGTCTAGAAGTAACCTATTCACTTGAAGGTCCCCAGATTGTACCTATCGGGAAACAGACTCAGGCAAGTAGCGGTACGGATGATAAAATTTGAAGAAAAACGCTTAGTCTTTGGAATATCCACCAAAAAACGGTGGCGCAGATTCATACATCTGATTGTCCGATGGAAGAAGGGAGTTAGCGGAATTAGGTTATGCAATTCCGCTGCATAAGCTTGCAACCTTACGTCTATGCTCGTGTGCAAATGTTAAGCGTCTGGAGCTGGTATTTGGCGTAGCCATCCCAAAGATGAGAGGCAGTACTCCATACACGATCGAACTTGCGCTTGTTATAGATTGATTGAGCAGCTGTTCCGGCGTCAAGTACCTTTGCCAGAACGCCATGCTCTTTAGATGCTAATTGTGCTTAACTCTCAATTAAAGAGGTGTTGGAGTCAATGACATGCCGAGAAGCTCTAGTTGTTCCGTAATCGGCACGGATATTGAGGTTTGAATATATAGTTTTTTATAGAATCTGCTAGCCTATTGAAATAACGCACATTAAATTTCACCTGGTATCTAAATATAAAATGCCAGAGCTGAATAATAATTAGCAATCATCACAAAATCTAAAGTTTAAAAAAATTAAGCAAATACAAATACGATTCTAATTATAGGTAACATTATCCAAATTCCTACCTTTTTCCTCTCAAGTCTTCTATATTTTTAAAAGTCGTTCCCTTCTTCACAACAGCGACGGCATATTTTGGGATCTTCTTCTCGCCATATACTTCATGGAAGACTGGATGCAGGTTGTATTTTTGGCTTGCTTTCACCACCATCTTGTCATCTACTGAAGCTAAGTCGGAGCCGTTATCTTGAACCTTTGTGACAATGAAGGAACATTAATAAGGAACTCTGAGAGACTGTTTAAGCGGAGCTTTCAGAAGCTTTATATTTGTGTTATGGTGTTGATGAGAAACTTGTAGTAACTACGTACACAAAAACTCAATGGCGCAATGGCTTAGCCCATTCAGCCTTAAGCAACTATCGCTAGAGTCGGTCATCGGCGGATGTTTGACCAAAATTTTACTATCTCGAGCTCTTTTGCTTCATTAGCCACAGCTCCATTTGCGGTTGGTAACACCCACCAATCCGCATTGGGTCCGCGTGGGTGTGGTAGGTTATATGGCCCATTCACCAGATCCATTCATATGGAACATTTAAATACCTTATGATGAATGTTGATACTTACGCTCTTTAGACAGTCAGCTTCGGAAGCTTGTAGAACGCAGTCAAGCTTCGGACGGATATCACGACTGAACGCAAAGACCGACATATCGTGGCATTTAGCTAGCGCCACGTTGGATGTGACACACAATCTGTTGGAGAAACAGTGTTTAAAAACCACTGCGGCTGTTAATGTTATAGGTACATACCCGTTGCGTTTCGTGCTTGACGACAAGCAAGTAGATGTTAAGAGTTTATCGGTAACCCATCTTAGTTTATACTTAGCCCTTAGCCATTCTGAAAGTTTTAACCGCGCTTAGATGTTTTCTTTGCAACAAAAGAAGGTCAAGCTAGAAAAACCACAAATCTTCCAACAAAGAACTAAATCTGAGTCTTAGCTGAGATGCAAGTAACATACGGAATAGGTAAGCGCGTCAACTGCCCTAGGGTATCGGTCGGTTTGCAAAGAAGGAACTCAAACGGGTCAAAGTGTGTTTTCCAGTATATTATTTTATATTATTGTGTGTTTTCCAGTATTTAACATTATTTTATTTTATGATTCTATCATTTAATGTGTTTAATGCTTCGTGTGTTAAAATAAGGTACTGTCTATTTGTAAAGAAAAGATGCTTTTTTAAAAATTTTTATGTGGGAAATTAGTTAATACCTAATTTTAAAACTGACAAACTTGTTTATACCCTTCTCAATTGCTTGGTGTGTCAATTAACCAACGATTCAATAACTACACTGACAGATTAACTTAGTGCATTAAATGACATGATGCTTCGTTTTTATTGCGAATAAGTTCCTACTAGATCGCACCAATTGTATATTAGCCCAAGGTGATAAAGCGCCGTGTCAGCTCATTAACGGTCATTAGGAACGCGTATTTCTTTGTTCTAGGTAAATGTCAAATTTTTCTTTAGAAAATTGTTTCAACGATGCTAATGCTATCTCAAATATTATGTTCATCATTATAAATCACCTTGAAAGGTTTTCATAAAGTTTGTGAAGAGGGGGACTTAAATTGTTTGATTGGTTGCAGTGAAGATTTGTGGAACTGGTGTACCTATTTGTTCAATTTATTGTATTGTCATGTGTTTACGGAGAACTTTACTTTACTTTTTCCTGATGAGTCAATTTGTTTTTTTTAAAGGAAACAAACAACTTATTAGCAACAACACGCTCTCGCCGTTTACCTATGTAAACTAAACCATGGTGTTTTATTTATTTATTTATTAATGTACCTACCAGTGCTTGTTTCAGGGCTACGACCTAGGCCACCAACCTATTCGTGCCTGGCGGTCTTTCTTCGAGGACGAAGTTCATTGACTTAATAATACGATTAACTAAATAGCAATATTTTTATTAGTAGGTACCATAATTGCACGGCATTTTATTATTAAGAATAACACGTTTAGTTTTTTATTGGCCTATCAAGATTGCAGTGTTGGACCGTTTTTATCGAAAAAGGCCGTCGCCTATTTTCTGGTTCATGGACGTGATGATATAGGTACTGACCTTCTTTACTTACTTATACACAGGGTGTTTCATATCTGTATGAAAAGCTACAAAGTGACAATCCTAGACGCAAATAGACTGTTTCGATAATCAATCCCATTAATGGGCAACTTTTTAAAAAAAAAAAGTGGCGGTTTTCTGGGTTTATAATAATTTTTCCGGGGTTGTATAAATGGTCCCCTATCTACTATATTCGGCTTGTATACCTTTGAGTTATTAGTCGCTATTTACGACACCCCTACGTGTAAAGGGCTGGTGCTCTACCGGACGCCAACGCCACACGACTAATGCCTGGTTTCTGAGGTACTTATAGGTGGTTTATAAGAAGTTCAAATTTATCGGAGGGGTCGACATTATCTGGTTTAAAATTATTTTTGTACTTTAAACCAAATAATGTGGACTATTCCGATTAATTTATACCTCAGATAAAGTACTTCAGAAACCTGGGGTCAGTCCTTGGATTATGAGGCGATGAAGTATTTACACCTACCTGACAACCGGTTCCGGAGGCCCATGGCCGCGCTCAATTACTTCAGTGTAGTTGGCTTTCTTCAAATAGTCTACAGGCTTGATCGGGACGTTGTCTGCTACGTGGTTGATCTTTTCTGATAAACCTAGCACTTTGGAGAACCAATCTGGCTTCGTGGCGAGACCTGTGAAGATATGCCTTGTCATTCAGAGGAGATTCGAATTTAACAATTTCGAATCGCTTTTTGTTTTGTCAGTCGGTGCCACATTTGCGTGCACTGTGTTTTAATTCGTGAAGCGTTATCTACTTAAGATATTCTTGATCGAAGATACAGATTCAATCTCCTGCATTCTAGGAACGTTAACAATAGGTACCTTAAAATACGTTGTAGTTGTTTTTGCCGGAGGATGTTGGGTAAAAGCAGTCTACGGTATAGGTTCCATTGCAATGCAAATTATTCATAAAGTGTATCAATATTTAGTTATCAGGCTCCGGTACTTTATTGTTTTCTGCCGTTCTGCCATTTGTTGACGGACAATGGAATGGCTAAAATGCTAAACCAACATTTGAAAAGTTAAATTTAAAACTTTATACTTTTAAAATGTTAACCTTTCGCCCACACGCCAGCCAGTTAACCGGAAAACCTATTGAGCCGTGAATACAAAATCTATATTGAAACCGATATATGGCGATACAGTGTGTCCACAGGGACGAGTATACTCGGCCCAGATTAATACGCACCTGTCAACCCAGAATGTTGGGGCATTTTGCGAAACGAATCGTTTAAACTCGTCCTTTATACCGTCCAGTAAAAATATTTGTCATGAAATATTCATCGCCCTTCTGTAAATATTTTATCAGTATTTGCGATACATATTGAACGGGTTATAACTTTTTGAATCGCCAATGTAAATTTTTTAGAAGTTGGTAAAGACAATAATTTGAATATTTTTGGGGACGGAATAAGACTTTATAGCGTTCGCTTTTTTGGTAGACGCATAGTAAAAATATGATTTCCCTTTAAATTGGTTTTTTACTCACCTGCTTCAGAAAGCTGCTTAATCTTTTCCCTCAAAGGCGATATCTTGGCCAAGACGTCGTTATGTCCAAGTAGTCCCTGCCAAGGTCTAGCGGCCCAGGAGCAAGCCTTATTCCTGATTGGAACCTTTGTTCCGTCCGAACAGAGGTACGCAAACTCATCAGGGTTCTCGCTTGAGGTGCTGGCTGGAATAGTGCCCACTGGGAGCTGTTAAGCGAAGTATTCAAGGTTATCTTCAAACTTTTAATTTTTAATCTGAATATTTTAGATGCTGTTAGGGTTTAGTAATCCCTGCCAAATTCTAGCCGTCTGACGGGAACTTTTGTACCGTCCTGGTAGGGCGCAGGAAAATCTTGACGGACTTAAATTACCCTTGTGACGGAGACTTGGCATGTTGGCAATGTTGGCATGCATTATCGGCCAAGGACAGTATCTAGTATATATGATCTTTTAATCGATGTCAAGGTGTTTGAAGAGGACACACGGCGGATTATAATAACGACATTGAAGGTTCGGTCTTATGTAAAACTTACCCCAAAGAATTTTCGGACGTAGATAACCTTGGTGAAGGCGACTTGTCCTCCGTTATGGGCCAAACACCGTAGTGCTCCTTCGTAACCACTGTAATTGTCGGGGTAGTCACATTTGTCTGGATGCTCGCAAAGAGCACACAACTGTCTGTATTGTCCCTCTGTATTATGCCAAAATAAATAAAATTGAGAATGATGGTTGAAAATATATAAAAAGTATCGTATCTTATTCGGACTTAAAACATTTCTGTTAATAGATATCGATAAGGTTTGTACTGTGTCATCAATTAATTTCTCATCAGCTTTGCCAGTTTTTTATGGAATGTTGGTAATTTTTTTTTTTTAATTTTTATTATGTGTGTGATATTTTGATACAGATGTGTTTCGAATGGAAAAGGGACAAGTATTTTATACGCTAGTACTATTGTTTATTCTGTGGTTTTATTTATTAATTTAAATCTTCGATCATATAAACTTCGAAGATTTATATTGATAAAAACAAAACATATTGAAATTTAAGAATAATGAAGAGTTAAGGAGTTATGAAAAAAATGATTGGCTGCTAGCGTACGTAAAAGTGCTTATTTAGCTTCGATAGCTACTAAATATTTTTCACCATTTATTTTAAGCGGTAATTTACAAAGTATCACAACTCACTCCAAGCGCTATTCGTCTTCGGATCTGGCGACCATTTGCCGACAATGCAGGACTGCGAGAAGAACGTGGAAAGCGCCCGTAATTCGTTCTCCTTTGGCGATATGCTGTGGTCATTCATCTTGGGGAACACTGAGCGCTTCATCAGCATAGTCAGAGGGATCTAGGAACATTTCAACATTGTAAATACCGTACTTAGGAGAATTAAAAAGTTTCGTTGTGTTTAGGAGATTTTAAATTTGTACTTAAGAGTCAGCTTATTGTTCTTAGCACCATAAGAGGACACTATCGTTATACAACCCCGTTTCAAAAGTAAAAGAAATAATGAAAAATGTTAAATAGACATTCAATGAATATTAGACGCACATTGTCATGGAAAAAACTTCCTATTTCCTTTTTTAATGCTGACCGTTTAATTAACCTAGGGATAAATACTTAAATCTCAAATTTGCTCTCAACCGATTTATTTCAAAAATGCTAATACGTTTAAATAAACTAAATTTTAACCTGTTAAGTTGTGTTCGTGCAAATTTTCTGCTCAAACGAGTTGTCTCACGGTGTATAGAACAGATCTTAATTAACTTTGTAGCCTTTGAAAAGGAGTTTTGCTTGAAAGGGAAAAGCTTAATTTTGTTTGTTTGACCTTTATTCAGCAGATCTTGTTCAAGTTTTCGTGTCAGTTGCGAATGAAACGAAAATATTTTCAAAGTAAGCTTCTCCGGCGCGTAAAAATAAGGTTTTTTGTGCACAACAAATGTTGGGTTTGCGAGCCCTCCAAAGGAAGGTCTGATACAAGTGATACCTACTCTGAAATCGTAAATTGAGGTCGGGTAAAAAGCTATGGACAATATTCGCACTCGCACATCGTAAACAAAAATGGAGGTTTTTATTTTCTGGGCAAGGTTTTTATGTGGTGAATTTATTTCCACTGATAAACATTTTTTGGAGTCACTATACGTATTTTTACTTTAACCTCTGAAGTAAGAGGCTTTGTGATAATCAAGTATTTTAAAGCTATGTGGTTTCTGTGATTCAATACGACCGGTGACTTGATATGGCATTTACCTACATACCTACGTATCCCAGGTTTCTTTACATAGTACCTGACAGTGTATATGTAGATAGATGATGGCACGCTGAAACTGGTTAAGCTTTATTTGTGTTGCGGAGTCCTTGTAAACTTGTAGAACCCGTTTCGTGTGATTATTTGACTGTCAGCTGGACATACTGGCCAGTTTTGCGGGATGAAGAAAGTTTACGAATTATCTGTTTCTTGTTTTTAGTTTCTTTGTCTGTTATTACTTTGTTGTTTTACTCTATAAAAAGGTTGAAGACATTTTCTAAATTCAACATTTATTTTAGTTTGGAAAGGATATGTTAGGGATAGAGATATTATGGGATAGAGTTATGTTCTGGGTTATAAATATGTATTGTGAAACTTTTGGTATAAGATAGGTAAGTAATATGGTTTCTTGAAAACTTTTATTGAGAAACTATTCCCACCGGCATCGGTAAGAACGGAGTATAGGTATTACTTACTTAATGTCATAGATAGGACATTTTACCTATGATTTTTCTTATTGTGTTTTTTTCGGTACTAGGTAATTCTACTAATAAGTACTCTCAAGAATAAGTTATTTTTTTTATATTGTTGCTTATGTTCAGGTATTTCTATGAGTATTCATTTCTAGTGAAACATGACGTGAAGCTACGTGATTTGATTTTGCATTACGTCGGACGTAATACGTCAATGTCAGCCCGAATTTTGTGTTCGTTCAGCTAGTTAATGTTTTCGGGTGTCACATAGAATATGAGAGTACGGTAAGGCTATTAATTGTAGCCCACTGAGGGTAGGGAGGGCTAATGGACTCATGTCTAGTAAATGGAAGGGATGTCCCAGAGATGGGCAAATGTCTTGGCAGAATGTGTGACGCACTTTTGCCTACGTAACTTAGGGGATTTTCGGTGTTGAAAAATCAAAGATGTTTCATAGATACATGGTACTTTTAACTTGTTTGACGCTATTTTTTATTTATTTTCATTTACAGCTGAACTAACTCACAGAAGGAATGTTCGTAAAAAGTTGCATGCATTTAATTGCTATTTTCATACAAAAATTACGAATTATTTTCTATGAAATTACGTTATACCAATTACAAGAAAACAAAAATGAATTTAAAATAGCATCCAAATAGCTATGTTTATGTAAGTATAAAAGAAGCGTGTAACGAAAAACGGCTTGTTTGGCTAATTATGGATGGTTTGTTTACCAAAAATTGCGTTTTGGCTCTAGGTATTTAGCAACAAAATGTTTTTTCTGTGAACAGAGTCAGTAGTTATGAGTCAGATGGTACTGTTTTGAATAATTATTTGTTGAAAATGTTATTGTTGTATGACAAAGCTGCGGGAAATGCCTCTATGATTAAAGGAAGAGTTCATGCCATTACCAGCAATATTTACCGGTTACCTATACTTTGTGGTAAAGGTAAACCACAATCTATTAGTAGGTAACTGCATTGATTGTCTATTGTTTTACTTTGGTTGTACAGCCAGCAATGAAAGTCACTTACTTAACCCTTTAGTACTTTGTCAATAGCAACTGTTTTATTACTTACTGTTTTAAACTGTGAGACATTCTGTCAAAAAAGTTGCTATGACAAAGTAGGTACTAAAAAGTTAAAAGCTACTTTTGTTGCTAACCGTACCTAGGTAATACCTAATAAGTGTAATATTTAAATTCACTGCCTATGTTTTTCGACTTCTAACATTAAAATGAACCCTTTGTCATATTTAAGTCTATAAATTTGCATTAAATAAATAAAGCTGTGGTCTTCTTGTAGAAGAACGCAATGTCACGATAATTTAGCTGATTCACAAATGGTCCACCATAGTTGACGCACTTCCGCCAACTTAGCGCTAGTGTAGATCTAGACCTGACATTTTGTTGTTTGTTTGATTGTGTTTGCTATATAGACTTAGAAAAATGTTTGCCAAGTTTGCTATCAATTTTTGGATGTCGGAAGTGAATTTTCGTGAATATCAGTTTTACTTCCGACACATATTGGTTTATTTTTTCAATTCGATATTTAATTTTGTTTACTGTCCAACTTTCATAATTAAAAATATTATTATCAATCATTTTTAGATACCTATATAATTGAAAATTTATTAGTAAAATACGTACAAAGCTCTCCATCTACAGCAGCGCCACCAAGCGGGATAAACTTTGAGTCAAACTGCCATTGTTTAAAAATGAAAATTGTTTTCTCTGTTACAGATCGTTGAGATAAAAAAATAGTAATAATGACGTGTACTCACCTTATATCCCACATTTCTGTTCACTCCAGTGTGACATGATTTTAGGCCTTTCAGCTGATCTAGGTTGTTTATGGGTAGATCCTTGTTCACCACAATCACGGCTTCGTAACGGAATTCCGCTATAACGAGACGAAAGAATTAAGCAACATTTAAAAACTAACAATTTATCAAATAAAATTCTTCCAGGCAAATAAGTATGAAATTCTTCAATCAAGAATACCCTAGATAACGCTTCACGAACTAAAACAGCACGCAAATATGGCGCCGACTGACAAAACAATAAATCGTTCGAAATTTTGAAATTCGAATCCCCTCATAATTATTTTTGTCGGGGTACAAATAACTGTTCTACTTTAAATAGTAAGAAACAAAGAAGATAATACTTTGTAGGTATGTACAAAATAAGCTCCCAGTTTGAAAGTGGGGCGTTATTTCGTGGTGCCGTTTTTGAGACTCTGACCAGACATCTAGGGTATTCTTGATCGAAGATGAAATTACTAATTTTTGGCCCCTAATCAAATTAACATTTATGACTAGGTATAATATACTTCAAGTCAGCTTTCAAAAAAATTCTTAAGTCTTAATCAAAATCTAAAGTGAGAAAGTCTAAGTGATTTGAGGTAATGTTATCAAAAACATAATTTCACCGACTTGTCTGTTTGAATTTAAAAAAAACCGCATACAATATTGTTCATGATAGACAGAGAAAATAGAATTATTATGTTAAAAACTTCATTGAATACTGTGGTGCTGTAGAGGATTGCATTGCGAACATTACTTTTTATGTTCTCATACAATATCGCTGATAACAAAGAAACTACATAGGTAGCTCGCCATCTGCATTTTATCGACGGAAAAAAGAAATTCAAGAAACATTTTCAATTAAATTCTTCCATGGAAATGGAATTAAAAAGAGAGAAATGAGAGAGAGATATGAACTAAGCTTCGCGCTTGATTGTATTTTGTTTTTATCTGACGTTTTAAATTTAAGCTTTATGTTTTCGAATTAAATTCTTACCGTGTTATTCCCTAATCCTATTTTAGTTAAAAAGTTTTTTGTCTTTTCTTTCGTATTATGAACTGAGTTTGAACGAAGAAGACAAAACACATTTTAACTAAAATAGGATTTTTATGCTATTGTTTTGGTTTGTTAAGATATTGTTTTTTTTACGAATAACACGGTTAGTCTGTAGGCAGGTGTATGTACCTACTGAAGAATAAAAAGATAGCACGGTTCGTCCATTATTGCCACTTAAGTGCAAAGTCTAGGAATTGGAATTGTTGAAAAGAGCTTTCTTCGTGGTAAGCAGCTTTGGCGCTGTAAATGGCTTTAGAGAATTCAAAGGAAGTTACAGTGAGGTAAAGAAATTTCAGTAAAAGGATTCCGTTGCAAGATAATTTCTTGATAATATTGAAAAGCAGGATTCAAGAAAATAGATCTGAAGTTCTGAACATGGATAGAAAGTTTCATTTCTTTTAATAGCTATTAGCTAATATACTATAAGAACTCAAAGATTATGGGAGACTTCCCTAGAAAATAAAAAAATATGGGAGTTGTATTAAAAAGAACACTTATAAACAAACCGAAACTTGTGCTGAAACCAACAAATAAATAATACTAGTGTTGCTGAGGCTAACAAAAAGACTAGCAAAAGCTTCAAACGTAAGTTCTTTGAAAAACCTTAACAATTCAATAAAACCGCTACATAAATAACGTCTATTGTTGTTAAAGTAGGTCCAATGGGTATTTTTCAAAACAGAGCAATAACTTCGCGAAGGTTAGCCTCTGAGGGCGATAAATTACGCGCGGCATCCAGGTGTATGCGTCAGCTTAGTACCGACGGATGCTCGCTCGGAATATATTGCGCTGTGTATTCCGTACGCTTTTAGAATTATAAAGATTAAGGAATAACGAAATGGGATAATGCATAATTTATCAATAATACAAATATAGTGAGGAGCTTGGTGGCGCAGTGGTATAACGCCTGGCCTAGCGATTGCGGAGGTTAAGCAACTTTCGCAAGGGTCGGCCATGGGATGGGTGACCAAAAATTTATTATCTCGAGCTCCTCTGTGCTTCGGAAGGCACGTTAAGCCGTTGGTACCGGCTGCATTTGCAGTCGTTAGCACCCACCAATCCGCATTGGACCCGCGTGGTGGGTCATGGCCCATCCTCCGTATCCACCCATAAGGAAGGTCTGTGTCCCAGTAGTGGGGACATTAAAAATGGCTGATGGTCACATAGTTACAATTATTTTTGCGATACTGGACCTTAAAGTATTTCTTTATAATATTGTCTGTTGAGTGTTTCAACCGTTACAGCCGTAAAATAATTTTAAAGGAATTATTGTATGCATACAGAGGAGGCATGATTCACACCGAGGGATATAAATTACGGCATCCAGGTGGATGCGTCAGCTTATTACCAGCGGATGTTCGGAATATATGTGCTGGGTATTGTGAATTTTCTCTACGCTTTTAGAATTATAAAAGTCTTGAAGGAAGAAAACGGGGTCCCTACTCAAGTAATACTTAAACGATTCCAATTCCTTTGTCATTTAAATTGATATTTTGAGGTGCATGTAGTGGTTTGCGGCGAACAGCAAGTTCGCCGCAAACCACTACATGCACCCAGCATTTGTTCACGGTTTGGTTGATGCACAGCACAGGGTTGATAGCTAGTATTTTAAAACCACCTAGCTAGTCTCACTTTAACCTTATGTGTCAACAAACAGTTTAATTTGCTAGGTTTATAGAGATTCAAGAATGAACCGATGAAAGAAAATGTTGTATTCTAGATGTTCAAAGTACAACGTGTTACTTAAGTACCCCTAATGCCGAATATGGTAGATAGAGACCATGAAACTGAACAACTTTTACTATGGGACCAACTCTGAAATCGGGAAAAAAATCAGCCGTTTCATGCATTTTGATATTTTCGTAATTAATTTTTGTATGAAACAGCTGATTTTTTTTCGCGATTTCAAAGTTGGTCCCATAGTAAAAGTTATTCAGTTTGATGGTCCCTATCTACCATATCCGGCATTAGGGGTACTTTTGTAACACGTTGTATACAATTTCAATAATTAATTTATGTTTTCTAACTAATAGTGTAGTGAAGAGGACCCTAAAAGTTTGGAAACCAGTCAACAAAGCACAATTGAATTAACGCATTGCATTGTCCAAAGCAAAATGTTTGTATCGATGTCCCAACTTTCTCTCATTTATATCCAGCTACGAACGTTACGCAATAACCTGATTCATTGTTTATTTTGTCAAAGTTTACGCTTTATCAATTGTATTGTCACTACTCTAAATAGGCAATGAGAAAAACTTGTTTGATTTCTGTATTACTGCTGGGTGTATCTATATGAAAGTGTTAGTGAACATGAATGTTGCTAGAAAAGAAATTGAATAAGATTGAAAAATAAGTAATGTTTCTATAAATAAGCTACGAGGAGCTCGGTGGCGATGGCGCAGCGGTTTAGAGCATGGCCCTGCGATTGCGGAGGTTAAGCAACTCTCGCAAAGGAGTCGGTCCTTGCGAAAGTCGCTTAACCAAAAATGAGTGACCAAAAATTTATTATCTCCAGTTTCTCCGTGTTACGGAAGGTATGTTAAGCCGTTGGTCCCGGTTGCATTTGTAGTCGTTAACACCCTCCAATCCGCATTGGGCCTGCGTGGTGGGTTATAGGACCCATCCTCTTGATCCAGCCATAAGGAAGGCTTATGCCCCAGCAGTGAGGACATTAAAAATGGCTGATGACGAAGTAAGCTCTTACAATTAGGGGATGTAAGCTTAAGTACAGCAGTGCGGGCCCGATCGTCATGAAAATCTTTGGGGGAGACCTTTATCGTGCTGCTGATATGAAAACGAAAAAAAAAACATTTTTCCACTTACCGTCAGGTTCATCCTTAGTCCTGTACTCCTGGAAGAGTACGAAGTCCTGGTTCGGTACTTTGGAAGCGACATACATATCCTCAGGGTCTACTGGGACGAAGTCGGCCTGCCTTTGCTGAACGTGGTTCAGACATTCCATTCTGCAATAGAGATGATTTTAATCGAAGGTCATATTGTAACAATTTACATTACAAACATACTTAGTTTGAAAATAAGTTTTATAAATGCCGGCAACATATGAATCGCATATTGCAGAAAGGGCTTTAGTCCATTTAAATTTACTTTAGGGAATTAAGTACAAACTTTTTCATTCTACAAGGTGTTACAAAAATACCCCTAATGCCGAATATGGTATATAGGGACCATCAAACTGAACAACTTTTACTATGGGACCAACTGCGAAATCGCGAAAAAAAAATCAGCTGTTTCATACATTTTGATATTTTCGATTTTAATTTTTGTATGAAACAGCTGATTTTTTTTTCGCGATTTTAGAGTTGGTCCCGTAGTAAAAGTCGTTTAGTTTGATGGTCCCTATATACCATATTCGGCATTAGGGGTATTTTTGTAACACCTTGTATAATTTACTTTGTGCCCATTCTGCACAAACTGTAGATACTTATAGTTTGATGTTTGAGAATTGTACCGGAGTGTTTGGACTAAATGTTCTTGCTTGTTTTTTTTCGACTATTAGTACTCATAGAAATTTGGTTTATCAAAGTTGGTTTTTATATTTTGTTGGACTTATGCCCTTTCTGCAATATGCGATTCATTAAATATCTTTTTAGCAACAGCGGTATTTATTATACATAAATAATTCGTCCCACCCAACATACCAAATAATGTGTATGGAATAGGTAAGTAATGTGAGTAATAAAACATGCACTTATTTTCCGATGTGCAAAATACTGAAGGAAAATGCTAATTAATTGTAAAACAAAACAGTTTATTTTATGCACTATAACGTTATAACGTTATTATTTACAAGAAGATCTTTTGATTTAAATGCAATTACACGTAGAGGATAATTCGCAAGAAGAATAAATATGAACAAACGCGCTTCGCCTATCGTTCTTATTAGTTCTTGTGTAAAAGATATTTAGATACTTACACATTCCTACAGATTTTCCTTTTGATTAAAGCTTAAACTTAGGTACTAAGTAATAATTCAAGCAGCGTGCGTATGCACGTCATAATGTTAAGAATGTAAGACATGTCTCGGGTAGCGAGACACATAAAACAAGATTGTTTTTAAATACATACTAGCTTCGAGTGTCGAACAGAATACATCGAGTTAACGATTCAACTTAGGTAGGTAGTGAATTACATTACCTACTTAACCTTTTTTTTATAAAAGGTTATTTTTCAACCATGTTCGTTACATAATTAAGTTAGTTTAGTTAATAATCCATAACAACGTACCTGCAATAACTAAGTATTTAGATTGTTTTAAGGTTTTATGTGACCAAACTATTTTGGAAGTAAGTAGGTAATTATAGTGCTCGTTTGTTAGTTAATTTTCATTCAATGAGAATGCATCCTACTTATTAACGTACTTATTAGTAAGTCCTACATATTTTTTAACACATTGTAAATTATTAATGCACAAAATTAAACCCGCCAAAAAGAAATGTAGTAGTAGTAGTAGTAGTTATATTCGTCCTTTTCAGGACAGGCGAAGGTCTAAGCCATACAGCCAGTTCTTGAGTCAAAAAGAAATGTATCAGACTTAAGTAGCTATTATCTTTTAGGCATGAACCTCGGGCAGAGGAAATATCAGACAGCCGAATTCGTGGCGGTCAAAAATTAATGATTTATATATTCACCTGTCTCTAGCCGGAATGCATTCTATGGACGTTTTACTCTTCGTTTCCACTTCTTGCATTTGCTGGCATGCTTTGAGATGTTGTTTTGGGACGCATATTTTGTCTAAAATTATAAAGGAGTTAAATAAATTATGCTAGTATTAGAATTTATATAAAAAATAAAAATAACGAAGTTTATTAATATACCTAGAAACTATAATTAGGTAGACTTATGTAATAAACAACTGCTGCTATTTATAAATTGTGGGTATTTGTCATATTATAAATACTCACAAACAAACATATTCGTGATACTTAGTTATTTATGATTAGCACTGTTTTTTGTATATTCTAGTAACTTTAATATGGCAACAACATATTAGATAGTATACCTTATCTCCAGTAAAGTCACTCAAAATATTATACTTATCATCAGATCACTAGTAATTTAGGTACTTACATACTTCTTAAGTAGCTATCGTATAAAAGATATATCGATTTAAACGATATTATACGGAGAAAACTATTAATTAAATTAAGTAGGTAAGGTACCACATAAAGAAAATAAATTATTTATTACATCGTAACACACTAAACTAAAACGTAGTGATTACATCCTCTTTGGATTAAATTACGACAACACTTTAAAAAAGAAAACATAAAGTTCCATTTTTGAAATTGTTTTTCTTTTATATCGATACTCTTTATTTAAATTCTCATTTGAATATTGTTTTTACACAGATGACGATAAAAACAAAATTATAAATAGGTTATTGTATGAAAGCATCGAACAAACAATAATTGATAAAAAATTAACATACATGATGATTTGCAGCTAACACTTCCAATGAATAAAAGAACCAAAGCGATATATTTTGTCGAAGCCATTATCACATTCACACGCAACGCAACCTGCGCAGGCGCGATAGCTACTACTAGCGAGTATGGTTAACCGTCTTCTTTTATACATTATACAATTTATCTGAAGTCTATTTTACTGTTCATCCCAGCACTGTGTCGAACGCAGTCGCTGACCGGTGGAATTGAGGCACGTATTGTATAAACACGGTGTCAATTTGAACGCGTAGCAGGAATTCAAAATGACAAAAGCAGATAGAATATAAACGCTTTTGCACCAACCGGTTTTTACTATTGATGTAAATTTTTACGGTTGGTGTACTATTGATGTCTCAAAATTTAAAAAACAAACATTAATCAATACAAAGAAACAACAAATATAAAATGATCAGAAATACAATTTGTTCTTAACTAACAATTAAGTATACTTAAAGGTAAACATAAAATTAAAGAATACAATACGTAAGTAAGTTAGCCAACTTACTTACTTAACTTAACTTTATAGCCATAAATTTGCTTTTCCTAGAATGAAATTTCGCTGGACAAAGGTAATCAACATTTTTCTATCTTTTTCAAAATGCTCGATAACTAGCCGAGTATCTACCGAGTATCGACTGGAACACGTTTTTGAATACCTACCTTATGAACATGAAACATTTTGCACAAACAAAAATAATGTTACTGTACAGTGCAATCGTATCGTATTTGTAGACGACGCGAAATTATTTCAATCTCAATTTGATGTTGTAAATTTTGATTAGTAAGCATAATTATGTGATTCGGCAAAAGCCCGTTTAATTATGATAAATAAATATAAATACTGGGATTTTTACCAAGATTCTAAAAATTGCTCGGACGATTGAGAAAAACTATTTTAAATTCCAATAATCCGGTTTTTTACAATCGACCTAGGACATTTGCAAAGATTCGGTTTATTCGATTATCCTACTACATATATAGAGGATCAGAAACGATTTTTGTTTAGTTATTAACTGTGAAGACTGTCGCTGATCCTCATTATGTGTGTTGAGTTGAGATATGGGCGCTACTTTGCTCGAAATAAATAATTTTTATTTTACTTTATTTATTTATTTGTATACTGTGCTACATATTATTATTTGCTCAATTTTCCGCAGCCTTTAAAATTATGCATAGATAGATAGCCAAATGATCGACGTCTAAAATACCATAGCGCAGTGTTCTTTATTTAAATTGGAGTTGTGAATTTTAAAAAAGTTTGAATAGAACTTCATCCTTTAATGTCAAAAAAGAAAAATAAAAGTATTTTTTTAAAATGGCGCTAATTAGCTGTCACCCAAGATTCTTATCAAGACGATGACTGTTTATTTCATAATGACAAATTAAAATCAATTGTTTAAATTAAATCAAATCAGATGGATTGGATACATTGCAATAATTGTTTTGCTCAGTTAGAACCGGGAATTACACTTAATTTGACATCATGTGGTCATATGTTTTGCAACAATTGTTTGGAAAGTGGTATGTATTTCTTTTTCTAAATATTTTTCAATTTGTTTAAGTAATTAAGTATTCGTTTTTTTGGAATTACACTCAATTTGACGTCATGTGGTCATATTATGTTCTGTAACAAGTTTTTGGAAAGTGGTCTATATTTCTTTATGTAGATATTTTTCAAATTTGTCTAAGTAATTAATTATTCGTTTTTTTTTAATTTATATATTATTTCTGATAATAGGTGTCAAGGAAAGTACATGTGTGATATGCCGTTTACCATGTTCTATTATGAAACTGGTTCCTGACGTATGTATCGCTTTTATTTCAAGTATCTACTGTGAAATGGAACATTTATGATTTTATATTATTAATTTTAGATGAAACCTGAGGTCCAAGATTATTTTACGGAACCCGAAGAGATAATAAAAAAAAGCTGTGAAGTTTTGCAATTCCAAAGACAGCATAGACGCAGATTATTGTCGTATTTGTTGCAGTCGGTAATAACACTCGTTAGAATGGTATGATATGGAATTAATTATATGGAATTTTGGTATTTAATTATTTCAGTATGTTGTAGACTAAGAAGTTTTACACTGCCAGAACAGAGCTGAAGCGTATGACGGAATTATGTCAGAAGCAGCATAAACAACTGAGAGAATATCAAAAAACAATAAAAAGCTTGGAGTTACAGCTTGCAGGACAACCAAGTAAAAAAACTTAACTATTCTATGAGTCTCTCTATTGATGCAGTTTAATTTAATTTATTTTGTTTGATGCCAATTGTACAAAAATTAACAATAGAATAGTCTTATTCATTTTTATCAAAGTTGTAGAGAATTCAACTTTCAATTTTTTTTGTGGTAAGTTATTGGTTATCATTGTGACATTTCTCATGCAGTTTTTAATATTAGTTATATTTTTATAAAAAGTGAATGAACAAGTTTTTATTTAAAAATATCACGGTTTAATGATGACGAAAATTTAAAATAACAAAATTTAATGACCAGCTTCAAATTCTACTAATACTTACTTAGGTTTTGTTGTTAACAACAAAACCACAGAAAAACCAATCGATGAAGACTTCATTTTTTTTTAAATCCTTTTCTTAAATTATTTCAGAACAGACGTCTCCTTTCAACATCCCGATCTCTCCTGGATCCAATATATCACCCAGCTTTATACAAACTACGCCTTGTTACAAAAGACCAGCTAAAAGCACGCCTTTTAATGTAAGTTTGTTGTTTTTTTTTCAATTTTAATCACATACGATCTGCACGCTATGGTTTGTAGGTAGTAAATATACCAACCCTGAAAATTGATCAGTAAACTTCAACTGATTTAAAACGTACCTATATCACAAATTTTTATTAGAAACTTAAGTAGGTAACAGATGTACACTTTTAAGACTTCCGAGCGTACAGTTCATTAGAAATAAAACATTTTACGGATTACAGCGCGTTTATTATTAATTCAGGTGTTCTTTTAGAATTTAAGCAGCTCAACTCAACTACCTATGCTTATAGGTTAAACTGCAACCAACCCTCAGTAGACTACTAGTAGCTCTACCATGAGTTGATGCAAACTGTTTCCGCTACCGTAAACTATCGGATATACTGCTCACAGTCAATGCAAGTGAAAGAGAGAAAACGATAGTTTACGGTAGCGAAAACAGTTTGCATCAACTCATGGTATTGGTAGGGCCACTGGTCAGAGATGAACGAGAGCCTCTGAAATATCAGAGTAATATCACGCGCTTCAATTTTCTCTCATCAATATTACGAAGAAAATATACTGCTAAAATTTTATTACTTTATTTATCCTCGTGCTGAAAGCTTTTAGATGTAAACATTACTTCGACATCGATTAAATTACCCGCTGTCATTTACATAATTTCATATCTATTGAGGAAAATCAATTTTAATCTGTGAAGGGAGAATCCCGACCGAAATAACAAGATTGTTATACAATCTGCGACAAATTTAATAGAGCACTTGTGACTTGAAACAAAATGACTCGACGTGCGTAGGACATGGGACATAATTTTTCTTTTAGCGTTGGTATAATCAGGAATTTAATAAATGTTTGTAATTTTTCTTATGTGCTACTACACAGTGAGTGAGTAAAATAATTAGAGTCATTTTGGGATTAGAGTTTGGCTTTGGTTTAAATCAGCCGTTAGCTTGTTTGCAAATAAATTGGAATAATAAATAGTAATTCACATTTTAATATTTCCTTTGGTAAAAAGTACAATTTTCTTTTCTGTAATATTTTTCCCTTTACGTCAGAAGTACCATTGATCAGTACCATTGATGGTAATACTGACACATCTTTACGTCAATAGTACCATAAATGGTGCTAATTTCCTCAATCTTTAAGGAAGTATTTTATTATGTTTAAATGTATCAGTCATCCATTAGTCAACTGTACTAGCAGATTATAAAATAATAGTGATTTCACAGCAAAGTTATCAGTCGAACTTGGTGACCCCGTCCAGGGTCAGTAAACAACGCTCCGGCTGCTTCAGTGGTCACAGTCAGGTATTTATTGTAGATATATTCTTTTTAGATACATTTTAGCGTTTTGTTTTTTTGTTATTAATTTTCATTAGCCATTTATTACGTAGGTACACCTACCACTGCTGGAGCACAGGGGAAGTTTTACAACCTCTTAAAACTTGTCAGTTTTCTGAATGGCTATAATTTTATTTGTTATACAGCGAGAAAGAGACGCATAGACAGCCATTTAGAAAACTGTCAAGTTTTAAGAGGTAGTAATATACCCAGAGGTCTTCCTTATGGTTGGATAGCCCACTATCACCACTATATTATAGTATATATTAGCGGGTGTTAACGACTGCAAAATGTAGCTGGGACCAATAGCTTGAAGCGCCTTCTCAAGCCCGGTACTCAAGATGATAAATTTTTGGTCACTCATCCGATTACCGACTCTAGCGATAGTTGCTTAACTGCCACTATCGCCGGTCAATATGTTTGAACTCCGAAATCATCCATTTTCTCCTTCCTTTATTTTCTTACATATTACGCACTAGACAGTGGGCTAGCAAGAGAAAATATGTACCTCAGTTTGACGAAATTCAATATGCCAAACTTCATTTTCTTATATTATGCATGAATTTGAATAAATTTTGTTTAAACTCAAGATTTTGAAAGCCGTGGTTGACACATTTTCGTATTTCATATGATTTACTATTACCTCATGTTTACGTTTAGGCAGATAAATATCGGAGAAATTAAATGAGTCATTGACATTGGCAAAAAAATCGAAGTTAAAAATTGCGGGATGCTTTGCGAACTTTTGCTAGCTGTACTGCCAAATATTGTTAATACATTTATTCATGAATTCAAAACTATAGGAATAATATTGAAGTAGTTACAAACAAACTATGAGTATAAGCAGAGTACTAAAACTACTTCAATATAACAAAGCAAGAACCATAGATTTTTAGATGAAAATCATTTCCTTTTTTCAGCGTTCCAACACATCTAATAAGATAAGCTCGACAGTGTTCACCCCGCCCACTCCCGAGTCGGCCGGGTACAGCAACTTTTTAAAGAACCTCTAATGGTATCAACACACACCCACTGCTGCGCGAATTCTTTCTCATTACAATGATTTATGAGTTTAATTTAACAGAAGCACTTAGGAGCGGCAATATCTTGACGATAAATATCTCGGGAGTGTTGCACCGCTGTGGCGTTGTAGATAAATTATTAGTGTTCGTAGACTTCGTAGGTTCATACAATTAACTCTTGTAAAAGATAGATTGGGCTAATTTCATTGGTTCCTTATAAGTCTCAATTAAATAACTTAAAACAGATAAATTTAATACAAATGTTATTGCATTTTTAAAATAAACTTGAAGCTATCCGTTAAATGTGAAACAGGTTTATATAATTGTATGTACCTACATAAAAAACCCATATAAAAAATAATTATGTTGCTGTTGCGAAGAGTTGACAAACTATTTGAGATAAGATCCAAAAATAAAAGATCAGACGCTTTATGTTATTATCGCTACTTTTGAGTTTGCCTCTATTTTTATTGAGATCCTAATGACATTCGCTTATTATTTTTATGAGCAGACAAAAAAGAAAAAAACTCTGTCTCTAATTAACTACAGGTTTTTACACCGACCTTAATGACTGTGACTTCACAATTAATTTCAATTAAAGAAATGGTGGAAATTATTAAACGTTTTTCACAATAACCGCGAGCACTGTAATAAATTGTCTTAATTACCGCTCATTTCAGTAATTAGTTAGATATCTAAAAACTTAAGAGTTTTTGTAACTTGTGATCTTATTTTGACGATTCACTGCTTTCAATGGTTTATTTCAAGTTGTATTAATGCTGGAATTGTTTCAATCAATTTGCTTTTGTTTTCAATCATTGGTTTTGATTATGAACTATAGAAAAATTAAGTGAATATGTAGAGATAGGCGTGATAACAGCTAAAATTATTCTGGGTAATAATTATCAATCAATAATTATAATTATAGAATTATTTTTTATTTTTACTCCTTAGCATGATAATTATCTTCAAAGTATCCAATAAATAAATGATACGTTCATAAAAATGCTCCTTAAAAAACTTAGGGACTTGTATTTTTCATCGAAATAAAGTTAACCACTGCTCCTATCTGTTTTTATCAATGCATGCATTTTCAGTAAAGAAATAGTATTTTAAAATTGCTCAAAAAAGTTTTAATTTCTTTAGGCCTTTTCGTAGCCACAGTAGCGAAGAATCCGGCTACCAATCTAATGGCTCACCATCTATTTTATACTGCAACGGGCTGGACAGAAAATGTTCGTTCAGCAAAAAGAAGAATTTTATGAATGTTTTCCTTTAGTTTTGTTTTAAGTTAATTCCTTCAATGAAGTTATTGATGCCTTTGTTAATTATCTGTCGTAGTTTAATATGCATGTTTTCTTAAAGTGTTAAATACATTTTGTCACTTTATTTTAAGTTTCATTTCGAGATCGATATTTTTTACAATTGGCAAAAGTTAAGTTTTATTATAGGTACTTTCAAGTTTTTCTGCTAATGATTATCACATATAGAAAACTTATTATCACCCTTGATCACGTAAAGCTTTGGAATAATTCATAAGATGCCTTTTGTATTTTACATTTTAGATTGTGTATTCTATTACCTTTATTTAAATTGTGCTTACTTACTCTTCCCATCTACGATGGTGTTCTATCTATACTATGGGGTAAGGGGGCCTACTCCATTGATTATTTGCGATAGATAGCTATGATATCGTTATAGCACATAGAAACTGTAGAAGGAATCTAGATACTTCTTTAAAATAATCGTATTTCTATAAACTTCTGTTAGCTTGACATGACCATTGAAACGCGATATTATATAGCAATTTATTATGTTTAGCTGTCAAAAGACAATGGATTTTGACAGTTGAGTGTCGATAAATCGCTTTATATCGTGTTTCAATGGCCATGCTAGGGGGGATGTATTGTTTAAAAAAAAACATACATAAATACCTGGTTATGTACTACGCGACGTACAGCCGACAAGATCGAGTTCGAGAATAAATGACAAATCAGTACAATGGAAAACATGGCAACCATGGATTTTTGTCGTTGATTCTGTTCCGATGTGAACTCGATCCTGTCGAGAGTAGGGGGCTGTTTGTAATTTAAAACTAAAACTTTTAGTAGAGTCGATAGTAAGTCGTTCTATAAGAAAGGCTTATTCTAAGGGGAAAGGCACCATCATCAGCATCATCAGTGATAAGAAGTTTCCATAAATCAAACAAGCATGCCAAAAGTCAAAAAAGTTTATTTATACTCCTCGCTCTATCCGCAATACTGATCAAAGATGTCAATGGATTGGCAGTATTCCCTTGTTCTGCTGGTATCCTCCGGTGGCTTCCTGGTGACCGTGGACAGCATGAGCTCCGAGGTTGTTGAATTTCTCCAACAGTTCTGCACCACCTTTGTAGCCTTTCTGCAGGAATTCGCCCTGTGGAAGACAAAAGCCTTAGTAAATACAAATGTTTTAGTTTTGAGCCTAACCTAAATTATGTAATTTTGCTAAATAGAAGCCCTAAATGTAAGTTCAGTGGCACCACCATGAGTTGATGCAAACTGTTTACGTTACCGTAAACTATCGTTTTCTCTCTTTCACTCGCATTGACTGTGAGCAGTATATCCGATAGTTTATGGTAGGGCCACAGCTCACGACAAGACTTTAGAGTGCCAATAAATGATAAACATATTTATGTCCGAGTATTTAGTAGTACCTAAATAATAAAATCAGTCAAGAGGGAGTCGGACTCGCGCACCGAGGGTTCCGTGCCATCATAATACAAGGTGTTACAAAAATATAGGGACCATCAAACTGATCAACTTTTACTATGAGACCAACTCTGAAATCGCGAAAGAAAATCAGCTGTTTTATACAAAAATTAAAATGGAAAATATCAAAATGTATTTCGATTTCAGAGTTGGTCCCATAGTAAAAGTTGTTCAGTTTGATGGTCCCTATATACCATATTCGGCATTAGGGGTATTTTTGTAACACCTTGTATAAATACACTAGTAGAATAATTTTATTATTGCAGTTTTAGGTCAGTGTCAGGAACTAATGTAATTTTGTTGATGATTTCTGAAAAAGTGTGCTATTTGGAGACATCGTTTTATTTTTACTGTAATCTTTACATAAACTATCACAAAAAATCTTTGATCTTTGATTTTTTAGAATATGATCTTTCATATGTTACCCCACATGCCAGAGTTTTTCGAGTTTTTAAGGCCCCGTTTAAGTCCCTGTTCCAAAATTACTTTTTTTTTATTCTTTCTTATTTGCAAAATAGTTGTAAGACGACATCTAAAACTATTCGAAATTTCAATTTGATAGCATTAGTAGTTTTTGAGATATCCAGCTGTGACAGACAGACTGAGTCGCACCATAAGGGTTCCTTTTTTACCATTTTGGTACGGAACTCTAAAAACAGTAATTTATTGAACAAAGAAGAACAATCATTATTTGGTGGTTGGAATATTGTACAGAAAATATTAAATTACCTACACCGTTATTAATTTTATAATGTGTGTTTATAAAACTCGATTATAACTTGGGAATTGAACATGTTTGATAATTAACACCAGACTGATGTATCATTATACAGAAAGTGCGAAACATAAATAATTTGTCAAAGTAATCTCCTTTATGGAAACACATGTGCAAGTAGGTGGTTTACGTCGTTAACAAGATCTTAGGTAATAAACACATAGCTAATCGTATTTCTAAGATGTTTGTTGGATAGCTGCCTGAAAGTTATAAAACAAGTGTTAGAAATTATAAACTAACAGGCAACTTAAATTATTTCTTCAGTGTTTACAAGTGAAAAAAGTTAAAGTTATGATAAGTATGTCATTTACCTTGTTAGCCTTAGAGTCATCGAATTTCTGCTCTGCAACGTGGTGGCCCTCCTTGCCATGCGCATTTGCATCCAGAACTTTCTCTTCGTGAGCTCCCTTGAAGCCTTGTTGTGAATTTTCACCGAATGACCCAGCGTTCTGTCCTGCGATTTTATGGTCCGCTTCATCGTGTGCTTCATCATAGAAGCTTTCTGTCTTTTCTTCTTCGTTCTTACTGCTAGATGACTTGAAACCTTTGCTAACATGACCTTTCTTATGACTCTTCGCTTTCTTTACCTGTTCTTCATTCAAACCTGTTTGGAAAATAGTTTTTAGTTTAGTTATTCACAGCATTAAAAAAATAAAAAATAAAAAAATGAATAAATTAAAAAGTTACCGTGTTTGTCAATTTTCTGTGCTCCTTCATAAAACTTTTCATCACCAGCGGCTTTCTTCTTTGCTTCTTCGTCTTTGTAAAAACTCGTTTCACCCTTTTCTCCCTTGGCAGCAGCAGCAGCCTGTTGGTAGCCCTCTTGTCCGTGCTTCGTTTCTTCTTCAGCTTTCTTTTCCAGTTTCTCTACATTTTCATCAGCTCCTTTCTTTTGCGCCGCATCGTATGCTTTCTTATCTACATATCCACCTTGAACTTGAGATCCCAATATAGGATGATACAGAAGACCGTTTCCGAGGCCGTTTCCAAGGCCAATACCGCCAACACCTAATCCGCCATAACCAGGGTTGATTAAGCCAACTCCATTAGCTACTCCGCCGACACCAACACCGGTGCCGCCGAGGCCAAATCCTAGGCCTTGGCCAAGTCCGATTCCGCCAACTCCTCCACCGAAACCCCCGAGTCCACCGATGCCGTAACCAAGTCCACCAACACCTCCCACACCACCAATGCCTCCCACACCACCAACAGCGTTAAGGACGTTCGAAGCAGCACCTTCTATCTGCTCGGGGTAGTCTTCACTTTCTTCCACTTCGTAAGATCCTGATATCGCTCCAGGTTTTGTATCACCGCCAATCGCATCCAACCTTTCTTTCACATAATCGAAGGGGGTTTTCTGATTTGATAACTCCACTTTATAAAATAGCTGAGCTGCTGCCACGGCAAACACAGCAAACGTGAGGGCCGTCGTCAACATTTTGTTGATGTGATCGTTACCGGCGTAGTGCGACTGATGACATTTCGTAAATGCAACCTTTATTTATAGTGTGCTTAAATTTGGTGGAACGAAGTAGTTTTTGTATTGGGGTCTGTGATAGTTTTCCTCCGCCGTCTGGGGCCCGTGTCCGGTGGTTCCCTTCCTGTGGTATTGTCTTAACTGATCCTAATGGAGCTGAAACAGTTAAAATAAAACAATGCGCGTGGTCAGAGACCTTGCTTTCCAGTTCATTGGCGGCGGCAGTGGGGCGTCGGTTTACGCAACCACCGGTTGACTATGGGTGACACGTTTTCTCGGGCATTACCAAGAAAATGCTCGCGATTTCTGGAAAAGTTGTCTGTGAAAATGGAGACCATAGTCGTGTACAATACAATATATCACTAATCAGTCAGTGGTACGCAGACTACTGACTGTCGCATTTTGTTGAGGGTTAACTCAATGTTTGAGTGTATAAATTTATTATTAAAACTAGCGGACGCCTGCTAGTTCGTCTGCGCGGATAGTTATAATTCTATCCCTCGGAAACTGTGCTTTTTTGGGATGAAAGGTGCCTCTATGCCGTTTTCTGTACCCCTGACAACGTGTATGCAAAATTTCATGATGATCGGTTGAGTAGTTAAAACGTGAAGGCGTAACAAACAAACAAACAACCTTACTTTTGCATTTATAATACTACATAATATTAATATATTAAGTAAGGATTAACGATTTCAACCTAAGTCCGCTAGACTGTCTTCATGAAATTTATTAATTAGGATTATTGCCAAAATATATCTTAATCAAATCTGCGGAGATTTGCTCTCACAGAGTACGTCTAGACAGGCAGGCGATCGGCGGCAACAGATAATTCAAAGTAATAGCTTTTATGAATCCGTTAAATTACTTTTGTCAATTTGCTAATGGATAGTTAAGACAAACGGTACGAGTAGGCGTCTCTGAGCCTAATTAGATTAACCCAAAAAAGTTTTCTTGTTTAGTGACAAACTATTTTGCAATATTTTAATGAACAATGTTTAATTTCCTCTGTATCAAACGTTTCGGCCTTGGTTCTGATCGGACGATTTCACGTTATTGTTTTCTTACGCTTAAAATATGTGTCGAGGGCTCTAACAAAGGTTATCGCTTAAGAATTATATCAGGTGTCAATCAGTGAGTCACTGATCTGGACACCCTCGAAAAACTCTTTGCAAACATAGAGCCTATAGGTAAAACTGTTTTCTACGAAAAAGTCGGTGGCAGCAATTTGAAGCACATATTACAATTTTTTTTCAAGTATCAACTTTAATTTGTTATATCACAACTATGCTCTTCAGTAAATGACTCAGCAAGTATTTCCATTCTTAGGTCAATCAGGCAAACAACACTAAGACAGACAGCATTTTGGTTTAGGTACCTACGTGACTTTTTTCTACTTCGCTGTATTTAGAAAATGATTCATAGCAAATTAACAACTTATAGAAAGGTATGTAATTTTTAGACTTCATGACATTGGAAAATTAAATACCGTCTTCTTTATAAATAAAAATGAATGCTCGTATGTTTGTCATCTATTAACTCGTAAACCATTCATCCGTACATGGCATTAGGGGTATTTTTGTAACACCTTGTATATATAAACTGATCTGGACACCCTCGAAAAACTCTTTACAAACATAGAGCCTATAGATAATAATATTACTGTTTTCTACTAAAAAGTCGGTGGCAGCAATCTGAAGCACATATTATAAAAAAATTCAAGTACCTATCAACTTTAATTTGTTACAGTCTTTAATATATAGTCAATAATATAAACGACAGATAACATTTTGGTTAGGTACACGTGACAAATTTAATTTTCAAAACACTTGCTCGTAAAGTGAGCCTTATTTCATCGCTTTTGGGGCCATAAACCGAGCTATAACACACACATTCGTAATAATAATAACATTACACAGTAGTGCGTAATAGAATTATCCCACAAAGTTAAATTAGTACCTTACTGCAAGCTATATGTGAGTAAATAGAGCATAACCGGGAAATACAATTTTTATTTTAGTAACAACAAAGAGGTTTTATGGCGCTGATAATCCATGCCTACATTTTTGGAATAAATAAATGTGTACGTCTTTAATTAAGTCAATAAAAACATTTATTATTATCAAATTATTCATAATTCACAATAATAATGTTATAGAATATTAAAATATTTGCCTTTTTATCACTTAAAAATATAATTATGAAGTAATATATATAGTAATAAATAGGCTGTATGTGTTAAAACAACTTGCATTGAGCACTTGCAAAAAAAACTTGTTCCCATAATTTTCATATTTTGTTTTTATCGTATTTGTCGCTGTGTGGTAAGCGATATTTTTTTTTCCTCGCAAATATGTTGAAAAACGTCGTATGAAACTCATTACACACTCGGCTGCATTACGCCCTCGCCTACGGTTTGGGCTGCATGCAACCATGTAACCCACAGCCTCGTTTGTAATTCGAAAATTCGAATAAAACCATTTCTCTAATGAACTTAAGATAAGGGATCTAAATTAATGGTTATTACTCGTATTTATAACATTTGTTTAGAAAGGTATATTTGATACACTAAGTTAACGCCAAAATAAAGTTGATGAGCCAAGTATCATTGTGTTTTCTCTGTAACGTGAATCATTTGGCAGGCGTTTAGTATCTTCATATCATAATGGAACTTTGCTTTTCTGTCTGTTATACCTTTTAAACTTTTCACTTACAAATTCACTTAGAAAAAGATGACGCCACCGAAAAAGTTACTTAATATTTTGAATAGAATTTGAGTTACTTTTAAAATCGCAGAAGGTAACGCAAACAAAATAATTCGTTTTTATTACCTACTATGAAATAATTATATTTTTTATATCACTAGAAATTTCTTCGTGTTCATTTCATCACTCCTTTTCAATTTATTGATTAAATTTATGTTCAAATAAAAAAAAAAAAATTTAAATCTTCTGCGCTTTCTTTAATCTTTGTTTAAAAATCTGAATACTTATGGTGTGCAGCTGATAAACATTAGTGTTAAATTCACATATTATCTGAGGTTAAATTATTACAGCAAAGCTTTTTTGACCCAAATAAAATCGAAATTAAATTACCTACCTAATGAAAAACTTTCAAGAATCATTTTTATTGTCATTAGAGTCACTATTAGTATAGGCAAAAACGTTGCTTATTCAATTTTAGAAGGAGTTTCGTAGGTACATTATTTTAATGCTTAAACAGTACTTACACGTAAAAAATATTTTGTGATATCCTAATTATTTAGAAACTCGAAAATTACGTTTTGAATTTTTAAATCAAACTCGTCAATAACTTTATTTGAAATTGTCCAAGATGTTCATAAACACCAATATAACAGTGCATTTAGTAGAATAAAAAAATGTCTGATTAGATTAGGCAAATAAAACTATGGTTTACTGTTGATTCGTTTTTATACAAACGTTGTTTCAGATGAATGTCATAACACCTTAGAGCTATTGTTATTTGTATACCTACTTACTTATGCATAGTATTACAGATATATTTATCATACCAATTTCAAAAACACTTCTCGTACTCTTAGTATAGATGCATCTCTAGATTATTACAAATGAATCAAAGCTGACATGCAACTGACATGTTTCGCATCGTATTGTGTCATATCTGCTATGCAAATTAAGACCTCTCTCCATTTAGCACATAGGCACTTTTTGCTCGAAAATCACTTTCGGCTTTCTATAGATCGGCAAAGATAATCTGGACGCTGCGCTGCTGGGGCGAATATTATTCTATTGCATTTCAAACTCTATTCTCTTGTGATATGGTTTATTTACAAAAGCACTGATAAGCCTGCTAAAATTAACACGCCCGCAGTATTTGTCAATCACTCATTCGATCATAATGCACTTTCTATCGATTGCATTGCGTTACCGAATTTATCATCATTTCATCATCAACGACTTTCACCATTCGAATCGTCCAAATTGTCGATGGTAAGTTACCTGTAAAAGTTATTTGGTTTACGTAACCGTAGGTTTACGTGTAACAACATTATTATTGTTGGCTATTAAAATAATCAACGAAGAGCGTGACCGTTATGTTGTATCTATTTTTACATCATACTTCTCGTTAACTAGGATTTACTACTGTGGTAAGAAGCTGTGTAAGTTGGCATGTGCAACACAGTGCATTGTTTAGATAGAACGTTCCATTTTCAAATCACTTTACAATTCATAGGATGAATGCTTTAATTGTAAAGTACACTTTACCATTCAAGCTATGTAAAACTCCTTGGTGAACCAATCTCTTTTCTTACAGAAACTTTTTACTAAAAAAAAACAATGAAAATGTTTTTTTGTCTCTCTAATCTCACTAATAAAAAAAAAACATTTTGTCATACCAATGTAAATGTTTTATTTACCTCGTATGGATGATGTAAAGTTGAATGCTTACGGTTGTAAGTAGCTATTATACCCTCGAACTATATTCGCCTAAATATCTCGGGTTTATTTCGTTATTAAATTCAATAACTAGGTTGTTTGTGTCAATATATTGAATGAAACTAAATAATGTAAGTTTTTGTTAAAAGTTTTTCGTTTTTGCAGCAGCAGTTCAGTTTAATAAAAAGTTCCATAATTACCACATACCATACTATTTAGCTTTAAACTTATATTTGCTCCCTGTTTTACACTACTTACAACTACAACTAAGTAAACTTAATACCTACCTACCTAACTATTCAATAAAATTTGTACCTACGATAACTTTTCCGAGTATCGAATCGATTTCTCGTCAACTTGTAAAGCCTACCCAGCAGTGATAGTTATCATTTTAAATTAATTATATGTACTCGTACTACTGTCCAAAATTTTTTCACGTGTCTAAAAGCACTTGAATCTAACAAAATTTTGCACTTCAAAGCTTTCATTTCGCAAACGGATCCCTGAATCGAAAAGTGGTCTTCACAAACTTACAAAATTTTCACCTAAAACGACCTATCCAACGACGAAATAAAATCCCATCTACATATAGTAGGGGAGGTACACTAAAAATATATATTTTAAGATTTTATTCTACCCCTTTTTTGGCGTTGTATTAATATACATATTCATGCTAAATTACAGCTTTCTAGTACTTAGAGTCTCTGAGTTAAGCTGAGGCCAGATAGACGGACATGGCGAAATTATAAGGGTTCCGTAGTCAAGCCAACAAGACTTGACTACGGAACCCTAAAAATGAGTGAGAACTGTCTGAGGACCAACAGATTTTAAATATTTTCCTTTTAATCCATTTTGCAAGTATGAATACAAAAAAAGTTAATAACATTTAGAAAGAACCCGAAGAAAATTAACACGAGAGGAGAGAAAGGTCAGCAAATAAAAGTTTGAAGTTTAAAAATGTTTTCACGAAAAGCTTCCTCACAATAATTGAAACGTAAAACTCCAATCCAATCACCGATATATTTCGCATTCAACACTCCAGTTATTATCTAAAAATTACAGCGTACGAGCATTTTTTAATCCGCGAAAATAGCAACCTCGAAAAATATTCGGCTCGGAGAGTGCTACTGAATTGCTTTATGAATAAATTCATGAGGCAGGAACGTAAAGTCGAGCTGGATTGAATAGAACTGAATAAAAGCGTTTTATTGTCTCCGCGATTTTGAGCTGTTGTTAGCCCAACTTCGTCGAATGCGACTTGCGTTCACACTTTCGTAGCACTTCTTTTTATTTGATTTGCGAGAAAGGATCTTATTTACGATGCTAAAGGTTTTATTTGGATAGGCACGCTTTGACCCTAGTTCTTTGTAGTCGAACCTTCATCACTCGCCGGGTTTATGAAGCTGTTCTCATACACTGTCAACGTCGTTTTTCCAGATGAATATTCTGACGTGGAACACTTTTTTACCTGAAATGTGACACAAATGTTTGTGACCCTCAGATTTATACGGCATGGAAGAATATCAAAACGTTTTCTGCATTTAAATAAAGGACTTACACGGTTACTTTTTTATCACCCAGGAAAATTTCAGGGCCGATTACCGTCTCAATAATAAAAAAAATAAATTAACTCACCAGGGTAATACGGAAACCTTCTCACACTTTCACGGGCACTTCGATATAATACGATGAATGACTACAAAATGGCAACGTCGCTATAAAATATTTTACTTTTTATACCTAACTAGCGACTGCCCGCGACTTTGTCTACGTGGAAAGTTTTTTGCTATCCCTCGGGAACAATTATTTTTTTCGGGATGAAAGGTACCATATGTCCTTCTCTGTACCCCTGACAACGTGTATGCAAAATTTAGACAGTAGTTAAAACGAGAAGGAGTAACAAATAAACAAACACACAAACAAACTGACTTTCGCATTTATAATATTAGTAAGTATGATAGTTTAAATTATAAGAAACTAACTCTTTATAACTTTGTGAAAGAACTAAAAATAAAATATTCGGATGCATGTTATCGGTTGATACAAATTTTCCCTTCCTACTTTAATTGGCTATTAGGACCGACTAAACAAAGCTTATGTTTTATTTCAGGATTAATAAAAAAATATTGTTTGTTTTTTCATGAAATATACAGGGTTATTTGTAAAACACCCTTGCAGAAGTCGATTACTAACATCATAAACAATAACATTTGATCTACGACTTTTCCAAAAACAGACAGAAAAAAAATCGACATTTCATACAAAACTCGATCAGCTGTTCGGACACTTGTATGGGAAGTCGATTTTTTTGTACGTTTTCGGAAAAGTCGTATAACAAATGGTGTTGTTTATGATGTTAGTAATCTACCCCTGCGATGTTGTTGGTGTTTTACAAATAAACCTGTACTGGTTAGGTACTTACCCTCTAAAAAATTTTCCTGGTTGATAAAAATGTAACCGTGTATAGACTTTTGTAAACAAAATAAATCGCTGGTTAAAGTATTGCGTAACTTTGTATCATTATTTATTCTAACGAAGTTTAGATGTTTCCCTTATCATGTTTATCCTGCTGAAATTAATGATGCAGTAGCAAACAAGGGACTATCCTCGTCAAAAGATAAAGAAATATTTAAATTACAATATAACATTTCACAGAAATCTTCTCAAGATTTTGTAAAAATTATGAACACATTTTAACTGAATCTTTAACTCTAAAATAAAAAATTTTAAAAATTAAAAAGAAAAACCTCCTTCAAAAAACCCTAAAAAAATTGCTATAAAAAAACAGCTTCAAAAAACAGCAGCTCTAAAAAGCAAGAAATAATATTCAAATTGCATAATTACTATTCAAGTACCTACGCATATCTGATATTAAAAAAACGTCTTTTGAAGTCGGGTGGGGCTAAAGATATTTTTCTTTTTTAATCATAATAACATTTATCGTGGTTTCTCTTTCTCTATTTGATTTTTTAATTCTTAAAGCCCCACCCGACTTCATAAGACGTTTTTTTAATATCAGATATGCGTAGGTACTTGAATAGTAATTATGCAATTTGAATATTATTTCTTGCTTTTTAGAGCTGCTGTTTTTTGAAGCTGTTTTTTTATAGCAATTTTTTTAGGGTTTTTTGAAGGAGGTTTTTCTTTTTAATTTTTAAAAGTTTTTTATTTTCAACTTTTTTGTGGTAGGACATGGGGTAGGTGACCAAAGTGTATAATCTCGAGCTCCTCCGTGCTTCAGAAGACACGTTAAGCCGTTAGTTCCAGCTACATTTGCATATTAACACCCACCAATCCGCATTGGGCCCGCGCGGTGGGTTATGGTCCATCCTATTCATCAGCCCATAAGTAAGGCTTGTATCCCAGCCCCAGTAGTGACAATAAAAATAGCTGATGCGAAACCTTTCAATAACGTAGAGTAATCACTAATACACTATCATATTTGATTTTGAAGAGTTCTCTTGTGTATCTTCGAAGTCCAAAGTTCAATGTGAAGGAAATTTGAATGAAAACATCCTTAAAGTATCCCCTTTCTAACAAAACAAGAATCATCTAAATCGGTTTATAAACAAAGAAGTTATGCTTGAAGATCCGTTAAAACTCGTGCAAAAGTTACCTAAAAAATTACAGTATTTTCAGGATTACTCGAAAACTACTGAACCGATTTAAAATTAAAAAAATGGGACCACCTGGGGAGCAAACCTGATAAAGTGGCGTTTGAATCATGTCAATCGGTTCAGCCGTTTTCGAGTTATCGGTGGACATACATAAAAAAAAAAAAAAAAAAAAAAAAAAAAACAAATAAACAGTCGAACATAGAACCTCCTCCTTTTTTTGAAGTCGGTTAAAAATCCGACTTTAATATGTGCATCTGAAGAGGGCCCATTTTTTAAATCGTGGCGAATCAAATTGAGATTTATAGAGGATTAAGTAAAAATTTCTAAAAACTGAAAGCATAGGTTCAAAAATTTCTTTCATACATTTTGATATTTCCATAATTAATTTTTGTATGAAACAGCTGGTTTTTTTTCCGCGATTTCAAAGTTGGTTCCATAGTAAAAGTTGTTCAGTTTGATGGTCCCTATCTACCATATTCGGCATTGGTGGTATTTTTGTAACACGTTGTATAACAAATCACGTTCGACATTGTCTAGGATCTTTCCTCTTTTAATCATTATAGCAATACAAATATGAATCAACAGAAACAAAAATTAAGATTGGCATTGTTATCCGTACTAAAGGGGCGACGCAGGGGGTGCGGTATGACGAAGCGGGCCGGGAGGTAGCGGCAATCATGAAATGAACACCTAGTATGTGGCTGTGTTAGTCGCCATATCGGTGTATCTGGCAGTGTCAAAACGTGAATTAAAACTTTTATAACCGAATATGTTGAGCCCTTAGTCCAGACGGTTGCAATAAGAGACATAGCTTATGGTTGAGTATCTAATACCTAAGCTGATTCTGGCGTCACTATCTATGAGGTCGAAAATTCAATGCTTGGATGAGTATGTATGACAAATAAGTATTATAAGAAGAGAATAGAATTGAATAGAATTCGTTTAATCGCAGAAAACATGGTACAATTTAGATCTTATAATATAATAAAGTTCATACATGTTTTACCACAAATATTTTAGTTGTTATGCATCTAAATTAATATTTAATTTTATTTTATCCAAATGAAATAAAATAAAATCAAATGAAATAAAAGAAATAAAAAAATAAAATAAAATAAAATTACAATAGAATCCAATTTACAATTCAAAATGTTCCAAGTACAATCCTGTACGATAATTTCAAAATCAAAATAAATATTTTTTGTCATGTCCTTGTTCTGATATCCATAACACATGCTTATTGTTATTCCATGTTTTCCAATATTTAAGTACCTACTTATTAACTGGACAACACGTGAACCTTTAATCTCAACATAACAAACTATTAAAGCTAACCTACAGCAATTTTCATTACAATCCAAAGAATCAGGTCAGCTGAAGTAATTTGCGGAATAGCTGAAGCATTTCCTTATCTTGCGTTTTCCGCGAACCTGTCTGCGTTCCCTATTTGGCCCGGCATCGGAAATGGGGTTAAATGAGCTAAAAGGGAACGTACCTACGTAATAGTGAGAAAAGTCGCTCCAACCCTCATTTCCCCGCTTCCCACGGTTGCTGTCTTGTGGATTTCTCCCTGAATATAGGGTAACGATACTAACTGCGCAATATACCACGGGTAAAACAAACAATTGACAAATCCTTTTGTCCTTTTTTCATTTCTTGATTGAATTTCTTTGATGATTCGAATAAAACTGGAGGAAAATAAAAAATGTTATTAACTGTAGTGGCAGGAATTTTGTTAATAGACAGAGCTCAACGAAAGAACCATACTTATGACAGAATACAAATAAATTGTTTTGAAAAAGTACTTACTTAAATCCAAAAAGGTGGTATGCACTATAGCTGCAAAATTTTCCAGCAACACTGTTTCTGGATATCGAAAAAGCAAAAAAAATACCGTATCAGATTTTTCAGACTTTAGATGGGGTAAAATTTTGTTTCAGTTAGAAACCCTGCTGTTTCCGTTCCACGTGTCCTCATTCGCAGACTGCTAACTTTACGAGATGTAAATTGAAAATCCAACAAGATATACCTTATTCAAAATTGGTAATCTCCAGAAGAATTTTCCTTGGCATTTCCCGACGACGTTTCGGAATTTCGTTTTCGCCTGCGGTAGCTTTCTATTTGTTTTCGACGCGATCTACGAGTATTTGTCTTTTCGAGGGCTTTTAATTACTTGGAGTCCTATAGATTTCAGCCTTGAAACGTTTCAGTTTTAATTAATGTGCTTGGAATGTGAAGCTGAAAATTAATTTCTGATAGTTTTACGCTGACATGTTATTGTTAAAAGCAACGGCTAAGGGAATTCTTTAAATATGAGTATCTGAATGAATATGAATAATAATATAATGAATATCATGATATTAATATCATGAATATCATGACATTATTAGTGGCTTTGTGAGCTGTAGTCCTCGCTTTAACATACCTCCGCCATTTTGGTGAATTTCAATTTCTGTGATAGTCTGGGTGTTACTATACAAGGTGTTACAAAAATACCGATAATGCCGAATATGGTATATAGGGACCATCAAACTGATCAACTTTTACTACGGGGCCAACTCTGAAATCGCGAAAAAAAAATCAGCTGTTACAAACATTTTGATATTTTCGATTTTAATTTTTGTATGAAACAGCTGTTTTTTTTTTCTCGATTTCAGCGTTGGTCCCATAGTAAAAGTTGATCAGTTCGATGGTCCCTATATACCATATTCGGCATTAGGGGTAGTTTTGTAACACCTTGTATATATAAGTAGGTATATATCAAAAGCACCCATATTTGCTTATATATAGCTTGCAAGCTTTGATTAATTTGAGGCTAAAGGGCGCTGTGTAAAATTGTCCAAGCATTTATTATTTATTCTGAAAAATTTCGAATAATTGACTCTACAAAAAACTATACAAGGTGTTACAAAAATACCCCTAATCCTGAATATGGTATATAGGGACCATCAAACTGAACAACTTTTACTATGGAACCAACTCTGAAATCGCGAAAAAAAATCAGCTGTTTCATACAAAAATTAAAATCGAAAATATCAAAATGTTTGTAACAGCTGATTTTTTTTTCGCGATTTCAGAGTTGGCCCCGTAGTAAAAGTTGTTCAGTTTGATGGTCCCTATATACCTACCATATTCGGCATTAGGGGTATTTTTGTAACACCTTGTATAATTATCGAACCTGCTTACAAAACACGAGAATCGGTCGAGAAATGTGACCTGTAGAGGAGAACAGACGGACAGACATACGAAAGCATTTTTAACCCAAGCTAAAGCAGAGACGCTTCACTTCGCGCTCGCTCGGCCAATTATTATAAGATTTTATTGTGTTAATGCATGCATTACATTACAGTGCATGCACTATTAGTGTCCTTTTAAAAATTTATACTATTAGTTTTGAATATTGTTTAAATATTGTATTTGATTGTAATTAATTGATTTGGGTATAGTCTTTTTTTGTCTGATTTATCATAGTTCGTGGCTTCTTGCTAAAAGATATAATTCGAGATTCTCTAGAGACTACTTACTGATTATTAGGTAGGTAATATACTTATAAAATAAATTCATAAATACTTAGATAAATATATCAATCAATCCTTAATCAGGGATGTGCCATTTTTGTCTTTACGTTTTAGTCATGAAAAGAATGTGTACGTATATTAAAACAGTTTATATATTTACCAAAGTTTTTCACATAGGTATATTGAGTTTATTTAAAAGCTTGTTGTTCCCTAAGTGTCGTCGGAAACTTTATTTTGTTATTCTTTCCTGCCTTTTCCTCTGAAATGTCTGTTTAAGTGCTATACAGTCGCGAAACAAAGTTCGTACAACGAGAAAGTTTCTTGATGGCTGTTTTCAAAAAGATATTATCTGTATACGAGTACCTCTACTTCTATGACGGTTATTACGTTGTTTCATGATTTATGAAGCGATTTAGCGGATATTAGATATTTTTGTTTTGCATAATGCGAGGTACTTTCTTATTGTTTGTTTGTTTTCATTATTGTGCCTTTGTCAAAATTAGTAATCCAGACAGGAATTTCTATTTGTATTTTAGGGCTGTGTTCAGACGAATACACATGACCCGAGCTCAACCTGAACTCAACTCAAACTCATCTGAAACTCAACTCAAACTCATCTCAAACTCAACTCAAACTCAACTCAAACTCAAACTCAACTCAAACTCAAATCAAACTCAACTTAAACTCGTTTGAGATGAATCTCGAATCTCGTTCCGTTCCGTTCTGTTCTGTACTAAAGATTACGCAATACAAATAAGATTTGTCTATCTATTACGCCCTGCCCATACATACAGCCTAACCATGTCTTGTATAATTGCCTACGACAGGTACAACGAGGGGTCGTCAATCACATCAGACACGGTGAAAATTACTGTTTGTGCTGGAACGGAGAGAGAACGGTGTGCGAAGTTAACGTCAAACAGAAAAGATGGCGTGAAATATTTGTGTTTTAAATGAATATAAATAACGAAGCTACTGGGGCTCTGTCGGCTAACTTACATTGCTATCCTAATGCTCTGATTTGACAGATGGATGTGATACATTGCTACTTTAATTTGGTAAGTTTTTATTTGTGCCAAAATGATGTAGCAATGTATCACATAGACCTGTCAAAATACAGTTAACATCAACTTCATTATTTTTAGCCGATAGACCCGCAGGTCTGAGATATGCTTATATGTATTAAACCGTTCATTTGAGAAAAGAAAGAAAATACCCCTATTTTTGAATAGTTTGTTTGAAATCGTTCATGTGACTGAGTTGCACTCCAAAACCGCTGACCAAAGAGACTGTCTGACAGCTGCTGACCAACGAGAGATTTAAAAATGCGGATTTAGCTATGTCAAATGAAAATGAGTAGTAAAGAGCGCTCGTCGCCAGCCGAAGGATTCAAAATTTGCGCCCTTGAGCGTTTTTAAAAATAATTACAATGATATCGATTGTTCTTCTTCCTTGTCACCCAGGGTGAACTCGAGGACTTAAGGAATCGAGAACAAACGAGGGAGGACTTGTGCCCAGCAGTGGGAGCATTAAAAATGACTGGTGATGACAAAAAGGCAGTATATTTTTATGAAAGATGAACACACTTCAAAAAGAGATTTCGAGAAGTCAACCTCTTGAACGGCTTGAATTCTTTACAATGGTTTTAAGATTATAACACATACGATAATTAAATAATAAATAATAATAATATAAATAAATTTATGACAACATCACATATACAAGGTGTTACAAAAATACCCCTAATGCCGAATATGGTATATAGGGACCATCCAACTGATCAACTTTTACTATCGAACCAACGCTGAAATCGCGAAAAAACAAATCAGCTGTTTCATACATTTTGATATTTTCGATTTTAATTTTGGTATGAAACTGATGAATGATTTTTTTTCGCGATTTCAGAGTTGGTCCCATAATAAAAGTTGTTCAGTTTGATGGTCCCTATATACCATATTCGGCATTAGGGAAATCGGAGAATCGGAGCAATACAAGGTGTTACAAAAATACTTTTGTAAGTATTCCAACTTGTGTTATGGAAATCAGAGACAACGGTGGTATCACAAACACCCAGATCTGAGCCAATATGGAAAGTTCGTTTTCTAAATTGACTCAACCGGGGATCGAACCCGGGACCTCAGAGATGGCGACACCTTGAACCGGTGTACAAAGCCACTCGACCACGGAGGTCGTCAATCCATCCCACCATACAGAGTTACACGACGTCTAATTATATCAGACGGAGCATTGTAGTGGTTGATTTTTATGACTCCGTCGAACCGAGAGCTTCCCATACAAACGTAATACCAAAATGATTTGCAATTTGAGCATAAATAACTCTTCTTGTGATGTTATTCGGATTAAGACAGTATTTGAAGCTCTCGGTTCGCCGGAGTCTTAATGACAAGCGACAATGTTTAACCTTCTTTTTGATATGACGTAAAATAAGAAACTTTTTTTTATTACAACTAGTAGGTATATGATAAGCTTTGTTGTGAATTATCGTTGCCGATCGTGATTGGATTGTCAAGTGAAGTGCCATCTCTCCGTGCTCGATAATGACATGCCGGGATCGGGAGTTGTGTGTAATTAAATGTCAGCCGGTCGGTACTTTCCCTGATAGAGATATTGAGGGTTGTCAAATGTAATTGGCGCAATTTGATGCCGTGCAAGTGGGTCTATCGAATTATCGGAGAAACCTGAGTTCGAGAAAAAAGAAAATTGCGTTTTTCTCGCGGAATGAGTACTTCATTTTTCTTTCATTTTTATTAAATTAAAGTAACTTTATTCCTTACTTATCTTAAAGTGAGTTCAAACTGCAAAATGAAAGAAATAAAACTTAAATATAAACGAAAGAAATAATATACGTTTAAGAAAATTGCCAGTTATAAAAATTTTACGATTAGAAAATACATATATACAATAAAATATAATAAACTACTTCTTTAATTATGCTACGTAAGTAACAAAAAACATTTGAACATTTTGTGGTAATAAAAAATAAAAATTATTTGCTATAACCCTGATGTGACGTGCTGATTGATAATTTAATCTAACGTGTGTTTGCTGTTGCTGATTGGTATTCTGTCTGTTAAGGAGCCAACTGACCGTATCGAATGTGACATGTAACTCAGCGAGAATTCGCTCGTCGCTGCTCATGCTGAGTTCGTCTTGCTAGTTGTTGATGTCATGTACCTAGTGTACACGTGACTGTGAAGTGTGAACGCATCTCCTATGTAGTTCAGACACGGCGGGAACCACGCGGTTCGACACGCGATTTTGGTTACACGGCTGTCAATATTGCACAAGCTACTGACACAGCTGATCCTGAGTGAACAATGTATAACAAATCGCGTGTCAAACCGCGCGGTTCTCGTATGGTGCGTGGCAGTGGTAGCGACATACTGAAGAAAATATCTGCCAAGTACGTTTGTCCCATTTTGTGGGCTGGTGGCTGTTTTCTTTTTTTAAATATTGACAAGTTCATAAATATTTTCCGTAAAAATTCAATATTGTGATTATGGTCGAATTTCGATCGCTGTGCGAACACAAGTTTTCGTTTATCAGCCTAACCTTGCTAACAATGTATCGCGCATTTAAATAACTGTTTTACTGACATTATATTAGAATCGAAGCTGCTGTGGCTTATCGTATTGGAATAAGGATGTGATTGGCGTATGTTTTCGGAGAAAGCATTGTATATTGCTTATTTTAATTACCCACCATAGCGTGTTGCATGCTCCGTTTGCGTTGTGGCCAGTGAGACGTTTATTTGTGTACATTGCAAGTGGGATGTTATCGTTGAGCCAGAATCAATGAAACCAACTAAACGTAAACCTTTACTTACATGCTCTTAGTGAAGACAAACTAATATGATTTAGGGCATGTGTCACTGATTTTAGTATTAGGCAAAAGTGCCTAAAGTGGCAATTTTTTACTCTTTTGCCTGCTACTATTACAAGGAACTATATTTTACTGCGGTTATTATTTGTAAATAAACTATAGAACTTTAGCTTCAATCTGTACATGTGACATACATTTTGCACTTAGCGAGCAATAAAAACTTACTAAGATAAGAGCGCCACTATAAGGGCTATAGAGCCCTTAAGGGGTTTAAAAAAAAGTAAAAAACGCACTGACTGACATATGCTAAACTATTATGACTAGCAACTTATCGCTCAATTATTCCTTTTATAATGTAGACGATGGATTGTTGAAGTCTTCGATCAAGAATATTCTAAATAACGCTTCACGAACTAAAACAGCACGCAAATATGGCGCCAACTGACAAACATAAAGCGATTCGAAACCCCACATTAATATTTTTATCTGAGCACAAATACTTTTGAGACTCTGACTAGACATCTAGAATGTTCTTGATCGAAGGATGAAATAAAAAAAGAAAAAGGGAATCCACGCAGACAAAGTCACGAGCAGCTGTTATGCTAGTGCCTCAATTACTTAAAATAATTATTGTAGACTAGCATTTCCTTCCTCGGTTAGGTCGTCACTAATTTTTCAGAAGGTTATTTATAATTATGTGTGTTTTACTGACTTTTTAAACTGTAGGTACCTTGTACCTACTAAGTATTAAGCTAGGTTCATAAGCACCTATAAAATTTAAAATTATTTTTAAATAGTATTTCTTATTATCGATTGTTATAGAAATATGGTGTACCTTATTATTGTACTTTACATGATTTCGAAACATAGACCCAAAAAAAAAAAAATTTTTCTTTCTAAAATTTTTCTTAATCGTTTACCTCTTGACAGGGTTTATAATAATAAGTTGGGGATAAATCACAGCAATCATTTAGTCCCAAACTAAGCAAAGCTTGTTATTTACATAAATAATGGGTAGAATACAGTCATAAATAAAAATATAAACGTCTTCGAGAACAAAATATGATTGTATTCATCACATAACCATTGGCCTCCGCTGGTATGCAAATATAGAACCTCGGGAGCATGATCAAGACACGGTGATCGACGGCTTGTCCATACAAAAAGGTGGTCTTTTTGTATTCTGACCAGGCTATGGGAAACCGTACGCAACCTTTTGCATAAAGTAGACGATTATCTAAAAGACCGAAATGTGTGGAAATAATGTAACATGTAACACATAAGTACTTTGTTGTTAATAATCCTGTTGTACTGTATTTGGTAGTTAAAAAGTCTGGAACGGGTGGTAGGAAAATATAGACGATTCAAAAGTGCTTAATTATTAAGTTTATTTGAATCAAGAAATTTTGACTATTGACTATTGACATTGTCGGTCGTGGCTAAAGGTTACCGCTGCACCAAACTGTCCTTCTACATTGATTGTTTAGTGTTTGATAGCAACCTCCGGCGCGATGCAGGGTGATAGAGCGCACGCGCCGTTTAGCCGAGCAAACGATGCCATACTGCACCGATGCTTAAACAAACTGGAAGTGGCTGCAATTGGTCAAATTAATACAATTATTTAATCAAACCGCCCGTTACAAGTTGGCCTTCTACATTTGATTGTTTTGTGCGTGATAGTAACCTCCAGACTCCAGAGTATACGCGCCGTTTAGCTGAGCAAACGATACCATACTGCACCGATGCTTAAGAGGCTGCAATAAGTCAAATAAATACAATTATTTAATCAAACGGTCTGTTAAGTGTCTTTCTACATTTGATTGTTTAGTGCGTGATAGACGCTAGTACTATTATTTATTCTGTGGTGATAGCAACCTCCGGTGCGATGCGCTGTATCACACTGCGCACGCGCCGTTTAGCCCGAGCAAACCCACCCATAACTACTTCTGAACAAATAGAACAGAATACTTTAAATAAATCAAAAATATATCTTGTTTTGATAATATTGCGATACAAAATGGCTTCATTTTCACAGTTTGTACGGCTCAGACCAGACGGAATAGCAAAAAGTGCAGTAGCGATAGAAAAAAATCGCGCGTGTAAAATCCGCGTCAGCGTACGCGAACGCTCAAAGACGTTTTATTCGCACTAGGTATCTGTGCGTGTTACCGACCAGCAACATTACAGCCTTTTTGGGTTTCTCTTTGGTCTACCTTCCAAATTCTAAATCTCAGTGACATATTTTATAAAACAATTGTAAATAGTTTTAGTTGTCAATAAAACCAAAAACGGGAAACACGTGTTTAAGTGGTTCGTGCCCTCTCCTCAACAGTGCGCTTTCTGAACATTTTTACTTACCACATTGACGCGAACTACTTGATTTGAACTGTTCTCCTGAGCTCATCGCGCATCCTCGCCGGTTATTTTATAATTTGCGGAATCAACGGAATAAAATGAAGTCACTCGTCGTATCGCGTCGCTGTTCGCTACTTCGCATGGCCTTAGCGTATAAAACCGCGTCCTTGGACTAACATATACAGCATTTTATTATCCTCTCGTAAATCACTCGCAAATCGCGACGTGCTTGAAGGGACACATGAGAGAAATATCATATGGATGATTAATGTTCGGTACACTCGACGTAACAATAAGAGGCAGCACTAAATCTGCACCCTCCATAAAGAAAGGCTATCGTGTTTGTTATGACAGTGTTCATCTGATGCATATTGTTTGACGGATAAGGCTATTTGGAATATTCAAGGAGATTTTTAATCTTTTGCTCAAAAACGTATGCACATAATAAAAACTTATTTTAAGATTATTAATATTAGAAAAAATACTAGCTAAAGTCGGCTCACCCGTAGTACCTCAAACGGGACTCCAACCTGCACCCTTGGGATTCCGGCCCAATGCACTGACCAATTGTGCTACCGAGTCGCTAGTGGGAGCGGCGAAATTTTCTAGTAATTTTTACTTCTTCGCTGCAATTTCATCAATGTGAGGAAATACCCCCACATTCGAAAGAAACATCTTTCCAGATGTTTTGACAATCGATAAAGATGAAACAGCTATATAATTATTAAATTTAGATTTTTCGCATTCACAATATAAAAATAGCATTGTGAATGAATATGACCTGCACAAATATTATACATATATTAAAAAGGGAAATAAATTATTAATCGTTAAAATTCGATTAAAACTAGAAAGGCACTATCATTTTAGTGTTTCTATTTTCAGGTCTGGTGTATACTGCAGAAAATATTAAAGCTAAGCCTAAAACGAAATAGAATAGTAATGCACCAATTTACAATCTAGTTTCCAACGAATGCAGTAGAATTTTCTAGTATTTTTGTTGATTGCATCTTTACGTATAAGTTTTATGAATAAATTGGATTTCATATTTCCATCTAATGCATTTATAAATTATTGCGAATCGGGAATAAAAACGGCTAATAATAAAAAAAAGACTAAAAACTTAGCTTCAATTAGCAATTTGTGGTCTATTATATGGTAAATCATAGGTCCTATCACATACGCAACAAAACTGAATGTTATGATTATGATTACGGAAAAAAATTGAAAAGTTTATTTCTCAGTGCACTTGCAGCTGGGATCAACGGCTTAACGTGCCTAATGAAACACGGAGAAGCTCGAGAAAATAAGCGTTTGATTACCCATCCCATGATTTACCGGGTCTTTTAACCGGTCTGGTCTAGTGGTTCGCCCACCCGTGTAAGACGCAGGGGTCCCGGGTTCGATTCCCAGGAGGGGGGTACATTAGTACTCGGATTGTAGGTGGTAGGGCTTATATCAAATCCGCCTGGCTAGCTACCACCATCTTACATAAGTCTGACTCCATTACAATAATTTCGAAATTGTTGTGTTCCGGCAGTTAGAGGTAAGATAGCCAGTTTCACATTGGTATGGATTCCGGGTGTAGTGCGCTTACACTTTCGGCCTTATAGTCACTTAACATCTGGTGAATCTCGTTGTGCATAAAAAAAGACCCTTGCGTTGCCAAACTTAACCACTGCGCTATCGAGCTCCCCAACAGTATAGTCACAAGAAAACAAATGAACTACCTACGCTTTCCCGCAAGTCATCAATCTGAGTCATCCAGAGATTCTAGATCCGAAGCCATGACCATGGCTAGTTAGCCATTTGAAACGTGAACTTTCATTGTTCCACTGATAGAGGCATTGTAATTAGACGCGTAATTTGCTTGAGCACTTGTTATGGTTTTTGCTGGGTTTGCTATCTACTAATTTGCTGCTAATTGGCGAATTAATTGGGTACCAACGTAGACATGACTTTAGAGTAATTTTGTAGGTTATAGTTGTTAGGGGGGCTTAGGGTTAAACTTAAATTCAATGCTTACCTAATAAAGTAGTTACCCACCTTTTTTTTAGAAAATTACTTAAAACTTGGGTAAATAAAACTCTCAAAGTGACTACAAGTCCATTAAGACTATATTGAATAAATCAAGGATCTAATCAAGCGAATGTAATTGATAATATCTTAGGTAGAGTGGCGTAAAAACATAATTTTAATGCGGATATTTCTAAGTACTTTAGCAGTCAGGAAACAAGCGTGGAAGTTGTTTATGATTAAATCTAGAAAGTTCAAAACGTGATTGGGTTGTTTGATTTCCTTTATGTCGGCACGTCGTTATCTCACTTGTAGAAGATTGATCGTTAACTTTTTGAAGTTGCGAAGTTTCGTCCATTCTTGCTGGCAAAACTTTTGAGATTTTTTTGACATTATCGTGACATACACTGTCTATAATTTCAGATTCTGTATCTTGAATAAATATGATTATGAGATTGTTTGAAAAAGAATTTGCGTAACTTTCAATTCATACAATAATACACTTTTACTTCAAGCCTCTCTCTATCTTTTGTATTCGAGATTTCTATTATGATAATTAAGTCTTTATAATACTATATATACTACATGATGATCAAAAAGTCTTTATAATACTTTATAAACTACAAGCACACTCTTATGTTATCTAATTTATCAAATTTTGACGACCTCTCTCGTCGAGTGGTTTGTACGCCGGTTTTCAAGGTGTCGCCACCTCAGAGGTCCCGGGTTCAATCCCCGGGTGGGTCAATTTAGAATATGAACTTTTCTATATTGTCTCAGGTCTGGGTGTTTGTGATACCACCGTTGTCTTTGATTTCCATAACAAAAGTTTTAGCTACTTACTTTCGGACTAGAGCAATGATGTCTAATATTTATTTATTTATCAAATCCCAAGGTACTCTTTAGAAAACTTATAAGAATCTCAACTTTTTTATAGAAGTATAAGAAATGAAATTAATAACCTAACTGCCATTAGTCTCTGTCGAAACGATGACTGAACACTTTTTAGATTTTGTTTAATTATAAGAAAATCTTAATAAGATTTTCTCTCTATAATTTCCAACTAACACTACCACACTTGTGATGCAACGCGTATTTAGTCGGTACGTTCAAATCCGGCTATAAGTGTTTATAGTTGTTCCGAGAAAATATTGATTTCTAGCTTAGATTTCAATGCAATTTGTGACGGTCACTACCATGAGTCTTCTGACGTTTGAAAAATCATCAGATAAAAAGATTTAAACTTTCAGTCAATTGTGTACCCGGGTGAATCTACGATCGTTTTCATTATTTTTGAGTAAAACAATTTTGTCCCCGTGTGCAGTGACGAGAATAGGTCCCAGACGAGTAGCGTTTAGCAGCATAGATTATGATATTTTTGCAACCTGTCATGACAATTATAAATCGAGAACAATGACGGCACTCAAAAACGAACGTAGATTCACTTGGGCTAATTCTTCATATCATACAATATGATTTTCTTAGCTATTCGTTATCAAGTAGTAGACAGCGATTTATCAACTAGTTAAAAATTATTTTGCCTACCCATTGAATGTAAACTTTGTTAATTATTGTAATAGAAAATGACGTCACTTTAAATGCTGACCTCATTTTTCAAATTTAGACGACTCTGTATGAAATGTACAGGGAGAAAAAAAGCAGCCCTTGACGAGTTTCTTGCCGGTTCTTCTCGTTACAAGGTCTCCCGCGGGTTTGCGAATCAATGGCGTAGCTTCATTGACATTCACAAGTGCTTGTAACAGCCTAGACTGAAAAAATGAGTTTTGAATTTTCACCCACCCAGTGATATAAGTTGACGAGTCCGCCATTTATTTAATACTAACTAATAATAATAATTCTCCACAATACAAACTTTACTGAGACAGTACAATAATCACAGACAAACATTTACACTGAGGTAGACCAGGGCCCTAAATTATAAACGTGAGAATTTGTTCTGTCATGACGATTTCATATCCATTACGTCAACCAATTAGAAAATAGAACAAACTACTCATAGCTACACCGCAATGTAAACCAAATTTTCATGACAATTGTCAAATTGTCACGTTATTAAACAGGCCCCAGTTATAACATTCCATGATGAGGTGAACAATTAAGTTACTCCAATAGACGTATCTACACCAAATACACACAACCTCTCCACCACTTACACAGAAAAAAATGCAAAGAACACGGATTTGTCAATAGAATTAAAAACACAACGGAAAGCTAAATCAGTTAAAACTATAACTGTAATTATTTCAAGCACTGGAATTATACCAAAAATATTACACACAAGTCCTCAATCACTTGAAATGCATCCATTATCATATTTACAAATATATATTTTTTTATCTGCTGACGAAGATACACGATCTAGGAATACATAAGTATGGATACTATCATAAATAAACATCCACTCACAACACACCCACATACACACACACACACATACACACAAACACACTCACACAAATACATACATACACACCCACACACATTCACATACGTCACTGTTTATGTGAACATGCCATGCTTAGTCATAAGGGTTATGTCACTATGCGGGTGCATAGTCATGAATTTACCTCGTTATTGAGTGAAAAATAAAAAGAAATAATAATAATGATAAAAACTTTACACTATTATATATTATTTTAAATTTCAGATTTGAGCATTTACAATGCTATTTATATTCAATTCTAAATAAAATACTAGAACAAAATATGACTCGCTTCAGATCATATTCTCGGACGGGAATCGAACCCGCGACCTTTGGAAGCTCGGTCCAATGCTTCCGAGTCGTCGAGTATGATCTGGTGCGAGTCGTATTTTTTCTAATACCTATATTATTAAGTGCAGTTAGTACACTAAAAATACAGTTTAAGGAAACTTGCATTTTTATGTTGACGGTACATAGCATAAATATCATTACTATTGAGTAACCATTTATATGAGGAAAATAGGCAGTGTTATAAACCTTTCTATTGCTCTCATCCTCACATCACACATACACAAAAAAGTGTTGTTACTTTAACCTTAACCAAACTTATATTTGCGTCAATTTTAACAGTTGTTATTTTAAAAGTTTTTATTTCTAATGAACTTTACGCGCGAATATCTTAGAAGTGTATACAGTTGTTATTGGTCAAAGACCTTTACAAACATGTGTTAAATAGCAATACAAATGATAGTAATTAATTTCGGTAATACAACATCATAACTGCGCTTAAGAATGGTAACACTTACAAAGATAAATATCGTTTTGAATAATGACTTAAGTTATACTTGGAAAATAACAATTAGGTACTTACATTTAGTTACGAAAGAAATTGCAAAGTGAATTTCTTTTTTTCATCAAGTCCACTTTGCACTCAGCACACAACAATTTTAAAGTTAAATCAATAACAATTTTAAGCTATTTCGTTTGCAACTAATTTAATATAAATATTAACATTATAAATATAAATATTTGACATCATCACATACATTGCTCCGATTCCAAAGTAAGTAGCTAAAGCACTTGTGTTATGGAAATCAGAGTCAACGGTGGTATCACAAACACCCAGACCTGAGTCAATATAGAAAAGTTCGTTTTCTAAATTGACCCAACCGGGGATCGAACCCGGGACCTCAGATATGGCGACACCTTGAAAACTGGTATACAAAGCCACTCGACCACGGAGGTCGTCAAAACGAACATTAAAGCGGCATATTCGACGTAAAATGCCTAAAAATTTCAATTGTTGCACTAAGCAAAATTGTTTCAACGAAATTCACCTAAAATAAGAAAAGCCTTCACTTTCACTGCACAGCCGTGGGAAGAAAGCGTGGTCCTAAATTAACAATCTGTAACATTATGATACGTATAAAATAACATAAGTTTATCTTTCGCTTCTAATTTGTTAATTAAATTCTAATATATTGAATGCTCACATGTCAGCTGCATAAGAAATCCAGTAGTTTATTATAAGTTCATGTCGTATTTATGTATTCAGTGTCTTATAAATTGACTTAGAAGCGAAACCAATGAGCTGTGACGCGAAGCTTTAAATGATTAAAATAAATGGTTCATTAAAGTCTTTTAGAAGTTATGAGCAGACGAGTAGATGTTTTTGGAATTGCCTCAGTGTAAGCTGGAGTTATGTTTTTGGGCAGAATTATGCAACCAAGCATTTTACGAACTTGTTTGTAATCCATATACTTACCTAAATAAAAGTTAGTATAGGTAGATTTATGAGATAAATAAGCTTATTTCAACTTATTTTAAATAAATTTGTAGTGAATTACTAAAGCTTCCGGATTAACGATAAAAGATAAGAATTAATATTATTATCTTTTTATTATGGGAACTTACAAAAATACTAATTAAAAAAAAACCGGCCAAGTGCGAGTCGGAAAAAACATTTCAAAATATTATCAACTTCTTATTCTTTACACCAGTTTGATAATATAATATTAAATAACTACAACTAACTATCTATATTCACTATTCAAACATATACTCATCACCCGTTCGACCTAGTAAAGTATTTTACCTCCATATCACCACTCAGCAAGTGCTCAAAGGAATTGTTGCAAATCAATCACAATCCCACGGTATTCCACTTATGATAAAGGGGCAGGCACTGCGATGATAAATAACGAACCAGTATTATGAACAAGTCATTATTAATCACTTGGCACGACAATACAACTGTTAGCGCTGTTCCACACCGATATTCGCCAGCTACTTTGTCTAATCTAACCTCATCGATCAAACCACGAATCAGCGCTCCCAAGTGGGTCAATGAGCATTTCGCGACATAATTCCTATATTAATAGTCTGTTCCACGAAAATTGTCACCGGCACCAGTACTACAGTTACCTTATTAATCTCGACGGCATCTCGCGTCTGCGGGCGAAATAATCTAGATAGCGCTCTAGATTAAAGCAATTAGAGTTGTGCTTCGGCTCGCTTTGTGAACGCGTGATGAGCGCACACTCGAAAACGTATCGCTATAAGAACAGCCGCTACTATTTATTGCTTTCGTTGTAGAATATCTGTTGCTGACTGCCTTACTACTTACGTTTTCGAACTAAATAGTTAATACAAAATCAATTTTGAATTACCTGAGCTGCTCATTGTGATTAAGTTTGTTTGGTGACCTCTAATTTAGTTTGGCGCTTTGGCATGTCAGAAAAAATCTGTAGGCCATTGAAATTGGCCAATTTCAAAAACCTAGTTCGATTAGGAGTGCATCAAATGCATGTTAATTATTCAGAAATTCTAAAAATTACACGAAGGAGAATTAATAAAAGTTCATCTCTGCTACTTCGAGGATTTATGGTAGGGGTCCGATTATATCGTCGAGACAGATTGCAAGTAGCAACTCGTTAGTTAGATAAGACGATTAATGCCTAGTGATTCTCTAGTTGGGATGCGCTAAGATATCTATGGAGTACCTACCGACACCTACCTACCTATTTGAAAAATAGTTCGGCATACGTCGACTAAAACTATTTCAAGTTTCAAGTTGATAGCATTAGTAGTTCTTGATGAGATATCCAGCTGTGACAGACAGACTGTCTGAGTCACACCATAAGGGTTCCTTTCTACTATTTTGGTTCGGAACCTTAAAAACTCTCCTAAAGTTAGCTTAGATCTTGCGACAGCTTGAAGTGCAACTAAACTTTATTATGTAAATCGTAATATGGTAGTCTACTTACAATGTCTTAAAAGCGAACTATCAATCGGATTTATAGTATAAGAATTTAAAAGAATTTATTTTTAATCAATGAGTTGTATAGCAACGAAGGCCAAGTATCCTTAAAGATTTAATTTACTATTCCTGACTAAATGTTCGGAGCAATTTTGTTGCCTGAAAGAGTAAGAATATTAACCAATGGCATACATTGGCGCCGCCGCCATTGAAAAAAAAACATAGTCTTTAAATAAAGATAAAATTGTGAATTATCTCTCTGTAGCTTCTTCGGAGTGCACTACAGAGAGATAATTTACAATTTCTTCTTATTTAAGCAGTATGATTTTCAATGGCGGCACTAGTGTGCAAACTAAGCGCTCTTAACACGAACTTATAGCCATGAGATTAGGTGACAAACATGTTTTTATGAATATGAAGAGACTTCTCATCTCAGGTTCCAAGGAATCCTGAAATTATGTATAAAGCAGAAAAACTGTATCTATGTGAAAACAAATTGAAAGGCAACGAAACTTATCAAAACGCAACTTTACGTGTCTCACTTTGATGTTTTGAAACTAATAAAGTTATTATTGAAACTGTTAACGACTACTTTGTTTTGATAATTAAATACACGTACTACCGGAGAAACTTTTACCGGGAAATCAATTATTCTAATTAACGCTAGAGAACGATTAAATCGATGCTTATTTAGATCAAATCGATAATTATTATTGTGGTCAATTGATTACTACGCTTTAAAGCAATTGAACAAACCAACATGGCGCTATTTCATACATATATTTGCTAGTGGACCCTGTGAACTTCGTATCACCTACAATTTAATGATTATCAATTTTACCTTGAGAACCAGCGCTATCTTTTTAATTAGTAAGTACAAAGCAGCCGAATACTAAAACGAAAACAGCACTACGGTCCTTTTATCATTACTAAGATAATTATTCAGACTAAAACCTCTTTGTCAAAAGTTAGCAGAGCTGTCAAAAGTAACCCGAAATGGCGATTCCTATACAAAATAGATGTCGAAGTCAATCACCCCAAAAGTAGCTTTCTACCACTTTTTAACCCTGTTAGGGGACAAATATAAAAAAATACGAAACACGTGTTCAGTTAATTTTGTGAAAGAATGTCTATGCCAAATTTCCAAAGTCAATCGGGCCAAGGAATCGCGTTCTTCCATACAAACTTTGCCACCCTGTTTCACCCCTTTAGGGGTTGAATTTCGTGAAATCCCGTCTTAGTGAGCACCTACGCCCTAAAAGGTGCCCCCATGCAAAATTTGAGGCTCCTAGCACTTGTAGTTTCCGTCTTCTTTATGGGTGGATAATGAGAATAGGCCATGGCCACCTACCACGCGGGCCCAATTGGATTGGTGGGTGCTAACGTCTGCAAATGCAGCCGGGACCAATGGATTAACGTGCCTTCTGAAGCACGGAGATCTAGATAACAAATTTTTGGTCACCCATCCCATGACCGACCCTTGCAAAAGTTGCTTAACATCCGCAATCGCAGCGTCAGGCGCTAAACCACTGTGCTACCAAGCTCCTCTCTGCAAGTATGTGTACGAAATTTTGTGGCTACAAAAGTGGATTTATGGGGAGGTATCTTTGAAAACCTAGAAATTGAAGCTTTTGTGGACGCTCTAACTAAACTGACAAAAAAGAGTTTATAACTGACCTATTTCGTATATATGTTTAGCTATACATTGCGAATTCAATATTTCTTTTTAAATGGAGAGAGCATCCTGGATTTTTTCAGAATAGCAATGCCGTAATTTTTTGACCGAGCAACTCCGTTTCAGCTTGGGCAAAAATGCTTTCGTAACCGGCTGTCCATCTGTCCATCTGTTCTCCTCTACCGGTCGCATTTCTCATAAATGTAAATGTGAAATATTGTAATTATATTGAATTTTTGTCGATTAAGTTTTTCGAAATTTTTCAAAATGGTGGAGATATGGGGAAAATAATTTTTCAGCCATTTAGAAAAAAGTCACAAACGCGCGATCTACATCTCTCCAGTATTTATGTAAAAAGAACTTTTTCCCTATTCAAATAATATAAGTGGGACTATGTTAATCCTACTAATAAATAATATTATAAAGGCGAGGGTTTGCGTGTGTGTGTGTGTTTACGCCTAAACGACTGGACGGATTTGGATGTGGTTGGTAAACAATTAGAGCCTGCAAACGAAGTCGCGGGTGGCCGCTAGTTCAACGATGAAACATTTTAAAAATACGACGAACTGTCACCCAATATAATACGTATGAATTTTCTAAAAGTAACGTTCTGACCCCGCAATTTTCATCACTGATTTTGATTTACGAATTGCAATATTTGCAATATTAAATAATTATATGAGAAAGACGAAGACAGCTCTAATATTTCTGAAAAAAGGCAATAGGTATTATTGATGTTCTATCAAAATATGTATAAAGACAGAGGTTTCCCGAAAACCATCGCTCACTCACTTTACCTAAAGTTAAATCATCTCGAAAACTTTATATGTAAAGGAAATTGAATATGGGCGATGTGGCAAAGGGTTCTGAACAATATTTCCGACCTTTAAATTCCTTTGTACACATCAAGAGAACTTGTTAGCGAAAACTTCAGCCAATATAACTTTTGACTTAGCGCGTATCAGTTTGTCTTCCAAGTTTTGTAGACATAGCCTAAACTTATCTATAGACTCACTCAACTATTTAATTATTGAGGCGGTTAGTTGCTAGAAAGGCCGATAGCTATGTAAACCATTACATAGCTATCGGTAATAGTTGTTATAGATACGATTGAAAATACAACGAATTATATTTATGGAGTTAATAGTTTTTGAATAATCTACAGTACTTTTACTTCAATCGTGGTTTTTCTACATCGCGAGTCCCTTCTATTGGAAATCTGAAGTGTAGTGTTTGAAGTGAATTATAAAAGATAACAAAATACCTATAATATCGATAAAAATTAACATTAAATGTCGATATTTATATCGATACTTTCACACCTCTACCGCGACACTGCGGTCACATCCCAGCAGTGGAACGGGAATTGCGAGCGGTTCTGCGGGCGGGCGCTAATTAAACCGCACTTAATTGGGCCGGCGCGTGCCCATTATGCCGTGATACTAGTAGTATTATAACAACGGCTAGTGGAAACATTGGTATCGAAATACACCGTTAATTTTTGAGTAAAAAAAACAAACGAACAGACGAACATAGAACATCCTCCTTTTTTTGAAGTCGGTTAATGAAATAGGTATTTCGGACAAAATGATATTACTGAATATGACCTCCTCACCTTAGACGACCTCCGTGGTCGAGTGGCTTTGTACACCGGTTTTCAAGGCCATCTCTGAGGTCCCGGGTTCGATCCACGGTTGGGTCAATGTAGAAAACAAACTTTTCTATATTGGCCCAGGTCTGTGTGTTTGTGATGCCACCGTTGTCTCATGGAAATCAGTGTTTTACAACAGTGCTTTACACAAGTGCTTTAGCTACTTACTTTGGAATCGGAGCAGTGTAAGTGATGTTGTCAAATATTTATATTTATTACGCTCGTGTAAGTCCATGAATGAGGGACACAAACAAACCTTAATATCTTGATTGATTGTGAAATATTGCAACTATCAACTGCATCCACTTGTTTAGATTTACTTATAAATTAACCGTGTATAATAAAATAAAAAACAATCGAACATAGAACCTCCTCCTTTTTTTGAAGTCGGTTAAAAATTGACAACGTCACGTACATTGCTGCGATACTAGTAGCGAAAGCATATTATTATGTTATGGAAATCATAAACAACGACGGCTTCAGATAATATCGAAAACATTATTTCTAAATTGGCCAACCTGGAACCCAGGATCTTAGTGTCAACAAAGCAATGTTTTACAATAAAGAAAAGTTAAGTCGCCGATGTGCTCATATAAGAAGGGTATATTTTTTATATAAAACTTACACATCACTTCCTTTTCTCTGTCCGACTACTGAAGTATATAAACTCTGGGAAGTGCTCACGGTTCGTCAGCTCTTCATTCTCTCAACCATTCTCCGCCAACACTCTCAACTTAGCTATGATCCGAAATTAGTTAGCAACAAACGTCGAAAAGGCACTGTATGTCGCTCTAGCTCTCTAAATACTAAGTTGTCACATAGATTCTTTTGTTTCATGGGCAGCTACCTCTATAAAAAAGTTAATTCGATCATCTCTCTGTACTCACTGACCAAAAGGGCTTGCAAAAGAAAACTAACTTCATGGCTACTACAACTGAACTACGATGAAACTGAGAATTTATTATTAACTATGGCATAACTGCACCCATACATGCGCGCACACACACACACACTCACACACACACACACACACACACACACACACACACACACACGCACATCATTGTTTATTTTTCAACTTTTTTTTCCTTAATTTTGTAATCTGTGATTGTTTTTCGTTTAAATGTCATTCACTCATCACCATATTGTGTATGTAGTATATTAGTTCGAGGTAGTGGGAGCCTGATGACCTGCAACACAGGTATTACACCTAGCGTAGGCATCAGTCTCACACAAACTTAAATTGTATTAGTTCCATGTACCTAAGTCATGTTCATGTAAGTTTGTGATGGGAAAATAAACGCTTATTATTATTATTATTATTTATTTAGGACCGTCATAAATAATTAGGTACCACTCACCAATTTCATTTCCATGCAAAAACATTTTGTCGCAAAGCCATTATCTCCATTACTAACACGTCGTGGAGCCGTTACAGAGGTGGAATACTTCCTATCAAATTGCGCAAGGACACGCGACCGTATAACTGCGACTAACTTGAGTTCTTGTTACATTACAAATCGAAGTAAATCAACATCTTCTGTAATTGACGTTGAAACAATGGAATTTGTGAAAATTGGGAGGTATAAAAGTTTTCTGACATTACATTTCTTGTTATGTACACTTTGAGCAATAAGATACTCGTAATTATTTCTATTCAATTTGCTCAAAGTTACAACTTTTTGAATTGTCATCTACGATTGACAATGATTATCAAGCATAATAAGATTCTTCTCTGAACAGTCTCAAAATGTGACGTCACCCTGTAAAATCAACTCACTCAGTTTTGTTTTTAAATTGTCCAGAAAAAATGTTGGTTTCACTGGATCACGTCACACATTGCGCACTTTTTTATTTCCATGGCATAGGATATGAACGGTATAAAAATCAGGCTTTTATGTCCGACTTAGCTCGAACAATGGTCACCCCTAACATGAGAATTTATGAAATATAACCAAGCATGAGTGATTAGTGTAAACAAAATCAATACTAAGCTGTCGGTAAAGAAAATAAAGCCCAACGATAATTAAAACAGTACTTAGCAAACACAAACAGGAATTTGCATCAAAACATAAATTCCGTTGAACTTGCCTAAAATAGGGATGGAAATGGGAAAGCTTGCTGCTAACACATAAAAAGGCAATGAAAGAGTTTGTCGTAAATATCTAATACCGATTCTGTAGGTGTCAGTTTGATCTTGTTCGATGGACCAATAAAATATGTGAGAGTATTCCATGCAATATCACTGCGTATATGCCCCGGGGTTGTTTTGAAGAATATATATTCCTGTTTCGTTATCTGATCTTCTATTTCAAAAACACCTACCAATGCGCATTATTGGTGAATTGTGACTTCCTACTAAAAAAAGGAAGGCCAGTGCCCTTGGAGTGATGATGAATAACATGGCTGATGATAATTAACTTTTTAACTCAAAACAAAGAAATATGAGTAAATACACAAAACGACATGTATGTACACAAATTCTGTCATGTTACGTTAAATTTTGCTCAACACGTAAATGTCGACGATATTAAATGCACGCTCAAACCTTGTCGCTCGACGTCGCCAGACAGAAATTCTTGTCAAGCAATGTTCCCAAGTGTGTGCAAGGCTGAAATTCTATTGTGATTGTCTCCTCACTGGTATAACGGGTGCGACATTTTTAGACTCGTTCTAACTAGGTCGCAATTATGTGAAATTACTGCGAATTGCCGGTTTAGATAGACTTTTTGGTACATACAGAATAAAGGAATCTCTTTTGTACTCACTCGAGACGGGGAAAGAAGGAAACAAATCTTTGATCGTAATATATTAATATTCGCAAATAGTAACAAGACATGCTGAAAAGACCAGAACAATTTACATAGTTGACCTACTGAGGACCAAAATTCCACTATTTTTTAATTTTTGCTCGTTCAGTACCCTACACGAACATCTATCGAGAAAAATCGAGTAATTTATCTATGGTAATTTTTAATTTTGCTTTTTGGTGGTATATGGCGCTGCACTTTCCCGCAGAAAATGACTCTATCGAATATTTTCACGCGCGTTATTTTTTTGATAGTTGTCCGTGCTAAAAACATACATAAAAAAGAAAAAAAATACAGACGACTTGATAACCTCCTCCTTTTTTTGAAGTCGGTTAAAAAGGGTACTGTGTAGCTATCCCGTTTACTCAGTGCATTTAGCAAAAATATGTACGTACATAAATATATAGAATTTTATTGTGCCTGAGTTTCTTATCAGTTACAACAGACATGGATAAGTTGCTATAATATGTGTATACTTAATTATGTTACAAAAACCCAATTTACTGCTGCCCGAATAATAATTTCAGTTAAAACTAGTTTTGACTAGTAAGAACGCGTTTTAAAATAAGTAGTAAATAATATACTCGAAAAAACTTTTAATGCTCTAAGTAGGTTAGGTAGTTTCTTCGGCATAAAAAAATAAAAAAAAGGTTAGGTAGTGCTTTGACCACTCGCAGTAGCTTGCATGCATAGTTTTAACTAGGTAGAACTAGGTCATACAATGTCATTTAATGTTAACTAGATAAAAGTACACTAGATGTATTTGTGACAGTATACTGTCACAAATACATCTAGTGGACTTTTCCTTCAATTCCAATTAGAGTGTAAATAAATAAATGTTTATTTTTCAGAAATATTCGGATGAAAATAATAATGAGCACTAAGTACTTGCAGAAGCTTTCAACAAAAATTTCTAAGCGGATTCTTATAAATATGCAATAAACACACTTTTAAACCCAGTTCTTGGGATAACTAGTGGAAACGTCTAATTAGCTTTTATACTTAATTCCTACGTTTATTTGCAATAAAGTTTTAATTAGTGGTTGTTAAATTATAAGATTTACGATAACTTTGAATGATCCAGTAGCTAATGAATCCGAATATATATAAATAAATAAATATTTGACAACATCACATACATTGCTCCGATTCCAAAGTAAGTAGCTAAAGCACTTGTGTTATGGAAATCAGAGACAACGGTGGTATCACAAACACTCAGACCTGAGCCAATATAGAAAAGTTCTTTTTCTCTTGTTCCAACCGGGGATCGAACCCGGAACCTCTAGAGATGGCGACACCTTGAAAACCGGTGTACAAAGCCACTCGACCACGGAGGTCGTCAAATATAAACAATACATATAAAGTTAAATTTGACATTTAGTTATGGCATCAAGATGTTTTACACTAGTCGTTGTTGAGGAGCTCGATGACAATGCCTTAGTAGTTTAACGCCTGGTCCGACGATTGTGAATGTTAAGCAACTTTCGCAAGGGTCGGCCATGAGATGGGTGACCAAAATTTGATTATCTCGAGCTCCTCCGTGTTTCGGAAGACACGTTAAGCCGTTGGTCCGCTACATTTGCAGTCGTTAACACCCTTTAAACTGCATTGGGCCCACGTGGTGGATTATGGCTGGTTATGACTCATCCTCCTTATCCAGCCGTAAGGATCGCCTGTGCCGCAGCGGTGGGGACGATAAAAGTGGCTGATGGTCACTCTTGTCGTTGTACTAAAATGGGATCGAAGAAACGTTTGTAAATCAAAAAAGATTGGAGTGAACGCGTTTATGTTTACGACTTTCAACATAGGTCATCCTTAGGCGTGGAGAAAGCAAAATGTACACTCACAAATCCGACTTAAAAAGTGCATAGATCAGCGGCAGACGTTATGTTACGAATCAATTTCACTTGGCCCTTGTACCTCGTTTGTGAACATACTGGCTTGTAATAGGTGAAAATGAAATAGATGGATTGGTGTTGTTATACGGTTGTTGCTTTTTCTGTCTTGTATGTATTTTGTTAGGCTGTGGTGACGGCTAATTATCAGTGGCTCTCAACATTGAGTTAATATACCTAGGTATACTAACTTTATGAGTACACACGATATTTTAGTACACTTTGGTGACTCCTTGCGTTCAATCGCAATATCAAAAATGCTCGTTTTAGCAATGCATTTTTATTAATAAAAGCCTTGTAAACGCTTCACATTAATTAATCCAACGTGATAACTCACAATGAAAACTGAGAACTATTTACAAATCACTCGAAAAAAAGCCAATTAAATATTTCATTGTATTTCAAGTTATTTTAAAGCTATCTATCAGTAAGAATAAGAAAAACGGATGATACATCGTGAAGTCCAGTAAAAAGTGACAATGTCAATTTTAACAATGTTATAACAAAATATACTCTAAAAACTAAAGATTGTTTTACGATAAAAGCGACATATTTACGGTACTGTAACAGCTTTGTCCAATTACTTTTTTTTATTGGCGGGCCGCTATAAAAAGTTGCGATCGACTCCTCTCAGACAGATGCGCAACGTGACCGGCTTGTTGATTGAGAATTCGGCATGAATGCTGAATACGTTCGGTGTTCAGGAAAAGTGGTGATCGTACACTTTCCGAAAATAATTTATCACATTGTTAGATGTTCTAGAAAATTGATATATGAACGTACTTTTAACGTATGTATAACGTAACGTATTGGTTTTACGAAAAATTTAGATTTGTTGATTTTTTATTGTATAATAGCCCGCCCCGGCTTCGCACGGGTGACACTATCTATAAGTTATACAGCGATTTCAAATGATGGAAAAGAGAAAAAAAAAATCGTTTTTCAGCTAAATTTTTGGAAAAAAAATATTTTTATAAAACTTTTCCTGATAATAACAAACACAATGTACTTAATTCCTAAATTGTTCTTGTACTTTAAAATATTCAAAACTACATAATCACAAACAGTCAACAAAAGGTACCCTATGTAAACTTGGCTCAATGATTGAAGATGCAGTTATTTTCTGGTTCAAAAGGCGACCCACGCGTGATCAATCAATGCTTATGCACTAATCACCTGCTTGTCACTTTCCCAGACTTCATATTTAGTTGTGAGCTTCACTTCATAGATGATTATACACCTGACTTAGAAAGTGAATGAAAATCTTTTGAAACATACTGTGGGGTGGGTGCGTTGAACGATGGAATCATCAAAGATAAGATTAAGCATCATAAAACTTAACCAACATAATTTTGAAATGCTTACAAAAACATAGTGTCTGATATAATTTGTTAAGTATTTAGTTTTATGTGGTGGTTTTTTTTTTGGCTCATAATTTTTTTTTTTTAAATTAGCTTAATCATATCTAATCATATAAAAGTACATTATTCAACATCAATATTTTAATATCGTCAAGTATTTTTTAAGAAATGTTTTTTTACGCATCAACAAATTTTATAACCAGGGCCCTATTTAATAAACGTGACAATTTGTCACATGTCATGACAATTTTATATCCATTGCGTCAACCAATTTGAAAATATAACAAACTACTCTTAGCTTCACTGCAATGTAAACCATATTGTCATTACAATTGTGAATTACTTGGACAATTCGTTATACATTGCGACATCAGTGTGCAGTTTGATACTTGTAACTATAATAATATCTTATTTTCAAATTGACTGACGCAATGAACATCAAATTTTCAAAATTATTTACAATTGCCACGTTTATTAAATCGGTCCCTGATAGTTTGATCAAACCTCGAAGAATTTATACAATAATAAATAATATACTACAAAAAATACTAGACAGACAGTACAGTACCGAAAAATTGCTCATTAAGTTACGGTGCGTGCACCGCAACTCCTTAAGTCTATTGCGAGCCGAGAGAAACAGTTGATGTGCCGCGAAGGTTGGTTCTGACACAATTTTAATTTGAACAGTTCGTCTATGTAATTGAAGTCATTGCATTACATCTGTTATTACGCGTCGGTGTGACAACCAGCCCTAATAAGCAAAGAAAGGCAGCTAAGCCGGTTCGGAAGTGGTCAGCTGACGCGATGCATCAACAAATCACTCGGCTATTACTTTCACTCGTTTAATTTTATTTTTGCAGATAGCAACATTTTATAAAACGTTTTCCTAAAGGGAAACTACTATAATCGTTCATAATTACCCCGTTTTATTGTTGGCTTTAATAGCCTCTTTAGGAATAAAACACTTTTTACGAATTACAGCGCGTATATTATTAATTCAGCCTCTTTAGGATAAAGTGCAAGTACCGAACACAAGAATATTAAGTATCACAGGTATTTTGACAGATGTCAATAGTTATTTCTTTAACCTTGTATAGTAAACAATTATCTAATAAAATTTTCTAGATTAAAATAATAAAATAAATACTAAATAAAAGCTTGGACAATTTTACACAGCGCCATACAACTGATATACTACTAAAATATACTTTATACTTACCCCCCTACTAATAAAGATCGTATAGCAGATGTTTAGTTACACAACGGTGACTCTCTGTCAAACTATTTAAGTTTGACATTATAAAGAAAGGAATCAGCTATACAATCTTTATTAGTAAGGGGGTTATTATACATACTTGTAGTAACACCCAGATACGTCACAGAAATTAAAGTTCATCATTTAAATTTCTGCCCAGCCGGGAATCGAACCCGGGACCTCTAGCGTAGTAGACCGGTATGTTGACCACTGGGTGCAGTGGTCAACATGCCGGTCTACAGTTTAGTTAATTGGAAGAACTATGAATCAATTAATATTTGTCGACTTGATGGGTGACTCAAGTCGTCAAATATTAATTGATTCATAGTTTAATAATGATAAGATATTCGCCATTCGTTTTCATGAGAAGGCAGACGAGATATACTAATCAGCGATCACTTTCGCCGCCGACATCTGGATTAGTGCTAAAATTTAGCATTTATTACTCCAGTTACTTAACATCACGACCATTTTTTTCTATTCTGATTGATCTGAAAACGATTTAAAGCTTTATTATTTTATTTAGCTATAAACTTTCACAATCTTAATATAGATATACGACGTATTTTTGATTTTAACATTTATATATTTAGAATTTCTTATATACATTAATGTATGCATATTTACAGTTGCATTACTACATAGTTGTCGCCCGCAACTTTGTCCGCGCGAACTTTGTTCCAGTAAAATTATAAAATTATATTGATCAATTAGTCGGGTTATTCCACAAATCCCCCTTGAGAAATCACCCTCAAGGGGGAAAACTGGACTTTAGTATGAAAAAAATCCATAAAGTCCCCCTCTTGTTGCATTACTAGTTGTCGCCCGCGACTTCGTCCGCGCGGACTTTGTTTCAGTAAAATTATAAAATTATTATCATCAATTAGTCTACCCATATACAACGTGTTACAAAAGTACCCCTAATGCCGAATATGGTAGATAGGGACCATCAAACTGAATAACTTTTACTATGGGACCAACTCTGAAATCGCGGAAAAAAAATCAGCTGTTTCATACATTTTGATATTTTCGATTTTAATTTTTGTAAAGTTGTTCAGTTTGATGGTCCCTATATACCATATTCGGCATTAGGGGTATTTTTGTAACACCTTGTATAAATTTCAATTTTTTTTTTACTTCATTTTAAACCAGAATAAGTCTTTCGTAGCAGAAGCGTCTTTCATTTAAACTTACAGTTACTCATATAGCCCTTATTTCCCCTTAATTCGCCTCTGTCGCGAAATAAACTTCCCAGGAAAATACTTTTGAAGAATTACCTAACAGTGTATGCTATTAGGAAATTCCAAAGTAAGTATTGATACTTAGCTCTGAAGACTTTAAGCATCAATTTAACATTCCATTTGCGCATAACATTTCATATATAATATGGATTCAAATTGAGGAGCTCGGTGGCGCAGTGGTATAGCGCACAACCCATCGATTGCGGTGGTTGAGTAACTTTTGCAAGGGTCGGTCATGGGATGGGTGACCAAAAATTTATTATCTCGAGCTCCACCGTGCTTCGGAAGGCCAGAAAGTCCGTTGGTCCCGGCTGCATTTGCAGTCGTAAGCACCCACAAATCCGCATTGGGCCCGCGTGGTGGGACATGGCACATCCTTCTTATCCACCCATAAGGAAGGCCTGTGCCCCAGCAGTGGGGACATTAAAAATGGCTGATGTTAATGGATTCAATAACTCCGCAGTAAAGGTACTGAGATGTTTTTACTGTGGGTAAACAAGATAAATCCGCAGAAAAACAATCAATTGTCCTTTTATTATCTCGCGCATTGTATAAATCTTGGATTAGTACTTACATGCAAAATGTCTAAAATGTAAGCTTCCGATCTTAAAATGTAAATCAAACATATCAATACTTTCTTTAGGTTGATTATATCCGAACCAAGGTTGTGAGAAACCGGTAGCCATACAGCGCACGCGCAGAGCGGACTGTAAACCAACACATGGGAGATGTACTAATTAAGTGCCATATTTCACTGGGATACCAGTGGCGGCACAATCAGTCGCACTAACAACAAAATGTGTATAGATTTTGTTTGGCTTGGTTAGGTGCCTCTTAAATTGCATAACATTAATAATCCTATTTTGAACATCTATAACAGACTTGACATAACGTTAATTTGCATAACAATAAGAATGTATAATTTAAAAATATAAAGCTTCATTTAGCATAACAAGTAAAATCCATAATTATAAAAAACTAGAACTTAAATTTTTTTTTTAATACTAAGCCTTTAAAGATTTTAGTTAAATAGATATGAATCAATTTGAAATAATGGTATATGGTAAAATTGAGGGGGTAGACGCAAAAGCAGGGGGAAGGGGGCATGAAAAAAGTCTTAAACTGTTCATTAGGTTAAAACTTAGACCAAAAACACGCGCTAGTCGAGCGAGCGGAGCTGCGGCAAAGTCTTGAAATGCTAGAATTGCTAAGAGTGGCAACTTTTCGCAAAAAAATCTCCTTTAAACTAAACAACTGGATACAAATTATTGTTTTAGCAATATAAAGAACCACAAAGCTTCTTCGGAGTGCACTACAGAGAGATAATTCACAATTTCGTCTTTATTTAAGTACTATCATTTTTTTCCAATGGCGGCTCAAGTGTGCCGACTACGCGCTCTGATATATGTGTGAGTATGAGTTTCAACTTTTATGAGTAAGTATGGTTTTTACGATATGCATATTTACATTATCCATAATAAAGATATTCTTTTTAAATATGTACATTTTAAAATTATTGTTTTTAATATAGACTCCCGCTATTATTACTGTGGCTGCGTAACAAATTTGGGCGCGCTAAGCGAGCCACCCGCTGGTGGCGTCACTATGGTGTCCTAGTGAGATTGGGCCCTAACTGCATAAGTTGGTCTGAAGCACTGGAAAGTATAATAGTTGAAATGAGCCCCAACTGGTCGTAATTGGTGTTTATGGCGAGGGAAATAATCACAGCAGTATAGGAATTAGTTGATAATAAAGAAATAACAAATGAGCCAGCAAATTGTTAATCTACATTACTTATTGTCATAAATTAAAACCAATGTACCGTTATTCCTTGAAATATTTGACTTTTTATGAGAAGCAACGAAACACATATTCTTAACTACTGACCTATTATTACTAAACGTAAACGTAATTGCAGTCAAATTACAACAAAATTGCCTATTTAGCCCTCTATAATTTATTAGGAGTTGGTACGTTAAATTGAAAATTGTCACTTATGCGTTTTATCGGCAAAGAATAAATTCTACCACGGCTCTGTCTGTCTGTAGATCTGAGACAAGCACCTAGAGCTCGACGTCCTCAGCGAGGAAAAATTGTATCGGTGGTGCTGTCCGTTGCGCTCTCGAAATAACTATTGCGCGTTAAATATGGTGAATCCTCTTACTATTTTGAATAATTGTCTTTGTTATTTATAAAAAAAATCTATTGATGTGAATAGTTCGGAATTGACCATATTTTGCAAAATCTTTATTTTCAAAGTGGCTTTTTTGGTTCAAGTTTTGTGAAGATTGTATAATTAAAAAAAACAATAAGAAATAACGGACTTTAGGCACAGTATCCTTACTATATAAAAGAAAGTCCGTTTGTTTGTTACGCCTTCACGTCTTAACTACTGAACCGATCATCATGAAATTTTGCATACACGTTGTTAGGGGTACAGAGAAGAACATAAGGTACTTTTCATCCCGAAAAAAATATTTCTTCCTGAGGCGTAGCAAAAACTTTCCACGCAGACGAAGTCGCGGGCGGTCGCTAGTTTGTTTATAAAAAACTGAACGTAATTTACCTATTAGAGTTAGACATATCAAGTGGAAGAATTGTTGATTACACTCAATTTTAATCAAGTCATTAATTTATAATACATAATATGTTAGTAACCCTGCCATTCGAGTCCGTCGCTTCGAGAAGATTATATGCTAACGCGTAGCGTTTAGGTGCAATTTAGCTTGTTTGTTTAGTTATATAAAATGTCGGCTTTCTTCAAGATCAAAGCCAGTGCAACTTCTGTAAACTAATACGTGATTCTACTTATTCGTTAAATTATAATTGCATTATCACTTAAACGACATTCATACTATAAATTTGTGAAAAGCTAACTACCCGTTAACAGCCTATAATTTTATTCGTCTTGTAAATCCAGATTAACTGTAATAAACTGAAAAAAACAACAACTGAAAGGAGTATTTTTCTTATTTGTAGCTGTTCTAACTACCTTTGATCTCAGAATATTTTCCAAATCAAACCCTTTTTTGTGTCTATGGTTATACAGTCAGCAGCACGACAGATTATACAAAACTGTAAAAAATCTGTAATTTATTTTGAACCTTAATATTTTCGCATTTAAGTATCAAATTTGATTCAATATGGTTACTCTGTCGTGGAAGCCCAGCGTGCCGTTGACTGTACCTAAACAATTGACAAAAGTTGTTAACTTTTATGCCGACTATACTACCAATCTCAACGCAAGGAGAGGAGGTGTGTAATGGTCCACACACAGTAACACATCTAGAATGGACATCCATCCTTCAACAATCATTCAATCTTACTTCAAAGTGTGTTTTGCTTCAATAAAAATGTCAACTCTGCTCATAGTACTGGTAATGCGTACCCAATCAGGTTCTAGCGAGATGTAGTAAATCCTTGATAATTAGGCGAAACTTTCCTTTCGTTGACCACTTTCTTAGTAGCTGCTCATATTTTACAGTTCCCATCTACTTTTATTGAGCAAGTTGTTCAATCCACTCTTTTATTCATAGGCTGAGCCAGTAAGTGCCTTCAGACTACGATTTAATAAATAAATATAAATATTTGACAACATCACATACATTGCTCCGATTCCAAAGTAAGTAGCTAAAGCACTTGTGTTACGGAAATCAGAAACAATGGTGGTATCACAAACACCCAGACCTAAGCCAATATAGAAAAGTTCGTTTTCTAAATTGACCCAACCGAGGATCGAACCCGGGACCTCAGAGATGGCGACACCTTGAAAACCGGTGTACAAAGCCACTCGACCATGGAGGTCGTCAAAATGCCTTCAGACTACGATTGCAGTGGCAATTATCACAAAACGCTGTTAGAAAATTTTATTCCCATTATATACTCACTAATAAAAACTCAGTTTTTGACGCCAGTTGTCATGGCTTCGAATCTGTAAAGTTATTTTTTTGTGCAAGACCGTCCTAATGACTCATATAGGTGAATTTTCATCTTATCAAAACTCTTATATTATGGCAAAACAGATTGTATAGTTGTTTTATTATTCTATTGATTCGCGCATGCGCGCTCGTTGATGTCTATTGTATGCGCATAGTGTGTTTTCTTAGATTTCTGCGTTCGTTGCTTTTCGTGGTCATATTTTCAGTCTATAATTTTATAACTATAATTATGAGTCCTATATTTATGTTGAGGTACAATAATAAAAATAAAGACTTTATTGCACATGACAGAAAAATGATGCAAACAGAGCAAACAAGAAAACATACATGGCGGCATTATATTAATACTTGGTTCGCATGCCAGTTTTCAAGGTGAGGTCCCGGGTTCGATCCCCGGTTGGGTCAGTTTAGAAAACGAACTTTTCTATATTGGCTCAGGTCCGGGTGTTTGTGATACCACCGTTGTCTGATTTCCATAACACAAGTGCTTTAGCTACTTACTTTGGAATCGGAGCAATGTATGTGATGTTGTCAAATACTTATTATTTATTATTCAGCGATAATCCTTCCATGAAACGTTTCGTATGCAAGACTAATAAATTCAAAATTCAAAACTCATTTATTCAGTCTAGCCTGTTACAAGCACTTGTGAATGTCAAAGACGGCTACGCCATCGGTTCGCAAACCCTAAGCGGGAGACCTTGTAACGAGAAGAGCCGGCAAGAAACTCGTCAAGGGCTGCTTTTTTCTCCCTGTATATTTCATACAGAGTCGTCAAAATTTGAAAAATGAGTTCGGCATTTAAAGTTACGTCATTTTCCATTACAATAATTAACAAAGTTTACATTCAATGGGTAGGTAAAATAAATTTCAACTAGTTGAGAAATCGCTGTCTACTACTAGATAAAACATAGCTAAGAAAATCATTGTAGGTATGATGAAGAATTAGCCCATAAGAATATATGAAACTAAATTACTTAATTACTTTATCTGTAGAAGCTTGTAATCAGCTTTTAAGTGTTGTTTCTATAGTTAAATTGTAAATGATGCCGTAAGCTCCCCAAATAATATAAAATAAAATAATGAATACTAGTTTCCGCCCGCGTGGAAAAACGACCTTTGACCGGGATAAAAAGTATTATTTGTTTTAATCCAGGCCTTAAACTATGTGTGTGCTAAATTTCATCCAAATCCGATCAGCCGTTTTTGCTAGATTGAGTAACAAACATCCAAACATTCACATTTATAATATTATTATATATTATATATTATATATTTAATGTTTGAAATAAATGTTTATTATTATTATAAGCAAAGAGTGAACTTTTATGCTTAAAAATAAAAGATCAAATTAAAATGTAACTGGTTCGAAAAACAAAAAAGTACTTTGAATCTTTTTCTGTAATTATCAACTATCAGGTACATATGATCGAAGGTAAGTATGTAGAATTTATAAGGAGAAATGTATCGAGGCATGCAATTTTGTGTCTTGTTAACTCTTTATTCAGACGAACCCTCGCATGTCTGCAGTTGTATACGAGTAATGTGTATTTACTGAAACTTTCTTCGGTTATAAAATTTTACACCATCTGGAACATTGCAATATCTCACAAACTGGTAGTCTGTCACATAGTAATTTGCGAGTACAAGTCGCGTGTTTATTGCAATCTCAACACTTTTTTTTTGTACAACAACCTACTGTGTCACAGTCTGCCAGCTTTCAGAATATAGTTCTTTTTAACATTTCAGGGTTATTTGGAAAACTTCTCAGGGTAGATTACTAACATCATAAAAAATAACTACGATTTTCTTAAAAAACGACTTTCCATTAAAAATATCAAACAGTGAGTTTTGTATAAAAATTAGAAAAGTCGAGAATTATTTGTATTTTTAACCGACTTAAAAAAAAGGAGGAGGTTATCAAGTCGAATATAAAAAAGCTTAAAAAAAATGAACATCTTCAAAAAACCTGAAAATAAAAACAAAAACAATTTCAAAATCAAATACCTCTAAAAAGCAAAAAATAATGTTCAAATAATTAGATACGCATATCAATTTTAATAAAACACGTATATTGAAGTCGGGTGGGGCTGGAGGACTTTTATTTATAAATCCTAAAATTTATTCTAATTCTTAAATTTTGTTTTTATTTTCATTATTTTTTGAAGGAGGTTTTCTTTTTTTTGAAAAGCTATTTTCGGAAAAGTATTTATATTAATATTGATTAAAGTAAATTACATCAGGTCAGGTTGGGACCGTTAACTAAGTTTTTTTGCTTTATTCTCTGCTCCTTTTTATTCACGCATTCAAATAGAAGCAAATGATAATTTTCAATATTGAAATTGTTAGTGGAATTGTTTCGCACTTTACATGAGGATGTGGCGAGACGATAAAAGCGAATGACTATGCAAATAGTAACTCGTTCACAGTGATATTGCTATGAAATTGAAAAGTAAACCTTAGCGAATCGGTCATTCAGTCCATTGTAAGTTTTTGCTCGTCTTTTTTGTGTCATCCGAGATTGTGAATAGGTTTTTTTATAATTGTTCCTTTTATTTCAAATAGGTTTGTTGTATTTGAAGCTAATGACCCAAATGCAAAGTCATCTAGATTAGGTATCGCTGACTTAATATATTTTTAGGTGATCCATTTCTTATAAACACATTGTTGGTTCATGTAACGGAAAAGGGAAGTAAGTACTGTTTGTCCGATAAATATATGAAAATAATTACGATGGCATTTAAAAAGTTATTAATATGCTACAGTATGAGCAAGTGAATGCATTACTTATTAGCTATTTTTGGGCGTATGGGAAAGGAAAATTAGATTTACATAAACTGAATAGTCGTGCAGTAGTTGTAATCCTGATATAAGGAAAGAGGTTTTAAACGTTACAGATCTTTTTCATAGTAAAAAAAAACAAAAGATATAAAAATCTTTTTTCTTAAACCATCATCCGAGACAGACCACTTTTCCATTTCATATCTCGAAACTGCAGCCGTGTCCGTTTCACCGGCCGCCAGCCAGTTGCGCGCACGCCACTGTGTCGAACGCACGTGCGCCTGCGACGCGAGTGTGCCGGACTCGTGTGACAGTGACATGGTTCTGTGTTTTTGTTGGATTCCCACTCTTTAGCTTTGATAACGTAAGTTGAGATAAGTGCCTTTATCAACGCCGATTTTTTTTGGGTTTTGCTGATTTTATTGTTATCTTTTTTTAAATAATTATATTTTTTATTTTATTTTTTTGCAAAAAAGTTTAAATTTATGTCAACTACCTGAGAAAACAATTAAAATTTTCAATCTCGTCACGCGATCTCACATCTAATACACAGAAACCTAATTCCTTAATTAATTCACATACGGCGCTAATGCGTGCAATGTACGTGCACGTATTTAAATTATTTAGAAATCAGAGTCATCAGTTGCAAAAAATGAACGAAACCGTCGGAGCGTCGCGCGGCGCCTGCGCAGCTATCTGTCGTGTAATGGGATACTCTCACTGGAAGCTGATCAAAAGACCGAACAAATACCTACATAATTACAAATTCAAATCATAAAAATATTCGTTAATTTTTAACTTCTAAGTCAATGAAAGTTTGGTCGGCTAAGTTCACTAAGTTGTGATACGAACAGAATTACGCGAAGTTGTATTCTAAACTGTAAGTTTCTCGACCGAAAAATTTAATTAGCATTTGGAAAATTCAGCGTTTACTTACTTAGAGATCGCGAAGTGGAAAATTAATTCACGTTAAAATATAAGATGGAAAAAGCGTTCTAGGCTGAAATTGATCTTAATAGCATAGCCTACCTACTTCTCAATTGAAGTTTAAAATTATACACGAGTCATTTTTAAGGCGGTTTCTAATATTTTGGTTTTCAATTTTGTTGTTGTTGTGGTTAATTTTGTTTTGCATTAAGATTTTTTCAAGGGTTTTGCATTGCTATGTTTCATATTACTTCATAAAATTATTGTGTCTATATTTAAAGCTATTTGTCATAAAAGTTTTTTTTAAATACAATACAGTCATCAAACCTACATATTCCTCATGAGGAATGTAATGTTTTACTGGTAGATCTCGCAAGTCGTGAGTTATGAATCTGCATATAATATTATCTAATGGTGCTAAAAACAAGAATACATTAGATAAATGTAATAGTATGTTGAATGGGCCGGACAGTTATGAACGAGATTTGTATGAAAGCTTTCAAGTAAATCATTACGATTACTGTACGTAATTTTTCGTATACATGTATCATGCGATAAATTGACAATAGACAGAGATCCGCTGCAACTTTACTCGAGAATGCATGGCAAAGAGTTTTTATAGATTAAAATACATTGTTTTCTACTGCAAGCACTCTGAAGTTGGTCACTTCCGTTGTATTTTGTTAATTTAATTAATGTATGGGTGTCATTAGAAAATTAGTACTATTACACTATTTTCACCATTATTAGTAATATTTATTAATTAATATATTGTATTAATAGTAGTTAGTAACGAGGTAATAATTCATGGACTGGATGAAAAATCTTATTTATTCAATAACATTCAAAATAGCCAATTTTACTTAAGCGCAAGATTACATTTCGTTCTTTAAGATTTATTAAATATAATATAAAAAAAATATTTTGCGGTTATCCTATGGGCTTAGTGCTAGGTTAATTCTACATCTCATTCTGATTCTCATTTTACTATCCATTTACTAATAAACATAATCTTAGATTGTTGTATAAATAAAATATTTGAATTAAAACAGACAACACATTTATACTTCCTAGTTCATCTTTTTAGTGCTAGAGGCTGTTAATTTTCGCTCCCTTAAGGTAACATTACGTATACCGGTTCGAAGTAATCATCTAGTACAACCGCACATAAACTTATTCAGGATTCATAACTAGGTTGGCAGTTACACCCGACGAGTTCAGCGATTATAATTGTTATTGTAAACTTTATTGGCATGGCCATTACAACAGCTGATTCACACTATTATTATAACACGTGAACTTAACTATTTGAAATTTAGACATTTAAGCATTCACAATGCTATTTTTAAAAAATAGGACTCGCACCAGATCATCATCATCCCGTCCGAGAACATGATCTGGTGCGAGTCCTATTTTTTCTAGTATATTATTTAGTATTACGTGAACTTAAGTTGGATCTGGGCTCTATTTAACAAACATGACAATGGGGAATCTCCGAAAAAAAAAATCACATTTGCTGAATGATTTTTTCTAGGTAGGGATAAGCTCCCTTAGTAATAGAAAAAAAAACAAAAAAAAAAATTACTTGTCTTTAAAAAAAGTACGGGAGTGACAACAGAATGGAGATGATTCCTCAGCCACCTGCCACAACGAGGTCACAACATGGTATTAAAAGAAACACATGTTGTGGTTGTGGCCATTGGTGGCTCCGGTATGATCTTCATTTTTCTGTTACTTCCATACATTTGTGGAGAAGAATTGACTTTATTTTTGAATATTTTTGAAACTTTAACTCAATCGAAAATTCTAAAACTTTTTTCTATGACTAAGAGAGCTTATTTCTACGTATGAAAAAATATTCAGCCAATTTGTTTTTTTTACCAGACATTCCCCATAGTAAATGACAATGACTATTTGGTGTAACAAACATCAAACATTTGCAGGGGGTGCATGGCTTGGGTTGACATAAGGGTTCAAATTCCACTCACGATGATCCTTCACGACCCTTTAAGATTGATAAAAAGAAAAAAAGAATTGATTTATTATTAATAAAAAAAGTCAAAAACATCAACACAATTTTTAACTGTCGAGGTTGCTTTATTTACCCGTCTGTATGTCTGTCACCTACGAGGTCTGTATATATCTCTGCCAGTTCGTCCTGTCTCCGAGCTGTCCCGAGGGTGAAAAGTGTCTTCATTGTGATACACCGTCTCATTAGAGCAGACTCTCACAGTTTTTCAATGTTCACATGGAAGAGCTTAGTGCCCCTATATCATTATCGATATTAAAACCTGCGTACTTTAATAATATTTACCACTTCAACATAGTCTTTTGTTTTTTGTAAATAAAAAGCCATTCCAATTCAAAATTTGAAATGAGTAGTACGGAGGCTATAATCCTCCTTTGTTATATTTGTCTATGCTTTTTTATCTTTTTTACTAAGGTTTTTCTTGTCATCTGAATGTAGCCTAAGTGTTTATTGACATTTTCTTTCGCCGTCAAAATTGGTTAGTCCTTATTCGATCACAGGATTTATCGTGAAATGTCTTGTCATTTAATTAAATATATTGTTTGGTTTATGCATTTGTTACGGCAAATAATCTATTTTTATCACAAACTTTTTTCAGAAACCGTTTTGTTTGCCCATTGTCATTTTAGTTGTATTTAATAAATCATAGGAACACCAGATCTTTAAGATTAGTGAAATAAAACGAGCAATAAGCGACTGTCATTGTATGCAAAACAATTAGTTAACTATGACTCTTTTGCGGAAAGACTTAATTGGGTATTGTTTAAAGTTGAAAATTCAATAAAGGGTTCTACATGAGCTTCGGCAAAAATACAATGATGTTACTGTACTGTATCATCTATTTAGCAACACAGTATGCACGATAAACAGTAAGTTGCGTGTTTAAAATAGGTATATTTCTTCAGTTCAGTGAATTTTCTATGCATTTGTTCCACGAAGGTGCATGGACTAAGTTACTGAGTGAGACAATATAGCCTACTCGCACTAGAAGTCACACCGCATTAATGCTAGGGACACACTTAGGTTTGACCATCAGCTATTTTAATGTCCCCACTGCTGGGGCAAAGGTCTTAATTATGAGTGGATAAGGAGGATGGGCCGTAATCCACCACGCGGGCCCAATGCGGATTGGTGGGTGTTAATGACTGCAAATGCAGCCGGGACCAATGCTCTGCCCCCTACTCAAATGGCCAACATTCTAATCGTAAGCTAAAAACTAAAATTAAAACCCGTTCATAAACTCTAAAATTACGTGTCGTATGCTTGAGAATTCCATACAATGTGATTGTGGCCCGGTTTCTGAGGTACTTATCGGTGGCTTATCGAAGGTTTAACTTTATCGGAGGGGTCCACTCCACATTTCTGCCTCCCTGGCATGACTACCGAAACGCGATATGATATAGTGATTTATCACGTTTAACTGTCAAAAGACAATGGATTTTGACAGTTGAAAATCGATAAAATGCTATATCACGCGATATATATCGTGTTTCGGTGTCATGCTAGGCAGGCTGGTTTAAAGTTAATTTTATTACTACTACTAATGTGGTGTACTATTACTAATGTGGCTTGTGGACCCTTCCGATTAAGTTAAACCTCCGATAAAGTACCTCAGTAACAGGGGGTAAATCGTCTTATTGCTTGTTTACTGTCTTCCATTTGCGTTTGGTTAATATGAATTTATGCTTAAATTATTGGCGATAAGCCGTGAGCTTGATCAGATGACGGTGATTAACGCGAGCTTTACCTAAGTAGGTATTTGAATTAGTGATTGACATTTAGTGAGTGACATAATGTAGTATGAGGGAATAATAATATAATATAGTATGACTATACCGTGCCATAGTACTGTAAGGTAGCGAAATTAATCTCCTATGCGTGTATATAGGTTTATGTTGTCTATAGATTAGTGCACTTTTGCACAAAGACTTTATAATAGTATTTGGACATGAAGTAGGTAGTATAAGGTGGAACCAAATTAAGTAACAATACTGAAACAGGTGATAGTGTTGCTTAAACTGAACAACTTTCTCCAAGGAACATAGGTCGAAAAGCGATTTTTTTTTCGCCTTTCCATACTAAGTCGATCAGCTGACTGATATGTTTTGTATGGTAGGATGAATTTTTTTTCGTATTTCGACTTATGTTCCTTGGAGAAAGTTGTTCAGTTTAAGGCAACATTATCACCTGATTTAGTATAATTACTTAATTTGAAATTACGTTAATTTTTAAGGGTGTTAAATATAATCTTACAAAGAATAGAAGCGAAAAACATTATCAAGGTCTATTTCAACTGTATACGAAGCTATTGGCTAGTAGTTAGCGTGGTGAAAATCATTAGTAAGAAGATGAGTTACTGGTAACTGTTGATAGACCTTTTTTTGTATTGTGTTTAATCGCCTAGGTGATCTCTACCCACCGCAGTTTGCTTTAATTGTATTTTAATTATCGCGGTCGATGACCCCGTCTAGACCAACCACAGTTCAGTTCACGGGTCATTCATTTATTAATTCCAGATATTTTTTTTCTCGTAACTAAATCGTCACTTTACGGTTTGCGCCATTGTTTCACGCGGTTCGAATTTTGAAATAGGCAAATGGTGTGAAATATGGAACGATTATTTTTGATGATATAAATATTTATGTTCTAGTCATTAATTTCTTACCGCTTGGTTGAAGCGTTCAATTTTATGAGTTTCTTGATTATCGAGCACTACACAGATAAGCGACCACGTCTACTTGAGCATTTTATTGTCTGTTTTTTCACAAAAAGATGTCCCAGGATTTTAGACCAAAATTAAACCAAAGAGAAGAAAATAAACTGAAAAGGCCGTAGCAATGCATCAGGTCGATATTTATGAAAACCTTTTTTCAGTCTATAATATAATGTTGTTAATTAGCTAGCAAGATATTTATAATGTGTAAAAAGGAGTTTTTGGCGCCATTTTGTCGAGTTCGGTTAGGTGTCTATTATAATTATTTTCAAATTGATTCATAGTGGATATTGTGTCTTAAAATTGGTGCAGTTATATGGTACAAGTGTCTACGCAACTGAACAATATGTGGGATAATTGAAATAGGCACGATCTTGGTTATGTGAAGCTGAGACTTTTATTGAAGTGGTGGCTTCCTCGGCAGAACTAACCGAGTAAACTGTCTTAATATACTTGGTGCCAAATGCTCCAAGCAGCATTGGAATACGATGCACCCGCATTCTAATGATAAATAAAACCATATCTACCACTGAACCTAAGATGCTCTAAGCACTGAACTATTCAACACTTGACACTGGCAAAAATTACTTCCAAGAGGAAAGTAGGTTGCCAAAACAAAAAAGAAGAAGAAGAATGTGTAAAAATGTACTTTGGCAATTGGCATACTAAGTTCAACGTGTAAACATACGAGACAAATATAACGTTTTTACGTCAAAATCAATTAAATCAATTTTATTAATAAAAAACATCAAACTTTAATTCACACTAAGAAGATTTCAGAATGTTTACAAATAATATACAAAAGTAATGTTAAACTATAATTAATTTTGATAAATTATGGTTTGAATAGTCAAAAAGGATGTGAAAAATGAATATCGTTTAAAACAGATGCTTCGGTCGTAAAATAATTAATTGATCGTCAAAGATATTATTATTATTAATAGTCATATTATTAATAAATTAGTCAATATTCATAGTTAAGACAGGACAACGTGTTATATATCAAATTTACTAATATTTAATTAACACGAAGAATATATTTAAATCTATTTTTGTCGTGGGTATAAAAACTACACATCCTATATTATTAGGGTCATTGCTTACTGTAAATTAATTATTAATTGGACGGTGAAAAAAATGCCAATAAGTTTATTTTATGCGTGAACCACTTCATCGGCATTTTAATTATTAATTAGTTAATCTAAATTGTAAATAGCACTTAATTAACATTTTAATTAACTGATAACTGGTGGAGAGTATTAATGGTGGATTTTTAGTCTAGTCTTGAGAAAACAACTATTAAATTACTAATGTTAGTGTTATAGTGGGTTGTTTCCTTTGTGGTACAGTAAACACAATTACTTTTGTTATTATGTAACTAGCTTTTTCCCGCAACTTCGTCCGCGAGATTTCGAGAAAATTCAAAGAGAAGCTTTAATTAGAAAAGAAAGTATTATCTGTTTTAATTTCATCAAATTCCGATCAGCCGTTTTTACGTGATTAGGCTTGGCTTAGGCGGGCGGGTTGTTTGATGCGCGCGGCGGGCCTCTCACGAGGTTGCTCACTTGTGTAAAAATGTTTGCGTGTGCGATTCGGGATTAGCAAAATGAATTTTGAAGAGCTCCGTGGCGTGGTAGAGTGGCCTGTACATCGGTTTTCAAGGTGTCACCATCTATGTGGTCCTGAGTTCGATCTTTGGCTTGGTCAATTTGGAAACCAAACTTTTCTTTATTTGTCTCAGATCTGGGAGCTTGTATTATCTTCGATGTTTCTGATTTCCATAACATAAGTGCTTCAGTACTTACTTTGGAACCAGATCAATATCTGTGATGTTGTCTAATATATATTTATATTTTGTAACTTTATGGGACTTCGGGTATCTTTATAAAATCTTACCTATATAAAAGCTTTCATTTTGTTTTGTTTTATTCACAACGGGTTGGCGCTTGGCCTTCACCTCACCTGATGTTAAGTGACGATAAGGCCGAAGGTAAGCGCACTACACCCGGTCACCCATCTTATGAGCATCCTGTGCGAAACTTGCTTAATCTCTTCAAAGTGACAGATAATATCAATAGATCAGTAAGTTGTACAGTATGGTCATTGCCACCTCAAGAACCCACTGACGATTTCGTGTAGTGAACGACTGATAAAAACTATCTTAATAGAGGGGCGTGCGCTCTCAAATAGAAATAGCTACGTGTTATGATTAATGACCCAATAATAAATAGAACAAGATCCATCCTGTAGTTTATTAAAGGTTTATTAGTACATTTTATTTTACCGAGCTGGTTAACTCATTAACAACCCGCCTATATGACGTTGATAAATATTTATCCTTAACGCAGGAAAAGGATGGGATATACCTAGTCAGATTAATGCATCTTGATGACTGTTAACTAACATATTATACTTGTGTTTATGAACGAGCATTTACTTGTTTCTAATAGAAATTATTTATGTTTCGTTGCTTAGTTACCCAATTTTATTTGTATAAATTATTTAAAATATTTCGCATAAACTTTTATGAATATTTCACTTAACTTATCACGAGGATCGTTTTTTAAGACTTTTGAGTTCTTTATCAAACTGGGCTTGGTGTTGCTTAAGTCGTGGTATGTCAAAAGATTTTTTGTCAAGTAGTTCTTACACACTTCTCATTTGTTATGTCAAAATAAAATTTTGTTAAAATTAACATTTCGTGAATTTATGCCACGAACTCGTAGTTTATGACCTTATGTTTTATTTTATTTTATTGCAACTAAACATAAATTACTTATCTACTTCAAATCTAGGATTTAATTTTATTGGCAGATTTTCGTTTTTTTATTGCTTAAAAATATCTCGTTGGAATAGAGATTTTGAGAATCGATTACGAGATTTCTGTGAAGTGAATTTAAAGTTTAATAGTTCTTGGGAATAAGGGAAAAGTGTGTAATTTCAAATTAGATTCAATAAATTGTATACCAACTCTATGGTCGTATAAGTTTATTACCAACTTTATTATTATAAGAAATAGTTAGTGTTTACGACTGCCAACACCGCCAAGACTAACGGCTAAACGTGCTTTCTGAAGCACGGAGGAACTCGAGATAATACATTTTTGGTCACTCATCCCATGACCGACCACTGCAAAAGTTGCTTAACTTACGCGATCACAGGGCGAATGTGCCAACTCACTGTGCCACCTGGCTCCTCCTTTTAAAGTACCTAGTTATGAGTAATAGTAACAGACCAGGGGGCTGATTACGTTACTCTGTTGCTAACAATTCTCGATTAAAATCGATTGAAACCGCAGTTACATTGCTGCTTTAAGTAAGATAGTTGTCACATTGGTTCTCACTAAAGCAGCAAAGTTACATAATCAGGGGTTATGGGCCCAATCACAAATTTTCAACTATAAAACCAAAACTACATCTTTACTTTTAGTTTCGTTTACAGAAAAAGACTCGCTTTAGTTTTTTTTAAATTGTAGAAAGCTATCCTAGGCCAGATGCTAATTTAGAAAAATTTGAATAAGATTTTTTAGTTAATTATGTAACGTTTTTGGTTGTATCTTTCAGGCGATTGGGCCCCAGTAGAGGTTTTCAACATTGTAAAGCTCGTTACTTAAGTTATCTGTTAACACTAGCCTTGTTAAAGCTGCTGAGTTATGTATCCGCCAGATTGCTTAATATATTCTTAGAGCGATACTACAATTTCAGCTCTATTTGTGTTAAGAGCTTGTAGTTTGCACACTAGCGCCGCCATTGGTAAAAAAACATAGTGTTTAAATAATGACGAAATTGTGAATTATCTCTCTAGAGTGCACTTTGAATAAGCTTTGTGGTACTTTTTATCACTTTAACAATATTTTCTAGCCTGTCGTTTAGTTTAATAGAGTATTTTTGCTAGAAGTGGCCACTTTTCGCAAAAAATACTCTATTAAACTTAACGACGAACAAGCTTCTTCGCATTGCACTACAGAGAGATAATTCACAATTTCGTCTTTATTTAAGTACTATATTATTTTTCCAATAGCTAGTGTGCAGACTAGGCGCTCTTATAATAATAAATTTATCTTTCACTTAAAAAAAACTAAATCAAAATTGGTTCATCCGTTTGGGAGCTACGATACCACAGATATATACACAGATTCACAGACACGTTAAACTTATAACACCCCTCTTTGTGTCGGGGGTTAAAAATGGAAATACGTTTGACATCAATTGATTAAATGAGTCTTGACTTCAGGATGTATGATGAATCGGTAAGCCACTCAGGATTAGATGTTATTAAAAATTGTACACAAATTATATAAAATTTACCATTAGTCAAGTGAAATTTGATTTTTTTTTAATTTCACAATCATTCCCAGTGAAATTTGCATACAATAGTTTATGAACAATTTCTCAAGCTAGACAACCATTAATTGCCTTTCAAAAATTACTTCAACTTGCAAATAGTGAAGAAAGTAAAAGCTAATAACTTTGCACACTAAGAAACTTTTCCCTGTGTCACTGCACTTTACAGTACAATAGCATCTGTAATTAAAAAATAAAAATTGCTCGGAGACTACTCAAATAATTGTACAGGTCATGGTTCTGATCTGTGAAATGCGACAAAAAGAAACTGAACAAAAAAGTGATTAATACTGTTTTTTGCTAGTGGAAAGCTTGTTATATAAGTTGTGAAAACATTGGGGCATTTATTTTTGCATTTTAGATTTGTATGCGTTTTATTGTGATTATTTATGGTAAAAAAGGTTTATTTCCAAAGTAAAGAGTAAAGAATCTACTTGTAGCAGAACGTAGTCAAAACGTTATGCTGGTTAGTATTGAACGGCATTTTGATTAAATTGAAGTCGAATAAAAGTTAGAGTTTTATCCGTCCTCGAATGAAAATGAAAATTTGTGAATATTGGTTATGGATTATCTGAAGGGTTTCATACCAAATATGATAAACTAGCGACCGCCCGCGACTTCGTTTGCGTGGAAAGTTTTTTTGCTATCCCTCGGGAACAATTATTTTTTTCCGGGATGAAAGATACCTTATGTCCTTCTCTGTACCCCTGACAACGTGTATACAAAATTTCATAATGATCGGTTCAGTAGTTAAGCCGTGAAGGCGTAACAAACATACAAACGGACTTTCACATTTATAAATGTTATAATATTAGTAAGGATGGAAAACAGAAACCGGCGAAACAGAATCTCTCGAGGACTATCAAATATTTCACATAAATGATTGAACGCGTGTCAAGGGATATTATAAGGAATGGTTAAGTATATTAAGAATATTTTTTTGTTTATCTCTCTCTCTCTTATTGGATTTTCAAGTATTGGTTACTGCTTTTATTGAATTAAAAAGTTGGGAACTTTATCTGTTTCATGAGTGAAAGATTATAGTCGCAAAATAGTAAGTGAATTCAGATAATTAAGATTATAGATGCAAAGTCATAAGCGAATTCAGGTAATGGCTAATAATACAGAGGTCATAATATAGAATCAGATTACGTTGTGGTTAATTACAGATTGCGGGCCGTGTACGTAGCGTTGTTGTGATCGCTAGGTTTATATTATTATACAACTTATATTGTAGTTAAAAATTTGTTAATCTTACTTTCTCATAAAAATTTTGGTTGTTTCAGTGAATCTATGAGATTGTATTTTTTATTAGTCCCCTTTTAGATAAAAGCCGACACATTAAAAAACAAAACGAAATCTAAAAGAATGAGCTGTGAAGGTGTCAATGTTTGCAAATTCCTTTCAAATTATATCTCAGCCTCGTTTTTAAACGAAAAAGGATGTGCTAAAAACTGTTGCTCGTTTGCAACTGTCATGTTTACTTAACACGTTTCTGAATATATTAACTGATATTTGTATACATTCATTAACTGTAAAATTATTGGTCACAGTTACGTGTTCAAACAATAGTTTACGGGCCATGATATAGAAGTAACTATTGAACCTCTGACCGTATAAAGAACAAGTTGTTGCTTTAAAATGATTTCAATGAAATTTCAACTTTATGCTAATTGTTATTAAATTTTAACTCGGTAATTGGTAAGTAGTGACCTAGTCTAGTTAAAGGACTAAATGTTGAATGCAGAAACTGATACATGTGACGTCTCGTGCGACTCTAGTTACACGTAAATTATGTATGAAATATGGTTAATAGTAATAAAATGTGACCATTTTAAATATAGTTTTTTAAAAATTTAGTATGTACAAACAACGGCACCTCAGACTATACATGTTGATCTTGAGACCGACTTTATGCCCTACGTAATAAAAGCTGTTTTCGTAGTTTAACTGTATAACCTGACGTGCTGTCGTGTGTACATGTGATGTACATATATTTGGGTTGTGTGTGAATAAGTGTTTGCGAATGGATAGCTTGGTAAAGATTGGTTAAGTATAACTAGCCTCTACAACTCTCGGTGGCAATAGTATCTCAGTTACTAATTCTGATGACCACACATAAAAATGTGTGGTCATCAGCATAAAACACCTATCATAAAAAAATAAGTAAATTATTAAAAATAACTCATGACCTCATAACATTTGTCAACCCCTCCGCGCCGGGCGCGCAGGAGACTTTTATAAAGGTTTTCCAATTTATGTAAACAACTATGAATAGGAGCGTAAATTGTGTTCTAATTATGAATATGTTCTTCATTATTTAGTTCTACGCGATAATAATAATTTGTATTTCCCGATTTCCCGGGCGGACGCATATGAGGCGGGATGCATGATTCCGCGCAGGCGCTAGACAACGGCAATTAATGAGTTTAAAACTGGACGCAGGCGTCCGGGCCGGCGTTGAAGGTCTAAACTTGTTAAATCACAGCAAAGAACGTTATATACTATTATTATCCTAATATCATGAAAACTAAGTACGTTTATTAACGCTTCGAATAGCGAGATTGCAAATAGTCGTCCGCGACTACGATTAGGGCGAGGCCTGAGTCGACTTCTACAGTAGTTTAATAAGCTCGACGAATTTATAACGATACGTTCGCATTTGGTCCAAGACTTTCCTCAAGTCAACGCGGTATCATAATTTGCTACAGGTTTAATTTATCTAATACGGTAATCATTGCTTTATAGGCTGTTAGGATTTGCTTAAACCGGTAGTCGGAGGTATGAAAGTTACTTTTTATGGCTATATACAAGGTGTTACAAAAGTACCCATAATGCCGAATATGGTAGATAGGGACCATCAAACTGAACAACTTTTACTATGGGACCAACTCTGAAATCGCGAAAAAAAACAGCTGTTTCATACAAAAATTAAAATCGAAAATATTAAAATGTATGAAACAGCTGATTTTTTTTTCGCGATTTCAGAGATTTTCAGATTTCATTCGAGATCGTTGCCACTGCCAGCGGGGAAATTAATGTAAATGGCATATTATTTTAATTGAAGAATTGTTTTATCTAATAAGTTTAATTTGAGTCAAAGACCGGTTTTTCAATAAATCAGCATTTTCAACCTCTTGCGACCGGATTTCCGAATTAGTTATTAATTAAATCCGTAATAGCTGGTAACCCTTCTAACGCAAAATAGATTCGACATCTAAATCACAAATTATAAAAAACATAATCATTTTATTCAATCTAGTCTTATAAAAGCACATGTGGATGTCAAAGAAGCTGCGCCATCGTCCCGCAAGCCAGGATTAAAAAAAAATCAAAAATCAAAACTCATTTATTCAGTCTAGGCTGTTACAAGCACTTGTAAATGTCAAAGAAGCTACGCCATCGGTTCGCAAACCCTAAGCGGGAGACCTTGTAACAAGAAGAATGTGTTGCGGAAACTGCCTGTAATGTTAGAAGAAGATGATGAACCGCTTCATTTACGATGTTAACAGAATTAAGTCAGTGAACAACATAATTGTAAGATTTTCCACTATACAACAGCAAGACAATGCGTAATGGAATTTTAATAGGCAGTGTTTAATTGACATGTATTAAAACAATAGACAAGCATTCAGGACGATATTGTGTCGTGTGAAATAGGCTTAAATATAGCGAAAGTGGAATCGCTTCAACAATTTCATGTTATGATGACACTTTTAAAATAGAAAGTAGACACGGCTTAAACTTTTAATGTCGTTCTCCCATTTCGACAAATTGCTTGGACAAAAAATAGCAATGTTCAACGTCAATTGGCAATAATGCGGCCCGCTGATTATATCCATTACTACATAAGTGTTCACAGTTCGTAGATAATTTTTCAAGTGTTTTCTCAACGAATTGTGAATTTCTTTACCGATAATTCTGTTCTGAGAAAAAGTGAGATCTCAATAATAAATAATATGTAAATAAATATTTGATAACATCACCTACATTGCTCCGATTCCAAAGTAAGTAGCTAAAGCAGTTGTGTTATGGAAATCGGGGACAACGGTGGTATCACAAACACCCAGATTTGAGCCGATATAGAAAAGTTCGTTTTCTAAATTGACCCAACCGGGGATCGAACGCGGGACCTCAGAGTTGGCGACACCTTGAAAACCGGTGTACAAAGCCACTCGACCACGGAGGTCGTCGACTGCTATTTATGACGCAGATTTAGAACGTTTAGTCTGCAAATAAATAAATATATAAATATAAATATTTGACAACATCACCTACATTGCTCCGATTCCAAAGTAAGTAGCTAAAGCAGTTGTGTTATGGAAATCGGGGACAACGGTGGTATCACAAACACCCAGATTTAAGCCGATATAGAAAAGTTCGTTTTCTAAATTGACCTAACCGGGGATCGAATGCGGGACCTCAGAGTTGGCGACACCTTGAAAACCGGTGTACAAAGCCACTCGACCACGGAGGTCGTCAAATGAGACATATCTAGTCTTAGGTAAGCTGAAAATAAATATCGTTAATCTCAGCTTTATTTAAAACTAGGGCATATAAGGTAATATGCTAAGATTAAATCTGGCAAAGTTCACTTTGCAAAAACTACACGATTTTTTGCACAATATTTTTAGAGAACCCATAATATTTTTAGTTAAAGAATACAAAGCAAAAACTAAAATGTAGATCATCTCTCGTAATTTGCGGAGTCTATCTAAAATAAGACACACTAACATACTATTTTAATTTAACTCGTCTAGTGGACAAACCGGAGTAGTTAACTTTTATTAAAGTTGCTACAATTTTGCTACATAAAATCTAATGTTGTTTCTTCTTGACTCAATGAGCTTTTATAATATGACAGCCGTTAAAACTGGACTATATAAAAGTTTTGTAGGTTTATTATTGTCAGAGGTTATTCTTTTTCTTTTATACGTGTTACAAAAATACCCCTATTGCCGTATATGGTATATAGGGACCATCAAGCTGAACAACTTTTACTATGGAACCAACTCTGAAATAGCAAAATGAAAATCAGCTGTTTCATACAAAAATTAAAATCGAAAATTTCAAAATGTATGAAACAGCTGATTTTTTTTCGTGAATTGAGAGTTGGTCCTAATAGTAAAAGTTGTTCAGTTTGATGGTCCCTATATACCATATTCGGCATTAGGGGTATTTTTGTAACATGTGTATACCTAAAAGTGGCGCCCTTATCTTAATTAAATTTATTGCTCGCTAAGTACATAATGTATCAAAAATTCACATGTACAGATTAAAGCTAAGGTTCTATAATTTATTTACTAACACTAACCTCAGTAAAATATTGTTCGTTGTAGTAGTACTAGTAGTTGTGTAGTAGTAAAATGTAGTTAGCAAAAGTGCCAAAAATGGTTACTTTTTGCTGATGATGAGATGAGGGCGCCACTTAAGGGATATAGTCGTATTAAATATAATATTTCGGTTTTCGATTTTGGTAATACCGAACACAGGTATCATCGATGAAAAAATTTCAAAAATAAATAGTTTTGAAAACCGTTATCAAAAACCAATACATAGTTTCGGTTCGGTACGCGAAAAACCCGTTATTACCCCGTTTATGCCTTACAAATGCTTTGCCATCAAACGATAAAACTTAGTAAGAAGTATTAACTTTTGAAATACAGTAAAATTGCCAATGCGCAACCATTAGGTTTCATTCGAAACTATTACTGCCAATTGTATTATTTCTGAGTTTGACGCATTCTGTTTATAGTAAACAAGTCTTTGCTTCAACTGTAAAAAAATTATAAAAAGAAAGTGCTAAGCAAACTTATATGAATCATTGTGATCTTCATTATTTTAATTAGCTTTACACTAACTTTAGGGTTCTGTAGTCAACAAGGAAACTTATAGTTTCACCATGTCCGTCTGTCCGTCTGTCTGTCCATCCGCGGCTTTACTCAGAGGCCCTTAGTGCTAGAAAGTTGTAATTTGGCATGAATATGTATATTAATAACGCCGAATAAAGAATAGAATCGTGAAAATATTTGCAGATGTTTTATCTCACGGAGGTGGGTCGGCTGTTGTTAGGCAGTGTGCACATGCACATTGTTTTAGTGTGCGTCTTCACGCTCTTGTATTACGCACACTAAAGTAATGTGCACGCCTAACAACATTCATAGAAGACACGCCTTCGTGAGATAAAACAACTGTACCTCCCTTACATGTAAAGTGGGGATGATTTTTTTTTCTTTTATTTATACAGCTAACAAGAACATCCACCAAGACACGAAGTTGCCACGACATGCATTATATTCAACTACCTAATGTTTATATTATTATAAGTAATTATATATCTTGTTTCTATATTTACATATTTTTTTAGGGCCTGTTTCACAAGTTCCGAACAAGTACAAAAGCAATTTTATTAGATCCTGTTCCACTTGTATTTAAAATAAAATAATAAGTAGAAATTGTGAAACAGGTTCTTACATTTTCAACCTTACATAGTGTCGGGTCTCGTTGAATATGTCTATTAGTAAAATGTTGTAGGTTTGTGAAGGTCACTTTTCGATTCAGTGATCCGTTTGCGATTAAGCTTTGAAGTGCAAAGTTTCGTAAGCGTCAAGTGTCTCCCCCCTCTCTACCAGGTAAACGGTTGCTTTTGGATATGTGAAGAAAATTACGTAGGGCATAAAAGCGGTCTCAAGGTCAACATGTATATTCCGAGATGCCGCTGTGTGTACATAATATAATGAATTTAAAAGAATGACTATTATTGCTAGGTAGGTTTTACAAATTGACAAGTAATAAACGATTTTTGTGTAGTTTTAAATTTTATTGAATAGTTAGGTTGATACTTAGTTATATTCATTATTAGAGTAAAACAGGGAGTAAATATAAGTTTATAGCCATATAGTATATTATGAGATTACTACGGAACCCTATACTGCGCGTGGCCCGACATGTACTTTATCATTTCTTTTTTGTTTTTAAATTAAACTAGCCAATAAGAAATGTTCAATTGGACATATTAATGCTTTAAAAAATATTATACAGAGTGTATGTAAAGTAGCCAGTGTCTGATTGCCAACGTGACACACGCTTTGTATTAATGAGTGTCGGACAGTTATATCAGCGATGCGCATGCGATGGTCCTTATTAACCAATCGGTCGACTGATGTATTAAACATTTAGATTGGGAGAATATTCGTTAACAATAACTTATTGCACGTTTTTTGATTTTTATAACGTATAAAAGTAGTATGTACAAAAAACGTTATCTGTGTAATAGGACTTTCTCCCATCGATGTACAATGTACTATTTTTCACTTAACACCTATTTTGAACAACACTTGACAATAATGGATATTCAAAGGGATTTGCTGGTAGGTAAAACACACCAATAATGAAATTCCAAACAACTTTGCTGCGGCACTATCCGAGTATGAATATATGAAATTTATATAACACGTCTAATGAAGTCGGGTGGGACTTTTAGAATTAGAAAAAGAAAAGATGGTCCTCCCGCCCCACCCGACTTCATTAGACGTGTTATATTAATATTCATATGCGTAACTAATTTGAATATTATTTCATGCTTTTTAGAGGTATTTAATTTTGAAGCTGTTTTTGTTTTTGTTTTGAGGTTTTTTGAAGGAGGTTTTTCTTTAAAAAAAAAAGCTTTTTTTATGTCTAGCTTTTTAGAGCCATTTTTTGTAAGCTATTATTGTTAGGTTATTTTTAAGGCTTTTTTGATTGTTTTTTTAAAAAAAAAATGGTATTTTAAACTTTTTTGGTAGGTATATTTAGTGACGATATTATCTAAGTTACAACAGCATTATGTCAACGGCTCATCACCTTTTACAAAATACTGCTTTTCCCGACGCTGGGGCGTTAATTGTTGAGGAGGTACTTCATACCAGGAGAACTCCGAACGAACTATCAGCTCCACTTCATCATGTTCATTATGATGAGCATAAATAGCCTAGCAACCATGTAAAAGTAATCATCGCACCAGTGAAATACTTAGTATTGAATAATTCCGATGATCATCTATGGTTTTCATCATCAGTTCCACTTCACCAAAGTGGTACTTTCTGAAAGCAAATGCATAAGTTACTTAAGAATATACCAAAATCGCTATAGGTGTGCCTATAATATTTGAAGAGTTCCCTTGATTTCTCCAGGATCCCATCGTCAGATCCTGACCTCATGACAATGGGACCAACTTGGAAGTATATACTTCCCACACTAGTGCGGGAAGTAGAATTTATAATTAATTTCCGCACTGAATTTAAAATTTAGGACGTGTTGAACCAGACCGCCAGCCACCCGCATCTTTTTTTCAAATGTAATGATAATATTTCAGAGCACAAAAATGAGGAAAATACTATGTAGTTCACTTTGTAATGAAAGGCTGATGTGAAGACAGTTTTGGGATGTTAATTATTAATTTAACTCATAGCTTAGCTGACGAATTACTTCTGCCCGATATAATTTCCTGTTCGATTAGAAACAAAAAAACAGGAATATGAAAAAATATTTCAATACCTAAGATAATCGATAATGTTTTGTCGATCGTCTTGGCTGAATCCTCACTGTTATTTTTATCGCAAACTACATCACATTTTTCATCACAAACACGTGACAAGAATTACGTGGCTTGAAAAATGGAAGTTGGTTCTCATAATTTACAGCGGTCCGAAGAAAGTACTTACCATAATTACGAGTAAATACTTCAGTAGAAACCGTTCTACCGATTACTGCGTTAGAACTCAGATATCACACGAGAGTCACTCGGAAACTAAAAAAAGCAGTCGGAATCATTATAACATCTACTACGTGCCCGCTATTACGGAGATTATAACTTTCAAGTAGAATGTGTTTTTTGTTAAACAGATGTTTCTACTTTTGCGTTTGCTTTGAAGGTAATAAATAATGTGATGGGCCATTTCGCTCTGACCAAACACGGAACGGTGCGGTTAGTCGGAGGTAGAAAATGGTTACTTGAAACTACTTCACACTTGTTTTGTGCTTTGTCTATAATGTTTTCCTTCTTCTTCGTCCTATATTTTTTGACCTAAAGATTGTCTAAATAATGCAGTCTTTACATGGGTTAACTTGGCAGGTAACTTGCTTGTTGATTTTAGTCAATTAGCGCTTTTTGTCGACAATCGCCTGTACTTACTACCTAAACTTACTACCTTTTTTTTCTAAAACTTACTACCTAAACTTTAGGAAGTAAGTAGTTTGTAGGACCACCTTTGTTTTGTTCCCACTCGTTCCGAACTAATGAGGCTTTTTTCTCATTAGTTCTACCCCAAAGAACTAAATCGTAGTACTAATGAGAAAAATGGCTTTTTTAGATCTACGTTAGAGCTGTCCAGTAGAACAAGTGAGAACAACACCCATCTTTAACACTATTTTCTCAATTCTTACAATTTTATAATGATATGAGAAGATATAATAAAAAATCTCTTCATAAGAATGGAAAATCCATTGTTTAATTTTTTACGGCTCGTTTTATAATGAAATGCAAATAAATGATGTTATGATTTATTAAACTTTGTACCGAAAAAACAAAAAAAGCAATTTTTTCATTTTTAACAAACATAGCGGAAAATGTAAATTGACTTGGTTACTAAAGAAAGGAGGCAAACCCAAAAAAAATCCGTGTCTTCTAAGGCGTGCATCTGTCGTAAGAATGCGCACTTTTTGCGCGTCTGACACTCATTGTGTTAAGTGGCACAGAAAGCTGTCAGTCCCGTTTTTGCGCGAAAAAAAAAGTATTGCGTAATGTGCACACATCGGCGACGTTGTATCGATCGCTGGGTCAATGTCTGCCTATCAATACCCAAGTGACGTATTTAAATTTTAGCGGTACCACTCTCGGTTGAAAAGTATTTTTTTTAACAATCTCGAAACATCTTTTCGTATTGGTAATGGATTTGCATCTTATGAGCCTACTTGCAAAACCAGTGGCTTATACATAAATTATATAAAATACCGCAAATTAATGAAGTTAAACTATATCTGTCTTAGTTTTAGAGGGCTTTGCGGTTTCGATCTATGTCTTCCTGTATCCCGTGAAACCCAAGATAGGACATAATAATAATAGAACAAAAAAAATTGAATTATATAAAATGACTAAACAGTGACGTCACATTTACACGGTGATTTTTGACGTTTTGACGTTTACATTTATAAGGTAATAAATTTTTTTTCAGGGCGTGTGTAAGACGGCGCTGAATGTGCGGTGATGCGCCGCGAGCGCCCGGGATCGACACATGAATGCCGCCCGCGCACCCGGTAAGTGAACATCATCATGAGTCATTTTATGTACTGCTGGGCTCATGCTTTCCATAAATCTCTGTAACTAACTGAACTCTAACTATCTCTGTAAACTGCAACTGCCACTGCACAATCTTTTTTCTATGAAGCGCCGAGGCACGTGCAGTTGGCAGCTCGGTTCGCAATATTATCGTACACCAATGTGGATTGGTGGGTATTTACGACTGCAAATGCAGCCGGGAACAACGCCTTAACGTGCCTTCCGAAGCACGGAGGAGCGCGAGATAATACATTTTTGGTCACCCATTTCATGACCGACCATTATTTCGCAACAATTGTAGTAGTTTGTTGTACCTATCTTATGTTGTTACTATTAGGTGATGGTTAAGTTAATTTTGATATTCAATTTTTAACCAACCATACGTGGTCAGTGTGGTATCCAGTTACGCAATACGGGCTTGACGCAGTTGTTCCCATTCGTATTTAGTCCTATTTGCAGTTTGTCCTATTCGTAGTTGGTCCCATTCGCATTTGGTCCCATTCGCATTTGGCATTGGACCACGTGCGTCTGCGTGACCAATTGCAAATGGGATCAACTGCGTCAAACCTGGTCAAATATACATCGTATCATGCAAAAGCTTTAATTTTAATCCACAACATAAAATCCAGAAACAGGTCACTCAAAGCAATAAAACATTTTTATGCAGTAGAGCCACACGATGGACGGTGCACACTAAACGTGGCAATAACCAAAACAGCGACCGCTTTCCATCGCCTCTAATGCACTGTTGCATATTGCATGAAGCCGTTCATACTCAGAGATATTTATTTACCCAGCAACATAAATGATGCGAGGCAGTACCGCAGGCATGCAAATAATACAGCTGGTTGAAAGACTACGTATCTCATTTTGAAATTATGATGTAGTACAGGCCTCGGCACGGATCTTGAGCGGTAAAAGTTGTAATTTTTGGGTCTCATTGGCGGGAGACTTGGTGCGGGGCGGGATGCGTTTATTCTTAGTTCAAATGTGCTTATGTAGTTAGAATCTGGGGGCTAATTGTCTAATTTAAAAATCTATCGCAATCGCTTTCATTTGACAGTTGGATCCTACACATTGCTGCATTTCTTTGGTAAGTTTTTATTTGTGCCAAAAAGAAGCATCAATGTGTTTCATCCTGAAAGCGATTGCGATAAATTTTGAAATTAGACAATAGAAAGGCAGGATATCTAAACAAACACATTTGAACTAAGAATAAATAATTAGTACTTGTTATTATATTTTTCAGAATTTTATTACACATAGCTATTTCATGATTGGCCGCGCTACTGGACTCAGGATGCACCCTTAAGTTTTTTTTCAAAATGCACTAAAGCTTATAAAGAATTTCCGTAATTTTCAAGTCTCAGAATGTATTCTAATATTTATAGCTCACATAATTATCATCCATAATATTGTTTGTAGAAGTTTGATGTATAGCCAGGGGCTTTATTGCTAAACTCAAAATCTTTCACGATCGCTTTTAATTTGGCAATTGTGTACATGCATCACTGGGTCTCAAAGACAGTCTGTCACAGTGCCTTGTAGTGCCACAGCAGTGGACGTAGCATTAGTGCCAAATTGAAAGCGATTGCGATAGATTTTGAGTTCGACAATTAGGTGGCAGGTACGAGGAAAGATACTGCTCTACAATATCCTTCTCGGTACGCTTGTTGTGTGACTTGTGCGCCACGCTCGGCGACCGCAGTTTTTCTCAACCACCGGACAAGTTACTTTCTTTTGATATTTTATGCCTTGGGAAAATGACATTGATTAACATTATAGATTTCTACAAAAAAAACACAATTTGTGTATTTTAGTTTATTTTTGTGTCGTTGGTAGGTAGAGCTTTTATTTTTATTTTTAAATGTCCAATAAAAATATGAGCTAGAGATTTTAATATCACATTAGGCTTAACTGACTTTTTTGAAAGTAATTGATGTTTTATTTCGTGAAACAATGTTATTTAGACATCATTCATATGTTCAATTATTTTTTTTGGTTATCTTTTAACCCCTTTACTAATAAAAATGGTAAAGCAGATGATAGTTACATAGTGTTCTGTCCCTTTCTTTTTAATGTCGAACTTAAATAGTTTGACAGAGAGTCACTATTGTGTAACCACACATCTGCTATACAATCTTTTTAGTAAGGGGTTAGGAATAAAGACATCGTCTTTTAATTTCTCAAATATGACAGTACACAAAAACACTAAGTAACGGCCGTCGAAAGAACAGTAAGCAATGCAAATTCAACACTGTTTACTCAAAACCAAAGACAATTAGTCTGCGACCGCGCCATGCGGCTGCCAGCGCAAGCGCACCTTATTAATATTTATTTAGAGCGTAAATCTTACCAGTCGGTGGACACTTACTGAGGCACAGTGTTTGTTATAGCACGTTTTGATGAAGAAATTGTCTGTTTATCCTTACTTGCCCTATTACGTAAATTGTTTTTGACAATTGTCATACGTCTTTCAAACTTAAATCGCTATTTAAAAATATGTTGTCATGTTAAATCAAATTGTAATTAATAATTGACAACATCTTTTATAGTGTATGTGTGGAAAACCATTTGTTGTATTTTATAAATGATTTTTTCAATAAAAAGATAGGTAAAGATTATTTACCAAAAAGGACAAGTAAGGATAAACAGACTATACAAAGAAACTTTTTATACAAGACATAATTAATCTTCAGCCCGCGACTTTGTCCGCGTTGAATTTTTCGTGTGAAGAAGTGAAAAAAAATATAGTAGCCGATGTTCTTCTTTGCTATGCTATTCTTTAAAAAAAACAGCCTTATCAACTGCTTAATTTAAAGATGTGATACCAAATAATATGCTAGAAAAAATACGACTCGCACCAGATCATGTTCTCGGACGGGAATCGAACCCGCGACCTTTGGATATCCGGTCCAATGCTCTGACCGCTGAGCTGCCGAGTCACTAGTGGGAACGTCGAATTTCTCCTAGTATATCAACTCTTACGCTGCAAGCCAGCGCCATCTCACCATTGTACAAGGAATTACCTCGACATCAACTGAATACCCTTCCAGATATTTTTAAACAATTGATTAAGATGAGAAAGCTATATAATTTTTAAATTTAAAGATGTAAGTTGCGTTAGCATACGAATAAAGGAATAGAGAAGTTGGTCATTTGAATAAGTGGCTGGTTTAAGTAATTTTATTGATTTAATTTTACTTTGAAGGAATTTGCTAAGTACATGAAAAAAATAAAGGCTCGTATTATTAAAACACTAGTGACCGCCCGCGACTTCGTCTGCGTGGAAAGATTTTTTGCTATCCCTCGGGAACAATCATTTTTTTCGGGATGAAAGTCCTATACCCTATGTCCTTCTCTGTACCCCAGACAACGTGTATGCAAAATTTCATGATGATCGGTTGAGTAGTTAAGACGTGAAGGCGTAACAAACAGACAAACGGACTTTCGCATTTATAATATTAGTAAGAATTTGCTTAATGGTGAAATTATTATTCAATTATTTGTACAGACAGAATGATTCGATTTGCACGTGCTCAGCTTACTGTCATCAATATTACATTGTAGTGTTATTGACACGGTGGACTGACGGCGTGGAATAATTAATAATTGTCAAGTAATTAAAGTTTGTTTAACAAATGTGCTAATGGGTCGCACGCGTTGGAATTAATATAATACCTAATCTTAGTGTTTTATGTTGTTCACTGAAATAACTATATTATTGACACTGGTTTGTTTTGTAGAGAAATCTGGACAATGGAACTGGGATTCCAAACTAACTGTAACTTAATTGTGTAATTGATATGTTTTTTAAAGTTTTACAAAGGTAGGGAAAATGGGATTGTTATGCCATTTACCCTATCTATGCTTACCTGTGCTTGTTTTACAGAACAAAAATTTTTTTATTCCCTCTCTACATTTAGAGGAGTTACACAAAAAAAAATTTACGAGATTTTATTTTACTACTTTTTTAGTGTAATTAATATACACATTCATGTTGACGACCTCCTTGGTCGAGTGGCTTTGTACACCGGTTTTCAAGGTGTCGCCATCTCTGAGGTCCCGGGTTCGATCCCCGGTTGAGTCAATTTAGAAAACGAACTTTTCTATATTGGCTCAGGTCTGGGTGTTTGTGATACCACCGTTGTCTCCGATTTCCATAACACAAGTGCTTTAGCTACTTACTTTGGAATCGGAGCAATGTATGTGATGTTGTCAAATATTTATATATTTATTTATCACCAATTCATGCTAACACTGAGCTAAGCCGCGGACGAACGGATGGACAGACGGACACAACGAAGGTTCCTTGTTGACTTGACTACGGAACCCTAAAATTTAATTTGATTACAATGTTGATAGCCGTTCCGAAACCGATTAGTGTTATCACCTCAAATTAGAACCTCTTATTTATATCTCACATAATCCTTCCACAATAATTCATTATTGATTAACAAAACATATTTAACAACAACGCTATCACGTTCAAGTATTACATCAGTTCCGATCCGTGGTTCAAGTCATTACCATTATCTTTCCGAGGATCTCGACTTAATTACCGGCTTCGGTTCGATGTCTTCAGAGTCGTTAACATCGACTAAATCATTATCTCCATTCGTGTAGAAATCGATATACTCGAATCGATAATCGAAAACCAATGCACCTTCGTTAATTTAACGAGTGATTTGAAGCCTCGAATACATTAGGGGACAAAATGTTCCACAACATGACCCGCAACACCTACGTGACCCTGAAACGTTGCTCACTGTCCCGCATCATGCACCACAACTTTTTGTGACACATTTACGTGATGCGGGCGGGACATGTAATTAGCTCACACTGTAATTTATAGTGTGACCTGCAAAATGTTCCGCGACTTTTGTCTCGGGATATCTCCACATATTTGTCGAGTGACATGTTCCACAACATGTTCCGCAACATGTTCCACAAAATGTTCCCTAATGTATTCGAGGCTTAATTTATTTGTGAAATGCACTCGCAACTGAATTTCTTCGTGCACCGCGAATCAATCGCTGAATATTTATTTTATTGATGTTCTAAGTAAGTAGTCGGTTGCTGTGCTAAACAGCTCGTTGATTAGAGTCGTGAGATGGTCATAAAATTACTGTTTAGCGAACACTGTAGATATATAACCCAATAGTCATTTAATATTCTTGAAATAAAATTATCATAATTATGAAAATTAGTATCATCCTTTTAATTTTGTATTTTTGTGGTTTTACGATCCAAGTTTATTTGGGATTGGTTTCACCAAAATAACATTTTAAAATATTTTACCTAGTAGCACTAAAAGAAATAATAGTCTCGTAGTAAACTATTATAACTTACTATTACTATGCCTTTACATGTACTCGGAGTATTATCATGTCTTTCTTTAGTACATAATACTCATGTGAAATGTAGTTTTCTGACTGTCAGTTAATATTGTATGTAACTGTGGACTATACTCTTTCTCTCCGAAAAAACGTTTTGCAATCTTTGATCGTAATATGAAACGCGAAAGTGCTTTGCCGGTGAGACAACAAAATAACGTATGATCACGGCCGATCACCGAACAGGTTGGATAGTCCGATTATAGGAGTACTGATAGCCGCGTCTAAAATAGCCCTAATAAAAAGTGAAAACTTGCTTCGTTAATGTGTTTTACATACACGCTCGTTTTGCCTGCAGCTAATACGAATGTATCTGACTAATACATTTATTTACGAGACAAAAGGAGCTGGGCCACAGTAAAGTAATTTAACAGTTTATAGCTCTTGGAGCCACTTCATTGTATCATTGTATCAGTAAATAAAATAAATAAATATAAATATTTGACAACATCACATACATTGCTCCGATTCCAAAGTAAGTAGCTAAAGCAATTGTGTTATGGAAATCAGAGACAACGGTGGTATCACAAACACCCAGACCTGAGCTAATATAGAAAAGTTCGTTTTTTTAAATTGACCTAACCGGGGATCGAACCCGGGACCTCAGAGATGGCGACACCATGAAAACCGGTGTACAAAGCCACTCGACCACGGAGGTCGTCAAATATAGTTTTATTATGCCTTGATATTGTAGCTTTATGTTAGCTGAATTAGTGATCATCGCCAAATTAATTTTGTTAACAATTTGTGGATAGAAAAGTTTTGCTAATTTCTAAAAGAACGCCTATTGCTCTATTCAGGCATTACAGTCTATTTTGCCTTTGTAATTAATAGTAGATTGTACAACAAGTACATAAATAGTATATTATGATACAAGTGAGCTTAAGTTGCTCATTGCACACGAGGCTGTGGGTTGCAGCCCGAACTGTAGGCGAGTGCGTAATTCAGCTGAGTGAGTAATAAGCAGAACTCGAATTTTATACGACGTTTTTCAACACATTGAGAGGAAAAAACAAAATAATTTACCACACAGCGACTAAAACGATAAAAACAAAATATGAAAATTATGGGAAAAGGCACGAAAGGATAAAATCTATGTTGAGGAGCTCGGTGGCGCAGTGGTATAGCGCCTAGCCCTGTGATTGCGGAGGTTAAGCAACTTTTGCAAGGGTCGGTCATGGAATGGGTGACCAAATATTTATTACGTTGAGCTCCTCCGTGCTTTGTAAGGCACGTTAAGCCATTGGTCCCGGCTGCATTTGCAGTCGTTAACACCTACCAATCCACATTGGGTGGGTTATGGCCCATCCTCCTCATCCACCCATAAGGAAGGCCTGTGCCCCAGCAGTGGGGACATTAAAAATGGCTGATGTTCTATGTTTTATCATGATCAAATAGCAACAAGAAAACATCACCAAAACACAATTACATTGCCGTAAAAGTAGAATCGTCGATCAAAACACAAATGACTGTCATAAACCAACCATGGTAGACGGTTAATCGCTCATCTGTCCGATCTTAATTACAAAATCCAATTATATACAGTGAAAGTGGAAAAAAAACTACAAATTTTGTCCGGAAAAGTCTGAAGCACTGTCACCCGTTATGCAACGGACGCTTTTAGAATTAACAACGGAACAATTAATTCTGTGTGTAGGGCTGTCACATAGCTGTTTGCACCCAAACGTATTTGGAATGTTTTTAGTTTAAAAATACATTTTGGGTTGTTGTTTGTTAAATAAAGCCCAAAGTAAATAAAAATAAAAATACAAACAGAAACAAGGACTAACAGTAAGACGAAGACAAACAAGGCAGAAACACGAAAAAATATAAAACTAGTGGATCTGTGAGCTGTAGACCTCGCGTTTGTGACATTTTGATCATTTTTAGAAATGCCTGAAATATGATTTTACCCCATATCTCCGCCATTTTGAAAAAAATCGAATTACTGAATCTACATTTTTTTTATCTAATATATGAAATTCTCGTGTCACAGTGCTCCTCTGCATCGGATTGACTGATTTTTATGAAAGTTTTGTATATTCAAATAGGTCTGAGAATAGGACGTAAACTATTATTCATACCCCTAAGTGATAAAGGTGGTCCACCCTAAAAAAATTGATTTATATTTTGCACAACATTTTTAATGTTAAGTTTTTTATGATTCAGCACTAAAAAATACATACAAACCTACACTTTCAGCCGTCTACCACCGACCCCTATTTTTTAATGTGGCAAAACAACGTTTGCCAGGTCAGCTAGTTTATATATACATTTATGTTATTGAACCTGCTCACAAAATTTCAAGAGAATTTGTTGAGTAATACGATTTTTAGAGGAGAACAGCAAATAACACTTTAAAGTACATTGATCACGATCATGTCACGATCATTTTAAATATAGGTAATACTATGTAACATTCATTATTAACTTAAAAAGTCAGTTATAAGTAATTTATATGCACTGTCACGTCTATAAATATGAATACAGTATAGAACTGTGTCTCTCTAAAACGGTTACTTTTTTGAACAGAAATCAATGACCAATTACAACTACAACAAAGTTCTAAATTGTATACATGTTTTTGACATGACTGTTCTTACAATCGACCACACTGGAGCTTTACCACTCTTAAGGTTAAAGTCGCTTGTTCGATGCGCGCGCAAACGAGCTTTTCTGCAAAGTGGTAAAGCACGTGAGTGGATACAGATTAAGTCAAACTGAAAGCGATGGCAATTAGAGTCACACGATAGAAAAGCAGTCTTGAACTTTTTGTTTGTACTTAGATCGACTTTTTTTTTAAGTTTGTATTTTGTTAATTTGCTAGTGCCAGCCCTGTAAACGTGATCGGAATCGTAAGCTTTAACTTCACAATTACGTGACCAGTGAAATTAAAAGTGTTAATTTTGACGCAATGAATACATTAGCGACGCCGGAGTTCACCAGACATGTCCATTACTTGAATTTATTCAACTTTGATTCATATTTGTGATATTAATACTACTAGGTATTGCAATTACAACTGGGTTCAAAGTTTTAGAGTTCCATGGTCGTTCCGGGGTGTCGCCATCTCTGAGGTCCTGGGTTCGATCCCCGGTTGGGTCAATTTAGAAAAAGCGAACTTTTCTATATTGACTCAGGTCTAAGTGTTTGTGATACCACCGTTGTCTCTGATTTCCATAACACAAGTGCTTTAGCTACTTACTTTGGAATCGCAATGTATGTGATGTTGTCAAAATATAAAAAAAAAGTTATTATGTAGGCTAGAACACTTGTCTATTTTAATTTAATTTGAACTCTATTAAAAATGTATAAAAGAAAATGCATTTATTTAGGACCGCATAATAATACACAGTTACACTATAAAAAGATACCTAGGGTTTAAAAAGAAAAATAAATATGTAAAGAAATTAAAAAAGAAAATATTAATTTCAATTAAATTGCATTATTTTTCGTATCGGCCAACTCGATCACGTTGGAAATCATCGACTTAAAATACAAACAAACAATGGAAAAATTGGAATCTCAAAACGATTTCTGATAATAGAAAGTAAGTCTTTTTATATTTTAAATGAAGCCAAGTCGCTATTGTGTTTATTGATAAACAATTCGGCTTCCGTCACCGGTACTGAGAACGAAACATCAACAAGCACTTTGTATATACACTTCTAAGACTTTCGCGCGTACAGTTCATTAGAAATAAAACACTTACGGATTACAGCGCGTATATTATTAATTCAGGTGTTGTTTTAGAATTATTTAGATTGTATTTATTGTTTTTTAGAATTATATTATATATATTTGTTGGTTTTTTAATAATATACGCGCTGTAATCCGTAAAAAGTGTTTTATTTCTAAGTACTTTGTAATTAATTAACTGCTTGGGATACATAAATTGTCAGGTAAAGGATAATAAAACGGAGATAGCAAAAAGCCCAGTCCTACTTAGAAAACAAAACGAATATGCCGCCGTCTCTATTTAGAAACATAATAGTTACCGTAACACATTAGGTGAGCACCTACAGAATGCTTTGTAAGGCAGTAGAATGCTGTTTATTTCAAATAATCGTAAAGCAGTGTTCGATCAATGCTGAGCGTTTAATCGCGCTTCTTATAGATCTCAACAGCGCCGTACTGAGGGCTACAACTACAAACTATATTCTAATTATGCAACTGTTGTATAATTAGGGTATTAAACCACGAATGTGGGTATAAATGCAATTATACGTAATTATGTACAGTTGCATACAAGACTTTATCTACACCCATGATATGAATCCTCTGTAAAGGTTCCAGTGTCATAGTAACTGTAATTTCAAGGAGTTGCATTATGAAATTTAGTACAACATTATAACACTCTTTTGGATGATAATATGGTTACTATGACACTGGTTGTTTTAATGTTGGCAATTAGGTAACTGTTTCAATATCTTTTATAGAGGACTTAAAGCATGGGTGTAGATAAATAATTTATTGACTACATATACCTAATGAGTTCAACAAAATGAATAATTGTTTAACGTGTTTCGTCGGATTCGATCACTACTGACGAATTTATTGTAAGTAATTTAAAATAATTATTCGAAAATAAATCTAAAATAAAAATAAAAACTGAAGCTTGTAATAAATAATGTTGGCTAATGCCAGAAAGTACAATAGGACACGCGAGACCATGTAGGTCATTCCATAGTTAAAAAAAAAAACTGAGATAATAATGTAAACTTTATTCTGACGTAGATATACCTAGACCACAAGTAAGTAGTCTATCATGTCATGTCATGTCATAATCATTAATTTCATGATTTTGTTAAACAGGTTTCAGTTTTTAATTTTACGTTGTTAAAGATAACGATAATTTGATATTTCGATTATGTATAAAGAATTTGCGCTCCACATTGCAAAAATCCGTCCGTCCCTGGCGATAGTCCACAATGAGCCATTCATTCAGTCGCATTCTCTTTCGGAGGCGGCCATTATCAGCCAATTTTGCCGCCACACCGCCATAATGGAAATTACAACTTTAGGAATGGCGGGAAAAAATGTCGCCCTCCAATCTACGGATTAGGCCTCCACGCTTATACATTAATTCTTTTTTTTGTGTAGCTGAGGACAGTTTGATTTCTTAAATAATAATATCTAGAAAAAAATAATACAATGTTGTTTCGATTTTTCCCAAACACAGATTGGCGTGAATTTTTTTAAATTATTTAACATCAATCAAAGGAAAGTAACATTATGATGATATTTATTTACTTTTTTCATTGTGCTAAAGAGAAACCAAGTCAATATCAATCAATAAGGTTATTCCCTTAGAATCCCTTTCCCCGAGGATCCTGTCCCGGAGGATCCCGAATGCGATAAATGTGATCACATTTACTATTGTTATTTTTTCTATTGTGTTTAATTTGTACCGTGAAAAAAATATATTTATTCATAAATATATTTATTTGTAATTAGTATTTAAAACAAATGTTAGATCATAGTTTTAAAAACACAATATACTTATAAAAATTAAAAAAAAAAACAATATGACCAAATAATTCTTATCAAATTACATTTTACCTCAGGGAAAACCTAAGCAATCAATCATTTATTTATTTGCCATGACAAGTCAAAACAAATTAATATGGTAGTGAAGTATTCTTAAATTTTCTAGTTTTCCGCGAAATTTTCTTATTTTTTTCTTTCATAAGAACCTTCTCTTGATAATAACAACCACAACAAAAAAATAATTAGCGAAATCAGTCCAGCCGTTCACGCGTGATGCCGTGACCAAGGGAAATAGGGATTCATTAAGATAGATTTATGCTCATGAAACTTCTAGTATTAATATTTATTTTTGAACAGGGCATTACCACTAGTACCTACTTGAAAGTTACTACACCTGTACTTCTTGCCAGCTGAAATAAGTCTTAAATTATTCAAAAGCTTAAGTGTATTTGAACAAAGATAATTTAGACGTTGAATTTTAAATATGTTTAAGCACTGTTGTATAATCACCAATTGATTTCACTTCCATTTACATACCATTACTGGTTTTGTTTTACGATAACAAAGATATATGTTTCTTCTTAATGTTACTAATTTAACTATTAAGAGCGCGTAGCCTGCGCACTATGGCCGCCAAAACATAGTTCTTAGATAAATACGAAATTGCAAGTTATCTCTCTGTAGTGCACTCCGAGGAAGCTTTGTGGTACTTTCTATCACTTACACAATATTTTCTAGACTGTCGTTTAGTTTAATGCCAAAAGTGGCCACTTTTCGCAAAAACTCCATTAAACTAAACGACAGGCTAAAAAATATTGTTTAAGCTATAAAAGTACCAAAAAGCTTCTTAGGAGTGCCCTACAGAGAGATAATTCATAATTTCGTCTTTATTTAAGCACTATGATTTTATTCCAATGGCGGCGCTAGTGTGCAGACTATGCGCTCTTAAGGTTGAATTTTGGAGAGTTACACATAAAACATAAAACAATTTGGGCTAATGCGATTGGGGCAATAAATCTGTCCGTCATTTTAATGTTACAACTTATTTATTTATTTATTTATTTAAGGACAACCAACAAGTACATTCACCTTACACAAGTTAACATTTACATAATTATGGGTTACAATCTTAAGTGAAGACTTAATTAAAGGCTGCCACGGCATGCGTTATATGCAAAGAATTATAAAAAAGAGAATTTATGATTCACAAGGCGTTAACCATGATGAATGATAAATTTATAAACTACTTATATACTTATTTAATTAACAATGATTTTATATTCCTACCTTCGTAGGAGCTATAGATTTAATAAAAATTCCATATCCAACTTTTACCTTTTACCTTTTTAACAAATATTTATAAAAATTGAAAGTAAACCATTGGTATCAAAAATGACACCTGACGATTTCTAGCTGTTTACTTTTAAAAAAAAGCTTGCACTTGCATATTACCAATTACTCTAAATTAGGTAGTTATACCATAAATATTGAAATTCGGGACACAAGACATAATAAAATATACCCCGTATTTTTTACTGTTGGTAAAATCGCTCTTAGGGGTGGGTACCCACTTAGGTTCGCAAATCTAGAACAGTGCGTCACAGCGAAAAATATGTTTTCACTTTAGCCATAGTGTGTACGTGTCAGGACAGGATAAACAATTTTTTTTGGAGCAGGTTCGCGGAGAGCGGAGGTTCGCGTACCTTAGTGAGTCACCTTAAAGGTTTTAAACATTTAGTTCAAAAACAATATTACTCCAGATGTGCTATATTATTTTTAGCCATCTATAAATCATCTGGATGCTATTATAAAAGAGCTTTTCTAAAAAATATTCAAATTTTAAATTGAAAGAAAGGATTCCGAATGTATCACGCCTTTGCCAATACCCATAGACTTATTTATACTAGCGTCGATACCGCTTTTTTCTTTTATTATTAAATAGAGCTAAAGTTGAATCAGAAATGAGTTTTTATTCATTTAGTGGTGGCGCTGGCCACTTTCTATAGACACTCTTATTGTGCCGGGATCTCTTTGTTTTTGTCAACAGAAACCAGACGCCTGTTTTGTTTGTACGCGTTTTTAAGGCCGTTTTCACTTTCATTGCCGGCCGCGGTACAATCGAGAGCACAAGCTTATTCAAATGAAGATTAGTATTCAATAATAGGTTTCAATTTAGATAAAACAATATATTAGTGTCGTTTATTTACTTATTAAATGGCGTGAAATATAATTATAATATTGCACAAAGTTAATTAAAATTCTAATTAAAACAACAATCAATAACAACTTAAACTGTATCTATTAAAATTTTAAGTATTCCCTTTTCCATTATCCTTCCTTTTTTATGAAACTACCATAATGAAAATGATTAAATAATACGGTAATTTTAAATAATTATTTGTAAATAAAAACCTACCTATATATTTTGATAAGAAAAAAGGCAATCTGAACAGTTTATTTAATAATCACTAAAGAGGTGTAAGGATTACTTTTCTCTGTAGGTATTTTATTGTTGAAAGTACGTCTTCTCGTATAATGGAGTGCGTCGTAAAACCTGAATATTATTCATCTTAATATTTGATTAGCCCTTACAACGTTTTTATAAGCATTACAAACATAAAGTACAAATAAAAAGCGATTCCCTAGAATCTCTCAAACGCCATTGTTAAAAGCGATACAAATAAACTTTATGACAAAAGCATTTTTAATAAAGCTATTCGAATCGATGAATCGTATCGAGTAACGATTCTCGGTAGCGGCATCGATTGTCTACGGTTTAGAGAATCGATATCGATCGTGGGATGAATAGTTCGTTTGTCGAACTACTTTTTGTGAAAGAAAGTAAATACGGAAAAAGAAACAAAATAATAATTGTTTTGCTACTTTTACTTTTTGCAATAGGCAGTCTTCAATTATGTTTCAAGGTTGGTTGCAACAAAAGATTCCTTTTTTACGATTTTGATAAGTTTTTTTCCAGTGTATTTAGTATGATATTGTCAATGGAAGTTCGCCAATATAATCTTTATTAAAAATATGAATCGCAATTAAAATCTATTTCACTATCAATCTGAGAATAAGGCTCTTTTTATAAGCGCTTTTTAGTTGGAAAAGCTATTTTCATTTACAAAACAAAGTATTTCAAAAACACTTTTAATGTGCTATTTCCTTTTGAAAACATGTAATAGTTTAGCTATAGTTTTTAAGATAATATTACTTATGGATTAGGCACTAAACCAAAAAGTTGGTATGAAAAAGGCGGTAAAATAATCAGAAGTATTTAAAAGTAAAAAAGAGACCCCTACGCCACTGGCCTACTTATATCTAATCTCAAAAAGGTCACACGGAAAAGGCAACTGATGAAAAATGGCCCTAACGATCTATTCAGCGCTAGTCATTACATTCTACGCGGATAAAATAAGGAAAGGCGAAGAATTTAGCAAAAAAAGGTTTTATACATTTCCACGATTCGGCAATTAAAAAAACACTGTCAAATAAGCATACAGAAATCGCGCTTCATTTGCTATTCTTATAAATTCAAATTAGGAACTTATTTAAACATAAAATTATTGTAAAAGAGGTTTTTCCATATGCACAAAGCATAAATAAAAAAAGAGAATACCGTTTTACAAAATGTTTTTATTTTAAATTCAGAACATCCTTGCATTATGCTACCTCAAACAACAACATAGAAATCCTATGAATGCAGTGCCACTACTCTCTACACATCCAAGCGAGGACCTGAATACTACACATTTTTCGAAGAGAAACCTCAGCTTAATTAAGCGAATACCGCATAGGTCTTCGTACATATAATTTGTGGGGTCTTATCATAAATAACCTAGAATATCGCGTTCATTGTTCTATGTTAGCTAGGCTAGTGTTAATTGGAAACCTCTTGTTCACGCGATCCGGCAATGTTTTACTCAGTTAAGTATAAGTTGAGAACTTTGAAAAAAGTTTATTTATGGCTTGTATTTTACTGACCTTTTGATATCGTCAATCAAAATTACTGATCTCGCATGACCTGGCTCGATGCCGGGTCAACAACTACATCGCAAGCCTTCTTTCTTAACTTACTTTTCAAATAATCATATCCATTCTAAAAAGGCTTACCTACTTACAGAGTAAACATTTATTATCAGCTAATCACAGCCTACAAATCCAATTCGAACCGTAATTCATGGATTTTGGCGACCGCAACTATTGACGTGTGAACAGGTGTTTGTCATGGTGGAACAAAATCTTTTCACGACAGAGAAAGTTCTATGTCCTCTTAAAAAATCCAACAGTTCGAGGGTATTCTAAGTTTGAAAAGATGTCAGAATATGTGATTATTTTTTTAGTGTATTTTTTTTTTAAGTTTGTTATTTCGGAATCTTATCAATCTGCCTTCGAATCTATGTCATCATAAGTCATCTTTTACGGTTCCCCTAATTATTCTGAAGGGTTGGTGCTACGCAAGATGACTAATAAAGCAATACCGAAGGCTTAATTCACTTCACATTCACTTTTTTATTCCGAATATTTTATTCTAAAATTATTTTGAAAAAAATATTCATGATTAGTCAGCTTTTGAAGGTTTTAATTATGAATCCCACAACCAAACAATTACAACTCAGTTCTAAACGAAATGTATCTTTGGGATACTTAATACTTGTTAACATTTTATTTTATTTTTAATATAGACTTCTGTATAGGCTTTTAGAGATGTCTCGTTAAGATAAAACATTAAAATACGATCTATAAAACGAACCGATCATTAATATAAGAGCCGCTCGTAAAATCAGATTAGCTCATGATTTATGCGAAGAAAGTGAAATAAAAATATATGGGGACTAAATTAAGATCATAGATGTCAGAGATGAATTTTATGATGAGTTATTTAGCATGATTTTGCGTAGGATGTTTAGTAATACCTGTAGGAATCACGAATATATGTTGGATAGAGTACATGCATGAAACACCGGAAAATTATTATAAATCCCGAAAACCAACACTTGGCTGAAACATGTTTATTTTATTGCTTAAAATATACCTAATTAAAATTATTTTGTTTTTATGATGCGGGTGCAAATAGTTACCGAACGCGAAGCGTCTCTGGTTCAGCTCCAGCAAAAATGCTTTCGTATGTCCTTCCGGTGTCCGGATGTCCTTTTGTTCTCCTCTACAGGTCGCATTTCTCAACCGAATCTCGTGAAATTTTGTAAGCAGTTTTGATAATTATATATAATTTTTTGGTCGATTAAGTTTTTTGAATTTTTTCAAAGTAGCGGAGATATGTAAAACTATCATATTTCAGCCTTTTTGAAAAATGTTCGAAAATAACACAAACCTTTTTTGTTAGCGGTGCAAGCAAATTTTGTTTTTTATTTATTTTTAGAAGACTCAAAATTTCATAGTTTTAAATCAATCAAAACATTTCTGGCCAATATTCGAAACTTGAAAATAATAAGGTTGTGACAGAATTTATTCAAAAACATACAATTTGAGCTACTTTTTAACGTGTGGTCTACGCTCACGGAGCCAGTAGTATTAATAAGTCTCGGTAATATTTCGATATAATTTCTAATATAACAAATTGATGAAAAGTTTTTCTACACTTAATTGCCAGTAGCTATTCGATCACATAGGTCATCAAGACACTCAAAAGATAAATTCTCACAATTTGGACCACTTGTGTTCATCTCGGGTTACGCCGGAATCGCTAAAAGCTAAGTGCTTTGTTGGTCAGACAAAAGTTGTAATTACACTTCGTTGCCCTCTTACTCGTAGAGTTTGGAAGTAAGGAAAGACAAATAATTGATAGTGAGAACGTTTATTTGTTCATTTGTCGCTCTTTATTGGGATTATTTGTCGAGGAAATTAACAAAGTTTGGACGAAAAAGGCGCTTTTGGCGCGTAAAAACTCGCAGCAAATTGTGCCCACACTATTAACATAGCTAAATAAGTGTATACTAACAAAATCGATGTATATAATCTGAAAATAAATGATTATGATATATATTTTATTATTATTAAAGGCAGAGTGCTTTTTAAATTTCTAACTCCGCCTTTTGAAGTAATAAAGAAAAACAAATAGAGTGACAAGGATGAGAATTGTGAAATTGATATGTGAAAAAACGATAGAATGTTCACGTTTCATAAAAGACACGAATAAACCAAGGAGTTTTGAACAAGGATTGTTGAATAAGAAGGTTGATGATTCGAAATAAAGAGTACGGACGAAATGCGGTCGCATATAGCAAATACATAAATATAAATATAAGTAGATCGTAAAAGACAAAAAATACAGATGAATTAGTTAACAATCAACTCAAATAACAGTTAAAGGTTAGCATTCTAAGATTTATGTCTCAAAGCCAGTTGGGACCGTTGCGAAGTTAATTGCCCAAGATATGTCAGAGCACCATTCGTTCAGCTCGTAGATTTTTATGGCTTCACCCATTCTAGATTACTGTAACACAGTTCTATAGCGATCTCGTAACAGAAATCCGAGAAGTTATTTCCCATGAGGTGGAATTGTGTTATTGGCTGGGTAAAAGCATTGAAGAGAATGAAAATATTATATTTTTACTTAAATTGGTGATATTGTAAAATAAATAAACTTCGTATGACTGTGAATGAATGATATAACAGAAAACAATATTCAGCAATTTGATCTTCATCTGAGATTTATAAAAAGTATCTGAAGTAAATGCAGTTACAGAAAAAAAAACAGAATGTGTATCATAAATATAATAATAATAATAGCGTGTGACAGTGATTCGTAGCTATTTAGTATTAATTCTCATTTCCACGCACTGATGAGACGTCCAAGTGGAATGCTTCCAAGTAGAAATACGAAAAGCTGTGGGGCATCGTTTTTTTTTTCTCTTAATTTTTTTTGGGGCTATTATCAATGTGGAGATGGAGGGGCATCGTTGACAATACTTTCATTTGGATGCACCAACACCGTCACTTCCATAGCTTAAATTTGGACGAACGTATACTTCCGCTTGGACACCTGTCTGTGGCTAGCTTAATATCGGAGCGTAATTTCCACAAGTCGTTTTCAAAAGCATTGTTTTGCTTACGTAACCGAAAGTGAGTTGTTAAAATAATATTAATTTGCAAATGTCTCGGCAAAAACATGTTTGACCTATTAGCATGGGCGTAGGAAAAGGGAGGTGGGAGATGGTCCGTGGCCACCCCAGAAAATACCTTTACACAAAACTCAAAATAACATATTTCTAGATACGCCCATGCCTAGTTGACTTACAACTTTTTAACCTGGTCTAAACCGCAAAGTCGCGGGCTGCCGCTAGTTCGCTAGTTTACCGTCATTTCTCAAATTTTCAGCTTTACTTGCTGCTGCTGCCAGTGGGAATGGGTCTGCTTATGCCTACTTGTCTTAACGTTTATTGAATTGTATGAATTGTTATATTTATATTTTGTAATAGCCTAGACAGAACCTTAAATTTTGAATTAAGCTTGAAACCTGTAAATTGATTCAGTAGGAATGAGCTAATTAAATAATGTTATCTATTTATGAATCTATGTTATTTGTAACATGTATGAATGTAATGTCTGGAAACGATATACATATTTGTGAATATCGTTCCTTCTAATAAAGCTGATAAGTTTTTTGCGCCCATTTTTCTTATCAGCGAAAAGACGTCATAATGGGTGGTAGGATAAAAGAATTGATGATTTATTAATGCTTATTATGTGAGCTTATTTGAATAAATAATTTTTCAATTTCACTTATTTAAATTAAAGTGACCATGATACACACACACACACACTTGTTTAAATACAATTCACGTGTTTTCATTTCATTTCTTCTATATTTTCTAGTAAACATTTCTTTTGAAAAACGTTCTTTATTTATGCATGTAGTGTGGACAAGAGTTTTGTTTAAGTCACTAATGACAATGCTGAGATTCTCACTCTTAAATCCAAAAGTTATAAAGCTTTTTATGCTTTGACCGAAAAACATAAAAAATGAATAGCTAAGAAAGTTTTTCATGTTGCGAAAACTTGTTAAGTTAATACCAAATAATATACTAGAAAAACTTATTTAGTTAGTTTTGTATTATACAAAAGTAGTCACCAAAAAAATACTTTTTCTGCAGTCAGTTAAATAAACTCCTGTAAAATGGCGTAATATTATATTTTTTGACTTAAGGAGGATCGTGAAACTGTATACCGGCACTTCTTGTCGTCCAAATTATTCATTCTCTAATTCGAAACGATTTAAAAAAGTTAAATCATTTTTTTTAATAACAAAATTGTAATAAGTGGCACCAAGTACTTAACAAGTTTATTCAAACAAACTTATCTATCAACACACCATACTTAATGTATCAGAGATGCATTCACCGATGACATTTAAGTGTAACACTACACTTTCGAATGGAGTTAATCTGGTAGTACGGTCAGTAGGTATCAGAAGTGGCTGAACACTTAAGAACCATGTCGCAGCAACTATTGTAAGGTTGCAACTAACTGAAGGGTTTTATTTGGTGTGACAAAGAACTAAAATGTAAGGTAGTTCTAAGGTTGGTATGTATGAATGAGGTTAATCCAAGCCAGTGACTTTGATAAAACGGGCTGGCATACTTCATTCTGATATAATCTGTTATGTGACGATTGCTTTCAATTAGCCTGGTGGTAAGGTTGAGCTCCTGATACCAGTAATGGAAATGTTACTTAGCGATTTGGTTGAAATAGGCGAATGTTTGAATAAAGATTAGGGATGTTTGCAGTAATATATTGTGTCATGATGACCATAACCACGTTTTTTGCTTTTTGCATTAAGTATGGTCCAGATTGGTTTGTCCGGTATGTATCTGTCGTCGTCGGATTTAATAGATTTTTTGAAAAGTAATAAAGAAGCTATAATTATTATATTATGCTATTATACTGCAAATATTGTATGTTTTGTTTTAGACGTAACGTGTGAAGTTATCAATTAATAAACAGCTCTGAGGTACTGAAACAAACAAAAAATATGTAAATTAAACATATTAAAACTAGATTTACTTTAGTGTCAATACTCTTTACTTAAAGGTCGGTCCACACATGTCGCGTCAAAACACCGTGTTTTTTATCATACATCGTCTCTTTGCTATCACACAGCGCACGTCTAACCAAACTAGCAAAGTATAATAAAGCCACGGTATTCTGACACGCCGAAATGTTAGAAGTGTAGACAACACTTACTTCTTATCTAACTTTTCTTACCTGTCAAATATTTTTTGTTTTACTTCCACAAGTGATATACAGAACAATATTCACTTAGACTGCAAAAAAAACTAGGATTATTGTCTCTTTTATCGCAGTCTAATGCATATTTTCTCTGTCGATTGCATTTCTACTGCGTGTGATTAAGGTTAACAGATCATGGTGTCGATTTAAGATTTCTCATAATAATTAGTGTAAACAGACCGTCGATATAAACGGGTTTCAATTTTTAAAATCATTTTTCAGTTCAAAGAAATGACTACATGGTCCTTGACATTCTTAATATTTGGCTTGGTGCAGAGTATTCGCTTTCATATTGTCAAAGACAAAATTACTAAGCAGTTCCATTACATAAAACTACGCGCGAATTTAGGGTTAAGGGGCTGACATGAGTCAACTAGCGCCGCCAGTCGATTTTATTTTATTTATTCTAAATAAACCCAATTTCTCAAACAAGGAATCAGTCAAGGTTTTGTTAATAACGTCTAATATTTATTGAATATCTTTGCACAGTTTGAAAAGGTATTCAAACAGTTTAAAATGCAATTTTGTTAAAAGTGGCCACTGTTAGTTCAAACCCGTTTTTAAACTATTGCACGCATCGTCATTCACAAGACCTTGACTGATTCCTTTTTTAAGAAATTGGGCTTATTTAGAATAAATAAAATAAAATCGATTGGCAGCGCTAGTTGGCTCATGTCAGCCCCTTAAAATGTCAATGTCTTTGCTACTACACGCCGCTTCATTATGTCCACAGAACACATTTACTCCTGATTATGTCCGACACATCCTAACCACAGAGTTATAAGACGTATTATTTTTATAAACTTGGATCACAAAAGTGTTGGGACGGCGGGCAATACCAAACCTACACAAAAAAATATCTGGCGGATCTTACAGAGAGTTAAATGCTTTTCAAAATTTCGTTAATTATTTCATTATAAAGTTTATCGTCTTGTTTACTAATAATAAAAGGGCCAGACAATTTTGTACAAGACTGAAACCTCCAAAGTAATTACTTAGTCAAGATTGGAGCGTCGAAGAAAATATCCGTCTACAAATTCAATTTTCTAAATTCCTAACCCCGTCCATTTATTAATGGCATTTATTTAACAGTTCTTCTCAATTAAAATACTTTTAAACTGTACCTTTAGGATTGAGGCAAATTATTTTAAATTAACAAAGCCATTTGGAATAATTTGCGATAAACGGTCGCGTTCTTTAAATTTAATTGATTGGAAAATTTTGTTAACGCTCTGTCGGAAAGGCTCTGTAACCTTCCCACTGGTGGAAATGCTTGGTAGGAAGGTTGGTCCGAGAGGGAAGATGATTGTCATGGAATAAGAAATTCACGAGATTTTTCTTTATTTTTTTTACAATTTCAGACAGATAGTTTTAGATTTAATATGGTTCGTTCCGATTTTTGCTGAGGCACATAGATAATTTCCTTTGACTGTTTTCTAACTCAGACGAATATTTTGACGGATATAAATATGAATGAGCTGTTAGCCAGTTCATGTCTTACTTTATTTTGTATATATTCATTAATGACTAGTAAAAAACAATATTTTTCAAAAATGTATTATGACCTTCAGCCATTTTTAATAGTAAAGTCCCCACTGCTGGGGCACAGACTTTCACTGTGAGTAAATAAAGAGGAAGGACCGCGTGGTGGGTACCACGCGGGCCCAATGCGGATTGGTGGGTGTTAACGACTACAAATGCAGACGGGACCAACGGTTTAACGTACCTTCCGAAGCACGGACGAACTCAAGATAATAAATTTTTGGTCACCCATCCCATGACCGACCATTGCGAAAGTTGCTTAGCCTCCGCAACCGCTCGGCCAGGTACTAAACCACGGCGCCATAAAGCTTGAAAACTGTGTTATAACATAACAATTTTCTATTTAACACAACGGCGAATATTCACAATGTTTTAATGTTACACGTTCTTTAGTGAAGGTATTCCATCGACCGATTACTAAAGAACTAATAAACACATTCTCATAAATTCTCAGCGATGTATTAGTAATCGGATACTAAATCAGATGTAAAGCTAACTTAAACTATGCGTAGCTTAGGAGTTAAATAAATATCTGAGCAACAAATTAAGAGAAATGTATATGAGTATGTCATAAGCCGTTTGAAATTTTCCATGCAAATTAGTTACAAACTAACGATTAATAACTAACAGTGTCATCGCTCGCTAAACTTACATTGCGTTCCGTGTATACTGTTTGTAGGGTTGTCACTTCAAAGACCTTTAAAATTTTTTTTAATGATCAGGTTTAGAATAATAATAGTAAAACTTAATCGTTTGCTGCGAAAGTGTTTTATTTTTTATGTTTACAATTTATTTATTAGGTATTTTTAAATATTTTAAGTTTAAAGTACAAGTCTACTTAAAAAACTTAAACAAAGAAGTAGTTTTTTCAATATATTTTACTTTTATCAAAATTGCATAAGTAATTATTTAATGAGTTAATAAAACAAAAAAACCTAGGTTAGGTTCATCATTATTTGATTGAATTTAACTTACAAATTTTTTGCAATGGTTTTTCTAAAGCCTAGCCGAAACGTTGGCTGCCCTAGTGATTTGCAGTGCAATGCGCCCGGTCCGGTTAACTCCTCACTTGCCTACTGACAGGTTGTATTGTAGGCACTAGTGTCTAGTAGCTTTCTGTAACGACTGACCTTGCGATCACTTCTGGTTTTGTTGTACGCCGACTTTACAGCAACGAAAGATGTTGGAGCATTGTCCTTTTTATTCACGTACGAGTATTCATACTTTTTGAAAGTTTTAAATACATTATTAACTGAGATGATGGCAGCTATAATGTTTTTCAGTTAAACGCGTCCAGTCCGGTCCCGGATGGCTCCTCACTCTCCTAATGACGGGTTGTCGGCGCTAGTACCTTTCTGTTACGACTGACCTTGCGAAAATTTCTGGTTTTGTTTATACGCCGACTTTTTGTTTGTTAAAAAAGACAGTTACTTATAACTGATATAATGTCCTAAAAGTATAATTTCACAATGCAGCTGAGTTTTTGCACTAAAAAGATAATTAAACTCTATTGTTAAATCGGTACTTTAAAAAAAAATATATAAAACCCGACGACTTGATAACCTCCTCCTTTTTTTGAAGTCGGTTAAAAATAGTTCGAAATTTAACTTTGTTGGGTTAGGTTAGATTAGGTGTGTGTTGGTTGCTAAAGTCCTGGTTGTTCTCTAATTTTATTTAATAGTCAATTATTATAACTTGTTTGATTTTTATATCCAATTAAGCTTCAAAACAAATACTTATCAACGGCACAAATGTTATAATACTATTTGAACTTGTGCACCTCCATGATATGCAGAAATATACAACGTGTTACAAAAGTACCTCTAATGCCGAATATGGTAGATAGGGACCATCAAACTGAACAACTTTTACTATGGGACCAACTTTGTAATCGCGAAAAAAAAACAGCTGTTTCATACAAAAATTAATTACGAAAATATCAAAATGTATGAAACAGATGTTCGATATTGAAGCTGCAAACTACCTATATTTTTTTAGTGTGATACCAAAATCATTTTAAATAGCCTCATTGAAACGGCAGTGAAAGCATCGGTATGCCACGGAAAACGATTAGAAGCGCCAAATATCGTGGCTGTTCTAGAAGAACAAAGAGATTGACATTCCTGTTCGAGGTGAAAACAGATAAATTTCTTATAAATGCGAGTCTTGATCGGATATTCGGAATACTTGCGAGTTTCGCCCGTTTTCAATAGACGGTCAAAACGTGATAACTACAAATGGAACACAGACTTAAGTGACAATTGTATTGTCGTGACGTGGAACTTGTGGAATTTTCTAGTTTCAATTAAAATAAAAGCAATTTTCGTTGTGAAGTGCAATTGTTGTCGAAATACGTATGTTATTTATGTGTCTAAAGTATTTACGTACCACAAATTCTTTCAATTAGTAAAAAACACATTTGAATATTATAACAATCCTAAGTGCCATTCTTTACTGGCAAAATGACATATAAGTAGTGACATTTTCATTGGGTTGGACACACTATTAGTTAGAATCACATTGTTTGACGAAGGTTACATATTTCAGTCGAACTCGACTTAGTTTGACTTTATGGGGTTATTATCTACCGAACTTGAATAATATTACCATAATTTTAGTTCCCATGTCTTCTCGTATATTATAGTGAAAGTGATAGGATAGTGTATGTGGATAGAATATAATCCTTTCATTATATCCAAATGGCTGTATGCTAGTTTTTTTTCTTAATTATTCTTCATGTTGAGGCAGGATCTCTTCGATATAATATATCGATATAGCAGCGAAAAGGGAAGTACTCCGCCGTGCTAGGTGTCTTTGTTCGGGGACCGCGGTCCAACTTTTCGATGTTGGAATTTGTATTTATGTGAAGCGCTTAGAAAACTTCGATATCGTGAGTCAGGTCTTCATACATTTTTGCCTTGATGTTAGCTTGATGTAGTGCGACGTCACGTCTGCGTAATGTTAACATATTGTTCTTTTCGCTAATCCTGCATTTCTTCGTCATTCGTCGATTTGCTTATGTAGCGGTATGATCGCGCCACTACACTTTACATATTTGCAGAATATTATTATAATCTAAAAGATCACTTCACCTTCAACCATAAAAACTCGGTCGAAAAGTGTTGTTGACGATATTTATTTGCCCTGTATTTGTAGATTTTTTGTAAAACTGATAGCATTTTTTCACCATTTCTTTTTTGTTTCAGGTAAGAATATGTTTCACGGAAACGATAGAAAGAGTAATCGACACAGGAGTTATTGATACTGCTCATTACTATTACCAACGATTGCTGGAACAACTCCTAATTAAATAAAGAAAACAAAAGTATATTTTTTCGGAAAGTAAACTATTGTTTGATTATGTATATTTATCTGAGACTTATAATTTCTTTGGTAATAGGTTGATACCCACCAATCCGCATTGGACCCGCGTGGTGGCTACTACCTTATACCTTCATCCATATAGGCTGTGCATTAAAATGGCTGATGCTGATTACTTTGGTAATTTCCACAGTAATTATCAGGATATTTTTTTTTTCACCTTACTGTTAAATAAGTCTTGGGTTCATTTAGAGCAATGTGTGCGATATTATTCAGTATTTAATAGTCATATTAAATACTTAATTAATGCAGTACTAAGAGTGTGGGAACCCTAACTTTCACATCTAAAATGGTCAAGTTATTATAATTAAATAAAATTAAAAGGCACAACATTCAGACTAATTCCTCTGTAATACCTAAGTGTCTCATTTGCAATTACAAGTTGTGAAAAGCATGTACAGTCAGCAACGCATCATATTAGACAAAAACGTAAAACTTTCTCCTGTTGATTTTAAACGTTAGTACATATTAAAAGTTAAGTTGATCAGCGAAGAAAACGTCGGGTGTGGTGCCGACTCGTTGCCGACTGTACTTTTGAGCGAATGCTACCATTACCACAGTCATATTTTCTGATTTACTTATCTCAATTATGTTTCTCTCTTAAGCTTTCCAGTTGTTTGACTGGAAACTGCAAGCGTTAAATGCATCTATAAAAAACCTAGCTTACTTTCGCAGGGGTACAATAAATAAAGTGAACATAACAATAATAAAGTACAAATACAATGACATTACAAACACAAAAAAAATAAAACTGAGTTGTCACTTAGTTTAGGTTTACCTAAAAATCTTTGGTTTAGTTTAAGAATTCCCATTTGAATTGTGCAAGATTGTCATCTTAGGCTCCTTAGGCATAGCTTTCAATAATTTTAACAAAACAAGCGAGTATTTTTCTGTAAAAAAACTGAAAAGAGAACGATTTGGTTTTATCGCTGTAAATTAGCGCGATTGGGCCCCATGTCTACCCGAAGAATAAACGCGGTGAGGATGAACTTGATGTCGACGTAATCAATTGCAACTTTGATTCTTTTAAACGAAAACTTACTAAACATATATTTATTCCATGAAAGTTTTGCTGATATGGTGTGCATAGGACACATGGTACATAGAATTAAGTAGGTACCTCAATTGACGTTAATACAACGTGTTACGTGGTGTTGAAACTTTCCAGCAAGTCGGATCTATCTCGAAGAAGGTTGTTAAATAATGATATAATTTCTAGCATGTTTCAGAAAAAGATTTTTTATACTGTAATTTGTAGAAAGCTCTTACTCAAATAAAAACGCGAGCAAAACAAAATAAAGAAGAAATTAAGCGAAGAAAACAATGGAGCCCTTATTCTAAACCCTTTCAAATAAAATTGTATTTTACATAAATGGGACAAAATGAAGGAAAGGATGAATTCTTTCGATTCTCTCCCTAGGGATAAACTCGAACGCGTGACAAACGAGAGGTTCATTCAAATAGAATGTGCCAATTTGAGTGTTATCGTAGATATACGATAAAGCGACAACTTAAGCAGAAATTGGGAAGAGCACTCGAAAGATACTAGTACATTTAAAGAAAAAAAATGATATAAAATAATCTACTTAAAAATGCGTTAATTTCGAATTTGGATACTAATTTTCATAGAATCACAAATCCTATTCAATTTTAACAATAAAAATCTATTAAAATGCAGTATTTTGACTAAATTAACAAGTGCTTCTAATAGATTTGCTCAGTCCTTGTGAGCGTAATTATGTGTGTTGATATCATTCTACCGATCAGATTATAATAAACGGGTTATAAAATAAAGATGTAACAGATTTATCTGATCAAAGATAATCTTGATTACTTCAAACTTATTCGTGCGTGTAAAACTCGCCTTACTTCCTAATAAAGCGTCGAAGATTCTCTTGTATGTAACTGTTAACCCCCGGTTTGTGAGGTACTTTATCGGAGGGGTCCACATTATCTGGTTTAAAGCAATACAATTATCTTTAATCCAGATAATGTGGACCCCTTCGATAAAGTTAATCCTTATTTTTTGTATGCTGCAGAAAAATGCTATAAAGTTAAACCGCCGATAAACCACCGATAAGTATATCAGAAACCGGGCATAAGTATGTTAAACTTTAATGCTGGTTAAGTTACCAGCAACATTGCCAATGATATTATGTTTGTTTTAAATTAATTATATAGGTTCTGTTAGATAGGAACTAAAAAGGCAAGGTCTATTTTTGCAACTATGTATTTATATCTGCCCCTTGATTATTATAACTCTGTTGCTCGAAAAACTCTGTTGCTAAAAAAGTCTCGAATGGGTGGTAGGAAAATATAGACCATTCAAAAGCACTTAATATCTAAGTTTATTTGAATAAAGAATATTTCATTTCATTTCATTTCATTTCATTTCATTTCATTTCATTTCATTTCATGCTAACAAATTTTGATTGTAACTGACAGAAATCGCAGTTACATTGCTGTTTTAGTAAGAATCAATGTAACAACTATGTTACTTAAAGCAGCAATGTAACTGCTGCAATCCGAAGTTGATAGCAACAGAGTTACAAAATCGGGGGGCTGTTCCATCTGATGATCATATAAATAACAAAAAAGTCACTAATAGCCAATTTTGTTAAAGAAAAAAGCTTCCGATTAAGACACAGCCTTATCTCTTCATCTTAAACTCTCGTATATTCTGCCCGTTATATGCCAACAGACAGATTGATGCTGATTTGCCAATTTGACACTTCACCCAACTGCCTAAAGTTCTATGTCACATAAACACAGTTTCTTAAATGTGTAATTTATATCATATTACTTCTACTTTATGCGTTTCGTTACTGCTCCGTGTTATAATATGCTTCTGTAAAAGCGTTTACTTTATTAGTAATTTAAGAGGTCTCACATGTGCCAAGATTAATATAATATTTCGCTAGTGTTCAAGCACGTAGGTACCTATATTGCAATGCAAACTCTTTGAAGTTTTATGTTTTACTTACTACATTAGCTTGGGCAAAAATTCTTTCGTATGTCCTTCCGGCTGTCCGTCTGTTCTCCTCTACAGGTCGCATTTCTCAACCGATTCTCGTGAAATTTTTTGAGCAGTTTCGATATTTATATATAGGTTTTATGTTATGCTGCTAAGATTACTACAGTGATATTTACCCAGAGGGGGTTAACATATTATATTAAAATATGTACCTATTCATCGAAGTTTTCAGTTTATGACTTATGGAGCAATGTATAACAAGGAGCTCTCTATTATGGTTGCGCTTTTGTCAGGGTTGTCACAACTAAGTTATTTTTTACGCAACAAGAACCATTTTGTAAGCAAGTTATTGTATTTAAGTTGGCCATGTATTTTGAACATTATATTTTTATAACACTTGTGGAATTTGAACTCGAGGACCAGCCTTCAATTGTCATTTGTATTAATATAAGTTAAATAAAACTATCCAGCTTAAAATCTATCTTTTCACTGTTATCTACTTTATAAAATTTTGGAAAAACGTAATATTTTTTGTCAGCCCTATTAGTAATCGTTTCGATATCTAGTTTATAATCGGTTTTATTGGCTGCCTTATAAGGAAGTGAATCGGTGTTAGTATTGTACTCAAATTAGCATTTAGAGAGAGAAATTACGAGCGCAGTATTCTGATAGTTATGTTTTAGTGATTACGAGCTCAGTATTTTCTGATATAGTTATGTTTTAGTGGCTTCCAGTAATACTGATACTACTTGAATTGAAATAAATTCGCCTCTATGAACTTCAACAGTTTAATTGACTGAGCGAACGCGAAGCGTCTACGTTTCAGCTTGGGCAAAATGCTTTGGTATGTCCTAACATCAGTGTCAGGCTGTCCGTTGGTTCTTTTCTACAAGTCGCATTTCTTAACCGATTCTCTTGAAATGATATGATTATAATGATAAAGAAATCAGATTTTTTGTCGATTCAGTTTTCCGATTTTTTTCAGAATGGCAGAGATATGTGGAAAAATCATATTTCAGCCGTTTTGTTTAATTTATAATCAAAATAGACGACAACTCATTAAACAAAATCTTTCTTAGCAGATGATAGAGCTATTAAGGATCCTAATTGGTTTTCTGGTAAGTTAAACTTATATCTTTCTGCAACATACTCTTTTATTTAATAGAACGTTCGTCAGTTAAGTAGAGGTAGCACATCAAACGTTTTATAAAATAGTTGTCTTCAGTATGTAGTCAACATTTTTACGAATTAAAGTTTATTAAAATTTTAAGATGCAACTCTATAGCCCTTCAAGGCAATAGATATTCCATTGTTATCCGGCCGCCTGCGTCCACTTGGGCGTTGATGAATTAGGTCAAGGCTGCTTCCGACACCGATATACCGGTGAAATTTCAGGTTTTCCGATATATCGGTACAACGATAATTTACAAATTTCGCGCTTCAAAAAGTAATGTAAGCGCGCTCGTTGTTGGTCAATGTCATTGCAAACGAGGGACAAATTATGCTCGGGGAAACCTCGCGCTTTATTCAGTGTGTTGTCTCGCCTACTTTGGCCTCGCGTATCCCATTTCCGGCAAAAAGACGTATCGATGCATATTTACATAAGATGCTCTTATTTAGACGACCTCCTTGGTCGAGTGGCTTTGTACACCGGTTTTCAAGGTGTCGCCATCTCTGAGGTCTCGGGTTCGATCCCCGGTTAGGTCAATTTAGAAAACGAACTTATCTTTATTGGCTCAGGTCTGTGTGTTTGTGATACCACCGTTGTCTCCGATTTCCATAACACAAGTGCTTTAGCTACTTACTTTGGAATCGAAGCAATGTATGTGATGTTGTCAGATATTTATTTATTTATTTTATTTACATACCAATGCGAAGTTTCGTTTTAGCTTAATAAAGAAGAGATACTTAAATTAAAGCGACAGTAGATTAAGTATGTCAATTTAAACAGTTTCCTTTGAAAACATTTCAGAAATTATTCAAGTTGAAAAGTTATTTTAATATCTGTCCTCTTTAAATTTGCTCAGTCAGATAACGCAGAGTTATAGCTACGAACTTTGCTTGAAATTTGACGAACAAATTTCATTTAAAATAGAAGCGGCAAAAAAATTTTACAATGAGTTTCATGCTTTGTGTATTCAGAAATGTATTGTAGATTATTATCGTTATTAAAGTTTATTAAAATATAGTTAATTTTATAAATCGAAGGAATTTATCTTTACATTAGTTTTTTTTATATTTAATTGTAAAATAAAGTTTTAGTTTAATTTCTTGGGACAATACAAATTTTATCTCTTTCAATTTTTTATGATGGTAAGGCAGAAAATAACATTTTCAATACTCAAAATAATATCCAGTAATAAAGTAAAATAATAAGGTAACCACGACTTCTGAAAAAGAAACGATAGCATATGGAAAACCAAATGCATTATAATGACGTCTTGTATTAATAAAAAAAATGCTAAGATAAATAATATTAGAAAAAATACTAGAAAAAATCGACACACCCGTAGCACCTCAGACGGGACTCGAACCCGCACCCTTGGGATTCCGGCCCAATGCACTGACCAATTATGCTACCGAGTCGCTAGTGGGAGCGGCGAAACATCTGGAAAGATGTTTCTTTCGAATGTAGGGGTATTTCCTCACATTGATGAAATCGCGCTGGCTTGCAGCGAAGAAATAAAAAGTACTAGAAAATTTTGCCGCTCCCACTAGCGACTCGGTAGCGTAATTGGTCAGTGCATTGGGCCGGAATCCCAAGGGTGCGGGTTTGAGTCCCGTCTGAGGTGCTACGGGTGAGTCGATTTTTTCTAATATTATTTATCTTAGTATAAAAATAGCATTGTGAATGCGAAAAATCTAAATTTAATAAAAAAATGCTATTGATTAAACGCTCGTCCAAATCTCATAGTAGATAACATTATCGTATCATTAACCCTACATTCATCTCAGTTAACCAAAATGTTACGGGACGAATGTGTGTCAAAGTTAGCAATTTCGATGTCGAATGGCGAAGGTTCTCGGAACCATTATGGTTGGTTTATTATCACCCACCGAAATTCAGAAAACTGCAACCCGCTTCGTCGTAACTTAACATCTTTTACAACTCAAATCCCCTACCATGGAACCGTAATTTTGTAGAAAAGGTATGCAACTAAAAGTAAAGTAAATTATTATGAGATCATTAAAAAAAACAATAATATCATATATATGCAACTAAAAGTAAATTATTATGAGATCATTAAAAAAACCAAGACTATCATTTTTAAACTAGAGCATGTACATGTTGTAGTCCTTTGTACACAAATGCACGGATGGCCTATTTTCACATTTTCAAAATGTCAATAATTTTTTATTTAGAACGAGGTGTCAAATAAATAAGAAACTTAATAACAAAGTTACCTATTTATTAGGATTTGTAGTTGTGGTCTAGCGTAGCTTTATGCTTTGCGTGTATTTAAAAAAAGTTTCAGTATAAGGTTAGGAGTATCTTTAAGTTGCATAGCGAAAGTGGCGTCCTCAGAGGTTTTATTCAATAAGTTGTTAATAGAAAAGAATTTAAATAAAACTTTACATGGAATTTTAAGACAAATAATCAAGTATTTTTAGACCTTATATACCTTTTAAAAATACAAGACCTATGGGTTTAAAAAATTTCACGTTTAGTTTTATTGAAATTATATTTATAATTACAATATTAAATAAAACTCACCGCGGCACCACTTTCTGGGTTCGTTATGTGGTATTTACACGAATCGCCTTGACAGGCAACTTGGCAGGCGATTTTAATCAATAAGCGCTTTTATCGACAATCGCTTGTAAAATTTAATCACAATCAAATTTAAATGTTGTGGCATTTCAGCTATGGCTCGGTTTGTTTTGGATTGTCATAAACCTACCAATATCTCAATCACTATACATATTAAACCATTGTCTTGAGATCCTCCTCCTATTTTTGAAGTCGGTTAATAATAAACATACAGACAAACACAGAACCTCCTCTTTTTTGCAGTCGGTTAAAAAATAGAACATATTCGAGTTCATATAGTAATTTAAAAGAATACACGATTTCTGAAGTAAAATTTATGCTTACCAAAAGTTACACACGGGCCATAAAGTTTCCAGACTTGCAAATCAGTTTTTTACAATGGCTTTTTCGATGGTTTTAAATAACTATAAAAAAATTGCACATAACGTTTCTTTTATAGGTTCGGAGTGTAAAAGTAAAATTTATATCACTTTTTAGTGCGGTCTGGGTGTTACGGAAAATTTTCGTTGTAAAAATTTTGTTCCCAATAATTCTGTTCAGAACATTTTTTAGCCTCATAAAGTCGAATATGGTAGATAAGGTACCATCTTCATTTTCCTGCGACATATGCATGGTACTTCTATATAAGGCTATTACCCAACAGTCTGTTTAAGTATGTACGTACCTTTGCCTGGCTTTATACACCGGTTTTCAAGGTGTCGCCATCTCTGAGGTCCCGGGGTTGATCCCCGGTTGGGCCAATTTAGGAAACGAATTTTTCTGTATTGGCTCAGGTCTGGGTGTTTGTATTACCACCATTGTCTCTGATTTCCATAACACAAGTGCTTTAGCTACTTACTTTGGAATCGGAGCAAATGTTTAAAATAATATAATAGTATACTATTATACATAGTCTTAATAATCTTATATATAGTCTTAATGACTACCGAAACACGATATATATCGCGTGATATTGCATTTTATCGACACTCAACTGTCAAAATCCATTGTCTTTTGACAGTTAAACGTGATAAATCGCTATATCATATCGCGTTTCATTGGTCGTGCTAGGTGGGCTGACTTAAAGCCTGATTTAACATCGCACAACTCACGGGTTGGGATAGAACTTGGTATGACAGACGTCACTCGAGTATAGTAATGTGGTAATCACACAGGTTGACTTAGCAGGCGACATGCTGGTCGATTTTAGTCAATTAGATCTTTTTATCGTCAATCGTTTGTAAAATCTAATCGCAAACCTAATTTCAATGAGGTTGCGATTCGATTTTAGAAGCGATTGTCGCCCCGTGTAAATACCACATTATTTTCCATTTATGCAAACGAACTTTAGAGAACAAAAAAGTTTTTTTGGTCTTCTTATGGCTCTGGAACTCAAACACAATGATTGCGGCACTTTAGTTCATGTTCGGTGTTCTGTTAGTTTCCTATTTTGGAGCGCATTATAAGGCTCTATGTTACACCGACGCGTAATTACTATCTGAAGCAATTTATGATAAAGAATAAAGCTATCATGTTTAATTTTATCAAGGATTATATTTAATTTTAACCAAGAAGGGTGGGTGAGTATTATGATATTTTTTTAAAACCAATTCAAAGCAATAAATAATTGTATAATTAGTTTGAACAATAGTCAATAGCAATGTTCATTCAACATGCACAGTTTTCTATGAGTCACTTGACGTAATGTTATTGGTTGTTATAATCTTTGACGGACAGCGAATTGAGACAGAGTTATTATATCTTTCGATTTATTCAATGATTTGAAAACAGCTATAAATTATTTTATCGCAAATGACTGATTGATAAATAATACAATAGTGCGCGTTAACGCGTTAAAATAATTACTAAAAGTTTATAGTAGCTGTTAAATTATCATTAGAAATATAACACTAGTTATGGTAATATGAAAATTTTCATTCAATTTCTCTACATTTAACAAGCTTGTTGTTAATACTGCTTATAACTTGTTTAATCATCGTTAAAGCTGGTCAACTTATTTTCGCTCTCGCCTTAAATGTGAGTTCGGTTCGCGAACGAACGACGGCGACGCTTTCATCGACCGTGTTACATGACGGTGTAATAAAGTCCGGTGTACATATTCCTTGATTGGATTTTAATGGCGTTTTAATTAATTTGTTATAACTACTTATACAACTTTCTACTACAAGCTGGTTAAATTGATTTAGTCGTGTTTACATTATCGATGGTTTAAGGTAAGCGGTTAACATTTTAGTAAATAAATTATGATGAAAGTTATTTGTCGCTTAAGTAACAAAATAAAGCACGTGCATTTTCACTTAGTCACTTGGTTATTTTAAACATTAATACAAGCGCAGTTGTATTTAAGTACCTATATACAACTGTGCCTGTATAATGAGTTTGCACAGTTACGCTTACTATACTCGATAGCGATTAGTAAGCAATTAACCCTCTTACTAATAAAGATTTTATAGCAGATGTATGTACAATGGTTACTCTCTGTACTGTTTAAGTATTTAAGTTTGACATTAAAAGAAAGGGACAAAACACTGTGTAACTATACATCTGCTATACAATCTTTATTAGTAAGGGGGTTTTAGTGTGCAATCGGCACAGCGCTTGCGGTAACTACACTACACTAAACTAAAAGTTTTCATGCAAATGTTTACTGAAGCCGCTATCGAGTAAAGTAAGCGTAAACTCATAATACGCCTACTGTCATCATAATAACAAAGTTACTTTAAATAAAGGAGAAGTAGGTAGCAAACTATTTATAGTTATCTAGATATCATTATAATCCGCTCCATTATGCTAATACAGGAGCTCAACAAAGGATAAATCCGTGGGACATTCACCTTGCAGTCGTTTATATTCTAAGTAAATCTTGCTGCTCAACTTTATTAAGTTCAGTATCTAGGTAAATACGCTATAAAACTGACTTTAGTAACCTTACACCTGCAACGTAATGGGAATAATAATTCAGAGATGACAAATATGTAATGGATCACTAAATATCTACGTGACCATTAGCCATTTTTAATGTCCCCATTGCTGAGGCACAGGCCTTCCTTATGGGTGGATGACGAGAATGGGCCAAAATGACATGGCCCACCACGCGGGCCCAATGCTGATTGGTGGGTGCTAACGATTGTAAATGCAGCCGGGACCAACGGCTTAACGTGCCTTTCGAAGCATTGAGGAGGTTCGAGGTAATAAAATTCTGGTCACCCATCCCATGATCGACCCTTGCGAAAGTTGCTTAACCTCCGCAATCGATAGGCCAGGCGCTATACCACTGCGCCACCGAGCTCCTCCTAAATACGTAACGTAATGCTTTTGTTTACTAGAATGACTACTAATTAGCAACTAGAGTTGTTGTCAGTTTTTACTATTTGGAAGTACTAATACTTATATAATCCGTGCGCGATGAGATTGGGATGGAACCTTGGGATTATACCTTTCAAATCTCGCATATTATAAGTCACCCGAAAAAGTTACTTAAATTCCATTTCAAAACGTTTACTCGATAGCGCTAAACCTTAAAGCCCTTACGAGAAAATGCATTCACATATCAAAAAACGCAACTTTCCAAACACAATCATTTCTCGTGGACGCAATTCGTTTGATTTCCTCGGCCTACTCGCCGCTTATGGCAACTAGACACATATGTGCTGCATTAGAAATGGATCTTGTCTGACAACGACATATTAAACTATTTCCCAGCGTTATAGCTCTGTTACTCAGCTTTTTGCGAACCCTCATGTTCATAAACATCACGCTCGCTGGGTTTTGTGGTTGTCTCTTAGATTTTGATGGGTTTTTGTTGCAGACCCTCTTTTTCGTAAGCTCGCTTTCATATTGTAAATGATTTACCTATTTTGGGCTTTGGTTTGTGCAGCAATGTGTAACCTGCTTTAGTTTTGATCTTCTGATAATAAAGTAGTATTTTTTGTAACTTATTACTAAAATTTGTATAATGTGTAATTGACTTCGAACAAATTTTACTACAATTTGAATATAAAATAAGTTAGTTTCAGGTTTCACTTATTTTTTTTTTTTAAATAGCAGTTTCTAGATTGCATTTAAAATCTTCCGCTCCGTCAACTGCACCACCAAATAATTTTGAATATATTTTGAACTATCTCAATGCTTCTATTAGTACGTCTTGCTGTTTAATAACTCAATAAAATATTTTACCTCTAGTATTTTACAACAGCTTCAGCGATACAGTGGAAAATAATCATTTTCAATTTTAAAACTTTCTCGAAATTTTCGCTTTTTATTTCAGTAGGTCCCATTTGCTTTTGAACTCCTTTCCAGCTCGATTACTTCTAACTCACAGGTTAAAGATTATACAACCTGTTTATTTATCTTCAAACTTATTCAAGTCTTTCCTTATGTCAGTATCCCACGCTCCAGAAAATTACATACCGAAATATTGCTCAGAAAGCAAAGCAGCTGGCGTATTAAATTTTCCGAGGTCGTTTGTGCTTACTTAAGAACACCGTTTGTTTTATTTTACGCGGTGTCGTTACAGCCTCTTCGCCTATTCCCCTATATCATTTCTTTGCTCTTGTAGATTTTGCAAATTAAACAACTCTGTGAGTTTACTTTGAATTAATAGGTGCCTTTTGGTTTTCGGTATTGTTTCAGTGTTATGGTTTGAATAAAGTGAAATTTAATTAATGCTTTTTTTAATTATGTGTGAGAATAATGCACGTTTTAATTTTGAGTGAGGGTCGGCTTAAACGAAACAAACTTATTTCCCTTCCCAAAGTTGTTAAACGCCAAAGTAATGATAAAAGATGATGACAGGACCCCCTGGTGTTAGAATGAACACTCAACAATATTGCCCAGGTCACGACTTTCACAGCCCATCCACCGTATTACAGCACTCTTGTTAATCGTACCCACAGAGTTAATATAGTACTGACGCACAGAATGGTCACTCCCACCCTCCCACCGATCGGCTGTACCGCACCCCGCCCCGCACTAGGTTGGTGAGTTAGCTGTATCATTATTGAGGGCCGTGTCGTCGCTCGGTTCGACAGTTGCAAAGAGTACTTTTGTAATATGACAGTTGATACAGACAATATGATAATTGCGTAAAAGTTTTCATACCAATTACCTTTTCAGCGAATGTTTAACCCTTCAAAGTCCGGAAAATGAGACACAATAGATATTCCATTGTTATCCGGCCGCATGCGTCCACTCGGGCGTTGATGAATTAAAAAAGGATCAATCTCAGCTGGTTGGTAACCCTGTACACTTCACCCACACATACGCAGTGTGTACAGACGTCATTCTGTTTATGTAATAGAAGTAGGAGATAAAACGAGACGTTTATATGGAGTGTCCGGGGTGTGCCGTAACTTCACAGCTGTCGTTCGCGGAGCTTCGTTAATTGAGCAAGCTCAGAGACAACACAATGCCAATTGTCATCATCTGTCAGTGAAAGTGACAGTTTGCAATGATACCTCGTCAGACCTCGTCAATCACTGGAGATGAGAAAGCGATGTGCACATGTCAAAAGCAGAAAGAAAGCTTGAAGGTTAACATTGTTTTGCTTGACCTCCGCCGAATGACGGTGATGAGATAATGATTACAGATGGGATTGTACAATTAACGAAACTGGTTCTTCGGATTTCAGATTGTTTGTAATTGGCTTATACTCAGTTTCGCCGGCGAAACTCTTGATACGGTTCGAAGGTTAAAGCTCCTCCGTATGGAAGTAATAAACAAAGATTATTCAACACGACAATACACCATTATTGTGATTATCTTTTTATGAAGCTCTTGCTTGGCTGACAATACGTTAAGTTTGAACGCTCGTGAGATGTTGGCCGTTGATATGAGTTTTTGCCTCGTACATCAGTAGCCATCGCTACGTTGCAATCTAAATTATTAAGTGCTTAAAATGTAAAGTGATTTGTGCCGTTTATCCGAAACTTTTATACGAAACTCTACCAGATAAATTTTGATGGTTTTGACTCGAATGTATGAAGTCAATGACTTAAACTATTTTGAGAGTATCTTTTTATCGTGCGTGTATGCTTGAAAGCAAAACACTTTTAATCAAAAAACTTTTAATAAATGACACAATTTGAAATCGCTACCACAAACCTTGCAAGAAAGGAACTAAAAATGATTATCTATTTGATATGTCAAACCTATTTTTCATAAAGCTTTTATTCTTTTATCAAATATAAATTAACTTTCATCAAAAAATTGCACTATCAATTAAAAATGAAACCGGACAAGTGGTCAATTATTGCAACATCGAACGGTTTGAGTACCTATGACTCAAAAAGTTTTACGAAATACACATCCTTTTGTGAATAACACTATTACGTAAACCCATGACGAATCTTTAGTTTGAGGAGACCCCGAAGTATTTGCATCTTTTGTTTATTAAATAACAGTGCTTAGTAAACAACTTTCTCCGTTTATGCAAGCCTTGGATATATATCCTCTTACTAATAAAGATTGTATAGCAGATGTATAGTTACACAATGGTAACTCTTTGTCAATCTATTTAAGTTTGTCCTTAAAAAGAAAGGGCCAAAACACTGTGTTACTATGCATCTGCTATACAATCTTTATTACTAAGGGCGATAGAGCAAGTAATTATTGCTTTTTGAAGAAATTACTAACTTACTATTCTAGTCTTATCTTACAATAATGTTATGATGTTATAGTGTTATTCTATTGCTATGCTAATTTGGAAGTTACCTTTAGAAGATTTAAATTATTCAAAGCTCTGCTCAACTCTTGTAAGATAAGAACGTGAATTTTGTAAGAGAATTATTAAGTTATGTTTTATTAAAATGACGCTTTTGCGTTGACTTTTTAATTATAATTAGTGTGTCAAACAATGCTAATACGTTTTCAAAAACAACACATGAATACTACAATCTACTACAATTTATACATCAATAACTTTACCTTTTGTTTTTAATCTTAGAAAAATGCTTTTGTTGCAATGGTTTTTAATTTTAGAAAAATGCTTTTGTTACAAATGAGCTCCGAACATATTCGTTCGAACAGCCATAGATTTGCCGCTCTGAATAAAGCAATTACAGATAACTACGCCCTATTACCGATGTCATTGTGAAACCTATAACTTTCGAAACCGCTCGCACTCGAAGGCGGACAATATCTTACTTTCGTTTTTAAATAGTCTAAACATACGTCTAAGAAATTAGCGGAACAAAATATTGTATGGACAAACAGATAATGATATATCAATGCACGCTATACTGACTCTTTAATGCACTCTAATAGTACAACGAGACATCTAATTTTAAATGCGTGTTTCCGATTTTCCACTTTGTTTGCACGAATGAAAGTGCATTTTCACTTGATCGATGGGGTGCAATTTAACCGAGATATTTATATAACGCACGCGATCTGAATTCCACTTCGTTATTACAAAGGAAATGCCCGAGATAGCACTGATATCTCATTTTAACGGTATTGCTATCATTTTCTTAACGAGTAATTAAAATTCGAGCAATATTTTTCTCTCTGGCTCTGGTTTGAGTGACAGTTTTAACAATTAAGTGAGATAGCAAGACTAGAATTGTGTACACTATCACGCTACAAAGTTGTAAAATACAGACAGTCTTAACTAGTAGTTAAAATTCGAGCAATATTTTTCTCTCTCGCTCTGGTTTGAGTGACAGTTTTAACAATTAAATGAGATAGCAAGACTAGAATTGTGTTAACTATTACGCTACAAAGTTGTAAAGTACAGACGCGATGTATGTATTAGAATCTGACAGTAACATTAAATCATAACTATTTTTTTGACACATGTAGTTACTATTACCAACTTATTTCATTACATTAACTTTTCACACGCAACGGATTTTTAAACATATTTGTTTGAATAACATTATTTATCAAAACCACGTTACAGTAATCCCTCACGTCACTTGCACATGTCTTGCAGATTACTTCGCACGTCTGTCGCTTGTCACTCGCGACGACACGTGACAAACTGATGTTTGTCACTGGAAGCAACCCAAATGATTTTGTTTGTTGGAACCTTTTGACCCTTTAATATCGGTGTACCTAATGCGTAGACGGACGGATCGCGTTTTGCCTAAATGTCATATTTATTAACATTATGCCTAGGACGGTGTTAGTCTAGTCAATCATGAGAAGATAATAATTGTTTTTAACAGTAAAATTATAATTATTTTGCGTTTACTAATTGTAACATGTTTTTGAAATTATTGTAATAAATTATCTGATACTAGCACGAATAGGGCACGTTTTACTAAATATTATTGCATCTACATTTAGTAACTAAAACTGAGCCCAAATATAATCATAACCTTCAGTTTTTATTTGTAACTGATTGATAGAACAACACTTTTCCCAGATTATTTCCATGCCTGTTGCTCGTCTCTCGCGACGTCACGTCACATACGTCACTGGAAGAGACCAATGTGCAATAAACTACACTGACAACTACTGTCTAACGAACAATTAAAACGTACGAATTTTGCTATGTCGAATGAAAATGAGTAGAAAAAAGCGCTCGTCGCCTTTCAATAATAGGGCTCCTTGTTTGTTGGAAACTTTTGGCATAAGTAAATGAAATCTTTGTTCGATCTATCAATGGTACCGCTCTGGCTGTATTCTCAAACACTTAGGCCCTTTACTCATTTGTCGGCGCAGCAGCGGTACGACATCGCAAGCCATAGTAACTCACCTCGGTAACCATGGCAACCACGCCTGTTTACTATGGCGAGGCGATGTCGTACCGCTGCTGCACCGACAAATGAGTAAAGGGCCTTACATTATTGGTTTTCTGATGATCGAAATCAAATGGCCGTTTTAGTCCGAGATCATTGTAGGTCTCTCTTTATTAATAAAAACAATGATATAGTAATCTGTTAAGCACTTAAATTAGCCATGATTTCTCGATACGAACTGTACATCAAAGACTTCTGGTTAATGTTAACTACAAGAAACTACTATTACGACCACACTACTACAACATCTGAATATAAGCATTGCAGGTAATGTAAGCAATTATTTTCAAAACCTTCACATTTATTTATAACTGATTGATTGAACAGCATATTTATCGTAAACACGGATAAACATGTCAGAGTATTCCCTTGCGTCACTCGTAGGCCTGTCACCCGTCACGTCACTCGCGTTATTGCGTGACGATCATCGCTGGAAGCGACAGAATGTGGAACCTATAATGGAAAAGGAAATTAGATACTTACATTATCGGCCTTACCACAAAAGATTTTAAAACACTGTTTTATTTAGACACTATTTAAATGTGATGCCGTCTCTTTCAAACAATATTGTCAAAAAAGTGTCAACATCACATTTAAACAGAGTCTAAGTTAAACACTTGTTGAACAGTGTTTTAAAATATTTTGTGGTAAGACCGTGATTGTTTGTTTTAATATATTTAATTTAATAAAACAAATCACTGCATACTCATCAAGCTTCAATATATACCACATACCTATATAAAATCATAACTTTTATTTAAGTTTTTATTACGAAAAAACATTTGAAATTTTGAGATTTTAAGCATTCACAATGCTATTTTTATATAATACTAAATAATATACTAGAAAAAATAGGACTCGCACCAGATCATGTTCTCGGACGGGAATCGAACCCGCGACCTTTGGATAACCGGTCCAATGCTCTGACCGCTGAGCTACCGAGTCACTAGTGGGAACGTCGAATTTCTTCTAGTATATCAACTCTTACGCTGCAAGCCAGCGCCATCTCACCAATGTAGAAGGAATTAACTTCAACATTCAACTGAACATCTTTCCAGATATTTTTAAACAGTTGATTAAGATGAGAAAGCTTTTTTTAACTATTTGAAATTTTGAGATTTTAAGCATTCACAATGCTATTTTTATATAATACTAAATAATATACTAGAAAAAATAGGACTCGCACCAGATCATGTTCTCGGACGGGAATCGAACCTCAGCGGTAGCTCAGCGGTCAGAGCATTGGACCGGTTATCCAAAGGTCGCGGGTTCGATTCCCGTCCGAGAACATGATCTGGTGCGAGTCCTATTTTTTCTAGTATATTATTTAGTATTATATAAAAATAGCATTGTGAATGCTTAAAATCTCAAAATTTCAAATAGTTAAAAAAAGCTTTCTCATCTTAATCAACTGTTTAAAAATATCTGGAAAGATGTTCAGTTGAATGTTGAAGTTAATTCCTTCTACATTGGTGAGATGGCGCTGGCTTGCAGCGTAAGAGTTGATATACTAGAAGAAATTCGACGTTCCCACTAGTGACTCGGTAGCTCAGCGGTCAGAGCATTGGACCGGTTATCCAAAGGTCGCGGGTTCGATTCCCGTCCGAGAACATGATCTGGTGCGAGTCCTATTTTTTCTAGTATATTATTTAGTATTATATAAAAATAGCATTGTGAATGCTTAAAATCTCAAAATTTCAAATAGTTAAAAAAAGCTTTCTCATCTTAATCAACTGTTTAAAAATATCTGGAAAGATGTTCAGTTGAATGTTGAAGTTAATTCCTTCTACATTGGTGAGATGGCGCTGGCTTGCAGCGTAAGAGTTGATATACTAGAAGAAATTCGACGTTCCCACTAGTGACTCGGTAGCTCAGCGGTCAGAGCATTGGACCGGTTATCCAAAGGTCGCGGGTTCGATTCCCGTCCGAGAACATGATCTGGTGCGAGTCCTATTTTTTCTAGTATATTATTTAGTATTATACGAAAAAACATGTTGGTTGCAATTCAAGATAGTTTGAACTCATAATATATTTGTACACACGAGGGCACTTTAGACTATACAATATGTTGACCATGAGATCACCTTTATGCCCTACGAAATAAAATCTGTTTTCGCAGTTTACTGTATGACGTGCTGTCGTGAGTACTTTAAATCCGATACTTACTTTCCTTGATAGAACACAAAGCTTGTCTTTTGCTGAAATGGGATATTTTCAAACCATGTTTATACAAGGTTATTTTTAGTATATACGAAACCTGAAAACTGTTTGTTCAGAATCAGTAATAGAATCGATTGCAATATTTTCTATATCATGTTATATTTTGACTAAATAATATTTACAAAACCATAATTAACGCACACCATAATAAAATGATTCGCGCGTGCAACACAATAAGCTTGTAATTTCGTGAGTTTTTAAGGTATCATTAAATTATTTTTATATTGATTCTTAAAATGAAAATATGTGACCCGTGTTTCGGCTTAAACAAAAAATAATGTTGTATTTATTATCAATGTTGCGCATATTTTGTATTGCAAAACACCTAGATAATAATATAATAAATAATAAACAAATAAATAATAAATAAATAATTGACAACTTCACATACATCGCTCCGATTCCAAAGTAAGTAGCTAAAGCACTTGTGTTATGGAAATCAGAGGCAACGGTGGTATCACAAACACCCAGACCTGAGCCAATATAGAAAAGTTCGTTTTCTAAATTGACGCAACCGGGGTTCGAACCCGGGACCTCAGAGATGGCGACACCTTGAAAACCGGTGTACAAAGCCACTCGACCACGGAGGTCGTCAAAAGATATAAGAACACAAAGTTCTACCGACGACAGCACAAGTTGTTTCGAACAGTATTCTTGTTCGGTGAAACTCGAATGGTCGATAAATTCACAACTGTCACACGATATTCAGCAAGAGTAAGTAAGTACAACATATTGTTTCCAAATTTAATGTATGTTTATGTCAATTTGCACAATTGTAATTTAAGGGAAACCTGTTATTTTATAGCTTTATTTTATGGGCTATACAGTTGTAAATTAACTAAAGGCAATCCTTTCAACCAGGCTGAGTGTATGTTGAGAATAAGCTAACGGTACATGTTTCTTAAAATAAAAATAAAAACAATATTTATTTCACATTAAAAACATAAAGCTCTTTCGTAATCGGAAACACATTTACATCACCCTGTAAAATAAACTAGGCAAGCAAAACAAACTACTTTATTGTTTTTTTTTAAATAAGGAATTCTTTTACTTGCAATTAATTGGCAGGTTGATGTCACTTCAAATGTTTTAAATATATAAATAAATATTAGATATCATCACAAACATTGCTCTGATCCCAAAGTAAGTAGCTAAAGTTACGGAAATCAGAGACAACGGTGAAACTACAAACACCCAGACCTGAGCCAATATAGAAAAGTACGTTTTCAAAATTGACCCTGCCGGGGATCGAACCCGGGACCTCTAAGATGGCGACACCTTGAAAACCGGCGTATAAACCACTCTACCACAAAGGTCGTCAAATCAAATCAAATAACCACTCAACATTGTACAGTATGATATATTTTTTTAAAAAATTCAATACTTTTTATAAATCTTCAAAACCAAAACCATTGGCTTCTTCTCAACCTACACACAGCCTGGTTAAAAGGATTGCCTTTATACACTTCAAAGACTTCCGCGCGGATAGTTCATTAGAAATAAAATACTTTTTACAGATTACAAAAAATAAAAAAATCGATAAATTAAAACTAAATAATTTAAAAATAACTCCTTAATTAATAATATGCCTTATAATCCGTAAAAAGTGTTTTATTTCTAATGGATCGCTTTTAGTTAGTTTACATACTGTATATATTTTACTGTATGTATTTCTGTACTTTTTTACAATATAAAAAAATATCGAAAATAAAAATCTGCCGTTTCGAATTTATCAAAGTTTAGTACCGAGTTTCTCTTGTAGCAGAGGTTTCTCCTAGATGTGGCACTGATAGCTCTCCGTTTAGCGGCGGCACGCGAGATAAGGCGAGCGTTTCAAAGATAACACCAAATTGTTTCTTTATGACACTTGCTCTATTAAAGCTAACTTTTACGACGCGAAAATATTAAACGAAGCTTATTTTACTTGGGATTAGAATAATAACGGCCTTACCACAAAAGATTTTGAAACATTGTTCAACAAGTGTTTAACTTAGACACTGTTTAAATGTGATGCTATCACTTTTTATACAGTATTGTCTGAAAGAGACGGCATCGCATTTAAACAGTGTCCAAATTAATCAGTGTTTTAAAATCTTTTGTGGTAAGGCCGTCTTAGTTAAAGCTTAGATTTGTTAGTTGCCTTTGGGTAAAGAAGTGAGACTAAAACAAAACAGATCGAATTCCGTTGCTCCGTATTTTTCTTTTAATAATAATATATTTTTTACTCATTGGTATAAGCTTACCTTTTTGAAATTGAACCTTTTGGGTAATAATAACTTCCTCCTTTTTTGAAGTCGGTTAAAGAGGTATAAGAGCCTTATCACACTGCCGATTTTTCAGCGAGTTCAAAGCGTAGCGAGCTCGCCACGATTGCGCAACGAGCGCGCGTTGCGAACTCGTTGTGCATTCGTGGCGAGCTTGCTCCGCTTTGAACTCGCTGGCAAATCGCCAGTGTGATAAGACTTTAAAAGGTTTTGGCATAAAAGTACTCGTCAACTAGCCTAAACGACCGTATACACAGTAAACGAAAGCTAAAGCTGTAGAAAAAACCGGTGTAGGTCGGGCCAATGTAGTTTAACCTTTAAGATATTGCACGTAAGTTATTGCTACCAAGTGTAATAGTTAGCTAAATGGATGTTGACTAAGTTTCCAAGTTAGTTAGATCTGATATGATAATATATCTTGATATCAATGTTAATTTTTAATAATTTAGGACGGTGTTTAACAGCGGTGTAGAAAGCCAGCTGGCCAAGCATTGTAAACACTTGTATACATACAGTCATAAATTGTCTGCAGTCGGCTTTAAATGTTCCGAGATGCCATTGCACCTTCACTTTCACTCACAAAATAACGTAACATGAAGTAATCTTCTTTAAAATGCTATCGCATAATTCTAATCAAGTTTCCTAAACACATTTTATCGAGTGGTAACCAAATATCAATTTAATTCATAATTGAATCGAGTTTCTTGAGACCGAGTTTGTCAATTTGGCTTTTTCAATAAAAATTCCAGAGACGAATATTTATCTCGGAACGACGCGACGCCCTGAAAGGGAGAGGGGGCGATCCATCGACTCTCTCCAATAAAAGTTCTATTGACAGATAAACCTATCTACGAGAAATGTATGACTTGGGGCCAAGAAAAAAGCGATGAATGTTTTCGTTGACTAACACCCGTATTCACAAACATTACTATGAGGTCTCACAGTCCCAACTACCAATCACACGTCATACGTAAAACAAACGAACCAATTACAGAGCTCTATTTCAACACAGTGCATTCGCATATGCTAGGGTTGTTTGAGTGTTGTTCTTGAATACGGGTGTCAAACGCTACATATCAAAAATATTTCAATAGTGTCTCCTTAATTTTAAGGAAGTTATCAGTTTAAAAGTGTTTCTGACAAATCCGCTTACTTATTTGAATTTAAAATAATCTTGAAGAGTAAGCTACACAGTTCGTCTGCCGTTTATTCAAAAATATATTCAAAAAGGTTTGTGTAACTTTGTTTGTGAACAGAGTGACACACACATACATGTATAGTTAAGTAGTGTTCCTCCTGTAGTAAGATGTGTTTTGTTTCTTGTATTTACAGTATAAAGTTCTGCATCTTTAATTTTATCATGAGTACGAGAAAATATTATGGTGCTACGTGTGACTTTCATTTAGATAGATTAATTACGCTTTTATCAAGGTAATGTGGTATTTACACGAGTCGACCTGACAGGCAACTTTGGCAGGCGATTTTAATCAATTAGCGCTTTTTATCGACAATCGCTTGTAAAATCTAATATAATAGTAAACCTAATTTCAATGAAGTGGCGATCCGATTTTACAAGCGATTGTCGATAAAAAGCGCTAATTGACTAAAATCGCCTGCCAAGTCGACCCATGTAAATACCGCCTAATGTAATTTTATGGCCCAACATTTAAGTGTTCATGAATCTTGTAACAAAACTGGAAAACAGATGCAGTAATGTATTTTAGCTCGTAAAATCAATGTCTCACGTGTGATGAAACAACGTAACTTTCACCTTTTATCCCGATTTTACGTCACCATAACGTTGAGAAACTAACGTTTAAACAGATGTGTCGGTATGAAAGTTAGGTCATGGCTGTCGTGACTAATCGCCGTTCAGCCATTGTGTTCGGTTTTCAATACGTAATTATAATGTTAATAACGGCACTGTTATTCGTAATGATTAATTTTGAATCGGGGCTAGAAAATAGTTGAAGAGACAATTTCAATCAGGGGAATAAAAAGGCTTTTATAGCGCCAATGGTGACATTTTGTTCGTCGAGGTTCGTCTTGCTAGACAAATAAATTCGTCTAGAAATGTTGCCATTTAATTAAATTGAATGTGCTTAGCGTTTGAATTAAAAAGCTTAACTATTTTTACTAATAGCTCTTGCTTATAAAATAGAAGAGCTTTATGAGTTTTATTCCCGTCACGCAATTACTATTAAATTCTAGCTGGAAAGAAAAGTTGTTTGGAACGTGTTGCTAGATATTGTAGTTATTTTTGCATCCTCTGAAGAGATAAGTGACAAATCACTCAGTTTTATAAGTAAGACATTGTAGGTATAATTTTACGTGTTATTTTTAGAAAAGTTTAAACATAGTTAAACGATAATAAATAGTACTTAGGTACTTTTAAATGAAATGTCTAGACAGTGACGAAGCCTTCGAAGGAATGTTATCAAACAAGGGTTAGTTTGTTGTCTAAGTAATAACTTAAGATAAAAATGTCTGAGCTTTATCTTAAGTTAAGTAACTTTTAGAAGTTTATTGCTATTATGAACTTTTAAACAAATAAATTATTGTCACATTGAGACCCACTTGGTTTTGTAGTGTTTATAAAATTTTGTGTGAATCTGAATTTTTAAACACACAATTATTTCATTTTATTGTGTCTCATTTTTCGGGCCTTGAAGGGTTATTAGAAACAACTCCAATTTTAATTTAGTTTTATTTAAAAATTAGCGGTACTTATTTTTATTACTTAACTACAGAATTAGTATAGTACTGACGTAACTTTACTATGCCTCATCTAACCAATAAATTCATAATTTGATTAGTCTACATGCATTATTGAACATTCTGAAAGTAGAGAAAAAATATTTTGCGTTTATTTCGAGACCAAAAATAGTCTCGTTTTCATGGTGTCTCTTTGCGGAAAATCTTCAAAGCAATTTTCAACTTCTATACGGTGCTGCGGATTACGTGAAAAAATATTGTTTCTAGATTGTACACACGATAACACATCAAGTTAAACAGTTGAACTGCGAAAACAGCTTTTGTTACGTAGGGCATAAAGACATTGTCTGTACCTTTGAAGTTGAGTTGAGAAGTTTATTTTATGCGTTTAATTTATCTTTTAGAGCTGTTTCACGTGGGTTATCAAAGGAAGAATAAATGTTTTATAAATTGTTTTATGCCTTTTTGGAGAAAATGAATATTGTGTTGTTTTGTTTTTGCAAAATCGACGATATTGTGTGCCTTGTTTTTTTCGTAACATTGGTAGGTTACCTTTTCTTTCCAAAACGCACAAAAAAAGGAAAGGTTTAAAAACATAAATTGAAAATTGTCTCGCAACAAACAGTTTTTCACATTTAGTTCCGATATTAAGTTCGTTTCGCCATAAATTGTGCAACAAGTGGTTTTATTATCAGTGCGCCTCACGACGGTGGTATCATAACTAGGGCAGCAAAAATATATGCACAGAATAAATCAGGCACCGTTGCTGATGTTATTTCGTGAAAACATTTAACGATAGCCGGTAGCGAACCGTAACGGAGTGTGATAACCCTACTGCCTGGAGGTGTTTGGTCCGTATTTTGTTGGTGAAGTCTTTCTTTGATAGTTTATGGAACAGCAAAACTATAGAATGTTATGGTACTGTCTGCATCTCTCTTTTTTTCAACATACATTAAAATGTATGTATGTAAAAAACTTAAAAGTATTGAATCTCCTTTTCTGGAGGATAAAGCATGCCTTAAAAATGTCAATAGTCTATAGCTCTGGCCTGGCGCAGATTGATATGATTTAATTATTTTTCGAAGGTACTATCGACAAGGTACTTACGTGCTTCACCACTTTGCAGAAAAATTCGTGTGCGCGCATATCGCCCCTGTACGAACTAAACCTATGTTACTACGCGTTCACGTCATCATTGCCGCTACCTCCCGGCCCGCCTCGTCATACCGCACCCCCTGCGTCGCCTTTCTAGTACGGCTAGCAACGCAAAGCTTAATTTTTGTTTTTGTTGATTTAATCATTACGTTCATTATTTGTGTTGTTATAATGATTAAAAGAGTAAAGTTTATACATTATGGCGAACCTAACTTGTTATATAAATTTATTACACTCTTTAAACAAGAAAAAAGGAAAAACAGTTGAAAAACATGATTACTTTTTTGTCTACAGTACCGTTAGCTGTGACGTCATAACGGTGGTCGAAAGCAATCACGAAGTGAACGCGTAGTAGTGACGGCGCGGCGTGCAAGTGATTTTAACCTTAGGAGAGGTAAAGCGGAAGTGTTGTCGATAGTACCTATCACCGATGGCATATAGCGTAGCGACATAATTAATAATATGGTGGCGATATAGTGTTTCTGTGTCATGAACAGATAAAGAGCTATGGAGAAATGTAGTGCTGATCGGACTTGTAGTTAAATCATTACTTGATATTAACTTAACAGATAAAATAATATCGGGCTATCAAAAAATTAGAACGATTACAAAAATCAGTTAATAATAAATAATAAATAAATATTTGACAACATCACATACATTGCTCTGATTCCAAAGTAAGTAGCTAAAGCACTTGTGTTATGGAAATCAGAGACAACGGTGGTATCACAAACACCCAGACCTGAGACAATATAGAAAAGTTCGTTTTCTAAATTGACCCAACCGAGGATTGAACCCGGGACCTCAGAGATGGCGACACCTTGAAAACCGGTGTACAAAGCCACTCGACCACGGAGGTCGTCAGTTGTAATCATTTAATATTTTGAACTTGGATTTGTAATTCACTGAACATAAAAAGAAATAATACTAATGTCTTGTTCCCTCTTAAGTAATAACCTAGGTACCTACCCATACTATTAACTAATAATAAAAATATCTAATTATATTTACTTTATTATAAATTACATCGCATCACATATGGACAGACTCGCTCACTTTATATTCCCACATACACAGAAACAATACACACACACACACACACACATACACACACTTGCACGCACACACACACACACACACACACACACACACACACACACACACAGATACACACACACACACACACACACACAATTAAACATATAATTAATAAATAACACAGTTTTAAATATTATCGTAAATATATACAAACTAATGTTCTGTAAGTTTTCTTAGTAACTAGTTTTGTAATCTTTATTTACTTCTGATATTCAATATCCACAACATCCAACAATTTATTGTATAAACTAAAAATAACCTCTTACCTGATTCCACCTGGTTCGGTTGTGGAGAGACTGGTTATCCGTCACACAGGTTATCCTAGCACGGAGGCCAGTCTCTCACATAGACTACCATCATATGGTTTTTGCCTAAGCTAGTTTAAACTTTCATAATAATGTATATGTGAGAGAAGAAATAAAGATTTATTTTATTTTATTTACTAGAAAAAATACGACCGCACCAGATCATGTTCTCGTATATTTTCTAGTATATTATTTAGTATTAAATAAAAATATAATTGTGAATGCTAAAATCTCAAAATTCAAAAATTATATGAAAAGAAATATTATTTTGACCTTTCAATTTGACGAAGATTTCACTTGACTGTTAACTTTATGCCCAAGTTATTCTGAATAAGAAATTACAAGGTATCCCTTGGAGGACGTATAGGAATAAAGTGGGTACTAAATTATTAAGTTGCGTGCTCAAAGCTTCTGGTCCCAAAAGCCCCTGAATTTTAGTACACAATCTCGTAGCGAAGAACGATTTTATGTCCTCAAGAAGTTTGAGTCCATCATTACTGGGCAACGAAGTTAGTAGAAATGCGTAAGTTAACTTAATGTTTGTGCCACAGAACAAAGATTCAAAAGAAAGAGAACAAAGACAGACAGTACGATAGATAGTAGATAGTGTCTAACGATATCATGAGCTTATCGTTAGACATTATTTTCAATAACAGAATTGCGAATAGTTTTACGTGATTTATCTTAAAACTGAAGTTTGATAATTCGCACTATGTAGGTACAGTCATCAGCACGCTTTGCTACCGCAAAATAAAATAAATTAATGAATGCTTGGACAATTTCATACAGTGCCAAATAGCCCCAAACAAAGCAAAGCTTGTAATATGGGTGCTAGACAACTAGTATACTACTTATATACTTTTTAAATAAATACTTATTATGCATAGTAACACCCAGACCCATCACAGAAATTAAAATTCATTATTTCAATTTCTGATCGGTCGGGAATCGAACCAGGGACCTCTTGCGTGGTAGACCGGTTGACCACTGCACCACTCAGATCGTCAATTTTTTGTACTTTGGTTCAAAATCAATTCAGGAAATTTAATAGTTTTGTATATCTTGATTTGCTGTTGATTGTACAGTGTAATATTTCACTAATAATACTTGAGGGTTGGTTTCATTACTTAAGTAAGAATACATTATTCGGATACAACTTACCAAGAAGATCTATAGCTTTAAGTAGTAAAATTAATGATTGACTAACTTCACTCACACCAGTGTTTACCAAAATACGGTTACAGTCCATTTATCTTAAGGACAAGGATGACTCTTGGTCCACAAAATGGTATTGGTCGGACGGGAATCGAACCCGCGACCTTTGGGTTCGATTCCCGTCCGAAAACATGATCTGGTGCGAGTCGTATTTTTTCTAGTATATTATTTAGTATTTTATAAAAATAGCAATGTGAATTCTAAATTCTCAAATTTAAAAATGGTATTGGTTTTGTTAGGACATCAAAACGAACTTGAAGTAAAAGATCCATAGACAGAAAAAAAGAAATTGGTATAACTATGAGCAACGACACATTACTAAAGTAGTAGTTTAGTTACTTAAGGCTCCTATATACCTCAAGTGGCGCCCTCATTTTAATTAAAGTTATTGCTCGCTAAGTTCATAATGTATCGAAAATTCACATGTACAGATTGAAGCTAAGGTTCTATAGTTTATTTACAAACAATAACCTCAGTAAAATTTTGTTCGTTGTAGTAGTAGTTCGTAAAAGTGCTAAAAGTGGCCACTACTACAACTAACTGTATTTTACTGAGGTTATTGTTTTTAATTAAAATGAGGGCGCCACTTGAGGTATTTAGGGGCCTTAAGCTTAACATTTAGGTACTAAGCTATAATGAAATCGCTTAAAAAATGTCAATACTTAAGTTATAAAAAAAATGGAAAGTAAATATATAATAAATAGTCACATTAAGCATTATTTTTTAACGTTATTATCACTAAATTAATATAGGTAGTTTGTTTTTAAGTTTGTGTTGTAACTACCAACTAAAACAACTAGTTTTACCCCGTGAAAATGCTTCCACTTTTTAGTTAGTACTTAAAACCTGGTTGTTTTAAATGATACCTAATAAATACCTGTTCCATTATTGACAATACTGATAACCGCTAAATGTCGCAGGAATCATGATTTATGTCAGTATTTCTGTGACACAACTACACGAATGGAAAACGTCGGGTTTAGCTGAACAATCATTGTTTGCTACGAAACTTGTGATTGCAAAATTGATATTCAGAATTCCCCTTGAATATTGTAATTTATGGGATGAAATATTCGCAAGGAAATTTGTATTCAGGGCGTGGATTATTGGATTATTGGGTCACATTATATTCGGTGTTAAAGGGACTTTATACCTTACATTTAAGTTCAGGTACGATAAGAATGACTTTAGTATCATATGAATAAATAATTTTAAATTTTGAGATTTTAGCATTCACAATGCTATTTTAATATACTAGAAAAAATACGACTCGCACCAGATCATGTTCTCGGACGGGAATCGAACCCGCTACCTTTGGATATCCGGTCCAATGCTCTGACCGCTGAGCTACCGAGTCACTAGTGGGAACGTCGAGTTTTTTCTAGTATATCAACTCTTACGCTGCAAGCCAGCGCCAGTACCGAGACTCAGTAGCTCACTGGTAAGAGCGTTAGACCATCCAATTTTAACATACTAGTATTTAAGCTGCTACTAGCTGTCCCCGGTATGCGTCGCAATGCCACATTCGGATGAATGGTTATGAGATCCACAAAGGACAATCTTTTTTTACCTTTGCGGTCGTAAGCTGAATAATTCATCATAGTTTCATCACAATCGAATGAATGGTTTAGGAACGAATAGAAGTACACACGACAGCGCGTCAGATTATACATTTAAACTGCGAAAACAGATTTTATTACGTAGGGCATAAAGGCGGTCTCAAGGTCAACAAGTATAGTATGAGGTGCCGTTATGTGTACAAACATACAAACATATTTTTTTATCTATAAGTAGATTTATTAATAAGTATCCAAAGATCATGTACTTTATCACTAAGTTTTTGTATCAATAATGACTTTTTAAATCGCACCTTGTTATTGGATTTCATCAAAACCAATTTACATATTAGGTTTAAAGACATTTATTTTCTCATAAGAACTTACATGTTCACTTAAAATGAGATAGTACTAATTAAACTTATAGCTAATGTTATTATGGCGGCGCAGCGCTAATGCAATAAATAGTTTCAATACGAATATTTAAAGTTATTTTTAGTTATTTTTTTTAGCTTAATCCTTCTAAGTCTATATTATAGAATAGCTTCCACTTTGTTATTTTACGCTAAGTATTGTCAAAAATATTATCCTTTTAACGAACTCGGTAAATTTGCAAAGTCCCGAATTACGTGGAGAAAGGTTGGTATATTTTTAAGCGAATTTACTACTTTATTTAGACTTAATTAATTGTGTAAAGTTCTTGGGCTTAATGAGTTTTCATTAGACCCTTGCTATGTCCCCGGGATAATTTTATGTGGGTTCGTTTATTTCAGTTGCTAATTTATTTGACGAAGTTTTATCATTTTAATTTGGACGAGTGTTTTTAACTACCTAACTTCATTAAATAATTTAGTGACTCCCTATTCTTAATTATTATTCTTTAACGTTGCGTTATAATATTTAGTAAAAAAAGTAAAAGAAAAAAGATAAAAAATAATAATATACATAAATTATATATAACTTATTGTGTGTTTTATGGATTTGTACTATTATCGTAAACTGTTGAAAACAATGTTTGTTTCTAATTTTGTTAAATGTTCATAGTTTCAGTTATCCGCTGAGTTTGGAGAACTAGAGTCTTAAGTGAAGTGCTCACTTCTAGACGTATTAAATCCCTTTAGCAACTTTGAACATTAAACCAAAGCCAATTGAATAACTAGGGAACTTCTGTGATAAAACCGAGTCCATTAGTGTGGAACTACTTAAATTTTCATATAACTTTTACGTTCGGTGTTAATCTAATGAATTTTGTTTGAAATGTGCATGAAAGCTTTAAAATACTTTAATTAAAAGAAGATTATTACAAAAATCACGTTAGTTAAAAGAGACGACTAACGGCTTGCCAGTTATTTAATTAAGAAAATCGTATAAAAAGATTTAAATAAGTTTTTGTAGCAAAATTTGTCACGGAGGTTTTAGGCATTATTAAAATTAATTTTATTTTGTTACAGGTGTGGTTGTGATGTTATGGTGGTGGGGGCTCGCGCTGCTAGCGCTCGCGACGCCCGCCCGCGCCGCTCCCCGGGCGGGCAACGGTGAGCTCCTTTACAGTAAGCATCACTTGTGCACCTTTTCCGCCCAATTCGAGCACTACACGGCCTTTGCCTTCAGCTGATAGGAACCTTAACGGCGTCTTACTTGAGCGATCTTGCGACGCCGCCCGCCCGCGCCGCTCCCCGGGCGGGCAACGGTGAGCTCCTTTACAGTAAGCATCACTTGTGCACCTTTTCCGCCCAATTCGAGCACTACACGGCCTTTGCCTTCAGCTGATAGGAACCTTAACGGCGTCTTACTTGAGCGATCTTGCGACGCCGCCCGCCCGCGCCGCTCCCCGGGCGGGCAACGGTGAGCTCCTTTACAGTAAGCATCACTTGTGCACCTTTTCCGCCCAATTCGAGCACTACACGGCCTTTGCCTTCAGCTGATAGGAACCTTAACGGCGTCTTACTTGAGCGATCTTGCGACGCCGCCCGCCCGCGCCGCTCCCCGGGCGGGCAACGGTGAGCTCCTTTACAGTAAGCATCACTTGTGCACCTTTTCCGCCCAATTCGAGCACTACACGGCCTTTGCCTTCAGCTGATAGGAACCTTAACGGCGTCTTACTTGAGCGATCTTGCGACGCCGCCCGCCCGCGCCGCTCCCCGGGCGGGCAACGGTGAGCTCCTTTACAGTAAGCATCACTTGTGCACCTTTTCCGCCCAATTCGAGCACTACACGGCCTTTGCCTTCAGCTGATAGGAACCTTAACGGCGTCTTACTTGAGCGATCTTGCGACGCCGCCCGCCCGCGCCGCTCCCCGGGCGGGCAACGGTGAGCTCCTTTACAGTAAGCATCACTTGTGCACCTTTTCCGCCCAATTCGAGCACTACACGGCCTTTGCCTTCAGCTGATAGGAACCTTAACGGCGTCTTACTTGAGCGATCTTGCGACGCCGCCCGCCCGCGCCGCTCCCCGGGCGGGCAACGGTGAGCTCCTTTACAGTAAGCATCACTTGTGCACCTTTTCCGCCCAATTCGAGCACTACACGGCCTTTGCCTTCAGCTGATAGGAACCTTAACGGCGTCTTACTTGAGCGATCTTGCGACGCCGCCCGCCCGCGCCGCTCCCCGGGCGGGCAACGGTGAGCTCCTTTACAGTAAGCATCACTTGTGCACCTTTTCCGCCCAATTCGAGCACTACACGGCCTTTGCCTTCAGCTGATAGGAACCTTAACGGCGTCTTACTTGAGCGATCTTGCGACGCCGCCCGCCCGCGCCGCTCCCCGGGCGGGCAACGGTGAGCTCCTTTACAGTAAGCATCACTTGTGCACCTTTTCCGCCCAATTCGAGCACTACACGGCCTTTGCCTTCAGCTGATAGGAACCTTAACGGCGTCTTACTTGAGCGATCTTGCGACGCCGCCCGCCCGCGCCGCTCCCCGGGCGGGCAACGGTGAGCTCCTTTACAGTAAGCATCACTTGTGCACCTTTTCCGCCCAATTCGAGCACTACACGGCCTTTGCCTTCAGCTGATAGGAACCTTAACGGCGTCTTACTTGAGCGATCTTGCGACGCCGCCCGCCCGCGCCGCTCCCCGGGCGGGCAACGGTGAGCTTCTTTACAGTAAGCATCACTTGTGCACCTTTTCCGCCCAATTCGAGCACTACACGGCCTTTGCCTTCAGCTGATAGGAACCTTAACGGCGTCTTACTTGAGCAATCTTGCGACGCCGCCCGCCCGTGCCACACCCCGGGCGGGAAACGGTGAGCTCCTTTAAGGTGCGCACGCACTAGGCGGTAACGGAGCGACAAAATATTTTTCTATAAAATGTTACGCATTTCCGCTGGCCGCGTAGTGCGGTTTCTCTCATACAACTTCATTAGAATAATATTTTGTCGCGTCGCGTCGCGTCGCTCCGCTGTCGCCTAGTGCGCGCACCTTTACATTAAGCATCAATTATGCACCTTTTTAGCCCGATACTAGCACTACAAGGCCCTTGCCATCAGCTGATAAGAACCATAAAATGTTTCTCTTTTTTAACCGACTTCAAAAAAGGAAGAGGTTCTATGTTCGTCTGTATGTTTGTTTTTTTAGCAACTAGTATTGAACTGTTATCATATTTACAAGTCAAATCTTATTATTAGGAATCATAAAAAAGTATTTTTGAGTAAGCGATTTGCCCGTTTGCTGTAACGTAAAAAGCTTAGGATCTTCCAATGATAACACACTAACCCCCCCTATTAATAAAGATTGTATAGCAGATGTATATTTACACAATCGTTACTCTCTGTCAAACTATTTAAGTTTGACATTAAAAAGAAAGGGACAAAACACTGTGTAACTATACATCTGCTATACAATCTTTATTAGTAAGGGGGTAACAATGATTAAAATGTAATGGCAATCACTACCATTATCACCGCATACAAAATCACACGTCACAACGTCACGTAACGCGCGCATTACCGTGGCAGATACGCTGCGTCAATATAGATACGCTCTTTACCACTGCGCGACGGTAATGCTTGTCACGTTTACTTACATGACATAGCATCTTCATCGATAATCACTCATTTTATGTGTTGTTGTAATGGCATTCGCATAACGTTTCATTAGAGTTTGATTCATTTACGATTTCTTAAGAACCGGACACCTTTTCACAGCACTAATGAGGATGGTAATCACGGAAAAAAAAACTGTCTGTGATGGTAATTTTCTTTAAAACCTTCTTTCTATTTTTGAAAAATGATTTTCATTACCTACTTTATTTTCAATCAGATTATTTAATTTTATTAAAGGCCGCAATCTTTTTTCACGTTAAAAAAACAGTTTTTTTACAAGTTTATTTTTTTTTAATTTTAATTTTATAAAAATAAACTTAAAACGTTTTTGCAATAGTTTTCTTGATGTTTATTATGTCATTGTTTTCGATGATAAAATACACGTACTAAAAGATTGGCTGAATTATAGAAAAACAATTCCATAAATACACGGTAAGTACGTTTTAGTAGTTTTCGATATTCAAATGTGAGCACATCAAAGTATAATTCCTCTTCGAAATGATCTCATAAAAAAATGAGGAACTTTATGATCAACAAACTTGTAAATTAGGCGGAAATCGCCCTTTTATGGCTTAGAGTTTAGACAGCTGTTCGTTTAGCTGGGAAACCTAAGATATTAAAGATTTTGATAGAAATTAAGTAATCTGAAGTTACAGCAAATGCTTTATATGTCAGAGTCATTGATACAATGTGTAATACATAGTTACTTATTTTATTTCACAACTTTTTAGGTTAAAACGAAGTAGCTTACTTAATGCTCCTATATTTCACATGTACAGATTGAAGATAAGGTACTGTAGTTTATTTACAAACAATAACTAAAGTAAAATTTTGTTCGTTGTAGTAATAGTTCGCAAATGTGCCAAAAGTGGCCACTTTTAGCTACTACTACAACGAACAAAATTTTACTGAGGTAATTGTTTGTAAATAAACTATAGAACCTTAGCTTCAATCAGTACATGTGAATTTTCGATATATTATGTACTTAGCGAGCAATAAATTTAATTAAAATGAGGGCGCCACTTGAGGTATATAGGAGCCTTAAATAAATATTAAGGGCCAATTACAAACATCCACATATAAAATTATTGACTAATTATAATGGCTTTATTGTAACGTGATTTTGTATAGTAATTAAATCAGTGTTATTAAAAAAAATTCATGACCTCAAGGCAAAACTAGATTGCTTTAGTGACATTTTATGCACCGCAAACTACAATTTATCCACAGATGACCATATACCATACTATTATTTTTGCTTGTTAAAGTAAAATATTGTTGTTTTCAGTACATTAAACATAAAGTAGTATACTTTTAGCGGTGCGCTTTGATTATATTATAAGCTTCTATTTATTATGCTGCGTCATTCAGTAAGTTCTTCTATAGAAAACAAAATTAAGGTTCTATATGGTCTAAAAATGTCACATGTTAACTGTCACTGTAATATTTCACAGTCGCTATTAATACCTTTAATGGTGACAAAGTTGCTTCTTATCAACTTGGTTGTTAAGCACGTTTACGTTCATTTTTATTAGGCGTTAAAGTCTTTATGCTTGAATAGTTACTGCAACGGTACGCAGGATGGCACATAAACACCCAATCGCAATAAAAATATCTTGAGTAAGGTTAGCTCTAGGATTTATAATAATGTTACCACTCATCTTTTTCTTAGAATAGAAATATTGAAATATAATTTACACAATATTTTCAAAAATCTTATTTATTGTAAGGTTTTGTAAAAAATCAAATGTTTGTGTGCCTCACAAAATCTATCCTCTCTATAGACGACCTATATATTTGCCGACCTCCATGGTCGAGTGGTTTGTACGTTGGTTTTCATGGTGTCGCCATCTCTGAGGTCCTGGGTTCGATTCCCGGCTGGGTCAATTTAGAAAAACGAACTTTTCTGTATTGGCTCAGGTCTGGGTGTTTTTAGTTCCACCGTTGTCTCTGATTTCCATAACACAAGTGCTTTAGCTACTTACTTTGATATCGGAGTAATGTTTGTGATATTGTCCAATATTTATTTTTATTTATTTATAGATCTATCTATAGATCGGTCGACTAGGTACATACTACGAAAGATTTTAAATATCATTATTTTTATCTCTTATCATCATTTAAATATAAAGAATTGCGAAACAGAATTTTATCCCAAACATGCACTCGTCCAACACTTTGAGGTTGCTTTAAAAGTCTTTTCACGTACAACTTCGAACGTTTTCCATTAAAACACCGACGCCCAGATACACGTATCTCATGAATATTCAAAAACTCTCACCAGGAGTTGGTTCATTAAAATACAAGAAAAATATAATTTTTGGAAGTTATTAAATAGCGTGAAATGAAAAGTTATGTTGATTTTGTGGGGAAATGGGTAAACGTGGTAACATAGCCATAGACCTTAAATAACCTTTATTGTGAATCGCTCATTTAAAAACGTAATCAATATCAGGAGACACTACCAAAAGACATGAGTAGCCAATCTATTTCCGTTGAACAGTTAAAAAAAAAATCTGGACAAGTGCGAGTCGAACTCGCCCACCGAGGGTTCCGTAGAAAGTAGGTACATAATTATTGATAGTTCAGTAATCGAGTCTCGCAGTTTATTCCAAGGTTTAGATGGACTTTAGTCGGCGAGTTGCCTTATTATTGAGAGCGTAAAGTTGAACTTAGCAACTTAGAACCTTTAAAAAAATCTGTTAAGCTTTTGTCCAAATAATTGATTAAAACACAACAAGGTATTATCATGACTTAAGCCAAAAGCATTACTTACTCTGTCGTGTTTAGCTTTTGCGTTAATGTGATAAACGCGGATATACCTACATGATTCATGGAAATTTAACTAACAGGATTTGTAGTACATAAATACCCTTGTACATTTATAAGCCGCTTTGTAATTTGCTTTCACTGTGATCACGGTGACGGTATGAGTTAATTTTATAGTTTTTTTTATATTTATAGACAGGCGAATTAAAGCATTCCATTTCCTTTTGAGCTTATAGAGGTAATAATAAGGCAGTATTTTTCTTTACTGCAGAAACTTTTTTTGGACAGTGCCATCCTACCTCCGTAAAAAGGAATATTTCTAGTATAGTCTGTTTATCCTTACTTGTCTTATTTAGTAAACAGTTTTTGACAGTTGTCATACGTCTTTTATACTTAAATCATTATTTAGAAATAAGTTAGTGACTTTATCAAATTGCTATTAATACTTTTCATCCTTACATCGATGGATCTGACTAATACATGATTGATTTTTGTGTTGACAGCTGTTGTGTCAACGTCAAACTGATTGATGGACACGAATACAACAATAAAAAACATAAATTGTAATTAGAATGCTTCATGCCTCATTAAACCGTCAAATTACCAATAATTAAAATGTAACTAACAATGTTTCTTGCTTTCAATTCGACCACTAACCTAACTATATAATGGCATTGTATGTAGAATTCACAGTCTTATTTATCTTAGGGTCTCACCCTGTAACTTATGAGGGTTCCAACAAATCCACACTGAATAATAGAATAATATTTTAGAGGAAATATGTTGCGTGCGAGTTTTATGACTTAGAATGTTGTCAAATATGTCTTGCTGAAGTGGGCTTCTCTCCAACGTTACCTTTGTCTTGTATTTTGTCGAAGTGAGAATTATTATAGTAGAATTAAAAGGTTTTAATGAGGCAACAATATAATATTTAATTATAGATAAATATTTGTACTTAATCTGTCAGCTAACTACAAAATATTATTCTATTGCAATGCCCATTTGAATTGTCATCTATTTTTTGAGAAAGCTAATAAATCGCGTTGGAACAATGTCTTTGTTTACTACATATATAAAATTAAACACAAAAGGTATCCGCAAACTCGAGGTCGTATACTACCCTTGACGCATCCTTTTAGCCATATAATCAGCTAAAGCTCGTAAAATGCGCTTTAAATGTGACCTCAGGGGAATCGTAAAAGATAAGCAGTGTGAACGAGACAGAAGAAAGTGAAAACCGTTGTGGTTTCACTTTCGTACAAATTACCACCTTATAGGTTAAACACCTTTATTCGACAGCCGAAGCCCTTTGATGGGTGGGGTCGCCATCTCATCGTTTTTTATTCGGATAATCGTTAACGATGGTTTTAAGTTTTTTATATTTATAATTTGAAAAAATTAACTGACGAATCCGTGGTCGAGTGGTTTGTACGCCGGATTTCAAGGTGTCGCCATCTCAGAGGTCCCAGGTTCGATCCCCGGCTGGGTTAATTTAGAAAACGATTAGAAAACTAAAAAACGATAGAAAACGATTAGAAAACTTTTCTATACTAGCTCAGGTCTGGGTGTTTGTAGTTCCACCGTTGCATGTGATTTCCATAACACAAGTACTTTAGCTACTTACTTTGAGATCAGAGCAATGTTTGTGATGTTGTCCAATATTTATTTATTATTTTTTGTTTATCTTGTTTTAAATTATTAAAATTTGCATCTATTAAAGAGCGTTACATAAAAAGCGTTATATTTTCTTCAGAAATAAAGTTTAACAGTTAATTAACTTATAAAAACAGTATAACAGAGTGTGGCTATAACTTTTGTCAATTTCCAAACAGCGTGTTAAATGAAGAAAACATCAAAATTATGTTGTTATTTAATTTCAAAATTATACAGTTATTAAAGTATGAATTCTAAACGCTAATCATGTAAAATAATAAATCATTTCTCAGAATTAGCAATGTTAGGTCACGAATAACATTTGTGTAACGGATTTTTTAATCACAAGACATAGTTATGATTATCTTCTTCTTATGTGTTTCGCGCCACAAGCTTATTGTTTTTATAATAAATGATTAATGGTTGTGCATATTTTTTAATAAAAGAGATTTATCGTTACTTGAATACATTCACTGCCCACACTTAATATTATGACAGATTGCGTTAGTGTTGAAGACAGTTTGTCTAACGGAATATTGTTGATAGGTTTGGAATAATAAATGATTTAATCGCTTTTAATTGTCACGTTAAATTCAGTTTGCAATGATTAGCAGGATTTAAAAAATATATCATTATACTAAAGTAATAAGTAGTTTACTTTTAAAAGTAGATCTACACAAAGAGAATATTTTTTGTAATGTCTATGCTTATAAAACATATAAAAAATTATATTTTTATTTTATTTTAAATTCGTATCATTAATATCGTAAATTCGTATCCCGTTGTCACACACTTTTGTCCACCACTGGGTATGTCGGTAAAAAAGTATGAAAAAAACGTTTTTCCCTATGTCCCCCAGTGGTGGACAAAAGTGGGGGACAACGGGAAAAGGCCGTCACAAATTCGTTTTTTCACATTTTCATATAACTAATACACTCATGGCCCTCCTACACGCTGCGCATACACACTTCTCGCTAACAACTTCAGTGCCACTTCCAACTGTCACTTTCGATTGCCCTCACCGCTCGCCTGCCAATAAGGAAACTTCAAAGCATACTTATTGTCCATATTAATAAAGACCATGCTAATTCAAAGCCACTTATTCATTTCGTTTGCGTTTTGAATAAACACTCCAACATTTGTCTATGGGTTTTCTCTTGCGATTCCGCTATTGGGGATTAGTTTGATTTCACTCATAGATTAATAGAAGTGGCGGATTAATTTACCCAATCAATGTCTCAACCCGATGGGAAATCTACCAGAAACAATGAAAAAATCTTAAGTATGTACGTGGTGGAACCCCGCCTCTTTTCAACATTGACTCGCCACTTTAAGTAGGTTGTGGAGATCCTGTTATTTATAATGGTTTGACAGTTTATTTTCTTTTCACTTCAATTCAAGGGTACTCAGCTGTCAGATTTAAACGTTAACTTATTGCGATATAAATCCGAGGTAACAGTTTATGTTATTGCTTGTTTGACCAATCATAAACTTTATGTTACTTATTTAAAATAAGGACTCTTTGCCTTTTGATTAAAATAAAGCTTTCATATTATGTTACGGCTCTCAGCCACACATAATCTATGTACTTATAGCAGTTTAGCAGATAAGGTTTTATTTTTCTATATTGCGAACAACTTCAAATCTAAATAAATTTGAAGATGTTCGCAAACCAGTGTTCACTCGTACACAGTTATTTACTTATAAGTCCTCCTAAATAGTAAACTGTAATGTAATAGCCTACTTGCGGACTTTATTGTCTTTACTGTGTAATTCATCCTATTAACCGTGTGTCAGTTAGAAGTCAGTGTCAGTTGAAAATATTTCACGTATTTCTTCTGTATAAAACTCCAATTTCTTTCTATTCTAATTGACACACAGCGAATAGGAGAAATTAAACAGTAAATTCAACGGTAAAGTCCAAAAGTTGACTATTATAACTTTCGAACAATATCAAATTCAAATAAAAATAGATTGAATATATCATAAAAATACCTTTCGGAAATTTGCTCGTCTGTATGATAAATCATAGAGTGGCCCTATTTTCTTTTGAGTAGTATATAAGGATTGAATATAAAATGTTGTGTGGTAGTTTTAAGTAGATAAATATTGTTCTTTTTGCATGCATTAAATTTTAGAACTTACTATTATAACAGTGGGAAATCCTTAATTTCACATGAATATGTGTTGCAGTGATTATTGTAACATATCAGACAAAAATAGTTGCTATAGAATCCGCAAGATAAGTGACACGAACAATAGCAATCGTATCCACCGTAATAGATTCAGTACAACTTTTTTGCGCTCTCATCTATCTATTAATCAATCGAAGAGGATCTCTTCGCTTCAGTTATATTATTTCACTTAGTCCATTTATCAAGGTTCGATCTTAAGTCATTGACCGAATGTAAAAAGGAAGAATTAAAGATGAAGAGAAGCAGGTGAGTGAGAACTTTTGATCAGTTTGATTAGTTTCGTCACAGGTGTTGGGTAAAATGTGATTTCATGAAATTGGGAGAGACCGAAGAATGTTACTAGTGAGCGCAAGAGAGAGTGATTGTTTTTTTTACTCATATCTTATCTTGTTACAGAAGTAAAATACTTATTTCAATAAAGTAGTATTCCTGTAGTTTACACAGGGTGAAATCGAAGTCATGGAAATCTTTTCAACTAAAAATATTACCGAGATATTGATACCTTTAGGAAAAAAGTTTCTGGCTTTCTTTTTTATAATTATCTAGTTTTTATCCGAAAATCGTGAAATTTAGTCGTTTTTCCACCATTTTCGATTTTCCAAAAAAAGTTACGGACTGATTTTCAATAATTTGACACCATACGATGCCCCAAGAACTCCTGCATCTTTTGACATCACTTTCTTTCGTTTATTTTTATAACTTTCGGAAATATCGTCGAATTACACTCCCCCACGAAAACGGTCTGATAAACATTTACGATGTTAAAAAAATGGCTGATGGTCACCTTTTTATTCAATGTAATTCAAAACAATAGGGTTATTTCAAAATAGCTCGCCTTAAGGAGAACAGTAGTTAAAGACCAATTTGGCCCGATGACCTATGACTGATCTACTCAAAGAATCTGTGCGGGTGAAACTGACAGACAGCTGGTATTGAGAGCAAAGGGCCGATAAACGAAGAGCTAGGACGCGCGGAAGCGACATTATTACTTTGTAAAATTTAATACTGAATTTCGAAGTTCAAAATATCGATGTAATGCATTCAGAATGTTTAAAATTGCGAATTACGTAAGACAGAAAGTATGTTAATACCTACGAATTACTTCATTGCGAATGTTTACGACTGCGATGTACGGAACTTCGAAAGTTTGCTATGACGAATTACTCAATTCAGTACATTTTATTTAAAAAAAAAATATTGTACCATTCAGAAACTAAGGTTACGAAAGGCGGACTTAATGCTAAAAGCATTCTCTCCCAGTTTACCTTTAGAAAACAGATATCAATGAAGGCGGTTAATAAAGTGAAATAGTAATAAATATAGACAACATAATTCGATACATACGCCCTTATGAAGATTCGGAAAAAGTATTTTCACTTTTACTAATCCTAAAGTTTACAACTTTAGCTTAATGCATTAGTGTCACTTTGCAGTTTTCAATAAATAATTCTGATAAAACACAAATCAAATTATAATTATATTTCCGAATAGTATTTAGCAAATGCAATGATCTTTTGTATCTTAAAATTTATAAACAGTTTGTTTTACATAAGTAGGTACTATCTTTTTATAGAATAGTTGGTTTTTGTTTAACCAACGTTACGTAAGTACCTTTATATTAAGCCCCCGATACACGAAACCTCACAAGGCAGATCAGAAGATTTCATAAGTCTAATACAGTAGGTACTTACTAAAATTCGGTTTTAGTAGGTTAGGTTGCCATATCATTTCCTGGAAGAACATTTTTTTCGTCTTTGTACCGCTATTTTGACTATGATAACAATTAAAATGTTTTTTAGTTTATGTGATGTTTATACACCACTAAAAATATAGATAATGAAGTCAACACGCTTAAATGTCATGGAATAATCTCATAAATGCGCATCCAGCCATAATCTACGGTATAATGGTAAATTAGCACCATAAGCTCTTGTCGCTTCCGTCCACTCCATATGAAACTCGACGATAATGGTGAAGCAGTTGTAGGGCGTAGGTAATTGTAGGATTTCCGCGATGTGCAAACATTTCACATCGTGGAAAGTCAGCGAAAACAAAATGGCGACCGAAATGTGCGAATGACCTTTATTGCATATGTTTATATAGTGTGTTTACGTGATTTTAAGTGGCACAAGCGACGTTTGAGGAGAAACTAATATGCGCCATTATTTAATGAGAATCGGGCATCTAAATTGTTCAGGGTCTGCAGTTACTTTGATTGGCAAATACAAAGTTGCATAAAAGAGCCAGTTTTATCAAAATAGGTATATCAATTTGTTTCCCTTTTTATAGCATTGTGTATTTATTTCGTATTTTTGCCACCTTAAGTTAAATAAATGAATAAATATTTGACAACATCACATACATTGCTCTGATTCCAAAGTAAGTAGCTAAAGCACTTGTGTTATGGAAATCAGAGACAACGGTGGTATCACAAATACCCAGACCTGAGCCAATATAGAAAAGTTCGTTTTCTAAATTGACCCAACCGGGGATCGAACCCGGGACCTCAGAGATGGCGTCACCTTGAAAACCGGTGTACTTAGCCACTCGACCACGGAGGTCGTCAAAAGTCTAAGTTGGTAGGATTTTTAACACAACATTGTACGAGCATCTGTAAATTAAAATGTTTTTAGTTATAACGCTGTGTTTTACCTTTTAGCAAAAAAAGACAGACACAGTGAAATCTCGGGTAATATTCCCATAACGTTTGGTCTACATTCACGAATTATTATAATCTTACTTACAGGTGAAATTTATACATAGATGGTGCAATTACGCCATAAGCCATAAGTGTAAGTCGTTACAAAAGTCACGAAATATCACTTCGACTGAAGCGCAAGCGCAGATTTACCGTTCCCACAAGGCTTAAGGCACGATCAATGTAGGAAATCAAAATTTCAATCAACATACGTTATTGCAGGTGATAAGGTCGCAATTCTAAGTTACGCGGGTTTACTAAATCATGTGAATTTAGTGTTGTGTGGAAATGTACAGTCAAACAATTTATATCTTAAGCGACAATTTTTCTTTTATCAAGTGAAAGTCAAAATGGGCATAAGCGACAATGTTCTATATTTAAAGTTCCTTAGACGATCTTATAGATTTTTGTCTTATGTTTATTATGCGTTCCACAAGAATGCTTGCCGTTACTTCTTTTGTTACGGCCCCACTACCACTAAGGCAAAAAATATTATTATGCCCATAATTTTCCTTATGCCTATACGCATAAGGTTCATCAATTGAAATATTCAATGGCATATCACGGTAGTGTGGCCGTAACATAAGAATATACGCCTAAAGCTATACTAACTCTGTGCCTAAAGTGAAGTTTTATTCATATTATACAATCGTTATTTAAATAAACAGTCAACTAAAACTAATAAACATTATATACTGTGCTATCGTTCTGTATTTTTACTGTGGCATGGAGGTTTCGCATCAAAATTGAAAATCGTAACAAAAAAATTGAATCTACTTTATTATAAAATTAGGTAAATAAACAATAATTAATATTAGGAAGATATAATTCTCCCAATACCTTAATAGCATTTAACATGGCACTCAGGAAGTTTATTGTAAAATTTATTACTCCAGTTACTTCGGCCGTTATCGTAGGGCTCCGATTAAGCCTTTTAATGGGTTCCTGATAGTTTAGTTACCGTTTAGCGAAATTATTAATTGCATTAGCTAACGTATCTTGGCTTCTTGTAAAGTAATCAATGCTATAAATTATAGCTATATTCGCTAGAAGACAGTACTGTTGCTTAGACAGTAAAAATATTTAAATAGGATCGTAATTCATAACTACTTATTGTGTTAATTTAATAATGAAATTATGAAATAGCGACCAGCGTTATAAAATACACATGATTTATGTATGCACAAAATAATTGACAATCGCTTAATAAATTGGATTTATGTGACTAATTTTGTATCAACGTATTCAAATGACGATTTAACGTATTCACTTGACGACCACCGTGGTCGAGTGGCTTTGTACACCGGTTTTCAAGGTGTCGCCATCTCTGAGGTCCCGGGTCCGATCCCCGGTGTTGGGTCAATTTAGAAAAAGAAGTTTTCTATATTGGCTCATTTCTGGGTGTTTGTGTTACCACCGTTGTCTCTGATTTCCATAACACAAGTGCTTTAGCTACTTACTTTGGAATCAGAGCAATGTATGTGATGTTGTCAAATATTTATTATTTTAATATTTTTTTAAATATAGCTTGTACGAAGTCTATCCTATGATTACGTATTTGCTTTTTAACGAGAACACGGCCTGAAAATTAATTTTTCAGCCAAGTAGACCGAATTAATTACAGACAGAACAGCTTAGCGCCATTCTAGTAAAGTTTTTCGCCAATTGTTCTGTTCATTAAGGTGAAAAAGGGAAAATGGATTCTGTTCAACGCTCGCTCGCTATAGCCTGGACAGACGTGCCAAAAGATTCCCAAGCATTTACAATATTGTTCCGAAACCAAATTAAATTCTTAGCTGAGAATCAGAATCAGTTTAGCAGTAAGGTCTTCTGCATATTATTATTTTAAGGGTATATAACTTTTGAGATTTTAGCATTAACAATGCTATTTTTATACAATATCAAATAATATACGAGAAAAAATACGACTCGCACCAGATCATGTTCTCGGACGGGAATCGAACCCGCGACCTTTGGATATCCAGTCCAATGCTCTGACCGTTGAGCTACCGAGTCACTAGTGGGAACGTCGAATTTCTCCTAGTATATCAACTCTTACGCTGCGAGCCAGCGCTATCTCACCAATGTATATTTACTTCGTTGTTATTATATACCTCTCTACAAAAAGCAAAGCCCAGAGGAGATCCTACCTGTATGCTGTTTTCCCTAGAACGCTGTGGGCAGTTTTGAATAAGTTTTACCAACCATGGACATATGAATTCTCATATTTGCTAGAATAAACGCCTTTCTTTATTTGACTTGATGTTTGATTATGTTACGTAATATACTAGACTCATCACCAGCTCCTCAGGTGAGACTCGAACCCACGACCTTTGGAAATCTGATCATGCACTGATGTCTGATGTTAAAGAGTCTTGAAGAGCAGCTATTAAATAGTTATGGAATCCATTCTATCAGCGATCCTGCAACTTATTATACCATGTTTGCCAAACTTCACATACTTAACGTTCGCAACCTCAGTTCTTACAAAGGCGGACAATTGAAAAAGCGCTAAATGAGATTGTCTGTACTTAAGCCGGTAGGATTTGTGGCTGGAGGTCCTATCGGGCGGTTCTCTATTGCTGATTGGGTAACGCCATTTGTTTTATTTCAACCATTCGGTTAAGACAGATTAAATTGTTCGAGAGAATTGCTGCTTTTAAAAATGGAAGGCTCTTTTGTTTTTTGTTTATAACGCCTGGCTGTGAGGTTTCCTTTTGTGGAAGGCCTTTTTAGAGCATTATTGCTGGCGAATACAAAGCCTAAACGTTAGAAGCGCCTAAGTAAAGTTGCGTCTCCTGCGATTGTTTTTTCGAAACATTATACAAAAACATCAAAACATTGGGGTGTGGTTATACACATTTTTGTATTCATTCACATTTTGCTTTCCGCGGCTGATGGATAACATTCCCCGCGCGGGTAGAATAGTAGATTATGCAATAAGGGCTTAAAGTAGTGTATTGTGTCCCGGGCGCTATTATTGAATCCCGAGTACGAGGGATTCTATGGTTAACTCCCGAGCGGAGCGAGGGAGTTAAGGCTAGAATCCTGAGTACGAGGTGTTCAAGATCGCCCATGACAAATACACATTTAAGCCCGCGATGCATACTCTACTTTTTATACTTTCTGCGAGGCAATTGAAACCAATGACTGTTATAAAGAAAGTACTTAAGTAATTATTTAAAGTTAGAATAATAAAATATGAAAAATAAAGAATATTTATTGAAAATTAAAAGTTATGTTAGAAACATTACACCAATTGTGCAACGACAAAGTTACATTCTTTGGTACATTTATAGTTGGGTTAGAGTTTATGTTTTTGTCGTCTATTCTGTAGTGGTCAGTTCGACATTCAAATAAATCCTTCTTGGTGCGCGGGTGAAAATGAATTTCGTAAAAAGTTTTCATGATAACATACAGCCTAACTGAGAATAAGATCTCATTGCACCTAAACTTTTTTGAAACCAACATCGATCAAGCACGACTACAAGGGTTGCATTCCAAATTCAAATCACATTATTCCCCATGGGAAAAATGACTTACTTTAGGAAAGGTTTGCATGACACATAATATGCCATTGACGAGCAGGTAGTATAAAAAGGTTATTTTATTCCTTGACAACTACCGAACGCGCACAACCTTTCTATAATCTGTGGCAAATTTTTCTAACCTAAAAGTGCAAGCTTGCTAAAATATAATTAATCATCGTGATGGAGTGGAATAAAGAGACTGTGTTTTATTTTTTAAACTTGACCACGGAGGTTTATCAATAAAAGGAGTATCGATTATTGTGTGGTCCTCAGTACCTCTGAGTAATTACACAATATACAGACATGGGTTGGGTATTGATGAACTGGGGCATACAACTTTCAAGGGCCCGGGGCCTTTTTAAGTGCCATCCGTCTTAATGATGATGGATAACGATACTCCCAACGAATTATGTAAATTGTTTAATGGTTTTAATGTAATTGCTTTACTTGACAGTTTATTGGTTTAACCATACTAGTTATTGATACCATAGATTGTAAAAAGCGGGCAAGTGCGAGTTGGGTTTTGGGTAAAGGTTTCGTAACATGACAAATAAGTAAATATGATTCGGTCGGTCTGAAAAGTAGATTTTAGATCTATGTCGCAATAACTTCGTACTTACTGAAGCAAGTAATAGTAATCTAATCAGTAACTATTTTAGTTTTTAGTGGGTATTCCCTTCTCCCGAGGAGGCAGTCGTGGAGGGAGTCGCAACGTTGAATATTGCGGTCCCCTCCTGGCGAGTCCCACGTATGAACCCCCGCTCACTTGCTTTGGGTCGATGCGTAAATGCATTTTCGTCGGCAAAAAAAAAAAGTGCATTCACTGTTGGGGAATGGGCCGCATGGGTGAATAAAGAGAATAGGCACAATTTTCTCTCAATTGCTATATATTCTTTATAGTATAAATTGTCAGTTTAGTTTGTGTTCAACTCATTGGAGTGAGTTGTCTGGAATAATAATTGTAAAAATACAGAGATTATTTTTACAATATACGGAACCCCAAGTATTCCCAATAGCCTCATAACCTCAATTACTTTCTGAAACCTGCCAATGAAAGTACCCTTCAATGTCGGTGATCCATTTAGGGAATTACAAGGAAAAACAAATAGGGGAAAAAAACACATTTTGTAAATGCTTGTGTAGGTTTTGGGCACCGTTTAAATAACAATTTATCTTGATAAAGTAATTTTCTATATAGACTAAAACAGCTCTTCTAATTTATGTCTTAGGTGTTTGAATAAAAGTGACTAATTTTTTGCATGTCTCTCTTTTTTACTCTTGTGCAATTCTGACATTATGGTGGAATTTGCCTTCCACATCTTCCTTCTCCACTTTGTTCTATTCAGGGTGTCGTCCCGAAATAATATTGTTTGAGCTGAGTCATTTTTAGCCAGCGAATTAAAAAATCTATGGAACAAACATTCCGCTCAAAAAATAGCACCACACAAAAATGACAACCAAGTGCACCAAGTAAGCGGGGCTATAAATGCGGGTTTTTAGCTATGGAGCACAAAGCGACTGAACACTGCTTGCATAATAGCGACCATAATCTGTACACTCATAGATTATTATCTGTACTTGAACGAAAAAATATTTTTTATACTACCTGCTCGTCAATGGCATATTATGTGTCATGCAAACCTTTCCTAAAGTAAGTCATTTTTCCCATGGGGAATAATGTGATTTGAATTTGGAATGCAACCCTTGTAGTCGTGCTTGATCGATGTTGGTTTCAAAAAAGTTTAGGTGCAATGAGATCTTATTCTCAGTTAGGCTGTATGTTATCATGAAAACTTTTTACGAAATTCATTTTCACCCGCGCACCAAGAAGGATTTATTTGAATGTCGAACTGACCACTACAGAATAGACGACAAAAACATAAACTCTAACCCAACTATAAATGTACCAAAGAATGTAACTTTGTCGTTGCACAATTGGTGTAATGTTTCTAACATAACTTTTAATTTTCAATAAATATTCTTTATTTTTCATATTTTATTATTCTAACTTTAAATAATTACTTAAGTACTTTCTTTATAACAGTCATTGGTTTCAATTGCCTCGCAGAAAGTATAAAAAGTAGAGTATGCATCGCGGGCTTAAATGTGTATTTGTCATGGGCGATCTTGAACACCTCGTACTCAGGATTCTAGCCTTAACTCCCTCGCTCCGCTCGGGAGTTAACCATAGAATCCCTCGTACTCGGGGTTCAATAATAGCGCCCGGGACACAATACACTACTTTAAGCCCTTAATGCATAATCTACTATTTTTATCTTCGCATCTTTTTGCCTTCTTTGCGAGTTTTACAGCATTTAGTCAAATGCTGCAAAAGACACACAGAACGTTTCTAATAAACTCCCTCTTTTCTTTAAAATACGAACTGTAATTATTGTAAGAACGCTAACGTCAGTCACCGTCCCGACTAAATGCTGTGCGAGTTGTCATTTTTTGGTGACATTTTTTAAACAATATTTGTTTTTAATTATACTTCCATAGATTTTAGCTTGCTGTTTTTAGCCTGACTGAACTTCAAGTCCCGCAGGAGATTTAGACTAAGAGCTTGGTTGTCCACATAATGTGGTCGTCACGTCACTGCATGTGTAAATGCAATTATAGTTATGTAAAATGCTTATCATATAGATTCATATTATGTAAAGTATGCAAACTGATCGTAAAAGCTAAAGTGCAAAAATGTTTATAAATTAACTGCCATCATTGATAAAAAAACAATTAACATAGCTCATAAATATTCTTTTTAATTTCCGATGTGAAAAACATAGCATCATTAAACATTAATTTTCGAAATATGACAGCTAACAAGATTTGTTTTGGCATAATTTTCGACTTCATTGAATTAACAAAGCTGTTTATTATATTTGATGCTGGCGTTCTGCAAAAACCACAAGAGAAAGGAATGTCTTAATTTAATACTGAAGACGTACTTACATAGTTAAAATATTAACAGTAATCAATGTATGCTTTGGTTATCTCCGAACTACATATACATATTTGAGGTCGAGATCGGGTCGAATCACATGCTGCTGCAAGCTGAGCGATTTTGTTTTTTATAATTTATGATATTAATAACTCCCAGCCGTGACTTCGTGTGCGTGGGTTCCCGATACCCATGAAAATTTTGATACTTTACTTTTCTTAGCCGATGCCCACGTCATAATGACCCTTGGGGTGAAACTATGACTTCAAAAAGGGTTCTTATGCGATATGCGTTCCGTCAGCCGAATCGACAAAAACCCCATTGGGACTATAAGCCTGTCGATTTTCAGCCTGATTCGTCCAGTGGTTTGAGTTGTGCGATGATGGATCAGTCAGTGAATCAGTCAAGCTACTTATATTATTTTCTAAACATATAGAATTCGATTCCGCCAAGGCATTTGATTTGGCCACTGCGCGCCGGCTACCCAGAGCCGCCATAGTCCTAAAAATATTTGCCCACCTGGAAAATTCATTTCACCTGGAAAGGCCAGCCTTGATGTAGATCATAGTCGTGGCTGTAAATTCTATTAAGGGGCTGACATGAGCCAACTAGCGCCGCCACTCTAGTTTTTTATATTTATTCTAAATAAGCCCAATTTCTTAAAAAAGGAATTAGTCAAGGTCTTGTTAAAAACGTCTTATTGAATAACTTTACACAGTTTGAAAAGGCATTCAAACAGTTTAAAAAGCGATTTTGTTAAAAGTGGCCACTGTTGGTTTAAACTCGTTTTAAAACTATAGCACACATTTTGTAATGTTGTAACGTTATTCAATAAACATAAGACGTCATTCACAAGACCTTGACTGATTCCTTTTTTAAGAAATTGGGTTTATTTAGAATAAATAAAATAAAATCGACTGGCGGCGCTAGTTGGCTCATGTCAGCCCCTTAAACTATTTTTTTTATTACTTCATAAGTTCATTGCCTATATGTTTCTCAATGCATTAAGCTGTTGTACTGAATCTAATAATGATTATACGCATGACGTATTTCATTAGAATATCAGCTGTAACAAAGGCTTTGATGGCGTTAATTTCATAACTGAATGGTAATGTGTAATTACTAAACATAATCAAGTAACGCCTTGACTCGAATTACTCGGCTTAGTAAATTGAGTTCTATGTTAAATGAGAGATTTTAAGTGGATTATTTCAAGTGGAAAATTTCACTTATTAATGCTTTGTGAATCGGTAATAATTCAGCATAATCAATTGGTTAAGAATCACTTTTGATTGGGAGACACTATTATGAGTATAATCGAATACATATTTAAGTACCTATCTAAAAGCAATTGTATTTTTTTTGTGTGTATATAGTGTATATTTTCCCATGAGGTTTAATACGCCTTGTTACAACGTAATACTATTATTATTATCATAAATATCGTTTTATTAATATTAATTTCGTTTGTAACAGGCCAACTGGAATTCGTGTCAAATCGGGTTTATTTATTACTTCTCACGAAGTACACGCTATTGGTTAATCGGTAGTTAGTTATTGGTTAATCCCAGAATCTTTAGATTTTTTTAAATAAAAAAGTGCTTTCCATAACACCCAACATTTGAACTTTAGGTAAATATGCATCTGAATATCCGATCTCTAATTACAAGTGATGGTTTAATGCAAAACTTTTTTTTTTTGTATAAATCTGAGATATGATTTTTTATATTTATATTTATAGCAGAGAGAAAGCTGGTGTCCTCAATATTTATTAAGTAGTCATTTTGCTAGGATTAAACATAACTTAATAATTTTGTTTGTTTTGCACAGAATTAGAAATTTTAATTTCTACACGGATAAAAAAAATCTGTTTCTTCCTATCTATACGGACCAATTAAACTAAAAAAGAACACAATACGTTTTAATTATATTTTAGAGTAAAATTACTAAAAGATATGATATGACTTCAATGGTCATACGCAGGCTGTTTCATTAAATCTTTTTCAAAAATAACACTTTTTTGCAATAAAAAGTAACTTTTCAAATTTTACCTCATACTTGTGGAATCACCATTTAAGGCTCTTGTCTCTTAACGCACAATCCATGCCTCGGGAAACATTTTGCGGGCGAGCTTTTAGGCTAATAGCCTCTTAAGGCTAGGGCGAGGCTCAAACGAGGCTAGGTTATACTTATGACGTAAACGCAATAAGAAGAGATTTTTTTTCGCTTCAAATCTCGTATAGTCCTAGGAAAAAGGTTTAATAGCTGGAATGAAAAGGAGTACCTACACTAAATTAAAAAAAAAAACTTCCTTACACCAATAATAGAAATATCATGAGTTGCATGATCAATAATTATGATCATACGCCCAGTTTATATAAATCATCTGTCAATAAAACTTTTTTGACACACTTACTCCCTTACTAATAAATAATCTGTACAGCAGATGTATAGTTACATAGTGTTTTGTCCCTTTCTTTTTAATGTCAAACTTAAATAGTTTGGCAGAGAGTAACCATTGTGTAACTATACATCTGCTATACAATCTTTATTAGTGGAGGGGTTTAAATTAAATGAACAAGTAACGTATTTCGAGTTGAGTCAAGTAAAGTTTTTCTTAGTCGTTCGGAAACTTATCAATCTGCCCTCGTACTATCAATTATAGAAAAACTAAATCTCAGAACATTTTGAAATGTTTCAATTAATCTTCTTCCTGTTACTATCAAAATTCTTTATAGAGAGAAACGAATGTAATATCAATGTCTGAGTTTCATAAATTATATAGAAGTCATTAAAAACTGCGGGAAATACTAACTTTTACGCATTACAACCGTTTAGAAAGTAAAACGGTTTCTTCTATCACAATTTTCACTGCTATATAAGTAGATAAATCTTTGGCTTAGATTAATATGAATGTTCTTTTTAGCTGGATCTCATGATCTATATTATGTTTGCTTTCACGCGTACGTATGTACATAGTACAATCTACGCATCTTGTAATTATACTGTACATCACACGCAATGTCTAAGAAATTCGATGTTATTCCGATTAAGATTTTAGTTTGAAAAATATAACTTTTGGAAGCATTTGATTTGATACTGATGCTTATAGTGTGTTTATGCTTTGGTACCTATATTTAATCTATTTTAGATAATTAACTATTACGATACTTTTCAGAAAGGATTAGGTGACAACTCGCTGGCTACTCAGTTCTAACTAATCTTTATTTATATATATAACAGACAAGAGGTACGTAACAAAGAGAAAAGTTAGGTTAGGTTAGAACTATGACCTAAAAATTGTACCATAGTTACTTTTGGCCGAGTTGTCCTCGTTGGTTTATTTAGCTTCAATCCTCTTTTGCTAATAATGTTCAAGAATTATTACGTACTTGTTAAGATAAACGACTTGGGCATTAAATAAATACCTTACACGTTGTAATCACAACGGCACTCCATATGCTTCAACCTAAAGAAATTTATATTATTTTCGTCAATTGAAAAATACACAAATAAAATAGCTTCATATTCATATTTTAAAGAAAAGTGCAGTAAAGCAATGAGTTTTTTCAGTTCATTCGTTAAATACATGTTACTTCTTTATTTGAATTAACCAATAACCTATTTCAGCGTTAGCTGTAACAGTTTGCTTTGATCTGCCACGTTTATCGCAGTGATAAAACGTCAGCCATCTTTTAAGTGTCGCAATAAAAGTGAAACGAATGAAGGGAGCTTAATCACGTCATATAAGTGATTTATACATGACGACAAATTAGGTTAAACGTATCTTTTTATGTCGAGTAAAAGAACTAAGGTTTTACGTTAAAAGTAGAGATCGGATATTTGAATGCATTTTTACCTTTTTACCCGACTGCAAAGAAAGGGTTATGTTTTTCGCGCGTATCTTGTATGTTTGTAATGCAATATTATTTATTATCATATCTTTCAAACGGCTGAATGGATTTCTGTAATTAAGATATCGTTAGATTTGTCTTGGCAGCCCAAGTGTTCTTAGGTAAGTGGCGTTTAAAAACCAACATAGCGGCTATGAGATGCTATTATTTGAAGTGTATTTTTTTTTATAACTGCAATATTTTATTGCTATATTTAATAATAACAATGATGCAGAACATAATTTAGACTAAACAGTGTTACAAAAATCAGCATAGTTTTTACTGAACACTGCCATTCACCATATATATCTAAACATTGCAAAATAAACTAAATTTATAAACTAATCATAGATATAATATAATTAGCATAATGCCATGTACCATAATCATAAATGCAATAAATTTACGGAGGGTAAGATTATAATGAAACTGCGATAGCGGCTGTTCGGCACTACCTGCATATCAATCAAATGAATGATCATACGATCAATCGATAGTTTTGTGTAACACACGCGCGCGTTCACACCAGGGGCCCTACCGGCTAACTTTTCGAACTTCGGCGGGTCTGCCGAACTTCAACTTAAAACAGATAAACCGAAGTAAGGAGTTTCATATTGTACTATTCCCCAAAGTTATTTAGAAGATATCGATGTTCGTGTGACATCATGAATTGGGGTTCGCCATTTTCGCCCGATTGGAACTCGATTTATCTGTTTTAATTTGAAGCCCGGCAGACTTTCCTAAGCTCGATGCTTTAGCCGGTACGGCCCCTGTTCAGATGTTGGGTATAATGGAATAGTTTGAATAACTTTTTACTTTAAATCGTTTATTGCATTTAAATCTTCTTAAGAATTTACATTTAACGTGAATAAGTAAAAAAGCACGGGATTTGCCTACATTCAAGTTATTTGCATTCCAAAACAAGCGACAGATCTCAGCTCGGATTTTGTTAGTGATTTACGTCGAGTGTATCCGGTGGCAGTAGCAGGTGTTTGAATTATTTATATTCTGTTTTATATGTATTCACAATTTGTTCGGTTCAACCCCAATATACATACGATACTGTAGCTCCCATTCCCACGAACCTTCAATCGTTACTGAGGATATCATGTTTCAATGCTATGAAATATTTTCGAACTTCTTTTTTTTTTCTCTTGGTAAAAGAAAATGAGTTGTTCCATATTCATCCTATGACATCTAGTATTTCCACAGAACTGCGATTTTTTTTCTTTTTTTTCATTGATATTGAATCTGTAAAAAAATACAAAAGAGCAAATCACTTTTTGCTGCTCCATTACATGAATTTGAGGATGTTAAGTATCAACTTTTGGAAAGATATGAAATTCAGTTTTTTTCAATAACACCAAAATCTGCTTAAAAGTAACATTATTGTCTAAAAATTGAATTTTATTTGATACACGATTAAGTCAAGATAATGGTAACTCAATGCCAAGACACTAACTTTAGTATATTTTATGTATAAAGCCAATTTTGTTTGCAAGGGTAAATGTTTTACTGTGACAGATATCGTAGGCGGCGGACCCACACAGTGGTTGTTTTATTCCAAATTGATAAATATTACCAAACAATACTCAAGTTCTAACAATAGTATTAGAATTACGAAACATAAAGTAAACAATTTGTGACTTTGTTATAACAAATGATTTAAATCTTGTTGCACGATGAGGAACATTGTTCTTAAGCATAGTAAAGTGTAAACTTTGCAACCCAATATTCGTGTAACTTTATCTCTTTTAATATTATAAATGTATTTATGAAGATTGTACCGTATAAACGAATGAGGAGATTTAAATGAAATGTTTATAAGCAAATCGAATGCGATCGGAAAACAAATGAATACATTATTAAAAACTGGACAATTCAAGGATTGAATTCCATACTAAAGCCATATTGAACGGTATTGGACTGTAAACTAAGAATGTTAAGCATTATGACTTAGGGCACGAATTCTTATGTTAATAACACCAAAATTTTTCTATATTGTTATTGTGTAAATTCCTTTGGAATACTTTGTGGGAAAAAAATTGATTTCTTGCTACTAAAATATTCTAAGTTTATGTGATGATTATTTAGGCTGTGGCCATTGGCTTTGTTTTGTATTCTGTAAGTTTCTAAGCAACGGTTGTTTGTTCCTGACTGTTCGTACCTATATAAAATTATATCGTTATGTGTGCGTATAAAATAGCTTGAAAAGGCGGTGACCCATGGTAGGTATCAGTTTTTAACGAGTGAGCAATATCATAAAACTCAATCCACCACAAGTATTTATTAATATTTTTTACAATAATTTTACATTGTACCTAGATCTCCTAGTAATTTACTTGTCTCCCTATGTATATTAAATTCTAAAAGATTATAATGTGAATAAACCACAATAGCGCAATTTGTTCTACAAGATGTCTGAAGCTGATAGCGTGAGAAAACATGTTTCATAGAACAATTTAATCTTAATTTAACACGAAAAATTGCATATTGTAACAGTTCTTTTATGATAACATCATAATAACCTCCTTTGATATAATTTTAACTTATTTTCTTAAATTTTAATAAAAAAAATATTTAAAAACATTTACTTTAAATTTTTGTTCCCCTCTCGAAGATTTACGTTAAATGATAAAATATAATCACCATTAATCATCACGTTATTATTTATTTTAATCTTAAAAGTCCGCATAAGTTCTATTACAATACAAATTATATTCTATTACAGTACAATACAATGAGCTCCATGGTCTATAAAAACGACTCATTCAATATCTCAAAATAGTTCGTATACCATATTGAATAAAAAGTAAAAAGAGCAACTTTTTAATTATCGAACGGCACCGTTGTCGGTTGTCGATGGTCGCAGTGAAGCGGTGGTGAAGCGTGCGGCTTGCCAACGGGCACCCAGCTAACTGTACGCGGACGAAAGTGAAATGCCGTTTTACTCCAGTTGAGTGCGCGGGCGCGGTCTAATCTGCGTCTCGCGCGTGCCCGCTGCTCTTGCGGCGTTCCATTTTTTCATTTTTTCTTCGAGCGAGCCTTCTTTTGTTTTTTCTTCTGTATTTGAATTGAATTGCGGCGATGTTTGATTTTCATTGACCATACGATGTAAAATTATGATTTGGTTTCATTATGTTTACCTTACGTAAATTAATTTATAAGACTGGATAATAATGTAGTTGCCTTATTCCAGTGTGTCCAGGTCAGAAAAGTTGATTGGCTTAAATGATTTTTTCGTCTTATTAAAAGACACCATATTTAACTCTAGTATTTTTTGTTCTACTTAAATTAAAAACTTATACTAAGTCGTTTAGTATTGTCAATTGAAACGTCGCAATAAAAAAATAATTAGAACTTCTAAGTACCTACTTTTTCTTTTGACGAGTTGATCTTAGTGAGTCTAGTTTCAATCTCGTCAAATAAGGCTATTTTGAAGAGCAATGGAAACGCGTATTCCTAGAATGGTGTGAAATTAAATGATGCTATTCAACTAGATCTCATCTGATAGGCAAACTAGTTCATTTATGCGATTTGAGTCTGTAAAATGATGCTATATTCACACCAGTGTGCGATTTCAAATTGTTAAAATTATTTGCTCAAATTACGGTGCATTCACACAGCAGGCCCGTATTTACAGGACCGTTTTTAACGGATCCGTCGCTACTGTGTGATGTTCACTTCACACCGCATTTTTACAGGACTGTTTTATCGTATCCGTTGCTATGGATACAGTGCCTGTATTGAGTTTGCACAATTACGTTTACTATACTCGATAGCGACTTTAGTAAGCAATTTTGTAATTTGGCACAGCGCCTCTGTCGGTAACTACACTAAATCAAAAGTTTTACAAATGTCAACTACAGTTGTTATCGAGTATAGTAAGCTTAAACTCATAATATACGCCTCATAGTATACACATACTGATTTGATATACTTTGTTGTATGTGAACACGCTCGTACATACACCACTGACGAATAATAACGTATCCGAGTAAAGGCACCCGTAAACGGATCGGTATTTTTACTGGATTCGATATACTGTGTTGTGTGTGAATAGGCTCATACAACCCTTTCGTCCACCAGGATCCCCCAGCCCGATCCCCGTAAACTCATCTGTCCATCAGAATCTCCTTTAAACAAAATTAGGTAAGGATAATATCAACATTGGGGACGTACGCTATAGTTGAATAAAAACGTATCCGATAAAACGGACTTGTAAAACGGATCGCTGTGTGAACGGGCACTAAAATCTGACACATGTTTCGTGTTCATAATAATAATGATTTACATGCAAATAACAGTAGTCAATGTTTATAATTATTTTAGTAAAAACGATGTTTTTTCACAGCGGGATTTGAATACATATGTTTTTACAGTAAGTAAGACATTTTATTAGGTATGTTAAATTATTATGTTTAATTCAATAGATTTGATTATGATTTTCCAGAAAAAGGCAAAGATAAATATTGGAACCACACAGAATTGAGAGTGAATTTTACACCTTAGAGGCCGAGTATTCATAATTCATTTCATAGAAAAGCATTTAAGGCGCTCCTTTATTAAAGCGAGATAATAATGAGAAAACGACGCGCGCGGGAGCGAGACCGATTTGGCAGATTAGGACAAAAAATCACGAATTAATTCGTAGTAATTGAAATAATAAACGTATCGCTAAAATATTCGTTCATAAAATCATTTTAATGGAGAAGTATCGAATACAGCATTTTAATTGCTTAGTTTCGGCATAGTTTTGCAAATATTTGGTTATTTTCAAAATAAAAAGCACATTTTCAAAAAATAAAAAACTATCGAGAAAAGTATAACCAATCGTTTTTCTGTTCTGTAATATTTAGTTAAAGGACTGAAGTTACACATTCTAAAATATAACGAAGGAAATCTTTTTAGAAGTCCGGTACTATGCTTTCAAAGAACACATTTACTACTGTGACCCTATTATCATTTTAACTGGATTGCAAGTATAATTTACCTATTTCACAACTGAATAACAAAGTGAAATAAATAGATTTATGAATGCTTTCGCTATTGCAAATGTATCTGCGGGATCCTAAATAAACATGAGCATGATCTCCTTTCCAAATAAGATGGGAAACTCTGAAATGGGAAGCTGGGATTCGTGAACAGGGAGGTCTAAAAAGGCAGAATGAGATGTCACATTAGATTTTCATGTTAAAAATCTTAAAATGCCCAGTGTTTTATGAATCTTGACGACCTGAGTGGTGGAGTGGTCAACCGTCTACCACGCAAGAGGTCCCAGGTTGGATTCCCGGCCGGGTAGACATTTAAATGATGAATTTTGATTTCTGTGACGGGTCTGGGTATTACTATGTATATTAAGTATATATTTAAAACGTATATAAGCATTATATCAGTTGTCTAGCGCCCTTATTACAAGCTTTGCTTAGTTTGGGGCTAGACGGTGCTGTGTGAAATCGTCCAAGCATTTATATTATATAAAATGAAGGACGACCGCCCAAGAGATGAACGGATGGCATCTGGCAGCAGGCTGGCATCAACTGGATGCGCGTGGCAGCAGACCGTCGTGTCGAGAGTGGAGAGGTTGAGAGGAGGCCTATGTCCGAAGTCGGACTCTACAAGGGCTGGAATAGATAGAATGAGAAAACACCATTTGATCTCAATATGATACAAATCAGTGAATAAGTGTCTCATATACGATCTGACCTTTTTAGACTCACTGATTGATAAGAATGATAAGTTTGTGAGCTATAGGTGAAACATGATCTGAAAATGTCAGTGGCGAATTGTGTGAACCGTCTTGAATATGTAGTGCTAATTTTGGGGATTGTAGTAACTGTAGAATGCTGGTATTATTATTATAAATATAAATTTTGCGTCTGGTAGAGTAGCATTAACCCTTCACACCATGTGACCATCGACAACGTCTCGAATTCATATTAAAGATGTTTGAAACTATTTCGGTCTTTTCCCGTTACCCTTTAATTTTCCCCCTCATCCAAAGCTAGTGAATTACTAGTCACTAGTGACTCGGTAGCTTAGCGGTCAGAGCGTTGGACCGGATATCCAAAGGTTTGATTCCCGTCCGAGAACATGATCGGTTGCGAGTCGTATTATTTCTAGTATATTATTTAGTATTATATAAAAATAGCATTGTAAATGCTAAAATCTCAAAATTTAAAAAAATTGCATCAATTTTACCTAAAACTCGAAAAAATATTAACAAAATCTATTTCCCTTATATAGTGTTGTTCTAAAATTCTTCGATTTTTTTATATTTGCTTAGTATTTTATATTTGATTTTTTCGTTCCAGGGCCTCAGCTATACGGTCAACTAAATTAGTAGACAACAAAGCTTTCAATAAAAAACAATAGCCGCTCTCGCCCTTTTTGGAATAAAAAAATAAACAAAAAGTAGGTTAAAACAAAAGGGCTAATTACTACAACGTTAATTAAAACTGTCCGAATAACAATGCGGTGATTCGGCACGAGCCGCCATTATTGTTGAGCCAAAAACGGCTTAAAACGACAACCGACCCTTTCGTATTAAGTCTGAATTGAATCGCCTTAAAACGTGATTCAATGTACCGTTTCGGCAAATTGTTCGTAAAGCTAGCTACTCGTGTGACGACAAGTCTTAATAATTGTTGATTAAATTAATTATCATAAAAATGTATTATTGAAACTGTAGCATGGCATAAACCTTAAAATTTGCGTTACGTTCGGAATTTTTTACTTCTCATACACAAAACATAAAATTACCCTTGCCTTTTCTTAAAATAAAAAAAAAATAAACAAAACTTTACTCTGACGTTAAAACATTTTAGATGAGACAACCAAAATCTTAAGCTTAGAGCGGTCATTACTTATGTACGCTTAAATAAAGTAAATATTTCCATAAGTTATCATATTTAAGAATGTAGCGAAGATAAATCTTACCGTATAGTCAGGACATAAGCATAGGACAGTCAAAGACATTCTGCGCACTAATGCGCTCACATCTCACGTGCGTTATTCGCTTCATCTACAAAGGCTCATGCCATTTGCGTGCGACATACCGGCCTTTGTATACAAATTGTTGTTTACAACAGTAGCAAACGGGTTTGTTTGACGGTGAGCGGTAACCGTCGCCTATCAACGGCTACATCGAGGTGACATGTTGTTAACCCTTTAGTACTCACCTTTTTGTAGGTTTTATTAAGGAACTCTACTAACATTGAAAGGAACCCATGTCTAGAAACAGATTAAGACATGATAATAATAATAATAATAAATATTTGACAACATCACATACATTGCTCCGATTCCAAAGTAAGTAGCAAAGCACTTGTGTTATGGAAATCAGAGACAACGGTGCCAACACCCAGACCTGAGCCAATATAGAAAAGTTCGTTTTCTAAATTGACCTTACCGTGGTTCGAACCCGGGACCTCCGAGATGGCGACACCTTGAAAACCGGTGTACAAAGCCACGCGACCACGGAGGTCGTGATCGTATTTATGTGGGTGGGAGAAAAACTGAAAAGCAAGTTGTTCCATTTTTATTTGAAAACAAGATACATTGCAAATATTTAAACAAAGTTTTCATACAGTTTCAGTTATTCTCAATGTTATCATAAAATAAGTGCCAGTAGAAAAAAACACATTTTGATTTTAACTAGAACTTCCATGTCATCTATCATGACTCATAAATCCGTAGAATGAATGCTTCTTCCAAAATACTTAAAGTAAAATTTCATAATTGGGGTTCAAAGAAATAAGTAGAATGACACAAATCATGCACGATTGATTTGTGACATGTGACATTTATTTATATGTCGCATGGCATGAGCGTGTATGGGCGGCTTTAATTGCAAAACCAATAAAGTTTTATTGCACTCAGTGCATCGGTTACATTACTTGTTTTTATACTCTTAATTGAACCGGTCAAAATATTTTTGTTGTGAAGAACTGTAGTATGTTGTAAAGAATGTTTTTTTACGTTATTCGAAATATTTATAAGAGCCTTTTAAGAGACTTTTTGTGAGCTGTAATTGGAGACTTGTAAAAGTTAATTAACCATTAAAGAGAATGCAGGTTTGAAACTTTCTGTCAGGAAAATGATAAAGCTGTGAAAGATTTATAAAAAAGATTTTGCGTACAAAATACCTATAACAGTAACAGTTTTACTTTTTCGATATGATATTTGTTTTTTTTACTGTAAATTATTTGTTTATTTATTAGTTTTGTACACACACATTTCTAAACAGAAAAAAATGGACAGATGAATTGTACAAGGAGACAGCCTAATTATTATAGAAGTATAGTAAATTCATTAAATCACACTTCCAAATGCATTATTTTTAAACTTTATTTTGAATGAACATTAAAAATTAACGCGTCACTTTCGCATAATTCTAGTAAAAGCGTTGGTTTAATAACTATGTTGCAACTATTTCGGATTGGTATGAAACAGTAACTAGTATTTAGCTAAATAGATGTTACGGTACTTATCCTCATTTTTACTTGTCTATTTTCATAAGATTAAATGTTTTTCATATTATAAATCAAAGTTTATGAATTTCTGTATTCTAAACACGATTGCTTTCGCAAATACAATTAATCGAAACTTAAATAGCTTCTAATGTTGTGGACTATTTCTATTGCAAACGCTAATCTAATATTTCGTTCGCAAACGAAAGTGTCTGAATTACTTGCGTCCCAATTCTGTTATAGGGCCAGAAACGGGACACTTAGTTTTTTATTCGGGACCCTCTATCCTAAAGGATACGCCGACGAATCTAATACAAAATTTAACATAGACTTTTACGATGAATAGGATATTCGTGAGTAGGAAAAAGTATCAAATTCCTTTGATATTCGATACTCGATACAATTTCGGATATGGATTCAGGTCCGATTTAACGCTTTTGTATCGCTCGTCGGTTGGTTTTGTTACAATTTTGTCACGTAACTAAATATCACATTGAATGGCTTTAAATGCTTTTCTATTTTGAATAAAGTCTACATTATTCGATGGCGAAACGAAATTCTTGCATTGGGTTTCCAATAACAGTCAGAAATACTAATATCTAGAGGTAAAAGTTATTTTTTACCTTCACCGGATTTTATAATTACGATTACATGTGCTTTGGTATACTTTTTTTCTTACCACCAAGAAAACTACGTCTGAACTTCTATCCTTACTAATATTATAAATGTGAAAATCCGTTTGTTTGTTTGTTACGCCTTCACGTCTTAACTACTGAACCGATCATCATGAAATTTTGCATACACGTTATCAGGGGTACAGAGAAGGACAGAGGGTACCTTTCATCCCGAAAAATATTGTTCCCGAAATAGCAAAACAACTTTCCACGCAGACGATGTCGCGGTCGGTCGGTAGTATAAGAATAAAAGCAAATGACCAAGTGAATCGTTCCTCTACATGACGCACCGTGTCAACAACCACCGCACCATCCCGCCGTTTAATATAACGGTTGCATAATTCTCGTGTCTCGTTATCTCGACGACTGTTGTACTCAACCAAAAAAAAACAACCACACTTGCCATACAACTACATCGCAAAAACGGACTCCTCAAATCGGCCGTGAAACATTACCGATGCCACTTGCAAGTCATCACAATTAATATAATTGAATACAAATACTTGATATACCAAATTATCATTATTACATTTGGAACTTAAAATGTGACTAATAAAGTCGATATTGCGTCAATGCTTAAATTAGTTTAATAACGGTTTCGGACGTAATTTTTCGCACACGTTAAGTCTCACGAGTATGTTATAAGAAGATCGAACTCTACAATACTCATAGATCATTTTATTATGGTTTATCATTAGGTGTAGATTTCCGTAGCTTTGCTATACTATCTGCAACTTGGAACTATGTGTATGGCATCAATCCCATTATTGGGCAGAAGTAAAACACAATTTTGGTCTATGGTTGCCAGTATGCAGTTACATATTTATATATTATATTTTTTTTTTTTCAAAAATGTGGTGGTTTTCAGGATAAATAATAATTTTCCGAGTTTGTATGCATTGGTACCCTATCTACCATATTCGGCTTTATAAACCTATTACCAAACACCCTGTATAAGTGTTATTAAATTAAATATTATGCCAAAGTAACACTGACATAACTGTGTGTTTTGCAGCCTAACGTAAAACTTAGCGTCAAAAACACACAAAAATACTATTTGATACCTGCTAATAAACTTTTACTTTTATTTTAAACATTTTATAAACTTTATCTTTTTTTTATAATTTTTCAATAAATCTAATCGAACCTTATTCAAACTCTCCTTCTTCTTATGAAATATAGTATAAACATATGTTATAATTACCATCTTATAATTACCTAAAGTCACACACAGGACCTTACGAGTAAGTTAATATAACTTGGATGATGAACGGGATGTCTAAAACACTGAACCACATTTAAACTATGTTTAAGTTTCTTAAAGTTATGCAGTTCCATGAATGAGTAATTGAATGCAAACAAGAATTGAGTACTCTAAACAAATAACTTACTTGAAGTCATTGATTCTAACAGTCAATCAAACATAAGTATTTATAATTGAGTTAAGATATAAGCTAGGTGTTTCCAGGATTTAGGAACTAATTCGTCAAGCAGAAAGAAAGTTCCAATTGGTCAAGTGTGTTTTTACCGCGTGTTTTGGTTCTGATTTGTCAAGCAATGCAAAAGTAATAATTAGTCAAGTCCCAATTTTGTTTCGATTTGCCAAGCCTTATTTTTATTTCAACTGGTCAAGCCAATAAAAAGTTCTGAATTGTCAAATGCTAAAAAATTACTTCAAAAAACATTTTAAACCCCTCGCTGCATAATAATAACGTAAATAAATAAGTAAAAGACATAATATCCTGAAAACTGTTTATTTATAAACAATTTGTTGTACCGAATCAGAAAACAAAATCATATAAATCAATATTACCTAATTGGCGTTTACAGTACATATTTGCACCATACATTTTTAGATCGCTTATTAAATGCTTTAGTAATTATACTTCGTGTAATAAAAATGGGATAAAATGAATCAGTTCATATAGAAATTCATTTTTCTTAATGAATTTAAACATTTGTAAGCTGATACATTTCCATTTACCAACTTTTTTACTATTTTTCTTATTTTACCTTCTTTAGTTAAATATTTTTGCAATCTTTTTTTTTTTGAATCTTGTTTAAATTAATTCTTTTTATTTTAAAGTCTTGAATGCATAATTCCGTATTCATAATCTGTAAAAAATATAATAAGTTCGGCTTCTTAAAATTTTTTTTGTTAAGGCGGCTATGCCACCCTTCGACAGGGTTTGTAGTTTTGTGTTTTTGAAGGTAGCAGCTAATTGGTATCGATTTTGAAGAGAGCCACTGACGAATGAAATATTTTTAAATTTTCTGATGTTTATTCCATCGGGAACTGATTTGGAAATCGCTTCCCATCCTTGCGCAATATATTCCTGGGGAAGGTGAGGTAATTGAAGACATAAATATAAAAACTTCTTGTTTTTAGCAGAGCTTTTAAAATTCAATTCTTTTGCTTTTTTCATAAGTCCTTTTGTGAAATGAAAGTAACATCCTGTCGTGTAAGCTTCAGGGAAAACTGTTTTAATTGCGTTAAACATAGCTAGTTCATAGTCAATTTTAAATGACTTTGGATGAAATTCCGGCAAGTGCGTTTTCAAAAGTGTTAGAAATCGTGTATAGGTATGTATGTTCAGTTTTGTTGGGCAGAAGGGCAAATATTAAAGGGATCACATTTGTGAAATTTACTGATTCACCAACATCCGCATGGAGACTATATAATTGCATAAAAGGTTTAGGAGCACTTTTGAACGTCCCCAAAAATTTTTTATATTTTGGCACAACAGCCGTAGCGTTATTAGTCATAAAAATCAAAATTTTGTTTTCAGTACCATCTTTACATAGCCAATTGCGCTTCAAGCTTTCCGGAATCTCCACTTCTTCCAATAATGAAAACCTTTTTTTTTTTAAATTATGCTCTTTGTAACGCCATCTGTACAATTTTGATTTAACTGTCTTAAGTTCAGGTATCTTATCGACTAAATCAATACCTTGGTCAAGAAGAGGTGCAATCGTATCTTCATATAATTGCTGCACGGGTTTAAAAGATTTTTTCACTTTCTTCTTACACATTTGCATACATATGTCAATCTCATTATTTTGTGGTAAACATTTATGATCAGATTTTCTTAAAACTTGATTTTCATTAGGGCTAAGTGTCACAGAACCATTGCAAATTTTTCGTTGTGTACACCTCCAATTCGTTGTGAGGTTTTGTTCTTTAAATTTAATGTGAACTTGTGATTATCATAAAGCAGAATTCTCTTTGATCTTTCACTTTCCACAAAACATAACTGATCACTCATGGTTTATTAATAATACAAACAAGATTTGCTACAGAACTTACATTGACAATTATTAGACGAACTTGTTTACTACCTACCCACTTAGTAAAAATGCATTCAACCGCAACAAGGAAAATAAAATTACCCACATGTAAATTAATCATGCATGACACTAATGTGAAATAATCTTACCATTATTTTAATGGGAATATGAATACACACCTTTTCTACGTCGTACACGTAGAAATAAAATATATATATTTTTTACTTGTTCAATTTCTTTTAATTTATAAAGTTTTACAGTGTTTTTATATTTTTACAATGACAAATTCCAATGACAGAGAGCATTTTTAACATCTCTTTTTTTGCTAGAGTTTTTTTATTATAAAACTTAAAAGAGGTTTTAGTTCAAGTTTCAATACTTCACGCACGGCGTATACACACCTATGTAATTATACCTTCAAATACACTAATAATTGTGTTTAAGTATAAAAAAACATTTGACAATTCAGAACTTTTTATTGGCTTGACCAGTTGAAATAAAAATAAGGCTTGGCAAATCGAAACAAAATTGGGACTTGACTAATTATTACTTTTGCATTGCTTGACAAATCAGAACCAAAACACACGGTAAAAACACACTTGACCAATTGGAACTTTCTTTCTGCTTGACGAATTAGTTCCTAAATCGTTTCCAGCGTCTTGGCCCGCGTAGAGTTTTATTTTCCCTAAGAATTTTTGGAGTGAAAGTGTCTGTGTTCGTCTATAAAGTTCAATTATTTATTTGAATTTTTTTTTTATATTAAAAACAAAATTTATTCACCCTCTGCAGTTTATGAAGTCAGCTGCATTTTATGACATTCGATAGTAAAAACCATACACATTTCATACAAGTTTGGTCATAAAACTTTAAAGTACTAACTATTACGTAAAATTTAATCCCTAGATAGATCCTACTCTAATATGGCTGAAACTCAGGCGCAATCGCATGCGTCTATAATTGTACAGGCGGCATTTAGTATATACTCAACAGAGCCGCACTCATCTGCGCCCATTGTCTTACACGACTTGACGAGGCCTTTTTAAGTTGTAGAAATGATTTATTTTCTCTTAATTTATTTTGAGGCTGTTATCTATATAAACACGCCAGTCCCGTTGCATCTTGTTGGAGACATGTAATCAAAGTTCTCTTAGTCTGATTGCGTAAACACAGGAAAGTTACAAATCATGTAAAAACTCCAGACATTGAAGTACATACTTCTCTATTCACTAGAATATGACTGAACTCACTCAGGCGCAATCTCATTTATCTATTGTACAGGCAGCTTTGATAGTCTGATTTCACAACGGGGCTGATAACGTAACTCTGTTGCTAACAATTCTCGATTGAAACCGCAGTTACATTGCTGCTGTAAGTAAGATAGTTGTCACATTGGTTCTTACTAAAGCAGCAATGTAACTGCGATTTCTGTCAGAGTTGATTGCAACAAAGTTACATAATCAGGGGGCAGAGCCGCGCCCATCTGCGCCCTATTGTCTTACGTCATCAACTGACAAGCGAGGCGATGAAAAGTTTTGATTGATTAATGTTGATGTGTAGAATATTAAATTAGAATTTAATACCGAACAACATACTCTAGTAAAAGCTATACTTGAAAAGGGCTTAGTGAAAAAGAAAATAAACATTAATTTTGAAATATCCATGTACTTAAGAAACAAATATCATCAACTTTATGTAAACAGAGTGTTTATATCTACGGAATAGATATTATACTCTCACACCCACAAGAGGGCAACACTGTTAACTCTCATTGTCCTTGGATTGTTATGGCATGGTGATGGCGAATGTTAATGGGGATGGACGCCAAGTAAAATACCAGAAAAGTGCTGGTGGTTTCCTGGTGTACTCAAGTGCTGGCGGTAAGGTGTGCCTGAGTGGTGAGCCTGAGCTTCGTTCACATCACAGATCTTCTGGTACCTACTTGTAGCATATATAACATATCGTATCAATATTTAAATAGGAACCACTGCCAAACCAACTCCATAATAATAATATTCAAAAGGAAATTCGACCATTTTGACAGTTCAACCGCGATTTGTGCATTTAATTACTGACTCATTTCAATTAGCTGTATCGCTTGCATTTTGCATAATTATTGACTGGCAATGCATAAATTTAAGTTTAATTAATTAATTACATCTGAAATGAAACAAAGAGATTTATTCTGCTATTACTGTGGATATTTCATAAATGAGAAATATTATAACTCATACTCATATGATAATTAATTGAGAGAATGTAAAGATTAAAGTTATGTAGATGCACTCTTAAGTAATCCTTCATGTTAATAAGTACTAGACAAGAATAGTCACCACCGACAATCGACAAAGTTGACTACAACGCCCTAAAATTACTAAATTTACTGTTGGCGATCGTTTTGCGATGCAAATGGCTCGCTCCTACCAGTCTTCGGTGGGCTTATCCTCTCGTTATTTATGTGTTTGCCTGGCCATCCCCAACCACAGTTGTAAATAGAAGAACAGAGAGAAAGAGTCCTAAAGTGAAAGTCGTATTTTCGTTCACTGAATATTTTTAAATATTTTTCTTAGTCACTTCGGGTCAGCAAGCACTGACCCGAAGTGCCTAAGAAGTCAAGTGGCTTTAATCTCACCTGATGTTAAGTGACGATAAGGCCGAAGGTGGAAGCGCATTTCACTCGGAATCCTCAACCACTGAGAAGTGTGAGTAGTGGGGGCAGTTGGCAAGACGCTTGAGACGCGCGGACATGGCCTTATTGAGAATAGGGGCCCGATAAAGCTAATCAACGATGAAAACAAAACTAAATCGTTACCGATAAACGATAAACTAGAAAAAAAAACCCGTAGCACCTCAGACAGTACTCGATCCCGCACCCTTTGGCTTCCGGCCAATGCACCTGCCCAATTATGGTACGAATGTAAAAAATCCAAAATTTAATAAATCGTTACTGTATCAGTTTCGTTTACAGAAAAATACTCGCTTTAGTTTTGTTAAAATTGTTGAATGCTGTACCTAGGGAGCCTAAGATGCCAATCTTGGACAATTTAAATGAGAATTCTAAACTAAAGCTTTTAGGTAAATATAACCTTAATGACAATGTAACGGTTTTGGCTTTATCGTTCATAATTAGCTCGTTTGGGCCCCAAGTGCGAGAAGGCAAAGCTTTCGTGAAAAATAGCAGGGCAGGGAGCGAGCTCCTGGGTTGCAGGCTTAGAATCTTAGATTCATAAATGATATAGATTACAGTTCTATCAATAGTATTCTTTACCTCTGTTCGACCACCATGTCCTGTGCCCACGCCCACATTGGGCTGAATAATCGCCGTCCCCAGGCCAGCTGTTTAACGGCCAGGGAAATCATATTGATTGCGAATACAGATGCCATTGAGGCTCAGCGCGATCATTATGCCTCAGTTACGACATCACCGCGCGCGCGTTCTGCGCCTTGCGCCTCGTCAACCACTGCGCGCTCAGTGTCGGTCAACCTTTACGCGCGCACGGTGATGTCGTGGCCGAAGGGTTAGACTTCGATGCTGATAGGAGCTGCTAAGTTGCTATTACTTAATCTATAAACCAGTGGCTCAGTGAGCTTTAGATTTTACTCAAATTGTATGTTGTTTAAAATTTAATCTAATAGATGTCGCCACGAGGTTGACACTGCTTTTGAAAAGCAGTACTATGTGCTGTTTGGTAGGTTAGGTTTTCTTTTAGTATTTCGATTCTAAGCTAGATGGCGCATTGAATACTTTTCAAATGGGTGAATTTTTTTCCGCAATATTTTAAAAAACTGGCTCGTCCAAAAAACAAATATACAAGAATCGGTTGAGAAATGCGACCTGTAGAGGAGAACAGAAGGGCAGACATACAAAGCACACTCAAGCAAGCTCACTCACCTAACAGAGAGTACAGAGTGCGAAGTGCGAGTTGTTTACTTACTCTACCGCGTTAACGTTAACTTCATTTTGCATAGGATTGATGGCCACTGGCCCACCACCTTGAGGAATACGCGATGAACTTCACCAACACAAAATTCTTACGCGAGCGTGCGGTGAAAACACTTGCACTAAGCACTCTGATTATCTCAGTAATGCATACCATACTCGTAATGTTAGGTATCGAAAAATATAGGTAATCATTTCACGAGATGTCAAAGGGCTGATATTTTATATGCCATGAAAAACACAAAATGAAAAACATTCACCTTTCTTATCGCATGATATCGTTAGCTTCTTTAACCTAGAGATAATAAATAATATACCATTTTGTTATCCCTCTCCTTTCCATAATAATTATAACAACACAAATATTTTATAAAAACATAAATAATACTCAAGACTGACGAATTTGATACTTAGCAAAATAACACTTTTTTAATTTAAAGTTTGCTATAACGCTATCGCCACTTAAAATCCACAACACGTAGCATTTTAAATCTCAGTAACTTCGTCGGTCTTGAGCTTATTCACCACAATTTCTAAGTTAAGTGCTTGTGTGGAGCACGTCCTTCGTATTAACGGTATCTGCATCTTAATAGCTACTGGTTTTAACGCATTAAAATTATGGCCCGCGACCATGATGAAGGTGTCATAGTTAATGTGCACAGATAGTATGAATTACACAGGTTATTATTAGTTGATTGAACTGCAAATAAAGATAATTAAATGCCTCAAGACTTATTTAAGCAGCAGGAATATTTCTTTCATCATGGTTGATTATTCAACGAGATAGTGTCACTACTAGAACGTTCGGAGTCTACTCGTAAAGTCTGTGCGGAAAGAGAATCATGGGATTTTAGCTTAATTGATTTAGCGTCATATTGACGGCACTGTTACGTCATTATAGTGCGACTGTAATATCATGATATCTATCAAGTCAAAATAGTTGCAATATAATGACGTCAACGTGACAAAAACGGTAATCAAGCACAAATCCCATGACGGTTCTTTCCGCACAGACTCTAGTTGTAATACTTTGTTTTCATAGTTTTCGCACTTTCATCGTGGTAAGTGCTAACATTCAAGTTCTTCTTTCTATTTTTAGAACACTGTAGAAATCGATGTATTGGCTGTCCGTTTAGAGGCTAATAAGGCAGAAGTTCTTGGATAAGACATAGGAACTAGGTAAAATTTCATGCCAAACATAAATGTTGAATCTTCTTACTTTAAAATCATAGCTTTGCATATAATGTATACCTAAGTATTGTGTTTAACAGGCAATATAGTGAATTCATCACGTTATACTGTCTGTAATAATTGACTGTTACGTTACCTACTCAGCAAATTGCTTTTAGTATTTAGAGTGAGTAATTAAATATTATGATGCTATTTAAAACAGTTACCTCACCAGCCACAGTTACCTTGTTTAATGGCAAAGTTTCGTTATGTGGACTCATTTTATGCAAAACTAAATAATAATAATATTAGTACTTACTAATTACTTATTCTGTGGTACTAATACCTATTAGTTTTCCAACTGCCCTATATTTCGATGTTTGAAGCGAATATTTTTTTGTATTTTGTGTGTAAAAAAAGAACTTAGGCTCGCATGTGTTTATATTTTTTTTTATCGAAATATGTAGTTTCGTCTTCTGTAAAGTATCAATATCTTAAATCCTACAACCCACATCTTTTTTACCGTAACAAAGGCTAATGAGTAATGATGTTCACCAATTTTATATATATATCTTTATATAGCAATATTTGAGTAAGGTGTACGAAAGAAAAAAGGACAATGGCAAAGTACATAGTCGCTTAGATAGTAAAACGTCGTCGGTTGGATTCGCACATGAGTGATTATTTTGAATAAAAACAATTATAATGTCATAATAATCAGATTTTTTTTATATAGAGTAATTATTATCAACCTACCGCAATGAGGAAAACCGCGTTTCAGCTACTATTGTTTTAACAGCCTCTGCTGCATTGGACTCAGTGGATATGATGTTTTCAACCATGAAGAAGTGTCCTCATAATAGTAAGATCATAAGGCTGGTAATGATGATACTCCTAAGAAAAACCCTACTGAATCCGTCACGATGTTTTGTTCAGGCATTCAAATTGCACAATAATTGACATGTGCCATTCACCCCATCATTACTGTGCGTTATACAACTGACTGTCGGTACAATGACGTGCAGTGACGTCGGAGCGTCACAGATTGTTTAAACAATAGAATGATACAATTTCCGAGTGCGGACAATACGTGGAAAGGCAAAATTTTTCCGGCTGTGGAACTTATCTTCTTTGTTGGTACACATATTAATGAAAAGCGATTCTTTATGGTTTCCGTCTTGATAAACTATGCTTTATGCAAAAATAAATGTCGTCATAATAATTCATAATATTTTGATACATGGATCGCAAAAAGTTGACGAAATTCACCGTTCAGTCAATACCACTGTGAGTTGTAGACCTTGCTCAAACTGTAATGTATCTAATAGAAGTTGCCACGAGGTTGACACTGCTTTTGAAAAGCAATTCTATGTGCTGTTTGGTAGGTTAGGTATTCCTTGATTATATCTATTCAAAGTTAGATGGCACTTCTAATTTTGAAAATTTATCGAATGGGTAATTTTTTTCCTCAAAATAATGAAAAACATGCTCGACAAAAAAAAAGTATATTATTACTGAATATGCTCACAAAATTTCACGAGGATTGGTTGAGATTAGCGACCTGTAGAGGAGAATAGCCGGAAAGGCAAACATACAAAATATTTTTTCCCAAGCTGAAGCAGAAACATAGTCAATAACATAGGAACACAATAAAAACATCGACCACTGCTGTCATTGCATTCTACACCCCACTTAAACAAGTTCGCTTGGTTAAATAAATTAATATTATTTATCATAATATTACCAAATTACATTACAAAATGTATCTCTCGTCGTTATGACAAACAGACGCATCATTACCACAACGCCTCGACACACTTCGAGCAGGTTACAAAACATCTTTGTCCAAAAATTTTCAGACCGAAAACTGTTTTCTTTAGCCTTAATTTGTAATTGTTTCGTCCCTTTGTCTTTGTGTGACACAACATGTGACAAAACTGACCTTCTAACTGCTTCTGAATGCTATTTGAAAATGGACTGCTAAAGCTAAATAAGCTAGCAATGACAATTGATGGATTTTAAACAATAAAGATATGATGTGAGTAAAACGGAAGCCCAAGCGCCCTAGCAAGACCACCGAAACACAATATATCGCATGATATAGCGTTTTATCGACACTCAACTATCAACATCTATTGTCTTTTGACAGTTAAACGTGATAAATCGCTATATCATATCGCGTCTAGGTGGTCACGCTAGTGGGGCGAATTTTAATCAAAGTCATTTCTGTTAAAGTTTATACATATACACAGTATTAATACTTACGTACGTAATTAGCTAGTTATTTATTCCTACGCAGTAGTGGAGTCCTATAAAATGAATGTCTGAAGAGGTTTTTTATTTCTCCATACTTTGGGGTTTTCATATCATTCATCTGTCGCTCTTTTTAAGGACTAACAAAAGGAACCCGTATTTAATCGGACACTTTTTGGGTCCTCTGATAAAAAAGAAAAGAAAAAGTCATTTACATATATCTTCATTATTTAAAAAAATAGGACCTTTATTCATAGAGTGTATTATGAGTGTGTAAGTGTGCTTCAGTGTAATGACCGTGAGCGTGGCAAAAAAATGCGTAGATACTGAAGAATGGTTTTTTCCATAATTTTTGATATTTTTCTAAGAACAGACCGTCGAATGCTGTTCGATCAATTTGTCTTGACCATAAAACTGCATTTCTATTTGACATTGCTGTGTAGTATCGAAAAAAATACTATCCCACTGAATTAATACATCCAACGTATTATTTAATTCATATTCCATACAAAACAAGCGGTCCACAGTCAATTCCATAAATGTCAATTCTGCGTGTTTATCTTACTTATCCGGCGAATACCGTTTGCAGCTGTTATGAAATACGAAAAAGAATAATGGTTTTCAATTTATCAAATGAAATGTATGTTAAAGAAACAAAGTTTAATTGGAAAGATATTTTACTACAGTTTTCAATGAGTTTGTGTAAAAACAATGTATGCTTGCTTTTGGTTAAAATACTTAAAATTTTGAACGTGTTAATAAAGTCAAATAAAACTGAACGTGCTGAAACAATATAAACAATTTTTCTTTGTGATAAAGCTTGTTAAGTCGGTCTGACTTGCTACCATCTTCTTCCCCAAGGCTTTTGTGATTACAACAATGTTAGCAATAACATTTGAAATAGTCTTCAGTGGTAGGAAATTCTAACACCCGTCTTCAATAACAATACCTAAACGAGCCTTGCCTATGTGAACGCACTGCGTTGAAATAGAGCTCTGTGATTGGTTCGTTTGTTTTACGTATTACGTTACGTGTGATTGGTAGTTAGGACGCTGTGCATCCGCGGGCTCTGTGAGACCTCATAGTAATGTTTGTGAATACTGGTGTAGGCTCGTTTTTTTCACTATTGCTATCAGTAATTTCAATGACAAGTATTTCCCTATTTTTATTTTATTTGACAACATCACATACATTGCTCCTATTCCAAAGTAATGGAAATCAAAGACAACGGTGGTATCACAATCACCCAGACCTAAGCCAATATAGAAAAGTTCGTTTTCTTAATTGACCCAACCGGGGATCGAACCCGGGACCTCAGAGATAGCGACACCTTGAAAACCGGTGTACAAAGCCACTCGACCACGGAGATCGTTGATTGTTGAAGTAATTAAAATAAAAACATTTAATTTTACTAAAAATACAGATTCAGTTTGTGCCACAGCTAGTCTTCAAATTCAGACGCAGTAAATAAGATGGCGTTAATAAAATATTTTTGAGTAAAAACGTGACAATGAAATGAGAATCGTGAACCCGCTCACGTCGCTTAAAAGCGAAAGTTTGCTCCAAAGGGATTCAGTGCGTATTCCACACATGACTGCCCATTCATAAGCTGCGATCACGTGGTCTGAATGGACATTCAACTAATAAATCAACTTGATATTTTATTCAAATAAGATTTAAATGAGCATATTTTACACCACATTTCTAACTTCCATTGTTTTCTGTAAAGACGACGACACCCCCAAACGTTTGGGCTATTAAATAATAAATAAATAAATATTTGACAACATCACATACATTGTTCCGATTCCAAAGTAAGTAGCTAAAACACTTGTGTTATGGAAGTCAAAGACAACGGTGGTATCACAAACACCCAGACCTGAGCTAATATAGAAAAGTTCGTTATCTAAATTTACCCAACCGGGGATCGAACCCAAGACCTCAGAGATGGCGACACCTTGGAACCCGGTCTACAAAGCCACTCGACCACGAAGATCGTCAGAAGAAGAAAACCTTTTGTGTACAAAAGAGTCAATTATTTGTTTAACATCTTCAAATTGTTTACCGAAACGCTAGATTGAGACTTGAGGGTGAATTAATAATAATAAATAAATAAAATAAATGCTTGGACAATTTCACACATTGCTCGCTTGGACGATTTTGTGTTGGGTGTAACAAATATAATAGCCAACGCATAATTATTCGTATTATATTTCATTAAAGTAAATACCCAACTTCAACCTATCACACACAAACCGACTGTAAAGTACACAGAGTTAACCCTAAACTTGGCTGTACCAATACCGGTCTCCGAACTTCACTAGTTTGAAATATTCCCATTCCGACCATCTCATTACCATTCAACTGCGTTCCGCTTTGAAATCGAAAGAGCACAGGTGTTCGTTATCGGCAATCAATGTGGCTAACTGGGCCACCGGGCTCTCGTATAATCGCAATAGTTTACTCGCCACTGGGAATATTGTGTTAGAAAACCAATGGGTGATTGCAATGATAAAATTGTTGTAAGTTCAGTGAAGAGTTGAAAATGGGTATTATTATTATGACACTTTGTTTAAACTTAGATGGCGCTGGTAGGTGCGTGGAAGTTAAGCAACTTTTGTAGAGACCAGCATTGGGATGTGTGACTTAAAAAGATAAAGCTTCTGCTGCTTCAGAAAGCTTGTATGTTAACCCGTATGCTCCGGATGTTTGAATAAATAATAATAATATTTTATTTCTCCTCCCAAAAAATAGGTACAATAATTATTAAAAGACATTAACGACACATCAATTTGTATGTGAGGAGCTGGTGTTTGAAATGGGAATAACCTGTTATACAAATCACCAGGTCCCCACCCCACGGATACATTCAAATAACATATCTATTATATCCGTTATTATCCATTGATAAAATTTGTTGTATAGTTTAAATAATAATGTGACAAATCGAGCAATCGATACAGCTTTTAAGGAGACTGTACACTTAGCGAAGTTAATTGATTGATCACAATTTAAACTGAGATTTCGTAAATTCGTAGATAATGATCTTATTAATACTATAGCAACAAAAATCGAACCAGAATCCATTACATACAACCAAGTACTTGCATAAATACGTTACCATTACCAAGAAACTTCCATAACCATCATAATATTCAAAACGTGTTACATTGGATGTATTACAATATAATACATCCAGTCGCCATTTCTAGCGAGAAATGTAAATTAGAAGCAAATCATATTACCATCGCGCTGCAGTGGGAATTCTCATAACAGTTGTGCCTTTATGAGAACATAATGATGTTTTATGCTAATGCTGATACGAATTGAAAGGGTTAGAATATGAAAGTTTGAAATCAAATAGACAAATGAAGAGTTATGGAGGAATCTACCGGATAAGTATGGGCTTGTTATTGGGTTAGTTATAGCACTTGGGAAATAGATGGTAGGAATATTCAGCTTTTCTATTTAATTACTTCAGCGTATAAAGTATACTTTAACTATTCTATTTCTTTTCTTACCTCAAAAACTTCTCCAATTTGCTATGACTAAGTAACTAAATTTTGAACAGCCAACTCATTCATTGATTTTAAATTTTAATTGTTTTTAAGGCAAGGCCAGGCCAGTTCACGAAATCTACTCTTTCACTATCTCTTGAGAATATGGTTGATTATTGCATAGCTTTAATTGTCGCTTAGCCAGAAATTGGGCGAATGAATTTAGTACATTTTTATTGGTTTCTGGATGATCCAGCAATGGTCCAGCATTTATTAAAAATCTACTCCGTGTACTATTGTGTTAGATCAATAAAAAAGCTATCCTTTTTGCATAAAAAAATCATATCACTGTCGTTGTAAATTACGAAATTTGACGATTGGAAGTTATAAGTTTTCATGGTGTTATTCAGGATTTTTTACCAAGCAATTTTTTAATATTCTGTTTGGTTATTGTGTTGCTTTGTTTCTTTTTCAGTCTACAGTAATTTTTGTGAAGTAGAATTCTACATCAGTTCTTCACATTGGAAACTAAAAAATCAATCTTTTCATCAGATCGTGAACTGACCTCGCCTTAATATTGTACTTAAGCACATCAGTAATGCAAGCAAACATTCATAATATGTGCAGAAATGAAAATTCAATTAGCGAATCTTTACAAAGCTTTTCAGAAAAGCTGTCGATCGATTGTTATTAAAATGAGCACCATAACGTTCATAAGCGAAATTTCAATTAGCAGTTGCTTATCTAAAAAACCGTTGAAATTTTCAAGGCTCGATATTACACATGACATTTACTCATGTAATAGAGATAACTGAAAAATCTTTATTTTCCAATCGCTATAAAAACTTTATAGGTTCAGTCCATTAAACTAATCACTTTTTTTTGGAAACATGGGTTGAAATACGAAAAAAAGTATTTGCCCCTTCATACAAAGTTAGAGAGAGAATGTGAACTATTAAAATGTTGATATTTTTAGCCCATGTTTCATATTAAAAATTCAAAACTTATTTATTCAGTCTAGGCTGTTACAAGCACTTGTGAATGTCAAAGAAGCTATGCCATATGTATATAAAGAATGTTGGTTGAATTAGATTTTTTATAGCAAATAAGTGAATCATGTTAAGTAGATAACAAGAATTAAAGAGCTAAAAAAATACGGGTCGAATTGAGTACCTCCCTCCTTTTAAAGTCGGTAAAAAAACAAACCAAAGATCCTTATCCCCCAAGATGAGTCGCAAGTAAATCTTTGGAAAAACCTGAAGGATTGAAGTTATTTCGGCGAATCCTTGCGTTTGGTTGTACCCTTCCTTTTTTGTAAATTTTATTGGGTTGATCCTCCTAAATCTCTCTGGCTGTTTATGTGGCAGATCAAAAAGAAAAGGGACTTTTTAGAGCTTATATTATATATTCTCTGAATATTCTACCTTTCCAGAATACTGGAATTTAATAAATAAATAAATAAATATTTGACAACATCTCATACATTGCTCCGATTCCAAAGCAAGTAGCTAAAGCACTTGTGTTATGGAAATCAGAGACAACGGTGGTATCACAAACACCCAGACCTGAGCCAATATGGAAAAATTCATTTTCTAAATTGACCTAACCGGGGATCGAACCCGGGACCTCAGAGATGGCGACACCTTGAAAACCAGTGTACAAAGCCACTCGACCACGGAGGTCGTTAATAAAAAGCTATGTTTAGAAAAAAATGTGTATTTAATTTCTTAATTGATTTTACGGAAAATAGTAGCTCATCGTTTGTTGAGCATTTTTATAGCGATAGTATCTTAACAAGAATTTAAGATCAGAGTTAAATTTCAGCTGTATTAGTACCTTAGCTATTGGTTTCTATTAACGGTACACGTTTCGCACATAAAAAAAAACGGAACATTACTCTCACCAAAGACGGATGAATTAACAAGATTCAAATGAAACATGACCTTTAAAGTTGCGATGTAATCATCAACCAGGACATTGCTCCCATAATATTTGACATCTTCATTCGAATAAGTCTGTACGCTATTAAATTTAGCTTCATTAATCAAAAACGCTCCGTTACCAGCTCGTTACAAAATGTTATTGACCTGTCCTGACCGCAGGCCGCAATGAATTCAGTACTTCAGTCTTTTTGTAATGCCGTAACATTTAATGATCTAATTTAATTTAACCACTGAATGATTTGTTTGTTTTTTGTGTTAAGTGCCAAATTTGGAACGGAACATATCGACACGTGCAAGGAAAAACATCGTAACTCAGTTTTAGGCGGTATTGAGTTAAGATGATATTCTTACTCAGCAAAAAATGCGGAATTTTTCACTCTTATCGTCGTATCTAAATTCGTTATAGTTTAAAATATACACACAGTAATAACATCGTAAGTGGAGGTCAACTGCAGGTACTAAAATTGTATATTTAGTTACATGCGTTTTTTTTTTGCTTACCATTATTAGTTTACATGAATAAAATTGTAATTCAAGATACGATCTTGTTCTTAGAAAATTTGGTACATTTTCGTGTGTTTCGATTGCACCGAGACACACGAAAAAGCACCAATTACAGAAGCAGAAAGTAGGTAGACAGCCAGTATTATCGCCATATGTAAAGGGAGTGACGGATAAGCTCTCAAATATTTAAAAAAAGTATGTAATAAAAACTATCTTCACTCCTTTGAAAAAGGTATCGCAATGTCTACGGTCCCCGAAAGATAATTTTCCTTTGGAGAAATCTGGTGTTTATAAGATCGACTGCAGTTGTGGTAGTTCATATATCGTGCAAACAAAACGCACAAAAACATGCCGTATAAAGGAACACATAAAAAAGGTCAAAAACAACGATACGCAAAAATCGGCCATCGCTGAACATTTAGTACATTCTGACAAAAATCACTGGATCGAGTTGTATGACCCTCAGATTATCTCAACAGAATGCCACTACATACCGAGAATGGTCAAAGAAGCGATTGAAATTACAAAATACAAAAATTTCAATCGTGAAGATGGGTTTTTTGTGGAGTATCTGGAATCCAGGAGTCCGGTTGTGTAAAAACAACAAAAAATCATTAAAGTGCCGTTTCGCGTACAGATCTGTATCTGTTGAGTGTCGTGTGTCGAGAACAGAGGGCCTAGTACAAGTTAGAGTTTTCACTTCTCGCTTAGTTAACTATCGGATATACTGCTCAGAGTCAACGTTAGTGAGAGAATGAGTAAAAGAGAAAACTATAGTTACTATTCGAAAAGTGAAAACAACAACTCGTACTAGGCCCTCATATTCGAGTTTGAGTTTGCAGACAGTGGTACCAGTATCTAGCGTAATAATAAAAGACTTAGACGGAGGGTAGACCGATTCGTCTGCCAATGACATCTACCCGCACGCAACAATCGACAGTTCTTCAGTGACCAAGCGCAAGCAACTGCGCCGAAATATCGGAGTCTCAAAAGTAAACAGGTACATGGTGTAAATCCGTCGGTATTTACACCATGTTCTAATGACTATATAGTTTATTCTAATAACGTCGATCGATTGAACCATGGAAATATAAAACAATATAAAAAACTACATTTTTATTTCCAATTGTAACCCTAAAACACATATTTAAGCTATTTAAAAATTGTATCTCAGACATACATTTATATTTTTCTGTGAATATAACAATTTCATACAATTTATGATTGTATGTCTGAGTTACAATGTCATTTTATAAAGTATATGTGGATGAATTTGATTGTAACTCACAAAAACATACAATAAATCATTCAATATATACATTTATGTCATCATAATAATACAATAGTTTAGTGCTTACCACGTTTACTTAAATGTGCAAGATCGATTGGCATTAGGACTTATACGTAATTAGTAAGATTTTTTTGTATCTTTGTTGCGCTCTCCTGTGAAATGCCAAAAACTGAATTACGATGTTTTTCCTTGCACGTGTCGATATGGGTTCATTACTGTTTGCCGTTAGATGCCAAATTAATAATAACATGGATTGATGAAAAAACAGATATCCATTTTTATATAAGGATAAATAAGAAAAAATACTAGAAAAAATCGACTCGTCAGCACCTCAGACGGGACTCGAACCTGCACCCTTGGGATTCTGGCCCAATACACTGACCAATTATGCTATCGAGTCGCGACTCTCTGTTTTTTTGGGCAGTCATGTAATTACTAATTACACGGTTGCCCAAAAAAGGATGTGTTCAGAGTTCATGTAAGTATGCGAGTTTCTTTATTCCAACAAAACTTTTAATTTTACCTAAATATTTAACTTTAAAAAAAAACAAGTCTAATGTTATAACGACACCCCAAAGCTCTTGCAAAGATCATAAAAAAATGTGCATGTTTTGTATTAACGAATAAAATAATAAATATTTTAATGCTTTTAACTACCAATGCAAAAGAAAGTGTTCGCCAATTTAGGTAGATTAAAATAACATTTCCTTAAGGTCCAAGAGAAACACAAGTGTGTCGATTCTATCGCTAGATGGACTCACTAACTGGTCGTTAAATAATAAACTGTTTAATGGTAGACGGATATCTATACATTTGAAATGAAGCTAGTGATGTGACAAGTACCCCTACTTGGTCGGCATTATTATTGAAAATTAATTTAAGCTAACTGTACAGTGATCTTCATCGCACGCAAAATACGCATCGTATCGTTTCAAATATGGCATAGTAAGAACGTCGTCATTTGTTCGTTGCGATTTGTGTTACTTTTGTTGAGAACGATGCCGACATTGCCGACTGTCCGATCAGTGGACGCTTAGTGAGATATTAATAAACTTAAAAGCATTTCAAGATAACACAGACAATAAGAAAATTAGAGAAATCATATTTGAAAAATCTTTAGATTTTAAGTTCACTATTTTTCTGTACTTATTATACTCAAGACATCACTAATTTACTTTACAGCAGTTTAATGTAATAAATAGCGTATAAAGATGATTGTTGCGAGTCTACACACTTTCCCTGCCGTCGCGTGCGCAGATCGCAGCGATGAAGCCTTCTAGAGAGCAGTCTTTGACAGCGGCGCAAGTTATAGCTTGAAGAGAATTAGACTTTCAATAAAGTACATGTCGAATTATCTCGTTAATGAATTAGTTATCATGTAATATTACGGACAAACTTTATGTAGGTAATTGAAATTAAAAAAATTGCATGATGCAATAGTTTGATTCACTCACGTAAAAATGACACCGTGTTTGATACACATAATAAATATTTCATGAGTAATTTTTGCTTCAGGTAATTTAAAAATACTTATATCGAGAATATACTAAGCAATTTAAAAGGTACCTATTTAAAAAAGAAAAGTTTGAATATTTTTCTATTGATTTTATTATTGATAACTGTTTGCCATTTTGTTTAAGGCACAAAAGAGGTCAACAATAGAGCGCGCTTGTCCTGTAATATTTTTTTACCGGATACTCTCTTTTCACTTGTATCACGCGCTTATAAACCGGTAGCCGACTCAACTCACAATATATCCTAAGCAATTTATCGTCAATGGGAATTATTTCTCGATGAAAATCCGAGAAACAAAATACGGTGTGGGTTCCAACAAACTTTGTACAACAGTCTGTGCGATATAGGTTCTATTTTATTGTTATTGCTGTGTAATGGTGTGGTCGCAAATCAGATTGAATCGGATTTGGAATAGTATGGTTTATCTTTTGTTTGTTGAGCTACTGGTTCCGATAGGCTGTGCCACCTGTAGTTCTGTTTGCGTTCTGCCTTTTTATTTCGTGGATGAACATGGATTGAGGTTTGATAAAGTAAATATAAGTCGCGACGTCTTTACCGATTGGTTGAGCACTTTTTTATAGCAATAATGAATATTAATTTTTAAATTTTGAGATTTAAGCATTCACAATGCTATTTTTATACAATATCAAATAATATACTAGAAAAAATACGACTCGCACCAAATCATCTCGGACGGGAATCGAACCCGCGACCTTTGGATATCCGGTCCAATGCTCTGACCGCTGAGCTACTAGTGGGAACGTCGATTCCCGTCCGAGAACATGATCTGGTGCGAGTCGTATTTTTTCTAGTATATTATTTGATATTGTATAAAAATGAATATTAAAAAGAAATAGTTCCGTTTATTTGTCTTAAGTTAAAACGAGTAGATAAGTTTTAAATGTGATTAAATGAAATACGAATAGGTACAATAAGTTAAAAAAGAGTTTTTTTTATATATATAATTACTTTGTCTAGTAAGGTAATTTTGTAATAGCATTTTTTTTGTTTAAATGTATTTTTGACCTACACGATTTCCGAATAAAAGTCGAGATAGATCGACCAATCTTGAATGGCCAAGGATTTGAATTGAAAATCGAAACCTACTAAATCTTTTGTAGATCACCAACACATGAACGGTCTGACGTGACCGCTGGTAAATTGGCGTGGAATTGCGACGGGTTTCGTGCTCCGCAGCTACGATTTCACACAGAACACCTAAAAGAAAATCAATTTGGAAACGTTCACAGTTAGATATTCACAGTTTCGCCTATTTTATTCTGAAACGTTTCAGTGATAGTATGTGACTTACTGTGACCGAGTGACCCCATGAAACTTCCCTTTCAATTATATTTCCGATTTTTTCACTTTCTGTGTGCTACTCTTTTCTTATTTAAACTATGACTAACAATATTTTGACAATATCAAAAAACTATACTTTACAATATTTTTATTTTTATTTTTTATTCTTTAAAAGTTAATCTCGTAGTTTGAAAATTGCTTTTCCAATCTAAATTAATTAATTCATTATTGATTAAGTTATTAATCTGTATTAATTATTGATTTAAATTTACTAAATAATTATTTTTAAGAGAATACACCTTTTTCTACAACGAACTCGTTAATTTTCTAATTAATGATCAGATTGTTGCAAAGGTCATAGAAGAGCATTAATTTATTGCTAAGAGCGTTATTTTTGGAAAGATAATGACAACCAATTTTAATAAATCAGTCTATTAACAAGAAACTTTTTTTCAGGTAATCCTATATTTACTAGTCCCATATTAAATCCTATATTTATATCAAGCTTATACAAGGTGTTACAAAAATACCCCTAATGCCGAATATGGTATATAGGGACCATCAAACTGAACAACTTTTACTATGGGACCAACTCTAAAATCGTGAAAGAAAAATCAGCTGTTTCATACAAAAATGAAAATCGAAAATATCAAAATGTATGAAACAGCTGATTTTTTTTCGCGATTTCAGAGTCGGCCCCATAGTAAAAGTTGTTCAGGTTGTTGGTCCCTATATACCATATTCGGCATTAGGGGTATTTTTGTAACACCTTGTATAATAGAGAGTTTGCTTGAAGACACAATATTTATTTACGGATACAAACACATTTTCTTAACAATCAAAAAACCATTAGATAAACCATAAATCCCTGTTTTATTGCCTGCGTGACTTGCCGATCATTTTTCATTGGCATAATGTAATTCTCTTATTTAAAACGAGATATAATATCAGACAATATTTTATATAATAAACTCTTTCGTTTCAAACCAGACCAGAATCGAAGTAATACCAGATGTATCGAAGTATTCCCTCCAGGCATTCGTAGACCAGGCCATAGGACTGTTTAATCGAACAGAGATATAAGTGAATGCTTACATAAATATCGTAAGTTATGAAGTTAACCTTATCTTTGCGAGCATAGCCCATCGATTCTAATCCTGATTAATATTGTCTTAACTATGACCTAACACTCAAAAATTATGATCCCATGTATAGAAAAATGATTCAAAAGGTATTTATTAGAACAGTGTGTTTAATGAAGTCATTTTTATGTCAATAATCTAATGACTGCATTTTACAAGATTCGATCAAATGTTCGATTCCTGATATAAAAGAAAACTTAATATTTATTACTAGTAAGCACTTACAGATCCATTTGCCTAATATTTAAAGTATCTAACATTATAAGTTGGTCTTTCTTTCATTTGATTATGGTCAGCAAACATTAATAAACAAACGGTGCATAGCCTAGTACTTTGTGGACTTTATAAAGATATGTCCATCAAACGTAGTTGAATGCAACTTTGTCTCTGTTCCAACATTCATTTCTGTGTCAGACTTTAAATTTATTGTGTTGCCCCCTCCCTTCTTACGTATGATTTATAAAGGTTTATAGAAGAGTCTGTTACTTTGAAATAGGTTGAGGTATACAAGACAACCTCTGTAGCATATTTCTTTAAGTTACATCCTGAATGTAGTAGAGGACATGGGCAATTTTCTGATTGAATGAGAATACCTAACAACTTCCATACTTACAGAAGAATTGATCAAATAGAGTAGCGACATGTTCGTCATAGGGCTAGCAGCATGGTATTAAAATTATTCTCGATTTCCGTTGTCGAAGAACATTTTTACCTATTTATTAATCGTTAATATCTTAGGGTGCTCTCAATGTTACAAAAATGTTACAAAAATACCCCTAATGCCGAATATGGTATATAGGGACCATCAAACTGAACAAATTTTTCAATGGCCCATCTCTGAAATCGCGAAAAAAAATCAGCTGTTTCATACAAAAATTAATATCGAAAATATCAAAATGTATGAAACAGCTGATTTTTTTTTCGCGATTTCAGAGTCGGTCCCACAGTAGAAGTTGATCAGTTTGATGGTCCCTATGTACCATATTCGGCATTAGGGGTATTTTTGTAACATGTTGTATAACAAATGCTATGCAACATTCTCATTTATATATTCTCACATTATTATAGAATGTTATCGTGTTACACAATGTTAAATAACGTTATGTAACTGCTGTGTGGGAGCACCCTTAGATAAGTAGAATCTGCTTCTGGCTGCTTGTAATAAGGGCGTCATATATATTTTTTTTCTGGCTAATATTATCTATATTCATGGCACTTCTGACTAGATTTAACATATGAGGCATAAATTAGTTAAAATTGATAAACGCCGGACGTCGTTTTTCTCATTTACTAGTTTTGTCAGTCAGTGCCATATTCGCGCGCTGTTTTTGGTGAATGAAGCGTTATCTAGGTTATTCTTGATCGAAGGTCTTTTTTTCTACTTACAGATGTTCTCACATCTCACTTTTATTATTCGTGTATTACCTAATGCACAATTTTCAATGCACTATATGAGTATACCTACCTGATATTTTTTACTTTGTAGGCTTAACAACGGGTAAAGCAATGTTGTGCTATTTCAAGTAAAATGTTACATTTCGTTTATTCTTAAAACAATACCGCCACGCTCTAATTCCCCAGATTTTGCCATTTACATTCTAGAGATGTGAAAAAACGAATTTTTGCGGTCCAGAATGCAATTGCGTGCATGAAAATACAATTTACTTCATACTTTATTCGTCGGTACAATTTGACGTTATTAGTGAAACTTGTGTTAATTTTAGAATCGATACATTGTTGCTTAGAAGATTATAAAATATGAATGATTGGTGGGGATAGCGCCATCAGGCAATATTTTATAAGACTTTGCACCCTAGTAATAGGAGATAAGTACAATGTGTTTGATTGTAGTTTGTTTATAATATTTCTATTTCTTTTTCTTAAAAATATCCTTAATCTCAAGTTATTCCTATCAAGAAGATGATACGTCAATTAAGTATAGGCACTATTATGATAAGACTGTGGCGTCGTCATGATAAATATAATAGGTCAATTAGATACTTATGTTTGTCACACTCTGCATGTTCTCTTCCAATTCAATCTACACATTTCACAAACTTCACGATAAACACCAAACTATGGCTTATCTATGCTGAACCTCACGACTATGTGAGTTCTTATCATATCTCGAATAAATACTATAAAACCACCAGAACAACAAGACTCTTCGAGATCAATAATGCTCTTCTAGGCACCTAAAATCTTCAAATGTTTATGTATGTTCTAATAAATATATTCTTTCCCAGGTTACCAAATGTCACGGAAGTCGTGCGAGGCAGGGGGCGCGCGGGGCGCCTGCCTCTGGGTGCAAGAATGCAACCGGCTGGGCGGGCGGCATGCTGGCGTGTGCGTCGACCGATTCATGTTCGGCTCCTGCTGTCTGCTGCCGGAGAAGCCGTTGAATGTAGAAGGTGGGCATTACAATAAGTGTCTGTAAATCTATGGCTATACGCAGTGGCTGCAGGAATGCAATCGACTGGGCGGGCGGCATGCTGGCGTGTGCGTCGACCGATTCATGTTCGGCTCCTGCTGTCTGCTGCCGGAGAAGCCGTTGAATGTAGAAGGTGGGCATTACAATAAGTGTCTGTAAATCTATGGCTATATGCAGTGGCTGCAGGAATGCAATCGACTGGGCGGGCGGCATGCTGGCGTGTGCGTCGACCGATTCATGTTCGGCTCCTGCTGTCTGCTGCCGGAGAAGCCGTTGAATGTAGAAGGTGGGCATTACAATAAGTGTCTTTAAATCTATGTCCATATGCAGTGGCTGCAGAAATGCGATCGACTGGGCGGGCGGCATGCTGGCGTGTGCGTCGACCGATTCAAGTTCGGCTCCTGCTGTCTGCTGCCGGAGAAGCCGTTGAACTGTAGCTAAAGTTAGAAGACGTGTAACATTGTTTATATGCATCTTCTATTGATCGAAAATGTGCACAGGTCCTATATTTCTTTCTTTCTTAAATGTTGTTTACCTGCCTTTACAACATGTTACAAAAATACCCCTAATGCCGAATATAATATGTAGGGACCATCAAACTGAACAACTTTTACTATGGGACCAACTCTCAATTCGCGAAAAAAATCGGCTGTTTCATGCATTTTGATATTTTTGATTTTTATTTTTTGTATGAAACAGCTATTTTTTTTTCGCGATTTCAGAGTTGGTCCTATAGTAAAAGTTGATCAGTTTGATGGTCCCTATATACCATAGGTATTTTTGTAATATACATCAGAGATAGGTAGGTAAGTTTATACAGGGTGTTTGGTAATGCCCCGATAAAACCGAATATGGTAGATATTTTTCCATACATACAACCCTATAAAATTATTAAAAATACACCTTTCTTGTTTTTCAGAAACACAAACTCCAGTCACAGTCACCGACAGGCCGTACTCATCGCCATCTAGCGGCATTCACAGCACAACAAATCCTCCGTACGAGGCGTCAACACAAACCATAGCGCGGCCCAACTGGCAAACTCCGCGCCCGTCGTTCATGACTAAACCAATAGATGGCGCTCCCACATCCTACAGCTACAGGCCGCCAGAAATAAACTTATCTTCATTAGACAATTTAGACTCGAGTAGCGAAAAAAATAGTGATATAGTTAATAAAATACCTTATAACAGTGTAAATAAGTACCAAAATGTAAATAGGCCGAGTGGCGAAGAAACTAGTCCCAACAATAAGATTTCGTCTAGTCTTAGTATATTACCGGGCGCACGGCCTATGGCCGTCTCTGAACAACATGCAGAAAATAGTATATCCTCAGGTAAGATTTTTTATTTATTATAAAAAGTTCTAGACACCTCACGAACTAAACCTAACCTACTGGTATTGCCATCTAGCAAAATTTCTGAGAAACAAATGAGTGCCTAAGTATTTTATTGCTTTTGGGCTAACCAATGCTTTTACCGAGAAATTAGGGTAACATAAAGTTACAGTATTTCCTTATAGATGGCAATTATTTGAATATTTTTCATTATATTTTTAAGTTTATAATTATTAAGCTGTCACATTTTTTATAACTAGCGGAAATTATTAGTGCAGATATTTAAAAACTTTAGTTAGCACAGTAAATAAATAAAATGATACTGTTCCTATTACAGATAAAAATATTAAATTAAAGGTATATTATTCTTTCTTTTGTTTTTTAATTGAATGTTTGTCTTCTTTGCGTTCTATTGCAAATTGCAAGAATTGTAACTAGAATAACAAGAATTTGCAAGGTATGCTGGGTACAGCTAGTCATAAAAAAAAAAATAATTAACGAAGATTTGATAGGTAGATAAGGTACCAACGATCTAGATTCTAAATGATTTTGCAACTTTTAAAAAACAAGTAAGTACCTATGTCAATAAAACCCTATAGTTAGTAATAAAGGCATTGGAATCGTTTGTGCTACTATGTTACGAAGATACAGAATAACATACACTTACCTATATTTAGACTTTTCAAAGTATTTTTCGTAGCTAGCTTCTCAGTTCCTGGAAAAGCCAGCCAAAAATAAAGGTACCTATATTACGTTTTCAGCACAATTCATGTCAAGACCAAGCAACCTGAACACAATCCACTGGCAAGCGACAACCGAGCCTGCGTTCATCACCAAACCTCGACCCTCGAACTGGGAGAAGCCAGCAGGGAAGCCAAAGCCAACGAAGAAGTTCACGACGACGACCAGCAAGCCACACAAGAACTACATGAAGCCTAAAGAACCGATGATATTGGTGAACAAGTCAGAGGAATCGACGCCTGCGCCGATTCCAACTACGGCAGCTACTAATAGCGTCGGTAAGTTTCTGATTGAATTTTTAACTATTGGCTTTGCTAAAAAAATATGACCGTTAAAATTATTGAAATTAATTAACCATAACATTTTTCTCGAGTCAGGAAAAAATACTAATGTCCGGTTTCTGAGGTACTTATCGGTTTATCGAAGAAGGAACTTTATCGGACTTTATCTGGCTTAAAGTAGATCTTATTAATATCCTAAAGTTAAACCTGCGATAAAGTACCTCTGAAACCGTGGGTACTGTTGCTAAACCTATGACTTCATCATTTTAAAACAAAAAAATCACATTTATTTCAACGAACAAACGTCAAGTCAAAAGAATACAGAATCAAATCATGACATGTTATGAAATGGCTGCACAAACAGTTTTGGTTTTGGTTTCGGTTGCAGTTTGTATAAAACAAAAATTAGGAAAACTTAGAAGAAAAATCTTTATACAGATCATACTTAATAATAATAATAATAAATTATTAAAACTTATCCCGACACTGCGATCCAATTTTCGATTCCGACTAAGCAAAACTAGTGGGACAGTTAATGTAGTAATGATTACAGAATAAGTCATCATGAATGCAAAACAACGAACATAAAACACATAAAGCATTTTCTCTTAAGTAAATTCTGATTAAAAAATACATTATGTACGTAAGATAAAACAAATGCTCAAAAACATAAATTACATTTACTTACGTAAAAATTTCTTCAAGATGCGTGCAAATCTCAAAGCTTAAATTGTAACCCATCATGACACACGCTTTCTAGAGGTGAATAAAAGAAAAAAATCTTTTCTCGTCACAAAAAGTGTGCAATTTATTTTACGAGGACTCTTTATCTGCTGAACATTACGTCTCGACCTCATCTAGAAAAGGCATTAGTATAAACCGCAATTTATTTTAAACAAAACATCTCGGGGCGAATAATTCCAGCAATAAGTACTTCAATATTCGTTTATGTCCAATCACTGGAAGGAATTACTTTTTTACTTACTTATTACAATAATTTGAGACAATCATGGTTGAGGTAAGGAAAATACCCCAGTAGCACAAAATATACTCTGTGAATTTCGGGCAGAAACTCCCCGCTATAGACGCTTTTGAATTCTCTTCCGTCATTTTGTTTTGTAGCGCTATGCTAGGATCTGCTACAGCTATAAGTATTAACTATATTATAATAGGCTAACACAATATATTAATACATAAAATAAATAAAAATAAAATAAAAACATTCCAACTTAAAACCTAATTTGTTACCTTACTAGATTTTTCTAAAAATATTTTTCTAACAATATAATAATATCATACATTAACAAATTATCATAATCAATATTGATTACGAATATTATGCCCCGTTGCGTTTATACGGGTAGGTAGGCCAATTAATGAAATGGAAATGCCATTGGCGTGCAAATTTATTGTAATCAATTGAAATAACATTTCAATGTAGTTCATCAAAAACAAAATAAGTAATGAATTACTTTTAATTTTTAATATTTGAATTAAGTCATTCATTATTATTCTATTCATTCATCACTGCTTATTAATAATAATTACAATAAATAATTATGTCGCAGCTTTGAATAACAAGTAATAACAGTAATTTGCACGGAAATAACATTTTAAAATATTGAGATAGACAATCTTAAACGAAACATAAAAATGTGTTATTTTCGGTCATTTAAGTTTTCTTGTTTTTTTTCTTTTTCTAGAGTGCGAATTTATCCACATTATTATACTTAGCCTACTTCAGAAAAAAATTACTCAATCGTCATTATACATTCCAGAATGCGGCGTCACAGCGATGTGGCCGCGGCCCGAGACTCGCATCATGGGTGGTAAGGACTCCAGCTTCGGCCGGTGGCCGTGGCAGGTCTCTGTGAGGAGAACCTCCTTCTTCGGCTTCTCATCCACTCATAGATGTGGGGGTGCCATTATCAATGAGGGCTGGATAGCTACAGCTGGGCATTGCGTTGATGAGTATGTATTATTAATTTATCTATCCCTACTATAATATAAGTACTTGTATATGCGAAATCAACTCTGTCGGTGGGTCTGTGTATGTTATCCAATCAATATAGATGAAATATTTTTAATGATTGATTTTACTTTGGAGAAGGACACAGCCACACAGATTACTATTTTCTTCCCCATTGGGGACAAAACCTGGTGTGAAATACTGCAAATTGAAATTTGCAAGTGTCTTTGTCACTCTTGCACTCTGTTACATTTTAAATTATGTTGTGTTGTTGATAATTAAGATTCAAGAAAATAAATTGCCATCTTTACAGAGCCAATCCTTAAGGTCTTCTTGCTTGAGAGACTGAATTCAAACGCTCTATTGCTTTCTTCCCAAATACTTGAAAGTTAGAAATAATAACTAGCATAAATACTAATAAAATATCGAAAATGGATGTAAAAGTAATCTGAATCTTTTTTCCAGCCTTCTAACATCACAAATAAGGATACGCGTTGGAGAGTATGACTTCTCATCGATATCAGAACAATTTCCCTTCGTGGAAAGAGGAGTGGCTCGCAAAGCGGTCCACCCGAAATACAACTTCTTCACATACGAATACGATCTGGCTTTGGTGAAGTTGGAGTCACCAGTCCAGTTCGCTCCTCATATTTCACCGATATGCTTGCCTGCATCTGATGATTTACTGGTCGGAGAAAATGCTACTGTGACTGGTTGGGGTAGGCTATCTGAAGGTGGTGTGCTACCTTCAATTTTACAAGAAGTAAGTATACGAATACCATTATAGAAATTGATTGATTGTTGCCAATTCCCTACCGACCCATGGTACAACTGCCGTGTTCAACTGGTTGTACCACAGGGAATTAAATGTATATACCTTCTATTTCTACCTAGGGTTCCGTACGCCGAATCGTCTAGATCATCGTTATTAAATTAAAGTTAAGAAAGTCCTCACCCAAGGCAGTAGTGAGCAATACAGTTACAGATCCTTCTATTTATTTGGATCAACTACCGATTATGATATGACGGTCCCCTGTCTCCTTACTTCCAGGTGCAAGTCCCAATAGTTTCAAACGATCGTTGCAAGTCGATGTTTCTGCGCGCCGGCCGCCACGAGTTCATTCCCGACATATTCCTGTGCGCCGGCCACGAGCGCGGCGGGCACGACTCCTGCCAAGGGGACTCTGGAGGACCTCTACAGGTAAATGATACTAGGTATTAAGATCATCACTAGCCGTTTCATAACGTCAAAGCTTGGGCCCCAGCCTACGTATGGATAAAAAGGATAGTCCATATACCAGGCCACAAACCTTGGGTATGCGGATCGGTAGGTGTTAACTATTGCAATTAATCGAGGATCTTGAGATTTTTTTTGGATACCCATCCTAGCGATAGCGATCCGAATACCACGAACCTGCGAAATATTGCAAGCAGAAATCATTGTCAGATAGATTTGCTGCGTAACCAAATAATTCATCGTAGATAACGAAGATAAATATTTATGATAATTGTTTACCTACAGAAAATTTTCTTGCGATGTGGTTTTCTACAATTTAGAGACGTTGGCCAACTTCAATCATTAAATTTGTGTAATTTCTAAGCTCACAAGAAATTAAACATGTTTAATGAAAATCCTTATGTCTTTTCAGGTTAAAGGAAAAGACCAAAGGTATTTCCTAGCTGGTATCATTAGTTGGGGCATTGGATGCGGCGAGGCGAACCTACCCGGAGTGTGCACAAGGATATCCAAATTTGTGCCCTGGATTCTACAGACAGTGAACTCATAAGTTTAGTTGAAACCGAATTTGACTGTTGTGATAACAACAAATTTTCTTATGGAGTCAGTGATACGTGCGAACTGAGACCGGTGATATTGTTGAGGTCAAACGACTAAAAAGACATTTCGATAACAAGCAAGTGCAGTGAAGTTACCTTCAAAAATGTTGATTGAATTCAACGTTTTCTGAGGCGTTTGATTTAATATATCCATCTTAATTTAATACAGAATTCGTGGAAACACGAAGTTCTGTATATAAATAACGCTTTGAAAGCTGGTACTTATAAACGCCCTTCTTACTGCTTAATTAGACTTTTAGAATTTCTGTTTCAGCTATCTTTACCTGACGATGATCGGCCAAAGTTTAAATCAGAATATCACCAACAATTTATTTTCGAATTTGTAAATACTATCAGCTTTTGAAAAACTTAATAGATCTATTCTGTATTAAAAACAATCACTCACACTGAGATTAAAATGTTTCGCCAAAAAAATTTTCGATCGAACATAATTCCATGATCGATTTTATAAGTTTCACAGTAGGTATTTAGATGACCAAAAATGTAAGCACTCATTTAGGTAACAACTGTTATTATGAAGAACAAAATTGCAACTGGAAAAACCAGGCCAAAAGGGAATTGAACTTTTACACAGTTTTTTTTTGGAATTGATGTAGTAACGGTTTTTTAAAAGTAAAACCACCATATAGGTATTAAGCGCATTGGCGCTTAATCTGACAATGTGCACGAGGTGTGACCAAATTCACTTCAGTGCGCTTGTATTATTACTTATAACTCTGTGATGCGAACCATAGTTTCTCGAGTGAAGTTGCCGATGACCGACTACATTGTCAGATTAATTGCATAGTACAACTACAATATTACACATCAACAATGGTACTATAATGAAAATTGGTCGATCCCAAATAGGTAAAGATAGTTGAAAGATATCTGCCAACCGCACTTGTAAAACGTAATTTATGTAAATAATCTATCTTTTACTTAATCTTGTATTAGTGATTTTAGGAATTAATTGATTAATTAGATTTATAAAATGTAAATACACTGTATACGTATTTTCTTGCCTTTATTTTTTTTTATATATTATACAGTATTAATTATTGTTTTTACTTTTGTAGCTTGTAAATATACTGTTTTTAAACGCATTTTATATGTTTTTGTAGATTTTCAATTACTTACCTAATTTAGTTTTAAACCTAAAAATGATTTACCAGACCTCACAAGTTATGCATTTGACTATGTATTTACACACCATGATGTGATGTTTGTCGATTATCATATTTTAATGCAATTTTGTTTGAATGAATAGTTTATGATGACGTTGATTTAATATTGTTTGTATTAAATATTAAAATAATATTAAATTCCTTGTTTTAATTAAATCCTGTAGGTATGTACACTACTCTATTCATATTAAACAAACCAGATGAACATTACTCCACTTATTCAATATAAATATTTTAATTAAACCTAGTTACGTGTTATTGATTTTAAATAAATAGTGTAAAAAAAACAATGATTATTGGTGAAGCACATTTTCACAGTTTTGATAAGCATTGTGATATGCTAAACAGACAAAAGTGACAATATTAATGTATGTTTTCCAATATTGTGGCGAATCAAGGTAATTAACTAAAAAAACAGAAAAAGCTTAAAATGGGACATAATTTAATTATTATTACCAAATTCTGAATATAAAACTTATTTACAATTTCATTGATATATAATTACATTATTAAAACATGCACATGCATCAAGGCCAACACATCCCTAGTACTTGCATCGGTACTAGTAGCCATTCTTGGAAATGTTCTACGGAAATATCGCAGAACATAGCCACAAATCCTCTGTACCAAGCCGATATTATGCAGTCATAATAAAACATTAAAACCTTTTTAAATTCCTCACTGCAACTCTCAAACCCTGGATGGACAGCATCAATAGCATTCTTACAATGAATACTATTAAACTTCACATCGTATATTGGTATCGGCCTTGTTATAGGAGCTTTTGGAATGCCAAATTCCAAGTCGAGCATCCACGACAAATTACTATGCAAATTGATCGCTTTACATAATTGATCAATCATTGGATTCGGATCCAGGGCCAGCATTGTCGCTCTGGGAAACATATCTTTTGGCAAATTTAAGTAACATTCTATTGGGTCTTTTGGTGTTGATGATTCTTCACTTGATGTATCGTACATTGCAGAATCTGTACTTACACTTTCTTCTTCAGGAGATTCACTATATGTGTCTCTTTCTGGTACTATTTGTTGGGGTGAAAATTGATGTACATGATCACACACACAATTTGCAGTCATAGGTATTTCTTCTATGTATACTAATGGTGGTTGGGGTATAAGTGGTATCACTGGAGGAGATATCATCGTTGCAGTATATGGACATACAGGTGACGCCAAGATTGGCGTTGGGTTGTATATAGCCATAGGCACAGGGTATGGCAGACTGTACACTGGACTATGGACTGCAGACATTACGTTCCAATCATGCATGGTTACAGGGTAACGTAAAGGGTCACTGAACTGTGGATAGGTTCTCACGGTGGTGACGGGTAAAACAGTTGGTACAACGGGTACCAAAGAGATACCCATCACTCTAGACACTACTTCGGGGTCATGACTTCTCGCGTTATGGCATTGGGGCGTAGATTCAAATCTTTGGGTTTTATATTTGCCATTCCTTTTTTTAATTGGGTACTTCCTTTTGTATACTTTTGACGTTTCTTGAATATCTCCATTATTTTTGTTATAATTACGAAAGCTGCCTTGATTCGATTTGTGGGTCATCATGCAACATGCCTGGAAAACATATTTAATTATTATATTTGTATGAAATCAAATAAACTAATGTTAAAGACAATATCCACTGATACTTACTTTTGCTTATATCGAAGTTTGTTTTAAAATGAAACACTATAATAAATTAAAATAAAAACACATAAAATCAAGTAATTATACTATCGTCATAATCCTTCCATGAAATGTAATAAAAATAAAACATCGGGTTACTACGGTGGCCAGTTCTCAAAAAGTACCCTCAGATTTCTAGTAAAATTATACGCCAGGCAGTTTCCCTTTACGCTTCGTGGAAGCACGAGAGAAAATTGTGTTGAGAGCACAGAAAATAAATTATGTATTTTTTTATTTTACTCGGCGTTTAATATTTTTTCTTCAACGTATTTTAAATCTTTTTTGTTTTAGATATTTTTATATAATGAAAACTTTGTCTATGGTTTTAAGTGTTTACTGAAGAATGGAGAACTACCTTTATCTAGAAATCAAACTACCCTACATAACTAGTTCGTTTGACATTTTTTTTTATTCAGAAGTCGATAAACGATTTGTTTATAAAAATATCGTTTCTTAATTAGGTTAACTAATCAGAAACATTAGGGATTATAGTGGATTTTAAAAAGTTATTTTTGAAATAAAACTGCGTTTATTAATTTGTGGTAATATTTTGTAGCTGCTCTGGTAAGTTTCATTTATTTGTTTTTAACAATTTGGATACAACCTAAAATATTGTTGTAGACTAATAACCCCCTTACTAATAAAGACTGTATAGCAGATGTATAGTTAGTTGCACAATGGTTACTCTCTGTCAAACTATTTAAGTATGGCATTAAAAAGAAAGGGACAAAACACTGTGTAACTATACATCTGCTATACAATCTTTATTAGTAAGGGTATAATGAATAATAATAATAATAAATAAATAAATGCTTGGACAATTTCACAAAGCGCCATCTATTCCCAAACTAAGCAAAGCTTGTAATATGGGTGCTATACAACTGATATACCACTTATATATTTTTTAATAAATAAGTAGTATAAACACATACGTTTTGTATTTCGTATGTTCCTTTTTCAATAGTCTTATCCATTAGCACATAAATGAGACAGTAAAACTTTATTGACTTATAATAATATTTGGTGCGATTATATTTAGAATCTTTACCCGAGTTCTGATAAAAATACGTGTATTATTGTGTTAGCGAGTGACGAAGTCGAGTTTGCTCGAAATTATACAAGGTAGTGCCATAGAAATTTTCTTCTTCGCACCAAACACTGACGTTTGAAACAAATTGCGAATGCAGTGTTGTTAAAAATATTCCATTTCAATCGAATGCGCTCTGGGTGCGGTTTCAATGGGGCTTTCTTTAAAAGAAATTCTCGCTGCAAATTGCGCCGGTCGGTAACGACGTCTATTGTGCTTTCGGACAGGAACCTGCACTGGTATTTAGCCGTGTGACCGGGTTAAATGTCCTGGCTTGTTTGATTCGTGCCTTTTGTAACGTGTGACGCTTTTTATTCGGGGAATATCGCGTGACTTTATCAACGTGTTCTTTCAGATTGGTTTGGTGTCAAGTTTGTTGATGCGTTTGTTTTATACAAGGTGTTTGGAAATAGCTTTAAACCGAGGGTTTTCAGGGTTTATAATAATTTTCTAGGTTTGTATGCATGGTACCCTATCTACCATATTCGGCTATTTCCAAACATCCTGTATCAGTCTTACCTGAGCAAAATCATACTTAATCGTTGATTTTACGCCACTTTTTGCTTAAATGAAGTTCATAAAATAGTTCAAATTAGACTTTAATCTAATTATTCAAAAACTTGGATGAATATTGAGGCCGTCGCTTTTATTTGATGAACGACATCACGTTTTACAGTACGGGTTGTTACCTAGATATAAGCTAAGTTGCTTATTCACAAACCACAAATAACTGATTATTCCACCTTAGTTTCAAAATGAAGCGTCACTTTAATTAAACACACATCATGGATTTAGTACATTATTCCATTGTGGTACACACATCCTATAGAGCTATTGAAAATCCTGTTCAGAATCTCTTTTTCAAAATATCATAAAAATTGTACGCTCCCATATTTCTCCTAAACTTCTAAATTGTCAGCCAAAATGCCTCCTGAATTTCAACGCACACGTCCGTCTATGTGAACTACACCATGTCACTTGTTTTTTATCGCGTAACTACTAGCTTTCGAATAATAAAGTTTCATCGACCTGAAGAGTCCACGACAAACCACTATTTTGTGAAAACTGCGGACAGAAATAGAAAATAGAATTAAAAAAGATCGGCCAACACCAGGTCACAGTGAATCGATATTGGAATAAAATTTGTTGATTGGAGAAACTTTGTTTCGTTTATCCTTTGACGAACTCAGCGTTCTATGAAAATTAAATTATTTGCGGATTAATATTGTTAGTTTTTAGTTTTAGTAGGCTGTTCAAAATTTTTTTTGAAAGTAAAATCAAATGGTTCTGGTTTGTTATGTGTACTGTATTGATATATGATTGTGTCTATATATTTATTTAATAACAGACATAGTTATGATAAATAAATACTAGGAAAAACCGACTTACCCAACACCCGGCACCCATCTAAAAATAGCATAGTAAAATGCAATAAATCTAAATTTTAATAACATACTCTTGCACTATCATACGAACCCTTTTCCATTTATAAAATCTTAAAGGTATAGTTTGATCAGTAGGAATAAGTACATAAGAGGAGCAAAAGTGCGTATGTAGTAATAATAAACTAAATAATACTGATTGCTAAATAGACAAATAAATAGTATATCAATACTAAACCCTTCTTTCTTATACAGTGACATTATTTATGAGTATCTTGAACAAATGAAGTATCTAGTAAACCGAGCTTTGACAAATCTTCAAAGAAATTGTGTGAGAGCGAATGCGGCGATTCAGTGGGTTCATTCTGGTCTTATATCTCGAATGCCAGACGTCCCGCATGGAGTCCTTTGACTGCTATAGCATTCGGTAGACCATGCCATTTGCAACCGATGGTACAAAACAAGAGAGATAGCCAGTTGAGTCGCTAATGAAACAAGACGCAGGGTTTTTAAACAATAATATTTATGCTTTTTATATTGTAAAATAACGAAGCTTGGAGCATAGGCCTTGTTTCCCAAAGCGTTTGTAAAATTTAATTTGTCAATTGCAGGGGAAAAGTCTAGAAAGGCCAGAATAGTACTTTACCCAAGGTCCTGCTGAGTCAGTATATTATCAACTACATCCGGTAGTGCAGTTGATGTTTCAGTACCTATATTATTGTCCTCGACAAACTTTATCATTTGAGCATAAAATAATGACTTTTTCGAGTATGTTAGAGAGAAACGGTACTATACTGTTGGGTCTAATGGCCGAATACTCAACCAAAATATCCGAATATATAACAAATATCCGAGTCAACGGAAACATGAGTTAGTAACGCCCATACAAAAAGTTGACCGTACCACTGAACTTACAGATCTTATGGCCGAATACTCAAACGATATTCAACTTAAACATCGTCCTGTCGCATCAAATGTCAAAGATACGACAAAGACAGCGTGATGTTTGAGCGCTCCTCAAAGTTGAATATCGTTTGAGTATTCGGCCATTAGATCTGTAAGTTCAGTGGTACAGTCAATTTTTTGTATGGGCGTTACTAACTCATGTTTCCGTTGACTCGGAAAAACGCCGGTGGCAATAGAGGCATTGATAATGCTAGTTAGGTACCATTCCGATTATATTTTACTCGCTTTACGTCTTCAAGTTAAGCCCCAAGTTCCTACCGATTGCCCGTCCTTTGTCTCCAAGTTTACACGACGACTCACAAAACCTTCGTACGTGATCATTTCGGGACTTAAAGACAGCTTTGCTTAAAAGATTTCGAACAGACTTTGTGGTTTCTCAAACGTCTGAATAGACGTGATGTGCCATTTTCAGGTTTAAAACGAGGTTTGAAATCATCTAATGTTCTTATGCTTGGCATATAAAGCAATGAATGGCAGACGTGATAAAAATCTTTGAATCTGCTGACCTGAGGTGACGACTGTCCTATTATGTTAATTTAAATTATTATTCATGAGATGCTATCAGTTTCTTTGCTTAATGGATATCCGAAGATCTGACTCAAATGCAAATACTAGTTTTAATCACGTCTGCAACATTAAAGTGTATTACTAGAGCAGACACTACCGCGAAGAAAATTTTGCTCACCTATCCTACATTTGCGTTCCATAGGACTGAGACGGTTGCGCTCCATTTTAGTTGAGCAAAACATTTTCTTGGTGGTGTCTGTTCTAGTAAGGTCAGCAACGAAAGTCACTTAGCACTTTAGTACTTTGTCATAGAAACTTTTTTGATAAATGTTTCTAACTGTAAAACATCCATCAAAAAAGTCGCTGTGACAAAGTACTAAACTGTTAAGCGATTTTCGTTGCAGTAGTATACGTAGCACAGTATATTCTGACTGTATGTAGTACATATACTGCAGTGGTATGCAATATAGATAGTTTGCCAGTATGTGTAATAATTAAATCTGGATGTCATCTGAGAGAACTTACGAGATGGTATAGTTGGGATTTTAAGCGCTCGATGAAAGATTGGGGATTGTTCTGCTCATCTTGTGAATAGTCAATAGTCACCATATACATACATATCCCCACCCCCCCCAAACTATAATTTTTTATGATTTTATGTACCTAATTAGTATGATTTTATGTAATGTGGTGTGTGATCTTTACCACTCAAGCGTCATTCTGATAAAAAAAAACGCTGAATTGTAGGCTTACTCTCAATTTATTTTTGTAAGATATTGTACATATTATTAAAACAAATCAATCATATTGCTGAAAGAAAAAGTTCGTTTGTATTATGGAGTATTGAATAAGCCCTATCACACTAGGATACCATGGTTGCGCCACCAGCGTGATTCGCTTGCCGATTCGCTTGCCTACCTCAAAGCGGAACCAAGCGGACACCAAGTACAGTATCCTCCACACATCTACCTAAATTTTGTTGGTAGCTCGACTGCGCCACTGAAGTCCTAGTGAAATATGCCACTAGTAGTCACCAGTGTTCAGTCCTAACAGACGCAATATCCATTATTGTTAAACTTCATGTCCAATCTCGGAGCGTGTTCCGACAAACAGCTGCAGTAACACTGATTACGATTTTAATAGCAAGTCTTAATAGCAATTGAGTTTATTTTCTTAGTTCATTCAGTTATTTAGAATCAATCTTAGTAATAACGTTTATTATGACGTTTCAGGAAATCTAAAAAGCGATCGCTCTCATTTTCATATTCATTCAGCGATTTTACTATAAACTATGTAGAAACTACTAAAAAGCGGTAATTACCTATTTTATTTGTTTCCAGAATTTAGTGAAATAAAAGTTTTTGTGAAGTTTCATGAAAGTCCCATCCCATTGAATAATAATTCGATATAGAACGCAATCAAGCAAATAAGAAAAGAATTGGAAATTTAATGAAACTAATAAAAACTTAAAACCCATTCTAAAATTTAATCCATCCAGCAGATAGTTTATTTCATAGCAAGTAGTAAATAGTTTACTGCACAGTAAACATAAAAAAGACTCGAACCAACTAAATCCTAAAATTCTAACAACGAAATAAAGGTAAAATGGTGCCGTAACAAGTGAGAAATTCACGTTGAAAAGTAAATCAGCTGGGTGGCAGCATTATTTATGACCTGCCGTACTCCAATTTCCCTTTTAGAATGTTATCTGGCATAGGGGAGTGTGGTCCGGCCTATATGTATACTTTTGTTTAAGAAAGAACATTGACTTATTGCTAACTGGAATCCGCAAGTTTTATGGTGGTACTTATATGGATATTAGTGCTCGTGCATTTGCCAGATTTCCCCTAACACAGCTGTTTGAGGTGAATATGTTTGTCTGTTTTGCCTTCCATACATAATATAAGACAAATACGAAGAATACACGTGAAAACCGTGTTCGCTGCCATGTAAGGAAGGCGTGTTTGAGATATTTGGACATTATTATGATAATGACAATGGGAGCTAATATAGCTAATAATACGCCATATAATACGAATAGCCATGTGAACTCCCACCGTAATAATGTCGTTAATTTTATTACTGCTATAATTAGGTGTAAGTATTTTATAATGCATTATAATGATCCTTAGATTATTGTCAGTTCCAGTAGACCAGGACCCAAGTCCTGGTCTATCGTAATAAGTACAAACCTTCGGTGACATTTTGTTGAATGTTGCCATTTATTCATGCAAATAGTAATTATTATCTACACTGGAGATTCTTTTTAATAGCACAATTTTAAAACTAGCTTGGGTAAAGAGAAGTTGAAGTAGTTATTATGCACGGCGCGTTGCGTCGTCGTTTATAATATAAATATATAATATTTGACAACATCACATACATTGGTCCGATTCCAAAGTAAGTAGCTAAAGCACTTGTGTTATGGAAATCGGAGACAACGGTGGTATCACAAACACCCAGACCTGAGCCAATATAGAAAAGTTCGTTTTCTAAATTGACCCAACCGGGGATCGAACCCGGGACCTCAGAGATGGCAACACCTTGAAAACCGGTGTACAAAGTCACTCGACCAAGGAGATCGTCGTAACCCAAATATTTTGTATGCAAAATATTTGCATTGCGACGACGCAACGCGCTGTGTGTCCGGCTCTCCATCTATTTTGTGACAGCGCGCTGCGTCGACTCAAAACTGATTCTACGCGCCGTGTGGACCCAGCGTTAGTTATTAACGTATAAACTGTTACTGTTTTGAGGTCCTTACAATGCGTTGAGTTATGATGTACCTAGATAATGTATGTACATAGTAACATCATAGTATTATGTTACAATATAGTATTATTAAAGGTACACACGACGACGGCATGGTTAGATAAACAATTGAACTACGAAAAAATAATTTATTATGGTAAATTAAATATGGCATTTATTGTAAATTATTTTTTCTTATTTTATTTTGGTAAATTTACCATAAAAAATGAAGAAAAAAATTGCGCTAGGCCATAAATAACGTATCAAGGCTAACATGTGTAGTCTGATGTGCGGTCGACTGTCAGACCAAATATTTATAATTTTTGGATTGGATCTTTAACTAGCAAACATGTTTTGGAGATTGAAAAGACAAATCTATATATATAAAAGGGAAAATCACTCACTCACTCACTCACTCACTCACTGATCACGAAATCTCAGAAACTACAAGTGCTAGGAGTCTCAAACTTTGCATGGGGGCTCCTTTTAGGGCGTAGGTGCTCACTAAGACGGGATTTTGCGAAATTCAACCCCTAAAGGGGTGAAACAGGGTGGCAAAGTTTGTATGGGAGGACGCGATTCCTTGGCCCGATTGACTTGAAATTTGGCATAGACATTCTTTCACAAAATTAATTGAACACGTGTTTCGTATTTTTTTAATATTTATCACCTAACAGGATTAAAAAGTGATATAAGGCTAATTTTGCTGTGATTGACTTCGACGTCGGAATTGAAACTTTTTTGTGCATTTGATTGATTAATTAAGAAAAATAAATATCATTTGTCATCTCAACGTAGTATTACATTCTCTTTGGTCATTTCCCCTGAGAGTAGGTAGAATGCATTTCATTGAATAGTACCTATGGCGTTATGTTGGCAGTGCTGACATTTTTTTTTCTTCCTTGCGTTGTAATAAGGTGCAAAATTATTCCATCTAATTATCAGTTTAATTTTAAAAGAATACAATATTCGGTCAAGTCGCCTATGCTATGACAATTAATAAAGCACAGGGACAAAGTTTAAGAGCGGCTGGTGTAGATCTGCAGTGATTGTTTCTCCCGTGGCCAGCTCTAATGTCGCCTGTTCGAGAGTCAGCTCGCCGAATAGCCTTAAAATTTGCCACCGAATAACATGACAAGAAATGTGGTAAGTATAGAACATGTTACAAAAATACCCCTAATGCCGAATATGGTATATCGGGACCATCAAACTGAACAACGTTTACTATTGGGACCAACTCTCAAATCGCGAAAAAATAATCAGCAAAAATTCAAATCGAAAATATCAAAACGTATGAAACACATTTTGATATTTTCGATTTGAATTTTTGTATGAAACAGCTGATTTTTTTTATAGAGAAGTGTTGGATGATCGAGATTGAGAATCCTGTTAATGCACAACATATTTTTATTTAGAACTAGCTGCACCCGGCATGCGTATATTGCAAGACTTTCTCGGTCGTAAGCAGAACAACTCGCCAAAGTTTCATCATAATCGGATCAATGGTTTAGGAGTCCCGCCGTCTGTACACTTAGATCTTTTAAACTATGCATAAAAAACCGCATCAAAATCGGTCCATAAGTTTGGGAGCTAGGTTGCCTCAGACAGACAGACACACACAAGTCAAACTTATAATTATAACCCTTGCGTATGTTGTGTACGTCGTATATACATATAGTGGTGGCCACATAATTAAGGACACAAGTCGATTTTCATACAAACGAGGTAATTTTGAAGTCTTGGTTTTCCGCTAGGGATTGAACTAGCTGTGATCTGATGATGGCCATCCAGGGAGTGAATGGAGAAGATTCAGATAGCAATACACACCCAACTGATCTGGTCAGCATTCTAAGAGATGTAAGCATAAGAATTTACAGTTGCAAGTTTTCATACATTTCTATACTATATTCGCGGTTTTTTAAACATACCCTTACATCTCTTAAAATGCTGGTCAGATCACTTGGGTGTGTATAGAAATCTGGATCTCCTCCATTCACTCCCTGGATGGCCATCACCAGATCACCGCTCGGTCAATCCCTGGCGGAGAAGCAATGCTTAAAAGTTACTTCGTTTGTATGAAAATCGACTGGCGTCCTTAATTTTGTGGCCACTACTATACCTATATAGACAGTCTAATACATGGATGCACAGACTTATTAAGACTAGGGGCCACTCGGGCAAATTATGAACTGATGGTGGGCCACCAGAAGTATAGGTAATTAAAGACAATGAAAAATTGATAATAATGTATTCAAATTGAAAAAGAATTTATTAATTTGAAGCGTGGCACTGCATAGTGCTTACAATCTTTTTTATATTTGGCTCAAATTTACTTGTAGCAACACGTAAAACTGCTTCCAAACTTTCATTTGCAAGGCGGTTTCGATTTTTTGTTTTATTATTATTTAGGATTGAAAAGGTTTGTTCACATATATAGGTAGAACCAAATAAGCTTGCACATTTCAGAGCGTTTATGCGCAACTCTTTGTACGTATTTTTATCAATGCAGCGGTAAAAGTTCAGCAAGTCTCCTTCGTTGAATTTGTTGCGTAAATCTTGGTCGTTCTGAATGTCGATAATTTCTAACTGCATTAACTCTGGCGCATTTTCAACTGAAATCGTGAAAGGATTGCTAAATATGTCCAACAGAGGTTTCACTGTTTTAAACTCCGAAAATCTGTCTTGAAAAGATTGAATCAAAATATCTAGCTTTTTTACATAACTGTAAACTTCGTAAAAGTAGGATGCTGCGTTTCATAGTGCCTTTTTACATTATATTCCTTTGCAATCGCAACAGAATTCTTGCAAATTAAACAAACGACTTTGTTATGCGACCATACAAAAAAGTATTTCTCAGTCCAAATTTCTTGAAACTGCCGATTTTCATCTTTAACCTTACGTTTTTTACTAGTTCCTGGCATGTCCATGTTGCGTTTTAATCCTGACTAGGATTACCACAGCACCTAAAACCAATTACAGTTCCTAATTAATTACCAAAAATAATTGATAAAATATGTAGATAAAATTAATAACAGTTTTACTTACGATTTCACAACACAATTATACACGGCACTTGACGGGAAATCTACGTTGAATGTGGATCAAAATATATTATAATTATGACACCGGCTAGTCGAGTTAAAATCTACACTAGAACTAACGACACTTTACTCAAATTAAAACCGAACTGTCGGTCGCTGCGGTTAGCGTGGCTTTTATACCACGCGCATAGAGTCGAAAACTGTCTGGAGAAATCTCGAAACCGACTCTGGAAGCTTCGTGTATCTACCTACGCGAGCTATCGGGAATTTGGGACTATTGCTATCTCGCTCGCTCGAACAGTATAACGCGGCGCGCTTCCTCAAGAAAACGAATTTAACCGAGATCAGCACGAACATTACCGACCGCTGTTACCGACGCATGCACGGCGCACCGATAAGATTGATAGAGCGCGCGCGCGAGATTCAAATTACTTTTCGAACATTTGTTATTGGTTTTATTCTGGAATAGAACTCAATATTTTCGAATGTACGAGAGTATTATTTTTGCTGTCGGCGGGCCACCAGTATTCGACCGGCGGGCCGCATGCGGCCCGCGGGCCGTAGTCTGTGCATCCCTGGTCTAATAACTTCACACTCACCACATTAGTAACTACATTGTACCCGTGCGAAGCCGGGGCGGGCCACTAGTAATAATATATTTTAATGAGACCAAATAGCCTTCAATATTAACAACGTAGTTATGTACAAGCAATGTGTAATACATGTTGAATTAATCGTATCTTTTATTAACTGACAGATAATTTGTTTACTGACAGCTCTTCGGATTCGTATATTTTATCTCGACTCCTGACGCCCCAATAAATTTTCCATGTAGCAACATTAATTTTCACAATAGCGCGAACTTGAAATATTACTATTTTGTTGATCCTTACAATATTATTTCTCATACCTTCAGAAACTTGGTATCATTAATCAAAGCCAGTATCGATGTTCACGAGATTGATTGCGAACGAAAATAGTGGACAGATGCGGCAGATTCAGTAGTATTGTTTATACCGATTCATACAAAACAAATATTTGGAGTTATCCCGAATGGTCTACTATTATTTATTTGTCGGCTCCCAGATCAGGCATGATTTATATTTGCTGCCACCCTTCGGGCCTTTGATCTGGGTCTAATGTGTACATTCCGTCTTCGTGCGACCTCGCATATTTTTCTTCAGGGCGCACCGACTTTTTAAAGAAACATTCTTGTTTAACATATGAGCTTGGCGTACTTTAAGTAAATAAAGTGTTCATCAAGACACAGTTGAGGTCGCATACTTTCCTTTTTTGAAGCTTTACTGTTTGAAAAAGTAATATCCAGTTAATAATATAGTGGTGTGAAGATTACAGTCTTCATAGGAAAATGAAATAAGGAAGAAGTAGGTACGCAACTGAAGGAATATTATTGCAAATAAAAGACAAATTAGAAATGTTAATAGTTATATTTCATCAAATGAAAGGCAATTATGAAATAATTGACATACAAAGTGATTCCATCAGATTAAGCAGACAATTTAATCTATAATGTTTACTTTAACCTGTTCAAGGAGTTTTGACTTACATCGATTTATCTTCTTGTATTTAGGATTTGCTTTAACCGATCTACGAACACTACTTCTGGTCATCACTCTGTCGAATATTTCTTCACTGGTATCATCACTTCCGTCATCAGAAAAGTGATTGTTCATGCTATCATTTAATTTCTTTGGCCTTACTACGATATGTTCCATTGCACTATCTGAAAATACTGCATCTTCCAACAAACGGTCATCATCACTAACGGGCCTCTCGTTACTAAGCTGACGCGTAAAAACTCTTTTCATAGAGTTCGGAACTTCCAAATTATTTTTCTTTTCTTCCTTTTTTTTAGTTGCTTCTCTATTGCTTGGTTTGTATTTCATTGGTGAAAAATCAACCCTTCGTAAAAAGCTTATGGGATCAGCAAAGCGCCTACTACACTTTCTTGTAGTTTTGATTTCGATTTTAACTTCGTCTATTTTTGAACTACTCTCATCATTTTCCATAGCTACGCCTGAGTCAGAATTAGAATCGATAACTATTTCTGGAACATTAAATTCTTGTTCTTTTAACTTGTTCTTTAGTTCTTCAATTGTGTCTGCTTGTTTTTGGATAATTTCATCTTTTTCAGCCAACTGTTCTTTTACTGCTTCTGCTCTTAAAGCCAAACTAATTTCATATTTATGAAGTTCCCCTGATAAGAATTCTAGTTCCTTTTTTCTATTATCTTCTAACTTCTTTATAATAGCTGCCTGTTTTACATAAGATTCTTTGAGTTTGTGAATTTCTTCTTTGTGCGTTGTTTTTAAGAACTTGATCATGTTAATAGCTTCTTGTAATGTCTTTGGTTGCATCATCTCTTCTTTGGTGACTGGCGCTGACATTCTTTAAACTTTCTAATATCTGAAACAAAAGAACCTAGAATTAAAATCATATTAAAGATTGCAACACTGATCGATAAACTAATTTGATGTCGGTAATGTTTACCATTAGTGCCAAATTAGTTGCTGATTGTATCCATTGTAATTGAAATGAATGTGGCACATTTTGAGTTTTACGCAATGATTTAGGAAAGCATTTTCTAATTACAGTACTAAATAAATTTTATGTTACAAATTTGATTAACCTTAGGCTACAATAACTATTCAACGATGTTCACGCAGCTACACAATGTTTGATGAACCTACATTTGTTTACATGAATACAGCCATTGTATTGTCAACATTAGGGTTATAACACGTGCATAGAGAGAGGTACAGGGCATACCGCACTTGTTTGTGGTGCAGGCTGACATCGGTCACAGAAGTATAATAACAAAGTCTTATTGTTTCAAGTGGCACAAATGGCCTTCTGGAACCCGACATCTATGTAAGTACCCACGATACTGTGCAATTCTCTATCGGATATCTATTGAGGGAACTAGGTTTCAACATGAAATATGTTTTATGTCGAAATTGTCATTCGTTTTATTGGCAAACGAGTTTAATAATTTGCATAGTATTACAAAGTTATGTCCAAAAATATAGCAACAGACAAAACTTACACGCATTTTATGTAAAAGCAGTTTGTTTGCTTTCATAATTAATAATTAAAAAACATTTAAAAAGGTTGGGACATTTTGATTTAAATTCCGACGAATTCATCAATGCCCGAGCGGCTGAATGCGGCCGGACAACAATTGAATATTATTTTTCGAGCCTTGATACGTTCATCTACAGTTAAGCTTTATCATCATCTTTAAATACCTTTGGTTTATCCAAACTGTAGCAAAGTTCAATATTTGTTTTTAATTAAATAGATAGCGCTAAGGAAAGATGAGGAGCTCGCTGGCGCTGTGGTTTAGCGCCTGACCTAGTGATTGCGGAGGTTAAGCAACTTTCTCAAGGGTCGGTCATGGGATGGGTGACCAAAATTTTATCATCCTGAGCTCCTCCGTGCATCGGAAGGCACGTTAAGCCGTTGGTCCCGGCTGCATTTGCGGTCGTTAACACCCACCAATCCGCATTGGGCCCGCTTGGTGGGTTATGGCCCATCCTCCTTATCCACCCACAAGGAAGACATGTGTCACAGCACATGGGGACATTGGAAATGGCTGATGGCCAGAGAAAGATAATGAATATTATTGCTAAATGAGATTATGTAAATTAATAATTTTCCCAGATACTCGTAATGTGAGTATCAAACATAATAAAAGAATGTTCCCATTACTTTATTATGCTTAGATACATAAGTTGAATATACTTACATAATATTTAAAATGGATTTTGTAACAAAAACAGTTTGTTTGTAAAGACTTTATTTCGATAAAAGATAATTAAAATAATACTCGTAAAATCTACTTCAATGTAATTAACGAGTCCGCAAGAAACTGTTATCAAAATATTTAATATCTACTTTTCACTATGATAAGTTAAGAAATACTTCGAAAAGTAATGCAACATAAAAAGCCTCAAAAACTCTATACCATACTTACTTTAAAAATACCACTTGACGTGATAGAGTCTTTGATTTTATAAATGACTTATTACAGAATTAACATTATTTTTAATTTACCATTACTATTAAAAGTCGACGTATTTTGTGTCTTGTCTGTACGTATGTATTTCGTATTTGTTGCGGTAATTTTCATAAGTTTTACTCTGATATCGGTTAACATTGAGTAGTATCAATCAAACTAATCAAGCTAGAGTCCGATTGTAAATAATGCGCTACAAATTAATAGTTATTTGATTGATACTGATAAACTTTTTTTTTCATCTTCTTTTAAAATTTTAATTTAATTAGTTATGTAATAAACAATTTAATTAAAAAGGAATTACCTTTTTCAATTGATATCAAGCACTGCAATCACTTCACACACTAATTTATCAATTTCTAATATTAATTTTTAAATATTTTAAGCACTTATTGTAATTAATATTATTATTTAAGTAACTACTGTCTGACTTCGTTGACCACTGAACACTGACTGACTTTAAACTAGTTTAAACTTAAATTAATAACAGTGACAAGTGCACACAAGTAAAGACAGGTATTAATTATTTTACTAATCACCTGAATCTTGAAGAAATGCAGGTAGCCAAAACGCTGTTACAGCAAATTAGACTTTATGTCCCAAGCATAAGAACTACAAAAGATTAAGAAATGGTAAATCAGGCTTTGTTTTAGAACAATGGCTTAACTACCGGCTTCTTTGCGATTTTGTTATTCCAAGTAATACCTACTGTAGTGAGACTCAGCTAACGTCTGACTGAGGTCTTAAATAATGAAAATACTTCTTGGAAATAATTTTTTTTTATAAGAACATAAAAACATATTTATATGGTTTTACCCAAAACAAGAAAAAATCAAAACCCGTTTTGGTTTCAGTATTTTCTAAAGATATTGATGGATGCATGGATTTAGCTACATGAAAAAAAAAAAAAAAAATTCGGCGCCATTTACATTGGAAAATTCTGATGCAGCAAAACTTTTTCGTGGTTTACTAGATATGACATACTCGTAAAACACTTTTAACACAGAATAAATCATAGTACTAGCTTTTAACGGATACTAGTGCGGTAGTATTGTAAGTACTTTTTGGGGGAACTGGGTGAAATGTTTCTAACTAGGGAGACTGATTACCCGTCCGGCTTCGCTGGCATCCCCCCTTTCTAAATAATAATAATATTGTAAGTACTTTGGTAATTAGTTGGTATTTAGTTTGATTGACGTTTCGGCACCTTTGCAGCTGCCGTGGCTACGGCCGAAAGGGTGTGTGTCCTCATACAATCGCTTTCCCAATCCTTCTCCCGTTCCCTTTCATTTTCATTTTATATTCAATCACTTTCCTCCTGCGCTTTCAATAGAGGCATGCCTCAGGGCATGCAATAGCGCATGCCTTATATCTTCTCAAAAAGACGTCAAATTTGTTTGGCAGAAAGTTGAACGTGAAAGTGCATGGTTTGAAGGCAATCAATATTGAATGCGGTTGACGCTAGTTGACTTGAATGTTGAAGGGACTCGGTGAAGACAGACCAAAACGTCAGTCAAACTAAATACCAACTAATTATTAAAGATTGATTTTCTTAGCTATGCGTTATCGAGTAGTAGACAGCGATTTCTCAACTAGTTGAAATTTATTTTACCTACCCATTGAATGTAAACTTTGTTAATGAATGTAATGGAAAATCACGTCACTTTAAAAGCTGACCTCATTTTTCAAATTTTGACGACTCTGTATGAAATATACAGGGAGAAAAAAGCAGCCCTTGACGAGTTTCTTACCAACTCTTCTCGTTACAAGGTCTCCCGCTTAGGGTTTGCGAACCGATGGCGTAGCTTCTTTGACATTCACAAGTGCTTGTAACAACCTAGACTGAATAAATGAGTTTTGAATTTTGAATTTTGAAACTACTTTCAATAAAACGTTAAAAGTATTTTATTTCGTGTCTAGTGAACGCGTTAGCTTGAGAGGTGAATATTGCTATAATAGGCTTAAATTAATAAATGATCTAAGTCCTCTAACCCAAAACTTTTACTGGAACTAGTCTTAAATGACTCCTGATTGTATCTTTTCTAATGAGAATATAAATAAAAGCAATGCAAGTAATAAAGTAAGAAGTACGTTTGAATAAAGGGGAGGGGAAAATGTTTATGAAAATGCCGTAAGAATAAACTCAGATGTGGTATATGATATATTATTTGATCTTGCAAAGCAATAAATTTAAAAGATACAGTTTAGTTCTCTGAACCTCCACGTGCTAATGATATCAATTTAATTTATAATTAGATTAGCGGTTAATATAATGATTAATTATAATCGTAATTAGTTGAAAGGATTGTAAAATAATCAAGTTAATTGACAACTGTTTGGACATTAGTCTTTTTGAACAAATTAATCTTAAATTAGTCTTATTGAATAATTTTAGTCTTAAGAAATCATAACCATCGACATCAGCCATTTTTAATGTACCCACTGCTGGGGCACAAGCCTTCCTTATGGGTGGATAAGGAGGATGGGCCATAACCCACCACGCAGGCCCAAAGCGGATTGGTAGATGTTAACGACTGCAAATGCGGCACCAACGGCTTAACGTGCCTTCCGAAGCACGGAAGAACTAGAGATAATAAATTTTTGGTCACCCATCCCATGACCGACCCTTGCGAAAGTCGCTTAACCACCGCAATCGCAGGGCCAGGCGCTAAACCACTACGCCACCAAGCTCCTCGAACTGTACCTATTTTAAAATTATTTACAAAGCCATCGTAGGTAGTTCGAATCCCAAATGTTTATTCAGTGAACTGAGAGGCAATTTTCATTAACTTTTATTCAGCTCCTACAATCCACAATCCATTTTATTCTTCCCATTGTTGCAGTTTTATCATCCACAAAAACAAATGGAAGTAACGAAACGTTCCCGTTTTATTGTCGGTTAAATACCTCCACCACGACTTTTCAAGTTATCCAATTATAAGTTTGAACAACTCTGGAGTTGCAATAAATTTCAAATTTAAAACTTATATTTTACTTTTCGACTTATCGAAATGATGAGGTACTTGATTTTTTTTTAGATTTTACAATTGATACATTTTTATTATGCTTGTATGTAATTACGCATATTATTTTTATTGGAAGTGTTGCGACGCCTGTGAAAATCCAATGAGCTATTCTCAATCATTATGTATATTTTAAATTAATAATAATAATTAATACTATTAAATTAATTACTAATAATTATTAATAATTTTGTCTATCTGTTTGTTTGACGTTTAATTGTATCATTTTTAGTGTTAACACTAAAAATATTGCCCTTTTCTCAATTAATTCTGGCCACGAACTAAGTGACACGTATCTACGTACTTTAAGTGATATGTCTCAAATGAAAAGGCAATTTACTAAGTATCTCAAATGAAATGTAAAATCTAAGTTGTTCACTGAACCAGTCGTCGCGACTCATTTGTCTGAAGACCTTTAAAACAATTGTCAGCTGTCAAATGATTGTAACGTGATTTGACTTGCAAACTAGCAAAGCGAACAGAAAGCCTAATATTTTTTTTATCTGACAGTACCTATTCTATTTATTTCGTCCTCACATAGATACACAATATATAGAAACTAGTGGCTCTGTAGAGCTATAGACATCGCGTTTGTCACATTTTTTGAAATGGCTTAAATATGGTTTTTCACCATATTTCCGACATTTTGAAATTTTTAAAAAAATTGAAGTGAAAAAATATGCATATTTATAGAAACTGCCCACAAAATTTCATGAGAATCGGTTGAGAATGCGACCTGTAGAGAAAAAAACAGACGGACGGATGGACAGATGGACAGACGGACAGACAGACAGACAGACAGACAGACAGACAGACAGACGGACAGACGGACAGCCGGATAACCGGACGCACATACGAAAGTATTTATGTTCAAGCTAAAACAGAGACGCTTCGCTCGTGCCTTGCGCTCGCTCGGTCATTGACGCTGGTCGCTCAATTGCGTGGCCTAGCGGGGACGGAAGAGCGTATCACGTCGGTCGCCTGTAATCGTCTGTATCTGGCACTTTAGAAACGCCATCCTTGCTCGGGATTGTTTTGAGACTCCTAAGCACCCTCCCAAGCTCCTCTTCAGAGGCAGGCTGATGTCCTTGAGCAAGACAAGTATTGACTATCAACTCTGATTAGAATAGAGAGCATTTACAAATTCATATTTCAACAGCTCTAGTCATGACCCGAAAATGCTTGGAATAAATCGCAGAGGCGCGAAACTCGTACGTACAATACTAATATTTGGTTACAACAAAGGCTTGTACCACAGTATAGTAAGTACTAGTATTCCATCTTCATACAAACCATCGGAAAAGCGAACTGAAATGACGTGTTGCTAAGGAATTCTGTGATAAAGCGTTTAAGTGACTTTCGCTGCTGACTGTCAGACACGATTGTGAGGCAGACGCGGGCGGCTTATGACGCTGCAGTGTATTGAAATTATTTACATTTTATCGACGATTTAGTGTTATGTTTGAATTTATCTATATGGAAATTAAGGCTGACAGACAATCAATGGGCAGCCCTAGAGCCTGTAGCGACCGATAGGTAGTTATTTCTAGGACATGGGCGAGACACAACACTGTTTGCTTATACGCTATGCTTGTATCGTCGGCCCGTCGAGCCGTCGGACATAAAAATGACGCACGACCACGCTCGAGCCCCGGTACTAACCAAATTGAACAATTTTTCCCGAATTTAATCCCGCCTCGAACATTATGTTGAGTTAGAATTATTATTATTGGTGTTCAAATGGTTTTTGGTGATTTGTTCGTCCCTAACTGCTGTTTAACGCCCTCATTAAAATTGATCGGAAGGTGTGTGAAAAACAACGTTATTTTTTCCTTATGTTTTGTAAAAAAAATTAGCAAATACATTTTTTATAAAAACTTAGGTTTGATGGTGCTAAAATGAGCACTTTTTACATTGACACCGCCTGGCCACGCAAAGGGGCGATCGGAGACGCGACGAGCGGATTATCTTTTCAAGGCGCGCTTGACACGCCCTCCGCGCACAGATTAGTTCACACTAAGTGGCATTACATACTATTTATTAGGAACTAGCGGCCGCCCCCGACTTCGTCTGCGTGAACAGATATTTTTCTATTGTTTGGGAACAGTACTTTTTTCTGAATGAAAAGTACCCATGTCCTTTTCTATACCCCTAACAACGTGTATGCAAATTTTCATAATGATTAATTATATGATAAAGACATGAAAGTGTAACAAACAAACAAACTTACTTTCGAATTTATAATGTTAGTTAGGATATTAATTAGGGTTCCGTACCGAAATGGTAAAGGAACCCTTATGGTGCGACTTAGTCTGTCTGTCACAGCTGGATATCTCGAGAACTACTAATGCTATCAATTTGAAAGTTGGAATGGTTTCACATGACGTTTGCCATACTATTTTGCAAATAAGAAAGAAATAAATACAAAAATATTTTTTTGATATTTTTTTGTAACTGTTACTGAAAAGGGGTCTGCAATATGTTAAGTGGACCTACTAGGACATGTGGGGTATCTAATATGAAAAAGCGCTGTTTGCATATTCTCAAACGTTTTTTTTTGTCTTTTAGGCCGCATAGTTTTCGATTTTTAATTTGTGATAGAATATTATGCAGAGATTACAGGAAAAATTAAACAAGTAAATAAACTAAATAGCACACTTTTTCAGAAACCATCAACAAAAATTACATTAATTCCACTATCGGTCAAGAGAGGGCGCTGACCTAAATCTACAATATTCTACACCGCAGCGTATTTATAAATATATGATGGTAGGGAACCCTCGGTGCGCGAGTCCGAGTTGCTCTTGACCGGTTTTTATTTTTAAGGCTCCTATATACCTCAAGTGGCGCCCTCATTTTAATTAAATTTATTGCTCGCTAAGTACATTATGTATGAAAAATTCACATGTACAGATTGAAGCTAAGGTTCTATAGTTTATTTACAAACAATAACCTCATTAAAATTTTGTTCGTTGTAGTAGTAGTTCGCAAAAGTGCTAAAAGTGGCCACTTTTGGCACTTTTGCGAACTACTACTACAATTAACTATATTATACTGAGGTTATTGTTTGTAAATAAACTATAGAACCTAAGCTTCAATCTGTACATGTGAATTTTTCATACATAATGTACTTAGCGAGCAATAAATTTAATTAAAATGAGGGCGCCACTTGAAGTATATAGGAGCCTTAAGTTAAGATTCGCTCGTCGCGTCGCTGCTCGACACTTCCCCTAGCCAGACCGATATTGTTAAAACTTCAACGATAGGGCTGTATAAGAAGTTTCATGTTATAGTCGCACGATCTACCGTAACTTTTGTCTCGAGTGAGTAATCAAACTCGGATTAGTTAGACTGCAACTTATAATAATTCACTCAACTTAGAGCGAGAGTCGCTTGAGACTGTTTTGAAGTTTCCGTCTATAAAATGTTAAGTTTAGCTCACGTAACTTAGGTGTGTAATGTGTTAATAGTAAGTAGTTTAGTTGTTAAAGTTTTAAGTTTATCTGTTTTTTTAGAATGTAGGTTTACCTTGTAGGTTATAATAAGCTGTCAATATAAGCGACATACCACAAATGGACACTATCTTTTGATTGCGTTGACTTTAATGCATGATTATGTACTAACTTAAAAAAAAAAAAAACATAATAGATGATAATTTAAGAAAAAATACTTCAATACTAAAATTATCGAGATAGAAAAGAGACATTATTTTAGGTGTAAAAAACCAACCGATTGTCAATTCAACGAATATTGATGGTCAAAATAGCTAAAAGTGCTATCCACAATCCATATTCAACCCATTTCTCAATAGTTCTTTCACAAAAATGCATTCGCAGATATTTCATTCGTTCCCGTTTTATTCATCCGCAATATGTCCACAATATGATAGAATACTTAAGTTACGAAAAAGTTTTGTTTTGATGGATCGGCTTTGAAAGCTCTGGAAAAGTTACAGCCAGCTGTCAAGTGTACCATATGCTATGTTACTTCATGTGTGAATATGGCTGCGGAAATATATAAAGTTTAATATTTTGGGAGTTGTAATAAGTCTTTTAAATACTCGGTTTTATGGATGTCAGGTCCATGGCTATGTTTTAAATGCTGTCCTTTGCAAGTTAAAACAATCATGAAACAGCTTTTTAAACATTAATAACCAAAACAAAACGAACAGATAGTTTACCTTTGTGTTATCAATATTCTATTCCATTCAATGGGTTATAATTAGCAATATACTGCATTCCTAAAGGGGTGTATCACTGCTTTTTTTCCCGCAAGGTGGCGCAATGGTACCCAATCGAACTGTCAGTTTTATAAGAAAGTTGTCATATTTCTATCATTTTCATAAAATACTGTGATAATGCCTCAGTGTGCGGTTTTAATTGCAAAAATCGATATGTCCATCGTTTATCGAAAAACAAGAAAACAAGAGTTTTGTGATCCCTGCAACTTCAATTACTTTCTAGTTATACTACCAGTAATTTAAGTTTTTAAATTAAACATATTATAAGCATCAGTTATTTATAACCTTTCTATAAATTACTGGATATTATGTTTAGATAAGACTGAGTTAGCAAGGCTGTGCTGGTATCAATATTTATCTTTAAAAGTTTCAGTAGGCGGATGATCATTTTTATTATCATATAGGCAGTCTTCTTCTATAGCACCAGTTATAATTTCAGTCGATTCCAGTCTACGACAAATAAATATAATATTAAATAGAAATCACAAATACGTATAACTGTCAAAACATCAGAGTTCGGTAAGACATTATTTAGAGTTATCTTTTATTCACCACTCTATTATATCAGCCTTATTTTCTTTAATGACATTTCCCCTTACGTAATTCATCTTTTAGTTGAGTCACTGATAGTGCAAAAACAAATTTATTAATTTTTTAAACAAGGTACCATTGCCGAGAGCGCCATCTACAAAAGTTTTGAGTCTTAGACCTCTAGTTGCGTTCGTCTGCTATAGTAAATTATAAAAAGCATGTGCAATATATAATTTGTGGATTATCCACAGCCACTGAACTGAAAATACACAGATAACGTAAAAAGTGTCTTATTTTTATAATCTAGGGCTGTTTTTTGTAAACAGTGAAAAATGTATAATAATTCCGTGGAACAATAAGAGTGAACAAAGGCCTGCCCCTCTGGGTCCCAATAAAGGTTTATCACAATTTTGTTTTGAAATATTTAGGTTGAATAAAGAGGTGGTATATCACACCGTTGAGTAATATTTGTGTAATGTACTTATTTACATTAGACCACTAAAGTACTCTTGCTATTTATTGACTGAGCGAGCGCGAAGCGTCTCCGGTTCAGCTGGGCAAAATGCTTTCGGATGTCCATCCGGCTGTCCGAAAAAATAGGACTCGCACCATGTTCTCGGACGGGAATCGAATCGAAAGATGTTCAGTTGAATGTCGAGGTAATTCCTTCTACATTGGTGAGATGGCGCTGGGTTGCAGCGTAAGAGTTGATATACTAGAGGAAATTCGACGTTCTTACTAGTGACTCGGTAGCGCAGCGGTCAGAGCATTGGACCGGATATCCAAAGGTCGCGGGTTCGATTCCCGTCCGAGAACATGATCTGGTGCGAGTCCTATTTTTTCTAGTATATTATTTAGTATTATATAAAAATAGCTTTGTGAATGATTAAATCTCAAAATTTAAAAAGTTATACAGATTTTTGTTTGTCGATTCAGTTTTTCAAAATTTTTCAAAATGACGGAGATATGAGGAAAATCATATTTCAGGTATTTCGAAAAATTATCAAAAATGTCACCAATGCGAGTTTTACTGGACTAAGCCACTAGTATAATAATTTTAGACTACATCATCTTGTTAAAGTGTGTGCTGCGTAGATAAGTAGCACGTAGTCTTTCGCCCTTATTCACAAACAATGCTTGTCTAAGTAATATGTAATCAACACCTGTGGCTAAGTAAGACACTTCTCACAGTGTTCACTATAGCATTGATTGTGAATTAGTGCCCACAATCAATACTGGGCGCTCTTTGATAAGCGCTATCGTGAAGATATGCGTTGTCGTGATGTACAATTATAAATTGTACAATTATTAATTATATAAATATACAATTATAAAATTTAAGTCAAGGAATTAGAGTTCAATTTCACTTAAAGGCAATAAATTAAAGAAATTTTATGAAAATAATCGTTAAGGCTCAGCCTAGCTTAAGCAAAAGGGCACTTTTTCACAATGTTATTGTTTGTAAATAAACTTACCTTAAACGAACCTTGGCTTAGCTTCAATTTGTACATGTGAATTTTCTATACATTATGTACTTAGCGAGCAATAAATTTAATTAAGACAACGCATATTTCGCGATTTGTGAACTCTGGAACAAAATTGAAAATTATCCATATTTTTTTTTTTTTCATTCCTACACGTAAAACTGTTCATTGCAGTTGCTGAAGGTGTCACATGGTGCTAATAATTTTGCCACGGTGTGAGCCACAGCCTAAGCGTAGGTAGATGGCCAATTGTTCTTTAGCTACGACTTAGCCCTTGACAAAAAGGGCACAGATTTGATGGAAAAAGTCGCGGCAATAAGAACAGAGGGCTCTCTTGGGTTCGCCTCGAATGTGTCCTGTGTGAAAGCGGATGGTAAACAACGGTAAACAATGGAATAAGGATCGGTTAGACGTCATTACGCTACTGCTGTGGGGTAAAAAAGCGTAAGAACAGCAGCACTAAAACTTTAGCTCGACTTCTTTGAAATATATTTATCCCCTTACTAATAAAAATTGTGTAACAGATGTATAATTACACAGTGTTTTGTCCCTTTCTTTTTAATATCAAACTGAAATAGTTTGACAGAGAGTAACCATTGTGTAACTATAGTCATCTGCTATACAATCTTTATTAGTAAGAGGGTATGGTTTTTATTTTTTATGATATTTGGCGATTTTATATGGCGGAGACACTCACACTGCCACTCAAACGAGATTTCCCTTCATCCGCAACAAACAAATTACAATCAGGGTTACTCATGTTTCCGTAATTGTAACGACAGTATTAAATTATGACAAAAAGCTTTGTTGATACCAGTAATTAAAGATCCACCCAGAAAAAAAATCGTCGAAACACAGTACATATTAGTATTTTACCTTCATAAATACGTAAGACTTTGCGCTCAATCCGGGCACGACTTCGGAAGCTCATCTTTATTCAGGTGTACCCAAGTGACCCCTACAGGTACCTACCCTCGATCCAATAGGGACAAAACAGAAAGAATAACTTTGTTAAACTGTTGTCTTTATCACTGCTATGTAACGTTTGGGATTTCCAACCTTTGCCTTAGGCTGCATGTTCGAATGTACTTTGCCCATTTATAACATTGATAAAATGTTAAATATGAGTTGGGGAAGACGTATTTTTGGTGATTTTTAGGTGTCGTGAAAACATGGTAAGCGTTATTCTAAGACAAGGTTTCAGGCACAAAATGGGGATCAGGTTTGAAGATAGATAATGTTAGTTTATACGGAACATTGCGAATATGAAGATACTTAATAATGATTAATGGAGCATTAAAATATTTTCTATAAACATTAACAATTTAATGAAGAATTCGTTTATCTGTTAAATAATTCATTCATGAGAATAAACAAAGAAATTGTAATTGTATTGTTGAAATTGCTTAAATGCTAGGTCCTAGCCTCGGAAACTAACTAAAACGACAGGACTCCATGATCAAAATACATACCTATAAGTTTATTTACATTCTTATTTCAAAATAAATAATGTGAGTTTTCTTTCGTTTTCGTGTAATAATGAAGAATCGAATTCTCCCGAAAATTTTATAATTACATCTAACTCGAAAGAACGGTGTTTCGTGTAGACATCTGACTAGAAAATGTATTAATAATTATCAAAGATGTAATTTAATATTATCAAATTTTCTGTGCTCAAAACATATCTTTTATTATTATCTCTCAATCTCAAGTATCGTTCTGAATGCTAATCAAAATTTTCAGTCTTCAGCAGTGTTCTTAATTGGAGATCTTGTATAAACGCTCTTGAATATTGTTCTCCAATGAAGTTTGAACAAGGGGAATAGCGAGCTGTAAATCTAGATCAGCCCATTCGAACCGTAAATTAATATGAAATGAATCAAATTCAAAATTAAATGTAATTACTTTTCTTTAGCGAGGCAAATGTTACGGTTTGAATAACTTATACATCGCTAAGGCAAATTAGATGGTTTATTTATTAGATGGCAATTAGTTTTTACATCAACAAATCATAAAGATATAACTATTGTCAACGGCAAAGGTTAGCAGTCTTACATCCGTTCTCACAAACATTTCTATGAGGTCTCACAGTGCCCTCGGACGCACAGCGTTCATATATAAAATAAACGAAGCCATCATAGAGCACTATTTAAACGTAGGTAGTGTGTTCGCATAGGCAATGATATTGTTCTTAAATACGGATGACAGATTCACATTTAAAAACTGTATAATGAATGTTGCATTAATAATTTATAAAATGATGATATAATTTTTTTCAAATCAAATATTTTATTGCTTTCGCGAACCACAACGTTCATATCAATACATTTTAAATACCGAATTCCGTTATCGATTTTACAAATGTTAAAATTAACACGGAGAAGTGTTTAGTTCACACCTCACCTAGGCCTAGGTGAAACTAGGTTTTATGAAACGCCCAATTTAACCTGGGCTTGAGATTGTTACTGGAATGTAATTTTAGGAAAAACAGATTTATTTTATTTTATTAAAATCTAGCTTTTAAAGGTACCTACTAGAATGCCGGCAGACGAGTACCCGGAGCTCAAGTGGTGCTTAAAATACACATTTAAAAAAAAAACGCCGTCCAATTAGCGATCGACGACTGGAACTAAAATGTTCGTGGAAACGAAAATACCGAGATATTCTGTCATATTGGATTCGGTTATTAGTTCTAGGAAACGTGAAATTTTTAAAGCTTGTTTTTTTTCAACTCAGAACTGTAGAAACTTACTATTTTACCAGGGTATTTTTGGCATCTTCAACATGGAGATGTCATCAGTCATTTTAATGTACTCCTGGAGCACTAGAAATCATTATGTGTGATAGATTGATAAGGAAGAAGGGTGAAAGGAAGATATTCCTGCTCGAAGAACTTAATCAAGATCCTCGTTAAGATAAAAAACACTGTTTTTGTTACTAGTTTAGTGTGATTTGAAACAATGCCAATAAAATTATTCACTCCGACCGTAAAATGGCGCCGAAATCTCACCGTTTGTCCTGTATTATAATTTGTAATCACTGAGCACAGTCACAGCTGAAATAAAACCGTGATCGTTCATTACAGCCGGGTGATAAAGGTTTAATACCACCGTCCTCGCATTACTTAGCGGAGATTACTTACCTCGCACTTTACTACCGAAGCGTAAGGTTGGGACTACATCAGAGTGTTGTGAAGCTGAAAGGAAATGCAACTGCTCAGTCGCTTGAAGAGCAACTTTACATGACCCTGAAAACGCACGCTCACACGCACTTAATCGTTTTTATGGTCGATCTTAATACACTAACTATGCAGTATTGATTGTTATCACAAGGCGTTTAGATGAAGCAGCTACCGAAGATATGCGTACTTCCTAGATTCTAGCCTCTAGACCATGATGATGGCATCTTATGATGACGGCATCATCATCAGATCCTAGCCAGTTTCGGCTTTAGCGACAGGTAGCGTGTCCTATTTTCAACAGAGCCCTATTTAGTAACGTGATAATTTGTCAATTGTCATGACAATTTGAATTACGTTGCGGTGTAGCTATGAGTTGTTTGTTCTATTTTCAAATTGGTTGACGCAATGGATATAAAATTATTGACAGGTGACAAATTGTCACGTTTATTAAATAGAACCCTAACACCTGGGCGTTGACGGCTCGCCCTCTCGTGAGCCTGCATGTGACTCGCAAAATCAATCTTTGACTCGAAGGTCCGGGCACAAATGATACAGGTGGTCTGGCAATGAGCTCATCTCTCTTAACATCCAGCCCCATATTTCTTTCATCTTCGTAATTGCTAACACTTTGTTGGACAAGACGCCTCCACTTAGGTGTATCTTATGCTAGCGCATTCCATCGAATAGCGTCATCATATGTCTCTTTTGCACGTCCTTATACCGAGCAAGGATGTTAGTGGTACAGATTCCATTTTGTTGTAATTGCGCTACACAAAATTAAATATGAGACATCTTTCCTCTCTTCCGTCCTAAGGCAGCTTTTTCACTAAAGTTATGCGAGGGATTTTGGCGACGCTGCATGGCAAAGAAGTGAGTTAATTGACCGTAGATGAGCAAGGAAGCGAAGCGCTGCAAAGATGCGTTGCATGGGAAACGGGTCACTTCTTCCACTAAAGATAGTAAGGAAGATGAACGCTGCGGCAGCTGCGAGACAGTGAAACGGCGTGTATGGGTATACACAACCTCCGGTCCATTTTATCTCAACACGGAATAGATAGTATTTACCTCTCACACAGTGCCTTTTGCAAAGCTTTTTACACCGCCCCATATCTCTTGTATGTAATCATGCCCCTAGTTCGATCTCCACTCATATCTCACTTAATTTTTAAGTAGAAATAGGTACTTCGTTACGCGAAAATGAATTGATACTATTGGTGGATTTTTTCTTCGCAAGCTAGTTTGCACATCGCCAGTGGGAACGCAGCCTTATGTCGTCCAACTCACTACTGCCTTAGGTGTGTCTTTATTATTAAGCTGTTGCTTAAGGTACACAAAATGAGAACTTTAGAAGGTGATTAAAGGAAACCCGGCGTTTTATGCTAGAGTTGTATACTTTTTTCATTTTTTAATCTGTGATTCATAATCTGCTGTAATTTTTCATTTATAGTTTGTGGTATCTGTCAACCAAATGACAGATTAATTCCAAATCGGAAGTTAACTTGACATTTCATATTCTTAATTTTGAAAAAAAAATGAAAATAATAATTGTTATTTTATAGCGACTCTTCTGCCCTTTGAACATTGAATATGGATAACGGAACGTTTTTCAGTGTTAAATAACTTTTATTTTACAAACGTTAAAAATAATACAGAACAGAACTTTTTAAATTTCGCAAATATTAATAAACCAAATTCAATCGTATACAAGTTAGCAATGCATTATGGCAAGTGCCGGTTCTCCTTTGTTTTAATGTGAGAGTGACATTTCATGACGTAGGTAAATAATTTCGTAATTTAATGTTGATATTCGCTTTATGAAGTAATTTATACAAAGTAACACTGAGCTTATGTTATGACTGACTCATTATGATTTTTGGCTAAGAAACATAATATACAAGGTGTTACAAAAATACCCCTAATGCCGAATATGGCATATAGGGACCATCAAACTGTATAACTTTTACATATATACAGTTTGATGGATATACTTATACATTTGTATTTTCGATTTTAAGTTTTGTATGAATCAGCTGATTTTTTTTTTCGCGATTTCAGAGTTGGTCCCAAAGTAAAGTTGATCAGTCTGATGGTCCCTATATACCATATTCGTCATTAGGGGTATTTTTGTAACACCTTGTACAAAAAGTAAAAAAAAATATATTTTCGAAATTAAGTTACAACAAGTAACCAAAGTTATAATAGTATTAGGCGATTCATCAAATAAAGGCTAGACGTTAAATAGATTATCAGGGTTCATTAGTCCCTTCAAATAACAGTTATGGAAACTGTCCTAATGTTTCTCAGATTATCCCCTTAAAACCCTTATTGAAAAGGGACCGATTATCTGTTTCGGAGTAAAACGGCGGGATCGGTAATAGATTTACAATGGATGAACGGATTTTGAAATTGGTAGATGGATGCAGATAGATTTTTATTACGGCAAGCTTTTAATTCTATTATAAACGGCGGCTCAGTCCGAACGGATAGTCAGCCGGTGAAAAACCGAATTTGATATTCATATCATCGCAAAGTAACAATAAAATATATTTTGTTTTCTGTAATTATTCTGTGCCGTTGTGGTTTTTTTATTCGTTTTTATATTCTGTAAATATGTTGTGAGTGTCAATAAATGTCTGTTCTATTCTAAATTATGATTAAGCTTGTTATTTACAAAATATCAATATAAAATTAAGTCACTTGTAATAAATCATTGTACCTACCTAAGTCTATACAACATTTTTAAATTTTGAGATTTAAGCATTCACAATGCTATTTTTATACAATACTAAATAATATACTAGAAAAAATAGGACTCGCACCAGATCATGTTCTCGGACGGGAATCGAACCCGCGACCTTTGGATATCCGGTCCAATGCTCTGACCGCTGAGCTACCGAGTCACTAGTGGGAACGTCGAATTTCTCCTAGTATATCAACTCTTACGCTGCAAGCGGTCAGAGCATTGGACCGGATATCCAAAGGTCTTCTCCAAATCCAAAGCTTTCTCATCTTAATCAACTGTTTAAAAATATCTGGAAAGATGTTCAGTTGAATGTTGAAGTTAATTCCTTCTACATTGGTGAGATGGCGCTGGCTTGCAGCGTAAGAGTTGATATACTAGGAGAAATTCGACGTTCCCACTAGTGACTCGGTAGCTCAGTGGTCAGAGCATTGGACCGGATATCCAAAGGTCGCGGGTTCGATTCCCGTCCGAGAACATGATCTGGTGCGAGTCCTATTTTTTCTAGTATATTATTTAGTATTGTATAAAAATAGCATTGTGAATGCTTAAATCTCAAAATTAAAAAAGTTATATAGCTTTCTCATCTTAATCAACTGTTTAAAAATATCTGGAAAGATGTTCAGTTGAATGTCGAAGTTAATTCCTTCTACATTGGTGAGATGGCGCTGGCTTGCAGCGTAAGAGTTGATATACTAGGAGAAATTCGACGTTCCCACTAATGACTCGGTAGCTCAGCGGTCAGAGCATTGGACCGGATATCCAAAGGTCGCGGGTTCGATTCCCGTCCGAGAACATGATCTGGTGCGAGTCCTATTTTTTCTAGTATATTATTTAGTATTCTATACAACATGTTACAAAAATACCCCTAATGCCGAATATAGTATATAGGGACCAACAAACTGATCAACTTTTACTATGGGACCAACTCTAAAATCACGAAAAAAAAATCAACTGTTTCATACAAAAATTAAAATCGAAAATATCAAAACGTATGAAACAGCTGATTTTTTTTCGCGATTTCATTGTTGGTCCCATAGTAAAAGTTGTTCAGTTTGATGGTCCCTATCTACCATATTCGGCATTAGGGGTACTTTTGTAACACTTTGTATAAAAAATTCTCCTGACGCCCTACTTCCTATATTAAAATACGAAGACGTTTGCTTCACTTTGTTAAGTTATCAAACCAAGAATAATGTACAAAATTAGGAAAAAATACCGAAAAACATCGTCTTATTATCGCGGTTTCCTGTTATATTTGACAACTTCACATACATTGCTCCGATTCCAAAGTAAGTAGCTAAAGCACTTGTGTTATGGAAATCAGAAACAACGGTGGTATCACAAACTCTCAGACCTGAGCCAATACAAAAAAGTTCATTTTCTAAATTGACCCAACCGGGGATAGAACCCGGGACATCAGAGATGGCGACACCTTGAAAACCGGTGTACAAAACCACTCGACCATGGAGGTCGTCATCATATCATCATAGTTGTGTTGTGCGAAGAGCTAAAACAGCTACAGGATAATATAATATAATTTATTTTATTAACCAATTGTTAGAAACGCAATTGTAAATTACTACCCATCTGTATTTACACTATGCCCTAATAAAGTTAAAAGATAACAGCCTTATCGAACCCTTTTAAATCCGAATTTAAAACCAAAGCCGTCGGCTTACAATCAAATAGATACAAATAATTCACGATTGTGGATCTAAACACCGCCGACCTAAGGGCTCGACCCTTGGTTAACTAAGTGGGTATATAATCGTTTTATAGCTACGGATTGCCTACTAATGCTTAATGACGTCATTAAATTGACATTAATTTAATGGCACTGGCGCGGAGTCAACCTCAAGTGGTACGTAATTAGTCGCATAGCCCATAGGCAACAATGAATTTTATAGATGGCAACTATGTATTTTGTTAGCACTCCCTGCCGTGTATTGTCAACCACACCACTGGACCACACCACTTGGGTGCCATTTTTTTAAGTAACCACACCACCGTAGTAAAGTTCTAATACTAAACATGTATTTATCGATATCAATTAATAATCATTCGTAAGATCACGACTTGACAGGTTACACATCACAAGTCGACAGTGGTGTGGTTACCTAAAAAAAGTAAACGACACCCAAGTGATGTGGTCCAGTGGTGTGGTCCAGTAGTGTGGTCCAGTGGTGTGGTTGACAATACACGCTCCCTGCGGGTGTATTGGTTTTACAATGTTAAGATAGGTAAGCGTCATTGTGCACTGTATTGAAATTCTATAAGGGATATTTCAAGTTTTAATTGAACGCGATTTTCCGACCAACTATAGTTGCGCGAATTGATTTCGTACGAACTGAAATGTAGGACGAGTTCTATTTATGTATATTTAGGACACTTACCCAGTGACGTCCAAAAAGTCCATAATTGATACTGAACTAAAGTTCAATTATGGACTTTTGTACAAAGCCAAATGGTTAATTTGCACAAACACTCATTCATAGCACTCACGCTTTTTCGCCCAAACGTCCGCCTCTGTGTGGCCCACACTTGTAAGACGCAGGGGTCCCGGGTTCGATTCCCAGGAGGGGGGTACATTTGTACTCGGTTTGGTTGGTGGTAGGGCTTATTTTAAGTCCGCCTGGCTAGCTACCACCATCTTACGCTAAAGTCTCTGAGTCTGACGCGAAATTGTTGTGTTCCGGCAGTAGAAGTAAGTTCCTCAGAGGTGAGAATTCCGGTTGTAGTGTGCTTACACTTTTGGCCTTATCGTTACTTAACATCAGTTGAGTTGAAGGCCAAGCATTATCCCGTTGTGGATTAAAAAAACGTAGTGCATCGCGCAATCGAACTTACGTACAAAACTGTCATCACATAAACTTTCATTTGCACGAACGTGTAATCGCACAATTGAAGTTTCACACAAACGCTCATCGCATTTTCATTATCTTATCTTACCTACTTACTCTTGGTGGTTCTGTGTCATCGTAACCACCACCATTTTTATACAGTAATGCATACCTAATATCAAAAATAAGATACTTACCTACCAATAAGTAATTCTCCGTGGTCGAGTGGCTTTGCACACCGGTTTTCAAGGTGTCGCCATCTTTGAGGTCCTGGGTTCGATCCCCGGTTGGGTCAATTTAGAAATTGAACTTTTCTAAATTGGCTCAGGTCTGGGTGTTTGTGATACCACCGTTGTCTCTGATTTCCATAACACAAAGTGCTTTAGCTACTTACTTTGGGATCGGAACATGTATGAGATGTTGTCAAATATTTATATTTATTTATATTATCACGTTAAATGAAAATATTTTAAAAAGTTTTTTATTTCGACTGGTTGTGTCGTATTTCTCTAGATAATGCTCAGGTAAGTATTTAGACCGGACAAAGGAAATAGACAAAGATAGTGTTGATTAAATTCTCACACACACATTAATTCTCAGCTGGTGAGAGCCTCGGTGGCTTTATTGGCACTGCGCCCTGTTTCTTATCAGTATAGATTGCTAGCTTGGTTCGAGTCCTGGCTGTGGTCAATTTATAACAAACTACATTTTTACCTTAATGGTTATTAAATTTTATTTTCAGGCAAGGTAGTTTTATAAAACTAACTTTTTTTTTATTTTGTGGAATATGGAATGAAGCTTAAGGCAGAATTTTATAAGAAGTTACTTGCTAAAAGATAAAAGTTTAGTATGTCGACAGAATATTATTATAAATTAATTTATTTTATTCTTTCATTTATTGTTATTGCTCTAGTTACACTTACAAAGGCTCTTAAAGTATAACACAATGCATTAGCATACGTTTTGTAGGTACTAAGCACGCTTTTACCTGAAATTACCCAATTCATAATTATAAGTCCAAAATACTTTTAGTACATGCTTCAGCGTAAATGCAGTTTCACCTCGGCTTTTATGAATTTTACACTAATGAATATTGCTAAGTGTCAACCATTTTATCAAGGAAAGGTGCTTTAATTAAATTAAGTGTTGGAATTTTCTTGGCATGGAGATGGAAAAGTGAGTCGAATTTTTGTAAGTTTTCTGGCTGTTCTTTTGCCGGCGATAAAAGTGAGGTTGTTTTTTAACTCGAAATGAAAGCACTAATTATAAAGTAGACAGAAGACCATCAGCCATTTTAATGTCCCCACTGCTGGGGCACAGGCCTTCTTATGGGTGGATAAAGAGGATGAGCCATAATAACCCACCGTGCGGGCTTAATGCGGATCAGTGGGTGTTAACGACTGCAAATGCAGCCGGGACCAACGAAGCATGGAAGAGCTCAAGATACAAAATTTTTGGTCACCCATCCAATGACCGACCCTTTCGAAAGTTGCTTAATCCGCAATCGCTGGGTCAGACGCTATATCACTGCGCCATCGAGCTCCTCAACTGGTGGTGTATAATTTGCCAGTATTAAATTATTGAGTGAAAAGTATCTAAAACTTCTGGCATGCCCCTCGTAGCAGGTTGTAGTGGATTTTCACTTCATCACCAGATAGGTTGGTTTTTATCAGTCTTTTCAAGTCAGTTAGTCAAGAAACAAAGGAAGAGCGTATTGCCAAAATATAAGGCACAATAAAATAGCTTTCGAATGGAGAACGGTAAACATTTCTAAAATATTCAAATAGCCTAATAAATATATAAACAAATAGACCATTTTATTTCAAACGTGAGTGTTTCTGAATGCATTTTCGTGCAAGCAGCCTTCCGTGTTTATGACTTCAAGCTTTGCATTTTAGTACCAGTAAAGTAAGAAGAAATGTTTATAATAGTATTTTCAGTAGCTTTCGTTTTTATGATTAAGTATATTTTAAAAATTTTATGCTATATTAATATTTTAAACTTTCAAGTCTTTTTCAAATGTTTATTTTATTTTATTTTCACTTTGCTTGACTCGTAAAAATATATTATTAAACTTGGAAATTGAATTTTGGCATACCTAACTTTAATTTTTTTTTAAATTGATATCAAAAAAAACTTTTGTTTCGACGCCATCAGTTCCACAAAATGGAAACTTTCGGGATATATATAAAATAAACCATGATTACGGTAAGTACGTAAATCTCTTTGTTCCTGAATTCAGCTTTCCGATGAAATCCAATTTTGCCTGCTCGCTGTCTGACCCTAATAAATCTACCTATGAACCCATTTTGGAGTTTTGTTTACCACGTCAATTCGTGAATGGAATACATAAGATACCGCAATGATAGAGGGTGCTAATTTCAACTTTACCCCTTTGAATTAAGATGACAATCACGTGTTGTTGCGTTGGTTTTTGTTTCGGTGCTTACCTACGTAAGTTCAAAACGTTAGGGGCTGCTGATGAATTTTGTGGTTGTAATGCGATTGTCTTTTGTTAGTACCTTTAAATTTAAAATCAGAATGATTTCTTCTTCTTTTTTTTGTTATGGCAATCTACTTTTCTCTTGGAAGTAATTTTTGCCAGTGTCGGGTGTTAAATAGTTCAGTGGTAGATTAATTTAATTTGTCATTAGAATGCGGGTGCATCGCATTCCAATGCTGCTTGGAGCATTTGGCACCAAGTATATCAAGACAGTTTACTCGGTTAGTTCTGCCGAGGAAGCCACCACTTCAATAAAAGTCTCAGCTTCACACAACCAAGATCGCGCCTATTTCAATTATCCCACATATTGTTCAGTTGCGTAGACACTTGTACCATATAACTGCACCAATTTTAAGACACAATATCCACTATGAATCAATTTGAAAATAACTAAAATAGACACCAAACCAAACTCGACAAAATGGCGCCAAAATCTCCCAGAATGTTTTTATATGTTCTCGTTTTTCATCGAAGGTATATACAACCTACTTTGCTGTCTTTTATTAACGACATGGATTATTATAATATGTAATTACCTTACTTACATAATTTTAACTTTTATTTAATATCAATGATCTCAATTCTGATCTTATTTAATATCTGATGTCACTCATCGACTAATTTATTGTTGGATTGTCCCATATTCATCCTATGGACATTCCTGCATCTCATTTTCCCCGAGAGAAAAAAAAGGTGTAATTTTAACTCGTCCCAAAATTTTATCCACACTTGTTGAATAACAACAAAAATAATGAACACTAATCTTGAATAACGGGGTATATCGATAAAATAACCCACAAAATTTACTTGAATTTTGCAAATAGTAACTTTTTATGGAAAAATAATAAGTACCTATGTGATCTGATTAAATGTCACTTACCTGAGACCCTGGTGGAAAAGATTAACGTTGGCTAATGGCTGTTTACACAATATTGTAGTATAATACTTAGTAAAGCAATGTTTTGAAATTATATTATAAGGATATGACTGTACTGAATAAATATTTCAGCATGCTTCTTATGAATGTATCATATGGTTCTTAGAAAGTTGCAATAAAGAAAAAGTTTACGTTACATTTTACGATTCTACGCGTCGTAAACTTAGAAAAGAGAGTTACGTTAATATGAAACGGGGTTGCCATTTGACGTAATGCATGATTCGTGTCATGCATATTAAATCATACATATTACTTTTTGGTGTCACAATGTAAATTATGACGAACTTTACCGAGGCAGAAAATACAGGTTGACTTTTCGTCAACTATAAATTTTACTCTAAGTTAAAAAATTTATAACACAATTTTTATTTTCAATACGTATACGTATGATTGCGTAAAATCATAATTTTTGTGACACTGACATATTCCATACCGGCACATAACATAAGGTTATTATATTAACAATATTATATGTATATAGACGACCTCCGTGGTAGAGTGGTTTGTACACCGGTTTTCAAGGTATCACCATCTCTGAGGACCCGGGTTCGATCCCCGGCTGGGTCAATTTAGAAAACGAACTTTTCTATACTGGCTCTATTCTGTTTGTAGTTCCACAACACAAGTGTCTGATTTCCATAACACAAGTGCTTTAGCTACTTACTTTGGAATCAGAGCAATGTTTTTGATGTTGTCTTATATTTATATTGGTTTATATATAAATTGATGCCAACGTCCTTTAAAACTTCTGGGTAGGTATATGAATATTTTAGATTCATTAAAATTAAATTTCTTAATTCTACAACGAAAATCCTTATTCCTTTACGCCTTCTTACGACACACTGGAAAATATAACCACATAACTATGAAATGATTCAACTTTAAGTGCTATTAGTTGCTTTAACTGTTCGCTCTTTGGCATTTAAGAACAGCTCTATTCTGAAAAAAAAATAAGATTTTAGTTTAGGTCAGTTAAAGTTGAGACAATGATAAATTGTACACGGCAAATTAGATCTTTATTTATCCCAAAGTAAAAAAAGTACCTACTCGCCTTCAATAAAAAATAAAATGGCCACTAAAATTTAACGTAGCAGTTAAATTAAAACTGCGTTTTATTTGTCAGCGGCGAATTGTGGCGATGACAATGGATAGGATGTGGTACAGGAGGTTTTAAAAGTGACTAAATGTTTAGCACCATGTCACACTAACTTTTATGTTCCTGTAGTAGGTTTGTAACTGAAAAAGCGAAATATAGTTAGTGTGACATGGTGCTAAAGTGTTAACTACGTTCCGAGGCTGACCGTACAAATGGTGGCAATTAAACGGATCGCGATACTGCTCATCAAACTTTCAGTGATAAACGAGTGCGGGTTAAACAAAATAATAATTTCCAATTCGATTGATGAGGTGGGCTTTTATTTTGATTTGATCTATACGGGGTGGAGACGACAATACGACAATAAATGAAAATATTTGTGACACTAGTTCACGGGAGTATTTTAAAATTATCAAATAATCCCAAGATCGAAATAAAAAAAAAATTTAAACAAACTTAATAGCACGAAAATTAATTGTACTGAAAATCGTAACTGAAAAATATTTCCTGTGATTAATATTGGATATTTTTAATTGTTTTTTATGAGACTGCATGGGAGCGTTCTTAGCTATACGACATTTAATTTATTGTCGCATTGTCGTCTCCAGGTTGTATAATTATATTTTAGTATTATATAGGTACTGACAATACTTTAGCGGAGATACACAATATTATGATGTCTGGGTACGTAAATAGATCGGTATGAAGTATGGATTCTATAAAAAAATAGACTATAAAGATTTAATTGAATCTGACGTCACTTGGCGGAAGTCCCAAATCATTGTGAAAAGAGAAATATAATATGTAGCTTACTCCCGCAAAAATATATGCAAGATTCACCGCTCGCCCGCCCGCAAACAAATGCACATGCACACCACTAAATATCAGTGCACAATACCTGCATTTAGCAAGACAGCAACACACCCCGCGCCTTCACCATTTAGACTACTCCAAGACGAAAAAGAATCCACCGTCTTAATAGACTAGTCCTATGAAACTATGTAAAATAGTGATCTATTTTACATAGTTTCATAGGACTAGGCAGCTATTGTATTAATAATATTAACTACCAAAAACTTTTTACCTTCTGGTTAAGACTTAAAACAAAAAAAATGTACAAAGCTATCTATATTAGAATCAAATACCGCGATGTTTCGCAAAATGAAAATGGCTCTACCTAGTTTAGTTATGTTATCTAAACTTTAACTAGGGCATTTCAAGAAAAATAAATTATTGGAAGTCTCCTAAAAATATACTAACGGCGTTGAAAGCTTAAATTATTTTCACAGAACATTGAACATTTTCTGTATTGGGTAAGTATTTTTAGTAGATTTCAAACCAATCTACGCCTACTCGGTACTATTTTAGTAACAATTGACTACTCAATTGTGTACCTGCGTAGTCTTTCGCGCGTCAAATTATAATATTTCCAATATTGGAAAATTAGTTTGGCAATATTTAACTTTACAGGAAAGTAAATCAAATCAACAATATTCGTGAAGATTATTACCACTCCATTTTAATTCTTGGTCAAATTGGCTTGCATTATGACACACTAATTTAAAAACTATTATGTTTAATAGTTTTTAAATTAGTGTGTCTGTTTTTCATAACAGTGACGACCTCCGTGGTCGAGTGGCTTTTGTATCCCTGTTTTCATGGTGTCGCCATCTCTGAGGTCCTGGGTTCGATCCCCGATTGGGTCAATTTAGAAAAACGAAATTCCTGTATTGGCTCAGGTCTGGGTGTTTGTGATACCACCGTTTTCTCCATAACACAAGTGCTTTAGCTGCTTACTTTGGAATCGGAGCAATGTATGTGATGTTGTCAAATATTTATTTATTTATTTATAACACAAGTGCATTAGCTACTTACTTTGGAATACCGGGGCAATATGGGTGTCCAATATGTATTTATTTATAAATGCTGCCCAAATATGTTTGAAAAATGTTATAAAGTATAAAGATATAGGTTACTTACTATGAATTAATAATAGAAAAAAGATACTTATCTCATAAGTTTAAAAGCTTACAAATGTACAAACAAAGTTACAAATAACCCATTGTTGGAAACATTAAAATAATTTATGGTTTTGAAACATTGTCTATGCACATTAGTAGCTGTCAATGTCAATTTGATCTCTTCTCAATATAGCTTCTACACGAACGCACGCATTTTATTTCGCTGCCTCATCTTTTCATGGTCCTTCGAGCCGGATGTCATGTCTTACAAATGTTTTTTGCCACCCACAAAATGTTTTACAGCAATTTCAATACTATTAATCATATAAAGTTTCCCTAAATTTTTAGTAAGCAACCAAAGGAATCTCTTCAACTTTTATTTATACAGTTCATTGTGGCACAGTGCTATTTGAAAGCGTGAAACCCGAGAGGCATTTAACAAAGGCATGCAAAAATTTGAACGCCACCCCGTACTGTGGACTAGAAAAGGTTTTAGTGACGCATGAACAAAAAAAATCTGTAGAGTTGGATTAAAAGTCGAGATTCCGTACGTTGGTAGTTGAAGTATTTTTTTTTAATATTTAAAGCGAGGTATGAATGATCATGGGTTGTAAAAAAACAAAATGCTACATTGTTTTTTATAATCAAATTAGGAACATTATGAATAAACTACGTGGTGCGTAGTTTATTCATAATGGTCGTATTTGATGACTTCTGTGGTCGAGTGGTTTCTACACCGGTTTTCAAGGTGTCGCCATCTCTGAGGTCCCGTGTTCGATTCCCGGTTGGGTTAGTTTAGAAATCGAACTTTTCTATATTGGCTCCGGTCTGGGGTGTTTGTAGTTCCACCGTTGTCTCTGATTTCCATAACAAGTGCTTTAGCTACTTATTTTGGAATCAGAGCAATGTGTGTGATGTTGTCTGATATTTATTTATTTATTTTATTATTATATTTTGATTTTTCGCATTCACAATGCTATTTTTATATTAAGATAAATAATATTAGAAAAAATACAAGAAAAATCGACTCACCCGTAGCACCTCAGACGGGACTCGAACCCGCACCCTTGGGATTCCGGCCCAATGCACTAACCAATTATGCTACCGAGTCGCTAATCGACTCACCCGTAGCACCTCAGACGGGACTCGGTATCATAATTGGTCAGTGCATTGGGCGGGAATCCCAAGGGTGCGGGTTCGAGTCCCGTCGGAGGTGCTACGGGTGAGTCGATTTTTTCTAATATTATTTATTTATTTTATCTTTATAGACATACAGCATACCTTATACCTATACAGGTTACCATACCATATTCTTACAAGCACATGAGCTTTTCGACACTCTTTTTTTTCTTCATTAAAGTTTGCTTGCGCGTTTCTCTAAACTAAGCCACGTAACTAAATCCAGATATTTGGGCTCAATACTTGGCTTTCCGATTTCCCGTATAAAATCCTGCTACTAAGAACATAGGAGTCGACGTGGGAACAGAGATCAAATAAGTACTCCAAAATCTTACGTTGTAGCAACAAATCTTGTACCTACATTTAAAGATGACGCCACTAGCTTTAATTATAATTTGACGACCTCCGTGGTAGAGTGGCTTTGTACACCGGTTTTCAAGGTGTTACCATATCTGAGATCCCGGGTTCGATCCCCGGTTGGGTCAATTTATAAAATGAACTATTCTATATTGTCTCAGGTCTGGGTGTTTGTCATACCACCGTTGTCTCTGATTTCCATAACACAAGTGCTTTAGCTACTTATTTTGGAATCGTAACAATGTATGTGATGTTGTCAAATATATTATTATTAATATTATACTATTATCATATGTTAATCAATTATATTAGCAGACATGTAAAAGATTTAACAGACAGTAATAGCTGTTACTTCTCTTTAAATTGAAGGTTTGGAGGTTTCCAATTCATAGAAAAGAAACTTTCAAAAGTCAAAATTACTGTAAAAAAAGATTCAATAAAATCTAAATTAGGTATAATAAACTTGTTGTCCAATTCCAACGGATTTTTTGTATTACCCTTTTATTTTCATTCCAATTGTCATTCATTTTGTCCAATCTATCTCTATGACCGTTATTTTGTAGTCGTTTTGATTAAATTAAGGGAGTGTTCTATCAATGAAACTAAACATTTTTGCCAAAGAAATATGGGTCAAAAATGATAAAAAATGTTGGTCCTCCCATACTAACTATAGACAGCTAAAACACTGATTACTATGGAAAAAAAAATATTTTGTTTGGTAGAACACTTCCTTAAGCTAATTAAAACGGCTACAAAATAACAGTGTTTAAAAATATCAAAATTGGTTTAATCGTTTAAGTTTCACAGTAAACTTATTGATGCGAGCTCACTTAAAGATGACAAAAAATATCTCTGTTTTTCATTCCCTCTATGGTATGAAGGTTCGATATTCCAATGAGAGGAACCCTAAATGGCAGAATACTTGTGGGTTTTCCACTTTTCACGCGCCCAATAGAAATTCCGGAAACATTGGTTACAGTCGCCGCTAGAATTTATATTGAAAAAGAGCAATAAATACTTTGCGCTTCGCGTAATCAATTCGACCTTTTTTTCGAACGATTGGTTAGGATTTGTGAATAGGAAGCTCTGAGAATTGGAAATTAGAGACTCGAAAATAATGCTCTATAATTCTGTACTCTACCCACAAACATCTATCAAGAAAAAAAACTCGCGTTAAAGTACTCGATAGAGTAATTATCTTGGAAAAAAAATCATTTCGCTTTTTGACAGTAGATGGCGCTGCACAAATTTCCCATACAAAATTACTCCATCGAATGTTTTTACGCGCGTTATTTTTTTCGATAGCTGTTCGTGCTAAGGGTACTAGTGTACATGGAAAACATGAGATTTGTGTGCGTCACTTAATAACTGAAGCACTGCACCAAAATTTATGTTCAGAATAATACCTTAATATAATGCTGTGCGTGAAATATTTATTTTGATACTGAAAAAATAAAACAAATAAAAATAAAATCGTTCTTTATTTTTTTAGTTATCTTAGCTACTTTTTAATAAATATGTTCATTTTCACTGTTGACTTTGATATAATTAAGTACTTAGTACTTTAAGTAAATCACATTGGGCCATCACTTTACTTAAAATGAGGTTTTTTTTCTAAAATAATAAATTCTACTATTCTTTCTTCCATTGTATCAAGATATTCTACGGAAGCCACATTAATTATTACTTAGCGCCATCTAGTTTACAATAAAGGTACTAAACTCCCTAGAGAAGGAGCGTAGTAATCGGGTCTTAAAGTTTGATTTGCTAACATGTTTTCTTTGCTACTGTTTGTCAATACCAGTAAAGTTTTGAAGCCTGTTGATTTCCCAAGGCCTACATCTTGTTCGATCCTAGAAAATAGAAAGCAATTTATAAAAAAATGCACCTTAAAAATAACGACTATATTGCAAAAACTGCGACAAGAAGTTTAAGGCTCCTATATACCTCAAGTGGCGCCCTCATTTTAATTAAATTTATTGCTCGCTAAGTACATAATGTATCGAAAATTCACATGTGCAGATTGAAGCTAAGGTTCTATAGTTTCTTTACAAACAATAACCTCAGTCAAATTTTGTTCGTTGTAGCAGTAGTTCGCAAAAGTGCTAAAAGTGGCCACTTGACTGAGGTTATTGTTTGTAAATAAACTATAGAACCTTAGCTTTAATCTGTACATGTGAATTTTCGATACATTTTGTACTTAGCGAGCAATAAATTTAATTAAAATGAGGGCGCCACTTGAGGTATATAGGGGCCTTAAGACGAGGATTCTCGATAAAATGTCGAATTACTCAGTAAGTAGCTTTGTATTGATTGCTATCGAGTGACCATCGAATTCATATCGAACCAACTGTTAAAGTTTTAATAGAAAATCTTATCTCATTTATTTATATATAATTACTTATTTATTTTCTTAGTATTTCGCGGTGCGGTTACCGATCAGCTTAAAATAATAAATATTAACGACTTACATATCCCCAATGAACAGCACTCGACTCGGGTCAGTAATGCCTGCCCGTTTCATCGCGAACTGTCCGAACATTTTTCCAGGCTTGCCTAACAGAATAGGCTGTCGTTTCGCTTCATCCACTACCAAATCAGTGAAGACTCCGGTACCTAGAAAATATAAAATATTTATTTGTAACACTTGGCTATTGTTTTCAATTATGTTTTTAATGTTTAGCTTTCTTGAAAATCTTCATTTAGGTACGTCTATTTGATTTTATGCCCTTTATAAATAAAATGGAAACTTTTTTCTCTGCGAGTCTTTTATCATTAAATTATCTTTGAATTTTTTACAATCTATATAAGTTACTTAAAAAAAAGTCAAAAATTATGCGACCTAAAAAATAAAAAAAAGTTTGAGAATGTGCAAGCAGCGCTCCTTCATATGATACCCCATATGCCCTAGTAACCTCATTTCGAATTTTTAAGACCCCCTTTCAGTCCCTGTTGCAAAATATATTATACATATTATTATTTCTCTCTTATTTGCAAAATACTTGGGCAAACGTCATCTAAAACTATTCCAAATTTCAAGTTGATAGCATTAGTAGTTCTCGAAATATCCAGCTGTGACAGACAGACAGACAGACTGAGTCGCACCATAAGGGTTCCATTTTACCATTTTGGTACGGAACCAGAAAAGTAGCTTACTCCTATTGGAAAGGTGAAGGAATCTATTTGCAATAAATTAAAATAGCAACAGTGAGATAGGCAAATTGGGGCTGAAAATTCGTGTCTATTTTTTTTGTCTTCCCAAGGAGCTTCTTAACACCACCACAAGCTATTTTACTATTTTGTATGAAAAAATTATAAAAAAAAATTTTTTTTTCATACAAAATAGTAAAATAGCTTTAGCCCTTTTAAATTATAAAAAAATCTAAAGCTACTCACCCAAAACCAAGCATCCCGGCTTATAAGGCACGTATTTGTCCGTCGCCCCGTTTATAAATAGTACGTCCTCCCTTTTCAGGTACGTCAATGCCTTATACAACCTCGGCAGGTTGACTTTGAAATCGCTGTCAAACACCACAGCCCCTACCTCGAGATCGTCTTCGAGATACTGAAGGTATTCCTGGTAGTAATCCGCTCCAACTTCTGGCTGTGACAAGTGATTTATTAAGTGAAATAAATGTTTTAACTTCATAAAAGTAGCAACGAGTTTCAGTGGTAGAGGGAAATTATTTTGATGATATTGTTTAATATCGTAGATAATACAAAAATGAAAAATAAAAGCTTGCGCTCAATGGAAGCACCAATAAAAAGCTCTTGAACACACTTTTATTAAATTACATTTTATTCACTCAAGGATGCTCAAGGCTAGTTTCACAGATTGCGGAAAATTTAATATTAGTGACTTGACAGATAAAAATCAGTTGCCACCGTTCACATCAAATTCCGATATTTTGCCAATCGACATGGTTTTATTTTTGTTTTCACTACTTGTAATGATTATTACACTGGAATACCACAACACACGCGTCAGAGTTCGAAAATCCTCGTGTCTAAATAGTATGTACTGGAGAGATGAATCAAATGCGTCCGTGCTATAACAAGTTTATTGCGAGACAAAAGCCCGAACATCAATGCTTTTCGAGCTACCACCGTTCGTATGTTTGTCTACCCGCATTACATACATAACCATTTCATAAAAATCTTTTTCTGTGCTATCCGCAACCTATGAAGCAATCCCTTATTGTTAAGTTTGAAATTTAGTGCTTGTAGGTAATTAATTTATACTAAACTTACTCCTTCAATACATTGGAATCCAGCTCTTTCTAAAACATGAATAGTCTCTCTACAAGATACGCAGTATATTTTTTTGTTGAAGTTCACAGATTTTAAGTACTCTGCTATCGCTATTGAGGGGATTGTTAGATGTTCCTGAAAAATAAAAATAATCAGACATATGATGATATCTCTGATATGTATGTACAGATCTTAGTTGTGTAAAATCAATTCAATAAAAATACTGATATTAAATAAAAAAAATGCTACGTTTTTACTGAAAACTGCTTTTGTGAATTTTTTTATTTGAATGAAAAAAAAACATTGTCATAACAGAATCTTTAACTGAAGAAATAAACGGTCTTATTATTTCACTTCAACCATTTGTGTCCTTTCATTACAAAGGAACCATTAATTTTCGTCACAATTTAACCCCGAGCCGGGCTAACATCAAACGCCCGAATAAATAAAATGTTTGTATTCATTTTAAATGTAAATTATCTCTTAATTACGTTTTCTTTAATTGCTGTGGGACCGCTGTGACGGGTTGTGTTACGTTAAATAACAACATCATTATTTCTGCTTATATATGCTGCTTTAGCTACAAAGAAAATCTTTTAATGCACCAGGTAGGTTAGGTACTAACACTAACACTGTGATAAATAATATTAGAAAAAATACTAGAAAAAATCGACTCACCCGTAGCACCTCAGACGGGACTCCACCAGTTTTGACCACCTCAGACGGGACTGGAGCCCGCACGCTTGGGATTCCGGCCCAATGCACTACCGAGTCGCATAATTGGTCAGTGCATTGGGCCAGAATCCCAAGGGTGTGGGTTCGAGTTTCGTCTGAGGTGCTACGGGTGAGTCGATTTTTTCTAATATTATTTATTTTAAGTATAGATTTTTTTAAATATTTTTTTTTAATGATGTTTAAAGTACTGATTAGAATTCGAAAGAGTTTTGATTATGTCGTCATCATGAGTGAACTAATTGCAATTGAAATAATTTAATCCATCCACAGTCGACCTCCTTGATCGAGTGGCTTTGTACACCGGTTTTCAAGGGGTTGCCATATCTGAGGTCTCGGGTTAGATCCCTGGTTGGGTCAATTTAAAAAAACGAACTTTTCTACATTGGCTCAGGTCTGAATGTTTGTGATACTACCGTTGTCTCTGATTTCCATAACACAAGTGCTTTAGCTACTTACTTTGGAATCGGAGCGATGTATGTGATGTTGTCAAATATTTATTATTTATTTGATTCGAATTGTTATTTGATTCAAGAGTTGGGGGGCTGTCTTAAGCTACTCTTATATCTTTTACGTTGCACTTTCGAGTATGATAAAGTTTAATATACTTACGAAACCATTTTCAATGTTTACCAACTTGAATTTTTCTTCGTAGTCCTGTTTCGTTCTCAGACTATTGTTTGAAACATAATGGACGGTCTTGCCGTGTTTTTTTATCTTGTCTAAGAATTCCCCTGAGCCTGGCAATGGTCCATTTGACCATAATACACCTGAAACAATCATAATTTGTGTTATTTTATTTTATTTTATTTTTATTTTATTTTAAGCTTTTGAGGAAAACTAACAGCTACTACAGAGTTTAGTATGTATAGTAAAAGCCAATTACAAGTTTTATTAATAAGTAATAAAATTAAACATAGGCTGTGGCTACACTGGAGCTTGAGCTTTAATCTGTGCTATCCTATGGCACCTGTGCCGAAAATTACGTAGCCTTTTTAAAAATAAAAATGTAGCTTGCCCTCTCCGGCCGTTTTCGCAACTGCGATTCGTAAGTTGCCTAGATTCAGCTACGGAAGTTTTAATTGCCTAAAGGTTTTAATCGAAGTATTTGAAGCTTAATTTATAACTTATTTCTATATTATGCCCCATAGAATATTGTGCGACTAAATATTGTTTGAAACTAACGTGCTTTAATATGCACGCTGTTTGTAGCATCATCAATATCATCATAGATATACACAATAGACAGTCGTGACGTAAATCATGATCGCAATATCCATCTCTATCGTTTAGCTAACAATATGAAGTGCTATTTAGTACAAAACATTATTGTCTTCTATCACTTTTTGAAGTACTTTATTGCTTAATAATACTGATTAGGTGTTATGAACTTCTCGAGAATTAATAAAAGGATGTTAAAAAAACTAAATACATTTTTTAAGTTCAATGTAACAATGATATTTTGGTCCTTTATCAGAGGGAAAACTTGCAAAAATAGACAAGTTTTCCGTTGACATCACGAAACACGTTACGAAAATGACGCAACATGATGGTTTCACTATAGGGGAATATTTTAGGGAAGAAATAAAAAGTGTTATTGACGCTGATCATTTTATTAGCCCCTAAAGCAAAAAGAGGGGTATTATAAGTTTAACGTATCTGTGTATGTGTGTATCTGTCTGTGGTATCGTAGCTCCCAAACTGATGAACCGAATTTGGTTTAGTTTTATTAGCAGTCGTAGTAGAAATCTATTTTTATTCATTTTCCACTCGTAATTTCTTGGGTATTTTAATTTCTTCACCCGAATTTCAGCTGCATGAACCGATGAAGATGAAGATGAATTCATCATAATCATTACCAGTGCTGCTGGAATATAGGCCTCCTTATATATTAATAAGGAGATTTTTTTTTACACGTAAGTACCTACCTAAGTATTATTAATAAGGCTACAATTTGTTTCAATTCCAATGTAATATTGCGCAAGTACTCAGATTAAAAAGATTTACTCTCAGTATTAAGATAACAGAACAATAAATGTTATTATATAGACTGTTAATTAATGAATAACGTAGGTATATTACGAAACTGATAACAGAACATTAAAATCGTTAATAATTTAATCTGCAGATGGCATTATTTCTTTAGCAGTTAAATGAAACTATATTCTGAATATTTATGGTTGGCGTTTTTTTAGTATAGTTGAGTTAATTAAATATACTTTTGATAAAAAAATATGCCTTGTAATCTGCTTTATAAAAGTCAACATTTTGTCAAAAGTGTAAATATGTTATTGAACTCGACTGTACCAATACTTAGGTCCACTTGCAGCAACATTTACTAAATCTCGATTTTGTTAAACTTAGACTTTACTCATACGAATATGCCAAATTTTTAAATCGACATTTAACATTTTGACAGTATCCTAAGGGCTACATCTAGGTTTAACAAAATCGCAGCAAGATTTAGTAAATGATGCTGCAACTAGCACACTAGTGAAAAATGCAGCTTTCCTTAAAGCTTCAATGTCTATAGGGGTGGCATAAGGGAAAAATGCAGCTTTCCTTAAAGCTCCAATGTCTATAGGGGTGGCATAAGGAGTCAGAATTAGGCACAAGTTCGATAACAGCTAAAATTATGGCTATGACCGCATTTAAAACCTAAGGTATTTTTGTGACACCTTATGGCACCATTAACTGCATAATAGTTAAATTTGTAACTTTTTTGCCACTTTTACTCGCAAAATGGTTTCGCATAGCATTTCAGACCACCATTGACTGCATTGTAGTGATAATTGCATATTTATTGGCACTGTTAGTTGCATTACGGGCCCGGGTGGCATACTTTACTACCCTGTGCTGCATAGGATAGGAAATTGTGACTAATTAACTTCTTACGGTTTCTGTTAAGCCTGTGAGGTAAAATTAGCTCCTAAGCTCGTAGTATTCCTTTTTGTGGAACTACTATGGAGTCTGCAGTGCTTCATGATAGAAAATAATAGCTTTTCAAGAAAATGGAGAACGTTGTACGCTTGGCCAAACTTATTGTTTTTTGGCTTTTTAAATAATATTTCGCGTATATTATTATTAAATAATAATGGCGAAAAAAACATCAAAGAAAAGTGGCTGTTGTAGGCGCAAAGTTATAAAATAAAATAACAAGATATTTAGAAGGAAATTGAAGCTTTATATCACATCAAATTCACAATCTAGGTTATAATATCCACTTTCTTAGACATTGTATGGAGGTAGAAGTTCTAGAACAAAGAATTTAGCAGCTTAATTAGATCTAGGAGTTCCTGAACCGTGATTTTTGTCACCCATTTCTGCAAAAGGGGGCTACAGTAGCGAAAACTAAAAACAAAGGCTGCAATAATATTGACGCCATTTTCTGAGACAATTATTTTATTTGTTGTTCATATATTTCTCTTTTTAAACACACAGGTTACATGGCACAGTTTAGTATGATCGCAAACAATATGTTATCGTTAATTATCCATAAATAAATATAATTCAGTGTAATACTTATCAAAATTACGATTTTTTTTTGACCCGCTGTTATAAATTCATTATATTTTCGTAAAATCTTCAATAAATTGAGGGCCCATTAGTTTTATTCCAAAAACACCATACACGTTTCACAGTAAATTAAATTTGCCGATGTTTATCACCGAACAAGCCGCGTAGCGTAACTCAAATTGAATATTTACACTGCAATTCCACCATTTTATTATTTCACGACACACTGCCTAGCCATTATTATATGAAAACATCTCACATGTAATAGAAATTAAATACTTATAAAACCACCAAGCTTCCCAAAGAAAGTCGCAATTTGCACTCAAAGCTGTAATTTACGCTTCGGAGTGAATGAAATAATCTGACGATCATTCATTCAATTAGTGCCAGTAGGGTGCTTAAGGAGTGAAAATGGCGGTTGTAAGAAATTAAATGCACTATTATGACACTCTACTAGATCTATTTAAATAGGTTCTAATTTCGCCCCTTTAGATCTAAAGCAGCTACAAAAGGGTTGCATAGCGCGTTATGCAGCTGACTCTTGCAGCTTATAACTGTAATTATATACGCTATATAGGTCTTAAGCAGACGTTTTGTGCTAGTTGGGTAGTTATTATTAATTTAAGACTTAAAAAATCATCAAAAATATGATATACCTCCCAGTGGTGAAGGGTCCATACAAGTCAATTCCTATCGTTATTAGAATAAACTATATGGGGATTTACACCATGTACCTGTTTATTTTTGAGACTCCGATTCCTATCGGTTTACCTTTTCGAAATACCACCCCACCGATCCACTATGCAGACATAACATTTTTGTAGAACAGCTTATCTTCACCCCTCGCCAGTCCGAGGCTGGGGGAGAACAATACTCAAATGGAAAATATTAATATAAATGAATTATTTTCGTCTTTGATTGCGTTTGCGTAAATCAAACATTCTTCTAGCTCAAAATCTCTAAGTTTTGATAACCTTAATTAACTTATCCCTGGTACTTTAAATAATATGTTACTAAACTGTGTAGTTATTATTCTTTTACATATTTAGCCATATAAATTATATTTACTCCCACAAAAAAAATCACTTAGATTAAGATTTACTTGCACTTAAGTTAAGTCTAGATTTGAAAAGGGTGGAGCAACTCCTTTAGACATGTTTGTTTTGTTATTGCATTTTACAAAGTTACCAAGATAAGATTTAAATTGATCTTCTTTAAAACAGATTTGTATCTCTTAAAACAACTTGATGCGAATAAGTTTGCAAAAATCTACGTATCAATAAACTCATAGTAGGTAACTTCTGTGCTACGCTAGCTTACGCTAGACTTCGTCTGCGTAGGATAAATAAATAAATCCTTGGAAAAATTGACACAGCGCCATCTAGCCTCAAACTAAGCAACGTAATTGTAATATGGGTGTTAGTCAACTGATTTACTTCTTATATACTTTTTAAATACATAAATATATACTTATAGTAACATCCAGACCAGTCACAGAGATTAAAATTCATCATTTCAATTTCTGCCCGGCCGGGAATCGAACCCCTTGCGTGGTAAACCGACCACTGTACCACTCAGGTTTGTCCTGAGTGGGTTGTCAAAAGGATAGAGTTTTACTAATGTTACCATAAGAAATTTTCAAAAATCCTTTCTTAGCAAGTTTAAACCAATTCCGTCCATTGGTTTCGGCTGTGCGATGATGAATCAGTCTCAGAATTTGGTTTGGTGAAGAAAGTATTTGATAATAAGTTCATCTTCTTAAATTTTAGTTCTTTTTGTCGTTAAAAAACTTTGGTACCATATAGACGATTCAAAAGCGCTTAATTACTAAGTTTATTTGAATAAAGCAATTTTTTACTTCATTACTTCTATTCATTATGCTATGTAGTACCGATACTATATTTAACTAGTGGGTCCATAATAATATAAAAACCAAAACGAAGATAATTTATGAATCAATAGGCCTAGAATTCTGTTATTATGATGAATAATTGAAACCATTTCCTGTTACAGGTAATAAATAAATTCCGATCGAGTGCTTGATAAATATAGGCTATTGTGGTGTCTAATAACACATATTTATTAAGCACAATAATAATAAGCAATAGTACGTATCTAATGACATTAATTACAGACCTAACGAGTTACTTTTGGAATTATTTTCTTCTTCATGAACTAATAATAACTAAACTAAATAATAACCTAAGATTTGTACTTTTAGGTATTCTGTGACTTAAGTAGGTATGCACTTAGTTATCATGTCAATCTTCTAAAAATATGAGGTACAAATTCATTTATATTATATGTAATATAAACCAATTATCTAGCTATAAATACTGTTTGATCCTTGTGAATTACCCCTTCACTCACTGAAGCTAACATAATAAAACAATATTGCTTCACTTACGAAGCCATTATAAAGTAAATAAACCATAGTATATTTATTCCTATGTCTATATCCTTCCCCTTATAAACCAGTGTTATTTTAAGCAATAAATCCTTTAAGTTTTTCCTTAGCAACCGCTAAAGTAAACGAAACGCCTGCCCGAGCTGCAATATCGAAACGCCAAAACACGCGTGCACACATGACGCAACTTACCATCACAATCTGAGAACACACTATCAAAAGAATCCAAGAACTTTATAAAATCACTGGAGTCCAACTCTAATAAATTCACTGGTTCCGCCATCACGATATTTTGTATCGGTATCAGTCACTAAACAAATACTTTTTTATTAATAAACACGTGGATGTGTAACCTAGTTGTGTGATACACTGCGCTGGCGTCACTGCGTACTAAAATATAAGGGGAGCCGTCTAGACTGCGTTTCCATTCGTTCACGGCCGATAAGAAGTGAATTAATTATACACGTGTTCGGTAAAAACGGAGGGTGACGTCATTGTATAAATTATTACGCTGTAGTGACGTTTCTCATGATTTGATCTCTTTGGAACATCTGATAAGGAGGGGAAATATAATATAATATCTTTTTCAATATACTTTTTTCCTTTCTTAATTAACATAATATTTTGTAGCTCTTGTTATGTTTAACATATTTCTGAATATGAAAAAGCTAAAGTTTAAAATTTATTGGCTAGCAAATTATTTTAAATATCGACATATACTACGTATTTGTAAACATCTTTGTACAGTCCTACAAATCTATACTAATATTTTTAAAGAGGAAAGATATGATTTTTCATGTTAGTTTCTTTGTGTGTTTGTTTGTAATGAATAAACTAAAAAACTACTGATCCGATTTTAAAAGTTCTTATCAGCTAAAAGCTATATTATCAGCGAGTACCATAGAATATATTTTATATTAAAAAAAAAATAGATCCCTACGAAAATTACAATAGTGAAATCCACGGTATCAAAAATGATCATAAAAATATAATTATTTGGCGTGCGTGTGCTGCGAAAGCTATTGATGATACATAAAATTATGCATATACTATTTAATATATTTATTATCATTACCCACAAAAAGTCCGCGAGGCTAATATGTCTAACTATAGTTTAGTCACAATAACCGCGTTTTGTTCAAATTAGTCACTGGGGTAGAATTAAAAGATGATGACATTTTATATTATCATGATGATATTAATCCTCATCCAACTAAATAATTTCATGATCAAGCTTGATTATTTACATGTAAATTCCTCCTTAAATTATTCTAATCGGACCTTTCGTTTAGTAGTTACGACGGGTATAAAAATGCTAATTGTAAAAAAAAATGCTAATTGTAAAAAATACTAATTGCAAAAAACGCTAAACTAAAAGATTATTTTTTATGTAAAACATCTATAGTTTACACCGAAGCGAAGTGAGGGCGAGTCACTTGTATTTAATAGATTGAAAAGGAACACTAATTCCTATATTATTTTTAATGAAAACATAATAAACGAGCAATGTTAACATATGATTAGGAAGTTACACATCACATTGGCAAATCATACAGAAACAGAAAAAAAGAAAAAAAAAACTTTTTGTGTTAGGCGATTAACACACTGCCACGCATCGCGCTGCATGTTGCGTGAAAGCGTGTTCTAACGTTGCTTGTAAGTATCTCCATTTGTGAAGAAAATGCGCATAGTCCAACACACAGAAAATGCATCCACGCGCGTTCATGCAGATTACGCGCCTACAAGCGGAGAAACATGCACATGGCACACCGAGACCCGCAGTGCCGTGCGTGATTTTGGAAGGTCTTCACGTGTGTTTGAAAACCACAGCGAACAGCTTTGAATGAAATGAGTCAGAGCTGCCGTGAATCCACAAAACGCAACAACGCGCGTGAGAGCGTTACAAACCCGCACTATGATGCAGATCTGCACTCCCGCAAGTACGTGCATAGGTGCGTCGACACGCAACATGTAGCGTCATGCGTGGCAGTGTGTTAATCGCCTTAAGGTACCTACCAATTCCTTATGGTAGAACCGTCACCCACACATTTGTACATATGAAAATTTCTAACGAGTATCCTTAAAGGCTCTCCGGGGATCAAGTAACTTTTGTTCGGCTATAAATTTTCTCTGCCACGTAGGGTTGTCGACCGACTGTAATCCCTCTGCTTAAAGTCGTCAGGGCTGTACTCGGAAAAAGTGCTTATTTGAAGAGAAAAGGTTTTAGAAAAACAATCCCATAAGCTACTTCAGTGGTAAAAAGGACTAATTTATAAAAATTGTATATCAAGTAGTGAATCTGAAAAACCTTTGATGATTTTACATTTACAAAGTTTGTGAGGTTCACAAATAAATACTTATTATTATATTTTTATTAGTACTTACATCAAAACTAAACAAAAATTTCAAAAAATAGGTTTTACATTTTTGGATTTTTTTTGTTCACAATTTTAGCTTCGCATTGAAATAAATGAAGTCGCGCTTAAAGATGGCATTCCGATGTAGGCAACCGCGACCCACGACCGCGACGCGCAACCGCGACCTGGGGCGCAATCGCGCTAATTTTCAACGATAAAACTAAATCATTATAGTTTTCGTTTCAGTTTCGTTTACAAAAAAATGCTTGTTTTGATAAAATTGTTGAAAGCTATGCCTAGGGATAGGTATTAATAATTTTAACAAAGCGGCTAGGCTCCCGCTTACGATGCCAATCTTGGACAATTTAAATGAGAATTCTAAAGCTAAACCAAAGAGGTAAACATAACCTAAATTACATAACGTAACGGTGTTGGTTTTATCTTTCAGAATAGTAGCGGGTTTGAGCACGCGCGACCAACTGCTTAGTGAATTTGTATGAAGCCCTTAACATTGACACACGCACTGATGTGCGACATGTATCACCGTGTGAGAACAGCCTTACACGTAGTGGGTTTGGCGTGGCTTTAGTAACGCCATACAAAATAAAGTACATTAATTAGCTAGCGAACTCGTAAGCACTCAGCTCCCTAGTTGCTTAATGAGTGTCTGCTTCTGACACAGTGGAATCCTTCCTTCGTTTTTTTATACAGTCATCAATTAGGAAGGATTATCGTTAACTCGTTAGGAGTACATCATTATAAAAATACGCGACAAAATATTTACAATCATTACTTTTTATATCTTTATAATCATTACGTTAAAGACCATTTCAGTTTATTTAATTATTTTTGTTTAGGGAAATAAACAGCTTTACAATTAACAAATACAAAAAACAAAATATATTTTTCTTATGTATTGAAAAATCGGTTATTTTTAACAAATAAACATCAATAAGTACTTTAGATATTGATGTTGATGATGAGCTTTCGTTTATGTCAGCGGGAGTCCCTACGCCCGCTGACATTAACGAAAGTTCAAAAAACATTCAGCACATGTATTAAAAGAAGTCGGATCAAAGAAGAACAATTTTATCAAAAAACAGTGGAAACTTTCTGCTATCGATTTGACTCGTGCCTGTCGCCACGGTGACGGCATAAAATAAAGTCTTGTGTGTTACAGACAGAAGGCCCGCTCTGAACGAGTTTGAAAACTACGTTTGGTTACGCTAGGAACTCCTTAGTACTAAAAATAGCCTAGGTTGGCCGTAGATTGCCTGCATGAAATGTGCATGCATCATATTTGACAACCTCCGTGGTCAAGTGGTTTATACACCGGTTTTCAAAGGTATCGCTATCTCTGAGGTCCCGAGTTCGATCGGCTGGGTCAATTGAGAAAACGAACTTTTCTATTTAATGGCTCAGGTATCTGAAGTTTGGTGTTTGAAGTTCCGCCGTTGTCTATGATTTTCTCAACACAAGTGCTTTAGCTACTTTGAATTTAGAGCAATGTTTGTGATGCTGTTTAATGCATGGAAAACCGCGATATTTTTTTTCAAGTTGATCTTCTGCATTCTTCATATTTTGTGGTGACGGCCTTGTTTCAGTCCAACCCACAATTAGTTCTAACATTGACATTGGAAGGGAAATGAGAAGGAATCGATTTGTCTCACCGGTTCCGATAATTAATCCAATTTGCGTGAGGTCACAGGTCGGTTAGTTATTTTTAATTGAATTTCCGTACAGTCGCAATTGTGACAGTGTTGTTATTAAGCGATATGTTATTTACTTGTTAATAGACTTGTAACACTAGTAGTAACTTTATATTTATTAAGAATAGCTGAATAAAATACAACTATTAAATATTTGAACATTATTATTATTCATAAATATATAACTACATATAACTCGAAAGTAAAATAATTTGTAATTAAATTATTTCTCTGATCAATAACAGAATGATACTTTGTTTGAACTTTTAACGCTTTACTATTCCAGAGATAAACCATTCTTGTAATTGTACAGTCAACGGCACGTCAGCCCTCCTAGCATGATACACGACAAACATATCGCGTGATATAGCGTTTTATCGACACCCAACTGTCTAAATGTATTGTCCTTTGACAGTTAAACGTGATAAAATTGCTATATCATATCGTGTTTCGGTGGCCATGCTCGGGGCAGACTATACTGTTGACCTTAAGACCGTCTTTGTGTCGTACGTAATAAAAGCTGTTTTCGTAGTTCAACTGTTTAACTTACCATGCTGTCGTGTGTATAACAAACCAATTTAACGGATATTTTAAAACAGAATGAAACTATGACTCATTAAATGTAAATTAAATCAACCTTTTCTTCAAATCCTTGTCTTGAACAAATCAAATAAAAAGTGATACAGGTGAATGCGTCTTTACTTACTTAAGTAATTACAAGTTACGATGCGTTAAGTGTAGGTTGGCGCGTGGTAAAGAAAATAACTAATTTTGGCAGTTGGCGTCATGTTCTAATTATAAAGGTAAGATTTCAATGACATAATAATTAAAAAGGGAATGGCGATGGCGCCTCCATTAGAACGCCAAGTTCTACTTTGTCGTTTGTTGCACTGTACAACATTTTTATGGCATGTTAAGGCTCGTGGCGCCCTCATTTTAATTAAATTTGTGGTCACTTTTAGCAACGAACAAAATTTTAGTGAGGTTATTGTTTGTAAATAAACTATAGAACCTTAGCTTCAATCTGTACATGAGAATTTTCGATACATTATGTACTCAACGAGCAATAAATTTAATTAAAATGAGGGCGCCACTTGAGGTATATAGGAGCCTTAATTGTTGAATCATAGAACGAGTCAGGGAATGTTGCTTACACCAAAAGCTTGCGTTGAAATCCGGAAAAATATTTTACTTACTTAAGGTATTATGTCCAAAATTTACCAAACTATGCATCAAAACTAAGCTCCACAACCAATGTTTTCCATCTAAAATATACCATTATTCATATTGATTGCACACAAAGACCAGTTATAAAGATTCATAGGCAATATTTCCATATACAAGCCTTTCAAGAGGTCAGACACAGCAGTTTTTCATCTGCTATGTGCTCAACAGCGATACTATTATAATTTACGACCCAGTTTAGGACGACCCTTGCCCAGCCTGAGGGTTTACTTTGAAAACCGAATTACGATATTCGGACGACATTTGTCCACCATCACGCGTTCAAGCATTCGTTATTCATATTTCAAATGATGTTTGGATTGAATGTAACGAACGCAGAAAGCTCAAATGCAGAATGCTCGAACGTGTGACCGTTATTCGTGTGTTGCGTTCTATTAGAACGGATCTATTATTGCTCAAGTTATCGTTCCTTATCCTAAAAACAAACCGTTTTCAAAGAAATTCGATTAGAAACTGTTTATCGTGTCATTAGCAATTTTTTTGACCGAGCGAGCGCGAAGCATCTCTTCTTCAGCTTGGGCAAAAATTCTTATGCAAAAATTCGTATGTTTCGTTCTTATTATATCGTTCGTTTTTTTCATTTCTCAACCGAATTTCGACATATTTTGTGAACAGGTTCGATAATTTTATGTAATTTTATAGTCAAGTCAGTTGTTCCAAATTTATAAAAAAAAATCACCCTATTCGAATATACCGAACAGCTCACGGAGCCACTAGTGGTATACTGTACTTACATGGCCCATGACTCCATAATACATTTTGGGGCATCTCCTTAAGTAAATCAAAAGAAAAATACTGGTTGAATATCGCAACAAAATTTTTATTTGCAGTAGGTCCCCCGTTCGTATCAGTTACGTTTCGTTTTCAATCTTAACATTAGAATTTTATAGTACACTAGACTGGGCTTATATAAAAGATCGGAGGTCAATCATGCTCATGAACCCTGTTTTTTTACTAGCTTCCGCCCGCGACTTTGTCGCGTGGACTAAAAAGTATTCTAGGTTTTAACGTCCTGCCTCGCGAGGTAGTGCGCATGGTGTGAACGTGCCTCGCGCGGCAGGCCTCGCGCGAGCACGTACAAAAACCTTCCCAAACTTGTGGAATAAGAGCTTATAATTAATATTTCAAAACTGTAAGTGTTTTTAATAACCAAATTACTTCATTAAAATTGTAAAAATATTCTTTGTGATCTTTTAATTAGCTGCAAATGATATGGATAATTAAAACAGAGTGCGAAATGCCGCATTGTAAACTTGAGAGTAAATTAATTTTTCGGTTTTAAGTACTTTTTGCATTTTTCTTTGTGTCCGTATTAATTTCGGGGTGCATTTTTGTAGATTCTAATGTTTAATTATCAGTTTAAATTTTTTTTTTCCAACCTTTCGAATTCAATCCATTCGTATAAATATTTCACTACTACCTTCTCCCTCAGCTTAATTCGTAAGAAAAATCCCGTTATGTCTTTTGTGACTTATGTAACACTTTCAAGTAGAAGAAACGTAAGTCTTTGCTGGTCCTTGCTCAACTTAATTTACACGTCATGCTAGTGATTAATCACGTTTCTGAGTTCGGAACTTTACATCTTTCTACTAGTACAGAAAACCGTAAAAACTTCTTATTTGAGCAGTAAAATTACAAGTCTATAAACCTCTCCGAGAATCAGCCACAGGGACGTGTTCTTTATTATAGGTGGAACAGGGTTGCCACTACTGAAATATTTTAAACTTAGCCGCCTCTGTAGTCTAGTGGTTCACCCACACGTGTAGGACGCAGGGGTCCCGTGTTCGGTTTCCAGGAGGACGGTACATTTGTACTTGGTTTGGTAGGTGGTAGGGCTTATTTCAAGTCCGCCTGGCTAGCTACCACCATCTCACCTAAGTCTGATGCCATAACTTAAAAAAAACACTTAAAATTGCTGTGTTATAGGTAAGACAGCCAGTTCCTCAGTGGTGAGGATTCCGGGTGCAGTGCGCTTACACTTTCGGCCTTAACATCACTTAACATCAGGTGAGGATTGAGGTGAAGGCCAAACTATCCTGTTGTTAAAATAATATATTATAAGGTAAAAATACAATTTAAATAAATCTATTTGGTTCACAATGGAGATGAAAATACAATATATTGATAGTAGATAGATATTTGATAAGTATTCATTAATTATTGCTACGTCATCGTAGAAGCTAAACAGCAAGTATATTATAAATTGCTTGCTAATAACATTAACGTCAGTATGTTGTTTAGGAAAGAATAAGGGTCTGCTACCTTGCAGAATGTAGTTTTAATACCATAAAGTAATAAGTTATATCACTCATAACTCATCATTTAAATAGCTGCTGCATTCATTTCTGCATTAAGTGCGATTTTAAGGTATTTAAATAATCTTAATAACGCCATAGCTAAACAGGAATCGGGTTGACTATTTTTATTTGTGTCAACCCTACAGCCGCTATCAAACTTGGGAAATTCTTCGTGACTAGAGAGTTTCGAATGATGTGGCCATTCATAACGACCACCCTATGACGATATCTTAATATTATCGAGTGCCAAAAGCAACTCTTACTGCATTAGAAATAAAACACTTTACGAATTACTGCGCGTATATTATTAATTCAGGTGTTGTTTTAGAATTATTTAGTTTGAGTTTATTGGTTTTTAGAAATTCTGTAATCCGTAAAAAGTGTTTTATTTCTAATGAACTGTACGCGCGAAAGTATTACAACTCTTTTTGCATTTATTTACACTTGCAGAGAGATGTGTTAAATAAATATAAAAGCAAAAATAAATACCTTAACAGTGCTTATTTCATAACCTATCTATAGGCTGCACATGGACATTATTTGGTTTATCAAATAAGGACCGCATTTCCAATTAATCTGTATTTTTATGTTTTTTTTTATATTATTACATTAGAAAATTATAGACGATTCAAAAGTGCTTAATTATTAAGTGTATTTGAATATAGACATTTTGACTTTGACTTTATTGGAAGGAACTTGAAATAAATTCGGGAATTAACTTAATATAGGTACTTATACATATTTTCAGCTTCTTTGAACAAGTAAAGTTACCATTGAACTTACTGAAAAAATTAATAGAAGAAGTTTATTTTAATGTCATATTTCCTTGTCGAAAGTAAAAATAGTACATTCAATATTCGAGCCAGAAACCATTACAAAACGGTCAATTTCGTCGAATTTTATTCACCGAAAGAGGAAATTGCCTTTGGTGAGTGGTTTCATTCGAATATTTTTGCGAGAAGTGTCAAATGGCTTTTGGATCGTTTCTTTATGAAAGATAAAATGCGATACCACGTTTTTATCTATCCAGCAAGTTTTTTTTTTGCGTTTACTTGGATAGAAACTATTTATATTTATTTTCACACTGTTTATATAATTCTGCTCCGAGAAAGTGCTTGTTCTGATGTTATAAGATGATGATAGCTATGATGATTGTAGACGAAAGCGCACTTCTTCCGGAATTTTCAACTACTGACGACTGGGTTTTTTTACCGATAAATTTGAGTCCCGAACCACATGTATGTTGTAGTTCGATATCGTATAATTTTCTTAAATAAAAAAAAATAAAGCTTTACATAAATACATGCAACGTGTAACAGAAATAACGCACAACTTGAAAACTTTTTTCTGTCACATACAATGCTTATAATACATCACAATTGTTTTAGATAGATTTTAGAGTAATTATGAATTAATTTACAAATGATTAATGTTTACAATTATTGATACTCGATATACTCTGTGACTCGGTTAGAACTGTATACGTGAGTACAACGCCTTATACCTCACACTAACAACGCTAGATGGCGGTGTACTCCTTTGAATCGCGGCGTCAAAATTCGCACCGAAATGCTTATAGCCCTCGGCTATCGTTGACTAAGCATACTTACCTGGCGTAGGGGACACCGTGATCAAAAAGGCGGTTCCCCCAGGGCGAGGCTCCTCCATTGCACTGCGGTGGGGTTGACCCCTGCGATTATCCCTAATGTGGATAACTCGGACGCGTAATTTTTGGTAGTGGGGACTGCGTTCGCGCTGTCCCCCCCGTAATTTCTAAAAATGAGTAGGTGTGAAAGAAAGGGAGAAAATAGTCGTGTGTGTTTGTTTATAACATATGGTATTGATAATCCGCGTCAAAAATTGCGTATTATATGTAGCTAAATTATTACCAGTACAATTTATTTTTAGTAACAATTTTAAATTGAATAATTAAAAATAAGATAAAATGTACAAGTTGACGAGTTCTGTGGTCGAGTGGTTTGTACTCCGATTTTCAAAACTGTGATATCGTCATCTCTGAGGTGCCTAATTCGATCACCGGCTGGATCAAATTATACATTACGTTTGTGGTATCTTCGATGTTTCCGACTTCCATAATTATAGCAAGTGATTTAGCTACTTTTCTATCATTTTGTCCCGAAAAAAATGCAAGATCTTAATTATGCTAAAAATCTACTGAAATAACGAAGTTTATAAAAAATACTCTCAAAAGCGTAACATCATCATTAAAGCTCCGTCCGAAATATCTGACAACAACTTTTGGGGTCGACTCGGAATGCTGAAAACGTTTTGTTTATGGCACGTGACCTGATTTTCGGGCTTTTTGACTGATTAACGCAAATGTTTGCCTTTTAAAGAATTTTCTTCATTGAATTTTGTGAATTGATTTGTTATGCTGACAGACAGATGCTAGAAATTGTTTTTTACCTCTTTAATGTCACATAAAATTAATAGTTTGAAGTTAGTTTTTTACTAAGCTTGCCTTGCCAATCCTACTAAAATATTATATTATAAATGTGGAAGTCTGGATGTTTAGATGTTTCTTACTCAATCACACAAAAACGGCTGAACGGATTTGGATGAAATTTGGGGGTTGAGTAATAAATAAGTGGCGGGTTGAAAACGTAGAAAAAATATTTTAGCCATTTTGAAAAATATTCAAAAATGGACACCAAATTTTTTTGTGGGTTGGGGGTGTGAGGGAGTGGAATGCAAAGACAGATATCGCGTTGTCTACAGCTCACAGAGCGACTAGTTTTAATTATTTAGATTTACTGTCAGACTTCATCAACAATAAAACAACATATAAGTATTATTAACGAAGCACAATTCTTAGAAGAGCTTAAAATTTTGTACTATACCAATACACGCTCTTCACAGATCTACCGACACAAAAGTGTAAATATGGTAGATGTTTGAAAAGTATCTGATGTCAGATGGCAGAAAAAATTCTCCCAGAAAAATGTCTTGGTATAATAAAACTTTTATTTCTTCATAATCCCGATGCTGACGACTATGGGCTCAACACGTTTTACGATAATGGACATTGCGTCCCACCTTCATACATTTAAACGAAGAAATTTTTAAAAAATGTTCCGCAGTGAATGCCCTGGGATGAGGCGCTCCATCAACATAATTATAGTGAAATTTTGCATTGTTTTTCTCGAGGACTGTTTTGTAAATTTTTCGTGTTTTTATGACACATTTTACCCATGGTTTGCTGAATTGGACATGTCGTATAATTGTGACATTTGCAATATATGTATTTGTCACCGTGAAATTATTATAAATACCATTACCCCCTTACAATAAAGATTGTATAGCAGATGTATAGTTACACGGTGTTTTGTCCCTTTCTTTTTAATGTCAAACTTAAATTGTTTGATAAAGAGTAACCATTGTGTAACTATAAATTTGCTATACAATCTTTATTAGTAAGGGGTAAGATTATAATCTATCTCGCCGGATTGTAAACTGTCAAAAAATTATGATCCGTACCATACTGCTCATTGTGTAACTATAAATTTGCTATACAATCTTTATTAGTAAGGGGTAAGATTATAATCTATCTCGCCAGATTGTAAATTGTCAAAAAATTGTGATCCGTACGATCCTGCTTATAATTTAACGCATTATTTTTCGACAGATTGTATAATCTATCGAAGTGAAACTGTTGAGTCCCAATCTGTTGCGCGTTTAATTGTCAACTGTCCAAAGGCTGTCACTGATTGGTCGGTCTTGCGGTAGGTTTTGTTGATGGATAGGCTCAATATCCAACATTGTAAATATTATCAAATAAAATATCAAATAAGATCACACAGGTTCACACGCATAAAAAATGTTACAACGGAAAATAATACTTGGGTTGTGTACGGTGACTAACACTTATTTAAACTTACTAAAAGCACTTCTTTTGCTATTCACAGATCCATTTTACTTCCACAATAATTTTATATAACATATTTTAAAGCTTTGAGTTATTTTCAAAACGAAATCAATTACAAATCGCCAGAACACTGTTTGTTTACATTCGACAACCAACGAATTGACAACCAAATATGGTGACGTCCAACCAATCAGCGCGCGAGGTGGGTTCCGTGGCACGCCATTTCATATATTTGACGGTTTAACTTCGATTCTATCGAGAAATAATGCGTTAAATTGTAAGCAGTGTGTTACGGATTACAATTTTCCGACAGTTTACAATCTTGCGAGATAGATTATAATCTAACTGTATTTACAATTTTACTGTGACATATTCATTTAACAGCCTTTTCGTATTTCCATTATATGTATGATGTTATTGCGGCCAAAGTTTGTGTAAATTAGCATTAGAAAGTAATGAATTTGCGAAATAAAACTGTAACACTTATAATTTTTCATAAATCTTTCGCAGCTAAAACACTTTTAGCATACCTTAATTTATAAGTTTGTTTCAAAGCAAAATTAATATTAATGCCAGTAATTTCGCCTATACATCACAGCATCCGACAGATGGCTAAAATCTTCACATGCGCGTCAAAACTTGGTTGACGGTATACATCATAGCAAACGAGAAAACTTTGATTGGGGAGAGCTTCTGAAATTCATTAGCACGCAGCGGCTGCAAATGAAATTACTCCGACACGGAACGCTAATAAAAAGTTTGTGCAACTTTGGAACACGGCCAGAGTAGTGATGGGATAGCGGTTACTTAGACTAAGCTATACCTAGACTGTTCGTTCGAGGAAAAAAAAAGGAAATCAGGGTTTCTAAACTCATTATAAATTGCGGCTCGCTAATTATTTCCATACAACGGACGCCCGTGGCAGAGTGCCAGCGGCCCTGGGCTTGATAACAGCTGCGTGTTACCACAAAACTCATTGCGTCCGGTGATAAAGCGATGTCCCGTCATACAGATAGCGATAATTAAGCGACAGGCGCTATTCTGAGACGTTTTCATAATGTTTATCTTTCTTTGAATAGACTTTGCTCGTAAATATAAAATGTGTGTGTTCTAGATAGAAACTCTTCTACCCTGGCCGTATTCGACAATTCTACCGTCATTTTGGTTTCACTCACCAACTAAAGTCTGATTTGACCTGAGATTTCCTGTAATGTCTATGTGTATGTACAACTAACGGCACGTCAGACTGTACATGTTGACCTTGAGACCGTATTTATGCCGTACGTAATAAGAGCTGTTTTCGTAGTTCAACTGTTTTACTTACCGTGCTGCCGCGCGTACGTTAATCATAGGAGGCACGAAGGAGTTAGTCATAGGGGTATTTTTTTAGTCATCTTTTTGTAAAATTTCTTATCTACAACATTTGATGTATGTTCAACAACTCACATGCTTTACCACTTTGCGAAACAAATCGTTTGCGCACGTATCGCCCTTGCACGAACTAAACCTATGATAGTGACGGCGCGGCGTGCAAGCGATTTTAACCTTAGCAGTGGTGAAGCAGAAGTGTGGTCGATTGTAGATTCCCCTCGTGTACATGTACCAACCAGGAGCCCTACCGGCTATCTTTTCGAACTCCGGCGAGTCTACCGAGCTTCAACTTAAAACAGATAAATCGAAGTAAGGAGTTTCGTATTGTACTATTCGCCGAAGTTATTTAGAAGATTTCGAGGTTCGCCATTTTGGCCCGATTGGGGCTCGATTTATCAGTTTTAATTTGAAGCCCGGCAGACTTTCCGAAGTTCAATGCGTTAGCCGGTACGGCCCCTGAAACACCACACAACCAAACACAACACAACTGAGAGTATTTTAGGCAAATATACACATTATTATGATAGTCTAGCGTAATTTGACGACCTCCTTGGTCGATTGGCTTTGTACACTGGTTTCCAAGGTGTTGCCATCTCTGAGGTCCCGGGTTCGATCCCCGGTTGAGTCAATTTAGAAAACGAACTGTTCTATATGGGCTCAGGTCTGGGTGTTTGTGATACCACCGTTGTCTCCGATTTCCATAACACAATTGCTTTAGCTACTTACTTTGGAATCGGAGCAATGTATGTGATGTTATCAAATATTAATTTATCTATTATTATTTATTTATTCATCACTATATTATTCATTAAAGAATTAAACTCATCAGAATATTAATTCAAATTCATCTAACACTGTTTCCACATCAATCACAAATGTCTACAGTTCCTAATCCTAGGTTTATACGCTTAATTCTGTACCTTCAGTGAAAACTGATCTAACTCGAGTTATATCGATTTTGAATTTATTTCACTATTCAAGTCATCGAAAAATTAGCTTTTTTTGTGTCTAATCGGTGTATTTTTACGACTTATATCAACAGAGATAAATTTTGTGCATAGTAATATAAGTGCTTGCTTTTCTATGATTTTTTTGAAATAAAATGTGTATATTAATATATCTCTAGTTAAAACAATGTGTACCGAAACTGATTTCTCTTTAAATTAGTGTCTAGAAATATAACACGTTTTAAAACTTTACACACAATTCAATAACAACTGACTTAAATTGTGCGTAGTGATTTATCTAGAATTATATCAATACACACATATAATTTCACAGTATGCTAGTTTGTGAACATTGATTTAACTCGACTTATAGCATTAAAAATGAAGTAATAATCAAGTTTTATTTTGTGTTTATCGATATAATTCAAGTTGAATCAATAATCACATATAGGTTTGGGATAGGTATAAAATGATATAATTGACTTATATCAAAAAATATTATGAATAAACGAAGTAAAACGTTTGATTACTTATTGTGTAAAATGATAAAACTGCCCAATATACACTAACTTTTTACACCATTGCACGTTATTTTTTACAAAAAATTAAATTCATAGTATTTTATGATTCGGGCGTATTTTTTGTTTATTTTTATTAATTATTGCCTGTCTTACTAACACGTGGAAAAAGAGTTGTGTTTTCAACTGCTTTTTGACCCCCGACGCAAAAAAAGAGGTGTTATAAGTTTACCGTGTCTGTGTCTCTGTCTGTGATATCGTAGCTCACAAACGGATGAATTGATTTTGGTTTAGTTTTTTGTTTGAAGATAATTTTATCCTGATTGTTCTTAGTCATATTTCATGAAAATTTGTTCAACTGCTTGAAGATCATCAGCTCTTTTCTAGTTGATGACGGGATCTGACTAACTTCTTTATGTCCGATCGATTCGGAATTTGGTACAGTATTACTTCAATCACATTGAAAGAACATAGTAAGGCAACCATGACCTGATCAGCCGTTAGAAGATCATCAGCTCTTTCCTAGTTGATGAGGGGATCTAGCTAAGTTCCATATGTCCAGTCAATTCGAAATTTGGTACCGTGTTACTGCAATGATATTAAAAGAACATGGTAAGGTAACCATTACCTGAAGCTTAAGCATCAACTGGAATCTGCAGAATACTCAACTCCTCACCAACATACAGCAGAGGTATAGTGTTTGGGATCACTAGAATGGTCTTTAATGAGTAGATTGCGAATAAAGTATAATAGGTGGTGATGATGAGGCATCATCTAGAATCTGAAGGATACCCAACTCTTCAACAACATACAGCAGAGGTATCGTGTTTGGGCTCATTGGAATGGTCTCGATGATTAGGTTATACTCCTAGATTGGTAATCAACTCATCAGCTTTTTGAAATTGAATTCAAAATTTGGTACCGTGTTACTTCAATGATAATGGCCGCCAAAAATTTAGTTTAAAAAGCTTCAAATAAAACTGAAATTAAAAAATTAATAAACCCCCGATACAAAAAAGCTAACTCTTAAAAAGTTGAAAATAATGTCATCATATCATCAAGTCTTAAATAGATCTATGAAAAAATCGTAGACGTCGGGGGACCGCTAAGTTAATGGATTTACATGTAAGCTCGTCACATTAACTTCGCGGTCCACCGACGTCTACGATTTTTCCATAGATTTATTTATAACTTGATAATAATGATGATATTATATTTAACTTTTTAAGAGGTTAGCTTTTCTGTGTCGGGAGTTTTTAAGAATAATTAATTTACTATCATTAATTAATTATCAGTACTATTTTGGGAGTAAATTAATTTATTTTAATTTGCTACTGAATGGAAATGGGACTTATGAATGGTTTTTTTAAGATCGGTTTATTGCTAGTTGTCATTTACAAGTTGGCTAAGTTTGAGTCTGAATGACTGTAGTAATGATTGTGTTGTCTTTACATGAAGCACTCCGTAGTCAAGTCAATATTAAGCCAATGGGATCAATTCCCGATCAGCTCAATGGAATAAACTTTTATATTCATTTTCTTTACTCTGAGTAGGTGTTTAAATACCAGCCTGTTTTCTATATTATGTTACGTTGAATCTCGATACAACAACAGTTTTAGCAAGTCTAAAGATCTGTTATGTTTTGTTTAAGTAAACCTTTAAGTTTAATATTGTTATGTTAATTTTTCTAAATTTAAAACACATTGTTCTTCTTATTCAAGTTGATTTAAGCGCTAATGAAGCAAGATTTAGTATTTTATATGATTACCAAAGTGTTACTAATAGATTACCGAAATATTTTTGGGTTTTAATAACAGCAAACATTACCTCATGATATTATTTAGTATTTTATCATAAGTTATATCACTATTCACATAGTATACGTACTAGTTATATCGTTTGTGATAAAAGTTATAACAATATCCACATCGATTTTTTTCAAAAAGTTGTGTAAATTGATATAATTCGATTTTTTTAAACGATTCTACAAAACTAAACTCTAATCACTAACATTTAGAGTGTGCTCAACAATGTTTGTTCTACAACTTTAAAAAAAACATACAATTGAAAAGGCAGACACAAAAAAATAAAGTCAGTTAACATTTTACACGAAAGCAGATTTTCAAGGTGAAAAATGATATAAGTCTTAATAAATCAATATACACAAAACAAATAAATGTGATTAGTGATGTAACTAAACAATTTCATGAATACTGAAAAATCTGTAAGACATTTCTCTTTAAATAATACAAGAAAACAAAGTTAGCTTAACCATCTACAGTCTACAAGCACTTATTTTATTTTATCATTCTCAGTTAAAGAGTGAGATTTTTTTTAACTTTAAAGTCAATTTCCCGAAAATCATGTTTTTAGAGTTATACCTCTTTTCACGGAAGGTACAGAATTATCTAGGCTAGGGGAGCTCGTTAAATGTGGATTTCGTGAATCTCTCAGTATTCCTTGTGTATTAATAAACCTTATGCTAATTGATAGCAAATTGATTAGCAAAATACATGTCCGTTTTTGCGGTTAATTCTAATATTTACCTAACAAGGCATCTAATCATGCTATCTTTAGCTAAGACATAATTAAAGTGATGCGATTCTAATGGATCACACGATGACAATCTCTATCCGTTTAATTTGGTTTATAAAATAAAAAAAGTAAAAAAAATATTTTTGGCGGCAATTTTTTTTGCCGCCATTTTGTTTTTTGCTCAAGGTTATTTTATTTTAGTTAAAGCACAACCTCTGTATCTTTTACCGTTTCGGTAGACAGTTGACTATCTCCATAATGGCAAAATTTCTATCAAACGTTAGACTAGATTAGCTTTCAATTAAAAAAATTGCATTGAAATCACTTGATACTACCAAATAATATACTAGAAAAAATACGACTCGCAGCAGATCATGTTCTCGGACGGGAATCGAACCCGCGACCTTTGGATATCCGGTCCAATGCTCTGACCGCTGAGCTACCGAGTCACTAGTGATATCCAAAGGTCGCGGGTTCGATTCCCGTCCGAGAAAATGATCTGGTGCGAGTCGTATTTTTTCTAGTATATTATTTGGTATTATATAAAATAGCATTGTGAATGCTGAAATCTCAAAATTTAAAAATCACTTGATATGTTTAGGCACTACGAATATTCGTACAGACACACAAACATCTAGACTTCAAACTTATAACACCCCACTTTGCGCTGCGTCGGGGATCAAAAAAAAAATTCCATAGTCAAAGTACTTTATAGAAACGCGTTGCCCGCTAATGTTTAAAATTAATATGAGTTATTCAAAAGAAATAAAATTTGCCGTTTCTAAAACCAAATCTTAGACCACTCATGACCAAGCTTGACTCACGAAAATAACTTGCAAAGCTTTCGCGCCGTGTTTATTTATTTACGCGAAAAGAAATCAAGATCCTGTTTCAATTTTACTTGAAAATTGTACTTCAATTCGAAAGTAGGCTTTGAGATGACAACATTAATTTTCCAAACCACCGGGGGCAACTTTATCAATTCACTTGTCTAAAAAAGTATAATCTTTGTCTATCGTAAATAAGGTTTAAATTTCCGTGAAAATATAAACAGTGCATGCAAAATTATTGTTGTGTCACGCCCGTGTTCACGGTTCGTACTTCTCTGTGAGAAACGGTCGGAATTTGTGTCGACATGTGAACATCTGGCGAGATATAAGAAAGTACTGCGCTCCTTGAGCTCATTAGAGACGGCCAATTTCGCATCCTCGAAGACAAAATATCACTAATTAACATTGTTTTGAAGTTTTATTTCTTTGCACAACGATATTTATCAGGTTAATCGCAAAAAAACTATACCTAGGTGGAAAGTTTGATATCATTCGCATTTCCTTTAATTGATTTTTATTTTATCATCCATAAAGCAGAGAAGGATTTTTTTTTAATGTAGTAGCAGTTAAAACTTGTAAATATAGAATTAACACAAATGACAATATGAAATTTATTAAACTTATAAGCTTTACAATTGGATTCCTGAGATATTACCCAGTAGATATTACTTTATCAAAAAAACATGAAAAGATTGAACAACAATCTTCAAACTTTATATTTTAACATTATACTAATACCTCCTTACTTATAAAGATTGTATAGCAGATGTATAGTTACACAGTGTTTTGTCCCTTTCTTTTTATTGTCAATCTTAAAAAAATGACAGAGAGTCACCATTGTGAGACAAAGAGTCACAATTGTGTAACTAAACATCTTTTAAACAATCTTTATTAGTAAGGGGAATAGAATTTATTCTTATAGTGATTTATGATTTATGTTTCCGTCACTTGTATTTTGTTGACCATTCAAATTGCTAACTTTCACAGCTTACCACTGTATCATCTAGATTTAAACCAAGCTTGATTAAATATAACATGAGCTCAACTTCGCTCGACAGTAGCGGTTAAAATGACAAATTCTAGACTCACATAAACATGGATTTAGTTTTAGTTTACACTTCCCTCGGGATTAATAAACCAGGACTAACAAGTTTAAACGTACCTCTCCAACTTTAACACAATACGCTGGTGTTTTCAATTTAAGAGTTTAAACAGTTGAATTCAGACCAAGTAACGTAAAACGTTTAAAAAATTAAAAAGAAAAACCTCCTTCAAAAAAATTAAAAAAAAATTGCTATAAAAAACAGTTTTAAAAAAAGAACAGCTCTAAAAAGCAAAAAATAATATTCAAATCTGTATAATTACTATTCAAGTACCTACGCATTTCTGATATTAAAAAAACGTCTTTTGAAGACGGATGGGGCTAAAAGATATTTTCCTTTTTAATTTATATAAACATTTATCGTGGTTTTTCTTTCTCAATTTGATTTTTTTATTCTTTAATTTTGAAGTCGGTTAAAAAAGTCGCTGCTGCCATGAATGTAGACGATTCTTTTTTGACTTTGAAGCCTCATCGCTGTGTTTGTGCGATAATGTTTGTCATACTTATGTACCTACTTATTTTTGTATAGAGGTAAAACTTGTGAATTAAACATACGGCCATAATACAAGAGATTTTAAAACACTGTCCAAAAAGTGTTTAACTGAGACACTGTTTAAATGTGATGCTGTCACTTTTTTGACAATATTGTTTGAAAGAGACGGCATTACAGCAGTGTTTGAAAATCTTTTTTTTTATTTTTATATTTGACAACATCACATACATTGCTCCGATTCCAAAGTAAGTAGCTAAAGCACTTGTGTTACGGAAATCGGAGACAACGGTGGTATCACAAACACCCAGACCTGAGCCAATATAGAAAAGTTCGTTTTCTAAATTGACCCAACCGGGGATCGAACCCGGGACCTCAGAGATGGCTACACCTTGAAAACCGGTGTACAAAGCCACTCGACCAAGGAGGTCGTCAAAATTTTTTTTATATGTATGTGTGCGTACATTGAAAACCTCGATTTGATTCGAGCGGCTCTTCTGTACTTTTTATATTTAGCCCTAGTGCGTGTAGCGGCCGCATGTAATTAATTAGAGGATAAAATAAAATACCTACTGTTACTTTTATTCTGTGCAAGTGGCGTCGTATCATCGCTAAAGCTAATTATAAGGGGCGATAGAGAAAACTGACGGTGTAAAATGATTAATAATATTAACTGACGCAGGGTATAACAGTCTTCTCAGTCAGTCAAAATTAGCTTACTAGCTTTTAAATTAATTAGCTTGCTTCTAGTTACTAGATAGTAATTAGAACATCTAAGCATCAACTTTGTACAGAACTTTTTTTTCGTGTCTGTATTTAAACTTCAGGGTCAGAATTTCAGAGTCAGTTATTTTTATTTAGCTACTTCAATAATTACTGAGAACTAACCAGCAAATTTAAAATTAAGTATGAACTGATTGTCTACGTTTTAAAAATCTGATTTCTCTCTTTAAGTCACTAACTAACTAAAACTAAAATTTACTATCAATAATTATTATGCTTTCATTCATATAATTATTCATTCAGTCTTTGGAAAACGCTAAATCTTCAGATTTCGTTCGAAACGGGGATTTACTTTTTAATGATGCTCGCCTCCCCGACAGTAGAATGTTGATAAATCGCTATACATCGATAATATCGTGTTTCGGTTATTATTATGCTGCGAGGGCTATTTCAATCCATTATTTTCCTGTGGAATGCATTTCACCTTCCATTTTACCTATCCCAAGCACTACCCCGTCAAATTACAGACTAAATGCGGTGAAAATGGACGGATCCCATTAAATTTGATTGCGGCGAGATTTCAGACCAGTTGCAGCTTTTAGCGTGATCACGTCATAATACTTGTGTTATGAATGGTGCAGGAAGCATTATTGGACAGTCGTGTGGTTTTTGGTTAGCAGGTCTGGTTGCTGAACCCATGGTTACGGATTCGAATCCTGAATATAAACAAATGAAAAAGGTATTTTTTTAATTACCTTGAGATAGTAAGCCGTTTCTCGACTGTAGCACATTTTTTTCTTCGAACCTGTCGTCCTGTGTCCATACAAAATATTATACAACATGTTACAAAAATACCCTTGATGCCGAATATGGTGTATAGGGACCATATAACTGATCAACTTTTACTACGGGACCAACTCTCAAATCGCAACAAAAAAAATCACCTGATTCATACATTTTGATGTTTTCGATTTTAATTGATGTATGAAACAGCTGATTTTTTTTTCGCGATTTCAGAGTTGGTCCCAAGGTAAAAGTTATTCAGTTTGATGGTTCTTATATACCATATTCAGCATTCGGGGTGTTTTTGTAACATGTTGTATATTAACAATGATATTTGAAAATCGTCTCTATGTAAAAAAACTATAACTTGTAAAACTCTAGTATAATAAAAAATGCTTCTGAGAATTGACCAACGTAGCATTAAATAGCTGTGGGGTTTTTAATTGCAGCAGCGGCGGCCACGTAATGAGATCATTACAGTAATGCTATTACTGAAACTGGGGTCGTGGCAACCCTGGTTTCAGGTTGTTGCTCATATATAGTGAGTGGAGAAAAGTTTTAAATTTTTTGTCTTTGTTCTGTGGTTTTAATGGTTTGATACTAATTAAGGTTGCCTGCCTGTAAGATGTTGCTACTTTTGATGAGGCCGCCATGCGTGTTCTTTCTCTTTTTTCATCGTGTTTTCTTTGTGTGCAAAAAATTGTTACAAATATTACATGAAATTGCAACATATTCTGCTTTTTCAGTCAAAAGTTACCTAAGCATTTGTTACCGACGAGTCATGAATGTTTATATTCTATTATGGTTGTTATTATTCTTATCACAATTTTCTATACGTTATGCGCTGTTCGTAGTTTTGAACTTAATGATAGTGTAATTTGTCCAAAATAGGTTTTTATTTAATAATTTTAAAATAGGGGGACGAAACTTGGCAATTATACTAGCCATAATCGACCCCAAAACCAGCATACACTTATGGGAGCTAATACACCGTTATTTTTTAAGTATATCTAAAAATTAAATGCATTTCAGACCACGTACAAAAGTACAACATCGACTCGACTATAATGTATGGAACAGCTGATATTTTTTCCCGATTCCGTGGTTGGCCCCATAGTAAAAGTTGTTCATTCACGTGGTCTGAAATACCCAATTCATTTTTAGATATACTTAAAAAATAGCGGTGTATATATTTAGAGTTTTTAAAGAGTAGATTCAAATTTATTTATTTAGTAGCTCGGTGGCGAAGCCTCGGTCGCGATCCATTTTCTTTTCAGGGTATAGTCGTAGCTCGCGGGAAGGACTACGTCATCGCGACGCCATGGTAGCCCAACCTCATACTTTCTAAAGAAAGGGACAAAACATAGAAGCTACACTCGCCTTAAGCGACCCCAAAACCAGCACACACTCACGGCGATTAGTATCAAATAGTTAGCGTTCATCCATCAAACTGTCGGGGTGTACCCTTCGAGTATTGTCTCGAGAGGACTTGGGACTGCGGCCTTCCGAACTTAGTGCACTTGATGTATTGTGTAGCTTGTGTATGTTGTATAGTGAGGCCGTTTGTTAGCCCTCTGACGGGGGGGGGGGGGGGGGGGGCTTGAGCAGCAAGGATACATTCTAGATGACCAAATGGAATTTGGCAAAACAATAACAAATTTACTGGTGAACTAAATATGTACCTACCATAGCATAAAATGCGTATAAAAATATTATTGAACTGCAGGTAATGGATCCTCCACACGTAGAGATTTGGCCGGAGGGCCGCGAGAGGTCGCGCCTCTCCATACGATCTCGCAGGCCGGGCTGGCCTGAGGGCCCATTACGTGCAGTTGATGTATTATAGTGTATCAGTAGGGTTGCCAGATTTGCTTGCATTAATTCCTGGTCAAACCTTAGCCAAGCGTAAGAACTAATAAATGAACGGTGTTTGCATTTTTCCGCACTTTGCCTGTGATCGACCTCTTGACTTGATGCAAAAAAAGATGTTTGTGAGCTGTAATATTGTACTCTAAGATTCCGGTCATTATTTGAAATTCTGGGACCCGTGTCATACACTGAAATTCCGGTACAATCCCAGAGGGTTCCAGCCATCTGGCAACCCTAAGTGAAGCCGTTTGTTAGAGGGAGACTAATTGATGAGCGAGGATGTAGATGACCAGCTAGAATGTGGGGAAATAAACGAGACTACCTACTTATCTTAGATTGTAGATAATACTATTTCATAGAGTTACTACTACCTTTACTAATATTAAAAAGGCGAAAGTCAAGTCTAGTTGTTTGTTTGTTACGCCTTCATGTCTTAACTACCCAGCGATCACCATGAAATTTTGCATACCTTCACCCAATTAAATGGTTCCCGAGGGATAGAAAAGTAATTATCCACGCAGACGACGTCGCGGGCGGCTGCTAGTGCCGAATAAATACCGAATATATTACTAACTAAAATAAAAATACACCTAAATCCCATCCCATACAACTCAGGAGCAAATGTTCTTAGGCTTATCATACAGTGCCCCTAGCAGAATTCGAATCCGAGGTTCTTCGCTTACCGTTCTACCAATTGGCTGTTCAACATCAAAATTATTTATCATTCTTAATTTATAAGTTCATAACATCTGCAGCATCAAAATGTCAGCCGCGTCATAATCTTCAAATAATGTTATCAGAGAGTATATCACGTAAAAGTTTAAATATCCCGAAACAAGTATTAACAATGTTATTAATAACATAGGCAAATATATTTTCCGTATCGAAACTTTTGCATTTTAACAAGGAGCACAAATCTCAACTTTCGAGATTTGCGCACTGTTATTCGTTTCCGAAACGTAAACAACGCTTAAAGGTGCTGTCCCACTGCGCTATATTTTCTTTGGCTGCACGGTCACGCTATCACGTCATAGTCATATATATTTATCTAAGAAAGCTATGTTATTCTTGCTACACACGGGGCTTACTAGGGAGTCTAGTACTACTCGTACTACACGGGGCCTAGACTGAATAATGACATTAAATTTTGAATTTAGCTTGAACCCTGTAAATTGATTCATTAAGAAATGAGCTAGTTAAATAATGGCATTTATTTACTGATCTATGTTATTTGTAACATTATAATATAATGTTCATATTATGAATGTAATGCCTGGAAACGATATATACTTATTTGTAAATGTCGTTGCATCTGATAAAATTGATGTGTTTAGCGCCCATTTTTACCGACTTCAGAGGAGGGAGGTACTCAATTTGACCCGTATTTTTTTTCTTGTCAGCTAAAAGACATCATAATGGTTGGTCTAGTGTAAGAGTATTGACGATTCAAAAATACTTATTATGTGAGCTTATTTGAATATAGAATTTCATTCATTCATGCATTCACTAGGTTATGTCACAAAATAAAGAGACTACAGAAGTTAATCTCAGTACCCACTACGAAGCGTTCGAGCTGCGCACACACACACAGACACGCACATAGACAGCTCTCACCGAACCACGATACTGCGTAACGCACTTGGATTCATTTGAGATTCATCTGAGATCCCGGTTACTCCGTGTCAGTGAGAGGTGTCAATGTTCGTTTTGTCTAAAGTTAACTTCTGTAGTCTATCTATTTCATGGTCATGTCATCACGGAGCTCAACGCTGTGAATGCTATACACACGGAAGACTGTCCGTTGCACACACAATGAGTATCAATTCAGCCTGCGCTGCGCTACAGTTGCACAAAAGCCATGGAAATATTCGTAAATAGTGTGTACTGCAGCGGCCTGTCTAAAAAATAGATCCACACTAAACCAGCTGTGACAGACGGACAGTCGGATAGACAAACAGACAGACTGAGTCGCACCATAAGGGTTCCTTTTTACCACAGAGTAAGCGATAGTGGAACAGGGCCTTTAGAAAAATAACGAATCGAGGTGAGTACAGGCAAAGTGTACGTAATGGCTAAAACTTAGGCAGTTTATCGTTACATACGGAAATTCTTAGGCAATCGATCGAGTTGTTTAAGCAAGTATCATAAATTGTACGAATGGACTACGCCCCACCCTTTATTGCGAAATTCCTTTAGTTTGCGTGGAAGGCCTCAAATAAAAGTCATTGAAGAAAGTTGAGAACTTTGTGTGGATTTGTGTTATATCTATCGGTTACGATAACGCAATTAGCACGATTCCATGCTGAAAGTCTGCAAAATATGTATTCTCTTAAAAAAGGTATTGAAAGGGGCAAAATTATTTGTTCTTGAGCCATTGTATATAGGATAGAATAGTAGTATTAGCTACGTAAGCGTGGACTAAGAATGAAGAAACACCTTTTTACTACTTAATAATAATGTATTTCTATAGTGTCGGTTCCAGATCTTTTAATGACATACGTTACAGCAAAAAACTAACTGACATTTAGCTTAAAAAGCATAAGTGCTCTATGGCGACCAGCCAGTTTCCAACAAGTAGATTGTATGCAAGGGTCGAAACAAAGCAATACCCATACGAGATATTTAGATATAGCTATGGTTTGAGAATGGAATTGAGGACTTCCACCTAACACGGGTGGAACACTCTTTTCATTTCGAATATAAGGAAAGTAAAAAAAATAGTTCAATGAAAATTACAAAATGAACTGTTTCAAACTTGGAATTTTGGCACAGCTATCCTGCCAAATCATTTAGTTTTTATTAGGTTGCTTTTTATTTTCAATATGGAACACGCCGCGGCCGGCCGTTTAGACAAATTTTTAAATTCGCACTGGCTGTTTATACACACAAGTATAAAAAGGCCGCATAATTTTTTCATTAGACCACTTTTTTTTAAATGTTGTAAACTTTTTCGTTGCCGATGAGATAACTCTATAACCGACTACGTTACCAAATGAAGTTCTATTTTTAAAACTATTTTCCACCCCAGAGTGAAAAGTAGTTTTTTCCACCTGCTGCTCGGTTGAAATATACATCACTTTGAAAAATGAAAAAAAAAAAGAAAATGTTTTCTAATCATTTTATGAAATTAATGAGGACATTATAGCAACTGATTTTATCTTACTACGTTAGTACTATTGTGTATTCTGTGATGTTACTATTTAATTATGTTTTTGAAGATATTTTCCACTTAAGCATGTTTTTTCTTTAAAAGATTATTTTAACTTTAATGACTAGCTATATTCTTAAAGTATGTTTTTCACCTCCAGACTTAAGAGGTCAATAAAAGATTAATGAATTTAAGTTACCTCAAATTTTTCATTTCCATTTTGGATTTATTACTCTCCATTTTCAAACACTTCTCATGAAATTTAAAGCAATAACACTAAAATGCGTATTATATTAAGAAAATAGTATGTTGTCTTTCTACTTCAATTTAGAGAGGTGAAAAGCATTTCAATTTAAAAATCTACCATACTTTACAATAAGACGTATTCACGAAATTTTGGACTTAAATTAATTATTATTTACATTTTCAAGCAGCCTCTTTAAATGAAAACGCCGACCTTTTGTGAACTTTATTAATACAAGTTGATGAAAGAAAAATAGGTTCAAAAGAAGGTCATGCGTAGATACAATGGTCATTAAGGGCCTAATGTTCTTTTTCTCGTTGGAAGTGAAGCACAAAAAAAAACAAAATGTAATTATGCCGGAAGTCCTGCGAACGAATGTTTTGTTTCCGACCAATTTAGACGGAATTTCTCTCTGGGTATTCGCGATCTGACCTCATTGCTTTCGTATTTGCATGCTTAGAAAATGATGTTGAAAGTTTCTCTGTTTACAAAAGGTATATAAGATCAGCGAACGAGTTTAGCACATGTAGGCAGAAATTTTTGCCTATTTAAACTGAAGAACCCAAAAAGGATACTTGAAAAGGCAATAAGTACATTGTATTCAACTTATTGTACCTTGATGTGGTTTACACTAGCTATTAAAATTCATATACTTTACTATAGCTATTCAAAATTCATATACTTCAAACTACACTGGCCTGTACCACACTTTTAAAATTGTAATAAATTTTAATATACACAAAATATATTTTCGAAATAAAAAGGCCTAAAAATTTTTTTTAAGTAATAACTTCACAATCGATAACCTTCTTGAAAAAGAAATAATAAATAATAAATAAATAAATATTTGGACAACATCACATACATTGCTCCGATTCCAAAGTAAGTAGCTAAAGCTAAACACCCAGACCTGAGTCAATATAGAAAAGTTCATTTTCTAAATTGACCCAACCGGGGATCGAACCCGGGACCTCAGAGATGGCGACACCTTAAAACCCGGTGTACAAAGCCACTCGACTTTTATTTAGAAATCTCTAAATAAAAAGACGACCTTTTTATCTTTTTATTAAAAAATTCTTACTTGTATTGTTTTAGAGAAATTGCAATTTTAAAAGTGTGGTACTAGGTTTTGAAGGCCAGTGTATTAATAAATCATGTTTCGTAAAACAATAAAAATGTGTATGCTGTGTAGATGACGTATATAAAGCTAAGCTGCCGCTTGCTCTCTTGAAGTCCGAATAATTTTATTTCGATTCGGGGCTTTTCTCGAGACCGTTCCGCTCGGGCCGTAAAATAAAAATTGCGAGGGCGGGCGGCCGGAGCCGAGCGCGAGGTACTAAAACTATTTTTATGGGCCCTGAAAGTTTCATGTCGTTATAACTACTTGCCGCTGACTGATTTTATATTGTCCGATTATTTTAGGTGAACGGTTACAATACAATGGCTTAGCTGTTATAACTATTTAGAAAGTTTTGAAATAAATGCTGGAATGACTTGCATGCATGATGAATGCATGAATATGTTTATTATCTTCTGAAAACATTTTTTAGAGTTCCGTAGTCAAATCAAAAAGGAACCCTTATAGTTTCGCCATGTCCGTCTGTCCGGCCCTAAGTACTAGAAAGCTGTAATTTAGCATTTAGGCTAATTAATATACACATATTAATTACGCAAAAAAGTGGTAGAATAAAATCTCGAAAAATATTTTTATTGTACCTCCCCTACATGACGTAAAGAGGGGATATTTTTTTTTCTCATCTATCTCATAGTGTGGGTACCGTTGGATAGGTTAATATTGTACGAGTAGGTTTGTGAAAACCACTTTTTGTGTAGAAGTACATACAAGTATTAAAATTAAAAGGAAAACTATCGCTGCTAAGTAGGCTTGACAAGTTAACAAGTAATAGTCGATCAATACAAAATTAATTTATATTGGCATAGTTTTCGTAGAACAAATTTCATTGAATTAAGGTTTAAAGTATATTTAGTTTAAGGCGTTAGTTGTGTAAAACAGGAAATAAACATAAGTTTATAGCCATATAGTAATTGTATAAGGTAACTGCGGAACCCATTCTGCGCGTGGCCCGACATGCACTTGGCCAGTTTTTTACTTTACGTGTGTCCAAAAATTGCTGAGCTGAGTTTCTTGTCAGTTCTTCTCTGTTTAACATCTTTATTCGTAGATTTATGAACTCTAGTACTTAGAGAATAATGCTTAGTTTTGATTGAATTAATAGAAAACACCTTCTAGTTACATCACAATACTATCCCTTTATTAAGGACCTCTAAGCCAGTGTCCATTTTATTCAGCCCCAAGTCTCCGATGACCTTGGATTAACTTCCGAACAAGTTACAGGTCTATGTATACTGGTTTACTTGTTTCTGTGTCGTGTTCATGTTCAAAGGGGGATCTTGGGAAATTGTTTCACGTGATACTTATGTTATGTAGGTAAAGTTTCATATGTCTTTTGAATTAAGTGGGATATACCTATCAGCGAATGTGAAAGAAAACACTGTTATACTATAAATAAATAAATATAAATATTTGACAACATCACATACATTGCTCCGAATCCAAAGTAAGTAGCTAAAGCACTTGTGTTACGGAAATCAGAGACAACGGCGGTATCACAAGCACCTAGACCGGAGCTAATGTAGAAAAGTTAGTTTTCTAAATTGACCCAACCGGGGATCGACTCCGGGACCTCAGAGATGGCGACCTTGAAAGAATAGAATAAGAAGAATAAGAATTTTTATTTGCATAATAACATGTACAGACAGAGTAAGAGGGTATAGTCAAAGTGGTTCAGCAGTATTATAGCTTATGAGTGTAAGCATGCAAATATTTTTAATGCTAGTATTGTACACAACTGGTGTACAAAGCCACTCGACCATGGAGGTCGTCAATACTACGTTTACATTTAGCCGAACTGAGCAGGGAAGTGGGCAGGATGAGTGTGTAAACACCATATTTGTCATGCCACTGCCACTTGCACTGCCCAGCGCTCCCCAAAAGAGCGGTTTTTTGTGCGGAAGTCAAAGGACCGGCAGCGCGAGCGGAAGTGCGTGATTCTGCTCAGCTATAATATCTGGTAGAATTCGTATGTAGGTATATGTATTAAAAAATCTGTTAAGTAGGTTGGAACGTACTTACGAAGTTCTATTACGTTACGATGGATAGATATTATCCACCATCTTTTACGACGAGTTTTTTTTGTATTTTATATCTTTTTAAACATCGAATATAATTATGTATCGCAAAAATACACAGCTGTAATTATTTCGACGTCTGCCATTGCCGAAACTCGATAGCAAAGTGAGTGGAAGGGCAGTATGTAAACACACACTTCTTTCGATCCTGCTACAGCAGTATTTAGAGAATTATTGCCGGCAGCGCGAGGGGCGGCAGGGCTGAATGTAAATGTGGCAATAATTATATGACTTCTTTTTTTCAAATTATACGTATATGCAAACTAAATGATTAACACATTTTAGATCATTGGATATGATAAAATAAATAAATGACAGGTTACAATTATGGGTAGATAAAACCCTGTGGGGTTAATAATAGAGACGTGGGTTTTTCTTAAATTAGGTTTAGGAAAAACCGATTGTTTCCTAAAAAGTAATCGTAGCTTACTTCTGTAAGATTTTGTAGCCTGCGATACATTTACAATTGAAGACAGTAATCGGAAGCTCAACTCTATTGTAATTGTTTTTCATAATCTATGATATTATTTTCAAAGCTTTATCACGGTGTGCTGCATAAAGTTATAAAAAATGGAAACAACATTGACTCAGTCAGAAGCAAATCCCTGATTTTCCGGACCAACCAATCTTCTTTTTCTAACATCGCATTTAATTAGTGTCAATTCCAGTCCACAATTGGCTCTTAGGTTAAACAATTAAGTCTTCGCTTAATAGCTCCGCTTAATGGAAGTGTAACAGGGCTAACGGTTCCCGTTTTATTATTGGCGGTTGGAAATTAACTCGATCGCGTTAACGGTTACTATATTCGATTAAGTTTAGTTACCGAATAATACGTTAAATAAACTTAAATGAATAAATGTGAACTTAAGTTTTCTAAGCGAACGTTTTACTTTTAAAAATATTGCATCAACAGTAAAACTAGTGTTTCAAACAATTAGATAAGCGCTGAGCGCGCAGCAATAGGCCCCGCTCACTTATATACTTCACCAACTTTTTATTTGATTCGCTACGAAGAAAATATATAAAAAACTAATTTGAATCAGAGGTATTTTAGTGAAATAGTTTATTACACAACCAGTCTAAAAATAGAGTTCGCAAAACAATTCAATTAGCGCTGAGCGATTCGCGTATCGCTCACTTCACTCTTTATTATCGGAGAATAGCTAACTGCAATGGTATGATATGTCGTTATTACGGTGGAGTTTAAATTTAGCTAGAGAAATGAAAATCTATTTGAAAACTTACATTAGGAATGATAATAAAAGTGACTTATTAGTAATAAAACGTTTAAAATATAGAAAATGTTATTTCTCTTCATTTATTCACTTTCTTGATGAGCGCTTGGTGCAGTGGCAGCCATTCCATACATTTTGGCATTGGATTAACTTTGAAAAAAAGTAGTAGTTAATTCATAGTATTCATTCATTCGTTAGGTATCGTGACATCCATTTTGAAATATCATTTTAATTAGGTACGCATTGACAGATCATGCGAAAACCTTTTGAATAGAAATTTCAATTCACCAGCGGCCATGTTATTAGTCCGGAATTATTCGCAATACAGAAATTTCATGCCATATTTACAATTCTCTGTTTGCTGTACTGATTCGTCGGAATTTACCAATGTGCAAGTCCCTATGACGGAAATTCCGCGAAATTGGGAACCGAATTTCGGTGGAAATACAAATTCTCTAATGGACGCTGTAAAAGCGGCCGCGATGACCGTTTGAACTTAACATAGTATTGATTAAGTCCATGAAGATAAAAACGAATCGGGATCCTCCGGGACAGGATCATCGGGCTATGGGATCATTAAGTTCATGAAGATAAAAAAACAAATGGGATGCTCCGGGACAGGATCCTCGCGGAATGGAATTCTCAGGGAATAACCCAATTATAAAACAAATCGGGTACTCCGAGACCGGATCCTCGGGGAATAGAATCCTCAGGGAATAACCCAATTATTAAGTTCATGAAGATAAAAATAAATCGGGATTCTCCGGGACAGGATCCTCGCGGAATGGAATCCTTAGAGAATAACCCAATTATAAAACAAATCGGGTCCTCCAGGACAGGATCCTCGGGAAATAGAATCCTCAGGGAATAACCCAATTATTAACTTTATGAAGATTAAAAACAAATCGGGATCCTCCGGGACAGGATCCTCGCGGAATGGAATCCTTAGAGAATAACCCAATTATAAAACAAATCGGGTCCTCCAGGACAGGATCCTCGGGGAATAGAATCCTCAGGGAATAACCCAATTATTAAGTTCATGAAGATAAAAATAAATCGGGATTCTCCGGGACAGGATCCTCGCGGAATGGAATCCTTAGAGAATAACCCAATTATAAAACAAATCGGGTCCTCCAGGACAGGATCCTCGGGAAATAGAATCCTCAGAGAATAACCCAATTATTAAGTTTATGAAGATTAAAAACAAATCGGGATCCTCCGGGACAGAATCCTCGGGGAATGGGATCCTCAGGGAATAACACAAATAATATTTAGGTCGGTGCTTATCTGGGTATGCATATTGAATCTTGTTGGCAAATTAGTGTGTCAAGAATTTGATAAATACCACGGTTGATTAATCAACTACCTGCGGATCTCGTTGATAGTTTAGCACAATCCAACTTTTTTCAAAAAGATTTTTTTGTATAAGACCTCGGAATGCACCTAGTTTACTACTTGCTTTAGAATTATTGATAATTGTCTCATTTTTTCTTTTTAAGTCTAAATTAGTTATAAATTTTATTCAACACCAACGCGAGCATTAAACAGCGTTGCTATAAACCTCTGTGGATTTCTTTACGCTGTTAATAACAATAAAATGTGAAATAATTCTTTATACTATGTATAATACATGAAAAAAAAAACTGCTATTTCAATAAAGAGAAATCCATAAGTTTTGAACGTCCCTTAACTTTATTTAAAAAATTGAATTTAGTGCCTAGAACTGCAACTGCGCGTATATGAAATATCTAAAGAAGTAGGTGACATTTTTAATGTTTTTCGAAATGGCTGAGATGTGTTTTACTTTTCAAAAAATTTCGAAAAACGGGCTTAATTTATTTAAAAAATTCTATATAATTATCAAACCTGCTCACAAAATTTCACGGGAATCGGTTGAGAAATGCGACCTGTAGAGGAGAACAAACGGACAGACAAACGACAGCATTTTTGCCCAAGCTGAAGCAGAGATGCTTCAGTAAAATAAAGTTTAGATACAAAACTAAATCTGAACATCTCTTGATAACCATTAAGAACCTTTATCTCTGCGTTTTCACCCTTCAACGTTATCCTGTTTATTCCAATATTATCCGGCCGCATGCGTCCGCTCGGGCGTTGATGAATTAAAGAATTAACCAAACCAATATTCCTCTCTTTCACAACTTCGTTCATTGTATTTGACATAACTAGTATCACAGGTGGCCACAGTCCAGTCGGGGACAGAGTGCGAATTTCACCGCGATGGCCACCTGTGGCCTGAGGGTCTAATACGAAAGAAGAACCGCGATAAGTAATCGGACGATGTCGGATTTACTTAATTTTGGTTCTTATTTCTGAGCTTATGCCAAAAATTTTATGAACATCGTCCGATGGTCGTATCTCATAGTAGGCCCTCAGAACATTACACGAGTAGCGTTTAGCTCCGAAAAGTTTTCAGCATAATTATTACAGATTGAATATTTTATAATGTTTTTACACCGCTCTAAGTAGAAAGGTCCGTTATTTTTTAAAACAAAAAGGTATAATGTTTTTTTTATAAATCATCTTGAAGAAACAGGCATGCAAATAAACTTCTTGTTTATTTATCAATGCTAGTACTTTTTTCTTTTTTTGCTGGTGAAATGAAATACGTTATCTTGACTTGTCAATTTAATAATAATAATCAAAAGTATTTTTTTATTTTATATTCGCATCACAGGTGAATCAGCAGTTACTATAATAACTATAGTAAATATCTAATCATAAAACATAAAACCGTTAACAGATTCACAAATAAAAAAAGGTTTAAGAAAAGAAAAAACCTAATTTAAAATTTTGAGATTTTAGCATTCACAATGCTATTTATATATAATACTAAATAGTATACTAGAAAAAATACGACCGAGTCAGTAGCTCGGTAGCTCAGCGGTCAGAGCATTGGACCGGATATCCAAAGGTCGCGGGTTCGATTCCCGTCCGAGAATATGATCTGGTGCGAGTCGTATTTTTCTTGTATATTATTTGGTATTAAATAATATAGGTATCAATCTTAGTACAAAGTGGTTTATTAATACAAAGTAATTATCTATTGCCAGATAATCTACACCAGACATAGCTCACGTATATGTTGATAGCATCTAAACATACTGTCGGTTACAAAAATTTTTTTTTTATTATCTTTAGAATCTTCTGATATAGAAGGTAAGGAATATTTTAATAATTCATGTTAGAAAAAAAATGATGTCCGAGAACATGATCTGGTGCGAGTCCTATTTTTTCTAGTATATTATTTAGTATTATATAAAATTGCATTGTGAATGCTTAAATCTCAAAATTTAAAAAAAAATTACCTCAAATTTACCTACACGAAATTACATTACTACAAAAAAGTTATAAAAAAGAGGTTTTTCTTTTTTTTATTAATGTAACTAGAAAACCAAAATTTTGAAAGCTTCTTTTAATCCCGGGAAAAGCCGCTGGCAAAAGCTAGTATTTTAATAAATCATGATTTATTCTTGGTAAAGTCACAGAATACATAATAATAGCACAGTCTAATAACCTCTTTTAACGCTAGTACATTCGTATAGTTAACCGTTCATAATATTATATTTTTGAATGCATTTTATTTATCTATATAACATTATCTATATTCCGGATTTTTATAATAAGATTGATTTAATAAATAAATAAATACACTTAAACACTATTTGTATAAATCCTTTTAGACTGGAAGAGAATTTTTGATTTGTAAGATAAAGTTTGAGTAGAAATTATAGGCATTTCTGCTTAAAAAATTACGATGTTGTTTTGTTATGGTAATCTTAGTTTGAAAATTTAGTTTATTTTTAGTAGGTATTTACAAAATTTACAGTTGGTCTGTACGTAACAAAGAAATTCAAATAAAAATTCCACTTATTAAGTAATGCGTGTAATCTATTTAATCACTGCAAAAAAGGAAATTGATAACAAAATTATCTATCTAATTTTTATCGTGATTCATGTATCTTGTTTCTGATTACAATCAATTCTTAGCATCATAACAAGTTTGCAGAATTTTATACTTTAATACAAAGGAGCAGCACTAATATTCTAAGCATTTAAAACAATGCTTGTGATACAATCTTGATCATGAATTATATAAAAGCATAGTTTGCTTGCTAATTACGTTTGCTGTCAGTCGATACCTCAAAATGGATGTCAAAATACTTTCATTACTGCTCCTAGCGGTAGTGAGCCAAGGTAATTATTTATTTATATAATCTTTATTGCTATTTTATACAAATACACAAATGGCGGACTTAATGCTAAAAAGATATATTCAAAAACGTCCCTAACGCTTATTTACTAATTTTGTATTTCTTTTATGCTTTTATTATTAAGATTAAAAGTTTGTAATGTCTTTTTCATTGCAGGGTATGGTGTAGATATAAGACTAGAAGACCGTTACTTGTCTTACCTCACCAATGACTTGATAGGTACCAGTATTGGGATCGCGAAATCATGGCTGGATAAACTTGAGGTGTGCAATGTCATTTTCCCCAACGGCATAAGGTACCAAGCATACCCTGAAGATAGAACTCCAAATACAGTAATATTCCTTGAAGCTGTTCAACCTTTTACGTCTTGCGCTATCGGCTTCAGAGGGGTTAGTGTGAGCATGAGCGGTACATATGAGTTGGAATCCATGGTTCTTCACTCCAGCAACGACAGTTTGACTATCACCAGACAACGCTTCCATTTGACGATTCGCGAAATTGAACTCGCCTGATGAAGAATCAACATGTACCAACTTAATTTGATACGTTTCAGTGAAAAAAATGTGCTTATTTTGTGTATAGGTTTAAATACATGTCTTAATACAATCTACTTGAGGTAAAAGCAGTATTCATTTGCTTTTATTCTTCCTTTTCAATCATCATTATGGCCTTTCCATTCATTAGTTTCTTAAACTATACATCTTCTTTATGCTCTTGCTCTGTTTCTCTACGCTCAACATTCTAGTAAATTACATTTTAATTCTTCTTAATGTTCAATTGTCCATTATCTTTTCAACCTCTGCTCAAGGCAGTATTTACACGGGTCGACTACTTGGCAGGCGACTTAATCGCAAACCTAATTTCAAAGAGGTAGCGATTCGATTTTACAAGCAATTGTCGATAAAAAGCGCTAATTGACTAAAATCACCTGCCAAGTTGCCTGTTAAGTCGACTCGTGTAATAATCCACTTAGCCGGTGACACTTTGAAACTTCCTCTTATATGTTCCTTATTATTATCCATTTACGTCATACCGGATGTCTCAACTTCCAATACAATTAAACACAGTTCACTATTACATCAAATGGAACTTCAAAGTTCATGTTTCTGAGCGACCACCCTAAGGCAGGAACTAACTGCGTTAAATGCAGTTACCAACTGTCCCAGTAGCTAACATCTTGTTAAGTTTCAGTCTGATACGTGCTTTTACTAGCGCAGTAGAGTATTCTTGCCATACTTACATTTAGGTAAAACTCACCATTTGTGAATTAATCGTAATTGATGCCTGTCTTAACAATTGTAGTAGGTATTGACTTAAGTCTGATTTATACAAGGGCATCATCAGTAACTTGAAATTTCGTACCAAGTCCAGTTATAACCGAGCATCCAGAAAGCGAACTGTCTGATATTGTGATGAATATTGTTAGCAAATGACCAACAGCTGTCATCGTGTTACGGTTTCTATTTGGTACGCGTCTGCGCGTAATTGGAATATTAATAATTCAACTAATTTTAGCTTATAGTGCATGTTCTAAATTGCATGAATAATTTACAATTGTCCATTGCAGGCCGTATGATGCGGTAGGGGGGACAATCTAGCTAATTCCGACGATAATAACAAAACGAAGTCGTTACCGTTTCAGTTTAATTCACATAAAATACTCGCTTACGCCAATAAAGTTTTTTGATAAGCAAGATTGTTTGATCTCAAGTCATGATTGTTCAAATATTATTTGAATTTAATGAATGATTCTTTTATAAAATTAAAACTATAGAAAAAGACGAATCAGAGCATGGGTGGGTTCAAAATCGAACTAGATTTACCAGAAAATACTGAAATAGAGAAAATTCTAGTTTTTCTTAGGTCAATATTGATTAAAACTTAAGCAAGATGGAATTGCATAGAACATTTATCTTTAAGCTTCTGTTAAAATATGTGAGCAAAGAAAACTTTAAAGAACAGACTATTTCGTCTTCAGAGACCGGACCATTCGCCATTCACTTGATTAACGTGCTGCGAAGTGCCTTAAGTACTTACCATCGGTAGTGTTGTCCAGACGATCTGTCGATAAACTAATAATTGATATTATAAAAGGAGAAATTAATTGACTGATATAATATCAGCACACACACGCACAGCCCTTATATATCTAGACTATAGGAAATTAAATAATGCACAAGTATTCCTTTTATTTTCCGTTTTTTTAATTTTCACGGTAGGTAAGTGTAGGTAATACTTACGTATATCTACACAAAATCACGGGCAGCCGATAGTAACTAAAAATACTGTTACTAAAGAAGATGCTGTAACTGTTTACATACGTTTTAGCAATATTTTAAAGTAGGTACGAAATCATATCTATACCTCTAATGAGAAGACTATAATATTAAATGATGTAAAGGTTCCTGACACAGACTGAAGTATAATTTACTAAGATATTATATTATAACACCCAAAAGATGTAAATAAAAAAATAAACCGATTATCGATTAATGTCAAAACTGGTACGAGTATCGATAATACAACTTGAAATAACTTTCCCTGCAATGCTTCATAAAAAGTGTATACTTTATGCAGCATTTTAAGTTCTAAACTTAAGATAGTTTTAAAGTTTCTCTGATGTCTTTGTTAAGTTTGTGATGTCAATCTACAGTTTGCTTTGTAATGGTTATTCTCTTTTTAACCGACTTCAAATATTAAAAAAGAGGAGGTTATAATACAAAAACTTAGTTTAAAGTGAAGTAATTAATTGCCTGGTATGATATTATTAACTTTCATCCTTCCTGTAATATTATAAATGCGAAAGTTAGAATGATTGTTTGTTTATTTGTTTATTACTTAACTTAACTTCTTAACTTCTCAACCGATCATCATGAAATTTTGGATACACATTGTCAGGGATACAGAAAAGGACATACATAGGGTATCTTACATCCAGAAAAAAGGACGGTTCCCGAGGGATAAAAAAAGAACTGTCGATGCAGTCGAAGTCGCGGGTGGTCGCTAGTAACTCATATAAGTATTACTTTACCCACAGTAACAAATTACAAATTAACTTTATTTGCTGTAAATAGGGTGATTACAATTCTGATGTTCTAAATAAAAAATGATACCTAAACCTATTTAGCCATTCTACATAGCATGCAAATATATAACAACATATTTAGAATTTAGATTTGATTACAATTCAATTGAGGATACGCATATTACCTAATTACCACAAAGCAACACAAATTATTGAAATAAGGAATAATAAAATAATGATTACAGTTGAACCACGCATAAGTAATGTCATAAAAAATAATAATTATACTCGAAATATCAACAGTTCAAACAAAAGAATTAGGTATGTCAAAAATAAAAAATTTCAACAATAAAATAATGTCAACTTTAAAAGATTAAAACTGTGATAATAAATGCAATGAGAAAAAAAAGAAACTAAATAAATATGTCATGAATTGACATGTACATGTAGTTAGTGTTTCAAAAATTCCTTTATCGAGTAAAAAGCCTTTTCCAATAACCATTTTCGAAGATGGAATTCAAAACGACTGATCGGAATATCTTTGAAATTATCAGGAATTTTATTGAATATTTTAATACACATAGCATAACAGCTATTCTTTCTAAATCGTGACAAAACAGTGAAATTTCTAAGCAGTGAACTTTAATCTTGTAACCAAGGCCCTTTTTTGAGGGAGAATGCATTTAACCATGCCCCGTGCCTGGTTAGCAACGGGGCTATGTGGGACTCGCCTTGGTGAGGCCATACCCACTAAACTCCCTACTTTGCATTCTCAGAGGCTATACCTTGAACATGCGGGATCATAGGGTTTCCGGTTAATTGTCACCGATCAACTGGCATTCGATATACTGGCATTCGTTATGGCGTAGTAAACCAATCCGGAACAGACGCACTCGTTCTGAACAGGGCCCTGCCCGGTTTATCCGGAAAAACATTGGGAAAATCGAATGTGAATTAACTTTACGACGTAAGCAAATGTTTTAATATTATATTATCAACGAGTATTACGTCATGAACAAACTTTTGCAAATGTCAGATTTTCACAGTTAAATTCAGCGTGTAACCCAATATTACTATCCCGATCCACTGAGTCACCGCTCAACGAAAATGTACAGCGAAATAAATCGAGCTTATTTATAACATCTGAATAATCGATACTTTCGATTGGTTGATTAATCGTTAATCGGCAGACCTGAATATTCGATAGACGTCAAATAGAATGAACGATCATCTCGCCAAATATTAACACAGGCATTAAGTTGTGTTTTCGATATTAATCCATCGCCAATAGAATTATAAGCTCGCTAAGCAGCTATTGACAGTAAACTGGATATATACCTACTACTAAAACTTCTGTCAGTATTAACAAATACGTCTTATATTAAACTTTAAGTAGAGTTCATTTTAACACTGCCGCCTCAATTATCTTTGGTATAATTAATTATTCGCATTTTTGGACTTTCTAGTTTTTTTCTTTCAAAAAAATGAATGAAAGTCGGTACTTCTGCCGCCTGCTCATCTGCAGGCGGTGTAAGCTTAAAAGCATTTTTTCTCAGCTTAAAAAAGATACTTCATAGTGAGACATATCTACATGACTGTGTTAATATCGCATGGGCTCCCAATATGAACTAAGCATTTACTTTAGTACAACAGCTAGACTCTTTACAGCTATAATTGAATCTTTGACTGTTAGATTAGCTCAAATAAAATTCTAATATTAATAATTGTTGCCGAGCCAGCCTCTTTTTTACTAGTTTATGGTTTTTTACTATTAACTTATATTTTTGAATTCTGTACTTTTATACTATAACATGTTTTCCTTGTTTTGTACACTGTGTTTTTTCTTCTACATGTCAAGTTGTGTTCATCAGTTTACAAATATTAAATCATTATTAAAACTACCTTTAAACCCACCTTTCATTATTAAGAAACCCATTTTAGCTCAGTTTCAATAATAATTCCTGTGATCAAGTCATTGAGCAAAAGTTGAATCAAAGATGAATAGATAATATCTAATGTGTCCATAGTGGCAACGGGTTGAATTAATATTTTTTTATACTACCTGCTCGTCAATGGCATATTATGTGTCATGCAAACCTTTCCTAAAGTAAGTCATTTTTCCCATAGGGAATAATGTGATTTGAATTTGGAATGCAACCCTTGTAGTCGTGCTGGATCGATGTTGGTTTCAAAAAAGTTTAGGTGCAATGAGATCTTATTCTGAGTTAGGCTGTATGTTATCATGAAAACTTTTTACTAAATTAATTTTTCACTGACCACTACAGAATAGACGACAAAAACATAAATTCTAACCCAACTATAAATGTACCAAAAAATGTAACTTTGTCGTTGCACAATAAAATTGGTGTAATGTTTCTAACATAACTTTTAATTTTCAATAAATATTCTTATTTTTTCATATTTTATTATTCTTACTTTAAATAATTACTAAAGTACGCTTTGTCAAAGCTTAAATTATTCCCATCGGAAATAGTTTAAACTACACAAGAGTATCTAAACCAGCTATCCAATAACAACTTGACATAATAACAAGGTACTTATCAATATCAATGGTGCGTTATTAGTTTCAATTAGTTGTCACCATGAGATTAACATTATTATTATAATCAATGTTGTTGACTAATACTAATCCCATCTTGATCAAAGCTGATAGCTTATAATATATCCACAATGACATTGCTTACCAATATATCAAATAAGCACATTCGTAACACGGTAACAATTTTATTAAGGTATTAAAGCGAAAGCGCAGTATTTCTTAATGAGTGGTACGAGGTAGAGGTTGCATCAAGGGAATTTCATTTCATCTACATGATTTCATATATCTGATTCCGCTTTTTTTTTAAACAGTTGCTCGAAAATGTGTGTTTTCAATGCAGCGTGCGGAATGTCGATTCTACCGCACGTCATCCGTTCTTGTTAGTTTTTTTTTCTATTACAATATTACTACATACTGTCTAATAAGATTACTTACTACCAAAGAGTTTCTGTTATGAGAATTAAAAGATGTGGAGTTTAAAAGATTAGGGGAATAAAGGAAATTAAAATTTGGTACTGTGTAATGACAAAAGATTTGAAGTGTTTTTGACCATTTTGATTTTTTTAGTCTAAGTAGTATAAGGCTGAATGGTTTGAATTTCTTCGCCTTTCTTTAGACTGACAACAAACTTTTTGCAAGTGTCCAAAAAGGACGCCATTTTCATAAAATTTTGTGGTATATTACGCTGTAAAGTAAAAAAAAATGATTTCACAGACTTTTTTATTTCAGTAGTTACCTATGATGTTTATTGAAAAACGTTGTATTGCAAATTTATTATAAAACGTTGTATTGTACACAATACAAAGTACAAAGTTTTTTAAGACTCTCGACTATTATAAAGCCATTGCCTGCGGCACGGTCTAATAAAACATCAACTCGTTTTAAAAACCTCCTTACCAACCTTGTATCATAAACTACTATTTTATCACTCCTGCAATAAGTGGTACGCGAGTTTGAAGTCTTTCTTGCAGGGGTACGTCGAAAAAACTAATTGGGGACCACTGCGATAGCAGAAATATCTTGTCTAGGGTAAAAACGGGCACCGTAATTTAAGGTAAAGCGATGCAAAACCCTAGTTTTCACATTGAAATAAAATATAGAAATTTTTAACGTAAATCAAAATGTAATTTCTTCCAAAATTCAATGACAAGGTAAAAAAATAAATAAACAAATATGTAATTTATAAAAAAAAATAAAAAAAAATAGTTTTACGCAGGTTTTGGTTCTTACATTTAATTATTTGTGGTTTCTTATACCAACCGGATGCAAGTAATCCATGTTGTCAATCCTCACAAAAAAATAAGAGTAGGATGTACGCAGGACAATCATCACTTAAGATTTTTTTGACCCTGTGACTAGATCTTTGGCGTGAAAGTGAGAGTCCATTTTTTTTCGTTTTAAGAAACAATAATCTTTCTTGAATAACGATAGTTACAAATAAGAAACTGGATAAAAGTTCCAAAGTTCCAGTAAGGCGTATATTGACGGCGAGAGAGTCGGCATTGTTGTTTAGTTGCAAACCAGCGAAGTAAAACTAGAGCCTTTGTACAGCGCGGAAACGGAAAGGAAACGAGGTTGGATAGTGCGGTATAAGTTTGTTGTTTGGTGTAAATAATGTTCGGTACAAAACGATTTTTCTGATTAAAAAACTATTTCCTAGTTAATTAATTACCTGATAGCCAGAGAGTTGTTTTTATTCCACTTACATAATAAAGAGCGATAAAATAAATCAAATTTGGCTACAATAGTAACTCTTTACATGTCAGATTTGCAAGTATGCAAAAAAATAAGTCATAGCTTTAGATTAAGGTACTTTAAAAACAGAAAGTGGTAAAGTTTTTTCGCATGTGTCTAGAATTGCACTTTATATTTTTTCAATGACGTCATAACATAATTAAATATTCGAATATTCATGTTTGACTTTATAACTAGAGTCTTAATTACAACAACTACTAGATCACTTTGGAAGCTGTTAAAATTTTACTACCAATATTTACTATTTGCTATTTAAGGTAGTTGTGTCAAGTTTTATTTAAAAAAAAATCGTACACTGTCCTTGCTGTCGTGGTACCATCATGACTCATACGCGAATTTCTACAATACACTACCTGGTTTCCACTCAGGAATCATCAATTAGATCCAAAACCGCTTTAGAGCAAAATCACTTAGGTACCCCTGGTTTCTGAGTAAAAGGTGGTACTTTATCAGAGGTTTAACTTTATCGGAGGGGTCTACATTATCTGGTTTAAGGTTGATTTTTCAATGCCTAGATAAAATTTATTCGCTTGGTGACGTATTAAACCTCCAATTTGAAAATATGTATAATTCATTTGTCTGTCATTTTTTAATGTCATTTATTTTATTTGGTTAATAATTTATCTGACTCATATCTGTTATCTGAGGATTGATCGAAAATCTGTTCTTAAAGTAATGAAATTAACTTTCGTCACCTCCGCTCTGCCAATTCTCTTTCTCTATTTACTCCTCTCTTCCGTTCAGGGTATATGTCCGAATCCTTCATACTACAAGCGACGCGTCTCTGGAACGGTCTCCCTGATTCTATCAGAAGGGCTCCCAGTAAGTTTTCTTTTAAGAAACAAGCTCATGCACATTTATTGGAGGGCTTATGCCCGTGATGTGAGAAGGTCAATGTCAACACTTTTCTAAACTCGGTATTTGGTGTGTATGTATATATATATATATATATATGTATGTATATTTATATAATTTCTATATATTATATTAATATTATATAAGATTATGTAGACATGTATTTAATGGTGTGTATTTATGTAATATTTATATTGTATGCATGTAAATATTAGTTTTCTTTGTTTGTGCCGCATTCGTGTCTATCTGTTTACTGTAGGTTGACTGGTAGAGAATGCTTTTAGCATTAAGTCCGCCATTTGTACCTTACTTTGTGTATTTGTACAATAAAGATTTATAAATAAAATAAAATAAATAAATAAACTTTAAACCATATAATGTGGCGCCCTCCGATAAAGTACCTGAGAAATCGGGCATTAATCTCTAGAAAGTCCAGAATTTCCTTAGCTAGGCCAGTAATGGCGCGGAAACCTCCATGATCACTATTAGCATAAACAACAGTTCTTCGCCAAATAAAATATGACGGCGTCTTTACTTATATTTGCAAATATCCTTGAGACCCCCATAATCCTTATAAGTAATAGGGTTGTATTAAAGTGGCCAGTGAGAAGGGTCGCCTCTACATTGTCGCCGAAGACGGCACTACCGCAGAACTTGAATGCCTTGAACGATATTAATGTCCTTTCCCTCACAATAACAATGATTTTACAATTCATTCGTTAAGCACTTTATGGTTTGTTTGCTATTTCTCTTCCGTCAGCATTTGTATGAGATTTCGCACGTGTTTCGCTAACCCCGTTCTTATTCGAGCGATACGATATGAAAGGAGTTTCAACAGGTGAGAAGACATATGACAATCTATGAATTCAATTACATAGACGAGCTGTTCAAAATTAAAATTGTGTCACAACCAACCTTCGCGGCGCATCAACTGTTTCTATCGGTCGCTCGCAATAGACTTAAGGAGTTGCGGTGCATGCACCGTAACGTAATCAGCAATTTTTCGGTACTGTACAGCCTGTCTAGTGTAGTATACACATAGAAGTCTTTGATGAAAATAGTCCCTGACAATCTGTCTACTTCATTGTTAAAAAAACAAATACCCCATTAATTGCAGAGCTAGTTTGAGCTTTAGGAACTTTAAATTTTAATACATAAGAAACTAATTCAGATTTTAAAAACAAACTAATCTAGACTACCAAAATTAAATCGTATAAGATGTATGTTTAATATTAGAGCGCGGTAATGTTATAAAAAAAGATATAATAGAGAACGCGGTAGGTAAAGTTGTTCTATCTCACGAAGTTCGTTCGGCTATGAATGTTGTTAGGCGTGCACATGCACATTGTGTTAGTGTGTCTGCACGCTCTTGAGGTTACGCACACTAAAATAAAAGTGCAATTCATAGCCGAATGGACTTCTTGAGATAGAACAACTGAATCAGCTGTATCTTGCTTCAGAGCTTTCAGAGGCAGCAGCTGCTATCTACAATCAGAAGGAAATAACGAGGAAATTCAAAGAAATACAAATAAAGGTGTGAAATGGGAAATCGTACCACTGACAAAAGTACAATTTGGAATGAAACGGCTCGTAGGGTTGACCAACGGTTGATCGTCGGCTTCAACCATAAACCCCTTAAGTTATGGTTGTATATCCCACCCAATGTCCAAGGAAGGTTGCCCGTATATTCCCGTTGAGAACGGTTTTACCGCAACTCTCGAACCTACTGACACTGAAGTGAATAGTTGAGCAGAGACAAAACAAAGAAGGAAATTTGGAAAAGCCAGATTTTCATAAGCGGATCAGAACAACTCAGAATCGGACTGAAAACCTAATATTTTTGATCTGACAAGAACATACAGATTTTGATTATGAGAACAATAAAATTGTTTTATTCCTTTTTGTAGCAAAATGAAAACTTTATTCAGTTATCAATGATATTGTGCTACACTTATTGTAGTAGGTCGGAAAATTACTAATGATAGAAATCCGTTGAGCCGTTTGAAAAATATGAGGTAATGAAGAATATTACATACAAGATACGCACGAAAAACATAATCCTTTCCTTGCAGTCAGGTAAAAACGATATAAAATTGCCATCAACAAACACTTCGAATAATCAGATTCGGAATCATTCATGGAATACATCAATAAAGTTTTATTATTAACGGATTATTGTTCTTCGGGAAAACATAATAATATATCACAATCCAGTGTGATAAAAGCTTTCCCGAGAACACAGAATTTTACGGCGATCTTTATTGTCCAATACAGTGTAAACGTTCGGACAGTAAAATATATAATTGTTCACGCGCCATCTAGTGGACTAAGCGAGAAGCGCCGCACGCAGGTGGTTTTATACGACGATCATCGATCGGCTTATATGGATTACACAGTACCAGAGAAACAACACCAGAGGGCGCTAATTCCAGCTATATATTGGGCTGCGCATGAAGACGACGACCACTTCAAATAAATTCTCACTTCTCACCTTTTTTTTTATATACCTTTAAAAACTTTGTAATATAAGTCAATATATATTTGAAACTGTATAACCGAAGAATTCGCCTTATTTTGAACCTGACCCTATTAGACGAAAGCAGATAAATTCGAACTTTATCATTGGACCTACGAGCCAGGATCATCGAGGGAACCACGAAGGGTCTGGCCAATTCGTTCCTTTATTTCCCTATACCGTCTTATCCCATTTCAATTTGTGCTAAAACTGTGCTTTTTACCATTAGATTCCGGTGTTCGCCTCATCAACAGGCAGAAATTTGGTGAGTACCCTACTTTTTATAATTCGTCAAAATGAGTGTTGAAAACGTAACTTTTCGCAGTAAATCTCCTATTCCTAGTGCTAGTTCTAATTTACATGTAGAATCAGATGAAAGTGTGATTAAAGAATTGAATAAAAAACGCGGTTCAATCAAAGGTAGACTAACTTTATTCGTAAAATTTGTGAGCTCGTTCCGTAATATTGATTTAAACGATAAGCAAGTAACGGAATTAAAATTACGTAGCGATGCATCTAAACCGTTAATCAGTGAATTTAACAATATTCAAAACTCAATTGAAATGTCAATGGCGTCCGAAGACGATATTGCAGTTCAGTTAGAAATTCGAGAATCGTTTGAAAATGTTTTTTACGATACCATGGCGGAAGTGGATACTTTGCTTAAACGTTTAAGTAGTTCTGATCAAGCTAGTTGTGAGTCTAAGTGTGGCGCAAAATCGTTAGTTAAGCTTCCTACGATCTCACTACCATCTTTTGACGGTTCGTACGATAATTGGTTGGAGTTTAGGGACACCTACTTTTCTATGATTCATAATTCTACTCAACTTGAACAAATTCAGAAATTTCATTATTTACGTTCCTCACTGTTAGGTAATGCTGCTCAAGTAATCAAGTCAATTGAATTTACGTCAGAAAACTACGTAATAGCTTGGGATTTGCTTTATGAGAGATATAATAACACTCAACTGTTAATACACAATCATGTAAAAGCAATATTTTCTATGCAAAGTTTGAATAAAGAGTCTTCTTTTCACATTAGAAAATTAATAGATATAATTTTAAAAAATTTACGCGCTTTAAAGACTCTTGGCGAACCCACTGAGTATTGGGACACACTCATTATTTTCATAATCACCTCAAAATTAGATTCTGTAATTGAGAAAGAATGGGAACAATATAAAAATAATTTAACTACCCATGTTAATAAAAGTTTCAAGCTAGACGATCTTATTTCGTTTTTGAGAAATAAAGCAGATACTTTAGAAATGATTAAAGCGCATAATTCTTCTTCATTTTCTAATAATAAAGTCATTCCAGAAACTATTAAACGACCTGTTCAACAAAGGGTACATAGTTTCACTTCAACAAAAAATAATTTAAAGAGTACTACCCGCACATGTCCATTATGCAGCGGAAATCACTCGCTTTATACGTGTACAAAATTCTTGGACTTTACAATCCAGAATAGATTAGAATTCGTTAATAATATGAAATTGTGTATTAATTGTTTACGTGCAGGACATTCTGCTTCAGATTGTTATTTTGGTGCGTGTAAACAGTGTAATAAAAAACACAACAGCTTATTACACCAAAATAATATCATCGAAAGCGCATTATTGTCAGTCGTGGAAGGTCGATCGGAATCGAACCCCGAACCCCACGCGTCATCCGTTTTACATACGATCCAGCAACCACGCATTAATATTGGTTGTAAGGAAACCGCGAGTAATATCGTAAGCGCGTCGGAAACTGTTTTATTATCCACAGCATTAGTGGAAGTAGCAGGCAGCGACAATGTCTACGTTAAGGCCCGTGCCTTACTAGACAGCGGTAGTCAACATTGTTTAATTACAGAAAATTTAAGCAAACAGTTAAACGTTAAATCGATACAGTCCGCTTTTCATATCACGGGTATAGGGCAGTCGCACACTTACTCAACGGAGTCGTGTGAAATTAAACTAAGATCGTTAGACGGTGAATTTAATACTCGCTTTAATTGCATAGTTTTGAATCATATTACTACTGCATTACCGTCAATCAGCTTAAATTATAATTCATTAGAAATTCCAAACAATATTCAACTCGCCGATTCTTTATTTTACAAATCGTCACAAATCGATATATTGATCGGTGCAGATGTGTTTTGGGGCTTATTGATAGACGGTAAAATACGCTTGAAAACAGGTCCATACCTACAGAATACTACGCTAGGTTGGATTATATCTGGTATTATTTATGATAGTCGCGTACATAATAATCGAGTACAATGTCATTATATGCAAACAGTTCAGTTAAATAAACAGTTAAGTAAATTTTGGGAATTAGAAGAAATTGTTTCTCCTAAACAATACCAGACAGACGAAGAACGCTACTGTGAACAATTATTTACCGAAACGACAAAGCGGGTAGACGGCGGTCGTTTTTCGGTTAGGGTTCCAGTGAGAGATTCACTTGATCAGTTAGGTGATAGTTACAAAATAGCTGAGAATAGATTTTTGTCATTGGAACGTAGATTAGAAAAATCACCAGAATATAAAAAAATGTATTGCGATTTCATGCAAGAATATTTAAGCTTAGGACACATGACGCGAATTGAGAATTATGCGTCGCCTCATTATTTTTTACCGCATCATGGTGTAATGAGGGAACAGAGCACTACTACAAAGTTACGAGTAGTTTTTAACGCAAGTCAAAAAACGACAACCGGTAAGTCATTAAATGACGTTCAGATGACAGGCCCGGCACTACAAAATGAATTATTTTCTATTATTTTACGTTTTCGTCAGTACAAGTTTGTAGCATGTGCTGATATAGAAAAAATGTTCAGACAAATATTAATTCACGAAGATCAAAGATATTTACATTTAATTTTATGGCGACAAAATTCGTCCGATCCCATTAGTGTGTACCGCCTTAATACGGTCACATACGGCACTGCGTCCGCGCCTTATCTTAGCAATCGATGCATTAAGCAATTAGGATTAGAATGCTCGGACGAAGACGTATCACGCACTATTTTAGAAAATATGTATATCGACGATGTATGTATAGGGGCGGACTCAGTACTTAAGTTATCGCAGATATGTAAGGGCGTATCGGATACTTGTTTATCGGGTTGTTTTTCATTAAGAAAATGGATTTTTAACACATCCGACATTACTTTTGATAACGATGTAGACAGTATTAACCAAACTAAAAGTTTATCATTCGATGAAAATTGTTTTAATAGGACCCTTGGTATGGGTTGGTATAATAAAAGTGATGAATTGCATTTTACAACAAAAATAAACATAGAAAATAACAATAAAATTACTAAACGTCAAATATTATCAATCGTTTCACAGGTATACGACCCACTCGGTTTATTAAGCCCGTTTATTATTATAGGAAAATCGTTGTTACAGAAGTTATGGTTATGTAAACTAGATTGGGATGAAATAGTTCCTAAGAAATTATCAATTATTTGGGAAAAGTTTATTAAATCGTTGGAATATTTACAAGTTATTCGTGTACCGCGTTATGTCATAGGACGCGATTATTCTAAAATAGAACTTCACGTATTTACGGATGCAAGCGAGACTGCGTACGGCGCGTGTGCTTACATACGGACATGCAGTAGCAATGGTGACGTCACAACGAGGTTGTTATGTTCGAAGAGCCGCGTCGCGCCAGTGAAACCGGTTAGCATTCCTCGGCTTGAATTATGCGGTGCATTGTTAGGCGCTAAATTAGGCGATAAAATATTAAAAACATTGCGTTTAACTTTTGATAAGATTTTATTTTGGACAGATTCAACTATTGTTCTCGGCTGGTTGCGAATGTCTCCACATAATTTAAAGACTTTCGTACAGAACCGTGTGGTTGAGATAAATGAGTTAACAAGCGACTCGACCTGGCTTCACGTTAGCTCATCACATAATCCAGCTGATCTAGTTTCGCGCGGTTTATTTCTACCCGAATTAAATTCATCTGAGTTATGGTGGAACGGACCAAAGTTTTTGCGTGAAGATGGGACAGCTTGGTCACAAAACCAGTTTGTTACTTTAGAAAATGACAATTTACCTGAATTGAAACAATATACTGTTAATATTTTGAGTAATAACAATTTTGAAAATACCGAGATTATTGATTTTAATAGATTTTCGAAATTTTCTAGATTACAGCGAACGTGTGCATATATGATACGCTTTATACGTAACACACGAGTGCAAAATAATGATCAAAGATTGCGGGGGCCGTTAAATGTAGACGAACTGGATAAGTCTTTAAATTTTATAATAAAGCAAGCTCAAATGCAATCATTTCCTTATGAATACAATGCACTAGTAAATAATCAAATTTTAAAATCTAATCGTAACATTTCTAGTTTAAATATATTTCTAGATAAAAATAAGATTATAAGAGTTGGAGGCAGACTAGTAAATTCAGATTTTGCATATGATAAAAAGCATCCCATTTTATTATGTAGTAAACATGTTTTTACTCATATTTTATTTCAAAGTGAACATTTAAATTTATTACATGCTGGTCCACAACTTCTTTTATCTCATATCAGAGATAAATGGTGGCCATTAGGTGGTAGAAATTTGGCAAGAAAAATTGTAAAACAATGCGTGATATGTAGTCGTATGAAAGGTAATATTTTAAAACCTATAATGGGTAACTTACCTATTGAACGCGTAACTGCAAGCTTTCCATTCATTACTTGTGGAGTAGATTACGCAGGGCCCCTATATATTTTAAATAGAAAGGGTAGGGGTTCCAAACTTGAAAAATGTTATATATGTCTATTTGTATGTTTTTCCACGCGTGCCATACACTTAGAACTTGTTACTAGTTTGTCATCAGAAGGTTATATTTCAGCTTTGAAAAGATTCATTTCTCGGAGAGGAAAACCCTCCCAAATATTTTCTGATCATGGTAGGAACTTTGTGGGGACAGCTCGTGAATTTTCAGATTTATTCAAAAAGAATTCAGAGTCTATCATTGATTATGCGTCAGATAATCACATTAAATTCACGTTCATACCTCCGTACGCACCTCATTTTGGCGGGTTATGGGAAGCTGGGGTCAAATCCTGCAAACACCATATTACTCGAGTAGTAGGAAATGCACATATGACTTATGAGGAGTTCAGCACAGTTTTAGTACAGATTGAAGCTGTCCTGAATTCCCGCCCTATGTATCCTTTATCTTCAGATCCTAGTGACTACACTCCTCTTACTCCTGCCCACTTCATGATTGGCCGGCCGCTGACAGCTCCAGCAGAGGAAGACGTGACCACTACGCCCACGCACTCATTATCCCGCTATCAACGAGTCGAACAACTACGACAAGCATTCTGGAAGCGATGGTCCACAGAGTACATTTCAGAACTACAAAGACGCACTAAATGGCAGACGAAGAATGACAACTTAGAAGCAGGAACTTTAGTTGTCATAAAGGAAGATAACCTCCCCCCGCTCAAATGGCGTTTGGGACGTATTTTATCTTTGATTCCAGGCAAGGACAGTGTACCCAGGGTTGCGATCATTCGTACAGCAACGGGCGTCATTCACCGGGCATTTTCCAAAATATGTCCACTGCCGGTCGTCGAGGAACCAGGTTCGATGTCCGACATGACACACTGTTGAGAGTGGATCTCTCAAGGTCCGCCGGGATGTTCACGCGCCATCTAGTGGACTAAGCGAGAAGCGCCGCACGCAGGTGGTTTTATACGACGATCATCGATCGGCTTATATGGATTACACAGTACCAGAGAAACAACACCAGAGGGCGCTAATTCCAGCTATATATTGGGCTGCGCATGAAGACGACGACCACTTCAAATAAATTCTCACTTCTCACCTTTTTTTTTATATACCTTTAAAAACTTTGTAATATAAGTCAATATATATTTGAAACTGTATAACCGAAGAATTCGCCTTATTTTGAACCTGACCCTATTAGACGAAAGCAGATAAATTCGAACTTTATCAATAATAAACATCGGATAACACCCTATACAAATTATAACAGTTGTAACAAAAACGCGTGCGACACCACTCACATTTTTTATTATGGCAACATTGTATACGGGCTCTGAATCTGAATATCATTGAAACAGCAATATCGAGCAAAGGTTGAGGGTGATATTAACTGGCTGAAAAACTTTTTAGAAAAAAGATTTTTAATACTTATACAATGAAAATAATAAGGAAAATCTAAACACAATCGTAGCTATCTCATAGGTTCAGTGTTTTACTGATATTTTTTTTATATATTTATTGCTGAAAACGATACAAAAAAAAATTACAAACTTCAAACCTTCGCCAAACTGCATAACAGTTTGTCGGCAAAATAAAAGCTATACTTTTAATAATGAATATAGCTGACATTACAAAACTGAATATTTAGATTATTTATGTGGTATTTCTAAAATTAAGTTCATTCAGCTTCATTGACATTTTCAAATATAACTTGTTACCTAAATAAAAAAAACAATATGTAAACAAAAAACCATAAAAAAACAATTTGAAATTCATAATACAAATTAGAGCGTTTAGACTTGTTAATATTTCATAATTTGAGGTTCTCAAAGGAATGGAACGGAAATCATCAGAATTAATTGGGTTTTAATTTGAATAAGTGAACCGGCTCGCAACCGAACAGATTGAGTGGAAAATTAAAATATAACAGGTTCATTACATTCATTTTGACGACCTGAGTGGTGCAGCGGTCAACATGCCGGTCTACCACGCAAGAAGTCCCGGGTTTGATTCTTGTCTGGGCAGAAATTGAAATTATGATTTTTTATTTCTGGTACGGTACTATGTATAATAAGTATATAATTAAAAAGAATATAAGTAGTATATAATATCAGTTGTCTGGCACCCATATTATAAGCTTTGCTTAGTTTGGGGCTAGATGGCGCTCTGTGAAATTGTCCAAGCATTAATTAATTGATAAAAAAATTTGCATATTTATACAGCGTTGCTTATAGCAATGCAAGTGGTAAAAATTAGGTTAAACGGTGAGGTAAGTATTTAGGATTTATTACGGGTATTTTAGTTCACCTCGGGCCTTGTAGGTCAAGTCAGGCATTGAAAGTCTTGTATTCGACGACCCTCGTGGTCGAGTGGCTGGTTTTCAAAGTGTCGCCATCTCTGAGGTCCCGGGATCGATCCCCAGTTGGGTCAATTTGAAAAACGAACTTGTCTATATTGACTCAGGTCTGGGTGTTTGTGATACCATCGTTGTCTCTGATTTCCATAACACAAGTGCTTTAGCTACTTACTTTGGAATCGGAGCAATGTATGTGATGTTGTCAAATATTTATTTATTCCTTTGCAACAAATTGACTATGCAACTCGAGTCACTATCACCAAGTATGATAAAATTTAGCACAGCATTATGAGCACAATGTCGCGAGATATCTTTCATCTATAAAAAAGGACGGTTACGGAGGGCTTACAAATAACTGTGTACGACGACGACCTCGCGGGCGGTCTCTAATATATATGTCGTGGGCTAATCGTTGGGCTGGGCCGATCGAGTTCTGCCCGGGCAGATCACGATACACCGGCATTTCTTGATTTGCCTTTTCAAAACCCGCCATATCGTTCAAAGCATAACGTTTGACGATTTGCCCGGCCATGCTTGGGCAAATCGATTCTGTAGGGTGACCAAAATGCAAGAAAATAAAATAAAGTTTAGATAATAATTATTTTACTAGATAATAAAGATTTAACCAGCCATGCTGGGATAAATAGTCTGTAGGGTGACCAAAGTATTAGTAAAATAAAAAAATATTCATTAATTATTTTTTTATTATTTGTTCAATACCTAAATTCAATACCGCATAAAAATAATTTAACTGACGCTCGTAATTCACTCGGAAAGCACTTTTTTACCCGACTGCAAAGACTGGGTTATGTTTTTCGATCTGACCAGGCAGATCTCGATCGGCCCAGTTCAACGATTGGCCCGCGACATATATATATAGATATTGGTCTTATGTATATTATATTACACAGTTTATATTATAAAGGTCTTAGACACTTCGTAACAACTAAATTACTCAAGTTAGGTACTGCAATACATAAAAACCCTTCTGAGCCAATACATCGCAACTTACAAATTTGAATTCCTCACTTGAAAAACGTTTTGCTCGCGTCGTTTAATATTTATTATCCTATTTCCTGAAAAATCTCAACGATTTCCTTAAAGTACCGTGGGACCATCAGTTCGACACATGAATTTATTGGCCAATAAGTCGCCTCCTGTCTGCCTCGTAAAATGAAACAATAAAGATTTTAAAAAGCTGCGGTGAATCGTAAGTGATCCAATTAGGAGGAGAAAAAACGCAGTTTGTTTTATTACCAAATCCGAATAAAATATGCCGCACTCAGAGACGTCAATTAAGTTTGATGCTTCATTAAAGTTGGTGCTATCTCTTTCTTTTCCATAATCATAGTAAAAGCAACACGACACAATGAAGCAATAAAATTAATTTACTTCTTCGAGTGCCTCTGTATACAACATGTTACAAAAATACCCCTAACACATTTTTATATTTTCGTAATTAATTTTTGTATGAAACAGCTGATTTTTTTTCGCGATCTCAAAGTTGGTCTCATAGTAAAAGTTGTTCAGTTTGATGGTCCCTATCTATCATATTCGGCATTAGGGGTACTTTTGTAACACCTAGTATGTATAATAATAATAGTAAGTACTGAAGACTAATATTGTTAATTGTAATCTAATCTTATATGCGCTTTGGATGGAGACATCTTAAATTAAATAAATTATTGATCATTGACCATTAGCCATTTTTAATGACCCCACTGCTGGTGCACAGGTTTTCCTTATGGGTGGATAAGAGAGAAGAAAGAGAGAAATGGGTGGGCCCCTAAGCGGGCCCAATGTGGATTGGTTTGTGTTAACGACTGCAAATGCAACCGGGAGGAACGGTTTAACGTGCCTTCCGAAGCAAGGAGGAGCTAGAGATAATAAATTTTGGTCACCCATCCCAGCTTAAGCATCTTCCGAAAGTTGCTTTACCTCCGCAATCACTGGGTCTTCAATTGCGCCACCGAACTCCTAAATTAAATGAATAAATTAATTAATTAATGCATAATATTTCGATTGTAAAGTCGTTCAACCAAGCAATAAACTACTAATTAAGTTTATTTTGTTGCCCAAAAGATGGCTCCATATTTATTAAACTTTCAACCAATTGCTAACAAGTTACTCAAAAACTACAAATTATCAATATTAGATGACTGTTGTTTCTGAATTTCATAGTAATGGTATTATATAATAATACTATTGGTTTTTCCTCCTCCGACGTGCTGTGCCAAACTTATTTGAAAACTATTTTTGACTGTCTAGAGACATAGCTGTATGCAAGATACCACAAAATATTTGCCGTCAGTATTTGAAAATCAGTCGTACAGAGTTTTACTGATGACATGCACACCTTTTTTTTACGCAGAGGTACTCTTTTATAGACTTCCAGGACTGGAGGGGGCCAGCCCGGCGAGTTCAGGACTCTCCTATGCGTTATCGAGTAGTAGACAGCGATTTCTCAACTAGTTGAAATTTATTTTACCTACCCAATGAATGTAAACTTTGTTAATTGTTGTAATGGAAAATTAAGTCATTTTAAATGCTGATCTCATTTTTCAAATTTTGACATCTCTGTATGAAATATACAGGGAGAAAAAAGCAGCCCTTGATGAGTTTCTTGCCGGCTCTTCTCGTTACAGGGTCTCCCGCTTAGGGTTTGCGAACCGATAGCGTAGCTTCTTTGACATTCACAAGTGCTTGTAACAGCCTGAATAAATGAGTTTTGATTTTGAATTTTTGAACACCTGCTAACCCCCCTGCAGTGTTCCATCTCTACATTGGTCGGGGATAACGGGACGATTGTGATGACATACATACCTAACTATATTTCCATAACCAACCATAATGGTATGTTCAATTGTATTATAATATATAAAAATATACTCAAACGAAATAAAAATCCCTTTTGGAACAAACGGCCTACGTTGGGACTTTTGTTTGTCAATCTTTTTTCCTTCAAGTAAAATCCTGTTTTGGGTACGAAGCATCATTATTTTCGAACTACTTAAATAAGTGTGTATTGTGATTTAGTCTCTTAAAGTTGTATTCTTTGAAAGATTTTCCTTGCAAATGAATTATAAAAAAAGTATCTTTCATTTCGTAGCTAAAAATATTAAAGACGGCCTTGTGTTGCCTAAAAATATAAAGTTTTAAACAAAATCTTTTGATAATCTACAAAATTTAGAAAACGAACTTTTCTGCATTGACTCAGGTCTGGGTGTTCGTAGTTCCACCGTTGTCTCTGATTTTTATAACACAAGTGCTTTAGTTAGTTTTCGTACTTACTTTGGAATCGGAGCAATGTTTGTAATGTTGTCTAATATTTATTTACATATAGATTTTCCACCCTGTTTCAGATCGAATAAAATTCCGTGCGTTGTTATTCTATCCTCGTCTAACGTTAGCTCTATGGCACGAAAGCGAAATTGCTATTAAAATTTCCACCGAACGGTAGATAAATTAGTTTGTTATTCAGAGCACGGGAGGGGGGATTTTGAGCCAATTCCCTTTTTGATCTCTCCTCAGCAAACAACAGAACTCTGTCACGGCAACAGACGGATCCCGTCTTTGCATAAAATATTAGGCTGTGTGCCTCGTTCGTGAAAATATACGGCGTTGTAATTGATTGCTGCGCGATGCTTTTTTGTTTCAAGATTTTTTATTTAATATGTCGTATTGCAAACACAATAAAAACTGATTAAATTACCTACATAAATAGTTCGTGTACTTAATAATCGTGCTCCAGAAAGTCGGACGAGCCCTCGCCTCTGGTGCGCCTGAGTGGATCCCAAGGGGGCCCGGACTTTCACCCCTGGCTGGTCTCACCCTCTGATCAGGGTGGAGTCGAAAGCTATACGATCGCAGGGTAGAAGTGAAACATGCGCAAGAGGCTAGTTGGACATCGATATTGCCCTCTTGCCATCACGATTATTTTGGAAGGCCCATTTAGTCCTTGGCTATAGTCACCGCCTGCCATATTTTCAGTCTGGTAACTTTGATAAGGCAGGTGTCCGGTAATCTTCCAAATCCAAATCCTAATCCAATAGCCCAGTATTCACCTGGGCTAATTCTTCATATCATACAATATGATTTTCTTAGCTATGCGTTATCGAGTGGTAGACAGCAATTTCTCAAATAGTTGAAATTTATTTTACCTACCCATTGAATGTAAACTTTGTTAATTACTGACATGACTTTAAACACTGACTTCATTTTTCAAATTTTGACGACTCTGTATGAAATATACAGGGAGAAAAAAGCAGCCCTTGACGAGTTTCTTGCCGGTTCTTCTTGTTACAAGGTCTCCCACTTAGGGTTTGCGAACCGATGGTAGGTTCTTTGACATTTATTTTGGCATTTATCACTCTTCCATTATCGTAGCTGACTGCCGATGCGGGTGGTTAATCGGAAAACAAACGACAACAAAAAAAATGTTTGTCACTCCAATAATTGAGAGTATTTTCGATTCTATAAAAAATTCAAATATATTTTTTCAATATTAAGTGGCAAAAAAAGATATAAGTAGTGAAGTGTTTTATGATATCAAGAATTTGACACTGAAATATTTTTTAGGACTCAATGTCTTAAAAAACGAGAAAGCTTTAACTACGTATTATATTTACATCAAAATGTACCACTATTTCATGTACTATTATTATTATGACTATCATTTTAATTCATACAATTGATATTTTATTTAAAGTTTTGAAAAATAATTGAGTTTTCAAGAACTACAAACGCACTAAAGTATGTGTAGTTACATCAAACGATTGTGAAATATTATGTAATTTTGCAACAATTACGATTTTAGTTCAAATACATTAAGGCTTTGTTGCATCATCTTGGTTTAATCTTAACTTTAACTGACACAAACTTATCTGACTCGGTGACAGCGTCGCTGTCGTTTATGGTGTAACCTAGGTAATAATAAATGTAATAACACTAAGTTCCAGTTTTAGCCACCGGCTCAGATAAGTTTGTCATGAACTGTTATGGTTAAATTAAGATGATGCAACCGAGCCTTAGTATTGAAATTCGATCACAGGGTAAGTAAAGTATTTTTCTCCTCACAACATACTTACCTAAGTTTTCGACACCCCAGCGGGGCCGTTGTTTTTTGTTTTTCCAAATGCTCAGTATTAAACGCACGTCCCGTGTGACTTGTAATGCGAGATAGTTCATGCCTCTAACTATTGTAGGTGACAGGTGTCAAAAGTTGTAAGCTGTTCTGTAGCGTCTGGACTTCAGTGAAAATATACGGGCACTCATTGCTTCACGGTACTGTGAATTAGGAATAAGTTAGAGAGTCAAGCGTCAAAATTTCTTTATTCAAATAAACTTAATAATTAAGCACTTTTGAATCATCTTTATTTTCCTTCCACAAGTTCCAAACTTTTTTAACTGATAAGAAGAAAGGGCGCAAGAAACGTATCAGCTTTAACAGAAATAAGTAACGATATTTACAAACTTAAATATATCGTTACCAAATAAAATATAGTTCAACAGGATTAATAATAACAAAGTACTTATACAAGCAAGTTATGTGTTGTATGTTACATCATTTCGGTCTTTTGGTTAATCGTCTACTTTATAATAACCTTTACTCAAAAGCGTCTACGTGGTTTTTGAATTCATGCAAATTAAGATCAATCACTTGTTGTGGAATTTTATTAAAAAAGGCTATGCCTTTCCCCATAAGTGAACTGCTAGTTTTTGTAAACCTTAATCTTGCAACGGCAAGTTTATCTTTATTAATAATTATCTTGGGCTCCTCTGTGCTTAGGAAGGCACGTTAAGCCGTTGGTCCCGGCATTGCAGTCGTTAGCACCCACCAATCCGCATTGGGGCCGCGTGGCATGACCCACATGCATCCTCCTTATCCACCCATAAGGAAGGCCTGTGCCCCAGCAGTGGGGACATTAAAATGGTTGATGGGTTGGTATCTAAATGCGTATTTATTAAACAAATTTTTAACCATAGATTTTATGTAAGCTCATTTTTTAAGCAATCAATTATTTTTTTCTAATAAGAATCTTAAACAACAATCTGAAACAGGGTTGCGAGAACAAATTAATTAATTAACATAATTTTACCCTGTTTAATTCTACACTGTACATTGTGTCTTTTTTGTGAGAGATGAAAAAAAAATAAAAGACCCTAAAAATATTCCACCAAATTTTTTCTTCGACAACGGGAAGCTTATTTGCTATTGTTTTTACAAATCTGATTTTAATGAACCAGAACGTTTGATAATGTTGCTCTTAGTTAGATGTAAGATAGGATCTGAGTACAAAGAGCTTATTATGTTCATAATATTTGAACATAATAATTTTACCACTCTGTGGTCGAGTGATTTCTACACCGGTTTTCACGGTGTCGTCATCTCTGAGGTTCCGGGTTCGATCCCCGGCTGGGTCAATTTAGAAAACAAACTATTCTATAGTCTGGGTGTCTGTAGTCCCACCGTTGTCTCTGATTTCCATTACACAAGTGCTTTAGCTACTTACTTTGGAATCAAAGCAATGTTTGTGATGATCAGAGACAACGGTAGTATCAAACACCCAGAACTGAGCAAATATAGCAAAATCGTTTTTTAACATTGACCCAACAGGGGATCGAACCCGGGCCCTCAGAGATGGCGTCACCTTGAAAACCGGTGTACAAAGCCAATCGACCACGGAGGTCTTATTATAGATTATTACTCATATATAAATCTGCTATGTTTTACTTCTAAAATTAGGTCTTGTTCTAAAATTTGTTAACCAGCTAATTATAATAGTTAGTTGACAAACATGACCGTCCTTAATCAATATATGTGGCATATCACAAACCGCCAGGCTTGTAGAGCCCGACAACTTTAAGTAACGATCTGTTATATCTAAACTATTCGTTATTTTTTGGTGTGTGGTATTTTTGTTCAAGACGTTTATTTCTGTGACGATCGAAAATAATCCATCATAGACTAATATACAAGGTGTTACAAAAATACCCCTAATGCCGAATATGGTATATAGGGACCATCAAACTGATCAACTTTTACTATGGGGCCAACTCTGAAATCGCGAAAAAAAATCAGCTGTTTCATACATTTTGATATTTTCGATTTTAATTTTTGTATGAAACAGCTGATTTTTTTTCGCGATTTCAGAGTTGTTCCCATAGTAAAAGTTGATCAGTTTGATGGGCTTTATATACCATATTCGGCATTAGGGGTACTTTTGTAACACCTTGTATAATACCCCATATTAGCTTTATTTAAATAATTATTATCAGCTGTTTTATAGAAAATTCAAAACATTCAATTGAATAGCATAGTAATTTTATTTCTCATTTCGGGTTGTCCCAGTTTGAAAGTGAATATTTTGATTTTATAAATTAGATATATGACCAAATTTAACGTTAAAGTAATAAAAAAAATATTGTGATAATTGATATTTTTTTATAACAAATTACTAGAATGATTGATGAAATTATCTAAATATTTTATTGGTATAAATCAAGTACCTAGTTATATGTGAAATCGTTGCTCAATTAAGTATACTCGACGTTGTACTGCCCTTAAGTATATACGTTATAAGCATAGAACAAAGAAAATTGTCATAAGCATGTAGGCGTAAGCACCTGTGCGTTTAAGAACTTATTGTGTCTTATACCGACCGTTTCCGGTTACAACTCATAGGTTGTAATCGGAAACGGTCCAGCGGCCATCATAGGTTGTTGGATATCAACAGTTCCGCCATATTGCATTACAAATGTCTGCATATTGTACAGGCATTTTTATACTCCTACGTGTGATACATGGAGTCTTTTCATGGGCATTTCTTGCCCTCTATCAGGCACAACATAATAAAATTGTTATTTTAATTCATGTACAAAATTTTCACTTCATGTTTTGCCTCCATTTTTAAAAAAACTACTGAACTGAATGTACTTTTGTAATCCCCAAAGCATAGTTTTATTAAAATTACTCTACATATATACTTATGTTGTCAATCCTCTTTTTATGTTTAAACTAGGTTTAGCTCAGTAAGTTAAGTTTAAGCTTAAAAACCAGGCGTTAGTATAAAACAAACAGACTACCTTTCACAGATTTTATAATAATGCTTTTCTACAAAATTATGTGTGTAATTTAGTTATGATTTAGTTTTTTTGTAATTGTAATTTTATCAGATAAAGTCTTATGTTATTGTCATTAAGTAATTCCTTACTTAATGACAATAACATAAGAAGCGGGACCGCTTTACACAAATTTTTGAAATACTTATTAGGAAGGTCCCAACCACTTGTATTATTATATATTAAGACGTCATATTGAATAAATAATTTATTATTATTTTTATTTAGTGCTGACGTAGGGATTCTGAGGATGGATAGTATTTTTTTTAATTTTCCAACATACTTTTCGGGAAAATGTGCTCTTTTATAATGTTATGACAAGTCAGGATCACTTTTGAAGTCCAGCCTTAGGCTACTACAGTAATTTAATAATTGTTTAAAAGTTAAAGGATTCTTTTGTTTGAAGTGTAATACAATTTAGCAGTTGCTGACCCTTATAACGAGGTCAGTGACCTTGCTAATTTTTTCGTTGGTTCTTCTCGGAAAAAACTAAAAAGTTCGATAAAATGAGCGTTCATTATATCTTAGTGCTTTTTGTCTCGATTTGGTTAATTTAAGTTATGATCGAAAATCATTGATACTACATTGATATTTGTTTATAAAGAGTAAATAGTCATTAATCTTAAATGATATACCTAAAACCATATGTATTTTAAATACATACTCCTCATCATCCTCAATTCACACCAATTAAAATTTTTCGTACTTTTGAGAAGTATTCTGGACTCGGGCATCACTCTTAAAAAAATATGCAAAGTCAAAATTTACCAGAAAAAAAAGTTTTAATTAAAAAAAAAGTAAAAATATCATATAATAATGACATGCAATTAGTAATACAAAATAATATACTAAAAAAATTCGACGATCATATTCTCGGATGGAAATCGAACTCACGACGTCCGGATGTCCGGTCCAATGCTCTTACCGCTGAGCTACCGAGTCACTAGTGGCATCGTAAAATTTATTCTAGTATATCCCTCTCACGCTGCGTTATTTCATCAGTGAAAGGATGACATTCAATTGAAATATCTTTCCAGATATTTTGACAACATCTGGAAATTCTTCTATTCAGTATTGTATAAAAATAGCATTGTGAATGCTAAAATCTCAAATTTAAAAATGCCATTAGTTTTTGTAATATTGTTAAGGTCTGTGTATGTGTCTGTGTAAACATTCCTATCATGTAAAACAACAGTTAATAGCAACGATGTAAGTAAATAGTTATGATAAGGTCTCTTGTAAATCTGGCGAACATTCCCTTTATTTTACAACGGCTAAATTTATCGGCTTTAATGAAAAAATAGTTTAAATTTCAAGTCATAATGTTTTGCCATTAATAAAGCTTTGTGAAACATTCTATTCAAGTTAAAATAGCAAAGGTGCAAGTAAATAGTTATGTTAAGGTCCCTTGTAAATCTGGCCAGCATTCCCTTTATTTGACAACGGATAAATTTATCGGGTGCTAAATGTTGGGTCGGGCCAGGAATAAATTATCGGCCCGATACATTTGACTCTGGATCAAGATAATACTATCTTACTGGTAGATTTCGATTTGTGCGAATCGATTATTCGGTTTCACGTGAAAGATTTCGATGGTCATTTTGGAGTGATATTTTTATGATTATTTAATTTATAACTATTGAATTTTACAGTTTTGTATTGCGATGATTTTTGGGTAAGAGTCTTTTAAATTACATATTACTTATTGCTTCGCTGTGTTTATTGTTAATTGTATTGTAAACGAAATAATAAAAAAAAATTTTTTACACAGCCTTTGAGACGGCTTATTACGTAAATAACATTATACGTGTATACTAACATGTTAATTACAAGACTTGGAAACAACATTTAATATATTTTTGATTAATTTAACACGCTTAAACTGCTGGCTGTTTTATTATAAATAGAAATTATATCAAAAGAAGTTCGCATTTATAATTTTAATAAAAACTGTTTTCTCAACCATATTCTGTGAACATTTGAAATTCTAGTTTGTAATTACCTGGCAGTGCCAATTAGACAACGCGATTCGACAAGGTAGAAATTGGCATGCGGGCTTGTGGGCCTAACGTCATGTAAATTCGATTAGACTAGTGGCTCAGTGAATTGTAGACCTCGCTCAAATTGTTGTTGTTTAAAAATTAATCGAATAGATGTCGCCACGTGGTTGAAACTGCTTTTGAAAAGCAGACTATGTGCTGTTTGGGAGGTTAGTCTTTTGATATACCTATCTATTCGAAGCCAGATAGCGCTTCTATTTTTTTAATTTTTCGAAAGGTTAATTTTTGTTTAACAAAATTTCTAAAAAGTGGCCTTGAAAAAAATATTTATATAATTAACGAACCTGCTCACAAAAATTCACGAGAATCGGTTGAGAAATGCGATGGGGGGGTATTACAACCTCTTAAAACTTGTCAGTTTTCTGAATGGCTATCAATGCGTCTTTTTTATTTGTTAACAGCGAGAAAGAGACGCATTGAAAGCCATACGGAAAACTGACAAGTTTTAAGAGGTTGTAATACCCTGAACAGACAAACGGACAGACATACGAAAGCATATTTGCCCAAGCTGAAGCAGAGACGCTACGCTCGCGCTTCGCTCGCTCGGTCAATTATGCAGATGCGTCCAGCTGTTCTTGCTAAACACGTCTGCAGTGTGACTGTTAGAAATAGGCTTGTCTTTCTCTAAGTCTTAACTATAAATAAACCCAGAATATACCTGTATTCTAGTCTTGGTTAGTGAGAATGTTAAATCACTTCAATGAAATCAGTTTATTAACGAAATACATATTAGGATTTTTATATTTGTAATGGCTTACTGCTCATTAGAAGTTTCGCATTGTTTGACGTTTGGCTACATACCTTCTGGTCGTGAAAGAATCTAACTTCGTTTTTACTGGTCTGAAATTCATCTAAATGGTACAGACAACAAATTTTTTTTTTTTTCAGTCTCAACTTTAATTCTTTTCTATTTAAAAGGTAGACTAATTTTATAATAAAATAGAAGAAAAGCATAAAAACTAAATTATTCAATTTAATTATGAAATAAATATTTATTTACCTTTTGTTATACGAGCCTCATGATAAAACATATTCTATTTTAACTGGATCTTGCGTAATATTGAATTCCTCCAGGGAATTCCCGTGAGCAATAAAGACATTCTTTGGCGCTGTGCCATTCCGCACCAACCTGCGAAGGCTCCGTTTGCTTTTATTCTAGAAATGGCTTCTTATTGCTGTAATATCCCTTAGTACTACTTGTACTGGTCAACGTATGTTAGGCCTTTGCAGATTAATAAAACATAATTTATTTTGGGCAATCCCAAAGCTTGAAAAATTAAAAAAAGAAAAGCATCAAAAATGAGATTTAAAATAGTAGATTATGCAATAAGGGCTTAAAGTAGTGTATTGTGTCCCGGGCGCTATTATTGAACCCCGAGTACGAGGGCTTCTATGGTTAACTCCCGAGCGGAGCGAGGGAGTTATGGCTAGAATCCTGAGTACGAGGTGTTCAAGATCGCCCATGACAAATACACATTTCAGCCCGCGATGCATACTCTACTTTTTATACTTTCTGCGAGGCAATTGAAACCAATGACTGTTATAAAGAAAGTACTTAAGTAATTATTTAAAGTTAGAATAATAAAATATGAAAAATTAAGAATATTTATTGAAAATTAAAAGTTATGTTAGAAACATTACACCAATCGTGCAACGACACAGTTACATTCTTTGGTACATTTATAGTTGGGTTAGAGTTTATGTTTTTGTCGTCTATTCTGTAGTGGTCCGTTCGACATTCAAATAAATCCTTCTTGGTGCGCGGGTGAAAATGAATTTCGTAAAAAGTTTTCATGATAACATACAGCCTAACTCAGAATAAAATCTCATTGCACCTAAACTTTTTTGAAACCAACATCGATCAAGCACGACTACATGGGTTGCATTCCAAATTCAAATCACATTATTCCCCATGGGAAAAATGACTTACTATTTGAAATTTTGAGATTTAAGCATTCACAATGCTATTTTTATATAATACTAAATAATATACTAGAAAAAATAGGACTCGCACCAGATCATGTTCTCGGACGGGAATCGAACCCGCGACCTTTGGATAACCGGTCCAATGCTCTGACCGCTGAGCTACCGAGTCACTAGTGGGAACGTCGAATTTCTTCTAGTATATCAACTCTTACGCTGCAAGCCAGCGCCATCTCACCAATGTAGAAGGAATTAACCTCAACATACAACTGAATATCTTTCCAGATATTTTTAAACAGTTGATTAAGATGAGAAAGCTTTTTAACTATTTGAAATTTTGAGATTTAAGCATTCACAATGCTATTTTTATATAATACTAAATAATATACTAGAAAAAATAGGACTCGCACCAGATCATGTTCTCGGACGGGAATCGAACCCGCGACCTTTGGATAACCGGTCCAATGCTCTGACCGCTGAGCTACCGAGTCACTAGTGGGAACGTCGAATTTCTTCTAGTATATCAACTCTTACGCTGCAAGCCAGCGCCATCTCACCAATGTAGAAGGAATTAACCTCAACATACAACTGAATATCTTTCCAGATATTTTTAAACAGTTGATTAAGATGAGAAAGCTTTTTAACTATTTGAAATTTTGAGATTTAAGCATTCACAATGCTATTTTTATATAATACTAAATAATATACTAGAAAAAATAGGACTCGCACCAGATCATGTTCTCGGACGGGAATCGAACCCGCGACCTTTGGATAACCGGTCCAATGCTCTGACCGCTGAGCTACCGAGTCACTAGTGGGAACGTCGAATTTCTTCTAGTATATCAACTCTTACGCTGCAAGCCAGCGCCATCTCACCAATGTAGAAGGAATTAACCTCAACATACAACTGAATATCTTTCCAGATATTTTTAAACAGTTGATTAAGATGAGAAAGCTTTTTAACTATTTGAAATTTTGAGATTTAAGCATTCACAATGCTATTTTTATATAATACTAAATAATATACTAGAAAAAATAGGACTCGCACCAGATCATGTTCTCGGACGGGAATCGAACCCGCGACCTTTGGATAACCGGTCCAATGCTCTGACCGCTGAGCTACCGAGTCACTAGTGGGAACGTCGAATTTCTTCTAGTATATCAACTCTTACGCTGCAAGCCAGCGCCATCTCACCAATGTAGAAGGAATTAACCTCAACATACAACTGAATATCTTTCCAGATATTTTTAAACAGTTGATTAAGATGAGAAAGCTTTTTAACTATTTGAAATTTTGAGATTTAAGCATTCACAATGCTATTTTTATATAATACTAAATAATATACTAGAAAAAATAGGACTCGCACCAGATCATGTTCTCGGACGGGAATCGAACCCGCGACCTTTGGATAACCGGTCCAATGCTCTGACCGCTGAGCTACCGAGTCACTAGTGGGAACGTCGAATTTCTTCTAGTATATCAACTCTTACGCTGGCTTGCAGCATTTGTGAATGCTTAAATCTCAAAATTTCAAATAGTTAAAAAGCTTTCTCATCTTAATCAACTGTTTAAAAATATCTGGAAAGATATTCAGTTGTATGTTGAGGTTAATTCCTTCTACATTGGTGAGATGGCGCTGGCTTGCAGCGTAAGAGTTGATATACTAGAAGAAATTCGACGTTCCCACTAGTGACTCGGTAGCTCAGCGGTCAGAGCATTGGACCGGTTATCCAAAGGTCGCGGGTTCGATTCCCGTCCGAGAACATGATCTGGTGCGAGTCCTATTTTTTCTAGTATATTATTTAGTATTATATAAAAATGACTTACTTTAGGAAAGGTTTGCATGACACATAATATGCCATTGACGAGCAGGTAGTATAAAAACACTTTTTTGCTTATGTTATGAGTTTGCAAAGTTATGTTTACTACACTCGATAACGACTGTAGTAAAAATTTTTTTTGCAGTTTGGCACAGCGCCTCTGTCGGTTACTACACTTAACTAAAAGTTGTCATACAAATGTCAACTTCAGTCGCTATCGAGTATAGTAAGCGTAAACTCGTAAAACACCTACTAAAAGGACGATGATGATGATGATACCAGTGGTACGATACGTGAATTTTATTTTCATATGCTCCGAAAGCGCTTACTGCACAACGAAGTATTTTGTATTACGTGACACTTTTTGCATCATTGGTCACCTCTTCGCGTGGCTAAGACATCACAACTTATATCGAATTCAAACATTAGTAGGCTGCCCATAAGTATTTAATTTAATTATTTTAATAATAATTATAGTTCATTTTTTTTTAATTTATTAATAAATAAATATATGTATTTTTTAATATTAATAAAAAAAAAATTTTTAATTTTTAATTATTGAGATAAATAATATTAGAAAAAATCCACTCACCAATTATAATTAAAACAAATATCCCGTCTGAGGTGCTACGGGTAGGTCGATTTTTTCTAGAATTATTTCAACAAATATGTTTAAACAATTATGTTTGTTTGTGGATATGTGGGTTTTTTTATTCCACCATAACTTCTAAATGTCTTAACGGATTAGGAAGTATGGGGTATTGTTGGAATCCTTACATCATTCCGAGCGACATAGGCACACTCGAGTCTCGAGTGTCGAGTGTCAAGTGTCGAGCGTCGATTGTCGAGTGTCGAGTGTCGAGTGTCGAGTGTCGAGTGTCGAGTGTCGAGTGTCGAGTGCCGAGTGTCGAGTGTCGAGTGTCTAGTGTCGAGTGTCGAGTCTGGAGTGTCGAGTGTCGAGTGTCGAGTGTCGAGTGACGAGTGTCGAGTGTCGAGTGTCGAGTGTCGAGTGTCGAGTGTCGAGTGTCGAGTGTCGAGTGTCGAGTGTCGAGTGTCGAGTGTCGAGTGTCGAGTGTCGAGTGTCGAGTGTCGAGTGTCGAGTGTCGAGTGTCGACTGTCGAGTGTCGAGTGTCGAGTGTCGAGTCTGGAGTGTCGAGTGTCGAGTGTCGAGTGACGAGTGTCGAGTGTCGAGAGTCGAGTGACAACCTTTTTCATTCCTTCCTTCAGCTACAGTGCCTTAGAACTCTGTCGTAATATTATATTATTAAATTCTATCTTTCTTATTGAACTGTTATGGTATTGAACCCACATCCAAGGCGCTAAACTCCTCGTACAAGCATAATTATTACAAAGTTCTTCAGTAATATAATTAAATAAATATCACACTAATTTTTTAGACTTAAAACAAAATAAACATTCTAAGCAAAAAGGTGTCACAAAAGTATAAATTCTATTTGATTTTTTCACACAATCGCTGTCGATTTCTTTGCGAGATTAAGGTGAAAATTCTATTCTCAAAACTGAAAGCCGGTCGCGTCGACTTATTAATGAGTTTGCGAACTTTACTTCGCTTATTGTAAGCTCGAGTATTTATCAAAGATTTGTTGGATACCATTGTTGTAAAGTTCTTTGAATTCTTAGTTGAGAAAGTTAAAACAAACGCTTTATCTATGTTTCCCAATTGAAATAGTTTAATTTGGTGAATAACCAAGAGTCGTTTCAGAAATTGGATTGTTTGAACTAATTGGTAAATAATAAATAAACAAATAAATATAAATATTTGACAACATCACATACAATGCTCCGATTCCAAAGTAAGTAGCTAAAGCACTTGTGTTATGGAAATCAAAGACAACGGTGGTATCACATATACCCTGAGCCAATATAGAAAAGTTCGTTTTCTAAATTGACCAACCGGGGATCGAACCCGGGACCTCAGAGATGGCGACACCTTGAAAACCGGTGTACAAAGCCACTCGACCACGGAGATCGTCAAAATATGCAAATTTATAAAATAAACTGTATGTGATGCTATTAATTTGATAGAAAGCATTCGTCACTTCCTTTAAGCTTTACAAAAGTGTAGTTTTTCGTATAGTATATTATAGGTATATATCTCTCAAGCATTGCCACTATATTTGCGTGCCAGTCTGGTAAAACATGTTTGTACGCTCTAATGTGACCATATTTTTAACAATGTTTTTTACGAATAATTTATCATTTATGTAAATTAGACTAATGTGTATTTCAGCGATAATTCACTAACTTTATTAAAAGTAAACCTCTTTTAAACTACTATATTAATATTTAATACTAAAGTCTTTTATTTGACTAAGAGAAAAAGTAGCTCATGCTTTAAAAATTGCCTTAACTCTACCACTTTTGACTTTACATTGTTTAAGTAATATGCAGAGAATAATGCAAGTATAAAATATTTTCCCTATTTCCATTTACATAAAATATTATTCATCCAAAATAGCAAAAAGGCCAAATAAAACCAAATGAAGCGTCGAAGATAATCACATTACTCCATCATTGTAACTCGACACGCGATCATCAGCGCAACATTTACGACGAAATGTGTGTACAACGCCTAATAGGAAAAGTTGGAAATTGCTAAAGTTTAATGGGATCTTTAGGTATTGTGACAGTTTGCAAGTTGTTAGAGCGATTTTGTTGCGATCTAACTCAACATCATGATAGGAATCGGGAGCTGTTACAGTTTTAGTTTATGCCACTGTGTTAGATTAGAAAACGTTATTGAATTTAATAACAATAAATTAATATTTGACAACATCACATACATTGCTCCGATCCCAAAGTAAGTAGCTAAAGCACTTGTGTTATGGAAATCTGAGACAACGGTGGTATCACAAACACTCAGACCTGAGCCGATATAGAAAAGTTCGTTTTCTAAATTGACCCAAACGGGGATCGAACCCGGGACATCAGAGATGGCGACACCTTGAAAACCGGTGTACAAAGCCACTCGACCACGGAGGTCGTCTGAATTGGTGTTTATTTTTGCAAAATGCTTTCCCTATGTCCTACCTTAGATTATTATAAGGCTCAATATAAAAAAAAATCTCATATTATAGGACGCTCTCATTTCCTTAACTTGTGACAAACAATTCCGACCAAATGACAACAAAACCTCTTTTTACTAAGATGTAAAGAAACAAAATTAGAAGCTCGGTGGCTCAGTGGCTTAGCGCCTGGCCTTGCGGTTGCAGAGGTTAAGCAACTTTCGCAAGTGTCGGTCATGGGATGGGTGATCAAAAAAGTATTATCTCGAGTCCCTCCATGCCTCGGAAGGCACGTTAAGCCGTTGGTCCCGGCTGCATTTGCAGTTGTTAACACCCAATCAGCATTGGGTCTGCGTGGTGGGTTATGGACCATCCTCCTTATCCATCCGGAAGGTCTGTGCCCCAGCAGTGGAGACATTAAAAAGGCTGATGTCACAGAAAGCAATAAAAAAGGCACTTAAAACGCTACTACAAAATTTCAAAATTAAACCAGTTAATAAAGTCAAAGGAAACCAAGAAATTCCGTCTTGAAATTTATATCGTTTTACCTGAACTGCGAGAAAACAGGGTAACGACGAGCAAAAGAAGCATCGCTTACAAACTTTATTACACTATCTTGATACTCAGTGCTTTTGCCCCATTTATCTTTGTCGTGGGAACTTAACACAAACTCCGGGAAGTATTTAGTGAGCAAATTAAAGACGAATTTGGGACGAGTCTTTTATTAAGAGGATGGGGCTAATTGTCCTTGCTTAATGCTAAATGCTCCTTGAAAGGGGGAGACCTGAGCCTTTGTTCGTGATACGGCGAGAATTTTAAAGTTTTATTGCTTTGTTGCACATTTGGGTAGTTTTGAGGTGAAATTTTTGCTGCAGTTTTTCAACGCCCGGAAAATTAGACACAATAGATATTCCATTGTTATTCGGCTGCATGCGTCAAATTAAAGTATGAGAAAAATATTATTAATACCTTTGTAATGAGTTTTTTCAAATAGAATATTGATTCTCGTTTGTTTTTTTAATATATTGATGATATGAGATGGAATCATTATAATAAATAAATAAATGCTTGGACAAGTTCACGAAGCGCCCCAAACTAAGCAAATTAGATACACATTCACGTGTAGATTTGAATAAAGCTTTGGAATCATTCTTTTTCGTGCTTCAGTGGAGCTTAAGATTTAGCTTCAGTGGTCCTTTTAGGTAGGACAAGTGCTAATAATGTAATATACGTGTTAACATTAACAATGTAATTATGTATATTAAGTGTTGTCGGGTAAGTACCCGCAATTGTACTAACAGCCTAACGCTTGCATGTGCATAACGAATGCTGCTTGCGGCTGCGTGGTGAGCTACATTATGACTGCTGTGGGACGGCCATCGTGTCAGCTATGTGAGTTACCATGAATAGGTCGTTAGCTGCAACAGCAGCCATCCTGTCATTAAAAGGTCTCCAGGTTTGAATCTAGGTAGGCTTAAACTGTTTATGTGATGACCATAGTATTATTTTTTTCGAGTCACGGACGTTTATATTATTGGGTGAAATTTGTGTTTTCTTGTCACACACAGAGAACCTCATAACTTCTGTGATTTAAAATATTTATCAGTTGCTAGACATTACATTAAATTATGACCATAGCCGTCAACTATCAGCATCATTAAGGTATTTTTATTATGTTTTTTTAGCATTACAAAAATACCTTTAATGTGACGCCTTTTTTTGTTAGCAAAAATTACCACTTTTTCCGTTGTAACTTAGCCGAAGCTTATTTTTTTCGCTTTAGTTATGTTGCCTAAGTTAGCTTAATGTTCAAATGTTTGTACATGAAAGTTTTGTTACAATTACGTTAACGGTTGTTAAATAAATTATGAAAATGATAGTTTGGAAAATGCAATTTGTTAAAAATTCTCCATGCAAAACGTCAATTTCATAGGTAAGCACCTAATATTATTCCATCAGATATTTACAAGCTCTGCTTCGTTTAAGTTGTTCATACATATTTTTTACCCGACTACGGCTAAGCAAAAATGAGGGCTATAACCATTTAAATTTATAATATGAAACACTAGGTATTATCTAAAGCTCTACGCAAAATGTCTAAAAGTTATATAATAATAATTATTAATACAACAATAACCAAATAAAGCAATTCATTATTTGATTCGGATCAGTTCGTTTGATCGACTGATTACCCATTCTCGTTGTCTAAATTTGCTTAAATCTTAGATTCGTGTAATCTTTGCAAGTATTTTATCGAATAGCTATAACTATTGTAGCTATAAATATATGATTTATTGCAGAAAAGTTTAAGTGGTACTAACGACGGCACCTCAGACTATACATGTTGACCTTGGGACCGCCTTTATGGCCTACGTAATAATAGCTGTTTTTGAATAACTGTAAAAGCTGACGTGCTGTCGTGTGTACTGTCGTGAGGAAGGCGAGAAATTATAAAAAATCTTTTCACTTTAAATTATTTATTTCACACACACACTGTCACGGCGTAGCCTAGAATGGTCTCCTCAAAACAAAATAGCGAACTGCCGATCGCATTCGAATTTAATTCAAAAGCCTTTATTCTTTTTTAGACTGTAATAAAATAGTTACAGAACCCAAAAAGTTTGAATATTTGTTTGGCTAAGGCCTCACATTCCCCGGGTACCCCTAAAATTTATCTCTTTACGAGACAAGAAATAAATTTTGCGACAGTTCCCTACCATCACAAATTTCCCTAAACACATGGGTAAACCTACCTAATGTGGGAGATTTACACTTCTATGCTGGCCTTCACTACAGGCGAGCCTGCACACGGGTCATTGTCTATTGTCTTGGCGGCACTAGCCTTGAAAAGACCCATGTGTTGGCTTTATGTTGGCAAAACCCACAAAAAAGCCAAACACACAGCACATCCCTAGCCTTAATACATAGACCGAAGAGCACAAAGCTAACCCTACCTTCCTAGACCCTAGCCAAGTGGTGTCAGGATTGTTTTTCTTTTCTATAACCAAAGCAACCATAAATTAAGCATAGACATAGACTAAAAAGTTAGACTTATTGTCTACTCTGTGATTTGACAAACATTGTGTGTCAGCAAACCACAAAACGACAACGTGTGTCTCTTGCCTAATGTCAAAACGAATCAATCTATGATTTGTGTTGACACTTGGGAAAGAGTACAATCCTGCTACCCATGAATACGTCAAAGCCAACAATCATTGTTTAAATCATCCAGGATTTAGACAACCATTTTAGCACTGATCCGGTATTCATGTAACCTGAGGGACTTACGAAGCTGCGACCCTGGATTTGGAGGCATCTTGCAACAAACAAGACATCACCCAGTTCTTATGGAACTTTAAGGGCTTCCTCCATCCAGTCGCAGTTCCGCACGTCACCCCTCCCCTTCTAGCCCCAGGTTTATAAACAATCCCCCAAAATATCATTTAATCAATATGAATAATCATTTCTCCCAAGACCAGATCTTTTAAAGTAAAGTAAAAGTAAAAAAATGCTTTATTCAAATAAACTTAGTAATTAAGCGCTTTTGAATCGTCTATATTTTTCTACCACCCGTTCCAGACTTTTTTAACTGACAAGAAGAACAGGCGCAAGAAACTTATCAGCTTTAGCAAAAATAAGTAACGATATTTACAAACTTAAATATATCGTTACAATACATATAACAGGTTTTTAACAACAAAGTACTTACTAGCAAGTTATTGTGTTACATCATATCCACGCATTTTGGTCTTTCAAATAATCATCTACTTTGTAATAACCTTTACCCATGAGCGTCTTTTTGACATGATTTTTAAATTCATGCAAAGGTAGATCAATTACTTGTTGTGGAACTTTATTAAACAAGGTTATGCGTTTCCCCATAAATGAACCTCTAGTTTTTGCAAGCCTAAATCTTGGAACGGCAAGTTTATCTTTATTCCTTGTATTAATATGGTGATTATCGCTGTTCTTAGCAAATGAATCATAGTGTTTCCTTACATATACTAAATTTTCATATATGTATTGGCCAGCAAAAGTTAGTATATTTATTTCTTTAAACAATTCTCTCAGGGAATCTCTCCGCCGAAGATTATATATGGCACGAACAGCTCTTTTTTGAAGTATAAAAATATTTTGAATATTGGCAGCCGAGCCCCACAATAGTAGCCCATAAGACATTACACTGTGAAAATAACTAAAATATACCAACCTTGCCGTTTCAATATCAGTTAAAAGCCTTATTTTCTTAACAGCGAAGGCCGCAGAACTAAGTCTACTTGACAAGGCTTCAATATGAGGGTCCCATTGCAGTCGTGAATCTAGTGTAATACCTAGAAATTTTGTACTCTCCGTAAACTCAACTTCAACGTCATTCAGATTAATATTAAATTCGACGTGCTCAACATTCGGTAATGAAAATTTAACACATTTAGTCTTTTTGGGGTTGAGTGCTAAATTATTACTATTAAACCAGTATGAAACTTTAGAGAGAGCGCTATTTACTTCGTCAGAACAGTTTTTACCTCTGTTGACTTTGAAAACTAAAGAAGTATCATCCGCAAATAGCACTGTCTCACATAAATTATTCGCGTAGTTAGGGAGGTCATTTATATAAACTAAAAAGAGCAAAGGGCCCAATATTGATCCCTGTGGCACGCCCATATTGATGGGGACTCCAGTAGATTCAGTTCTATTAATCACTACTTTCTGGGTTCTATTGTACAAATAAGATTTCATAAGGCTAACTGATTTAGCAGAGACACCATAATGTTCTAGCTTCTTTAATAGTGTTTGGTGATCAACGCAATCGAATGCCTTAGAAAGGTCACAAAAAATACCAATTACATCTTGCTTTCCCTCCCAAGCATCAAGGATATGTTTGAGAAGAGAAATTCCAGCATCAGTAGTACTTTTACCTTTGGAAAATCCAAACTGATTTTTATGGAGTATATTATTTGATGTGAAGTAATTTAATAATTGAAAATATATAATTTTTTCAAATATTTTACTAAGTGCTGGCAGTATAGATATTGGCCTAAAGTTAGCTGGGTCAGTTTTATTACCAGATTTAAAAAGAGGAATCAATTTACTATTTTTCATTAAGTCAGGGAATACCCCTTCATCAATACATTTGTTAAAAATGAAAGCCAAGTAAGGGGCTAGTATATCAATTATTGATTTAATGATGCTTGTTGATATGCCCCAGAGATCTTCTGTTTTTTTGACGTTAATTGATTTGAATGCTTTAATTATATCTTCACTACTTATATATTTAAAAGAGAAGGTTTCCTTGCATTTATCAACACCTGACTCTAAAAGCGAGACAGCGATGTTGGAACAAGCACTAAGAGTACTGGTAGTTTCTATTGGTATACGAGCAAAAAAATTTTCAAAGACTCCAGCGACCTCATCGTCAGATTTAAAAGTTTGATCACTAATTTTTAAACAGAAGGAATTTATACTGGGTTTTGTTTTGCCTGTTTCTTTGTTAATAATATTCCAAGTAGCCTTAATTTTATTGTCAGCTGATTTAATCTGATTCGAGAAATACTTGGACTTTGCTAGGATACAAACTTCCTTGAATGTTTGTGAATACTTCTTGACAAATTCAATGAAGTTTGAATCACAGGAAGTGGCTTTTTCTGCATAAAGATCGTATAGCCTCCTTCTGCTTATATATATACCGGGTGTGGCCCAGTCACTAAATTTTCTATTATCGTTACATTTGATCACTTTTTGTTTAAAAGTTTGACTAAATTCATCTTGGACTATACTAAATAAGTGATTATATAAGTTATTAGCCTCAAAATTTGGCTCTGGTAAAGTTTCAATTTTACTTGTGACATTAGTTCTGAATTTTTTAATACAGTGTTTTCTTATTGGCCTACACATTATTTCCCGTTTAGGCAGAACATGATGGTGCTCAATAGATGCCAACTGTCCACTGTGGTCGGATTTAATACAATTTAAAATCGATTTTTCAAGTACATTACAATTGGAGAAAATATTATCTAAGCAGGTTGCCGAAGTGGGTGTGATTCGTGTTGGTTCATTAAAAGTATGTAGCAAATTAAAAGATTTAAATAGGTTTATGAACCTACTCGAGAGCTGTGACAATTTAGGATCTAAAATGTCGACGTTAAAATCCCCACAAATCGCGACTCTTTTATTCTTCCTGCATGTTACTTTTAGGACTTCCTCCATAGTGGACTCAAACTCAGAGTAATTCGAATTGGGGGGTCTATAAGCACATACTATAATTATTTGATCAAGTTCCACACAAGACAACTCGATGGTTCGTTCAATTGAGAGGGAAACTACATCTTTGCGCTCTTTATATTGTAAGCTATTGTGTAGAATAATAAGTGAACCCCCTCTTATAGCGAATTTCCTACTAAGCGAGCTAACAACTCTATAATTATCCAAACTTAAAATTAGTTCGTGCTTTTTCAACCAATGCTCAGTAACACATAACACATCAATATCTTCAGAATTCAAAAATAAGCTTATTTCTAAATCTTTGCCAGAAAAGCCTTGCATATTTTGGTGTACAATTCTTAGACAGTTTGGCTTTTCTGTTGTCGGATCAACGCTAGAGGACGCCTCTATTGTCTCAAGTCGTAATTTAAATGTAGTAAATTATTACTAGCATCATGTAATATAATATTATTATTTGGAACAGATTCCAAAGTTGAATTACACATGTCAAAATTTAACTGCTCAATAGAAGCAATTTTCTTATCCTGGATTCCTCTGTGGCTTTGGACGTCTAAGTTGGCCTCCGAAATTCATGTTTTTCAGCATTGCAGTCAACACACATGTAAAAAAAAAGGTAAGCATTAGTAAATGAACTTTCCTATAATATCTTTTCCCATTAAACCTAAATCTAAACATTCTCAACACTACAATTCCCAATTACACAAATTCTTGTTTATAAGAAATCAATTGAAAATTAGAACAAGTTTTCATCTCAATTTGAATAACTTTAATCTATTAGCATGGACTTTTCTTCGCCTATTAGAATTGATTCTACTAATAAAATAATTATTTTTTTCCAAACGTCTAATAATCCTATAAGGTCCTTTATATGGTCTGCTCAACTTCCTACTAACCCCAGTAACTCTTTTGGGACTATACAATAACACTAACTGTCCTACTGGGAACCTTATGGGTCTCGATTTTTTATCATAATAAAATTTTTGCATCAGACGTGCCTTCCTTAAATTTTCTCTCATTTTCCCCATACACTCTTCTCTCATTTGTATTCTCTGTCTAACGGTAAGGTCATGCATCATATTGAAATTCCTATCAGACATCAACTCTGGCTCTCTTGCAAAAATAATAAAGTATGGAGAAAACCTTGTGGAGGCCTGTTTGGAGCAATTATATGCATATGAAACCAATGGGACATGAACACACCAATTCTCTTGGACAGGATCACTATATTTTGCCAACATCTGTAATAAAGTCTGATTAAACCTTTCGATTAAACCTACAGTCTGTGGGTGCATAGCCGTTGCAAACACCTGCTGAGAACCAAACCTCCTTATTATTTCTCCAACCCTGTCTGATGTAAAGATGGAACCCCTATCTGACATGATCGTTTGAACAGGACCAAATCTACAAAATATCTCTTGAATCAGGAAGTCACCAATAGCTCGTGCTGTAGCTCTCCGCACAGGTTTACAAATGGCGTACTTTGAAAAACCCTCGATACTAGTGATAATATATCTATTCCCAAACCTAGATCTATTTAAAGGCCCTATCACATCTATCTCTACCAGCTGGAAAAGCCTATCAACTATTATGGGTTGTAAAGGCACAACAGTCTTCACTTTCTTTCTTTCCTGACATGGCACACAACTCTTGACATACCGTTCAATCTTCTCTTCAGCGTTCGGTATAAAGTATCTCAACCTAAACTTTGCTAATGTTTTCATCAGACCCAGATGCCCACCTGCAAAACTGTCATCATGAACTTCTGCCATCACCTCAGTAAATAATACACTAGGCAATACAATTAAGTTTTTATTAACACCATTTATTTTAGTCTTTTTACACAACATATTATTCAATAGCACAAATCCTTTATACTGTTCCCTTTGTCTAGTGCGGATTTCCTCTTCTTGGCGGCGACAAAATTCGTCGTGATGCTGTGCCTCTGTCACTTGTGACGCGTCAATACTATACAACCGTAATCCATCGTCCATTTCTATCGTTTCCTCTTCTTTTCTCGGGGTCTCCTCATCCAACAAGGGGTTTCTACTCAGGAAATCAGCTATGACATTTTGTTTGCCAGAACAGTGAACAATCTCAAAATCGTGTTCTTGAATCGTTAAGGCCCATCTTGCCAACCTTCATGTCGTGAGGAAGGCGAGAAATTATAAAAAATCTTTTCACTTTAAATTATTTATTTCACACACACACTGTCACGGCGTAGCCTAGAATGGTCTCCTCAAAACAAAATAGCGAACTGCCGATCGCATTCGAATTTAATTCAAAAGCCTTTATTCTTTTTTAGACTGTAATAAAATAGTTACAGAACCCAAAAAGTTTGAATATGAGGCTAAGGCCTCACATTCCCCATGTCGTGAGGAAGGCGAGAAATTATAAAAAATCTTTTCACTTTAAATTATTTATTTCACACACACACTGTCACGGCGTAGCCTAGAATGGTCTCCTCAAAACAAAATAGCGAACTGCCGATCGCATTCGAATTTAATTCAAAAGCCTTTATTCTTTTTTAGACTGTAATAAAATAGTTACAGAACCCAAAAAGTTTGAATATGAGGCTAAGGCCTCACAGTACTTATTTTCAATCTCGATACTTTACTATTCAGGCTCTTGACTGGCGCCATAAGTTCATTAAAACTTTCTGCACTTACTAAAATTAAGCTTTAAAACTTATACCTATACACCTTGTCCAAAAATCTAACTTCAAACTTTTAACAGTAAAATTATAGTCAGTGGTCTAGTTCGTACATGAATACATGTTCACTAACTTACAAACGGCTAAGAAAAGTATAAATCCATGTTTGCTTTAAGAGAAACTTCGCATTACAGTTTCGAAGTTCACAAACAAGCGATTCGTGGACCGAACAGCTGTATCAAATATTAACATAATCCGGAGTTTTGCCGGAATTATTCATCTGAAACTGCAGTAAACATCTGAGTTTGCGGGCACTGCAGCTGCATAAGGCAGGGGACTAGCCGCCTGTTTGCCGGCTCTCCACCCCGAAGTGACGCCTGTCAGAATCTTGTATTAATAAATATTTTTTATAAATATTTGACAACATCACATACATTGCCTCGATTCCAAAGTAAGTAGCTAAAGCACTTGTGTTATGAAAACCAGAGACAACAGTGGTATCACAAACACCCAGACCTGGGCAAATAGAAAACGTTTTCTAAATTGACCCAATCGGGGATCGAACCCGGGACCTCAGAGATGGTGACTCCTTGAAAACCGGTGTACAAAGCCACTCAACCACGGAGGTCGTCATGTCATAATGTGGTTTACATTATTCGATACTTTTCATATGATTGCTTTAGTGTTTTTGATTATAATAATCAAAGGTTTCTTGCTACTGGGGCGTGACTGTCATGACAGATACAACAACCGTTGACTGTTATATATTACCATTATACTTGAGGGATAAACTTCCTATACTTGGGTACAGGAAGCTGTTAAGTTTCTTGCGCCCATTCTTCTTGTCAGCTAAAAAGCCTGGAACGGGTGGTAAGACAGTATATACGATGCAAAATCACTTAATTCTTTTTTCAATAAAAAATATTTATTCAAATAAATCTGTTTATTTGAACAAATAGATATTTTGAATTTTGACTTTTTGACTCATATATGCCACTAAAAAGTACAGGACAACTATTTGTATAGCATTTGCGAACGTGGGGAACTACTAATGATGAAAAAAGCACCTCAACATTTAGTAAAAAACATGCATAGGTCTATCAGCTGTTTCATAGATTTTGATATTTTCGATTTTAATGTTTGTATGAAACCGCTGATTTTTTTTCGCGATTTCTGAGTTGGTCCCATAGTAAAAGTTGATCAGTTTGATGGTCCCTATATACCATATTCAGCATTAGGGGTATTTTTGTAACCTTGTATATAATAAATTTAATATTCATCATACCGGTTGAAAAAAGTAGCCTACGAATATTCTTGTTTCTAGTTTTTCACGGACTTGAAAATAAACATTGCTTCAAGCAGAGAACTAAATTCTATGGAAGTGTAATTGCAAACAACTTTGGCTTAAAAATAGCACCACGGAGCTAAAAAATTACAACCCGCACAGTATTTAGTGGGGTCAGCCACGCGAACGGTGACAGACGTTAGCGTTCTTTACAGTAATTGCAGTTTGTATACTAAAGAAAGAAAAGAGTTTATTAGAAATGATGTCCTTTGTAGTCAAATGGTGTAAAAGACGCAAAGAAAGCAAAAGATGCGGAGATCACATCATAAATTTTAATATAAAATAATGTTTAATTATAGAAAATATCTATGAGTATACAGATTATGGTCGCTATAGAGCAACCATTTTTAGCCCAAACCACTTTATTGTAATATTTGTGTAGTGCTATTTTTGAGAGGATTGCTTGTTCCATAGATTTTAGTTCGCTGGCTTTAAAGCTTAATTGAACTGCTGTTACCGCACATAATAAATAAATAGGAGAGGTTTTGTTACCAAAATTACCTTTAAGTGATTATAAATATTCGGGAACCTAAATAACATGAGAAAATACTAATCCACGAACAACATTCATTGAACTTTTTCCGACAGGAGTGTACTTAAAATATTTCTCATTTTCATACAAAACATTGTCTTTTACTAACAGTTCTAAATAGGATACTAAGAAGAAATTTCATTAGATACCACAAATAACAGGCTAGTGGCTTGCACTAAATGGAAACTGCAGTATCTTAATCACCAGTTCAAGACTCTTAGCTACATCTGTTCCCTTATTACGTGTCTGTATTGCTATCAGAACTGTTAAATCAACATTGGACTTTTAATAAACGTATAAATTAGTTTATTAACATTAAAAAAAAACGTGATAAATATATTGTTGTGTAAGGATAATTTTGTTGTTCATTAAAAACCGAAAGATATTTTTTTCTGTTTCATTATAACAGGGTGTCCCAGAAAATATGGTCAAGCCAAAATGGGTTAGCAGGTACCCATCAATAACAACTTTTACTCAAGGAAATCGCTAAAAACAATAAATTTTGCTCAAGTTGGTGCTTTGTATGCAACAAAGTGGTTGGTCCCAATTCTAACAAAATTTATGGGAAAGCTTATTTCTTTTTAGGATTTCACTTTTAAGTTTTTGTTCGTATAGATGTGTGGCGTCTGCAAAGAGGTCACCACTCCTCTATGGTTAATAAGAGAAAAAGAAAGATGCTGTCTTTCGGGCTGTTGACACAGAATTTTTATTGTTGCTTTCTTGCTATTGTAAATTAATATTATCCCTTCCTTACTCGTCCGTGTTCCTTCCTATTTTAATGTGACTCATCCATGTAAATACACACTGTACATAGCATTTGTGAAGCAAATAAGTAACTCACGTCGGAAGTGTTTCCATCATAGTTTTTAACAACAAACACAAGTATAGTGCGGGCAGGAACCAAAGCCCGCACAGATGTGTACTTGCTACCCCACTTGATGACACACCCTCAATTACTATAATGACAAAAAATCCTACTTTGTGCAGCTCTAAAGCCTTACTTCAACAACACAACATTGTTCATTATCATATCCAATAAACTTAAACAGCTTTGAAGAGCTAACATTTTCTTTCATTAAATACATTCTCCGGACGTCACTTCCCCGAGCTTCTATTTAAGCTAAATATCTCCTGCGCCCCAGTTCTCTTATCTTCAATTAATCTAAGTGAAATTATGGCATTACTCGAGAGAAACCTGGATTGAAAATCTGCAACGGAAATCCGGCATTCAGGTTGATATTTAATACCATTTGAAGGTCAAGGAGTTCTTGGAAGTGAAATGGTTTTTCATTTCATTAGATTCTATTTTTACCCACTATGGACGGAACGGAACGGAGGCGGGAGGAGGGAGTATGCGCGTTTGGGGTGAGAGGTTGTGTCTTAGAAACTACTGGGCCGATTTCGATGCGGTTTTAACACTGTAAATGTTACCAGATTGTTTTCGTGGGGGAGGGTAAATCGACTATATTTCCAAAAGTTATAAAGATAAACGAAAGGCAGTGTCAAAAAAAGCAAGAGTTGACGGGGCGTTTTAAGGGTTTTTGGAAAATCGGTCTGTAACTTTTTTGGAAAATTGAAAATAAAAAGTGTAAAATAAAAACCAAAATTAAAATGATTAACTCAAAAAATATTTAACTCTTTTTCAATTAAGAATAACTATTTTAACCGTCGTGGGTTTTTTAGAAACTCACTAAATATATCTTCTTATGATTTAACAAAAAAGAAGAATAGAACCCCACGGTATAAGTATGTAATATACATTTACCAATATTTATGATATTAAGCATTGTCCTTTTCTGTACTTTGATGAAAGCCGGTTTCTACGGAGCAATTGTCTTTCATATTCATATTCATATTCTTTATTTGCGTTCTTGTTGTATACATGGTGTTTACAATATAAAGTTCCAAACAAGAACCCCATAGGGGTACTGCAAATTACTTACAAACTAGAAAACAATTTTAGATGTATCATTAATACTGGGCGGATTAAACAATTAAACAATAGTAAGTACCTAAATTAGTCTATAATTAGTAGGCTCAAAAAAAAGGTTAGGCTAACAGGTCATACCATAACAGGTCGTAGTAGGTTCTACAGCGTATGACCTGTTTCTTACACACTTACCTTGGTACACGGATTTTGATCACGAAACTGTCAAAAATACGTCTCCTATTATTGCATTTCCAAAATTGCCTTGAAATATCTCTCGCATTATGTATAACCTAACTTATCAGCCCCCTAGCATGGCCACCGAAACGCGATATGATATGTTTATTTATCACGTTTAACTATTTGATTGAATCAGGAATTACTTGGCGGAAGTCCCGAACCATTGTGAAAAGAGAAATATATTATGTAGCTTACTCCCGCAAAAAATATATGCAGGATGCAAAAAAAAATGCACATGCACACCACAAAAATATCAGTGCACAATACTTGCATTTAGCATGACAGCAACAGACCTTGCACCTTCACCAATTAGACTACTCTGCACGTGTTTCGCCCCAACCCGGAGCATCCTCAGGAGTTAGATCGTGCGTGAACCAACACCGTGTGGTGTGCATGTGCATTTTTTTGCGGGCGGGCGGGCGGTGCATCCTGCATATATTTTTTGCGGGAGTAAGCTACATATATTTCTCTTATCACAACACGTTTAACTGTCAAAAACCAATTGATTTTGACAGTTGAGTGTCGATAAAACGCTGTATCCCTCGATATATATATCGTGTTTCGTCGGTCATGCTAGTGTCCTTATAGTAAAGTCTGATTGTGACACTATATTACTCGCTAACGGCCGCCAACTAATTGGCGAAGGAGTAATGTATCGAAACAGAAAATATTGCGCAGTATTTCTAAGACTGTGGATTGCTCCACCAAAGTATAACCACTGTTATTGATCTCGAAGAAGATATACGATTACATATGGTGAAAGTTCGCAATTTTGGCGAAAAGAAAACCTATTAGCGTAACTACAGTAATTTCTCAAAGTAACTTTCATTAAATCTACGAAATGTTTTTGCGTGGGCTTAAGACTTTTTTTTCAAGTTCTGAGTTATTGCTTACTTATAACTCTATTGAAAATCTAAATTAGATTGTATTATAGGTCTTAAAATAAATTGGTAGATTGAAATTGCTTATTCACAACGTCTTTCATGTCAAAAAATCTTGATTAGTTTAGAAATCTTTTGTAGAATTGTAACGTGTCACAAAACCTATTAGGCAAATAGCGTTTAAATAAAATCTAGATTAAAGTATATATTCACAAAAGGATAAACATAGTAGAGCTATAAAACGGGACTCCAGCACATCAGTTTTGCTTTTCAAATTAGCTTGAAAAAGTTGTTGGTAACACATTTTTTCAATTTTAGCGGAATGGTGACTATCTTAATTTTAGCGAAGTGGTGATCTATGCAAATGAAATTCACTGTGACTTCCATAAATATCATGAGGATGTGTTTTGTTGAGTGAGTAAATAAATAAATATTCGACAACATCACATACATTGCTCCGATTCCAAAGTAAGTAGCTAAAGCCCTTGTGTTATTGAAATCAGAGACATCAGTGGTATCACAAACACCCAGACCTGATCCAATATAGAAAAGTTCGTTTCCTAAATCTCAGAGATGGCGACTCTTTGAAAACCGGTGTACAAAGTCACTTGACTACGGAAGTCGTCAAATAAAAACCCTCATTTTTAACCGGCTTCAAAAAAGGAGGAGGTTATCAAGTCGACGGTATTTTTATTGCACTCAACAAAACGCATTGCTTATTACAAACTAACAAGCAAATTCTAACACGTTTATATCTATAAAGTTATCGTATTTTTTTAAAGCAGTCCACAAAATATATCACAACATAAAATAATTGACAGCCTATAAAACATTCCGGATAACGTCATGGTTTCAAATCCACGAGTAATTCCAGTTCGTTTCAAACAGCTGTTGCTTTTACGACTAAAACGAAACGAACAACTGATTTCGATACTCGTACTACACAAATCGAATAAAACGAGTTCAATTTTGTGAGCTACGATACAATAACCAGTTTGATACGACAACTTGTACACTTAGACATGGTTTCAAATGGAAAATGCTGTTTAGTTAAGAGTTTTTTTTTGTGATAAAAAAAAATACAACTGTTTTTGCCCCTGGGTTTTGTAGGAAGTAATGTAATGTAATGTGTAAGGCGGTGAGATTTAAATTGTATATGAGATTATTAAATTCACCACAACACCTCCAGGCAGTTGAATTAATCAGTTGTATATTATTATGTAATTTTTATATGTATGTATAAATGTATTTATATATGTAGGTACCACCTACAACAGCTGTAATTACAGTTTTTATTTGTATGCACTTTTTTAACCAATAGTACTAATTAAATTCAACATTTGATGGAAAGTAAAGTAAAAGTAAAGTAAAAAATTGCTGTATTCAAATAAACTTAGTAATTAAGAGCTTTTGAATCGTCTATATTTTTCTACCACCTGTTCCAGACTTTTTTAGTATTTAAACCTTAACTCTAAGCCTCAGGCAATATTGACTGACGACCTGAGTAGTGCAGTGGTCAACCACGCAAGAGGTACCGGGTTCGATTCCTGGCCAGGCAGAAATTGAAATGATGAATTTTAATTTCTCTGACGGGTCTGGGTGTTACTACGTATAATAAGAATATATATTTAAAAAGTATAATGCAGTATATCAGATGTCTAGCACCCATATTACAAGCTTTGTTTAGTTTGGGGCTAGATGGCGCCGTGTGAAATTGTCAAAGCATTTTTATTTATTTATATTATCTTTAAATGGCACAGAAAAGGGCAACGACGTGCCCTTCAACTTTGCTTTTCAAATGAGCTACATTCTGTTCCGTTGGTGGAAAAAGTTGTTACCATCACAATACTCAAGTTTGCCGCATATGCTTTTCTATGCAAAATAGTGGCTCCAGGTGTTTTGGTTGTGTGCAATCAAGTGAACTATTGTAGCCAACTTTAGCAGAGAGTTGTTAACATGTTTATGAATTTTGTTTTCGCAAGTTTAGTTCGATATTTTTAGAGTTCGATTTTTAGTTCCGAAGCCCGTTGCGTAGAAGTTTGATGTCAGTTTCCAATCTGGTATTCGATAAAGCGGTGCTTGCTGTGCTGGAAATCTGTATTCTTATTTTTAGGTAAGCTTGGCTCAAAGTAAAAAAACAATCGACTGACGAAATCCGCTCAACGCTGAACAAAAAGCTACACGATGCACTCCATGATGCCAAGGATAGACATATATGAAGGGTGACATATTGTAATGTAAGCTTTGTAGACAATATCTATTATTTTATTTTTACACTAAAGTTTTATATGAAAGACATGGTTCCTGTAAAGAATAAGAATAATAACAACGGCACTTTTATTTATAAATTACCTACTTGAAAATTATCTAGCATAATAACCAATGCATACTCTTATAATAGAAGGCAAATGCTTCCTACAAACGAGCTCGGATGCTCAGTTTACTGTATTTATGATAAAGCCATCTTAGAAAGAAGGCTTTCTCTACTTAGTACATTCTCTGCAAATAACATTATTAAAATCCTTAAAGGAGAATTTAATAAATTTGAATTTCCTTACTAGCGAGCTTTGAAATCAGGAACTATTATTTGCTTTGTGCGAAGCAACGTAATATTCTGTTCAGGAAATTTCATGATACATAGTAAATTTCAGGATACCTAGCAAATTTATAGCGACATTCTTGTTAAGATAAACAATGATATTGTTTAAGCTTAGGAGATTTAAGAGGATATATTTATTTATTTATTAAAACGTAGTGTTGACATGTATCCTGGGCTCTGTAACAGTAACGTAAAGAAAATATAATACTTGCATAATTGAAGAAAGTTTAATCTTGGATTATTCTGTTATGAAAATTTGTTATACTGTTATTGATAAGATAATCATAGAAAAAGATTATATAACTTGCCCTGGTTCTATAATAATATTGTTAAGCGGAGCTTATTTTAAAATAAATAAATAATTTTATTTAAAATGAATTAAAATTAGGAAAGATAATTATTTATTGAGATTTTAGTTGCGATGTAATATTCGCATGTGATATGAGATGTGTATTTTCGCATATTTTCTTATATGCGAAAATACACACATTGACCTTTAATCCCATTGGCACCTCACCTCAACAAACAATCCTTCTATACGATTAACCTTCTCGAACTTTCTAATTAACTGACGTAAATCCCGAATCGATTCCTTGGGATCGGCTAATCGTTGGGAACCTCAAATGCCGTAAGAAAGGGACGAGTTGCAAACGAAAGAGATAGTGAATCGGAGAAACATAATCTATTTTATCGAATGGTGCCGCGCCGTGTAAACACCCATTAAGGAACTGATTGGGTGGGGTCTCAGTATACGGACGGTACAAACATTTACAAAATAATAATTATTTGATGATTTTAAGGCTTCTATATACCTCAAGTGGCGCCCTCATTTTGAATAAATTTATTGCTCGCTAAGTAAAAATTCACATGTACAGATTGAAGCTAAGGTTCTATAGTTTATTTACAAACGATAACCTCAGTAAAATTTTGTTCGTTGTAGTAGTGCTAAAAGTGGCCACTTTTAGCACTTTTGCGAACTACTACTACAATGAACTATATTATACTGAGGTTATTGTTTGTAAATAAACTATAAAACCTTAGCTGCAATCTGTACATGTGAATTTTCGATACGTTATGTACTTAGCGAGCAATAAATTTATTTAAAATGAGGGCGCCACTTGAGGTATATAGGAGCCTTAAGTAGAGAATTACGAAGCGGTCTCACAATGCACGGTGGGTGCTTGGATGGACGTCAAATTAATAATGCAAATCGTCGAATAATTAATTCAAATATATCAAAGTAATTTGGAGGAGCGTGCCATATTATCGTAGTTTATCTTTTAATAAAATTCTGAGAACGATTAACTGAATTGTGACAGATGACATTAGTGGTTGTGTTCCATTCTATGGAACACAACCACTAATGTCATCTGTCACTTCTGAAAATTGTCGTTGCCGCGCATTTTGGTTGTGTGAAATAAAACGTTCATTTTTATATCGAAAACACTTTAGTATCATTTAATTTAAAATTTGAACTACGGTTTCCTTTATGAATGAGTGAAAAAGGAAATCAGTAGGTATATCAAATCGTTTATTTATTACCAGTTTTATAAATAACATGAAAATTTAAATCGAAAAACTCTTTTTTCGAATAAACTTAGAAATTAAGTTTAATTTGAGACTTTCAAAGAAGACAAGAAGAATGGGTGCAAGTTTATCAGCTTCATCAGAAATCAGAAGTTAGACGATAGACGATATTTACAAAAAAAAATATCGTCACCAAATACATTTAAAACAAAATAACAACAAACTTAAAATGAAAAAAAAAATAAAGAGTTATTGATAACTGTAAAACGTGGTAAAACTAAGAGTTATATGTTACCTCCATGCATTGCAGTCTTTTACATAATTTTCTACTTTGTCTTTTTAACAAAAAGTACACAAAAAAGTAAACAACATGTATTTAAAATATATGCAAAGGTAGTTCAATTAAATTTTGTGGAACTTTATTAAAACGGGCAATTTCTTTCCCCATAAATGAGCCTCTAGTTTATGCAAGTCTAAAACTTATAACGGCAAGTTTATCTTTATTTCTTGTAAAAGTACTGCCAGTTATTGTTTTAAAATTTCAATAATATTGTTTAAGAATCTAAGTACCACAATCGCTTGTTACCTCCTGCTGTTATTTGGACCCGACCCAACGCTCGCTATGTCCAAGACAAATTCCCCAACGTGCCTAATTGTGCTAACATTTGCTTCCTTAATCACGTGCAGTGAATAGCCTGAGCCATAAATAAAGGGATGGAGCTGAATTCTGGACTATTGCCTCAATATATTGGCTATTTATTTGCACCATAACTCATTTGATGCGGAGCAGTTTGGTAAAGTATTTGTAGAATTTTATTAACCTATGAAGTTCCGAAAGATTTGTGAGCATTGAATTTTAGGGTATTTGTTAGTTCTTGTTTTCCTTTTTTTTCTTTTTGATTACATTAAAAACTAAAAAAATACATGGAAAAACCTTAGTCTTTGGCGACTGCGCAGCGAACACCGTTCCATGGAATTACATGGGACAGAATTACAGGTATGACAACTTTAAAGGTACCATAGACAAAATGTGGTATGCGACAGTGCTTGGTGCTGCAAGCATTCCAAGCTAAAGTACCTAAGTAAGAAAGTAAGTACTCTATTGTGTATAGAGTTGTGTGTAAGTTACTGCATAATGTTCACCTGTTTTTCCCCTTGCCATCACTAAAACGAAATATGGAAAAAGATGATGAAGTTGATCTTCCTCCTGGTGCCAAGCGTCTATAGGCACAAATGACCGCTCACAATCAGATTTATCAGCTTCTTTGCCATTGTATTTTTATAAAAAAATAGCTAGAATATTACAAATATTTCTGTAACTACAAATAAAAAACAGGACAAGTGCGAGTCGGACTCGCCCACTGAGGGTACCGTACAAACTCGATGATTGATTACGTACTTTAAGTAAAGACTATATTTTTATGATTTAATTGCAAATGTATAGTTTTCAGAACTTTCCCTGTACTTGTAGTATAGGAAGATATTACTTGCCTCATAGTTCTAGGTCAACGGAAAGTACTTTATGAGAGTGCCAAAATAATATTCGTTTTTTGCGGCATAATCTTTTTTTTTCACTTTAACTTAGAAGTTTGATTTCACACCGTTAAGGGACTGTAGACTTGAGTATATGATTTTAATTTCAACTCGATACCTCCACGCGTTTCCGAGATAAAGGGTCTTGACAGACAGATGGACAGATAGACAGACAATAAAGTGATTCTATAAGGGTTCCGTTTTTTCCACTTTGGTGTACGGAACCCTAAAAAGGTAGTAGAACAAACAATTCACCCGGAAGTAGTTGAACAAAAAACAGAGATAAGAGTGCAATAATATGGAGATCGCAGGACGGCATTTAAATACAGAAGTAAGACTATGTCTATACGGTTTCAGCGTACGTAAACAAATTCAATATGCATTTATTCCTAGCTCTGTGGCGCTGTTCATTTGAATAAGTTTAGAGGATTCCGTCCTATCTTTGGTTTGATAAAGTCGCCAATCTAATACAATGTCTTGGAATAGGTTCTTGGGTCAAACATTGTTGTTTTACCAATAAATTGCGGTTGCTATACTATTCAAATTGCGGTCAAGGAAACAAAATGTTTGATGCTTGAAATCTATTGAAAAAGGTAGGTACTCGATTCAAAAAGGAACATCGCCGAAACCCATAGTCCGTCGATAGAATAACAAATAGATAATGTTCCATCACTGACCTTCTCTGAGGTCACGAATAGATTCCAGTCCTCATATTCAAATGGTCAAGATTCTAAGTTACAATAACTCTAATTTAAAATCTAGTTAGCTTGTCAATTCCATAAAAAAACCTATGTGTGTGATCGTCTTAAGCTCGCGACATGTAAACAACTTTTAACACGTTATAACATGCCGTAAGCTTGTGAATGTGCTATAAATTTTCCATGTCATATAATAGTCTATTGCTTATTTTTAAGCTTTAATAGAAAGTTGGGCGTTTAGGACAGGACTGCTATGTCCAGAAAAAAACCCACTCCGTAAAAATATTTGGTTTCATTACTAGTTCCTCAGCTTGCAGTCGCCGAGTATTTATTTATCAACCACTTTAAGTAGAAAACCCATTTCTTCACCAGTTTCCGTCCACGTGATTATGCAAACATACCAGTAAACTTTAATTACGTTCCCAAGTTGGGCCAAGTTCCCTTGTTGTTAGACGACCGCTCTTTACTCTGTGGCCATAAACTTGATTATACGTTTTTACGAGTTGAATTTCATCGCTGTTTCCTTGATTTCGAAATTTTCGGCCATCTTCGTTTTTATGGTCTGACCAGATGACATTTGGATTAATTAATTAAGTTGGTAACGGAGTCGTTACATAACAATATTGTTAAAGCGTAATAAACATTTATCTAGTAGCAGTTTTATGAATGTTAATAAAACATAGTAAATATAATGTTGTGAGCATAGGAATATTATTTTTAAGTTCCGATAATGATGTCCAGTGGATTGAATCGCTGTTTTTTTATCCACTACAGGTTAGTGCTTGGCCTTCATCTCACCTGATGTTAAGTGACGATAAGACCGAAAGTTGGAAGCGCACTACACCCGGAATCCTCACCACTGAGGAACTGGCTATCTTATCTTTAACTGCCGGAACGCAAAAAAAATTAAATTGTTGTTATGGCGTCAGACTTAGGTAAGATGGTGGTAGCTAGCCAGGCGGACTTGAAATAAGCCCTACCACCAACAAAATTCATGATGTGACCATTCTCCTAGGTCCCGGGTTTATCCGCCGGTTAGATGAATATAGAAAAACTAACTTTTCTATCCTTCAGACGGTTTTTTTACTAATAAATCCTCTGATTTTAAGCACACCATCATTCTTGTATTTCCACCCAGTATTTACTTCATAAGTACTTAATACCATAACAGGTTCGTAAGTACACCTTAAGTTAGTTGGGACAAGTTTGCCCGATTCATAATACCTGGATACGTCAGATTAATTAAAGGTTTCCATTACAATTAGCTCGACCGAGAATAGAGGGATTTAATGGGAAATAGATTAGTGCGGTGAACAAAGCTGATTCAACTTTGTTACATCTGTTGTATGAATAGGAAATAATTTGTTTATGATGGGAAAGATATGGCGAAAAATACAAGGGGGCAACAAATAAATACATGCTTTATTATAGGAATTATATTATTCGCGAAAGATGCTAACTAATGTTTGTTTTAGGCTGAGATTCAAATAATTACGCTTCAACACCACTAGTGTTGATTATATATTTGAGTGAGTTATTTAAACCAAATAGAAATGCTTGAGTTAAAAAAAAATGAAACCTAAATGGTATGCTAGAAAAAATACTAGAAAAATTAAACCCGTAGCACCTCAGACGGGACTCGTACCCGCACCCTTGAGATTCCGGCCTAATGCACTGACCAATTATGCTACCGTGTCGCTAGTGGGGTAGGAAATTTCTAGTACTTTTTACTTTTTCGCTGCGTTATTTCATCAACGTGAGGAAATACCCCAACATTCGAATGAAACATCTTTTTTCACATCGCCGATTCTACTAGCGACTCGCTAGCATAATTGGTCAGTGAATTGGGCCGGAATCCCAAGGGTGCAGGTTCGAGTCCCGTCTGAGGTAGTACAGGTGAGTCGAATTTTTCTAGCATATCATTTGTATAAATATAAAAAAAGATTGTGAATAAAAAAATATTATAAATAATAGCGTCTTTATTGAACGAAAAAGTAACAGATTAGAAGCATTGTACCTAGATATAGCAAACCCATCAAAACAACTAGCGGGGAATGATAGTCAGTCGATGCACTTCGCTATTATAATATTTTTTCTAGTTGAGTATAAGAAGCAATAGTTTGTATTTAGTTTTTTAATCCAAAGAAACTACAAAGAGTTTTTGAATGAAAGTCGACCTCCACCGCGAGTTGCATTCAAAGTAAACAAAAGACTGTCGGATCGAAGTAATATCGATTCAAACTCTTGGGATTTGCGGTGGAAAGTTCCAGAAGTTCTGGAAGGAACGGAACGTGAATTATTCCCGATTTCGTCTTGTGAGGCCGCGATGCGAGACAGAAATGGTACAAAGTTTCCATTATTTTACAAATCAAAGTACTTACCATAGTCGTTTAAGTGGTGGACTGAACCGATAAGAACCAAGAAACTGGTTTGTGGATTTCAAGAAAAATGATAACATAACCTCTTTAATAGCATGAACGACACTGAATTTCTTCTAATAGTGTTTGTTTATTAACATAAAGATAGTGGACATCATACTATATTACCACAGAGTAAACATTTTTTAAAATAATATACTTAAATCATTCGTTGTCCAATGTAGGTACAGTCGAGTTCATAAATATGTGAGCACTTTTGACAGATGTTGACTTTTATTTAAAAGGCGTAAGGTTGATGAACTGTCAAAAGTGCGTATATATTATTGAACTCGACTGTACATCGATTGTTTTAATTAGGTAAGGACGTTAACCAACAAATTTTTTTTTGTTCGATAAAGATTAAAAAAAAGTATAAAAAGACCAAACAAATACAAAATCCACTGGAATGAAGTCGGATATTGATTCCAATCCTGTCCCGAACTTGTGGTTAGGAGTTTGTGAACTTCGGTGGGCGGCGGAACTTGGCCAAATTATTCCTTACCGTTCAGTGCTGGAAGTTTTTGAGTAGGTACCGAAATGGCACGGTCGTGCTTAGCATCTTTAAGGTGAACGTTAAATAAAATCACAATGAGATGAGACCAATAAGAAATCGGGTCGCGGTTTAGATCAATTTAGATTTTTAGGGTGCGAAAAGAAGGTGCAACAACACCTAATATGGAAAATCTGTAATTAGCCTTACTGTTCAATAAAATCAACTACGCATATCATCTCCTAGTTAATTATATAAGAACTGTTATTGTTTGTTCTATCACTCCGTTGCACTGAACTTCCAACATCAAACATCACTCAAAGACAATTTGATGCATACGAACCAAAATTTTCTTTGAGAGATGTTCCATTAAATTCTTAGTTAACAATGAGCTTGGGAACAGTATTCTTTTAAAATTTAATTTTAGCTTAAAATATGACATTAAATATTTTTTCTGTAGCCCTTCTACATACTCCACAATAAATTTTTAAAGATTCGTAAAAATGACCACGCGTTATTGTTTCATGACAGGCACTGAGCAAGTAATCACTACCGTTGGTGTCAGGCAGGAAGATACGATGACGTCATCGGATTCCATTCTCTCGCTAATCTCGTTCGGAAAGGACGTATGGCGCTGACTCGCAGATGCATACGTAATAATGTTTGAAGCAGATTAATTACTTACAATAACTTTGTAAATACTTATCGTATCGAAGTGAAATAAAAACAGTTGGTTTTGGAATTACGGCTTCTATAATGGTGTAGGCTATCCTATTTTAATTTTTCCCACGTCAATTAGTAATAGAATCTAAAGTTAAAATATTAATAAAGAGCTATTTTTCAGACGTCAAACCTTTTTTTCCTTCAAAGTCTAGAATTTCCTTCGTGACTTGTGCAAATGACTCCCCATTCCTCAGTTTTTGAGGCGGCAGATTAAAGCCAGCCACGAGAACAGTCTTGCAAAGAGACAAAGCACTCTTGCCTTTTTAATCACGGAAGAGTCTGTGCTATGCTCTCTTGAAAATTAAATTTCTGTGTCTTCATTACAAGCCCAAAAGTAGCGATTAATTAATTTTATGTACAGTTTCACAGGTTTCGGTATAATTAAGTAGATATAATCGTGGATTTCTAATCAATTTTGAGTGTGTAAAAAATAAGTTAGAGTTTGCGCGCAAAATATAACTATGGAGTTTTTTGACCAATCAGAGATCACTATTGAAACCTTCTAGGGAAGCTCGAGAATATGGGAATTCGAGGTTTCCAGTTGCAACTTTTTCGCGATTACTTGACGGATCGAACTCAATGTGTCAGTGTCGGGAGAGAGTCTAGTGGTTTTATCAGTATGGGATATGGTGTGCCTCAGGGTAGTGTCCTTGGGCCTATCTTGTTCTTAGTATATATAAACGACCTTCTGGAGCTTTATCTTACCCATGGTAAGTTAATTTGCTACGCCGATGACACCGTGCTACTCTTCTCAGCTAAAACCTGGTCTGATGTCTTTGGCGCTGCTCAGAAAGGATTTAACGAGGTTTCTATATGGCTTCGCCAAAACATTCTAACTTTGAACCCAGAAAAAACTAAATACATAACTTTTGCTATGAGATCTACGGGCCTTCCATCTGAAGAATTTGCACTTAAGGACCATCGTTGTGGTGACTCCCGTTCTCAGACATGCTCATGTGTTGAATTGGAAAGAAGAGTTAGTATAAAATACCTTGATTTAGTCATTGACTACTCTCTATCTTTCGGGGAACACATTAGACTTCTAGTTGGCAGAGTCCATAAGCTAATTTATGTCTTTAAAAATCTGAGACACGCTGCTGACTTTGATCTCCTCAGGAAAGTGTACCAATCTTTATGCCAGTCGGTTTTAACCTATGGCATCATGGCATGGGGAGGATCAGCCAAGACCACGCTCATGAATTTAGAAAGAGCCCAAAGATTTGTTTTAAAAGTCCTCACATCCCGTCCAATTTTCTACTCCTCTACTCTTTTGTATAAGGACTGTGACGTTTTAACTGTGAGACAACTATTTGTATTACAGGTGATTTTGAAGCAACACTCATTGTTGCAGTACAACAAGGATTTTCAGACTAGGCGTCGTAATTATCAAGTGTGCTCCTCCTTTGTTACCAGGCACTCCTTCGCTCATAAATTCTTTAACTTTCTAGGTCCATTTCTCTATAATAAGGTAAACAAAAGTATAAATATATATCATCTAAACATGCATGAAGTAAGAAATTCTACGGTTGTCTGGTTAAAATCGTTATCCTATGACGATACTGAATTGTTTTTGAAATCCGTAATTTAATTCCATCTTAGTGTAATTCTTCATAAAACTCACCCTCTCTACACACACTCACTCACATTCACTTTACACACCGCGAGAGGATTCACTTTTCACTTTTGAAATATTATTAAGTATTAAGTTTTTGGCAATGTTAACACATTCTTGCGTTGAATTATTTTCATCTATGGAATTTGAGTCCTAATAAGAGCGCTGTACCCGAGATACAGTTTTAACTAGTTCGGGTGCAGATGTCAATTGTTTGCTTCAAAGATGTTTAGTTCATTTAAGTATGAGACGTTTAAGAAACTTTGTATTTTTATGTCAATAAATGTTATTATTATTATTATTATTTATTGATTTCAATAAAATAAACTATTTTATCGTTTTTCTCGAAATGTAATTAACTAGATAATAAATGCTTGGACAATTCCACACAGCGCCATCTAGCCCCAAACTAAGCAAAGCTTGTAATATGGGTGCTAGACAACTGATATACCTACTACTTATATACTTTTGAAATATAAACTTATTATACATAGTAACACCCCAGACCCGCCACAAAAATTAAAATTCATCATTTCAATTTCTGCCCGGCCGGGAATCGAACACGGGGCCTCTTGCGTGGTGACCGGTATGTTTACCACTGCACCACTCAGGTCGTCGTCGAATTGAGTGGGTATTGCTGCCTTCAATATTTTCAATTCAATTCAATTCAATATGATTCGATTGGACTATGGAAAAGGTCATGGGGCTACATTTTGTCGCAAAAATGACGAAGTCGCGGGCGGCTACTAGTCTGATATATATTTAGTTAGAAGTTGTATGAACTATAGCTATAGTTATATATGTGTATACTGTATATGTATATACTGTAGTGACGCAGTCACGTAAATAACAATAGCTATAGTTCATACATTATAGGTATAGTTATATATAGTATAGTTCATACGTTTGTGTGGCAATGGCAGCACAAACGTCTAAGTGTATAAAAAACCTATTTATTTTCAAAAGCTAACGTTAAATTAATATTCTAATTCCGTTGACAAAAGCATTATAATAGAGTTCCCTTTACAACCGAAAATTCTGTTAAGATTAGATTTTCGAAAATTATATCAAAACAATGAAAATTCTACGTAACTTTGGAATGTTCAAGCTGTTATTTAAGTTATTTCAGTTGGTATACTTGGATGCTTAAAAAAAATTGTTCTTAAATAATGTTTTTTTATGAAGAGAAGATTGACTTCCTAACATCATAAAGAACAAAATTAAAATATAATGGAAGTCGTGAACGTAAGGAAAAAAGTTTCATATCAATTTTAAAACATCCTTGTCCTTACTTAAAGAGACTGCCAAGTTCCCAAGAAAATGTAAATGAGTTTAAGTATTTACTAAGTATTGTAGAGATCGCGCGTACTATTTTCCTAGGTTTAAGTTTTTAATTAAAAAGTTTTCATTGTTACTAGCTTCTTTTATATAACCGGTGAAAACTGTCATTGGTTGTAGTGATAAAGTGAAGCCAAAAGTCAAGATTGTAAATCACATTTTAAAAAGCTTAGTTTGGGTAGCCCCAAATGGATGGCGCTGTGTGAAATTGTCCAAGCATTTATTTATTTATTTATATACTAGAAAAACGGCTCGTCATCAGATTTGTCTCGGGTGGGAATCAAACCTACGACCTTTGGAAGTCCGGTCCAATGCTCTTACCCACTGAGCTACAGAGTCACATTTTTTTCAATAATATTATTATGTTTCATACAATCTTTGTCTAGACCCCGGTTCTGTGTACGCTTATAACTTTTCCACGCAAAAAGTAGTAGGAGACTGGCTGAATACTCAAACGCTAAAACTTTTGGCTGAGATTTAAAAAAAAAGGTGACCTAAGGTCACTTTAAGAATCGTGCGAGCCCTAAAGTTCTTTGAAAGAGAAGCAATATAACCTAATGGAAATTATAAAACATTTTAACAAGTTTGAAATAATATTATTACTTATTTCCGTTATTTCATTTTTAGTTACATAAATTGAGGTTATTACTCTAATGATGATAATTGGTCAGACATTTGTTTGGAGACCTGACACTAAAATTTTATGAGAGGTTGCACAGCATTATAATTGCTGATTTTATTAGATAAAAAAAGTTTTCTTTCTAAACTATTTGAAGTTTTCCGCAACTAATGAAATATCTGAAGCCGAAATAGTCCGAAATATGTTCCATCCAACTCAGCGGGGAACGCTAAAACGTCCCCACACTATCTAAAAGTCACTAAACTTCCTCATGGCGCCGATAAAAAAAGGTTCTTGCAGTAAAAGAGTATCTCAGTGTAATCTACAAAAGTTTGCTTATTTCTCTTTAGATTAGGGCGAACGTATTTGCAAACAGATAAATAACAAGACCACTGTCTGGATACCTGTATATAAATAGGAAGATTAGAACTTTTTACTTTAACTGATCAGTACCCTTAGCACGAACAGCTATAAAAAAAAAACATGCGTTATCTATGGTAACATTATTTGTTCTATGTTAAAGATTCAGAACTACTCTGAATTAGTAGTCAGTGCTAAAAACACACAACATTCTTCGTCAAAATATACTTGCATTGAGGATTTTATACCACTTCTAGTTTAGACTTGGTTTAATTTAAACATTTCCAGGAAAATACTTCTAAGTTAAATTGAATATTGCTTTCAAACATATCCAATATCACCGTTCTCCACAAAGAGTATTGCAAAGCTCATCAGTCTTTGTGCGAATTTACTCAGTCACTATTATTCTCCTTTTTCCTACACCACGTTGAGCGAGCATTCTATTTGGTGTATGTCAAGAGCGAAATTTACGGTGTTTTGTTGAAAACCTCCGTGCATTGTCGACGACGGATGACTTATAGCCCTAGGCTTCATTTTAAGTAAATGGGTTTTGAATTTAACACAATGAATTGTTACAATGTTGTCATTCATTTGTTTCATGTAGATGATGCTGCGATAAGTATGTGCGTGCTTTGTGGATGTTTTTTTTTAATTTAACTTATGCTATAGATCTTACTTTTTTATGTTATTCAAAGGGCAAGTCAATGAAACCTTTTTAACTTTTCTTAAATTTTCAAAATTTAAAAATAAGTCAAGTTATATAAACTCGCCAATTATGATAAGTGGGATTGTCCCACTTATCATAATTGATTTATAAAAAAAATAAAAACAAACACCACTAATTAACCCTCCATAAACCAAGTTTATTTTATTTTAATAAAACTCCAACTCAACATAATCTTCAAAGCAACTTTATTTAGTGAAAAGCAAATTTACGAAAAATGGAACAATTAAAATTTCACTCTTCCTGACAAAAACACAAATTCGACGCAATTTTCCTTGACTTTCTGAAGGTAAACTTAAGGAGAACCCTACTTCACTTTCTTTGTGAAAACACCTGTAGGTTCGTATCTCCAAATGAGCTCTTATTTGTTAGAAAAATGACGCATGACAGCCTCCATAAGAAAAAAAAAAAAGAATATTTTTATGTTATTTTGTAAATAACAATCCTGAAAGAGATATGATCCAACACTTTCTGAAGGTTTTGCCCAGCAACTGCTTATGTGTCTTTTAATACAAATGTTTCATGAAGAATAATTTTTTTTTCAAGTTTTAGACTAAGTCGATACAAAGTCATCCCATGTTGATGATAATTATTTTGTTAAAATCTATACCTAAATTTTATTTTTCTGTAAATCTTCCGCAAAAAAAAATAGAAAAGATCTACTTAATGATCTCTATTATCTTTTGTGATAACTTAACTATGTCAAACTACACAAACTTAGAATTGGCATAAAAGGAAAGAGATGAACACCGTAACTAATCAAGCGCTACACAAAGAATCTATCGAGTAATATTATACGAATAATAGTAAAACCGAACAAACGAAAAATTTTAAGTATGAACTTGGCTTTAAAAGATATTAACTTGTTTAGTTTATTTTATGATCCACCGTTTTGTAACCGACGCGACGACGCGGGCAACATCGATTTTATTTCAACAAACTTAGTTAACATAAACCTAACTTGATGTTGTAAGCTTGTCGTAACTTTTATCACTAGACGCGATTTTATGACGGTACACCTATAAGACTTTGGGTCCTACAACTTGGGTTAAGAAGTACACAAATAATAATATTTAATCACGTTCCGTAGTTAAATGCTGATTTAGTTATATCTCCCAACTATATTATAAATGTAAAAGTTTTTATAAAATAATTAAATTAATCTGTGACAGATGAGAGACATCTGTGACATATTCGTTTCTTCTTCTTTTTTTTGTTATGGCAATCTACTTTCCTCTTGGAAGTAATTTTTGCCAGTGTCAAGTGTTAAATAGTTCAGTGGAAGACTTGTGGTAGATATTGTTTAAGTTTTCATTAGAATGCGGGTGCATCGCATTCCAATGCTGCTTGGAGCATTTGGCACCAAGTATATCAAGACAGTTTACTCGGTTAGTTCTGCCGAGGAAGCCACCACTTCAATAAAAGTCTCAGCTTCACTCAACCAAGATCGCGCCTATTTCAATTATCCCACATATTGTTCAGTTGCGTAGACACTTGTACCATATAACTGCACCAGTTTTAAGACACAATATCCACTATGAATCAATTTGAAAATAATTAAAATAGACACCAAACCGAACTCGACAAAATGGCGCCAAAAAACGACATATTCGTTTACTAACATTAAAAGAAAAGAGCTGATTAGATAAAAATCTGTTAAGAACACGACGTAGTCTGCACACTAGCGCCGCCATTGGAAAAAAAATCATAGTGATTAAATAAAGACGAAATTGTAAATTATCTCTCTGTAGTGCACTCCGTTGAAGTTTTGTGCTTTTTTTTATCGCTTAAACAATATTTTCTATACTGTCATTTAGTTTAATAGAGAATTTTTGAAAAGTATTTTTTTTATTGCCAAAGAAGCTGAAAAACAAGAGTAAAAAGTTATTTGCAAAAATTGTTTGAAGAAATTCCATAATTTGTTTTACTGAAGAAAACTGACCTTTGATTTTTGTGCATCTCAAACAACTTTACGACAAAAGATTTTAAAACACTGTTTAAATGTAATGCCGTCTCTTTCAAATCATATTGTCAAAAAAGTGACAGCATCACATTTAAACAGTATCTAAGTTAAACTCTTGTTGAACAGTGTTTAAAAATCTTTTGTGGTAAGACCGTTATAATCTAGATGATTTTTTATTGAAATCATTAGGTGTTTTGTTAAAAGTCATAACCTTCAATAGCGCATATTCTCAAAAAAATACTTTTGTTCGTCCAAAAATTCATAATTCTCACCGTTCTAACCAATGTTAAACTAGAGCAAATAAAGATGGTCTATGGATTTTATAATCTGTTTTAGGGCTGTGCGTACGGTGATTTATAACTCTATGCACCATTTTACCGGCCATTCAATAAGAGCCCAATCTTCTTAAAGGGCTCACAAAAACTATGGCAGCCCTTGTTTTTGTTGCTGATTGATTGGGTCCAGCTAAGTTGAGACAGTGAAGTTGATCCTTCAAATTAAGGTTATTGATCAGAAGATTGATTGGGTGGTATATCTTTTTCATACGTAGTTGATCCATCGAAGTTTAAATAGTGAGAAAGGAATTAATTGTTGAGGAATTAATTATATTGATGTCAAATTCCTAAATATTATAAACGCGAAAGTAACTCTATCTGTCTGTTACGCTTTCACGCCTAAACTACTGAACGGATTTTTAACGTAACGTTATTTAATAAACAACAACAAACAGAATTGGCTGTAACATAGAAATTAATAAAAACTCCAAAAAGATGTAATAAATTATTAACTTGAAGGGTAAAATTTCAATAAACGCAATTTATGTATAATGGAAACAGAAAACGAAGTTGTTTGTATTCATACAACGTCGAGAGTAGCTGTTAATAATTTTATATCCCGCATTTGCAACATCGCTTCTTTACGACAGAAATAATTCTAAGATAACACAATACTAAAATAAACTCCCCAAATAATAATAAAAAGGAGATTCAAACTTGTTGGGTATCAAGATAATGAGAATTTTCATACTTAATAATAATTGTATATTAAGAGCGCATAGTGTGCACACTAGCGCCGCCATTGGTTAAAGCTAAAATTGCTATGATGAAAGTAGTCACTTTTCGCAAAAAACCTCCATTAAACTAAACAACAGACTAAACAATATTGTTTAAGCGATACAAAGTACCACGAAGCTTCTCTTGAGTGCACTACAGAGAGATAATTCACAACTTCGCTCTTAAATAAACAATAGCATTGTGAAATGCAAAAAACATAATTCGATGATATTTATTTCAACAATCGAAAGTGAGTGGGGGTTATAAAAAAACAAAGTTATTTTTATTCAGTGTTAGCATTTTCAGCGCAATGAATTGCAAATATTCAATATTGTAAATTAGATAATGTGTAATAATCACATAATTTACAACCATGTTTTATACAAAAACCTATTTTTTTTTTAGTTAGGACGTTTTTAATGATTTCCGGACTTTTCACGTTTACAGTGAAAAATAAAATACTATTACTAGGCACTATCCCGTAGTGGATAAAAATATCTAATGAACTATTTCTGAAAAAATATAACAATTACTAAACTGTTGTGCCTTGCATTCGGAATATTTTAATTAACAGTAAAATCTACTTTTTTTTCATTTAGATTTTATGAGATATTGTGAACGCACAGGTCTTTCGGCATTTTTATACCATACTAGTATAATAGACTTGTTAGGACGTTTTCAATAATTTCCGGACTTTTTACGTTTACAGCGAAAAATAAAATACTACTACTAGGAAAGCGAATTAAAGCGTATAATATTTATTTATATGTACTATAATAGTTTTTTTGTTGTTTTTGTTAGTACTTGTAATATATATAATAATTATAAGCTTTCATAATTATGTAATTGGGTTAATCCCGTTTAATTGTGTTAAATAAATTAAAAAAAAATTGGTAACAGATGTCGATTTGTTATAATATTGTTTTCATTTTATTCTTTTCATGGTTTTCTCTTAGTAAATTGTAATAGTTCTGGGAGACGCTGACAGCTGTGACATAGTTCATACTAGTACGACTGTCAACGTTAACCTCTGAATAGATAAAAATCTAATTGTATTATTCCATCTAATACATTAGAGGATATTTGTTACTTTTGAATATGAAATAAATATATATTATTATTATGTTCCACATAGTACATACGCTGAAAAGTTTTTAAAGTCGCGAAATTCAATCGTGACAAGCCACGCTGCCAAATAAACCAATAGAGTTATAGAGTTCACCGATGCGTATTTGGTGCGATCCTAATTATCACTGCGGTTCTCGTTTAGAAACAACTCATAATAGCCTAAATGAAGTTTCCCTGTTTCCATCACTGTCAAACTTACCGAATTATTTGTGCGTACATAAACTTATTTGCTAAGCCCAAAGATCTTACTTGAGAGAATGATTCAAAAACAAGTTACAAGTGAGCGTCTGAGAAACTTTACAAAGCGTAACTAAAAGTGTAATCCTTACTAATATTATAAATGCGAAAGTCCGTTTGTTTGTTTGTTACGTCTTCACGTCTTAACTACTGAACCGATTATCATGAAATTTTGCATACACGTTGTCAGAGGTACAGAGAAGGGAAGAGAACTTTAATTCCGAAAAAAGTAATTGTTCCCGATGGATAGCAAAAAAACTTTCCAAGCAGACGAAATCGCGGGCGATCGCTATTGAAATATAAAATGTATAAATAAAGTTAATGATTTATATGTATACCTATTAGTTTTGGTTACTTATATGTGAGAGTTTATGTGTGAATGCGCCTAATTTCACGTTATTGAACTTAATATAAACAGGTGATTAAATAAAGGTTCTTTTATATGTCTGTTCGAATAAGATAATAATATTAGGAAGTTTGATATTTAGTGGGAATAAAGAGAAAAAAGATAGACTATATACTACACATTGCTATTTTCCGATCCGCAGATTGCTGCGATCTATGCGATGTATGGAGTTCTCCTATCCCTTCCACACTGGTTGCGTTGCGATCTCGTATTGGAAATGGAATTGGATTTAAATCGTCATCAGTATACCTAATTAGTTAGTATACCTTTATTGAATTTTAACTAAGTGGCCGTCACACCACACGTACGCATATCGCATAGATCGCAGCGATATGAGATCGGATCGCATGACCGGAATGCATCCTGTGTGTTTGAGCTCTAAGAAACAAGTTAAGGAGATCGATATCTTGGAGCTCCTTGTTGTAAGTGTGGGTGGAACGGAACAAGAATTAATTTCGTGTGTAATTTTTTTCCGTGATGCGGAGGAAAAAGATAAAGAATTAATGAGTACGACACTTACTGAAAATCACTTTACACATTGATAAATTTGTTCTTTATTTACAAATCCGATTATGATTAAATAAAATTAAAATATGATTAAACTAGCTCTAGGTACAATCACCCCATGACCTAATTATAAATATAAATAAATAAATATTTGACAACATCCCATATAGTGCTCCGATTCCAAGGTAACTAAAACACTTGTGTTATGGAAATCACACATAACGGTGGTATCACAAACACCCAGACCTGAGCCAATATAGAAAAGTTCATTTTCTAAATTGACCCAACCGGGGATCGAACCCGGGACCTCTGAGATGACGACACCTTGAAAACCGGTGTACAAAGCCACTTAACCGCGGAGGTCGTTCCAATTTGATTATGATATCAAATTGGAACAAATTAGTGTCATTAATAATATTTTGAAAGTAATAACTCGACCCACGTGCGCCGTGTGACTCAAAATGAGCTATAACTTTATGCTACTACCTACTTTTTGGACAGTAAAATTAAATGTTGTATTAATCAGCTTATCTTTTTTTTGCAATTTCAGGGTTACACCACAACGTTGTTCATAGTGATGTAGTGTGAACTGGGTTCACATTTCTTTCTGGTAGTACCTATAGGCAGCAATTTGGTCCTAATGAAATGTCGCAGGCGAACTCTATCACGCCTCATCTAGCGGCGTCTGCTCTGAAGAGTCTGCATTTCCCCCATTATGGGTAATCAGGCATTTCACCCTTATCGACATCTTGGAGATTGATTGAAACGATTCCTGTGTCGTAAGGTCTGTTCTTTACTGGTCCTTTATTAAATTTGATGCAGTATTCGGTGATTGGTTGATTAAAAAGTTTTTTTTCGAGGAGTGATAACATCTGTAGGGAGTTTTTAAATTTTGAGATTTTAGCAATCACAATGCTATTTTTATATAATTCTAAATAATATACTGGAAAAAATACGACTTGCACCAGATCGTGTCGGTAGCTCAGCGGTCAGAGCATTGGACCGGATATCCAAAGGTCGCGGGTTCGATTCCCGTCCGAGAACATGATCTGGTGCGAGTCGTATTTTTTGTAGTTTATTATTTAGTATTATCTGTAGGGAGTTTTTTTTTCAGTACCTACTATTTTTTTAAGCTGGTCCAGTTACAGATTTTAAATTTAAGTATTTATTTACAAAACTGGTGGCAAAAGTATAAATTTTAGACTTTTTTTTTGTGCTGATCAAACTAATCACTGTTGATGATTATTTACGGAATTCGATGGCAAAGTGATTTAGCGCCTGGCCCAACGATTGCGGAGGTTAAGCAACTTTCGCAAGGGTCGGTCACGGGATGGGTGACCAAACATTTATTACCTCTAGCTCCTCCATGTTTCGGAAGGCACGTTTAGACGTTGGTCCCGGGTGAATTTGCAATCGTTAACACCCACCAATCCGCATTGGGCCCGCATGGTGGGTAATGGTCTATTCTCCTTACCCACCCGTAAGGAAGGCCTGCGCCCCAGCAGTGGTTACATTAAAAATGGATGATGGTCATTATTTATGAGCTGAAAATTTACCTGCAGGTTTAGTCCAATAACAATGTATTTTTATGAAGAGTATGATTAATTTTTAAATTTTGAGATTTAAGCATTCACAATGCTATTTTATATAATACCGAATAATATAGGCTAGAAAAAATACGACTCGCACCAGATCATGTTCTCGGACGGGAATCGAACCCGCGACTTTTGGATATCCGGTCCAATGCTCTGACCGCTGAGCTACCGAGTCACTAGTGGGAACGTCGAATTTCTCCTAGTATATCAACTCTTACGCTGCAAGCCAGCGCCATCTCACCATTGTACAAGGAATTACCTCGACATCCTGGACCGGATATCCAAAGGTCGCGGGTTCGATTCCCGTCCGAGAACATGATCTGGTGCGAGTCGTATTTTTTCTAGTATATTATTTGGTATTATATGAGTATGATTAATGTTTTAAATTAATTTCATAATTATTGTCAATGATATATTTGAACATTGCTATATCTAAAATCGAAGGCAAATGACCTGATTAAAGGTAAAACAAACCAATCACATTAGCAAGTTCAATAAACTTTTAGATGTTAACTATATCATGAAGTTCAAGTCTTAAAGGTCATTGAATTTTTCCAGAATACCCCAATGATCCGTACACCAGTAATTATCGAGTAATCAAGAGTTGCTCTCGTGATTTATCGTATGTACTCGAAACTACCTATTGTGTCTCCTAGAATTGATCCTTAGATTAATTATTTTGACAAAGGACCGCGCAACGATGTACAAAGCCCCACATAGGCCTGTTGTTTAGTATTATCCTCTTCAACGGACAAAGACGAATGAAACTTGATTGGTTTCGCTTCCTTATTCTTTGGAACTGGAAGTCTTGTTCTATTTAATTGGCATTTTGTTTGTTGCTAAGACTTATTGTTTAACTGTAAATATTACACAATGGTCATAAAATCCTTTAAAAAAATGTGAAGTAGGTATTCTTATTTAATATACAAATATAGGATTTAACAATAAATACATAATATTAAGAACAAATATCTACGATCTTGGATTACCTGTGTGTGGTAATACTATTATTTCATATTATTGTCATTAATGACGATGATTGATAAATAAGTGTATAAAAAAATCAATGATGATTATATATTGAATAAATTACAAGAGGAGTTCGGTGGCGCAGTGATATAGCGCCTGGCACAGCGATTGCGGAAGTTAAGCAACTTTCGCAAGGGTCGGACATGGGATGGGTGACCAAAAATTGCTTCGGAAGGCACGTTAAGCCGTTGGTCCCGGCTGCATTTACAGTCGTTAACACCCACCAATCCGCATCGGGCCCGCGTGGTGGGTCATGGCCCATCATCCTTCTTATCCACCCATAAGGAAAGTCTCTGCCCCAGCAGTGGGGATATTAAAAATGACTGATAGTCATTGAATAAATAATTTAAGTATAAATAAATATTTTGACAACATCATATACATTGCTCCGATTCCAAAGTAAGTAGCTAAAGCACTTGTGTTATGGAAATCAGAGGCAACGGTGGTATCACAAACACCCAGACCTGAGCCAATATAGAAAAGTTCGTTTTCTAAATTGACCAAACCGGCGATCGAACTCAGAGATGGCGACACCTTGAAAACCGGTGTACAAAGCCACTCGAACACGGAGGTCGTCAAATTAAATAAATTGTAAAATAAGGTAGCAAAAGGAATACAGCAGTTGGAGACCAATGGAATTGGGCAATCTATCTTAATTCTCTGATTGGCGCTTACTGAGCCGAGCCCTAAGAGAATTTATAGTCACCGACAGCTAAGGACTCTACCAAAATAGTTTTGAAGCTAATATTTAATTTGTTTGTTTGTTAAAAAACAACTTAACTAGATTTGAAAAAGGAAACGATGTAGAGAACTAATGTAGCTGAAACTTAATTCTCTGATTGGCGCTTACTGAGCCGAGCCCTAAGAGAATTTATAGTCACCGACAGCTAAGAACTCTACCAAAATAGTTTTGAAGCTAATATTTAATTTGTTTGTGTGTTAAAAAATAACTTAACTAGATTTGAAACAGGAAACGATGTAGAGAACTAATGTAACTAAAAAAAATTGCGCTAAAAATGCGTTGGCCTAAAGAATATCAAGAAAACGCATCGTTCTTAATCGTTTTATCTAAGCAATCCTTCGATGGAAGACGGTTAGTTAAGTTTTTCTACGGATCCTTATTTTTAATTTGATGGGCGCATTGTATATTTAATTACATTGCGATTGATTTGAAAATAGACGATGGTCCGTGGCGACTTCACTTGAGAGTGTAGGGTGGGCACAGATTTAAATACACCTAATTGTTCCACCACAAGTGCTCTGAAGTTATCTTGTTCATTGTCAGATTAATCGTATTCTACATTGTCTATGAATGGAAATTAAGAATGTCTCTCTCTATTGATCGCTGACATTTATCCAATGAGACTACACTTCAGTCGATAATTAATTTCATCTCAGTGTCACTGATTGTTAGAACACACAGAAGCTTGTTTTAGTTTAACACCTAAACTAAAACAAGCTTCTGTGTGTTGTTTAACTAAGATCGATACAAAGTGGTGATTAACTATGATCGTCAATTAGATGCAGGTACAGTCGACATTACAGTACGTCAAGCATAAGTTGGCGTGCGGTAGGAAAATGAACTAATTTTGACAGCTTTGAATTTGAATAAGTTTCCAATAAGATTTTAATTTAATAGGGAAAGTGAAGCTACCATTGGATGACAACTTAAAATTGTCGCAATGCAGTATCTATTAAATGCAACATTTAAAATTTTACTTCAAATCACCTGATGCTGCTGCTGCCCATATAAGCGCTATATGAACACAATCATTTATGCATATGACACTAAAAAGTTCGGCTACTTATAAGGGCGAATTTACTATGCCGATCAATCTGGAAAAATGATCAACCGACGCGTATAATTACAAAATTGAATATTGTCTCATCGTAAAATTTGTTCGATGGAAATTCAAAGCTTTCAAGAAAATCAATTAAAACAACATCGAATATCACGATGAAAGCTTCATAAAAATAATTTTCGGAAAATTTCCGATCCGGTAATGATTATTCATTAATTTCGCAGATGTTTCCCAATATTACTTTCCCGATATTCGCATTAATATTGGCATAATATGAGCATATAAATTCATCAACAGAATTATACTCGAAGACTTTGTTTTAAAAAAGTTGATTTGGTATAATAATTTTGAGATATATTAATAATATATTCAAAACCAAACAATTCCCTCTTTTTAACTAAACTCTTTTTATATTTATCTTGTTTGTTAATAATTAAGGAACTAAGACTACTGCCGGTATTAATAATAGTAGACAGAAGTATAAAAAAACCTGAAAGAAGAAGAATTCGCACGTGTCTACGAAACTCCGAACAAATAAAAACAAACTTTTTCCTAAATAATATTATGACTAGCAGTTTTCTGTAGCACTAAATAATTCTAGTGTTTGTACTTAAAAAAAAGTGCTTTTACTTATTTATAAAGTTTAAAACAACACAAATATCTTGGTTTTTTAAGTTCCCGACATTTCGGTGCCTTCAGGTCGTAGTCACGGGATGCCTAGTAAAATCGAATCGCGAATTAAAAAGTTATACCATTGCTAGTGGGCAGTTTAAGTTTTCATACAGAATTTCACTGCTAGTGTTTATTCACTATGCAGAAAAAAGAAATTTAATTTGATCTACCCATTACAGGATTAAGCAGGATGAAAACACACCGGGAACAAAGAATGAAGTATTAGAATACTTAAAAAGAGTGTTTTAATGAAAAAGAGGATGCCAACTCGATTTTTTTCTAAACCAGAATTTTTTTCATAAAGCCAGATTTTATTGGTCTCAAGCTTATAACAAAGAGCACCGTGAGGGAATTCTCTTTTGTGCTCTCAATGGCTATTTACTTCATAATGTTTTTTAATAACAGCCAGATTGATTAAGGGGGTACTTATGAGAATGTTCTTGTACTAAGCAACACAATTACGGAAACTCTCAGGCTTAGGAGTCAATGAAAAAAGGAAATACGCAACATTTGCTAATAAAAAAAACAAAAAAATAAACATAAAAATTGTTGTTTTTTTTTTTTTGATTTGATTGTTCCATGTCATTAATGGTATTCTTCAAAGTTTAATTTTATTTTGTATTGAATCAGGTGTTATTTTAGAATTAATTACTTATTTAATAACTTATAGTTAAAATGTCTTTCTTTAAGAAATAAACCAAAATATTACTTTATCGATTTTGGGGTAATTAAAACACTTCTCAACCCATATGAATTAAGAGCGTGACTAGTGAATCATATTATGTAATTTATCGTGGCCCAACCACTTCCTTATGTACATTTAACCCTAAAATCCTGTTGGGTCAACATTCATTTGAAACATGCGATCCAAGGCGGAAATGACCCGAACATTATAAACAAATTAACATGTCATCAAACCGATCCGTTCCGGTATTACTGTGACCCTACCCGAACTTTAATCATTCGGAATCAGAGCAATCAAACTAAAGAGCGATTCTAACTGATTACGATACTAACTTTACTTGATATTAATCTTAGATCTCCAAATAAGATAATAATCGTCACAACTTATTTTTCAACACACTTGCTTATAAAGTTAGCTTTATTACATCGCTTTTAGGGCCATAAACCGAGCTATAACAAACATGTGCGTAATACATTATAAATTAGTGCGTAATAGAATTATCCCTACAAAGTTAAATTAGTATCTTACTGCAAGTTATATGCGAGTCAACAGATCATTCTCAATTTAACCGGGTAATACAGTTATATTTTTTTAGTAACAACAAAGAGGTTTTATGCCGCTGAAAATCCATATATCTTTCTGAAATAAATAAATGTGTAAGTCCTTAATTAAGTTAAACAAACATTTATTATTATCAAATTATTCATCATACACTTTAATTTGTTGTAAAATATTTGCATTTTATCTTATAATTTTGAAGTAGGCTGTATGTTCACTCACTCCTTTGTTCGCAAAATATTATTGCATTCGACGCAAAAAAAAAACTAGCGCCCTATAATTTTCATATTATTGATTTTAATCGTATTTAACTGTGTGGATTTTATTTTGTTTTTTCCTCGCAAATGTGTTGAAAAACGTTGTATTTATAACTCGTGAGCTCTGCTCATTTTTATCATAATATACTATTCTAGTAAAAGGTTGTCATTGCTTGCATCTGCCACGAACCTTTATTAGATATTTATAAATATTTAACTAATTCGAAGATTATAAAACTGTGAATAAGGAATTTAAGTCTTTTTGTTTTGCACTCACTCTTTCTAAATATTGAATAATATAATTAACTCTCATTGGTGCCACTTTATTCTTATCGATCAACAAAATCTTTTTAAGACTAGCCATTTTAACTAAATGTTTATCAAAAAGTCCCAAATATATAAACACCGTCTTCGTCAAAAAGCCTGCTCGTTTCACCTAAAGCACGTACAATTTACGAAAAAGAGGTTTGAAAGGCACTATAAGCTACTTTTAAATCAAAATGTCAACAAGCTCCTTTTACAGTTTGAAGATGAAACTTTATATTTTCTTAATAACAATTTATTTTAGCAAAGCTGAGTTATTGATACGAACCTCCTGTAGAGTTTTTTTAACGACTAACAGAAGAGTAAGCAGTACCACCATAGACTTAGAAAAATTTTCGCTGCGCTCAAGAGTACCACTTTATTTTATGGTCATTTGTGACGCGGCCTTTTTTTGGATAAACTTTTTAAATAGCAACCTCTTCAGTTTTAAACAATGATGTTGTAGCAACGTAGTGGCAACTGTTAACAAAATCGCGTTTTGAAACTGTTTGAATGCCTTTTCAAACTGTGTAAAGTTATTAAGTGGCCACTGTTGGTTCAAACCCGTTTTTAAACTATTGCACGCATTTTGTAATGTAACGTTATTCAATAAACGTTAGACGTCATTCACAAGACCTTGAGATTCCTTTTTTAAGAAATTGGGCTTATTAAGAATAAATAAAATAAAATCGACTGGCGGCGCTTGTTGGCTCATGGCTTAGGTAAGCAAATAATTATATAGACAAGTAACTCGCTCACGTTCATTTCTAAGGTACCACACCCCCGTTCAACTCAAGCGTACCTACAAACGTGTGTTGAGGTGTTTATCGCCGTGACGAGTTGATCTACTGCCTCTCCGCTCATTCCGATATTACAAGGCTGTTACTCTTATGTTCAGTGTCGGCTACCTCAGCTTTGCTTTCAGTTCGGCTTCTGGCAGCGTCGCGGACGCCCGTGTCTCACGAAAGCTTCGCACTCGTTCTTGCCACAAAGTTACGTGAAAAATTGGATTGACCTGTGTTTCTTTTCTCAAATATTTGTGTGACTTTGTGAGAAGGAAAATACGGTTTCCTATTTTCTGTAAGTATTGATTTATGGAGCTTTGATTTAATTTACTTAGATAGAATAAGATTATTTGTTTTTATTGCTTCTTTTTTTAGAGTCGGAGCTATAAAGTTACTGCGTGGTTTTTAAGAAAAAGCACTTTTGTTAAAGGTGAATGAAAAACACTTTGAATTGTATTTGATTGTTTAATTAAATAGCTTAATTAGGTTATTAGCTAGTTATTTCTAATGCTATATATGTCTGCAATTAAACACTTCATTATTTTATTAAAATTTTGATATACTGTATTCACTCTAATATATACCTATTACCGTATCACTCAAAAATGTTATTATCCATTTCTCTTTTCCGAAAAAAATTGGGAGTACATCTACTGAGATCTTAAGAAGTTTTTCAGTTTCATCTCAGTTTATTCGTGGGTAGTTTTGTATAAGTTTAATAGAAAGTACTCCATGAAATAAAATAATAATATTATATTATATTAATCACAATAAAAAAACAGAAAGTAATTAAAAGTGCAAAAGTGTAAAATGTTCTCACTAGCCTCAATTTTTTTTACTAAACTCAATACGTTATACAAAAAGGTCAGCATTGATTTTCAACTGGTTTAAATTGCTTCTGAAAAATATATCCAGCACGGTGTTACCTACTAAAATATTCATCGATTTGGTGTACACTGGCGATTCAAATAGTGTAAAGCATGCAACAGAGTCATCAAGCTTTTGTTAAGCTTTATGTTGTTTGTTTTCACTTTATTCCTATCCAAAGTATTAATGGTTTAGAAAGAGAAACCTATTCATGAAAAATGATTTTGGAAGTTGAGACAAAATAACAAGCATTCATTTTTTCAACACCTGCAAAGATGTAGAGGGTTCCTCCTCACATTGAAAAAATGATACAAGTAATTAATGTCTCGATAGCATAGGAGTCAGAGCATTCACCCGGATTACAAAAGATCGTAGGTTCGATTCCCATCTGAGTGTTTGAGATAAGTTACTTTTTCCTAGTACAATATAGACTGAAATGTAATGTAAGTATTTAATTTAAGGCTCCTATATAATATAACTCAAGTGGCGCCCTCATTTTAATTAAATTTGTTGCTCACTAAGTACATAATGTATCGAAAATTCACATGTACAGATTGAAGCTAAGGTTCTATAGTTTATTTATAAACAAAAGTGGCCACTTTTAGCACTTTTGTAAACTACTACACTACAGCGAACAAAATTTTACTGAGGTTATTGTTGAATTTTCGATACATTATGTACTTAGCGAACAATAAATTTAATTAAAATGAGGGCGCCACTTGAGGTATATAGGGGCCTTAATATGATACAAACACGTTCATAAACAGAAGACGATCATCATTATTAGTTTGTAGAAGGTTTGAGAGCTCAAACACACAGGATGCGTTCCGGTCATGCGATCCGATCCGCAGATCGCTGCGATCTATGCGATGTATGGAGTTCTCTTAGCCCTTCCACACTGATTGCGTTCCGATTCCATATTTCGCATAGATCGCAGCGATCTGAGATCGGATCGCATGACCGGAACACATTCTGCGTGTTTAAGCTCTGAAGTAGGTTACAAAAAAGCCAAGTTGGTACGTTATTGGAACATTTTTCCGAGAGAAGTGAAGAAATACAAATAGCCCACATTGGACTTGGGTTCTGAATTAATGTCCTAGTATTCCTTTGCGACTCGTTTATCGGGAAAGGTTTTACGCTTCGTAGGTATAAGGATTATATAACGTGTTTCTTTTGATATTTCATTACTTCAAGGTAATATCAATCTATCTACCCCCTTACTAATAAAGATTGTATAGCAGATGTATAAATACACAGTGGTGATTCTGTCAAACTATTTAAGTTTGACATTAAAAAGAAAGGGACAAAACACTGTGTAACTTATACATTTGCTATACAATCTTTATTAGTAAGGTTTTGTAAATATACAAAATTCTCGTGTCACAGTGTTTGTAACAAAGCACATTATAAATTTTACAGGAAGCATTTGCTTTTTATTTATATATTTTTTTTTATCTACAGCCATGCTTTAAATCCTGTATAGAAGATTCTGAAACAGTTAGTTAACTGTCAACATTTTAACTACCAGTGTGATAGTAACCATAAGATCATCCGAACGAGCTGGGGGCGAAATATTCCGAGGCTGATTTTTCTATGTGGAATGGTGATTTTCACACGAATCGTCGTGTTTGATGATATTATTTCAATAAAAAAGTAATTTCATAAAAATGATGACTTTTTCAAAATTAATCGATTCAATTAAGTTTCTTTTATTTTAAGTTAAATAATATTGAAAAAGTACAAGAAAAATAGCGACTCACCCGTAGCACCTTAGACGGGAGCTACGAGTGAGTCGATTTTTATTTTTTTTTTATTTAAAAATAGCATTGTGAATGCGAAAAATCTCAATTTCATAATTCTATTATATTAAAAAAAAAATTGAAAAGAAAATAGTAATCTTAAAACACATTTTTTATGCTTGAAATTTTTACGTAGTCTTATGAATTCTTGAAATATGAAGAGAAACCAAACTTATCAACACTATCTGAGCATGAACTACACAAATTTTACGGTTAACTTTCGCAAGAGAAATGGTGCCAGGATATAGGTTTACTTTTCCCATCTTTTCCGGAATATGTCTACTATGAAAAGGGCCAGCAATATCTAGATGAGGATCAGGGACCTATGTTATATGTCAGATAACGGACCGGTATATAAATCATTTATTTTTATAATCTCTAGCTGACAGGATTTTTTTCGGAAATGTGTAGACGGTAAAACTAATAACCGAAATGTTTAACTTATCTTTATGTAACTTTGCAACTTCTATGCTCATAATATTGTTAGTTCAGTACGTTTATATAATTATTTGAATAAATCATTAAATGCTTTCTCAATTGCTTAATAGTGCCGAAGTATAATGTTAAACTTTTAGTAAGGAGCTGGATCTATTAAGTATTGTGAAAAAAATGTTCCATATGTTTTGTTGTTATTTCATGATTACATAGTTGGTTCAGTACATTTATTTAACACGATTTTTTAATAATAATTATGTAACAAATATTTGATGCGTTAACAAGTACCTATAATAATAGTAAAGCTTGTATATTGACGTCCTCCCTGGTCGAGTGGCTTTGTACACCGGTTTTCAAGATGTCGCCATCTTTGAGGTCCCGGGTTCGATCCCCGGTTGGGTCAATTTAGAAAAACGAACTTTTATATATTGGCTCAGGTCTGGGTGTTTGTGATACCACCATTGTCTCTGATTTCCATAACACAAGTGCTTTAGCTACTTACTTTGGAATCGGAGCAATGTATGTGATGTTGTCAAATACCTATTTATTTATATTATTTATATATATTCCATAGCGAATGTACATTTTGGTTTGGAAAATATTAATTTTCTTTGCTATAGATTCCTTTTTGGGTATAAGCCTCCTTCATCTGCATCCATTATTTTCTATTCTTAGCCTTCTGTATCCCCCTTTTCCTGCGACTTGTTTTATGTCATCAGACCAACGATGTTTTGGTCGGCCAACACTTCTCTTCCCAACTGGTCTTTTCCATACTGTAGTTTTGATAGTCCATCTGTGGTCTGTGTACCTGGAAATGTGTAAAGCAACTATTAGTTTGTTTTTCCATCTACATAATATACCTATTAAGGAAGTTATATTGTTACCATATTCTTTCAACTGCCTGCTGCAATATCATGGTATCATTTTTTTTAAATTATCAATCGAATTATTACTAAAATAGTTTGAATATTTCATATATCTCAATATTACGTGAACCGCAATCAAATCGCTACACTGCCACTGCAGTTAATTTCTTTGGCAATGCGAAATCGTAGATTGTTAGACAAGGGTCAAAAGAAAGCAATTCCTATAAGAGATATTTAGACTCTTTTGGCTATAGTTCGAGTATGGAATTGATGACTTTTACCCGTGTTAAACACTCTGCATTTTTTTATTTCAAATATAAAGAAAGTAAAAAAAACGGTTTTTCCAAAATATTTACTAATAAAAATATGTAGTCACTACACAGGTCCGTGTCACTACATAGGTAGACCATATTTATTTATTTCTTATTTCAAATTTGGAACAGCCTGCGTCGCCGCTCCGCCCAATGTTTCTAATTTTGCACTGGCTGTTATACCAACTCTATGGTCGACTATGTAACCAAATTCAGTTCTATTTTTAAAATTCTTTTACACCCTAGGGTGGAACTCAGAGTTTTTGACCCGCTGCTCAGTTTAAATATACATCATTTTCCGAATATGAGAAATGAAAAAAATGTTTCCGAATATTACACAGCGACACTTTGGTTGTATCTTATTGGCGAGAGGCCAAAACTGGTACTGCAATATCTATAACGAGTTTCAGTAAAAGCTTTTCACGAGGTTCAGCAGACACTGTCAAATTACTGAGCTTATAAGAGCAAAATCCTTAATTTAGGTCCGCATTTACTAGCACTTTCTGGGGCGGGCAATTTTGACAGCTATGAAATGCTTGGTAGTATTTTTTGTGTTCAATTCAAGAGATGGTTTAACGCTTCCCCTTTATATATTGCTGATAATTCTTGACGTTTGTTTTTTCACGCTAAGGTCACTGAAATGAAAATTACCTAAATGGTGACGTAATATGAACTATAACTTATGAATGTGACTACGAGTATACACTTTGTATTTTTAACTCAATTTCATTAAATAATTAATTGTTAAAATTGTACATACCTAATAAAAACTATTCTCCTTTTTTCGCTGAATTAAAAAATCTATACGACATCAAAGTACCGCAAATGAAAAAAGGTAAAACAACCATACACTACTCTACCTTTGGAAGTCCGGTCTAATGCTCTTCTATCTAAGCTACCGAGTCACTCATTTCAGGGGCTCAGTTGGAAGAGCACTGGCCCGGTCTTCCAAGAGTCGCGGGTTCGATTCCCGCCTAAAAAAAATATCCGGTGACGAGACGAATTTTTCTAGTATATTATTACGTATTATTTGTAACTGCTAATATATTAGTTTATTTTGTTGTTTTTAATTTAGGAAAGATTAGTCTTTTATAAGAGCTTAAGTCAGATTTTTTCTAATACTCATATGCATATTTCTATTGAATAAAAACTTGAAACATTACAATTCGAAAGGACAGTGGTTCTCAAAAGGGCGTAAAACGATCCTTTGAGAATTGACATTATTTTTGTTTGGGTATTTCCTTTGTGGGTCGTCTTTTATGGCATATCGTGCGTAAAGGTAGAATAGACGAAGTTTTATTTATTTTGTATCATAATGAATTTCACACATAATTGTTTAGGTAATTTTTTGCCAAGAAGCTGTAATAAACATTGAGGAGAATATAATAAAATAGTTTATTTTTAGGATACAGGATTAGTGTTTAGAGGTTAGTAAATGATATTTTTGCAGAAAGTTCTCTTAATGATTTAGGTAACTTTGATGTGTTTAACTTTCTTATGTTTTAAAAAAGCGTGAGAAAATATTCTATTACTTTTGTGAGGAAAATAAGAAATTACTTCTTTTTCCACCAGATTTATTTTCTTACAAAACTTATTATGTAAATGAAAAACTAGAAAACAATCTTGTTTTAATACAATTTTATATAACTAATAAGTTATGTAGCAAAATTGTATTAAAACATTAAGTATTGTTACTTTATTAAGTAAAATGATAACAGACTATCATACTTTATTAAGTAACAATACTTTGATTAGAAAATAGACCTACAGATGCAAAGTGTCAAACAAACTTATATTACAAGTTTGTTATTGTTACAATTGTTATGAAAAAATATTGAAGTAAGAGCTAAAGATTTTGTACTATACAAATAGGAAACAGCGACGGTATCATAATATAACATAACAGACTATGTAAAACAGTTTGTTTTTTAGCTGTTTGGTACTCGCGAACTTAGCATGGGCGATACCATGAAAGCTGGTGTAGAAGCCACTCAACCACAGAGGTCATCAAGTTGTTATTGATTCGGTAGATCAATGTTTAAAAACTATTAGTGATGAGCAAAAATGTGTAAAATAGTCGTAACTAGGATTCAATGAAGAAAAGTCAATTTGAACGATCATATTTAAAGATATATGAAAAAAATATCCCATATTTGTCCTACATACAAACTATACTACCCTCGTTTCCCTATCATATTGAATATTGATGGCACACGACCAATTATATTAAACAATCAATATAATTGGCCGATTGATACGCTGGACGGATGATTGCTTATAAAACTGTTCGTTCGTTAATGTCGGAAACGGCTGTTTCTGATACTTTTTTATATGAAGATGTATAAAGTATTCAAAACTCATCATTATCAGTTTTCACTACACAGATTCAGTTGTGCGATTTTGCGTAGCTATCAAAAACTTTACGTAGGTACTACTGAGTGCAAGAAGTTGCTACGATGTAGTAGAAATTGCCGTAGCATAAGACAGTACCATTGTGCTACGGTACCGTAGTATTGAAAACTACTTACAGTAAATTATGCAAGCATGTTTCATGTTTCATGCATTTCAACTTTAAGCAGTCTACAACTGCATATTATATTATTCTACAGATTCAAAAACAAGAAATGTCTGTTATTTTGGTACTGAATGTTATATTTTGTTTTTCATTTCACCTTTCCCTGCAAGGTAAGTGTTAGTTAGTTTTTTTTCAACAGTCATAAATATTTTTTAGATTTCATAAAAATTCAATTAATTGATGGTGCTTGTCTTGAAATAATCAAGCTATTTCGATCACGGTCGATTTTTATCAAAATATTTTCAGCTCATTCAAAGAAAAGAGCTTAAAGAGTTTCATTCAATTAGGCTACTTATTATTCACTTTGCGTCAAAAGAGATTTTGAGGATTCTTCGAGACTTTAATATTATTACAATATTTAGTATATTATTGAAACGTTTGAAGACAACATAATATCTGTACATTCCTGATATGATTGGAGTGTATAGATAGATAAATGTAAAATACAAAATGACCGTTGTTTTAATCAGTCTAAAACCACCGTATGTTTCATTTCGACTTCGGTTGCCGTAGTGATATCTGTTTTTCGTATCAATACTAAAATTGGAATACGAATAAAACTAAATTTCGCAGACCTTTGGAATAGAATGGATCGTAATTCTTTAATCCATCCAAAAAGATTCGTTGTTTTAGTTATTTGTGTTATCCAGACGGGACAGATTAGCTTGTAGTAGCTTTGCAAAGAATTCTCGAATTTATATTTTGTATTCTAAAGTTGAAACAATAGTTATTTCCATAAAAAAACTAAGCTTTAAAGGGTAAAAGTATTTTAAACGGGAGAAACACTCTTGATTTATTTATCATTAAAGCGTTTGAAACTTTTCCAGGTCTGAAAAAAAAATTACTTCGAGGTAATTCCTTGTGCAATGGTGAGATGGCGCTGGCTTGCAGCGTAAGAGTTGATATACTAGGAGAAATTAGACGTTCCCACTAGTGACTCGGTAGCTCAGCAGTCAGAGCATTGGACCGGATATCCAAAGGACGCGGGTTCGATTCCCGTCCGAGAACATGATCTGGTGCGAGTCCTATTTTTTCTAGTATATTATTTGGTGTTAAATTAGATAGCATAAAATATCCAGACATAATATTTTACTTATCATAATAATCATTGCTCATAATTAATTCCTCATAAATGTTTATACATTATTTATTAACATAAATACGGCCGAAAAATCATCAGACATCGATAAAGTAAGATTAACCGTTACAAAACCTCTTAATTTTGGCTGGCTACATTGGTTCGAGGTTTTTTTATAGTTGGATATTTTTTTTAAAGCATTTTGAACCAAAACCGTAATATTAAAAACTTACATTGACGCTACGTCTTACGGACGTTATAAAGTGTATATTTACCTATTAGAGGCGCACTGACCATCTATTTACGTTTATTTGCTCGTCACTGAAGTCTAGGAAGGTACAGAAAAGGACTAATTTGTGCGTGTACGATGCAAAAATATACAACGTGTTACAAAAATATCCCTAATGCCGAATATGGTATATAGGGACCAAACAGCTGTTTTTTTTTCGCGATTTCAGAGTTGGTCCCATAGTAAAAGTTGATCAGTTTGATGGTCCCTATATACCATATTCGGCATTAGGGGTATTTTTGTAACACCTTGTATAATAGTTTTTTAAGCGTGCATACGTCTCTCAGACGTAAGTCAGTGTTTAAGGGTTTTCAATTACCAATCGTTACAAAAAAAGATTTTTTTTCACATTATTGAGTATAACATTGAGTCTCCAATCTGGTGTCATTTGAAAATAATTGACCGAGCGAACGCGAAGCGCAAGTGAAGCGTCTCCGTTTCAGCTTGGGCAAAATGCTTTCGTATTTCCGGCTGTACTTCTCTAGAGGTCGCATTTCTCAACTGATTCTCGTAAAATTTTGTGAGCAGGTCTTATAAATATATAATTTTTTTGTCGATTCAGTTTTTAGAAATTTTTCAAAATGGCGGAGATTTGGGGACAAATCATATTTCAGCAATTTCTAAAAATGTTACAAACGCGAGGTCTAGAGCGTCTTAGTCACTGTGCATCAAACACATTTTTTCTTTTAGGTTCCAATAAAATTCTAACATAATATTTTCCTTCAAATTATTTACATTCCGCCAGTCTTATTCCCAAAGAAATACTCCGGATGATAATACAATTTTCAACCAGCTGTCACCTTCAAATATATTGTCTGCGAATAAATACTCCGACGCAAAAAGCAATATGTTAGATTTACGACAAGCATCGGTTTTATATCTATTTACACTCCCAGAGGATAAAAGAAATTGGCGTGAATAGTCAATGGTGTATGACATCTAAGTGATAACAGACTATCATAGTTACCTACAAATAGTGAAACTGTGAAAATATTCGTTTCACAAAAGTATGTTTGACAAAAAATACATAATATACAACGTGTTAATGAATGAACCAAAAATGGGGAAATTGTTTCTCCGGACCATCAAACTGGACAACTTTAACTATGGGACCAACTCAGTAGGGTTATCCACGATTGTCGGAAATCTACTCGAACGCATGCGATTCGAATACGTATCCTCCGATAGATTCACAAATACATTTCAGTAGCATTCGATTCACTTTCCGACGGGAAAGCGCAATGCATTTACAAAGTTTGGTAGCATAAGGTAGAAAATAAGATCTATTTTGGAAAATTTTCTGATTCGATTGGAAAAGTTGATTTCCGACAATCGTGAATAACTCCTCTGAAACCGCGATAAAAAATCTGCTGTTTCATACATTTAGATTTTCCCATTTTTGGTTTATTCATTTACACCCTGTATACAACGTGTTACAAAAGTACCCCTAATGCCGAATATGGTATATAGGGAATATCAAACTGAACAACTTTTACTATGAGACCAACTCTGAAATCGCGAAAAAGAAATCAGCTGTTTCATACAAAAATTAAAATCGAAAATATCAAAATGTATGAAACAGCTGATTTTTTTTTTCTCGATTTCAGAGTTGGTCGGCATTAGGGGTATTTTTGTAACACCTTGTATAACTGACAATCTAGAGTATTATTTATTAGAATATTTAAAAGATAACTGTTCTCGCCGACGGAGCCCCGGGCCGCTACTTAATAATATATTTTAGATAATACAACAAGCCAGAAAGAATCATGTTGCTTGTTGCTTTAGACATAGATAACAATAATTTTCAGCAGTGTAAACCAACTTAACAAATCTCTAGCATTTCGGGTAAGATAAAACAAAAGTAAACAATGTAAGTGTTAAAAAGTTACTGTGTTTAGTGAAACACAGAAAGTTCTAACTCTTAATAATCAAACAAAGAAGTACCAAAACCACTTAGCTACAGAGACATTTCCCCTAATGTTTTCTGTGTCGTGTTTCCACTGTAATGCAAGTGCATTGCATTCTCAATGGCAGCTTACGTACTTTACTTACCTACGTAAGTAGGATCTGTAGTTTTTTGTTTTTTCTTTTGTAATATTGTGTCATTTAAATAATATGTAATCTATGTTAATGGTAACATGTATTAATGTAATGTCTGGAAACGATATACATATTTGTAAATATCGTTCCTTCTGATAAAGCTGATAAGTTTTTGGTGCCCATTTTACTTGTCAGCTAAAAGATGTCATAATAACGTAGGATAAAAGAATTGACGATTTAAAAATGCTTATTATGTGAGCATATTTGAATAAAGAATTTTTCAATTTCAATTTCAATAAGTTATTTAAAAATGTTGTGCGCAATTGTAACAGGTCGCAGTTTTTTTTTTAATAAGCATATACGGCCTCACCACATAAGATTTTTAAAGAGTTTAATTTAGACACTGTTTAAATGTGATGCCGTCTCTTTCAAATCATATTGTCAAAAAAGTGACAGCATCACATTTAAACAGTGTCTAAGTTAAACACTTGTTGAACAGTGTTTTAAAATCTTTTGTGGTAAGGCCGTCAGTATCAAAGTTGCTATAATGTTTTAAATAGTACTTATTTTTTCGATTGACTCCTTTACAATTTTTGCGCCTAAAAGTTGTAAATCAAAAGAATTAATTCCATTTTCATCACATCACATACCATATCAACTGATGACCATCTGAAAATTCATGATGAAATAACTCTGCTACCCACGAAACTTCAGGCGTGTGATAGGACCGTAATAAATTGTGGAACAAGTGACAGACCACCTGAAGGTGACCTGAAATTTGTCTCCGCTTTTTGTGAACGTCGCAGATAAGGTTGAGCAAAATTTTTCTTTCACTTTTCTTTGGTGACATTAAAAAGACTTTTCTGAAACATCACGTAATGTTGGCTTACAGTTACAATTACAGGTTTCTTTCTAACGATTGGTAATTTATTAAGCTGTGTATTTGTTGCATGGTCTGTCGCTGTATATTTTTCGTCTGTGTATTTTGACGACTTATGTAGTAAAGTGGTTTGTATACCAGTTTTCATGGTGCCTTTAAAGTCCCGGGTTCGAACCCAAGCCAAGTTAATTAAAAAAACAACATTTTCCGGGTCATTAACACCATGTATTGTTTAAGGTGTGAGTGGTTGTAGTAGGTACCGTCATTATCTCTAATCTCCATTACACAAGTGCTCTAGCTAGGTACTTTTACTTAGCAATGTAAGTACTTTTGTCTTATACTTATTTAATGGGTGTTCTACTTTTCTGCTAAACTTGTCTCAACCATACTATTATCATAGCAAAAATCTTGTGACATCTCTTGAATATCCGGTCATACAAAGAAAATATTTTTCAAGGAAATCGGATAATATTGTGGCAACGGCCGTACTTAGGCTTATTTATTCTAATGGCGTAAGTTTGGCAGCCATTAGAACCGCAGTGCCATTAACGAAGAGCTTTCCAATAAATATACCAAACATCTTCTAGCCTAAATATAATGTCGACGACGAAGTATCAAAACCATTACAGAGGCGTTTGGTAAACCAAGATCTTATTTAGAAATTCTATGAAAATGTAGGTGTGTTTAGTATTTTTTTATTTACCAGGGAACCTATATAATACTTGAATAATGGTATGATTAGTTCTTTTGCTTTTAGAACAATGATGTTCTTAAACGATTTATAATTATTAGATTTTTCGCATATAGCAAACTATTTTTATATTAAGGTATTTTTTTATTTATTTATTAATGATATATTTTTATAATATTATGAGTAAAGTACTAGAAAAATATCGACTTACTTGTAGTACCTCAGATGGATACAGGATACAGGATGTCCCAAAACTTAGTCTCACGCAGGGAAAGTACCTTAATTATTTAAGGCAGGACATTTACTGAACGAAGACTTCATTTTGATTTTTAAAATGATTGGAACTGCACTCAAAGACTTTTGTAATATCGCCTGCCTTAACCAGGAATCGAACCTACCAAATATGAAAAAAAACGACGTATTTTAAAATAAATTTTGAATGTAAAAGAAATTTTTAAAAACAAAATGATGTCTTCTTTTTGTAAAATATCCTATCTTCAAATATTTAAGGCACTTTCCCTCCATGTGACAAAGTTTTGGGACACCCTGTATATAGCTTTTACATCTTTATTGATTGTCGAACATCTGGAAAGATGTTTCATTCGAATGTCGAGGGTATTTCCTGACATTGATAAAATAAAAAGTAGTTACTAGAAAATTTCGACGATCCAGCTATTTTCTAGTATTTTTCTAGTATATTAAACATGGGTTTTTAATTATTCAATGTTTTACATAATAAATATTGTTGGAAAAATTTGTTACTTAGAGTTTATTGCATTTTTTTCGGTACCTACTTTATTGCAATATTTAATGTTTTAATAAGAAAATGTCTGAAAACTTGTAACTGGACCTCAATACGTGTATTTACCCCTCAATACGTGTATTTACTTATGTAAGATGCCATGGGGTAAACTTACCGAAGATTGATAAAGAATAAAAATACGTATTACGGTTTTGACAAGAACTGAATTGATATGAGTAGGTAGAAAGCCGAAAGATGTGAGTTTGTAGGCTTCCTCGTGTAGCTTAAGTTGTCGATTGAGTGATTGAGTATTCTAGTACAACATTAGGGCGAGATTGATAGCTTGTCATGGAAAAACTATACCGTTTTTAGCAACGTATGAGGAAAATATTAAAAAAATACCTGAACAGCCTTGTAGCTGGAAGTTGATATTTTGAGAAAGTAAAGAGCTTTTATACCAAATTATTAATATTTCAGTTATCTTCGTTGACATTCATACTTCAATTTATTATTAATGGGTCTCTATTAATTCACTGTTGCAGTCGTGACATTTATTTGACTTTATTGTACCTAATAAGAATTTTAGGAATCTGAAATTATTTCCATGTTAATATGAAAGTGATGTTAATGTTGACTAAACAAAATACGGGGTCTTTATTAATTCACTGCTGCAGTCTTGACATTTATTTGACTTTATTGTATGTAATAGGAATTTAAGGAATCTGAAATTATTTCCATGTTAATATGTATGTGATGTTAATGTTGACTAGACAAAATACGCTTGATCCCTATATACTGTAACTACTTGTATACCGTGTTTTATGACAAATAAATAAATTTCAATTACCTACACCGTACCACCTTTACACAATACACAACTGCGTTATAAGTGCATAATTATTTTTTATTAGGTACGATTCCAGAATATCAAATGCTCATTAAGTTACAAAACTAACAAAATAATATTTTTTTTATTACAAAAAAAGTTGACATGATTTTTCAGTAACTAAATAGGTGACAACTCATAGTAATCGGACCGCGTGGCTAGGAGACTAGGTTATTCGATTTCCAAAATTTCAAAAATAATGAAATCCCAGCAACAAAGTAGTCGCATTGATGACACATCTGTGTATTATATTTTCTTTAGAGTTCCTGTAGTGCATTATTTGAGTAAATTTTCCATAGTTAATCAGTAACATACCATTAAGTCTCATACGTCATCAAAACTGTCAGTTAACATATTCTCTTTAACATCATAAAATCAACCATCATATTCGTACGACGACATTCAAAGAGATTATCCCGCAGTACATAATTTAAGTATGTGCGTAGAAACCACAAGCTCATCTCATGGTAGGAGCTGAGTGGCACTCATTCCGGGTTTAAGAGCTCAAATAACAGGATGTTAGACTAAGAAGGCTCTGCTTTTGATGGATTAAGATGTCTCGTGGATACGTCGAACAAGTAATTGGGGATTTAATGAGGTATCTATAATCGACGGTGGGGTGGGACGTGAATGTGCAAGCATTAGTTAATTTGATTATGTGTACGCCTGATTAAGTGTTAGAGCAATGTTTGCTAGTTGGAATGTATGCTAATTTGGTTAGGTATTTATTCTATAAATAAATGTTTTAAGCACTTTTGTGATTTTATGAAGAAGCTATGAATATATTGCAGTCGCAGAGCCAACGAGCTCCTACAGTTTATTTCAAATTAATAACACAAAAAATACTATTAAAAAAAAACAATTATGTTTTGCTCTTCCAAGGTTACATTTGCTAGTTTTGTTTGTTCTAAACAAAACTCGAAAACAAAGTGAATAGTGCACTTTCCTTGTTAATCATAAGGTGACATCACAAAGTGCAGAGTGCTGCCCTCTGAGGATAATGATGATGATGAGACCGGTACAGGCATCGGCTTGAATCAATTTGTCACCTGTTATGACAATTTTATATCCATTGCGTCAATCAATTTGCTACACCGCATTGTAAACCAAATTGTCATGACAATTGACATATTGTAAGGTTAAAAAAAATGGTTATTAAATAGGGCCCTGTATTACAGAAGCTCCTATTTTATAAGGTAGTATTCTCTCAGGGGGATTACACTTTGTCGTGTTATATTTATCTCTTACGTTCTGTTTGGAAGATTTTATTCTTTATTATTATGTCACTGGTCCTCGTTTGAAATTTTTATTTAATAAAGTTTAAGATTTCAAATTTACTATGTTTGCGTGACATGTTCGGAATATTAATAATTTATTAAATTACAAAATGGTTTTAAATTCAGGCTGACATGATATCTCAACTCAACTGCCAGCAACACTAAATACGGGTTGCAAATGAAACGTATTCCAACTCAATTTTAACTGGAACGAATTTAAACGAGTAATTTTTTTTTAGGTAACGACAAAGTCTAATTATAGAATAGCATGAGTACTTAACAGTCTTACAGAATAGTAATAGCAGTTTAACCCAGTCTAATCAGAAAATGTCAATTGCTTAATATTTCCTCAAGTATCCGTTACACTGTCTATTGTAAGTTACTAAGCTAGATAAGAATAAAAAAAAAGTTATTATAAAAACCTCTTGTGGCTCAGTGAGCTGAGACTTCGTTCAAATTGTATGTTGTTTAAAAATTAATCTAATAGATGTCGCCACGAGGTTGACGCTTTTAAAAAGCAGTAGGTACTATGTGCTGTTTGGTAGATTAGGAATTCTTTTATTTTTCGAATGGGTGAATTATTTTATTCCCAAAATTTTGAAAAACTATCCGGACAAAAACATCTATACAAATTTCACGAGAATCGGTTGAGGAATTCGACCTATAGAGGAGAACAAACAGACAGACAGCCGCCGGACGGACATACGAAAGCATTTTTGCCCAAGTGACGTGTCGCTCGCGCTTCGGGCTCGCTCGGTCAATGAACGTCTTTACATATTTGTAAGAAATTATAAATATTTCGCATAAAACATCCCAGCATGTTTTTAAGTCCTTTTCCAAGATATAATTTATGAAACAAATATTTGCTAAAGGTACATAAAAATATCATATAAACAAACGATTCGTTTGCGACAAATTGGAGTTTTTCCCTTACCCGGAAACAAATAGAGAGCAACCTTTATTTTTATTGTACTTTATTTTATTGGCTTCCCACTCATCTTCTGCACGAATGGACAAACGAATGCCTCTGTTTGCGAAACCACTTTAAAAATCAAGAGGCGGATTATAAATTACAAATATAAATATACTTCAAACAAGCCCGTGACTCGCTGATTTGGATTGTAAACAGAACGCTTTTGATGAGTTTAGCTAATCACTGATTCGGCAGGTGTTTACGTTCGGAAAAATTTGCGCTAGTAATTTTGTTGGCAAAACGTTTAATGTTGTAAAATAGTCTTAAAAATAGTTTATTGTTATTTTTCGAAGGAGTTTTGTATCAGCTAAATCTTTTTGAAGAATATTGTGATTGGAACAATAATCAATTGCTCTTCATACCTTACAAGAACTAATAAAACTTATTGTTTGTGCCAAAACCAGAGAATTGGCATTTAATATAACTTAGTAAACCCCAAAAGACCCCTAAAAAGATCTTATTTTGATTCGTAAAGAACAAAGTAGGTGCATTACCGACGACCTGAGTGGTGCAGTGGTCAACGTGACGGTCTACTACGCAAGAGGCCCCGGGTTCGATACCCGGCCGGGCAGAAATTGAAATGATGAATTTTAATTTCTGTGACGGGTCTGGGTCTATGTAAAATAAGTATATATTTAAAAAGTAAACAAGTAGTATATCAGTTGTCTAGCACTCATATTACAAGCTTTTCTTAGTTTGGGGCTAGATGGTGCTGTGTGAAATGGTCCAGGTATTTATTTATTCATTACAAAAATATTTCTTACATTCCCTCATTGCCTGTGTAACAAGTCTTTATGCTAAAATATAAATAAGCATAATGTCACGGCTTCTGTTTCATAGTTACACACAACTTTACTTTATACGCGGTAATATCATGCATCTCATATGAAACACGGTTGAAACTAAACTGAAAACACAGCTGAAATCTAAAGCTGTTTAATTTTATGAAGTTTATATTGTAATTTCAAATACCAAAGTGTTTTCAGTTATATCAAAGTCACATGCGTATTTGTTAAAAAATATGAAAAGTATTTTTGGCTTGTTTATAGTGTCGTAGATATGCGCTGCAAAATGCAGCATAAATAAACAACATTGTTTCAGGCGAGTTTAACTAGAAAGTCGTTACCAGAGCAAACAAAATGTTTTATTGCCATATAAAAATATGGAACAATACGGCCTGCGCTTACTGGAAATGAGAACAGGCAAAACAACCATTTCTGTGTACAAAAAGACATGGCAACTTTATTGGGTTAGTCTGGTTCAGTTTTTAGCGACCACACTCTGGAGAACAGAGTTCCGTAACCCCTTTTTAAGTATGTGCTTAAAAAGGGAATGTGCTTGTCTGACTAGTACTAGGGTTCTGTACTTATTTTTAATTTTATTTGATGACCATGACCTTGAGCCATTTTTAATGTCACTGCTGGGGCACAGGCCTTCCTTGTACCCATGATGAGGATAAGGAGGATGGGTACTAACGACTGCAAATGCAGACGGGACCAAACCACGGAGGAGCTCGAGATAATAAATTTTTGGTCACCCATCCCATGACCGACCCTTGCAAAAGTTGTTTAACCTGCGCAATCGCTGGGCCAGGCGCTATACCACTGCGCCACTGAGCTCCTAAGTTTTTATTTGATGTAACAATTAAATTATTTTTTTTGTAAGTTTCTAATATAACTGTTCTAAGTTTCATCACGCAAATAAAGATTATGGTAATGAGTTTTGTTAATAATAGTTTGTTATATTTTCTGAACTACCTATCGAACCCCGAGCATTAGAACTCCGGAACTTTTAGTCTACTAAAAGAATTTAATCTGCTAGAAGCCCACTACTTTTTATGTTGCAAAATAACAGCTCGATACAAATTATTCCTAGGCTCAAGCCGTTACACAGAAAGTTCTCGAAATTACGGTACAAATGCAATAAATGGCACTATCTCTTCATTGCACGTCCCAACGCTCGTGTACTCATGTGTATGGACTTATACATGGAACAGCAACATCGCATCAAAAATTAATTTTCCGCGAGAATGCAGATGGACATGACATAATAATGTAATTTCTGTTGGTTGCATTATTTTTGACTGATTGGCGGAACTTTTGTGATGTTTATTAATTAAGTCGTTGATTGATTTTGATTGTTCATAATAGGGCATTTACACGGGTCGATTTTCCAGGTGACTTGCTGGGTGACTTTTTTAATAGGGCTTTTAATCGACAATCGCTTATGAAATCGAATTGCAAACCTAATTGCAATGAAGTGGCGATTCGATTTTACAAGCGCTTGTTGATAAAAAAGCCTTAGTCGACTAAAGTCGCCTATATAGCAAGTTGCCTGGAAAATTTACCCGTGTAATGCCACATAAAGTGATAATCGTCTTTGAGCGGTGACTGTCTGACGTTGACAACACAGAGTTGATGACAACCTCCGTGGTCAAGTGGCTTTGTACACCGGTTTCCAAAGTGTCGCAATCTCTGAGGTCACAGGTTCGATTCCCGGTTGGGTCAATTAAAAAACGAACTTTTCTTTATTGTCTCAGGTCTGGGTGTTTGTGATACCACTGCCGTTGTCTCTGATTTCCATAACGCAAGTGCTCTAGCTACTTACTTTGGAATCAGAGCAATGTTTGTGATGTTGTCTAAGATTTATTATTTTAAAAAAAAACGAACTTTTCTATATTGGGTCTGGGTGTTTGTGATACCACCGTGGTCTGTGATTTCCATAACAGAAGTGCTTTAGCTACTTACTTTGGAATCGGAGCAATGTATGTGATGTTGTCAAATATAAAAAAAAAATGACATTTTTTATCTGAGAATATATAATATGATATATCTGTGCTCGAGTGACTGGATCGCCAAGGCAAGGGACAGTTTCAAAAGCACAGAATAGTACAGAAAAAAATATTCGTTTCGAATCAGTCCCTACACAAAAAAAGAGTGGTTGGTACCGTTGTTTATCAGTAGTAAAGGTTATTAATCTAACGAAATTAAGCCACTTAGAAGACAAAATATAAACAGAAAAACGAAGAGCATTCGAGTATAATGATACGATATAATGTACTTACATAAGTATTCTTTAATAATTTAGTATCGTGGAGTATCATTTATCATTAGGAAGGCTTATGGCTTAGCAGTGACCGTAATGCGGCTGGCAATCATAAGATAGCACATAAGGTAAAAAGAAGCCTGCAACATATATAACGAGCAAATTATTGATTTTTTATAATTTAGTTCATTTGATTTTATTCAAATGAAGAATATACTTTTTCATGAGCTTAAAAACTCTTCGTATTTTAGGAAAACCTTCGCAAGGAGTAATTCCGTAACCTTAGTGTAAACGTATGTTATTTCCGGTGATATTTGCAATATCGGATGTTTGCTTTGGTAACGGTAGCTTGCTTAATCTATACGTCACCAACAAACACAACATTTCCATTAGAAATGCGATCGTTAAACATACCAAATTAGAGTCGACCGAATATACACGATGTGTGTACCGAATACTATAATACACTTCACGATCGGCAGTTTAGGTAAAGGTATGCCTAAGTTGCCGATCGTGGAGTGTAATATATTGGTTGATTTGTAGTTTTAGTAAATAATTGAGCGAGTAGTTCAAAATTTTTTAGTTACAAAAAAAAAATAACTGTATTACCCGGTTAAATTGAGAATGCTCTATTTACTCGGCATATAACTTGGAGTAAAGTACTAATTTAACTTTGTAGGGATAATTCTATTATGTACTAGTGTATAATATATTACGCACATGTTTGTTATAGCTCGGTTTATAGTCCTAAAAGCGATGTAATAAGGCTCAGTTTACGAGCAAGTGTGTTGAAAAATTTTGTACATTTTCATTTGCTTACTTTTTACTTTCTTATACTATACTCGTACGAGTATATCAAAGACATCGCCACGAGCTGACACGGTTACCTAAACTCTAAAAATATGTATATGTACGAGTATAATAAATACGCGATAAATAAACACAAGTTCATGTTTACTGATTCAATAAACTAATATTATATGTGTACAGATTTTAAGTCTAAATAATTTAAGATTGTTACAATTCTATTAATATTTCAGTATTAAACAATGAGTCGTTAATTAACCCAATTAGCATATCAATTCCATTCAGCGTTTACTATTGTTTCTGATTTAGTAACGGTACGGAAAGGTGATTGAAAATTTATTTAGGCCAGGCTAATAAATGGGTGCACTCATATTATGAGTCCAGCGATTGGCTGTTTTCACTTAGGGCTATAACGCCGTTTGTTGGCCGTTTTCACATTGGACTATAACGCCGTTTGTTGGCCGTTTTCACATAGGATTGTAACGCCGTTTGTTGGCCGTTTTCACATTGGACTATAACGCCGTTTGTTGGCCGTTTTCGCATTGGACTGTAACGCCGTTTGTTGGCCATTTTCACATTGGACTGTAACGCCGTTTGTTGGCCGTTTTCACATTGGACTATAACGCCGTTTGTTGGCCGTTTTCACATTGGACTGTAACGCCGTTTGTTGGCCGTTTTCACATTGGACTATAACGCCGTTTGTTGGCCGTTTTCGCATTGGACTGTAACGCCGTTTGTTGGCCGTTTTCACATTGGACTGTTACGCCGTTTGTTGGCCGTTTTCACATTGGACTGTAACGCCGTTTGCCAACCACTGCTGATTCCGACTCGTCACGAGTACGATGCGACGGCGGCGCAATTGCAGTACATAAATTAACTACTGCCGCCTGTCAACTGCAAACCCGTCTTGAGCTATAAAACTTCAACGCCGTCATCTCGTTCTCGTGACGGCTCGGATTTAGCGGCAAACTACACGAAACTATCGCCGGATTGCTAGTTTAACACAAAAAAAAATAATATAAATAATAAAAAGAGCAGCATATTTATAGAATTTGGTCAGGATAAGAAATTCATTTTTATGACCTTGCACCTTTTGTGTCCCTATTTTCACCAAATAGAGGACACACGCGCAATCAAATAAAAAAACGGTCAAGAGCGAGTCGGACTCATGCACCAAGGGTTCCATACCATCATTCTGAAAAAGTTTTTCTATTTCGAGACATCGTTTTATTTTTCCTGTAATTTTTACATAAACTTCTATCACATAAAATAATTTCAGATTGAGTTCCTTTTTATCATTTTGGTACGGAACCCTAAAAATGTGACCAGGCCCCTATTTAAAAACGTGACAATTTATCAATTGTCATGACAATTTGGTTTACATTTCGGAGTAGCTATGAGTAATTTTAGCTATTTTTTAATTGGTTGACGCAATGGATATGAAATTGTCATGACATGTGACAAATTGATAAGTACGTTTATTAAACAGGACCCAGTACAAGTGTAACCTTATTATGATAAAGATGATAAACATGTTTAGTATTTTTATGTAAATAAAACTAAAGCCTAATTTACTTTGTTGCAGGTAAAATATGCATAGCCGAAAACGGCAGAAAAAGCGGCGAGCGAAACAAGGTGTCGTGCGATGGACGTGCCATATGAAAATGTAACTTAACTTCGTTGACGTATAAGTGAAAATGGCGTGGTACCCGACAATGTGTAGATTTAGTAACAATTGTTTATTAGTGCTAGTTCTTTTCCTGTGTCGGACAATAGTTTGTGACGGACAGTGTCCGAAATACGCCGAGAAACCACTGGAGACACGTGTTCAAGACGCGTCTATTGTTTTCAGAGCTGTGGTTATTCAAGCACATTATTTGGTAAGTATTTTTTTTGTCGATACATCAATGTCTCGTAGACAAAAGCTGAGTCCGTCAGGATTATGTAGCCTTTTTCGGGGTTAAAATATGTTACAAACTCAGCATTACTCATTACATCACTAACATAATATTATACTAGAAAAATACTACATAGTTAGTGCCTAGGACACGATTCCTTAATAAAGTTTCCACCCGCGACTTCGTCCGCGTGGTGTAAAAGTATTCTGTGTTTTAATCCAGGCTATAAACTATCAGTGTGCTAAATTTCATCCAAATCCGTTCAGCCGTTATTGTGTGGTTGAGTGACAAACATTAAAACATCTAAACATCCAAACTTTCATATTTATAATAATTAGTAGGATAACTGAACATTATTGTATTGACGACCTCCGTGGTCGAGTGGCTTTGTACACCGGTTTTCAAGGTGTTGCCATCTCTGAGGTCCCGGTTTTGAGTCAATTTAGAAAACTAACTTTTCTAAATTGGTTCAGGTCTGGGTGTTTGTGATACCAGTGTTGTCTCTGATTTCCATAACACATGTGCTTTAGCTACTTACTTTGGAATCGGAGAAATGTATGTGATGTTGTCAAATATAAAAAAAAAAAATGGATTTCAGTATTCAGTGCAACGTGAATCCCAAATCCAATGACATCCGAATCCTTTGTGATTCAGAATCAATAGCTTTTTCAACAACAGCTGTGAACTTAAAATAAAACTTTCTGTAATTTCTGACATAAATAAATAATCAACTTTCTGTATCGGTGTCTCCTAAGAGGATTAAATTTGCCAACATTAAAACCTACAATTTTGTGAATCTCATTATTTGCAAATTATCTTTCAGTTCCACGCAGAATAATTATAATTATTGCGATGAGTTTTTGTTTGTTTTATTATACACTTTCGTTATTATGAGCTCTTCTGTATTATTAATTATTAATGCAGTTGCAAAATTAAAAAGCTGCGATGGCTTTATACAGGTGTTTCATAATAACCCGTAAAATTTTGTTTTTATTTTTATAAAAACTGCAAATTAACTACCCTAGATGCAAATAGACTATTTGTTTTCTATAATTATAAATCCCATTAATGGGCAAAAGCAAAACACAATTTAGGGCTTCGATCATATAAATCCTAAATACACAATCCCATACTAGATGCGTTCGAAAAAGTGATTCCAACAGTGCTTTATAGTTTATTGTAGTATTGTAATATAACATAGATATTTTCGCTTCCAAATATTGCCGCTTCCATACTGATATTCGACCTTACAGTAACAGTTTTAAATTCAAACAGCAGTGGTACTTAGGATGTTATTACATAAAGGGAACAATATTTTCTGTCACCTAAGTTTAGATGTGTCACTAATCTGCAATACCCAAATTATAATATCTATCCCCAAGAAATATATTAGTCATCATATTTATCAAAACTGTCTCTAAGTATAAATCACCGTATTAATGTAAATATGTCTCTTAAATTATAGTTTGATCACTTTTTTCTATAGCCTAAATATAAGATCTGTCCTTTAAAAATTAGTCCCTGGCAGCAATAATATATTTGTACCTAAAATAGTAAATCTATCACCTTATAAATCTAATCAACAAACTATTAGTATCATTTTAATCGTTCAATCATCAAAATAATAGATATTTTGATGATAATTAATAGAAAAATTCCTAAGTAGGGGCGGAGTCAAATTGGCGGGCTGTGAAAATTTAAATGCACTAGGTAGGTTAGGTTAGGTAAGTGTTTAGACTACTCGCTCCATAAATATCAGGATCAACTAGTTTGGCCATAATGCTTATATCAGTATCAACTAGTTTGCCCTAGCCTAAACTGGTTTATCCTATTGGGCTTAGGACAAACTAGTTTGGTCTAGGCTATACCAGTTAATCCCATCGCGTATAGGAAGAACTAGTTTAACTTAGGCCAAACTAGTTTGTCCTGAAAATCGGGTTTGGCCGGTAACAAATATACCTAACTAACTCCCACAGCTCGTACTTGACTGCAGTGTTTTGTTTAGTTTTAGATAAGTAAGTGTTTTTGTTTCGATTATAAATGTAACTTATATGATTAAAACCTATTGTAGTTTAATTTAATTAATTGTACCCATTTTGTCAAATTTTAGTTGAATTATGTAATATATTAATTTTATTTTTCAATGATCAAATATATATTTTTAGGTAAACATTTTTAATTGTTTGGTGATTCAGTTTTAGTGACACTTTTATTATTTAGAAACCCAATATAATTATTTGATGATTGATATTATTTCCAAGTAATTATTAATTAATATTTAGGTAAGCGTTTTTATATTATTTGGTGATTAAATTTAAGTGACAGATCTACTATTTTAGGAACATATATTATTTATTAGGTCACTGAAAATGCATTTATTAGGTAATTGATAAAATCATACCCTTACATAAAATGCTTACGAGGTCGTCCGACGCCAATCAGTAGTCACGTCACCGACGGACGCTACTCTCTATTTAACGCATCTCCATCCTTCTAACGCAAATATAAGAAACAGTTGCACGGCATGAAATATTGAAATAATTTTATTTAAATAATGAAATTATAATTATGGTTTCAGTACTTGTAAGAATTTAAATTCAAAATTAATTATGAAATTCCATTTTATTTTACTTTTTTCGAGTTGTTTTTGCATTTCAAATTCACAGCATATTTAGTTATATCATCGTTACGCCTGGGCGGTCAAATGACTACTGAGATTGATTTAATGCTCACTTTCGATTGGAGCATTCGTTCACGGCGCCATTTTTAGTGCGCTTACGCTACATTTAGGGTTTATATGATCGAAGGTCTAGGGTTCCTACTCTGAAGTTTATTATATTTTATCAAAAAAGGAGCGATTTTCAGGGTTAGCTATGTGAGCGTGGACTAAGAATGAAGAAACACTTTTTTACAAATGAACAATAATAAATTTCTATGTGTCGGTTACAGATCTTTAAGTGACGTTTTAATAATATTTTTCCAGGTTTGTATGCATTGTACCCTATCTACCATACTCGACTTTAATGGTTTTTTGTAACACGGTGTACATTAGCAGTGTTATTCATAAAAACTTCAGAGGCTTAATAAACCTATTTAAGATAAAATATGTTTTATGTTCTTCGTTCAAACTCAATTTGTAATACGAAAGAAAACGACAAAACACTTTTTAATCTAAACAGGTTTATTAAGAATTTTATTTTCTTATGAATAACACGGTTAATATATAGCAATTCTACTTCCGTGTATCTGTGTCCACACAACTAGAAAAGTCACTATATTGACTTGAAATTTTTATACAAACGTTTGTTTTTGATTGAGACTTTTTTAAATGCTTTTATACTGAAATTTCAGAAAATTAAAAGATAAATTATGACTTGCAAAATTCATTTAATAGGTATTTTTTAAAGTGCACAATGAATATCATAACGAAAATAATAGATAAAAAGGTTACCTACATAATAATATCGTTACACGATAGGAATAAATTATAAAGTGTTTTAATGCTTATAAACTGTAAGATGTATTTAATATGTCAGGTAAAATACCTGCCAATCTATTTAATGAGAGAGAATATGATGTTTTCAAAACAACTAAGCGTTTAAAAACCTTTGCTTAATTAACAATTAAACAAGAAAAACTCACAAAGAAAAATAAAAGATTCGATTTAACTAAATGAAAGAAATTTATAAAATAAAAAGACAATAGGCATCTCCACGTCTAATTGAGCCGCTCCGAGTTCGTGAAATTTTTCATATCTCACAGAAATTCGATGTCAGAATTTGTTTTATTTTTGTTGATAGACTTAGCAATGATTGCCTTTTAAAGCCGAAACCGAAACCAATTGATTGGAAAAATCAGAAAAACCCGAAGCGATATAATTTCAATTTTATTGATATCTAAGAAGTTCGAAGCTTAGGAATTTCTTAAGAAATTGCTGTCATGTTGTTTCTGCAATATTTTTGCGGTGTCAAACCAATTTAGGACTGATGAAGTGGTGGTTTGTAATATTATTTGGAGGAAAACGTAAACGAAAACGTAACCGACTCCGCGTACCTATTATGAGACAATTTATGGAAAAGGGTTCAGTGTAATTGTGTTTTCCATTACTAAGGAGTGAGATATTTTTTAAGATTTACCTTTAACTTTTTTCATTGTGTGACGTCTTGAGTGCGACTGCGAAACTTTAAGATAAATATAAAATATATTTATGTTTATCAAAGCATAATCTGTTTTTTATAATATAATGTTTATTACAATACACCACCAGTAAAGAATGTTGCCTTTGTCATTTAGTAATTTTGTACCTATAACTCGATAATTAATTTAGTAATAATGAATGAAAATTAGGAGCATTTAAGTTAAAAAATATATGATAACTGTAAAATAATTGAAAGATCGAGGCATTATCAAATTTAGCCACAAATGAGAAAGGAAATTAAATTCCGACGCTTTCCTGTATTCTTCAATCAAGTTTTGTGTAAACAAAAAGTCGGTACATTTTCATAGAAAGAAGGAAGAAAATATCTTCATTTGAGATTCACGTTATCAAAAATGTACGTAGAAAAATCTGACAGGAATCACGTCGAAAAACAAAGTATTCTGCTTTTTCTCTTCGCTTAATGTATGTGCAAATAATCGTAGAACAAGCCACGTTTTTGCTGTTAAGACAAAAGCGACTCGAAGGCGTACACAATAAAAATCAGTTTGCTTTACGTTACGATGACGAAAATAAATTTCTTGTGGTTATCTTTGTATCTGTCTTTCGGTGTAATATTGGAAGGTTGCGAGAGAAATATTAACACTCTTAGAATTTCTTGTGCGTGTCATTTTATTGTATACGATCGTGGACGGGAAATTCATACTCTGCCAACTATGGCAGTGACTATGACGAATGACATACGATGTGGTACAATGATTTCTTATTATTTTTACGAGGAAAACGTGAGAATAAGTTTATATGGACATTTGTTATATCAAAGGATCGCAAATAATTGATGTGCCCCTTTTCAGTCTACAATGTACTTTATTAGTCTATGTATACCTACCATCATGTTATCATTGTGGAATGCAATAAATTAAACTGCAATTAATCTCTTTCGTTATTAGGTTAGACTGAAAATAAGGAAAGTAGAAGACTCTATTTAGGTCCTATAAAAAACTTATCAGTGGCGAAAATTTTCAACTTGGCTGAGAGCAAATGATTCGTTATTTTTGCAATACATTGGTTTGATAGAAAAAAGAGTTGGAATTAAAGTTGAACGTCCAAATAGAAGAGCTTTTACAACCAATTTTTCACCATAACTTCTCTTATTAACTGCTGAGATTTAAATTTACTTCGCTTGAAATAGAAAGTTGCTGATGAAAACAAATCAACAAAAAATAAGCGATGCAAAATTTTTGAATTTTTACTATTAAGGAATACAAATATGATTTTTTTCTTTTTATCTTAACACAGTATTAGTTAACGTTATACTTTGATAAATATATGAAAAGAAGTACATAAACTAGTAGTCTAAAGTGATAGTCTTTTAATGGCGCAGCTTAATAAAAGTTTTAAAGTCGAATTTCCTCTAACCCTGTCTTACTATTTATTTGAAGAGTCTAGGAAATACCTTGTTATCTTGCTCCGATTGTGACAATCTCTGCCTCACTTGTTTATAGCCAGACGTTGCCAAATCATGGCCTGGCAGAGCTTTGGAATAGAACTCGAAATATCTTTGTTACTTTGAGAAGATTTGTATGTCAAGGGGCTTAATTTGTAAATACGGACAACTTTCGACGTTCCCGAATATGCTTGTGGAAAACTGATATTATTATTTATTATGCAATGAGGAAACTCAAAATTCCTCATAGTTTGGGAAGTTTGCTTAATAAATAATAATTTTAAAGCATTCTATTGTACGTATACATCCTTCCACACTGGGAAGTACAAAATTACTAACTTTAAACTTTATTCCAACCTTTAAAAATCGTTCCTAAAAGCTCGCCAATAAGGCAACATTCCAATTTCCTTTATTCGAATACAACTTCCCAGTATTTACTACTAACTCAAAGATTATTTGAACCCCAACGGAATAATCAAACAAAATTAATGGCCAAATAAACTCAATATTCAACCGGCTAACACGGCCCTAACCTAAATTTAACGTATTTTCTACTGATAACTACTAACTTTTCGAGAACAATAAATTTCAAATCGTCGTGTCATTTAAATCAATTAATAAATAAACTATTTAAGTTAGCAAAAGTTACAAACAAAAGAGACTGCGAGCTTAAATTTGAAAATGTTAAGTTTTAAATTAATTTGTTTCAGATTCCAACACAAGTATTTCTCGAATGATATTTGGAACTTTGAATTGTATAAACGAGGATGAAAAGTTTGGACAGATTAATTCGCTTTACAATTATTATTAGATGACAATCACAAAATTCATAAAGTTTTGTCCGTCTGTCTATTTCGTTGGAAACTGGAAGTCAAACCGGAAACTCATTTTTTGCTTATTTCTATTTATTTATTTATGAACGTAAACATGCAGTTACTTTTTTTATAAAATAGTGACAATGCATTTACCAATACAGTTTTCTGAATCAGTATTAACAGACACACAACAAGGGCCCAAACCGGCTGAAAAAAAATTCTGAATGATAAAATCGAAATCGATACGTTGTCATTTACCTAAAAATCCTTGGTTTTGCTTTAAAGTTTTCATTTAATTTGTCCAAGATTGGCATCCTGGGTAATCCTGAATAATTAATAAAATATAAGCGAATATTTTTCTATAATAAAATATCTTCACACTGAATTCATGTTACGATCACAAGACTTTAAGATGAAATTTAAAACTACAATAATGGTTATTCCCCTCGATGAAAATGTGTTCGGAAATTTTCCGTAGCTAGATATATGAGCAAGTTAAGCCTTCTTATTGTACTCGTAGCAAGCAACACAAGCACAATGGAGCGACTTATACTGCACTCAGTAATACACCCGAGATGAGGGTCAGGCTTGAAATATTATGTATTTTAGAAATACTATATAATAAGGCATCTATCTCCCTAGTATGACCAATGAAACGCGATATGATTTTATCACTTTTAACTGTCAAAAATCATTTGATTTTGTCAGTATTGTGTCGTTAAAACGCTATATCATTATCACACGATATACAACATGTTACAAACATTACCCCTAATGCCGAATATGGTATATAGGGACCATCAAACTGATCAACTTTTACTATGGAACCAACTCTGAAATCGCGAATAAAAAATCAGCTGTTTCATACAAAAATTAAAATCGAAAATATCAAAATATATAAAACAGCTGATTTTTTTTTCGCGATCGCGTTGATTGTCTCTTTATAGCATATTCGGAATTAGGGGTATTTTTGTAACATGTTGTATATCGTGTTTGTATGGTCATGCTAGAGCGGCTAGCTTCGCATTTTTCCATCACTGTACGAGTATAATCTCTTTCTGCTGCTCCGAGAGCGCTCTGCTAGCTAGATCGAAATTACCACTCGACGACGACCGACTCACCGATGTCGAAGAGTCACATACCATTATAACAAATACTAAAAGTCTGTGGGCCAAGTGATTCACTCGCTTTTATTGAACGATTTTTCTGTGTGACGAGAAAGAGAGAGGTATGGTAAATTAAAATGGGAAATTTTGTGGGATGTTTCAGGAAGGAAAAGTAAGTGACATAATAAAATTATCTCATTGTTTTTTTTGTTTCAGAGCAAAACACTAGATTTAGCTCTAGTGTCTATATACAGAGGAGGACTTGAATTAGCATCAGTAAGCCAGTATGCTGGCTCCCCATATAACACTACAGATAGGTAAGTTAATTATCATAAATTAATATTATTTGGTTAATTTATTAGTAATTTTATATGTGGAAGCATGTAATTGACCCTTTATATTTATTTAAGATAGCTACTTTGTTTTAACCTAGCTGTAAGCTTCCCGAAAAGTTTAAGAAAAAAAAGGTAAAATATGTTTTATGCATTTCAAAATACACCTTTTACAGCACTCACCGTGTCTCTGAGTGAATAGTGGTAAAAGTTCGAAATGACGATGGTTACAGAACTAACAAATATTAGGATTTACATTAGTCCGTGGTTTTACAGAAACGCACACACTACTCAATAACTTATATGATATATTTATATCACACAGGCAGATAGAATTGAATTTCATCCTAGTTTGTAAAAAAACAAACAGTGTCTAATATATCAAGTGTCATTTGTCATTGGCAGCCATAAAAATAAAAAAAAGTAAGTCGGTAGTTCAACGGATGTCATAATACGTGGGTGAGGCTGATTGCCAAACTCTTGGCAGGTTCTACGTGCCGTCAGTTCTACATTTCAAATCTCGTTGAAAAGTATTTCATATTGAATTTCGATTTGTAGGTTGTTCACGAGTAGAGGGTAGATAGTTGTAATTTGTGTTGTACAAGTAATATGCAAAACAAATAACATAAACAAGGAAGTATAAACTTTCTGGAAAGACATTCATGCTAAAGGATCAGGAGCCCGATCGCGCTAATACTGAATGGTGGAACCAAAACGATTTTTTTTTCTGTAACGAAACTGAAATGATAACGATTGAGTTTTATCGTTGAAAATTAGCAAGTTTGGGCCCCAGGTATTTGCAGGTTGGTTAATATTTTTTTATAGCAAAATTGTGGGCTCCTGTCGATCTTAAAAATGAGTTTTTTTAACAATCTGTATTCAATAATAACTAACTTCCGAAGCGGTTTCAATGCAAACGCTGTAAAATAGTTTAGCAATCACCCACGCTATGATGTGCCTCGGGCCTCTAAATTACCTCCTTTATCTTTCATAGTTTTCACGTAAGTGGTTTCGATATTCAAGCTTTTAGTAGTCAAGTTATTCTATAAATAATAAAAAAATACTATTTTTAAAACAGGTGAGTTTCTTTGAAACTTTTTTATTCGATTGCTTGGAACTAAATGCTTGGTTTAAGTTTACCAGCTTTTTCATTAACAAAAAGTACTGGACGTAGGACTTCAATAAATTATTAATTTATTTTTTAATAATTAACTGCCGCACTCAGAGACTTTGATTGAATCAGGCGTCACTTGGCGGAAGTCCTAAACCATTCTGAAATTCGGTGTTGGTTTATTCACTATCTATTAAAATTGGTGCTATCTCTTTCTTTTCCATAGTGATGGTAAAGACGACAGATACTTAATGAAGCATTAAACGTAATTGACGTGTCTGAGTACGGCAGCTAATCATTAAACTACTAAAATACATAAAATGTTGGAAAACGTCTCATTATAATCAGGTTCACTCAACGTTTTAATCATCAAATTAATGTACACACGACGGCATCTCAGACTATACATGTTGACCTTGAGACCGCCTTTATGCCTTACGTAATAAAAGCTGTTTTCGCAGTTTAACTGTATAACCTGACGTGCTATCGTCTGTACAATGGTACATTTACGATTCAGTTGCCCCGTTCAATATAATGGTTTCAATTTTCGCCGCAAATAGGCTAGAGCTCTCATAAAGTCGAAGCACTCGATTGAGCGAGTAGTCACCTGATATTTAGCAATAACAGCAATAATAGTCAAGACTAAAAAAATATTATTTTATTATGACTACTTATTATTTTATTATGTTTTTTGATGGAGTGTATATTAGGAAAAAAATATTTAATACTGCTTGTCGATTCTGTAACCAAACTCGAACCACACTTCGAATCTCACTTCACTGCGCGGAATTCTAAATCATAAATGAGATAATGATAGTCTGTTTTTGCAATCATAGAGGATTTTAGATAGCTACGGTAAGTACCTAAAACCTTTTGCAATCGGTAAAGTAGCTTATATTCACCTAATTTCTAATAGCAAATTCACGCGAAGTGAAGTGAGTTTCGAAGTGAGATGCGAGTTTGGTTATAGAATCGCTCCCCTGAACCCATAAATTATTTATGGGGTAAAGTATATACTTGAGGTACTAGAGAAAAATATTATTATAGATAATTGAAACAAAGCTTCTGTTATCTATAATAAAAATATACATTTATAATGTTTTTTTGTTTTTGGATCCGAATCCAACAAGACACTCTCGAAACAATAAACCGAGATCAATTGAGCCATAAATAAGACGTACTTAACACAAGCATTTCCAGAGCGGAATGAAAAATGTTCAGCAAGAACCCGCGAAGTATGGTGCGAACGTAAAGTGGGGAAGTTTGCCAAGTTTGAGGAACGCAGCTCAACGGCAGGCCCAAGTTGCGAGCGGGAGGTGTCGGTAAAAGTAACTTTGCTTGCTTTACGGCAGCTGGGGATTATTTCGGTTTTGTGTTAAACTAGGCGGTTCTATCGTAAAACTAATAACGACGACCTCCGTGGTCGAGTGGCTTTGTACACCGGTTTTCATGGTGTCGCCATCTCTGAGGTCCCGGGTTCGATCCCCGGTTGGGTCAATTTAGAAAAACGAATTTTCCTATATTGGCTCAAGTCTGGGTGTTTGTGATACCACCGTTGTCTCTGATTTCCATAACACAAGTGCTTTAGCTACTTACTTTGGAATCGGAGCAATGTATGTGATGTTGTCAAATATTAATAAGTTTTTTCCCATTAGTACCACGATTAAGTACTTTGTGGTAGCACTAATGGGAAAAAAGTCTCATTATTTCTGCGGTAGAACTGCCCAGTAGAACAAATGGGAAAAAACTTTATTGTTGCTGGCTGTTTTGGGTTGTGGTCATTTACTTAAGGATTGTTGCTTAAGAAGTCGTAATCATTATTGCTCTAGAAAAATCTGAATATGTACCTAGAAATGATGAGTATCATTACTCTAATGAATTTGAATAAGTTTACTTCTGAATTATTTATTAGTTAGGAATTTAAACAATGGTTGTAGCGGTAGCTACTTAAATTAAACAATATACACTTTTTAGCAAGTAGCGGAGTTGGCAACGATCTGTCTCTGAGTAAAAACTGAGCTTAAAAATGGAGTACTAACATAAAGCATTACTTTTTTATTATTTTTTGTCACGCGTCATGCTCAAATTCAATTTCCTTCAAATTCATAATTATAATTCCGGACACAATCCCACTTTACCGCACTAAAAAATAACCCTATCAAAGTATCCTCGTCTTAACCCACACCTTGCCCAGTAAAAACTGAGCTTAAAAATGGAGTAATAACAAACACCATTATTTTTTGTGACGCGTCATGCTCAAATTCAATTTACTTCACATTTATATCATTCCGCACACAATCCCACTTTACCGCAGTAAAAAAATAACCATATCAAAGTATCCTCGTTTTAACCCCCACCTTGCCCACTAAAAACTGAGCTTAAAAATAGAGTAATAACAAGCAGCATTATTTTTTGTCACGCGTCATGCTCAAATTCAATTTCCTTCACATTCATATCATTCCGCACAGAATCCCACTTTTCCGCAGTAAAAAAATAACCCTATCAAAGTGTCCTCGTCTTAACCCACACCTTGCCCAATAAAAACTGAGCTTAAAAATGGAGTAATAACAAACAGCTTTATTTTTTGTGACGCGTCATGCTCAAATTCAATTTCCTTCACATTGATATCATTCCGCACACAATCCCACTTTACCGCAGTAAAAAAATAACCCTATCAAAGTATCCTCGTCTTAACCCACACCTTGCCCACACCCCCATGATACGCCAGAAGCAAGTAAAGATTAGTGAGGAACTCAATTAAACCGGCAAGTTGGTGAGATCGCGGCTCGCGTAATTAAATACCCCTCACAAAAGTGCTTCGTGATCAGTATATTTTATATAGGTACCAACGACTGTAACATTAATCTAACAAAACACTTTACCGGCTTCGCTGTTATTTAATGCTACTAATATATATTTTGATAATTAGACAAGTCAAACCAATTATGGTCGGGGTGTTCAACGCTGGAAGAAACTTTCATGGTAGAAATTAACGAAATAATTGACAACATTGTCGTTTTCAATTATTTATTTAATTATTTGAACTTCAAACCTTACAAATATCTCAGCAAGACAATCCCAATTCGATAGCGTGAGTATCTTATTTTGATATTATAAGTACCTACTACCTTACATAACTAACAATTAATAACTAATAACTCATAAACTATTTCTTGTTATGGAAAACTCTAGAGAGCTAGCTAAAGTTTTTTTTTGGTCAAGATGACAAAATTAAAGGGCCCTTTACGGTTTTTTTAGCGAGAAAAGTTTATGCTATCATGTTTCTGTCAATCACTTAACTGAGAACTATAATTTGCTTTCTACTTTTTTGTGACTAATAAATCAAGTAATACTGTGTGAAACCGTTGCTCAAAAATATGTATTGTAAGGCCCCTTAAAGTCAAACTCCCCTATTTCAAAATGTAGACTGAAGTTACACCTAGTTTAAAACTGATGCTGTCACTTTTGTTTGCTGAAAGAAAGACAAAGACAGCATCAGTTTTAAATCAGAACTAATTTTAGCATAAGAAAAACAGAGATTACGTTGAAACATACATTTTTAACCTACAGTTAGTTAACCCATTTTAGCTCAGTTTCAGGCTGCATTCAGCCGCTCGGGCGTAGATGAATTAATAAGTTCATTATTATGTGCAAATTAAAAAAAGAATGAAATACAATCTTGACAGAAAAATATCTGTGTTTCCTTTTACATTAAAACGTAAGAATAACTTGCAAGATCAGAACAATATTTACATGCAAATAAAAACAGATGCTTCTGTTATTTGATTCAGTTTCACCACAATTTTCTGCAGGAAAATGGTTTGAGGATTGTACAATATTTATTGCAAACATTTATTTATTTAGTTTATTAGTGAAACAAACAGCAATTTTACAAAACATGTAAGTAGGGTTCCACAATTCAATCACACATTTGCCAAAACAGTTTCAACAAATAGTTTACACAAGTTCTAAGGTTTACACATTGGTACCTATCTAAAGTATATCATGTTTATCTGATCAAATTTATATGATCTATAATTTTAATGTTGACGTAAACCTCCTTCTGGTCAGTATTTGAAATTGTAATAATCGAACTATTCTTTCTAAATTGCAGTTAAGAACGTTCAAATTGTATATACGATAGCAAGTGGAATGAAAAGTTAGATGGACAGTTATAGAAAGTCCACTATGTTCGACTAACCATAATGTTCTTTCTTACCCACCCATAAGGCCGATGACGAATATTTTTTTCAGACAGGTGAACCTCAAAATCAGTCCACAACTAGGGGACTGCTTCAACTGGAGTATGGCACCATCGCAAAGCGAGCTGGTGGTCTTCTCCAGGATAACAGACCCAGCGGTGGACTTGGAGACCACGCCCCCTGACGGGCCGTGGCTTGAGGCTACAGCTGCTGCGGTCCCGTGGAGTTTAGGGGTAGACATCGCCATATGGAATGCAGTAGGTAAGTGTGCAAGAATGAGCTGATGGTCTTCTCTAGGACAACAGACCTAGCTGTGAAATTGGAGAACACGCCCCCTGACGGACCTTGGATCGAGGCTACAGCTGCTGAGGTCCCGTAGAGCTGAGGGGTAGACATTGTCATATGGAATGCAGTAGGTAAGTGTGCAAGAATGAGCTGACGGTCTTCTCTAGGCTACAGCTGCTGCGGTCCCGTGGCGTTTAGGGGTAGACTTTGGTAAATGGAATGCAGTAGTAAGTGTGCAAGAATGAGCTGGTGGTCTCCTGAAGGATAAATAATTCATGGTTGTTAAATAAATTAAGAAAATATTAGTATGGAAAATTATACTTCTTTAAAATTCTCCATACAAAACCCCAATTTCATGTGTAAAGACCTTATATTAATTTATGTGTAAAGACCTAATTTTGAATGTTTTACATAATAATTCCAACACAGATCAAAACATGTGATCAAAACTTTTAAATATAGCAGGAAATCTTTGTGTGAGTAAAGGTACGAAGTTTAGATTTCAACATACTTTCAAACCACTCTTTCACCACCACACACCATTGAGAGTAACACACCTTTGAAATCGGAACAGTGTTACAGAATACCTAATGAGTGTGAAGTTCAACCCTCAGGCTAACGTAATTTAGGAACTGGCCTTAAAAGTTCTGCTCAATTTTTGCCAAAAGTTAGGAGCAATAGTTTCGCACAACATTACTCATCTATCAAATTGCAGGTTGGGCGGGATGGGGGGAATGGGGAGCTTGTAGTAGAAGCTGTGGAGAGGGCAGGCAGACAAGAAGGAGGTACTGCTCAAAGACTGTGTGCGAAGGGTACGGGGAGCAAGGGAGGTCGTGTAATTCCTTTGATTGTGAAGGTTAGAAACTTTTTTGTACAACCTTATTTCGACAGGCGATTGTTAGTTGCTCTTGTTGTGTTGATTATTTGTTTTATTGTAACACCTTTTTAATGGTCTCAAAGAAAAAGTTTGTATAATGTTGGCGTTGTTAACTAGATAACTTTTATAACATTTCTGTCTTTATAGAAATAAATTAATACAAAGAGGTGATTAGATGATTACGAATTGTAATAGCAATACCTTATTATTGTATTATAGTAAGAACAATAATTTATTTTACACTTTACCAACTGCAAACCGAGTACCTATTTTTTTTTACTTTTTAAATAATGAAATAATAAGCACCTGATACCACAGTGTGTATCTATGTCTGTATTATCATCATCCTCAGTTTTCTGAGCTTTATCAATATTCATTTCAACGCAGGAGCAATAAACCCTTTGGCGCCTGGATCCAGACGCAACTTTCACCCTGCGCAGGCGCGGTGGGGCACAGTAACAGACAGGCCTCACGCCTTTAGCCTAAGGCCCAATTCCTACATATGGATCGCCTCTTCAGAACTCTTCGGAGCGGGGAAGACCTTCCCGAGGGAGTTCACACTGTTTATCTCTTTGAGGCTACGGCCTGAGGTAAGCCGTTTTAAAAATTATAAATAATTTATAATCCAAAAAATTTTCGTTGTGATAAAAACGCAAATTATCTTAACCAAATATTATTTATTTAGATTGAACCAATAGTAATCAATTATTAATTATCTCGAGCTCCTTCGTGCTTTGGAAGGCACGTCAAATCAAGTTGGTTCCGGCTACATTTGCAGTCGTTAACACCTACCAATCCGCATTGGGCCCGCGTGGTGGGTTATGCACCCATACAGAAGGTCTATAGGCTCCAGCAGTGGGGACAATAAATGAGTGATGCTGATTTATTAGCCATCATACTTTTTTCAGTTATTAGAAAGTTTTATTTAATAAAAAATAAAATAAAATAAATTTGACAACATCACATACATTGCTCCGATTCCAAAGTAAGTAGCTAAAGCACTTGTGTTATGGAAATCAGAGACAACGGTGGTATCACAAACACCCAGACCTGAGCCAATATAAAAAAGTTCGTTTTCTAAATTGACCCAACCGGGGATCGAACCCAGGACCTCAGAGATGGCGACACCTTGAAAACCGTTGTACCAAGCCACTCGACCACGGAGGTCGTCAATTTTAAATCTAAAGGGAAATTTTAAATTGATAGGTACCTATTTATTTCATAGCACTTTAGGTATTAAAATTTCACTTAGCTAAAGCACACTCAACTCAACACCAAACTCAATAAAAAGCAATTAATTTTGAAAGCTTTTAGAACTGACGTGGTTAAATACAATAGAACATTCACAAATAAAATGTATGCCCCAAATAGCTTTGGATTTTAAAAAAAGTCTCGTTATCAATTCTGTCAATAGCTTATTCAATTTTCAAATTGTATTAATAATTTCGATTTTTACTTCAACCTAGTTAAAAAAATACCAAGATAAAGATAAATATTTGACAACATCACATACATTGCTCCAATTCCAAAGTAAGTAGCTACTTAGCTAAAGCACTTGTGTTATGGAAAGAAGAGACAACGGTGGTATAACAAACACCCAGACCTGAGCCTATTTAGAAAAGTTCGTTTTCTAAATTGACCCAATCGGGGATCGAACTCGGGACCTCAGAGATGGCGACACCTTGAAAACCGGTGTACAAAGCCACTCGACCACGGAGGTCGTCATACAAAGAAACAATAAAGTTGTCCTACTAGTCCTATCCTATCCCACAATAAATGTGACAGTTTGTTTGTGTTTGTTACCTCTTGACGACCTAACGGCAGAACGGATGTGGATGAAATTGGCACACAGTTTATTTAACCTGGATTAAAACTTTTTATCTTGGTCAGTGGTTTCCTTGGGTCCATGCGAACGAAGTCTCTGGCGGCCGCTAGTAATTTCATAAAAATAATAACTATTACACATGTTTTAAATCTCCATATTTTACAATTTTTGCTAGTTTATATTTTAGAATTTCAAAAATGTTTACTCTCTGGTTTTAAAATGCGTAGATTTCAAGATATTTTTTTTACCCAGAGCGGTGGCTACGGGCAAGGCACCCTGTTCTCGCTGAGATCGAGGCGTAGAACCGGTTCCTTTCTGTCCTTGGAGCTGGCTGGAAGAGGAGCAGCGAGACTGGTGCACGCGGGCGCTGGTTCCTCGAGGTCTATATACCTTGCAGTACCACTCTATGACTTCCGATGGCATCACATTGCTATTAGGTAAGTTATTATAATTTGTGTTGTTTATCTCTTTTGAATTGTCATTTTTGTCAGGAGACTCAAATTGCTCGTTTATGACAATCTGACAAACGACTCCACTTGGTCTCGAAAATGAGATGATATTATGAGGTTTACAGCAATAGTGCGTGAATGAAAGATCACAAAAGTTCAGGGAACAAAGGAAATCTAAAAAAGCAACGCAATGGCAACTCACAATTTCCTGAAAGAAGATATTTAACGTCTGCTTATTGATCTTTCGAGAATATTTTGTATAAATTATATCAATTCACTTTTTTTGGATAACTACCTGATTATAATAATTGAGCCTTTGTTAAAACAGAATATAAGTGTATCAAAGAAACACAAACAATGTTCATATCTCTCATAATATTTCCTTATGTAGGGGATGATATACCACCAGCATCTTTATAAAACTAGCTCAAGTTCCAAAGTAAGTTTTAAGGCTGCCTGAATACCTAAAATTCTTCTAGCTTTAAAGATCGTTCGTTCCGCTCACTTTGTGATAGGACCTACATTTCCTCGCAAACGTGGTTCTATGTTACAGGTAGTTAGTTATCTACCTGTGATCTATTACTCCTGGCTCGACATTCTATTTTCATTCACCTTGCGGAATCTACGGTGTTACTGTTTGCCGATTACTCCAAATGGATCCTGTTACATTAAGCGCATAATCACATTACGCTATACTTGTATAATATAGCATTATAGGACGTGAAATTAATAACTGAGGATCTCGGTGGCGCAGTGGTATAGCGTCTGGCCCAGCGATTGCAAAGGTTAAGCAGCTTTCGCATGGGTCGGTCATGGGATGGGCGACCAAAAATGTATTATCTCGATGTCCTCCTTACTTCGGAAGGCACGTTAAGCCGTTGGTCCCGGCTGCATTTGCAGTCGTTAGCACCCACCAATCCGCATGGCCGATATTAAAAATGGCTGATGTTCGCATAGCATTATACGTCATATCGTTTCATAAATAGGATCCCAAACGTGACGATTCATCGAAGCGAGCGGGATGGAGAATGCGGCGTGCGATATAGCTCAGCCATGCACAGTATGCTGTGCAGCGATATGTCACTCAATCTCATGACATTACTTATAATATAGCTAAGTGTGAACGTGTTCTACATAAATATATGGTGGGATTGGTGAGCGATATTGTTGTGCTATGAAATATTATGCTTATATCTATTCTATTAAAGCGTAATCTGAAATGTTATTAATGTAGAGCCAGATGTTATTAGTGTAACTCTGTCATTGTTTTTGTTACCTATTCAAACCAAACATTTCACGCTACTAATTAGGTAGTTTTATCACAGAACAAAGAAGTAGATTTTTACTTTGTTCTGTGAGTTTTCTAATAAAGTGACAGCTATTTCATAAAGTTAATTCAAAGAAACAAGAATTTATTTTGAAACAAACAAACAACAAGTGAAGCATGATTGAATTTACATTACGTCTTTAATACATTCAGAGTGTACTCGACAGCTCTATCACAATTTATTGTGTTACAAAAATATACTGAATTTTATAATGTTTATTCCGTCAAAAATAAAGTATAACATTCTATCAAAAACAAATTTACTCGTATTCACATCACAGACACTCCAATTTTGTACATTTACGATATTATATTCATTTACTGTGCTTACATTAGCATAATGAAACGAGTTTCTTTCATATTCGACGTTTGCTTTTAGAATCATTTCAATTTTCCTTTATTATTATGTCACTCTTATTTTGTCAATGATAATAAATATTTTGTTGAGTTATTTACTACCACGAGTCATTGTAAGGGTAAAATTCTGCCTAAAGATTTTCATTTGAATGAAATCAGAAAATAACTTTAACGAAAACATTAACATTATTGTGTTAGGGTATTTCATTCTCAAAAGCACTTCCTTTTTAGGGTTCCGTACTAAAATGGTAAAAAGGAACCCTTATGGTGCCACTCAGTTTGACTGAGTCTGTCTGTCTGTCTCAGATGGATATATCGAGAACTACTAATGCTATCAACTTGAAATTTGGAATAGTTTTAGATGACGTTTGCCCAACTATTTTGCAAATAAGAGAAAAAAGAAATATTTATATTTTTTGCAAAAGGGACTGAAAGGGGTCTTAAAAATTTGAAGTGAGGCTACTAGGGCATATGGGGTATCATTATGAAAGAGCGCTGCTTGCACATTCTCAAACATTTCTTTTTAGGCCGCAATGCTTTCGACTGTTGATGAAAAATTTAAAGAAAATACCACAGTTGTTTAGCTTGTTTGTAAAATTAACAGTTTGTTTAGCTTACAAACTTTTATATATTAACCTACTGAAACGACATTATGCAAAAAAAAAATCCCGGTACTTTTGTTTTTTTGTAAAAATAATAGAATAAACAAATATAATAATTCCTACAAGTCGGTACTTTTCAAGTAACGATCACAGGATTTATTTTTAACCACCTCCATGTAGGGCAAGGCTCAATTTAAACCACTTTGGTAGATTAAGTCATTAACCCTGTAACACACAACGTTAATCCGCTGGTAATGACTGTCATTTTACAACCGAACTTAGTTTCGTTTTATAAGGTAAAAGAACCTCTCCTGTGTATTAAATTTATTCATTTATTTAAGGATCTCTATTATTTGTTTATTGTTATTCCAAAAGACTTTAAAAAAGTAGATTCTATTAAAAGCTGTACCTACGACTTTTTTCCAAGGAACAATAGTTTTTTTACTGCAAAGTTCAGCTGATAGGTTAATTAATATAGGATTTTAGGCAACTTTAGGTAAACTAGTGATGAAAACGATTTACAAACTTTGTTTTTATTTTTTTTTATTTGACAAGATCACATACATCGCTCCGATTCCAAAGTAAGTAGCTAAAGCACTTGTGTTATGGAAATCAGAGACAACGGTGGTATCACAAACACCCAGACCTGAGCCAATATAGAAAAGTTTGTTTTCTAAATTGACCCAACGGGGGATCGAACCCGGGACCTCAGAGATAGCGACACCTTGAAAACCGGTGTAGCCACTCGACCACGGAGGTTGTCAACTATCATAGTAATATTACACTTTAGTATTGCTTCAATGTTTATACCCCGAGTGCAAAATATCTTTGAAACCTATAATAAAACCTCTTTTAAACTCCGTATAATTTTCACAGGTTAACTAATTTTCACCATGAACGGCGGGTCAAAACAAAAGACTATTTCGATTGTAGCATTTTAACACAATTTCTGCGTTTAAACAACACACAATAACCGGATTGTATGTAAAATTGCCACAACTGTTATTTTTTTTTATTCACAACGGGTTAGTGCTTGGCCTTCACCTCACCAGAAGTTAAGTGACGATAAGGCCGAAGGTTGAAGCGCACTACTCCCGGAATCCTCACCACTGAGGAACTGGCTATCTTACCTCTAACTGCCGGAACACAACAATTTTGAAATTGTTGTTAATGGCGTCATACTTAGCTAAGATTGTGGTAGCTAGCCAGGCGGACTTGAAATAAGTCCTACCACCAACCAAACCTAGTACAAATTGTACCCACCTCCTGGGAATCGAACCCGGGACCTCTGCGTCTTACACGGGTGGGCGAACCACTAGACCACAGAGGCGGTTAAAACTTTCTAGAATCTGTAGCTTGCTATACTTTACTATAAAAATATGTTTTTAACAGCGTCCATGATGACAACACTGTCCGAGCATACGTGGACTGCCGTTGGCTGAGGACAGATGTCCTAGAAAAAGATGCATTGGATACACCTAGAGACGCTGATCTCATAATAGGCTATCTCTTCTCGGTAAGTGGATATCAAATCTAGTATTATCATTATCCTAGGTCAATCGTGAAAGGGATCGCGCCAAATATTTATATAGGATTCTTAAATTAAGTTCGCTATTTGCACAGTGGTCTCGTTATAATGTTTTCTTGGGACTTCATATTTGAAAGGGATTTTTCACTTAAAATGGCTGGGTTTAAAAGGTTTATTTTTTTTAATGTTTTGTTGTAGCTGGAGATAAAATGATTTGATGACTTGTTGTTGTTTCGTTAAAATTCGAGAAAAATATTTACAAAGATTGTTGTAGGTATTTTTTTACATGCAATATGTGTAGTGTTGATTTTATTATAGTGACATGGCGGAGGTTTTTAACCACAATTTTTCTCACTTAAAATGATCATTTCTTATTCTTATTACAAAACGCAAACAAACCTTCGTACAATATCAAAGAGGAAATTTCCTAAGTAATCAAGTATTCATGGCGGAACAGGAAGATAAAACAACGCCATTTATATGCCAAAAGTGAATGTAAATGTGAAATTTAGGATAAAACACTAAAACCAATTGCAAATAATCTATTTGCACAAATTGATTCTCACGGCTTTGTTTGTAAATCTCTGAAATTATAGCGATTGGTTTAAGATTCACTTGGAAATTTTTTATTTACATTTTTTAGTGATCCGTGGTATCATTTATTTTACAATATTTTCTTGAAAAAGTAAGGCTGCGCTCCCACTTCCGACTTTATGTCTGATGATTATCGGTCACAGACTTTCGTTTGTGAGCGTTATGACGTTGAAATCTGCCAGTAATGGTCAATTGTGAGCGCGCAGCTTTATATTTTCAATAGAGTATTGTAAAATTAGTGTAAAAAACATCTAGTATCAAAATGTTTCAAAACATAAACATTTATAAAGTAAACCGCAAACAATGTCAATTTTCATTTAATAAAATATGACAATATTCGTTCCTTGAACTCCATTCCATTGTAAAATAGTTAATTCAAGTCAGAATATATTTTTCTCCATTCACAGGGTGACCTTGAACAACTCGTGCTGGTACCAAAAGCGGGTCAAGCGCAGAAACAGTGCTCAAGCCAAGTAACCGGCCTTCAAACACCGTACGTAACCCTCCAAGACTCGTAATCATAAAGAAAGCAGAAGATTGTCATCCATTATAGAAGCCCAGGAAAAAATATATATTAACCACTGTGCAGTGTCAGAGTAAACAAGAGTGTAAGAAGTTTAAAAACGCGGAAGTAAAGAGAGATAATCGATAATGTTTAAATAATAGTGAGGCATGAATACTTATTTACGTTCATCATTTGTTTCCGTGACGTACGAATCAAGGCGCAATGCTTTGTTACACTGCTGCAAATATTACATAAATTTCTAGCAATGGCTTTTTTTTAAAAGAAAGAAGCAATGTATTCCTCCTGCAGAATGAACCCTTGCGCACGTATATTTAAATATGGTACTCATAATTGAACCATTCCGTTTAAACTATAATATGTTGGTTCCATACTGTACTGTTGACTGAAACGATGACGGCAATTATTAAACGGACAACTATATTTAAAAAAGTATGAAAATACGAAATGTGCGTATACTCGCCATAATTTTTATTTTGGACAGACTAGATTTTAGTTTCAATTTTATTAATTCACACTATGGTAAAGAACTAAAAAATTTAATTATACTATTCCGTTTTTTATATAAAACAAATCAGTGTGCAAAAAAAATCTATGAAATTGGTAAGCAGAAAATCTAGTGTCTGTAACATAAATAAATAGATGAATAATGTATAAAGTAGGACTAGATAAGTGTGTATACTGGTTTTCAATATGCTGTAAGGCGGCTACATTTAGGTACTTTATTTTATAGTTAGGTGATAAAAGTGTACTTGGTATTTAACTGTAGTTCTTTTGTTGTCAGCCATTCCTGAGGTTTGCATATAGAAATTAAATATGATTGATCGTACCTGCTATTTTATTCTGTAAAATAAGACGAGACATTGTAATAAACGGAGCTCAATAAAAAAACATACACTTATTTTTATTTTCCCTCATGTCATATCAAACTTTTGTGTCATTGCTATTAGGCATGGTACAATAAATACAAGAATATACTACGCCAGCCCCCCTAGCATGATCGCCGAAACACGACATATATCGCATGATATAGCGTTTTATCGACGCCCAACTGTCAAAATCTATTGTCTTTTGACATTTAAACGTGATAAACCGCTATATCATATCGTGTTTCGGTGGTCATGCTAGGGGAGCAGGTATAGCACTCCGAGACCCAAGGGTCACGTGGTCTACATTTGCTTACGTCATCTCCGCTATTGGCATTGAAAATAACGTTCACTAACGAAACAAATCACAATTAAAATGCACTATAATAATCTTGTAGATTAAAAAAAAATCAGCTGTTTCATACATTTTGATATTTTCGATTTTAATTTTTGTATGAAACAGCTGATTTATTTTTCGCGATTTCAGAGTTGGTCCCGTAGTAAAAGTTATTCAGTATGATGGTCCCTATCTACCATATTCAGCATTAGGGGTATTTTTATAACACCTTGTATATCTCCAGTTTTAATTTGTTTGCTAGCTAGTTTATTGTTGACTGAAAAATCTGTAAGTATAAGTAAAATAATATATAAATCAGTACCTAATTATTGAAAAATAGTTTTGTTACGACATAGCGGACCTAAATTAACTGTAGCATTGCATTTCCGTAAGATAAGATTGTTATACTCAAATATTTAGTTGTCAGTTTGTAATAATATTTTTTTTTAATTAAGAGCGTATAGTTAGGTGGTTCGTTTCACTGTGCACTGGCTTTAAAAATGTGTAGGTACCCCAACGAAAAGAAAAATTACAAATAAATTTTACAGTGCAGTGTTTTTTAAAGGAATTATAAAAAATAACTAGTGCAAAGTGAAACAAAATGTAAAAAAAATATGAGATCTCTACGATAAAAAGGATTTTCTTTAAAATAAAAACACATTTCTTATTCCAAATGAATTACCATACTTGTATATTATAAATGCCGTTTTATTTAATATATTTATGTAGAGTTAAGAATGAAAGAACTGTTTATATTTCTCTTGACAAGTTAATAAAGGATATTACTTGTAACCTTCTTGTTTTGTTTGAAGACCTTATCTTACTTTTAAAAATGGTAACATTGATGAAAAATACCATGTTGTTTATTTTTTCCACAACGGGATAGTGATGGCCTTTACCTCACCTGTTAAGTGACGATAAGGCCGAAAGTGTAAGTGCACTACACCCGGAACGCTCACCACTTAGGAACTGGCTATCTTACTTCTAACTGCCGGAATACAAAAAAAATCAAATTCTTGTTATGGCGTCAGACTTCGGTAAGATGGTGGTAGCTAGCCAGGCGGAAAATTAAGCTCTATCATTAACCAAACCGAGTATAAATGTACCCCCCTCCTGGGAATCGAAACCGGAACTCCTGCGTGCGTCCTACAAGTGTGGGCAAATCACTAGACCACAGAGGCGGTTGAAATTGTTTTGTAGTAAATGAGTCGATTATTAGTAGTTTTATTATTATTATTTTATCATAATAATAAAACTATCAGTCAGTCAGTCATGCTAAGTGAGCAAGACCACCGAAACGCGATATGATACAGGCTGTGTTTTTATTATTCACACCTCAAATTGGATGTGTTCAGTTCATGAAACTGAACAAATTTCTCCAAGAAACATGTGTCGAAATTTTTGGTCATCTCTTACTAAACTGATCACGTGATCTTTTTGATTTGAATGGAAAGTCAATTTTTGTTTTTTTTTAGATGGTGAATAAAAATCACAACCTGTATATAACGATTTATCGCTTTTAACTATCAAAAGACCATTGTCTTGATTTTGACAGTTAAGTGTCAATAAAACGCTATATCTCGCCATTTATGTCGTATTTCGGTGGGCATGCTACAGTGGCTGAACGTAATCCCATATTTAAAATTAACCGCGAGGACAAATATTCTTTCCCTGTTTAACCCCCTGTAATTCTAATTAATTGTGCCTTATCCTCTGTTTTAGTCCAATTTATCTCCGTACACAAACTTATCAAAATTGGTTTATTGATTCCAGCATGACAGACATACGAAGAAACTTTCTAGTATAGATTCAATAAAGATATTATAAAAACTTGTTTAACTTGTTTCAGTTAGAATAAGCACTCAGTACAAAAAACTTGTTAAACAATTAATGAAGTAAATAGACTTTGAATAAAGAAATTCGTTTATTTATTAAATTGTAATAGCCTTAATAAACATTTTCCGAGGTTTGTGACTTTTACGAAGGTTTTTGCTTTAATATTTTTAGATAAAAAATATTTTCTTAAACTAATGTTTACGTTTTGTTTCTCACAATTCTAATGAATAACTTAGCAGAAAATGTCTTGTTTCATATACCTAAATGAAAATCTCACGATTGGTTGCTGGAAAATTCGATTCCAGCGGGAATTAAAATGGAGGAGAACCGGAATGTTTCAAAATTACCATCTTTTTGTATGTAAATTGTAGTAGCAGCCTATTTTGTGGATTAAATAACACCGTTTTACGGGTAGCCTTAGGCTGGCCCCAGACCTACCGGTTTCATTTCTTTGCTTTGCTATTCTAGTAGAACAAGGGGCCGTACCGGCTAACGCATCGAACTTCGGATAGTCTGCCGGGCTGCAACTTGAAACAGATACATCGAAGTAAGAAGTTTCGTATTGTAGTTATTTAGAAGATATCGATATTCGTGTGACATTATAAATTAGGGTTCGCCATTTTAGCCTGATTGGGGCTCGATTTATCTGTTTTAATTTGAAGCCCGGTAGACTTTCCGAAGTTCGATGCGTTAGCTGGTAGCCCCTGTTCAACTAAAACAGCAAAGCAAAGCAAAGAAATGAAACCGGTAGGTCTGGGGCCAGCCTTTTAGTACATTTCTAAACAGAGACGCTCGATAAGTAGGTTTTATCCAAGTATGCAGCCTTGATTTTTTTTACCCACAACGGGATAGTGCTTGGCCTTCACCTCACCTGATGTTAAGTGACGATAGGGCCGAAAGTGTAAGCGCACTACACCCGGAATCCTGACCACTGAGGAACTGGCTATAATACCTCTAACTGCCGGAACCCAAATAGCGTCAGACTTAGGTAAGATGGTGGTGAATAGCCAAGTAGAATTTTGCAGTATTTTTTTTACTTAATTCATGTTTTTTAATTCTTTAATACGTTCAAAATCAGTACAAAAAGATGAGCTCAAAGTACCTAAGTAATTTCAATACACAAAAAGGTTAATGTCATATTCCGTAACCCAAAACTTTGGTACAGATAATCCTCAAAACATGTTTGAGTTCACATTCCACTTCGGAAATACACGCCAATCCTTATTATACTCTTTGCTTCGAAGTTTTCAACCCTAATTCTTTGCGTGCGTCATCCATCTTTGTTAGGATCGAGTTGGTATTATCTAATTAGCCTTTGGGTATGAGATTTTATGATATTATGAATTATTTCTATGTACCTACTGTAAACGATAATAAAATTGAGTGGCCTTATAATAATGTTTTAAGTACGTTAAATAAAAGTCGAGGAGCTCGATGGCGCAGTGGTATAGCGCCTGGCCCAGCGATTGCGGGTTAAGCAACTTTAGCATGGGTCGGTCATGGGATGGGTGACCAAAAATGTATTATCTCTAGCTCCTCTGTCCTTCGGAAGGCACGTTAAGCCGTTGGTCCCGGCTGCATTTGCAGACGTCAACACCCACCGCATTGGGCCCGCGTGGTGGGTTATGGTCCATTCCTCTTATCCACCCATAAGGAAGGCCTGTGCCCCAGCAGTGGGGACATTAAAAATGGCTGATGGTCTAAATAAAAGTCAGTATTATTTTTGTCTAAGAAGGAAACTCAGGTGTTGGAATGATGAATTTTAATTTCTGTGACGGTTCTGGGTGCTACTATGTATAATAAATATATTTAAAAAGTATACATACAAGTAGTATATTAGTTGTCTAGAATCCATATTACAAGCTTTGCTTAGTTTGGGGCTAGATGGCGCTGTGTAAAGTTGTCCGGGCATTTATTTATTTAAACATGGAATAGAATAGGTAATTGATTTGCAACTGAAGTAATTTGTTATTTATGTACGTTAAGTACAACATATTCTGTGCTACTAGCTTTCCGTATTAATTTCAATGAAAAAAACACTTTGACAGCGGATGTCTATAACTAATTATGTATGCCTAGTTTCAGACCAAAACGTCCAATGGTTTGAGTTGTGCGATTAAAAATGAGTCAGTTAGGACATAATGATTTTGTAAGAAAAATTGTATTTCCTGTTTGCACAACTCAGCAGGCCTACTACAAAAAAATACTCGCGATAAGCGGACGATGTTCGTCCCACTGCGTAACACTCACGAATAAGTAAATCGAACGTCGAATTGCGTCCGATTATCGCGATTATATTTACGTTAAGGTCTACAGGAAATATGTCGAACTTTAATACCTTGATCAACAAGTCAAGTTAATATTTCAAAACAAAAAAGGCGTGCTTGAAATAAAACTTTTGTTTGCATGACTGTAATAACAAATAAACGAATTTTTAAGCAGTTCCTTGTCACATTCCAGTCATTACGCATTTAAGTAGAAAAACGTGATTTATTTGACGCAGATATGCCTTCACAAGATCACAATCTCGCTGGGAATTCCAATTACTCGACTTCGTGGGGGAGGAAAGCCTACTTATAGGGTAAGTTTGAAACAGAGACGGAACTATAATTATATTTGGAGATAAAAGGAGTGAATAAACTGAGAATGTTAACTTTGTGCATTTTCATGAGTTTCACATAAAAGTGATCAATGCAAATGAAGATCAATGCAAATAATGTAAAAGGTACGGAATGATCACTTTTATGTAAAAGTAAAATGGTTACGATGTTAAGAATGGTTACAATACACTGATCTAAATGAATAGAAAGATGCTCCTTTGAATAGGTGGGCTTGTCAGGATTATATTTTCATGTCCGTGAATTATTTAGAAAATTATTATGGTATCGACAAGTGAAGAATATCTATTAGGCACATAGATATTTTTCACTTGTCAATATCATATTTATATAAAATATTTATTTTATATCATATATTTTAAATATTATTTAAAAATGCTTTATTTACCTAAAGTAAACAATAAGTGTTGAATGAAATATACATCCCCCTGTATACTTACCTACATCGAGTTTTATCTCTGTTCGCATTAACTAGTCTGGTGTGATTGCAAGCATGGAGTTTCAGGATTGGTACACTTAGCTGTAACAATATGGGATTGAGTCGATGGAAATGTCATTGGAAATATGACTGGTATATAAAAAAAGGATTCTTTATTTCTGAATAGAAGCGAAGGTGAAAACAATACAAATGAATGTCTTCGATGTGATCTGGAAATAGAAGATAAAATTAGCATAGTACTACTGTGTTATAAGACGAGCTCGATGGCGCAGTGGGTTATTTCATGGGTCGGTCATGGGATGGGTGATCAAAAATGTACCATCTCGAGCTCCTCCATGCTTCGGAAGGCATGTTAAGCCGTTGGTTCCGGCTGCATTCGCAGTCTTTAACACCCACCAATCCACATAGGGCCGGCGTTGTGGGTTATGGCCCGTCCTTCTTATCCACCCATTATTAAGGCCTATTCCTATTCCTAGGCCTATTCCTAGTGCCCCAGGAGTGGGGACGATAAATGGCTGATGCAGAGGTGTATTACGGATTCCTGATTATGTGCCACTATCAACTCTATCTACCTAAGCGCTGATTTTGAATTGACATTGAAAAATGTAAAAAAAATAATAAAATTATGTGATAGAAGTTTATGTAAAGATTACAGGAAAAATAACAAACTATGTCTCTAAATAGTAAACTTTTCAGAATGATGATGGAAAAGACGGAACCCTCGGTGCGCGAGTCCGACTCGCTCTTGACGGTTTTTCACTAATATAACTAGCATGTCTGCACAATTAGCGTAGTCTATTCTCTTAAATATGAACGCAAGATTAGGCCCCGAAGTTTTCTTTCCAAGGCTTTCGCCGCTGCAGCCTCATAGCACGTTTTGATCATAAAACTAACTTAAGATTTACTGCGGCTTTCCAGTAATTCTTACGAGTCGAATAATAAATAAAGTAACATTTATTGTGTGAGCTTTCTCAAGAAATTGAGTACGAGCCTCAAAGAAAATTGAGGTATAAATGTTCTATATCACAAATACCCTTTTACTATGAATGTGTTAGGCGTGCACATGCATATTGTTTTAGTGTGCGTCTGCACGCTCTCGTATTACGCACACTAAAACAATGTGTATATGCACGCCTAACAACATTCATAGCAAAACAGTCTTCGTGAGATAAAACAATTACTATATCATATATTTTTCAAAATATTTATGTAGGAATGTTTGATGATGAATGCAGTGAAACGGAACGATAGGTTCCGGTTATATTGAGTAAAAGGGACAAATGCAAGGTGGTTGAGAGGGATGGAATGATTTATTAATTTAACATATTTGTAATATGTCAATGTCAATTTTCTATGGTCATCTCGATTTCCGTTTCCGGTTTCACTTTACTTTTTGTGTGGAACGACGAACATTGTGCGTAGTGTGTGCAAAGTAAAAAATATACTATATAAGATTCAATTAAAATACTGGTGTTTTAAATCGGTGCCAAAGCCGCCTGCCTCCCCACATTTATTAAGAAATAAGATGAGGTCAGCCTTTTTCTTATTGGCAATAGAGTTTAGTATACTGTATTAAAAATATCTAGCTTAAAAGTAATTTGGACATCTAGCGATCCAATTCTTCAAAGCAACTGAATAGTTTTGCAAAATAAAATATGAACCAACAAAGAGAAAATCAATATTAAAAAAGTTTCCGAAACTGCATTTCGCAGAAAAGTCTACATGCGGACATTAAACCACTTTCGAGAATAAAGTTGAGCTATGGTCTCAATAATCTTGTGCCAATTCGGAAACAAAGATGGCGTCTATGCGTTTGGAAATCGTCCAATTTATTATGCGCCAAATATATTGCGAAAAATCGACACCGAAGTTGCGGTTCAATTTGATTTATCTTACAGATGCATGCAGGGATGAAAGTGATAAAAACAAGTTTCACTATTGATTTACCGTCTTATTCATAAACAGTTATGGAAGGCCTAAAATTTATACTCAATAGCTACACACGCTCTATAAACCTTTGATTAAGTTATAGAAGGGTGCTGCCTGTTTTATTAACCGACTTCAAAAAGGAGGAGGTTCTATGTTCGTCTGTTTATTTAGCGAATAATATGGCCGCCTACATAACAGCTGATTGAAGTGACAGCTTTCACGTTATTTTACAACATATTGAAATTTAATGACAGATAATTGTTTTCTTTTTTCAGAAGATGTGGATATCAGTCAGTGGCTTTGCCTGTTTTGTCTATGGATTCGTCAGAACGACAACATAATAACGCTAAATTAGCACTTTCATAAAATACGTTTATGAATAATTCAAGTTTTATGACGTTTTATGTAAAATTGACCATAACTCTATTTTAAAGTTTTTTTTTATGAATAAGGCGGTTACATTTTTCATTCATAATGCTATTTTTGGAAGCTTTTTATACTATAACAGTTTTATTAGTTGTTCGTTAAGAAATGCTTTTAATGTTTTGATCAACTGTTCTAATTTTACTTTTATAAGAGTAGAGGATATAAATACCTAGTCAGGGACATAGTCTTGTGAAATACAATCTTATCTTACCTAGATATTTTTCTAAATTAATCCGTATAGTTACTATTTATTATTATTTGGAAACTCCTCTGCATGCAACGAAAATATTAGGAGAAGCTTTTTAACAATTCAAGAAAAAAATAAAAATGGTTTTCTAATTTTAAGTTTCTAAAGATTTGGTCAGCATGCAAAAAAAAACTGGCTGCAACTTTTGTTCTTAGCTTACAATAATTAATTAAATAAACCTGGCACCCAATGATGGTAATATTGTCAACAAATAAAAACAGTCAGCTTGTGTGTGTAGGTGTCTGTGTGTGTGTGGGCTTACAGCAGCTGCGTTGCAAAGTTAATACTCAGTCAGCAAGATTTATTCATAATTACCTTGCTGAACGACTTTAATGATTTCGAAATTCACAAAGAGATTACAGATGTCACATAGTACGAGTATATGTATGTGTGTTCTTCTTCTTCTTTTTTTGTTATGGCAATCTACTTTCCTCTTGGAAGTAATTTTTGCCAGTGTCAAGTGTTAAATAGTTCAGTGTTAGATATTGTTTAATTTTTCATTAGAATGCGGGTGCATCGCATTCCAATGCTGCTTGGAGCATTTGGCACCAAGTATATCAAGACAGTTTACTCGGTTAGTTCTGCCGAGGAAGCCACCACTTCAATAAAAGTCTCAGCTTCACCCAACCAAGATCGCGCCTATTTCAATTATCCCACATATTGTTCTGTTGCGTAGACACTCATACCATATAACTGCACCAATTTTAAGACACAATATCCACTTTGAATCAATTTGAAAATAATTAAAATAGACACCAAACCGAACTCAACAAAATGGCGCCAAAAACTCCTGTATGTGTGTTGGTGCCAACTAATGTGATTAGATGGTAATGCACGCTCTCAATGTGACGGCAAAAGGTGTGACGGTAACGTAATAATTACTCGTGACAGTAACGCCGCGTTGCAGTCACAAAGTAGAGAGTGTGTGGGGCTTTTAATAGTTTGAAATTGATGCAGTGCGAGGTCTGTTTCACAGTTTTCGAATACGGAGGATTTCATAAAATCTGTTCCCTTTTTTAGATTATACCGACACATAGTGTGATTCGGAACGTGAAGTACTAAATCTCAATCTAATTTCGTTACGCTAAGCTAGCGTATTATAATCATAATATCTTTTTATATTATAATGCATATTTTTATTTTAATAATAAATAAATAAATAGAGGAATTTCTACCTCTTCTTTGTTTCAAACTACAGTTTTTGCTTCTAAAAATGAAACAACATCTAATAAACAACGACATGACTGTTTACTTTTTAATCGACTTCAAAAAAGGAGGAGGTTCTATGTTTGTTTATATGTTTTTCTTTGTGTATGTCCACCGACTTTTTTTAATATCAGATATGCGTACTTAAATAGTAATAATGCAGATTTGAATATTATTTCTTGCTTTTTAGGGCTGTTTTTAAAGCTTTTTTTTTAGGTTTTTTGAAGGAGGTTTTTATTTTTTTTAATCTTATTTTGTGTCGAGGCACTTATGATAAAAACAAAACACTATCGGTAGTTGACAAAATAATTGCTAGAATATCCACCAATATCGTGATATCGCCCTCAGCGTCAAAGAGTATTATTGTCTTTCATAACGTGAACGGCTCAGTATTAATATTTCTGGCTACAGTGACCACACATAAATCACAAAGGCTTCTTGCGGACATCACATCGTGTGAACGTGAGTTATTGTCTATGTTTACTCATACTACATGGCTTTCTTGAGGATATTGCGCAATATTGAGGGTTTGCTTGGATTTATTTTATCAACGTAAACTGCAATCATACGTTTATCATTGTACTAAGATGCAATTCTATTAAGGGGCTGACATGAGTCAACTAGCGCCGCAAGTCGATTTTATTTTATATTTTATTTATTAAGTTGAACCAAAAGTTACTAAGTTATTTTTAGTGAATACAATTTTACACTTAGGTACGTTTGTTGAATGATATGGGTTAGGTTAGGATAGAACTGTGACCAGTAAAAAGCAGTTTCCGACTATTTTTTTTTTTTAATTTTTATTTGACAACATCACTTACTTTGTTCCGATTCCAAAGTAAGTAGCTTGAACACTTGTGTTATGGAAATCAGAGACAACGGTGTTTGTATACCACAAACACCCAAACCTGAGCCAATATATAAAAGTTCTTTTTCTAAATTGACCCAACCGGGGATCGAACCCGGGACCTCAGAGATGGCGACACCTTGAAAACCGGTGTACAAAGCCACTCGACCACGGAGGTCGTCCCCTAACTCGGATCTTCTGTGTAATTATTTATTCTATGCTACTAGGTATATTATATATTTTGTGTTCATGTTTAAAAAGATACGTGTAGTTGCTTAACATGTTGCTCCAAATGTTGCGCGACATGTTGCTTAGTGAACACAAGGCAAAATAACAGTCAATTAAGAGAATAGTAAAGCGTTTTTTTTTTCTTATTTGAAGTGTCCATTTTGTAATTAAAACTATGCCAATAATATGCTAACGTAATTATTGTGAACATAATGAAGCCTCATGTTGGAACTTTGATAATGGAGTCTGAAGTTGGAATTGTTCGACTAAGCTTATGTCTGAATGGCTAGAAGAACAATTAACTTTAGTTGTGAAAGTGCTAATAATTTAATTAAGAAAATTGATTGTATCGATCGATCGAAAAATTAATTCAGTTGATTTGTTAGTATTTTTTTGCTCACTCTTTATATATTAGAACTCCTATAGACTAGCGACTGGCAGAAGATCGCGCAAGACAGGGAGCAGTGGCGTCACCTTGTGTCAGAGGCAAAGACTCACTTCGGGTCGCTGAGCCATCGGAGTAAGTAAGTAACTTTGTATAATTTATTTTCCATGACAAGAACCAAAATGATCAATTCAAAATTTCATGCCGACATCCATGTACTGTAAGATTTCAAATAAAATAACTCATTGTTTTTATTAATCTCACTAAAGATACTTGCGTCTTAAAACTTTTGATAATATTGAATTGAATTGCTAAATAGAATATTGAATTGAATTCAATATTATCAAAAGTTCTAAAAATATCTCAATCAGTATTATTTTCTATCTCTACTAATTGCAAACTTAATAAAAAAAGTTTTGTCCGAATTGTGTCAACCAAACAATAATAAAACAGATAGCAAGAAATCGTAATTTCCTCAATCTGACGGAAATTACAAAGATAAAATTGATATTGCTTTCCAATACTTCTGTTGGTTTGTGCACTGAAGCAATTAAACTTTATCTGCAGTTCAAACTCAGGAATCGGTGATAGATATTGACATAATAGGTATTAATAAAAATGCTAACAAAACTTTAGCATACAACAAAATTAAATCACTAAAGTCAAAAGCCGATGGTGACACCATGGAGTATGGATGGATACTTATTGATATTGTTGATACTAATCTATCTTCGATTTATCATAGGTTTCTTAATAGTAGGTAAGTGCAGTATAGCATTTATATTTTGTATAATGTAACCGTAAAATTGTAAATAGTGTTAGATTATTTTTTTAAATTTTGAGATTTAAACATTCACAATGCTATTTTTATATAATACTAAATAATATACTAGAAAAAAAAGGACTCGCGCCAGATCATGTTCTCGGACGGGAATCGAATCCGCGACCTTTGGATATCCGGTCCAATGCTCTGACCGCTGAGCTACCGAGTTACTCGGTGGCTCAGAGTGTCTCGGATTCCTGTCCGAGAACATGATCTGGTGCGAGTCCTATTTTTTCTAGTATATTATTTAGTAGTGTTAGATTATATCTTGCGAGATTGTAAACTGTCGAAAAATTGTGATCCGTAACATACATGCTTACAATTTAACGCATTATTTTTCTATAGATTATAATCTAACGAAATCTAAAACACTGCGAGCGTATTCAGCCGAAAGTTCAGTGCTTTCAGCAAGTGTGGCTCTACACACACTAAAGTTATGAGAAACTGGAAAATGTATTTCATTGCGCATTTATACCACAAAGGAAGACTTCCATAATTATGTTAAATATTTAGTGACCTCAGTCATAAGTTGTATGTGAACAATTCATACCTTCCTCCATTGTTCATATTATTTACATGTCAACTAAGCCCTTAGTCGTGTTGTAATTTCACTTCAGCGGTATTTATTCACGCATAAACTTTTTTAGCCTTTTGTGGTTTTGCGACAACAGTAAAGTTAAGCACTGCAGTTTAGGTTTGTTTGTTTAAGTAATAAAGAGATGTTCGTTTTAAAATATAATTATTATGTTAATTTTGTATTACAAATATTGAATCTATTAATCCACTTTTGTAACAAAACATCAAAATCTGCTACAATCGCATTACTGATCAATTAAAGAGAGAAATAATCTGCGTAGCATATTATTCCAAAAGAGTTTAATTTTATTAATCTTTTAAAAGGTTGCGGGATTCATAAAAGATTACTCGCTAGAGTAACGACCACAGAATAATCTCTACTAATATCGTGAAGGGATTCAATTAAGTAGCTTTTGTTATTGATTTTAAAATTAAGAATGTTCTTTTACTTGACAGGCAAGATTTTCGGGAATTTATTAAAGAATAGGAAATACTTACTGGACTATTCGACGAATTTACTGGAAAAATACATACGAGTATCTATTGTAATGTCGAACATCAGGATAGGTCAGATTCGATGATATTTTAAACGTATACCTGCCTAAAATAATTTAACTTTTTACGCAATATCCATTCAGGAGACAAAAAGCCTTTTATTTTATAAAAAAAATGCTGTCTGGTAGTGATAGATTAGTCAAAATTAATTCTTATTCTTCTTTTCATGTAAACGCTCAAACTGACAGACCTAAATCTTCTTCTTAAAATTCTTCTACTACTACTAGTTACTACGTCTCGGATTCTTATCGATACACTTTATTTGAATTGTTCATATAGTTTTTTTGTAATTTTAAATATATTTGTTTATGTAAACAGTTTGCCCGGACCTTTGGTTTAACTTTGAGAGTTATGAGCAGTGAACACTTTTTTATGCGTTATTATCGATCAACAACAATGGCAATTTACAATGGTAATGGCAGTTTACGATTGGGTGCGGGTTCCAGTCCCGTCTGAGGTGCTACGGGTAGGTCGATTTTTGCTAATATATTATTGATCTTAACATAAAAATAGCATTGTGCATGCGAAAAATCTCAAATTAATAATTATATAGCTTTATATCTTTGTCGATTGTCAAATATCTGAAAAGATGTTTCTTTCGAATGTCGGGGGTATTTCCTCACATTGATGAAGTGACTCTTGCTTGGAGCGAAAAAGTAAAAAGTACTAGAAGATTTCGCCGCTCCCACTAGCCACTCGGTAGCATAATTGGTTAGTGCATTGGGCTGGAATCCCAAGGACGTGAGTTCGAGTCCCGTCTGAGATGCTACGGGTGAGTCGCCGCTTTTTTTCCAAATATAAAAATAGCATTGTGAATGCGAAAAATCTCAATTTAATACTTTACGATTGTTTACGTTGTTACAAATGTCACTGTAAACTGATTAAATGCGTAGGTATACTAAATATAAATAGGCTGTAACAAAACTCATACAATTTCTCACGGTCAATTTGTAGCCATTGGAGGGTTCGCTCAATAAACGTTCATTTTCTTTCTTCGGCCATGTTGAATCAACACAAAAGCAGGGAGGCAATTAGTAGAAGGTAATTGGTTCTCTAAGCCCTTCTTCTCGTATAACAATCGGATCATTTGATACAACGTTAATTCGATGTGATTCTTCAGAACTTTGAAATAAGATTAAGTGGAACAATACTTTAACTGCGCTCCAAAGAAAATATAAACGGATTGAAGGTTAAAAAAACCTATTTATTATTACTAATTTATAAAATTATAATTAAAGTAATTATAGTTTTGAGTAATTATAAGTTAATTATAATTTTGGAAAAATGTTGAATAAATAGTTTCCTTTCAGCACATCATTCACAGACATTAAAAATGTTTGCTTTTGGGTATAGTAAACGTGAAATTATGTATAGCGATTTTAGAGCTTAAAATATCTCCTCACAAAATCTCGATTTCAAAATCAACTTACTTGAAAAATCTAAAGCACAGCAAACATTATAAATCCAGTTTTCAAAACAGGATTGTGTTTAACGTGAAAAGACAGGGTATTATCTTTGAACACAGTGAGTTGCCCCGTTGAGTGGTGTTGGATTATAGCTGAAAGTGGCGCAGTCAGCTAAGCGCGAGCTTTAGGTTTAAGGTGAATCACCGTGACAGCACGCGGAACTGACGCGCGTGACATAGTGTGGTAAAGGATGAAACACAATAACGAATACGAGCAGTATCTTGATTGTAAGTAAAAGACAGAGACAGTCTCTATGCTTAGCTGCGTTATTTTTGTTTTAACCTTCATCGAAAGCATAAGCGCGAGCTTTAGGTTTAAGGTGAATCACCGTGACAGCGCGCGGAACTGACGCGCGTGACATAGTGTATAAAGGATGAAATACAATAACGAAAATGAGCAGTATCTTGATTGTAAGTAAAAGACAGAGACAGTCTCTATGCTTTGCTGCGTTATTTTTGTTTTAACCTTTATCGAAAGCATAAGCGCGAGCTTTAGGTTTAAGGTGAATCACCGTGACAGCGCGCGGAACTGACGCGCGTGACATAGTGTATAATATAAAGGATGAAATACAATAACGAAAATGAGCAGTATCTTGATTGTAAGTAAAAGACAGAGACAGTCTCTATGCTTTGCTGCGTTATTTTTGTTTTAACCTTCATCGAAAGCATAAGCGCGAGCTTTAGGTCTGAGGTAAATCACCGTGGCAAAACTGACGCAAGTGACACAATGTGGCGAAGTATGGAAAGTTTTGAACAAGGTGTATAGTATTTTTTTATCAGCAATAATAATATTGTAGCAAAATACAGAGAAGATTGTAATTTATTTAGACAAAAAATGGCCTGTATTAACATTTTGTTATTATATATAGGATACCAACCGCACAGTCATCATGTTTTAATAGACTTGATGACTGTGACTGATAAAAAATAGAGAGAGAATTACAAAGATGTAAAATACGAAAATCTGATCTAAATTTAACCATCATCGAAGTCATTAGCTGGAGTGTTGACAAGATTGTGGGTGAAACTGGTGCAGTCAGCTAAATGCGAGCTTTAGGTTTGAGGTGAATCACCGTGACAGATTGACAGCATGCTTGTGGGGCGGAACTGACGCACGACACAGTGTGGTGAGGATTGGAACACATAAAACTACGTTTGCAGTTTGTTCTTTACACGACTGCTCAAAAGGAGCGTATTGTGTTTAGGGTTCATAAATATTTGTGAGTTTCTTTATTACTGTAGCTTAACTTCCAAATGCTTAAAAAGATTTTCATGTAGTAAATAATCAAATTGTTATAGCAAAGGACATATTCCATTGATACTTTGAGAGACGTAAACTATTTGGCGTTACAATAAACTTTCATCCCTAGTATTATCCCGTTGAATGGCGCATTGGCGTTGGATTATTGGAGCTTTAGGTTTAATGCGAATCACTGAGACAGCACGCTTGTTAGGTGGAACTGACGCCCGTGGCACAGTGTAGTGAAGAATAGAAAGTATTGACAAACGTTATAATAACCTATGAAGGAAAGCTTGCGAAGAATAGCGTAACATATTAAAATGCTTGAAATCTTAACACATCAATATGCACAAAATAAATCCTACTAATATTATAAATGTGAAAGTTTGTGGGTTTCGATGTTTGATCCTCAATCACGCTTTAATGGCTTAACGAAATGGGCAGAAATTTGGGACACATATAGATTTGGATCCAATTTAACACATAGGATACTTTTTATACCGGTTTTTTGTTCCCGTGGGATAATACAGGACATTTGGCCACATTTTTATAAAATAAATAATTATAAAAAATATGTGGTGGACAACAACAATGGGAACGGGAACGGGAACGGGAACGGGAACGGGAACGGGAACGGGAACGGGAACGGGAACGGGAACGGGAACGGGAACGGGAACGGGAACGGGAACGGGAACGGGAACGGGAACGGGAACGGGAACGGGAACGGGAACGGGAACGGGAACGGGAACGGGAACGGGAACGGGAACGGGAACGGGAACGGGAACGGGAACGGGAACGGGAACGGGAACGGGAACGGGAACGGGAACGGGAACGGGAACGGGAACGGGAACGGGAACGGGAACGGGAACGGGAACGGGAACGGGAACGGGAACGGGAACAGGATTGTCATATCTCTTGATCCAATCGATTCTGAATTTTAAAAACTAGCTTCCGGCCGCGACTTCCTCGCGATGCAACGCGCTTGGTGCGGACCCGCCTATTAATCAAACAATAAAAACGGCTGATCGGATTTTGATGAAATTAAAATAGAATACTTTCTATCCTGGTCAAAGGTTCTCTATCGATTTTCTTCAATGTCTACGCGGACGAAGTCACGGGCAGAAGCTAGTAAATAAATATGTGATGAATGATTTAACTAAAAAAAAATTAATTCTGAAAATTCTGTAAGACTTTAAACTACACAAGAAAATAAATCTAGAGTAACTATCTACAGTCTGCAAACACTTATTTTATTTTATCATTCTCAGATATGGAAAAATTCTTTAGGAAAGTGTTCGATTGGTAAATAAAAAGTTTGGGGAATAAACTGAATGTTAATTAAAATAATAGTTAATTTTTGAGATTTTAGCATTCACAATGCTATTTTTATATAATACCAAATAATATACTAGAAAAAATACGAGTCGCACCAGTTTGGATATCCAAACAGGTCGCGGGTTCGATTCCCGTCCGAGAACATGATCTGCTGCGAGTCGTATTTTTTCTAGTATATTATTTGGTATTAAAATAATAGGTAAAAATAATTTCGGGAACCCGCCTCTACAGTCACCTGTATTAGTAACAATTACTTAAACATTAAAAAGCATCTGTCCATTCTCATCCCCTATGTTACATCAACAATATCAGGCCAGCCTAAGATTATTTTGCTATTGAGTATTTTACTAAACATCAGAATTCCCCCTAAGATTCAAAATTAGGGCCAAATTCGCCAACAGTTACTTAGACTAGGTACTTGTGTTTTGTCTCACTAGATACAGACGGGCATCTCGTAATTGGAAACCCGGCGCGGATTGAGATTTTATTTTTTTGCGATTTAGCTAAAAGTTTTGTTGGCATTTAAAACGTGGTAACTGGCCATGTAAACACAATAATCGTGTATATGTAAATTAGTTCTAACTATTTGCAGCATATAAATGTCTTCGAAACCTTTCGAATCAAATGTTTGTTTTATTCCGATAGTAAAACAACATTTTATACAGCTTGGATCATTTTCAAAATTACGTAAAATTCTTATTTTTACTAATTATTATTATAAATGCGAAAGTTTATTTGTTACGCCTTCACGTTTCAACTACTCAACCGATCACCATGAAATTTTGCATACACGTTAGGGGTACAGAAAAGGACTTTGGGTACATTTCATTCTAAAAAAATATACTGTTACCGAGGAATAGAGAAATAACTGTCCACGCAGACGAAGTCTAGTGATGCCTATTTGAAATTTTGAGATTTAAGCATTCACAATGCTATTTTTATATTATACTAAATTAGTGATGCCATAAAATTTTCGTATATTTTAAGAATTAGTGATATAAAATGCTCTTATATACATTTTGTACTTATTTTGAGTGATAAAACTAAAATTTAGCGCGATATTGTACTAATCGAAAATATTTTAGTTAGTTATTTAGTTAACTTTTCGATCTGAAACTTTTTGTATTATTTAAGTTTAAAATTTAGTATTTGAAAATAGAATTAGATAGTAAATGCATGCTGTGCTTACTTCGAGTAGGGTAAATCCTAGTAAGTTAGTTTTTAATAGGTTATTGTTAGTATAGACTAAATGGATTATTAGGTTATTGTTAGTATAGGCCCAGTTTTGTTAGCCAATTAAAAAATCTAAGTACTATTTTAGATACTGACCCCCTTACTAATAAAGATTGTATAGCAGCTGTATTAGTTAAACAATGGTTACTCTCTGTCAAACTATTTAAGTTAGACATTAAAAAGAAAGGGATAAAACACTGTGTAACTAATACATCTGTTACATAATCTTTATTAGTAAGGGGGTTAGCGTTTAGCGTGTTGTTTTTAGTCGAGTAACAAATTGATTGGGGTATATCTGTGTAGTTAGTCCGTGTAAGTATACAATACAGAACTCTTTATTATGTATTTTATTTTCGACGACCAGAGTAGTGCAGTGGTCAACATGTTGATCTACCACGCAAGAGGTACCGGGTTCGATTCCCGGCCGTGCAGAAATTTAAATGATGAATTTTAATTTCTGTGATGGGTCTGGGTATGTATAATAAGTATATACAATATTTTAAATGTGTATAAGTAGTATATCTGTTGTCTAGCACCCATATTACAATTGAAATTGAAATTGTCCTAGCATTTATTTATTTATTTTACAGATCAATTCAATTTCAACAAGCAAAAAATCAGGGGCTCAATCATATTTATTTTGACTAATAAAACTAAAACTTGTGCAATTATGTGCTAAAAACAGATATTCTTAGTACTATTAGATAGTAAGGAAACAAACTGCAGCTTACTCAATTTTACATTTATTCAGCAAAAGTGCTCGGCACCTGAAAATTGGGTAAACCTGAGCATTGGACAAGATTTTACTGCAAATTTGGCTAAATTGCTTGTTGCCAGAAAATGTAACCGATAGCACTTTTTAAAAGCTTTTAATATTGTAATCAGAGATTTTTGTATGGGTCTATGAATTTTGTTACATCTTAAAATTAATTTGTATAAGTAAAAAAGCTGCTGAATTTTACGTTACCAAAATAAAACCAGTCGTGGTTTGTTTTTTGAACAAAATAACATTATAACAATACTTGGGTAAATATTTTGGCCTATCCCGTTGGAATATCGGGTATTAAAGTTTATTTTACCATACTTTTTTCCTGATACCTTTCCCCCAGTGGGGGACAAAAGTGGGGGACAGCGGGAATAGACTAATATTTTATGAACTTAATTATAATATTTCCGTACCTACTCTGAACTTATAATTATATACCATAAAATTATCACTTTTCAACTATGAATATTCCTCTACAGTAATTTATAAATAATAATAAATATAAATAACAAAATAATAACGTGGAATAAAGATCGTGTGAAAGCTTTAAGGCGATGTAAAACCTCCATCAAACTTTAAACGGAAGAAGATTGAATCCAAAAAAAGTTTAAAAAGGAGAAATATCTCCATTTTAAACTTTTTTCAAAGTTGAAGAGTATTGTCCGCGTGTCCCCTCAATTGACCTGACGCGATCGCTGACATAACCACTATTATATTTCTTTAAAGCTAGACCTACAAATAATAAATAAATAAAAAAATACGATTCTAAGTCAACTGGTGAGTACCTTAAAGTTTTTGTTTATTATAAATTCCAATATCTTTTGACTGATTTCACTTAGAAGCTTTATATTGAATAGTTTCAATAAACATGCATTCCCGCGTAAAAAGATTTTTATAGACTAGATGAACATCGAAATGAAGATTCTCAACTTTTCCCTTTTAAAAAAATTAATAAAAAAATATTGAAATATCAAATTACGCCCCAATGCCTTACAGGGTCCTTATCAAAATTACGCAACACTCTAAATACGTAAGACGTGCGCTAACTGGGCGGAATCTAATAAAGGGCTCCCGGAGGCTCTTATGATATTTCCCTTAGATAGAGTGTTACGAAACCGTTTTTTTTTCACGACCTGAGTGATGTGGAAGTGCGAGCGAGATAGAATACTGTTGCCTAGTTCATAACATAGGTTTACTTGCACACTTAGCACCAAAAGTCACTTACATATTATAATATTGTCATATAAACTTTATTCACAAGATGTTTTACCGTTTGAAATGACAAAAAGTAAATAAGACAAATTACTAAATTGTTGAGCGTCTTTCATTACTTGCCGTAACCACAAAAATGTGGATATGTCACCGTAAAATTGTTACCGTTAGATTATAATATATCTTGCGATATTGTAAACTGTCGATAAGTTATTGTGGTCTGTAACATACTGCTTACAATTTAACGCATTAAGTTTCAATAGATTCTAACCTATCAAGGACAAAATGTCGAATTATGAAATGGCATGCGAGGGAACGCAACACGCGCGCTGGTTATCTGTCAATTTTTTGGTTGTCATATGTACACAAACAGTCCTTTAATGATTTTAAATTGAATTGAATTATTAAAAAATATACTAGAAATAATAGATAATTACATAGACGAGCTGTTCAAAATTAAAATTTTGTCACAACCAACCTTCGCGGCGCATCAACTGTTTTATCAGTCGCTCGCAATAGACTAAAGGAGTTGCGGTGCATGCACCGTAACTTAATGAGCAATTTTTCGGTACTGTACAGAAGTACACATAGATTCTTTAGATAGAAGTCTTTGGCGACAGATTGTGGTTCAACGGTTACACTTCGATAGAATCTAAACTATCGAAAAATAATGCGTTTAATTGTAAGCAGTATGGTATGGAGTTTACAATCTCGCGAGATAGATTGTAATGCAACGGTTTTACAATTTCACGGTGACAGATACACGGCATTATACCCGTTAGAAGTCCACCTATTAAGAACGCTCGAAGTCGGCTACGTCCCAAAACGACACAGAGTATAAGTACTTCCGGCAATTATCCTCAAAGTGACCACGCCCAATCTACTTCCAAATAACATCCCCAACTATAGTGCAAACAAGAACGCAAGTTCAGCGCCCTCTAACGATGGGAAAGCAAACAATCTGGGTCCTTATAGCCCATTCCTACCCTTTCAAAGGACAAGAGGCTTCGACGGAACAATTAGAGAGAGGTTCGTCTAAATAAATAGACTTTACGCCTTTGAATTACTTAATTAGCGAACTATGAGGTGAACGAGTGTTCTTAGTTGCCAATTAACTGAGAAATTTTAGGCCGTTTCTGTTTTTAAATGTAGGGCTGCCATTATAACCCACATATGGCGGTTGCTATAGACATTTGAACCCTTTCCTACGTACTTAGAACTTCTTTTACTGGGAAAACTAAACAAATATATTTTTTAGTCAAATTCGGTTAGTTGGAAGTTAACATGATAATCAAAGCCTATGTAAACATTACTTACTTAAAAATAATAACTAATACATTTTAAAAATATTGTTAAATAAATCGTGTTCGATAGATTTAAGTCAGTTAAAGTAAAGTACCCCTAATACAATGTAGTAGTAAAATTAGTTTCTTGGTTAAGTTTCTTTTATTATAAAGCATTAAATAAATTTAAAAAAACCCACGCACGCGTCCGTGGCCCGCCAAGGCATTTGAATTTGCCCTCCAGCGGTCGGCTGGCAGCTTGCTGTGGCACCCCACCCACCTGATGTGGAAGATGTTAAGGCTCCTACATACCTCAAGTGGCGCCCTCATTTTAATTAAATTTATTGCTCGCTAAGTACATAATGTATCAAAAATTCACATGTACAGATTGAAGCTAAGGTTCTATAGTTTATTTTGTTCGTTGTAAGTGGCCACTTTTAGCACTTTTGCGAACTACTACTACAATTAGTACAATTTTACTGAGGTTATTGTTTGTAAATAAACTATAGAACCTTAGCTTCAATCTGTACATGTGAATTTTCGATACATTATGTAGGTACTTAGCGAGCAATAAATTTAATTAAAATGAGGGCGCCACTTGAGGTATATAGGGGCCTTAAACCAAAAAGTTGTGGCCCGGACAGTCTAAAAAATATTGCTCACCTAGAAAATCTATTGGCCAGATTTGTTAAGATAAGTTATAATCCGCGCGCGATGAGAACGGGATGGAACCTTATCAAAGCAAATCTAAAATTGACTAATTAGTTAATTTAAATTTAATTAATCAACAAATTATTTACTTGTTACCTTACTTGAAGTTGCTGCAGCAAAAGTTCCCTCACCTCGGATGCATGACACCGTGTTTTTGGATATCCCTGTGGCTGGCCGGCGTACAAACGCATCTCAGTTTGACAAGGTTCCATCCCATTCTCATTGCGCGCGGATTATACTTTTGATGTTATTGCACCCTCCTCACATCCTCGCATCTCTAGCAAAGCGACAAATAACTTACAAAACCAAACAAACTGATGAAACCGAAATGAATATCTGTGCACACTTACGATGTGAACAACGTTATTTCGAATTTGCAAGATAGCGAAATTCTATTTAAGTAACAACTGAATTTTCACCGCAAACGACAAATTCGTACACATAAATATCGAAGGGGAAATTGAGCCATACGAGCAGAAGAAATGATATTGGATTCGCGAACCAAAATGGCACACACGAATAACTTGTAGTTATTCATTATTCACGTCAACGTGTAATAGTTATTTTGTCATACAAGAGACCAAAGTCGATTTGTGCTGCGAGTGCTGACTTTAAATCACAAATTAGCGAAGTAGTAGAAACTAGAATTCGTTACGCTCCTGATTCTAATAAAGACTGAGCACAGTGAGTGATTTAAAGGCACGAAACAGAACCAAAATTTGGTCTCGTGTTAGACGTATATAATTTTTCACCTATATTTCAATTTTACAAGTTTCATCCTTGTCACTATATTTCTGTTTTTTTTATGATTTCAAGAGGTGGTGTTAGAAAAAAAACACTTTTCCTCACGCTCGCAGCTAAAATCGATTTTGCTGAGAGGTTTTACTTTGCCAAAAGCGCCCTTTTAGTGCTAGAGAAGTGAAAAATATTTTATTTGAAAATCAAAATTAATACGAACTTTTATAATATCTTGTAATTAACTGTTGGTAATAAATAGTAGATTGTTAGACAAGGGTCATGGAATTGATGACTTTTACCCGTATTAAACACTCTACTTTTCATTTCAAATATAAAGAAAGTAAAAAAATCGTAGTTTTTCCAATATATTTATTAATAAAAACATGTAGTAACTGCATAGGTAGGCCATATTTATTTATTTCTTATTTCAAATTTGCCCGCGTCACCGCCCAATGTTTTTAATTTTGCACTGGCTGTTATACCAACTCTATGGTCGACTAAGTAACCAAATTCACTTCTATTTTTAAAATTCTTTTACACCTTAGGGTGGAATGCAAAGTTTTTAGCCCGCTGCTCAGTTTATAAATATCACTTTCCGAATATGAGAAATGAAAAAGTTAATTGTGTTTCATTTATTGAATTTAAGTTTATACAGCAATACACAGTTTGATTAAGCTTTTCCCATTCATTTAAATCCATTTTCACGCGAAATTCCCATTAATTCCATTTTTACGCGAAATCAGAACCATTCAGTGAGTACAAATAAGTGAATAATGAAAATTCTAGTTAGTACTAATATCTATTATGTGCTCTAGTCCTAGTTCAAAACTCTTCACTTACAACATACAGCGTTATTTTGTAAGGAAGTGTTATACCATGAAAGTAAACATTTTTGCCAAAGACGCATGGTTTGAATAACGACAAAAATTTATGGTTCTCCCATACTAACTAGGCAGCTAAAACATTGTATTAGTAGGTACTTAAGTGATGGGAGTTTTCCTTAAGGGAAAGTTTTCTTTTTTCGTTATTCGACAAATACTAAAAAGTAAAAAACATTTCTTTGTAAAAAATGCTTAGTTTCATAGGTAGAACACTCCATTAAGGTGATTAAAACGACTACAAATGAATGAATGATGAATGAATAAATGAATGATTTATTTTTATTTGCACAACCATACATTACAAAATTTATTAGGTAACTTATAATTTAAAATATAAAAAAATGACGATGCATAAGTACAAAAACAAACTTAAGTACCATAAAAGCCACACTCCAATTCAGGCTGTCATCTCCAAAGCGTCACAACTCATAAATCCTTAATTTAGCACCTTGTAAAAGAGGTCGTAGGCCAAACGAGAATGAGGACAAAATGAAAAGAGTTGAAATCTGTCACGTCGTGAGGCTAATCATGCCGGCACTTGGTAGCAAATTTCACCAGTCACTCTTCCAAGAATAAAACTCTTGGCTTTTGTGAAGCACGCTGCAGGGACAGACTCAGACCCTTTAAATCTAGCTAATATTCAGAAAAAAAAACTTTTGTGGAACTTTCAAAAATAATAAAACACTTGTATGAAGAAAGAAGTCAACCAACTTGACTCTGAAAATTTTCATACCAAAATGGTATAGTGCACTATCACTCAGTACTAAAAAAGGGTGTATGTGCATTTTTTTTTTGATTGATAGGGTCACCGTCTGTGGATAAAATACGGTCTACATGACCTTATGAAAAAAAAAAATAGCATTCGCACTTAATGTAAAATAAGTGTCTATTTAACCTAGAAATATCATAAATTAAAAAAAATTAAAATATGTTAGCAATACAATATTATAATTAACAAAAATATTATGAACTGATACGTTTCCAACAAACAATAGATGCATTGTTAATCGATTCACTAACTTTCTACAACAAACCGACGATAATGAAGTAGGTAACCTCTACACATTGTACTACGCAACTTACTAATTAGTTCGGGGAAATTGTGCCAGCAATCCCTGAAAATGAGTTTAGCAACCTCCAAAGAAATTAATAGGGCTCGCGCGAGCTCGCACTAATTATATTCCCCTTAATACGATCCTGGCGAAGTCTTTGTTCCTTTTTTACAGTAAAAGTTAGAAAATTCGATTTCGCTCAACAGAGCCTTCGCAAAGTCTTCACATTTTACGATTAATCGTCGCGAAAAGTTTTCTTTTATTATTTTTTAAACGATACCTCTTTAGGATTAGGATCTCTTAAGATGCTTCGTTACGATTGGAATCCGTAACGGGCATTCCGAAACGGATATTCTGAAAGCTTTAATACATTTTTACTGTAGGGTTTGAATAAAATAGGTGTTTAAGACGATTTTCAGCTTGGCCTTGATTTGCCAATTGTTTTCGTTTTACTTAATTTGAAGTTATTTACAGAAAAAAAGACGTCCTCTTTTTTAATCATCTAATTTAAAAGTTGTGTATATTTATATTTTAGAAATGTGTTCACCAAATAGTGTATCAAATAAGTGAAATGCTAGTTTGGTACCTATATTATTAAGCTTAATTTAATTATTTGGTACATAATTAGGTGTAGCGCCTGGCCCAGCGATTGCGGATGTTAAGCAACTTTCGCAAGGGTCGGTCATGGGATGGGTGACCAAAAATTTATTATCTCGAACTCCTCCGTGCTTCGAAAGGCACGTTAAGCCGTTGATCCCGGCTGAATTATATAATACTAAATAACATACTAGAAAAAATACGTCTTAATCAATTGTTTAAAAATATCTGGAAACAATAAATGTTCAGTTCAATGTTGACGTAATTCCTTGTAAATTGGTGAGATGGCGCTGGCTTGCTGCGTAAGAGTTGATATACTAGAAGAAATTCAACGTTCCCACTAGTAACCCGGTAGCTCAGCGGTCAGAGCATTGGACCGGATATCCAAAGGTCGCGGGTTCGATTCCCGTCCGAGAACATGATCTGGTGCGAGTCGTATTTTTTCTAGTATATTATTTAGTATGATGCTTATTATGTTTACCATTCTTTACACTTATTACTCATACTTTTAGCTTTTTAGTTTTAAAAGGTTTACACAAGTACTCTGTGGATCCATAATGCCGGTTCATTTAAACAAATGTCCTTTAGTTTTCTCACACTTGTACAACTTTGCCATAATAACGTAGAAACTCATATCCTACAGTCTCATATTATAAAATTTTAAATACGCAATCCAATTAAACAATACAGCTTAGCAGTAACTAAGGCAATTGCAATTGCAACAGCTTGGCTTAGCATTGTTTTCATAGGGTAATTGTGTCCAAAGTAACTGAGATTAAGCCATAGGTTAATAATCAACATGGACGACCTGAGTGGTGCAGTCAACATACCGGTCTACTACTCAAGTGATCCCGGGTTCGATTCCCGGCCGAGTAGAAATTGAAATGATTAATTTTATTTTCTGTGACGGGTCTGGGTGTTGCTAAGTATTATAAAGTATATATTTAAAAATATATATGTAGTATATCTAGTGTCTAGCACCCACATTACAAGCTTTGCTTAGTTTGGGGCTAGATGGCGCTGTGTGAAATTGTCCAGGCATTTATTATTATTATATTTATACAGTTATGCCACAAAATATAAACACTGTGCTATGCTCCAACGATCATACTGATTGTTATTTGTTAAACCAACACCGAAGTTGATTACTTACTCTTACAAATGCGAAACACGAGGCTATATTGCAGCTGACAAAATTAATTTCACAATATAAATGCGTTATAAGAAGGTATTTAGTAAAATGAAAAGTTGACAAAGCTTTTGTAAAGCTTTAACGAAAATTAAAATAAATTGTTTGAAATGAAACGACTGTAGATCAGGTTTTTTGTGTGTGTGTGTGTGTGTGTGTGTATATGTTTATAAATGACTACATTAGTAAAAAATATTAGTAAATTCTCTTTGTAGAAAGAGAAAATAAATGTTAGATCAAAAAGTTAAACTTTTGAGGCCAAAAGAAACTAAAGATAGATTTTTGTCTGAAGCTAGCCTTTCTGTAGACGCTATACCACTTTTCTCAGTACCGAGTTGAAGAGTTTGGCTAGATCAAACATGATACTCGAGACTTTTTAGACTTAAGTACTTTCCTGTAAACACTTAAAGCACTTGGTTTTGACAAGGATTCCCTCCGGTAGTGATACACACACACTTGAAATGTGGATTCTGATAGTTGAACTGTATTTTATAAAATCTAATGTAAAAACTTATAGAATTTGTTTTTTATGCCATTCCCGCTCTAAAAGCGTATTTTATTCACTGAAGACCTTGAATAAAAAGCACTTTTTATCACTATTTTGATGTTTGAATTCAGAACACAATTCGCCCTCCATCTCAATGTTATACAACCCCCTTGCGCAAAAAATACTCGATACAAACTCCTTGTGCATATAATATATTGAGTTATATAATTATATTGAGTAATAAATACTTAATATTTTTAATTTCGCCTACATGGTACATCGATATCCTTAAAAATAACCAATGTATTTTACCACATCTCTAGAGAGTCGCTGTTCGGAAAATACTCGCCCGATAACGGCCTCTAGTGATGGTATAAAATAGTATGCAACTCTTGAATAAAACTGATTTATATCGAGGGCCATGAATCACTCGGGATTCTAACACTTTAATCACTCGCTATGCTTGTTATGTTCATGGGATTGCTGTGATTTCAAAGTATTGTAATAATTAAATCAAATATTAATGATTATAACATTGATTTTTTTTTTTGATGTTCATTTTCCGATAGTTGCGAGAAGCGCGAAATCTTTAAATTTTCTATAAACGAAACTGAAAGTAGGCATTTAATCTCCACTGTCGTCCGTCATAAATTCGATATTAAAACTGTAAATATTACAAAGTCTACATTAATGTTCCGTGAGTATTCATGAGAAATATAAGTTTTCTGAACAGTAGTTTTTGCGGTGTTGCCCATAAAAACCAAAAGCGGGATTACTGAGATCTCTTTAAATAGACCTTTTTTAATACCCAACACTATGTTAAGATGTGGATTTAAGTTTTTTACAAGAATAAAAAGAATAAGGGATTTGGTAACTAAAGAATTGCAGATTTGCAGTTAAGTACTTTTAGTATTTATTTATTGTTTCCGCTTTGAGCAATAAAAGATAGTTAACTTTGGTACAGTTACTTACGATGTCAGCTAACTAATCCTGAAAAAGGGGGAAAACTCGTTTCATTTATCATTTATCTTTTGTTGGGTTATTTGACTTTGGTCATACAAATAGTTGTATATTATTTAACATTGCCCGTAATGTATATTTTAACCTAAACATTAGCTTTGTTGTCAAGTGAAACATCAAGTTATGAGTTTTAAATTTGAGATTTTAGCATTCACAATGCTATTTTTATATAATGCTAAATAATATACTAGAATAAATACGACTCGTACCAGATAATGTTCTCGGACGGGAATCGAACCCGCGACCTTTGGATATCTGGTCCAATGCTCTGACCGCTGAAATACCGAGTTAGCGGTAGTAGTAGCGGTATATTATTTAGTAAGTTATGAGTTCTTCTGACACTTGACCATCAGCCATTTTTAACGTCCCCACTGCTGGGGCATAGGATAAGGAGGATGGGTGATAACCCACCATGCGGGCCCAATGCGGATTGGTGGGTGGACACTTCTGACACTTGCCTCATATAAGTTACTGAAAATTCTCACTGAAAACTATTTTCTAAACAACGCTTACAAAAACTGTTTAATCTGATTGTAAACATGTAAACAAAAATCCTGAAGATAAAATGGCTTACAGAGGATCAAAACACATTTCAAAAGCAAATATTTTGACACACGCTCACTTAGACATTACGATTTAAGGTTTACAAACCCTTTGGAGATACGGACGAAATCACTCAACTTCCTTTACAACAGATTAAAGGTACGTTTTGGGTCAGAAATGGAGTTTACTTGAATTCAATAAAGTGGAACGTTTTTACTTATATAGACATTTTTGGAACGGGTATCGGCACTGTTACTTTTTTGTCAACCTTATAGCTTTGTGATTAAGAGTGAAGTTCGTTGTTCGAGTGGTTAGTTTTAGTTGTGGGTGGTTGTACCGGTTCGTTTGAGGGCGCTCAATTTAGTCCAACTATCGAATTCTGCCAAGTGGTACCCACTTGAAAGTATAACGGAGCTTTTGTAGATAAAATACACGAAGCGTTCACGGAATGTCTGAAAATGTTACTGGCTGGTGAAAAACTGTTTTTTGTGTGGTAATTGCCTGTGAAGTGGGCTTTCTAGTCGATGAAATGTGTGGCTCTGATAAAGTTTACTTTTATAGCCTTAAATGATTACTCCACAAGAGAAGTGACCGTCAGCCATTTTAATATCCCTACTGCTGGGGCACAGGCCTTCCTTATGGGTGGATAAGGAGGATAGGCCCCACCACGCGGGCCCAATGCGGATTGATGGGTGCTGATGACTGCATATGCAGCCGTGATCAACGGCTTAACGTGCCTTCCGAAGCACGGATGACCTCGAGATTATAAATTTTTGGCCACCCATCCCATAACCGACCTTGCCAAAGATGCTTAACCTCTAACCTTACAAGAGTAGTCAGCATAATAATATATAAAATCGATAGTCGTAATTGGAGCTGTGTCCTTCGTTCTATGAATGTAAATATTTTTGCTATTTATATTTAGATACATAGTAATATAATTCTTTTTTTATATTTGACAACATCACATACATTGCTCCGATTCCAAAGTAAGTAGCTAAAGCACTTGTGTTATGAAAATCAGAGACAACGGTGGTATCTCAAACACCAAGACCTGAGCCAATATAGAAATGTTTTTTTTCTAAATTGACCCAACCGGGGATCGAACCTGGAACCTCAGAGATGGCGACACCTTGAAAACCGGTGTACAAAGCCACTCGACCACGGAGGTCGTCAGATTCTAATTTTAATGTAATGAATACATATACTAAATATGTTAAGAGAAGTACTTTACCCGAGTCATAAATCTTAATTCTTATTTGCGTATTTGAAGCAGATTTCCTCATTTCAGAATAGAATAGAATACAATAGTTTTTATTGCTATAAATACTGTGTACAATTTGCAGGTCGAATTGCAGTATTATATTTAACAACAGTAGACCCATAACGGGTATGCAATTTGAGAGTTACATTATAATATTTATATACTTAAAAATGTAATTGCTAAAATAACACCTATGACTTATTTAGTTTTACAAGCATAGTATTCATTAAGACTATAAAATACATTGTTTAGTAACCACTTTTTCAGCTTGAATTTAAATAAAGGTACTAAAAGGTCAGTAGGACTAAAATAAATTTAAAATGTAACGGAGCCTTCATTTGGTTTCATTTCACAACTTTATAAGCGTTAAGGTATTGTGTAACTGTACCAAATACAACATTTTGACTTAGCAGCGTTTTTCTGGAAGTGAAGGATCTGACAGGTTCATGGAAAAGTAAAGTATGGGTTCCAGTTTGACTTTGGAGCAATATCGAGGGAAAATATTGTGAAAATATTTTACTACTACCTACTACATATTTAGTTACGACTTCGTCCACGTGGACATATAAACATTTTCAATGTTAAAAAGTATCTTTGTGCCCAATTTCATCCAAATCTGTTTAGCTGTTTTTGCGTGATTGAGTAACAAACACCCAAACCCATCAACTTTTACTGTCGTATATTTTGTAAGCCAAGCATGGCAACATTAGTTTTGAATGTTATTTATTTATGAATCTATGTTGTATGTTAATGTAATGTCTGGAAACGATATACATATTTGTAAATATCGTTCCTTCTGATAAAGCTGATAAGTTTTTTGCGCCCATTTTTCTTGTCAGCTAAAAGACGTCATAATGGGTGGTAGGATAAAAGAATTGACGATTTAAAAATGCTTAGTATGTGAGCTTATTTGAGTAAAGAATTTTTCAATTTCAATTAAGAAAAAGTAAACAGTCAGCCCCCCCGGCATTTTATCCTCTTTATCGACTGTCAAAATCCATTTTCTTGTGACAGTTAAACGTGATAAATCGCTATATCATATCGCGTTTTGTTGGTCATCCTAGAGTGGCAGTTGTTAGTCTTGAGAAAAATAAAAGTTCTGTAATTATTGGATGTAATATAAAATTAATTCATTACACACGTTAAGACGTCTTACAGCCAAATACTCAAACGATTCATAGAGTTAAGGCCACCTTAAATGAAAAAAAAGTTGTCAGATTTGACAGAAACTTTATGATACTGATTGCTAAAATTAAGGAGACCTTAACTAAAGATTTTAGCTAAGAAGCCCTTAAGTATTCGGCATTCAGGAACGAGATATCATATTTTCATTTATTGACCGAGTGAGCGCGAAGTGATTCTGTTTCAGCTTGGGTAAAAATGCTTTCGTATGTCTGTCCGGGCTGTCCGTTATTTTCTCCTCCACAGGTCGCATTTTGCAACCGATACTCGTGAAATTTTGTGAGCAGGTTCGATAAGTAAATAGATTTTTTGTCGATTCAGTTTTTCTAAATTATTTGGAAAATATACATATATGCAGGGTTATTTTTAAAACACCAACAACTTTGCAGGAGTGGATTACTAACATCATAAACAACAACATTTTTCACGACTTTTCCGAAAAAGGACAAAAAAAATTACAGCCTTCTAGTACTAAAAGTCTATGAGCTAGGCTGGGGACGGACAGACGGATATGGCGAAAACATAAGGGTTTCATTGACTACGGAACCCTAAAAACAACCTTCCATACAAATTTACGAACAACTGATCGAGTTTTGTATGAAAAGTCGATTTATTTGTCTTTTATTTGGAAAGTCGCAGAAAAACGTTGTTGTTTATGATGCTAGTAATCTACTCCTGCGAGTTGTAGGTGTTTTACAAATAACCCCATATTTCAGCTATTTCAAAAAAGTTAAAAAATAATACTAAATAATATACTAGAAAAAATAGGACTCGCACCAGATATTTAGTATTATATAAAAATAGCATTGTGAATGCTTAAATTTCAAAATTTAAAAAGTTAAAAAATGTGTGCGAAGTCTACTGCTCACAGAGCCACTAGTAATATTAGTAGGATGGGATAATATGGGTTTATAACAAGCAAATTAGTGAGAACATAAATATGAAAGATGAGTTAAAATTACAGCACGGTAAGCTGAGCATCTGACAATTTGCTATAGCAAAGTTCTTTTCACAGATTCCGGATAGCACTATCTGCTGGTTTGATTGAAAATGGAACAATATTGCAATGAAATTATCTGATAATTAAAAGATAACTGGAACTTAATAAATACCAAAAAACTGGCCTTTACAAGTTTACACGCTTGAAACGCCGTAAATGTTCACCTTTTTCACGAAATTCAAGATTTTGTTTGTCTTTCAAATTTAGTTTATTAAATTGTTGAAAAAAAAAGAAATTTAAATAATATTACGCCTCTGTGTTCGTCAAATGAAATTTAGGCTCCAGAGGTGACTTCAGATTAGAAGGCTACACGTGAATGAAATATTACTGAGCTGCCCCCTGATTATGAAACTTTGTTGCAATCAACTATGACAGAAATCGCAGTTACATTGCTGCTTTAGTTAGAACCAATATGACAACTATCTTACTTAAAGCAGCAATGTAACTGCGGTTTCAACCGATTTCAATCGAGAATTGTTAGCAACAGAGTTACATAATCAGCCCCCTGTTCTGAAAGAATTCGACAATTTCATTTTGATCTTCATTTTTGTATCCCATCATAGTATTTTTTGCTGTAAGTATATTTCATTTTTGTAACTACTTTTTAGGCTTGCTTACGAACCGTCGTAAGCAATGAAACGCTGTAAATGACTCATTAGATATTTAAAAATCTTCTATGACATCACAGTGACAGAATAGAGCTTAATAGAATGTGACATAGTTCTATGATGTGTACATTATATAGAAGCTATGCTTCATCACTTGACGACCTCAGTGGTCGAGTGGCTTTGTACACCGGTTTTCTAGATGTCCCCATCTCTGAGGTCCCGGGTTCGATCCCCGGTTGGGTCAATTTAGAAAACGAACTTTTCTATATTGGCTCAGGTCTAGGTGTTTGTGATACCACCGTTGTCTCTGATTTCCATAATACAAGTGCTCTAGATACTTACTTTGGAATCGGAGCAATGTTTGTGATGTTGTCCAATTTTTTTTTATTTTTTTTTTAATCGTAATATCAGCCACATGAACCACTGCTGGACACAGGCCTCCCCAAGACGATCGGTCCTGCGCTGCCCGCATCCATCAGCTTCCCGCGACCTTCACCGCGATCGTTGGTCCACCTTGTCGTGGGCCTACCCACGGAGCGTCGTCTGGTGCGCGGTCGCCATTGTGAGTCCGCAGGCACTGTGAGTCCTCATAGTGATGTTTGTGAATACGTGTGTGAGTGTACTATCGTGAGCAATGAAAAAACACATAATAAGTAATTGAAATACCCCTATACATAAGTACTGCCACAATAAAAAAAACTGGAAGAAATAACTATTTTTACTAAAAAAAACACACACACACAAAAGAAGAAATGAAGAAACAGAGAAACAAAATAGAAAACAACCTAATAAAACGTGTTAAAAAAGTAGTAAAAATAATTTGAAGCTTTGTATTCCTTGGTGTCTACGTCAGTTAATATAGTACGGTGATTATCGACAAAACTTTTCCACTGTTCATCTAAACTGTCTAACCTTGTCTCTATGTAAGTCTGAGTTAAACGAGCCTTAGGTGATTTTTTAAAATTGACATCTCCCCTAATTATGAAAGACTTTATGTCATCCTGTATCTTAGATAAGGCTTCCATACTAATCAACTCTGAATCACTACTTGAAAATGAATAAAATGAAATACTTTTTTGTGACATAAACTCAAACAGAGTATGTTAGTGACATAATAATAACAATTTTACTTAAATACTAAACAAAACAACTAATTTCAATAACAGTTTGCAAAATAATAAAACTATAAGACTTAAAAGTTACAAGTTCATTATTTTTATTATGTTGTAAGCCACGCACGCCACAAAGATGTCTCTTCGAAATCAATAAAATTCAAGTTCACTCACAATTACTCCGTGTGAAGTACCTCTGATGATCTCCCGACAATTCATCAATTTAAAGAGTTTTTAGAGCATCGCTTTAGATCGCTAGAATTTTTGCCGAAAGCTCCAAAAGCAAATAATATTCGCCATAGTCATAATAGTTTTGTAAATACTAATGTCTATCACGCCACAGCTTTTTCTTGTGCTTTCTGCTCAGAAAGCCACAAATTATATAATTGTAAGGGTTTTGCTAAGTACACCGTAGATGAACGTCGTGAGTTTATTCAAGCAAATAATCTTTGCTTTAATTGCATGGGTCCAAACCACTCGGTGTTTGCGTGCCGTCAAACATCTAGATGCCGCGTATGTAAAAGAAAACACCACTCTCTATTGCATCCTAGTGTTGCCAAATCAACGGAAAACCAAATTGCCGATTCCTCCGTTGACAAGAGTGCCATTACAGTAGCTACAACCTCCTCTTCAGCTGACAGTGATGTAACTGAGGAAACAAATCACGTAGTAGCATGCCATTCAAATCAAAATCATAATCACGTCCTTTTAGCTACTGCATTAGTAAGAGTGCAGTCTCAGTCAGGTAAGCACTGCACTCTCAGATCCTTAATTGATCAAGGATCTCAAGCTTCGTTTATAACAGAGGCTGCTGTGCAATCACTTGGTCTTAAAAAATTACCAGCTAAAGCTGTTATTTCAGGCGTTGGTGCACACAGTGATTCTGTGATATCGAATTCGACAGTATGTTTCAAACTACAGTCTAGACATGATGCCAGTTTTGTTATAGTCGTCAGGGCTCATGTACTAAACAAGCTAACATCACTATTACCTAATCAAAAGGTTAATATTGAAATGTATCCGCAGCTAATAGAAATACAATTAGCGGATCCCGAGTTTAACATCCCCAATAGGATTGATTTGCTTCTGGGAGCTGATGTTTTCGGCCAGATTTTAGTGGAAGGCGTTATCAAAGGTCCACCAGGCACTCCAGTAGCTCAAAATACTAGGCTTGGTTGGATCTTATCTGGTCAGGTTTTTTCAACACCTATGGACAGCTCCCAGACACATCACTCTAGCACAGTCATTAACATGCACGCTACCGTTAATCATGATGATCTCCTCAAAAAGTTTTGGGAATTAGAGTCGGAGCCGTTAGCGGTAGTAGGTAAAAAAATGCTCTCTAAAGAAGAGCAAGAGTGTGAAAAGATATTTGCGGAAACTACCACTAGAGATGACACTGGTAGGTATATAGTTAAGCTTCCATTTCGCTCTCCCGATCCTCAATGTAGGCATGGAAATCTACAGGTTGTTGCAGCTAAGAGACTTCAGTACCTAGAAAAAAGATTAATAAAGGATCCTGAATTAAAAGAAAAATACTCACAGGTAATTTCTGAATATCTTCATCTTAACCATATGGAGGTTGTTCCTGAAAATCAAAAATCAGTATCTGGTGTAGTATACTTACCTCATCATGCTGTCATACGGAAAGACAAATCTACATCACAAGTCAGGGTTGTATTTGACGCCTCCTCTCCCGGTCTTAATGGCGTGTCATTGAATAATGATCTGTTGGTGGGTCCTTCTCTTCAGTTAGATCTGAGGCACATAGTAATGCGATGGAGACGTCATCCAATTGTTCTTAATGCGGACATAGTCAAAATGTACCGCCAGGTAAAAGTAGCTGAAGAACACGCTGATTTCCAAAGAATATTGTGGTTCGATGAAAACGAAACTAGGCATTATAGACTAATACGACTTACCTTCGGTACAGCTTGTGCGCCTTACCTCGCAGTCCGGGTTCTTCATCAGTTAGCTTATGATGAAGGTGATGCGTTTCCTGAAGCTGCAGAAAGAGTTCTCCAAGATTATTACGTGGATGACCTAATGACTGGCTGCCAGACAAAGGAAGAGGGCCTGAAAATATATAAACAAATGAATGAATTGATGGAAAAAGGCGGATTTCAGTTACAGAAATGGGGTTCTAGTTGCAAAGATCTTTTACAAGAAGCTCAAGGTATGGATAAAGAAAGAATTGATAAATTAGAAATAGGTTTGGGTAAGGTAGTTAACGAAGTAAAGAAAGTTTTAGGTTTGACCTGGAACAACACCACAGATGAATTTGAATATACGGTGCAGCTGCCGGTAGTGAATACACCAATTACGAAAAGAAAAGTTATTTCTGATATCTCAAGGTTGTTCGATCCGCTGGGGTGGATTGCACCTTCCATAATTCAAGCGAAAATATTTATTCAAAAGTTGTGGATGGCTGAGTTAGAATGGGATGAAGAATTACCTAATCATTTGTTGCAGGAATGGCTTACGTATAGAGATAAACTTACCTTACTCGTTAAATTTACTATTCCTCGATGGTTACATACTAGTCGTGAAGATACATGTGTAGAGCTCCACGGGTTTTGCGATGCGTCAACAGATGCATATGCAGCCGTGGTGTATATTCGAGTTGTAGACTGCAAAGGCAAAGTACATGTCAATCTGGTGACATCAAAAACTAAGGTTTCTCCTATTAAACAAGTCTCAATTCCGCGCTTAGAATTGTGTGGTGCAGTTTTATGTGCGAAGTTGTTGTCTGAAGTGTCTGAAGTACTAGAGGTTTCGCGTGATCACGTTCATGCTTGGACTGATTCTCAGGTGGTTCTGGCGTGGCTCAGTAGCCACCCTAGTAGATGGAAGACGTTTATTGCCAATAGGGTCTCTGAAATTCTCACCTTGTTCGATAGGAAGCAGTGGTCACATGTTCGCTCCGCAGACAACCCTGCAGACTGCGCATCGCGTGGTATTCAACCTTCCAAAGCGGCTGAATTACAGTTGTGGAAGTACGGCCCTTCATGGTTGCTTGAAGAAGCTATCAAATACAGTCCACTGAGCGGCAACCTAAATACAACTTTGGAAGAAAAACATAAAAAAGAAACGACATGCACTGTTACCGAAGTCACAGAAGTTGAATTGTGCTCTAGATTTTCGTCTCTTCGTCGATCTGTAAGAGTTTTAACTTATTGCCGTCGTTTTATAAAAGCTACCATAGCTAAAATAAAACGGGAGTCAAAGCCTATTTTCTCTAAATGGCTTACTAGCACAGAATTACAAGAGACAATTAAACTTCTCATCCAAGAAACTCAAAAATTATATTTCAAAGGCGAACTCGACAATCTCTCTTCAAACTCATCTATCAATAAGAAAAGTAAGCTACGTAGCCTCAATCCTTATCTGGATAAAAATGGAGTCCTCAGGGTGGGCGGTAGACTTCATAAAGCACAGCTCACTACAGATATGATTAATCCAATCTTAATTCCATACAAATCACACTTGACCGACCTTATATTGTCTGATGCTCATGAACGAACACTCCATGGTGGTCCTCAGCTGATGTTGAATTATCTTCGTTCCAAGTACTGGGTAGTCAACGCAAGAAGAGCGGTGAAGTCATGTATTCACAAGTGCGTGATTTGCACTCGCTATTCATCACAAACACAGCCCTCTAATCAATTAATGGGCCAACTTCCATCGTCTAGAGTCAACCCAAGTCGACCGTTTTTGCACAGCGGCGTCGACTACGCTGGTCCGATTGCCATTAGAACTACCAAGGGAAGAGGTCATCGCTCTACCAAGGGATACATATGCCTTTTTATATGTATGTCTACAAGGGCAATACACTTAGAAGCGGTTAGCGACCTCACGTCAGAAAGTTTCATAGCTGCCTTTAAAAGATTTGTCGCTAGACGTGGTCATTGCTCGGATTTATGGAGCGACAATGGCACAAACTTTGTCGGGGCAGCTCGTGAGTTAAAATTGCTGTTAACTCAGGAGAATTCCAATTTTCATACAGAAATTGCGGGCTGGTTAGCAACAAACGGTACAGAGTGGCATTTTATTCCACCACACGCACCGAATTTTGGCGGATTGTGGGAAGCTGGAATAAAGTCCACAAAACATCACTTGAGGAGAGTAATTGGAACGTCGACACTCACATTTGAGGAGATTACTACAGTATTAGCGCAAATTGAGGCATGTCTGAATTCAAGACCAATAACACAAGTGAGTGACGACTCAAGCGATCCTTACCCTCTGACTCCAGGACATTTTTTAGTAGGTAGCCCGTTAATACTCGTTCCGGACGCCAATTACGAGTTTTCCAATGTCAGCAGCCTTAGGAGATGGCAATACACACAGAAGATGGTACAAGACTTTTGGCGAAAGTGGTCAAGAGAATATTTGGCACAATTTCTGCAACGACACAAATGGTCAAAACAGATTTCGGAGCCACAAATCGGCGACATAGTTTTAGTTAAAGAGGACGATCTTCCTCCGGCTAGATGGCTTTACGGCATTGTTACTGAAAAACAGCCTGGTACAGACAGAATTACGCGTGTTGTTAGCCTTCGGTGCAAAAATTCCACAATTAAAAGACCTGTTTCAAAATTGTGCATTTTACCGGTTGACCAATGAATGATGTTAGGTATAATACATAACTTTTGTTTTAAATAGTTACTTACTTGTTTGAATAGACTTATAAACTAGATACATTTCCTTTGTGGTATCAACCGATAACTATTGTTGTACAAAGTAATTAGTGTCATTTTAAATTAAGTTATTAAGATTTAAAAAGTACTAATGTTAAGCTAAGTTGTTAAGTATTTCATAACCTCTTCTATGTTCATAAAATTTCGTTAAGTACACCCAAAAAAAGGGTGATTTAAAATTGTTTTTATTTTTATTAGTGTTCTAATTTGTAAATATAGAATTATATATAATTACATTTTTGTTGTAGCTTTCATTAACTGTTTAAAATTGTCACATTTTATTTTTGCTTTGTTAAGATGGACATGCTGTCCATGGTGGGCGGTATGTTCAAAGTATAAACCTTGCAGGTTACATACCAAAGAGAAATGCAACCTCTTTCGAAAATATTTCTTTTTTTGTAATAGCGATTGTCTTTTTGTTCTGACGACGCTCCCTCTTGAATTCTTGACAATTAATATAAAACATCGATTTGTGATCAAAATTATTATTATATATTTTTTACCGTCAATTTGTGTGTTTTTATTTAGTAATTCACCGGCGTACACTGCATTTTGTACAGTCTGGCATTCCTGGATGACACTATACTTACACTTGCTTACGTCATCTATAGTGTTCGCTACTATCTAGTTGCCACTTTTTGGTAACAATCAAAGAATGAAGGATTTTTTTCTATTATCCATCACTACAAAATTAATATATTGCATTTTAATTCTGATTTGTTTCTTTTAGTAAACAAAACAGTTCAAGTTAAAATAAAAGAATGGGAGTAATTTTTAATAAAATACTCATAGTTATAGGAGAACTGTTACAGGTGATAAGGAGTCAGGGAGTTCGATTTCATAATACTTGTAGCATTCCGAGAGACAAGACTCGCCCACGTGACTCTTGTCTCTCGGAATGCTACCATGGGTACTGCTATGAAGTGTAGTGTGATCTCACGACACAATAAATAAATAAATAAATATTTGACAACATCACATACATTGCTCCGATTCCAAAGTAAGTAGCTAAAGCACTTGTGTTATGGAGATCGGAGACAACGGTGGTATCACAAACACCCAGACCTGAGCCAATATAGAAAAGTTCGTTTTCTAAATTGACCCAACCGGGGATCGAACCCGGGACCTCAGAGGTGGCGACACCTTGAAAACCGGTGTACAAAGCCACCAAGGAGGTCGTCGATATATCACACAACCAATTTAATTCCCTATCGATATACCTACATTGCATGACGCCTATAAAAACTTTAGGTTTTACTTTGTCAGTAAAATAAATTATTGTTTTTTTCATTCATTCATTCTACATCAAACCCCAGGCTTTGCAAGCATAATCTTTATTCCCGTCAATGGCACCAAAATGAATAATAGAAAAAGGACACGAAAACAAAATTTGTTTTCATGTCCAAACATTCAACGTGCGTAGATCAACGTTGATCACAAATATTTGTCACTGGAATTCCAAAAAAAATTGCGGACATTAAAATATGGCGAGAACACGACAAATGCCAAATGTCAGCATTGTTTACAACAGTTATTAATGAAGGATCGCGATATGAATGTGAAATTGTGACAAATCTGGGTTGTGTTGTTTTGTTATGCCAAGCCAACTGTGGCGTAGATCGGGTTAATCACCTACAGCCTATGGCAAATGGTAACTACTTATCATAACCTTGAGTTTTCACATTGGATGGGTAGTTTTATGATAAGAAGTTTCGAAAAAAAATCCACTTGCGACTGACCGACTGACAAAAATTGGAATAACTTTTTTGATCAAAATAATTCGGGAAAAAACGCATCTGGGTATTGAATTGGGCTACAAAATAAACTCACTGGGTAGATGATCGGACGACAGATGTGGGCTGCGGAGGTTCCCAAAGGTGGGAGTGGTTTGTGGTTCAGCCGTTGGCAATCTAAATAGCTTTTTTTTCTTATCAGATGACAGCTGTCAAACTTAAAACAACGAATATCTTGGAAAGTACTTAACTCATCATAGACTGATGGTGTCTTAGTGAGATCCTTATTTCAGATGACAGCTGTCAACTTAAAACAACAAATATCTTGGAAAGTACTCATCCTAGACTGATGGTGTCTATGAATAAATTAAAGTTAGTTACTTAGTAAGATCCTTATTTCAGAAGACAGCTGTGAAACATAAAATAGCAACATCTCAAGTGCTTATCTGGGCAGGTGCCCTTTTCATTGAATAATTACCAGATAAAAAACTCCCTAGAGATAGAGCCAATGTTGAAAAGGAGAGAGAGCATAGTTTGACTCAAAACAAAGCTTTTTAATATTTTAAATAATTTTATATTAGATACGTTTTGTAATTTATTTCGTTAAGGGTTCAGACCCTTAATGAAAAAAGTATGAATGTAGTTAGTACTCAAAGAAAGATTTGTAATGTATTAACATTGGAGAAGATGCTTTGTTGAACACTACTGCAAAAAAATGGTTCAGCAGCTTCAGATCTGGTAATTTTGACGATAAAGATAATATTCCTCAGTGTGGTAACTTTATTATTTTTAGTACAAAAGGCCGCGAATCCGACTACCTAATAATAGAAAACATCACATAGGTACAATTACATCCAAAGTAAGTAGTTTTAATTTAATTTTTAAATGTGTATACTTGTGTAACTTATTTGAAACAATTTTACTTATTTTTATTATATCCTACGTTATTTATTAGTGATCATTATTATACATGTGTGTTGCCGTCACTTTTTCCTCTCGAAAGGACAGCTCTCGAGTCGTACGCAGACTGAAAGCCACAAAAAGGGCCTACGATACGGTTTTTGATTTATAAGCGGTGAAGCTTGATACACGGCGTTACCAGAAAGATTTATAAGGAAACCCTTACAGGAAAAAATACTACAGCCACGTAAGTTGCTTAGAGGAAAATTACGTGAGATGGTATTATTAGACTGGCTGAATTTATCCCTTTTGTACGGCTTTGGGGAGGTTAAAAAAAGATTACTGGGACTTTAAGCTAGTACTTGGATATATGAGTTTAATATTAAAATATGTATGAGATCGGTACAGCGTCCACAAGACAAATGAGTGGCTAAATGTGGAAATTAGTTAGAATTGTCAATGACAATTGTTTTTTTCAATTGTAATATCTTGAGGCCGTCAGTATTTTTTTACAGCAAAAAAGTATTCAATATAGATTAAAATAATTGTAACTTGTCGGAGACAAAGTCGGTACCTGGGGCCGTACCGGCTAACGCATCCAACTTCGGAAAGTCTGCCGGGCTTCAAATAAAAACAGATAAATCGAGCCCTAATCGGGTTAAAATGGCGAACCTCAATTCATGATGTCACACGAACATTGATATCTTCTAAATAACTTCGGCGAATAGTACAATTCGAAACTCCTTACTTCGATTTATCTGTTTTAAGTTGAAGCTCGGCAGACCCGGCGAAGTTCGAAAAGATAGCCGGTAGGGCCCCTGAAAGAATACCCAAACCCAGTGTAGAAAAAGACTTTCTACACTATGGCTAGGGATCAAACGAGAAACAACGTCACCATGAAAACCAGTGTGTAAGCCACTTGACTACAGGGGACATCAAAAACAATGAGTACAGTGACACAAACTTATCTGACTAACCCCCTTATTTTGTAACTTTGTTACAATCAACTCTGACAGAATCGCAGTTAAATTGCTGCTTTAGTAAGAACCAATGTGACAACTATCTTCCTTAAAGCAGCAATGTAACTACGGTTTCAATCGATTTCAATCGAGAATTGTTACGTAGTTAGGACAGACAGTTACAACAGAGTTACGTAGTCAGGGGGGCAGTGACGGACTCACTGTCGTCTATGTAGTCGATGACGTCACCTATGTAACAAATAATCACTTACTTTTTAGTTTTGGCCACCGGGTCAGATAAGTTTGTATCACTTTACCTATTTAAATCTCAACCAAAATTACAATATAATCCAAAAACATTATAGAAGTCATAATTTTATCTTTTAATTGAACCAGACTTCAACTACGTCGCTTCGCCACGTCATTACCGTGAATTCAAACTTTCGCCGTAGAAAAAGAAAGGCTTACTAACGAACTGTGTCGGGCCATATGGTGACTTTGTGACTTATTTTATAAGCCATTCTAAGCTCGTACCGGCATATAAAACTGCACGTGGGTATGATGTTTCGTATAGAAAATTTAGAGGCACTAGGTAACCTAGGAATAGACCCATTTAGTTTAGTACCCCTCAATTTGAAATGAAAAATCTTTATCAAGATTTTGCGTGGATATTGTTTAAAAGGATATGATTTTCTTTTGTTATGTTGGTAGTAAGTCGGGGGTTTGAATAAATAGAGTGTTAACCTTCTTGATTTTGAATGTATTTTTTTCTTTTTTTCTCAACGTTTTTAGCTGTATAATTCCTTATCTGACAGAGATTGAGTAAAGCTTTCAATAACAGAATATTATTAAAGTCAAACCTTGCAAATCGGTTTTTTCATTTACAATTTTCTGGGGATGGTTCACTTCATGTTATATCTCCAAACTAGCTAAGAAATGATGTATAGATCGTATGAATATAACAGAATAACTTTGCATTACAGTAATTATTAACACGAGTTAATTAAATGAATGTATCAAATGAAAGTGCCTACTCATTGATTATGTGATGCCCAACGTCACTCATCAGTCAAATCTGGACATATAACAAGTAATAATTATTTATAAACCAAATATGTAACGAAATAATAATATACTTATTCTTTTCAAATCAAATATTCATTATAATTACATAATCGAAAGAAAATATTAAAAAAACACAAATAATAATTACATAATTAAGTTATCGAACCTTCGGAATTCAAGTTTTATACAACTTTATTTTAATCATTTTAGGGCCGATTTTTTAATACTCAGATAACAATTAGTTTAATTATTAACCAAATAAAATAAGTCATTCAAAAAATTTGATAGACAAACGTATGGCAAAAATTTTAAATTTAGCGGTATAATACGTTATCAAACGAATAAATTTTATCTGGGCATTAAAAGTCTGCCCTTAATAAACTTAAGGGAGCAATGAAACTGATCATTTTTGGCAAGGAAATATGAGTCGAAGAACGATATTTTTTTTCTTTCCCTTACCAATTACTATATTTTAGCTATCTAGTGAGTATGGGAGGACCAACATTTTTTGGTCTTTTATGACCCATGTTTCTTTAGCAAAAATACTTTAGTTTCATTGGTAGAACACTCCCTTAAGAGTCCGGCGAACAGTGAGCTTCCCATACAAATGTGACACCAAAATGATTTGCAATTTGAGCATAACTCTTCTTGTGATGTTTTCCAGATTAAGACAGTAATTTTGTTGGGTTCTATTAAATAAAGAGTACAAAACCCAATATAAAAGCCAATTTCATTTTTTCATACAAAACTGTCAATCGCATTTATTTTTATTTATTTGGTATTTTGGATTTTTTACTTAAAATAGAACCGAAGGACTTACTGTTTTAATCAGAATAACATCACAAGAACATTTAAATTATGCTCAAATTGCAAATCATTTAGGTATGTATTACGTTTGTATGGGAAGCTCGCCAGAAGCTTCGCCGGCCGCTTAAGTTAATAAAATGTCTACAAAATGACGGTGAATAAATTTCGGTTTTTGTAATCAATAAAAAGTAAGCTATGTTATCGTGTATTAATTTTGATACATAATTTCGTACATCTGTTATTAACCAAATTCAAAAGCAGGCTCCTAAAGGAGGGGAAATATCTATCTGATTATTTTAGTCCCAATAACATGTCAAAGCAAAACGAAATCCTAATACAACATGGAGAGATTTCAGTAACAAACTGACATCGCCACTCTTATTTTATACAGTATCACTGAAATATGAGAAAAAATACAAGTTTATATTTACTTAGCAGAAACAACATCTGGAAGTTACTCGTAGAATATTTTTATTGTATGTTTTGTTTCGCTGTTCTTTATGGTTGAATGGATTTATTTGGCAATGTGTGTAGCAACTGAGACTGTGAATAATAAATAAATATGCTTTACATTTACGATGAATACATTTCGGTGTTTGCGATTTACGCTGAGATTGAATTGTTTTTAGAATATGAATGTCTGAAGCCAAACCAAGACTGGTTTATTAGGAAATATTAACTCTCTAATATTTTTAGATTTGAATAGAACTCTTTTGATAGACTTTTTGGTGACGCACGAAAGTCAAAATGAAATATAAACTTAGGTATATTTTTTAGTTAGAACTTAGGTCTCAAACTGGGTGTCAGCGATCTGCGGGGCGACGGCGTCAGCGGGGCGGGCATGGTGCGATCTAACGCATAGATTCTTATGTTGCGGCCACATTATCGCACTAGCGCGAAGCTTTTCGTTGTCGCGTTGTACGATTAGAAACTTTGGGTCAAGAAACTAGAGTTTAATTTCACTTAAATGAAATAAATTAAAGGGGTTTAATGAAAATAAACATTGATTCCTTGACTCAAAGTTTATAATTGTACAATACGACAACGAAAAGCTTCGTGACAGCGCGATAATGTGGCCCCAGCATTATTGAAGTGAACTGCATGGCAGCGGCGCGGGCGTGGGCGCGGCGGGCATAGCTCACCGGATATGCGCCCGCCTCGCTGTCGCCGTCACCCCGCATATCTCCGACATCCAGATTGAGGCCTTATAGGCTGTTTTTTTATCCACAACAGGTTCGTGCTTAGCCTTCACTTCACTTAGTGACGATAAGGCCGAAAGTGGAAGCGCACTACACCCGGGATCCTCACCACTGCGGAACTGGCTGTCTTACCTTGAACTGCCGGAACATAACAATTTCTCTCCTCTCCTGGACTTCCTGGGAATTGAACCCGGGACCCCTGCGATCGTCTTACATGCTTGGGAAACCCCTAAATCACAGAGGCGGTTATGTTTATTACATTAAGTTTTTAATTCACATTTTCACCATTGCTATAAGAGCCAAATGAAATAATATTGAAACCGATGTATAATTAAAAAAACCCTAACACCTACACCTCCAAATTCTCCAAGCCCTGAAAATCGGCATAACATATTAATCACATATTCACGTCACACAGAACAATGAGCTTGAAAGAGCAATTTTTTGTAGAAAAACAGACAATGCCTTTGAATAGCCCCTGCTATTGACAAGCACGTAATGTGGGTGTGTGTGCTCATGACGGTTTGACGTATGATCTACGTATGGCCAGGGGGTTGATTACGTAACTCTGTTGCTAACAATTCTCGATTGAAATCGCAGTTACATTGCTGCTTTAAGTAAGATAGTTGGCACTGTGGTTCTTACTAAAGCAGCGATGTAACTGCAATTTCTGTCAGAGTTGATTGCAACAAAGTTACATAATCAGGGGACAGGAAACAATAGGCACTTTCGATTTTGCGTTGAATACCTTCTGTGTTGCTACTGTACAGTAAGTATAGGAGATAAATGGGTTGTTAATTTTTTTGTACAATATGGTATAATCCGCGCGCGATGAGAATGGGATGGAACCTTGTCAAACTGAGACGTGTTTGTTCGCCGGCCAGCCACAGGGATATCTAAAAACACGGTGTCATACATCCGAGGTAAGGAAACTTTTGCTGCAGCAACTTTAAATAAGAAAAGAAGTAAACAATTAGCTGATTAATTAAATTACTAATTAGTAAATTTTCGATTTACTTTAACAAGGTTCCATCCTATTCTCATTGCGCGCGGATTATCAATGGTGAATAGAAAGATACTAAAATATTAACCCGGCATCATGGGGGTTGGGTCAAAATAACCCGCTTTTTTTTGGTTTGCCTACAGCTTGAAAACTAAACATGTTATCATTGCCGTTCTTCTCAATACTCTCGCTAGACTTGTTGGATTTCATTACACATTTTTTTATGATCATAATGATCATAATGGACTATCAAATTATTATGTACAGCCTTGACCGTGAAAATAGAATTCGGTTTTCCTATCTCTCCATTAATACCCTCAATATTGTTCAGTGCGTGTTCAGATCAATTTCAGTACAATTTATCACGTCGTAAAAAGCATACTTACCTTTTTCCGATAGTTTACGATAACTACAGACCTAGGGGCTTACTATCGTTTATTATGGCAATATTTAATCTCACCTTAGTAGGTAATTCCTAACATAACATACTTCTTTCGGGAATGTACATTTGAAAGTTACGGCGGCCACGTGAAGTAGCGGACGGGGATGTGACAAGCGAATTATAGAGGTATTTTCACGTCACAATCCAAATTAAATTACACCGTTTCAACACAGTAAAAAGCATAACATTTCCAATATGGTTGTGTAACAAAAAACAAAAGGCTCGTTGAAAATATTCATCAGCCAAAAGTCACGTCTAAGCACTCACGGCAGTTCGCCGGCTATCGGGCGCGTGATCCGCCTGTGAACCAACTGCTAGTGGTGCCACCAAGGTGGAAAAATATCGATAGAGTGAATACACGCTGAAATTTTAATCATTTGGTTCCCTTATTGGGGTGGTTCCACTCATGATTACAAGCTACTTTTACTATGGGGCCAACTCTGATACCGCGAAAAAATAAACAGTTGTTCCATTCATTAAGGTAGAGTAGGTATTGCGCTTTTGTATGGAACAGCTGATTTTTTTCCTTCTGTATTATGATAAGTTATGGGACAGGCACCCGGCGGATCTGGAACTTTTTTAGGATCCGGCCGGGTAACGGGTAATAATACCGGGTACTTTACTAAAGGAAAAATAATGACCATTATCAATTGAGAAAACATTTATTGAGCAAGAAAAATACAAATGGTTCTATTATTTTATTTAATATTTTTTATTTTAAATTGGCAAATTATTTTTTATTTATTTATTTATTTATTTGATGTAAGAACATTAGTTTTTCAGCACGATTGACATCAAACAGACTTCTTTTCTTTAATTAATCTTGCTTCAGAAAATAGGTGTTCGCTGTAAATATAACTTGCAGGTGTAGATAAATATTTAGCCACTCCTTCTCATAATATCAGATAATGTCCTTTTTTAAAAGACCGGCATATGTAGGGATTTGTATCTTTGGCGGGTACCCGGCCGGGTATTGGTCATGCCGGGTACTCGGTTGCCGGGTATGCGGCAATATTATTACCCGTCCCATGTTTAAATGTATGACACACATACATTTTGATGATTGCGTTTTGCGGACTAATACTTACACTTATATGTCAGAACAATTCAATGCATTCAAATAAATATTTAAAAAAATCAAAAAGAAATATAAGGAAAAAAGTAAGTAAGTAATATTCTTTAAGAAAAAATAAAAGCAAAACTACAAATGTAGGCTCAATGTATAACATTATGAATGACGATGAATATAGCGCAACACATAAAGATGTTTTATGCAATACGTTTCAGCTAGTTTTATGCGGCTCTTTATGAGGGTGGTTAAGCAATGCATAATAAATTCAAGATCATTTTGGTGATGAATATTGCCACATAAACTTAAATAATTCCATAAATTATCGAAATACATATAAAAACAATATATTCTGTGACAAACAAGACTTACACCCTTATCCACAAACATTACTATGAGGTCTCATAGTGCCCGCGAACAGTAATATACGTAATACGTAAAATAAACAAATGTTTGTTTTACGTATTACGTATATTACTGTGAGTACACGAGCACTATGAGACCTCATAGTAATAACCAACCACAAAGCTCTATTTCAACCCAGTGCGTTCATAGGCAAGGATCGTTTGAGTATTGTTCTTGAATATATATTAATAATATTTATAATATTTAGCTTTGTCTGTCAATTGTTCTGAGTATTTTGAAATATGTTAGAGATTTTTTCTTCAAATTACAATTATGGCACTGTCTACCTTTTGTATATTTCATTGTCACTGTTCAGCTCATATCGATATTCAATGAAGCGATAATTATCGACACACGACATCACTTTTCGCATCATGTAGACCCGGTTATCCGGTACTTTCGCACTGGGACGACTTGATGACGACTGCGCTCTTTATCCTGGATTATCTCCCATTACTGCTACTCTCAGATATATCAAAGGTAGCAAATCTGCTCTCTTACATGGTTTCTTATGAGCTGCGATTTACTGAGATTAAGATTTAGGGTTTTCAATTACATTATGTACGGAAACGGGATAGATATTTTTGGTAAACGTAGGTATGTATGACGCAATATTAATATTTTAAAAAGTTTTAGAATCCTTGACAAGTAATTTAAACCTCGGGAAACTTTAAAATTGTTTTTTTACATTTTAACTCTATGTAGGTGTTACAATATAGTTTATCTTTTTTCTTATTCGTAACATTACAATATGACGACGAAATTTCAACAATTTATAGTGTAGTATAGTAATGACATGTTATATTTCAGATTTAGTGGCGCTAAACTCAAATAACATAAATGTACGAAGAGGGTTTTTATATTTTTTCATCTGTTCTGCTAATCTCGGATATTTTAGTAGTAATTTATTTCGCTAAAAGGTAAGGTTAACATGAGGTATGTTATAAAATGGATAAAGCGGAACATTAAAAAGTACTATTCTCTTTTAAATATAGCAATACTTTACAAAATTTAGTATCATAGTCCTTTGATCAATTTCCTATTTAATAACGTGACAATTTGTCACTTGTCATGAATTTGGTTTACGTTGCGGTGTAGCTATGAGTAGTTTGTTCTATTTTAAAATTGGTTGACGCAATGGATATAAAAATGTCACGTTATAAAATAGGACTCTGGTTGTTACATAAAGCTTACATTTCTAATTGTCCATTCTACGAAACGAGCTCCCAAAGAAAATCGGTCCGTGTCGCGCCTCTTTCAAAAGCCTTAAACCTTTTAAGCATAGCCTAACTAGCATAGGGCCTAGGTAACAACTTTATAAGAGTCACAAAATAATATTATTAGTAAAAACTATTCCGTGTTTGTGTTAAATGTTTTAATCCTACATTATAACATTACATTACAAACCATTGGCTTTTGCATCGATTTGCACTTGCACCATTATGGGCACAAAGTTTAGCGGTACCGCACTGATAAAGCTATAGTTAGTTGTATCTACTATGCAGAGGAGGAACTTTCTAAACTGCACTGTAAACTGACCTCTTTATTATTATAATAGTTTTGTGCTAGGCAAAACCTTCCTAATGTACAAGAGAAGTTTGCTGGTTATATTGCATGTAATGAATTATTGTTTTAAGTTGTTCTATCTCACGAAGTCCTTTCGGCTATTAATGTTGTTAGGCGTGCATATGCACATTATTTTAGTGTGCGTAATACGAGAGCGTGCAGACGCACACTAAAACAATGTGCATGTGCACGCCTGACAACATTCATAGCCGAACGAACTTCGTGAGATAGAACAACTTATAGCACCCGTTTATAGGGGGAGCATAAAAAGTTGCTGCACGTCAGCCATTTTTTATGGTTAGAGCACATGCCTTCCTTATGGGTGGATAAGAAAGACTGGCCAAAACCCACCACGCGGGCCAAATGCGGATTGGTGGGTGTTAACGACTGTAACGATGATGAACGGCTTAACGTGCTTTCCGAAGCACGGTAGAGCTTGAGATAATAAATATTATGCTGACTCATCTCATGACCAACTCATGCGAAACACCTTCGAGCTCCTTAATACCTTGAATTTCCACATGGAAACTGTAAGGTACATTTTCCTTACTCATTGCAGTAAAATTTGGTAAGACTTTTATTTTATTCACAATGGTATAGTGCTTGGTCTTTACCTCACCTGATGTTAAGTGACGAAAAGGGCGAATGTGTAAACGCCCTTAACCCAGAATCCTTACCACTGAAGAACTCATGGTTATCTTACCTATAACTGCCGGAACACAATAATTTTTAAACTGTTGTTATGGCGTCAGACTTAGGTAAGATGGTGGTAGCTAGCCAGGTGGACTTGAAATGAACCCTACCACCAACCAAATTGAGTACAAATGTACCGCCCTCCTTGGAATCGAACCCGGGACCCCTGCGTCTTATACGAGTGGGCTAACCACAACGCTAAAGAAGCATTCTGTTTATCGGAATTTTTAAAATGGCGGAGATATGGGGAAAAATCATAGTTCAGCCATTTTGAAAAATGATTAAAAATATCACATAGTTTATTTATTTTTAGATCCGCATGGAAAAGTTAAGGTACATTACTCCTCCTCCTTACTCATTGCAGTAAAATTTCGTAAGACTATAAACAAACAATAATTCCGTCCACCGCCCGTGAAATTCAGCCAGATCATATTTACCAACAAAATCTGACACGTTCACCGGTATAATACAAAAACACAAAAGCCAAATTCAACCATATTTCACGTGGAAAAGAGTCCACGTTTTTTGTTCCTATAGTGACGTCCGTAGTACATAAAAGTCACTGATGATTTACGTAGGTCGTTACGACGGCATAGTAAAATTATCTTTTTTATTGGCCCTCCTTTAAAAGGTCTCTCAAGGATTTATAAGAGGTTTCATGGAATGGATCCGGTGATAAGACCTCGTTTTTTGTATAGCCTCTCTTAAGAATAATAAAATGATATAAACGGCTCCCAGGCTTCGTAATTAAAACTGTTGCTCCCGTTATAAGCTTTACTGGTTGGCAGCTTTTATTTCTTCTTTGTTGTGATAATAGAAGTGTTTATTTGGTCAAAGTACGAATATTGTTGGTAGAAGGAAAATGTTGATCTATCTTTTTCGATTATTTTCTTTTTTAGAAGAATATTTTTTGATCTTATAATGGGGTCAACAGAAATAGTTGACAGTGAAATGCCGTAATTAATAAATATCTGAGAAGTGCTCGCACAAGTACAATAAAGTGTTAATTAGAACTTTGTTTTATTAAGAACTTTAGTACCTATAGATATCGATTCATTAGTGACATGAACTGTCTTGGATCATATTTTCATACCTTACAAAAAAAAAACACACTACATACTTACACTAGTGGCTCAGTAAGCTGACCTCGCGTTAAAAAGTAGCTCAAATTGTGTAATAAATGTTGATTAAAAACAAATAAACAATATACGCAGTCACACAACCTTATTATTTTCATATTTCGAATATAGGTCAGAAATGTTTTGATTGATTTTGAAATATGAATTTTGAGTCTTCTAAAAAAACAAAATTTGCTTTGCACCGCTAACAAAAAAGGTTTGTTATTTTTGATCATTTTCAAAAAGGTTGAAATATGATCTTTTTACATATCTCCGCCATTTTGAAAAAAAACGAAAAACTGTATCGGCCGAAATATTATATATAGTTATCGAACCTAGAATTGGTCGAGAAATGCGACCTGTAGAAGAGAATAAACGGCATCCGGACAACGGACGGACATACGAAAGCATTTTTACCCAAGCTGACCCGGAGACGATTCGCGCTCGCTTGGTCAACTATTATGTTATTTATTATACAATACTAAATAATGTACTAGTTAGCAATAATTAGACTCGCACCATATCATATTCTCGGACGGGAGTCGACGTGTCTGTGTGACTCGGTAGTTCAGTGGTAAGAGCATTGGACTGTACTTCCAAAGGTCGCAGGTTTGTTTCCCGTCCGAGAATATGATCTGATGCGATTCGATACTATTTAGTGTTGTATAAAAATTGCATTGTGAATGCTAAAATCTCATATTTAAAAATTAAATATGTTATTACCTAATTACCGATATTTATATTTATCGATGTTACCTATCATTAAATTCTTTTCAAATCATTTTTTGAAGATTATAATTTTATTATCTTCGAGTTTATAATATACCAATACCATCTAATAACAAATTGTAATACTTACCTATACATTTAGTCCATACCTTTAGATTTTAGAAACCTCTCCTATCGGTGGAGGTACCCGGAAAACAGTAAAGAACAATAAGATTAAGAGCCTTTGCTTTCAAAAGACTAGTGAAATCTTCTTCTGTAAAGCATACATTACATTCACACCGAAATGTAATAAATCTTTACACGAAAATTTCAAAGTTTTCGGTGTTTTATTTCAGAGGGGTAAATGATATTGAAGATATCGGAAGATAAGTAACATAGACAATAATAATTAATAATCATTATAATGGTAATGTTGAATATTGATTTGAATAATTGTATACTTACCCGTTTTAACTTTGTATATTGCTTACTTTTTAATTGTTTTCTATTTACTTTTTTTATTGTTGCATATTTAAGCTTATTGTTATTTAAAAAGTACTTATGATCGCGCCGTTATATCAACCCCCTCCCTCCCCTCGCCCCCTTCTTTAAAGACTCTATCATAGTACAGTGACGCTCCAGTCTCCTATCATGTCGAGCGTGTCCATAGTCTGAGGTGCTACGAGTGAGTCGATTATTTCTAGTATTTTTTCTAATATTATTTATCTTATTATTTAATTTACCTAATAACTTTAAAAAAAAAGTAAACATATTTATTTTCTTTCCTTATCCACCTCTTTAATCACTGTTGGAACTAAATTTAACTCGGTTACAAAAGGTTGTTCCACGACGGTGTCACTGAGGCCAAGTTAAATGCAACGGACAAAGTTGAATCCATTTTAAAGTTAGTTCCATCTGGGCTTTTAGCGCAATAAATGCCTTCCTTCCTCTACTTTCTTAAAAGTTTCCTATAAAACAAAAAGATTTGTATCCTATTCTAAGAACAAACGGCCATCTTTTTCAGAACACTACTAAAGCCGATTCCTTAAAACTATTTTTGCAATTTCAATGAAGTTCGTGCAGTTCTTGAGAGTTTTCTTTGTGATCCGTATTGTTTGTTTCTTTCTTTAATGGATGGGATAGAGCGAAAGAAGTGACTTTGGAAAGTTTGAAAGAAAGTTCATTATGATAAATAGCACTATATATGTATTAAGATAAATAATATTAGAAAAAATGTAGAAAAAATCGACACACCCGTAGAACCTCAGACGGGACTCGAACCCGCTCCCATGGGATTCCGACCAATTATGCTAACTCGGTAGCACGGGTGCTACTGGTGTATCGATTTTTTTAGTATTTTTTCTAATATTATTTATCTTAATATACAAATAGCATTGTGAATGCGAAAAATCTAAATTTAATAGCGCTATGTATGTTGAATATTTAGAATTTAGCAATAATTTACTCTCAAGTATGAATTAGATACATTGCAGTATAGAGTTTCAACTAAAATTTATTAGACATATAACTTATTGCATAATGTATTATTATTATACAATGTTTTGCATAATGACGAAAACGGATCATTTAGAGACTGTCATAAAGCGAAAAGTTGCAACCATTATTGCATTTATTTATTTTATTTTTTATATTATCTTGTTTGTAACATGAAATTGAATACAGTAAAGTTATAAGATAAATATTTATTTAATGAGACTGATGAAAAAACATGGATATTCGTTTCCATAGGTTCCTTTAAAAGCAATTTTGTAATCTTGGAAATTAGAGCTAATTAATTTGTTTCAGTCGAGTCACACTTTGATAGGGCAATTTACGGGTTGATTTTCCGGGCGACTTGCTAGGCGACTTAGTCAACTAAGACTTTTTATCTACAATCACTTCTAAAATCGAATCGTCACCTCATTGAAATTAGGTTTGCGATTCAATTTGACAAGCGATTGTCGATAAAAAGCCCTATTCGACTAAAGTCACCCGGAAAATCGACATCATAATTTATAAGTAACTTATATTTTTAAGTCATATTCTTTACTAATAATAATATTTTCGTTCAGTCTACTTCCACGTTCTTAATTTTACTAAATAATTCCACAGACTGCGGTATCATACTAGAAGTCTAAATTCCACTTAGCAAAAACGGTTTGTTACACAAATATTTATCACAAATTCCACTCTTAGCTGTGCATAATTAAGTTTAAATTTGAATATTGAGTGTGCCGTCTAATTTCTTGGCTGGTTACAAATATTTAATTTTAATAATTGATATAATGTAGGTATAATTGCAGAGTAAGAGAGAGATAACGCTGTTGTGGTTTGTTCAGGTTGACATGATTTATTCATTTATTCAATGTGATACTCTGGTTAACACAGATTTTCGTTGAGTGATTAAATACCGCTCAATATTAGAGAGGCAGCGATTAAACATAGTTTTAAGTTGTCGCTAAACTTGCAAATGAGTTGAAAAGGTTTGAAAGTTTTACACAAAACAATAGATTTTATAAAATACATAGTAGATTATGTATTGTGGTAAATATTTCATTTTTCTGTTAGATATATTAAAAAGCTATTATATGAATTAAAATAAAATACTGTTTATTCTGGTGCCTGTCATGAAAATAAGAAAATGTAATATTAGAATAGTTTCAAATTTAAAATAATATGTATTTTAAATTTGAGACTTTAGCATTCGCAATGCTATTTTTATATACAATACTTAATTATATACTGGAAAAAATACGACTCGCATCAGATCATATTCTTGGACAAGAATCGAACCCGCGACCTTTGGATATCCGGTCCAATGCTCTTACTTCTATAAAATTTATGTTTTGAATAGTAATATTTATGCAAAATCTGATTTTATGTAGGTACGTATAAATAAAAGTTAATAATTTAGAAATGTTTATAATTTTTATGAAATACTTAAGCGATACGGTATCTATCATTTGCGATTGTCAATTTTTACATATTAGATGCTCAATGACGCGAAAATTTATCGTTTACATGAGCAATTGAAGCGATTGTCAATTGCTCTAAAAATGGCATTGACGGAAAAATTGTCAATCTTAATAGATCGTTACCGGAGCGCTTTATGATGTGTGTATTTTGCTTAGGCATTCTAAAATTGTTATGGCATATCAAATATATCTAAGTGTATAGTTCTTACTAGATAATTCTATCGTATTTATCGTAAAAACATTAATAAGAAGCAATCAAAAGTAAGAAAGAAAATACAAAGACAAACTAAAATGCTGTTTAGTCAACCAACGCAGTTATGCAACAAAGTCTAGGGATCAGGTTTTTTTATACAAACGAGGTAACTTTGAATGGTTCTTTGCCACGGATTGATTGAGCTGTGATCTGATGATGGCTATCCAGGGAGTGAATGGAGAAGATCCTGATCACTAAACACACCTGACTGATCTGATCAACATTCTAAGAGATGACTTTGATTAATAACTTGATCTCTAGACTTTTTATGTGTTTTTATCACAATTAATTATTGAAGATATGCCTTTTTTTATTTTCATTTATATGTTCACAATCATGTTCTAGCGACTGAAAGAGAAAGAAAGAAAAAGAGAGAGTAAGAGAGAAATATCTATTTTTATTCTATTCGAATTCGATTGGTATTTTCGTCAGATTTAGAGTTACATATTTTGTACAACTATTGAAATCAATTACTTCTATGACTTACACCATCGACCACAAACAGCACAAAATTAGATGAGGCGGGGCGCGTTATCGAACGCGTTTCATTATAAAACCACTGGGAACAGGTGTCGGGTCCCATTCCTCTCCAACTATACCACTGTAACCGTAATTTGGGAGGCGTTATTGTTTTATTTTTAGAGTTCCTTACAACAAGATGAAAAACGGAATCACTTTCGGATCACTTTGTTGTCCGTTTTTCTGTCTGTCAAGGCAATTTTACTAAGAAATTCGTGGAAGCACTAGAAGTACAACATTGAAATTAGGTGTATGTCTAGAAGCTGTGAAAAAACAATGTTTTAAGTTAACTCTATCGGAAATAAATCCACGTTTTATGCTACACGTATAATGTCCGCCGACCTAGAATAACGAAATTCGGTAGGAATACTAGGTCTAACAGCACAAATAAAGTAAAAAAAAACTGAAAACCGTACTTTTGTGTTATATCGCATAAGTATCAATCATAAGTCAGTTACTGTTTAGGTTGACTGCCCTATAAATAAATTAATAAAATAAAAAATACGGAATCCTCGATGATCGACTCAGGTTCAAACTTGTCCATTTACTTCACATGGCTTAACCGTATAATTTTTGGGAACTTTATTTGACTGTTAAGAATTAAATTAATGTGAAAAATTTAAGTTTATATTTTGCGAGTAATTTTTTTTTCATTTTAGCATAAGCAAAACTGCGTAATTACGTTGGAGCTATGAGCATAGTCATGTTTTCCCGATAGATTTATATAGGTACCTATGTTTTAAAGTTAGGTATCTAATGACGAAAATCTGCTATTAATATACCACATCATACTCCGGAAGAATACCAAATCAATAACCTCAAGTTCGTTAACTTTATCAGCGAGAGATTAATCGAGACTCAGATTTCTCACTCCATTAGTCGAAATCGGCGATTTCAATCTGTAATTACCGGAGATCGAGTCATTTTTCAAACGTTTTAGGGTAAAAGTTGAAGTCAGTGAATAAAAAAACATTTGGACGACTGTAACTATAAAGTCACTTTAAAAGACATTTACAATTGCAATATAGTTTCTAATTTGATATTTTATCTATTAGGTATTAGAATGGTCATCATGAATTTCTTTAATATATATTTCTATTTATTATATATTTCTACAATTTCTATGGAAGTATTTTACAGCTCATTTAAAAATATCTAATATTTACTTTTGTAATTAACCAATAGGTTAATTACAAAAGTATTTTAATATCAATAGAAAACCCAAAAGGCCTTTCTATTGATATTAAAATACTTTTGTTTTTGGCATTACTACAATAAAAAGCCAAGAGTATTTTGTTATTAGTACAAGATCTCTCAACAGTTTTTTGTTAGCATTACAGAACTAAAAAGACTTTCAAACTATTTACACGCTGGATGCTAGCGTTCTTGTCTGTTTCCCAACACTACAAACCACATTCGCATACATGTTCACTCGGAAACAACATAGAATTGCTTATTCCGTAAGCCGAGACGAATGTTCCCAGCTTGTCAGTGTCTGCAAATGCAACTTAAATTGCATGTTTGCCGGCGCGCTATCTTAAAACTGTACTTAAAATCGGAATGGATTTTCCGCCTCCTTTTTAAAAGGTAGAGACTTTTTGAAGTCAGCTTTTTGCATATAAACACATATGAAGTTCGCTAAAATGTTTGCTATTTTTATTATTATTCCCATATTTTAGTAGCACTAACATTTAATTCTAATGTTCAACTTAGTTGTTAGTAAGTTTTGTAAAGTGATATCAAATCACAAGCAAGGCGAGTAGCTTACTTGGTTGGCTAGCGTAACTTTTAGTTAGTCGCTTTAAGTTAGCAGAGCTACTTATGTTATATTCAAATTAAGATGCATTAAAACAGCTGGTAATATTTTATTTATTTCAAGTACCTACTTAAATATAAATGATCAAAATATATCTAAAATATCTCAAAATATATTTTTGTAGAAAAGAACAAACTTTTTCAATCGCGCGTACGTAAAGGAATTAATTAAATCTAAATCTAATTAATGCATGAGTATATTCAAATTGTCTATTCAACTGATTGTTACAAATAACAAGTCTAAAATTACGCCATCAATTTTCAAAGCGAATATTAATATTCGTCACCAGATCAAATTTGCAGTGTGTACCAAATGAGCGAGCTGGCTTGTTTGGTGGCATTCAATCAAATATGCAAATACTATGTTACATTGTGTTGGCAAAGGTAGTGTCCAATGGATTTAGGGGAGATTGTATTTGGACGGTGTGGGAACAACATTGGATAGTCTGAGGTTAAAGGAGATTAGGAGAGTGATAGTAGAAAATGGCAAAAAGTTGCTGGAAAATAAAAAAAACGAGTGTTTTTTTTTCATATTTGTAAATCTATATATATAAAAGGGAAAATCACTCACTCACTGATCACGAAATCTCAGAAACTACAAGTGCTAGGAGTCTCAAATTTTGCATGGGGGCTCCTTTTAAGGCGTAGGTGCTCACTAAGACGGGATTTTGCGAAATTCAACCCTTAGACGGGTGAAACAGGGTGGCAAAGTTTGTATGGGAGAACGCGATTCCTTGGCCCGATTGACTTGAAATTTGGCATAGACATTCTTTCACAAAATTAATTGAATACGTGTTTCGTATTTTTTAAATATTTATCCCCTAACAGGGATAAAAGCGATAGAAAGCTACTTTTGTTGCGATTGATTTCGACGTCGGAATTGAAACTCCTTAGTGCATTTGATTGATTAATTAAGAAAAATAAATATCATTTGTCATTTCAACGTAGTATTACATTCTCTTTGGTCATTTCCCCTGAGAGTAGGTAGAATGCGTTTTATTGAATAGTACCTATGTCGTTATGTTGGCAGTGCTGACATTTTTTCCTTATTGCGTTGTAATAAGGTGCAAAAAGTTGATTTTCGTTGAATGATAACCAGATGGAAATAATTAAAAACTACATTAAATAGAACCAAAATTAATTGTAAGTACTAAAAACTATAACTGAAAAATATTTCCTGTGACTAAAATATTGGATATTTTTTATGCAGACTTGGAGCGTTACATAGCTATACGACATTCAATTTATTGTAGTCTTCAGAGCCCTATTTAAATAACATTGACTATTTGTCACCTGTCATGAAAATTTTATATACATTGCATCAAGCAATTTGAAAATAAAACAAACTACTTATAGCTACACTGCAAAGTAAACCAAACTGTCACGTTATTAAATAGGGCCCTATAAAATGTAGGTGATACGAAGTTCACAGGGTCCACTAGTCTATATATATAAAAGGGAAAATCACTCACTCACTGATCACGAAATCTCAAAAACTACAAGTGCTAGGAGTCTCAAATTTTGCATGGGGGCTCCTTTTAGGATGAAGGTGCTCACTAAGACGGGATTTTGCGAAATTCAACCCCTAAAGGGATGAAACAGGGGGGCAAAGTTTGTATGGGAGAACGTGATTCCTTGGCCCGATTGACTTGAAATTTGGCATAGACATTCTTTTACAAAATTAATTGAACACGTGTTTCGTATTTTTTAATATTTATCCCCTAACAGGGTTAAAAAGTGATATAAAGCTACTTTTGGGGTGATTGACTTCGACGTCGGAAATGAAACTTCTTTGTACGTTTGATTGATTAATTAAGAAAAATAAATATCATTTGTCATCTCAACGTAGTATTACATTCTCTTTGGTCATTTCCCCTGAGAGTAGGTAGAATTCATTTTATTGAATAGTACCTATGGTGTTATGTTGACAGTGCTGACATTTTTTCCTTATTGCGTTGTAATAAGCAAAATTATTCCATCTGATTATCAGATTAATTTTAAAAGAATACAATATCCGGTCAAGTCGCCTATGCTATGACAATTAATAAAGCACAGGGACAAAGTTTAAGAGCGGCTGGTGTAGATCTGCGCAGTGATTGTTTCTCCCATGGCCAGCTCTAATGTCGCCTGCTCGAGAGTCAGCTCGCCGAATAGCCTTTTTATTTTGCAACCGGATAACATGACAAGAAATGTGGTAGGTATACAACATGTTATAAAAATACCCCTAAAGCCGAATATCAAACTGAACAACTTTTACTATTGAGACCAACTCTCAAATCGCGAAAAAAAAATCAGCTGTTTCATACATTTTGATATTTTCGATTTTAATTTTTGTATGAAACAGCTGATTTTTATTTCGCGATTTCAGAGTTGGTCCCATAGTGAAAGTTGTTTAGTTTGATGGTCCCTATTTCTATATTCGGTATTAGGGGTATTTTTGTAACATGTTGTATATTATAGAGAAGTGTTGGATGATCGAGATTGATAATCCTGATAATGCCCAACATATTTTTATTTAGAACTAGCTGCACCCGGCATGCGTACTGTAATACTCCGTTTTTTTAGCCAGGGACCTTCTCGGTCGTAAGCAGAAGAACTTACCAAAGTTTCGGATCAATGGTTTAGGAGTCCCGTCGTCTGTACACTTAGATCTTTTAAACTATGCATAAAAAACCGCATCAAAATCGGTCCATAAGTTTGGGAGCTAGGTTGCCTCAGACAGACAGACACACACAGGTCAATCTTATAACACCCCTTGCGTATGTTGCGTACGTCGTATATACATATAGTGGTGGCCACATAATTAAGGACACAAGTCGATTTTCATACAAACGAAGTAATTTTGAAGTCTTGGTTTTCCGCTAGGGATTGATCTAGCTGTGATCTGATGATGGCCATCCAGGGAGCAAATGGAGAAGATTCAGATCGCAATACACACCCAACTGATCTGGTCAGCATTCTAAGAGATGTAAGCATCAGAATTTTCAGTTGCAAGATTTTCATACATTTTTATGCTATATTCGCGGTTTTTTTAAACATATCCTTACATCTCTTAAAATGCTGGTCAGATCACTTGGGTGTGTATAGAAATTTGGATCTCCTCCATTCACTCCCTGGATGGCCATCACCAGTGGCCCTACCATGAGTTGATGCAAAGTGTTTACGCTACCGTAAACTATCGGATATACTGCTCACAGTCAATGCGAGTGAAAGAGACGAAACGATAGTTTACGGTAACGTAAACCGTTTGCATCAACTCATGGTAGGGACCCAGATCACCGTTTGGTCAATCCCTGGCGGAGAAGCAATGCTTAAAAGTTACTTCGTTTGTATAAAAATCGACTGGCGTCCTTAATTATGTGGCCACCACTATATATAGATATCCTGTAGTATAGTCTAATAACTTCACACTCATCACATTATTAACTATATTGTACCCGTGCGAAGCCGGGGCGGGCCGCTAGTAAATTAATAAAATTCTTACCTAGAAAATTATTAATATGTTATTCAAATCATGATATCAATATAGTTTTCCTTAACAAATCAACAAGATTATTAGAAACCAGATAATTAAAAATTAACAAACGACATTCTCGGACCATAAAATTAAAAAAAAATTCGCTTACAATCACTTCAATGACCTACTTTAAAGTGGATTTCTTTAAAGTATGTCTACACAGCAAAAAACTGTAAAGGGAAAGATATTTATTGCCCTTTTAATTGTCCTTCCATTATAGTAAGCTCTGAAAGTATTTCATCTCGGCATTCAAAAGAAATGCATAATAACACAATATTTTTTTTCTTTTTGTCTGTTGTAACCTGGGGAAAAAACGTTTTCTTTGTCTGTGGTTGTGACCATTTTATATTGCTTCTTCCTGTAGTTGTCTTGCAGCTCGTTGATATTTAATAAAAAAACGGTCAAGAGCGAGTTGGACTCGCGCACCGAGAGTTCCGTATCATTATTCTGAAAAAGTAAAATAATTTGTACTCGGTTTGGTTGATAGGGCTAGTTTCAAGTCCGCCTGGCTAGCTACTACCTAAGTCTGACCTGATATTACCTAAGTCTGACACCATAAGAACAATTTCAATTGTTGTTTCGGCAGTTAGAGGTTTAGATAGCCAGTTCCTCAGTGGTGAGAATTAGGTGTAATGCTTACACTTTTGACTTCATCATCACTTAACATCAGGGTAGGTGAAGGCAAGCACTATCTCGTTGTGGGTAAAAAAAAAACATCAATATTTTTTTTCCAATGCAGAAAAAGTGGCTTATCTATTTTTCAAGAGAATTGATTGTTTCTTAGGAGGAACTTATGAAACAGGCCCTAAGACAACTAAAAAGGTTCGATATCAGCCATTTTTTCAGCCATTAGGCACGGGCTTTCCTTATGAGTGGATATAGAAGATGGGCCTTAACCAACCACGCGGGCCCAATACGGATTGGAGGGCGCGAGATAACACAATTATGGTCACCGTGGTCTGACCAAAAGCTTATAACGATAAAAATTTGCAATTTAAAGCCAATACAACATCGTTTTTAGGGTTCCGTATCAAAATGATAAAAAGGAACCCTTATGGTGCGACTCAGTCTGTCTGTATGTCCGTCTGTCACAGCTGGATATCTCGAGAACTACTAATGCTATCAACTTGAAATTTGGAACAGTTTTAGATGACGTTTGCCTATTTTGCAAATAAGAGAGAAATAAAAATATTTATATTTTTTTGCAACTGGGTCTGAAAGGGAGTCTCAAAAATTCGAAGTGAGGCTACCAGAGGATATGGGGTATCATAATAATATGAAAGAGCGCTGCTTGCACATTCTCAAACATTTTTTTTTTTAAGTCGCATAGCTATGCGACATTTGGCCAAGAGCTCTTGGCCGTTTCTTTTTAATAATGTTAATGTCCTGAATAATCTTTATAACAATAACCTTGATGCTTACCGATGCTTTTACTAAAACAATAGAATAAAAGCCTATTTTCTCAAGAATCTTTTGTGGGTGTTAATGCACGCATTGTGTAATTGAAAACCAAACTGCGGAATTGCTTTTTCATGGTAAAACGATGAGATAAAGTGGGTCGTAACAAATAACGATAATGAAATGTTTTTGTTATGTTGATTGTGCAGAAATAAAATTTGAATTTGAATCTCGGTATACAAAGCTGTTTTTGTATGAAATTGTGTGTCTTCTAATATTTAAATTCGTTAGATTATAAGACTTTGTAAGTTGAAAAGACCTTGTGATTAAAACTGGTTTTTATTCTTCGTTCAAAGTTTCGTTATTCTTTTATTATTGCTGTTTCTAGTTATTTGATGGACACAAACTGTCGCCATTTTTTTTGCTTTACTGTAAGGTCCATGTGATGCCTAATTAATGTATCGTTATTATTATGGAAGTCTTAAAGATTTACATACGTATCTTATCGTATACCTATATTCATGAGGCCAACCCATTACAAAAACATTGTCTTTCATTTTTTCTCAAAACGTTTTTTTACACATGCAAATTTATTATCATACAAATTAGATGTTATTCGCTCCTGTGCTAAAGCACATTCCGTGTTTCATAAATTCAATAATTAAACTCCTAGCAAAAAAAAAAGATCTTATTATTATCTTTATTCAAAATATTTTAAGAAGAGACGATATTTAAGGCCTAGATAACGATAGATTCTAAGCTGTTTCAGCGACATACTAAGGAAATCGTATTAAAGACATAAAACTCAAGTAAATAGGCATATCCTGAGCATACTCGCTTCATCTTTGATCTCTTTTAACATAAGGGTTGTATGTAAATGAGAAAAGTTTAATACAAAACTGACCAACAATTAGTCAAGAGCCTTTGTAATCCTGAAACTCTCAACCTTACAAATCAAACGGATTTTGTAGTCAAAAGGCTTTTGAGGTTATTGATTTTGTAAATAACTTAAATGAATTAAGAGTTTTAAATGAATCTGAAGGTGAATCGGTTTCAATTTGTTGTGTCAATACAGTTAACCCTTTTGATGAATTCAGAAACAATACTGACAGCCGTTTGTGGTTGAGCTATTGTGCGAGTCTGAAGTGTTAAGCTAAGTATTCACTAATGTGTGAAATTATAATTCGCATTTGAAATAAAAATTGAGCTATCCTTACCAATATTAATGCGAAAGTATGTTTATTTAAACAAATAACGTAACGTAGACAAAATAGTTAAGTAACGTTGATTAAATAGTTAAGACATAAGGACGTTACAGACGTAACGTCCTTATGTCTTAATTATTCAACCGATCATCTTGCTTAAACGTTGTTAAAATTTTGCTTAAACGTTGTTAGGGGTACAGAAAAGTCCATAGGGTACCTTTCAACCAGAAAAAAGTACTGTTCTCGAGGGATATCAAAAAAACTTTCCACGCAGACAAAGTTGCAGGCGGCCGCTAGTGCGCAATAAATCCATAAACTTGAAATATAATGTCCTGACTCACTGACTGATTCATCATCGCACAGCTTAAACTAATGGACCTGAATTTTGGCGATAAAATAGTCATACATAATGAAGGAATTTTTATGGAACCTGAAGGTAATTTCACGCGGGAGAAGTCACAGGCGAAACAAGTTTATCGTTATTCTAATTGCCATCACGATTTTACGATTAAACGACCATAGAGTTTTCTTTACTTTTGCTGTTACTGTTTTTTTTTACTGTGGGCTTTAATGTTCTTGCTTTTGTCTTTGTTTTAATATTTTAGTTAGTTTTATTTGTCCCTTAGAACATTAAGTTAGTTGTATTGTTTAGTGTTGTTTTGTATCTGTTCCGTGATGTCACGACTGGTCTCAGCAGAATACCAGTGCAGTAGACGCCCTGTCTGCTACTTAAACTGAGCTGAGGTCAGTATTGGCATCACGTAGCACGTAGTTTTGTACCTTTCTCTTATTTATTAATTTTTATAATTATTTGCTATTGTGTATGTGCTATGTGTTGCCAATAACAAATAATATTCTATTCTATTCTATTGTTTTTGTTTAAGAACTTGTTATTATTATTTATAACCGTTGGCACTGTTCATTTACTTAGTGTTAATAATCTATCTTCATAATACCCACATTTAATTCTGCGTATGAAAATTTAATAACAGTGCTGGATTACCTAATTCTCTCTCCATTGTGCAAAATACATATGTTATAGCCAAACTCCGAAGCTGCAGCGCTCCAACGCTTAGCTAGTCAAAACTCAAGCGTATTTCGGCCTTTGACTGAAGGATTTTTGTCTAATCCCAGGAAAGCCAAAGTTGGACAGTCACGCCGAAACTCAATACGATCAAATCGGTGTTTGCCAGACATATCTAAATTATGTACAGAATGTGTTATTTTATATTTTAATTTATCTTAATTAACTATCTTCATGTGAACCAAAGAGTCTGTTAAAAAAATAACCATGAAATCAGTGGAGCGATCATCTTAAATTTCGTTTGAATTTCGGCATCCTACTGTCCAAGTTTGTCTTTTCTAGCTTTGGACATAAATCCGTTAGTCAATAGCCGAAACACGCAATTGGTTTTGGACATTGACTAAGCCATCTTGTCAAAACCTAGGTTTGACTAGTCAAACCTAGGAGCGCCGGAGCTTCGGCGTTTGACTATACTATAAATACTATTATAGCCAAAAAATAATTTTGGCATTAGATAAATGCTGGCATTTATCTTGCAAGGCTTGAAAATTACGGCGACATCCTCCAGTGGGAGAGGCCTAGTCCTACAGTCGATTATATTAGGTCCTTAGATATAAAATTTACGTTTTGTATGGAGAATTTTAACAAATTACATTTTCCATACTAGCATTTTCATAATTTATTTAACGACCGACACTATTGTAACACAACTTCCATGTTCAAACATTTGTACATAGAAGTTAAGCGAAAAAAATAAGTTTCAGCTATGTTACAACGGATAAAGTAGTCATTTTCGTTAACAAAAAAGGAGTCAATTTCAAGGTATTTTTTAATTCTAAGAAAACAAAATAAATAGATTTTAATGATGCTGATAGTTGACGGCTATGGTCATAATTTGATGAAATGTCCAGCAACTGATCAATATTTTAAATCACAGAGGTTATGAGGTTTTCTGTGTGTGAGAAATATACACCAATTTAATAGGTAAGGACCTAATACATATCTTCAAGCTTTGTAGGTGGGTTGGAGATCGCGGTGTTGGACTATTTTCATCGCCAAACTACTTTAATACTGTCCATTTTCTGCTCCGCGGAAGTTGTGTGTACTTAACTACCGCTAATTCAGAAAAGCAACAGTTTTAGAATAATCACTGGAGTGAAGACACTCTTTGACTAGTTGGGCGGAATGAAACGTAGTGCTACGGAATAACTCAATGGCTACGGAAAACTATCTACGAAATAAATGTAGCAATTACATCGTAGGTAGTTTTCCGTAGCCATAATCGCTACGATAACTTTGACTACGGACTCCCATAATCGCTACGATAACTTTGACTACGGACTCACTAAGTATTACTAAACTTTGTATTACATCTTTGTTATTCATTGTTGTTATCCTTTGTAAAAACTTTTATTAATGTGGAACTAAATGATTCATTAACTTTGCAGAATTATAATATTTACTCGAAGTCGTGGGGAAACTAGACATCTCTGGTTGTGCTATATGCCCTAATCCATTAAAAAACAGGAATAATGGCTTGAAAAGTGTTACAGTTGACAACCCTAAATAAGTGTGAGTGATGGCGCGCGGTGCGGTTTGCCGCCGAGTGTGGTCCGCAATAGTGATTTGTGGCTGACACTCGCATGACGGGTGGTTTTGTTTTGTGCATGACGCTCGGGATATTGAAATCTTACGTTTGAATTAATATGAGCAAATATCAAAATTATTCAAGCTGACTATAATTATTAGCCACGCACGCACGAGTTCAAAATCCAAGAGCATTTTACCCGAGTCCCTAAAAATGTAATGAGGGTATATAATAAAAAAAGATTTGGCCTGTATCAGGCATCAGATTTCTATCCTCACTAATATTATAAATGCGAAAGCCCGTTTGTTTGTTACGCCTTCACGTCTTAACTACTGAACCGGTCATCATGAAATTTTGCGTACACGTTGTCAGGGGTACAAAGAAGAACACCGTTATCCTTACCTACCTTTGTACCTTCCTATCTATATCCTAGGTACCTTTCATCCCGAAAGAAATATTTTTTCCCGAGGGAAAAAAAAAATTCCACGCAGACAATGTCGTGGGCTGTCGCTAGTTTTATAAAAAAAGTGCATACTGTAACAAAAATCACTTCAGCTTAACATATTTCGATGCTTTTATTTATTTATGACAAATGCAAATTTGAAATATACACACAAACAACAAACTTACAAAATGAAAAAATGAAGTGCGGTCGCCGGCGGCGGTGACAGAACTTGCGTTCAGGAATTATATTTTTAAGAAATAGAAAATGTTTTGTTTAATTAACTTTTTGATTAAGTCTTCTCACATACATTTGAACTTCCAAAAGCCAACAAGCATAACTTACCCTCTCCAAAATCACATTTACCCTTGCAATCGTTACCCCATTTTTGTAAGCGAGGTTCCGTTATTCAAACCCATCGTCGGTCACGTACAAGCATTCATGTGCGTACGAGGTTGGCCTACTGACGCGATCAAAATCATACTGTGATGAATCGAGCGCCACTGATGCGGTGCGTGATGTACGTTAACATCCGAACAACGAGTTGGAAAGGTACTACGGTGAAAAAGACGAATAAAAGAAAAAATATTTTGTCTTTTTACTATTTAATTTAATACTAAATAATATACTAGAAAAAATAGGACTCGCACCAGATCAATGTATCGGACGGGAATCAAACCCGTGACCTTTGGATATCCGGTCCAATGCTCTGACCGCTGAGCTACCGAGTCACTAGTGGGAACGTCGAATTTCTTCTAGTATATCAACTCTTACGCTGCAAGCCAGCGCCATCTCATCAATGTACAAGGAATTACCTCGACATTCAACTGAACATCTTTCCAGATATTTTTAACCAAACAAACAAATTTTAAGTATAGTGACATTCAAACGCAGATTTAAATACAGAACAGCCGATAGCCTTTTCTTTTTTCTATTTGCTACTCAACCAAAGAGTTACAGAAACCAAATAGTTTGCATACGATGCCAAGGCATCACAGTACAGTGGTAGCAAGGTTTAGCAACTGACCCAATCGAAATTCGCCCGCGTCACATTTTTTTGTTGATTACAGCACAAATAAATAAAGTAGACAGAAGAGACGCCCCAAAAAATCACGGTTTCCCTAGCATACACACATAGATATTGCGAAAAGGAAATCAATAAGTATCAACAAAATAAAATAAATTAATAACTTAAAATTACAAAATAATAGCGGGAGAGTTTTAATCGTGCGAGTTCCCACCTAAGAGCTTAAACACACAGAATGCATTCCAGTCATGCGATCCGATCTCAGATCGCTGCGATTTATGCGATATATGAGGTCAGACGCAAAAAGTGTGAAAGGGATAAGAGAACTCCAAACATCGCATAGATCGCAGCGATCAGCGGATCGGATGACTCGAACGCATCCTGTATGTTTGAGCTGCAAGCGAGAGCAAGGAAAATTTTACATTCTGCTCCTTATTTAATGTCATCAATTCCGGTACCTCATTCTCATCTTATACCTATCGTAAAGTATCACAAAGAAATCATAAATAAATCTACGCAGAGGTACCGTATGACTTATCTGTCATTAGATAAAAAACATAATATAAAGTATAACAATACGATAGATTTATTTACTGAACAACACTCGCTTATTGATCTCATATCCCACGCACCTCTTTATTCGCATCTATTTTCATAGCAACAAAGTTTTCATAAAGTCAAGAAGTATTCAAAACCTTCGGTCACGTCATCTCATACCAGACACGGGGCCCGCATACTGATGACTCCGAAATAGCTATGATGAGATGTCAGTTGCTGACTCAACCCGTGACGGAGGCTTTTAAACGCTGCTTGATAAACTTATTTTGAACAACAAGATTGCACCCTTTTTGTTAAAAAATTAGCTACGACCTGTCAAATCCAATGAAAACTTGTTTCATCTTGAAACTTGTAGAGATTCATAAAGTCAATATTCGTTTTATATAGAACAGATAAAAAAATTAGTTTAACACGCTGAACCTAACCGAACAACAGTTCTGTAACATGTTAAGAAAAGGCTATGGTGTTATGCTATGTTATTTTTAGTCTAGTCACTAATCACAAAGTTATGGAAAAGTTAATACTTTACACGAAGTTTTCATATAAATAAGTCAATATAACTCAACAAATAACCATTACCTCTAATCATATTATTTTCACAAATACGAATGAAACGGCAATTATGTAAAGTGGGAAACATGTGACGTCGCTTGCGCAGTAGACCAGTAAACGAATTTATCATCAACTCGTGATAACGAAATCCGAAAACCACAAAGCTAAATAACAAAAGTTGTTCAGTATCGCTGCGGAAGTTGATACGAACCTTTCAAATGTACACAGAAAATGTTAATAGGTAAGTCGGTGTTGGTGTTAAAGCTTTCGTTGAATAAATTTGTGAGTCCCTCGGGGAGAGAATTTAGACCCCAGAACAGAATATTTTAAGCTGTTATTTTGACTCCCACTTAAATTCTCTGAGGACGTTCCACTAGATTGGTTCACGTTGTTTCAATGAAGTGAAACAAATAATGTATTTATGTAATGTATGAGACTTTATCGAATTACAGAAAACTGAACGTTTTCTTCTCAAATAAATTATTTATGTAATATAACAATACTATAAATCTCTTTTGTACTTTTAACATTGAAAATGTTTATCAGTTCGTTTTCGAGGGGGAGTGTAATTCGGCTATATTTCTTAAAGTTATAAAGATATAAAAAAGTGGTGTCAAAGATATAAGAGCTTGCGGGGCTTTGTATGGTACCAAATTTATGAAAATCAATCTTAATCTTTTTTTGGAAAATCAAAAATGGTGGAAGAAAAAGACAAAACGTTTTTTCGGACAAAAAGACAAAAAAACGAAAGCCAATTTCAACGGACGAGATGGCTGAATAAGATACTATTAAAAGTACTTTTTATTTTTTATGTTCGTTTTCAATGTCCTCCGATAGTTGCGACAAGCGCGCAATCTGTATTTTTTTTCTTCAATTTCATTTAATCATTAAATCATAACAAAAGAATAGCTTTATAATCATGTTGACCCATTATTACCCACGACGACCACCGTGGTCGATTGGCTTTGTACACCGGTTTTCAAGGTGTCGCCATCTCTGAGGTCCCGGGTTCGATCCCCGTTTGGGTCAATTTAAAAAACGAAGTTTTCTATCAGGTCTGGGTGTTTGTGATACCACTGTTGTCTCTGATTTCCATAACACAAGTGCTTTAGCTACTTACTTTGGAATCGGAGCAATGTATGTGATGTTGTCAAATATTTATTTATTATTTATTGTTAAATAAGCTTTCATCAATGCCTTCAAAACTTTCAAATTTATAAAACTGCACAAACACTAACCTGGGTAAGCAGAAACGATGGATTTCACCAACGAGACGGAGCAAACGTGAGGAATAAAATTCACACAATTCTCAGCTCTGCAGACCATCTGGTTTATAGTTCTTGCCAAGTCCAGCAAAATTTGATTGAACAATATCACCAAACAAACACTAATCTTAATCCACTCAGTCTTTGGAAAGAAAAAAACACATTAAGGCCCCTATATACCTCAAGTGGCGCCCTCAGTTTAATTAAATTTATTTCTCGCTAAGTACATAATGTATCGAAAATTCACATGTACAGATTGTAGCTAAGGTTCTGTAGTTTACTTACAAACAATAACCTAAGTAAAATTTTGTTCGTTGTAGTAGTAGTTCGCAAAAGTGCCAAAAGTGGCCACTTTTAGCACTTTTGCGAACTACTTGAGGTATATAGGAGCCCTAATAAAGAACGCATGCAAATCTGAGGCCGAGACAGCTCACAGACAAAACGCATCGCGCGGAAATTCAATTTGGAATGGAAATCACGTAGGTGTACCTAGTTAATACCAATATATATTTATAAAAGCAACGCGTAACACTATTTATTTAACATAATAATATTTTAATTACTTTACAAAATTAAATTAACAAGTCATTTTATTCCGAAAGTTAAGAGCGCGTAGTCTGTACACTAGCGCCGCCATTGGAAAAAATCATAGAGCTTAAATAAAGACGAAATTGTAAAATATCTCGAGAGAATATTGTTTAAAAGATAAAAAGTAACACAAAGCTTCTTCGGAGTGCACTACAGAGAGGTAATTCACAATTTCGTCTTTATTTTAAGAACTATGATTCTTTTTCCAATGGTGGCGCTAGTGTGCAGACTACGCGCTCTTAAATACTAGTGGCTCCGTGAGCTATAGACCACGTGTTTGTGCGTTAAAAAGTAGCTCAAATTATATGTTGTTTAAAAATTAATCTAGCAGATGTCGCCACGAGGTTTTTCAAACTAGTACTATGTGCTGTTTGGTATATTATTTGATATAATTGAAGCTAGATGGCGCTTCTAATTTTGAAAATTTTTCTAAATGGGTGTTTTTTTTTCGATAAGTAAATTTCGTACAACTGGCTGCTCACAAAATTTCACGAGTAGAGGTTGAGAAATGCGACCTGTAAAACAGAACAGACGGACAGCTGGAAGGACATACGAAAAATTTTGCCCATGCTAAAGCAGAGACGAGACGCAATGATTAAATATATTTTTTTTTAACATAAGCGCTTAATCTGTTTAATTTCCTCATTTGTACATTGTTTTCTTCCTGAATTGATAATCGCTGAGATGTACCCTAATTTACTCAACGACGAGCAATACTTTGCTATAATTACAGACTATTTTGTATACAATAAAGGAAATGTCACCATCATTATATTTACAGGGCTACACACGGAGAAATTAAACTGACAACCTTTTCCTCAGATTTTTTTTTAGAAAACGTAGTTTAATTGAATAACTTTATATGCAGATAAAGTTTCTAACGATCCAAGACAAGAGATTTGCAAAACATTGCCAGTCTTTCAAATATTTGAAATATATTTTAACCCTAGATAAGGCTTCCCGCCCGCGAGCGATTAATCGCTGAGCGATTTTTTGTCGCCGAGAATGGAACATACAGATTTCAATACGTAAACACCCACCAGCTACAAAAAGTAGCTCAGCGACTAATCGCCCGTGAAATGACACTGACAATAGTGACAAAGGGTTTACTTAGCGAGCGACAAAAAACGCCACGATTAACGCCGCGATTATCGCCGCGACTAACACTGCGATAATTGCAGCTACAAAAAGTCGCTCGTGGGCGCTGACGCTTTAAAGCACAGATTAGTTGGAACTTACTCTTTTCCTAAAAATTAAGCAAATATTTCTTAGAGAAAAATATCTTTGTTTCAACTTTTACTTATCATCATTTATTATACGAGCACTTTTCATATGAAACCCTTTTCAAGTTTCTTCTAACAAACACTTGAAGGTCACGAAAATAAAAATGATTGAGCATTTTGTTTAGCTGTTGTTTTCCATCTCTTTTCAGCGTTTTTTTGTTAACTTATCAGGATAATGATGTCTATAAGCACACACTTTATCAATATTAATTAAAATTGAAAATATGATTCGGTGCGAGTCGTATTTTTTATAGTATGTTATTTAGTATTGTATAAATCTCAAATTTAAAACTTACAGTCACTATCGGTTATAGTAAGCGTAAACTCATATACACGCCTACATAATTAAATTCCATAATCATAATTTGGAATAACGATTAAAGATGCTGTTGACAGTCTAACCGGACAGTATTTCACAATATATCTCTTTGTGACAAATATCAACTGGAAGTGTTACCAGGACAAATATTAACGTCATCAGAGACAAAAGCCAGCCTTTCAGATGACTGGGCCAGGAGAGGGTCATAATTTGTCCAACCCAGTCATGACTATGGAATCATTACGGAAAATTCGCAACGTCATTAGTGATTAAGTATTATGTCTTTCTCATTGTTGTTTATGCTTTACTTACGAAACGAAATTGTCGTTTCATTATGCAGGGTGCCGTATAGGTCCTAGCAGTTTCACTGTCACTTAGATGAATTAAATATTAATTTCAATTCATTAAGAATTGAATCGCACGAGGAACGGGTTCCTTGAGAACGGTAACTTTACAATTTTAATTAATTTTCACATTTTTGACATTTTAACGCCTATTAGAATTTCGCGAGGTTAGACTTTGTTTTTTATGTAAGCTTTTATATCCCTAACAGTCAGTGCAGTGATCCGTACTAGCTTTGTTAAATAGTCGAATAATTCTGCATACATTATCAACACTCGTTGCACTTCCAACTCACTGCATTTCAACAGCAGATTTCAACCGCCATTACGACAGATTACACACGATGAATATTAATTTCATGTTTTGACTTTCTTTGTTATCACAATAATGATAATATTGTACTGAAGAATAAACCATTCAATTATATTTTCCTTCTTCCTAATACAATCTATTTTTGTAAAAAGTTGCAATTTTTTAGTGAATTAAAAAATGTTTGGTGGCCGCTACGACATATTATCCAATAAAAAAAACCACCTGCAATACAAGAAAAGACACAATTTATTAGTAATAATAAATCATTCTCAACTTTAACTTCAATATTACCTTTTAGTAGATTCAAAAACGTTTCCATTTAAGAAATAAAGTTTAGAAAAGCAATTAACGTCTCAATCCTTCATTCTCGAAGTTTCGAACGAAATTTAAGTCATCGATCTCCATCAGAGCCGGAAACTTTTTAAATGTACAGATGATATAATTATGGGTTAATTTGGTTCATATGTATATAATACCAAATCATATACTAGAAAAAATACGACTCGCACCTTGTACATTGGTGAGATGGCGCTGGCTGTAGCGTAAGAGTTAAGAATGTGAGTTGATATATTAGGAGAAATTCGACGTTCCCACTAGTGACTCGGTAGTTCAGCAGTCAGAGCATTGGACCGGATATCCAAAGGTCGCGGGTCCGATTCCCGTCCGAGAACATGATCTGGTGCGAGTCGTATTTTTTCTAGTATATTATTTGGTATTATATAAAAATAGCATTGTGAATGCTAAAATCACAATATTAAAAAATTGGTTCATATGTATTGGAATAATTTGAATTACGTTTATTGACTCATTTGAAATAATATTATTTTTTAGAAGTGCTGTATACGCCTATAAAGGCATATCGTTATTCTATGAATACCTATGCAATTTTTTTATAAAATTAAAATGATTTTGTCGCTGGTTTATCTTAATCAATAAATAAATAAATAACTACTTAACACGGTGTTTATTCATCCTTCTATATTCACGGAAGCTTTAAAGTATATTCTTAATGTGGTTTAACTAAACTGTTTTTTGTATATTGGATATGATCAGTGATTTTTGATGCTGTTTTATATTAATGTAAACTTTAAGCATTTGGTACCTACTTCAAAAATATTAGGATTCCTTAGATAAAATAGAATTGATGTCGTTTTCATTGTTTTTATATTTTACAAGACTTTATATTCTGAGCGTGCAGTTTATATTCAACGGCGGGCTACCTCCGGTTTCTGAGGTACTTTATTGAAGGTTTAACTTTATCGGAGGGGTCTACATTATGTTTATTTTAATTAAGTAGTTAAAGTCAATTTTATTACTTTAAACCAGATAGTGTTTACACCTCCGACTAGGTTTTATCTCCGATAAAATAAGTCAGAAACCAGGGATTAATTGAATTTTAAATAAAATAAATAAATAAATCCTTTTTTGCCAGACAGTTTTTTTTAACAAATAAAACAAAAAAAAAAAATATTTTTCAAGCCGTAGAAGCAAAATACTTTTTATACTACCTGCTCGTCAATGGCATATTATGTGTCATGCAAACCTTTCCTAAAGTAAGTCATTTTTCCCATGGGAATAATGTGATTTGAATTTGGAATGCAACCTATGTTGTCGTGCTTGATCGAGGTTGGTTTCAAAAATGTAAAGGTGCAATGAGATTTTATTCAGGGTTAGGCTGTATGTTGACGACCTCCGTGGTCGAGTGGCTTTGTACACCGGTTTTCAAGGTGTCGCCATCTCTGAGGTCCCGGGTTCGATCCCCGACTGGGTCAATTTAGAAAACGAACTTTTCTATATTAGCTCAGGTCTGGGTGTTTGTGATACCACTGTTGCCTCTGCTTACTTTGAAATCGGAGCAATGTATGTGATGTTGTCAAATATTTATTATTATTTATTATTTAAATAAAATAATGAGATTTTATTCTGAGTTAGGCTGCATGTTATCATTTTTTTTGCACTGCCTATACAAATTAAAAAAAAGAAAAACGTAAACTTTTTACGAAATTTATTTTCACCAGCGCATCAAGAAGGATTTATTCGAATGTCGAACTGACCACGACAGAATAGATGAAAAAAAAAAACTTAAGTACTTTCTTTATAACAGTCATTGGTTTCAGTTGCTTCGCAGAAAGTATAAAAAGTAGAGTATGCATCGCGGGCTTAAATGTGTATTTGTCTTGGGCGACCTTGAACACCTTGTACTCAGGATTCTAGCCTTAACTCCTCCGCTCCGCTCGGGAGTTAACCATAGAATCCCTCGTACTCGGGGTTCAATATAGCGCCCGGGACAGAATACACTACTTTAAGCCCTTATTGCATAATCTACTATTTTATATATCAAAAAGGTTTATTGTATCAAAACTGCATTATTTCCCAAAATGATGTTGTATATAATGAATGTTGTAGTGCAGAGAAAATTGTATCATTATGATACGACACACAACAGTAGAGTGGTTTACAGTTCTCGGGGGGCATTGCAGCTATATTTCAACGGGATGTGTTCACGAGATATGTTTCTGCGTGGATTAAGTGATGAGCAGCGGCGGAATTTGATACAATGAATATTAAGGGGCTGACATGAGCTAACTAGCGCTGCCAGTCGATTTTATTTTATTTATTCTAAATAAGCCCAATTTCTTAAAAAAGGAATCAGTCAAGGTCTTGTGAATGACGTCTAATATTTATTGAATAACGTTACAACATTACAAAATGCGTGCAATAGTTTAATAACGGATTTGAACCAACAGTGGTCACTTTAAACAAAATCGCGTTTTAAACTGTTTGAATGCCTTTTCAAACTGTGTAAAGTTATTCAATAAATATTAGACGTTATTAACAATACCTTGACTGTTTCCTTTTTTAAGAAATTGGGCTTATTTAAAATAAATAAAATAAAATCGACTGGCGGTGCTAGCTCGCTCATGTCATCCCCTTAACCATAGCCCACATTATTAGAATAAACTATATCGGGATTTACACCATGTACCTGTTTATTTTTGAGACTCCGATATTTCGGCGCAGTTGCATGCGCCATGGTCACGGAAGAACTAAATGCCGATATAGTTTATTCTAATAACGTCAAAAACCATTAAAATTTAAAACATTACATAGCCCACATGTTGGGTTATGGCTTGATGTTCATCCACAAGGAAGGCCTGTGCACCAACGGGACCTAAAAATGTTTTGTTTATCAAATACACTCGTAATATTTTGATGCCATTGTCATGCATTTGAAAAACATATGCATCGAAAACCTAAAGTTGATTAAACATTGCAATATTCAGAAGCAGCATATTACAATTCAATAGTTGGATAATTTGCGGTAATTTACTTTATCTATAGGATTAAATTACGAGCTGATCACTTAGATGATCGATGGCTGATAATAATAATACTGAGGTAAGATAATGATGTAATTCATTCATTCATTCAATTTTAAAAACACGACCTCCGTGGTCGAGTGGCTTTGCACACCGGTTTTCAAGGTATCGCCATCTCTGAGGTCCCGGGTTCGATCCCCGGTTGGGTCAATTTAGAAAAAACGAACTTTTCTATATTGGCTCTGGTCTGGGTGTTAGTTATACCACCGTTGTCTCTGATTTGCATAACACAAGTGCTTAAGCTACTTACTTTGAAATCGGAGCAATGTAAGTGATGTTGTCAAATATATTTAAAAAAAATTACATCGGAGAGCAGACGCGAAAAAATACAAAGCATATTACCAATGTTTTTGTGTCTTTCAAATCTCCTGTAAGTTAGGCCACACTGCTTAGGTCCACGAAACTATTCAACCATTCCAACTGTCAGCCCGCGGTCCTGTCTTGACATCGCGATATGTCTGCAAAATATCCACTTCAATCTTCCCACTACGGGTTTCGCCTCTCATTTGTATTCCTCGGAAAGAAAAAGGATGGAACGCGTGCCAACCATGCTGCTACCTTTTTAAACTTTTATCCTTGAATGCAGTCGTATTTAGAATAATGTATCAACCTTCTGATGTAGCAATAAAAATGTCTTACATTAGATTGTATATAGGAATACGAATGTCTGAGGCAGAGTCCGCTAGCAGTTGGCAAACTTACTTTGACAAGACAAAGCAAATAGATAGTGTCGGTTAAATTCACTATGGATAAAATGAGCCATTTAGTGACTGACTAGTCAAATGGCTTTACCCGGATTGCCAGAAACCTTAGGTTTAAAACGTTTGTCTACTGTGTCGTATCAATGTGACCTAGAATGACGACCTCCGTGGTCGAGTGGTTAGTAAGCCGGTTTTCAAGGTGTGGCCATCTCTGAGGTCCCGGGTTCGATCCCCGGCTGGGTCAATTTAGAAAACTAACTTTTATTTACTGGCTCAGGTCTGGTTGTGTGTGTTTACCACCGTTGTCTCAGATTTCTATAACACAAGTGCTTTAGCTACTTACTTTGGGATCGGAGGAATGTTTGTAATGTTGTCTAATATTTATTTATTTAATGACACTACCTCAAAGAGCGTCTCTCCTCTCCTCCCATGGGTGTCGTAAAATTTGACTAATGCCACGTTCCCATACGTTGAAGAACGATCCGTTTTGCTTACGGACAGTAGAATTATTAATAATGGCAGCAGCGTTGTCAATCGAGATTTCAAAAAACGCTGCTCCCTGCCAAGTCATCTCCGCGATCGCTACACGATTTGTTTCATTCGTGTGCCTGATTTGTTTACTAATTGGATTGGACTAATTTAGACGTAAATTCTTTAAAAAAACTTTCGTTCGAAACTAGTTACAAAAAAAAACAAGAAAAACCAAACATAATAAAAGTTAAACCCTTCAACGCCCGGAAATAAGACACAATAGATATTCTATTGTTATCTGGCCGCATGCGTCCGTTCGGGCGTTGAATTAAGAGTCTCTAGTAAGATGAAAAGGTTTTTGGTACTTAATATTAAAACAAATTGTGGCGAATTTGCTTGCAAATATAAAAAGACATATCTATAAAAAAAGTGCAAGAAAACTAGCGGCCCAAAAAGAAATTATGCTAGAAAAAATAATAATACTAGAAAAGGTCAGATAGCAAGAAAAGATAACACGCTGCAGCTTTGTTGGCTGCATACCAGTTGGATTCTTTGCCAGTATTTTTGAAACTATGATGTAATAATTCCACCTATATTTTTTTGAAAGCAAAGCATACGCTCACTGCATATTAGTAAATAGAGAATGTAGCAAATTTATTCGATAAATTTGCTACATTCATTAATGTCATAAAGTCTCTTTAATACTCGTTCACTTCATAGCTGTCTCCTAAAATAATTGCTTTTATGAACCCATTAAAAACTCTTTGTTTATCCTGCTTATATCGGAAATGACAAAGTTTACATGTTTCTAACTTAACCAAGTCGATACGAATGAACCTTCTAATGAAATTTGTTGCAAAGTTAAATTATAAACGTGGTTGTATCATAATCTGTAACAACATTTTTGCTCGAAACAATCAAAGTATTTATCTTCTACTTTAATTAACTATTAAGATAAAAACTTTCGGTGCTAAATGTTTTTATACGAGATGCCTTACCTATTCCTACATCAATCATATCTTAGTCCGATTGTAAACATCTCATATGGTTTGCGGAGCGTATGAATAAATTATTAATTAATTAATATTAAACAACATCAAATACCTACTCTGAATTAATTCTAAAGTAAGTGAATATAATAAATCCATTGTTTTATGAAATCGGAGAAAACGACAAAACCACATTCGTTACACATAAACAAAGATTTTTCTGCACCGACAAATATTTTTTGACATTTGCTACAGTGATTCGTCGGGGATTGAACCTGGGACCACAGAGATGGCGACCCTTGAAAACCGGATTACAAGCCAATGGACCACAGAGGCTGTTGCTTGAGAGAAGAAATTAATTAAACATCATTTTGTAGGTTGATGATGTGTTATATAATAAACCATACTGGAATTTTCTCTCATTATTATACTTACTTGAGTCACCTTAATTAGCAAAGTAATTAAAACTGAAGGTTTTTGGCAATTCTGATTTTACGATATCAACAAGTGTCTTATCGAGTGTAGGTTTAAAAGAAGTTTTGAAGTCAATGAAAATAAAATTACAAGCATAAAAATAGGCCACTACGCTAAGAAACAATTCAAGTTCACATTTATACATGCTATTTAAGTTGCGCTCAGCGGCACCGCAATCATTATTAAAAACTCAATAGTTAATTTATTGAAGGTCCGATCCCTACGAATATTGTAAAAGTGCTGTCTGTAGATAGTTTATTAAGAAGGTATTAGTTATCTAAAAGATAGTGCGACTGTTAGTAACACGCGCATTCCACTTTTGATATTCTTGCATTCTATGACTGGAGATATTTTCTCGTGTATCTGAATCTGTAGTCATACAATGCAAGTTATATCTCACATACACCTAAGTATAATCTTCTTTTAAGTGTGTCCTAAAATCAAATACTACACACTTCCAACAGTCATCCTTTCATCAGTGACCTAACTTCAGTACGCATTGCCCTCGCAGATTCCTTGACAAAGCAAACTTCGATACATGTACCTATATAGAACCCGTAATGAATTCTAAGAATCAAGAGGTTTCCCCCTAAGATCTCTCCCAATTTTGTACATAAAATGCGGACAAGCATCCTCAAATCCTAAGGGCCTACTACAAAAAAAATAGCGATGTTCGGACGATATTCGTTGTTCGATTCACACAAGGTAATAAAAAAATATGTAATTATAAAATCTGTGTGTTCTTGATTTGAAAACACTTCTTAAATTTTCTTGCGCCGAGCTGTCGGAGGCCCTACAGCTCGAAAAAAAAGAAAATTTAAGAGTTCAGTACTAGCTGTAGCCCAGTTTAACTTGACATTGCCTGTACTTAATGTCTGTGTGTGGCTTCTTAAGATTTCTTGCGCCGAGCTGTAGGAGGCGAGTTCAGTACTAGCGGTAGCCCAGTTTGACTTGACATTGCCAGTACTTAATGTCTGTGTGTGGCTTCTTAAGTTTTCTTGCGCCGAGCTGTAGGAGGCGAGTTCAGTACTAGCGGTAGCCCAGTTTGACTTGACATTGCCAGTACTTAATGTCTGTGTGTGGCTTCTTAAGTTTTCTTGCGCCTAACTGTAGGAGGTGAGTTCTGTACTAGCTGTAGCCCAGTTAGACTTGACATTGCCTGTACGTAATGTCTGTGTGTGGGAACCGCACATGAAACCGCGACTCGTTCCGCGGCTCTTCTCTCTTTTTTATTCATATTTTGTAGAACGTCACAAATAATGTCACGGACGGATAGTGCAATTCAGGTTGCTGCACATTGGGTTAAACAAGTGTATTATGAGTCGAATGGAATCATTCCTTCTTCCATCAGACAACCAGACGTACGAATCAACGCCACCGTTTTTTGTTTTGGAAGAAAGTGGAAGTCCTGAGTGAGTCTGTGTTTCCTGATAGGTACAATCTGGGGGCCTTCAAATCGCGAGTGAATAGGTTACTTCTATGCAAGCGTGTTTCATCGTAGGTCGCATCATCGCTTATCACCATGCGTGATAGTGGTTAAGCGTATGACTACTTTAAAAAAAAAATGACACGACAAATAAGTCACGAAGCGGAACGAATGAACGATTCGTTCCGCTGGTTCGCTTTATTAGAGTAGGTGCTCTGTTTAAAAATTTTCGACAGATTCTTCGTCGCCGTATATCTTCGACAGGCGACATCCCTCGTCTTCCGCCGGTATTCAAATATTTACGCTTTACCGAAAACAACGTTCAACACAGCTGTATGGAACATCAAGCACAATTATTATAAAAATAATATTATAAAGTTTTATATAATACCAAATAATATACTAGAAAAAATACGACTCGCACCAGATCATGTTCTCGGTCGTATTTTTTCTAGTATATTATTTGGTATTATATAAAATAGCATTGTGAATGCTTAAATCTCAAAATTTAAAAAATTATAAAGTTTTTTCACAATACAGTTATAATTAGTGTCACGTATTTATACGTACTTTGCTTTAAGTGCCGAGTGGATTGGAATTTTCGAGGTGCTGTGATCAACAGGCCTATTATATAAAAACAATCAGTCAAAAAACAAATCAAGTAGGTAATAATATGATGCATGCATGCATGCAGGCATGATGATGATAATTTTGGAATCAAAGCATTGTTTATAGTGTGGTTTCTATTATTTGATACTAGCGAATTATTTGATACTAGCGACTTAATCTGGGGGGAAATTTTTTTTGCTATCCCTCGGGAACAATTATTTTTTCGGTTTGAAACCTTATGTTCCTCTCTGTACCCCTGACAACGTGTACGCAAAATTTCATGATGATCCATTCAGTAGTTAAGACGTGAAGGCGTAACAAACAAACAAACAAACGGATTTTCGCATTTATAATATTAGTAAGGATGCTTATATCCTGTATGTCAGTGTATCACCAGCTAGTACGGGCACTCATGTTAGATTCGGAGCCGCAATCTGCTCCTAACGTCAAGGATTGTCGAGGAGTCGATCATGCCGGCGCCGCGAAGTAACGCCTTTTACGAATACTCGATCCGGTCCGTAACGTGTCGTAAATCGATCTTAGATTGAAATCGAGATGAGGATTTGAAGGGTAGGTTTTAAATTTTATTAGCGTTTGGTTGGATTTGTTTTTTGTCAACGAAATTGAGATCGATAATTTATTTGATTTAAACGTTTGCTTATTACTACTATATACTAGCTTCCGCTCGCGACTTTGTCCGCGTGGACATCCGGAAAATCCCTAGGGAACCTTTGACCTTGATAATAAGTATCCTATTTTTTAAATCCAGGTTATAAACCATCTGTGGGACAAATTTTTTCACCCAAATCTGTCCAGCCCTTTTTGTGTGATTAAGTAACACACATCCAATCCAAACATCCGAACTTTCACATTTGTAATATTAGTAGGATTTTAGATTTTAGTCTGTAAAGCGTTGTCTTTATTTTATGCAAATGTACTAAAAAGTTGAAAAAAACGCATGTCCAAGAAGCTCTCATATTTAGTAAATAACCTACATGCAGGACATCAAAAGATCTTTTAGAAAAAAGAACTCGTTATTATGAGCCAGTTTCACAAATTTCGGATAAAACTAACAGATAACAATTTTTCTTTAGGCAAGTTTTACCCGGAACTTTTGTATTGGCCCTTAGTTATACAGCTGCAAAATTTACTAACTGCCGTACACAGAGACGTCAATTAAGTTTAATGCTTCATTAAAATTGGTGCTATCTCTTTCTTTTCCATAGTGATAGTATAAGACGACACGATACTTAATGAAGCTAAACTGAATTGACGTCTCTGAGTATGGCAGTAAGACATAATATTAAAGACATGCCCCAAAATGCACTGTTATTTTATTGTCCATAACTTTATTATAAATTCCAAAACGTTTACAACGGTCATCTCCAGCTCAATATCAAAGAAGAGTATAAACCATGGCGGGTCGTCCATAATATTGAAAAGATCCCGTCTTAGGAACAATTTCCTTTATTCCCCGAAAGCACTTTTTAAAGAGATTCCCCATTTAGATAAAATGCTAATTTATTCATTGGCAAGAAGGAAGGTATAAGCCTCCTGGAGATTCAATTTAATCTTAAGTTCGTAATTTACTTTTCATGTTAGAAGAATTGCTTATTTATTTTACGTATCCCGAACCTTTGATAAGTTCGTCTTTGCATAAATGGCTGTCTTTAAAAAAAATGGTGTACAAAAAAGAGCTTTTTAAACAACTAAAAATACAAAAGACTCTACTTAAGAAAAGAAACGGCAACTAATTGACTCGATGAACGAAAGAATTCTAAAGGTAGGTACCTACTTTTCTCTACCTTACAAAAAATATTAAGAACCAAAATGTTACTGAAATACACAATAAACCATTTTTGATAAAATTAATATGAAGGTTATTAAATTGAGATTTTTCGCATTCACAATGCTATTTTTATGTCAAGATAAATAATATATTGAAAAAAAAACGACTCACCCGTAGCACCTCAGAGAGACGGGTTCGAGTCTCGTATATAGGTTTTTAACTTATACACCATATTCTAAACTTTATTAACAAAAATGCTCAGAAACACAACTCAAATCCATTCTATAAAGTTAAGGCACAGAGTTTGCAAAGCAAAAAAATATCCCACAATAAAAAAGCGAAATGATTTCAAAATGGACCAACACTCAATTCGGGATTTTAAATGAAAAATAATAAATTATGCCCAACTGAGAGCTTTCTTTTATACATAAAAATGTTAATGCATTCAGTGCTGCAAGATGGAGCGAGTCAAATGGGGTGCAGATTGAATCGAGAAATTTAAAATTTAAAACTCGACGATTATCTTTCTTCGTCGCTAAATAAGAAAACACTGTTCCACTGAAGATTGAAGGTAGTTTTAAGTTTGTTAGTGTGTAGTCGTGAACTGTTTTGCATCAAAGAAGTTTAAGAGATAATATTTTATGAAAACTACCTTGAATTCTGTTTCTCGTTGGTGATACTTTACCGAGACATAATTATTCAAGGAAACTTCCAGCAGCAACCTATTAAGGTAATTTACTTTAAGCCCGTTGGTTGTCAGTTTTGCATAAAAAAACATTATCAGTTTTGAACGATATTTTAAATTGTTTTTTATTACGTGCTATAATAGTAATCGTTATATTGCGATATATCCATTATTTTCATTATATTCTATTCTATTCTAAAAAATTCGAAGAAAAAAATATTTTTTAGCAACATAATAATAACGTTATGTAAACAGATTTAAGTAATATTTTAATTGAAATTAAAATATGTTTAAGTATATTTGCGTCTATACTTAACAAACTTTGCATGGTTTGTGATTAATGATTGGCGTGACCTGTCCTATAAGTTTTCATGATTATTTCGAAATCTGAATCTGTATCTACTTGTGATTGTAAAAAAAACATTTAAATGGTTACGAAAACGACAGTGGCAATGATCAGTATATCTCGAAAACTATCGAACCGATTTCAATCATCAAAATGGGACGAATCCGAAAGTATATTCTTTGAAACAAAAAAATATTTTTGTCCTATTAGTCCGTGAATAATTGTTACCTCAGTACTCCGTGTGCTGAGGTAGCAAACATACGGACAACCGAATTGATAACCTTCTATTTTTTATTCGTTTTAAAAAATAAAGTCTATGCCGATACTGAACTAAATACATTAATGCAGTTGCGAATTGTGATTAAAATTACTTGTACTGATAACTTAAAAATGTTCAACTAAAAGAGTTTCTTGCAAATATAATGATACAGAAGCAGTGAAACTATTCAATAATCTTATTGTACTCGCGGAATTTCAAACCGGCACAAACTTTAAGATTCTCAAAGTTAAGTCATTATAAGTTGATGTTGCGGTGCAAAGTTCTTTCATTATACACTATTTATTAATGCTGTTGTAAACAAAGTTGTCCTGATAATATTATGAGCAACTTGTACAAAATTATTCTTTTGTTTCACTAAAGACTTTTTTGTTACTTGACAAAACTAAAAGAAATGTTTAACAAAACTACGAAGTCCTATAAAAATACAAAAAAGAAAACAAAAAAGCTCTCTCCGGCGGGGAATCGAACCCCGGTCTCCCGCGTGACAGGCGGGGATACTGACCACTATACTACCGAAGACTTACGGTGAGCGGCGAAATAACTAATATTAAACCTCAACTCGGCACTGTGATGTGACGTAACCAACGATTCATAACCAACTGATTAAATCTGTGCCAACTTTTCTAAAGATAAAATTATAAATTGCTTTCAAGTCCATTACACATTTTTCGGTTGAGTTTGGTATATGTAATCTACATTAATAAATCTGTGTCTGTCAAAGTTAAGGTTAAGTCCAGATGATGCAACCCAGCCTTAGTGATTAAAAAGTTATTTTTTTAACATAATTGTTTTATTTTACGATTACTGCTCTGCCGAGGAGTAAGGTTGCTTTTTGCTTGGATTATCTTTTAATGTCTTCAGTTTCTATATATACCTAATTTGATCTTGTTTTCAGAAGTCTAGATATAAATATTTATTTATTGTTCCTACCTGCCAGCCCCGGCTTCGCACGGGAGGCGCCATCTATTAGTAAAATGCGATTTAAAATGACGGCAAAGAGAAACCTTTTTTACATATTTGCGTAAAAAAATATGGAAATTATCTTTTATACAAACCTTGTCCTGATAATAACAAACACAACAATGGATTATCTAATTTGGTACAGTCGTTCTAAAGTTATGCGCTTATATTACATATTACAAAACTACCCCTAATGCCGAATATGGTATATAAGGACTATCAAACTGAACAACTTTTACTATGGGACCAACTCTCAAATCGCGAAAAAAAAATCAGCTGTTTCATATATTTTCTATTTTTAATTTTGTATGATACAGCTCATTTTTTTTTCGCGATTTCAGAGTTGGTCCCATAGTAAAAGTTGATCAGTTGATGGTCCCTATATACCATATTCGGCATTAGGGGTATTTTTGTAACATGTTGTATACGTTTCGGGGATTATTTTTTATTGATATAGATCCAAAGATTAATGTTTATTTAAAATTAAACTAAAGAAGAAGTTTTCAAAGGAATCTCGACCTCATTGTCTTCCCGATAACGAACAAAAAGATGAGAGGTGAATGCGGCATAATGAAATAAGTTGCGCCGCGCCGCAACGGCCCGCTTTAACAAGTTTGGCCGAGTTGGTCAGGAATCCCTGGCTCCCTAAATAAGCTCTGGAATAGTTTTGATTTTCTTTGACTGATGATCGGCATTTCGCGGGAATACTAGTTTTTACTTTAGTAAACTTGTACGATCGGACCACGGAGATATTTTTATATATTTATGCTAAGAAGCAATAGTATGGAATTACTAAAATAGACAAAAAAACCTACTGAAATATTATTTTTCAGCCTAGACCGACTTAAACTCAATGTTGTATTTTACAACTAATAGTTTTAATTTTCTTTGATTAATGATCGGGTTTTCGTGAGTATACTAGATTTTACGGTAATAAACTTGTACGATCGGTCCACTGAGATATCTTTATTTATTTGTGCTAAGAGCCAATAGTGCGGAATTAGTAGAATAGACAAAAAACCCAAACTAGAATATTATTTTTCAGCCTAGACTGACTCAAAATCTATTTTGTATTTTACAACTAAAGTGATAAACGGAATGGAATAAGCCCAGCGGGGTACATTGAAATATTCAAAACCTTTTCGTTTGAAAACGAATGGCAACAACAAAATATTATTATCGGATGTAAAAAAAGAAATACTATTTTGAATTGGAAACATTTTTTGTTTAAAGAATTGAAAATATTGAATCTTTCAATATTTTTTTTCTTCACGAATAGGATTCAATCTAAGCCTGAGCTTAGACCATTTCGGCCTTACTACAAAAGATTTAAAACACAGTTTAAATGTGATGTCGTCTCTTGCAAAGAATATTGTCAAAAAGTGACAGCATCAAATTTAAACAGTGTCTAAGCTAAACACTTGTTGAATAGTTTTGAAATCCTGTGGTAAGGCCAAATATATTTATTTACCTGACTAAGTCAAAATGGTTACGTTATGAAAGTTTGTTCTTCTTAATTTAGCTTCGTCTTCATTATTTATTACCAATACGTATCAAAATTAAATTTTAAACGCTATGAAAGTGCATTTTTTTCGATTGTCTTACATTCTTTTACATATTCATATTCTTACATTAGGTATACGTATTCTTTTGTATGTAAAATTTAATTTTTGTAACAATACTTACAAACAGTAGTTTCCTTTGCATGGCCAATGGACGGAATTTTCTCTGAAATCAGACGGAAAAATGCAGTCGTATGTGAAAAACGCGACAGTGATCAAAATGGAAACCATCTTTGTGTTAAATTCGTTGCTTTCCAATGGGTTGAATTTGTTGCTTTACAAGCGGACAATTTAAAATACATCGTTTTGAACTGCAAGCTCTCTGAAGTTGGTCACTTCTATTATACATTGTTAAGTTAATCGCAGTGTATTTTAATCTGTAAAATTTACTCTATGCCATACTGTCTCGAGTTTAGTTGCAGCGGATCACTGTATATTGTCAATTTAATCGCATAACACTTATTAAATAAAAATGTTAAGTAGTGACAGTGATGATAACTATTTACAAGAAAAAGTCGAAGGAAAGAATTAGACTAATTTAGAAATGAACTTGCCGAACAGTATATTGCAGTGTTTGTGAATAAGGCTTGAGTAAAATTAACATTTTGTTCGCATCCGCCATATTTGCGTCGGATTGAATATCAGTGTGTTTTGTTGGTACGTAGTATGTTTGAGGGTAGGTATTAAAAAATAAACACAGTTATTAACCAATCGCTGGCAATGATTAATCTGTCACCGACAATGATTTACCTGCCCCCTGATTATGTAACTTTGTTGCAATCAACTGGGTTAGAAATCGCAGTTATATTGCTGCTTTAGTAAGAACCAATGTGACAACTATCTTACTTAAAGCAGCAATGTAACTGCGGTTGCAATCGATTTCAATCGAGAATTGTTAGAAACAGAGTTACGTAATCAGCCCCCTGTACACTTTTAGTAAAAAATAATAATAATAAGATAGTACCCTTATCGGTAAGGTCTTCAAATACCAACCGTGAGAATAGAAGATCTATAGGCAGCATTATGATGCCGATCACCATATCCAGGAATTTCATTACTGCCTCCACTATTTCTATAACAATGCATGCCACGTATGCGCTGTACTCTCATCTTTGATGAAGTTCTATTGAAAGAACTACCTATGGCCAGTCAAGGAAAGCCTTATAAAAGAATCATTAAGATAGAAATATATGTGTTTATCCTTCAGATGAGTAAAACAATATTTGTTTAACGGACAAAAACATTTTTAATAGGCCCTGTCTTACCCTATTCGGGTAGTCAAAAGCGGGTAAACGGTCAAATGTTATCACCACATCAGGGCCCTATTCAATAAAACTTACAATTGTAATTTACAACTACAATTCGATATACGTTGCTGTTTATGTTTGAGCGTATTACATGAATAGTAACAAATCATCTAACAATAGTAATGTATGTAATACAATAGTAATGTATGTAAATATCTAAGTAGGTATAATCCTTCTACATTGGTGAGATGGCGCTGGCTTGCAGCGTAAGAGTTGATATACTAGAAGAAATTCGACGTTCTCACTAGTGACTCGTTAGCTCAGCGGTCAGACCATTGGACCGGATATCCAAAGGTCGCGGGTTCGATTTCCGTCCGAACATGATCTGGTGCGAGTCCTATTTTTTCTAGTATATTATTTAGTATTATATAAAAATAGCATTGTGAATGTTTAAATCTCAAAAATTTCAAATAGTAATGTATGGAAAATTGTAATTGTAAATTACAATTGTAACTTTTATTGAATAGGGCCCAAGCTCTGGACACGTAAACTGGCGACAGCGACGCAACGCGCGAATTTTCTCTTACATTGCGCGCTTGAATTTGCGACATCACACGAACACAACTGGAAAGTAGACATGGGTAATAACGGGTTTTTTGCGTACCGAACCGATACTATGTATTGGTTTTCGATAACTGTTTTCAAAACTATTTATCTTTGAAACTATTTATCTGGGATATTGTACGGTATTGCCAATCCAGCCGCACCTAAATAACTAGATTTTTGATACGTTGTTGGTATTTTCTCGATACCTATGTTTAGCGGATATATTCTATTATTATTTTTATTATTCTTTTTCATCAAACTTTTTGTTTATTAATATAGAATAATAAATAAGCATAAAAAATAAAATAATATAAGAAACAAAAACACACATTATCAATGATTATAATTTCGAGTCAGGTGGTTAAATGGCGCTATTTTCTATATTACAAAAGTACTCTTGGCTCTGGATCGCGCGAAATGAACAAGGTACAGTTTTTCGAAACATTATAAGTATTGTAATAAGGTCAGGTATTGAATATCGGAACGTTTTTTTGCGATACAGTGTTTTTACCGATAAATAGTTTCACCGCAGATCAATACATAGTTTTCGGTATTGCACCGATACATAGTTTCAATAACTATTTATGGTTTGTAACGACCATCTCTACTGGAAAGAATAACGCTGAAAATATACTTATTCCTTTTCACGTGTCGTATGTTCAAGTATTGGTTTTCTCAATAAACATTTGTCTCGCACTTTATGGATGTGATATTCCATAATTTCCGGAACTGGATGGCTTGGAGTAAGTACATATAACATTGTTCCAATTGTGAAACATTCCAAAACGATACATACGCCAACAACAACAAAAATATTTAAGTAGGTATAACAAATAATTGACGATAAAAGAGCGATTTATGAAGCTGTGGTTGACGGTATTAGTCTCACAATTATTAGATCTAATATACAATTAGCCTAACATTACTTATTGTGAAACTGTTTGTCGACCTCAATAAAAAGAAAAAAAAAACGTTTTAGATGCCATTTATCACAAAATATTTCTGACTAATAAGGACCAGTTTTAATGAACTCTGTCATAAAAATACGTAAAATATAACTGATACAACATAAGAAGTAACTAGAATTACCAGGTAGATAGGTATTAATATTTCACATATTAAATCAGTAACTGCTTTTCTCAGCAATAAAATAGCGAAATAATTTCAAGTTTTATTTTCCATTAAAGAAGGGATATTTATCTTGAAACGACTTGGAGAAAGCAAAAAAGTTCTTAACACCTGGTGAAATTCCATAATGATCTTAGCTCACAATGGAGGTTACGTAAGCCGAATAAAAACTGCCAATACAAACTTTCGTGAACTATAAAAAACGGGACCTCTGCATCGTGTCACGTATTTTCGCGGTCCCCACAACTTTACCTCGACCTAAGAAAGTGCTCGCTAACTTCTTAACTAAGTTTGTGATACCGAAAATACGTTTCAATCAAATTGATTCACTTTCTGACGACCTCCGTGGTACTCGACCACGGAGGTCGTCAGAAAGTGGCTTTGTACGCCGGTATTCAAGGTGTCGCCATCTCTGAGGTCCCGGGTTCGATCCCCGGTTGGGTCAATTTAGAAAACGAACTTTTCTATATTGGCTCAGGTCTGGGTGTTTGTGATACCACCGTTGGCTCTGATTTCCATAACACAAGTGCTTTAGCTACTTACTTTGGAATCGGAGCAATGTATGTGAAGTTGTCAAATATTTATTTATTTATTTATATTTAGTTAAAAGGCACAGAAATGTAGAAAGCTGTTGAGCAATGACATTGAATGACTTTAATTAAATGTTTAATTCACATTCAACCGGTGATTTTTCCAACGGTGAATATTTTTTCCATTTCTGACCGGTTTTTGTGACATATTCTACCGGCAAATTTTATTTTAATAAATTACTTCCAGTTTCAACCGGCAGTTCATTCCTTTTCAACCAGTTATAAAAAAAATATGAATAGAGAAATAGTTACCGGTAGATAGAAAAAATATTTGCGGGTAGAAAAATCGCCGGCTAAAGGTCGCGGATTCGATACCCGTCCGAGAATATGAGTCGAATTTTTTCTAATATATTATTTGGTATTTCATAAAATAGTATTGTGAATGCTAAAATATCAAATTTAATAATTATTTCGAGCTGTGAAATAAAACTTGACCGGTGTTATTAACGTCCTAGTTTCCGTAATGAAATAACACCGGTAACCCTTATCAGTTAAACTGATCAATCAAAATTTATTATTGTTCAATCAAAACTTAATTAACGCCACTCGAAATTTCTCTCCTGTCTGAGTAATTTTAACTTTTTTGACATATTTGCCTCGTGCCATGGCGGTGTAAGCTGCAAAAGTGAAGCGGATTTTTAAAAATTGTGGTTTACAACATTTATTTTGTTAAAATAATATTCGAAATTTAACAGCACCATGGCTTCTCTTCTACAAATAACTTTTGATTACAAAGATATTAGAGCTATAAAGCTTATCTCTAAGACAACATTCATATTGTTTTCACATTTTTCTATAGTTTATAAACCTATGTATTTTATTTTATTGATTTACAGCTTTTTATACAGTTTAGTAAAGGTTCACAGTCATATAATAAAAGGTGTTGTGTACAGTTTTCAAACCCATAAATAGATAAACTTCAGAGGGCCTATTACAAAAAAAAGGTCAAGAGCGAGACGGACTCGCGCACCGAGGGTTCCGTGCCATCATTCTGAAAAAGTTTACTATTTAGAGACTATGTATACGGCTCCTTCAGATTGAAATTTCTCTTTTTGCTCGAATTTTAATTTAATGAAATTCATCCCACATAATCTCGAGCCAATTCCTGAAGTATATCGGTTATTTCATCAAAGCGCAATCATGGCCTAACTCTCATATTAAAATCGGCATCATTCGTACGGAACCCTCGGTGGACGAGTCCGACTCGCACTTGTCCGGTTTTTTTAATAGGCCCTCAAATGGCAATAGTTTTAGCTAACGAAATGTTGTTAAGATGAAAGGCAAATTAACTTAGTAATGAAATACAGCTGAAACTAGCAATTTTAATTTCGTTCACGTATCATTTGGGATCCCAAAAAATTCGAAGTAAGAAAATGTACTTATATTAAAGTAGATGTAATCACTGGAGTGTTCAAATATATGAGAGGTGCAGACTCGGAATAATACCCCACTTAGTGAGGTCTTTCATTCATTTGCTTTATCCGACTCACTCACTCCAGACTGGGAAAATGTAAGGCTTTTAACATTAATGTTGGGAATAAATGAACGAATGACCTAAAGACACTATATGAGCCTCGATTATCCTAATTCTGAGTAATAGCACTGAAGTCAGGAGCAGGTGAAGTGTTTTTGTTGCGAAAGTAAAGCTTAGTGGCCTATACTTAAGGTATAATTAAGTGTACGAGTAGAGTGGTCGTGCGTTATTCTGATCGTGGTAATCTTGTGCTGATGTTATGACTTTAGCAGCCTATTCATAGTTACTATTAGTTATTGTAACTTTTATGCCTGAAACTACAGATCAGAAAGTATAATTGGTGGATTCCCGGAAATTATTTTTCCCCATTATTTTAATTTCCATTCGCTTTAATAATGTCAACATTAGCTGAAAAAAGAAACAGGTAGAAACCAGAATTGAATTTTAAACGAATGAATATATTGTTTGTAATAACCACAGAACTAAAAGCATCTCCTAGGAATAAAAGCAGTGCATTGAAACATTAAAATAAGAAACGATCTTTGTCTTTGTAAAATAGTAATAAACCTTATTTATCTTCCCTTTTTATGTTCTTCTAAATTCACCTGTGGCATTTTTTTTTTATCGCTAAAAGCAACCACCTTTGTTGTAAGAAAAATACCTGCCCGTTTTTCACGCTTTCTTTTTTTTTCTTGGGCCAAAGAGGTTTGTAATAGGAGTTTTTACTCTTAAACTTTCCGAGAACCCCTCTGTCACAATAGACTCGTTCGAATAATGGCTGTTATTTAACTACTCCGCCGAGTAATTTATAAGTCCGACAAATTATTTGTTGTTTACGAAACAAAATTGATAGAGCATCAGTGATGGTCGGGAAAGTCAAAGGATTATCTTTTAAAAAGATTAAGGCCCCTTTGAAATGGAGTTAGTAATTAACAGCTTTAAAAATTATATTGTTTTTTTTTCTGCCTCTACTATTCTTATTTTATTAAATAGCTATAATGCATTGTAATCTAATGAAATCCTATATCATTATGTTTAAAATGTATTTGTATAAATATCTTAAGTTAAGGTATTTTACTTTTAAATTAACCAAATAAATAAATAAGTAGCGTTTCATACAGAAATAACAACGTTTTTCTTCCACCGAACCGTCACCGACTCGTTTCAATTTTCTCACCGATTTTTGTCGGTGGTTGTTTTTAGACTACAAATGATACACTGTTTCAAAGGTAATTTAATACACATTCTAGCAATATATAGTTTATATACTAGGTTCATACGAGTATTTCGCGTAATTTCTCAACGGACCGAAACGGAAATTCAGCGCGGACTCCTACGGAATATCAAGGCAGATGCGCGGAATACCGTTTTTTTGGCATACGAGCGGTTATAAAAGTTGTATGAGAAATATAGTAACACGGGCGTGGGCTAAATATCATCACAAATGTCCATTATTATTTATATTTGTCATCAAGAGAACATTTACAACCTTACCACAAAAGATTTTAAAACATTGTTTAATTTAGACACTGTTTAAATGTGATGCCGTCTCTTTCAAGCAATATTTTTTTTATTTATTTATTTATACTTTATTGTACTACACACAAAAGAACAAAAGAAAATTACAAATACAAAGGAGATATACAATTGGCGGCCTTATCACTAAAGAGCGATTTCTTCCAGGCAACCTTAGAATATTGTCAAAAAAGTCAGTGTCTAAGTAAAACACTTGTTAAACATGGTTTTAAAATCTTTTGTGGTAAGGCCGCTAGAGGCTCAGAATTACTCGTCATATAAAACGCTGATACTACTTCCTTCTAATATGGCAGCCTAAATTCTTTTTCTAGCTCAAATGAATTATCTTGTAAGGAAAAAACGTATAGAGTCACTTAACTAAAGTTGCTGCCGTCGCAACACTTTACATACACACGGAAGTAAGTTACGCCGAATTGGGTAAAGAATAAGTTAATTTCAAAAACACCTTTAGTATTTTTATACAGCTTTATATATACACTTCTAAGACTTTCGCGCGTACAGTTCATTAGAAATAAAACACTTTTTACGGATTATAGCGCGCATATTTTTAATTCAGGTGTTGTTTCAGAATTATTTAGTTTGTATTTATTGGTTTTTTGAATTTCCGACGTTCCGACACCTTTCCAGGGGCCGTGTTCACGGGAGGACTAAAGCAGAAAGACTGCTCATATTTTTATGAAATTAACCGCTCAAAACTTTATAAAAATGTATTCAAGTTTATTAAATTATTTTATAGCTGCGTTCTGATTTTAATTAATATTACTGAATTAAACTGAGTTTTCTCCCGCCAGTTCTTTCTCTCAGAGGCCTCCCAATTTGTGAACTGGTAGTAGATTCAGTAGCTTCATATTTTAAAGTTCTGTGCTGTGGCTTGTAGCTGTCGGCGGGGCCAATTGCCGTTGAGACGGAAAGAAAATGATGATGCCTTGTTAATAAGATCACCTACAAGATGGACCAAAATATCTGGTGAAGGCTGCTGATTTTATTTCCATAACTTATTATTAATGTAGTAACAATATTATATCTAATATTAATGCATATTGCATGGCGAGTACCTGGTAGCCCAGTCAGTTTTATCTGATATTAATGCATAAAGTAGCCTAGTCAGTTACGACACGATATCGGGTAAACTTTTAATGGAGATGATGATATTGTTTTGATAAGAATGACGTTGTGATAACATTTATGTACAATATTATCCGATATGTAACTAGCGAACGCGAATATCACGTGGCAAATTACTCTGCCGTATCCACCCAAAGTTTTCGACACCTAGTAGCCCAGTCAGCACTCTGTCGCGACACGATGCCACGCGAACTTTCAACGGAAGGGATGATATTGTTTTGATAATATTGCAACTACACTTTAGTTACAATATTATCCGATATTAAACAATATCACGTACCAAGTTCGACGCATTACTCTGCCGTATCCACCCAAAGTTCTCGACACCTAGTAGCCCAGTCAGCACTCCGTCGCGACACGATGCCACGCGAACTTTCAACGGAAGGGATGATATTGTTTTGATAATATTGCAACTACACTTTAGTTACAATATTATCCGATATTGAACAATATCACGTCGCAAGTTCGACGCATTACTCTGCCGTATCCACCCAAAGTTCTCGACACCTAGTAGCCCAGTCAGCACTCCGTCGCGACACGATGCCACGCGAACTTTCAACAGAAGGGATGATATTGTTTTGATAATATTGCAACTACACTTTAGTTACAATATTATCCGATATTAAACAATATCACGTCGCAAGTTCGACGCATTACTCTGCCGTATCCACCCAAAGTTCTCGACACCTAGTAGCCCAGTCAGCACTCCGTCGCGACACGATGTCACGCGAACTTTCAATGGAGCGGGTGGTTTTCGGGATTTCAGCGCTTCCTATGAGCCATAAGCGGTTAAATCTTTACTAATATTATAAACGCGAAAGTGTGTTTGTTTATTTGTTACGCTTTTACGTCTTAACTACTCAACAGATTATCATGAAATTTTGCTAGTACTACTAACAGCTACTAACAGCTGTAATGCTCAGTTGTAATGCCACTTAACGGTCACCCATCTGACACCAGGCTGGACCGAGCGTTGCTTAACAAACGTGATCGAGTACGATCAGTCTGTCAAGCTCCGCCATGAGCGATTCAACTAGTTTATTTATGCACCAAGTATTAATATTATTAAATGCTCAAGACGAACCTTGACATTACGTGACGTACTACGGTCGAAGTCAGAAGTAGTTGAACTTTAATACAACCGTGTCACGCCAAATATGGCGTCAATTTATTATGGTTGCCATTTATTGAAGCCTTTTTAGTTGGTGTGACAAAGTACCAAATTGTTCAGATACTTTTGAGTCATGTACCAACAAAGAGACAAGAGGAATTAATTGTTGAATTGCCGACGACGTTGAAAACATAGATAACAGACATTCGTATAATTACAAACTGATGAAGGCTAAAGTTGAAATATTCAACACCTATATTTCCACTTAGGGTAACTTTGGGTTGATTTAGTGAGTGATTAAATGAAATTCTATTTAAACTTGTGAGTTACTTGTCGGTATAAGTAGTGAATCGACAAGTGACTGACTGACTTCTGAAATAAGTAAACTTGTGTATCAGAAGCCAGTTCCTTCCTAAGATGACATTTTTTATTGAAATTGTTGTTAATATTTTAGATTAAAAAAAAGAAAACATTAATAACCACAATGAATGTAAATCCGTTATTGGCAGTAAGCAAAACTTGTAAGATAATAATTACTGTTAATTTTTAAGTGCTGTGGACTTTGTGACAATAAAAAAAAATGTAAAAAAACCTTAGATTGAGATAACGTGTTACGTAACGACACAACGTGTATGTTTTTTTTAATATTATTCTGTTCAGAATACCAAAAGCAATTATACATTATATGGAAACAATTCCTTAATCTACATAGCAAATAACAGGTATTCGCATATGGATGGTATAATACCTATACGATGGTATGCAAAACATTTTGCAATAGAAAATTATAAACGTCTTAACATTTTCATCTAATTGTGATATTTTATGACATTACTAGCGGCCCGCCCCGGCTTCGCACGGGTACAATGTAGTTACTAATGTGGTGAGTGTGACGTTATTAGACTAAACTACAGGATATCTATATATAGTGGTGGCCACATAATTAAGGACGCCAGTCGATTTTCATACAAACGAAGTAACTTTTAAGCATTGCTTCTCCGCCAGGGATTGACTGAGCGGTGATCTGGTGATGGCCATCCAGGGAGTGAATGGAGGAGATCCAGATTTCTAAACACACCCAAGTCATCTGACCAGCATTTTAAGAGATGTAAGGATATGTTTAAAAATACCGCGAATATAGCATAAAACTGAACTTACTTACAACTGAAAATTCTGATGCTTACATCTCTTAGAATGCTGACCAGATCAGTTGGGTGTGTATTGCGATCTGAATCTTCTCCATTCACTCCCTGGATGGTCATCATCAGATCACAGCTAGTTCAATCCCTAGCGGAAAACCAAGACTTTAAAATTACCTAGTTTGTATGAAAATCGACTTGTGTCCTTAATTATGTGGCCACCACTATATGTATATGTGTATACGACGTACACAACTTACGCAAGGGGTGTTATAAGTTTGACCTGTGTGTGTCTGTCTGTCTAAGGCAACCTAGCTCCCAAACTTATGGACCGATTTTGATGCGGTTTTTGAGCATAGTTTAAAAGATCTAAGTGTACAGACGACGGAACTCCTAAACCATTGATCCGATTATGATGAAATTTTGGTGAGTTGTTCTGCTTACGACCGAAAAGGTCCCTGGCTAAAAAAACGGAGCATTGCAATACGCATGCCGGGTACAGCTTCTAAATAAAAATATGTTGTGCATTATCAGGATTATCAACCTCGATCATCCAACACTTTTCTATAATATACAGCGTGTTACAAAAATACTCCTAATACCGAATATGGTTGGAGGGACCATCAAACTGAACAACTTTTACTACGGGACCAACTCTGAAATAGCGAAATAAAAATCAGCTGTTTCATACAAAAATTAAATTAATCAATCAATATATTTATTTGCTTGAACATGGGTATAAACAATACAGCTGACTTAAAATTAACAAAGTACGCCATATCCTACCCTCGCGGGTGTGCAAATTATTATTATGCAGAAGACTTAAACAACATTGAAAATAGTTGCCAAAATTCTTTAACTTATTTAAGAAAAACAATAAACATGCCGCGCTACTGAGGTACATATAAATTAGGTGATTAAATTGTCCTAAATATTCGGGATAACGTTACATTAAATAATCATAAAAATGACATAAAAGGATAGTAGTGCTCTAAATGTCAAAGAAATTAAAATGTCATGATTGTAAATAATTACAATAATAATTTTATTTGTCCTTGATATATTCGTCAATCGAGTAAATATATGCTTAGTCAATTATAAATTTATTAAATTGTTTCTTAAAAATATTAGGATTCTCAATTTCTTTAATATTTTGCGATAATTTGTTATAATTTTTAACACCCATTGAGAACACACTTTTGGAGTACATACTGGTCTTACATGCAGTGGATTGTAGCACATTTTTATAGCTTTAACTATTTAAAGTTTTGTAATTGGTAATGTTCTTTTTAACATATAAAACTGACTCAAGGATATATAGCGAAGGGAGCGTCAGTATTTGGAGTTCTTTAAAATACGGTTTCCAAGAGTCTGTTTGTTTTAAGTGACACATTGCCCGTACACATTTTTTTTGAGCTTTGAAGGCTGTCTCCTTATCTGTGGAGTTTCCCCAAAATAAGACACCATACTTGATTGTGGATCCTACATAAGCATGATTATGCATTTAGAACGCTGCCCTGTTTGCAACTTTTCGTTTTTGAACATATTATGTGTTCTATATGCGGTTTCCAATTTAAACTGGCGTCGATATAGATACCCAAGAATTTAGTGCATTAATTGAATCTGTTTTATAGAATTATTGTCATGATTAATATTTAATGCATCGAAATTACTATTTTTAAAATCGAAAATTTCTAAATGTATGAAACAGCTGATTTTTTTTCGCGATTTGAGAGTTAGTTCCAGTAGTAAAAGTTGTTCAGTTTGATGGTCCCTATATACCGTATTCGGCATTAGGGGTGTTTTTGTAACATGTTGAATACCTACCACATTTCTTGTCATGTTATCCGGTTGCAAAATAAAAAGGCTTTTCGGCAAGCTAACTCTCGAGCTGGCAACATTAGAGCTGGCCATGGGTGAAACAATCACTGCGCAGTTCTACACCAGCCGCTCTTAAACTTTGTCCCTGTGCTTTATTAATTGTCATAGCATATAAGCGACTTGACCGGATATTGTATTCTTTTAAAATTAATCTGATAATCAGATGGAATAATTTTGCACCTTATTACAACGCAATAAGGAAAAAATGTCAGCACTACCAACATAACGCCATAGGTACTATTCAATGAAATTCATTCTAACTACTTTCAGGGGAAATGACCAAAGAGAATATAATACTACGTTGAGATGTCAAATGATATACATTAAATCCTCCAACGCACACACGCACATTGTTTTGATAGATATGATTGAATTTTAACTTTGTATAGCGGTAATAAAGTGCAAATTGATTCTTTGACGTTAGGAACATATCTTCATTGTTTAAACAACCGTGAGTGCTTGTAATTTAATATGAACTTTATACAATAATAATAAAGCTCAAATTGACTCTACGTTTTAGTTAGAAAACGTTTGTATGGGAAAGAGAAAAGGGCTGTTTTAAAGGTTTTTCCGGCAGTTATTCGATTTTTTCTCGCCGTAAAAACCATCCTTGAACTTCAACGAACATTTAAAAAAAAGAATTGGCCAAATTGGTCCAGGCGTTGTTGAGTTATGCGCTTAGCAACACATTTTGCGATTCATTTTTATATTATAGATTCTTTTCTATTGTAATAATTACTATTTAAATGTAAAATATAAGCTTTCATAAAAAATATTACATTTAATTTACCGTTCACCAGCGTGAATTACTAATAATTAGATTAAACTCACACGTATTAAACGCGTTTAAACTGAACATAGGTGTTTAAACACCTACCTTTTCCCGATGTTTCCACCGACGACGGTTGCATCGGCCGTGGTCACGGGCTGACTTTAAATACTGATTTTAAGAATCAATCATAATTTAATGTATTTGATTGAATCAGGCATTACTTGGCGGAAATCCCAAACCATTGTGAAAAGAGAAATATATGTAGCTTACTCCCGAAAAAAATTTTTGCGGGCTATAATTTAATGAGAAGTATTTATATACAACTAGCTTCCGCCCACGACTTCGCGTGGAATTGGAGAAAATCGATAAAGAACCTTTGACCAGGATTGAAAGTATTCTGTTTTAATTTCATCAAAATCCGATCAGCCGTTTTTACGTGATTAATAGGCGGGTCCGCACCAAGCGCGTTGCATCGCGATGGAGTCGCGGCCGGAAACTAGTTTATAAAATTCAGAACCAATTGGATCAAGAGATATGACAATCCCTTTCCCATTCCCGTATTCGTTCTCGTTCCTATTGTTGTTGACCACCAGATGTGGCCAAATGTCCTGTTTTTTCCCACGGGAAAAAAACCGGGATAAAAAGTATACTATGTTGTATCCAAGTATTAAGTTGGATCCAAATCTATACGTGTCCCAAGTTTCAGTCCATTTCGTTCAGACATTAAAGCGTGATTGAGGAACAAACATCCAAACCCACAAACTTTCACATTTATAATATTAATAGGATTTTTGCGACATTAGCATGCATTTATCTCAGCATGCAGTATTAAATTGAGATAATTGAGCTTTTTATAAAATATAGAACATGATTTATCAGACAATACACCTGGCTGATAAATAACAAATAAGTTTTAAATTTTAAGATTTTAGCATTCACAATGTTATTTTTATATAATACTAAATAATATACTACAAAAAAAACGACTCGCACCAGATCATGTTTATGTTCCCGAGAACATGATCTGGTTCGAGTCGTATTTTTTCTAGTATATTATTTAGTATTATATAAAAATAAAAAATATATTTGATTGTAACTTAAATTATAAAACGTATGGGCTTAATTCAACAAATCCTCTAAATCAAAAACTCCATAAGCACAACACAGACTCCGCAACACAAATGGCAATTTGTTTCAATTTAATACCGATTCCTCGCAGAATAAGACAGATGAAAGGAAAAAAATATCCGATTTTTAATAAAAAAAGAAGGGGAAACCGGGCAATTATTGCTTCCTCTATTCTTTATTTCGCTCCTGTGAGCCGTTTGAAATCTGAACAATAAATTGTAGCCTTGCCACCATAAATTTTCATTTTACGCCTTCCACTTTTGTTGCGTAATCTTTAGCGACAATATTTTGCACAGCCTTTTAAGGATCGGTAATCTTGTGATGCGACCTTTGTAGACTTGGTTTAAAGGAGTTCGAATAAAAAAAGAAAAGATGGCGACATCATGAAAGTATAGTATAAACAAACGACGGCAAATCAGACGTAACTTGTTGACCTGGAGTACGCCTTTATGCCCTACGCAATAAAAGTTGTTTTTCAGTACAACTAAGGCTGCGTTCAGACGATTACAAACGACCCAACCTCAACCCGAACTCAACTCAAACTCAACTTAACCGCAGCCCACCTTGAAACACATCGCTAACAATGTTGAGTCTTATGACTCATTAATACGACCCGGTGTAATGTTAAAGTGAGTTTGAGATGAGTTCGGGTGGAGTTTGAGGTAAGCTCGGGTTGAGTTTGAGTTGAGTTCGCGTTGAGTTGGAGTTGAGTTCGGGTTGAGCGCGGGGCGAGTGCAGTTGCATCGACAAAATAGAATGGAGCTTATTAATGTGTCATAAGACTCAAAATTTGAAAGCGATGTATTTCAAGAAGTAGGCTGCGGTTGAGTTTGAGTTGAGGTCGGGTCGAGTGTTTATCGTCTGAACGCAGTCTTACATCTTAGCCGTCGCATGTACAAGCGCACTCAACCACGAAGCTTGTCAAGTTAATGAATGCTCAATGTTTAATGTAATAGTGTCTGATTAAGAAATTAGAAATACGACTCTCGATACCTACGGAATCCTTCATGTAATATTTGGATTCACAATTTACGAAAAACGTCAAAATAATGCTATATATTCCACTCGCCGAGTCTAAATGAACATTTCTGCGCAATTATGATAAGTAGTGACTGCAGTGTGACTGCGTAGTTTCATCGTTGTGAAATTCCAAAGGAAATATTTTATCGATAGGACTGACATAGACTTTCAGAGTTAAATTATGGTCCATGAATAAATTTTCTTCCACAGTTCGCCTGTTGTCAAGTTACAATTATTTCAACGTTTCCAACTATTTAAATTGAAAAGCGTGTTACTAAAAACATTATTTAAAGTCAAAGTCAAGTCAAAAATAAAAATTAAGTGCTTTTGAATTCTGTATTTATTTAAGTTTATATTTTCCTGCCACCCGTTCGCGACTTTTTTACCTATCTCCTTGATTTTGTGTTGGACTTTGATTAATGTGTTGTTTTTTTTTTAATCAAAGACATTGTTACTTTCTGATAGCGATGTATGGGAAAAAAACATGACGCGTTGACAAATATTTCGAACTCGAGTCTCGACCACGGGTGTCGTTAAAACGGCATCTCAGACTATACATGTTGACCTTGAGACCGCCTTTCTGTCCTACGTGATAAAAGCTGTTTTTGCAGTTTAACTGTACAACCCGACGTGTTGTAAGTGTGTACATGTTTTCGTTCAAGTGAAATAGCGACATATTATGTGATGAATCATCCTGTTTTATATTACAAAAAATATATATTTGCATTCCACCATTCTATTCTACGAAAAATAATTAATTAATGATGCCACTTAGCACAGCATATCACCTTAAGGCTGCATAGTCTGCACACTAGCGCCACCTTTGGAAAAAAATCATAGTGCTTAAATAAAGAAGAAATTGTGAATTATCTCTCTTTAGTGCACTCCAAAGAAGCTTTGTGGTACTTTTTAGAGCTTAAAAATATTTTCTATCCTGTCGTTTAGTTTAATGGAGATTTTTTGCGATAAGTGGCCACTTTTAACAATAAAACTCCATTTACCTGAACGACAATAATGTAATTTATTTTTTCAATGGTGGCGCTAGTGTGCTGACAACGCACTCTTAAGTGGTTTATAGAATTATGTCATTAAGTACGTTATCTTAAAAAGTGAAAATTTTCATCGTGTTCCTCAAACTTTTGTTCTCCAGCGCAGGTGTAGGAATATGAAACAAAATTGAGAAACCTTACTTTTCAAGTACACTTCAGAGTTCGTATGAAGTTTCGGTAAAGTACTCCAGTTTAGGTAAAATACAGGGTGGAAGTATAATATAGGCTAAGTGTATGATTAATTAGCCTAGAAAGCAGAAGCAAAGTTGATAATATTAAACGGAAATTAATTAATAATTTTAATGACGATTATATAATATCACTTCATATCCTAATAATAATATTTATCTTTATTTGACATTAATACTAATATTTAAATTAATATATCTACCTAATATTTCTGTTTGTCATTTTTATAATTATAAGTGTTTGTCATTATTTAATAACTTAATTCATTCATTCAAGTCATGCTGTACTATTATTAAATTTTATGTATTTACCTGTATTTTACCATGTCTTGGCAAATAAATTATTATTATTATAATTATTATTAAACAAAATCAAAAGACCGAAGTATTTTAATCATTGTATAATATACAGTTAATAGCTTGTATAATAATATTGTATTTATACTAGTGAATATTTGATATGCTTTGCAAAGCGTCGGGATATTAAATATAATAAAAATAGCATAATTGGTTGTCAGTTGAGTTTTTCACTATAGTTTTCCAAGTATATTTAAGATTTAAAACACTGTTTACAAAAAAGTTACTTAGTTTAGTAGTAATGGGTAATAACGGGTTTTTTGCGTACCTACCGAACCGAAACTATGTATTGGTTTCCGATAACGGTTTTCAAAACGATTTATTTTTGAATAAGGTAAATATTGCCAATCCAGCCGCACCGAAGAAACTAGTTTTTTGATATGTTGTTGGTATTTTCTCGATACCTATGTTTAGTGGATATATTCCATTATTTATTTTCATCAATATTTTTGTTTAAAATATAGAATAATAAAAAAGCATTAAAAATAAATAAGAAACAAAAAACACAATATCAGTGATTATAATTTCGAGTCAGGTGGTTAGATGGCGCTATTTTCCATATTAAAAAAGTACTATTTGGCTCTGGATCGCACGAAATGAACACGGTATATTTTTTCGAAACGTTATGGGTATTGTAATAGGGTCAGGGGCGCTATTGGCTAAAAACATTGAAGTTAATGTTAACTGTGTTTTGACAGATGTATTTGATACATTGCTACTTTTCTTTGGTAAGTTTTTATATATGCCAAAACGAAGTAGCAATGTATCATACAACGTGTTACAAAAGTACCCCTAATGCCGAATATGGTAGATAGAGACCATCAAACTGAACAACTTTTACTATGGGACCAACTCTAAAATCGCGAAAAAAATATCAGCTGTTACATTTTGATATTTTTGTAATTAATTTTTGTATGAAACAGCTGATTTGACAGGGAGGACAGTCCTCCCGTGACCACGGCCCCTGGAAAGGTGTCGAAACGTCGGGAATTCTAAAAAACCAATAAATACAAACTAAATAATTCCAAAACAACACCTGAATTAATAATATACGCGCTGTAATCCGTAAAAAGTGTTTTATTGCCATTATTAGTTCTGATATTGAGCTGAACATTCCAATCAAATCGACCAAAGAACGATAAATTGTCTTAGACGAGTAAGTATTAGTGCGATTAAATTTACCACGTACAACTGAAGTGACTAACTTCAGAGCGCTAGCGGTACAAAACAACGTATTTTACTCGGTAAAATTTTCACTTTTCTAAACATTCTCGAGTGAAGTTGCAGTGGATCACTGTCTTTTGTCAATTTATTCGCATTGTATGCCACTGAATGGTTAATTAACGGCTAGCTAGTCAGTTTAACAGGTTATGAATACTTTTGAAATATCATATTGTAACTGAAAAAATAAATTCTGATCCATTTTTTAATTTGACGACCTGAGTGGTGCAGTGATCAACATGCCGGTCTACCATGCCAGAGGTCCCGGGTTCGATTCCCGGCCGGGCAGAAATTGAAATGATGAATTTTAATTTCTGTGACGGGTCTGGGTGTTGCTATGTATAATAAGTATGTATTTAAAAAGTATATAAGTAATATATCAGTTGTCTAGCACCCATATTACAAGCTTTGCTTAGTTTGGGGCTAGATGGCGCTGTGTGAAATTGTCCAACCATTTATTTATTTATTTAATTTAACAGAAGGTGGCGTTAACTTTTATATCCTTATATGGATACTTTATTTTATTTCAAAAACTGTTTGAAATATCTTACAGTCTCCAATAAAAAAATACCAAGTTAATTTCCATTGGCACATAAATCTAGTTTCAGAGGCGATGTCTAGGAGAGTGAAGTTAAATACTCGAGGGAGCTAACGACCCGCAGTCATATTCGAATTCGCCATTAACCTCATCTATACTCAGTGGATTTGCGGTAACTAGTTTCGATTTCACATCAAATTGTAGAAAATTGACACGTTTAAAGTCGCGTGATGAGAAACTATCTTATGAGTTATCTAAAAAAAAATGCAAGAAAGAAGAAACAATATTAATTTCACCACTATTAATAATTTGACCACCTCATTTGCTCTGGGGATTTTTCAGTAACTGTTTCGATTTCACATGAAACAGAAGAAGATTGTCACGTTTAAAAACGTGTGATGTGAATGAGTTGTCCATAAAAAACGGATATCATCAAAATTCGAAAACTATGCGGTCAAAAAAAATTTTTTTTTTTTGAGAATGTGTAAGCAGCGCTCTTTCATAATATATGATACCCCATATGCCCTAGTAGCCTCATTTCGATTTTTTAAGAACCCCTTTCAGTCCCTGCTGCAAGAGAAATATAAATATTTTTATTTCTCTCCTATTTGCAAAATAGTTGGGCAAACTTTATCTTAACAAGTTTATAGCATTAGTAGTTCTCGAGATATCCAGCTGTGACAAATAGACAGACAGACTGAGTCGCACCATTAGGGTTCCTTTTTACCATTTTGGTACGGAACCCTAAAAACTAAAAGAAATAAAAAAAGCGATTTTGACCACCTCATTTACTCTATGACGAACTCCGAGGTGGAGTGGCTTTGTACACCGAGTTTCAAGGTGTCGCCATCTCTGAGGTCCCGGGTTCGGTCCGCGGTTGGGTCAATTTAGAAAACGAACTTTTCTATATTGGCTCAGGTCTGGGTGTTTGTGATACCACCGTTGTCTCTGATTTCCATAACACAAGTGCTTTAGCTACTTACTTTGGAATCGGAGCAATGTATCGGTCTACGATTGAACGCATCCTATTCACTCGCGACTTGATAGCCCCCAGATTGTACATACGAGTACAATCTCACCTAAAGGTCACCTAATAAAATTTGAAGCAAAACGCTTAGTGCGAGTCTTTTGCATATCCACCAAAAAACGGTGGCGCTGATTCGCACGTCTGGTTGTCCGATGGAAGAAGGGAGATGGCGGATTAGGTTGTGCAATTCTACTGCACACTCACCGTAATGTTCTCAAATTAAAAAACCAAAAAGCTTGCAACCCTGCCGTCTATGCTCGCCGCTTTTGAGCTAACTACAGAAAAGATTGTCGTTGCCGATCAGCTTTTTGAGCCTCTGCTCAATGTATTCAAGTGTCTGGAGCTGGTGTTTGGTAGAGCCATCCCAAAGATCAGAAAGAGGTGGTTAGTGGCACTAACCACTAAGACTCAATGAGTACTTAAATGGTAAAAAAAAAACTAATGATAAGATATTTCTTCCGTGACCATGGCGCATGCAACTGCGCCGAAATATCGGAGTCTCAAAAATAAACAGGTACATGGTGTAAATCCCGATATAGTTTATTCTAATAGCTTCTACCAATTTTCAAAAACTTCTACGAGTGCTTTCTGTAAAGCAACTTTTTCAGTGCACCAAAACATGATTAAGAGAGGAAATTGCTACCTTGCAAAAAGTAGGTAGGTACACTACATTTATGCAGCGGAAAATTTTATTAAATTCCCGCTCACGTCTTTGACAAGAGACAGGGTAGGTATGCAAATACTTAAGTGCCTTGATTTCAATTTTGCTCAGCAATGTAAAATGTTCAAGCTTTAAGCACATGAATAAGTTAACACAAAAAAAATACCCTGTGCTTTACACGACGACCTCCGTGGTCGAGTGGCTTTGTACACCGGTTTTCAAGGTGTCGTCGTCATTTCAGGTCCCGGGTTCGATCCCCGGTTGGATCAATTAAGAAAACAAACTTTTCTTTATTGGCTCAGGTCTGGTTGTTTGTGATACCACTACCGTTGTCTCTGATTTCCATAACACAAGTGCTCTAGCTACTTACTTTGGAATCGGAGCAATGTTTGTGACGTTGTCTAAAAAAAATCTGGACTATTAATATTGTTGTACAGATATTGTGAAAGATAAATATTGAATGAATCAATTTTATAAGTATAGTAACTACCTAGTTTCTTTTAAATAGCTTTGAAATTATTCTTATCATTATTTTTTAGTGAATTAAAATACACGGTTTTTTAGATTTTAAGCCTAATGCAACCGGAAGTTAATTTAAAAATGTATATGTATGTAGAGCTTATTTTTATTGTCCTCCCTTACAGTTACCTATTATTTTTGTTTTGTACCATTTTTTACCAATAATAATTAATTGTCGACGTTCAAAATATTTGGATATGTATATATTTTTAACATAAATATTAAAAGTAACTTATAATTTTTAATTTTTATTTTTGCATGACTTTTATTCGCTTCACAATTTTTCTTAAGTTTATTTGTTAGGTTTATAATTTAACACATACGTAAATTAAAAGTAACTTTATATTTATTTAATTTTAATTTATGTATAACTTGTATTCGGTTTAAAAAAATCATTACGTTTGTTCGCTCTAAAATTTAATAGTATGTACGATGAAACTTCACAGGATGAAATTGGAAAAAAATGAAGTTTTGTTATACAAGGTGTTACAAAAATACCCCTAATGCCGAATATGGTATAAAGGGACCGTCAAACTGAACAACTTTTACTATGGGGCCAACTCTGAAATGGCGAAAAAAAAAATCTGCTGTTTCATACATTTTGATATTTTCGATTTTAATTTTTGTATGAAACAGCTGTTTTTTTTTTTGCGATTTCAGAGTTGGTCCTATAGTAAAAGTTGTTCAGTTTGATGGTCCCTATATACCATATTCGGCATTAGGGGTATTTTTGTAACACCTTGTATATTTTACTATTTTTCGCCACCCGCCATCCCTCCCCCTTTTCCCTATAATTTCATCAGATCGTCGGATAAACTAAAATTTAACGCAAAATAATCGTAAATGTAACTTAATCGATTCTGTCTACTTTAAAGTTCGTCGTAAGTTAAAATAGAAATGGAATACAAAACATTACAAAGAATTTTCCATTGAAACATTTTCTTAAAATAATGGAGCTTTGAAGTGACTAATTTTATTTATAGCAATAACCGTTACAACCTGATGTAAATCTCAAAGCCTCCGGGAGTTTCTCTCACGTACCAACTTAATACACATCGCTTCTGAAGCGGACTTAAAAATTGTATTCGCGGAGTGAAATAGAATACGTGTCCTGGTTGTGAAAAGGTACCGTTGTTGCCTCTGTACCTTCACAGATAGACCGTTATTTCTAAGGCCGTTAGGTTTAATATTGAATCAGCTAATTGAATGAGGCGTGACATAATAGTATGTTTCAGGGTTTTCAACTAAGGTGTTGTAAACATACTGGTGGAAGAGAACAAGTCTTAATGAGATCAGTTATTCAATTGAGATAGGGAAAATTGACAATACGGAAGAGAAGCGGCAAACAGAAAAATCTTTAAGATAAATAATATTAGAAAAATCTTTTCTATTGTATTTTAAAGGACAAATAAAAATAAGGTACTTAAGTAAATGTTCTAATAAAAGTGCCGCTATGGTTGTATTAGAAAATACTTACCTTATTTTGTTGCAGTATCTAGAAAGCAACTACTGTCCGAGATTGTCTACGTAATGTATATGCGTTCACGGAACACCGGTATTTTTATAGAGTATTCTTCTGTAAATTCATTTTTTGTACCTATAGCTAGTACGAACCTTTCACTCGATGGAACACATACAGTTGGAGATACAGTTATAAAATCTCTCACCATGACTCTACCCTTCTTCGAGCTATGGTCTGCACCTTTAATTTTCGAAATATTCAATTATAAGTTCATTAGAAATAAAACACTTTTTACGGATTACAGCGCGTATATTATTAATTCGTTATTTTAGAATTGCTGTTACTGGTCCAGAATGGATTCGCACTGCGAGGATAGAGAAAGGTGGAAAACTTTAGAGGAGGCCTTTGTCGAAAGACAAGCTGTTGGAAGAAACACCGGTTGCCGAGAATAATTTATTTAACTTTCTTGTAAACAGCAATAAAGGCTATTTATTTATTTATTTATTTATTTTATTTTAGAATTATTTAGTTTGTATTTATTGGTTTTTAGAACTCCCGACGTTTCGACACCTTTCCAGGGGCCGTGGTCACGGGAGGACTGGTCCGTCAGTCCTCCCGCTGTAATCCCTAAAATGTTTTTTATTTCTAATGAACTGTACGCGCGAAAGTCTTACAATTATAAGTTACTTACACAAAATAACAATTTGAACCAAACAATTTAATATCACTTCCTCGAACGAACATTTTACGATGTAATCATGTAATAATTATACTGCTACGGTACACGGGCTTGTCAAAGAGGTCAAGCTAATTGGGTGAAAATCTGTCAAGATGAGAAATTTCGATAATTTGCTTTGGTGAAATTAAATGGAGGCTGCCTGATTGGGTCGTTGTTTGAATATTAACGACAGATGAAATTCAAAGAGAATGTTTTAATGAAAAAACGGGTAATATGGTTAGCTGGTTGATTGGGATGTTAAGGAGTAACCATTTTTGGAACAATGATAATTGTCGTTTATTAAAATGGTTACTTTTATGTACCTATATTTTTAACATAACAGATAGCAAATTTTTTGATACGATTAAAAAATCTCTGTCAAAACCTTAATCGTCTGTGGTTTATTGTTTTATTGCAAGTTACAAAAAATACATGCAAATGGCGGACTTAATGCCATTAGGCATTCTCTCCGAGTCAACCAGTAATTGTGTCAGAGAACGCTACTGTACCGGCAATATACAAACTTTAGAGAAAACGAAAACTACATTGAAATTAAATTGAAAACATAAATGTATAATACCAAATAATATACTAGAAAAAATACGACTCGGGAATCGAATCCGCGACCTTTAGATATCCGGTCCAATGCTCTGACCGCTGAGCTACCGAGTGATTCCCGTCCGAGAACATGATCTGGTGCGAGTCGTATTTTTTCTAGTATATTATTTGGTATTATATAAAGATAGCATTGTGAATGCTAAAATCTCAAAATTTAAACATAAATGTATGTTTAATATCTGGGTCATGTACAACCGTAAACCTTACTTAAGTTTGAAGTTAAATTGAAATACATTCACGAACTCTTGTCAAGAAAATCATGTAAATGTTAACACACTATCTACATGAGATCAGAACAAAGTTATTCCAATAACATTGTTACTGTGTTGTGTTTTGTTCGAGTGAACTTGTCTTGTACTAAGTTTCTTTAATAATTTAACTATGGGTGAAATTAGTAGGCAGATTGTTGGAAATGATATTTGACGACCTCCGTGGTCGAGTAGCTTTGTACACCGGTTTTCATGGTGTCGCCATCTCTGAGGTCCCGGGTTCGAACCCCCGTTGGGTCAATTAAGAAAAACGAACTTTTCTATATTCTCTATTGATAACGGCTTTGTAGCTGTTATCAATAGCGAGCAAAAAAATCACGTTAATATATATACCTGTGTAGACGCTTGATATATTCACAGAATATTTAATTATATATTCACTTAAAAAATTTATAATTAAATTAAAATAAAACAAATATTTGAGTGGGGCTCCCATACAACAAACGTGATTTTTACGGAACTCTTCGTACGCGAATCCGACTCGCACTTGACCGGATTTTTTCTTTATTTTTTTAATGCTTTTCGCCGTACGGATAGCGTAATAAACGTAATGCGAATCGTATTACCTTAACCTGATAAAATGTATGAAAAAATGCCTCAAGTTGCATGGACTGACGGAAAATGGCGTATTTGCGGGAAATATTAAGCGAGTTTTACTGTATTTAAAAAAAAACATTATCAATAAATGCAATCTTGAAGGAAAAGTTTCCATTCATTGACTATGACGACGAAGATTTTCCGGTCACAATCATTCTGTACATCTGTTTTTTCTTATGTAATCTTCTAAATAATATAAACCTTACAAATAGCTTTGGTTATCAATTTTATTCCGGTCCAATTGAATCATCTAAGAAACATTTTTTTTAATTTATTTAGAAAATTATTGTTAGAGTTAATTAAAAATACAATAAGCATTTGTTTATTTGAAATGTCATTAAGTACATCTTTGGTGGAAAAATTTACTAAATATACCGCAGGACCTTTAATAAACCCTTAGAAATATCATTAATTAGATCTGAACACAGCTTTATTTGAGTAAGAAGACAGCAATATAAGCAAATAATGTAGTTGATGATATAGTTTCTTGTCAATAACATTCCACTAAAAAGCACTGGCTAAGCTATGTCAAGAAATTATGCATAGTAACCTCATAATATTAATTTTGACGTGGGGAGCGATTCTTAAACCAAACTCGCATCTCACTTCGAAACTCACTTCACTTCGCGTGAATTTGTTATTAGAAAAATAGCTGAATATAAGCTACTTTACCGATTGCAAAAGTTTAAATAGTGACCGTAGCTATTTAAAATCTTTTGTGTTTAAAAAAACAGTACCATTATCTCATTTATGACTTAAAATTCCCGCGCAGTGAAGTGAGGTTCGAGTTTGGTTACAGAATCGACAGGGTGATATCAGAAAGCGAGGCAAGGAAAGCCCCTTCATATTGGATATTAAAAACCTTTGTGTATAAGAATATTCAATAACCCTTTATTAAACTTAGTAGTATAATGTGAAGATATTCAGCAGTCCTATTACATAAAAAGAATCGCGATAACCGAACGCAACTCCTCGTCCAATGTACACACGACGGCACCTCAGACTATACATGTTGACCTTGAGACCGCCTTTATGCCATACGTAATAAAAGCTGTTTTCGCAGTTTAACTATGTAACCTGACGTACTGTCGTGTGTATAATCCGCGCGCGATGAGAATGGGATGCTTCCTTATGGAACTGAGACTCGTACGGTCCGTCGGCCAGCCGTAGCGTCGGCAAACTCGCGTAGATGCTCGCATAATGCTAGTTGTGTTGCGTAGAACTGTGCGCGTGGATTTCTGCTCGAGTTTTATTTTAATTACGATATTTATATATTATTGTGGGATTAATTAATAATAGTGGAAAAAGGGGTAAAACTTTTTACTTTTTAAATTCTTTTTAATTTAAGGAGATTCAGAAGTTTTTTGCTGGCGCTACTTGACTTAACTTGACTACTTAACTGTAATTTTTTATTTACTTTGGATTTACAAGGTCCCATCTCAATCTAATCGCGCACGGATTATACTTGATAATGAACCTTATTCGTGAGACAATAGTGTCACATAGAGGGACAAACATCGTCCGCTTATCGCGATTGTTTTATGTAGTAGGTCTGCAGATTTCTTTTGTTTTTAAGAACAAAATGTATGATATGGTTTATTAAAAAATACGTGTCGAATTGAAAACCTCCCTCCTTTTGAAGTCGGTCAAAATAAGTTGTGCCTTCGAGGTAAAATAGCAAAAGTGTCTTTAAACTAAAACTAATTTTGTTGTCATAAGTGTCCAAAATGTCATCCCGCGCTTAGTCTGACAAATCGTCGTTTTGACAAAGGCCCGAAAGAAATTGTCCATCCTTAAATTATTGATAATACACACACACACACACACACACAATGACATAAAGAGATGAGAAAAGTCCAACTACCACAAAATAAAAAGTCTGTGTGTTTAAACCGAACGTCCACTCTGACCGTATTCGAAAACTACTATCATTTTGTTTGTTTTTGCGCTTGGAACTCCTCAGTAACTGACACAGCACAGAACTGAAATGAGTCTGGGTTGACCTAATAGTCCAGTAGTCAGGTAATTTTACCTGGAAATAATTCAACTACTTTTGAATTCTTGTGCGTGAAATAGCAATAAGGGCTGTTAGTAATACATTAAAGCCACCATGAAAACTGTGTGGAAGTTTAAAAAAAACAAAAATTGTGATCGAGCCCTTGTCTTTTTGATAATATCAGAACATTGAAAAAAATGTCTTAAAAAGAAAAATAAATATTAGAAATGCAAAGGGAACTTTTGCAACAATTTATTAAACTTCATCATTTTGATACAATCTATAAGCGTTAAAGAGTGACAACACAATCAACATTAGTGATGTGTTACTGAGGTTTGTACAATCTTTTCACAACTCTAACTATAGACTGTATCAATATGTTGTAGTTGACCGAGCGAGAGCGAAGCGTCTGCGTTTCAGCTTGGGCAAAAATGCTTTCGTACGTTTCGTAATGTGTAAGTACGGCTGACCGTATGTTCTCCTCTAGAGGTCGCATTACTCAACCCATTTCTTGTGAAATTTTTTGAGCGGGTTCGATAGTAATATATATTTTTTTTCTTTATCGACATTTTTGTTAAAGATCACATATTATCAAAAATTTAAAGGGCTCAAGCACATTTCTGGATTTTTTTTTTTTAACTTCCACACAGTTTACAAAGTAGCAAATTTAACGTATAATAATTGTCAGCCTTCAGTACTACCTGACGCACAACAAATCAAAACTCCTTGAATTATTTCCTTTCCAACTAGGGTGAAATATATCGACCTGACTACTGCACTATAAGATTGTCTGTACGAAATTTATATGTGTGCGTGCACGGAAAGCCATCAAAAAAATATTCCGATTGGATCTACGGTATATTTTGTGCATGGGAGATGAGAAAAGTCCACCCGCCAAGATGTCGAACGTCGAATAAGTGTCGGCTTGACGATGAAAGTCCGATCTATTGTGTAATAAAATTGTTGCCGCTTTTCCGACAATTCAATGGAATGTTATTTTTGTCGATGTTTACGACATGGTGGTAGGTATTTTGTCTGTTTCGTAAGAAATGTGTAATATTTAATAATGGGTAGAGTTGTATCGTATATTTATATATGAAATAGAAAAATCATTGAACAGATTGAATTATATGATATTACGATTAAGTATGTGTGAAACGTTACTATGATAAAGAAGACAGCCATGCTTAGTATAACCGGAAGAACTGAAGTAGCTCAAGTACTTACAAAAGTAGTTTTCATATTTTCTATGCCGTTAAAAAGTTATACGACAGTTTACAATATACAGTTACAGTGAATTGCAGGTTGTATCCCACACTTGAATATCACTTGACGACTTGAGTGGTGCAGTGGTCAATATGCCGGTCTACCACACAGGTTTTGATTCCCAGCCGGGCAGAAATTTAAAAGATGAATTTTAATTTCTGTGACGGGTCTGGGTGTTACTATGTATACTAAGTATAATTATATTTAAAAATATATATAAGCAGTATATCAGTTATCTAGCATCCATATTACAAGCTTTGCTTAGTTTGGGGCTAGATGGCGCTGCGTGAAATTGTCCAAGTATTTATTTATATTATATTATATTTACACTTACGCGTTTTGTTTATCGTACGAAACATTCCATAAATCGATTAAGTCTATACTAAAACTACGTGCTTAGTCGTCGGTTAAGATTCTAGCACAAAACAGGAACTACATTCTCAAACTTTGGACCAGCAAAAGTTAGTTTTTTTTTTTATCATAAATAAAGTTGGTCACAGGTGCTCTAAGGAACCCTGTGCTATATTGAACGACACTTCTTGACCTTGCTTAATATGGAGGTCTTACCTATTTCACTCTTCCTAAACATCGTACCTTGTTTGTTTTAAAGTTGCTCAGACAATTTTTTATAGAAAACTTACTTTAAAATTGAACTTAGCCAGATTCAATAATTTTGATTTTGGTCAGCTGTTCAACAGAATTTCATAAAAAACCGTAAAAAATAAATGATACAGAGATCTAATTCCTCACATAATGACCTCACAGCTCTTAAATAAGCATTTATGTTTCTCTCTATAACCACTATTATGATCTAAAAACTATGTTAATATAAAATAAAAGCCAAAATCATATCCATTTTACATCATAACACGTATCCGAAGTTCTGAAGATGACAATCTCTCCGCAACACTTTTATTATTCATAATACAGCCTTTTGCAATATGATCTCAGTGAGAAGGGCATTTCTTGTTGCCACTTATAGAATAGAGTCAAGGATATACGTGTCAAGGCGTTTATGAAAGAGAACGCGCCAAATTGGGTTATATGTTCGCTTCTGGCCTCTGTCAGTGAACTCGAAACCCTTGATATTTCTTTGAAGACTATTTTGGATATACGACCTTTTGTCTATCAGATATTTTAGGCCTAGAAGCTTTGTAAAGAGTGTTTTAATTTTAGGGCAACTTTAAAGAGTTTGTTGTCATTTAACACATCGTTAATATCCTTTGTTTTAAACAATACTTTCGTTTTAGTTTAAGTAGGTACCTATTTATGTGATAAAATTAGTATAATTTAAAAAAATTTGAGATTTTGCTCTGACCGCTGAGCGAGACTCGATAGCTCAGCGGTCAGAGCATTGGACCGGATATCCAAAGGTCGCGGGTTCGATTCCCGTCCGAGAACATGATCTGGTGAGAGTCGTATTTTTTCTAGTATTATTTAGTATTATATAAACTTAGTTAATATAATTTACAAACTTAAGGATTGAAATATCTTAATCCAAGAAAATAAGGAACACCAGTCTATGTTCAGTTTTGTATCCCCTTAATTTCAAGGCCGAATTTTAACAACTTTTAAGAGTCCGACGTACAGTGAGCTTCCCATACAAACGTAATACCAAAATGATTTGCAATTTGAGCATAATTCTTGTGATGCTATTCGGATTAAGACAGTGTTTGTCTAGAGTTCTGTTAAATAAAAAAATCAAAATACCAAAGCAAATAAAATTTTATACGATTTACAGTTTTGTATGAAAAAATGTAATTGGTATTTATTTTGAATTGGATATTTTTATTTAATAGAAGCCTTGCATAAGGGTAATTGGAATGGCTCGAACATTTTTAACTTTACGAGGGAATAAGAATAAAATTTTGAGAAGCAATAAGATGGGGCCAACAATGGAAATGAGATTGTGGTTTCCTTGCATACGAATGGGTGCGATCGTGCGAGAAATTAGGGACAATTCGCCTTATAAGAAACATGTAGATTCTTAAATTGAAATCTGTCTTGGGTTTTGGATTGAGTATATTGAGGTGGATTATGTGATGGAAGTTGTAATTTTCAATTACGTATGGAAATAATACAAATACAAATACAAATATTTATTGCAAACTAAGTGTATACAGGTGTTATAATCTAGAAGGAACTTAAAAACTTAGTCGCCCTTTACGAACACAGCAATATATGAGAGGGCTGCCTATTACATTAAGTTACAAATAATAAAATTGAAACAAAGAACAAAAACAGAATCAATAATAATAAGAAACAACGACAGAACTTTACAATTTGGATTGATCGTCGTACTAATTTTTAATTAAAAGAGGAGAACAAATAGACTTTTAATTTATATAATCGTTAATGGAATACACACATTTTTCAATTAAATAGTCTTTTAATTGGCACTGAAAAGCTTTTAGGGTTTTAATATGAGGAGAGATAGAAGGCATCTTGCTAGACGAGTGATGGGCATGAACATTACCAGATAGAGAGGAAGATAGGCTACATTGTGTGCGGAATAATAATAATAATAATATTAATGAGCAGATGACAGGAAAATAACCATAAGTAAATAAAACAGGTAAATGCCATACAGATGTTATGACTAATATTATAAATGCGAAAGTCAGTTTGTTTGTTTGTTACGCCTTCACGTCTTAACTACTGAACCGATCATCAGGAAATTTTGCATACACGTTGTCAGGGGTACAGAGAAGGACATAATGTACTTTTCATCCTGAAAAAAATAATTATTCCCGAGGGATAGCAAAAAAACTTTCCACGCAGACGTAGACGCGGGCGGTCGCTAGTAAGTCATAAGTCGAGACCATAATACCTAACCTGTTCTTTTTTATTTATATAGGTATATCCATTACCGTTTAAAAAATCCATTAAAAAAGTTAAAAGTATTTCAAGGTAACGTATTCAATTAATTGTTTACTCTGCCAAATCCCATAACTTGTACCAAATAATAACGTCGGTTATTTCGTGAAGTAAGTTTCACATCTTGAATACGTAATTCGGGTACCTTTCAGTGCGGGAAGATTTTGACTGGCGTTTTTCCGAATCCGTCTTGATTTTAGTTAGAACGTTTCGGAGTAACGGATTATTGGAATGGAATTTCGGGTTCGGCAATCCTTGTCATGGTGGGATAAGTCCGAAAAGTTGTTTTCATGGTTGAAGAATATTCGCTGCTTCGGTGGATTTTGATCTGATTATGTTTAAGTTTAGAAAATCGAATATGTAAGAAAAGGTTGTATTGTTATTCTATAAATACGTCAAACGAAACATTGGTCACCCATTTAATTTTTTGGCCTACAAAATATGCTTGAGCTTTTGTTGTTAACGTTCCCAGTTAAAAGCTCTAAGCTCGTTCTATTTTGAAACATTAAATCATAAAAAATGGGTCGTTATTATCCTTCATAAAAACAATTTTCTCTCATTCAATAAGGAGCAAAACAAGAGCTTTTGGTCATAAGCAAAAAATAACAATCTTATATTCTAAAGGTTCTTTTGTATTATTATGCAAATTAGCATTATCCGAAAGCTCTGGAAGTTTCATGAAATTCTGCGTACTTTTGTATGCAAAATGTGCATTTGCTGTGTACACTTGTCAAAACCCGTAATATCATTTAGAGGCAATTTACTGATATTCGTATGTATGATATTGTTAGTTTGTAATTGTGTTGGTATAGTCCAAAATCCTGAGGGCACTTATGTGGGTCACATGATAATGTGACATAGTGGTTGGGCCATGAAACCGACTGTTTATGTACGGGAGAATTCGGTTTGTGCTTAAGGCTCCTATATACCTCAAGTGGCGCCTTCATTTTAATTAAATTTATTAGTCGCTAAGTACATAATGTATCGAAAATTCACATGTACAGATTGAAGCTAAGGTTCTATAGTTGATTTCCAAACAATAACCTCAGTAAAATTTTGTTCGTTGTAGTAGTAGTTGGCAAAAGTGCAAAATGTGGCTACTTTTAGCACTTTTGCCACTTTGAGGTATATATGGGCCTTAATATTAGACACTTCACATGGCTTTTCGTGTTCACGTAGCGTGGTCGCCAAGTTTGCCAAATATTTTTGTAATGTCCAAATATTTGGCAAAGACAAGCACACCCATACACACACACAAGGCCGCGAACAGCCTATATATGGATAGCGTATTTGTGTATTATCTTGTTCATTCAAATAAGGTAAAATCGACAAAATTTAAAAAAAATATTTATTGATTTATTTATTTGTCACACAAAACAGATTTACAGCAAATTCATTATACACAAAACAACATTTTGTAAAAGTAAGCAGGTAGGCTCCAACTCCAACAATACGTGCGAACAACATGATTAATCCAGACAAGTCATTAATTAAATTGAATTACTTACATAAAATAAATTAGGTTGAAATTAATTAAATTGAACTGAATAGAATTAAATAGAATTAAGAATTAAATTGAATTAATAAAACACTTTTCACGGATTACAGCTCGTATATTATCAATTCAGGTGTTATTTTAGATTTTTTTTCCGGGAAGGTGTCAACGACCTTTCGACAGTTCAAAAAAAAAAATCCAAACTAAATCATTCTAAACTAACACCTGAATTAATAATATACGCGCTGTAATCTGTAAAAAGTGTTTATTTCTAATGAACTTTACGCGCGGAAGTCTTAAGACAGAATGTTCTACCACACATGGCTGTTTTTGGGTAAATTTAGAAATTATACTTTCCGCTGCTTCCCTGACCTCTTCATTATGGTCAGCCGTAATTGCAATAACATGTATAGCGGACCTCGAGAGGAGGGCAAACATGTCTAAATGTAGTGCCCTCTTGGGATTCAATACTAATCGAATGTGTTGATTTATGAAGAGAACCGATGTTGGCCCACAAAAACCTAGACTTCTAGAATGTTTTGTGCTGAATGAAATGTTATTACTGAACTAAGGTCAAATCGACAAAACTAAAGGAAGAAAAAGATCACCAATTTTCATGAAAACATAACAAATAGTAAAAAATAATTGTTTTAAATGTTAGATTATTGGAAAATTTCCTTATAAGAAATAGTTCATTTAAACTAAATATTTTTTTATATTATTATTATTCCTGGTTAACAGTTTAAACATTTTTATTTCTCCGCTATTGTCCTTAGAACAATTAGAAATATAAGGTTTCTTACAGCGATCCAAACAATTAAATTCAATTTGTAGAAATAATTAATACAAATTGTAGTCTCCTAAGAAGTTCAAAAGATTAAGTTATTTGAATGGGTGGAAATTCTAAGATTTCTACTATAGAATTGACGACGAATTGAATGTAATTAAAGAGAAGGACAGAAAGAGATTCGAAATTGTATCGAGTTTTCGAGTAACAAAGAGGAACTTTAGGAATTTTCATCGAAATCGGAGACGGCAGGTATTATGGGAAATTGTTAAGTTTTAAGCTCAACATTTTCAGAAAGCGTAGTTAAGTTTCTATGTAATAAAAGTGGGGATCTTTTCTTTTCCACTAATTAAATTTATGAAATTAGAGGAGGAGCAAACCTTTCTTGGAATCGCAAAAAACACTTATTATGTTACCTACTGGCGCAAAAAAATATTCTGTAGACAAAAGCAAGCTTACAACAATCACAGTTAAAAATACACAATCAGCAGTATATATTTAATTGCATTGACAGCTAAATATAACTGTTGCACTGAAGAAATATTTTTAGAATTTGTAGTGTTTAAACTACTTTCACATTCCTCCTTTTAATATTAATTCATCAACGCCCAAGCGGACGCATGCGGCCGGATAACAATGGAATATCTATTGTCTCATTTTACGGGCGTTAAAGGGTTATATTACTTTAAACTGTATTGATTCGAATTTTTCTTATTAGTCAGAGAAATCAACAACAACAAAAAGTCACGAATCAGATAAGTACTAATTTAATTATGATTAAAAACCTCCTTCAAAAAACCATAAAAAAATTGCTATAAAAAACAGCTTCAAAAAGCAACAGCTCTAAAACGCAAGAAATAATATTCAAATCTGCATAATTACTATTCAAGTACCTACGCATATCTGATATTAAAAAAACGTCTTTTGAAGTCGGGGAAAAATGGGACCAACTTGGGAACCAACCTGATAAAGTGACGTTTGAATCATGTCAATCGGTTCAGCCGTTTTTGAGTAATGGACATACATAAAAAAAATTAAAAAAACAAATAAACAGACGAACATAGAACCTCCTCCTTTTTTAAGTCGGCTAAAAAGGTTAATAAGTTCTACCTTTTCAATGTCGTATTTGCTAGAGTGTTAGGGAAGTTCCCTATCAAAAGATAAAGCTTGACAAAAGTTTTCGTTTTCCATAGATTTTCATTTCGAATCCATACGTCTTTCTAACGTGCGCATCCCAATATAATAATTTATCGGAGTCTTTTCCTTAAATTGAATTGATTCGTAAAATGTGTGAATCTGGACAAACATTGTCTATTTAACGGAGCAGTGCTGTGGAAACATGTCGATCCCTACGGATGCCATAAATTTCAGGCTCTGTGCCACCCTCACTGCCAATAGTTTGAATTGAAATGAAGCAGAGAGATTTTTATTCTTTAGTATCAACCATTAGTTTTAGGTTGTTATTATATATATTATATTTTGACAACATCACATACATTGCTCCGATTCCAAAGTAAGTAGCTAAAGCACTTGTGTTATGGAAATCAGAGACATCGGTGATATCACAAACACCCAGACCTGAGCCAATATAGAAAAGTTCGTTTTCTAAATTGACACAACCGGGGATCGAACCCGGGACCTCAGAGATGGAGACACCTTGAAAACCGGAGTACAAAGCCACTCGACCACGGAGGTTGGTTATTCTTAAAAACACAAAATGGCTTATTGAAATGTGCTTTTAAGAGTTCATGGGTGACATTATAATAATTAAGATGTAAAATATGGCGATTTTACATTAGATTGACTATAAAGTCTTTGAGTTGCGCAATGGCAAGCCAGGTGAAATTGTCCCTCCCGACCCGTCCACCCACTGGACTTTTCCACTGGTAGGTGGACGGGTAATTCACGATTACCCCTCTACCCACTTCGCTAGTGTGAACCGAATTAAGTGCGTCTAGTAATCGACTAATTTATAAACTCGATTCAAACATTTATTTTGCCTGATAATGCATGATTATTTTGTATTGCGTAACACATTAGCACTTCTTACAGTAGTTTCTCTAAAAACAAATTCGGTTCAGCAATTTTTAAATAAGTGCGTTCATTCACTAGAACTTTTTTACCTTCAATCTTTACTTGGGACCAAATATTTTCTTAATTTAAATAATTTGAAACAGAGTTTTCACAGTATTTTTAGAAGTGACCAAAAAGGCTTCGGCGCAGCAAAATTTCTTCTGTAAATTCCTCGTTTGCCCTCAGGGGAATAGAGTCTTTATTAAATATGTACAAGGTGTAATATCCCAAGCCGAAGCAAACTAATTAATAGCGTTCACTGGCTACCTTAATTTGGAATTCGCATTTGTTTATTTTGCAAGAATGCTTTATTGTTTCGCGCTAACCTCTCGCTAGCAATGATACAACTTGTAACCTAGAAAAAAAAGAAAAAAAGAGACTTTTTGTATCATACAAACATTATCTTTTTTTTTTTCTAGAAAAACTCAACTTAACTCTGTTTTGTTCAGGAATTAAACTTGCGAGTCTGGCTTTCCGAGTGACTACTCTTACCACTGAGCTATCGAAACATAAAAAAGTTTATTGTATAGGTGTGTTTTTTACTAAATTTAAGAAAAAAACTACTTTCGACATCTGAAAGAATATTTTCCCATAAATTTGCTATTTTGCTAAGTTTTTCATTTCACAATATTTAAAAAAATTAAAGTAGGTAGTTCTTTTTGTAATGGAATAATTATGATTAATGAGCTGTATTTACTTTTTATATAATTTACAATGCATACTTGAAAGTTTATAGATAGGTATGACCAAAAATAAACAAAAATATCCTATTCAGTGACTTATTTTTAATTTTTAAAGCTATTGTGTACACAAAGCTTCAACTAACTTCCATAAAGCACAACATGAAAAGCGTAAAGAGACGGTGTTATTTTTGAAGCATTACCCTAGTATTTTAAAAGAGCGCCTATTCACCTCTCATCGGTTTCATTTATCAACGTCACTTTGTTTGCATAAAAGGTGAAATGGATGAGAAAAAGACGAAAAATCCTGTGACGGACATCATCTGTTCCAAGCGTCTGTCGATTGGGAAGATCAATACCTATGAAACGACCATCAATCTTGTACACGTGTACTTTAAGCATACGTTTTTGGGAGAATGAGTTATTGACTCACTTCTTTTTTTTTAGCAGTAGCCCGATTAACGTAAAGTCGAAGCAAATACAAATAGTTTATTCGTTACAAATAATAAAAATACAATTTATTTACCTTAAGCAAAGTTGTGGAACATATTCTTTGCTCTAATTTGACAATTAAAATAATTTGTTATCGTTCGTAGCTCGATTCACGTAACATGACTTATGTTCGTAGCACTCCGTAGCGAGTTAGGTTGCAATTCATGCCAATGTAATTTGTCCTAATTTTTTACTAGTCACAGTTTTAACCTAACCTATTTTTAACACTAAATTATGTACCTGCTGTTCTGTTGTCAGTACTACAAGTAAAAATAAATTAGGTGAAATGCTTGAGATGAAGACGAAAAATCCAGTGACGGACATCATTTGTTCTGAGCGTCTGTCGATTGGGAAGATCAACAATACCTAGGAAACGACGCATAAGTTTTTGGGACGCATGAGTTAGACACACTGTCTTTACTTTTTGGGGCCCTTACACATTGCGACTTTTTGCAGCGATACAGTCGCGATTCAGTCGTGATGCAGTATCGATACGGTTGCAAGTCGTCTTTTTTTTACACTATTTCTCGATACTAATCGAGAACGCTGTTGTCACGATGCAGTTGCGCGGCTGTTGAACGCGCGTTTGCATCGCTGCAAAAATTCGCAATGTGTAAGGGCCCTTAGCAGTAGCCCATATAGGTACGTGACATGAGTCGTAGCAGTACTTATTTTAACTTAAGAGAAATGCTCTTGTCAGTGAAGTCTTCTCGTTCTCTTCTCTTCTCTTCTTACGGGAGACCTTGTAACGAGAAGAACCGGCAAGAAACTCGTCAAGAGCTGCTTTTTTCTCCCTGTATATTCCATACAGAGTCGTCAAAAATTGAAAAAAGGCAGCTGCACTTAAAGTGACGTCATTTTCCATCACAATAATTAACAAAGTTTACATTCAATGGGTAGGTAAAATTACTTTCAACTAGTTGATAAATCACTGTCTATTACTCGATAACGCATAGCTAAGAAAATCATATTGCACGAGTATGATATGAAGAATTAGCCCATTTTACAGTATTCATTCATGTCATATTCATAAACAAATATCTTTCATCCTGTATAAAAATCTAGCAATTAATTTGAGAGCACTAAAAATTACAAAGGCAAAAGCCTTATTTCCCGTACAAAGGAAAATTTAATTATAAACTTTTAATGTGAAGTTTCGGACGAAATCAGAATACTTATAGTTAATTAAAATTTGGAAGTGATTTCTCTTGTAACAGGGGCTTATGAAATAGATCAAGTAGTATAGTAACATAGGAACGTCTTTTCATTAGGTAGATTTAATGAATAGGTTTAAAATTGGATGCCTATTAGAAAAAAAACATTAATAAATGTCTATGGTGACTTGGGTTACTAGAAAAAAGGTTTAAGTGATGCTAAAATTGATCATAATATCATAGAAGAAGATGTATCATCTTGTTGAATATGACATACTGACTTATAACATACTCTCTCACTCTTAACAAAAGTAATGTCTTACTTTTACTTTACACCATGATACAATAATATTTCGCCGCCAGGTATATGTAATAAATGTATACAAGGTGTTACAAAAATACCCCTAATGCCGAATATGGTACGTAGGGATCATCAAACTGAACAACTTTCACTATGGGACCAACTCTGAAAACGCGAAAAAAAAATCAGCTGTTTCATACAAAAATTAAAATCGAAAATATCAAAATGTATGAAACAGCAGATTTTTTTTTTCGCGATTTCAGAGTTGGCTCCATAGTAAAAGTTGTTCAGTTTGATGGTCCCTATATACCATATTCGGCATTAGGGGTATTTTTGTAACACCTTGTATACACCGTTAATTTTTAAGTATATCTAAAAATGAAATGGGGATTTCAGACCACGTGAATGAACAACTGTTACTAAGGGGTCAACCACGGAATCGCGAAAAAAAATCAGCTGTTCCATACATTATAGTCGAGTCGATGTTGTACTTTTCTATGGAACAGCTGATTTTTTTTTCGCGATTCCGTGGCCCCATAGTAAAAGTTGTTTATTCATATGGTTTGAATTTCCCATTTCATTTTTAGATATACTTAAAAATTAACGGTATATATGTAGGTATAGTATAGACACTAGGGTCACGTGGGCGACGTAGAATAGTTTCTACGTCATCTTCGCTATCGGTGTTGAAAATTATGTTCACCCATTTTTATCTTGAGCTGTTTCGTTCAGCCCTAACAAATCATAATTAAGTGGATACCCCACCGAAAATGGCGCCCTCAGAGGTTTTTATTTAATAAGTTGTAAAAAGAAAAGGGTTTTAATAAAAGTTTATGTAGAATTTTTGAGACCCTATTTTAAAAGGTTGCATTACATTTACTCGTAGTCATTCGTAGAAGTAGATAGCAAATGTGTCAAAAACGGCCACTCTTAATGCCGGATTTACACGCTTGCCAAAGCTTAGCAAGCGTTCATAAGCTCCAAGCCTCGTCCAAATTTGACAAACGTCACACTTTAACATTTACACGCTTGCACAAGTCGCATGCGCTTGACGCAAGCTCCTTTGATATGTGTTCAAAAACCGACACTAGCCCGGATCGGCGACAAGCTCTTCCAAGCTCACGCAAGCCACGCCAAACACCCGTTCACATGCTTGGTGTTTGTGAACGCTTGTCGAGACTTGCCAAGCGTGTAAATGAGGCATAACAGTTTCGCTATCTACTTCTAGAAATGACTACGAGGGAATGTAATGATACTTAAAAAAATACTAGACTATGGCTCTTAAAAGTTCCACGTATAATTTTATCAAAATTATGTATTATAATTTTATTACAATATTAAATAAAATTCACAGCGGCGCCGCTTTTGGCCTAGGTACCATCTTAAAATGTATTATAATATTTGTAATGAGTGTGACAAAAAAAAATCTTTTATTCTTTGCTTGTATTATCTATAATGTCGCGTCTGGATATCGACGCCAGCAAGTGTCACTGCCGGAATGACAGACCTTGTTTTCTAGGATCATGCTTTACACACAGAGTTTTGGAAATTTTGATGTCATTTATCTCTATAAAATATCTTTGATAAACATTAAATGTATCTTGTAACGGCTCTTTCTTTTTGTTGTTTTTTTGGTTCACGTACATGCGGCAACTGTTAGCGTTTTACATACGATTCCCGTAAATGTTTTGCAACATTCGTAATTTCGGGTGTTCAAATATTTAAAGTTATATACAGTATGGAAATCATCGACCAAGAATAGCCTAGATGTCCAGTCTCAAAAACGCACCAGTTTCAAACTTGGCGCTTACTATGTACAAAGTATTCTCTTCATTGTTTCTTACTACTTAAAGTTGAATTTGAAAAGTATATGTAACCCATTTACGTGCTGTTTAAGTTCGTTCAACGTTGAGAGCTGTCTAGAGATCATACTTGAGATGCTCTTGTTATAGGAACAACATTTTAGATATGGTCTCAAGATAAGCGGTTGAGAGCGGTTTATAACTACTACATTCAGGCGCAGTTGTCGTTCTGCGGGTCAGGGGTCTACCGTCCATTCTCTGATAGTCATCTGTCCGTCCCTCCGGTACGTCATCCCTGTCAACCTCTGTCGTATGTCTGTCAGTCATTAGTCGAAGGAGGCTGGACGCCTCGACACGGGCCTAGGATGTTCTTAATCGAAGATGAAAACGCATTATCTTTAAAAATCTCCAAATAAGATATATCATAAGAATTAATAGTATTTGTTTCTATGGGCTAACAGATGGAAATATAAACACATACGTCACTGCCGATCTAAACTGAAGATAGAACAGTAAAAAGGATCTGTTTTGTGGTTTTATAGGGATGAATTTAATCACGATATGTGGACAATTCATCTATCAAGATGTCAATACGTCAGTTGTAAGTAATGAGGATCGCGATCTTTTATCAAATAAAGGCCGATCAGTACCCATTGCAGGAACATCTATGGAGAGAAATGAAAGAATCGATAGAATAATTTTGCATGGAAAATTTGCACAGCGCCATCTACCACCGAAAAGCGAAATGAAATTTCCCATAGACATTTTTTTCTCGATAGATGGTCGTGCTAGGAGGGATACAGAAAATAATGATTTGGAAACCATTTTGAATTTCGCAAAAAGGTTATAAAGTAACCATTACTTTATACCATATATTAACAAGAATCCATTTAAATAAGAAAACTCTATTTGTAACTTAGAAGTTGTGTTTTCTTCTTCTTCTTTTTTTGTTATGGCAATCTTCTTTCCTCTTGGAAGTAATTTTTGCCAGTGTCAAGTGTTAAATAGTTCAGTGGTAGATATTGTTTAATTTTTCATTAGAATGCGGGTGCATCGCATTCCAATGCTGCTTGGAGCATTTGGCACCAAGTATATCAAGACAGTTTACTCGGTTAGTTCTGCCGAGGAAGCCACCACTTCAATAAAAGTCTCAGCTTCACAAAACCAAGATCGCGCCTATTTCAATTATACCACATATTGTTCAGTTGCGTAGACACTTGTACCATATAACTGCACCAATTTTAAGACACAATATCCACGATGAATCAATTTGAAAATAATTAAAATAGACACCAAACCGAACTCGACAAAATGGCGCCAAATCTCCCACTTACCAAGTTGTGTTTTAATTACTGAAAATGTAAACTTTTTACTCTCGGATTGTTTGAATCATACAAAAATATTTTTGGAATGTATGCTTTTGACATGTTTGTGTAGGAACGCCTAGAGCGCCACTGTTATTGTTTTAAAAAATCGAAGTGAAAAATACGTATCAAATAAAATTCAAAAAAGTTAATTAATATACTTAACCGAAAATGTACTTAAACAAACAAAAAAACTTAATAAAAAATTAACGACAAATATCAAATAAATGAGACAAAAATGTTTCACGAAGTAACCATCTATTTTCGTATCTATACGATCTTTGTTTATGTCAATCAGTGTCTCCTCATTTTGCCGAGCTATCCATCAACTGTTACAAGGAGCAGAGCTTTAACCGAGAACCGAATCTATTTATCTCAAAGTCATAGGAGGAAACAAATTAAACACTTTAATACATGAGGCGTGACAAAAAAGGAAGGGGATTGAAAAAACGAGCTATCGAGTGGCCATGGATGTAAAGAAATTCAACTTAGACTAGATGCTTCAAGAACTTTATGTCATTTTTAATAAGTCATGAGATTTCCAAAAACCATGGGAAAACAAACAAAAGAATAGATTGTAGAACTTGAACTTAAACCCTTCAACGCCCGGAAAATGAGATTCAATAGATATACCATTGTTATCCGGCCGCATACGCCCACTCGGGCGTTTATGAATTATTTTAATATGATTTCCTGAATTACATTAATAAAGATCTCATGTTTTAAGTTATGATGTTGATCGATTGTTTCAGTTTTGACTAAAATTTTTTTTTAAGCTTTGAAAGTTACGAGTATTTACTTTTAGATTTCATTAACTTGGTTTTCCTAGAATCGCTAAATAATTAGCAATACTGCTAGCAGAATTGTTACCATTTTACCCTGCTCATGCACTTTTCGCGTCCACCAAATATTGCACTTTCATATTTTCTCAACATTGGCTACGGGATAGCAGAGATATAATTTTATGTTCAAACAAAAGTTTACTATTAAAACGAATTCCCAAAAATTCAAGTAACATCGTGATTTGAAATTTTGAGATTTAAGCATTCACAATGCTATATTTATATAATACTAAATAATATACTAGAAAATGCTTTCTCATCTTAATCAACTGTTTAAAAATATCTGGAAAGATGTTCAGTTGAATGTCGAGGTTAATTCCTCCTACATTGGTGAGATGGCGCTGGCTTGCAGCGTAAGAGTTGATATACTAGAAGAAATTCGACGTTCTCACTAGTGACTCGGTAGCTCAGCGGTCAGAGCATTGGACCGGATATCCAAAGGTTGCGGGTTCGATTCCCGTCCGAGAACATGATCTGGTGCGAGTCGTATTTTTTCTAGTATATTATTTAGTATTATATAACATCGTAATGTTAATCCACAAAAAAAACAGTTCGAACGAATCATAATTTAAGTCTTTTATATTCATCAACTCGAAACACGTAGCGCAACATTAAATGATATTGACGTTTATTTTGCTGGTTCAAGCTTAGTTAAGTGATATAAACTTAATTTAAAACCTATTTGTAGTTTAATTACATTTTATTTGTATTTAACGGAGAGTTGAAGTGGATTAATGGAGCGAACTGCTGATATTGCAATAATTTCTGATTCACGTTCACAAACTCAATAGCAAAATAGGTCATCGATTTTTTTTTCATATTCTGCCATTGTCAAAAAGTAATGACGATCAATCGATTAGCGAGTAAATAAGAACCCCCGGTGACCTTGTACCGGGCCGATTGATTAGCTAAGCTCTAAATAGAACATAACATGTATTTGACGACTTCCGTGGTCGAGTGGCTTTGCGCGCCGGTTTTAAAGGTGTCGCCACCTCTGCGGTCCCGGGTTCGATCCCCGGTTGGGTCAATTTAGAAAATGAACTTTTCTATATTGGCTCAGGTCTGGGTGTTTGTGATACCACCGTTGTCTCTGATTTCCATAACACAAGTGCTTTAGCTACTTACTTTGGGATCGGAGCAATGTATGCGATGTTGTCAAATATTTATATATTTATTTTATATTTATTATGGCGAAATTGCACAATAAATAGAAAGGCTGAATAACATTTCCGCCAACTGTAATATACGAGCGCTTTAAGCTTTATTTTTTCAATTCTCTTTTCATAGCCACTTCCAGACCAGACAATTTATTTATTCCCAGATCGATGACGTCGTGAACCATCAGTTCCAAGTTGACGCCGACAAAAAAAATCAGTCTGTCCCCTTCGATATCCGGATTCTAAATCTGTAGAGGCAATAGGGTGCTTTGACGTCTACGTTAAAGTTGCCTTTGATAATTTCAGAAGATTCACCGTTTCGGTAATTACAATAACGTTTCCTTTCTTCAAAGAGCGTAAATGGCTCAAATCATTGGTGGTTTACGTTTTTAACTTTTGTATCACCTTAACAATAAGTTAAGAGAAATGATGCATTTAAACAAAATATTGTATTTAAGAGAACTCGTTAGAAAATACAGCCTCCATCAACTGTCAGATGTGTGTTGTTTTTTACACTTGTTTACAAGCTTGATGCCAATTTTTATAACTTTAGGTCGACGGAAAGATGCCTTTATGTTTTGACTTATTGTCGAGTGTTAAAATGTTGTGCATTACATTACTTTGCGTTTCTTTACAGCTTTAAACCTTAGAATTTGACAACGCTCAGCGCTTTTGCTACGATTCAAATAGAAATGAAAGAAATCTGTGTCATAAATCATTATGCTTATTGAACCACTAGCTTGTGATTTTTCATACTATTTATTTAAGTCCAAGTCACTTATATTAAACTTAAGAAAATCCACAGAGTTAGCTGAAGTTAACACTAACAATATTCGTATTTTATGGCAAAGAAATAATTTCCATTCAATTCAATTTAATTACTCATTAATTGTAATGCCAAGACTGTGTTGACGTGAAATTAATAAGCTTAACTTATCGGCCATAATTAATTTTGAAAGGAATATACCACCGGCTTTTATTGTTTACCTTCAAAATTGCGGATCATCGCCATTGTCTCATTTTTCAATAAATAATTAGTTTAGTGTACGTACAAAATAATATAAAATTATCAACGCGGAGATTTTATTTTTACGCTTACACGTCATGGTATATACTAATCTACTTATCTTAAAGAGTTTTGTAGGATAAATAACATTAGAAAAAATCGACTCACCCGTAGCACCTCAGACAGGACGCTACTAGTGATTCGATTTTTTTTATAGTATTTTTTCTAATATTATTTATCTTAATATAAAAATAGCATTGTGAATACGAAAAATCTAAATTTAATGAGTTTTGTGGGTTTGTAAGTTTCGATATCGAAGTCAAAAGTAATTTCTAAATCATAGATTGGGTTGGGACTAATTTTTGGGTGAGTTATTCGGTTTTATTTGTGTTGTATACCTTATTAAAATATAATCAATATCCAAATTATATTTTTCAAAGATTGAAAAAGCTTATCTTTTTTATTATAGGTACCTATTGAAACTCTGCGTTCTCATCGTAGACATATTTGTCATCACTTCTCAAGAAAAAGACGGATCAAAGAATGCAGTCACCAACCGGAAATATTTTCATGTCACGTCATTTGTCTGGAAAGACGTCCATTTAAATAGCCGTAGTCTGAACGTCTTCTTTTTCCTAAAAATATACTCATGGGTTAAATGGTTTTAATTTTTAATTTTGTAAAACAACGATCGGTATTTAAATATTTCCCTCTTAATTGAGGAAAACTGTAGCCCATGCTGAGTTTCTTGTGGGATTTTAAAAGTTCACTTGGCTTTTAAAAGTAAAAAAATCTTAAAAATAATGATGCCTTGATAAAGTTGGGGTTACACTGAAAATTTAAAATGGCATAGATTTGTAACTTTTTGGTCTTGAGCTTTGGAATAATAAGTAATTACAATGTTTAAGCTTTTACGGATATTTATATCATAATAACTGATCCTAGTTCGAAGTTTCGATAAAGCTGCGTGTATTTCCAACATCCCTTTTAGACCCCTGAAAAGATGCCGAAATGTCGAGAAAATGAAAATCAAACTAAATAAGACAGTCAGAATTGTCTTATTTAGTTTGATTTTCATAAAAAATACGCGCGTTAATCTAAGAAGTTGATGGTACATAACGCATACTATCATTTTTATTATCGGTACACATTATTACTCTTAATAAAAGTACAAAAAATCATGTTACGAAGATCTTTTTCCCTGTCATCCAAAGCCCCTGATACCGATTCAAAGCAACCCGCCGGAAATTTTCTCTCATCACACGATTTGCTTAAAATAGCAGAGAGATTGGAAGCACCGCTGTCTAGACATGTTCCGACATGACTCCATTATTTAAATGTCACTGTATTCTGATCTCTGTTATATTATCAATCTTTTTTTAAAGATTTCGTATATCAAAAGGTTATTTCCTTTTGATTAGAACCCTCGTGTTATCCGACTCTATATATAGTGGTGGCCACATAATTAAGGATACAAGTCGATTTTTATACAAATGAGGTAGTTTTGAAGTCTTGATTTTCCACTAGGGATTGGCCTAACAGTGATCTGATGATGTCCATCCAGAGAGCGAATGGTGAAGATCCAGATCGCAATACACCCAACTGATCAGCATTCTAAGACATGTAAGGATCAGAATTTTCAGTTGCAAGATTTTCATACATTTTTATGCTATATTCGCGGTTTTTTAATACATATCCTTACATCTCTTAGAATGCTGATCAGGTCACTTGGGTGTGTATCGAAATTTGGATCTCCTCCATTCCAATTCCTGGCGGAGAAGCAATGCTTCAAAGTTACTTCGTTTGTATGAAAATCGACTGGCGTCCTTAATTATGTGGCCACCACTATATATGGTCGGATCTGACTGGCGATTTAACAACACTAAATTTTCTAAGGATGCCGTTTGCATAACTACGTGATTATATAAAAAACTAAATCTATATCTCTTGGAGCTGAGAAAAACTCAGTCAGATCAGAATAAATCAACTGAATCAGAACACGGCCATTATGTCGCATATTTTGACTCTTTACAAGTCTTTGTCAACGAGTATGGTAAAATAATAATAGGGTAATATTCTCGTTGACTTACTAAAATCAATATGCAGGCAAGAACCTAAAATAGATTCGGATTTTTTAAACGTAATTAGATTATAAGTTCGTAGCCGACTACAGGCAGCAGCAGCAGGCGGCGGACGTGTCGCCGCGACACTGCTTGATTTCAGAGTATGTCCCATAGTAAAAGTTGTTCAGTTTGATGGTCCGAAGAAATGGTTTTTCCATTTTGGGTTCATTCATGTGCGAGGAAAAAGGTTTGTGCAGAGCCTAAACTAAGTTCATAATTAATTATTTAATACCAATTATTATCATTCGCAATTATGAAATGAAATAAAAATAATTATGTTATGTACATGTTTACTTTGCAAAGTCGTTATCACTCTACAAATTAATGTGACCTTGTCTAGAGGGCAGGTGTTAAGTATAACCCGCGCGCGATGAGAATGGGATGAAACTTTGTCAAACCATTGGTGGGTGAAATGGGAGAAAAATTGTGTTATTTGGTCACTGGTAGTCAGTTGGAAAATTGGAGTACCAACCAACCACTGGTGGTGGGATTTAGTGGTTAGATGGTCCGAAGGGAGCTAGCCATAGGGATATCCTAAAACACGGTGTCACGCGTTCGAGGCGAGGGAACTTTTTCTGCAGCAACTTCATGTAAGATAACAAGTAAACAATTAGTTGATTAATTAAATTAAAATTAACCAATTAGTCAATTTTAGATTTAGTTTGACAAGATTCCATCCCATTGTCATCACGCGTGAATTAAAACAATAATTATAATTAAGACATTGGTGAAAAGGTTGTGTATTTTCTGCCAATATCAGTATCAGATAACACTCTCACTCTACAGGAAATAGTTCTGTTCATAGCCATTAGGAATTCATTGGCCGAAGAACAATAGGTAGAGATACTTCTAAGCCGGAAAAGTAGTTACAAATGGTTTGACCAAAATAGCTCGACATTCGAGGCGCCGTAGCCGTGGTCTAGACGAGTCTCAACGGATTTGGAATGTTGAGAACGTCCTCATCTTAGGACAGATATCCTTAAACTTATTATGGCTATTCTGAATGTCACTTTTCATCTACGCCTTTAGAAATAAAACACTTTTCACGGATTACAGCGCGTTTATTATTAATTGAGGTGTTGTTTTAGAATTATTTAGTTTGTATTTATTGATTTTAATTATTGGTAATATACGCGCTGTAATCCGTGAAAAGTGTTTTATTTCTAATTAACTGTACGCGCGAAAGTCTTAGAAGTGTATCTACGCCTTTAATAGTCAATAGAAAACATTTCTTTATTCAAATAAACTTAATAATTAAGCACTTTTGAATCGTCTATATTTTCCTACCACACGTTCCAGACCTTTTTAACTGACAAGAAGAACAGGCGCAAGAAACTTACCAGCTTTAACAGAAATAAGTAAGGATAATTAGACTTAAATACCCTACACTGTGAATTTTCTGGAGAAGCATTTGCTTGCTACGCTTCGGATGCATGTTAAGTTAATATTCAAAAACTGCACAGCTATGCATCAGACAAATTAAAAAAATCACCCCATTACTAATCAAAAAAGATTATTTCAAGTTTTCAAAGTGCCATCTTTCCTAAAAGTGAGTCTTTTCTACTTTGGAACTTCAGTGGTTACTACTAGTGATTACTCGTGAAAAGTATTTATTGTAAATTGAAAATAAAACTTTTAGGTAATAAATATACTGAAGGATGCAAGAGAAAATACAATCGAAAGAAAAACCAAATAATAGTATGAAATAATATTTTTGCATAAAATAATTAAATGAGCTTTGCATTTCGCCAATTTTTTTTTTTCTTTTCAATTTCTTAATTTTTTTTTGAATGTTATAAATTGTTTTATGTTACGAAGTCCGTTCGGCTATGAATATTGTTAAGCGTGCACATGCACAGTGTATTGTTTTAGTGTGTGTCCACACGCTCTCGTATTACGCACACAATGTGCATGTGCACTGCATGCCTAACAACATACATAGACGAACGGACTTCGTAAGATAGAACATTTATAACCTATTTTTCCGATAGCAAAATGCCCAATGTTTATATTACAATATTACATTGAAGAGCAACAAAATTAATTTTTTATTCGTTTCTAATTATATCTTGACAACTATAGCAGACAAGTCGAGACATGTTGGCAAATTAAATATGTCAAGGATACTTGGTCTGCTCATTTTATTCGAAGACAATTAATCAACGGATTTTTTCTATTCTTTTTCTTTTTCAAACTGAAACTAAAAAGTATTGTGTCGTAAGGATAGATTTCTCAGAACATTACACATCTAAATAAAAATGGCAGTAACAGAACTCCCTTAATCATTTGAAAATCAAAGACGTACTTTAAGTCAACACTTTAACAATTATAAATCGTCAAATAATCAACCGGTATTTTTTATGGCGTAACATCTTGCAAGCAGTCATAACCGAGACACGTGAGGCCATTTTTTTCAACCACGTGCGCCACTTTTTAAATACTGTTTTGACACTGAACTCCTTTCGAGTTTTACGAGCGACTTTACGATTCAACTTCGAGTGCGCGTATCCATAATCGATCACCCCCACCGCTAATGAGAATGGGAACTATCAGTCAACGGTATACCGGAATCGAAGCTATTAAAACCGAGGGCCGGACGTCTATTTTTAGCATATCATCTTTACTAGTAACAAGGCAATAATGTTCGAAAATTTCGGAATCCCATAGCGCTTTCCTGAGTGAACGAACTCAGACGGCGAGTTCTAAATTTGAAATGTGAGGGCGATTGCCTCCCCCCTTCTTTTGTTCCTATTTCAAAATTCAAAAAATAGAACTGAAGGGTGTTTCGGGATGTGCGTGAGTCAGTGTCGGTTGGTACGTCGGCGCGTGCGCCGCTTGCGCTGTTGCGTTTTTTTTTCTGGCTGTGTGGTGCTGAGTGCCTTTGTCAGTTCCCATTTTTGGAATTAGCGGATGTGTGAGTGTGATTGTGTCCTTGTATTGGAGTGTGACTTTTACTGGAAATGGTAAGACCGAAGCTTATTATAGTAGTTTTTATTTCTTTTAATTTACGAGTATAATTTAAAATAAAAAAGTCAACTTATTATTAATATATGAAGAACGTTTTTAACTTTAATAGGTATAAATTAGCCTTATTTAATATTATATTGACAGGACCTAATTCACAAACGTGACAATTTGTCACCTTTCATCACAATTTTATATCCATTGCAACAACGAATTTGAAAATAGTTCAAGCTACTCATAGCTACACCGCAACGTAAACCAAATTGTCATGACAATTTTATATCAATTGCGACAACCAATTTGAAAACAGAAAAAAACTTCTCATAGCTACACTGCAATGTAAACCGAATTGTCATGACAATTGACAAATTGTCACGTTATTAAATAGGGCCTTGGTTTCAAACTGATGCGGTGCATTTGTGCGTGATGCAGACCATTATTTTTTTAATGAAAGACAGAGATAGCATCAGTTTTAGAGCAGCTGTGCATCGGAAGGATGGGATTTCTAAAAGGTAATCGGCTTGTATGGACCCTTCGCCACTAATACCTACCCATTACTGGTTAAACTCCTTGGAATTTGTGACGTTTTGCCTAGTAACTCAGTAATGGACTTAAAACATCCATCAGAAACTCACATATTTCATTTTAGAGAATTGTACTAAGTCCACATTTTAGAATAAAATTAGTCTATTTTTAAAGGGTTGATGTTGCAAGACGACAAAAGTTTTTTTTATAAAAAAAAAATATATTTCAAGGTCTCTCTAAGTGGTTAACTCCAGATTAATAATCGCGCGACCTCATTCGCGGTGTTAAATATTTGCACTCGTTTACGTTTTGAGGCCGCCGGGCAGCAAACTACAGTTCGACGTGTGTTTTAATTCAAACACTTTCATTTACCTACTGAAATTGAGCGAATTCATATTTATTTTTAATAAAAACTGCACATGATTCAACTTTTTGGACTGTAGTAAAATTATACATGGATTTTTTATTATTTTAAGTAAACTTGTTTGTGTAAATGCAATGGGCTAGTGACACTTACTTTAATAATCATTATCACAGTTGCAACTCCGTAAGTATATTTTCAACGCATTTGCGTAATAACATTACACACTAGTGCGTAATAGAATTACCCCTTAAAAGTTAAATTAGTACCTTACTGCAAGTTATATGCGAGTAAAAAGATCATTCTCAATTTAACCGGGTAAAACAGTTATTTTTTAGTAACAACGAAGAGGTTTTATGCCGCTGAAAATCATTTAATCATTTTTGGATTAAATAAATGTGTACGTCCTTAATGAAGAGCGCGTAGTCTGCACACTAGCGCCGTCATGATAAAAAGTACACAACATAGTGCTAATAAAGACAACATTGTGAATTATCTCTCTGTAGTGCACTCCAAAGAAGCTTAGTGGTACTTTTTATCGCTTAAATAATAATTTCTAGCCTGTCGTTTAATTTAATCAAGGTTTTTACTAAAAGTGGCCACTTTTCGTGAACACATAGAACCACAAAATAAATTTTATATCCATTGCGACAACCAATTTGAAAATATAAAAAACTACTCATAGCTACACCGCAATGTAAACTAAATTATCATGACAATTGACAAATTGTCACGTAAAATAAAGAGAGGACAAAAGTCAAGTTTGTGTATGTGTTATATTCAAACGTCGAAACTCCAGCGCTTCTAGGTTTGGCTAGTCAAACCTCAGGTTTGACAAGAAGTATTAGTCAAAGTCCAAACCACAGTGTGTTTCAGCCTTTAAGTAACGAATTTATGTGGCATAAGAAAGAGTGACCAACTAAGACAGTCAAATGCCGGAACACAATTCGGTCAAAACGGCGTCCGGTCAAACCTATATACAGTATACTTATGCTCTTACTAATGAAGATTGTATAACAAATGTAGAGTTACACAATGGTTACTCTCTGTCAAACTATTGAAGTTTGTCATTAAAAAGAAAGGGACAAAACACTGTGTAACTATTCACCCGCTATACAACTCTTATTAGTAAGGGGGATAATGTGTTACTTAAACAAAAAATATTTATCAATTTTAATATTCATTGTTTCAATATTGTTACTGCATGATATTGTTAACAGTAGAATAGCTTGCGCTGGTATTTTAGAACTGAGGGCCTACTCAAATGGCAATTCTATTAAAATTAACGCTTATAGAATAGAACGACAATGTATGGGATTGACAGGAGCTAAGCGTTAGCTTATGTTGTTCCTATACATTGTTATTCTATTCTACTAACGTTAATTTTAGTAGTATGACCATTTGAGTACGGGGGCAGGTTGGTTTAACTGTGCCGTTTAATTACTCGCGGAAGGCCATAACTTCAATATTTAGGGTTTCCTTTTGTCTGGCTAATATCAGGCACCATTCGCCTCTGGTGAAAATGTGCAGGATCTATTGTATTGGTATTGGTATTGTATTGTGCAGGATCTATAATGAATTATGTGCTAAACACACGAATTTTGATGTGTTTCATAACACTCATCGTTTAAAAATAAGTTGACTACCAGTTATCAATGACAACATTAATTTCATTTTTGTTTTTTATTTGTTATTATCATTGTTTTAAATACCATTCCGATATCTTGATTTTTATCTTAAATGAACTTGAATTCGAGTAAATTTTTAATTTTATTAATTTGATTTTAATTTATTGATTTAATTTTAATTTTTTTGATTGGATTTCATTTTATATTTAATATAATATAATATTTTTTAAGTTGAATCAATAGAATACATATAGCACACCAAATAACATGTTACAATAGATCACGGGAAGACCACGCATCAAGTTTTTTTTTTCATTTATTATTTAAGGAGCATCAAGTTTTAAAAAAAGCTTTGTATTTGAAAAAAAAAAATCTATGATAATTCAATTCTTGTAGCACAAAATTGTTCTTGATAATGTGTTTCATCACATGGTATGCCAAAGATCGGTCTAAAACATGCCAACGACTCGTTTCATTTATTTAAGTAATTTTTTAAATAAAGGTTGAATAAAGGTCTTACTCGGTTTGACCTTATTTTTAATTTTTATTCATCGTCGAATGCAAATTATATCTAGGTGATGCCACTGTGGTTGCTCTCGGAAGCCCTTCAAATAATTGGAAATAATATTACCAACGCCAATTTGAACCTTACTGCTTTGAATTTAGAGGCCAGTATACCTATTAAATTACGAACCTTTTGCAATACCCCATCATCACTGCAGAAGGAATTCGCTTTGTCTTTGAGCCTCTGTTTATCAACATTGCTCTGAGCAATAAATTCACCTTTGAGTAAGGTAAGGAAACAGTATTTGCATACTCGAAATTTGTCATAGACTCACTTTGTATAACAAAAGAGTATTAATTTTATACGGATTTCTGGCAAAAAAAGTATGTCTGAATAGTAAGGTTTGTATCTGTGATAAATAATTGTATTAACTTATTCAATCATTAGGAAAATATGCATTCACATTAAAGTTGCAATCCTATTTTATTAACCGACTTCATAAAAAGGAGGAGGTTATTAAGTCGACGGTATGTTTTGTAAGTAAATAAATAAATATTTGACAACATCACATACATTGCTCCGATTCAAAAGTAAGTAGCTATAGCACTTGTGTTATGGAAATCAGAGACAACGGTGGTATCACAAACACCCAGAGCTGAGTCAATATAGAAAAGTTCGTTTTCTAAATTGACCCAACCGGGGATCGAAAACGGGACCTCAGAGATGGCGACACCTTGAAAACCGGCGTACAAAGCCACTCGACCACGGAGGTCATCAATCGACCAATATATTTAATGAAGCTTGTAATGTATAAAAACGTTTTTTTTTCATCATTTTAACATGGGTAACATTCCATTTACAGTGAAAAGTATTGGAAAATCTCTGAAATATGTGGAAAAGGCATCTGAAGCCTACTGAGAACCGACGATAGTCACATAAAATAAAATTGTTTCGTGTAAATTCTTCATTACAATTTTCGATTTGGTGCAAGTTGTAAAATGTTGTATCTATTTTTCAGTATTCAAATATTTGTAGCTTGTTGAGTTAAAATTTAATATAGCAGAAAGTAACTAAGACTATCTTTTTTAAGGGTTCCGTACCAAAATGGTAAAAAGGAACCCTTATGCGACTCACTCTGTCGGTCGCAGCTGTATATTTCGAGAACTACTAATGCTATCGACTTGTTAGATGACGTTTGCCCAAGTATTTTGCAAATAAGAGAGAAATAAAAATATTTATATTTGTTTTACAACAGGGACTGAAAGGAGGTCTTAAAAATTCGAAATGAGGCTACTAGGGCATATGAGGTGTCATATGAAATAGCGCTGCTTGCACATTCGCAAAGAAATTTTTTTTAGCCCGCATAGTTTTCGACTTTTGATGAAAAATGTAAAAAAAAACCGTTCCCTTATCTCCGAAGCTTGCATAGAGAAAAATCTGAAATTATTTTATGCGATAGAAGTTTGTGTAAAGATTACGGGAATAATAAAACGATGTCTCTAAATAGTGAACCTTTTCAGAATGATGGTACGGAACACTCGGTGCGTGAGTCCGACTGGCTCTTGACCAATTTTTTTTTAATATAGGTACCTACTTCTTAGATTTCCTCGCGTAGGATTTATTGAAATAAAACACATTTATAGATTTTAGATATTTATAGTTTTAATTTCCTTGGCCATTAAATGACTCATACACAAAGTACAGATGACAGCACGTCAGGTTATACAGTTAAACTGCGAAAACAGCTTTTATTACGTAGGGCACAAAGGCGGTCTCAAGGTCAACATGTATAGTCTGAGGTGCCGTCGTGTGTACGAATCACAAGCGTTGTTTATGTTTCATGGTTGAAATATAACAGAATTATTTTTTATGAGATATAAGTAAAGCCTTCGTGTTTACCAGTTACGGTAAATACGTTAATGCTATTTTCATATTTTTAGTATAAAACGTTAAAAGCCACTATAAGCATCTTACCTACGATGTTATTTACTTCAACCCTTCAGCTTCATATGAGACTTATAATCTTATTATAGACTATAGACACTCGTATTACGTTTTTAATAAAGCGAACGACGCCATGTTGTGTAAATCTTGTTGACTTTTCAATTATCTGAGCATTATCTTCAACGCTCTAGTACCTTACCGAATGCCAAAATCATTATTCTGTTCCTAAAATAAAAAAAATAAATTAAATGAAGTTGTTTTAGCTTATCCGTTACCAACATGTGAAAAAGGTTCTTTGTATATCTTAAATTCTTACTAGTAAAGCCAAAACTTGCTAGATTTTTTTATAAATGAAGTGATCTGAATCAACTTTATGAAATCCAGTTTATATAGCATGTTTTTTTTTTTTAAATAATTTGGTTTTTTTTCTGAAATTAAATTGCAGACATTTTTTTGAAAAAATAAGGCAATTTATTCTGCAAAGTATTTGATAATCACAATTGTTTTACTTTGTAGAAACATGTGACACCACAATACAGATCACCAAAATATAGCTATGTAACCCTTTACTACCCTTAATTTTTCACTTAACGTTTGTAACTGACACCGTGGCTGATGGTAGCAAACCTTTTAAGATGAATATGATCAGATAGTGGAAAGATGAGAAGCTTATTACACCCTTGGAGCTTATAACGTCTCTTATAGCACCCTTATATGGCTCTTATGTAGCTAATTTGACAGGTCTGTGTAGTTATTTGAGTGGATGCTTAACCTGTTTGATGTTGGGCTTTGTTTTGTTAACATTGTGTACGATTCGGGATTATGATAATTTTAGATTTTAGCTGAAATAGTTGATTGGATTGGATATTCTGTTTTCCTGGTTATGTTATTAAGTTATTATAAGCTTTGTAGCACGAAGAGTTTTAATTGGGTATTATCAACGTTATACTTGGAACTAATATTCATATTAGGTGTAACTCCATAGCTTCTCAGATACCATTATTTATCATTGTTACCCCCTTAATAATTAATTTTGTATATCAGATGTATAGTTACACAGTGTTTTTCTTTTTAATGTCAAACTTTATGAGTTTGACAGAGAGTAACCATTGTGTAACTATACATCTGCTATACAATCTTTATTAGTGAGTGGGTTACTGATAAATCAATATTATAAAAAATAAGCTAAGTAATAATACTTTAAATATTTTCAATCAACTCTACTAAAATTATAGCATAAATGACTTTAAACTTGAATATCGTCAATTTCTAACTAGACTTGGGAAAATTAAGCGGAACAAAATGGCGCCCTAACATAAAATAACAAAATACAAAACGTCAAAATAGATAAACAACCGAAAATTGCGCTAAACGCGACCCAATATATTAGCAGAATTAAGCGAAACAAAATGGCGACCTAACATAAAATAACAAAATACAAAACGTCGAAATAGATAAAACAACCGAAAATTGCGCTAAACGCGACCCAATATATTAGCAGAATTAAGCGAAACAAATTGGCGACCTAACATAAAATAACAAAATACAAAACGTCGAAATAGATAAAACAACCAAAAATTGCTCGACCCAATATATCAACAGCACATAATCTCTTTTATTCTGAAGGTAGCATTCCGATGTAGGCGACCGCGACAGGCAACCCACTGCTCCGTATGAATTTTGTTGGAGCCCTAAACAACACAAGGGACCGCGTGCGCGAAAATTTTCCAGTGACATTAGTTAGTCCGTTCCACGAAACGAGCTCCCAAAGAAAATCGATATTGACCTTCAACTACCGAGTCACTGCTCACTACTCAGCGGTTAGAGCATTGGACAGGATATCCAAAGGTCGCGGGTTCGATTCCCGTCCGAAAACATGATCTGGTGAGAGTCGTATTTTTTCTTGTATATTATTTGGTATTATATAAAAATAGCATTGTGAATGCTAATATCTCAAAATTTAAAAAGCCAAGCTAAGCCTAGCCCTAGCCGCACGCATTGACCAAAGAGCTGCGAGTATTTTGTTCCCTAGGAGTTCGACTCGTGGAACGGAGTTAAAGTATCTTTATTTTTTTCTTATCTTTAATGTGACGATTGTATTTGTCATTACTGACATAATGCAATCGTAACATTTGAAGAGCGAGTCAGCGGTACGCGAGTCGCGCGACACAGCGGCATGATCGCAGTCCTCGCCAGTCTTGTGTCGCGGTCTGCTGTCTCTGTCGCGTACCTCAAATTCTACCTTTAACCTACATGCAATCGAATAAAACCGCAGGGTGGACCCCCTTTGCCCCCAAATTTATGGTCTCTCATACAAGGGTAGGTTTTCTTATCACGTTTTCGACTCGATTAGAACAAAAGACGCTTTAAAGGAAGCCGGATCGCGTTTCAGTTGGTTTCAGTTTATTTCCATACTATTAAGCATAGGAATGGCTTGACAAGACTTGTCGATTGTTGAATTTTTATTTGATCTTGATACATATGTTTATTGCTTATTTGTTAAATGGAAAATGTGATAAATCATTAATAATTATATCGGATTTGGCGAAACAGCGATTGTTCTTATTTATTGTTTATTATAGATTGTTATAATTGCAATTGATGATCTGAGCGGTGCAGTGGTCAACATGTCGGTCTACCACGCAAAAGGTCCCGGGTTCGATTCCCGGTGGGGCAGAAATTGAAATGATGAATAATGATTTCTGTTTCGGGTCTGGGTGTTACTATGTATAATAAGTATATATATATTTAAATAGTATATAAGTAGTAATATCAGCTGTCTAGCACCCATGTTACAAGCTTTGCTTAGTTTGGGGCTAGATGGCGCTGTATAAAATAGTCCAAGTATTTATTTATTAATTTTTAAGAAACTTTCATTTGGCAAAACAGTTGTTGTTGCTACCCTGTGAGTTAGGGATTAGGTATATTGATAAAAAATATATATATGCACCATCTACCTATGTAGTACCATTTTGGCGGGCAGCACCCCATCATGAGGATCCTAACCTGGTCTTCCACTTTTAGTTTATTTTTCTGAGAGTTTTTTAGATCTTGAATACTTTCTTAATACATCACACCCCTCTAAAACTGCTCCTGTTTGGTAATAATAAAGGCAGTACCCGGAAAATAAACCTTACTTCCAATTCCAGTGCTGCCATCTGATCGATATAAAAATAGTCAAATGTCATTAGTATGGACAAAATCTAATGGTTTTTGATAAAAAATATTTAAAAATATTGCTATTTCTAATTTTCTCATTTTTGGGGTAAATCTCAAAAAGTACCCTGGAAATGGGTATTTTTTTTTACATGGCAATACTCCTTGATATGTTGCATACTTCGGCTATACATGCCAACCTTCTCAAGTGTTGTGAACTGCCTCAAAATAACCTTAGAATTTTTAAAATATGTATAAAATTTACAAAATGGCCGCCACCGCGTCCGCCATATTGATTTTTCTATTGTTCATATTTTTCCTATATTCTGCAGCATATACTGCGTGCAACCAAGTTTTGATTTTTTTTCTCACTTGCACCCAGCCGCCGCAATAGGACTTGAAAAAAGGGTATCTCAAAAATGACTTTTTCCTCAGCAGTTTCCAGGGTTGCCAGAAGTTGTCGACCAAAATACCAAAATGTCATTTGTATACAGACAATACATAAACTCTTGTAGGAGTGATGTTATGGAAAGGATGTGGAAGTAGGGTGCCACTAATAGGAAGGCCAAGGGGGAAGATCTTCCTCCGGGCTGGGTGGTATTAGCCCGGGGACCGCGGTCCAACCGATGATGGTTGGAAGTTGTATATATGCTAAGTCGCTGAGTGAACTTCGTTAGCGAGATGTAGGATTTCCATACTGCGAAGTGCTACTCCATACTTTATGATCTTGTTTCTTGATACTAGCGCCATCTAGTAACACGGTTAGGAATCTTGTTGTCATGCCGTGTGTCGTGGTATGTGCGGCGTAGGTAAGGTAGGTGCCGCTACACTCTCATACTCGAAATTCCCAAAAAGTAGTCGAATCACTTTTTTTCATTTTGGGGTAAATCTCGAAAATTACCCCGAAATGAGGTAAAAATATTCTACCAATCTATACTCTGTGTCTATACCTACAACTGTTTTATGGACCTCAAAACACTCCAGTGTTGCCATCTGGAAGAAAATTGACTTTAAAAATTGCATGTTTTCGTACCTCAAACAAAATGGCCACTACAACAGGTGCCATCTTGTTTTTTTTTTAATTTTCCTAGTTTTGTCAAAATTGAGAGCTATTGTGGTGAAATGGTAAAAATTTTTTTAAAGCTCTCCAGCGCGGCCGCCATTTTGTTTTTGTCACTTTGTCTTGAAAGTTTGAACACAATCGGTTGGAAAACAAAAAAGTTACAAATCTCCCCACAGCTGCCATCTTGTTTTTCCCAAATGTCATAATTTTTCCCCAGTTCGATTGGGGTTTTGCACATTTTCCCCAAACATCATTATACCCTTTTCCACCTCCTTCTGGGAGAACAATTATGTCAATGAGTCAGTCAGTGAGTGAGTGAGTGGTAATCGAGCTATATATAGTATAATAATTGTTGATCATTTCAGTCAAGTGTTTTTTAAAGAAACAATTTAATGGATTAATCATAACAATGATCAAAAGCATAAAGGAGTAATAAATAAATAATAGGATATATTTTTTTTCTTGAATTTATTATCCAAGAAAAGCAATTTTATTATAAGGTTCAGTCCTTTATTAGATTCAGTCGGTTTAAATTTATTAATACGTTGATTAATTTAATACGATAAAAAAAAATTGTGTGTGGATATTCATTTAAATCTGAACTGTGAAACTGTCGACAAAATCGCTCATCCCTAGTAACGGTAGGAACATGGTAGGAATGGCATACGTTCGGCGTTACAAAATATTCTCTCCATTGAAAATTGAACAGTAATCCCGTCCAATAAGGTTCAACTGTGAATTGACATAACATTCTAATTTATGAACGAAAATGAAATTCAACGTTATCGGACTTGCTTTGTTGGTTTTCTTTTGTTTTGTTAAGCTGAGGATTTGAGGGCATAATGATAAGTGCAAGCTTTGAAGATAATGCTTTTGTTTTATTAATTTCCAATTATTTTTCTTTGAAAGGCTTTAGAATTTTAAAATTTTAAACTTCTTGTGAATTTACGTCTACGATAAATTGTGATAAGTACTACAATATTACAAATATACATCAAACAGTCATTACGTTTTTACAGAAACATTTAAAATAATGAATGAAAATGAAAAATCTTTATTGGTTATTTTACATGTTTTACATTTTCAGCGAATACAAAACAGGGGCTATAAACAACTAAGTACTTACAATATAAAATAACCAAATTTTTCGCCATCTGGATATGACGACCGATCGGCGACTTTTAACACCTTTTTTTAGATTATGTATCCAATAGAATATCCATAGAAATACCTATTATAAAAATATGGTAACTCTGTTAGTAGTTCTAGTGTGAATTATCATTATCTTTTCACACTATAACTACTAAACACATTTTGTTAAAGTGTAGTATAGAGATATATTGGAGAACGGGGAAGAAAAGTCTACCTTTTATCGCAAAAAATTATGGCCTGGTTCTAATACAAACTTTTGTCCCCTACTTAATAATTATAATTAAAGAGTAATAATTTAATAATTAATGTTTATTATGTTGTTACTCTTTAATTTTATTATATCAAAATGTTGTATTATAAAAAACTGTTGCAAGGTCTTCCTGTTTTTTAATATTTATTTCTAAAACTTGTTTTTTCAAAGTTCAGATATTATCAAAAATTCAAGGGCTCGATCACATTTTTGTTTTTTTTAACTTCCACACAGTTTTCAAGGTCGCAAATTTTATGTATGGTTAACAGCCCTCAGTGCTACCAACGCACAAGAAATCAAAACTCCTTGAATTATTTCCAGGCAAAATTACCTGACTACTGGACTATTAGTGAAACATATATATGGCCTACACTGAGTCTTCATTACTGTGCGTTTCCACTAGTCAATTAACAATGTTTTAAACATCGTTTCGAAACAGATTCTGACAGACAGTGAAAACACAACTCTGTCAAAAATGTTTATAATTGACAATGATGGCTTAACAAGTCAATGCAGTGGATACGCACGGCTATAGTTTGACAATAAAGTACTAATTGAATACCGCGTTGTCAGTTTTCTGAATGGCTATCTATGCGTCGCTTTTATTTGCTATACAGCGAGAAAGAGATGTTAATATAGCAATTCATAAATAAACTTGGCAAGAGATTGTAATACCCCCGCAGGTCAATCCATAGCAATATTAAGTTACTCCCTAACTCCACCAATACAATTTAGTCCCGGAATATACTGGCTAAAAGTTAACAGAGTCTAATTTTAACTTCCATAATCCGCAGCTATACAAAACGCCAAACAGAAACCCAGGACGTCCGCATAACGCAAACCGAACTGTCCCGGCTATTAATTAGGGTTTAATCCTATTTTCAATAAGGATGGGATAAATATTCTCTTCAATATCCGAAACCCACTAAACCGCATTGGGCCCGCGTGGTAGGTCCTTTTCCACCAACAAGAAAGGCCTGTGCCCCAGCTGTGGAAACATTTAAATGGCTGATGTCGAATGTCAATACACCAGCGACATGGCTTACGAGAATCCTTCAATTCACTTGATATTTTTTCATCCAACTTAGATAAAACGCCGACCATACTGGATCTTTCACAGTAAACGAAACGAAATACGTTTTGCTTCGCTTCGCTCTGTTTAGGCGATTCACCCACTGGTGATATGCGTAATCTGAGTTACGCGGTACTGACATGAGCGAAACGAAACATACTTCGTTTCGCTCGAACGAAACAGACTTCGTTTCGCTCCCTGTGGCCGGCGCTAACTCTTTTGCATCTCGCTTTACGCTAATCTGAAATAATGAGTTTGATATCATGACAAGACGTCAACTTTAAAAATAAATTCCCTAAGTTGGCTTCTCATTTTATTAAAAGGCATTATAATTTAATACGACGCACTATTAAACTAGAAAAATTGCAATCACTAACAGTATTTTTTTTTACCATATTTAAAACTGACTTTTAAGTATCCGAATCTCATATATCCGAAACAAGATCCGTATCCAATCACCGCCCTAACGTGGAAGGCTCAAAAAGCGTTGAAAACATTTCGGCAGAGTACGGACACTTTTTTGCACGGTCAACACAGGCCACAGGGGATATGACACGAGTGGGTTAATCCGAAATCAGCTGGCACGGCACTGCAGTCCGGTAAAAACAGGCCGGCGCGGCCTAATTTAGGCTTTTTTTGTGACAATATTTAAACAACGTAATTTTGGACACGTATGCTGAAATGAAAACTCTTTTTGCGAAACTTAGGTATCACATATTATACGCATTTATTATTTTGATTAATAAATGTTTGACATTTGAAATGTCACATTTTTTTCAGTACACCTATAATAATATTAACAAAACCGAAAAATTAATTTAACTTTGTACATATTGGTGTGTAGGTGAAGGTACTATACAAACATATAAATAATAAATAAATATTTGACAACACCACTTACATTGCTCCAATTCCGAAGTAAGTAGCTAGAGCACTTGTGTTATCACAAACACCCAGACCTGAGCCAATATAAAAAAGTTCGTTTTCTAAATTGACCCAACCGGGGATCGAACCCGGGACCTCAGAGATAGCGACACCTTGAAAACCGGTGTACAAAGCCACTCGACCACGGAGGTCGTCGTTACTTATTGATTCTAAAATAAAATAAAAAATCATTGTAACTGGTAGTAAAGGGTACACAAATCGAACACACTTCATATCGACAGCAGCATAGAACAAAGAGACATTTGTATTTTTTACGAAAAGTAACTTTTTACATAATCGACTCATAATTCCCCAAACTAAGTATCATTATCAAAAACCATCTATCCGTGTTTGCATCGGCGCGGTCGCATATTATAAACAAAGACATCAGTCAGATCCGTTTCACAGTAAGGCGGGTTAGTTAATCATTTTTTATTGTGCGAAGTAGACAAAGACATCTTATTATGACAAAAATATATCATTATGACAGTAAATTGGGCTTAACCAATCCCTAGATGCCCTATTAATTGAATTATCCAAATTTAAAAAAGATAGTTTTGTTATTAAACGCTCTCCTGAAAAGTAACGATTTTTTAGATAACCGCTTATTCTTTGCTGCCGTCGATATATGTAGTTACGATACTAACTTTTTTGGTCATAGCTGATACGAACAAAACAAGCTCACAAGAGCATCAAAGGGGTATTATAGTGCCACTACCAAAGAGCCACAAACCCCGTTATAACAAAAAATAGGGTTCCATAAAAATACTAAATGGAGCCACTATATTATTATATTTAAATAGGGCTTCATGTATTTATTTTAAGAGGATTAAACGCAATCAGAGGTGAAGATGCACAAATTTACTTATTCTTAATTATTTTATATATAATTACGTTAGTAATACAACAGATAATTAATTAATCCGCTGTATTAGGTATAATACCGAATACTACCTACCGTTTCATAAAAGTTATATAATTGTATATTTATTTTGGAATCAAAATGCAGAGATGGGTATATTTTTTTTAATAACGTCTTGTGATAAATTTATACTTTATCACTAGCTAGATGGTGATGGGCAGCCAACGTCACCTATAATTATTATTTTCTGGAAATTTAGCAAAAACTTTAGTGAAATTATAGATAGCTAATAGTGCTAATTAGTGTGACATTCAAAAGACGACGTAAATCGTTGGATTTATCAAATTGTGTTAAACAAGATGTACAAATGTACAATGTAGTATGTACACACGACAGCACGTCAGGTTATAGAGTTAAACTACGAAAACAGCTTTTATTACGTAGGGCATAAAGACGGTCTCAAGGTCAACATATAGTCTGAGGTGCTGTCGTGTGTACAATGTACAATGTAGTGCAAGATAATTAGTGAATCCATAATTTCACTGAAGTTTAAATCGCTGGGTTTAAATCTTAAGTTAAGGTTAGTGTGGTTTGGAAAATGGGAAACGTTATAAATAATAAATAAATAAATAAATATTTGACAACATCACATGTCATACATTGCTCCGATTCCAAAGTAAGTAGCTAAAGCACTTGTATTATGGAAATCAGAGACAACGGTGGTATCGCAAACACCCAGACCTGAGCCAATATAGAAAAGTTAGTTTTCTAAATTGACCCAACCGGGGATCGAACCCGGGACCTCAGAGATGGCGACACCTTGAAAACCGGTGTACAAAGCCACTCGACCACGGAGGTCGTCAATTTCGTTCAACGTTAGAATTCAACTTAAAAAAAAATAGATACAGACTTTAGTAAAGGTTGCGCACTCAAGCTTGACGCTTTTTTCCAGCGTTTGTCAAATGAGTCTGTGGAATTGACCGGCAGCGCATGGTCCCTTGATAAATGAAATTTCCCCCTGAGCTGACGGGGCCACGGTATCATTACCTTGTCGGTGCTCAGCAAACGGCTGTTTTCACATTGAACGATAACAATAACGACACGATACTCATATATCGTAAGCTCGAACGACAACGAAATCGGAACGATATCGGTATGTGACACGATATAACCAACAGGGGTCTTACCGGCTAACTTTTCGAACTTCGGCGGGTCTGCCGAGCTTCAACTTAAAACAGATAAATCGAAGTAAGGCGTTTCGTATTGTACTATTCGCCGAAGTTATTTTGAAGATATCGATGTTCGTGTGACATCATGAATTTTAGGTTCGCCATTATGGCCCGATTGGGGCTCGATTTATCTGTTTTAATTTGAAGCCCGGCAGACTTTCCGAAGTTTGATGCGTTAGCCGGTACGGCCCCAGCTCTTGTTATGCGGTCAGTCGCATTGCGCCAGCAAAAGTAACCAATCATGCTTCACCCCGCACTGTGTCGTCACCCGATATTGGCACGATAATTTGTCGGCGACGATGACGTTGACTACAACTTGTTTTTCTTAAATAAGTTAATGAATTTTGGCAACTATTTTCAATGTTGTTTAAGTGTTTCGCATGATAATAATTAGCACACCCGCGAGGGTAGGATATGGCGTACTTTGTTAATTTTAAGTATCTGTATTGTTTATACCGATGTTCAAGCTAATAAATATATTGATTGATTGATACAACGACACAGTGTGAAAGCATTTAGTAGTGATTGTGTCAAACGACCAGTCCGACGATATCGTGCAGTTATCGTGTAGTTACAGCTATCGTCCAATGTGAATACGCCTAATGGAGTGACATTGTGCACCGGCGGTGTTCGACAAGCTACAAAATGTACAATTCAATTCTTTTTGCATATCATTGGCCTTTAATTCTTTTATTATGGCGATCGCACCTCACTTTCGCTATTCGGGTGACATCGTTAATTTTGGAACCGTACAGTACCTATACCGAAAAGCGGCTCGGTTACATTGTTAGATCATACGGTCGAGAGGAACTCACTTTAAAATGCCAGTTGAATTTTCAATACATTATAGATTTTTATTTAAACGATACAAACCGGTTTGGCGTCGCAAAACTGCTTGCCATGAGTGAGGTAGTTAAGTGTAATTTACGAGAGTTTGAGCGAGACAGTCGATACGAAAATAGTTTATCGATGCGTCGCCATGAAATAAGCTGGCTGTAACCAATGAGGTTAGCCAACCCATCTCTTTCTTTTACATTTTTATAGTAGGGAGTTTATTGACGACCTCCTTGGTCGAGTGGCTTTGTACACCGGTTTTCAAGGTAAGGGTTTAGGTCCCGGGTTCGATCCCCGGTTGGGTCAATTTAGAAAACGAACTTTTCTATATTGGCTCAGGTCTGGGTGTTTGTGATACCACCGTTGTCTCCGATTTCCATAACACAAGTGTTTTAGCTACTTACTTTGGAATCGGAGCAATGTATGTGATGTTGTCAAATATTTATTTATTAATTTATTTTTATTAAACTTGAACTATATTTTTTAAATTCTACATAATTATTTTTAATAAACTTGAACTTGCGTAAAATACACCCTCAAAACAAATCGCTACGACTCTAAACATTCGCATTATGCCATGTTTATGGAATCACGGCACGGATATTATTATGCCCTATAAGCATTTTATTCTTATTTGAATTCAATTCACACGTGAACCATTACCGTCAGAAGTTTATGATTGATTGATATTTGAACTTTTCACAAAATTATTATTGTCTTTTGTAAGTACTGGTAAGTGTTTTTAGCCTGAAAGGCATTTCAGTGAGAATGTAAAATAAATAACTTAAATCTATTGCATTTATTTAATTTTCATTACTATTCTCAAAAATCATCGTTTAGTTACAAAAAAATAACTTTGGTAAAATAAAATAGTTTAAATTCTACTACATATACTTATTCGCTCTTTCAGTTAAGGCTCCTATACACCTCAAGTGGCGCCCTCACTTTAATTAAATTTATTGCTCGCTAAGTACATAATGTATCGAAAATTCACATGTACAGATTGAAGCATGTATTTACAAACAATAACCTCAGTATTTTGTTCGTTGTAGTAGTAGTTCGCAAAAGTGCTAAAAGTGGTCACTTTTAGCACTATTGTTTGTAAATAAACTATAGAACCTTAGCTTCAATCTGTACATATGAATTTTCGATACATTTTGTACTTAGCGAGCAATAAATTTAATTAAAATGAGGGCGCCACTTGAGGTATATAGGGGCCATAATGGAAATCTTAAGCCACTCCAAAGCCTTTTTTCATGTCATACAAATTCATTCTGTGTAACGAAAAGCAAGCATGTAAATGTATCACATGCGTATTTTCTACAACGAATATTTTATTACATCGTTTTGCTTTTACAAAATGTGTGAGGGTACGGGGAAACCAGCGAAGTGTGTCTCCTCTGCAACGAAATGTCACGCAAATATAAAAAAGCTTAACATTTTTTTATATACTGGGTCTTTATGGTAGCTATATCACAGTTTTATATTTGAATTGAAATATGCTATTTTTGTATATCAATTCTAAAATAATGCATTTATATTATTTATTTATCATAATTACTAAGACGTTCAAAAGCACGTAGTTTGTTTAAAAATAATAAAAGTATCTTCACACCACTTCTAGCGCTGTTCCTCCTTTACGTAAGTTATATTTACACCAAACTGACTAAAGGTCAGTGCAATTTAATTACTCTCAACTTTTCCGGGTTCGTATTTAAATATTTACTTCCGTCCAACGACTGAATTAACATAAATGAGCGTATCGCTGCTGCATTCGGCACATTTGCCACTTTGATACGTGTTTATACGGTTTGAGCCTTTAATTAAGGGGCTGACATGAGCCAACTAGCGCCGCCAGTCGATTATATTTTATTTATCCTAAATAAGCCCAATTTCTTAAAAAATGAATCAGTCAAGGTCCTGTAAATGACGTCTAATGTTTATTGAATAACGTTACAACATTACAAAATGCGTGTAATAGTTTAAAAACGGGTTTTAACCAACAGTGGCCTTTTAACAAAATCGCGTTTTAAACTGTTTGAATGCCTTTTCAAACTGTGTAAAGTTATTTATCGCGGAGGGTAAAGCAAAAAGGCTGCTCATAATTTTATATACCCGCTCGAAACTTTATAAAAATGCATTCAATTAAATTATTTTATAAGTGCGTTCTGATTTTAAATATATAAAAGTTTTCATACAAATGTTAACGTTCTACAATCGCTATCGAGTATAATAAGCGTAAACTAATAATACGCCTACAATTTTGACGACCTCCGTGGTCGAGTGGCTTTGTACACCGGTTTTCATGGTGTCACCATCTCTGAGGTCCCGGGTTTGATCCCCGGTTGGGTCAATTTAGAAAAACGATTTTTCCTATATCGGCTCAAGTCGGGGTGTTTGTGATACCACCGTTGTCTCTGATTTCTATAACACAAGTGCTTTAGCTACTTACTTTGGAATCGGAGCAATGTATGTGATGTGGTCAAATATTAATTATTATTAATTATTATTAAATATATTAGTTGCCACGCTAAAATACACACTGTCCGTAAGTTCAACGATGAGTTCTACTGATAGGACAGAACGAACAGCAGAAAAGTTTTGACGTATATATGGGATCGGAATGCTACCAGTGTGAAAGGTATAAGAGAACTCCATACATCGCAAAGATCGCAGCGATTTGCGGATTGGAGCGCATGACCGGAATCCTGTGTGTTTGAGCTCTGACCTAGTCCTATATTCACAAAAAAATAACACACTCATAATAGTTTTGTTCCAGTTTTGAATATGAAAGGTCATTTGCTAATTTCATGTCAGAATTAAGTGATATTTAAAAATGCTTTTAAAGAATTTGAAGATTGACAAATTCTAGTCACGCAAGCAAGCAAAGTCATTTAAAAGAGAAAAAATCTGTGCTCTGTATGAAAAAAAAAAAACGTAATAACTTCGTCCCACTTAAGCATGATATTATTAACTCACTAGCGGCCGCCTGCGACTTTATCCACGTGCACCCTAGGAAACTTTTGACTAAGATAAATACCGGCCAAGTGCGAGTCGGACTCGCGCACGAAGGGTTCCGTAAAAATCACGTTTGTTGTATGGGAACCCCCCTTAAATATTTGTTTTATTTTAATTTAATATTTATTTTTTATGTGAATATATAACTAAATATTCTGTGCATATTTCAAGCGTCTACCTGTTGCCGTTATCAATATCAAGCAAAAACGAGCAAAAAATTCACGTTTGTTGTGTGGGAGCTCCATTAAAGATTTATTTTATACTGTTTTTAGTATTTGTTGTTATAGCGGCAACAGAAATATTATAATCAGTGAAAATTTTAACTGTCACGGTTCATGAGATACAGCCTGGTAACGGACGGACGGTCAGGCAGCGGAGTCTTAGTAATAGGGTCCCGTTTTACCCTTTGGGTACGGAACCCTAAAAAGTACTTACACACACATACACATACACAAACACAAACACACACACACACACACACACACACACACACACACACACACACATAAACTTTCACATCTATATTATTAAGAAGGATAAAAACCTTAATACAGTCTTACAAATACCTACTTCAAGCAATATCCGGCTGAAATCAAACGGTACAAAGGGACAATCGTCCTGAGATCCTACATTATTAATGATAGACGGATTTAGTCACAAAGCTGATATTAAGTTTTAGTGTTTAAGGCACGTTTTAGCAACTTTGCAACTGCGGGAGACAAGAGCTACTTGTGACCCTACCCTCTAGCTAGCAGTAATCATGTACGTACAAAATTTAAAACTGGTACACACGTACAACTTATGGGGCATTTACACGCGTTGATTTTCTACGTGACTTACTGGGCGACTGTAGTCGATTAGAGCTTTTTATCGACAATCGCTTGAAACTTGTAATATCAAATTGCCTCATTGAAATTAGGTTTGCGATTCGATTTTTCAAGCGATTGTCGATAAGCCCTATTTGACTGAAGTCCCCTAGCAAATCGCTTGGAAAATCGACTCATGTAAATCAAAGCACACGCAGGTTTAAGGTGCGTATTATGATTATTTCTCCAAACTCATAAACACCTTATTTATTAAAGACTCTTCGGCCAATGACCGGCTGAAAGCGACACAAAGGACAGAATCATCCTGAGTAGAACCTGCATTATTAATGGCGGACGCCTTCGGTGCAAGATTACAACTGTTGAATAGCAAATTGCTACTTAACAAGAAAATCTCATTAATATTAACAACAATTTTAAGACAATTGTTTAATAATAATATATAATATTTGACAACGTCACATACATTGCTCCGATTCCAAAGTAAGTAACTAAAGCACTTGTGTTATGGAAAACAGAGACAGCGGTGGTATCACAAACACCCAGACCTGAGCTAATATAGAAAAGTTCATTTTCTAAATTGACCCAACCGGGGATCGAACCTGGGACCTCAGAGATGGCGACACCTTAAAAACCGGTGTACAAAGCCACTCGACTACGGAGGTCGTCAATTGTTTCCTACAAAAGTTGTAATGGCGATCTTCTTCATCTAATTATCTGTTCCAATTTTCGTATTTTATTTTGATAAATAGAAAAATAAACATAAATAAGTTAACGTATAAGCGTGATAAAATTTTTAGATATTTCATTAAAAAAATACACAATTGTAGTGAAAAAGCAGTAGTTAAATGCTTGCTCTTGGTAAAGGACACTATCTTAGGATTAAAAAATAAATTTAAGCTAGGAGATCATAATTAGAAAAAAAAATGAGATCATAATTATTAATGTCCTAAACAGCGTTTAATTCATCAACGCCCAAGCGGACGCAGGCGGCCGGATAACAATGGAATATCTATTGTGTCTCATTTTCCGGGCGTTGAAGGGTTAAAATAAAATCAAGTTAAGAGAAATAAGGATGGATCAAACGTCCACTAGCGCCGTCAATCAAGAAAAAAACATTACAATGAAATTACTATTTTTAGTAAAATTCGTAGTAATAATTATTTTTTTCTTGATTAGAGGGGCTAGGGGATACTCGCAGCGAGCGCAAGTATTGCCAGTTACAGTACGGATCACGAAAGATGACCACTGCGCAGAAATAATTTTTGGGCCCACTTTGAGGTGCGGGGTGAGGCGCGGGCGGAATGCGGCAAGCTCGGAGCGATGCCATTGGTGGGCGCGCGTCGCGGCACGCGTGATAGGCCGCTCAGTCGCTATTGGCCTATCGCGGCATTGGCGCGCTCCCAATGCTCTCGAGTACATTTACATATATATGCGCAGACGGCCGCCATTTGTGGTCATCTTTCGTGATCCGTACTGTACAAGAAGCCTTAAACGACGGCATTTAAAATAACTTGGGCAAGACTTGTGGGTAACAAGCTTGTGTGAAAAAGCTTTTATGTACTTAACTATTAAATACAGCAAGCGAGAAATTCTTAACTTATTAATTAAACATTCTGGCACAAGTATTACTGATACTTAAAAGGAGATCCTGAGCACTAGCTAAGATAATCATATATATAGTTACTGAATAAATATTTTGTATTTTTGTATTTCACTAGCCTATCTAAGTACTTGCGAACTAATGAAGGGCTTCGCTTGCAATGCTTCTTATTAAAATGGAAATGTTACTTATTATGAGTTTGAGACGTTATAAAAAAGGTTTCTCCAAAGATTTTTAAAACAGTTAAAATAAAGGCTGTAAAAAAAGAACAACCGATTCGACCAATCTTCTTTTAGACAAATTTCGAAACAAATAACGATAAACTGCCTAATGATGAAAGACATTGGCATGTTTACAAAGAAATATGTGTTGTTTCCATAGACTTAGAAAAATTTTCGTTGCGCTGTTGTTTCCAAATAAAAATTTCTCTTTGTTTGTGGTATTGGCTTTCTTTGATCATTTTTAAAAACTAAAGCCGGTTGCAAAATTAAATGTCAAATTTCCTCCAAACCGTGACCTTTCCCTTTCATCTTTCCGCCATACTTTGTCGTTTTTAGGGTTCCGTACCAAAATGGTAAAAAGGAACCCTTATGGTGCGACTTAGTCTGTCTGTCTGTCACAGCTAGATATTTCGATATATTCAAATTCGATTCGAAGTGAGACTACTAGGGCTTATGGGGTATGATATGAAAGAGCGCTGCTGCTTGCACATTCTTAAATATTTTTTTATCTTTTCTTATCTCCAAAGTTTGCATAGAGAAAAATCTGAAATTATTTTATGTGATAGAAGTTTATGTAAAGATTACAGGAAAATAAAACGATGTCTCTAAATAGTAAACTTTTTCAGAATGATGGTACGGAAACTCTCGGTGCGTGAGTCCGACTCGCTCTTGACCGTTTTTTTGAGAAGATAGGACATGAGCTTTTGAATACAATGAGGCATGCCTCTGTTGAAAGCGCAAGAAGAACGGGAAAGCGAGTCTGTCTAGACACACCTTTTCAGAATGTTGGTTTGGGCCTATCACGGTATTTCTGGTGTTCCAACGCATGTATTAGCCAAAGACTTCTATGTATTTTATATACTACACTAGACAAGCTGTACAGTACCGAAAAATTGCTCATTAAGTTACGGTGCATGCACCGCAACTCCTTTAGTCTATTGCGAGCGACCGAAAGAAACAGTTGATGCGCCGTGAAGGTTGGTTGTGACACAATATTAGTTTATCGTCTACCTATGTAATTTAAGTCATTGCCTGTAGCATGACAAACTAGAGAGCAGTTTTATGTATGTCAAAAATGGCATCCCACGGATACAAACTTTGTTCATTTGGCAAAAATGACATTGGGTAGACACATAGCGAAAATTTTTCTAAGTCTATGGGTAGACATAATTTTTGAAGAGTTCGTCACACTACGCCAAAATATTTCCTCAGCTTAATAATCTTGACTGCTCATACTTTGTGTCAGAGTAGACTTTCTGTGATAAAAATAAGCTATCTTCGTCTGAGCGTGCAATAATTAAAGTGGTTTATGAATTTCTAAGATAGAAATACACAATAAATAAAAATTTCAACTTAGACTAGTTCAGCTTTTCTTGATCCTTCGAGCTTAGTTATGATTAAAGCACGTACAACGCAATCGGTTTATATTACTAGCTTAGTTATTCCTAGAAAAGTCTCTCCCATTTCTCAAATAATTCATTCTTAGAATCACATCAATTTCATGATCCAGTCCTTGAAGATTACATCAAAGAATTCATATGAAACCAATTAATGAAAACATAATCCACTTTTTTCATATTCAGGGTTACCTTGACTTTTGGATCATTAAAATCATTTTAATGATAGGCAGAAATACGATTATACAAATATTTTTCAAAAAAGAAACACGTTTCAATAACGTGTTTGGTTTTGAAAATATATATTTAAAAAATTTCACAATAAAATACACCTGCCCCCTGATTACGTAACTCTGTTGCTAACAATTTTCGATTGAAATCGATTGAAACCGCAGTTACATTGCTGCTTTAAGTAAGATAGTTGTCACATTGGTTCTTACTAAAGGAGCAATGTAACTGCGATGTTGATTGCAACAAAGTTACAAAATGAGGGGGCTGCAGTCACAAAAAAAATAATTTATTGCTTGCTTGCACTGCACCGTTCCAACTGCAATGATTCTCACTATAGCTATAATTTCTTACTATTTATTTATGCAACTGTAGTATAATGAGGGATATTAAAACACGAATTAGTATCACATGAGTGTTTTAATAATAGGGGTTAAAGTATGAAATTTCCGATTTTTTCTCACACACAGAGACTCTCATATCTTCTATGATGTTAAAGATAAGCATCTTGGCATCTAGGTTAGTATTCGTATGCGGCCGAAGGGCATTAATTCTGCTAACAAAAAAAAGGAGTTACTAATAATAAGGTACTTTTTCTAGAGTTAAGAAAAGAAAAACAGATTTTTTTTTGTTGCTTCAGGTAGTTGGTCGTCATGATCATAATTCGAAATAAATAACCGAATCATCTTTAACATCATAGAAGATATGAGAGTCTCTGTGTGTGAGAAAAAATCGTCAATTTCATACTATTAACTATACCCCTATTAATAATCAGTAAGCACATTATTAATCAGTAAGCAAATAGCGTATCTCAAACGGCAAGCTTTCTCAGTATTGAAATAGTTGTTCGCTTGCCTGTTCCGGCGGCGATGCGTGAAATAGCAAAGTCGTATATTTTGGGTCATTTAACACGGAAAATGTTACTGATCGACATTCATATATGGAAATGTTTCTTTGGGGCGTGTTCCCTGGAAACTTTGGTTGGTGGTCGTTCGGTAAATGTGTTTATTTGGAATGAACCAAATAGTTTCCAAAAACGAGAGATCATTGGCCCTACCATGAGTTGATGCAAACGGTTTACGCTACCGTAAACTATCGTTTTTTCTCTTTCACTCGCACTGACTGTGAGCAGTATATCCGATAGTTTACGATAACGTAAATAGTTTGCATCAGCTCATGGTAGAGCCACATAACTGCTGATGTATTTAGTGTATTATTTGGCTTAAAATTTGAATAGTACACATAACCTAAATACTCAGTATGAATGCTAAAAAAATTTGCTCTCTAAATCCTGTTTCAAAAAAAATATCTAATGATCTTCAAAAAAGATCTTAATTTTTGTTCAGAAAAGTTATGTCTCATTATTTATTTAGTAATTCAACACCTATTCATATTAACAAAAATATGACCCAATTAACATCTAGTTTAGATAGATTTCAAATTATTTTCATTAAGAAAATCACCATCGCACCTTAAAAGATTTTGTAGCTCCTTTTCCCGAGCTCTATCTCAGTGTCTGTACCAAATTCCATCAAAATCAATTCAGTATTTTAGGCGTGAAAGCATAACCGACAGACAGACAGAGTTAGTTTCGCATTTATAATATTAGTATGGATATATTATAATACACAACATAAAATCTTGGAATATCTCTGCTTTCCTAGTCCTAAAACAACTTGAAAATTTATCCAACTTTACCCGGGCCTTGTCCTTGATTTAATATACAGGGGGCGTGTAAAAGGAATTTCTTTCCCGGAATGATTGGGTCTGGATGTTGTATTTATTGCCATTCGACAGAATCCTAAAGTCGTTCGTTTATCCAAAATATAAGTGAAACCCTGAAATTTAGTTTACCAATGTTACTGAACTGTATCTATTTTTTCAATACGTTAAACTGTTTTTTTCACTCTCAACCAAAAAGGTTCGGAGCAACCGTCCCGGGCGCGAGGAGAAGGAGGTGGGAATCGTCATTGGATACCACATAACCGGCTATGGTGGTTATGTTAGACTCTAAGGCGATTAACACACTGCCACGCATGATGCTGCATGTTGCGTGAATGCGTGTTCTAACGTTGCTTGTAAGTATCTCCGTTTGTATAGTAAAACACGCACAGTCCAACACACTGAAAAGGCATCCACGCGCGTTCATGCAGATCACGCGCCTACATGCGGAGAAACATGCACACACGCGCGTGGGTGCGGGGCGAGACGCAAGGTATGGCACACCGAGTCCCGCAAATGCATGCGTGATTTTGGAAGGACGTGTGTTTAAAAATGAGTCTCGATATTTGAATGAAATTAGTCAGAGCCGCCGTGAATCCACAAAGTGCAACCACGCGCGTGAGTGCGTAAAACCCGCACGTTGATGCAGATCTGCACTCCGTGCTCAAGTACGTGCGTAAGTGTGTCGATACGCAACATGCAGCATCACGCGTGGCAGTGTGTGAATCGCCTTACTGACTAAACACCGCCTTTAGAGGTTGGTTTCGACCCATTTATGACATGTCTGTTTTATTCTGCCTTATGTTCAGGGCGTGCGTTAGTATGTTTTTAATGGACTGATTAACAGTGAAATTGTTCTAGTAGATTCTGCTACAAAAAGATATTGTAGGACTGAGATTCACATGCCTTTATTTTCTGAAAACTCCGCTTGGCTAAGGTTTTGCCTATGTACATCTTGAATTAGGCAGCTGAGTCTTTTGGCAAGAGACACAACCAAACAGATGTTTTGTTCCTTGAATCACATAATATTATAGCAAGGTTTACGTACAAGCTACAAAATAAAGACATACTTCTAATAGTAAGTAGTAGTAGCATAGCTGGGCATTTTTCGAAGAATCATTTTCTCACGCCAACACAGACATTGAATTAATATCATCTGGAGTCTAAGTCTAAGTATAATTATTGATCCTGATTCCCCACAGGTGTTTGTAATATTTTCCAATAAATATTTATAAGGCCGCAAAACCTTTATTTGTTTATATCTCCACTATAAAGCGTAAAACATAAGTTATGATTTTTTCTTCACATCTTTTCTTCAAGCATTCTCAAGTTAAATACTTCACAATACCAAAGCTACATCACATCTAAAGCCTGTTAACAAATCCCCGAGGGCTCGAGCCATAAATCCGTTCTAATTACCTCGCCACTGGATCTTGCTCCTTTATCACGATAACACGAGACAGTTGTAATGACTGATCACTGAGCTTCTTTGATCCATGAATCATTTATTCTTTAATTTCTTGTTTTATTGAAAAAAACAAAACAGGATCGTGTTTATTAGCATTGTGATCTGCAATTGCAGAAGATGGAAGCTGGAAAAGATCTCTTTTAGAGATAAGCTCACCTTTGCTTACAATAATTGTGATCATCTAAGTAATCGTGTTTTAGTGAAATAAAGATGACGTCTTTTATCACTTAACCAATTAAAAAAGAAAAAAGCCCCTGCTAAGAACCTGATAAGTATTGACCCTTATGTCAGTAGTTAGACGCATGCATAGACAATAGGTACAGGCAATCTCAGGTCAAACCGGGCTATCCCCGAGGGCTCGAGCCATAAATCCGTTCTAATTACCTCGCCACTGGATCTTGCTCCTTTATCACGATAACACGAGACAGTTGTAATGACTGATCACTGAGCTTCTTTGATCCATGAATCATTTATTCTTTAATTTCTTGTTTTATAGAAAAAAACAAAACAGGATCGTGTTTATTAGCATTGTGATCTGCAATTGCAGAAGATGGAAGCTGTAAGAGATGTCTTTTAGAGATAAGCTCACCTTTGCTTACAATAATTGTAATCATCTAAGTAATCGTGTTTTAGTGCAATAAAGAGTATAATAAGATGACGTCTTTTATCACTCCACCACTTAAACGAGAAATATAGGCATATAGCACAAATTTAAAGTCTAAATTAAGCGCCTAATTTTGTTTTGTTGCGATAGGAACTGCGGGTCTACCGCGCAAGCGTGTCGTCGGCAGCGCTATCGGCTTCATTTGACAGTTAGATGTGACATATTACTTTTCTCCGGTAAGTTTTTATTTGTGCCAAAAATAATTAGTAATGTATCACATCCATCTGTCAAAAGAAGCCGATAGCGATGCTGACGACACTTGCGTGATAAGGCCCCTGCTAAGAACCTGATAAGTACTGACCCTATTGTCAGTAGTTAGACGAATGCATAGACAATAGGTACAGGCAATCTCAGGCCAAACCGGGCTATCCCCGAAGGCTCGAGCCATTAATCCGTTCTAATTACCTCGCTAGATCTTGTTCATAGATCACGATATCTTTACACGAGACAGATAGGACTGATCACTTAGAATCTTTGACCGACGAATCAATTTAATTTTTATTTCCTGTTCTACAGAAAAAAAATTAACGTCTGCGTAATAAAAATATATTATTTAATTTCTAGAAATTTTATGATAATGCAAAAATAAATAATATTTCATCATACTGTAACTTGATATTCAATTGTTCATACAAAACATTTTAATTGCAATTTTGTAGGTCAAGCTTACATTAATAGAAAAGTTATTTCAGTTAGTAAAGTATTTTTCTCCCTTGGAAATATCGAAACCTGATGTGAGAATAAGAAAGAATAACATTAATAAGACCCAAGACTATAGTCGACTATTCAAAACCCGGGCGAATTTTTATCTTGGGTCGTAAAACTGTTCCGTACAATATTTTTTACCTCTTTCATACTGATTTTCATAGTAAATATATTTGAACATAATATGTTCATATTATTATCTTTCAATACATCTTTAATATTATTTTTCAATACAGTTGCTTGAAAATATGTTTTCGATGACAGTACGGCGTGCGGTAAGTTAATTTTACCGCACGCCACCACCGTGCGTTTTTGTTTACGGTTTTTGTTTTATGTCAGAAGGTACCTATTATGTTTTTTCGCAAATATATTGAACAACGTCGTATGGCACACGGTTGTTAAGGTTTTAAAAACCTCCTTACCAACCTTGTATCATAAACTACTATCATGACTATCGAATAGAAGTATCGTCAAATAAAAAAGAACTATAAAATATTTTACTGACTGTTGATTTTTCTTTGGCATAAAAAGAAAAAGTTAGACTACATAAAATTTTATTCATAAGGATAATAACTGGTTGTCGTATACTAAGATGTCCGTTTTTCCTAAACCTTCACAGAACACTAATATCATCCGACCTTTGAATTTACTAACAAGGTGCTCGAATTATTTCTCGCAAGAATAAATACGGCGTAACTTTTTTGCGAAGAGTTGTAAGCGAGAATTCCATTACCTTCTACTGATTTAGCGTCTATCTGAGTAACAAGATACGCCGTAAAATTTTCAAGCCATCTCGTAAAACACCGGCGTATATCTCATTTACGCGCTCTTGAGCGTTGTAACAAAAGGGGATGTTGTCACACCGTTATAATATTGGTACAGTCGACCAAATAGTCAATAGTCAATAGTCAAAATTTCTTTATTCAAATGAATCGTCTATATTTTCCTACCACCCGTTCTAGACTTTTTTAACTGACAAGAAGAACAGGCGCAAGAAACTTATCAGCTTTAACAGAAATATGTAACCATATTTACCACTTAAGTAACGATATTTACAACTTATTAAATTGAATCATGACCCACCTTAAGGTTATTTTCTTACAGTCATTCAAATACAAGTAGGTTGAAATTCGCTTGAACATACATTACTTTGGTAACGAACCTGTAATTATTTTATTAGACACTGACAGTTACTGACTTGGCTATGTTAAATAGATCGGACAGACTCGACTATAGTCGTTCGTGACAAGAGAGAAATGCTTTTACTGTCTCTGTCATTCATCACTATCTTTTTTCTCATTGACTGACTCTGAGGACTGACTACTATGACATCTGACACACTGTCATAATGTCATTTTATTTTTAAAATTATAATATTTTTTCTGCAGTTAAAAGAGTTAGGATTATGAACCATATCTTATTCGAAATTCAAATCATGACTGCTTTATTGAAAAACGAATTACGTGCGGTGATAATAAAGGTTAAAATTGCATAGATCTGACCCGTAATGATTAATTTTTATTCATATTTAAAACGTACTAAGTGCAATATACACGATAGAGAAGGAAACCTAACTATTTTTATGGTTTTAAAGGAATTATCGGCAAAGTGGGTCATGATTCAGTTGGTTCGACTGTACCAGTGGCGAGGGGCGAAATATGGCGAAGGTAAGCCGTTCTACAAAAATGTTATGATATGCATGATAGTGGATCGGTAGGATCTGCATAGTTGATCGGTGGAGTGGGATTCCTAAAAGGTAAGTCGATGGGAATCGGCTTGCATAGACCCTTCACCTAATATTTTAATTATTAAAATTTAGCCAATATCATTTGCTGAAATCTGTAATGTTATTTATTTCTGGTATGAGTGATAATTTGCGATATCGTAACGCAAGAGAGCTTCACTAAATTATTAAAGGGCTCTATTAAATTAACAATTAAATTCATGATCTTGAAGGTCTTTATGTTTAGAAATAGGTGCTTTAATATTTTATATTTTTAGCTTAATTTTTTTGGTTGTTTTAGATGCTTCTCTATAGAGCACAATAAAGGAAAACTTGGTCGTGAGTTTATAATTTTATGACAACATTTTTAGTAGTAAGCAAGCTGTGTTTATGTCGCCATTATTAATGCCCCGTGTGGTACGCGATCTAAAACAGAAAAACCGACCGAATCAAATGTAAAAACGAAAAACAAGTTTCAGTTCTTCTTACGATAGTGGATGGCACTATTTGACTCAATCACCTGAAATTTTCATGCCAGACAGAAGATCAAATAAAACAAACAAAGTATTTTATAGTGGTCATCCGTTTGGGAATAACTAGATTACAAGTAATGTTTAACGTGTCCTCTATTTTTTGGTATTTAAGCATTACGCGACTGTGTAACACACCGCCCCAGTTTTAAAGTCGTAATATCATTGAAATCCAAACGGACTCCGCATAGATTGTTATGCCTTCAGCGGAAATAATAATGAGGTGCTTGCAACTCCGCAGAATCGTTCTCGTCAGTGGCGGATCCAGAATCCAGGGGGAGCTTAACGGGGTACGAGCTTCCACAAAGAGCATCTAATGACCGTTTGTCCACCGTCGCCGCCGCGTCATCACCAAGATTATTTTACTTAGAGTTCAAAGACTACATATACAAGGTGTTACAAAAATACCTCTAATGCCGAATATGGTATATAGGGATCATAAAACTGAACAACTTTTACTATGGGGCCAACTGAAAAGGCGAAAAAAAATCAGCTGTTTTCTGTCTGTTTTGATATTTTCTATTTTAATTTTTGTTTGAAACAGCTGACTTTTTTTCGCGATTTCAGAGTTGGTCCCATAGTAAAAGTTGTTCAGTTTAATGGTCCCTATATACCATATTCGGCATTAAAGGTATTTTTGTAACACCTTGTATGTAATAGACAGTAGTGACGTAAATCATGATCGCAATATCCATCTCTATCGTTTAGCTAACAAAAGATAAAATGTAATAATATGAACTGCTATTTAGTACAAAACATTATTGTCTTCTATCACTTTATGAAGTACTTTATTGCTTAATAATTATTGCTAAATATGATAGACAAGCATGGAGAAGTGCATGCAGTGTATACCGATTTTAAAAGGGCTTTTGACCTCGTAAATCATGATCTTCTTATTCTAAAGCTTAAACACATAGGTATCAATTTATCAATATATTGATGGAGAATATTGATTCTCCAGAAATATTAGAACACGTACAAAACCCCTCCCCACGTATCGGTAGAAGGTTGAAAAATCGCATAACATTCATCCCCTCTGTGTTTAGATCAAGACTCGGTCATTACTCAGCACTGTATCATACTTATAACGTTAATTGTAACATGTATGAATGTAATGTCTGGAAACGATATACATATTTGTAAATATCGTTTCTTCTAATAAAGCTGCTTCTGCTAAATGGGTGGTAGGATAAAAGAATTGACGATTTAAAAATGCTTATTATGTGAGCTTATTTGAATAAAGAATTTTTCAATTTCAACTCCATCAGATTTGATCTTGATATCTTTAATGGTTCTGTGGCCTCAGCAAAGAAGACCTTGAAAGATATTTTCCTTTAAAACTTTTTTATTATTTTTATTTTAGTAATTTAACTTAGAATTAGTAAGGTAAACTTATACTTGTGTATAATTATAATCATAACGGCAATAGTCCTTGTTAATTAGAATAATTTACTTACGCATGTTGTGCTTACATCGAGTAGGTTTGAAACAAGTTATAAATGTTTTTTCAGTAGCAAATGCGATAATTGTAAACCAGTTATGTGAGCCAAAAAAGATGCCATGACGGGCGGCGGAAGTCAATGTATGTATCGGTATCGCTACCTCGGCGCCATCATCTTTTTCTCGATGGCGGCGGCGTTGGTGGACAAACGGTCTAACTAACTTAAAAAAGTAAAGAAGTCCACTCTCACTTCAATCTTAATTTGTCGGTTTTAAAAAACTGTTATTATACCTTATGACAAGGTCTGAACATAGGGCAGAAGACCCTAAAACATAGAGGGAGTGCTCCCAAAACTGAAATCCTGAATCCGCCACTGGTTCTCGTTAACGACAATGCGAACAACCTACCGTTGTTTAGTTGTAAAGGCTTCACTACTATCTACTTGGAATAAATTCTCCTATTTACGTTATTACGCATTCTTAGTATACCTTTTGTAGTTTATAAAGAAGTTTACAGTAAAAATCTTTTGTAATATTTTTTTCGCGAACGATATTATCACATGTTACATTTTTAATATAATTATACATTTTGGCATCAATAAAATATTACCTATCAACTTTATTGAGGAGCTCGGTAGCGCAGTGGTATAGTGCCTGATCCAGCGATTGCGGACCACGTTAAGCCGTTGGTCCCGGCTGCATTTGCAGTCGTTAATACCTACCAATCCGCATTGGGCTCGCGTGGTGGGTTTTGGCCCATCCTCCTTATCCATCCATAAAGAAAGGGCTGTGCCCCAGCAGTGGGGACATTAAAAATGGCTGATGGTCGGTCGATACAAACTGAAGGTACACACGACGGCATCTCAGACTGTACATGTTGACCTTGAGACCGCCTTTATGTCCTATGTGATAAAAGCTGTTTTCGCAGTTTAACTGTATAACCTGACGTGCTGTCGTATGTACCAGGAACGAATTATATAACTCATCAACACTTAATTCTGCATCGGACACAAAATCTGCAACCGCAAAATCAAATTAACGACCAACTATTTCTTGTACGAACTACGGAATATATTCACGGTGACTTGGCAACCCGTCAGACGCTTTTTTCTGGGCAAGCAATTGACACGATTCGTAACTGGGATACTCGGTCGAGGCGTGGGCGAGCCACAACAAAACTGTTAAAAATAAAAAAAAAGATTTTGCACTGTATGACGACACCGTGTTGGTACTGTCTGGCGAACTGACGTAGTATTCAAATCATAGACGAATACATATGTCGGATACATTTCGGCGAGTGTGCAGCACAACCTAATTTCCGCCATCTCCCTTCTTCCAGCGGATAACCAGACGTATGAATCTGCGCCACAATTTTTTGGCTTTGATGGATATTCCAAAGTGTTGCACTAAGCGGTGTGGAACTCCTTGCTTGAGTCTGTAATTCCAAGTCTTTAAGTCGCGAGTGAATAGGCATCTTCTAGGCAAGCAAGTTTCATCGTAATCGCAACATCGATTACCATCCGGCGTGATAACAGTCAAGCGCTTGCCTATCTGTCATAAAAAATAGACCGCCATCATTATTGTGAGCAAATTGTCATGGTCATCATTTTCATCAGCTATTTGATGACTGTACTGCTGAAACACAGCCTTTCAAATGGATGGTTAAGGAGGATAAAATAAAAAATAAAAAAGGACATATCACTCAGTCTTAATGCGTGTTTATGACGGCTTCCGAAGCATGGTGGAACTCTAAAATGATCACAGCACTTCTATTATACAATACGACATAAAACGTGTCTTATTTCACTAGGTATTTACTACGTTTGTATAGATTTTTACACGACTGCCCAAAAAATAAGAGTGGTATTTTACTTTTTTCTGTTGACGTTCCTTTAATATAGAACCACATAAAAAAAATCGTTGGTTAACATAAAAACAGCGGAGTTTGAGTAGGTTCATTCTACCTAAAAAAAGACAAGTCAATGCTTATGGTGTTTTAGGGATATTAGAAACTGTAAACTTTGAAATTAAATAAATATTTTTCTATTAGATAATTTATCCAAGTAATGTTTTCCTGTGCAACCTTATCTTACAGCCATTTAATAGGAAGCCATATACTACACTGATTTACGAGTTACTAATGGGATATGCCATTAGACGTGATATTATCAAACGACAAGATTAGAGCGGCGTTGCTTTAATTTTGGAAATTGCAAGGATCACAAGCAAGTGAGATGGCAACTTTCATACACTTATCAAGGGAAAAATTTGAGATGGCAACTTTTATTACACCTTTCAGGGGAAAAATCTTGATAGAAGTTATTGAAGGGGCAAGTGACAAATTAGCGTTTTTTTATGTTTGAGTCTTTTGGTCGATTGATAGATGAGCTTTATCGAATAATTACTCAACACAGCTGCAATATATTTAATGACCTATTGTCTAATTCTATAAATTCTGAAAATACATTGATAGACAAGTATAACCTACTCGCAGATAAAATTAGCACAAACCGATTACACAAAGCTTTATATTAAATCTTACAAACTGTTACATTTGAAACGAACTTCTGTGGACGTAAAACTCCATCCATCATCCAATAACCTATTCCATTTCTTTATTAATTGAAAAACTTATTGAAAATACCGTTGATTAATTGCTTCGTAAAATAATTTCGGGCAGATTAAGTAGCAGCAAATTATCTGAAACAAACGATTTGTACTGTGATTTATAAGACTTTGATTAATTTAGTTTACATTGTGGAAACGTTATTCTTAAGGACTTATCGCAACAGATTTAAAGATTTAACGCCTTATTCATAAGGACACCTTAAAATACAGTTATAGTCAATTTTAGTTAAAATGCTGATTAGGCTTATTAAACGTCATATAACTCGTTATTTAGTATATTATTACTGGGCTATTAAGCGTTATTATGTTGTCGTTCTGACGAATCCACAGACAAAAGGAGCAAATCCACTGGCTGATAAGTGTCCACATCTTTCAAAAAAGAAAACAATTATCTGTCATTAGATGTCAATATATTCTAAGAATACGTGAAAGCTGTCACTTCAATCAGCTGTTATGTAGTCGGCCATGTTATTCACTAAAACAGGCAGTACCCTTCTATAACTTTATCAAAGGTTTATAGAGCTTTTGATGCTATTGAGCGATTATGAATAATGATTTTCAAGAAATTCCTTATAACAAGTTTATATGTCTTCCATAACTTTTTATGAATAAGACGGTTACTATATATTGTACTATCATATCCTACTTAATATTATAAATTTGCGACTTCGTCCGCGTGGACATGAAAAAAATCTCCTAGGAAGCTTTGACCCGGATAAAGAGTATTCTATGTTTTAATCCAGGCCATAGACTAACTGTTGCCTCATGCAAATCCGTTCAGCCGTTTTCGCCTGATTGAGTAACAAACATCGAAACTTCCACGTGTGTGTGTATGTTTTTTCCCTCTTCAAGCCTAAATGGCTGAACAGATTTGGATGCCGCTACAAGGTCACAAAATAAATGGCCTGATCAAATCTAGATACGTTCCACAAATTCAGTACTTATACATAATGTACCCATATTGATATCTTCTATATAATGTTGACGGCTGTTTACCTGATATAATACGCTATTTAAATCATTTTTTTTATCCATCACGACTTTTTTGCTTTCAGTTATGAAGTTTACCTTACACCAAGAACTTTATAATCATATTTGATCTCGTGTGAAAGATACAACTTTTCACCTCTACCAGCGAGAGAACTCGGAGCAAAATTGCTTTTTGCTGCGAGCACAGAATAAATATAAAGGTTTTTGAAAGAGGTTTTGCTTTTGCTTGCCCCACACTAACTGCAATGACAGCTGTCAAAGTTGCCAAGAAGTTGAGGGACCCTTGTAAAAATCTAATTCGGGTTATTGCTAAGTTTGAAAGAAATTTCTTGTATATTTATATAAAATAAACTGTAACTTTTTTTGCAAAGTGTTCAATAACACAATGAATGAAATAAAAAGCTTTTGAACATTGGAATAAGTACAATATTTTTTTGCAAGTTGATATCAGTTTCTATAATAATAAATAATATTGACTTATGTATAAAGTATATCTACTTATTTCATTCATACTATCTCGACTTATTTGTATTCCCTTTACTAATAAAGATTATATAGCAGATGTATAGTTACACAATGGTTACTCTCTGTCAAACTATTTAAGTTTGACATTAAAAAGAAAGGGACAAAACATTGTGTCACTATACATCTGCTATACAATCTTTATTAGTAAGGGGGTACACATATAAAATTATTGCTAAATATTTAAGTAGAATGAAACTATTCGCATTTACACCAAAGATTAAGTCGAATACAAAGTTTAATCCAATCTCAAAGACAAAACTAAATTATAAATTAATTCCTTCAAAACTTCAGAACTTCAGTGGAGTGTAAAAATGGAGGCTACTGAAATTTTCATTTAACCTGTCAGAGGTATGAATCATTTGAAGAGTTCGAAAGCACCAGAAATTGTTCCAAAGTTTTAGTTTCGATACTTCAAAGGTCTGCCAATAATATAAGCTGATAGGAAAAAAGTTTTGACGTATTTCACGCGGAATAATATTCGATGTTTCTGCAAGTTTTACATCCTTTGTGAAAAAGGAAGAACTAAACAGTAATATACAGCGTGTCCTAAAACTTTGCCACGCGAAGGTAAAAATATCTTGAAAATCGAAGGTACGAGATTAATCTTGAATATTGAAGGTAGGAAAAACAACAGAGTACTCGTCAAGATAAATCAAACGAGTCCAAACTCAATGGGGTTGCATGGTTTCAATACTGAGGTCCTGTTACCTTCTTCCGGCTTCATCATTAGACCCTGGACCTCGTCTTCCGTCACAGAACTTGTCAAGACAATTCTAACGAGGCCAAACTCGATGGGGCTGTAGAGTTCCTGTGGCCTTCTTCCGGCTCCATCATCAGATCAGCTTCATGATACCATAATATTGCATTGTCTTCCAGTACTGACCTTTGTTCAAAATTTCAAGTCTCTAGCTTATAGGGGGCTAGTATAAAATCGATTGTAAAAATTGTGGACAAACAAATAAAGAAATAAACAAGACAGCAACATAATAAAACGTGATAGTAAAATGAAGTCTTCTTTCAGAAAAATTTTAGGTACTCACATTCCCTCCAACAATTTCAACATATGAATTACATTGTCGTTAAAACGGGATGAGTGTTCATTTCATTTACTAATTACATAGCCTCTATACAAGTTACAGAGTCGATAAACAACAAATTAGCCAGTAATTCATATATCACAGTCATTTGATACAGCTCTCGTTAATCACGATGCTATGTGCATGTGTGCGTAGTGTTAATATTCGCAACGCGTCGGTGACCTGTCTACGTGTGCTGTGTGTGGAAATAGGGAAAATTAACCGCTTGCCTCGGGAATAGGGTATAGGATGCGATGGACTGATAAGCGAAGCGGTTTTGGTAAACGGATTTCTTAGTGGAAGATTGGCGCAGTTATTGGAGATAAGGCACGCTAGGTTGATACTAGGTAACAGTTAGTATTCTTTGGTACTAGGTAACGGAATGCAGTATTTTTGGTTGCAGGTTTTACAGATCTTCTACGGTGAGTGGTTACATGTTGCTGATAAGCCCATTTCATAAATTGCTGTCCTTTTTTTTTCGACTGGTTGATTTTAAATAACATCTAATTCCAGAGTTTATTTGAATGTACATATAACTATGTAATAAAAATAATCGCGTTCAGAAGTTCCGCTGCTTAATGTAAATTAGTAGAATTGTGCGAAAATTGCCTTTTTATGTAGAGCCCAAAGTCCAGGAGCAAATAACGCACATTATATGATCTGACCCCCTAGCATGATCACCGAAACACGATATATATCGCATTATAGCGTTTTATCACGTTTAACTGTCAAAAGACAATTGATTTTGACAGTTGATTCATTCATATTCACATAAAACGCTATACATATATATCGTGTTTCGTCGGTCATGCTAGGGAGGCTGGGGTCCAACCGCGCTAATTTTCAACGATAAAACAAAAACTAAATCGTTACGGTTTCATTTACGTTTACAGAAAATACTCATTTTAGTTTTGTTAAAATTGTTCAAACCTATGCCTAGAGCGCCTAGAATGTCAATCTTGGGCAATTTAAATCAGAATTCTAAAGCTAAACCAAATATTTTTTGGTTTAGCTTTGGTTTTGGTTTTGTCGTTCAGAATTAGCGCTATTGGGCCCCAGTATCAATAGAACTTATCAAAAAGTCAAATAAAGATACTAAGATTTTTAATTGACAGTGGCGAAAATAGAAAAATCCGTATTTTTACATAAAGATAGACGAATATATCAGTTGGTTAAATTGTTAGATCAAAATGATGTTTCTAATTATTGTTAAATACGCTCTTCTCCTATCACCATGACACCCACCGAATGTTTTCACGATGTTTCGTCAACTTATAAAGTACGACGTGTGTGTACGCACACTACTATCTGGCGTATGACAAGCGTACATTCGTTAGAACGCCAAATTGTCAAGTTTACTACGAAAATCAATTTATTTAATGATTCTTGATGGCTTTTCCTTTGTACTGCGGGTATGGATTCGGGTTTATGCTTTTATGTGATTTTTAGTAATTTATGTGTTGGTTAGCCAGTTTTTGTAAAAAATTCGTAAAAATGTTGTTGTATGAAGCATACACATATTTTTTTGTCCACCAACCTATTTTTTTAACCCCCAACGCAAAAAGAGGGGTGTTATAAGTTTAACGTGTCTGTGTATCTTTGTATCTGTCTGTGGTATCGTAGCTCCCAAACGGATAAATCGATTTTGGTTTAGTTTTTTTTTGTGTGAAAGATAATTTTACCCCGAGTGTCTTTAGTCATGTTTCATGAAAATTTGTTCAGCCGTTTGAAGAACATCAGCTCTTTTCTAGTTGATGAGGGGGTCTGACTAACTTCCATATGTCTGATCGATTCGGAATTTGGTGCCGTATTACTTTAATGACATTGAAATAACATGGTAAGGTAATCATGACCTGATCAGCCGTTTGAAGAACATCAGCTGTTTTTGAATTTTGAATTCAAATCCCAAATTCAAACATCTACTTTACTAACTCAAAATAATAATTATTAATGGCGAAAAAAATTTTTTTTTCGATTTTGTTGTCAAAAATGGTTAAAACAGTTTAATTTTTTTTTAAATATACTTTCTAATTAACTATATTATTAATCTTAATACTTACTTAGTAGTCTCGTAGCACACATATCGTGAATTATTGAGCTCGGTGGCGCACTGGGTTAGCGCATTAGCCTGGGATTGCAAGGGTCAGTCATGGGTTCGGTGATCAAAAATGTAGTATCTCAGGTTTCGTCCGTGCTTCAAGGCGAGCCCTTGAGTTAAGCCGTTGGTCCCGGCTGCATTTGTAGTCGTTAACACCCACCAATCCGAATTGGGCTCGTGTGGTGAGTTATGGCCCATCCTCCTTATCCACTTATAAGGAAGGCCAGTGCCCCCAGCAGTGGAGCCAATAAAAGTATACCCAATCGAAGAAAAAAACAATTATTAAAATCAGCACACCAACGCCAGAGTAATCGGTGTACACACCAAAAAATAATACAGGTCGAATTGAGTACCTCCCTCCTTTTGAAGTCGGTAAAAATGGCTGATGCCGATTCATATAGTAGTAATTCTTTGTACTTACAACACAGCAACTTACAAGTGACAGCAATAGGGCTCCGTTTGGCCCCTTCGTTTACGGAACCCTAAAACTAGTAATATAAACAACAATTTTCCCTTTACACTAACGTATTTTTTCAGGGTAATTTAAAAGCTATTCGACTGAGATTTCAAATCAGTATGTAGATGGTGTTTACCATATGTGTCTGCTGTCTGCCAAGTCATATTTATATAACCTTGAAGGGTATATGATTATTTACACATGTATATATGGCACGAAATAGTTTGTGTATCTATCATTTTCTTCAGCATAGATATCTGTCATATTTACTTATAAGTTTTGATATGAATTTAATAGCCAATTACATGGTTATCGGTTTTAACTAATTTGAACAATTTAATAGTTGAACTAAAAAATATTATTTAAATAATTGATATTTTATTTTTGCATTTCTAATGTTTATTCAAAGAAATTCAAAATAAAACAGAAAAGAAAACGTAGACGGCGCAATTCTTTTGTTTTATCAAAATAATGTTAGATATTAAATCACACAGTATAAACTAAATTTATATTCGAAAGTAGGCTCAAAGGTTATAAGTACATATTTAGTTGTACTCATTTATGATAATAATATGATCCCAGATTGAAATATACTCAAGATTATTAAAGTAATTTTATGAATGTTGGAAAAATAAACATGATTTTATTGTTTATGTGATGTGACGAAAATAAATATTATACTGTAAATATGTGCCTTTGGTTGATTGGTTAGAAAAAACTATAATGAATTATATTGAATTAAAGTGTGATAGTTTTCTTTAGCGAAATCTAAATTTAAGTTTTTTTCATGAGGTGTGATAAAATAAGGCTATTGGTTAGGGTAATCAGAAATAATTGCTTCATTCAACATATATTCGATTTCTGCTACCTAATATTAAGATACGTGGTTGGTCCTTTGATTGTTTTGTTTGGATTTTTTTTAATTTATAAGAGTTTTTTCTTTTATAAACAAAATAACAAGGTAAATTATAATTTCTAACTAAAATATTTATTTTATAAATTAATTATTTTCATAATGACGTGTTATTTACCATAGTCAAAGTAAAACAATGGCCGTACCTATATAAACTTGTGTAAACACATATGTTTTACAAATAAAATTAATTCAATGTAATTTCGTTGTGACACTCGAGCGATACAATAAATGGCACACAAAGGAAAACCCCCCCAAGAGGGGTTACAAAGTGGATACAATTTTCATTGTAAGCCTGTTACATGTATTTCGTTATCACAATATTACGCAGATTCTCCTTTTATTCACTGACTCATATTGTTGATTGAACTAATAAGTGTACCGTGAAAATAAATTATTAATGTTTCCGAGTCAGGAGTCATCATCTCTGTGACTTTTTGATCGTGTTCACAAGAAGAGAATAATTTTCTCGGAACACTGTTGCTATTGCTACATATGTCAACCAATGTTAAGTGACGTAGGTCGCCCGACGAATATTCTGGGCAACATAGCTTGTGATTGTGGTACCTACCGCCACAAAATAGTGTAGTCCGATACTGCTCTCAGGGGTAACGGTAGTATTTTTTTATACTACCTGCTCGTCAATAGCATATTATGTGTAATGCAAACCTTTCCTAAAGTAAGTCATTTTTCCCCATGGGAAATAATGTGATTTGAATTTGGAATGCAAATGTAGTCGTGCTTAATCGTGGTTGGTTTCAAAAATGTTAATGCGCAATGAGATTTTCTTCTGAGTTAGGCTGTATTTTCTTTGCACTGCCTATTAAAAAAAGAAAAACATGAAAACTTTTTACGAAATTCATTTTCTCCCGCGCTCCGCGCACTAAGAAGGATTTATTTGAATGTCGAACTGACCACTACAGAATAGAGGACAAAAAAAAATTAAAATAAATACTAAAGTATTTTCTATATAACAGTCATTGGTTTCAATTGCCTCGCAGAAAGTACAAGTTGTTACAAAAATACCCCTAATGCCGAATATGGTATATAGGGACCATCAAACTGAACAACTTTTGCTATGGGACCAACTCTGAAATCGCGAAAAAAAAATCAGCTGTTTCATACAAAAATTAAAATCGAAAATATCAAAATGTATGAAACAGCTGTTTTTTTTTAGCGATTTAAGAGTTGGTCCCATAGTAAAAGTTGTTCAGTTTGATGGTCCCTATATACCATATTCGGCATTAGGGGTATTTTTGTAACACCTTGTATAAAAAGTAGAGTATACATCGCGGGCTTAAATGTGTATTTGTCTTGGGCGATCTTGAACACCTCGTGCTCGGGGTTCAATATAGCGCCCGGGACATAATACACTACTTTAAGCCCTTATTGCATAATATACTATTAAATACATATTAAGGTTTGTTACAGTGTTTGCCAATAATTTTGTAACAATCTTCCTGTGAACCTAAGATTTCTGCTGTCTGTTAAAAAAAATAACTACGAAATCTAGTCTATCACGTGACCTACAGGAGTAAGACAGCTTTGACTAAACTTAACCTCAAGATGTATGAAAACATTATTCATTTCCGATGTTAGGTTTATTCAAAGCTGCCTTAATCCTGTAGGTGACGTGATAGGTTAGAAATTGAGCAGCCAAGCGATCGTCTTAAATTTTATGGTTATTTTTATTGACAGACAACATAAATCTATGGTTCAAGAAAGATTATTAATTCAGTTAAATATTTACTCTAAAGAATGTGTTTTACATACAAAAACCAAATTCTGTAAGTACCTAATTTAAGTTTGACTGGTCAAACCCCGATTTGATCGTATTAAATTTCGGCGTTTGACTGTTAAGTTGGTCCCTCCTAGCTTTAGACATATTATATTCGTTAGTCGAAGGCCAAAACACGCTATTGGTTTTGGACTTTGACTAAGCCTTCTTGTCAAACCTGAGGTTTGACTAGTCAAACCTAGGAGCGACTGTTAAGTTGGTCCCTCCTAGCTTTAGACATATTATATTCGTTAGTCGAAGGCCGAAACACGCTATTGGTTTTGGACTTTGACTAAGCCTTCTTGTCAAACCTGAGGTTTGACTAGTCAAACCTAGGAGCGACTGTTAAGTTGGTCCCTCCTAGCTTTAGACATATTATATTCGTTAGTCGAAGGCCGAAACACGCTATTGGTTTTGGACTTTGACTAAGCCTTCTTGTCAAACCTGAGGTTTGACTAGTCAAACCTAGGAGCGTCGGTGCTTCAGCGTTTGACTATAATATACATACACTTCACAGCAGCATATTCTGGAATACGAGAAAAAAATTTCAATGAATTTCTTCCGTGTTCCTATTTAATTATGCTTATGCTGTACCGCATCAAAGCATGAGAGCACTCCACAGCGAACATTCCGCTCCATACATGCCGTTAATGATTTCAATGACACACACTGCAAGCGGCTTAATGACGCGGTCGGAAACGTGTAAATAACGATCTAATTTAAATTTTTATGACTCACACTAAACGATGCTGACTGTGCGTTCAAATGTTTTTATTTGAAAGTCGAATAGCGGAAAGATTCTATGTATTCCTTTCAGACGAACGAAGGTACAAATCCATACTGCCATAATCCTTACTGCGTTGTTGGGTAAAGTGTTTTAAAAAATTATAGCCCTAATTTCATCTGAATCAAAAGATTTCTCTGAATAGAGAATCAGTTCATTATTTTACTACTATATCGTATTACTAAAATAGGGCCAGTTAAGTTCCAATTACTTCAAAGTATTTTTTTTTTAAGTTTTATTTATCAGAAGTTAACCAAAACTGTAAACTATCCAACAGGCACATAGTCTTTCCCAAACTTTAATCTAATAAAACAACAGAACAAAATTCGTTGTTTGATAAAAGCTTCTAAATTTAACGGAACGCTAGAAATGCTTTGTCTTAAATGTCAATTAGTTCGACGCCGATTCATAACTTAAGATGGTACAGGAAACAAGTTAATTGGTTTTCACGGTTCCCAAAGCAGGAGTTTTGGAAAGTTTTAATGAAAATAGCACTTATACCTGACCTATACAGTCGTTTCAGACTATAAACAAAATATATATAAGTGGATTTTATGTGAAAACTCTGAGAGGATTTCGTTTCTTAACGATTTCTCAGAAATATATTGACCAAGATTTAATGCTTATATTAATTATAATATGATCTGATTTTGTGGATACTGCATTAATAATAAGTTTCAGCCAATTAAATGTTTGAACCCATTGCACTGCGAATGTGTAATCACCAACCAAGTAATAAATAGCTCGACAGAAGTAAATCCGCTTCGCTAAATTAGGTAGTACCGTCCCCTTTGAAATAATTTTGACAATGCCTGTAAAAAAACAGAGGAAACTCAATGATAGTTTGGCTATTTTTACTCGCTCAGTATTTTCCGATAATGATACTCTTTGGTGATGGTAGTGCTTGTATACAGTTAAACGGAGTCCGTACGGGGTCAGCTCCACCCCCAGTTGTAAACGGAGCCTAAGTTTTTTTGAATGAATACAAAATATAGGAAAATAGATACCGTTTTGATTATCTGTATTATGAGTAAAACGTAGCATTTATTTAATGTGAATATATGTCAGTGAACAGAAAGCTATCTGTACTTATCTCCGTTTCTCACTCATTGGGTCTGCCTTCTCGCTCGATTGGTTGGAACTGCCTAGAATTATGACATTGAACCTAATCGAGCTGCAAAAAATGATATTGTTTGTATATTTTGGGACCCGAGGCTGAAATGTCTTGCTCGTATGTTTGGGCTGCAGTTTCGAAGGCATGGCAAACAATACTATAGTCTGCGTAAGATCTATCTATGCTTCATTTGGTTTGTAAAGACGATATTATATTTTTCATATAAAAATACTTAAGAACAGAACAGAAGTATAAACTACTACTATTAAAATGGCAAAATTACGATATAATGTTACAATATTAACTGTTTTCTTACACACTTGTTTATTCTCTGCTTATTTTAGTTGTGAATTTTAATTTATTCAGGCAAATTACACCCATTTACAAAAATACATATTATAATTATTATTTAATCACAAATTCATTCACATTAGAAATAAATATTGCATTAATTTTAAAATGTTAAAATAATTAATCAAATTAAAAATCATGGGGAAAAATATATGAATGTCGCATTGGAAAAATTGTATAAAATAATTATTTGTAAAATTTAAACAATAATCCACAAATAACAAAAAATGAATATATTAAAATTATAATAAAATTGCATTAAATTTAAAATGCCAAAATTAATTAAACAAAATAAAAAAATACCATGAGAAATTAATTAAGAATATCACATTGAGACATTATATAAAATTTAAATTTAAACAATATCTTTTGTTAATAATTGTGATGGAAAATTACCTTATTTTAAATGCTGAGGTCATTTTCTGATTTGATGACTCTATATGAAATAGGTATACCTACTAACAGGGAGAAAATAGTAGCCCCTGACTAGTTTCTTGCCGGTTCTTCTCTTTACAAAGTCTCCCGCTTAGGGTTTGCGAACCGACCGATGGCGTAGCTTTCTTTGACATTAACATGCTTGTGCATAGACTGAATAAATGACTTATTCAAATGAGTATGAGTTTATCTTTCTGCGCTCCACATCTTTCAATTAAGAAACAAACAAAACAAACACCATGACCCCAAAACCAAATTGTGCCCCAACAACGTTACAAGATTACTTCTTCTTTACGCCCTCTGCGTGCATAATTTTATACAGTCGTCGAAAACATTAAGAGTTGGCAAATTTGAGAAATAAACAAAGCCACAGGTGCAAACGGCCAAATTAAATACGCCCTCCCAGTAAAGTACCGGCCCACATAAATATTTCCCCTTTAATTTGGGAGTATACAATGCGTAATGGAAGTCTAGCTTACTGGAATAGTCAGGAAGAACAATGAAAACTATTTCCATAGTTCGATATCGATTGCTGACATATCTTTGGAAACAAGGACCTTGGTTTAGCTAAACTGCTAAGAACCAATATCACCGTTGATTTAAACGCGATCGTCACTAAACAGGTTTATGCCTGTCAGTGTTACAAAAATTGACAAATAAGTATCAATTCTATCATTGAAGTAGTAGAATCAATTTGAAATAATTCGGGAATTTTTTTTTTGCTTAATTTAGTTTAAACAAACTTGGCTCAATAGACCAAGAGGCTCTGTGAAGTATAAACTTCGCGTATTTGACATTTTTAAATTAATGAAATTTATTTTTTTTATCGAAAAATTTCTAAAATCTGTATCGACAATAAAGCTATATAACTATAAAATCTGCTATAAAATTTCACGCGAATCGGTTGAAAAATGCGACCTGTAAAGGAGAACAGACCTACAGCTAGACAAACTTATGAATTCATTTTTAAAATATTTTTTTAAAGAAATAACAAATAATATAAATACCAGCTACTGAAACTTTATTGAACTCCCAAAAAATTAATAAAGAAAAAGCAGTTATTTCAATGGGCTGTAAATGAATGCAAAAAGCATTTCATTTGGTGACAATTCATGTTTTGTAGAGACTCAACAATATCATTGCAAAATCTTCCATTTTACCCAAATTTATTACCATGAAATTGAGTTGTTAATTCGAGGCCAGTTTACGATCAGATGAATAGATTGATTTTTGAGCTTTCAATGTGAAGAACTGATCTAGAATTTCTACTGCAGACAGAATATTGAAAAATGGCTTGGTAACTCAATGGAAATTCTGAATAACACCATAAAAACTTATAAATATAAACTTCCAATCGTCAGATTTCGTAATTTTCAACGACAGTGAAATTACTTTTTATGCAAAAAGAATAGCTTTTTTATTGATCTAACACAATTAACCGAGTACATTTTTAATAAATGATCCAGTATTCCAGAAAAAATAAAATATACCTACTTTCAATTTCGTAAAATTGTTGGCGAAGCGACAATTAAAGCTATGCCATATTCTAAAGAGATAGTGAAAGAGTAGATTTCGTGAACTGCCTTGCCTTAAGATTGCCGATACAAAGTTATCAACGACACTATCGTTACTTTGCTTTTTAATACTTTTTCTTATTCTTTGCGATAAGTTTTGTCTTATCCATAAGCTTTATCTCGTTGTATTCCCAATGCTTGAGCGTTATTTCATCTCTGGAAGGTAGAAGGGTTCCTTAGAGGCCTGGCCAACTTGCCTGTCGCCCTCAATATTTAATACGGAACCTCCGACGTTTCCGCATGAAATGGAAATTGTCTTGTATTCAATGTAACTAATATTGTATAGTTGTGCCTTCTACAAGTAGGAGATAGTTGGAGCTTTACAACTGTTGTAATTCCATATACCTTATATATTTTTTATTTTCCTTATATAAAAAATATCAACTGTTTCATACAAAAATTAAAATCGAAAATATCAAAATGTATGAAACAACTGATTTTTTTTTCGCGATTTGAGTGTTGGTCCCATAGTAAAAGTTGTTTAGTTTGATGGTCCCTATATACCATATTCGGCATTAGGGGTATTTTTGTAACATTTTGTATAATTTCTAAATTTTGATTTGAGATATTGAAAAAATATTTTCATATATTAAAATTCAACACTTATGCATCAAATATTTATGATTGTATTAGCTTCTGCGTGGATATTTGGATAGTTATAAGGGAACCTTTGATCGGGATAAAAAATATAATTTGTTAACTATCTGCCAAATCCCGTTTTTGCGTGATTGAGTCACAAATTTTAATATCCATACTTTTACATTTATTTAGTAGGTTAGTAGGATTGAACGATTTTTCGAAATTCAACTAAAGGAAACTATTTTATTATTAAATTTAGATTTTTCGCATTCACAATGCTATTTTTATATTAAGATAAATAATATTACAGAAAATCGACTCACCCGTAGCACCTCAGACGGGACTCGAATCCGTACCTTTGGGGTATTCGGCCCAATGCACTGACCAATTATGCTACCGAGTCGATTTTTTCAAGTATTTTTTCTACTATTATCTTAACTTCTTTATTGATAATAATTGATTAAAAATATGGTTATTGTCAAAATATTGAATTAAAGAAACATAAAAAAATGGCAGTGCTTGTTGCTAACATTTATAAAATCTCAGGGTTAAATTCAGTAAGTACCTACTTATTATACTTAGTTTTCTTTGCACTATTGGTACTACCCAGTAGCAACTCGTAGTGAGATTAAGAATCTAGGTATTTGCAATAATGTTTGCATTTTAGTAAAAAATACGATCGTCTTTTGTTTGGTGACGCTTAACGCACGCTATTACGTCAAAATTTATTTATAAACTAGATAAAATAATTTTTAGTTTATTCTCCAATATAAAATCCTAAGAACTGTGAAATTCACTGGCTTATCCTCTAGTCCATTGAGACGGTCAAGAAAAACGGTTCAATGAAGTCTGAAAGTTTAATCTTGACTGGACATAATTGCTCAATTACGCGGAAAGCGAAAGATAGAAGTAAGTATTTAACTCTTTGAATGGATATCGACACTGGAGTGAATCAAAGCAATGAAATCAGGAAGAACAGTTAGGCTGCGTTCAGACAATAACACACGACCCGAGCTCAACCCGAACTCAACTCAAACTCAACTTAAATGCTACTTCTTGAATTTTGAGTCTTATGACACATTAACAAGGCAAGGGCTGCATTTGAGTTGAGTTTGAGTTGAGTTTGAGTTGAGTTTGAGTTGAGTTTGAGTTGAGTTTGAGTTGAGTTTGAGTTGAGTTTGAGTTGAGTTTGAGTTGAGTTTGAGTTGAGTTTGAGTTGAGTTTGAGTTGAGTTTGAGTTGAGTTTGAGTTGAGTTTGAGTTGAGTTTGAGTTGAGTTTGAGTTGAGTTTGAGTTGAGTTTGAGTTGAGTTCGAGTTGAGTGGAGCTTGGATCGTGTGTTATCGTCTGAACGCAGTCTTAAAAGCGGTTAAGAGAATTCATTTTCTTTTTTAAGAAAAAGAAAATAAATAAATATTTTTATTACTTTCGCCTATTCATTATGTTGACTCCTAGAGTGTGAAATGAATCAAACAGCCGTTGTAGCGGTGTATCAAAACAGCTGAAGGCTGAGCGATGTTGTTTATTTAATTTTATAACTTTTTATCACCTACAACATCCAACCTAGAGATTAGATACTTAATTAAGTAGCTGGAAATGAAACAGCGTGTGTATTTAAATAAAGCTAGCGCTGCACTTATTTATTTTAATAAGCAGATAAGTGCAAAATTGAAAAAGAAAGCAAACTCAAACTAGCTAATTTTAAATATACAGACATGCATACACTTCCAAAATTTTATCACCTGTTAAATTAAAATCACAGAAACTCACTAACTACTAATACGGACAAATTTAAAAAAAAAATATTAAAACCACGACTGCTGCCAAAACGAACTAAAAAATTAAATAACAAGACTGGGGACAGGTTTGTAGAATATTTTTTATGCAGTTAGGTCCCCCGACTGCAATGACACTTGTTATTTAACTTTTTAGTCCGTTTTTGGCAATGCAGCCGTGTTTTTAACATTTTTTTTTAATTTATTTCCCACATTTTAGTGAAAAGTTATATAGTCTCAGAATGTGCTCATCAAGGCCTTTCATTTGATGCCCATATTTAAATAATAGAAGCAAATTATTTGTTTTTTTATTTTCAAATTGAAAGTGCCGTCGTACCATCGCCATATTGTTTTTTTTAAGTAACTCACCAGTGTAACTCGAGATGATGTAAGGATTCTAACGATACCCCACACGTCCAATTCCGTTAAGGCATATAGAAGTTATGATGGAATAAAGATACTCACATACAAACATTCTGACATACATGAACCCTGAGCACATTACACTCTCTGTTTTTGGGTAGTCGTGTCAAAATTTAAAAAAAAAACGACCACCCGTCATCTAAGCGAGACTTTCTTATTTTCTTTAAGTGAGATCCCAAGTGAGTCTGACATTTGCAGAAACATTTTTCTATGAAATAAACTTTTTCCTTGACTTTTACGGAATAATAAAAATGTTACGTATAGTTGGGCCTTCAATATTAGCCCGCCTTTTTGTTCGAGCTACCCTCAATTTGGCTAAGCTCCGCCATTTGTTTTACGGGTACGATGAAAAGAATTACACGGAAAAAGGATATGTGGAGATTGATGGAAAATAACTAGATATTTTTTTGTTGGACAAGCAAAATATTTTTCTAGTTGGTTGGACGGAGCAATATTAACAGAGACAACAAACTACGTAAAATTATGTTTATTTCAAAACTTTAAACGCACAACTTGGATAGGTTTATTACCTAACTTAATACTCAGTCAACGGTTTGTTCATAAGAAATTAATGTGTAATTAATTGTATTTAGTTTCGTGAACGGCACACACAGCATCCTTAATAAATTTTATTATGTGAATACTTCATGGTGACCAAAAATTTATTACATTGAGCTCCTTCGTGCCTTGAAAAGGATCCCGGATGCACTTCCAGTCGTTTTGCACCAATAATATATATTTTTTGAGTGACTTTGCAAGCTAAAATAAAATAATTCAAGTTTAAAGCTATAAAAAAATAATAATAATAGGTAACATCATCACATAAATATTTTGTTCGTGGGATTCGAACCACAGCGGACGGTCTATACCATTATACAAGGTGTTACAAAAATACCCCTAATGCCGAATATGGTATATAGGGACCATCAAACTGATCAACTTTTACTATGGGACCAACTCTGAAATCGCGAAAAAAAAGTCAGCTGTTTCATACAAAAATTAAAATCGAAAATATCAACATGTATGAAACAGCTGATTTTTTTTTTGTCGCGATTTCAGAGTTGGTCCCATAGATGTTGTTCAGTGTGATGGTCCCTATATACCATATTCGGCATTAGGGGTATTTTTGTAACACCTTGTATTGCTATCAATGAAAGTTACAAACCACAATGTTATTAATTTTCAAAAGTGCACCTGAAATAGTTTAACGCGTTTAAAAATAAAAGCTTTTAACTATTTTTAACCTTTCTCACCCCATGCTGTTAACGTGTTTAGTTAAGAAAAGGTGTTTGAAGATGGACACATCTGGTTAGTTAAAATGCTATACTCTGCTTTATTTATAGTGTGTGAACATCAATCTATTAGCTAACTGTACAGTTTTAAGCTTTTCAAATGTATAATTAATGGCAATCTAAAAAGAACATTAAAAATATCGGCTTTGACAGACAAGCCTTCAACTTAAGCAATTTCAATGCAAGTGATGTGGGATTCACACGAGTCGATTTCCCAGGCGACTTGCTTGCTGGTCAATTTAGTCGACTAGCGCTTTTCATCGACAATCGTTTGTAAAATCGAATCGAATCATCTCATTGAAATTATGTTTGCGATTAAATTTTACAAGCAATTTTCGATAATTATGGTGGAATAAAGAAACTCACATGCCAACGTACAAACATACATGAACCCTGAACACATTACACTCTTAGTTTATGTGGGCAGTCGTGTAAAAGCGTTTTTGACTAAAATCTACCAGCGTGTCGCCTGTAAAATCAACCCGTGTAAATCCATGTAAGTGGATTACTTACATGGATTTACACGGGTAGATGTTCGCATGCAAGTTGCAGCCGCAGCAGCTGGGACGAATGAGCTTCCAAAGCACAGAGGATATCGAAAAATTATTAATGACTCTGAGAAGATACTTTCTGAGATATAAGCTATGCCTCTTATACAACCGTCTGGATTGAGGGCCCAACACATTCGGTTATAAAAGTTTTAAATCACGTTTTAGAAATATTTGAACCTTTGCTTTCAATTTTTAGATTTTTTACTGGATCCACTATAATTCTCAATTTGATTCGCAATGTTTAAAAATAGGGCTCTCACTTCAAATGCACATCTCAAATTCTGGCACTTAAGAAAGTAGCTTTATCACAATAATATGTCGTTGAGAGCTGCAATATTAACATACCTACTTCCTGAATTTCATTGCGTGAAAAATATATGCAACAATGAGAACACGAAGATGGCACTCATCCAAACCTATAAACGTATACCACAGATTTGTATCAAAATCCGTACATCAAACACAAACATGACAATATGAGAATCAAATGGAAGAATCAAATGGGAAACAAGAAGTTGATAGAGATAAAGTATCAGTTTTATATTCTCTAGAATTGTCTGAAACATTGTTACATAAATGTGATGGTTACATAACATTTACTGACTACTAAAATCTTTAGTATACAAAAGGCATTCATGATAATTGGTTTTAGAGTTTCCTTTGGGCAAACTTATCTTTACCTTTCAAAGTCTATCTTTAGTATTACTAAAGCTCACGGTCTTTATTGTAAGCGGCTTTTAGAGCTTTAATCACGAAATACATACTTACTTTAATACTCTTCATAATATGATGACAGTGCTTTGTTAAATTTTTTTTAATATTTGACAACATCACATACGTTGCTCCGATTCCAAAGTACATAGCTAAAGCACTTGTGTAATGGAAGTCGGTGGTATCACAAACACCCAGACCTGAGCCAATATAGAAAAGTTTGTTTTCTAAATTGACCCAACCGTGGATCGAACCCGGGACCTCAGAGATGGCGACACCTTGAAAACCGGTGTACAAAGCCACTCGGCCAAGGAGGTCGTCGTTAAATTAAGATCAAGAAATCACCTTATGTGTTACATAGTATAACAAATCCTCAATCTATCTACCATAGTACTACACCCAGTCATTTCTACTTCATTACCACTAATTAATTTTCCACGGCAGCTCCCAGCGTTTTCATTCGACGTTCGTCGTAGTTTGCGCTTTACTGATTTAATAACTCAGCTGGTATGTGACGTACTGGAGTAATGAAATGACTGATGGACGCATAAATTGCAAGTTGTGACTTTCGATAAGACTGACGACGTGCAAATAATTGCTAAATACAGAAAATAAAAGACGAGCGTAAAAATATATTAGCAAACTTGTACAAATTACAATAATTCTTGTGATAAATTAATAATTTAATACCGCTAAATGATTTCTTAACGTAAACTTACTCATTAAGTGAAAATCTATATAGGACAGGAAAAGAACAACGTCTGTCGGGTCAAATAGTTAATTATAATATATATTTTTTCCTTTATTTACCATTTTAATAAACAAGATAATAACAATGTTTATATTCACAATTTTAAACCACTGTTTGCTGCGATTCCATTCACTAGAAAGCTGGTTTAAGTTATTGTTTAAATTACTTAAAAATAGATAATGCTTGTTTTTTATATAGGTACTTGTTAAAGTACCACATAATTCATGCGGCAAATTGTTTATTAGTCGGGGGAATTATCCTACCTTTCTTGATAAATTATGATAAAAAAATCAGATGATGATGCTAAGTTAAAATCAATGGTAAGTCTCACAATAGCCTAGTAGTTATATCTGTTTCAGTAAATTATATAAACTCAGAAATAGGTAAACGATTCAATTAACTTTCATGTCAAAGTAACGATTTCTGAACAAACCCTACGCATTATTTAAGATAAACAAACGACCAAATGTGTTAATATTAACCATATTATGATCCCGAAGTCAGTAGCTGAAATTAACCTTGTATCTAAATAACAGTGTGTTTATACAGCGATGTTATCTTTTTCCATCCTAAAGCTGAGGTCTTGTATTTAATAACAGATACTATTGTTTTACGAGATCTTAGATATACAAATCTATACTTAGGTACTCATTAAGGAGCAGACACAGAGTAATCTACATTCTTGTATTTTCTCTACATAATGTAGAATAGAGAACAATGTTCTATGTAGCGGCGGCGCGATCATACCGCTACATAAACCATCGACGAATGACGAAGACCTAGGTCAGTGGAAGTACTTCCTTTTTCGTTGAATACATGGTAAAGAGATCATGCCTCAACATTGGTGAATATCTACACTGGACAACTGCTGCTGTCAAGGTTGCTACCTTCTGCTAAGGTTGCTACCTTCTGGAGCATCATCAAGGTATACCACCTCTCATAAGATCAAGATAGGAGAAGCCATCAAGGTCCACGATCAGCAGAAAATGCGGTCCTGCGGCAACGACTTGGTGACTGATGAACGACAGCATCAGGGCAGCCCACAACCGACCTGATAACTGGAGTCTACACCGGCGTGGCAGTTCTGCACACGAAGCCATACTGCCCATGGAGCAGCCAACAGCACACGCTTGTCATGATAGGAGACTGGAGCGTCACTGGCCTATGAACGAGTCGTTCAAGAAAGATAGTGATGTAAGGGCGCGATCATACCGCTACATAGACAATCGACGAATGACAAAGGAACATCAGGACCGTGGTCCCCGGGCACAAAAACCTAGCTCAGTGGAAATACTTCCCTTTTCGATCAGTGACCTGATCCTGCCTCAACATTCTGTAAATTATATCAGACTCGAAAGCTTTATACAATTTGATTTGAACCACTTTTTCTACGTTAATTTGGCCAGTTTCTTGCCATTACACATAACTGTCCAAATTAAAGTTTCAAATGTGCCACAAATTCACCAATACTTCGGTGCAACAAGATTTATTGGTAGCTCCGAGTAAACGACGTCTTCCCTAATATAGGAAATGAGCGCGGCAAACGGCGACGGGAACGGAGATAAACTTCCTGGCTCCTGTACTTTTTACAGGACGCTGGGAATGGCTGTGACGTGCCGCGAACAAAATGAAATACGGGAAATCAAAATAATACTGCATTGTCATCAACTACGATAAACGGTTATTGCAATTAAGTTTTAAAGCTAAAATCATATTCCAAGTAATGACAATATTATTTACTTGAAAATAGAATAAAAAAATAATACTTTTAAATATGTTTAGTAACACCCTCTTAATAATATATATTATATTTCAGATGTATAGTTACACAATGGTTACTCTCTGTCAAACTATTTAAGTTTGACATTAAAAAGAAAGGGAAACAACACTGTGTAATTATACATCTGCTATACAATCTTTATTAGTAAAAGGGATAGTATTATTTATTTGTAAACATAAAACGATTACTTTTATTTATGTAAACAGAACAGCTAGCGGAATATACTGGGTGTCCCAAAATTTGTCTCACGGAGGGATAGTACCACAGTACCTTAAATATTGAAGGTAGGATATTTAACTGAAAGAGGATGTCCGGTCCAATGCTCTTAGCGCTGAGCTACCGAGTCACTACTATACAACGTGTTACAAAAGTAGGGACCATCAAACTGAACAACTTTTACTATGGGGCCAACTCTGAAATCGCGAAACAAAAATCAGCTGTTTCATACATTTTGATATTTTCGATTTTCTTTTTTGTATGAAACAGCTGATCTTTTTTTTGCGATTTCAAAGTTGGTCCTATAGTAAAAGTTGATCAGTTTGATGGTCCCTATATACCATATTCGGCATTAGGGGTATTTTTGTAACACCTTGTATAGTGTTAGTTTCTTCTTCTTATGTAGGTAGAAAAAGTTGTTCGTACATATTCTATTTTCAGTTTTCAAGTAGGTACCAATTGCGCTAACAACCTAGAAACCCAAAACCATATCGTGCGTTCAACTCTGAGTCATAAAATTAATAAGCCATTTTGTTCACATTAACTACATGTTACCTTGAACAGTCGGATTTTACTTTGACTCGGAAAAAGTTACGTTTTGGTAACGACCGCACCATTATGTGTGTAATAAAACTTTTTCTGAGCCGTGTAGCTCAGAAACTCGTCAGCTTTTGTTGCCCAATTCTGAGCTTATCCATGATGTAAGCTATATACTAAAATAAACTAGTGTAGTAAGGCTATACTAAAAATCAGGAAAAAGGTCTTCAACAATTCTGACATATTTTCTAGGGTTCCGTATCTCAAAAGGAAAAACCGGAATTCTTATAGGATCACTTTTTTGTCCGTCTGTCTTTCTGTCAAGACCCTTTATCTCGGGAACGCGTGGAGGTAGCGAGTTGAAATTAAAACCATATACTCAGGTCTACAGTCCCTTAAAGCTGTAAAAAAACATAAAAAGATACGGTCGTTAATGCCGCAAAAAACGCATATAAACGCTCAATGGAACCAATATTTATAGAGTACTTCCCGTTGACCTAGAACTATGAAAAGCAAGTAATATTGACTTTTACTACAAGTACAGGGAAATATCTAAAAACTATACATTTGTAATTAAAGCTTTAAAAATATAAAGTAGTATTTATTTAAAGAACGTAATCAATTATCGAGTTAGTACGGACCCCTCGGTGGGCGAGTCCGACTCGCACTTGTCCGGTTTTTTCACAACGGATCAGTGCATTACCTTCATCTCACCTGTCGTTAAGTGTAGGGCCGAAGGTGGAAGCGCACTACAACCGAAAATTCTCAACCACTGAGGAATTGTCTATCTTGCCCCTAACTGCTGGAACACAACTATTCTTGTTGTTATGGTATCAGACTTAAGGTAAGCTGATTGAGGATATCTGTCTCTGTATTTTCATTAAATTTTGGAGATGTTAATCTGATTATTAAACAACAAATTTTATTTAAAACTCAACGGGTTGAAATTGGCTGTTATCTAAAATAGATTCACATTTAATAAAATTCTTTCAAAAACATAATGTAAACATTGCGAAATGATCAGCGGTCGCTCGAAAACTTACAATGGCTGTTAATTTTCTCTAAATTAAGTATTTTATTGCTAAGTAATATCTCATTTCTCTCCACCTAGAAAACTAACCAATTTAATTGGCAACAATAATTTCGAATCTAGAAAAAACATAATTCTAGACGTACGATTCTCAAATCAGGACTGCTTTATTTAAAAACATATCTTGTGCAGTAGTAACAAAGGTTTAATTTGCATAGATCTGTGACCCGTAATGATACATTATTATTCATGTTTAAAACGTACTAAGTGCAAAATACACGATAGAGAAGAAAACCTCATCTTAATCAACTGTTTAAAAATATCTGGAAAGGTATTCAGTTGATGTCGAGGTAATTCCTTGTACAATGGTGAGATGGCGCTGGCTTGCAGAGTAAGAGTTTGCTTGTAAGAGTTGATATACTAGGAGAAATTCGACGTTCCCACTAGTGACTCGGTAGCTCAGCGGTCAGAGCATTGGACCGGATATACAAAGGTCGCGGGTTCGATTCCCGTCCGAGAACATGATCTGGTGCGAGTCGTATTTTTTCTAGTATATTATTTGGTATTATATAAAATAGCATTGTGTATGCTTAAATCTCAAAATTTAAAAGAAGAAAACCTATCTATTTTTATGGTTTCAAAGGAATTATCGGCAAAGTGGGTCATGATTCAGTTGGGGTACTACACAAGCGCATTAAAACTTACAGACAATAAATAAATAAATAGATATTTGACAACATCACATACATTGCTCCGATTCCAAAGTAAGTAGCTAAAGCACTTGTGTTATGGAAATCAGAGACAACGGTGGTACCACAAACACCCAGACCTGAGCCAATATTGAAAGTTTTCTAAATTGACCCAACCGGGGATCGAACCCGGGACCTCAGAGATGGCGACACCTTGAAAACCGGTGTACAAAGCCACTCAACCACGGAGGTCGTTAATGAAGTTATACCGGTAATACTTGGTTTAGATTAAATATAGAAATAGGTAAGTATCAAACAAAATTCTTAACAATCTTAATCTTTGATGTAATTTCTGCTCAGTGAACTCTTGTGGCGATATTAGTGAGGGCCCGTTCAAGATATTCGATAATCGAATTTAATCGATTTGTTAAATATTAAGCTATTAACACCTGAGTATAGTATCTAGAGTAAGAATACAGTAAGTAGAGGTAATGAATTTATATTAATTACAAGGATGATAGTTGTAAAGTACCTAGAGATATTATTACAGACAGCATTTAATAAACCTAAATACTGAGGACAATAATCTCTTGTCCAGAGATTATTCTTATCTTCATAATTACTAGTGGCTTTGTGAGCTGTAGACCTCGCATTTGTAAATTGTTTGATCATTTTTGTAATGGCTCCGATTTTTCCCCATATCTCCGCCATTTTGAAATATTTCTTAAAACTGAATCGAAAAAAAACCCATACAAATAATGAACCTGTTCGCAAAATTTCACGGTAATAGAGGAGAACAGACTGACAGCCGGACAGCTGAATATACGAAAGCATTTTTGCCGAAGCTGAAACGGAGACGCTTCGCGTTCACTCGGTCAATAATAAGAAAAAAAAAAGATTCCGACGAACTGCGAACCTCCTCCCTGTTTTTTAAGTCGTTTAAAAATAACCAGCTTAAGAACTAAATAGATTTTATAAGCCTCTTTAATTGCCGAACAAGACAAAAACCCGTATTTCAGCATTTAAAACGTGTACCTACTTCTGATTATAAAGGCGGCAGAGCTACTCGTATGTACATCATTAGTCAGCAATATAATCGGTAGTCGATATCTTTCTCGAGTCATCGAGACCGATTACGTATTCGGAACTGCGATCGAGTCGAGCCCTAGTGACAATATTAGGAGTTACAAAAGTCGCATGCATTATTCATACGACCAAGTTATGGTAATTGCGATATGGTGCCATTTTGCCCTCTTAGGGGATGTTAGTAAAGATTAAAAATGTTCGGGGATATTCCATTCCGCTTTTGGGGTGTAATTGGTTGTCGGTCCCTTGAAAAAGTATTTTACAAAATGTACTTTTTTACTTTTAGATAATAATAATAATAAATGCTTGGACAATTCACATAGAGCCCAAACTAAGCAATGCTTGTAATATGGGTGCTAGACAACTAGGTGTCGTATATCACTACTTATATACTTTTAAATATATACCTATAGACTCATAATACATACTAACACCCAGACCCGTCACAGAAATTAAAATTCATCATTTCAATTTCTGCCCGGCCGGGAATCAAACCCGGGACCTCTTGCGTGACCACTGCACCACTCAGGTCGTCAAATGATCAGATGAAATCCGATTTGAACTTTAAAACTTTATTGATATTTAAATAGATATACTTACATACTAAATAGTATTAATGTAATGAAATCAATCCTTATTATTAATCCTTATAATTTCAAATAAAATATCAACATCCATAACCCATCCCGAATCAAAACATTAATGTATTTTATACTTTAAATTTTCAACAATATAGTCGGGTAATTGAAATTCCACAACCAATACCCGTTAATTTGTTTTTCTTTACACTACGTTCGCGTTCGTTACAAACGATTCGTATTAAAAAGTACAACAGTGCGGAGCGCACGTTTCGAATTTACGCGTTTTCTCTTGATCCCAATCCAGATAAAACCACCTGAAATAAGGTTGCCATCTTCGATTTAAGAGGGAACTTTTACCCCTGAAATATCCAAATACACCTACTAAGTACATGGCAATAAAAGTAGTATGTAATTATTAAATTTTGATTTTTCGCATTCGCAATGCTATTTTTAAATTAAGATAAAAAATATTAGAAAAAATACTAGAAAAAATTTGGGTGAGTCGATTTTTTCTAGTATTTTATTTAATATAATTTTTCTTTAAGTAGTATGTACTTAATGTTACTAAATAAATTACTAGAAAAATTTCTACTCGCACCAGATCATATTCTCGAACGGGAATCGATTCGGTAGCTCAGTGGTAAGATCATTTGACCCGACTTCCAAGAGTCGCGGGTTAGATTCCCGTCCGAGAATATATTATGATCTGTTGCGTGTCGAATTTTTTCTAGTATATTATTTAGTATTGTATAAAAATAGTATTGTGAATGTTAAAATCTCTATATTTTTTTTAAAGTTTAAAAGTTGTTTTATTTTATTTCCATGGCAATTATCCTTAGGGATGTCTCGCTCGATATTGTCACATGTTATTCCTGCATGCGAAACTTTTAATTCCTTAGAGGAATTATGCTGCCTATTATAATATATAAAGTGGTGATATTAGAAACCTGAAGGTGACCGATTGTATTAATATTCAATTCGTTTTTAAATGCACAATCTACAGAAAAAAAATCATCTAACGGTGTTTATTTGATTCGCACATTTAGTATCAGTGAAGATGTTGCTCATAAAATGAATAGCATTTATCGTCTGATATTATTAAGCTGCCAGCTTTTCCAGGTGTTGCGAACGACAGCCCTAAAGAAGAGCATTCGCGTTGTCCCGATCACGCACACGTGCCGATCGTATTTCCACTGATAAACCCACGCTTTTTCTGACTCACTGTCATGGAAATTGGTAAAGCTTTCGCAAGTTTAGAATGGTTATTGTGATGGCTTTGTTGAACACAATCAAGATTAGAAATAGCATGATAGAATTTTAAGCATATTTTAGTGACTCGGTAGCTCAGCGGTTAGAGCATTGGACTGGATATCCAAAGGTCGTGGGTTCGATTCCCGTCCGAGAACATGATCTGGTGCGAGTCGTATTTTTTCTAGTATATTATTTGGTATTAAAAATGCGAATCCACTGATGACATCAGCCATTTTTAATGTCCCCACTGCTGGAGCACAGGCCTTCCTTATGGATAAGAAGGATGGGTCATAACCCACCACGCGGGCCCAATGCGGATTGGTGGGTAAATCCACTTATCATAGATAAATCTGGCAACAAAGTTAAGAGACATCATAGTTTTTTTAACAATAGGTGATTCTAAATAATATCAAAATAAAATTAGGTAAATTTCATTACAAGCATTGAAAGATAAGTACATATTTGAATACTGACACGAAAAATCAATTATGTTGATTGAAAATATTATTTGAAAACAAACTTACAATACTTACAGTAAAGTTGTCGGTAAAATAAATCGGCTTTTTAATAAAATAAGGCCATTAACTTCGGATCAATACCACCACAAAACCATATTTTACGTCGTTTTACACAATTTTATTACACTGGAACGATTTTTGGCCATATCACGTTTTATCGTTCCTAATCACCATCCCTCGTACGGCGCGCATTCCACTTAAGAGCTGTGCTTGGTTCGTTCCTGTCGTTACGCACGCGTTAGGTCTATATACTGATTACTGAAATGGTGAAAGAGCGTGCTGATTTTTTCACTAATGGTTTACATACGTATATGTCAATGTTTCTTCTTTCTTCTTTTTTTTTGTTATGGCAATCTACTTTCCTCTTGGAAGTAATTTTTGCCAGTGTCAAGTGTTAAATAGTTCAGTGGTAGATATTGTTTAATTTTTCATTAGAATGCGGGTGCATCGCATTCCAATGCTGCTTGGAGCTTTTGGCACCAAGTATATCAAGACACTTCTAAGATTTTCGCGCGTACAGTTCATTAGAAACAAAACAACACCTGAATTAATAATATACGCGCTGTAATCCGTAAAAAGTGTTTTATTTCTATATCAAGACAGTTTACTCGGTTAGTTCTGCCGAGGAAACCACCACTTCAATAAAAGTCGCAGCTTCACACAACCAAGATCGCGCCTATTTCAATTATCCCACATATTGTTCAGTTGCGTAGACACTTGTACCATATAACTGCACCAATTTTAAGACACAATATCCACTATGAATCAATTTGTGAATCAAAATAATTAAAATAGATACCAAACCGAACTCGACAAAATGGCGCCAAAAACTCATATGTCAATGTTGATTGGTGTTCAAAACCACGCAGGTTACAAACCAGACATGTATGCAACCTCTTTAAAAGTATCTAGCGCCCGCCACGGCTTCGCACTGGTACAATGTAGTTACTAATGTGGTGAGTGTGAAGTTATTAGAGTATATTTCTATTCTTATGTTTTAGCGATCGTCAAACAATTGAATATTTCTTTTTTTATGTTTTAGAGATTGTCAAACATTGACGATCGCTAAAACATAGTAAATAAATGTTACTTATAAAGAGGTTGTAATGTTTTATCAATGTGAACAAATAAATGATTGGACAATTTCACACAGCGCCATCTAGCCCCAAACTAAGCAAAGCTTGTAATATGAGTGCTGAACAACTGATATATTCTTTTTAAATATTTACTTTTTATACATAGTAACACCCAGACCCATCAGAGAAATTAAAATACATCATTTTTAATATCTGCCCTGCCAGGTATCGAACCCGGGACATCTTGCGTGGTAGATGTTTACAACCACCACTCAGGTCGTCCTGTCCCCCTAGCATGACCACCGAAACACAATATATATCGCGTGATATAGCATTTTATCGACATTCAACTGTCAAAATCTATTGTCTTTTGAAAGTTAAACGTGATAAATCGCGTTTTGGTGGTCGTGCTATGGGAGCTGAGTGATGCAGATATAAAGTTGTTGAACGTGTCACCATATTGGGATATTATTATTTTTTTTACTTTATTTCAGATTACCCGTGGGCTGACTTCAATACTGAAAATGTGAGTATTTAATGTTAAATAATACTATTTAATTTTTAATAGCGGCTTTCAGTTTTGTGCCTTTTTCAAATCCATAGGTTATCCTATCTCTATCTCCATCCATAGGTTATCTAACTCAGCTTATGCTGAGTCTCTCCAACTAAATCCCCACCATCAGCAAATCCTCAATATCTGACGGAAATACCGAACCCAAATTAATAAAAAAAGTCTTGATAGCTCTCTTTAAATTAAATTTGCGTTGTCACCAAATATCTTCTGCTTAAGTAAACTGACGCGTCGATCCGAGCCCCGGGTGAATCTCAGTCAGCCGAATTCCTGAAATCCTGATTGTAAAACGAGATAACGCTGAAATCCCTTTTTTCCGATACCGTGAAAAGTGGACATAATCGTCGAGGCCGAATAGAAAATTAAAATCCGTCAGCTCTGTAATTTCTTTGTTGTGCAAATGGTTCTTATTAAAAAGTCGCATTTGATATTCAGATTGCGGTATTATTCGCGCTTTGGATGGGCTTTGTTCTGGTGACTAATTGTAAGCTCTCGTTTTTGGGGGTGTATTGTGATTTGATCGTTTTGGCGCATAATCGAGTGAGGTTGCGGTAGAATTGAGTATTTTCGTAGGTATTGTTTTAACGTTTAATTTAAAACTTTTGATTGTCCATAAAACCTTTATAATGTCCAAATATTTATCGTACATTACTGTGCAATAAAGATTTTAGTATAAAGCAAACAAATAATCCCAAAACCAAACAATATACACTCGTGTGCTTTGATCCCCATAAACATTACAAACGTAAGCTCGAATTCCAAATTTGAATGCAGTCTGACGTCACGGGAAACGCCGCCGGATGCGGGATGCGCCACGCTTCCGGCGGACTCCCGCGCAAACTCGATCGGCACTCGGATTGGTCGCGAATTGAATAACGGCTGCCAGCATCTTGGCTTGTTTAGCTGCAGTTGAAAAACAAATTGAATAAAGTTTATTTATTCTACAAAGTAAAATGTAGCGACTACTTACTATAAAATAAAATAAATGTTGCATATGTTTAGTTCCTACATTGTATACGAGTATCTTAGAATACGAGTATGTATATCTATTTCATTCTTTATTGATAGGTACTTTAATCGTAAGAGACTTTATGAAAGGGTATGATTTTATCAATTACCTAATAAATGCATTTTCAGTGACCTAATAAATAATATTTGTTCCTAAAATAGTAGATCTGTCACTTAAATTAAATCACCAAATAATATAAAAACGCTTACCTAAATAATAATTAAGAATTACTTGGAAATAATATCAATCATCAAATAATTTTATTGGGTTTCTAAATAATGAAAGTGTCACTTAAACTGAATCACCAAACAATTAAAAATGTTTACCAAAAAAATATATTTGATCATTGAAAAATAATATTAATTTATTACATAATTCAACTGAAATTTGACGATATGGGTACAATTAATTAAATAAAACTACAATAGGTTTAAAACATATTTAAACCTATTAACTGGTATAGCCTAGACCAAACTAGTTTGTCCTAAGCCCGATAGGATAAACCAGTTTAGGCTAGGCCAAACTAGTTAATCCTGATATAAGCATTATGGCCAAACTAGTTGATCATGATATAAGCATTCATCACACATCACATCTATTATTTTGATGATTGAACGATTTAAATGATACTAATAGTTTGTTGATTAGATTTATAAGGTGATAGATTTACTATTTTAGGTACAAATATATTATTGCTGCCAGGGACTTACTTTTTAGAGGACAGATCTTAAATTTAGGCTATAGAAAAAAGTGATCAAACTATAATTTAAGAGACATATTTACATTAATACGGTGATTTATACTTAGAGACAGTTTTGATAAATATGATGACTAATATATTTCTTGGGGATAGATATTATAATTAGGGTATTGCTGATTAGTGACACATCTAAACTTAGGTGACAGAAAATATTGTTCCCTTTATGAAATAGGTTTAAGTTTTTAGAGTGTCAATTAAATTTAAAAAAATATCAATTGTGTTCAATTCCATACCGAGTTTTACTTCGGTTGATCAGATACAACAATGTACACATAATGATAAACAACTTCGACCCGTGTTGAAATATGCACGTCCATTTATTTCTGACAATAATGCTCGTTAACTGACAGCTGTTTGTCAACCTACCACCATTATGACAGTTGCAAATTTAAATTGAGAAACGCGGCGGGCGACGGAAATGAATTCTATTCGGAAATGACGTCATTTTGACGAGCAAAAGGCTCTATTTCCGCATCGCTAAAGGGCGCGTCTTTAATAATATATTTTGACTTCATAAATTAATGGCGGTATATTTATTTAATGAAATATGATGATTGCAAATTGTGAAGAAATATGAATAGGATGCTTTTAAACGTAAATCAACTGGGCGGAATTTCATTTTACAATTTACGCTCAGCTTTACCGATTATTGTTATACCTAAGCAAAATCATTAAGCATTTTTACGAATCGATTTAAAACCTAACACGATAGTAACGTTTTTAAACCACAGCTTCTTAAAACCTTTCATGCCAGTGCAACAAAACAAATTACATAAAACAGGTTGCTTTAGGCTGGCTACAAATAGAATGAAATAAAAAATCTTTCGTCCTTTTTTTCTCATTCCAAAATCAACCTCAAAACCAAACACGTGGATGTCGCGTGCCACTTTTTAATGCCTTAACTTTTTTATAAACGGCACTAGACACTTTATTTTAAGCCATGCCGGGACAATATCTGGGGGTTATGAATCACCACTATCGCTAACCATCAATTTAGGACCGTCAGTTAGCGCGAACAATAAAACTAGGGATGTTGGAAAGTATACGATACCTAGTTTTCATATACTTAGTCAAAGTTTAGTACGGTAATAGTCACGGGCGAAAGCTAATAAATATAAAATTACTTTTGTATTGTTTGAAGGAGCTCGGTGGCGCAGTGGTTTAGCGCCTGGCCCTGCGATTGCGGTGGTTTAGCAACTTTCACAAGGGTCGGTCATGGGATGGGTGATCAAAAATTTAATATCTCGAGTTCTCCCGTGTTTCGGAAGGCACTTTAAGCCATTGCTCCCGGCTGCATTTGCAGTCGTTATCACCCACCAATATGCATTGGGCCTGCGTGGTGGGTTACGACCCATCCTCCTTATCCACCCATATGGAAAGCCTGTGCCCCAGCAGTAGGGACATTTAATTACGCTATAGTATAAATATAGCATAGTTTATAACACAACTTATATTGGGTTAACAAAATGTAAAAAAGAAAATTGAAGGCGTGACTATTTGAATGAAATTATTTTATAAATGGTATTATTATATCAATAAAATCATTCATATTACAAATAAAAATATCAAAGCTTTACTTTATTAAGGAAGTTCAAACAAAATCAATTCTGTTTCGTTTTACTAGAACTTTCTTATCTAAAACAGCCTGTTAAAAAAAAAATGGTTTTGATATCGTTCAAATAAACATAGCTCAGCTTTTATTACGAAAACACTGAAATTTAATTTATATTTCGTAGTACAAATTGTTTAGTTTACCAAAAATAGTTCTTAGTCACAGCCATATACTAATCTGTGAGCTTTTCCCATCACTAATGCGATCCATCCGCAGTGTCTATTTGCGTTCGGGTATTTTTGGAACGGAAACAACTCGGTATCCGTTTGCAGGGGGTCCGAGAACGTTGAGCCCGCGTTTAGTTCACTGGATAGATGAGATGAGTTTCGCTTAATCAAGTTTTAATTAAGTTAAATATTAGGAAAAAACAACTAGTCTCTGACATAAATAATATTAAGTTTATTAAAATTGCATTATTGAGTGCAACTAAGAATTCTAAGTTTTGACGAACTTCTTTAATTTAAAGCACTGATCTTTCCCAAACTACTTTAATACCTAAAATAAAAATTCTACAATTATTTTGGTAACCTTAGTAATACACAAAACCTTTCATTAAAAAAAAAATATGTATTTCGTTTTCTACTTACGCTTTCTACCTTCGATAAAACAAATTATTATATTTCTGAATAATTTTGTGGGTTGAAAACGGAATTGTGGAATTTGGGTACAAAACGGAATTATTATTATAAGCTAGTGGGTAGAACACGGAAAACATGAAAAATCTCGAAAATATTCTGGTACCACAACTTATTTGTATAATCTGAATAGTCTCCGATATTTTCAGTTACACACATGAAAAATGTATTATGAAATCCATCGCAAAGTTTTAAGCTTTGACAAGTGTTATTTTTAAATTTGTGATTTTAGCATTCACAGTGCTGTTTTTGTACAGTACTAAAGAATATACTAGAAAAAATTCGACTCGCACCAGATCATATCTTGGACGGGACATAACTTTTGGTATATCCTGCAGGCACCCTTACGACCAAATACTTTTTTTTTCAATTCTTTAAAAAACCGACGCTTGATAGCAGATCTAAAGTTTTTGTATAAGATAATTAAGAGTCCGGCGAACCGAGAGTTCCATACAAACATAATACCAAAATGATTTGCAATGTGATATTATTCGGGTTAAGACAGTATTAGTCTAGGTTACTATTAAATACAAATTCCGAAATACTAACCCCATTCAAAATAAATGCCAATTACGTTTTTTCATACAAAACTGTAAATCGCATTAATTTTTGTTTGGTATAGTATCTTGGATTTTTTATTTAATAGAAGTCTAGATAAATACTGTCTTAATCCGAATAACCACAAGAAGATTTAATTATGCTCAAATTGCAAATCATTTTGGTAATACATTTGTATGGAATATAAATATAATAAAATAAATAATACTCAACTTCTAAACCAAATCAAAGTTTCTGTCCCATACAAATATCGGAAATAAATAAATAATGGAATATGAAATAATTAATACATTAGTTATTTAATATTCCAACGCAGAGACCAATTTGGGGGTCCATAAGGTCAATTACCCCATTGCTAGAATATGTAACGCGATAATGAAATATTGAATAAAATACCTAGCATTGACATTTTCACCGACTCCCCCAGAACTTTCAAAAGCAATTTAATGAATCATTTTCAGCCTCTCAATACACTTTACTTTTTGAATTTATATTTAAAATGCCCAATATGACTGTGTTGCTGTTGATGTACTTTTATATAAATAAAAAATATTAAGATACTTAATAATAATATTTAAAGAAGAAATACTAGATAAAATTGACCCACCCCTAGCACCTCAGACGGGACTCGAACCCGCACCTTTGGGATTCCAGCTCAATGCACTGACCGAGTCGCAACTCGCATAATTGGTTTTATTTATCTTAATATAAAAATAGCATTGTGAATGCGAAAAATCTCAATTTAATAAATGAAAATATTTCATTTTGCTTAACTGAAATTCAGCTACAATTTTTACGGGCCTTCGGATCAGAATTTATGTAAGTATTACAAACGTGATTCGCAAAGTTTGAGATCTACCTTCTATCCATCAAAAATAATTAAGAGATAATATTAGAAAAGTAATACAATATTTTCAGTGCCTAGACAGTAAAGTTAATGAAGCTTTTCATAAATAAGCATCTATATAAAATTAGTGTTACTTACTAGTTTTTCAGCATTCTGCATTGAGGTTATTAATAACATTGTAAAATAACTTATTTTTACTTAATTGAAATAATAATATGTTGCAAAGTAAGACGGTTGAAACATACAATATTTTACATTAACAAATTGAATTGATAAATAATATACAATTCTATTTCAATTTCATTCGAATCTAATCCCGCAAAATCAACTTAATTTGAACATTAAAATGAACCTTATTTTCTGGTGAAGCGAAAGTTGATTTTTAATGTTATTTATTCGCTGAACAGCCAAGGAAATTATGCGGAGGAGCGACGAGCGTGATGGAGAGACTGTCAGAGGCATTACTATGCCGAATCAATTTCAATGCCTCTACCATTGGACGTTTGGACTTGGAAGAAAGTGATAAGATATTTTATTTAATAGCTATCTGAATCAAAATCGTTATCTGGAAAAGCACGCATTGTGTAACCATTTTATAACAGTGGCCCTACCATGAGTTGATGCAAACTATTTACGTTACCGTAAACTATCGTTTTCTCTCTTTCACTCGCATTGACTGTGAGCAGTATATCCGATAGTTTACGGTAGCGTAAACAGTTTGCATCAACTCATGGTAGGGCCCCAGGACTTAATGGGCGAGAACTCCCTTAATAAATTTACTAAACTTACTATTCGGAGAAATTCCTGCGTATTAGGCCTCAATATTATACTGAAAATGAAATGATAATATTTTTGTTTAAATAGACTCACTAAGAAGTATTTCAACATCGTCCAGTTTTTTCCCTACCACTATTCAGATTCATAGTGTAAACATATTACCAATTCAAAAACTATTATTTTAAAGTGAATTAGAATCGAGAACCGCTAGTGCGGGTGACGTCAGAAGCCACGAGTTATCAGCACAAATAATTTCCTATTACAGGCACACACTAAGCCAACATTCCAATTTTCTTAAATAAACATCGCGCAGAATCCCGCTGAGAGTCTGACCGAATGTCGGGGGATTGGTTGAAATATAAGATTTTTTTTAATTTAATAAGATTGATGGAGTTTTCTTGTTTGCCGAATAAATCCTCTTTGATTTTGTAACGGAAAATATTGAAGTTTTGTTGTGAATATTAGGGTACAGATGTAATTTGATTAGGAAACTTTCGATCTTTATTTTGTCGTGATTAATGTATTTTTAAAGCTATTTAACTTTCCTGTATTAATAAAAAATAATTGTCATTACTTTTATCATAAATAAATCTTGCATACTTTGTGACCTCGCATTTCATTAAGATTTTATTCTAGAGAATGTTGAAATGAAATTATTTATTTGCTAAGAACATAGAATGATAAAGATGTTATGATAATTATAAAAGTACAATATGTCCTACTCTCAAAAGAGCATGTCAATTTAATATAGAACTCGAAATATTAAATTTAATATGCCACATTAAAAATTAAAACATTATTAAGAGTCGCCATGAAACAATAATAGGTACATTAGATTATAAATGTCAAATTTGAATTCTACGTGTCATAATTCAATAATATAAAATTAATTATAAAAATTCAATAATATTATTAAAGAATTCATTCATACACAATGTCAAGACCAAAAAATCAATATTTACTGAGAAATAATTCATTCAATGTGTATAAGGACTTCAAGGAGACATTTTTTTTATTTTTGATAACTGTTAATAATCGCGACTGAAATTGCGTAAGTATCTATCTGTACTTCTTCTTCTTCTTTTTTTTGTTATGGCAATCTACTTTCCTCTTGGAAGTAATTTTTGCCAGTGTCAAGTGTAAAAAAGTTCAGTGGTAGATATTGTTTAATTAAAGTGTTTGATTTCAATAGCATGTCATTTTTTCAACCCTGTAGCGTGACTGTCACTGCCTAATTACCTTATTTTTAAACAGTTGCTGTAAATATTGGTAAAGAACGGCATAGCGTAATGAAATGACATAAACAACGCCATGTGCGTCGGTTTGAGTATTTATTGTAATCATCAATCTTCGGGAACACACGGGTCATTTAATTTACATTCTGTTGTACACATTCTGCTGATGACGCTTTTAATTCTGCTTACATTTGCAATGTGGTATTTACACGGGTCGACTTGGCAGACTTGCTTGTTTTAGTATACTAGCGCATTTCATCGACAATTTCTTGTAAAATCTAATTGATGACCTAATTTAAATTATTGATTTAATTTTACAAGCGACTGTTTATAAAAAGCGCTAGTTGACTGAAATCTATTAACAAGTTGCCTGCCAATTCGACCCGTGTAAATACCACATACTAATTAGTACATTACATGAAATGTTTAGTACATTACATGCCAGTAGAAACGGGTCCATCTGCCTGTGCAACATATTATGTCGAATTTAAATATTATTTTATTATCAATCTAAACTTATATTTTAGCAACTTAGCAAACGTCACCTGCTTTTTTTTCATTATTATTACTATTATTTCATTTATTTCAGACAATTTTAGTCCATAGGGTTAGTAAAAATAATAATCTTAAAGCTATGTTAGTTATATAAAAGCACGGACCTGGAAAGAAAAGACCGGTGTATTTGTGTGAGTGTAGGTCATTGTACAACATACGAAATTGTAGGACTTTGTATGCTTCACTTCTTTTTAGTGTGATATTACGTCCGTTTTTTTTTCAAGTCCGGATATAAAAAGATGATAAATTACGATAAATAGGTAATATCGACCTGCGCGTTTGACATGCAAGTCGATGAACCTTTACATTGACGGAGATACTCAATGATTTTAGTTTCTTTGAACTTACTTCAACAGGCAAAGCTCTGTTCTTTATATCTACGAAGCTTTATTTATATATATATATATATATTTTATTTGTAAAGGAATATCATGTACAAAAAGCTTATGTCAAAATAATTAAGGCGTACCATATTCGGGACATTAAAGAAATATTTTAGATTACTTATTCCAACTCTGTGGCTGCTCCAAAATATTGTAAGCACCTACATACCATTGGAATTTCACTTGGGAATTCTAAACACAATATAAGACGGGTTTGTCTCCAGTAGATAGGGCTGTCAAACCAAGAAAATATGTTTTCCAAATTTTTTTACTTGCGAAACTAAAAACAACAATTTATCCGTACTTTTCGAATCTGAAAATGTTGAAAAGGAATGTTTTCGTTAACCTAATAATTATGTAAATTATACTGCAATAAGACCTAAAACTACTTATGACTAACACCTACCAAAGAAAGATTTTTCAAAATAAAATCTCATTAGGATTTTATAAATATCAATCTGTCTTTAGTGAATTTGCGCAATAATTTTAATGGCATGACATTATAAATTAATCTCATTAAATAATGCCAAAAAGAAATAGCAACAAAAATATAATAATTTTTAAGTAACTTTATAAATAAACTTATCTCTTAAGCACTACCCCTAGTTAAGAAACACAAGCAAAATGCCGGCATGCTCTCGTGCGTCTGAAATCTTTGAATTGTTGTTACACGGCCGACGATGTGAAATTTCAATAAAACTCGCTTTAAAGCCAACTGACAGCCCTAGATACTTTTGTTTCATTCGTGAGTCAGAAAATCCTATTTGGAACATCGATATAATATGTAAATACGAAGCTTTTAGAGCTTTGCTAATAAACATTTTGTAAGCCTGGGAGTTTGAGAGTACTTTGTCTCGTTTGTTTTGAGAACCTACCTATGTAAATTAAAATCAAATCTTAAATACCTTCAAAGAAAAATCCTTCTCGACTTTTTATTTAATATTTTAAGTACAAAGTAATCGCGACTACCGCATTTTTACCAAAACAGTTGAATCATCATCATTGAGAGACATTTTTAGGCAGTCAAACTTATTTGAAAACTAATACCTATACTATAAATGAAACTTTGTTTTAATTACACCTTTTACTGTAATATTTGGGAAAATTACTAGGTTTATGATTCATATATCATTTCAATACTAGCGGCCGCCCGCGACTTCGTCTGCGTGGACTGAGTTTTCTACCCCTTGAGAGTAATAATTTTTTTCTGGGTGAAAGGTACTACTTATGTTTTTACTGTACAACTGACAACGTGTATGCGAAATTTTATGATTATAGGTCGATTTGTTACGTAAAAGCGTAACGAACAAACTGACTTTCGCATTTATAGTATTAGTAAGGATAAGGCTACCGCCCACGAGCGACTTTTGTCGCTGGCTAAGTTTGCTCTATGTCACTCTTGTCAGCGTCATTTCTAGGGCGATTAGTCGCTGAGCTACTTTTTGTAGCTCGTGGGCGTTTACGTATTGAACTCTGTATGTTCTATTCTCGGCGACGAAAAATCGCTCATGGGCGGTGTTGCTAAGGATTATTTAATTACACTTGTGTTCGCCCGCTGCTCGTCTGCGTGGACAACCACTTCCCAATGCCAAGTTTCATCCCGATCCATCCAGTGGCCTAAGATGTGTGATGTGATGATGAATCAGTCAGTGAAGTCAGTCAGGATATTATCATTTAGTATAGATCATTAGTGAGGAGCTTGGTAGCGCAGTAGTTTAGCACTTAGCCAGGATAACTTATTGGATTATTTATTGGAGGTTACGCAACTTTCATGCGAAAGGTGGGTCATGGGATGGGTGACCAAAAATGTTTTATCTTGAGCTCACCCGTGCTTCGGAAGGCACGTTAAGCCGTTGGGATTTGCACTCGTTAACACCCACCAATCCGCATTGGGCCCGCGTGGTGGGTTATGGCCCATCCAGCCTCCGTATCCACCCATAAGGAAGGCCTGTGCCCCAGCAGCAAGACATTAAAAATGGCTGATGTTGATGTCGATAGATTTTTATTTATTTATCAACATTAAAATGTGTATACGCTCTTACATGAATTTTAAAATCATGCAAAGAGTTTTAAGCTAAGTGAAACAAACAATTACAGATAAATATCTCATGATCAGTAACAACATGATCTTCACAGATTAATTAAGTACTTAACTAAAGTTAAATGAAATAGAGACAAAAAAATAAGAGTGATAATTTATATTCAAAATTTATAAAATACTTGGAATATCAGCTCACTGGAACAGTAAACACATTCAAGCACATACGAATCTTTTACAACCTCCGTAAGTATGAATATTAAGAAAAATGTCGACAGTTGTTGTAGTAATAGCACTTTGCTTTAAACCCTGATTTATATTGGCGCACTAAAAGCACACCGTATGGAATAAATAATAAGAAATTCTCAAGATGGCCGCTAAGCACTGTTCTAGGGTTTCCACGTCACATTTTTTTTAAATATTTAGGTAATATAAAGACATTATTTTTAACCGACTTCAAAAAAAGGAGGAGGTTCTATGTTCGAATGTTTATTTGTTTTTTTTTTTTTTTTTTTTTTTTTATGTATGTCCACCGATAACTCGAAAACGGCTGAACCGATTGACATGATTCAAACACCACTTTATCAGGTTTGCTCCCCAGGTGGTCCCATTTTTTGAAAATTTTGAATCGGTTCAGTAGTTTTTGAGTAATCCTGAAAATACTGTAATTTTTTAGGTAACTTTTGCACGAGTTTTAACGGATCTTCAGACATAACTTCTTTGTTTATAAACCGATTTAGATGATTCTTGTTTCGTTAGAAAGGGGATACTTTAAGGATGTTTTCATTCAAATTTCCTTCACATTGGACCTTGGACTTCGAAGATACACAAGAGAACTCTTCAAAATCAAATATGATAGTGTATTAGTGATTACTCTACGGTATTGAAAGGTTTTGCATCAGCCATTTTTATTGTCACTACTGGGGCTGGGATACAAGCCTTACTTATGGGCTGATGAATAGGATGGGCCATAACCTACCGCGCGGGCCCAATGCGGATTGGTGGGTGTTAATGTGCAAATGTAGCTGGAACTAACGGCTTAACGTGTCTTCTGAAGCACGGAGGAGATAATACACTTTGGTCACCTACCCCATGTCTGACCCTTGCTAAAATTAACAGTGCGAAAAGTGGATATTGAGTTACTAGGCGTATTATACCATTGAAATGTGTGAGATATGAATAAAATATATTTATATCATCGCTTACATTTACTTATACATACCTACCACAAAAAAGTTAAAAATAAAAACTTTTAAAAATTAAAAAGAAAAACCTCCTTCAAAAAACCTTAAAAAAATTCTATAAAAAAACAGCTTCAAAAAACAGCAGCTCTAAAAAGCAAGAAATAATATTCAAATCTGCATAATTACTATTCAAGTACCTACGCATATCTGATATTAAAAAAAACGTCTTATGAAGTCGGGTGGGGCTTTAAGAATTAAAAAATCAAATTGAGAAAGAGAAAGCACGATAAATGTTATTATGATTAAAAAAGAAAAATATCTTTAGCCCCACCCGACTTCAAAAGACGTTTTTTTAATATCAGATATGCGTAGGTACTTGAATAGTAATTATGCAGATTTGAATATTATTTCTTGCTTTTTAGAGCTGCTGTTTTTTGAAGCTGTTTTTTTATAGATTTTTTTTAAGGTTTTTTGAAGGAGGTTTTTCTTTTTAATTTTTAAAAGTTTTAAATTGACATGTCACCGAATATTTTGATATTCTTTTATTGTACTTAAGTAGGAATTTTTACAGGATACCATTATTATACATACCATTTAATTGCTTCATCACACCTATGTATTTTCAGCCGAAACCATAGAGTATACAGCATTTTTTTATGTGAGGAGCTGGGTGTTTGTGATAAGAATCTCACAAGATAATAAATTTTAGTTCACCCATCCCATGACCGACCCTTGCGATGGTTGCTTAGTCTCCGCAATCGCGGGGCCAAGCGCAAAACCACTGCGCCACTTAGTTCTGAGGAATATCATGGTCTCAGGTCAAGAAACTCACGTAATTCTAATTAATCATCAAGAAATACAAAACCATAACAATAATAAATATTTGACAACATCATATACATTGCTCCGATTCCAAAGTAAGCTAGTAGCTAAAGCACTTGTGTTATGGAAATCAGAGACAACGGTGGTATCACAAACACCCAGACCTGAGACAATATAGAAAAGTTCGTTTTCTAAATTAACCCAACCGGGGATCGAACCCGGGACCTCAGAGATGGCGACAGCTTGAAAACTTGTGTACAAAGCCACTCGACCACGGAGGTCGTCAAAATCCTCTGAAGAAAGAGTATAAAAACAATATTATACTCTTTCTTACCACCTCATATATTTTTTCCAAAAGAGTAATCTTAAAGAATTACTCAGTCATTTTCTCACCCCTTAGTTACAGGGTTATCGAAACGAACAGAGACAACATTTTATAGCACCACGTTCAAATCATATCACGAAGATTTTAATGTAATTAACGATGTTCCAACAGCTTGTGTTACAACCTTATCAAGGACCGTATTTATAAACCGCTCTCAACATTGAGAGATATCTTGAGTTCATACTTGAGATGCTCTTCTTATAGGAACAGCATGTCAGGTATGATCTCAACGTTGAGAGTGGTTTGTAAATACGGGCCTAAGAATAGTTGTATTCATAACTTTGTATTGTCTGCGAAATTATAGGCTCAGTTATGATTATAAAACATGATTTATCCTATATCCCTTCGAACAAAACATTATCATAAGAAACATTATTGATTTGCAGTCTTATACAAGGTGTTACAAAAGTACCCCTAATGCCGAATTTGGTAGATAGGGACAATCAAACTGAACAACTTTTACTATGGGACCAACTCTGAAATCGCGAAAAAATATCAGCTGTGTCCTTCATGTTGATATTTTCGTAATTAATTTTTGTATGAAACAGCTGGTTTTTTTTCGCGATTTTATAGTTAGTCCCATAGTAAAAGTTGTTCATTTTGATGGTCCCAATCTATCATATTCGGCATTAGGGGTACTTTTATAACACCTTGTATAATTCAATTATTATTATGAAAGTACTCCAAAATACTCAATCGTTGCTAATCTTTTTTCCTGAGGCCGTACAGAGCCGTAATACAAATTTGTAACGATATTTTTCCCCGTTATACTAAAATAAATTTAGAATGGAATGCTCGCCCATCGTTTTGTCTCTGTCATAAGTTTTAGTACTCTGGTATAGATCCACTAGCATTTCGTTCGCGTACCACAGATTTATTCGGCATCTCCTATAGAGCGTTCGATTAAAATACGAGAGACACATCCACGAAGATGTTAAGTGTCTCATTACTATTCAGTGAAGCTACCGCTCATATACCATGAAAATCCACAGTTAAACATGGATCAGTATAATAATTTCTATCGATTAGCCTCTGATGAGGCCACAGCAGTGAATGCAAAAATGACTTATTCGTAAATAAGCCTAAAGGGTGGACACACATACACAGACAATAAAAATTAAGTATATAAAAAGAGCCCATTCGAATGATCATGAACAATCGCAGCTTTCCGTGCGCGCACGCACACATACTTAAACATTACGTGCAGGCAACCACGGGCCGAATCAAGTTAGGCGCTATCTCCACGGGCGAGAGAATCGCGACGAGTAAGCGCTTCTTCTACATCGTCACATCGCCGTGTGGAGACGCATTCATAGAGAGTATATTGAAATACGTGGCACGACGAATCTCTCGCTCGTGGAGAACATAGCGCAACAAAACAATTGACGAAAAATATTTTTGAATTTCGTATTTGTTAGTACACAATGTGGTAAACACGTACCTACTGCCAACAAATACACTATGTCATCGTCTTCACACCATTAGTTTCATTATTTGAAACTGGGTGTTACAATACATATGTGCTTTTATTATGCAAGACATTTGAATATGCATGCGAAGAAAGCCTAATGGAAACAGGTTAATGGAAATATCTAAATAGAAACAAGATAATTTGTAGAATTTATTAGAGTTACGTTTTGGTTGTTGCCACGCCAAATACAAAAAATATTTGCAAATAATATATATTTTTCAAATATCAATATTATTCCTAGATCAGAGGGCCTAGTACGAGTTGGTGTTTTCTCTTCTCGCATAGTTAACTATCAGATAGGTCATAGTCAATGTGAGTGAGTGAATGAGTTAAAGAGAGAAAACGATAGTTAACTGTTCGAAAAGTGAACCACCAACTCGTACTAGTACAAAAATATGGACATTTTTCCTTATGTCTATATTTTTGTTCATACTTTTGAATCATTTCACCCCTAAAAATAATTTCTTAGGGATGCCTACACTATATAAATAAAGTATCTATGTACAATATGTCAAGTCTCTAAGGATCGGTTTCCACCAAAGCGGAGAGGATAGGAGATGTCTCATTTTTCTTTAGAACATTTCCACATCTCCTCTCCGCTTAGCTCGTGCGCGGCATAAGATTCTATGGAAAATGAGACATCTCCTCTTCTCTCTCCGCTTTGGTGGAAACCGGGCCTAAGTCCAGTGGTGAGGGCTTGGCGTTTTTAGAGATTATTTTTGACAGTTAATTGACAGTTAATACTTACGCCTCTATCAAAGAATATGCGACAAATTACCGCCATTTTATAATCCCTTTTTTGAAAATGGCAGAAAGGCACGTACAATTTTAACAGTTTACAAACATTAAATTTAAATAATTGCTTTTGTAAAACGCTAAAGAGGGCCCAGCAAAGAAATAAATCACTTTGATGTATTCGTGTACTATAATTGGAGATTTGCACCCCAATAAAGGCTTTGTATTCTGAATTCTGATAAATATTTATGAAGATAGGCAGTTCGGTAGTTTTATACTTTATTTAAGCTTTCAAAATGATTGTTATAAATTTAGTAGTGTTTTATTCGTCGTCTGTGTGTAACAAAATTACACCAACTGTTACACATCAGCCATTTTTATTGTCCCTGCTGGGGCACAGGTTTTCTTTATGGGTGGATAAGGAGACTGGGCCATAACCTATGACGTAGATGGTTGGGTGGGTGAAGTAGCATTAGAGTAGAAACCACCTTATTCTATAATGTGTACTAAAAATAAATGCTGTCTCTGTCCTTTTTTCCTTACAGTAAATAAAAGTGACAAACGATAGACAGCGGTAAGCCGCAATTCTTATAGTTTTATGGTCAGCTCAGTGATACATAGCTTATCCTTATGTTGTTTACTGCGGCGAGAGATCCGTGTAGCATGTTCATGATACTAATAAAACACATTCTTACTGTACCGTCTAGAGTCCCCAGGCAATGTAGGTAGCAAAGACGCAACAACAAAACCTCCTTCAAAAAACCTTAAAAATATTGCTATAAAAACAGCTCCAAAAAGAAACAGCTCTAAAAAGCAAGAAACTTCTTCTTCACCATGTAACTAGATGGCGCTAGTATCAAGAAACATGATCAATAAGTATGGATCAGCACCTCGTAATATGGAAAAACCTACATCTCGCTAACGAAGTTCACTCAGCGACTTAGCATATATACAACTTCCAACCGTCATCGGTCGGACCGCGGCCCCGGGCTAATACCACCCAGCTCGGGAGAAGATCTTCCCTTTGACCTTCCTATCCATACTATTCACTACACACTCATTTGACGCATTTCTGATATTTAAACGTCTTATGAAGTAGGACAGGGCTTTTCGCGCTGTTTGTTGCTAAGGAGTCTCAAAGCCCCCTTGTGCCTACACAGTTCAAGTCTAGTTTAAAACATCCTTGATCATAGTTAGCTTCCTAATTTGTTTAAGATTGTCATAATCTTGCCAATATTTCAATCACTATACAGTTCCATTTGATTTTGAGGAGTTCCCTTGTGTATCTTGGAAACCCAATGCCAATGAAATTAAAGTTTTATCATTAAAGTATCTTCTTTCAAACAAAAAAGAATAATCTCAATCGGTTTATAAACTAATAAGTTATAATGGTCGATAATCCGTATAAGTTCATATAATGGTAACGAAAACGAAAGTATTTTCAGGATTTCCTGAAAACTACAGGGGCCCTACCGGCTAACTTTTCGAACTTCGGCGGGTCTGCCGAGCTTCAACTTAAAACAGATAAATCGAAGTAAATTTTTTTTGTATTGTACTATTCGCCGCAGTTATTTATAAGAAATCAATGTTCGTGTGATATCATGATTTGAGGTTCGGCATTTTGGCCGGATTGGGGCTCGATTTATCTGTTTTAATTTGAAGCTCGGCAGACTTTCCGAAGTTCGATGTGTTAGCCGGTACGGCCCCTGGGCCGATTTCAAAAATTCAAAAAATGGGACCAACTGTGGAAGCTGATGTAATAACGTTTGAATCATTTCAATCGGTTTAGCCGTCTTCGAATAATCGGTGGACATACATAAAAAAACAGACGCACATAGAAGCTCCTCCTCTTTTGAAGTCGGATAAAAAATAGAAACATCCTTTTTCACAAAAGTTTTCCTTTTGCGTAACGTAAACGTGTCGTTCCACGTTATTAGTTTCACGAAAACAACAACATCTCACCCAACAAAAAGTCAGTTGTTTCCCGCCAACAACAATTTAAACAATATATTCAGCCTTTTCGCAACAAGATCGCAGTGCATCGGTTTCAATAAATTTAGCTACACCACATAAAGCAGGGAAGCCTAATTTATTGTGTTTTGGAGTTCACACGGTCCCAAATGCATACTCAAACTGAATACGGAGCATGTAATTTTACTGCTTTCACTTAATTAAACATACTGCTCTTAACACAGAAAATATCAGTTAGGTAAAATCATATTAATTTACTAGCGACCGCTCGCAACTTCGTCTGGGTGGAAAGTATTTTTGCTATCACTCGTTAACAATTATTTTTTTCGGGATGAAAGGTACCCTATGTCCTTCTCTGTACCCCTGACAACGTGTATGCAAAATTTCATGATGAGCGGTTCAGTAGTTAAGAGGTGAAGGCGTAACAAACAAACAAACAAACGGACTTTCGCATTTATAATATTAGCAAGGAAGTAAGGATTGCTCAATATCATATAGGAGAGCGCAGTTTGACAAAAATTAGTCTTAATTATTGAATGAATGATAATGATGATCATGATTCTGTAATCATGATCAACATTTTCATAGAAACAGACTCGTTCTTACAATAAGATAATATTCAACAAAAAATATTTTATTAATTTTATTCCTGTAATTTAGTATAGGAATGAGAAAATTAACTGACATACCTAAGTGTCGATTTATTGTTTTTTGGAGACATAAATGCCAATTACATTATTTCATATACATTTTGATATTTTCGTAATTAATTTTTGTATGAAACAGCTGATTTTTTTTTCGCGATTTCAAAGTTGGTCCCATAGTAAAAGTTGTTCAGTTTGATGGTCCCTATCTACCATATTCGGCATTAGGGGTAATTTTGTAACATGTTGTATATTTAAAAAGTTATATTAGTAGTATATCACTTGTCCAGCACCCATATTACATGCTTTGCTTAGTTTGGGGCTAGATGGCGCTGTGTGAAATTATCCAAGCATTTATTATTATTATAACATCATGACACATACATTCCCTTGCATTACCGTTTGACGGTATGTTGATTTTCGTAATGCACATGCCTATTTTCACTAGCTAACATGCATCTAACATGTCATCACCAGGGAGGTATTCGCACTTTAGTCATGATTAATATTTATCAAAGACTAAAATATGCAAATAATATTAGAACCATAATATTAATGACGATTTTAGCTCCACTTAACTAATGAAATTTGCCTTTTGTGTGCTTTTACTTTAAATTACTTAGCAAATTAACATCAAACTCCAGTCAATATATGAATATTGGAATAATTTTAGCATACTTTTTTTCTAATTGTTTAAAGATAGGATAACTTCAATTTGTTGGTTTATCTCTCTTTATATCAAGATCTAGCTAGAAATAAAGAATGTTTTCTGTTCTTTTGAATCATCTTCAACCGACCACCGTGGTCGAGTGGCTTTGTACACCGGGTTTTCAAGGTGTCGCCATCTCTGAGGTCCCGGGTTCGATCCCCGGTTGGGTCAATTTAGGAAACGAACTTTTCTATATTGGCTCAGGTCTGGGTGTTTGTGATACCACCGTTGTCTCTGATTTTCATAACACAAGTGCTTTAGCTACTTACTTTGGAATCGGAGCAATGTATGTGATGTTGTCATATATTTATTTATTTATTTTATATTTATATCCTTTCAAACTCAGTGTGAGTTCATCGTTCACTTTTTAAATGCTTGTAAGAATATAATAGTAGATTTTTATTTTTTTTTATTCAAAAATCTATATGAAAGCCTGGTCGACATTAGCCATTTTTAATATCCCCACTGCTGGGGCACAGGCCTTCTTCATGGGTGGATAAGGATCCCGGGGCCAATGCAGATTGGTAGGTGTTAACGACTGCAAATGTAGCCGGGACTAACGGCTAAACGTACCTTCCGAAGCATGGAGGAACTCGATATAATAAATTTTTGGTCACCCATCCCATGACCGACCCTTGCGAAAGTTGCTTAACCTCCGCAATTGCAGGGCCATGCGTTAAGAGCGCGTAGTCTGCACATTAGCGCCACTATTGGGGAAAAATCATAGTGCCGTAATAAAGACGAAATTGTCTCTGAAGTGCACTCCGAAAGCTTCGTGGTTCTTTTTATCGTTTAAACAATATTTTTTTTATTGCTAATTGCGAGTTTTATTGCTAAAAGTGGCCACTTTTCACAAAAAATCTTCATTAAAATAAACTACAGGTTAGAAAATATTGCTTGAGCGATAAAAAGTACCACAAAGCTTCTTCGGAGTGCACTACAGAGAGATAATTCACAATTTCGTCTTTAATTAAGCACTATGATTTATTTCCAATGGCGGCGCTAGTGTGCAGGCTACGCGCTCTTAAACCACTGAGCCACCGTACTTAAAGCCTGATCAAAGTGAAGCTAATTCCTCTCGGAAAGGTTTACGCCATTTCACGCGATTCGCTCGATCGCTTCGCTTTTTACGTTGACGCTATTTCCCAAGCATTTTTCTCGTCTGTCAACTGCGAAACATGACTATAATACTATAGGTAACGAATGAGATAAATGTTTATTTTTCAAATAAGTAGGTAAAGCTTGGATTGAGATGTTGGACCAGAGACAACGGTAAGGTGGTAACACTAACACCCAGAAGACCTGAGCCAATATAGAAAAGTTCGTTATCAAAATTGACCCAGCTGGGGATTAAAACCGGGACCTCAGAATTGGCACCATAAAAACTGATGAAATGAATGACTGAAACTGACTGAACCACTCGATTTTGGAAGTTGACGAAAGGAGAGCCTATTATGTTGAAGTTGTACACTTTTTTAATTTTTTAATCTGTGATTGATTATCTGCTGTACTTTTTCACTTATTAGTATGTGGTACCTATCTGTCAACCAAGTGACAGATCAATGACAAATCGAAAGTCTAATTGAAATTTCGTTTTCTTAATTTCGAAAAAAGGAAAAGGAAAAGGTTTTTGCAGACGCGTTTTTACATTTCATAGTGACTTTTCTGCCCTTTGTAAATTGAATGTAGATAAATGAACGTTTTGCAATGTCTCGTTGTTTCCGTAGTGTTTCCATATCAAAAAATATTCATAATCAATTAACTTTTTTTCTACATGCGCTAAAAAGCACACAGAACTTGATCAATGTAGCAAATCCTATGGGCTTTATTTTTAACCAAATTCAATCGTATACAAGTTAAGCATTTTTCTATGGCGAGTGCCGGTTCTCCTTTATTGTGTATTAAGCTCACTGTCACACCAAACAACCGCAAAATCCAGCGAAGATTACATCAAATAACACAACACAAATAGAAATTAATTAGCGAACACTCAAACTATTCCACCTCATAACAGAATCTGTTTGTGTAAAGGTGCCACCAAGTTTAATACCAAGAGCTGGTGAATTTCCCATTAAATCCTGGCCTGTTTATCGAGCCGCCTAGCTCTGCCCCCTGATTATGTAACTTTGTTGCAATCAACTCTGACAGAAATCGCAGTTGCATTGCTGCTTTAGTAAGAACCAATGTGACAACTATCTTACTAAAGCAGCAATGTAACTGCGGTTTCAATCGATTTCTATCGAGAATTGTTAGCAACAGTTACGTAATCAACCCGCTGGAGAAATTAACTGAAGGTCTTCCTTAATTGCGGTCCACTTCCCCCTTCAGATGACTGTGGTTGAAAAGACTTTTACACTACACGACTTTAACGACCTCTGAAAGTAAAATACTATGAAAAGTTCACGTTAAACTTTTTCAGAGCACTTTTTTCAACGTCGTCGATTATGACTTCTGTCTTTAGGAAAATGACTTTATAGTATCCACAGCTTATCAACTACCATCAAATAAAAATTAGGGTAAATAATTATCTGAGGGTACCTATTTCTCCTTTGTAGTGTCCTTTGTGTAGGTATCATTAAACGGCCACCTATCACTTAGTATTTGATAATACTATAATATTTATAAAAGTGAGCCTTTTATTACTCAAAACTCTGGCCGACTTTATAATCAAGAGCGTTCATAACCTGAGATTTACTCATTTGCTTTCAAGGTTTTTTATTAAAAAGGAAGCGCACTCCTATCTTTCAATTTTGAACATTAACCACACTCTGAACTTTTATATTGATGTCAAATTTAGCAATCCCCAAAAGAACCGATTTTTCCTCAAATCATAACATGTAAAGAGCCTTTTCTACCTAACTCATTTGAGATATTCTTATTCAAAGGTGTCTAAAAATTACTATATTTTGGATCACTAGCCTCTTAATATTTAACTAGTATGTCTTTAAAAAGGTCGTTTTATTTAAGATATTAATTTAAGATATCAAGTAATACTAGCCTCTTAAAAGGTCGTAATTTAACTTAGAATGTTTTTACCTAAGGATTTTATTAGGCAAGTAATTTATTTAAGGTCTGTTTAATTGTTAATAAGAGCGTTGTAATTAGTACAACATAATTTTGAGGGTCTTGGCATGTTTGTTGCTTCGGGTTCAGTATGTTCTCTCATTAGCGATGGTGTAATTAAGGACAGTCTAATTATTTTCATGTCTTAACTGTATATTTCATTTTAATATAAATTTAAATATTTGTGTTGTTGAAACACTGTTTTATGATTTTAATTTTTAAGGTTGCATAATCAAATAATAAATTTTTGACTTGCTGAATCTATTTTCGATTACATAAATATTGTACTAAGAAAGGATCGCACTCATTTTTACAGAAACGCCCACATAAACAGCTAATTACGGCTAGATTTATATATGTTAATAACTGTACAATACTAAGATAAGAAAGAGGCTTTATTGTTATATTTCAAAAGATAATATTATGGTCCATTCGTTTTAGACAAACTGTTTAAGAGCGCATAGTCTGCACACTAGCGCCGCCATTGGAAAAAAAACATAGTGCTTAAATAAAGATGAAATTGTCAATTATCTCTCTGAAGTGCACTTCAAAGAAGCTTTGTGGTACTTTTCATTGTATTAATAATATTTTCTATCCTGTCGTTCAGTTTAACGGAGTTTTTTGCGAAAAGTGGCCACTTTTAGCAATAAAACTCCATTTAACTAACGACAGGCCAGAAAATATTGTATAAGCGATAAAAAGTACTTACCACAAAGCTTCTTCGGAGTGCACTACAGAGAGATAATTCACAATTTCGTCTTTATTTAAGCACTATGATTTTTCTTCCAATGGCGGCGCTTGTGTGTAGACTATGTGCTCCTAATACTAGACGAAACATCTGAAACCATCCTCCTTTTTTTTTAATTGAATGCTTCTCTAACTACCTTACCATAATCTATAAAGATGGTGGATAGTTTCTTTATGATTTTCAGCTCCTGGATGCGTTGGTGTGACGCTGTCCAGGGAATCCGTAGTATTTTCCTCTAAACATCTCAAATGCTTCAATGCGTGTGACGGATTTCTTCAAAATCCAAGTTAAGGCGCTGTACAAAGCCACTGGGAACAGTAGTTTGGACTAAGCCTTTAGTATAGACGAAGAATAATACTAAACTAAATATCATTAATACTAAAAACAAAGAGATATCCTTGATGACTGAATCTATAGCTTTCCTCACTGATCTTCTTTTTCAGTTTTTAATGTACCTACCTAGTAGGTTTGTTTTAGTTTATGAATTAAAATTTAATTTTAAATTGAGGTTTAATGCTTATTATTTTTAAATTTTGAGATTTAAGCATTCACAATGCTATTTTATATAATACCTAATAATATACTAGAAAAAATACGACTCGCACCAGATCATGTTCTCGGACGGGAATCGAACCCGCGACCTTTGGATATCCGGTCCAATGCTCTGACCGCTGAGCTACCGAGTCACTAGTGGGAACGTCGAATTTCTCCTAGTATATCAACTCTTACGCTGCAAGCCAGCGCCATCTCACCATTGTACAAGGAATTACCTCGACATCAACTGAATACCTTTCCAGATATTTTTAAACAATTGATTAAGATGAGAAAGCTATATAACTTTTTAAATTTTGAGATTTAAGCATTCACAATGCTATTTTATATAATACCAAATAATATACTAGAAAAAATACGACTCGCACCAGATCATGTTCTCGGACGGAAATCTTATTATTTCATTTTCTAATTCTATTTACTATTATTTAGGTTGCGATACCCTAGGCAAGGTTCATGTTTTGGTTCTGTTGCCTTATTTATTGTACATCTTTGTTAACCACGTGACTACTATAAATAACTTAGATTTGATTTAAAAAAAAACTATAATAGATTTTAACGCACTCGAATGGTAACCAACTGAAATTCGATATAAGTACATGTAAACCACATTCAACGCCGACGAAAAAGCTCTGAAAGGCGTTCACTCGGAGGCTTGTGCAATGCAAGGACATTTTTCGCACCTTGTAATTGAACCATAGTGCTAAAATATTGTAACAATAAGATAAATAATAAATACTTAGATTAAACAGTAGTCGTTTACAAATAAAACGTTAAACGACTTCCGACAAACTTTCCATTCCATTAAATATATTTTTTACTTTTATAAAACGCCACTAACCCGTTAAGGCCCGGAAAATGAAACACAATAGATATTTCATTGTTATCCCTCTGCATTCGGCCGCTCGGGCGTTGATGAGTTAATTCTAAAAAGACTATATTTTTTTATGTCCTTGACTTCCTCTACATCTTTTCAACAAAATTATAAGACACTTACAGATATGAGTCATAATTAAATAAAATCGATATGGACATCTAGTAAGTCTTCCCTATTCATTTCTTAGTCTCATAGATTCATAGTATAAAATCTAATTACTAAAAAACGTGCCATAATTTAGTTAGTTCATGTTTTCTGTATCATAAGTTCTATAGTAATTAGTGGGAAACCTATTCGTCAACCATTATTAGAACGTAAATAAAATATCAATTTTTTATAAAAAGAATGTGGCGTGAAAGTGAGTTTCAAATGTCATCAAATGTGTAGTTTTGACGTCTATTCTACAAGTTAATAAGTCTGCATTTACCGCTACGTGCATTGGTTTTCGTAAAGTCTTTTCCAGCGGATGGTAATACCGTTCCATGCAGTTGGCTCAGTTCAATTTGTCATTGGCTGGCAAAAGCTTTGGCATTTTATTTTCCCATTTCAACACTATCTGGGTTAGTTAAGCTGTGGCTTTCGGCTTATTGCTTATTAGTTTGTGACATTTTACGGGTAAATCTCTGATATTTATTTTGCTTGAGGTTTTTTCGTACTATACTTTTATTTAATAATATATTTTATAATTGATAGATAGAATTGGTTTATCTATAAATGACTTGTCTATGATGCATAATTAGGTTCAGATATAACACTTAGGGCCTGTTTCACAATGTAAAATAAGTTCTGAGTAGCTTACTTGACAGATGATTTGACAGTTGTGATATAAAAAATATGTCGAATCATCTGTCAAGTAAACTATTCAGAACTTACTTTAGCATTGTGAAACAGGCCCTAAAAGTAGTAATGTCGATCATGAAAGTTAAATATCACTGCGAAAATCTGGAATTAAAAATGTTCAATTTTTCACAATTTCTTTTAGTTCAAAGTTTTAAGATGTAAAATAGGTTTGGTTACACAAATGGTTTTAAAAGTTATTCTCATTTAGCACATCCGAAATTCCGATATTCAAATACCCTCCCATTTGTTAGTTGAAATACTTGGAAAAAGCTAACGTTTGTAATGGCCGTGCTCCATACATCTCCTGGGGAACATTCTCCAGTAAATGAGTGAGCTTGCTCACTAATCTATACATAGTTTCTGTAGTTCTAACTGGTTTATACTGGAAACGCTCGAAAACTTTTTGTTTACAGCGTCATTTGGTATGAAACATTTTTATCACTAATAACATTCGTTTACGTATTGAACTCTGTATGTTCTTTTCTCGGCGACGAAAAATCGCTAATGATTAATCGCTGTGGGCGGTAACGCTTTACGTACAGTTCAACTAAACGAACAATTAAACACATGCCAAAGAGGAGTTGTTGGTCACTGTTTTGTGGTGAGAGGGCTGGCAACAGACCTACCGGTTACATTTCTTAACTTTGCTGTTCTAGTAAAACAGGGGGTTGTACCGGCTAACGCATTGAAATTCGATACCATTAGATGCAAAAGACTATATACAATCAGTAAAAACCAAACGGTATCGAGATTCAACGTGCTTTAACGCCATCTCGTACAAATCTAAGTAACTAAATAAACATAGTAATTTTCTTTACTAACACATATTAAAATGCGATTAGATCTAAAAATGAGTTTATCATTTACATTAAACGTCATTATTGTTTTATTATTTTATTACAATATTTTTTCAGATATTATAACAATTACCTAAACAACAAATACAATAAAACATCACAGAAGTTTTCTTTGATAGTTAAGTCTTTGACAGCCGTGAGAATTTGGAAAGTTTATATAAAATAACTTCGAGCAGTTTGTGTTTTCAACTTTGGGTTTCGCTTATCGTTGTTTTGTAACTGAACCCCAGTTTGGGGTATCGGCAGCAAATATTTATTTAGGGAACCATATCTATACAGCGCCTCTTGTCATTTGTTTACTGCCTTCTCCATTTTCAGTACAAATTGGATATTTGACTAGGGAATGGATTCTACTTTTAAGGTATAGTAGAAGAAAAAGGGAAGTAAAATAAACCCTTATACGAAATTTTGGCTCGATTTGACGAACTTTACCTATGATTTTTAAGACTCTAAAGTTGGAAAAATGGTAAAAATCAAAATGCTTCAGTGACAAAATAGTGTTGATTATTAGAATACAAAAAATGTTGCTATGGAAACATTATTATAAAAACAAATTTGTGATTATCTTAGCAAAAATTTGCTTAGATAATCACTTTATTTTGCGCGCCATACTTAAATTGTTAGAAATGTGACGTCACTTTTAAGATACTTTTTGTATGGGGCGTTTTACGCGGCCTCCATGATGTCAACATTCAAAGCATCATATCAAAAAAAACTTTTCACTGATATTTCTTTTACGATGCACTGGTTTAATTTATGGAATAAAAACAATTTTTTATCAAGTACCCTATTGTTATGCGTGGTTTTAAAATGCGATGAATAGATCATTCAACCTCTATGCCAGACATTATGTTGAAAACTTCTATGTTGGAATGGTCGAACACTGAGCATGACGTCACCAAATCTGATGTCCTGGGTTCAAGTATCGGACAGGTAATTTTTTCTTTATTTTTTCTGGTCACTTAAACACTTAAGTCTGTGTATGTACACAGAATTTGAATCACGGAACATGACGGATCTGAACTATAACACTTCTTCTTCTTCTTCATCTTCTTAATGAGTGGTTTGCTCTGTGGTCTATGCACAATTCCACCAATGTCACGTAGTTAGCTTTTACACGAATGGGACTTTATGGGACAATTGAACTATAAAACTTTCAAACGTTCAACCAATTGTCAAAAAATATTTAAACCATAGACTTAGAAAAATTTTCGCTGCGCTCAAGAAGACCAACAGAGCGTGGAAAAGAGAAGTTATCGTTATACGGACACGGTCTATGAAAAAAAGAGACATAGGATCAAGTGACAGTGTGCCAACATTTTTTACAGTAAGAGCCCCTAGCGTCCCGTCTTGCAAATGAGCAATCACATTTTGCTTAAAATATTTGAGAATCTTAATTAGAATTTTTAATAAAGGTATCGTGGAGCCACGGTGTCTTGTTCTTTATGTAATTGTGATGTGACAAAAAGAAACAATCCAAGTAATCACACTTTTCACAGGTAAATAAGATATTGCCACACATTTCTTTAAAAACAAAATGTTGCTACATTTATTCGTTTATCGACAAAGAAAACAGTATGGAACATAGTTTATTAATTTCATTTGCCATATATAGTCATATTTTATATGTACAATAAATAATTTAGTTTATTTTACGTAAAATAGTAAAATGTTGTTTTACGATAGGGCTTGACTAACTGATGACGTCACGAGTGTCGATAAAATCGATAAACTAGGACTGGCAGTCCAATTGGCCATACTATTTATTTTTGATGTATTTTTATTATATTTTTTTTTAAATAAGGACCATTTTAAGAAACTGATTTCGTTATTTTCAAGTTTTATTGATTCTGACTATTTTTAATACTTTTCTAAAATTTTACCAGATGTGACGTAGCTAGAGCTTGAACAACGAAATATGTGTTTGCCTACACACTAGAAAAAGGTGAGCATGCGAACGTCCGTGCCACTTGCATAATTCCTTCCTAAAACCACCTAGAAGTAATGTACCGATGATATACGTTCTTATTTTAGGTTTCGTTATGATTGTGACGGCTTCCCCGGCAGAATTATTTACAAAAACATGTGGGCTGAAGATCCGCCACTTTTTGAGTTAGTGTTTTGGTTAAATCGTCGAATTCCAGATCAATCCGAGCCTATACCGGTGGGTTGATGTATTTGTAGCCGTCACATATTCATTGTGACAGCTACGAATACATTCGTTGCTCATGCAACGCAACCGGGACAAAGATATCGCGATCTAAAGTTTTAAAAGCATGCGAACCTCCAGTTCATACTATTTTTGTAATGTAAAGTCTAAAATATTGGTGAAAATTGTATTCAGATTAAAAATAAACAGATTTTCTTAACCGTTTGATCACGATAAACGTCCCGAAAACATATTTCCACGATATCTTCATTCGTTTTAGAGAAATTTGCAAATTTATTTACTATGAATAATCAAAGTGTAGGGTGACCACATCGTCAGTCGGTCTGTCGAAAATGGAGAAGCGGCAAGCGAATTCGGTAATCGGTTGAGACGACGAGCTGAGAAGTCACCATCAATATAGCGTGCAGTGATTATTGAATTCGCTTGCCGCGCCGGTTGTTTCTAGAAAAAGTAAGTTAAAGTTTTTAGATATTATGAATGGCTAATTTTGTTGACATATTTGTTGAGGTTTGATTTGCCTACGTACTCAAATCGTAAAAAAAACTACTTATAGTTCATTAATCAGATTGTTACTGACTAGGTAGGTACATATCTAAATACCTATGCAAAAGGTAAGTATCTATTTTTGTTTATGGTGGGTATTTTGTTTAGGTATTTTGTAATTTAATGAAGATGACGTGCTAGTAGTAAATTTACTAATATTATAAATGCGAAAGTCCGTTTGTTTGTTTGTTTGTTACGCCATCATGTCTTAACTACTAACTTTGCATACACGTTGTCAAGGGTACAGAAAAGGTTAAAGGGTACCTTTCATCCCGAAAAAAAAATTGTTCCCGAGGGATAGCAAAAAAACTTTCCACGCAGACAAGGTCGCGGGATAATCCTTTATTTACCAGAATATGATAGTATACATTGATGACAAATAAGATAAGATCTGCTATTCTGCCTCCGTCAGGTGTGGAAATCTGTTAGTACTTACCTAATTATAGAATTTAAGAAAGACCTAATTAGAAAAATCAACGTTATCAAAATCAATTTACTTATTTACTCAAACAAAAAAGTACGTGTACGTAAGTGAAATAACGTTAATACTGTAGGTATGATATTATTTTGTGCTTGTCCATATAAATATATTATGTCATAGATTACACACCCATTAATAATTATTCGAACTATACGCAATGTTTTAATTACCTACCTACGAATCCTACGATACTGAGTTGAGTGCACTAACCACCTGCGCCATCGACTTACAATACAACTACGGGTTGTAGTTGTATTGTAGGTCGATGGCGCAGATGAAAAATTGGATTGAAAATGTCAATATCACCACTATGTAAGCCACACAGAAAGACGTAAATAGGTACAGTCATCGATAACATTATTAAGTAGTGTACACAACACTATTTCACTCACACATTCGCACTTCGTTTTTCGGATCACTTGTTCATTGACATTGTTGTTCTTTGACATTCTATTTCTATGATTTAAACAAACCGTCGCTGTCACACGCTCTTATGATCCTGTGCCATACTAAAAGCCATTTCCAAGTCGATAACTTTGCAATGACGATAAGAAACGAGAAACGACCCTTTAGGGAACTCGACCTTTACTGAACTTAATTGCAATATTCAGCGTTAGTACAGGTTCATTAATTTTTAAGCACTTTTCATAATTGAAAAAGTTATTCTTTATTTTATGAAGCGTTTCACTTTCTTCTTTGAATACTCAAATTCCTGTGTTTTCTTCATTTTATAAATCATAGACAGTTATTTAGTCTTCTTTCACTTCGGTTTGCATTCGAATACGTGTGGATGACATTCTAGTGAGTTGTTGGAGTATTTGACACCAAGTATATGGTCTGCTTCCACCTACCGATCCGCATTGAGCCCGCGTGGTTGTTTATGGCCCATCCTCTTTATCATTATAAGGAAGACCTGTGTCCAAGCAGAGGGAACATTAAAAATGGCTGATGACATCATAACGACAAGACCACAATGGTCTTCAGCATTCTGACAGTCGGTCTTGAAAGCAGCTGTTCTGTAAGAACATCTCCTCTCTGTAGTGGAACAACCCCATATGAAAACAATCATTAAGGTGGATTCCCACGGTGCGTCATTCTGCAGTCACGATGTGTGAATTTACGGACGACGACGAGAACATACCGTATGATGCACCTTGGATTGGGAGCGTGCGTCTGCGATATCACAGACGTCGTGTCTGCGATATCGCGGATGATACTCTTGGACTATTAGAATCCGCCATTAGTACGACTGAGGACTTCGGTCCCAAGTAATTCATTGTGTATGATGCTAACTGTAAAGTAGGCACTAGCTGCGCAAGGCGGGCAACACTGTTTGGCGGGCAGCCATCTTGTATTGAAATGTAGGATTGGAATAAACCAGGTTTTGTAGAAACTAGAAATACGCCTTTTACTTTATTATTGATTCCCGTCCCAAAATACTACATTTGGCGACAAGGAAAAATATTGAGTATAGCGTGCATTATCAATACATAGAAGTCTGTGTGCATTATGAACAAGAAAAATGTCGGTGGGAAAATTGAACGAGTTCAATGTGAAGAGCGGCTCGTGGTCGGCGTATGTGGATCGCTTAGAAATGAACTTCAAAGTGAACGGCGTCAAAGAAGAGATGAAGCTACCAATTTTAATAGCCTCCATGGGGGATGAGGCCTATGAGCTACTGGAGAACCTGGCGAGTCCATGTAAACCTTATCTTTTTCCTAACTAAAACAGTAAATTCCTTTGTGTTACCCCTTTATAATGTATTAAAACTTCTGTTACTTTCCAAATACAAGATACTTAATTCAAATTCTCAACAGCCATCGCTTTTGTAATGAGAAAAGTTTAAATAATTCCCAGATATTTGTACTTAGCCATTGATTCATTACAAAGCCTAAACTTCGAAGGTTAAATTACAATAAGCAAAACATTTTGCATCGAAAGTTTAATAAGTCCCTCGGCATACGCACTCTGACGGTCCCAATTGTTGTTTTTTACCTAGATGTTGAAAAGGATTAATAAATACTACTGGAAATGGTAGCAACTTAGATACTTTATTCGCATAAAGCTTCTGCCCGCGACTTTGTTTGTCATTGTCATTCTCAGCATTAGTTCTTTCGCCGTATCTCTCGATGGCTCTTTAACATTTATATACATAGACAGAATTACTTTGTTGTTTTAAGTACAACTTAGATTCTTTTTTATTATTTCTTTAATTTCGCGATAGTAAGTCAATAACTAATTGTAAAATAAGTTACTATACCTTAAAAAGCCATTAATCTAGGTATAATGTTTAAACACTTTCATGAGCTCCTTTTTACCATATAATAATAAATCAAAATAAAAACCATAGATTTAAAACGTAGCTTTTTACATGAACTTCAACTCAACGGCAAAATGAAAACCATATTTTCGCCGTTTCCAGATGTTTTCGATCCGAAGATCGACTCGGCAAAATTTATTATCAAAACTTACCTTAATTTATGTTCGACTATAAGTCAGACGTACCCAACTTTTGGGCACCTACTTCATTATTTGGTTTGGTTGCTTTTAATTTATAGACGTTTCCAATTTAACGGCTATTGCCAACATACTTATAGTACCTTTATATTGATGCGAGAGTAATCGACAGGGTTAATTCTTTAATCTTTTCGAAAAAACTATAAATTTTTTACATATCCTGTTGGGCGGAATTAATAAAAATGAAAGTTAATAATGTTTATCACCTCTTTACGCAAAAACTGTTAATCGGGTTTTGGTGATATTATGAACAGTTTGATTAACACTTATGATACTTCTTTATTCCAGATGTATGTTCTTTATCGCAGACGAGGTTGTAGGCAAAACCTAGTATTTTTAATGAAATGTTTAGGTATAAACCTTTTTAAACATTTTAAAATTGAATCTTCGATCTCACTTTTTTGCTAGAAAGGCAATTTCCTTTCTCACTTAGATTTAAAATATTGCATCATAAACTTTATTCAGATTTTTAAAAATGCACATTAAGTGAAGTTATGGTCTAAAGTTATGACCGCCCGAGTGCTGAAAAACTATTTTCATAGAAACTTCTTTTACAGTTTCTCTCTATATTTCAAATTTCATTGCTGCTACATTAATTAAAGGATTTTAAACAATTTTATGTTTCAGTACGTACGAACTTTTATAATGGGGAATCTTTTGATAGGGGAAAAAAAATAGGGAATTTTTAGTTTTATTTGTTGTGGAAATCATAGACAATGACAAAACGATTGAGTACTTTATTCTGTGGTGATAATACTGTGCTATTGTGTTGATCAAGAACTTGTTGATAGTACAATAGTTCACCACAGAATAAAATTAAAAAAATATTTTATTCTGTGGTGAAGAGTAAGAAAGTGTGTACCACAACATTTTAGCTTTTACCACAATTAATCCTTCCTAATTATAAATGCAAAATTAAATTTTATTTTTAGTTTGTTACGTCTTCACGTCCTAACTACTCAACCGATAATTATATAATACTAAATAATATACTAGAAAAAATAGGACTCGCACCAGAGTCCTATTTTTTCTAGTATATTATTTAGTATTATATAAAAATAGCATTGTGAATGCTTAAATCTCAAAATTTCAAATAGTTATATAGCTTTCTCATCTTAATCAACTGTTTAAAATATCTGGAAAGATGCTCAGTTGAATGTCGAGGTTAATTCCTTCTACATTGGTGAGATGGCGCTGGCTTGCAGCGTAAGAGTTCATATACTAGAAGAAATTCGACGTTCTCACTAGTGACTCGGTAGCTCAGCGGTCAGAGCATTGGACTGAAAATCCAAAGGTCGCGGGTTCGATTCCCGTCCGAGAACATGATCTGGTGCGAGTCCTACTTTTTGTAGTATATTATTTAGTATTATATAAAAATAGCATTGTGAATGCTTAAATCTCAAAATTTCAAACGATCATTATGAAATTTTGCACACACGTTGTCAGAGCTAGAGAGAAGGACATAGGATACCTTTCATCAAGTTCTGTTCCCAAGGGATACAGAAATAACTGTCCATGTCGACGAAGTTGCCGGTAGCCTCTACTATCTTTATATTTATACTTTGGCGTCAAAAACCAAGCGCAGCGGTGCTGTGTGAAATCTTCTTTAAACTTAATATAAATAAATAAATAATATGATAATAAATAAATGAATGCTTGGACAATTTCACACAGCGCCATCTAACCACAAACTAAGCCAAGCTTGTAATATGTGTGGTGCTCCGCCGCAGAGCCACCACTTTAGAAATCGATCATTTATATCTTAAATTGATGTTCGTTAAACGTACATGCTGTACATGTGCTTGTTATCGCTGTACGTGTACGAGGTTACAAAATAATAAGCATTGATTGTGGCTCTGCCAGGGAGTATACTCTCCAGCAGAGCCACCCAAAATACGAGCTCAGGGATGTTTAAAGCTGCCGTTTTTTCATGAAATCTGCTGTACGAACTCTGTGAATCATGTACGAGTTGAAAAATATCACTAAAAGACAGTGGTTTTATTTCTTTTAACATAACTAAAATTTTCATAAAAAGCGCCGTTATTTTATGTCAGCAGTTGTTTTTCAATTTTATGTGTTAAATCTTAAAGCCCACCCGACTTCAAAGACGTTTTATTAAATATCAGTGCTTACGTACATAAACACCTTACAGCCAGCGGTGACCATGGTCATCAATAGCGGGCTGAAGTAAAAGTGCTGTAAAGTAAAGTAATTATGCAGATTTGAATATTATTTCTTAGCTTTAAGATTCAACACATAAAATTAAAAAACGTAACTGCTGACATAAAATAACGGCGCTTTTTATGAAAATTTTAGTTATGTTAAAAGAAATAAAACCACTGTCTTTTAGTGATATTTTTCAACTCGTACACGATTCACAGAGTTCGTACAGCAGATTTCATGAAAAAACGGCAGCTTTAAACATCCCTGAGCTCGTATTTTGGGTGGCTCTGCTGGAGAGTATACTCCCAGGCAGAGCCACAATCAATGCTTATTATTTTGTAACCTCGTACACGTAAAGCGATAACAAGCACATGTACAGCATGTACGTTTAACGAACATCATTTTAAGATATAAATGATCGATTTCTAAAGTGGTGGCTCTGCGGCGGAGCACCACACTGTAATATGGGTACTAGACAACTAATATACTACTCATATACTTTTTAAATATATACTTATTATACAAAGTAACACCCAGACCCGTCACAGAAATTAAAATTGATCATTTCAATTTCTGCCCGGGCGGGAATCGAACCAGAGACCTCTTGCATAGTAGACCGGATGTTGACTACTGCACCACTCAGATCGTCGAAATATGAATGTATAATTTCAAATCTAAATATCAATGTATTAATGATGAATAGGTACTCGTATTTTTCCTTCCTCTTTGACATTTCCATAGAATAGCGTTGCTCATTATCTATCAAATTCCCATCACCCACTAATAGCCACCAAATTAGTATGAATTAAATCGCCAAGGGCTTGTTTGTAATTTGGAATTTGTCGCAATTTAATTAATCATATTGAGCTTTGATATCAAAGCGAAACACTTAAACTGTTGAAGATGACTGTATTCATTCTCCGAAGTCGGTACTTTAGCATCAAATTGAGTACTTTCCTGCTTGTGAATTATTTAAGTAGTGTTAGAGTGGAACTCCTTGCCTGAGTCTGTTTCCCGATAGGTACATACAATAGGGAGGCGGGTGAATCTACGTTGTTTTGTTGTTTCTTACTTCCTGCGTCATTGTCGTTTACTCGAAAAATTTAAAAATAATAATGAGCCCGACTCGCACTTGTCCGGTTTTGTTTTTTTCTTAATTAAATAAGAAGTTCTGTCTAATTCCTTCTAGCTCTTTATATTTATTTTTCATATTCCGGCATTTGTTTTCCTAACAGGATGTGCAAAAATGATAGTATGACCAAGAGGACATGTATATCCTCGTGGTCATACTGGTATGACAAACTAGTATGACCACGAGGAAACGGGGGAAAATCTTTAAAAATCCAATGCATCACAACGAAGTTTGCCATCATTTACGTTAGAGTACGATAATAAATTATATTAATTTGCATATTTTTAACTTATTTATTGCGATGCATTGGATTTTTAAAGATTTTCGAGTAAACGACAATGACGCCGGAAGTAAGAAACAACGTAGATATTCGCCCGGGCCTTCAAGTCGCGAGTGAAGCCTTCAAAACTTAGTACCAGCACACTTTTAAAATTGTAATAACTTTTAAAATACACAAGATATATTTCAAAACAAAAAGGACTAAAAAAGATTATTATTTTTAAAATAATAACTTCACAATCGATAACCTTATTGAAAAAAAAAACATTTTTTATTTCAAAACTCTAACTTCTATTGTTTAAGAGAAATTGCAATTTTAAATATGCGGTACCTACTAAGTTTTTAAGGCCAATGTATATTGATGAAAGTTTTAAGGGTGAAAAGAGTATAAAATGTATCATATACTGAACTAAATAGTGTTGTAAAGTAATTTTTACAGCCACACTTAAAATAAAACCAATCACGAAACACAAACTGAAACGTAACGGCGTCATAAAACTATTGTTTTGTAGTAACAGTTAATTAAACTTTGGCTTTGGCGCTGGCAATTCTAATTCAGGCAGGGAAATAGTAAAATTTTCCCTCGTATAAAAACACTAAATATTTTGAAAGGATTTGTTAAATAATAAAGAATTAGGATCGCAACTTAATACAAAGTCAATTGAAATTCAACTTTTACAGGAACTTAGAGCTCTAACACACAGGATGCGCTTCGGTTATGCGATCCGATTTCAGGGGGCTGATTACGTGACTCTGTTGCTAACGAATCTCGATTGAAACCGCAGTTACATTGCTGCTTTAAGTAAGATAGTTGTCACATTGGTTCTTACTAAAGCAGCAATGTAACTGCGATTTCTGTCAGAATTGATTGCAACAATGATCGCTGCGATCTATGCTATATATGGGATCGGAACGCAACCAGTGTGGAAGGGATAAGAGGACTACATACATCGCATAGATCGCAGGGATCTGCGGATCGCATCACCGGAACGTATCCTGTGTGTTTGAGCTCTTAATGACACCGAAAGTACAGTAGGTACACACACACTAATGCAATTATTGTTATCTGTATTATTTACGTTACCTTTATGTGCTCACATACTACTCATAACGCAAACAGACTTTACAGACATGTGTCAGTCTGTGTCTTAAAGTGGATCCACACTTAAAACGTTTTAGCGTGTCAGAACACCAAGTCTTTATCATACATCGACTCTTTGATACAGTATTATCACAGCGCACGCCCAATCAAACTAGCGATGTATAATAAAGATAGTACCGGTGCTATGACACGCCAAAAGACGTAACAAACAAAAAATTCGGTGTTCGATTTCTTCGTTCGAATAACTCGGACCTTCGTTGTCACTGTAGCGCAATTAGCGCATCCAAACCGTAGTCTAAGAAACAGCGGGTATTGCTCCAGTTAATACCCTGTTTCACTCCCGAATATAATATAGTACTCTGCTAATTATAAACAGTTTATTAGCGAGCGTGGTCAGGCAACAGTAAACTTTATCAAGAGGGCGGTAACTGTTCGCAGACTATAAAATGAACTCGCGTTGACCCTTCAGTCAGGGACACGGTTATGAGCGAAGCGGTTTTTAATTCTTACCTTGATTTAGGGTAAGTGTCACAGGTTCTGGATATGTTGGCGTTAACTAAAAAAAATACCCATTACTTAATAATTTTGTAATTGTACAATAAAATGCATAATAAGTTAACAATGATCAAAATTAAGCTTACGGACAGAGTACCTATCACAAAGCTTAAAAATTATAATGTAGGTAGTAGGGTAAAAGAATTAACGATTTAAAAATGCTTATTTTTTGAGCTTATTTGAATTAAGAATTTCATTCATTCATTCATTCGTAAATAGATATTATGCACCTAACAGTGGCGAGGGGTGAAATTATGGCGAAGGTAAGCCGTTCTACAATAAAAATGTTATGATTTGTATAGTCGATTGGTGGGGTGGGATTTCTAAAAGGTAAGCCGATGGGAATCATCGGCTTGTATTGACCCTGTGCCACTGGTAGCTAAATCAAATGTATATCAATTTTGTCCTTTCTAAAAAGTCTGATCAGGTAGTCACCATATTCAACCTACTAAGAAGACGATTCAGATTTTTTTAAACATAATAACTTACTTAGGATAATATCAACGGAACAGACTAACTAATTTCAGCGCTTATATTGTAGAATGAAAGATTTAAGCAGGTAAAATATATGAATAATGTAGAAGGAATTTGGGAACCAAGTAAACAAGTATGAAACAGCTGTCTAAGATGACATTACAATTTAGATCAAAATAAGTAACCAGTATCACAATAGCTTTTAACATTTTGGGATCTTTTTTACGCTATCGCTTTCCTAATAAAACCTCTCCCTATATAATCCTGGGTCACGATACTTTACTAAGTTACGACTGGCGCTTGATTGGCCGCTCGTGTCTTTCAAACTAATAACTTTCTATCGCCTATGATAGAAGAGATCAACAAATTGGGTATTGCAAGTGGAACGAAAAATGTGTCTGAACTTCGATATTAATCTGTTAATATTTTGTATATTTCTGTAAAGGTAGGGTTCGAATTTTAATTGCTTAAGAATTTGTGTGGTTGGTTAGACCACTAAAAAACTTCTTCAGGTGAAAATCTGAAACGTAGAATTCAATACCAAATTGGGATAATTGATGTTTTGAAGTAAGGTATTTTTGACCGAGCGAGTGCGAAGCGTGAGCGAAGCGTTTTTGTTATTGGGAAAAATGATTTCGTATGTCCCGATGTCCGGCTTTTCTCTCTAAAAGTCTTATTTCTCAACTAATTCTCGTGAAATTTTGTGAGCAGGTTCGATAATTTTATTCAGTATTTGTTTTTTTTTAAATGGCGGAAATATGAGGGTTGAAAACGTAAAAAAAAACATATTTAAGCAATTTTTTTTTAATGTCACAAATGCAAGGTCCACAGCTCAAAAAGTCACTAATCTAACAATGTTTGTTCATAAAAAATATCTGCAGTAAAAATAATTAATTAATATTAGACTAGCATTGTAAAAAGTTACAAATACCAGGGATATTTTTTATTTTTTTTTATTTCCTTTTATTTCCTTTGTATATTTAAACAGAAAATATTCATATCTGGTATTATTATTTATTAAGAAAAAATATAATTTCGAATCATTTCTTTTAATATTAATTAATTATTTTTATTGCAGATATTTTTTATGAACAAAAAATTGTTAGATTAGTGACTTTTTGAGCCTTGTGACATTAAAAAACCCTGCATTTGTGAACCTTTGACCTTGAACGTGGACCTTGCATTTGTGACATTAAAAAAAAATTGCTTAAATATGTTTTTTTTACGTTTTAAACCCTCATATTTCCGCCATTTAAAAAAAAAACAAAAACTGAATTAAAATAAAATTATCGAACCTGCTCACAAAATTTCACGAGAATCAGTTGAGAAATAAGACTTTTAGAGAGAACAGCTGGACATCGGGACATACGAAATCATTTTTGCCCAATAACAAAAACGCTTCGCTCTCGCATATACACCTTTCTTTTTTGTTATTTAATTTTTTTAAGTAGCGTTCTAACGAAACTAATCCTCTCCCGCTCCGCTTATGACTAAATCGCTACCTCTTATAATCCGGTCATCCCTGGGCATAGTTCGGCTCGCGCTTGATTGGTTGCCATCGCTGTCAGCCTGATAACATTGAAGCTTCATATTTATCCGTGGCCATACTCCTAGCGTTAACTAGATTAGTGAAAACTAATGGGTAAATATCAACATAGTATATCTACGGTTGATAATGACGGATTTCACATTTTAGCTATTATTAAATATTATATTTTTTTTATTTATATATTATCACTTATTTATTTGCAGGTCATATGAGTCATGTGACTCGGACATGACTGAACATTTTATCAAAATTAGTGTATTTTTTTTTCATTTATTGTTTAAAAATTCATACAAAATAATATAACCACCGCTACAACGACCTCGGTGGTAGACCACCAGGGGGCGCTACAGCAACCAGATAAGTTGCACTTAAAAAGTTCTCAAAAATACTAAACTGATTTCGATGCGGATTTCTATGATGGGTGTGTAGATTATCGGTGATGGTTCTTAGATATATGTTATGGTGTTTTTGTCTCCTGAAAATTCAAAGTGAAGAAGTTTTTAGCTTACTTGGGACCGTATCTAATCTGTTTGGTCTTTTAAAGCCGAATATCATATATACCTTGGAAACTCCAACCTACCTAAGTACCTATCTACGCATACCTTCCTAGTACCTTGGAAACCCGGAAAATTATTATAAACAATGAAAACCACCACTTACAAAATATTTTCTTTTTTATAATAAACTGCATAGTAGCAACCCTAGAACGAAATTGTATTTTGCTTTTGTCCATTAATGGGATTGATTATCGAATACAATAGTCTATTTGTGTCCAGGGTTGTAACATTTTGCATTTTTCCATGCAAATAAAAAGGCATAATTTCTCAGCTATGTGGCGGTTTTCAGGGGTATTATAAAATATAGTTATTTTGGATTATTAGTTATTAGTATTTTCGTAAATTCCTTTTGAAACAAAGATGCTAGTCTTTCACATCATCAATTCAAGAAATGAAAACTTTTTACATGTTATAGAAATAGAACATACAGTTTCACCGTAATGGGATAAACTTTGTGAATTACATATTTTCTTAAAACTGCCATAAACTCAATCTTTGTCGAGTAGTTAAAAACTTTGGTACTTAAACTACCTAACATATAAAAAAGTTTTTGATTTCACACCTCGGGAATCCGAAAGCCGTATTGTAGGCAAAAGTTTAGTTAAAGATGGTTTAATCAACAGCTCGTAGTAATAAAATAAGTCATTTGTGAAGTTTTTCAAGCCATTTAGTCAAATTAATGCTTAAAGTGAACGGAAACACAATTTAGTATTTAAGTATAAAGTTCCTATACAATACTAAATAATATACTAGAAAAAATAGGACTCGCACCAGATCATGTTCTCGGACGGGAATCGAACCCGCGACCTTTGGATATCCGGTCCAATGCTCTGACCGCTGAGCTACCGAGTCACTAGTGGGAACGTCGAATTTCTTCTAGTATATCAACTCTTACGCTGCAAGTTCCTGTGAAACTGACGCTTTCAACCCTTAGATTTATACCGTCTTGCAAACATAATACTTAAGGTTTTTTTTATATGAACGTGAATGATAAGTAATAATTATTATTAAAAAAAATTAAAAACACTGCATTTTTTTTAAAACCAAACATTATTGCTTGCAAACGACAGTATTGGATCTGGCACGAAGAATCACATAGTGTTTTATTGTTTTAAATTTCCATGGTTATATTGACGTTATTAGAATAAAGTATGTCGGGATTTACACCATGTACCTTTTTATTTTTATTTCGGATCTATTTTATATCGGAGTTTCAAAAATAAAAGGTACACGTGGTGTAAATTCTGACACAGTTTATTCTAATCACATAGTGTTATTGACCGTAACGAAGTATTAAAGCCCCTATATACCTCAAGTGGCGCCCTCATTTTAATTACCTTTATTGCTCGCTAAGTACATAATGTATCGAAAATTCACAAGTACAGATTGAAGCTAAGGTCCTATAGTTTATTTACAAACAATAACCTCAGTATAATATAGTTCATTGTAGCAGTAGTTCGCAAAAGTGCTAAAAGTGGCCATTTTAAAATGAGGGCGCCACTTGAGGTATATAGGAGCCTTAATTGTTTTTTCTAATTCCCCGCTCTAAAATTACATGGATAAACCAAGAAGCAATTAAAAATAACATAAACGAAAACTTATGTAGAAAAGTGTAGTTTTTGTTTATGTTTACACTTGGCAAAGCTGTGGCGGAAAAGTACACAAAAATGCCGTCAAATGGAGAACCAACAGTTTTTTTGTAAACGGTCATAATTTCTAGCGCTTGTGAAAATAGCGCTAGTATTTTTCACCAGACAAACTTTCTGAGAGTAAACTGCATAAATCACGAAGTTAACTTCGCTATAATTGCAGTGACGGATGTTTTAGTTGCGCCATATTGGCGCCATAGTGAAAATCGTTTCAGTGCGTTCACAGTTATTTTACTTTTGACACGAAATTTAATCGTAATTTCGTAAAGCTCCTCGAATTGTTGTATTGATTTATTGATGTACTACCGGCCGCCCGCGACTTCGTCTGCGTGGAAAGTTTTTGCTATCGCTCGGGAACAATACTTTTATTCTGGACTAGCGGCCCGCCCCGGCTTCGCACGGGTACAATGTAGTTACTAATGTGGTGAGTGTGACGTTATTAGACTAAACTACAGGATATCTATATATAGTGGTGGCCACATAATTAAGGACGCCAGTCGATTTTCATACAAACGAAGTAACTTTTAAGCATTGCTTCTCCGCCAGGGATTGACTGAGCGGTGATCTGGTGATGGCCATCCAGGGAGTGAATGGAGGAGATCCAGATTTCTAAACACACCCAAGTCATCTGACCAGCATTTTAAGAGATGTAAGGATATGTTTAAAAATACCGCGAATATAGCATAAAACTGAACTTACTTACAACTGAAAATTCTTACAACTGAAAATTCTGATGCTTACATCTCTTAGAATGCTGACCAGATCAGTTGGGTGTGTATTGCGATCTGAATCTTCTCCATTCACTCCCTGGATGGTCATCATCAGATCACAGCTAGTTCAATCCCTAGCGGAAAACCAAGACTTTAAAATTACCTAGTTTGTATGAAAATCGACTTGTGTCCTTAATTATGTGGCCACCACTATATGTATATGTGTATACGACGTACACAACTTACGCAAGGGGTGTTATAAGTTTGACCTGTGTGTGTCTGTCTGTCTAAGGCAACCTAGCTCCCAAACTTATGGACCGATTTTGATGCGGTTTTTGAGCATAGTTTAAAAGATCTAAGTGTACAGACGACGGAACTCCTAAACCATTGATCCGATTATGATGAAATTTTGGTGAGTTGTTCTGCTTACGACCGAAAAGGTCCCTGGCTAAAAAACGGAGCATTGCAATACGCATGCCGGGTACAGCTTCTAAATAAAAATATGTTGTGCATTATCAGGATTATCAACCTCGATCATCCAACACTTTTCTATAATATACAACGTGTTACAAAAATACTCCTAATACCGAATATCGATCACGGAAATATGAATTAATGTAAGGGACAAAGGTCTACTTTTCAGGAGGAGCAAAAAACAAATTTTATTTATAATAATTGCTTGTATTTTTTTCACTTTTTATTCTACTTACTTGATGCCTATAGCAAAGTTGCTTAGGTTTGAGAGCTCTATAAAGCTATGCAAGCAAAATTAAGATTATCTTTATGGATTCCGAAATAGCATGTCTCTTACATTAAAAATAAATGTAGATGCGTTCTTTACCTTAATTGCATTTAACACAAAAATACTCCGCAGTAATGTAACAGTCATATTTACAAAAATTATATTAGTATTTTTTAAAGTAAGGTACCCTTTTGGGTTTAAGTATTGCTGTATCCTAACTAAATACTATAATAAAATTTTACTTTCAAAAGCAAATTGGTTAACTTGATTTAATTTAGATAAAAAAAAATTGCTATTATTGTGAATACATAAAATGATACAAAAATTGATAATTTAAAGTATTTATTTTTATTCAGCGTTAAACATAATCAGTCTCAATGTTAACAATGATGGCAGATTATAGGAAAAACATTTTTGAATGATAATCAACTGTTTATATAACTAAAAAAATAGTTTCCAAAATTTCAAGTTCAATAGATTTTTTCAAGTAATTATGGTTAATAAATTATAATTAAAAAATCAATTCTATTTGAAATTTGAGTATTATAGCAATTTAATATAAAGAACTTAAGCAAGATAATAACAATATACACACTACTAATTTATACTTAACCATATTAATTAAGAGCCGATTGTTCCAAAGTCAGGTAAAATTTAATCGTAGGGTAAAATTTATAATGTAATACGAACGATTTTTAAATGTCACGTCAAATATCAAGGCATTGAACGATGGTTAGAGCTTACTCAACGACTAAATTTTATCTGACTTAGGAAAAATTTGCCTAAAGCGAAAATACTACAACCTAATTGTTAACTGCAGCAGTTTGCATTATCAACAATCCAACGAAACATTATAAACAACATGAAAACGTTATCTACAATCCAAAAAAAGAGGAGGAAGAGAAACAGGTCGCGATGCGATTAAAAATAAGAATGAAAATCATAAAAATTTAATAAGTGGAGGAACTTATTCCCTTCTAGAGTCTTCGTCATCAAGTTTAATGATTTAATAAAACTTTGTGAAAAGGGTATTATACCTAAAACATATCAGAAGGATTACTTAAGTATTCCTTATAAAAATAAAATTAAAGACACTTTAAATAAGACTAAGACGAAGACTCTAGTAGGGAATAATTTCCTCCACTTAACCTGTTTGAGCTTTTTTTGGATATTTGATAACGTTGTTATGTTGTTTATAATGTTTCGTTGGATTGTTGATAATGCAAACTGCTGCAGTTAACAATTAGGTTGTAGTATTTTCGCTTTAGGCAAATTTTACCTAAGTCAGATAAAATTTAGTCGTTGAGTAAGCTCTAACCATCGTTAAATGCCTTGATAATTGACGTGACATATTTATTAATTGTTTGTATTACATTATAAAGTTTACTCTACGATTAAATTTTACCTGACCTTGCAACAATCGGCCCTTAATTAATACGGTTAAGTATAAATTAATAGTGTGAACATCGTTATTATCTTACTGAGTTCTTTATATTAAATTGCTATAATACTAAAATTTCAAATTGAATTGTTTTTTTAATTATAATTTAATAACCATAATTACTTTAAAAAATCTATTGAACTTGAAATTTTGGAATATATTTTTTTGGTTATATAAACAGTTGATTATCATTCAAAAATGATTTTTCCTATAATGTGCCATCATTGTTAATATTGAGACTAATTATTGTTAAACGCAGAATAAAAATAAATACTTTTAATGATTAATTGCTTTTGAAAGTACAATTTTATTATAGTATTTAATTAAGATACAGCAATAACTAGTACTAAACCAGTTACTTCTAAAATTACTAATATTATTTTTATTAAGGTATACAACGCATTTAAATTTATTTTTTATATAAGAGACATGCTATTTTGAAATCCATAAAGATAATCTTAGTTTTGCTTGCATAGCTTTATAGAGCTCTTAAACCTAAGCAACTTTGCTATAGGCATCAAATTAGTAGAATAAAAAGTTAAAAAAATACAAGCAATTGTTATAAATAAAATTTGTTTTTTGCTCCTCCTGAAAAGTAGACCTTTGTCCCTTACATTAATTTATATTTCCATAATCGATTAATGTTTACCTACGATACACGTAGCATGCAGCGGGCGGAGCAGGCGGGGACGGGCTCTAGTTTTCTGTTTTGCTCTCTACTAGTTATATTGTAGTATTAGAAAAATAAAATGAATTCATATTCTATTAAAGTAATGTAAGAAACACGTAAATTATTACACACGCTGGCATATTAATGTAAGGGACATCATTGCCAAATACATAAATCATAAAGTAACGTAAGGCCGATTAGGTTTAGAAAAACGAAAACGTGGTTAGGGTAAAGGCCATATATAACTTTTTATGAGACATACCTTAAAACTAAAAATGACATTTTGTACAAGTGTATGATACGTCAAAATTTGTCGTAAAGATTTGTTTAGGACCTCTCAAAATGTGTACTGTAAGGGACAAAAAAATGATTTTTTTTCAAGATATCAACATTTCAAGTATACCATTCGATGGAGCGTAAAATTCCGAATCCAACGGTGTATATAACTCATTTTCGGTATATTGTCCCTTACATTAATTCATATTTCCGTGATCGATATGGTTGGAGGGACCATCAAACTGAACAACTTTTACTACGGGACCAACTCTGAAATAGCGAAATAAAAATCAGCTGTTTCATACAAAAATTAAATTAATCAATCAATATATTTATTTGCTTGAACATGGGTATAAACAATACAGCTGACTTAAAATTAACAAAGTACGCCATATCCTACCCTCGCGGGTGTGCAAATTATTATTATGCAGAAGACTTAAACAACATTGAAAATAGTTGCCAAAATTCTTTAACTTATTTAAGAAAAACAATAAACATGCCGCGCTACTGAGGTACATATAAATTAGGTGATTAAATTGTCCTAAATATTCGGGATAACGTTACATTAAATAATCATAAAAATGACATAAAAGGATAGTAGTACTCTAAATGTCAAAGAAATTAAAATGTCATGATTGTAAATAATTACAATAATAATTTTATTTGTCCTTGATATATTCGTCAATCGAGTAAATATATGCTTAGTCAATTATAAATTTATTAAATTGTTTCTTAAAAATATTAGGATTCTCAATTTCTTTAATATTTTGCGATAATTAGTTATAATTTTTAACACCCATTGAGAACACACTTTTGGAGTACATACTGGTCTTACATGCAGTGGATTGTAGCACATTTTTATAGCTTTAACTATTTAAAGTTTTGTAATTGGTAATGTTCTTTTTAACATATAAAACTGACTCAAGGATATATAGCGAAGGGAGCGTCAGTATTTGGAGTTCTTTAAAATACGGTTTCCAGTCTGTTTGTTTTAAGTGACACATTGCCCGTACACATTTTTTTTGAGCTTTGAAGGCTGTCTCCTTATCTGTGGAGTTTCCCCAAAATAAGACACCATACTTGATTGTGGATCCTACATAAGCATGATTATGCATTTAGAACGCTGCCCTGTTTGCAACTTTTCGTTTTTGAACATATTATGTGTTCTATATGCGGTTTCCAATTTAAACTGGCGTCGATATAGATACCCAAGAATTTAGTGCATTAATTGAATCTGTTTTATAGAATTATTGTCATGATTAATATTTAATGCATCGAAATTACTATTTTTAAAATCGAAAATTTCTAAATGTATGAAACAGCTGATTTTTTTTCGCGATTTGAGAGTTAGTTCCAGTAGTAAAAGTTGTTCAGTTTGATGGTCCCTATATACCGTATTCGGCATTAGGGGTGTTTTTGTAACATGTTGAATACCTACCACATTTCTTGTCATGTTATCCGGTTGCAAAATAAAAAGGCTATTCGGCAAGCTAACTCTCGAGCTGGCAACATTAGAGCTGGCCATGGGTGAAACAATCACTGCGCAGTTCTACACCAGCCGCTCTTAAACTTTGTCCCTGTGCTTTATTAATTGTCATAGCATATAAGCGACTTGACCGGATATTGTATTCTTTTAAAATTAATCTGATAATCAGATGGAATAATTTTGCACCTTATTACAACGCAATAAGGAAAAAATGTCAGCACTACCAACATAACGCCATAGGTACTATTCAATGAAATTCATTCTAACTACTTTCAGGGGAAATGACCAAAGAGAATATAATACTACGTTGAGATGTCAAATGATATACATTAAATCCTCCAACGCACACACGCACATTGTTTTGATAGATATGATTGAATTTTAACTTTGTATAGCGGTAATAAAGTGCAAATTGATTCTTTGACGTTAGGAACATATCTTCATTGTTTAAACAACCGTGAGTGCTTGTAATTTAATATGAACTTTATACAATAATAATAAAGCTCAAATTGACTCTACGTTTTAGTTAGAAAACGTTTGTATGGGAAAGAGAAAAGGGCTGTTTTAAAGGTTTTTCCGGCAGTTATTCGATTTTTTCTCGCCGTAAAAACCATCCTTGAACTTCAACGAACATTAAAAAAAAAGAATTGGCCAAATTGGTCCAGGCGTTGTTGAGTTATGCGCTTAGCAACACATTTTGCGATTCATTTTTATATTATAGATGAAAGGTATGTCCTGTACCCCTGACAACGTGTATGGAAAATTTAATGATAATTGGTTGAATAGTTAAGACGTGAAGACGTAACAAACAAACAAACTGACTTTTGCATTCATATTCTCATAATATTAGTAAGAATAAGGATTACCATGCCAAAAAGCATTCACAGTAACGAAGAAATAACGGACTGTTAGTGAGTCAACTTCAACCATCGCTTTTCGATTTTATTTTTAAAATTTCTTGAAAGTATTTTTTCAGTATTAGTTCAACACGGAAACAGAGGTTTTCGTACTTACATTTTAATGTGATAAGACAACAGAATAACTTTTTAATTGTACTAATTAAAAAATAAGACTGGCTGGCTTAGAGCAGTTCGCTATTGAAAATAATATGTTGTTATGCATTTTTAAGTTTTTTTCCATTAAAATGAGCTCCTATTTTACACTATGCCAGACCAATATAACACACAGACTTTTATTATATTGTGCCCAAAGTGAGTTTGAAGTTAGTAAATGTTTTTGTGGTGAGAATAGCACATGAAGGAAGCTAACTGACACTTTTAAAACTAGACTATCTTTTATTTAACTGAACCATTTTTAACTTGCATTTTTAGCAAAGGAGGATCTTATTAAAATGCCATTATTATGTCCCCACTGCTGGGGCACAGGCCTTCCTTATGGGTGGATAAGAAGGATGGGCCATGACCCACCGCGCGGGCTCAATGCGGATTGGTGGCTGTTAACGACTGCAAATGCAGCCGGGACCAACGGCTTAACGTGCCTTCCGAAGCACGGAGGAACTAGATATAATAAATTTTGGTCACCCATCTCATGACCGGCCCATGCGAAAGTTGCTTGACCTCCGCAATCGCTGGGCCAGGCGCTATACCACTGTACCACCAAGCTCCTCAAATGTAACTTTTACGTAAGTATATTGTGAGGTACGAGTATATTCTAAAGTATGTACCTTTATTGATAAAAAAACCTTTAAATAAGTTGATGTCTGAAAACATCTATGTATAAAACATCTATCTTATAAGTGAACAGTGATTTCTAAGAAATAAGTAAGTAATACATTTTGTCTGACACAGTTGTTTAAAATTGATACAGGTACAGAATTTCGTATTTAATAGACACGATTTTGCTCTTCAAGGATTAATTAATAATAATGTTTAATTACATTTGCTCATCGAATTCAGCAAACGTATATACTAGGGCATGCAAAAACCGGGTAGTTTTAGGAAACCGAATATTTCGGTTTTCATAAAAAAAAATCCGGTTAACCCGGTTTTTTCGGGTATTTCGGTTTTTTTTTTAAATAAAATTCAATAAAAACGGTAAAATAATAAAAACTGTAACATTAGTTTCTGAACACATTTTTGAGATCAATCACGTAACTAAATTATGTATGCCACTATGCACTTATTAACCTTAATAAATTCTAACATAAAAATCAATAAAATCAACAAATCGTAAAATAAAAAACACGTCTTTAGAACCTTTGAGGTTAATAACAGAGTCAAAATTAAACATAAGAGAGAGATTGAGATAAATCTTTTTTTAAACATACTTATATGCATTTTATATTGGTGAAATGTAATGTAATGCAATAAAAAAGTTAATGCAAAGCATGCTCAAATGCTATATGGGTTAATGTTAAATTATTCAATAACAATTGTAGAACTCTGATATCACAAATCTTTATTTAACAAGCAGGTAAGATTAACAAAACCTGAATAAAAAGTGCTTTTAAGGTTAGGTATCGGTGGTTTGTTTATAAAATTCTCTCCGTGAGTTGGCTGAAGTTGTAATTTAAAAAACAATAACGTCCTTGCTCATATTTCCTTTCAAAATTATTCAAAAAACAAAAGTTGAAGAGCTTACCTGTATCGTGAAAGTTTCTTTGCGTTTACTGCGACTTGGCACTTGCCAGAGAGTGAAGGCTGGTTTATACGAGGTAAGCGACTGACTCCGAAATCGAGACAAGTCAGCGCTGACCCAAAAAAACCCAATGTAAATTGGTTTGAAGTCAGTACAGCGGCATGAAGTCAGCGCTGACTTGAAAATTCCCACACGAATATTTTGAAGTCAGTCGGTACTGACTTCTGTACTGACCCTGTGTAAACTTGGCTTGACTGACAAAACAAAATGGCAGCCAGCCGGTTACGTCAATTTAAAAACTAGAGACAAAAATGCGTTTCATATACACGCTTATTACTTTCCTTGAATACCATAGACTATAGCATTTTTGAAAAAATAAGAAAGTTTTTGTGGAAACTGTATGTAAAGTGAAATAACCGAAAAACCCGAATAATTCGGTTTTATGACTAGAAAAAACCGGGTTCAAAATTCTGTCGGTTAATCGGTTTTTTCGGTTATCCGGTTAACCGGTTTGCAAGCCCTAGTATATACGTCTGTACTTAAATACTATCAAAATTCGTTTGAATGATTTTAATGAACTTTATATTTTTTTTATACAGCATGTTACTAAAATACCCCCAATGCCGAATATGGTATATAGGGACCATCAAACTGATCAACTTTTACTATGGGACCAACTCTGAAATCGCGAAAAAAAACAGCTGTTTCATACATTTTGATATTTTCGTAATTAATTTTTGTATGAAACAGCTGATATTTTTTTCGCGATTTCAGAGTTGTTCTCATAGTAAAAGTTTATCAGTTTGATGGTCCCTATATACCATATTCGTACATTGGGGGTACTTTTGTAAAACGTTGTATATTTTTTGACAACATCACATACATTGCTCCGATTCCAAAGTAAATAACTAAAGCACTTGAGTTATGGAAATCAGAGACAACGTTGGTATCACAAATACCCAGACCTGGGGCCATACCGGCTAACGCATCGAACTTCGGAAAGTCTGCCGGGCTTCAAATTAAAACAGATAAATCGAGCCTTAATCGTGCCAAAATGGCGAACCCCAACTCATGATGTCACACGAACATCGGTATCTACTAAATAACTTCGGCGAAAAGTACAATACGAAACCCCCTACTTCGATTTTTCTGTTTTAGGTTGAAGCTCAGCAGACCCGCCGAAGTTCGAAAAGTTAGCCGGTAGGGCCCCTGAGCCAATATAGAAAATTTCATTTTCTAAATTGATCCAACCGGGGATCGAACCCGGGACCACAGAGATGGCGACATCTTGAAAACCGGTGTACAAAGCCACTCGACCACGGAGGTCGTATATATAATAAACTATACATTATTCTAATAGACTACATTTTCACATTATTTTTTTTTTTTTTTTTTGCACTCTCAACCAGAAGGGCTCGGAGCAACCTTCCCGGACACGCGAGGGGAAGGAGGCGGAAATCCTCATTGGACTTCCCCCATAGACGGTCTATGGGGGGGCATGTCAGACTTCTACTGACTAAAACCGCCTTTGAGGTTGGTTTCGACCCGACAGCTGTGAAGAGCCTCGAAACCTTCGTCTAATGCGACCGCCCCCCGAGGGGAGGGTGGCGCGAGCGTCACTCACCTAGGCGAGCATGCGCTTAGAGGACGACCGACAACCAGAGGGGTCACCGGCCGTTATGACAGAAATATACTATGACGACTGACTACCAGACGGGAGGCCAGCCGTAGAGAGTTGGGGGTGACCTGAGGGGTCGGGTGTGACCTGAGGGGTCGGTGGGGTGGGGGCGTTTGCAGCCTCCTGGGCCTCCAGTAGGCGGTCCAGGTCGGCCGAGAGTTGGTTGGGGGGGTCGGTTAGGACGGATTTGGGTCTGCGGGATAACAGGTTGGAGGATGAAACGGGGGGGTCGTACCCCGCCGCGCTTCGGATTAGTGGATTGGTATGATCTGCAGCTGATTCGAAGAATCGCTCAGAGATCTGGAGGAGGAATTGTTGGATGGTCTGGAGTTCGAGGTCCCTATGCAAGTCCGCGTTGCGGACGTAGTATGGGGCGTTAACCGCTCTGCGGCAGAAAAGGTTTTGCACTACTTGCAACTGGTGCAAGACAGTGGGGGAGGCGTGGGCGAAAGCCGGGGACGCATATGTCATCACCGGCCGCACGCAAACCTTGTATAGCGTTCGCTTGTTGCGGAGGGACATTCTACTGTGTCGGCCCAGCATAGCGCTGAGCCGACCCATGTAGAACCGCGCATTGCGGGTCACTCTCTGGACGTGGGGCCTAAAAGTGAGCCCCCGGTCCAGGGTGACACCGAGGTATTTGGCGGACCTTTGCCAGGGGATGGATTTTCCTAGCAAGGTGGGGGGGCGATGTTTGGGGGGTCGGCGCTTTGTATCGAAGCAAACCGCGGAAGATTTTTCCGGGTTTACTTCGATGCGCCATTTGCGGAACCATTCACCTAACTTATTGATAGAAGCCTGTAGCTTCGGAAGTATGTGGCGGTCAAGAGACCTGCCCTTTCTGTATAGAGCCGTGTCGTCAGCGAATAGGGCCAGTTCGACACCATTGGTCGGGATTGGGATATCGTTGGTATACACGAGATATAGCAACGGAGCGAGGACTGAGCCTTGCGGCACGCCCGCTGTGATAGATCGGGGGGAGGAGAGCGTACCTTCGTGTTTGAAACGAAAGGTGCGATGGTGGAGAAACGATGCTATCAGCCGGACCAGCCGAACCGACAGTTTGAGCCTGTACAGTTTGACTATTAGTCCGGTGTGCCAAACCTTGTCGAAGGCTTTGGCTACATCGAAAAAGACCGCTACAGTCTTGTATTTGCGGGGGAAAAAGCCGCTCGAGACGTACTCGACTATGCGGTGAACTTGTTGGGGACAGGAGTGTTTGGCTCGGAAGCCGTATTGGTGGGAGATTATCAAGTCTTCCCCGAAAAAATGCTCCTTCATACGAGCGAGTATGCACTTTTCGAGGAGCTTGCCTAACGCCTTGAGGAGGCTAATGGGTCTGTGACTAGAGGGGATATTGATGGGCTTACCCGGTTTGGGGATGCCTATTACGATTGCGTCCTTCCAGGCGGCTGGAAAGTAGCATAGATCGAAACAGGCATTGAAAATGAGAGAGATGAAAGTTAGTACTTGTATGGGAAAGTACTTAAGGGCCATATTAGAAATGCCGTCGGCGCCGGGCGCCTTTTTGACGACGAGTTCTTTAATGAGGGTTTTGATTTCATCGGTAGAAATCGAAACGGGGTCAGTGTCGGGGGTCAAGGGGGAGGAGTCCAGAGTGGCCAACTCCTCCTCGACTTCCCGCAAATGGACAGGATCGCATTCCTGTGTGCTGACTGAGCATTGAGAAGCAATGCTGTCAGCGAAGCATTCCGCCTTCTCGTCGTCGTCGAAGGCCAAAGAGCCATCGGGACGGAGAAGGGGGGGGAGGTGGGTAGTGGCATCGCTACGAAGAGCTTTAGCCACTCTATAGTAGGCCTGGTGGGAGGGAGAGATCTCAGCCATGAGGTCGCCGAAACGGTCGTTCCTCAGGTCTGAGAGTTGGGAGCTAACTTGTCGCCTGAGGCGATTCGCTGCGGCTCTATACTCGGGGGTCGGATACTTGGCCGCCCTTCTATGGGCTGCCCGCTTAGCCCTGACCAGATTACGGACGTCCGCCGGAAGTGGTCTGTCAGACTTGACAGGCACCTCCTTCGCGTTCGCCGTTAGGGTCGATTGGACTAATTGGGTTAGAGAGCCCACCGCACTGTCTATTTTCGCCGAGCTATCGAAATAGTCGGGTCCAATAGCGTACGGTGAGTTGTCGGCACTCATGGCCGATGAGAGTGAGGATTTAAAACCGTCCCAGTTGGTGACGGTTTTTAGAAGAGGGGGGGGTGGGTTATGGTCACCTAAAATGAGGGAGACCGGTCGGTGGTCGGAACCGAGATCGTCGAGAGTTTCGATCGATCTTAGATCGAGCGACACTCCCTTCACTAGCGCAAAGTCTAGTACATCGGGGGTGTGATCGACCCTATCCGGGTAATGGGTGGGAGCGTAAGGCGAAATTACGTCAAGCTCGAGAGCTTCGACAATTTCTAATAACTTACGACCGTTGGTATTAGTGTTGATACACGTCCAATCGGTGTGTTTGGAGTTAAAATCTCCGAAAAGAATTATAGAATCGCCTAAAGAGAGTAGCGTTTCGAAATCGCTTTGAACGGGAAGTACGTGCGCCGGAATGTAGACTGACGCTATGATTAGAGTTCGATGACCCGTCATAGCCAATCTACACACCGTCGCTTCCATACTTAAGAGTGGAGGAGTGGGGATGGGCGAGCAGTGGAGCGCCTTTCTGAAATAGATAGCGCAACCACCTCTCGTACTACTACTAACAGAATGGTCCGCAGAGGGGGCGGGGGGGGGCCTATCGTTGCGCACGAGCGCATACGATCTAATAGACAGCCCTTTTTTGATCGTGGGTTTTAGCCACGTCTCCTGAAGGAGAAGGAGGTCGACGCTTCTTTCGCGCAAAAATTCCCTTATTTCAGGTAAATTGTTGCGCAAAGAGCGACAGTTGAAAGAGACAAGCGAGACGCTAGCAGGTCTGTCGCGACCGTTGGCGACACGCGTTTGGGATATAGCGGGAAGCATACTTATAAAGTACGCAAGAGAGATTCGTGCTCACAGAGCGCAATAAGGCGCTCTTGAGCATTGCGCGCATTGCGCAGCTTCCCCGCCAAAGCGGATATCTCCGCCACGTTGACGCCGCGAATCGCATCAAAGATGAGGTTCACGTCGTCGACGAGGGAGGCCGCCTTGGGTGGAGCGAAAGGGGCGGGGATCGAGGCAGGAACCGTCGGCGGTTTTGCCTTGGGGGGACCCCAGGCCGGCACGGGAGCCTTTGCTGGGGCCACTCCGCCCGACTTAGGAAGTGCGGGGAAGTCAGCGGGGGTGAGAGGGGAAGGGCCAGCAGGCGGCGCCTTCTTTTGGGGGGTCGCTTTAGCCCTGGAGGGCTTGGGGGGACGCGGGGCGCGTGGGCAGCCTTTATAGTTAGCCGTATGGCCTAACTGACCGCACAGCACGCAACCGGGAGGGGTTGGAGTGTCTCGCGTGCGAGTACACTCACTAGTTGGGTGAGGGAGGAGGCACTTTACGCACCTGGGCGTAGCGGAGCAATTAGCTGCCGCGTGCCCGTACAGTTGGCAGCGGTGGCACTGCCCGGGAGTGCCACGCCGGTGGGGCTGTTCGGCTTTGCAGCCAGAGAGGCCGCAGACCACGAGGTCTTTGGCCTTGAAGATGTCCCTAGAGGACGGGGCATTAGTCATTACGACTAAGAACAGGGGAAATTGTTTCCCAGATCGGCTGTGCATATGATGCACGGCCTCCACCGGGAAACCTTGGGCGACGAGATCCTTGTGGATCTCGTCGGTGGGGATCTCGTGCGGTACTCCGCGGAGTACGGCACGAACCTTGCGCTCCTCGGGGAGGGCATAGGTGTGATAGCCCACTTTGTGGGCAGTCAGGAGTTTGACCAGTGCACGGAAGTCGTCACTGGTCGGGGTTTCAATACGGACCGCCACACCCGTGTTGTGTGCACGGGTGTAGTGGACCTTATTAGTGGTACAGAGGCGTGAGACCTCTGTCCATTTTTCCTTCTCTCGAAGGAACACGGGGGGCGGGGCTTTCGCTCTAGCGAGCGTTGGCTCGCACCTAGTGTGCGGGCGATCGCACCTAGTGTGTGAGCGAGAGGGGGTCGGGGTCGGTGTCGGGGACGCTGCGCGAGCGTTAGACACCTGCGACAGAGCAGGGGGGCATGAGATGTCTAGAGACATCAGGGGGACGGGGGCAGTTTGAGTCACCTGCGACAGCGGGATAGCCGTCTCAGGGGTCGCGGGTGGGGAGGCACTAGCGCGCAGCTTGCGCTTAGTGCGACGACATTTCTTCCTTCCCTCATAGACGGTGAACCCGTCTGTGAGGGTGTCCGAAGTGTCGTCGGATGACGACGATGAGGACCGCTGAGAAGCGGACCTCTTTGTGGAGGCCAGAGCCTGAGGCTCGAACTCCATCTGGGACGGGATGGGGGATGCGTCAGGGGACGCCGGAGCAGAACGGACGATGGGGGTGGTGGTTTGGCGAGACGCCATTTGGGTGCTCAGGAAGCGTGCGCCAGAGCGGCCACAACTTCCTGTGGGGCAGCATTGAGCTGCTGGATGAGCTCGGCAAGCATGGAGCCAGGGGACTCCATGGCCGAGCAAACGCGCGGGGAAAAAAAGACTCCCTCTGCCAGAGGCAGAGGGGTGAGGGGGGACGAAGAGTGAGCAGGTATCCCTAGTGGATAGCCGCTCGTACCTTCACCCTTGGGACTAGGCCCAAGTGCAGTGGGATCGGGTCTTCGGTATTGCTAAGGCCAGGAGGCCTTAGCGAGCGTACCGGGATCGCTCTCGTCGGCTTCGTTGGCACAGTAAGTATCCACCGACGCTACGCGAATGAGGAACGAGAACTTTTTATTTTAGTACAAACAAAAAGCTCCCGAAGCACTCACAACCGTGCGTGAGTCCTGGAAGGCGGAAACACGCAGCTAGTCGCAATGAAAATTGCAACTAGTTAGCGTACCTTGACACGGATGATCCGGTAGATGGCGCTGCGCGGAGACTCGGAGCACAGGGGCGACCTCGCGGAACCGCAGGTGAAGCTGGAAAAAACGTCCTCGTCGCTGTTTCACATTATGACTGCCGTTACCTTTATAAAAATCCATTCCTTCTTCAACCTGCCCCCTGATTATGTAACTTAGTTGCAATCTACTCTGACAAAAATCGCATTTACATTGCTGCTTTAGTAAGAACCAATGTGACAACTATCTTACTTAAAGCAATGTAACTACGGTTTCAATCGAGAAATTGTTCTGGGCACGTGCCCAGGGCCCCGCGATCGATAGGGGCTCCCTAGTTCCTGCCATGTCGCTAAACGATAACGAATATTACCAAAAAACATATAAAACATATTCAGGTATTTCGAAGACTTAAACAATAATTACTGACTACAAATACTACTTGCTTACTAGCTTTTGCTTGCGCATAGCTATCCTACTCTTGCCCGAATATCAGGCTTTCTGATCTGATTTCGGCATGTTTTGATAAATTTAAGTCAAGACCATAGGGGCCCCCAAATGTGCCCAGGGCCTCAAATAGGTTAAAGACGGCCTTGGCAACAGAGTTACGTAGTCAGCCCCCCGGTCAAGTTAACTCAGCACCTGAAGCGAAAGCGACTCTCCTTTTCTCCTTGCGTCACGTCACCGTATTATTTTTTTTGTAAATTTTCGATAGATTATCGATAAAATATAGCTAACAAGTGTACTAAAGCTACTAGCATGACGACAGTGGCGTGAGGCAAGGAGAAAAAGAGAAAGAAGAGGTCGCTTTCGTTTCAGGTGCCGGTTAACTTAACCAGGATATAAAAACTTTTTATTATAACGGCTCAACCTATATTTGTCCGAACTCTCAATAAAAATCCACTATCCGTAAAACAAAATAAAGCTTATTACTTTTATAATACAGACTCAAGGAACTGTCTAAATTGTTTCCTCACAGATAACCCAATCAGAACCGCAACTAATTCCATTTTAATAATAATAAAAAACGGGACGAGACAGGAAATTAAAATGCCGATGAAAACCATCGACAGAATCCGCGGTGCGTGAAAAAAAAAATTCAGATGCGAAAAAGGCTCGGAGGAAATGAAACGGCTGGAGGCAAACCACTCTTAATAACAAACATGAAGGCAATACCTTTGAGACAATTTATTCCATATTTGCGGTACCCAGGGTTATTTGTGTTAGACACACTGGCAAAGGGATACCGATTCTTCGAGCCTTATTTGGGATGTTTAGCTATCTTACTAATATTGTAATTGTGAAAGTTTGGATGATAGGATGTTTAGATGTTTGGATGGTTGTTATTCAATCACACAAAAAAGGTTTGTCTGATTTCGATGAAATTTGGCAGACAGATATTTTATAGCCTGGATCAAAACATATACTTTTTATCCCGGTCAAAGATTTTACGAGTGTCCACGCAGACGAAATCGCGGGTAGACGCTAGTCTGCTGATAATGTTCACGGAGTTCCTCCACTATATAATTAAATATCAGTACACTATTATTAATAATTATATTTCATGATATAAGAATGAAAGCAGAATAAATGCTGTAGAGATGCGATCGTTGAGGAAAATATGTGGGGTAAAATTAAGTGATAGAATGAGGAATGACGTAATTCGTGAAAGATGTGGTCTGAAATATGATATAGTGACAAGAATTGAGAAAGGAATGCTTCGGTGGTTTGGTCACTTAGAGAGGATGAATGAAAGTCGAATCACGAAAGAGATATATTGTGCGATTGTGGAGGGAACGAATGCGCAAGGGCGTCCCAGAAAAACCTACGCGGATCAGTTAGAGGTTTTAATAAAAAAGGCTGGTGTACGCAGTGAGAAAAACCGCCGGGCATGTATGAAAAGGTTGATGGATGTAAATGAAGCGAAAGAAGTGTGCAAGGATCGTAGCAGGTGGCGATCCATAGTCTCTGCCTACCCCCATGGGAAACAGGCGTGAGTTTATGTATGTATGTATGTATTGTAGAGATTAGAATATTAGAAATAAAACACTTTTTACGGATTACAGCGCGTATATTATTAATTCAGGTGTGGTTTTAGAATTATTTAGTTTGTATTTATTGGTTTTTTAGAATTCCCGACGTTTCGACACCTTTCCAGGGGCCGTGGTCACGGGAGGACTAAAGCAAAAAGGCTGCTCATATTTTTATGAAATTACCCGCTCGAAATTTTATAAAAATGTATTCAAGTTTATTAAATTATTTTATAGCTGCGTTCTGATTTTAATAATTATTACCGAATTAAATTGAATAAAGTTAATTAGAAAACAAGATCTAGCTACTGAATCTACTACCAGTTCACAAATTGGGAGGCCTCTGAGAGAAAGAACTGGCGGAAGAAAACTCAGAGAGGTTGTGTCGACCTCCCTTTTGATCCCTATCTACAGAACGAACTAACTATATCTTTAGATCCTGCAGTGTGTGATTTGGGATGGGATTTTAGTTGATGGATTATGGGGTCCCAAGCTGGTGGTACTCTCCAACCATCATCTCTATTGAAATTTGGATGTTTGTTGATTTCAATAGCCTCGCGTAGCATTCTGGGAATGAATCTTTGTTCTTTAGCGAGTATTTGTGGTTTATCAAATCTAATGTAATGGTTAGGTCCCTTTGATGCATGTTCACACACTGCAGACTTGTTATCGCGCCTATGCTTCATGTCAGCTACATGTTCTTTAACGCGCGTCCCTATACTTCTCTTTGTTTGTCCGATGTAAGAGAGCCCACAGTCACAATCTAGTTTGTAGACGCCCGCATCTTGAAAGGGAATATTACACTTGACAGGTCGTAAGAATTGGTTTATCTTCTTCGGCGGCTTGAAGTAGGTCTTGATGGACGCACGCTTCAGAATACCTCCAATCTTGTCAGTGACACCTTTCATGTATGGTAGGATGGCAGGACGTCGTTCTACTGTGGCTGGTTTGACACGGGTTCTGTGATGAAGGCGTGGTACTGGCAGTTTGTTGCTACGCAGTACGTGCTTGACATGCTGAACATGCTGAACATGAACATGCATGCACGTACTGCGTAGCAACAAACTGCACAAACAAAGAGAAGTATAGGGACGCGCGTTAAAGAACATGTAGCGGACATGAAGCATAGGCGCGATAACAAGTCTGCAGTGTGTGAACATGCATCAAAGGGACCTAACCATTACATTAGATTTGATAAACCACAAATACTCGCTAAAGAACAAAGATTCATTCCCAGAATGCTACGCGAGGCTATTGAAATCAACAAACATCCAAATTTCAATAGAGATGATGGTTGGAGAGTACCACCAGCTTGGGACCCCATAATCCATCAACTAAAATCCCATCCCAAATCACACACTGCAGGATCTAAAGATATAGTTAGTTCGTTCTGTAGATAGGGATCAAAAGGGAGGTCGACACAACCTCTCTGAGTTTTCTTCCGCCAGTTCTTTCTCTCAGAGGCCTCCCAATTTGTGAACTGGTAGTAGATTCAGTAGCTAGATCTTGTTTTCTAATTAACTTTATTCAATTTAATTCGGTAATAATTATTAAAATCAGAACGCAGCTATAAAATAATTTAATAAACTTGAATACATTTTTATAAAATTTCGAGCGGGTAATTTCATAAAAATATGAGCAGCCTTTTTTGCTTTAGTCCTCCCGTGACCACGGCCCCTGGAAAGGTGTCGAAACGTCGGGAATTCTAAAAAACCAATAAATACAAACTAAATAATTCTAAAACAACACCTGAATTAATAATATACGCGCTGTAATCCGTAAAAAGTGTTTTATTTCTAATGAACTGTACGCGCGAAAATCTTAGAAGAGATTAGAATATTTAGGATTGGGTATCAATTTTTAAAAGTTCTGGGGCCCTACCGGCTAACTTTTCGAATTTCGGCGGGTCTGCCGAGCTTCAACTTAAAACAGATAAATCGAAGTAAGGTGTTCGTATTGTACTATTCGCCGATGTTAATTAGAAGATATCGATGTTCGAGTGACAATATGAATTGGGGATCGCCATTTTGGCCCGATTGGGGCTCGATTTATCTGTTTTAATTTGAAGCCCGGCAGACTTTCCGAAGTTCGATGCATTATCCGGTACGGCCCCTGGTCCGCTGATGTTATACTGTATTGAAAACACTTCTTAAATCAGTGCAACAAAATGTAACAAAAGATATTTTAATATTTTGTTGTTAACCCGACTGCAACGAAAGAGTTATAAAGCGTAGACGTTATTTATAAAAGACATTTGACAATTGTTGCGTAACTAAACAACTATTATTGAACGAGCGAGCGCAAAGCATCTAGCTCTGCTTCAGCTTGGGAAAAAATGCTTTCGTATGTCTGTCTGGCTGTCCGTGTATTCTCTTCTACAGATCGCATTTCTCAACCGATCCTCGTGAAATTTTGTGAGTAGGATCGTTAATTTTTGACAAGCCAGATTTTCAAAATTTTTAGAAAAAAAAATCACCTATTTCGAAATTTGTTCAAAATTAGAATCGCCATCTAGCTTTGCAACATACAATTCGAGCTACTTTTTAACGCACAGACGCGAGGTCTTTAGAACAATTAGGTAGGTACTCACAGTTTACTTTCACTTTAGCCCAGTATTTATTTATTCTGCGCTTTAGCCTCATGAACTAAGAACAAGAGCTAAATATAAACTGAGCAAGTCGCCTGAATACTTAGCGCCGGAACGCGGAACAAAAGTCAGAAATGGCTTTATTTATACAACGCACGACCGGACAAATGGTAGCCGACTCAAAATTCAACAAGTGGAGCCTCATTCGAGTCTTTTTATCGCGAAAACGAGGGTATTTTTCTCCTCTATCAGGGCTGTTTGGACCCTTTTGTTCACACCTCAATAGAAATGAGGCAGCTCTCCATTAGGTTCTTCCCGCTTGCTTTTCATCGAAAACATTTTTTCTTTTTTTTTTTTGTTGAAAAAGATGGATATTATTATGTAGGTAATTATCATGACAATCATGATCAGCATCTTTATCACTACTGCAAAATAAGAAAGTTTATAAAAATACCGATTATTCAACATGTTACAAAATAACCCCTAATGCCGAATATGGTAGATAGGGACCATCAAACTGAATAACTTTTACAATGGGACCAACTCTGAAATCGCGAAAAAATAATCAGCTGTTTCATACATTTTGATATTTTCGTAATTAATTATTGTATGAAACAGCTGATTTCTTTTCGCGATTTTTAAGTTGGACCCATAGTAAAAGTTGTTCAGTTTGATGATCCCTATCTACCATATTTGGCATTAGGGGTATTTTTGTAACACGTTGTATAATTGCATTGTATTCGGAACTAAAGGTGGATTTCAAATTTCAGCTCAATCGGTAACCGGAAAATGGATCAAAAACTTGCAAGATTTTATTGCAGACAAACATCGGGATAGGTGAAACTAAATAAAAGCTTGTAAAAATTGTCATTAATTCAACAAAGCTTTCATATTTTAAACATTTTTTATCATAACCAATTACCGAAGACATAAATTTATTGCTAAATCAGTGCTATCTGTCAGTGAGAACTGAAAGCTGTCTCGACGAAGAAAGCAAGCTCATTGCTTTCAAGGCAAACAAAACAGCGCTTGCTTTCGAAGCGTTAAGCTCTGTAAAGTAGTTAACAACTCCGTGTATAGATGGCGTTGTATTATAAATTAGTTTGGTTAAATTTTATGACATGTGTTGTCAAGTAATTTTCATTATAATTAATTATTGTTACGAAACTGTTTTGTTTTCGTTTTTTAATAAAGCATTTTCTTTTGTTTCAGATCTCACACATCCCCGCAGGCACAACGCACAACGAATAATTCCAAAACAAAATAGTCAAATGAAAGTTCCTAAACTAGGATTAATTTAGAAAAAAACAATTGAAAATGTATAATTCCAATGAATTTCTGCACAGTGCCGGCGTCAGCCGACACATGCAAGCCACAGGGGAGGCACCTAGTCAAAAAACGAGCATGAAAAGGCGATCATGTGAAGTACCTTTGGGGGACATTTCTTCAAACAACTTTAAAGTTTCCTTAAATGACATTTCGACAATCAACGACGCGAACTATGATTGTCGATCCTTGCGTTCTGTTAAATCCGAAGACACAAGGCTAAGGTACTATAGACCGATAGATAGTAGAAGTGTCAAGAACTTTCGGTCATCTCTCGCTGACATTTCGACGTGTTCTCTATCTCGACCGCCGAGTTATGATCAGCTGTCGAGGAGGTCAATGATCGAAGGTGTTGACAGCCACGGTGTGACGTCATCTAGTATAGAAGGGGTTCTGTGGTCTGATGAAGAGGAAAACGAGTATTTCTACCATGAGAACATCACGACAGCTTGGAATGAAGGTCAGTGGTTTAGTTAAAAATAACACTTTAATAATTAAATTATAAACGAAATAAAAAAAAAAGCAATATACCTTGCTTATACACCGTCACATAGATTTTAGTAGAAATTACCTAGTGTGTTAACTAATCTATGCTCAATTTCTATTTTAAATCTACACTAATTGTAAGATCCTTCTAATTAGCGGTTTTATAGCTGATGTGACAAATTCCTATGTAGGTAGGCAATTATTAAACAACAAGCAAATCGTGGTAAAAGCAACGACTAATCCTAAAATAAATTACCTTCCATAGGAAAACACAAATTAATAATAAATTAGTTTTGTAAGTATGTACTTACTATCTCTCGTTCTTACATAAAGGCAGTACTAAAGTGAAGCTAACCAATCAAAACTATTGACAAACAATCGCAAAATAACTACTCGTTACATAAGTAAACGAGAATATTTTCATTTGTATGCAAATGAAAACGTGAGCGAACGCTGCACTTTACGATCGATGCAAGCGCAGCGCGATGACCCCCGCCACAGATCATCAGTGATCTATGATCAACCTCTCCAAAGATAATGCAGGTTGTAAAGCTGGAACTCCATACAGAACTAATAAAAACCAATAAATATTTGAAAATGCAGTTAAATGCTAAAATATTGAAAATGCAGAATTCAATTAGAGCAGTATGTTTGTCCATCAGGAAGTCCAATTTTGATACAGCGTCACTTGTGCCGAGAAAATAATCGCAATAAGGTTACAAACATTAATGAAAAAAGTAATGGTGGTAGGAAAATATAGACAATTCAAAAGCCCTTAATATCTAAGTTTATTTGAATAAAGAATTTTTCATTTTATTTCAATGGGTGACTTTATGATCATTCATTAAGAATGTAAATAATTTATTTTTTAACTTAATTTAATAAAATAAAAATAAAAACTAAGTAACATTATAGATTTTTCTTATTACTTACTTTGAAATTTTTAGCACGCACAATGATTAGATCGATCGTATCTTCTTCGATATCGATAAATCTAGATCCTAACTCCCCTCTATTCTTAAATTTTGAGATTTTAGCTTTTACAATACTATTTTTATATAATACTAAATAATACACTAGAAAAATACGACTCGCACCAGATCATGTTCTCTCACTGTCCGAGAGTGCGAGTCGTATTTCCGGCCCCTCTATTCATTGATAACTTCTGTTCTTTGGCATCGATCGGCTTACATAATCACTACCCACGTCACAGGATCGTAAGCCGTCACAACAAATCAAACGAGTGAAATTATCTGTTACTGACATTATAAAATCATTAAGGATCAATTGATTTGGCTGTCGTATAGATCTGGCATTTAAGCACGCCTAAATGATTTATCTGTGAGAAGAGCAACCTTAAAACAATGTAGAGTCAATATACAGTTTCATGTATTATTACTAAAAAGTGATGAAAATACAATGTCTGCCTTTTTATGATAGATAGGCAAACGCTTGACCGCTGTCAGAGCTCAAACACATAGTATGTGTTCCGATCATGCGATCCGATCTCAGATCGCTGCGATCTATGGGATCGGAACGCAACCAGTGTGGAAGGGATAAGAGAACTCCATATATCGCATAGATCGCAGCGATCTGCGGATCGGATCGCATGACCGGAACGCATCCTGTGTGAGCTCTTATGCCTAATGGTAAGAAATAATGTGATCTACGATGAAACGCATAGGCCTTACTTTGGAACACTCTTTTCAAACCATTTTTAGCTCTACATTCTTGTGTGTACGAACATGCTTTAGTTTGTGAAATAAAGCTACCAACTAGAGTTGCTTTTCCAAACATTTCCACAAAATGTTAGATTTCTTCTTTATACGAGTAGATTTCCCCTTTACTTAAATATGGTTTATTACTTAGGTAATTTTTTTCTTCGGTTGATTACAAATTCGATGGAGTTTTAATAGTACCCAGGTAAGCACGTAGAAACTTAAAGTTTTGAAAGTTACGTACTTTCAAAGTTAAGTTTTCACGAACTATAATCAAAATAATACTTTCAAAGCGATTCAATGTGAAGTTCGTGTAACAGCAAGCAGTTGATGTTACTTACTTCATATAACTTGGAACGCATTAAGTTAGGTGGTTAACCGCACGCTAAGTTAACTATTTCTGAATCGTTCGAAAACTACTCGTGATTTTGCCACACAATTTTTTTTCATATCTTATATCTGTTATCTGTCTCTTGTATCATTCAAATTCTTTGAATTAGTTTTATCGTTTAAGACCAAGGATAAAAAATCATTTTTATGATAATCTGCCCCCCTACTCAAATAGCCATTCCACTAAAATTAACGCTAGTAGATTAGAATTACAATGTATGGTAGTGACATAAGCTAACGCTTAGCTCCTGTCAATCTCATACATTGTCATTCTATTCTCCCGTGACCCAAAAGGCGTGGATTTGATTCAATTAGGAACTTTTTATGTTATCATTTAATTTTTTTTTTCACTTATTAATTACCTACCCCATTAGACACAATTTCGGTCTATGAAATTGTTCTTTTTCTAAGAAACATGTATCGAAATATACCACAAAATTCTGATCACGTGATCTCTTTGATTTGTATGGATAGTCGATTTTATTATATATTTGGCCCTGAAAGTTGTTTAGTTTTATGGACTGAATACATCCTTAAAATTTGAATAGTGAATAAAAATACAGCTGTATAGGTTATCGGACAATTTGCAAAATTCCCTTTTTTATTCTGTATTATTAATAAATAAAAATAAATATTTGACAACATTACATACATTGTTCCGATTCCAAAGTAAGTAGCTAAAGCACTTGTGTTATGGAAATCAGAGACAACGGTGGTATCACACACACCCAGACCTGAGCCAATATAGAAAAGTTCGTTAAAAAGAGCCAATATAGACCCAACCGGGGATCGAACCCGGGACCTCAGAGATGGCGACACCTTGAAAACCGGTGTACAAGGTCACTCGACCACGGAGGTCGTCAATTATCATGTTAAATTTCGAATTTTCGATTAGTTCCAAAATACGTATCCCCGTGAGATCTTCAACGCCACCAACAAAAACGAGACTGTGTAGGTTAATATTTAACAATTTTGCACGCACTTTTTACCGCGCGCATTACGGTGGTCGCTTTTAAAGCCTTCTCATCAGTTTGCCATCAGAATATCAATAAAAAGGGCAGGATTGAGTCTGAGATAAATATAGTCATTAGTTAGTGTTTTGATATGAAATTGGGGACTGGTTATTCAGTGGGAGATTTTTATTTATGTGCGACCGGTTTTTGACTAAAATTACCAGTTGCAGATGCAGGGTTTTTTATTTACAACGGGTTAGCGCTTGGCCTTCACCTCACCTGATGTTAAGTGACGATAAGGCCGAAGGTGGAAGCGTACTTCACCCGGAATCCTCATCACTGTGGAACTGGCTATCTTACCTCTAACTGCCGGAACACAACAATTTTTAAATTGTTGTTATGGTGTCAGACTTAGGGAAGATGGTGGTAGCAAGCCAGGCGGGCTTGAAGTAAGCCCTACCACGAGCCCATCTCTTTACTCCGAATTTCAAGATCCAGCTAGAAATAAACAATGTGTGCTGTTCTTTTAAATCGTCCTTTCAGTATCAGCAGTGAGTTCATCGTTCGCTTTTCAAATGCTTGTAAGATTTGAATTATAGAGTTTTAAATATTTTTATTCAAAATCTATATGAAAGCCTGGTCGACATCAGCCATTTTTGATATCCCCACTGCTCTTTGATATCCTTTCTCATGGATGGATAAGGAGCCCGGGGCCAATTCAGATTGGTAGTTAACGACTGCAAATGTAGTCTTAGATGGGAATCAGCTTGTATGGACCCTTCACTAATATCTAGTAAAAACTATCAAGTTCAGGGTTCATAGTGCGAGTTTTTTACTTACTCAACCGCGTAGACGTAAACTTCATTTTGTATAGGATTGGTGGCCCGCTGAATATGTGTGACTGGGAAAAATCCAATGCTTGGACCGGACTTCCAAAGGTCGCGGGTTCGATTCCCGCCTGAGACAATTCTGGTGACGAGTCGAATTTATTTCTAGTACCTATATTATTTAGTATTGTATAAAAAAACATTGTGAAAGCTAAAATCTTAAAAACAACAATTATTAAATATCCCTGAAGAGCTAGCAAATACTAAAGATGTTTTATCTCACAAAAGCGGATGAGCCATAATACTTGTGTGTAGTGATGGGTAATTTTCCGAAAAATTTCAAAACTCGGAAATTTTTCAATTTATTTTTCTGAAAAATTGAAAAATTGGAAAAATAATGGAAATATATATTTTTATCGAAATTATTAGTTTAAATGAAATAGTAAATATAAAATATGGTTCATAATAAGTTGAAATTCAAAGGGTTGAATGGCTTTACATGTTGTTTAAAAAAAACAAATGTGCAAAGTTATATTTAATACAGATTCATGTACAATGGTTTATTTTATACGACATAAACATATATAATTACGTCACTCATGATTAATCTGAATCCAAATCTGAATCATGATCATCATAAAAGAATTCGTCATCAACATTTTGTACATTATCTGCATCTACAAACAGTAAATCTTCAGTTGGTGGACTGATATCGTCCTCTTGAACATTGTGAATATACAAATCATCATTATTTCTATTTTCCATATTCCAGTTATATGCAATAAAAGCCATTTTTTCAGCTCGCTCCGTCAGCAGTCTATTACGCTTCTTTGTGTGAATTCCACTTATTGTACTAAAAGAACGTTCACATGCGGCAGAAGTTACAGGAGCCGTGAAAATAACTTCAGCCACTTTTCTCAGTTTCGTAAATTTACATAAGCCTTGCCACCAAGAAAGTGGGGTGACATTATTTACTGGCGACCACACAAATCTTTGACTCCAAAAGTTAGATTTTGATTTAAAATCGGAAACTTCCGCCATTATATTTTCAATATTTAAGTACGTTGCTAGTTCATCGATAAAATTCATTGCTGCAGCATCTTCTTCACTACTTAAGTTATCACCACAGATCTTAGGATCTAGCAAACATGCAGCAAAATGGATAGGTTTTACAACTGTTCCTTTTCTGGATTCAACTTTGTCAAGCAGAGTTTGCTTTTCTTCTTCATTGATAATATTGGTGTGAGCCAAAACTTCTGTTATTTTTAATTTTAAAGATTTCCACACTGAAACTGTTTTCTGAATTAAAATATCGTTACCTTCTAGTTGGGAGATGCTAACAGCGATTGGTTCTACAATTGCAGCAACTTCATTTGTCATTGTCCAAAATCTTTCATCTAATAAATGTGATTTGTTTTCTGACGACAACTGTGCTCGTTCATGCACCGCCAACGTTTGCATTGCTGGTTTGACAAATTTCATCACTTGCAGCGTGTCATGTACACTGCTCCATCTAGTTTTAACAGGTAGCTTCAATTTTTTGTTGCAGTTTTTTTCAATTGAAATTTTCGTAAAGAGTGACGAGAGTACTTGACTGTATTTTATTTCTTTTACTACATCGACTATCATTTTCATGATAGTTTTAATCATATTAATCTTTAGAACGTCATCTGCCAATAAATTTAATGTATGTGCTGTGCAACGTAATGTGATTATATGTGGATATAATTCTTTCACATTCAACAGAGCTCTTTGAACATTATTTGCGTTATCACCTATTAACACAAAGAACTTTTCGGGGCCAATATGATTAATCACTTTAAAAATCTCTGTGGTCAAGTACTCTGATGTATGACGATTATCAAGCGTGTTTACAAAGTCTACGAGTAAAGGAGCAGGTGTGGAGACTAAAAAATGTATAATACCTTCATTTTTTATATTGGACCAGCCATCTAGCTGAAGATGCAGTATCGAAAGAGATTTCAAATTAATATCTTGACTCTTTTTCATTTCATCATAAATGTTATCCACGTAAGTTGTTAAAGTTTTTCGTGTTGGCAATGTGTAAGATGGCGCTAAAGCAGAAAATACTTTTTTCCATAATGCATGTTCTACCCAAGAGATAGGAGATCCTGGTACTGTAGTTGCTAGGGCGATCAATTTATCGATGTCTTTTTTATTAACGGAACAATCTGCTTCTGAAGACACAGCGGAAGAAGTAGAAGGCAAGTTTATGCACGAATCGGCTTCTTTTGTCAAGCTAACATTTAAAATTTTCATATTTTGTGGACATTTCGTGCAATTTGCAATATGAGACCGCATACGAGTAACATTCGCATATCGAAACATTTTGTTACAATATTTACAAAAGACACTGTTATTCCGTTTTTCAAACGAATTCCATACTGGAGTGTCCTTATTACGGCCCATTTCTGTCCCAAACTCACTTAATAAATGATTTCAAACAAATATAACAACACTTGCTTATACACACACTAATACAAAAACTCCGAAGCTAAATGAATGCCAGTCAACTACATATTGCCACGCAATTTTCTATTCCCTACTAAACACACATAACGGGGAATCCCCGATCATAGATTAAGGCCTTGAATGAATGAATAAGTTTAAAAAGGTTCTTTCAAAAGTGTCAATGTACGCTGTATTGGTCATGGTCGCCGACAATGGTCGGCCAACCTGTACTGGAGGCTTTACATGCTATTACGTTACGTACTTACCATAAACTAAAATCTGCCGGACGCATTTTCAGACGCATTTTAAGCGCTTAGAACGTTTTCAAATATTTAACTTTAGATCAATTGCTTATACAAAAATCGTTTTACAGTTGTTTTTCGACGTTTGTAGGCGTTGAGTCTAGTCAAGTGGACAAGTCTTTCAACTATTTGCAACACTGCATCAGACTTTGCTATAAAGGTTCCGCGAGACGATCAATCGATATTGATATTACCCGGTTTTAAGAAACACCGATATTTCAGTAAAATCCGGTAAATCCCGATTAATATTTAAAAAAAACGAGTCGTACGTTACTTGCGAGTCCTTTTTATACAAACAATATCAAATATTATTAAAAACATTTTGCAGTTTTTTATAAATGTATACATAGAGGACTGAAATCATCGTCTACCACCATCGAAAAACAACTGTCAAACGATTGTATGTATAAGTAATTGAATTGTTTAAAAAAGTTCTAAACTCTTAAAATACACCTGAATCCCAGCCTTTCCTATATAACAGGTCCCAATTCTTGTTGATTTTAAAATTTTCAGGGCTTAATGACTTTTTATGGGTCGAAAACGGTTAAAAAGAAGACAGTCTACTCATTCATATATTTGGGAAAATAGATTGACAAATCTGGCAACACTGACTGTCCAGTAGATTTTAGTCTGTGGTACGTAATACGCATGATAAACTATGTTCGGGGATTTCCCGGTGTGTGTTAGATATCTCTTAACGTTAACCTTAGAAATTATTTTTTATAAGTTAACTGGATATCCTCCTAAATAAATTAAAATTTTGTCTAGTACTTACACTTTATACAATTTTATGAGTGTTTTTGACTGATCTGACCCACAAAACTGTCATTGTTAGTCGACAGCGATGTCCAAAGGTAAGCACCTACCGACTAATATTTTACTAGTAAACAGAAATACCAACAAAATAGTAGGTCTACCCACTACCTATCTACTTAATATCGCACGTTCGTATAACTACTCGTACACGTAGCATTATATATTTATGACTCAGTGGCTTTGCCTTCGCGTGAGTTTATGTATGTTTATTTGTTTTTCAGAAAAGATTATACCAGCTTCAGATAGTGAATCAGATACTGAAAAGAACTGTAATTTTGACAATATGCGTAATGAATCAGAAAATTTATTCACTGAAAATGCTGATTACATTCCAAGAAAAAAAAATAAGCTTTCAGAAGTCGCCGGAAAAGACAATACTCCAAATTGCAGCTTACCTAGAAGTGATACGTACATATCAGAACCAGATGAGTACAGTCAGTACGCTCAACGTTGGTCTAGTCCGGATTATACAGTTGAAGAATCCCAAAAACAAACCCCAAATTCAGAAAAACAGTTTTGTGATGCGGCAGTGATGACAGAACCAGAGTACAAAGCGGAAGAAAATGAGAACATTAGAATTTCAAATTTAATGTTTTGTAAATTTATCTCGCATGAACTTGACCGGTTTACCGGTGATGAACGGTATAATCTAATGCAAGAAATCATAGAAGTCTTTAAGAAAAATAATAAATAACAGTCTTAGTAATAGGGTACGGAATCCTAAAAATGAGAAATTTAAGTATTTTGATAAAAAGTAACAAATAAAAAGTTGTTATCATGTTTTATTTTCTGATCTTGGTCGACTTCCCATTTTTTCCAATATTTGAAAAATATTTGAAAAATTGGAAAAATATTGGAAATTTTTCATTTTTTCTTTTCTTTTCATTCCGAAATTTTTCCATTACCCATCACTACTTGTGTGTGTAAATGTACATACATGCACAATTGCACATTGTCTTTGCGTGCGTAAACTCGGTCGGAAGCGCTCGCTCACTCAACTCACTTACTCAGTCAGTGTTGGCCGAGACGCCGGCTGAGTCAGTAGTGCAGTTCGGTTCGCGCCAAAATTACTTATCGAATACCGTCAGCATGGAAGGTACGAGTAAACGAAGAAAAGTTGTTCGCAGTGAGGTAAGGCAAATTAATGTTTATGTTTGGTATGTATTTAAGTTGTGTGTAATTAATTAATGTATTGTTTATTTTAGGGTCGCCAAATGATTGCAAATGTTTATCATTTTCTTAAAGAAGAATATAAATTCACGGAACTATATCGAGAACCAAATTGTGATTTATCACATTTGCGTAATATTATAAAGCGCACTGCAGCAGCGACGGGAGTTGGTGAAAGAACAGTGCAAAAAATATTAAAAGAAGAAAGAAATCTTACAAGCACATCTCCGCATTTTATTTCACCGATGAAAAACCGAAGAAAGCGAGAAAATAAACTAGACATTGATGGATTAACAGCTGACGTTGTTCGGAGCACAATACAAGATTTTCACATTGTACAAAATCAAAATCCAACATTGGCAATACTAAGGTCCGTCTTAAATGAAAAAATTGGTTTCGATGGATGTCTAGCAACGCTACATAAGTTATTACATAAACTGGGCTACAAGTGGCGCAAAACCGATAACAATAGAAAAGTTTTAGTTGAAAGGCATAATATCCAGATGTGGAGATTAAAATACTTAAAAAAAATAACCGAATACCGTTCTCAAGGTCGGCCTATTGTCTATACCGACGAAAGTTACGTGACAACACATTTTCGAAATAACACGGCCCAAGAAGACATACCATCTCCATTTTTAAAAAAGCTTAGCAAAGGTACTCGTTTTATTTTAGTACACGCTGGATCCGATGCCGGATTTATTGAGAACGCTTGCTTAATCTACAAAGCTAATTCCACAGCTGGAGACTGCCACTCCAACATAAATTTTGAAAATTACGTAAAATGGCTAAATGAAAAGTTGCTGCCAAATTTGCCTGATCGTTCCGTAATAGTAATGGATAACGCATTGTACCACAACACACGTGCTGAGAAATTGCCGACGACAGCCTCAAAAAAATCAGACATGCAAGAATGGCTCACTTCTAAGGGTATACATTTCGACTCAAATTTAAGCAAAGTTGAGTTATACGATATAATAAAAAAACACAAAAGTGATTTTATCACTTACAAAATCGATGACTACATAAAGAGTAAAGGATTTGAAGTATTACGCCTGCCTCCTTACCACCCAGAGCTTAATGCTATAGAGAACATCTGGGTGGTCCTTAAAAACTACATTTCTCTAAGAAATGTTGACCGAAATATGACCAACATAGAAACAATTATTCAAGAGAGTATTATAAAAATAACGAGTCAAACATGGCGTAATACTTGCAATAGTGTAATTAAAAAAGAAACTGAATATATGAAATATTTTGACACGGATTTTGAGTTAGTAATAAATTTACAAGATGACAATGACACTGAAACTGACTCTGAAGCAGAGACTAGTTACGATTCCACTTAAACTACTAATTTAAATAAAACATCAATTGTATTAAAAATCATTGTCATTATTAACTTAAATCAGTGTCAAAACACTGTTTAAAATAAACGTTTCTCAAATATAACTTTGTATTTTATTATACCATGTCTTATCTATCATATAACTTTATTATTTTTGTTCATAAGAGATGAACTTGCTAACGGTACCTGTAGTTACGCACAGAAGAGCGCGTGTCGATACATATCACAACACAAGTATGGCTCACCCGCTTTTGTGAGATAAAACATCTGTTACAGTTTATTTAATTCACTTTGATTTGAGTAAATAAAAATAAAATAAATATTTTGACAACATCACATACATTGCTCCGATTCCAAACTAAGTATCCAAAGCACTTGTGTTATGGAAATCAGAGACAACGGTGGTATCACAAACAACCAGACCTGAGCCAATATAGAAAAGTTCGTTTTCTAAATTGACCCAACCGGGGATCGAACCAGGGACCTCAGAGATGGCGACACCTTGAAAACCGGTGTACAAAGCCACTCGACCACGGAGGTCGTAAAAAGTAATATTGACTAGAACGAATACCTTCAGAGTATCATCTAAGGCTCTAGACAGACGGACCGCATTTCAACTGCAATCCAACCGCAAATTGCAGTTCAGGTGCAGTTTGAATGCAGTTGACACGACTGCAATAGAACTGAAACTATTCAAACTGCATCGGAACTGCAATTTGGCAGTCGGATTGCAGTTGAATTGCAGTCCGTCTGTCTAGAGCCTTACACTTACAAAAAAATACAGACCTACATAGCACTGTCACACAAACCTGAGTCAGCCAATAAATAAAATTATCAACTAGAAAATCGATCAAGAATTTGTATAAAAACTCAGCCGCTGTAAAGGTGGGTCCACACTTAACATTTTGGCTTGTCAGTACACCGTGTTTTTATCATACAACGCTAGTTTGGTTGGGCGTGCGCTGTGGTAATAATACTGTATCAAAGAGACGATGTATGATAAAGACACGGTGTTCTGACACGCCAAAATGTTACAAGTGTGGAACAACCTTTAGATTCAAAGAACATTTCAATAAAATAATAAATAGAGATACAGTGACAAGACCGCATGAGGTCTGAATGATAGAGGCTCAAGAAAAACTTGAACTAATTCCTTTGAAAAAATTGCTCTTGACGTGTGGCAAAGTAATATATTATGAGCATAAGTGAGCCGCTATGAAACATAGCAAACTAGTAAACCTAACTATAAGTTTCTGAACTCGGATAGATCAAGACTTTAAAAAAATATGCTTCTCTTCTTCATCTTTAAAGACTGTAAGATATACCTAAGTAAAAATATATGATTCCTGGACAATTCAAAAGGGAGTAAAAATTTAACAAAATTGTTTGTTATTTTCTTATAGCTTCAAAAATAAGACATCTGACAACTCTTCAAAATATATATTCATAATTATGAAAGAGGAAAAGAGGTGAGTACGATAAAAAAGTCTGGAACGGGTGGTAGAAAAATAAAGACGATTCAAAAGCGCTTAATTACTAAGTTTATATTTTTGTAAACCTTTTTTTGTATATTTGTAATACTTACATAATTCCAAATTACAAAATTCATTTATTCAGTCTAGGATGTTACAAGCACTTGAGAATGTCAAAAAAGCTACGCCGTCGGTTCGCAAACCCTAAGCGGGAGACCTTGTTACGAGAAGAACCGGCAAGAAACTCGTCAAGTGCTGCTTTTTTCTCCCTGTATATTTCATACAAAGTCGTCGAAATTTAAAAAATTAGGCCAGCATTTAAAGTGACTTCATTTTCCACCACAATAATTAACAAAGTTTACATTCAATGGGTAGGTAAAATAACTTTCAACTAGTTGAGAAATTGCTGTCTACTACTATAGCGCATAGCTAAGAAAATCATATTGTATGATATGAAGAATTAGCCCAGGTGAATATAAGCAATCGAGAACTTCTAGTAGCTTCAAACAGCTTTTACATAGAAATCTAGAGTCAATCATAGACTGTCCCGTTCTAGGTGACATAAATCATCAGTAAACGGCTGGTTTACGAGCTAGACAATTAAAACTTTAGATATGATTTTTATTGCATCCCATTATTTATTTGCTTTGGATGAAAGTTAGAATTTATTTGTACTGTAATTGCGATTTTATAGAATTGTGGCTCACAGTGGTCCACAGTTCTATAAAATGGCATTTTTTTTTCCCACATTCTGTGGGTATTTATTTTGTAGTAAAACAATCCTAAATTAATGCAGGTTATTACATTTTAGTGAAAAGTCTACATATCTCGTCATAAAAAAAACATCGTGAGCTATTATCATGCCCGGGCCTGGGCATAGGCCTTCCATATTATACTTTGGCTTTAATTATTTTAGAATTATCGAATATTGTCAATTTTATATCTCCCAACACAAAAACGTCACATTCAATAAAACCAAACGATGTATGCTTTAAAATACCGTAATTCTCAACTTAAGCAAGATTAATTGATCGTTCTCTTAAAATGTCTTTCAAAGAGATTACGTAATGAACGAGCAAAAGTTTAAAGTCAGCCTTATCGTGTAATTATCCTTTCTAGATGGAAGCTTGTCGGTTGCCTTAAGTGGTGTGACTGATATTTTTGACTCGATCGTGGTCTTACGAGTTGATAATGATGACAAGGATGTTGAGAATGTTAGCAGTAATTCTAGATTTGAAATCAATCAAGCTACTGTTTGCTAAGTTGCAAAAGTTCGTTTTAATGTTATGCAATCTCTTTTAGATTAGCAATATGCGTTTTTGTCAGTTGAAAACACAATTTTGTAGTTGAGTACCTTTCTCTAAGAAAATTTGATAATGATGACAAAAAGTTGAAGAAGCTAGCAGTAAGTAATGCTAGATTTGAAATCAATCGTTGCATCTGTTTTTTTTGACAAGTATCAAGTTATATAATATGAGCAAGTTAGTAGAAAACAAAGTAAGGGATCAATTTGATTGGATATGAATGTCATACTCATCTAAAAACCTCAGTTTCAAACAATCATAAGTAAAAATATGTATTTCTTTTTCGTTAAAAAGATAAATGTGTAGATAAGTAGATTTCGTTCAAATTAGTTTATCTACATTTGATTTAATTTCTTTGGAACAAGGTTACAGCTCCCGAGTAGACAGGCACCGGTGGTGCGAAGAGGAAAAAACATATCCTTAGATCCACCGGAGGATCGAAGAGTGGAAAAAATATCTATAGATCCACCGGTAGAGCCTCGTCGGTGGATTGGATCGTTGTAAAATAAGAGAGGTTGTTTGCTAACATAAATTATAATCATTTTTTTTCTGACAATGATTACAATACAAATAAATTCTAACTTTCATCTAAAGCGAATAAATAATGAAGAAAGCTAAGTCGGAAAGTGTTAAAAAGTTTCATATGTGAAACCAATGTAATTGCGCCAACGGGAACCATATTAATCCCTTAAGTGCGTATTAGGTTTGTTAATAGATGTTCGATATGCTGATGGTAGCTAGTGATAGTAAAGTTGGCCACTGTTCCATCAGTCAGGTTATGTGCCAAGTTAGTCAGGTTGCTAGTGACGCTATTAGAGTGTCTAGACGAACAGGATGGAAGCTGACTAAGAAAGTGTAACTCATAGGAGAACAGCGAGAACCTTTTTGCTTCACAAAACAAACACACATCTGGAAAAGCACAAAATAGCATTTGTAAAAATAATTTAGACAAAAATGAAGCCAAATTACACTTGTTTCTAAAAAAAGTCTGGAACGGATGGTAGGAAAATATAGACGATTCAAAAGTGCTTAATTATTAAGTTTATTTGAATAAAGAAATTTTGACTCATGACTTGTTTCTCTGTCTCTGTATATATTAAGTAATAATATTTATTCGGAAAATCAGCTAGAAACATTATCAACCAAGCATCTGAAACAGTTATTTCAGATGTCCTTGTTGATGTAAATACAACATGGTCACTTAACGCAGAAATCACAACGCATATTATTTCCATACATCTGTATAGTTAACATGTCCAGGCTCTAGCGTACAACTTGTGCCATTCCAAAACAGCTATAAACAACATATACCGATACTATATATGCAAATGAGGAGAAAACGGGACCGCTAATTCTGTAGTAACCCTTTGATTAAGTGCTTATTCCTTACTTAGAAATTGGCTAGGACTATTACAAATTACTTGGGCTATATATCATTGAGTAATTTTAGCCTCACTCTGAGCAACGAGATAGAATAGCATGAAGGGTTTATTCAGTAACAGTTTTTAATGATATCGTAATATTATAATAATTCTAACACTGTAAAATATAATAATTATCGTAAAATATAACAATTCTAACACTGTTTTGTCTGTTATTTGCTATTAACTAAGATTCATCGTACAGTCTCTAATTTATTTCTGATTCACTTTATCACTTTTCCACGAAGCTGTATATTTGCATAATAACTAACAATTTACTTGTAAAGTAAACAAATTGCTACACATTTCTCCACACACATAAATTCCAATTATCTAAACACCACAACAGGACGGTTTAGATAATCATCAAGATACTTTGCCGGCAAACTGGCACTTTCTTCTCATATGCCAGTTCTGAATAAATCTGGACAAGATTTGCGACACAGTTCCTATATTGGTAACATTGTAATAACTTATGATAGTGTCTCTTGAATATACTGCTATAAAATTGTCCATGATGTACGGCAGCGAAAGTCGAACTAAAGTAACAGGACATGGATACTTTAGCGCGAGATATTGACAAATAGTAATAATAATATGTCATAAGCAAAGGCTTCTATAAAGTTGATTATTATTGACTCTACAATAAAAACTTGTCTTGAGACATTTTTGATAATGACCCCACTGCTGGGGCACTCTAATTCAGGGGTGAATAAGGAGGATGGGTCATGATGACCCGCCCAATGCGGATTGGTGGGTACTAACTTAGTACGAGATAAACCAACAAATCACAGTACCACTGCAACACTTTCCTTTTGTCCATAATTAATTCACATTCGCACGGTGCATGTCATTTAACATACGTATCAACTTTCCAGAGCTAGGAATTGCTAGGGCCTCTCTCCAGCTATTAACGGGTCTAACAACATAGCTGAAAGAGTTATTTTTAATCGTTATGTCGCCTTTCACTTCTTTTTCTTGCCTGGAACCAAGTTTTTTACCATTCGCACTTTTACTAGAAAAATAATAAAATATTGAAACATGTATGGAAATTATGACGGAGTCTTTAAAAATAGACTTATCAATAATTATGGAATAAAATATGTTGATTACATAATTTTTGAAATGGAAATTAGAAGTTTTTAAAAATAGACATAAATTAAATCATAACAATACAATAAAGTTGGATACAGCTAAGTTTTGAATAAGGGCTTGTTTCAGAGGTTTTAGTTAATTAACCACCTCGATAGATAATTTTGACTTCTGTGACATTTTTATATTAAACGAAAATATTATTAATAAACTACGTTTATAAAACGTGTATCAACTTCTATCCATAAACAAAATCTTTGATACTAATTTTCGTCATTAATTTATTCAATAGTTGTTTATTAATGCGCAACATCTTTTCAAGCTTTCCTCAAATTATTAATCACTTTTCCTCACATATCAATTAACGTAATGGTGCTTTTAATTAACTGAAATTTGGTTAACAAAATGCTTAAATTAAATTAAGGTGTTAACTTAACCTCATTAATAAATTTCCATAAACAAATTTTAATTCAAAGGCTATAAAAAAACGATCCGATGTCGTCGGTCAAAACAAAAAGCTTGATCAATCACAGCATTTTAATTAAGCCAAACATAATTAGGTTTGTTTTGCTGATTTTTTCAACACAGGAAATTGAAAGATCGCCTTTCACTTTTAAAATTAGTTCTGTTTGTTTTTGACTAAGGTGAAGTTTCTCTCCAAAAACGTATTTGTACGGATAATATATTCTGGTTACTTAGTACTTATACTCTTTAGTCCTAATACCTATTAATCATTGTAAGCATAAGGCCCATGTCGGTGCTTGCTTTCATATAAACAAATATTAGACAACATTACAAACATTGTTCTGATTCCAAAGTAAGTAGCTAAAGCACTTGTGTTATGGAAATCAAAGACAACGGTGGAACTACAAACACCCAGACTTTCGCCAATATAGTAAAGTTCGTTTTCTAAATTGACCCAGCCGGGGATCGAACTCGGAACCTCAGAGATGGCGACGCCTTGAAAACCGGCATACAAACCACTTGACCACGGAGTGTCAATGAAAGGTGATGGAGAATAAAGAACCTTCATCTTAGGATAAGAGCTAAGTTAAAATAATACTCGAAGTTGTGACAGTTGGGAAACTACTATTAGTTGCAAACTTGTAAAAGACCTTGTAAAATGCCACTAGTGACTCGATAGCTCAGCGGTCAGAGCATTGGACCTCAGCAAAGACCTCTTTTGGTTTTTATATTAGTTTAATTCATGATTATAACTTTTGTTTTGTCTAAGTAGTCAAATATATCGTATCAACTGTCTTTTTCATCACTTCGTTGATATTGAAGATGCATATTCTCTACATCTTATGACAATTATGATATACCTACAAGATTTAAAGTAGGTACATCAAACACAATACCAAACCGTTCTCGATCCTCTACGGTCGGTGCACACGTTTATTTGATTACCTATGAATTGCCCTGGCGCAACTTGATTGTTCATCTGATCGTCATGTGGTTTTATTGTTACATTACAATTTATCGGAATAACATTTGGGGCATAAAATATTATGAAACTTAACTCATTCTAGTTGTTACGTTAACTTCTGCTTTTGGTATTATGAGTTTACGCGTACTATACTCGATAGCGACTGTAGTTGACATTTGTATGAAAACTTTTATATAATACCAAATAATATACTAGAAAAAATACGACTCGCACCAGATCATGTTCTCGGACGGGAATCGAACCCGCGACCTTTGGATATCCGGTCCAATGCTCTGACCGCTGAGCTACCGAGTCACTAGTGGGAATGTCGAATTTCTCCTAGTATATCAACTCTTACGCTGAAAAACAGCGCCATCTCACCAATGTACAAGGAACTTCTAGTTTATTATTTGGTATTATATAAAAATAGCATTGTGAATGCTAAAATCTCAAAATTTGAAAACTTTTAGTTTAGTGTAGTTACTGGCAGAGGCGCTGTGCCAAATTGCATACTTTCTTACTACAATCGCTATCGAGTATAGTAATCGTAACTGTGCAAGCTCATAATACAGCCACGGATTTAAATGTTTATGGCACACATTTTTAAACCTGGATTAACACATTATGATACTTATTATCTTAATCAAAGGTTACCTGAGGGATTGTTTGAATGTCTACGCGGAAAACCACTAATAAAACAAAAGCCCTATACTTGATTTCTAGGACTTTTAATACATAGCGTATGTTATGCACCTGATTGAATATACAAGCAATCGACGGTGACCAGAAATATTTTCAACCAGATTCACTTTTTAGACATCTGGGTATGTTATAATAAGCACCATAAATACTTGTCTATCTTTGATGCCCAAATTCGGTTTGTTATTGATATCAACATGAGCTGTAAAATTCACGTCAGCCAGATGTTCGATAGAATGAGGAAATTACTTGTAAATGTTTACATCGCAGTTACGCTTCCGTAATGAAATTCTACTAGTGAAATGGAAAAAGTTTCTATTTTTGAACGACTTCATTACTTCCTTTATGTAAGATTTGGGGCCTTACCACAAAAGATTTTAAAACACTGTTTAAATGTAATGCTGTCTCTTACAAACAATATTGTCAAAAAAGTGACAGTATGACACTTAAACAATGTCTAAGTAAAAAGTGTTTTGTGGTAAGGCCGTTGGTTTTTATTATCATTTTATCATCACCTGTATAAAATAATAAAAAATCAGAAATTCATACTTTTTAACCGACAGGAGGAGGTTCTCTGTTCGTCTGTGTGTTTGTGTTTTTGTGTATGTCCACCAATATTTCGAAGACGGCTGGACCGATTGAAATGATTCAAACGTTAGGATAACTATCAAGTTGATTTCATTTTCTAAAATTTGAAAATCGGTTCAGTAGTTTTCAAGTAATTAATTCTGAAAATACTAAAATTTCGGTTACAATTACATTGACATATTTTGTGATTGTTCAAACATAACTTCTTTGTTTATGAACCGATTTATATAATTATTTTTTTGTTGAAAAGGGGATACCTCAAGTGTAGTTCTGTTCAAATTTTATTGACATTGGACTTTGGGCTTCGAAGATACACAAGGGAACTCTTCAAAATCAAATAGGATATATTGTATGTGATTGAGATATTGGAATTAAAATTGGTCTATCAAGGTACAACGTACTGCTTAACTATAGTAAACAGCGCGAATGTGTGGAATTGCCTTTAGTAGACTTAATTTACCTGTTATTAATTCATCAACGCCCGAGCGGCCGAATGCGGCCGGACAAAAATAGAATATCTATTGTGTCTCATTTTCCGGGTCTTGAAGGGTTCAGGGTATTATACCATTGAAAAGTATGAAACACTAAAACTGATTAATTATTAATATCGTCGCTTTATGTCCTTACCACAAAGAAAAGTTAAAATTAAGAAAATCTCTTTGAAAAAATGTAAACCTCCTTCAAAAAGCCTTTTTATAAACTAACAAAAACAGCTTCAATCATAAACAGCTCTAAAAAGGAAGAAATATTATTCAAATCTGAAGATGAATATTCACTACTACTTTCTTTTTAAACTAGCAAACCGAATAGATGAAACATGGTATACATAAAAACAACCTATAAACACACCGGTTCATATCCACACATCTCAAGCTGGCCACACTTCAATCGGATTACAAGCTGGCAACATCGATCCGTACAGATAATATCGTTAAGTCTTTGCGCAAGGAGGTTGTAGTGATCCGATCTAAAAAGTTTTCCATCTGTGCAGTTCGCATGTCGAAGTGTACTATCGTTAATTATAAACAGAAACAAAGTAGCTAGCTTACTTGAACGTACATACAATGCGATTAAATTGACAAACAGTAATCCGCTGCAACTTCATTCGAGAATTTATGGAAAAGAGAAAATTGCTCAGATTAAAATATACATCGTTTTGTACAGCAAGCCCTCTGAAGTTAGTCACTCCAGTTGTACTACAGAGTAAATAATAGTATGTCGGCGCATTTATTTTGTTTGAGTAAGATTTAACAAATTAATTGATTAGTTTTGGAACACAATTATTGGATTGTTCAAAAGTAGATAGTTTAAAGTCCTTGTATATATTACTAGCTTTCACCCGCGACTTCGTCCGTATGGTCATTCAGAAAATCCCTAGGAGACCATTGACCAGAAAAAAAAAATCTATGTTTTAATCCAGGCTATAAATTCTCTGTGTTAAAATTTCATCCAAATCCGTTCAGCCATTTTTGCATGATTGAGTAACAAACATCTTAACATTCAAACTTTCACATTCATAAATTAGCAGAACAGTATAAATTTATTGTATAGATTATAAGGGAATTCAGTTACGAATTCTAAGGAAGCAGTTTAAAAAGCGCTTCTTTATTTATCTGTTTATAGGAATCGAATTGAGGCTTCAATGATACTAGTATCTTTTTTTTATCTTTTTTTCATTGTTATTTTGTCAATTCATTTACATGAAAAAACACAACTAAGTTTTACTTCTTAACTCAAGAATATTTAAACTCAAGTCTGGCTTGACACATAGATGAGGCATTCATTCATTCCCACAAATCAAGACAGTTTCTTGCGCGGGCGCAGAACATGAATTTTCACTCCCGAGGGAGTAACAATGGGAACAGGTTGCAGCCCGTTTATAGCAAACAATTTACTTATTAGACGACGAGAAAAATTTTAGACACTAAAATGCTGCATGCCAGGCAAAGTAATCATGGACTTGAAAAACAGCTCTTTTCATGTTAGCGTTATTCTAGTAGAACTTATACCATTATATTTTGGAATCTTCGCATTATTACAGTTTGCAATCCAGCGCTAATTGTATTGTTGTATTAGAACATACTAGAATAATTATTGGGCGTGCAAAAGTTATATTTTCATAATCAAGTATTTTACTAAATACCAATCACCTAAGATTTTTTTCTGACAAAGTAATTTTGTTTGCTAATATTTAAGTTACAATGTGTTGATATAATTGGAGTATTTTTTCCTATTATTTTGATATGGCTTATCACACCATTTTTATAAGTATAATTATTAGCGATAGAGTATTTGCCTCAAGTTGCGAAAGCGCCATGTTAGCACTGTTGAGCCAGTTTTTGCGCCAGATGAGTCAGAGAGTCAACGCTCGGATCGAGCCGCGGCTTTGACTCACTTTTTGCATTCAAACTTTTTTCTGAAACCTTCATCAAGGCGAGGAGGTTGTATTGATACTGATAAAGTAGGTATAGAACCTTAAAACAACAGCTGTTCATAGTTTGAACATTTTGGGGCTTAGATCAGCTTAGTCCAGGCTAACGATTGCGAATATTTAGCCAAATATAAGGTTTCTCATAGGATGGAATACCAGAAACGTATTTGCTTACAGTCACTTAAATGCAACAATGTGGTCAAAAGCAAGGTGTTCACAAAATATGTACCATGTGCAGGATTTTCATAAAAATTTTAACTTGTATTGGACAATCCACGACCCAAACAATGTAACTCCGATCTTTTTTGTTTCTTTTGAGAAAATGGCATTAACCCTGCAGAGAATAAAGTTATTTACTTGAGATCCTCTATGCTCGAAAATTCGTTATACTTTGCTGACGTCAACTTTTATTAATAATAACTTTTATTAATAATACTAAAGTATTGTTACAGAAAGTAACAGTGATGAAACCAATGAAATTAAATAGTTTAAAAAGAGGGCAAAAAACTAAAATAAGAATGAGAAAGTGTGAATTTCAAAAATAGCTATTACTTAATCAGTCGTTGAATATAATAAAGAACTGAACTGATACAGAACTAGACTAATAGCCAGATTTTGAGGAGCTAAACTACTGCGCCTATGGCGCAGTAGTTTAGCTCGTGTAGCTAGTGTAGCGGCAGTTTAGCACCTGGCCCAGCGATTGCGGAGGTTAAGCAATTTTCGCAAGGGTCGGTCATGGGATGGGTGACCAAAAATTTACTATTTCGAGCTCCTCCATGCTTCGGAAGGCACGTTAAGCCTTTGGTCCCGGCTGTGTTTGCGTTGTTAACACCCACCAATCCGCATTGGGCCCGCGTGGTAGGTTATGGCCTATCTTCCTTATCCAACCATAAGGAAGGCCTGTGCCCCAGCAGTGGGGACATTAAAAATGGCTGTTCATTCATTATTAGCCCCGTGACATTTTTTGCTTGTTAGAGGGAAAAGCATTTTCTCTTGGCGTATGTCTCTAGCAAATAATTATTTTAATTACGGAAGAGAAACCGAGGTGTGAACTAGTTGTGCTTTTGTGGGATCAAGATTTTTTATGTAGTTAAATGAGGCATTTTGCAGGTGCATTCCATATCGAAAGCGGCGACCTCAGAGGTTTTTATTTATTTAATTATTTAAAAGGTTATTCAATAAAACTTTTAGTTTTAGCTGCGACATGAAACGAATCGCTTATTGATTAAAAATAACATTGCTTATCATCCAAATCATTATCAAAAAAACAAATCAGATTTTTTTGGAACCAATTAAAAACACTAATCACCAGTTTTTTTACTAATCTCGATGTAATGTCGTAACCGTTAAATTCCGGGGCCCGATTCTCCACAGTCGATCCGAATATGTAATCCGATAGGATCGTATGTAGTATGAGTTTCCCTTTTACGGTCGTTTTAACAGTAAACGTTTTCGTATTCCGATCATATTCGACCGTGTCACAATCAAAGTAATTAATCTCGACCGAGTTGAACCGTAAAATGTGTGACAGACTTGAGTGATGTTATTATAAGAATCTGGTGATCTGATCTTAAAAAAAGGAGTAGGATTTGAGAAAAACGTTGATTAGTATTTAGTTATCTTATTTTTAATTAATAAAATGAGTAGGAATTGGGTATATTTATGATATTGTTAACCAATAATCAATTAATATTGTGACCGCCTTCTTGGACTATATTTTTTTCTCTTTACTATACCATACTTCAGTAACATCAACTAAGTTTTCTGTGGCTCTACCATGGGTTGATCCAAACTGTTTACGCTACCGTAAACTATCGGATATACTGCTCACAGTCAATGCGAGTGAAAGAAAGAAAATGATAGTTTACGGTAGCGTAAACAGTTTGGATCAACTCATGGTAGGGCCACAGAGCATCCGGAAATTTGTGCGACATATAAAGGTAAACTCAAACTCAAATTGTAGTACTAATATCAACGACAGATAAAAAACTAACACATCGGTACACCAGACCCTACACCATTCACCATTTATCAATAAACCGTCAAAAACCAACAAACAATAAAATATCACATGTCAAAGCTCTTTTCATACGTGACTGTATCAAGATTTTAATAAACTCGCGTTATATCTGCTGACAAAAAAGTGCAACAAAAGGATTTTTGGTAAAAAAAAATGCCTGGGAAAAGATCACGAAGTTCGGACGCTTAAGTATGTTTGGAGCGCGCCTGCGTCCTACGGGAGCGGAATTTTAAACAGCACTCCCTTTAAGGGCCGTCGGGATACCTTAGGATGAAAAAGATACAAAGCCAGTGACCGTGACAGTGACCCCGACGTATTTTAGATACTTTATCGATCATTAATAACGAATATTTAATATCTTTAAGGGTCTTGGTTGGTATCGCTGATACTATTTGCGGGATGATGTTATTAACCTTTTTTAAACGAATAACGTAACGCTAGCAGATTGTAAAAAAATATCGCACTGGCTTTTTTATTTACTCACATCCTCATAGTTACTTTAAGTCGGAAACGCAGGAGACCATCATACAAAAAAAAAACAAATTGAAGCGATATTACTCCCAAAAACAAACCACATATTTTTTGCGCTATTGTGAAAAGCGAATTATCGCGATAATTTTATTAAGTGTTACCATTTATCATTCTTACTCAAATTTGGATATCATAAAGACATAATTGCCGAAATAACATGAAATCACCGCGATCCACTCGATTATATCCTTGATAATTCACGCCTACTTACATACAGAATTTTGTAGACTCATAACTGCAGCTTTTTTCTTTTAAAATTGTGTCAAGTAAAAAGAAAAAGTATTAAACATTATGCTAATGATGCGTAATAACAGTGTTCAATGTAACCTCAAACCTGTGAGCTTTCTGTGAGCTTTTACGTTTATTCAACTTCGATCTAGTTTTTAAGGTTCCCCGTCGGTTAAGTAATTACTTAACGCGACACACTTAAAATAAATATCGGTTCCTTAAATACCCTGGGTTCTATAGTATTTAAACTTGTAGCTTTTAGTGTCAGTGTTGCCTCACAAACAATACCACACCTGCCAACAAAGTAGGTCGTTATTAATATTTCTCATAACATTACATGTTCTGTCTTGGTGTGGTCTGAATTACTCTCCATTAATACAAACCTCAATGATTTTGTTATTTTCTTGGCGCTTACGAAACACTCAGTAAGCTTTATAAAATATTTCTTCAATATTAACAACAGCAAAATGTGAAAGGTCTTTCACAGTTTGTGCAATAAAGTCTCTAGACATTTTAGAAAACATTGTTAAACTTTGAACATTTACGATAGTACAAAATGCTTTATATCAAACATAAACATTCTTGCGCATTGAGAGGAAAGTAATTATTGCACGCAAGTTGAAGTTAAGGCTGGCATTAATAACTGTTTCTATTCCAACACGTACTTCACGCTTCATCTAATAATGGTGTTCATTTTTATTTGGGGTAAAAAGTATAAATATTGTTTTAATAATTATTATCTCTTTTATATTTTAGCTATTTTTTGTAACCACCTTACTAATAAAGATTGTATAGCAGATGTATAGTTACACGATGGTTACTCTCTGTCAAACTATTTAAGCTTGACATTAAAAGAAAGGGACAAAACACTGTGTAACTATGCATCTGCTATACAATCTTTATTAGTAAGTGGGTAATAATAGAAAAAATGTACTTATAAGTAGTCTCCACAGAGTTAAATTTTGGACGTCAGTAAATTCTCGCGGCTCTTACTTTCACTCTCTTTAGTCCAAATTGTCATTCTTTAGTCCCAACCGATCGATGATTAATGACTCACAAAATTACAAGGTGGATGGTTCTCAAAATTGGCCCAAGAATCATGGGTCCGTGAACCGTGTCTCTCACAAAAAATCTCATAGATATTGTGGGAACAGGCCTGTTACCCTCTTGAAAGTTTTTTATCGACCATCAAAGGAAGCATGGCCGATAATATGATCGAACTTTTATTATCGCTGTTAATAATTTTATGGCTTTTACTCCAATCAATTAAAGCAGATAACACGCGGACACCTTTCACACTAACGTTCCAAAACAAATGAATTTGAGTCAGAGAAAACCTGGCTGTTCTAAAATTAGATTCATTTGAGAGGGTCAGATAAATTTTAGATGATAAAACGAAAGGGGTTGCTGGTTTTTCTAGCGCGTGCGTATAACAATCGACAATTTGGAATATGGGGTGGGGAATGAACCCTTTAGCAATAATAATTTGCGTTTCACATGGGCTGTGTGTGATGTGAGATCATTTTAAATGTTGGCGGCTTACGTGGCTTACTAACCAAGTTAATGATACTGTGCAAACAAAAAAATCAATACAACAATGTGCGACGATTTTGACAACTAAATTACTTTTATACAAATAAACTCCATCGATAACAGTTTGCCATGGACATGAGTAATTCAATAACAACTGCATAATCATTACAAGTACCTATGCAGAAGTCGAGGAAGTAGAACAAAACACTAAGCAAAGGCAGTCTGTTTTAATCTGATTAGCAGCATGCAGGTCATTCCGTCCGCCATGAATCTAGGTGCACATGTCTGCGGGCGGGCATAGCGTCACTCACTCGCGTTGGTGATACGTCGCGCGGCGGTCGTGTTGCGCGCGTGCGTCAGTTAACGTTCAAAATTCAAATTCAAAATGTGACAGAACCAACTGTGACAAAATAGTTTACTTTGCCAGTGTAAAAAACAATGTAAAAAGTTTTTGTTTCTCAATAAGTGTGACCACGTTTTTGTTCTTTTATTGTGTGCTGTGCATGTAGATTGTAGAGACAAGTGGATGTGACCTTCGTGTTGAAACAAAAAAGGAGTTTATTCAAACTGCTCGATAAAGTGATGACAACATGAATTCAAAAAAATTGGAGTGCTTTGACGATGATGATTCTGTGGATGGGAAACAAAGTCTCAGTTTTCTAGGTAAGTTTCTGGACTTAATCCTTTTTAGTAAATATAATCTGATAAATAATAAACGTAAACAAACAGATGAATTAAAACAACGTAGTAAAGTACTTATTATATTAAAATACAGCCCTACTGATAAATGTTGTCAGAATAAGTGCGTGTATAGTCGTCGTTGATAAACAAGACTAGCCGAGACAGATATTAATAAGAACATTACTATCTGACATTGTTTGTTTATTACATAACAAATGGTTCTATCTATAATAAATTCACTTTAACGAAATAAGAAACTATTATTTTTATCAACTATATCGGTAATACACAACTTAAAGGCAGTTCAAACTAGATAAAATAAAACTTTTGTACTTATACTTACCAAATTACTTGAAGTTGACTCGCACTAAAAAAATCAGATTAATTATCGTGGAGTATGTACTAAGCATTTAAATGCCACCATGTCGTCGGTCCAATTAAAAAATTCAATGGAATCCATAAAAAACATAATATGTAATAACATACCTTAACATACATTCCTTGGTAATGTTAAAAACTTTTGCGTGAGCTTAGCAAATCTGCATTTCACCATATTTCATAAAGTTTTTCTGTGGGGGTGTAATTTATGACTAATTGGACTCATAGGAGTCATAGATGAGGCAAGAGAATATCCTTCACTGACTCAATTGACAAAGCGAAATTTTGGCACTCCACCCACTTAAAAGACATAACCTTGTTCAATTCTTAAACGTCAATTAAATACTTATTGATGAAGATATAATACATCGTTGTATTTCGAATGCAGTTGGCCTTATAGAGATTATATATACATCTGAAGATATTCTAACTAAAGCCTGTTCCCTGAAGGAGGAAATAAGCAAAATCATCCTAAATACTCTGCAAGATTAAATTGATAATCCATTGTCTAGTTGGATAATGATAATACGCATCTAAAATCAATCAAAATAATATCTATTAAGCAACTGTATTTATACATGATCATGGTTAAGAAGTAATTGAGGCATCTAAGAAACCCAACACTACATAATGAGACTAACGGAACAATAATCTAAGTACATAATAGTGGGGATACTAATAGACTTGATAATATAAATTCCGAAGCGACTATTAATGTAAACACTTCTGATACTGATAATCCTTCTGGTGTCGAATACCAATCTAGTTATGTCTTAAAGCAATAATATGGCTTTCGCCTTCATTTATATGTTGACATCTATTTAGTTGACGATTTGATGGAATTTGAGAACATCTATTTCATTAAGTTAGCATGATGCGTGCTCGACAGTCAAGTGTGATTTCAATTTTAAAACTAGAGGACACAAACTTGATGTAATTACTTACAAACAATAGTTAATCAAAATTTTATATCGCTTTTTAAATAAAAATAAATTAGTTTTAAAAATATTGAAAACGACTGCTCGCCAAAAAGGAACAAAATTACTTTAATTTAAAAATATTTATTTTTATTTTACACATTTTAGTAACAATTTATATAGTTTTGGAATATGCTTATCAAGGCCTTTCATGTGATACCATATTGTAATAATTAAGAAAAAAATATTCTCATTAGAAAGTGGCGTCGTACAGTCGCCATAACGGTATTTTTTTTCTAAAAAAAAATTTCCTGTGCCACTCAGGATGATATTAGGATTCTAACGATACCATTTTGAAGTTATGGTGGAATAAATAAACTCACATACCCACACACATGAACCCTGAACACAATACACTCGTTTTTTTTGCAGTCGTATAAAAATAATAACACGAAAACATTTATTGCTAAACCATGGCAATCACTGTCCAAAACATTAAAATAATAAGTACCAACACTAAAGATATCCTTAAAACGAGTTCATTCGTTGTTATTAAAAATAACTGTTGCAATTACACTAAAATATGGAAATTAGAGTTGCGTATTTCAAATCTGCTCTGAATTTTAATGTCACATTAAATAAAAAAACTGGGTTTACTTGTTTATGCTATCATTAATCGATAATGACCTTAAACTGTTGTTTTGCATTAAAGAAACCGTTTCCGTTATATGTGAATATTTTTTAATTATTAATGTCTTCTTCCACAATTTATTCAATGAGTGGCGGCGCCTCTTTTCGCGAAGTTTTCAACATATTAATAACCAGTTTTTCTAATATTCCGATGGCAATAATTAATTTATTAACTGCCGAGGTTTTCAATATCCACGTGGTTAAATTATTAAAGCCCTTCCGCTCTGCTCTATAATGCTCTATTCTGCGTTGCATCTCTATGATATACTGACGATTCTTTCATTCTTATTATCTTTAGATTTTATATCAGTGAATAATTAATCAGATAAATATGATTTCAAATCAAATGGTCATTGACCTATCAAGAAAATTAAAGTAATTTTACAAATACTTTTAAATATAACATATCTTAGTATTCTCATTCATGCTGTTTTTAAATTTACTCTTTATATTTTTATTTATTCATCATACCTACATGTTATTTTAATTTTTTAGTTAATTATTGAAAATATATTGGACATTTTTTATTTGAATTTTTAATGCATCTCACATGATACTTGGGAAACATCTATCAAACGAGATACCTATAGGCAAATTGCTGTCGTTCAAGAAATTATCTTCGGCTAAACCACTCAAATAAGCTTTCACTCCTTTCAAATACAGCTTAAGAGGAGCTATGGTAGTTACTTTACAAAAAGCCTGTCATGATATGGCTAATAGCTAAGATTAAACTACCCAATGATGTGAAACAGAATTTACTTAAAATAGAGAAATTTAACCGCAGAACAACTTAATGGTAATAGCTCTAAATAATTTTATAGCAATAGTTGTAGCTCGTTTATGTTTTGTGAAACTTTTAACTCTGGTTCAATAATTGTTCCATTTATAAAAACTACTTTCTATAAAAGCATTTATGACAAGGATCTAAAAAAATAATAAAAAGTGCATCATGCAGATAATACAATATTATATTAATCTAATAAACTATTCTAGTTTTAATAGTCACAATACTCCTACTCATCTGTTATCCTTCTAGTTGCTCCAATAATCCTCTCTACTACATAAACAACTACTCACAAACCTCCACAAATAGGTGTGCATTTGTGTGGTCGACTGCCTCACAACAAAGGACGAATATTGCCAGACGGTTTACTACCTATTGTGCTCTTTTCACACCTTCCTGGAGCGTTTGAAGTACTCCACGTTTTTATCTTATCTTCATTCGCAGTTTCTTTAATCCTTTAGTTCGTGTCTACTATGAAAGTCTTTATTATTTTTGAACAGCTCTAATGGTACAGAAAGGAACCATAATAAGTATTCAATAACAAAGTACATTTTTAATAACGTTCAACTTGGTAATATGTAAGCAAAAATAATATAATATGTAAGTATCTCATTTTAATACTATTTTTAAGTCAATGTAGATTTCGATGGGCAAAGATAATAAAACCTGTAGCTGTATTCTGTGTTCATTAACACTCCGTGTTCCTTATTTTCAACACTTGCTTATCAGTGCGGATGATCAGACATCCTAATTATTTCTTAGTCGAGTCCATTTTTTGCCTTATTGTCTCCCAAATGTCTTAACTCACCCATCCAAACCTGTTACTCTCTCCGATTTTCCCATCTGTAATGGGTGTGCTAACAGGTGGACTAAAACAATGGAGCCTAAGCAAACCACAACCCTGTGTTGGAAACGGTACATACTAATTTGCTTCTTTAATATTGACTAAGCTTTTACTCCTTTTGTTTGATTCTCCTAAACATGGTACTGTCGGAACGGCGCCGGAGTCGTGAGACAACAAGAAACAGTTGTGAAACTTGACAATTAGTGAATGTTTTCTGATTGTGGATAATTAATAAACAATGCCTTTTAGGCTATTTTAGAGACAAGAAATTAAGGTTTAAAAGTTCTAACAATTCAGATGTGCTATGTAACAATTAAGATGAAAATCAGAATATTTTGGAAGCAAATGTCGATCTTGTGTTACTTGTCAGAGTGAAAGTTGGAAAGTGACTTGAAATAGGTATTTACCGCAGTCGACATTTATCATTAGATTATCAGATTTCTAAAACCAGGGAGATTTAGACAAATGTTTACTTATTATCGAGGCAACACCATAATCTGTATATATGGCAAGACAGGGAATAGGCTGTACCACAGCCTTCCGAAGGACAAGTAGTCATAAAGGTCTCACGTTGACCTTAAATCTGCTAGTAACGCAAATAGAAAGTTAATGAAAGATTAGCTCCGTATAGGTCTAAGTAAGATTTATATGGTGAGAATATTATTTATGACTCCAACGACTGGCGCCATCTTTGTAGAATTACTACAATTAGCAACAAGCATGATATGATGTAATTTAAATGAATTTTTTGATAGATAAATCATTCTTATGAAGCACAACACTACAAAAAGATACAAGCATACTATCTGAACTATCAGCGATTCTTCATGCTGAACCAATTTCACGGTAACTTCCCCTTACTCGTCGACGAGCCCTGAAGCTTCACAGACAACATTTTATGGTGCACCGACCACATAAACACTATGAAATCGTCTAGTTGAACCGAAAAAGGAATAATCGTACCCACCCGCGATTGCACTATTTGCTTTTTATGTTGCACCTTGAGTGCATTGTGCTTAGATATATAACAGTTCATATAACAGACCCTTTTATGCCACCTACTTCCTTAAAGCTTTAAAGATAAGGTCGATTTTTCTAGTGCATTTCAAGGTGAATCATTGACAGCCCTTCAAAAATACCTGCGATCAATATTGTTCTGATGGTTTTATCGTTCCAAGAACAAAACCTTGAGATCGTTAATTGATACTTCGATGCATCTTTGAACTTAATGGAATCGACGTAAATAATAAAGAGGCTACAACATTTAACAATAAAAGATTACTGTTTTGTTTTCTTTTAGACTCAAATGCTGAAACGACAAAAGGTGTCATAGAATTAAGGTTCTAGATAATAATAATTGTTTCACTTTTTGACATCAGGGACAACCAATTATGAATATTACATGCGTCAGCACGATTTATTTTGAAGGTGTGTCATGTTTGCGTCATTCTCGTGAAAAAGAAATTTCTACCTGATTTATAAGTTACATAAAGAATGAAGGTGAGGCAGGATATTTTGTGGTCTAAACTGAGTATGACTTTAACCGGCCGTGCTTTTTTAAAGTTACATGGATGATGTCATGTTGGTAACAAATACAAGTTTGTTCTATACTTGTAAATCAAATTAATTGTGATATTCAATTGCTATAGATTGGGACGAAAGATAAATTATATGACTAGGTATTACCAACAATAAGATGTTTGACTTATAAATTGATTAGGAATTTAAAAAAAAATATATCTATTGATTCTAGACGACATAGGTAATTACGTATTAAAAAGAAAAATTAATATGTTTTCAAACCGATTTCCCTTCACATTTAGATTTCTGCTCAGTAATTAATGAAAATAGATCTCCAAGTAAGACCAAATGAAACTTTATGCTACATAGATAAAGTTCATTTTCCATTGATTAATAGTTTGATGAAGTATCATCACGTACTTTAATATTAGATTGGAATTAACATTAAAAATATTCAAAGTTATTCAACAATATGTAATACAAGTGGCCGTAGGATGTCGTTCACTTTATAATATCGTTAATTGAAACAAGATCATCTATAGAACAGCAGGAGATTCAACTAGATCCCGTGGGCGTATGAAATTAGTCTTCTCTCCCATTCACACAGTAGGAATAGAGAGAGATGAAAGACGGGACGAGGTAGGTGTCTGTTTTTTTAACGAGAATGCCGAGACCGTTCCTGTCGGTTTGTTACCTGTTAAAGGTGGAATGGCCTACCATGGTTCCGTATAAATGCTATAATACCATGACAACTATTTACAGTATAGTTACTTAGCGACATTTCTACGGTAGATATACGAGTCTGCATCTCCTCCACCTCATTAATTATGTATAGTACCAACGCTTAAATTCACGTTAGTTTTCCAAAAGTGTTTTTTTAAACATGCTTGGAAATCAGATTTTTATTTTATCAATTATTTTCTAGATAAATTGACATTGCTGTCTAGACAGGCTGTACAGTACCGAAAAATTGCTCATTAAGTTACGGTGCATGCGCCGAAACTTCTTTAGTCTATTGCGAGCGACCGATAGAAACAGTTGATAGACCGCGAAGGTTGGTTGTGACACAATTTTAGTTTTGAACAGCTCGTCTATGTAATTGAAGTTATTGATTGCTGTACGTAAGCTTCTTTCTGTAAAAAAAGTTGTTCCTGAAATATATTTTTTATTAAATTCGAATTCAATATTCATAGTTAAGACAGTACAACGTGTGTCGGGTCCGCTAGTAGTTCAATTATCATGTGTACTCAACACTAAAACAAGAAACATCAAGTGTTCAAAGACCCCTAGCAACTATTTCGTGGGAGAATAAAAGTACTAAAGGCAATTCTCGAGATGTTAATTGAGGTCCTCTTCGCTTTGCTTTTAAGGAGACAATTACAGCTCGATCCAACACCGCATCATGCTTTTATGATGCTGCATCCGCTCGGAGCGGGAGCTATAGCTTATATGGTGATGGTAATGGGCCCGGAAAATTTTTATCTTGAATCGAATTCACATGTCACATTTTTCAAGGGTTTAAATAATCTATTAGAATCTCATTTTTTAATATTATGAAGAGCCTCTTGATCATATTGCTAGCGCCTTAATTCCACTTCTGTCATTACTTTACATAACTTTTTTCAAAAGCCGAGGAAATCATAGTTCATCTGTCACATTTTAGGTTAGACCTTAAAATTTGACACTTGTTTTTATTATATTTTTTCTTTTAGATTTATACTTATATCTGAAAGAATAATTTTTGTTCATATCACAAGTGCCTTGATCCCACTCATGCCATTGCTTTACATAACTGCTTCCAAGAACTGATGGAAAATAATTACCTGCAAGTAGCAACGAACAAATTAACGCTCTCATTTCCATTAAGTAAAAATCGATCACAGCAAGGCGTTATGCAAGGAGCTTGTAAATTAAAAGGGTAAAAATACCGCATTGTTGGTATTGTCGAAAGAAGTTTTTACATTCGATAATGAACTTCAGTTTCGTGTGATAAGTGCTTCACTGGTTTTAATTGGTTGAGTAATTGATGTTGCTATTGTTGAGCATAAGTAAGAAAGGGTTCAAATAATAAAAAAAACAATTAGGAGTTTAATTACAGATGGAACAAACATAAAACTCGATTATGTAGAGAGAACATTTCTAATAGTTTTCTCTTTTATTATCAAAGTTGAAGATAATTACTTACTTCTTAATTACTATCTAAACTTAGTACTAAAGTTCATTCATATTCATTATAAATTTTCCTTTAAAACGAACCGTGAGTTAAATATTTATATAATGAAGGCAATTTCTTTACCATTAACGGTTTTACTTTATAGCCTAGTCCGTACATCATTTGAAAATCTAACTAATAATGCTTATATTGACCGTAAACTTTAACTGCAGGAAACTATCAAAATCGTTAAATGATCTTGCTCAATTGGTACAAACTCTCACGATTCTGCGCTATAGTTTGCATGGTTATATGCATTGAAATAAAGTAATATCTGTTTATAGATACTGTGTTAACATTACCACTTTTTTCAATGAAAGTAGTACTAACGATCAGCGGCGGTATCAGCTAAAAACATTGAAGTTCATGTTAACTGTGTTTTGACAGATGTATGTGATACATTGCTATTTTTCTTTGTTAAGTTGTTATTTGTGCCAAGACGAAGTGGCAATGTATCATATACATCTGTCAAAACACAGTTAACATGAACTTCAATGTTTTTAGCTGATAGAGCCCCAGGAGGATGCTCGTGATTGTTAGTAAGTAAATATTGTATTTGCAAGAATACGGTTACAAAAGTGTTCTTAAACTGAATTATTTCCCATATATTCTATCGTTATATAAAATAATAAACAATAAAATAAAATAAAACTTTATTGGCCAAAACAGTTTTACAAAGCTTAGTTAAGCACTGGTTCCCACACTAATGAGAAAACAAAATCTCATGATATGAATTAATCTATTATCCCTTGTAGTGAAAACTATACTAACCAAGTCCCAACCAGTCAAAACCAGTCTCAACAGTTATTGTTTGAACATGACAAAACATGGTCTCGTTGCGAGATTTATTCATGAGGCGAAGTTCCAAAACCAAAAGCACTTGAGCAATATTTTTACCAGAACCAAAAATATTACAGCTGGAAGCGAAAGCAGTAGTAAATACAGACATTTGTTTTTGTAGTGTTAACTTATCTCCAACATGTCCTATTTCACTTCCAGATATACAAATCTTTGTGAAACAATCGGTGCATTCAAATCACGACGATTATAGACTTTACAATGGAGCTTCATTACGCGCCGCGAGATTCTAGGGGTTATTCCAAACGGTTTATTGTGGCTCCGGGATAAAGTATTGTAAATACGTGTTCTCCGCCATTATTTCATCTCCACACCGCTGCTGTTAATAAATTTGTTGGGAACAAGCCTTCTTGGAGTTTATTGGGCATTGCAATCACGACTTAACCTCAAGCACTTAAGATAGTATTTTTCGAGCTCAAACATGTTGAAAAGATAACATCAGTGTCTGTTCGCGAGTGTATAATGAGAATGTAGTAAGCGAACTTGTACTTACACTTTTCATTGCTGTGTATATTACCAATAGTTTCGTGCTATATTCAACTTTTTAAAGCCAGTAATGTATTTGAACAGAGCAGGTAAAGATCATTACCATAACTTTTACCTTTTCTTGCAAAAACAAAGTTGACAAAAAGACGCATTATTATATTAAGGTTAAAGAGTTCATCAACTTAAAAGGAGATACTATCCTACTCCTGTAGTCTCTCCTTTTGAGTTGATGAACTGAAATCATCCTTGCCTTATAATTCTGGTGCCACTCATATTTACAGCACTCAACTTAATAGATTTATATAATTATAATTGAAATGCTTAGTATCTTCACGAATCGCAATCAGTCCTCCATAAATAATTGCCATTTTAATAACATCGCCGTCCTTATTTGTCCTACTTTCCTTCACTTCCAAGAAAGGGTCGAAGCTATGTTTATCAGAGACGACATTACCTTAAAAATAAACATCTGAGCATCTAAAATCGAAATCGACAATTAAAGGCATGTCCCGCTAGCCATTTGTATCAATACGTGCTGCATTGAGATGAGCGGCGATACCAATAAAATGGCCGTTGACGCTTGTCTAGACTTACCGTTAAAGTTAATAGGGAAAGGAGCTTGTGCACTTACAGTAAGTCTTTCAAAACTATATTTATTATTAAAATATCAAAATTGTTATAGCACTAGCTTCCAACCGCGACTTCGTCTGCGCGGACATTCGGAAAATCCCTAGGCAACCTTGGACCGGGATAAAAAATATCCTATGTTTTAATCCTGTCTATAAAGTATATTGTGTTCTAAATTGTTTGAACATAATCGTATGCTTCAGCAGTCGTATGCGTAAGAATAAAATTTATGAAAATTTTACAAGTTATTCTTAAAAACAAAGTAATTTTTTATTTAAAAAAAAAGTCTAAGATAGTTTTTCTTACTAACGGAATCAACGTTATTAAACTAAACAAAGCCTACACAGAATCTACTGAGACTGTGCTAATGTGCTTTCAACAATTGTCTTAATGTGGATTATTAACGATGCATAAAAATACCTTGTTCATTAGGTAAAACGGCCTTTGTTTAGACTTACACAGTAATTAATTATCTCATTCAAGAACCAGTCATAAAACGTTAAAACATTTGGCTGATTTTAAGTGCGATATTTATTTTTAATTACTTTTTTACTACTGAAGTTTTATACGTAACATGACACTTATTTTTAGCTATTTGAAAAATATCAACATTATTTTCTGCTTTACTTCGTAATTAACATTATCCTATTAACCATTTTGTTATTGTTGACTTCCATATTAATTATTATAAATACGTTTCCTTTTGCCATTATTGTTTATTTTTCATAATAAACTATTTTATCATTTACACCTTCAATTCTTAACTCCTACTTAGGGCTTATCTTTCAATATTTGATAGCGTATTATACCGCGAAATTGAAAATATTTGTCATTAATTTGTCTGTCACATTTTTAGAATGTCTTTTATTATATTTGGTTAATATTTAAACTGACTAATATCTGGTAACTGAAGATTGAAAAATCAGCCCTTATTATTTTATTAATACCCTTTACATTAAAATCTGTTGTTGATTCTTTCAGATCGTATCATCAGTATCACTTTTTTTAAAGCGTCTGCATCTCCGTATGACATTCATTATTTATCAAATCTTATGGACGTCTTCAACCATGACACAAATTCCAGTTTTCAATGACCTTTAAGTTGATGCTCTCAATTTTACCTGTACCCGTAGTATTCTACGAAGAAAAATGTCGAGAGCATTGCAAATAATTCCTCCCACTGCAGGAAACAACATGCAAGAGGTCATGGGAAACGATCTTTATCTGGGGACAGCATTAAAATTTCATTAAGACACGACAGACAAAGCAGCACATAAAAAGAACAAACGATAAAGGCTTATTTATATTAAGAAGGACTTGAGTATACTGATTAAAAAAAAAATTTAAGACGTTATGCTAAACGTGTGGCCTAAAGCCTTTTTGTGCTCAAGAAACTGAAAGCAGCTAAAACGAAGACAAAACCAAAAAGACAAGAAAACTCATTAGTATGAGTATAAACAGTTTTTAACACTAGTATATGAAAATCTATAAATAACACAATAAACCACATAAAATATTATGTTGACGTATATTCACAATACTTGTAAAAGATAATTTTAGAACTCGATCAAATAAAACTTACTTTATTTATGTTCCGTCATCTACAAATAGGGTATCATTACAAACATTCGGAGGTTCCCTTATCTTCTACTTTGATGTTTTATTTCCTGTGCTTATCTTTGCTTTACATTGAAGCGTATCATATTTGGAACACTATTCAGTTCTATTTTTACCTTTATGCTTCAATGTATAAGGTACATCTGTTGCAATGCCTTCAAAGTTTGTTACTCTTTTTGGGTCATGTTAATGCCGACTCAATGCACTTGTTTGGATTGCTAAAACGAATCCCTTTTAAGATTCTTGTAACTTACTGCTTCTGTTAATTGGTATATTCTTACTTTATGTTGCAACTGCACTAATTTTGACTTTCAAGTTCTGTAGGTGTCTTGATTTTTATGAACAAAATCCGTGCAATTACTGCACCTTGCATTAAAGGTAACAAGACATTTCCATTAAGAAATTAAGTGCGATTTCCTAAAAATATAAACATTGCCGACAACTTAGTTTGTAAAAAAGTTATATTTATAATAATAATATTGAAAAAGGGGTCAACATTTTTAACAAAAACTTACACTGTTTTTGTTAGGTTATTTAATTACAAAATTATTCAATTATGATGGGATAACACTAAACCAACACATTGATTACAAAATTCCGCCAATAACCAAAATAGATGTTATCGCATCTTAGGAAAACAGTGATTATGAAGCACAAATGCCGAACATGCAATTTTCCAATACTGTATAGTAAAGAATCACAAAATTGGCCCCTAAATCATTGGCAAGATCAAGATTTAATTGTGCAGCGAGTTAATTAGATTGAACGCTGAATGCCCAAGCGCAGATAGCATCGCCCGTGGGAATACAGTTGTTACACATAGATCGATAGATTGGATTCGCTTTTAAATCATTGGCTCAATTAAACGATCTTTAACGGAAATCGCTATCGCCGTCTCTATTAAATTGATTTAGTGACTTACGACCATAAATCTCTGCATCAGTAATTTCAAATCTTTAATAAATCATCTATAGACTAGTAAACGAATATTTATTTGAACAGATCAGAAACAGGTTTATCTTCTTATTATTTTCGGTAGAATGAATGTATGTATGACATACAAGACGAGGTCCATTTGAAATTATACATTAAAATAAACTTTCAAAACAAAACAACCCTTGTTATTCCACAACTGCGTTGTCAAAAGAAACCTTCATCATGAGCGGTTCCTGAATCATACGTGTACCAACGCTTAGCGAACATCAAAAAGTGAGCATAAAACTACATTGCCGTTTCGTATAATTCATGAGGCATTCTATTCCTTAAAAGGCTTAGCTTGAAAGTGATCCCGAAAATGTTGCCGACGATCACCAAAAACGGATACAATCGTTGCTTCGATCCAGTTTCTAACTACGCGAACGCACTTCAATATGCTGAGCAAAAAAGTTCTTACAATTCTTTGAGTTACTTTAGATAAAATATCAGAAATCCTATTTTAGTAGTTGATATTGTAAAAACTAGTTCTTTTGTAAAGGTATCCAAAACTTGTGAGCTTAGATATAAATTAAAATATTTGTAAATGATAAGCAACACTCAACTCTGTATAAGGGTACCCCATGCTGACCGATATAGTTTTTTTTCCATATCAAAAAACTTAAGAAATGCAACTTAAGCGATATTGAATGAGAAGAGCTTCGGGTTGAGATCGGGTCGTGTGTTATCGTCTGAACGAAAATGAATAAAATGAATGAATGAAATGAAAAAATCTTTATTCAAATAAACTTAGACATTAAGTGTTTTTGAATTGTCTATATTTTCTTACCACCCCTTTGAGACTTTTTTAGCTGACAAGAAGAATGGGCGCAAGAAACTTATCAGCTTTGTCAGAAATCAGTAGTGACGATATTTACAAAAAAAATATATCGTTACCAAATACCTTCATTTAAAACAACATAATTAAAAAACAAAAAACAATGAAGTCATTGAAAACTGAAAATTAGGATAGTTACTTATAATGTTTCATCCATGCATTGATGTCTTTTAAATAATGTTCTACTTTGTAATAACCTTTGCTCATGAACGCAGCCTAATATAGCAGAAGCTGGTATCAAATAAAATGAGCCAATCTAAACTTATCTTGATAAATGTAGCAACGAGTATAGGTACTTGAGATAATCATTTCAAAATTTCTCAAACTCTTACCTTTTCTTCGATTCATCATATTTAATGATATTTCTTATCTCATTGGTATACATCTCGAATCAAGCCTAAGTGAAGGTCTAATAGTAGTTCCTTTATCTATTTTCTTAGTCGACGACTGTTAATTAGAGTTGTCGCTTTCTATTACATTAGAAATAATCAAAGCTTTAGAAATATCTAAGTAGCCATAAACAAAATGATATTATATTATTGTTTTTATCATTAAGTTTTATCGATCAATAAAAATAGGTCAGCAAATTATTTAGAAATCATTTAATCTGGATTTGCATTAGAAAAAAAATTGTCAAAATCACAAAGTAACATAATTGCAAAACCTTTTCATATTTTAATTAGTCAAATAACTGATTGAAGAACATTCATATGTTTTATTTCATTAAAATTAAAAAATCTGTAAGCCGCCCACCTGGGTATGTTATCGAGTCAATATAATTGTCACTTTGATTAATTTTATTGTTACGATACCTTACGACTGCAACGATATTTGGACACACTACACTGTGTTGTAATGTCTGAAAACGATTAATTTTAATTGCTCTAATTCATCATATTTGTCAACCATTCCCAAAGGAAACACAAATTACCTACATTTTATCTAGATCTAAATGTGAAAACTACTTCAATAGCATGTTGTGATGTAAGTAAAGTTTATTATTTCAGATTTATTACGACAGTATCCGTCAGTTGTTATAAATTAACCAAATAGAAAAGAAACAGATCTATTGTTCCTTCATATACATTATACAACGTTTTATGCGAAGTTTCTTAACCTTATTTATCCCTGCTAAATATGCCAAGTAGAAAGTATATCATTTTGATACGTAATACTTAGAAACACAAATAGAAGCACTCAGTTTTCTTTTCACATTTCAGAGAAACTGCCCATTGTATGGAAACAATAACAGCCGGCGTGCATTTCATTTGACGTGCCGCAGTATCGCGGCAGAAATCTTGACATGACACCTCCGGATAATACGAATTAAGACAGTGTTACAACATTAAAAAACGACTGACACCGTTCTTTTACTTTACAACATTATCAATCCACAATGTTATCTTTTTGACAGACTCTAAATTCCAGCAGGAATTCGTGACATCAAAATGTACATTTTTTTTCGCAAATCACCGCAAGATACTGAGAAGGCATTATTGGTAAACTAGTAATTGTATTACTTACTTAACACAATAAAATAAAGAATACTTAAAGACTCGTTAAAAATGCTTTCATTCTTGAAGAATATAACATGTGTGATTATCTTAACAATGTGATGTTTTTCAATGATCAAATACATTTGTATTATCTCCATTAGAGCATAGCTACACGTTTATGGTTGCTTTTACACCTTCAAATGCATAGAAACACGATTGCCTCAATCCATTCTCATTTAAACCTGATGTCATCGTACAAATATTCTTGGTTATCTTACATTTAACTTTACTACCAATGTTCTTATTAACATATAGATCATTGATTACTGTTGCAAATGTTGATAAATGTGCGTTTATTATTGTGGTTCAACTTTCTAAATATATTTTAAATACTTGGTTATTTGTGATTTGCTAGCGAGCTATAAAATTGGTATTAATTTCATCAACTAAGATTATACATACACAACTGTACATACCTTCTGTTTTTGTTTGAACTATATTATTTTAAATGTAAATAATATTTAAGCGTCGTGATTGACATTATCTTGAATATTCATGAATGAAAATGTCATTGGGATCATTGAGATGGTTTATCGTAACTTTGCCCTTCCGCGTTTCAGATTCGTTTATTTTCGATGCTGTAAGCTTTATTTTTAAGGAAATAAGATAATTGTTAGTAAAATACCAAATACATTTTAACGTTGATAATCTAACCATTTTTTTCTTTGTTTTCAGGTATGAATTGTTTAAGGACTCGCACATTCCGTAACGTTTTCAATAATTTTATTTTAGAAACCAGAATGGGTGGCCAGTTAAATTCTTTCCTAATCTCATTATGTATATTAACATACCTTTTGTGGCTTATGAAGATAATCCCCGGACACTTAATCCTACATAATATATAACTATTGGATTTACAAGTTTTTTTTATTTAATAAGGGTATTACATTCATGTGATCCCTTTACGACTGAACTTTTTTGAATACATGCTCACTTGGTTAAAATATTGAGGAAGAAAGTTTTAAAGTGCCCAATTTTTTATCCAACATACCAAATGCAGTTGACGTTTATTTCGAAAAAGGTGTTTTGAAGAAAAAGAACGCGATATCGTAGTCTCCATACAATGCAAGATATTTCTATTGGAGATTTTAACAATGGAGAGAGGTACTCATTGGCATTCGGCTACAGTTAGTTTGACGTTTGAAATGGCCCTTCAATCCCTCCATACGTCAAACGAAAGTGTTACGACATCTTGATAAGAGTTTTTATTGAGCGTCACTTGGAACAATTCACAAAGCCTTCAAATAGATCGCTTTAATTTATTTGTACGAATAGATGTTTTGAACGCTTCGTTTGTAATCGATGTTGAAATTGCATTTTATGATACAATTAATGTTGATGCGTAGGTTTTATCATTAAAGACATTTTCTAATCCATCAAATGCTTATGTCGAAGTATACAGTTCATCTGGTGTCACATTAACGATCGTGAATGCAAGTATTTCTGAAATATCAACTTGTCCTGTGTATCATAGTTACAAATATGGTTGCACTCTTTAGTTTCATGTATTTATAGCTTAACGTTTAGTATCTAAATCTCAGTTGTAAGCAGCTTTTGAATGTGAAATGTGGCGATCGCTTGGTATTCCAAACAGTTCTCCTTTAGCGGCTAGAAGCAAGTGCAACAGAATGGTAATCTAATATTTAACCAGCAAAGCTATCGGAGTTTACGCCAGTAAAGCATTAAATGTTTATTTGTTATTCTAAATACAAAGCATGGTTACATTTATGGCTCCTCGCTTCACGGTTATTAATTCAAATTATTCAGAACTTGAAACTAACTTATTTCTATTCACTTTCGATATTATAATAGCCAAATGGCTTAAGCCACCAAAAGAGGTTTTTAAGCATTAAATCAACCTGTAATTGTTCCATTATTATTTTCATAAAAGTATTAATGCAGTTAAATACTGTTATACTTGCAAGTAATTTATTATTAGTACGATGTAACATCCAACGATAATAAGGTTCAATTTGCGAAGCGGCTTTAAAACCGTTAGTAAAATGATTAACACTTAAGTAGACCGTTGATCAGTACTATTGATTGGACAGCACGAATGACTGCAATAACCTGCACGGTGCAAGAGATAAATGACAAACGGATAAAAGTATTAATAGAGCTTCATGCGTCCAAAATTGGTTATTGTAAAGACAGAGATTTGATAAATTATCGTTAAAAGGAAAGCTGTCGATGATCAAACATTTTAACTAAAAGTTACGCACAAAAAAGCATCCTACGGCTCTACCCTTACTCTTTCAAATACAGAGACAAAAATTCCTTTTTTTTCTTATATTTATTTTAGCCCATTTTGCATAGACTGGAATAGTATTGTATCCAGAAAATACTCGATTTTGTGTTCTTTATAGAAGTGTCGAGCATAACTAACAACTATTGGATACTGACCGAATTATCTTTTCTTATTTATGATTCAAACTTGGCCAGATTCTACGCAAATATCCTCCGGCATCTATCCGCGTATAGACGCGGACGAGAATATTCTCGTTTAGTATTTCCTATGTCTGTTTATGAAATAGTTATATTTTCTATCTTAAAGAATAAGTCGGAACAAATAGCAAATAATTAGCACATCCCCAACAAGGAACATAAAGAGGAAATGAGCTCTTAAATTGTACTAGGAAAGCAGGGTTATAGTAAGGGTCGGCTCTATTTGACAGCGGCTTAAGCTTTTAATTGAATTGAAATTTTAATTGGCACGCGAAAGCTACAGGTCTGCGGGGCAACTAGACAAGCCCTGTTTGTTTGAGAAATCACTCGTTTGCTGAATAATCGTAATGATAAATCATCGCTAGTATCACCTGTTACCTAATCGCTGTTTACTTTTATCTCGAAATCTTTACTTTCACTTTTGTCCTTAAATAACGAAAAACATGTCTCACATATTGTTTCTGCAACCGTCAACAATAGATACAACATGCTAATTTGAAATTCAAATTTGATGTTGTCTATCAATTGGGTAACGTTTAAAATAGCCCATGTCTTTTTGTAGCTCCAAATCCATAATGTTTTAAAACACGACGCTCATTTTGCACGATGTATATGCATACGATGTTTTATTTTAAAATATTATTATACTATATTATATTACTAGTGGACCCTGTGAACTTCGTATCACCTACAATTAAATTATTATCAATTTTACTTTTATTTTTTATTAGTAAGTTAATAATAAAGCAGCCGAAACCTAAAACGAAATCAACACTACGACCCTTTTATCATTACTAAGATCATTATTCAGACTAAAACCTCTATATCAAAAGTTAGTTGTCAAAAGTAACCCGAAATGGCGATTCCATACAAAATAACCAACGTTCATAGTAATACGTTTCATTCACTGGCCTGAAAAAATTTTTTGTAGGTTTCATTGAATATTCGCTATTCAATGAAACTCATTCTACTTACTCTCAGGGGAAATGACCAAAGAGAATGTAATACTACGTTGAGATGACAAATGATGTTTATTTTTCTTAATTAATCAATCAAATGCACTAAGAAGTTTCAATTCCGACATCGAAGTCAAACACCCCAAAAGTAGCTTTCTACCACTTTTTAACCCTGTTAGGAGATAAATATAAAAAAATACGAAACACGTGTTCAATTAATTTTGTTAAAGAATGTCTATGCCAAATTTCAAGTCAATCGGGCCAAGGAATCGCGTTCTCCCATACAAACTTTGCCATCCCGTTTCACCCCTTTAGAGGTTGAATTTCGCAAAATCCCGTCATAGTGAGCACCTACGCCCTAAAAGAAGCCCCCATGCAAAATTTAAGATTTCTAGCAATTGTAGTTTCTGAGATTTCGTGATCAGTGAGTGAGTGATTTTCCCTTTTATATATATAGATTATATTTAATAATATTTTAAAATCAACTATAAATAAAATATTTATAATCTACCTTTGCACAAGTGTAAAACTGTATTGAACGAGTGACTTTTAATCTTGGGATATGATGATGTTGAGTCCCTTGTTAAATGAAATTTAAATAATATTATTTATAATTATATTTATTATATATACACACACACACACACACACACGCTAATAACTGCGACACAGTCCTAGACATTTATTAACGTTGATTATGTTCTGTAAACATTTATAGCACAAATAAAGATTATTATTTTTATTATTATTTCTCATAAAATTAAATATATGGACAATTGTAAAAAAATTTGAAGATGAAAGTTGACGTTAATAAAATATGTTCAGCAATGGTCCCACCCATCCAATGAAAAGTAATTTAACATATTAATAAGAAGTGTGTGCAAGACCGAATGACAGAATGTGACACAGACAGCAAATTAGTATTGATAAGACAAAACATTACTGCGGTGCCAACCCTAACTTCTATATTACGTTATCACGACTTACTTTTACTGTTAACAATACTGTAATGTCTTACAAATCCATTGAAACGGAAACAGCTGTTGAGGCAGTAGGAAATGCGCCCACGCCGAGTTTTGGCAAACATCGGACAAAGTGGAGCGGTCCGACACAGTAGTTTCAATGGCGGAATGTCGCAACATGTCCGCGTACAGACCCTTGTATTTCTACACAAGTTTTCATTGATAATAACACCGTAGGCGGACTCGACTCGCTCATTCCATTCATGAATTGGGCAAGCGAACCCACGCGGCTAACGGTGCGGATTAAATGCACCACACGCTAGTAAATTATACGCGTTAATTAATACAAATTTCTGTTTTACCGTAAATTTTACACTGAACACGGGAAGTGTTTAATAAATTTTGTACACACGCAGATCTTGTTGGGATGTTCAAACAAACTTTACAATGCTCATTTTTGACACGCGAACTGCTAATGGAATTTTGTTGATTCATAGATGCCCGCCAAAAGTATATGTGTCATTAATTTATGCATGTATAAACGTTGACAGATTGAATTAAATCGAATTCTTAACAGCTAATTAGAAGAAAGTATGAGAGCATTTGATAGCAAAGATATAAATGACATTCAAAGTCTCGTTATGTTTTCATCATTAAAATGTGACATGGTTAATCACCCACGCGGTATAAATAAAATGACATTTGACGCTATTACGAATGAATTAATTGTGATCGCGGTCAGAGATATGGACACTGATCGGCGATGCAAGTAACAACCAAAGTCACTTGGTACGAATGCGTTGCACGCACATAAATGCCGTATCAGATCACTATACATTATACGTATTGAATTAGAAATTATGTAGTTCAAAACAATCCAACAAAATACTAGGTTAGTATCAGTATTTAGCCATTTCACTTTCTATTCATAGTTAGCTTTGCTTGTAACTTTGATACAGGGTATCTGGCTTCTACTAAATAAAATTCTTAATTTACTTCAGTTTTTCATCCTTTCAAACCAATTCAGCTGGTGTAGCTGAGTAACAAAGTACACCAAACTCTACAAAGTGTTGGTGATATAATTACTTAATAATAAAAATTTGTTGTCAAAGACGACCAATTAGAACTTATTCGTTTGTATTGTAGTATTTGTAGTATGCAGTCACTACACACTGAAATCAATGGGTTTCGTAATAAATATGGTAATATTTAGCTAAAGCTATTGCTACCTTGTGATAAATATTGGCTTCAAACTGCACAGTCCATCAGGCCCAAGAAACGAGTCCATGAGTTGTCAACTTTTTTCGACCAACATGTTTTGATTTGTCGCACAGCGCCCTTTTACGTTGATAAGGAGATAAATAATAAGGAAACCAGTATAGTAAGCATACTATTCCGGTTCTGGTATGGCCACTCTGAATCTGTCGTACCGAGCTGTCATTTTTTATTAGTTCAAATGATATCACCGGTCAAATGCCCGGCGGTTTTTGTCTCATTAATATCAGTAGCTATGAGAGGCCAACAAACCAGTTAGAGTAAAGTTTAGCCCATAATATTTTAATAATAACTTCCTGACTCCAGAGCACAGTCAGAGAAATTGTGAAAAGAAAGTTCTTAAATCTAGGGTAACGAGAAGTATAATAAATAGTTGTCATTATTAAAAAGAAGTATTTATTAAGTTACCCAATACAGGATATTTACCCGATACATTCGACGTAACCACGTTGCTACTCGTAAAAATATCGAATTGGGTCTCACACTAGCAATCAAAATACTTACTAATCCTTAGTTGATAATTAATATGAAATTGATAAATATTGATACCTATTTTAACTGGTAGAATACAAATGACAGTATAAACATTTAGATGAATATAGAAACTTTTTAGAAGACTATAAAATATTTTGAACAAAAATAGTCAACAAGTGAAAGTTAAAATCCATAAAGGTGTTTCAATACAACTCGCAGTATCATTTCAAATGAGTGACGATTTCATATGAATTGTCGTATTCATAATTTATATTCATCAATTGTTACCTACTATATGAGTAGTAAAAGATATTGATATCCCTCATATTTGTAATAATAAACAATAGTAGTTAAAAGTTATTACTGAAGTGTTAACTGTTTTATCGTCCCTTCGCATTAATAACATCATTTCTAGTAATTTATCTCTTGTCAACAAGTCAATAATAATTTTCAACAACTTTTGTATGAGCAATAACTTAGCAAGTAGCTTTGTTTGAAGCAGTGTTACAAGCCTAACCTTCTCAACCATGACCTCTGCCCCTACAATTTTACTTCACACATTCCTCACTTCACCATTTCATACCGTTAGGTCATTTCGTTCCGGTGGGATTATTAAGAGACCAAAAACCAGATAATAACTGTCACGAACATTTCTATTAGGTGCCCCATTGTCTGGCGGTCCCTTGGCGCAGTCGGCAAATATAGGACGGTGAAGGTGCAATGCCTTAACAATAGAATAGATTTAACTTTTAACGTGTCCATTTTGTTTTGTTGTAATAATTGGAGACAAACTTTATTTATCCTGCTAAGTAAGTGGTTATTACAATAATTATTAATATTATATATAATATTAATGACATAGATATTAAGTACATATATTTAATTTCTGACGTTAATGCAGCAAATTACATCACTTAACTCAAAATCTTATTAGCTAACTCATAAAATACCTCTCACAAATATAACATTGTAAAAGGTTACTTATTTACAACTGCAATTTCCAAAAGCAATCACCCCAATCAATTTAAGTAACCCCTAACGATACCCACTAAGGTACTAAAAATCAAAATTTAAACCACCAAAAGCATTGCAGAATAACTTTTTAATAAGAACCAATATTCTCGTTACGAAGGAGGTATTCATAAGTGACTTTTTAAATCGCAAGCGCATGCCGTTAAATAACGATTGACATTTAAACATGGCTGTGTCGTAACGGTCTCGCCGCATCGAATCGGCCACAAATATAATTATGTTGTAATATCTTTTTGTTTTTAATATGTCGCGTGCGCTTTTTAAAAATGTGTTGCGAGGTTTCCTTCTTGTTTTGTCGTGAACACATTACTTCAATGCAGTTCGATCACGAAGTAATCACATATTTTGCCAAATATAATACTATAATACATTATACTCGTTCAAATCTATTGCAGCCCAAATAATCCAAATTGGCTGTTTAGTTTGTTTTAGGGCTAACTTTCTGCGTATAATTTCATCAAATTAAATGTAATTATCAATAATATCAGTTGAATAGAGAGAATTAAAGTTACCAACCACTATAACAAATCCAAATCACGATGACAAAAGAAGTTTCGAATAGCATACCTATAAGTTAGAAGATTGATTTTAAATAAAAAGTATCCTATCGAAAATAATCTAACTAACTGCGTGTAATTTCATTAAATTAAATCCTTCCTTTCACTTGAATTTCAATTAACAACGGCTACTAGTTTATATAAATTTTGTGATAATTATATGACATAAAATATTGATTTGATGGAGCTTTCGACAGTACATGTGTTCACAACAGCTTTTTTACCTCATTCGTATTATTTTTGGGTGTTAACATTGTTGTAAAAACTTTCGTAATGTTAAAGTTCATCGAAGTGCCAAAATTTAAGATTGGGTTTGTAAAATAAGATTTAATATTTATCTGAAATAGTGATAATACTTTTTAAAGTTGACAAGGAAAGTCATTTCGAATTCAAAATGAGTGATTAAAATAAAAATTCACTGCACATAGCGATAGTTACTGTATTATTGCATGACTCAAAAATACAAAAATATTTTTTTTAGGATGATAGATTAATTGAAAATCTTTGAAGAGCTCGGTGGCGCATTAGTTTAGCGCCTGGCCCTGCGATTGCGGCGGTTAAGCAAATTTCGCAACGGTTGGTCATGGGATGAATGACCAAAAACAAAAATCTCGAGTTCCTAAGTGCTTTGTAAGTCGGTAACACTCACCAATCCGCATTGGGCCTGCGTGGTGGGTTATGGTCCATCCTCCTTATCCATCCATAAGGAAGGCCTGTGCCCCAGCAGAGAGGACATTAAAAATGGCTGATGTCGATGCGATTACAGCCTGTCTATGGATTACAGTTCAATATTCTATTACCTTCCTTCTATTGAAATGTTTACTGGGTAACACACGCTAGTACTATTATTTATTCGATGGTAATTCTAATTGGATACAAGCACTGGGGGGCACTAAATACGATGTCGATATTTTTTTATCTAAGAAATTATTACATTAGAAATTTTCGTTTCGTTTAGATTATTCAGAAATAGTAAGAAATCGGCACTCTTATGTAACTATAATAATAAAATACTACTCTTATTTGCGATGGGAATAATGTTCACGTCCGATTTCATCATGTTGCTACACAAAAAACAGTAGCCGTATGCCATATGCGCAAATAACTAAATAGAAACGACCACTTGTTTCTGTTGACAGTACGCTTGTGCAAGCAATTTTGGGAACATTGAACCTTGTTGGAGCGAAAAAATCGACATGTGCAGAAACGGTTATGGTTACGCAGAATAGAGAAGTATTTTTTTGCTGCAGTTATAAATCTTCAACGTCGTGTTCTTGGTAGCTTATAATTTTAAGACAATCCGCATTTTATTTATGGCATTTTCTAGTTATTCAGAACAATAGAGATATTTGTGAGAAGTATAGCCTCACATTTCACTATTTGGTAAATTCCTTATTTTATATTATCTATTATATTTTTAGGGTTCCGTACCAAAATGGTAAAAAGGAACCCTTATGGTGCGACTCAGTTTGTCTGTCTGTCACAGCTGGATATCTCCAGAACTACTAAGCTATCAACTTGAAATCTGGAATAGTTTTAGATGACGTTTGCCCAACTATTTCGAAAATAAGAGAGAAATATAAATAATTATATATTTTTTGCAACAGCGACTGAAAGGGGGTTAAAAGTGAATTCGAAGTGAGGCTACTAGGGCATATTGGGGTATCATATGAAAGAGCGCTGCTTGCACACTCTCAATCATTTTTTAGGCCGCATAGATTTGATGAAAAATTAAAAAAAAAATACCGTCCCCCCAACTTATTTTCTATTTGCACATAGTGAAATTTTAAAGAAATCTTTCTTCACGTTTAATTTCTATTACATGCTCATGAAGAGTTATTTATGTTCAATTGTTTTATTTATAAAATCAGTCTTGATATTTGCGGTATGTAGGTACTCACAATGAAGGCATTAAATTGTCCAACAAGTCGAGACAAGTACTTCGCTGGAATCTAAAAAAAACTGCTTCCCTTTCCCTCTTATGGCCACGTGGCGAGACAGGAAGGAAGTGTTAATTTGGGCACGTCAAACATGTGTTTGATGGGCGGTGTTTTTTTACTAACGAGGCGTGCTCTTTGAATGGTTTCTTTAATGCTATTGAATACTGATAATTAGGGTTCATTCATTTCATATTCATTATTTGCAGTTAGTAAACATAATTAAAATTTCAGCATTAACTTAACATGTTTAAATTATTAAATTTAACAACCTGCGTAGTTAAGTGGCTCGTACACTAGTTCTCAAGGTGTCGCCATCTATGTGGTCCCAGGTCCGATCCTCGGCTAAATCAATTTAAAAAACTAACTACTTAGTCTACTTATATTCTATATTGACTCAAGTCTGGATGTTTTTATTACCATCGTTGTCTCTAATTGTCAAAACACAACTTACATTGTCGAATCGGTGCAGTGTATGTGATGTCGTTAAAAAAATAAGACGTGGCAAAGTAACAATAATATGGGGGACCTTTCGCATCGCATAATTTCATTAATGTCCTAAAGTCACTTGGCATAACTCGATTGGCATAATAATCGCAAAGCATATGCATATGCCATCTACAATATGCGTTTCATGTTAAGGACAAAAAAAGTTATGCGTTCCATTAGGTAACCAATAATATATTTAGGGCTCAAACTTCAAAATTAAATGTAGGTGACACTATACTTTTTATAAAAGAGTATTTGTATTAATTTATCGTCTAAGTTTGCCGAACCGGACGTCATGACCTAATGCTTATCGCAGATCTGAGTGTCAGCCAGTCTCATTAACCGACTTCAAAAAAAGGAGGAGATTCTCAGTTCGGGAATGTTTGTTTTTTTAAAGACATAAAACCTAACTGCTTACATCCACTTTTATTACAAACTATAATCTTATTCTTAAAATATTTAGTAATTAATGAGACCTTACTTTTTTTTCTCTTTTACTTCAAAATCTTTCTTTCCAATTTTACACCACAGTCTTTCCTTTTGGATGGATAAGAAGAAAGATTTAACACTTAACTGCAGTTAATAAAAATATTGGTTCGTTTCGTACTGAAACAAGTAATCGTCTCCCACGCCCTGCGCCGGCGCAATCGTATAAGCCACAAATCATAGTTCGATAGCCTAGGTGTAGCGTTAGAACAAAGGAGCGTCTATTAAAAGGACTGAACTAACACAGTAGAGAACACATAAACGTTGGGGAATTGAAAAATACTGTGAATACAGTGTATGTAGCGAATGTTTGCGACAGTTACAAAAGATGGCGTATCTAAAAGGACTCAATGTGAAAAAGTTACCTCCTCCTTTTTTTGAAGTCGGTTAAAAAATAAAACGTTTACATAATATGTATGTGTGTGTATGTAAACGTTTTATTTTTTTAACCGACTTCAAAAAAGGAGGAGGTTATCAAGTGGACGATATGGTTTTTTTATGTATGATTTTATGAGAAACTTCTGTTAAGCGCTTATTACGATAAATGACACAACGCTGGGAGTGCCTGGGAGAGATAAAATAAGGCTAAGTTCATATGATCGCTCGATAGGAACTACATACTAACCGCACGGTACAACATTTTACTAAACTGTGTTATATCGCATACATTATCGCGCTGTGCCGCAAGATCTACAAACCTGCATCGACCCGTTCTCGCGCGATCATATGAACTCAACCTAAGAGTTTAGTAAACCTTTTATTCGTATTTAATTGTGATTTGTCGTATGATTTCTATTAATTTCTCTTACATCCTACAAAAAAAATCTCATTTATAAATGCGATGTACACACCACGGCACTTCAGACTAGAAATGTTGACCTTGAGACCATCTCTATGCCCTATGTAAAGAAAGCTGTTTTCGCAGTTACTGCAAAAGGAAGACACGCCAAAAGACAAATATCCATAGCTTATTATGGCCCTGTTTGCCTCGGTGTGAGGAACAGCCATTTTGACCATTTTATCCCGCTTCCTATATACACTGGAAACGTTGAGTGCGGCTGAATGCGAATACTCGCGCATTGTGTTGCCGCTTGAGGCTTGATGGATCTGTAAATTAAATTACTGGCAACATCGCCAAAGGTCAACTTTATGGTTACACTGAAAATAACATTAATATGAAATGCGAAAGAAGTATGTATAAAATTTCTTAGCTAGTAAAAACAAACCTTATTTTGGATCAAAACCACCAAAAAAAATTGTTAAGTACAATTTATTAAAAAAAAACGAGTCGTACCACCTATCGCAGTGTGAAATAGCATCAACCTTTTACATTTATGTTGAAAAGACAAATTATAACTTAGTAAAGGGACATGAATTAAATACTTTTTAATGGATGCTAGCGCGGTTTTATTGAAAGTGCTTTGGTAATTAATTGGTACATAATTATAGTTTCCTTGGTAAATAAATTGATAACTACAAGGCTGGCCCCAGACCTACCGGTTTAATTTCTTTGCTTTGCTGTTTTAGTTGAACAGGGGCTACCAGCTAACGCATCGAACTTCGGAAAGTCTACCGGGCTTCAAATTAAAACAGATAAATCGAGCCCCAGCAATCGGGCCAAAATGGCGAACCCTAATTTATAATGTCATACGAACATCGATATCTTCTAAATAACTACAATACGAAACTTCTTACTTCAATTTATCTGTTTTGAGTTGAAGCCCGGCGGACTTTTCGAAGCGTTAGCCTACAAGTGAAGTGGGGATGTAATTTATTTGGGTTTGTGGAAACAGTTTTTTGATATAAGCATCCATTTGTAAATGATTAAGCTTTAAAGTGCAAAATTTGGTAGAGTTAAGTGTCCTCCCGCCCCCTGCCAGCCAAATGGTTGTTTTTGAATACGTAAAAAAATTCACGGTAGTTGTATATATGACGAAGTTAAAGGAAAAAGTATCAGAGCTACGTAGGCTTTACAAGTTTTATTTTTGTTATGCCAAGCGTGCGATTATGGCAACATTCCCCCTAAATAAGAGAATTTCCTCCTGAATAAGACTATAAACAGGGCTGTTACAGTGATTATATTTTATATGACACAGAAACAGTTTCCAATTGCTACCGTTTGTATAAAAGCTGTATTTTAAAAAATCACCAATACCGTTACCACGTATTTCAAATACCCATATTTTGAATTAATTACAGTCATAGAAACGTACAGGAAAAAGAAAATTACCTTATTCATATCAACATATAATTTATCTAACAACTAATGGCAAAGCAAATAGGTAGGTTAGTATGTTTAAACTAATATACGTTATTTGTCAGCCATTTTTAATGTCCCCACTGCTGGGGCACAGGCTTTCCTTATGGGTGGCTAAGGAGGATGGGCCATGACCCACCACGCGAGCCCAATGCGGATTGGTGGGAGCTAAAGACTGCAAATGCAGCCGGGACCAACGGCTTAGCGTGCCTTCTGAAGCACGGAGGAGCTCGAGAAAACAAATTTTTGGTCACCCATCCAGTGACTGACCCTTGCGAAAGCTGCCAAGCGCTATACCACTGCGCCACCGAGCTCCTCACTATACTACGTTTTTTATTTGTAGAAAATTACGATGATACCTACTATTTAATATGCACGCACTCATATTCTAATTTCTCGGATAATAACTTGAGTCATTCGGTCCCCTTTTGATGTCACTTTACTTCGCGGAAAGTTAATAAAAATTAGCTGAATAGAAGCAACTTTACCAATTGCAAAAAGATATGCTATAGCTACCGTAACTATCTAAAATCTTTTGTTATTAAAAAAATAACCTATCATTATCTCATTTGTGATTTAAAATTCCCGCGCAGTGAAGTGAGATTCGAAGTGAGGTTCGAGTTTGGTTACAGAATCGACAGGCTATTGATTTACAGGCGTTAAAAATAAGCAATAAAAATTAAATCTAGAAAGAATTAAAATACTTGTATATGTAGATAAATTAATTTGAAGGATAATTACTTTCATAGATTTTTAAGCATGACATTATCACACATATTAGATCAAGGTTTCTAGAAAGTTGTAGGTACTTACAACGTTAAATATGACTACTGCATTACTCAAAATGTACCTGTTCTCGTGTCTTATCTCAAAATCGACAGCAAACCGAACGCCATTCCCAACGCGAAATCCGATAGGTTTACAACTTCCAAAAGGTTACGTTTCCCTGAAATCGAGTGGTTTTGAAACGCCAATATTTTCTCTTGCATACAACATAAGAACCACTTTAACCAGTCCTTATTTCGGAGACTTAAAGTTCAGTTTCGTAATGCTTGTGTGAAGGTTTCATCGTGACCCTAACGATTTTATCTTATCAATAAAGATAAGGCTTGCCACAGCTTAGCCTGAGTAAGCAAACCTAATACTGCAAACAGTTTTGAAAATTCTTTTGATGCCGAAGAACCATAAACTATGTATGATGATGACAAAAAATTACGTATTTTTCATTCCAATTCGTACTTTTGATTTACATTTTTACGTAATGATTAAACAACGCAAGCTGACATTAATTTTATAATACAACAACGAAAACTTTACTTGTTTATTATAAAGATTTTGGCAAAGAAAAATTACAATTACATTTTTTATACCAACCAAACACCTGCAAAACAGGTTGCTTCGCAACAATGATCCCAAAACTGTACAAAACAGATCGTCGAGTTCACAATCAATTTATTCCTCGGTCATCGTACCTTATTATAAAAACGGGCCCATCTATTATCTCCCTCATTATGCAAATCTTACCGAAAGTCCTTTAAAAAAACATACTTAATCTCCTGCCAATTAATATCAATTTCGCTTGCAAGTTGCAAGCTTGCGTCTGCGCATTAAATCATCGAAGTCGTAAAGAAATGACGTAACATAACAACGTGAAATGTCGGTGCAGTGCTTAAAGCTCTTGTGTCATGATTATTATCTGCGAAAGCAAAACTACCTCAAGGAATCAAATCTCGGTAACTAATTGACTTAAAAACTATAAAGTATATCGGCTTGATGTATTCTAACACCCGTATCTTTGGACGTGTAGGTACTGGGTAAGTAATACACTTATTCCCTTACTAATAAAGATTGTATAGCAGATGTATAAGTTACACAGTGTTGTGTCCCTTTCTTTTTAATGTCAAACTTAAATAGTTTGACTGAGAGTCACCACTGTGTAACTTATACATCTTTTATATAATCTTTATTAGTATTATTATATAGACATAGTGTAAAAAAGTACGAGTATGTGCATATCCTGAAATATCCTGAATTGTAAATGAAAAAACATATAATATAGAAGTTAATATATCTTATCAGAAGCATTAAATAAGAATAAAAATGAAATATAAACAGTCGAAGTAATAAATACCAGATAAAACATACTTACTTAATGCAAAAAAAAAACATGTTTTGAAGAAGAGAATCAAATAGATCTTTAATCTTAATAAAGATTAAATCTTTCAATGTATACGAGTAACCGTATTTAGTACCTAACAGTTTTTATGGAAATATCAGTTTATCAGTGGTATCTCACAAAATATTTATTTTCGAATAAAAAAATATTCCGCAATTGAGCCTAAAAATCGGAAATGGAAAAATTGATGAATAATTTATTATTAAAAAAGATTATTAAATAAGTACTATACCCAAATGTAGAAAAAAAAATGCCAAGTCCTAACTTGCCATCAGACCCTAACTAAATATTTAGCAATTTGAACATAATGAAGTCTAGTCTCTAATTTAGCCTTGTTTTGCGTGACCGGAAGTGGTATTGTTGGTCCACAATGGCCTAGCTCGGATGTTCACTTTTGTGTTTAATTTTCATGAATCACCTTAGTATTGTGGTCATTGCAAATTTTAAAGCGTGAAATGAAAAAATATATACTGACAGTGATTCACAACTTCCTTTCATAAAATTCATTGGTCAGTGCAGCGTCATTTACATTAAGAGAGATCATTATGAAATGGAAAACAATAAATAAACAACAATAGCTTACAATAAACCATAATTTGACATCAGCCATTTTTAATGTCCCCACTGCTCGGGCACAGGCCTTCCTGATAGGTGGATAAGGAGGGTGGGCCACGCGGGCCCAATGCGGATTGGTGGGTGTAAACCATAATTATTCAAACACAAAATAAGAAAGTTAATAGGTAAAATATTATACTCACTCAACGCCAAAAAAAACTACTAAAGTAAAAAGGTGAAAATTATTATCCTCTCTAACTAAAGATTTATAAAGAAATTAAAATAATGAAGCTCTTAAGCTGGCTTGCAGCGTAAGAGTTGATATACTAGAAGAAATTCGACGTTCCCACTAGTGACTCGGTAGCTCAGCGGTCAGAGCATTGGACCGGATATCCAAAGGTCGCGGGTTCGATTCCCGTCCGAGAACATGATCTGGTGCGAGTCCTATTTTTTCTAGTATATTATTTAGTATTATATAAAATAATGAATTCAAAAATGTAGTACCTACTTAGTAATAAAATAGAGTATAACGTCTCATACATTACAATACAAGTCCTCGTAATAGTCGAACTCCGTGCTATGATATCATTCGATGATGCAATTTACGATAACAACTTTGAATAAAATATTCATATGGACGCCGTCTATGAATGAAATAAAAACGCTCTTGTTAGTAAAGCACCTGCTTTGCTTAACTGATTTTACGTACCTTTGTGAAAATCTATCATCAAATAGGTAATATGTCATTGATTTAAATAAAGAGAAAGACTATTATAATAACATCAAAAGACTTACAACATCATTTCAGCAAGACGTTTGAAAACAAGCATCATTGATATCGCTACTACGATAATGGTATGATAAGACAAACACAAACAGCTGTAAATTGGAATCGATTTTATTGTCACTCTTTTGAATCTCCATCAGCAGCAATTTATCTTAATGTTAAAAAGCATTCGCTCCCAATATTATAATCCTCCTGCACTATCTCTCGCACAGTTTAATGTTCTCTCAAACTTTCCTTTTTCCGCATAAAGTTTGCCTCCATCAATTCTTTCAACAGTCACGAATTAATCCTTCAAGCAGTCACGGCAACGCAAAATAATTCCTTCATAACGCCATAAAACATTCGATTGCATCGGTCGGCTGGCCAAGGTGTCAGGTCTGATAAGGACGGCGCCGTCCTCACATCCGGTAATCGTATCAAACGCCTCACTTAAATACATTTCTGTACTTACATAAACAGCTGCGCCTCGGAGCCAAAGATTGTCGATAATGGACAGCAGCCAATGAGATGTTATCGAGAGTTGCGGGACCAGTACTATAATAACGATAGATGACGTCTAATTACAGGCGCCAATTTGAAGAATGCTGTTACTAATTTATGAATCAATACGATAATTTTAAGTGATGGCAATACAGATATAGTATCTGTACGAATGAATGAAGGTTTTGACCCTATTACTACAAAGTATCTAAATAAACATCTAGAATTGAAAACGGGTAACGTAAATAATTTTCTACCTTACTTTCTCTTAGTTAGTCGATATAAAATATTTGTTGTGGCTATTTGTAACTGTACCGCAATTTAACTTGCAGTGAAAAGATCTGCAATGAAAACAATAAACTGTGTTAAATTACATGAAAGCTGTGATAACGATGCGAAGAAAGGCCGAAATCTTGATAATAGCACTCATGTGAACAGTATCAATGCAGACTTTAATGAAACGTAATAAGATTGTGATGTAGTAGGACATAAAAACAGTAAGGCCAGCGTAATTGCAATTTGTTTTCCTTCGTATATCATTCGCGCTGATAGCTCTCCGCACTACACAGATTAATTAAATGATAGTCAATGTTACATTAATTCATTAAGTAAACGGTTTTTTTTGTAACCACTTCGGTAAATCAGGCTCGTTATAGCATTTTTGTGAGAGGAAATTGATTGGTCCGGTGCAGAAACTTGCAAAGTTAATAATGTGACTGACTGTGTGGTCGCTCGTTAAATCCTCGTTACGGGTCAAGTAAAAAAATTGTTGATAAATACAGGATTATCTTTTACAATTATTCAAACTAAAGACTGTGAGTTTACTGACACTCCTTTCGTTTAACTATTGATAACTATCAATTTCTAAGTAATGCCTTATTATTAGAGATTTATTTGCCCCATATAATTTACATGATAACAAGTGTTAGTACTTAAATAAACCTAATATTTTAATTTGTTAGTATTATTTATTATTTATGTAATCTAATAATTATATGGATCCCTTCTGGGTGAAAGCCTCCTCCATCCTTTGCCAATTTTCCCTGTCCTGGGCAACCTTCCTCTAGTTTAGCCCAGCGGTTTCTTTAATGTCATCAGCCCACCGTTTATATGGTCTGCCTCTGTTTCTTTTTCCTTCAGTACGGATCAAGTAAAAAGTCGTTGATAAATACAGGATTATATTTTACAATTATTCAAACTAAAGACTAAAAGTTTACTGACACTCTTTTCGTTTAACTATTGATTACTATCAATTTCTAAGTAATGCCTTATCGGTTTTAATAAAGACAATTGTGAGTCAATAAAAGTATTGAAGCAAAAAGGAAAATATGTCCAATATCACATTACACTTCTTATCAATCGAGGTCACGATTATCAGTCTGTTCTATGAAGCAATAACATAGACGATAGCATCAATAAATTCTTTATCAAAAAGCCTTACGTAAAATAACTCTACGAAATGCTGAAACATATTTTGGATAGAGGATTTTTCCGAAAATCTTGCGATTATAATTTGACTCATCACTAATAGAATTTGATTATGTCATATTATATCATCCATCATCATAGATATCCATGATATTGATTTGATTATTTTTCCAATGGCTATTGGTTACACAGATATTTGTTTTTATAAATCATTCGCTATAGTAATTACAATCCCAACAATCATTTTTCAAATCTTTAACATTAATTATTGTAATAACAACTGATTCATTAAACTGTAACATTGAATTTAGAGCAATTTATACAACTTGGACTTATCTCAAATTATTAGGTTGGGGAAACAATCCTTTTCGCATATAGTATGTATGAACTTGTAATAAAATCTCTTTGACTATACTATTTGTGTCTGGCTGGTTTCGGTATCATTAAAAGTTTAAATTTTAAAGAAGATAATTCCAAATTCAAATTAGGAAAGTGTGTGATTTTCATTTGTTTTTCATCTTTAGCCACTTAGCAAAAATTAAGAGAGTTTGGCTGGGAGGTGTTAATGCATCCACCGTATAGTCCTGACCTTGCACCTTCAGATTTCCACCTATTTCGGTCTCTTTAGAATTTTTTAGGCAGTGTCAGGTTAACGTCACGAGAGGACAGCCAAAACCACTTATCGCGGTATTTTGATCAGAAGCCCTTATCGAACAAAATGGCACCTACATACTTTAGTTAAATGTAAATAAACAAAACTGAAACATATTTTGAATTTTCTTAAAAAATGCGAAGAAACTTTTCCCCTGCCTATTATATTAAACAATAAAGTAATATCGTATCGTACAAAATATAATGAAATGTATGATTAATGTTACCGATAACTGCACTCGATAACAATTTTTTATCGCGAACGAATCAAGTTGTACCGGCAAGGTGGCGCCTTTTATTTTATGAAATAGTACCTACCCTTCAAATAAGAAATAATTCTTGTAATCTTATTTACACCATTTTCTTTTTAATATTTTCAAGCTGTTACGATTGTAATTAATCTACTGTTTTTTTATACTTTTATAAGTTTTTCCCAATGTTTTTACTGCTTTTGTCTACGTCTATGTCCAAAAATAGAATTTCTAAAGATTGTAAACAATACCTTGTAGTTTGATTTTTGAAAAAGACAACGGGGTGTCTGCTTTGGAACCATCACCATTGTCCCTACAATATTCTTATCTGAATCACTGATGCCTATTGCCGGTGCTACCGCGACTTAACATGGTGTAACAGATTGAACATCCCTCCATTTTATAAAATGCGCAAAAAATGCAGATGCACACCACAAACTATCAGAGCACAATACTTGCATTTAACAAGTCAGCAACACAGCCCGCACCTTCACCAATTAAACGTATTTCGCCCCAACCCGGTGCATCGTCAGGAGTTAGATCGTGCGTAAACCAACACCATTTCGGTGTACCCTTTAAGCCGAATATGATACATAACGACCATCGAACTGTACAAATTTTACGGACCAACTTTTTAATCGCGTAAAAATCTGCTGTTTTATACAAATAACGAAAATATCAAAATGTATGTAGTGATTACCCAATCTTTTCAATCACTTTATGCATGACTCCGACTGCATCTTTTCAGTTGACTTGTCTTGTGAAGCAGGCGATTTTTTCAGTTTCATTAATTTTGAAAATTTTATTAAGGTCACACAATCATCAATACCCAGGCAAAACCCTTATAACAATAAAATACAGTTTAAAGTCGCACAGAAAAAGCCGTAAAGTTAAGTCGGAGTTTACGATATAGCGCATGGCAGTATTAATCCACTCTTTATTGTTTACGACTTAAGGTTGAAATTCATACTGTGGTTATTGTAAAGGTAGTGTTTTTGTATCATGTGTTTTCTTTGGACATTCCTTACCATAAATAGCTTGGGCAGGGTATGTCAAGCTCCTGGCGCTCTAACATATGTTCTGTTTCAAATTGCAAATGTAGGTACTATGCGCTTTATTTGATTGATCCGAGCAGTTACTTGAACTGAAGAGGAAAATAAGACTATGTCACTGACAAATATGTATTGGCTTTCAGTAGATAAGATGGCTGTCTGGTAGAAAACTAAATTATGTTGTATATTTTTTAACAGATGGCCATGGTCATCATGTTGTGTAGTAGAGAAAAGACTTTACTTTACTATATCAAGTTGAACTCAAGTACTAAGTGATTATTGGTTTTTTTAATAGTGAAGCTAGCACAGAATACAATAATTAAAGTACATACATGAAGAGTAGTATTATTCTTACTAAATCTGTATGATGTGTGTCTTCTTTTTTTCATTTCTGGCGTATTTGTTCATTCGTAACTAACTTCGGCTTGATTTTCTTTATGGCACGTATAAGCCTTTTAGTTACTATTAACTTTGTTTTAATGTGAAACGTTATACAAAACAATAACGCTAGAAATATGGGCAGGCGCCGTACTTCCGCATAGTCTGCAATTTTCGCCACAAATATTTACTTAAACGAATTCCTAATAAAGGAGTATGTTAATAAAACAAAGACTTTGTTATCAGTAAGCAAACGGCTAACGAACGAGGTTACACCGTAAAACGTTACAGTTCCAAAGCAAAAACATTTAGCAGTCGTAAATAAGTCAACAACATAACAAAGGTAATTGCATTTGGTCAAATTGGTTTGATACTGTTTTACAAAACAGTAGTATGATGACATCAGCCATTTTTAATGTCCCCACTACTGGGGCACAGGCTTATGGGTGGATAAGGAGGATGGGCCATAACCCACCACGTGGGCCCAATGCGGATTGGTGGATGTTAACGACTGAAAATGCAGCCGGGACGTGGGCCCAATGCGAATTGGTGGATGATAACGACTGCAACTGCAGTTTCAAAAAAATTCGTTTAATTATGCATGACATTAATTTCGTAATGTAAATTCGGCTTTAGAAATGGAGAAGAGATCCTTAGGGTCTATGTCCATGTCCAGCAATAAATGTTGTACAGCTGATCTATCCATACCTATATAGATAGATCAGCTGTACGACATTCATATTAATTAATGATTATAGGAATAAAATGGTTTTATTATAGGTATATACAAGGTGTTACAAAAATACCCCTAATGCCGGATATGGTATATAGGGACCATCAAACTGAACAACTTTTACTAAGGAACCAACTCTGAAATCGCGAAAATAAAATCAGCTGTTTCATACATTTTAATATTTTCGATTTTAATTTTTGTATGAAACAGCTGATTTTTTTTTCTCGATTTCAGAGTTGTTACCGTAGTAAAAGTTGTTCAGTTTGATGGTCTCTATCTACCATATTCGGCATTAGGGGTACTTTTGTAACACGTTGTATAGATAGATCAGCTGTACGATATTCATATTAATTAATTATTATAGGAATAAAACGGTTTTATTATAGGTATACAAGGTGTTACAAAAGTACCCCTAATGCCGAATATGGTAGATAGGGACCATCAAACTGAACAACTTTTACTATGGGACCAACTCTGAAATCGCGAAAAAAAAATCAGCTGTTTCATACATTTCGATATTTTCGTAATAAATTTTTGTATGAAACAGCTGATTTTTTTTTCGCGATTTCAGAGTTGGTCCCATAGTAAAAGTTGTTCAGTTTGATGGTCCCTATATACCATATTCAGCATTAGGGGTATTTTTGTAACACCTTGTATATACATCGTATTATGAAATTTTTACCATGCAAGCTGTGATCCCCTATATTTGGAGAAGCACGCACAATTGTACTCAATTATCTAGTATTTATGAATGTGTGGTGTGTTCTCTGATGGAGATCCTTAAAAAAATGTTTTGAGCACACATCACGTAAAAACCACTCAATGGATTTTAACGAAACTTTGTATAGAGACAGTGTTACCCAATAATTCCGTTTTCAAAATATACTCGAAAAGTGGACGAGAACCAGCAACCAAAACCTTTGGTACAGTACAAATGCTTCAGAGTAGAAATGCCATTCACTAAAACCAGCAGGGTTGATTAAATTTTTCATAACATAGAGAACTTAACGTATTTTTGATAATTTGGGCTGTTATATTCAAATCATTCAAATCAAATCAATCAAATCAATTTTATTGCAATCCACAAATGGTAACAAAGATGGTAACATAAAGAGGGTAAGAACATTGTGGACCCTGATAGGGCACAGCAAATAGGTTTTTTTTTTATGACTCATTTATGACTGGCGTTAATAATTTGGGTGCATTTCAGTCGTAGCAGATGCTAAGTCTAAAAAAGTAATGATAACATCAGCTAAACTTTTATGATAAAATCTCGATCAGACCTGTTTGATTAATTATTTCTTAGCTTTAGGATGACTTATTTATTACATATGAATTTTCAAAAGTAGCTACCTACCTATACCTTATCCAACAGAAATCAATATTTGTTTAGATAGTTATTGCTATATAATTTAAGATTTTAGCATTCACAATGCTTTTATACAATACTCAATAATATAGTAAAAAAAATTCGACTCGTCACCAGATGTCTCCGTCGGGAATCGAACCCGCGACCTTTGGAAGTCCGCTCTGACCGCTGAGCTACCGAGACACTAGTGGCATCGTCGAAACCGTTCTAGTATATCCCACACTTACGCTGTAAAACAGCGTTATTTCATCAATGTGAGATTCGATTCGATTCCCGCCTGAGACATCCGGTGACGAGTCGAATTTTCCTAGTATATTATTTAGTATAATATTATATTATAATTTTGACTATAAAGTTTGACTTACAAAATATAATTTACTGTAAAATACTTCAATTTTGCTATTATATATGACATTACAACCTATTGCGAATATACAATGTTTATATTGACATTTGGACAGAACTCTAACACCAATGTGTGAAGAAATACATATTTTTTGCGATATTGGATTAACTCAATTTCTGTACGATTGTTTGTATTGCCATTACTGTAAAATCAGCACTATACGTGGTCGCACATAAACAAACAATATTATCTGATATCATAATACTTTGTATTCTTGAATGGAGATACGAGTTCGCGAGAGTCATTCAAGGAATTTCCAAATACTCTTGACCTCGGCATATGCAAAACTGGAAGCACATTAGCATTTGTTTACTTGAAATCTTTTTTAAACACTAAGTGCTTTATTTCATCTCACCCGGTTTAGGTATTGATATTATGATCTAAGGTGCAACGTCAACCAGAATCCTCACTCATTGAGGAACTTGCTTGCTACCTCTATCAGAACATTTTTGCCATTGCATCTTTAGTGAAAAGAAGTTCGCAAATACTCTTTACCTCGGCATTGGCATTTATTCACTCGAAATCTTTTAAGGCACTAGCGCTTTATTTCATCTCCCTGGTTTAAGTATCTAAAAGTTCAAAGCTGCAACGTCAGAATCCTCACTCATTTTGGAACATGCCTCTATCGGAACATTTTCGGCATGGCATCTTACGTTGACGTTGTTGAAAGTTGACGGATGCTTCGTAGATGGATATAAAAAAAGCGCTGTTTCTGATCAAACAAAACACAAATGTATCATAAGGAATCTGGGAATCTACCTGGAACCTTTGGATCTGACTTTGATAGCTGGGAGTTTTTGGCGCCATTTTGTCGAGTTCGGTTTGGTGTGTAATTTAATTATTTTCAAATTGATTCATAGTGGATATTGTGTCTTAAAATTGGTGCCGTTATATGGTACAAGTGTCTACGCAACTGAACAATTATGTGGGATAATTGAAATAGGCGATCTTGGTTGTGTGAAGCTGGGACTTTTATTGAAGTATGGCTTCTACGGCAGAACTAACCGAGTAAACTGTCTTGATATACTTGGTGCCAAATGCTCCAAGCAGCATTGGAATGCGATGCACCCGCATTCTAATGAAAAATTAAACAATCTACCACTGAACTATTTAATACTTGACACTGGCAAAAATTACTTCCAAGAGGAAAGTAGATTGCCATAACAAAAAAAAGAAGAAGAAGACTTTGATAGCTGTAGTCGATCAAAATATTCAATATTCTTTGTTCCCTTTGTATATACCTATTTATTTTTTCTGTAATCGACATTGTCATCAACTTATCATGATGACATCTGCCATTTTAATGTCCCCACTGCTGGGGCACAGACCTTCCTTATAGGTGGATAAGGAAGATATGCCATAACCCACCACGCGGGCCCAATGCGTATTGGTGGGTGTTGACGACTGCAAATGCAGCCAAGACCAACGATTTAACGTATCTTCCGAAGCATGGAGGAGCTCGAGATAATACATTTTTGATCACCCATCTCATGACCGACCCTTGTAAAAGTGCTTAACTTCCGCAATCGCAAAGCCAGGCGCTAAACCACTGCGCTACTGGGCTCCTCAACTGGTATCATATTACCTTTTAAAGAAATCATGATATTGCTTGACTCAGCTCATAATAAAGGATTGAATTACCATGTTATTGCAGGTATTCTTTGTTTAAAGTGTGCAGTGGCTAAATTTAAACATTTTGTTGCAGGTAAGAATATTCGTGAGGTGCATCGAAAAATATCAAAATGAATCGTAAGTTTGTATGAAATATCTACGTGTTTCTGAAGAGCTAAGCTTTTTACTTTTGGAAGAAAAATTTAGAATGAGCTTAAATTTTCTTGTTTTAATAGTTAGTTAGTTTAGCAAGTTTATGACAGTGAATTCACGGTGAGAAGACGCTAAGCACTTTAATCCTTCAACACCTGGAAAATGAGACACAATAGATATTATATTGTTATCCGGTCGCCTGCGCCCGCTCGGGCGTTGATGAATTAAAGCTAACATATAAAGATTTGTAACTTAAATTAATCTATTTGTTATTGTAATCAATTGCCTCGAAAGTAAACCTACACGCATAAAAAAGTTGCAACTCTACCAAGTATTGAATTATATAAAAGAAGCGATTAAAATCTACACACCTTTGTTATCTGCCTGTCTTAAAATAATTTACTTTAATAGACATTCTTTGCTATCAGACAACAAACATTACACAACTGTCATTTGAAAGTCGGTTAAAACAACTGTTTTTGGAGCCCAAACACCTTGTAGGGCCCTACTATTAGTATTTACTCTAGAATTAGACGCGTCGAAGCATTCTCGAAACTTGTTTAGTTTTCTGACATTATCACTCACTCGTTTTGGGAAATGTTGACGATCTAATTTGAACTTTGTGGTAGCTATTTGGAGTCTAAAATTAAGAGGTGAAAATGAGACCGTGTTATCTGAATAAGTCGTGTATACCATGTTTTCTGAATAAGTCGTGTTTAGGCTATTTACTTTTGATAACGTTATTTTGTTTCCCATAGCAATGTACTCAGGAAACGTTCACAATCAACCAAATGTTTATTAAAAGTATCATCCAGAGTATCTTCTATCATATCATTCATTAAAAAACTATCAATAAGATTAAAAGATCTATCAATGAGTTATTCTAATTTATTTAAAATATCTATTGCAACACATTTGTGAAAATTGCACTTATTTCTTTGTTAATTATTAGATGACCTTAGACACTATAAATTTTATTTTTGATGTTCCTAACCACTCAATTTTAAAAGCGTTAAAACTACTTTATCTATTAGAACTTTGAAGATATAATCATTATATTATAGCAACAAAGCAGAAGCATAATTTATTTATGTCATTCTTGATATCAATCAATCAAATCAGCAACTTTAAATATCCATCATTTCAATTTGTGAAAGGGTGTTAATAGTGTGCACATCTGCAGAAGTCAAGACATCTACTGATGAAGAAGTACTAACAAAAGAGTTTAAATCGTGTTTAGTTAAAATTACCTGTCAAAGAAAAGTTAATCAATTTGGTAAGAGCTCGTTGGTAATTTATATTATACAAGCACAAGAGGCATCTCTACACATTTTTTGCATATAGAACAGAGTAAGAACATTCATCATAGACTTTCTTCAATAACCGAGTGTCTTGCAAAATTAATAATTCATTTAACAATTTCACGATCTAAGCTCGATTGTATTGTAAAACCCTGTTCACACTGTATTATATTTATATCAGAAAGCATTATAAATCTAGCTGCGTTACGTAGAGTAGTGTATCACATGATTTCACCACAAAGTTAAAATAATAACTGATAATCATAATTATGATTGTTTCTTAATAAATGAATGATCAAGAACACTTACATTTAAAAATTTTGAGTAGAATAAACATACTTAGAAAAATACATTTATATTTCTATTTAAAATATTGTAAAGCGAGTAAAAATGTACAAGTGTAAATCTGCTTTTTAGTCAACGAGCTAAAACTAAATCTTAGTTAGGTATATAAGTCAATTTCACCAAGCACATTACATTACATAACATTACATGATGAAATAAAAAAAAGTAAAAGTTCAGTTATAAGAACAAACCCCTATTGTTTAAAACGTACCGTATGTAACAAGTCTTACACCCTCAATAATCATGCACCCCGCAAAGTGAGAAAACGCAGTACAATAAATTTAACTTCGAAAGGAGTTTAACAGAATTCGTGACTATAATGGCGTCGTCAACAGCCCAGCGTATTAACTGCAGCCACATAATTGCACTTTAATGACTTTTACTAAGGGAGATCATGTATCAATCACCAAGGATGCTTTTAAAAAAGATAGAGAAACTAATTTTAGTATTAATGGACAAGTTGAAGACGGTGGGACTATAACCATTAAACCGTCATAAGAATTTCTTCAATGATGACTTTCATATTTTTATAGTGATAGCTTAAGCAAGAAAAGATGATGGTTATTTTAGATTTTTTTATTTCTTTAAAAAAGCCGGAGAATTAATAATAAATCCAGAGTATAAAGCTACAATGTAATCTGCTGATATGAGAACGTGTTCATCCGATGACTAGCAATTGACTAATTACATTACACTTTAAGTATCGTTAATCACAAATCACTTACCGGAATATTGATTCAATACGGCCAATGAAAATATGCCGGTAAGTAATAAATCTAAGTGCCGTTACTACTTCACACATCGTACGGTGGGTATCGCAAATCAAATTATTGGCATAGAAAGTTTATTGACCCTAGACAATAAATCATTCAGTAGGACAATTCGTTTTCTTCGTGTCGGTATGTCTATCTCGACACAAATCAATTAAGGAACGAAATTGAAAGCGACGGTTTAGCTGAACATGTACAGCCAGCCTCAGAAGTATCTTAACTCTATAGTACTTTGCCACAGCAACTTTAACGCTCTTGTTCGTAAACGCAACGCAATTATTGGTGCGTACATGGTACTATAATGTTCAGCTACTTCTGATTCCAACCGTACCAGTTGTAGTTTGTACCATTCTTATTTATTGTATGATTGGTATTCGTGATTATGATGTCACATTTGCTTGTTAGAATCAAAAGTATAATTAAGCGTTTCTATGCTTTTATCTAGACTATCAATGTCTTTAAGTCTACATTTACTCTATCATTATCTCAAAAATGGTTACAAACTTTTTTATTTATTTGATAAAGTTGAGGAAATTAAGGAAATCTGTAATTTCTATATTATATATGAGTATTGCAAATTAGTCTCGTAAACTGTAATATGAAACAACATAAAACAAGGGAAACTTGAAATCTTTAAACACATTATGTATTGGTGTCTTAAGCATAATCATTGTACGAAATAGAGGTAATAGTCAATTTAACAACATCATAAAACAGCTGTTAAAACCTTGTGAAATAATAGTCAAGATTGAGACAGTAGTCAAAATCATTTCGTAGAATGTTGTAAAAGCTATCCATTAACCATCATAATATTGGAGTGAAGTCTCATCTCTGCGGGGTGTCATTTTTATCTATTCTAGTTTCATTGAAAAATTACTCTCAATCCTATGTTGGAGCTCGTGCTCTAAATCTTTTTATAGATCTTTTTTATGCCCTAGATTGCCTAGGGTTCTCAAAAAGTTTTCAACATAGTACAGGTTCTTTTGTAAAAAAAAACTGAAAAACTTTCTAACAGTAGTGACAGTCATGTAACGATTGTATTTCATTAATGGCTTGCTCTTGTAATATCCCTAGTGCATTTATGTCTTCATACAATGTTCACAATTAAAGCTATGTCAAAAGAGTATTTGTTTGACGATAAAATTTAGAAGCTACTGAATAATATTTTCAAATTACCCATACCATTGGCAACCCTGAATCATACGCAAACATCACAGCAGAAGCGTCTCGATCGCAAAACGTGACTATTCCACTATTGACCGTTAAACTGATATCTAAATTATACATTGTGGTACAACAAAATGGCTGTACGCTTTTTCGATTTCTCCAAGGCCTGGAGCGGCCACGCCTTCAGATGCGTCTGATGACATTTACCCAGCGATTGTTTGTGCACCGCCGTTCTCGCATTGACAACCAACGATCAGATACGACAAACATTTCGCATTCGAAGGCGAATTTATGCGGAATCATGTTGGCGCTTGTTGTGATATTGTTTATCGGCATTGTCGAGTGAAAGTGCGAGCTCGTGGTAGGAACCTCTAGAGATATAATAGGGCGGGACTCAAAATCTACTCTTGTTGATGTCTGATAAGCACAATATATTGGGAATCGGCAGTCTGAATAGGTACTGTAATACATTTTAGCAACTTTGACAAGGTTCCATTTTGAACTGCTTTCCAACTTGATTATGAATCAGAAGAATTTTGACTGTTTCCTATTCTTGCCATATTCCATAATTATAACAAAATTATTAGGCAAAGTTTTTAGTTTCGTTATCTTAATTTCTCAGTATAAAAAATTTAATTTAAAAGTTTAAATGTAACACCGACTTTAATTAGCCAATCAAAAAAGACTATAAAACTGTATCTCAAGCAAGAAGTATAAAATCAAAAGCAGGCATGTCCGTCACAACACAAGTCAGTCCTACCAAAAGTCGTTAACATGATGCAAAAGCAATGAGAGAGATAGCGATAAAAGCGGCGTATAACCCTGTCTCACTTCAAAAATCGCATTGGTACTGTTCATAAACTCATGGTAAGACTCAAGACCCAACGGATTATTTTAAAATGATGGACTGCGCTCTTTAAGAGCATGCCTCACGGAACAGAGTCACGAAAGTGAAACACTCATTCATCCCGGAGATTTATGGAGTGGACGTAACTGTCTGTTATGACACTTATGGACAGCCTGTTTCGTGGCGAAATAAGTGGGCACGTAAACCCAAACTCCTTATACTAAAACGTGGTAAAATTGATTCCGTTTATTTTTCGATAAAGGTAACATAAACCTTATTGTCTAAATAAACCAGGCTGATTTCGATTTGAGTTGAGTTTGGAATAAGGGGCAAAATGATTTGAAAATTACTTAAATAACACACGTTATAAAAGCATTTATAATAGTACAAATAGCAATCATAATCATAATAATATATTGCCATCACCATAAAATTTAGAATAGTAATTTTGTAGCAATAAACGAAAATAACAAGCTTGTTCAAATAGCGTTTACAATTATTGTGAATGTAGAAGCAGTCAAAGTAGTAATAGTATAACTTATAAATAATTCAATATTTCGGACATTATTGCATTTACTTTAAATTGATATTACGACACAAATATTATTATTGTTAACAATAATTTAAGATTTAACATTGTTGTCTTAATCTGTCTATAGCTTAATAAGTCCTTTTGACAAAAAAACATGTGTCTAACGAAACCTTTTCTTTCCACATTTACATATATCTTAAGTTTAAGTACAAACACGCGTATTTCTAGCTTATTGTTGAAGGAATTAACCGCATTTTTAGTGTGTTTTGATAATTGCTGTTTAGACGTTTTGAGATATGACTAACATTACTCCTGACACTTGTAGTGGTATTTTTAACAGCTGTTAATATTTTGTTGTATTTAATAAATCGATAGTTAGCTAACTTGAAATATTTTGTAAAGTTGCGATTGAACTTTTTTCTATTGTCTTAGATATTCGTAATTGATATAAACTCGTTGTTCCATATGTTTGCAATAATTCTTATGTTGCCTCATGGTTATTTACGATTATCATTTTATTATTTTCTACTACTACTATCTTATGAGTTAAAAACCTTTTGATTAATTGCTATCGTAATATTATTGAGACCATTATCGTCTTCCCTCTAATACTTTCTACGAATTCTTTGCGTATTTCTCTTACGCGTTAAGTCGTCAATGCTGTGATGTTTGCCACCGCGTTTAGAACCTTAATCAAAGAGCATAATTTTTTTTCATCTTGACAAATCCACTAAGACGATGCTTACCGTTGCTCTACATAAAAGGAGATGTCCACCTCTCAGATCCGCTTAGCGGTCAATGAAATAAGAAAAGCTTCTATTGGCTTACGCCCTAATTAGTTAAAACGGGATTAACATACTATGGACAGCATGTAAAACTTTGTTCGGTTTGGGATTTCAAAATGTGTTTTTAAATGTCAGCGGCTGGCTTTCAAATGCTAAACAAAACACAAACGTTTAACGTTTAAATAATAACAAAATACTAATCATAGTTACTGTTTGTCCGATCCAAAGCAAACAAGGTGCACTTTACAACATGATAAGCTTTCATGTTGACCGATACAGTAAGGCTGCGTCGGTAAGATAATAAACAATAATTCAATAGATAACAACTCCAGCATTGTCTATAGGATTTTGAATTAGTACATAGAATGTACATAGTATATTTAGTACTGAATCTAAATGAAACATAATATTTCAGCCATTGTTTATAAATCAGTGACCATAAAATAATAATTTATAAGAATGACATTTAGTATTTTGTTAGTTGTACATAAATAACTTTACTGTCTGCGTAGGCGTTAATGTTAAGGTAAAGTAAATCATCATGAATATAATGATAAATATCTCTAGTATCCACTACTACTTAATCACATTCTTATTCCTGTAAATTTCTCTCTACATAATATCCTACCTAACCTTATTAATCCAGTCTATTTCATTACAATGCTTCTGAAATATAATAACGTATTTGACGATTAAATCATTACATTTTTTTTATTGATAAATTCTTCAAAGTTGCTATCTCTTAAAATGATCTCCACCATCAATTCTTGGTTTCTCCATATGCTACTATTATTGGCTACTTAATAGCATTTTCTCCACTACCATTTGCATCATCATAAAGAGCAACTACCAACAAAGAAGCAACTGTTAACCAAGTTCAAGCAAGTACCGAAAACTTTCACATACTTGATAAGGGCAGCCGACGATAACACGGACGTATTTACGAGTAGTTTTATCTACAAACACCGTTCTTTGAAGACTACCTCCATTAGTTGGTAATGTATCGGCAATTAAACCATAGATTTACTCGTCGTGGTAAAGGCTATCGGTATTAGAGCTTCAGTATCGAGCCAACTAAAGGTCAGCGGGCACTCTATTGGGTTCATAACTTAGAACTGCTAGGTTGAAATGAAATTTATTTTTGATAATGTTAATTATAAAAATGAAAATTGTAGTTTGAAAATTTGTTTACTCAAGTTCCTAGTTAAAACTCTAACGAAGTGAGATGACATCCTTGAGCCAATACCTCACTTTAGAGAAAAAAACTGGTTATCCTTTTTTCAATGCCAAGTACCAATTTTAAGTATAAGATTGGTGTTTCATGGGCTGATTGTGTTTCATCAAAAGCATCGTTACCATCAAAAGGATCAAAATTTACATTTATCATAAAAATTTTAACTTACACGACCGATTACTTCGCACCTACAGCTACAACGCCTACATCGCAATCTGTTACGACTCGAGAAACAAGTATCGATCCTTGATACTAATCGATAATATTGGTAACTGATTTAATCGGGCATATTGCCAATCGATTTGATTGACCACCTAGATGTGAAATGGTAATGTTAAACGCTGATTTACTAACATTACACTACGAATTGAAATAATAAAATTAAACAAATTTAAGTGAAATAAATAGTATACAATTAGTAGTAAGTACTTATATCACAAGTGTCTATCGATTTCATCTGTCTGCTGAGAATTGTGGTTAATTTTGTCAATTTACAAATGATGAGAATTTATTTAAACTAATTTACCACCAGATTTACTTACTCGTATATACTTGCTGAAGCGTTTTATTTTCTAATCTAAGCTAACTATTATGATGCGTCCTGATAAAGAACTTCGTTAATGCAAATTATGAAAATATTAAAGAACATGATTAATGAAAATATTTGTCTCTTTTAAAAGAGGCTCTACAAAAGATCTATTTGATTACAAAATTGTATAAGCTTCTTTATTTCCCTCGTTGATAATCACTTTGTATTCGCCTCAAGATCAAAATGATTAAAAAGATCATAAAGCATTCCTTTAACCATATAAATTTCCTTTTTATAACTGCAAGTAGTAGCTTTACCAGCTAATTCACCTTCTTGTAAGAAATAATCTTAAAATCCTTTAACTATAGCTATAATAGAAGCCGGCATTGAATTCCACTTCGAATCAGACAATAGTAAAAAGTTTATACTTACTAATTCTGATCTGTATTAGGATAAAGGGAATGTCGACAATAGCGTGGTAAGGGTGCCTATGTAGTATGAATTAATTCTTAGATGGGCTTTTTAATATCAAAATAGCTGCATTCTAAGCGTAGATTAAATATACTACTTTTTGTATAGCAGCATCAACTACTTCATAATTAGAACCTAATTAATGATTACAAAAAACAGAAAAAAAATAAGTTACGTGTGGTTAAAACACTATAAATAAATGTGTCATTAGCCGGCTTACAAGTTTGTCAATATTCGTACAAGTTTGCCATTTTAGCGCACTGAAAACAAAATTAAAATTAACATTCACAATACCCTAAGGGCTGATTTTTCAATGCCCAGAAAGCTTTATTTGTTTGATAACGTATTATTCTGCCAATTTGAAAAGGTTTGACATAATTATGTTTGTTTGTCAAATTTTTTCACTTACTTTTATTTTATTCGTATATAATATTTAATTTAACTAACTAATATGTGTTATCTGAGGATTAAAAAACCAGCCCTTAAGGCACTAAAGTCAAAAACCGATTTCAAATCTTACTTCAAAGGACAACATTCCAATAACCAGAACATGCTCGTTATAAGTAATATCCGATGTTTTTAATTCAAAATATGATTTATTTATTACCGAATCTTTAATAAGCATTACCAACCCCGCTACCGTTGCTTGGGTAAGATTTATACCACTAATAAAGTGATTTGATCTATGAATAACATTATTTTGGAATGCTGCTTGAGAGGAATATTATATAAGAATAATTTTCCATGATATTAATAGTACCAAGTAAGAGTTACTTGGTTCGATTACGATACGAAGGAATACTTTATATGTAATGTTGTAAATTTTTTCTTTAAGCCACCTATATACCTCAAGTGGCGCCCTCATTTTAATTAAATTGATTGCTCGCTAAGTACATAATGTATCGAAAATTCACATGTACAGATTGAAGCTAAGGTTCTATAGTTTATTTACAAACAATAACCTCAGTAAAATTTTGTTCGTTGTAGTAGAAGTTCGCAAAAGTGTAAATTTAATTAAAATGAGGGCGCCACTTGAAGTATATAGGGGCCTTAAGATAAACGATCCCAACCGAAGTTTCTAGGTTTCTTTGGCGATTCATTTTTACTTATATTCATTACTATGAAAAGCAACACTATGGATAAATTAAATTGCGTCAATGAATATGAAAATGGCTTTCGTTGCACTTCATACTATGTGCCGAGGCGAGATAAAAACAGTCTATCAGAATCTAGCAAATTATTGATTTCAAACTCCTTGAAATAAGTTTAATTTTGCCCTTAAAACAAACTGATCTCATATAAGACCAAATAAAATACTAGAAAAAATACGACTCGCACCAGATCATGTTCTCGGACGGGAATCGAACCCGCGACCTTTGGATATCCTGACCGCTGAGCTACCGAGTCACTAGTGGGAACGTCGAATTTCTCCTAGTATATCAACTCTTACGCTGCAAACCTAGCATATTATTTGGTATTATATAAAATAGCATTGTGAATACTAAAATCTCAAAAATTTACAAAATGATCTCTTCAAACTCTTTTTCAAGATGTGTTTTGATAAGTGCATGTTAATCAGTTGTGCCTTTACCAAGAACTTTAAGTTCATATTTTTTTAAAGTTCTTGGCCTTTTATTAAGGTTGAGTTCCGTGTAGCAAGTAGTGAATAACAGAGGTTCTGTACCAAGCCTACTCTAAGGTTTGTGTAGATTATAAGTTGTTTGACGTCTGACAGCGACATAGAGGGCGCGCATGTCGAAGTAAGGATTCCTTTGTACCCCTTTCACACTATGTAGTTTTAACATGTTTGTACAGGGAAGTAGTTTGTATAGCAGGAGACAAATGTTTGCATCCGACAGGTTTCTTTATGGTGGTTAAAATGAAGACGGTGTTGGTATCCGAAAAAAAACATTTGTACTTACTTTCTTTCCTACGAGTTGAAGTTTGTCTGTTACTACTCTTTGCGTCGAAATAATATTTTTACTTGTTTAATGATAATAAACACCTTGAGTACTATTTTTAGCTATTTCATTATAATCGAGTATATCATCAAGTCTTCCGATTGTTTATAAATAAATAAATAAATATTTGACAACATCACATACATTGCTCCGATTCCAAAGTAAGTAGCTAAAACACTTGTGTTATGGAAATCAGAGACAACGGTGGTATCACAAACACCTAGACCTGAGCCAATATAGAAAGATTCATTTTCTAAATTGACCCAACCGGGGATCGACCGGGACCTCAGAGATGGTGACACCTTGAAAACCGGTGTACAAAGCCACTCGACCACGGAGGTCGTCAACATACTTTATTTTTAATATCTCGTTCATACTTCTATTTAACTCAATACCTATGACGATATTAATAAACACTATCATTTTTCCAATCACTGATATTGTTTGCATTAATCACCCGTCTGTCTGCTAAGCTGTCGTTTGCTAATTTAAAAATGGATATTTAATAAGGTGATATCAAATTCGCAATCACTTCAACGCGATGATACTAGACAATAAAAGCATTTACCAACATTCTCATCCTGTTAAAAGCGTGAAGTCTTGTCAATAGGCTCAATTAGGAGTCCACAACTCGAATCGTTTCGCCAATTACTATCGATGTTGGACGAATCGATTCTTAGAAATAAATGGCGGTTTGTAGTGATTGGATGCATGTCCCCAATATTTGTTGCCTTGACCTTTAATTTACTTTTTAATTAAAGTAAAACTTCGGCTTATACAATTGCAAAATAATTTATCAATGATATTAAAAAGTAAGTTCAATTTTTCTCCCTTACTGACTAGGAGTCATAATTAAACAACTTAAAGAATTTAACGACGCTGATATTTTAGAATACAACTTCCCACTGTTACTTATTAGGAAAGTATAAAAGGAAATAAAAATTACTCAGATTTTTCCAGCAGATAAGACCTTGTATGATAGTGCTTCCTAGCGACTTCCAAGAATGGTCAAAGTACCCTACAGTAGCTATGTAACGTGACGTATAATCCGCGTGCGATGGGAATGGGTTGCTATCTTTTGGAACTGAGACGCGCACGGTCCGTCGGCCAGCCGTAGCGTCGGCAAACTCGCGTAGATGCTCGCATAATACGAGTTGAGTAGAACTGTGCGGGTGGATTACTGCTCGAGTTTTATTTTGAATGCGAGATTTATACATTATTGTGAGAATATTTTAGTGATTAATTAATAATGAGTGAAAAAATGGGTAAAACATTTTACTTTATTTTAATAAATTCAGATTTATTTGCCAACGTTATTTGACTTCTTAACTGTCATTTTCGATTTACTTTGACAAGGTCCCATCCGATTCTAATCGCGCGCGGATTATAATTTTTTTATTGACTACCTTGTAGATACTTCTTTTGATATTTGTTACCCAACGACAAGTACGCTTATTTCCACGTACAAATAACATATTCTGCACATTCCCACACGTCAACATAAAAGCAACAGAGCAACATTAGTCATCTGAAAGGTAATTTTATTGAATCTGGTCTCGATTGATGGATCAATTCGGTTGATCGATCACAGTCTTACAAATTGCACTCGTTGGCGCCATACATTGCGAAACTTGTATTGCCCACATGCACAATATCATGTATTGTAGATATCAATTTTATTATAACACTCGGATTTAATGTCGTGTCGTCTACAGATTAGCCATTTTTAATCCTTTTGACTGTAAGTACCGATACAGCTTGTGATCATATAAAGAAAAAAACGTGTTTATAAGCTCCGCTACATTCTTATTTTATATGTGTTCTGTAAATAATGTTATGAACTATGCAAATAATTTTGTAGATGACGGACAAACTAACGTTAAGATGATGCAAGTTGAAACAAATTGAACAGAAAAGTGCAGAAGTAAAAAAACAAGTTTAATAAAAATGAAAATTTTCCAAAAAAATCTAATAGAAAATACAATTAAACAATCTCAGAAAACACACAATACAAGAATGTAAATGAAGGTTTAAAAACAGTTTTTAATCAATTTGACGACCTCCGTGGTCGAGTGGTTTGTACGCCGGTTTTCAAGGTGTCGCCATCTCTGAGGTCCCGGGTTCGATCCCCCGGCTGGGTCAATTTGGAAAACGAACTTTATTATATTGGCTCAGGTCTGGGTGTTTGTAGTTCCACCGTTGTCTCTGATTTCCATAACACAAATGCTTTAGCTACTTACTTTGGGATCAGAGGAATGTTTGTGATGTTGTCCAATACTTATATATTTATTTAATTCATAAACGATAGAGCATTACATAGTTATTATATTAATCTTCTGATTGCATTGAATTATATTTATTAAGAATCGAAGTAGTATGATTGCATTGCAATAGCTCATCGGTTGGACGTCGGCAATCGACATGCGCTATCTGATGCATCTAGTGATATGCACAATCACGAATGCACTGATAGATAGAGCGAGTTTCATTGTGCAATCGTTCATAATACCGTCCCTTTCATTTTTCTCACTTTTGAGTTATAAATGTGAGTTTGAAACAACTCGCTTTGATTTATCTGCATCATGAGTCAGACTTGTAGATAGAATTAACGTATCATATAAAATTATTGTTAATCTTTAGCTGGACCTGACATACCAATTTGAACTTTGATTATACGACCGCCTTAAAAAACAGAGAGTGTAATGTGGTTATTGTATGTGGATATGTAAGTTTCTTTATTCTACCATAACCTAGATGTATGCTCTCGTTAGAATCAATTCAGATCGTCAGAAGTTAATCAATATGGTGACTGTACGACGCTACTTACAGTGAAAAACAATTTTTTTTTCTTCAGTTATTAAAAAACGGGCATTAAATGAAAACCCATGATGAGCACATCCCTACTATATAATATGTCACTAAATTGTGTCAAATAAAAATAAATATATTAAAAACACGACTGCCCTTCCTAAAAAGAATTAAAAAGTTAAATAACAAGTGTCATTGCAGTCGGGGGACCTCTTTGATTAAAAATTGTTCCACAAAATGGTCCCCCGACAGCAATGACACTTGTTACTTAACTTTTTAGTTCATTTGTGGCAGGGCGGCCGTCATGTTCTTTTTTAGAGCTTCTATCTCAAAATGAGTAAACAGAAGCAAACAAAGAAGTTTTTAAACACAGACAGCACAGAGTAAGTATTATTTCCACCGTGGTAAAAGTGCCGGTTAAACAGTATCGATTGCACAATATAATCTATGAATAAAAATTTAAAACATAATCTACTTCACAAAGCTTATACAATACTCTATTGAAATTTTAAATTCCTAATAAGCAATCGAACAAAGATTATCTAGAATGAAAGCATAATTAAAGTGCAGTGTGAAAAGAAAAACCTTCAACAATTAAAGGCATTCCTTACTGCCAGCTTACTGCTTAATTATGGTAACTTATCAAAGTTTTGTATGGGCGATGATTACGCCATAACATTTCAACTCGGTATTTTGTTCACGTGAGGTATTTAATGACTTTATAATGGCTGAGCTCTCTGTCTCTGATGATGATCTCAAAAGAAGTCACTTCCTGTTAATTCTAAAGTTACTACTGTCGGTTAATGAGGAAAAAAGTCAGATAACATTTATAGCAGATCTACTTACAGGGGAGCGATTCTGTAACCAAACTCGCATCTCACTTCAAACCTCACTTCAGTTTGCGTGAATTTATTATTGGAAATTAGCTGAATATAAGCTACTTTACCGATTGCAAAAGGTTTTAGGTAGCTACCGTAGCTATCTTAAGTCTTTTGTGATTAAAAAAACAGCCTGTGATTATCTCATTTATATTTTAAAATTCCCGCGCACTGAAGTGAGATTCGAAGGGAGGTAAGGTGAGGATATCGCTATATGAATAGATGATAAAGTTATAAATGTCGAATGAATAAATAAACTCTATTTTTATCTAAATAGTCATGAATATGCAGATACGTGAAATTGAATCAAAAGACATTATCAGAGAGTAGCCAGTGCTCTAAATGAGGCTAAGAAAGATCTAATTTTGAAATTGAACTGTCTGGAGAAAGTAAATCACGACAGTAAAAAAGTTTATTGGAATAGTTAAGAATATTAAAAGCTAAATCATAGACATCATAGAACATGACTTGAACATTTTATTATAAAAAATAATCAGTTTGTCAATTATTCGCCAACTTTTTCTGATGCCGTGTCATCGGGTTACAAAGATAATTGAAATCTATTTACTATTGAAAAATATGATGGGTCAGATATATTCAATAGTTAATTTAGTTTTCTTCATTGGCTTTCATAGACATCAAGAATATAATTGTACTGTAGATTAAAATACTATATTGATACTTTTAAAAATATATTAAAACGGAACTTGCTATTGATCAGTTTGTATTCTTTGAATTTGTTCACGGCGTAAATTATTATCGTCAGCAATTTATCTGGATAATACTAAATCTGAAAGCTTTTTAAATGTAAATAGGATTTGTTTTATAATTGAACTTTCGTTATCGAAGTTCCTTTGATCAGCTCCGTAAGAATTATGTTATTAATATTCCTGGTTTGTTAGGATCTTCGGATGCTCAATCTGAACCAATTAAATTCTTCCATAGTAATAGCTTCACAAGGGCCGGACAAAATTGGCCGGATAAAACCAATAAACCATTGATTTACAGCCCAGTAATTACTCCTCAGTTTAATTTTAAAAACGGTTGTAAGCACGGGTAACGTTTTAAAGCAAGTAGGTATATTGGACATGTTTTCGTTACAGCATTGATTACTAAAGTACTTAGGTACATAAAAATCGCGCAAAATATTTCTAATGTAGACTAACTACTATTTTGTACATTTATAACACTTATAAACGTTTGCACTAAACTTAAAAATCGCCTAATTCTTTTCTAAACTACAACTTGACCAAATTAAAACGGTGTCATTAACTTAGCTGTCATGCAGCTTTCATGCGCAAATTTATCTTGGTCGAGTTGAAGTTAGGAAAAACTTAGGTGATTCTTAAGTTTAGTGCAAACGGGTGTATGTATTTTGATAGTAGATTTTCACGATTTTAATGTAATGAAAGGTTTCAAAGACGTATATAATTATTTCTTAGCTTTAATGTCTAACTCTATAATATCTACGTGTAGTTTATTCGTCGAATCATCAAAATTGCTTTTCACGAGATTCAAAACGTAGTTATCGAAAATGACACGACAACGCAATTAGCTAAAGATGTCGATAGTGTTAGTTCGCGTGTGTCCGTTCAAAGAACTTCGTGACCGGAAAATATGGACCCCATAACATTACTTGTTATGGACGTAATGACACCTAACTGTATATTTGAGCCTTATATCAATTTTATTTAGCACTTCCAATAGAGGACAATGTAGGATGGGAAGTATTTGGTTTAAATAGTGAACAATCATGAATGTTAATCCTAATGACAAAAGCAGTATATGGGTATAACACTAAAACTACCTTAACGTAAATACCTAGAATAGTTTTAAATTAAATAACTAAACAAGAACTTACAGCATCACGCCTGCGCATAAAGGATTAGGTAGATGGTAATGATAAGATACAGATAACAAAATAAGTATCATCTACCAACTCATATCGAAAAATAATGTTTTGATAAGGGACGTGAAGTTTACTGTTTTCGACAACTTCTAGGAGTTTATTGAATTCAATCACTAGGCTTTACACAAAGTTTTGTTCCAATATGAAATTAAAGTAGTACAAAACCCATTTTTCATGCCGACTTGGACACATTATGCAATACCTGTTATTATTTAGCACAGGATGTTGGCGCCAGTGCGCCCGCGCCGTGACGCCGACGTGTGACTCACGACGTGACACGAAGTTTCTTAAAAACTTAATGACAATTGCACTTTTGAAGCCAGGACTCGGACAATGTCAAAAACGACTAGACATCATAAAAGTAGTATCTCTAAAATTAAACCATTAAGAATTAAAAGATTATCCACTAACAATCTTCTTGTAGTTGCAAAATTAAGCAGTCCTCACGTCTAGTATTCCTTTATAGTGAATCTTCATGTTTCATTTTAGATCCAGTGATCATAATAAAAGTGTTTATTACAATGAGTTGCGCTTCTTAATTTGATTCTTCATTAAAATAAAGTTTCTAATTACAAAAGTAATCGTGTAATCAAATTTCGTTTTTCTTTTTTTAATCATTATCTCAGCAGTCTGTTTTTATATAACTACTTTTAATATGCCATAAACATGCGATTTCCTTTTAGAACCAATTTGATTGTGCCTTTATAGGCACGTAGTATTTCGACGTTCATTAATAACTTGGTGTTCCATTGAGTAATGACGTAATTTTACGCAAACTCCTTCTATAACGATATCACGTAGGTCCTGGCAAGCTTTTATGGCAAGACAACCTTGCGCCCGCGCCGCCTACGTCGCTAAATATCGAACAATGGTCGTGCGCGGAAATACTAATGTTTAAGCAAGTGTGTGTCATGTCAGTGGATTAAGTTATGATCGATTTGTGAATGTAAAAGACGTTGACACAGTGTGAATGTTCGTACTATAATCACCATCATTTTCACGATATCGTTTAAATGATTATCTTCATATTTTATTTCGGAAATTGGTTTCAATGATCCATTTTCAATCATCGACTGTTCGCCGCAGAAAATGTATTTTTTTGGTTATAGCTATGGTGGTTTTCATACATAAGAAATTCATTTGCCTCTAGATGGATTATAAAAAAGATGATCTATCTACCGCAAAATGTTTTTTCTATTTACGTTATTAACGAAACTTTTTCTTATGAACATTGACAAAGCTACATTAAAAATAATTACTGCTTCGTCTTCTTATTTTCGTTTTGAAAAGCCAGTTTCAAGTGTTGGTAAAAGTTCAGTGATATTGTTTCGGATCGGATGCATCGCATTCCAATGCTTCTTTGAGCATTTGGCACCAAGTATAATGTATAATCAAGTCAGTTTACTCGGTAAGTTCTGTCGAGATAGTCACACTACAATAAAAGTCTCAGCTTCACACGATCGAGACCGCGCTTATTTAAATTATTCCACATGTCGTTCAGTGGCGTAGACATAATAACACGAATTTTAAGTATATATATAGTTACAATATCCACTATGAATCAATTTGCAAATAATTAAAATAGCCACCAAGCTGAACTTGACAAAATAGCGCCAAAAACTCCAAAAACTAAATTGTTCGCTCACAAAGAAGTTCCGATCTCCGCCTCCATAGCCTATGGTTAAAAATCAAGATGGCATCCAAAAAGGCGGGAACCGAAAAAGTTGTAAACTACTCTTGCTTTCATTACGTTTGCTACTACGACAAATCTGAATTTCAAATGAAGTAGCTGACTTGTTAACAACATTGCTAGTGATCATGATATGTCTTTAGGAAGTTACTGTCGCTTCTAAATGATTGCGGACAATATTTTTTTCGATTATAATTGAGTTGACTTTGTGCTCAACAACTTTCTAATTTCTTTGCATAAAATAAATGATTTGAAAAGTTACATCACTGTTCTCATCATCGGTATAATAATATGAAATCGACACTTACTTTATATACAATTATTGATGTTAATGTTTCAATTACTTAATTACAAAAATTATATGATAAAGACTTAAAATGGTATTCTATGAAACTTAATAGAGTTGAAGTCGCACATAAGTAACATTTATCTCTAAAAAGTTTGCATATCTATTGAAACCTCAAAAAGTATCGTACCTCTTGCAAACCCTGATGTGTACAAAACAAAGTTATTTTTTTATTGGCTATTCAAATTTTAGTGGCTATTCAAATTTTAAAGATGTGTTCAGTCCATGCTACTGAACAACTTTCTTTAAGGAACATAAGTAGGGTTGCTATAGCTTTCAAGGACCAATACGGGTCTTAATAAAAACGGACTATCCATACAAATCAAAGTGTTCCAGTGATCAGTTTAATAAAGGAAGTCCAACATTTTGTGGCGAATTTCAAACCATTTTTGTTGGAGAAAGTTGATTAATTTAATGAACCGAACACATCCTTAAAATTTAGATGGTGACTAAATAATAACCCTGTATAACTTATGGAGCTCCCAAGTTTTCTTTTTAAACAGCCTATTAAATAAAGCTAGCCTAGCGGTTGTCCGGTGGTCCGCCTCGGGGCGCGGTGATTGCTCGTAAATTGTACCAGATAGAGATTGTATGTTCGACAACAGTTGTGTGGTTTGGTAAACTGCTTCTAGTTATACTGTGTCTTTTCGTTCTTTATGTCCCAACTTTCATTTTGAAAATTGTTATAGACATTTAAAAATTTAACTCTGGAATATTGGCATCTATGGCTGTTGATGTACCATTATCTATTTATGTATTCTGTGGCAACCATTATCGTATTGAAAATTAAAGGGTGTCTAAATTGTTTTTACCAATTCAACTTTCAACTTTTGGCTTTTGACTTACGACTTTCGACTTTCAACTTTCAACTTATAATTTTCTTCTTTCAACTTTCAATTTTTTAGTTTCGACATTCGACTTTCAACCTTTAACTTTTGACTTTTGACTTTTCATGTTCGAATTTCGACTTTCAACTTTTTATGTTCGACTTTTTACTTTCGACTGACATTCGTCTTTCGACTTTCAACTTTCGTGACTTTCGACTTTCGACTTTCGTCTTTCGATTTCCAACTTTAGACTTTTGCCTTTCGCCTTTCGACTTTCGTCTTTCGTCTTTAGACTTTTGACTTTCCATTTTCGACTTTCAACTTTCGATTTTCAACTTTAGACTTTCGTCTTTCGTCTTTCGACTTTTGATTTTCCATTTTCGACTTTCAACTTTCGACTTTCGACTTTAGTCTTTCGACTTTTGACTTTCCGTTTTTGTCTTTCGACTTACAATGTTCGACGTTCGATTTTCAACTTTCGTCTTTCGACTTTCCATTTTCAACATTCGTGTTTCGACTTTCGACATTTCGATTTTCCATGAAGATACCTTTCATTTCATAGCACTAAGAAAGGGTTTTGGAAAATTCCTGCTTTACAGGGTGCTACGTTACAGGATGTTCCAGTTTGTATATGATTTTTTTTGGGAAAATTCAAATGTGTGAAATAAGGTCTGTCTACTGATAATACCTAGGTCTGTCACTAACAATTATTATCAGCACTCGCAACATTTTTATTTTGAATTCAAGTAAAAATATGTTATAAAAATGTATTTACGTCTATTAGTAATCACTTGAAGAAAAAGTTGTATATTTTAATTCATTTAATACCTACCCATTAAATAATTTTGTCAACTTTCGCAATCCAACTTATCGATAGTTTTGTTCTTATTTTAAGTTAAAAATAACTTTCTCATTTATTAATTCGTATAAAAACGAAGACATTTTAAGTGCAAGCAATCAATCTAAATGTCACTCTCCATCTTAACCAATCAAATGACAAAAATAATCCACGCGTTACGAAATGATTAATGTTAATTTAATGATTATGAAGAAAAAAAGTTGTACCAAAAACAAGTTCGTATTTAATTTAAGGTGCTGTTCCATTACAACGAAGACACGTCAGAAGATCAATAATCAAAAATGACAAACGTACTTATGTAGTCGTGCTCATAAAATTGACATTTCTAACTAAAATAATAACTGCATATTCAATGTACATTTTAAATAAAAAGTAAAAATAATAAAATGTAGGTATTTATTTTCTGTAACACAATTGTTGGTTGCACATATTTTTCAGACTTTAAGTTGTCAATGCATTGACCTACACATTTTACATAATCCAAACTCGACAAAGATTTTGGTAACAAATATTACTAGGTAAGTATCCAAAATACAATGTCTCTTTGTTATATATCTCTAATCTAGTCCATTATGATATACTTGATCATATAAGAAAATACTAAGATCATGGTTAACTGTTGAATATAAAAAGTTGTTTTAGGTATTATAACCAAGAGTGACGTTTGGTTGTGTTATAAATAGTAGATAGTAAAATATCTGCGTCGCTGGTGGAACATTGCCTTAATAATATTTTTTGTACCTACGAGTATAAACTCCATGGGATAGCTAGATCTAATTAAAAGCTATAAATAATTATGCTGGTTAAATACTACTAACATATGTCAACGCTACTTTTCTAGATTTTATTCGCACCTCCCACGCAAACATGACAAGTATTCGCAAAAAATACTTGTATGGGTTTTTAACATGTTATCATTTCTTTAAAAACACTACTCCGCCACAGGCTCTTTGGCTTTAACGATTTGTGCGTGTGTAAAACACAAATGTATATAAAATAATATGTGATTATAAGATAGGTTTTTCTGATATACTTAGTCCAAGGTATTTTTATATTTTCAATTGATTTAGAAACATTGCTCCGCCATAGGCTCATTGGCTTTAGCAAGTAATGCGTGTGTAAAGCACAAATGTATATACAATAATATGTATTTACAAGATAGGTTTTTCTGATATAGTCCAAAGTATTTATATTTTCAAAATCATAAGAACTAATCAAGTGCTACTTTAACTTTAATTAAATTATTACATAATTAATATAAGAACAAAGATGATACAGAAAATACAATTCTCTCTGCCAAGATTTGTATGTACGAATAAGCCTAAGTTATTTTCACGATGACATTGAAATGTATGTAATTTACTTCCTCAGATTGGCTATCTCCAATTAAATACATAATAAATAAATAAATATTTGACAACATCACATACATTGCTCCGATTCCAAAGTAAGTAGCTAAAGCACTTGTGTTATGGAAATCAGAGACAACGGTGGTATCACAAACACCCAGACCTGAGTCAATATAGAAAAGTTCGTTTTCTAAATTGACCCAACCGGGGATCGAACCCGGGACCTCAGAGATGGCAACATCTTTAAAACTGGTGTACAAAGCCACTCGACCAAGGAGGATGAATGAACATAATCCTTATCATAATAATGTTACTCACACAATATTTAACTGGTCAATTAACAAAGAGCTGACCTTCTATGTATTTAAATATATTTTAATACAATTCACACTTTATTTTGACTTCTGCGTAGGAGTTAAGTTATTTTTACAATGTGAATCACCTCGATTTCCTTTTACAAAACTTTGTCATTTACTTACATGGCTTCTTGTGCATGTTAGCAGACTTTCACTTTTATTAAGAAAGAATATTGGATAAAACCTCCCGGTTTTTTTGTCTTGTCACCTTGAAGATTTTTGGATATACTGATTCAACATTAACAGCCTTAATTATTTTAAGTTTTGCATCTACAATATACAACTTTGTATCTTACTAGTTATACATGGTATAACCTGTAACATTATGTTTCTTTATAGGAAAACTGCAAAGTGACAACCTTAGACACAAATAGACTGTTGTTTTCGATAATTAATCCCATTTATCAACAAAGGCAAAAAACAATTTAGGTAGGGTTGTCACTATGAAGTTAATAATGAAAAGTTTTTTCTTTAAAGTAACGGTTTTTTAGGGTTTATTATAATTTTTCGGGGTTTTATGCATGGTACCCTATATTCCATATTCTGCTTTAGGGGTTTTTTGTAACACGTTGTATATTGCACTCGTTGATATTGACAACATATCCATCATTATTCTTTTATGAAGAATTTATTTAATGCTGCCTAACTGACTCTGAATGCTTTTACGTTTATTCGGCATAAACTTTGTTTTCAGAGAATATTTTTTCTCCTCGTCATTTTGACAACCCCTACCTGTGATAACGAGAAGGGACGCGATGTAATGCGAGTAAAAAGTCTGAATTATTAACAAGTAAATTGGTTAAACTTAGCATTTATAAGATCTCGAATTTGTCGAACGCTTAAAGCTGTTGTGGTGTTTATGGTTCCAAAATAACAAATTTTAATTCCGATTGACTTGTTTATATTCATAAATTGGCGACCATCAATATTCATGAAACTCAGTTAGTAAATCTATAACAGGACCGTGCCATATTAAAACGTCGTAACTTGCAAAATGTATCCTTGTAAAAGAGTTTAATATCATAATTTGTATGATAAACATGGTATAAAATCTTTTTAAACGTCCATTTATGTTTTTACAGTTAATTTTTAAGATTTTACACTTCTAAGACTTTCGCGCGTACAGTTCATTAGAAATAAAACACTTTTTACGGATTACAGCGCGTATATTATTAATTCAGGTGTTGTTTTAGTATTATTTAGTTTGTATTTATTGTTTTTTTAGAATTCCCGACGTTTCGACACCATTCCAGGGGCCGTGGTCACGGGAGGACTAAAGCAAAAAGGCTGCTCATATTTTTATGAAATTACCCGCTCAAAACATTATAAAAATGTATTCAAGTTTATTAAATTATTTTATAGCTGCGTTTTGATTTTAATCATTATTACTGAATTAAATTGAATAAAGTTAATTAGAAAACAAGATCTAGCTACTGAATCTATTACCAGTTCACAAATTGGGAGGCCTCTGAGAGAAAGAACTGGCGGAAGAAAACTCAGAGAGGTTGTGTCGACCTCCCTTTTGATCCCTATCTACAAAACGAACTAACTACACCTACAAACAACACCTGAATTAATAATATACGCGCTGTAATCCATAAAAAGTGTTTTAAGATTTTGCTTTTTTAAGTGCATGTTGCGAACTTATTCTATAATCTTTATCGTCATCACTTAAATAATTGTCACATCATTATTTCAGATTTTTATAAACTTATTCTCAGAGGCGAGATTCTAAAGAGCAATTGATGACCTAAATAGTACCTATAAATCTCAGCCAAATTAATGTTGTTTTCAATCACTACATCCATCAAGGAGTTTGGATGTATTTACATAAACAATCCGCTTTCTCATTGATTGTCTTTGGCCCATCTCTTACAATAAACAATTGATTTAAATACTAATTCCACTAATTGGTATCATAAATGTGAAAGTTAGTGAGAGCATGGAAATCCATACGTTTACTTGTTTGTTAGAATTTATAAATAAAAGTGAAATATGAAAAAGAAATGTTTACAGCTTCCATTTCGAATCGAATCTAATGGTTTTAAGATTAATAGATTTTGTCATGCTGGATTTATATACGCCATATCGATTTATTTTTTGTTGTCAATCAATTTCGTGTGACTATTCTATGCATACACACTTCTAAGACTTCCGCGCGTACAGTTCATTAGAAATAAAACACTTTTTAAAGATTACAGTGTACATATTATAGATATAGGTGTTATTTTAGAATTTTGTTATTAATTATAAATATACAATGTGTTGCAAAAATACCCCTAATGCCGAATATGGTATATAGGGACCATCAAACTGAACAACTTTTACTATAGGACCAACTTTAAAATCGCAAAAAAAAACATTTATGAAAAAATTAATTATGAAAACATCAAAATGTATGAAACAGTTGAATTTTTTTTCGCGATTTCAGAGTTGGTCCCATACTAAAAGTTATTCAGTTTGATGGTCCCTATATACCATATTCGGCATTAGGGGTTATTTTGTAACACGTTGTATATTTTACTAACTATAATATTATATATAGTTAGTAAAATATTGAATATTCGGAATAAAACCAACCAGGGCGACTTAAAATCAGTAACTGAACAAGTCAGAAAGAACATTTAAAATTAATTTTTAAAATTATGAATAGGAAAAAAATAAGTGTAAATAGATTTAAAAATTACTTATCTTAAATAAGATTGTTCACCCCTAACTAAAGATGAAGAATTGCGATTTCAGGAAAGTTGAAAATGCAAAACATTTTGTCAAGAAGTTTTTACCAAAACCAATAATGCTTAATGATTGTGCTTAAAGCCGAGAAAGAATACATTGTCATTTTAATTTGATACAATTAGAAACAGTCGTTCAGACAACAAGTGATAGAAGTTACGAACTATATCTAGTTAGTCATAAGAATAAAAAATGTCTGTCTGACCGTTATTTACGCAGGTGCTGTATACATTTGGATGGCCTCTCTGTTTGTCTTACTTGAGAAACGTGATCGCTAACTCTGTGAATCATTCTCAAGTTTTTGTGAGTCTATGCTACGTGTTGGAATCGAAAAGCTTATTTTTTTACTTACGTTAGTTTAAACGACGGTGTTCTTTTGTTTATGATTTTATTGGCGTACTTGTGTCTTCTCATACGAAATCTTATCACAAATCCCTTTATTTTATGCCTTTAATGATCATATTATAACTTTTTTAATCAACAATGTAAATATAAGGCATTTTAGATTTTATGCATCATAATGCTATTTTTATATTAAGATAAAATAATCTGATGTGCTGTCTAAAATGCTAAGTCTATTTTTTTTTAGTATTTATTTAATCGGTAATTCGACTTAGGGCTGAATTTTCAATGCTCAGATAAAATTTATTCGTTAGATAACGTATTATTCCCCCAAATTAAAAAAAAGGTTATCATTCGTTTGTCTGTGAAAGTTTTAGAATGACTTTTATTTTATTTGGTTTTAATAAAAAAATCAGCCCTAAGGGTCAGTTTAAATATAAACCAAATATAATAAAAGTCATTTAAAAAATTACAAATGAATGACAAAATTTACAATTTGGCGGAATAATACGCTATCGAACGGATAAAAGCTTTAGCTAGGCATTAAAAATCAGACCTTAAAGTCAGATTAATTTGAGCCTTTAAAGTTATAGGAGGAAATCCTGTTTTACCCAACATAAAGTGAAGAAATAAAAATATTATCTTTTAACTCCCAAACACGTATTTACATTCATAAAGTGTACTTCTGAAAAAGCCAGGTACGATTACAAGAATCATATTTCACCCTGCGCCAACCTTCTCATAAACCATATTTGTCACTACAAAAATAGTACCAAATATAAATACAAATTTCCTTATTCGTATGTTTATTTTTGTAAGATGAATTATGAGTGTTAGCAGAACCCAGGTACAATAATAATTCTTTGAACTGATTTGTTGGTGTACGATAAAAGATGCTCTAAATCAAAATAACGATGACCAGACTAAATGGAAGCCGTTTTAATATTTTGAAGCAATCACTGTAATGAACTTTGATGCATTGGAACGATGTGTTCCAGAATACCGGATGTGCGCAAGTTAAACAGTAAAAGTTATGAAAACACTAAAATTTGGTTGTGTGAACACGATTACTGAAAAAAAAACAGGTATTATAGATTAATAGTCTTTTTAACCGACTTAAAAAAAGGAAGTCGAAGGTTTTCTTTGTTTTTCTATTTTAGTATTTAGACATTAGTTCCTATCATAACAAGAATTGAAGGTTTATTTAATTTATTATTTAATCTGATCTCACAAAGTAATAATTTAATTAACAAACTTTTTTTCGTTACAGGTAATTAACAATTTTTATGTTATGCAGATTCTTCAACTTGGATAGAGGGTAAATATTTAAAAAAACATATTTATAGATAAGTTATGTCAAAATATCGATAGAAAAACGTGATAACGAGACTTGAAGAACTAAAACTAAGAAGTGTTCACTTAAAGAAAACTTTACCATAAACCTTTCCATAAGTTACCATAAAATGGTTTCAGAGCCTCACATCAATGTAACTACACTTAACAGTTTATTATACTTACTACTTAAACTTACCTTTTATGTCGTCTTTAAGCAAACTGTCGATAGAGTTTATGGTGAATTGAGCTCAAATGAGCTTATCTACACCTCTTTGTATGGGATTGGTTAAGGAGAAGTGTGTACCAAAAATGGTTCACAATTGACGATTGAATGGAAAATGTAACGGCCGTTTTGCCTATGATGTCTCTATGCTTTACAATTTAGTTTAAATCTTGGTAGTACTTGGGGGCAAGGTTTTTGTGATTAGCATTAAGTATGATATTTTCAAGTTTCGTAACAAAGTTACGGAGAAGCGTGTACCAAAAATGGTTCACAATTGAAAATTGAATGGAAAATGTATTATTATTATTATTATTTGGAAGGGGGGACGCCAGCGAAGCCGGACGGGTGATCAGTCTCCCTAATCGGAACCATTTCACCCAGTTCCCCAAGTCCCCTGAAAGCTGGAAGCTGGGGGAGGCGGGTTATCGTTTACCCCACCGGCGTCGGACCCTCGAACCTACCTGTGCGCTTACAATACCTGCTGAGTTGACTTATCGTTAACTGCTTTAGATCCTCTTCCTTTAGCTTGTCCGCTCCAAAGAGCTCCCAACGCAGCGATGCGTACATCGGGCATTCTGCCATGAAGTGGTAGCTTGTCTCTTCTTTTTCTTTACATAGTGGACAGATGGGGTCCTCTGTCCGTTTGATAACTGCCAGGTGTCTGTTTAGTGGACAGTGTCCTGTCAGTACTCCTACTATGGTTCTTATATTTCTTCTGCTTCGTTTCAGCAGTTCTCTGGTTTTCTTCTTATCAACTGATTTGATGAAGATCTTAGACTGTCTGCAGTCCTTTCTTTCCCTCCATCTTTTGTATAAATGTAACAGCCGTGTTGGTTTTTATGATTAGCATTTTTATTAGGATTTTAAATTTTTGTGACTAAATTATTGGGATTATTTTGAGTTGATATTAATTCTTATGAATTGTATTTTTCAAATCGGGTTAATACTTTGTCTTCATCTGAAATGATGTTAAGTGTTGATAAGGTCAAAGGTGGAAGCGCACTTTACCCAGAAGCCTTCAGTTTCGTTTTTTTTTTCATTTTTTCTTTCAATGTATTAACCAACATTTTTTCTCTCAATATATTAACAACATTATTTTATCATTCTTCTTAATCATTCGCCTTAAGTAAGGTGTAAGTGCAAAAAGCACTAAATAGCTAGATTTAATCTGACACCTCGTTAAACCCATCTTAGTTTGAACTTGGCTTTAATGAACCATCAAGGTTATTCCTAGAAACTGATTGCATTTTTCTGGCTTATTCTGCAAGAATGTTATATATAATATATAGCTCAATGTATGTAAGTACTTATTTTATGTTTATTTCATAGATAGTTAAATTTTCATTAAAACAAAATTAAATACTCTTAATACTTAATTTCTAATTACCACTTTTGTTAGCTGTTTTCACATAGGAAATATCTCAAGCATCGTTTAATTGCTCATAAGCTCGTTACAAAAGTTTTATTGCGTTCTATTAGCAGACATTTCACATGTGCTTCACTTTCAACTATTTACTTTTTTTACAATTTCGAACAATGAGTGTCTAGACACACTATGCCGAAGTTACGCGACTGAAGTTCGGCACCTACGTTTTTAATAGGAAAAATAAGCTAAGTAATTTTCGGCAGATGTGTTACTATCCATTCACAAAGCATTGCAGGCGTAACTTGGCCGAACTTCAGTCGCGTAACTTCGGCACAGTGGACACTTAAATTACTTGGAATAAGATACATAAAAATACGCTTTTGGACTCTAATACTTAGTAAAGATATCACTACCGCAACAAAACGAATACATCGACAATATTATTGCTCATTACTTGTACAATAGTACAAGTGTTTTTTCTAACCTTAAGTGTTTTTTTAACTACATTATAACTACACATTACACTAGTCAATTTAAACCTTAAAATTACTTACTTGATGTAAGTAATTTTCATTCGAGTTACAAACTAATAGGATGTTATTTTAAAATGGTGGACCATACTATGATATTTGTAACCTTGTATAAATAACAATGTTTTATTAAAATTGATACTTCTTAGGCTGTTGTAAAGTTGTTATTAAAATGTTCCTTCAATGTTACCAATTAAAAACGTATATGAGAGCGTCGAATTGTGATTGTAACACCTTCATAGTTAAATAAAACAAAAATACTTATCGAACATCAGTCTGCATTCGAAATATAATTTTAATATTTTAATAATAATAACTTTTTTATTTTTTTTTAAAGGGTTTTAACGGCACTGGGTTCTAGCCCTTTTATGCCTGTCTTGGATAGGCTTTTAATTTTAGTTTAATCTTAACTTTGACACTTCTCTTGCTTACAGTTCATCTAAAGTAAGATGGTCAAATCAAATTATAGTTTGTTGATTGTGATGTTGAAGTATTTGTAAAGCGAGATGAAGTTACTGTAATTAGCTAAAAGATCCTCTAGTTTCTCTAGTATTTTTTTATGAATTCCTGATAGTTCCTTGATGAGTGTTAGGCGGTGGAAGCCAAATCTTTTACACGTGAAAATAATGTGCTGTAGATTTTAACTCACATCGCAAACAGGGCATTTGGGATTATCTGCCATCCTCAGCCTATGCAGGTCAGCGCGAAACTGGCCATGGCCAAATCTCAGTCTGTTTATTGTGGTTATAAATTTGCTATTGGGCACTTTTTTCTTGTACCACCAAGGTTGGGCGGGCGGGCTTCCTCGAATCGATTTATGACCCTTATCTTGACTAATGGTTTCCTTTATTTGTCCATTCACAATAATTAGTACAGTTATTGTCATTAACAATGATAGATGGTAACAGCGGTAGGAGATAATGACACCCTCCGCACTATACGGCAGAGTATCTACTGGTAGCCAACATAAGTTCACAGTATACGCAAAACTAACTTAACTAAACTCAACTTACAAATATTAAAGTGTCAAATATATACCATTTTATTTTGTTGGAAAATAATTACTAACCTTCGCAACCCCTAATTCAAAGTTGTCGTTTTTAACATATATTTTTTACTTGATCTTTTCACCCTTTTGTAATATTCTTGTTTAACCTAAGCAATAATATAACACAACCCTTTCAAAGGACACCTCATCAACACACATTTCTAACTAGTAAAGTTAAGTTTAAGTAAACGACCAATGTATTTATACTATTAGTCACGCCACTTACAAGCTACACTTAACTTGACATTCGTTATTTTAACATAATTACGCAAATGACAAGCAGTTAACCTAAACATCGTCTAAATTAGCATGTTATGTGATATTTTTATGATAAATTGTTAACCCTTGAACTGCTTTTGCTTTTAATAAATAGTGAGAATTTACTACAAAATATTAACACTAGATGACATTATTTCATATATGTACAATGGTATCCTATCCTCATTTCATATTTATATTAATAATGCGAATGTTTGGGTTATTCCCAAAGCTCCACAGGTCTAATTGTTCTTGATTTCCCACCGAGTCAATGAAATATAAAAATATATTTTAAAATTTTCATACATTAATTCCCAACGGGTCCACGAGATTTATCCGAAGTACAATCAGCAAAAACGATACAAGAGAGTTCGTGCTATTTTTGTGTGTGTTTGTTACCTCTTCACGCCTAAACGGCTCGACGGATTTGAATGATTAGTATACAGATTGCTGGATTATCATATAGGCTACTGCACTACATCTCTAAATCTACATTATTTTATATGTATTAATAATATCATTCGACTGGAGACTAGTTTAAGCAACTTAGTTAAACAATGTACTTGTATATTCTAACATTTTATTTTGAACTCTTTTTACTACGCATTTAGTAAGTAGATATTAGTATCTACTTACTAAATGCGTAGTAAAAAGAGTTTAGACTAATTAACTTACTATTTTTACGAGGCTAGTGTGACATTCACTTCTCTAAAGCCTTCTATTAACATCATAATGATTGCGTGGACTATATAATTTAGTCATATTATTAACACCCTTATTAGGTAGATAGTGCTTATTAGGTACCTAGATAGTGATTAATGTTGCTAACTAGCTAGGTAGCTATTGAACTTAATAAAGTATAGGAACATGAAAATATTTTATACTTTTGCACGGAAATGAAGAATTCATTAATTTCTGTGGAAATAAATATCTTCAAATAGATTTTTAAAAGAAGGGCTTGTTGGGCAATATTTTTTTGGAGTTATGTCCTCTCTACCCCTTGTTCAATTTTGATTTACAAGGATTAAAATTAAATTACTGACCTTTGACTGCTTAGTAGATTATAGACAACATTTTCTGTAATTTATTATCAAGAGTGACAACCACAAAAGAAACAGGAAAAGAATAATCCAACGCTGATCAGTACAAAAACTCTGATTGACAAATTATACAATAAAGAACTGTCAAGTGAACTAGAACAAAAAACTGTGGGGCAGCATCACAAATGGTGGCATAATTGAATAATTCCAAGCTATTAGGGCCAGACACCGGAGAACTGTGTGAAGAAATAGTTCGTGTGCTTTTGACCTTAGAGCTAATGAACAGTTCAGACTAGTAACAGAACAGAAAAGATTTATACCTGGTTTCGGAATTGCGAAATTGAAGTTAAATACTACTCAAATCAATGAATGTACACACGACAGCACGTCAGGTTATACAGTTAAACTGCGAAAACATTATTAGAAATAAAACACTTTTTACGGATTACAGCGCGTATATTATTAATTCAGGTGTTATTTTAGAATTATTTAGTTTGGATTTATTGGTTTTTTGAATTCCCGACGTTTCGACACCTTTTCAGCGGTCATGGTTTCGGGAGGATTAAAGCAAAAAGACTGCTCATAATTTTATGAAATTACCCGCTCGGAACTTAATAAAAATGCATTCAAGTTTATTAAATTATTTTATAGCTGCGTTCTGATTTTAATCATGATTACTGAATTAAATTGATTAAAGTATATAAAAACAACACATATTATTATAATTTTATGAATTATCTACTTTAACTAGACATAAATGCACCCTTTATACTAATTCGTAGTTAAACGTAAGTAGTAAAATGTAATATTTTTTATGAATAGATGTTATACTGAATAAACCAAGTTATTAAGTTAGCCTTGTTCTCAATTAATATAAATAAAGATAGTCGTTACTTAAAATAATCATCGTCTTTATAATTCAAATCGACTGTAAGTAAATTACTTAACTTAACGATTGTAGTAACGAAGTTTTATGGTTCAATTCACTGCAGCAGAGTTAGAACTAATATTTAGCAAAACATTAAAAAGCTGAACATACAGACTTATTAAAAATCATTTAAATAACTATGTTTAACTACATTTACACAACAGGCATACTGCATTTTGTAAAAAAATGTTATGGTACTTTAAGCCCCTTGCTCGTTTTTTACGGTCCAATCCACTAAAGTTCTATTCTGTGGTCTAATCGAGCAATTTCGAACGCGTAGAGTTGTACTTGTAGACCAAGGCTTAATTGTGGGCATGCTTGGATAAAACTTGCTTGTTGAGCATTATCTGCCTGGACAACAACAACAAGAAATCTTAGATTTGAGATTTTTTTCTTATATTTTTTATAATTAATATTCTTGCATTGGGCGCGTGAAAAAAAACTTGCGCGCCTTTTCCCACAATTTTCATATTTTGTTTTTTTTATCGTAAAAATGTATTTGTCACAGTGCGATAAATTATTTTGTTTTTTCCTCGCAAATGTGCTGGAAAACGTCGTATGAATATATACTATTAAGTATCTTTCATCGAAGTAAGTTAATTTCAGAGAATTTATATTATTTGAGTTTCTTTGCCTCGTTCAAGAACCTTTATAAGAACACCTAAGTTGTGACCTGGATATTGTCAGTAAATAACCGATGTTTTGTCCCTAATGCCAGCCATAGACTTGTCAACCCCGCCTTCACGGCTAGTGTTGTACCCGATCGACTTAATAAGTGTAATCGATACTCGATAACTAGCTAAGTAGGCCGCTAGGTAAATAGCAGGAACTGCAGATCTAGCGGTTTGATTTTATAAATTACTCTCGATAACACCAATAATAATAGCGTATTTGAAAATTAGATATAATTATAGGAAACTTGTATCATTTTAATCGCATAATCTTCTGGAGTAGTTGCTGCACGATTTCTTAGTGGTGGTACATTCAAATATGTTTTAGATTAAAAAAAAAAAAGTTAGGGCAATTAAAACTTAAAATATTTTAAAGCTAAAAATTTACGATTAAGATCGTTATCATCAACAGTCGCCGATCGACAAATTGCTGTTAAAATCAACAACGAAATTCGGTGGAACAGTGACGTAAATCCAAAAAAACAAATGACAGGCTTACGATCTTGTCGCAAGGTAGTAAAGCGGATTCGCGCCAAGATCCAGTTATAAATACATAAAGCAAGTGTTCCGAGAAACGTTATGCCTTGCACTAATAAAGAACGTACCTTTTTGTGTTGATTGTGAAAAACAATCTCCGGTGAAAGACGAGGATGGAGAGTAATACGATACTGGAAAAACGACTCATCGCGAGTTGTACACATAAGTTTGTACGTGTGGATTTTGTTTATTGTGACCTTATGCTCAACACGCGTTGTGAACGCGATCTCCTCTTGTTCTTGTTTTTTCTGAGATATGACACTGTGTAACCATGGGTCAGTTTTACATGACAGAAAAAATTGCAAGTAACTTCAGCAATGTTTAAGATTGAAACAAACATAAAAGGTCAGTATAAGTATATCTTGATTATAAAAAACGTCGAGTAACGGTGAGTACGGAATCCATTTTGAAATAAAATAAATTTAACGTGTTAGTAATGAGTTAATTGATCTCATAAATTTTCAAATAATACATTCGGTAAAATATATTCGGTTTCTGTTTTATAACCTACATCCATTATCAATAAAATCCTTTAACTCGATTTAACAAATTGGATCGTTAGCGATACTACGTTAAGTGAAATAAAAAAATGGTACAATCAAATTTTATTTCAGCTTGTTACATTGTTACATTTATTGTTATGAAAAAGTATTGCACAAAGAAAACCAAACCTTTACCATTACGTAATAAGGCTGATTTACAATATTCCCACATGTTTTCAGAACTAAAATAATCACCAACAAAAACAGAAAAAGTTATTAACACATTATTAGATTTTTCAATTTGTAAAAAAAAAATGTTCGTGGTAGGTATCGTATGGTATAATGGTTTTGTATCAATCTTACAAATAATATACATAATTACTAAGTACTGGGAGGTATGTGTGAACATAAATGTGTATGTTTTATTGTACACACGCCTCAGACCATACATGTCGGCCTTTATGCCCTACATAATAAAAGCTGTTATCGCAGTTTAACTGTAAAACCTGACGTGCTGTCGTGTGTACATACGTTTCGTTACATGGAAGTTTGTGCGTGTGATCATAGCCTTATAATCTCTTTTTAAAGCGGTGTGGAGTCTTTTAACTAAAAGAAATCTTGACTCCATATTTTACAACGAAGCACTATTTATTAAAAATATCTTTTATTTTTTTTAATTCATCAACACCCGAGCGGACGCATGCGGCCGGATAACAATGGTCTATCTATTGTGTCTCATTTTCCGGGCGTTGAAGGGTTAATGTCGTTCTTGGTTACAGCAAAAAAAATCACTATTCTATTTATTTATTTATTTAAGGGGTCACCAACATAAGTAACAGTAATAAAATATATATAAAAAAACCTTCCATCTTATATTGCCTACAATATGGGATATAGCCCATAAAAATTACTGCACTTTATTACCGATTTTAGTCCGCTAGTCTTATGAATCACCTTTTAGTACTTATTACAAAGTAAAAACTTGTAGACTGGTTTAATTAATTACTTACAATAATATCGCAAGCATAGCGTAAACTTTGTTCATGTTAATAAATAACCAATATTAACCCAATGTTTGACAATGCATAAAATTTTACGAAAACCAATACCTCGGCTGGCAAGTTAACATACCACAAATAAAAAAGTAAGGATGTAAAATATTAAATGCGATTTAGTTATATCCAACCAATATTACCGATAAAGTTTTTTTTTAATTATTATTTAAGACAACATCACAAACATTGCTCTGATTCCAAAGTAGCTAAAGCACTTGTTTTATAAAAATCAGAGACAACGTTGGAACTACAAAAAACCAGACCTGGGCAAATATAGAGAAGTTCGTTTTTTAAATTGACCCAGCCGGGGTTCGAACCGGGGACCTCAGAGATGGCGACACCTCGAAAACCGGCGTACAAACCACTCGACCACGGAGGTCGTCAAAAAGTATAACATAATGCAATCGGTATATTCAAATATTTTTTTAGTTATCGAGAAACTCGGTTTAACCACACAATTTTCCGTTTCGTTTTCTCTAAAAAAGTTGATGTCGCAACTTTTCTTTGATTTGCCATAAAAGTGCACTTATCATTTGACATAATTAACTTTATGCTAGCGTTGTAGATAAGGCGGCGTGGTTAAGTAGTAAAACTAAAATATCGAGAATCACTTGAGTTTGTTAATGGTTTGTTTATAGCAAATTAACATTAAAAATCTTAATAGCAGTCGTAAAAGGGCAGACACGAGTAGTTTTTTTTTTCTTTGAACCGCTAAAGAATTTCTCATGCAGTTTAAAAAGTTGTTTAATTATGGCATTAAAATTATATCCTACGACGATTTGACAATAGTGTGAATGTCGTAATCTTATTAAAATAGTTTTTTTATATTAAATTATGTTTATAAAAGTTGTGAACGAAATGGTCACGTTGAATAGGCATTGTTCTTTCTTTGCACGCACACATTAAAAATAGAAGTATCAAATCTCTATACCAAAATAAAAAAAATAAAAAAGTACTGTCGACTTGATAACCTCCTCCTTTTTTTGAAGTCGGTTAATAATTAGTTAAGAACGCATAGTCTCCACACTAGCGCCGACATTGGAAAAAATCATAGTGCTTAAATAAATACGAAATTGTGAATTATATCTCTGTAGTGCACTCCGAAGAAGCTTTGTGCTACTTTTTATTGTTTAAACAATATTTTCAAGCCTATCGTTTAGTTTGATGGAGTTGTTTGCTAGATGTGGCCAATTTCGCAAAAAAACTCCATTTGACTGAACAATATGGGTAATATGGGTGCTAGACAACTGATATACTTCCTATATACTTTTTATACATAGTAACACCCAGACCTGTCACAAAAATTAAAATTCATCATTTAAATTTCTGCCCGGCCAGGAATCGAACCCGGGGCCTTTTGTGTGGTAGACTGGCATGTTGACCACCACACCACTCAGGTCATCAAATCAAATCAAAAGTTTTCCAATAGTTTCGTTACAATCGAAACAATAATATCAAGTTTCATTTCTTAGACAATAATTCTGCGCAGGCGGCTTCAAACGAGAAAGTCTTTTGTTTGTCAGAGTCTGAACGTCTAGATCTATTTCCTTAGTACTTTCACTTTTCATTATAACTTTAGTTTAATTATAATAAACTTTACACCAAAGCTTTCACAATGATTGAAATTAACGGTTAATACATAGTAGCTGTTATTTACAGGGGCCCGATTGCGTTAATTTTCAACGATAAAACTTAATAAAAAACCTTAGAGACGGCCGTCTCAGTTTCGTCACAGTGTAAATACTGTGGTTTCTTTTACAGAACAATACTTGCTTTGGTTTTATTAAGTTTGTTGAAGGCTACGCCTAGGGAGACTAGGATGCCAATCTAGGACAATTTAAATGAGAATTCTAAAGCTAAACCAAAGATTTTAGGTAAATATAAACTAAATGACATAACGTAACGGTGTAAGTTTTATCGTTGGCTCCTGGTAAATGTTTACAGAAGCGTAATAAAAACAAAACTTTTTTTATGTTTAAGCAATTGTTAAAACAAATGATTTATTTCAAAGTATAGTCATAGTACGTTCGGAAATTTTTTGTCTGTTCATTTTTTTATCGATTATAAAAATTACATTTATCAGCTGCATAGGTATTTATCGTTATAATACTAAATAATACACTAGAAAAAATAGGATCTGGTGCGAGTCCTATTTTTTCTAGTATATTATTTAGAATTATATAAAAATAGCATTGTGAATGCTTAAATCTCAAAATTTCAAATATTTATCGTTATATTCATAATGACGACCCCCGTGGTCGAGTGGCTTTGCACACCGGTTTTCAAGGTGTCGCCATCTCTGAGGTCCCGGGTTCGATCCCCGGTTGGGTCAATTTAGAAAATGATTTTTTCTAAATTGACTCAGCCTTACTATTGTCTAATTTTAAAATCTATCGCAATCACTTTCAGGATGAAACACATTGATGCTTCTTTTTTGGTCAAATAAAAACTTACCAAAGAAATGCAGCAATGTGTCGGATCCAACTGTCAAATGAAAGTGATTGCGATAGATTTTTAAATTAGACAATTGGCCCCCAGGTCTGGGTGTATGTGATACCACCGTTGTCTCTGATTTCCATAACACCACTGTGCTTTAGCTACTTACTTTGGGATCGGAGCAATGTATGTGATGTTGTCAAATATTTCTTTTTTTATTTTTATTATTATAAGTACAGTTATAAAGATATTAAACCAGTAGTAGCCGCAGGAACATGACTTTTAGTTGAAAACTTCCTTTTGTTTATCAAAAACAACTTGCATCAATAAACGAGTAAGTTTTTGATAAAATAAATAAAAACTGCTCTGCACAAAAGTATCTGCATCAGACAGTACCAAAAAATTGCCGTGTTGCCCACGAATGGAGAGCAGGAAGACCTAATAATACCCGTCTGGCAGATAGTGATGTGCCGGATAGCTTATCGACACAGCGATAGTCCGCGATCGCTCGATAACGAAAGACAGCCGATTGACAGCGCTCTCGTTAAAGAGAAAACCCGTCGTGCTTCAAAGATCTTTGGAATAATTAAACACGAAACAATCACTTGGATGATTTACTTTATAACGTATTGACGTTAATGGTACTTTGTGTTTATTTAACTATCTATTCAATAGTTATATCCAAATTAAATTATTATAATAATTATTTTGAATCATTGTTGTAGTCAATTAACTGATTATTCTTCCTATATGATACAGTTGACTTATTTCCACGAATTCATAGTTGATTCAAAAGTGAAAGTCATGGAATATTAAAATTACTTATGTGGGATTTACACAGGTGACTATAAAGCCGCACAATATTTGCCGCAGAGCGAAAAATGACTGTGTAAATTGCAATTCGGCCTAGCCCGCAGGTTACAGGTGACTGAACACCACAAGGTTGTTTAATTTTCGTAATTAAATAAAGAGTGGGTATAAACAATTTGGTTTATCATTAATTATTATAATCGATATAAGGTGACATCACTACCGGTGTAGGATTGCGACCGGTTGTATGGAATAGGAACCTTGCAGAGGCTTCTCTCAGCGATGTCTTGCCGTTAAACTCGTGTTACTCGCGCACAAAGTAACTTTGTAATATCTTACGAAAATAAGGTTAACCACTATCTTGTACACACACTGATTTTGATTCATATTCCTGAATTTCTCGCAACGCTAGAGTTGAAGCGGCAAACTAACGCCTTTACTAATAAAGATTGTATAGCAGATGTATATTTACACAGTGTTTTGTCCCTTTCTTTTTAATGTCAAACTTAAATAGTTTAACAGAGAGTAACCAATGTGTAACTATACGTCTGCTATACAATCTTTTATTAGTAAGGGTAGGTATCTAATAAACAAAACATTAAATAAATAAAATAAATATTTGACAACATCACATACGTTGCTCCGATTCCAAAGTAGTTAAAGCACTTGTATGATGGAAATCGGAGACAACGGTGGTATCACAGACACCCTGAGCCAAGTTATGTGATGTTGTCAAATATTTATTTCTTATGGTTTTAATATTAGTTCAGCATTTTTTAATACTTATCTCGTCGCAATTTCACGAGAAATAGAAAACTAAGATCCTGCCCAATGACAATTTATAACTAACATGAAGTTTCTAATAGTTAAAACTATTATTAATATTATTATAGATATTGTGTCTAGACAATTATTGTAACAGCGATATCAAAAGCTATCATTAATGGTAGAAAATTGTTTGCCCCCAGCTAAATCGAAAGCGAATTCTTAAAAGCAATAGTCGTTAATGTTATTTTAACTTCTTATATATTAGATACCACTGATAATTCGAAATATTCGAAATAATTATATAGCTTAATTAATTAAAAGGAATTTGTATAACAAGTTCATACAATTTTTCTGTTCGAAAGCTCCTTTAGCATAGCGCCGTACGGATTCAGGACTGAAGGAGCATTAATGGGGAATGTCTAAAAAAAAAATCAATTTGGCTGATTTTTTCATGGGTAAGAATAAGCTTCCTTATTAATAGGAAAAAGTTTCAAAATTTTTGGATGTGTGGAAAAATTATAAAAAAAAATAGCTTCGTTTTCGCAAAAGTTCGGGAGTAACAGCAGAATGGAGATGATTCCTTAGCCACCAGCCACAACCACAAAATGGTATTAAAAAAAAGTAACGACACTAAGGCTTGTATGTATAAACCGCTCTCAACGTTGAGACCTATCTTGAGATCATACTTGAGATACTTTTCTTATTGGAACATCATCTCAGGTATGACCTCAAGATAGCTCTCAACATTGAGACTTATCTTGAGATCATACTTGAGATGCTCTTCTTATAGGAACATCATCTCAGGTATGATCTCAAGATAGCTCTCAACGTTGAGAGCAGTTTATAAATACAGGCCTAAATGCCAAACCTTTTTTTTTATTCTCCATTCTGCTGCTACTTCTGTACATTTGTGAAGTCGAAGTGTTTTTTTAATCTTTATTTTTTTACGCAACCGAAAATTCTAAAACTTTTTTATATTAACAAGGGAGCTTATTCCTACCTATAAAAAAATATTCAACGTTATATGTTTATACACTTACTCTGGCCGAAAGCTCCTTTAGCACAGCGCCATACGCATAGACAACGATTATTTTTATTAAAAACTTTGAATTAAAGGAAATTCGAAACTCATTATAAAGGTGGCCTATTTTTTTGGACCACTGACAGCAAATTACAGCCTAGAACATGGAATTAAAAAGACTGTATTTCCATCCCTAGAACAATGGCTTACAAAGCCTTCTGAAGCTTGGAGAAGCTCGAGTCAAGATTATAATATAGTTGACCTTATGTTTATATTTTTACTCAATTCATTACATCACTATTTGCATAATATGTTCATGATTTCTAAAACACACCTCATATTATGTTAAACTTGGAAGGCAATTATTTCCACGCAATTTTCTATAATATGTTCTTATAACAACTTACTTGACCTTTATAAGACGATTATAGACAGTATTGAATTTCGCAAACTCTACTATCAAGTTCACTAATGATTAGTTAGTACCATAGAGTTAAAAAAATGTTGATTTTTTTTATGGATTAAATTCCATGTTAGAATAATAAATGAAATTAATTTTCTTTCAAGAAAAATTTGATATGATACTTTGACAGAGCTTGATTTTAACAAGATTTCAACCACCTCTGTAGTCTAGTGGTTCATCCACCCGAGTAAGACGCAGGCCTCCCGGGTTCGATTCCCAGGTGGGGGTTACATTTGTACTCGGTTTTATCGGTGGTAGGGCTTATTTCAAATCCGCGTGGCTAACTACCACCATCTTACCCAAGTCTGGTGCAATAACAACAATAATAGCCAGTTCCTCAATGGTGAGGATACCGGGGTTCTGGCGCTTACACTTTCGGCCTTAATCAGGTGAGGTGAAGGCCAAGCACCATATAATAAAAAAAAATAAGTCAAGGTATTAAAAAACTTTTACATTAATCAAAGATACTTGCAATTAAGTTCTATTATGTTTAGACCGAGCTTAAACTATTCTGTTGCTCCATTTTTAGGAGATTAGCAAAGTCGATAGCATAAGTAAAAATCCGGAAATTATATACGTCCAGTCTGTACATTTTAAGTCTATGGTTTAAAAACTGAGTCATGAGGCGTTATGTCATCGTCATAGATCGTTAACCTGCACAATGTCTGTTGGCCTTGCTGCTTTGATATCAACCGCTAAAATATTCAACAGTAGCAAACATAACCGTTGAACCGGAATTTTTGAGCTTATTAGAAACATTGTGTTTTTTTAAACATGTCCCATTATTATGTAAGCACAATATGAGCTTTGGGTAGCATATGTCTACATTTTGATATTTTCGATTTTAATTTTTGTATGAAACAGCTGATTTTTTTCGCGTTTTCAGAGTTGGTCCTATAGTAAAAGTTGATCAGTTTGATGGTCCCTATATACCATATTCGGCATTAGGGGTATTTTTGTAACATTTTGTATATCTGTCTCTTCTCTTTCACACAATAACAGGCCTTATTAAAATAAAACCTACTCTAACAAAGATTCATAAATACGAACATTAGGTAAACTTCTAAGTAAACATCACGTTAGCAATTTCACAAAAACTATTTACTTAATCAATACTTAGGATAACAGGTACATACTTACTTATAATAATGTAACACTTTATAAATATTTTCTTACGTAAACTTGCAACATTTTACTAACGCTACATTGTTAAAAACGTTGCTTGTTAGTTAACTGAGAAATTTGTTTTTTTCACAGACTAGGGTCTATAAGGGACTATAGGCTTGAGTATATGATTTTAATTTCAACTCGATACCTCCACGCGTTCCCTAGATAAAGGGTCTTGACAGACAGATGGGCAGACAGACAGACGGATAACAAAATGATCCTTTAAGGGTTCCGTTTTTCCTTTTGAGGTACGGAACCCTAAAAATTAAAGTTGATTCAAAAAATGTTGTTGTGCCTACTATTTAGCCTTCTTGATTTTGAAAAAAAAACTGTATGCAGTTTTACCTATTTTTAACAATGAAGGAATGTTTTCTTTGAATAAAAGCCATCAATAATATTTAGGGTACTTTACCTCAACTACCGTCTTTTTTTTCCACCCTGTATATGTATAAATCCTCGTACTAATGAAATTATTAACAATGTGATTTTATATCTTGCCTTCAAGTTTAGCTTGGGAGACAAACATTTCGATGCATAGTATCGTTTGTTGACCCATTCTGAAAAAAATATTAGGTAAAACCACAGAATAGAAAATAGTCGTAGAACTAAGCTATGTTTTACTCAGATTAGTTACAAACAGAATACAAAAAGTAGAACTTACATTAAATTAACAAATTTCAAAAATATTCTACATGTGCAGCTAAGTCATAAAACTTATCAAAAATCTTAGAGGAATTCTTAACCAGCTTTTTTCTAGGTCAAAATAACTTATCGTAGCTGACATCAGACGATTTTTTACTACTCAAGGGTCAAAGATCACGGATTAAATCTAAGCTGGTTAACCGCAAATCGAGTCGAGGAGTAATTTCTCTTCATAAGAGTGGCAATCCGGTGAACAATTGGTCTTAAATCTCGGCAGATGTCGTTATATTAGTTGTAAAAGTTGAAGCTGTGATGTTGAGAAATGGGAAAGTTGTGAGCAACGATTCATTAGTTAAAGGCATGTATCCAACATAAAATATGATTTTACTAACTTCTATAAAATGGAAGGGGATTTAATGAGGCATATATATATACTTTTTGTCTTTAATGTCACTATGAAGTACAATAAGCCGATTCCAAATATGAAACTCTGCGTAGATCGTGAAAATAATATTAACACAACAATAATTTATCGAACATACAAACACTGTATAGGAATAGAAAGTTAATGAGTATTGACAGAACAAAACATCGAATTAATAAAATGCAGTATACATAACGCTGAATAAACTTATAAAATATATTCATATGATGATACATCCAATCTTCTTCATTCAATTGTAAGAGGTATTGTAGTGAGTTATGATACTAAAGGAAATAATAAGATAAAAGACACCGAAAACCTCATCGGTTATTCTCCGTGACGTGTAGAAAGCGATACACACGCAAGTCTCTAGTGCAACAAGAGTAAAGCCCGCGGCTTTGAAAGTGCAGACGTCAGTATTACTATTTCAATTGCCATAGGTTATCGGTTCCTTTTAAACAATACTTCTGTATCTTTAGTAAGAATATTTCCTATCGGCATTTAAAAACTTAAGAAAGCAGTAAATTCATTATTTTTAATGTTGAACTGGACTCAGGCCCTTAACATGACCACAGAAAAGCGATACGATATAGCCAATTATCACGTTTGACTGTCAAAAGACAATGGACTTTGACAGTCGATAAAACGCTTTATCACGCGATATCTATCGTGTTTCGTCGTCATGCTAGGGGGGCAGGATGGCTTAAAAAATGTAAACTATACTAAACAATAAAGTAACATACATCGACGTCGACGTTACCCTTGAAGAAAACTCAAATGATTTTAAACTCAATTTAGAACTGAAATTAAATCAAAATATCTGCGTTACTACCGGTCGAGTTCACTGTACCGCACGAGATTGTCTTAGAGCTTTCTGCAATTCAAATCGTGATGTAATGTCAGTTTATTGCCTAACGGGGACTGCACCAGGGCTCTGTTTGGGGCCCCTTCCTTACCTCCATTATAAAACTGTTATGATTGAGCTGACCCACTACGGAAAATTATGTTTACTACTCTTTACTATCGGAAATAGTTTACTGTGATCGAAATCAATGCTCAAAGTTGCTATCAGTGCTTAAGATCTTTTTATTGCAAATATTATACACATTCTCATAATTGCACTCTTAAATTCAAAATTCAAAACTTATTTATTCGGTCTAGGCTGTTACAAGCACTTGTGAATGTAAAAGAAGCTACGCCATCGGTTCGCAAACCCTAAGCGGGAGACCTTGTAACGGGAAGAACCGGCAAGAAACTCGTCAAGGGCTGCTTTTTTCCCCCTGTATAAATATGAAATATGAAATCAAACAGAGTCGTCAAAATTTGAAAAATGAGGTCAGCATTTAAAGTGACGCCATTTTCCATAACAAATAACAAAGTTTACATTCAATGGGTAGGTAAAATAAATTTTAACTAGTTGAAAAATCGCTGTCTACTACTCGATAACGCATAGCTAAGAAAATCATATTGTATGATATGAAGAATTAGCCCTTAGCCCAATTCTTAGGTGAATTGAATAACTTTCGGTTCACATAAAAAGCACAATGAAAGGTTGGCAACAAAAAGAGATTTTAAAAGCCTTCACAAGGTTGACTGCGGGATGCGTACACGCGTATCGAGACTCCCAAACAATCCAGGAATACTTTCCCGGCCATTCCAGGACACAAAACAAGGAATGCATTTTAATGAGAAGCGTTTTTGAAGCACGCCATGGTATGTAAGTATTTTTAACTAACCTTAGAGACTTTAGGATAAGACAGACTTAGTTTATTTGAAACTAAGTCTGATTTAATACTAAATAATATACTAGAAAAAATAGGACTCGCACCAGATAATGTTCTCGGATGGGAATCGAACCCGCGACCTTTGGATATCCGGTCCAATGCTCTGACCGCTGAGCTACCGAGTCACTAGTGAGAACGTCGAATTTCTTCTAGTATATAAACTCTTACGCTGCAAGCCAGCGCCATCTCACCAATGTAGAAGGAATTACCTCGACATTCAACTGAACATCTTTCCAGATATTTTTAAACAGTTTAATTAGGTTGAGAAAGCCATATAACTTTTTTTTAAATTTTGAGATTTAAGCATTCAAAATGCTATTTTATATAATACTAAAGGTCGCGGGTTCGATTCCCGTCCGAGAACATGATCCTATTTTTTCTAGTATATTATTTAGTATTATATAAAATAGCATTGTGAATGCTTAAATCTCAAAATTAAAAAAAAATAAGTCTGATTTAATTTACATCTTTTATTTTCAATTTTTTTATATAAATGTAAATGTGAAAAAAATATTTTTTTTGTTTGTAATTCCTATCGTGTAAAATACTAATAAAATATTCAACCGTAATTTAAATTTAAATCTTAATCGTTTTCATACGCAGTCGCACTTATTCAGACAAGTATGATAATGTTATGTTTACTGAAGATAATTGTCATAAATTGCAATAAGCCATATACGCTATATGCATGTAAGTTTCCATATAAGAATACATAATTAGCTAGCGGTATTTCCACTATGTCGTATAATTAAGAAATATATTAATACGGAGTACTCAAGTGAAGCTTTATACATAAACTTTATTATATAGATATTCATAGACTTAAAACAAAAACCGGAAACAGAATAAAGACTAAGGACATGTTTATAGACCCTTTTATAATATCACGAGCTTGATAAATCCTTATATCTTAAAAATAATAAAGTCCTAAAGTCCTAAAGTCCTTATGGAACTTTTGATCAAATAAGTATCCTATGTGTTAATCCAGTCTGTGTGCCTTGCATCCAAACCCGTTGTTTTGGGTGATTGAATAACAAACATCAAAACTAGTATAGTTGTTAAAGAGGGGGAAAAGGAGAAAGGCTCAAAATAAGGAAGTAAAGTAAATTATATTAATAATAATAAAATATAAAATACAAACCAAACAGCAAAACCAAATGAAGCGAAGACAGATGGATGACAGACAGATAGAAAAAGAGCAAAGATAAAAACATAAACAATAATATATTTACAAAGCCGGCCTGATGGCCAGTTCGTAACAATAGTATTATATGCACTGCACCTGAGATACAGGTCTCCTAGTCCGAGTGCAGATGTCTTTAAATATAAATTGTATATTGTTAAGGTTTAATCTTTTTTTTTTATATTTGATAACATTACATACATTGCTCCAATTCCAATGTAAGAAGCTTAAGCACTTGTGTTATGGAAATCAGAGACAACGGTGATATCACAAACACCCAGACCTGAGCCAATATAGAAAAGTTCATTTTCAAAATTGACCCAACCGGGGATCGAACCCGGGACCTCAGAGATGGTGACACCTTGAAAACCGGTGTACAAAGCCACTCGACCACGGAGGTCGTCAAAAAATTGTTTTTAAAAATATTTTTATTTCTTGTAATACTGTGTCAATAAAATTTTATTTATTTATTTATTTATATTATCTGTGATCCAAACTAAATGATCTCGGGATCATCAACATTATCTAGACTAGAGCAGTGGTGGCAAAAAACCAATGGGGTTTTTTGTACGTACCCCTCCAAGAAAGGCCCCAAACTCGCGTATACTACTTTATTTAAGTAAGGAAAACACTGATCTTGAGCTATTTAAATGCATATTAGCCAGGATACAATTATACAACGTGTTACAAAAGTACCCCTAATGCCGAATATGGTAGATAGAGACCATCAAACTGAACAACTTTTACTATGGGACCAACTCTGAAATCGCGAAAAAAAAATTAGCCGTTTCATACATTTTGATATTTTCGAAATGAATTTTTGTATGAAACAGCTGATACTTTTGTAACACGTTGTATATTATGACGTTATTCAGAATCTTGCAATTTGAAAAGACAACATTCGATACAATAGGTAATAGGCAAAAAAATATTTTTTTCTAGTTTTTATTTTGAAACAGTAACGCCATATATGTTGACACGGGTTTTCTTTGGAGCTATGGATCCACAGAAGTAATTGGTGTACTCGTCGCATTTGACCGAGACCACGTCAGGGTAATTTTCGGTGGTCGTGGACGTAGTCGGGTCCGGCAACCTCCGGCGATAATAACGGGGCGACGACGACGCGAGAGCAACCATGCAGAGCAATATGAACATCATCCAGAAATACATCCTGGAAATATTATTATTATCATTTATTTGTGTCCCAGACATAAAGAGACATTATTCAATGTTTATACTGGCTATCAAAAAAGTTAAGGAAAAGGAATAAAAATGTTACCATCTTAACCACGGGTAACAATCATGTCCAAATAGTGGGGTTTTACAAATTTCTGCTTATGTTCCGAAACTGAAACGAGACAATCAAGAATCGTTTGCTAAAAGAGTTATTCCATAACCATCGAAGTAATGAGAAATGAGCGACAGTTTGTAATTTTATTCAATATGAAGCTACAAGAATATGTATCTACAGAATCATAATACCACAATACCTTATGTAGAAACGAGTGAGACTAATTTCGAAAGATTTTGATGTACGATAGCAACTGATCGAAATATAAATACTAAAAATGTTTTTAGGAGGCACCTTCAACATCAGTGAGGATTGAAGTGGATAAAGGAAAAATATCTTAATCAAAGGTGGATGTAAATTATAGTTCGATCATAAGGCTTGAAAGCCTTTGTGAAATTAACAACCCCCATATAAGTTAATGATCAGGAAGCATGTCAAAATACAGGTCGCCGTCACGTTTATGAATGTCGAATTTATTCTAACTAAACAAAACAATGCTTATGTTTCTTTTAGCTCAAGGTATCAAAAAGTTTACGGCATTGTCTGAAAAAAGAATGCAGAAAAACATTGACATCTTTTAAACATAGATCGGTAAGATTAACCAAAAGAGGTAGCGCAGCGTTAAGAAAAGCAGTCACGAAATAATCAGGCATCGATTTAAAAAAAATCTGCTACAAAGACATTGACGGAACAAATTTTATTTAGATTGATAAAATTCGTATATTTAACGCTAAAACTGTATATTAAACTGAATAGCTCTCACTTGATTTTTGATACAAAAAATAACAATTTAATTTTTCTCTTTATATCTGGGACACCCCAGTATTTGCATGAGCATTTATTTTTTTGCATATATTTCTCGCATATTTAACCATGGTAATAGTCTACTATTCTTTTCTTCCACGTATCAAGTTGAAACTTGAAAGATATCTCAAAATAACAAGCTTGAAATTGCGTTGATCTAGCTAGAATCATTTTCGCAAGAAGCTTTCGAAGAAGATTACTAATACAAACTTTATTACTCAAGTACAGAAAAAAAAATCAGGAAATTATTATCTTCTTTATTTATTTACTCATAGAAACACTCGCTGCGCAGTTTTCTTTTATGACTATTCTGTACGGAACCATGAAAAATTATGATAAATCTGACTTAAAATTTTCTATAAATATTTTTTTATTGCTATTTTCTAATATAAAGTGCAAGCACTTACTTTTTGAACATTATGGAAACCTGCTCATGTGAATACTTCTTCATCGCCTATTAAATTTATTTCGGAATTTCTGATATGCTTAAATTAGGATAATAACTATTTCTAACATGATTGTAAATATGTATTATGTATGACTAATTGAACACGTGTTTTGGATATGCACTAGCACCCACCCGCGACTTTGTCCGCGTTCATTCAAAGATAATTATATAAGTTGTTGTACACACGACAGTACGTCAGGTAATACAGTTAAACCTCGAAAACAGCTTTTATTACGTAGGGCTTAAAGGCGGTCTCAAGGTCTAGATGTATAGTCTGAGGTGCCGTCGTGTGTACTTTTGGACTTCAAAAAGTAATTTCACAATCAACATCCGCATTTTTTTTATATTTCACTGATGTAAAGTATTGATGAAAGATGTGTGTATTTCACTGTGTAACATTACATTACAGGCGAGCGCGGGAAGTTAGCATTTACATTGTCGATGATAGTTTGATTTATTATTCAAACTTTAATCATTTGTGGCAATGTAAATTGCTTGCCGCACAAGACTTGTTTTTAGTAAAAATGATATTTTTAATTGGTTTGTGTGGCAATTTTAAACGACCAGTCATGCAGCCATAAAGTTTTATAAAAATAACGCTAACTAATGAGTTCTACCGTTTTAAATCGTGCGGGAAGAAAGTATTGAAATTCAAAGATTTCAAAAATAGGGCCTCTACACAATCTCAACTGTAACGTGTCATCCACAAAAGTCATTAACAGCAATCTCAACGTGATTAACTAATTTGACATCTACAGCATTGAATACAAACAAAACACAACGCGTGTCTATCGTTCCAGTATCAGGCTCATTTATTTCGACGTCGTCATCCATCACAATAATTAATACAAGTTCCTAATTAATGCCATGGGAAGCGCTGCCTACGTGTGGTCTTCCATGTTCAGTACATTCGTGAATAACATTATGAGCATTCCAAGGGGAACAGCAAGAATAGATACTTAATGCGACCGCTCCATATCTGTTTTATCCCCACTTGACCGCTATGTTAATATAACTTATAAAAAGAATCGGAATTAAAACCTTAAGAGGCATTTACACGGGTCTATTTTAGCTTAGCCGATACGACGATACTAGATTTTAGACGAATAGGGCTTTTTATCGACAATCGCTTGAAAAATGGAATCGCCACTTCATTGAAATTAGGTTTCCAATTCGGTATTTTTTTTATTTGTTCTATTACTTATTTATTAATTTATTCGATTCTCGATAAAAGGCCCTATCCGACTAAAGTCGACTAGCATCCTTCCCTTATCCCGTTTATTTGGGGTCAGCGCAGCATGCCTTTTTCTTCTTTGCGTTCCATAATTTCCATAATGCTAATTTCACATACCTAATATAAAAAACCTAAACTTTTTAATTACGAAGTACTCAACTCATTGTTTTAACCCTTGGCATGCCTGGTGGATGAAAATTACATTGCACTCCTGGTGGAGTCTGGCAGGCCCTAATTTTAAACAATATTTTACAATAGAAAATTATTTGAAACTGAATTGTTTTTTCTATAATACGGTTAAAATACTATTAACCTAACGTCATTAAAAACAATTAAAACTATTTTAGAAAATTTGTATTTTTATTAAATTTTACAAAAACTTTTTAAAATTTCAAGCAAATAGTAACCTCTATTTGATACGAAAGATTAAAAATATGTATGTAATAAAGTAAATGAGTATGAATTATTATTATTTTCATCAGCAAAAAATTAAAATAAACTCATCGACAAAAAGTAACGTCCTATGCCTACATCAACTTACGCATGTCCTACTCACCTGGAAGCCAGCTCCGGACTGCAGGGAGGAGATTGTTATGATGGCTTGTTCATAAACCGAAGCTACTAAGAGCGAGAGTTTACCTAAATTTATATTTAAAAAGATATGACAGATTTTCTATCAAGTGTGGTCCTTGGGACCCCACCAGTCATGCCAAGGGTTAAAGAAGACTACTTAACTAAATAATAATATCTACTCATTGAGGGCTTGCAATTCCAAATCAATTACCATGCATATTGCACTTTAAAGTATGCTTCCTTGCATAATTACTTTTTTCTCATCCATCAAACAGTAAGTAGGTACTTGAATTGCTGCTTCCTGCTCTTGCAACGTGTGCTGTGCATATGATTTTGTTCAAGATAACATAAGTATGAACAATCATGATATGTAGGTACGGCTTTGTTGAAGTGAATATAATTTACAATCTCTATTACGTCATTGGACTCTGCTTTATAGGTTTGTAAAATATCTTCTACACTTCAAAGCAAGCATCTTTTATATTCTAATTCTCATACAACTCTAATGATTTTTAGAGAAACTAGAAATTGTCGGATAATCGAGTTGTTGCTTATTAGCAGAGATGAAAACTTAGAACATATATTAAACAGGAAAATTAAGGCGTCAAATAACTCGACAACAATAAATTCAGTTGACTAATGTCAAGCATATGAAAGTATCAGGCAAAAGAAAGGTGGGTTTTCGAATATTAATAAATGTTTGTAATGAATTCAAGCTAGCCTACCCATCTAGGTTATGACTAACAAAGCCTGGAACATGATCCCAAAGAATTAACTTCCATAGACGTCGTAATAGAATACGAGGAGTTTGTCGTGACTCATGTTGCTCTGATTTCGTGACGTCTAGAATTACTTTAATTATCTCGTCAGCCTTCAATCCCTGCCTTCAAGCGATGTCACTCAAAATTGGCCTGTTAGTTTGTAGTAATAAGTAGTCGTTTTGCATTCAATCATCAATGTCCTTATTAAATTTTATTTTAACTTTCAAATTGAACAAATAACATGTGATTTTAAAAGTAATAGTTTCAACCAAGGATTTCAAAGTACTTGTAGACACGATTTACACTGAGTTATTAAAATATACAAATGACAAAATTGTTATAAGAAGACACATTTATATAAAAGAAAAAGTTTCTTTAAGAACAGCTGTATCGTATATCTTATATGTTGTGTTCGGTAGTAAAATAAATATTAGAAGACAAACTTAATGTATAATTTAACGGATTTTTATTACTTTTGAAGTAGAGCACGCAGCCGTAAAAGTCAAAATAAACAGTGTAACTAAGAAGCTATGTAAATAGGCATGACAAGTGATGAATTTAACACTTACACGCTAAAGTTACAAGCAAACATGGATTTGTCACTTTTGGACATAAAAAGTTATAACGTTGACCTTTTAGATAGTACTGTTAAATCAGAAATGTGAACAATGTAAAGGAATACAAAAAGGATAGTACCTATTAAAATTCAGATAAGAATAAACAAATTAAAATTACAAAGTTGAAAGAAATAACTATTCTTTAACACCTCGCATATTAAAAATACGGCCATCACGAGCCCAGAATCTACACTGGAATGGAACAATAATCGGGATGCCACAGGGCACCGTCATGGGGCCACATGTCAATAACCTCATTTATTAAACACAGGCTCACGAGCTTCACACAGGATTGCACGCACGCGCGTCGAAAATGCAAATTTCTGGATAATAAGATACTGTTGCAACAGTCGCGAGCTTTTGTATCATGTGATATATTTAAAAAAAAATTATGTTAATTATTAAATGACTTTAATTTTGAAGTCCAAAAGTACAACAACAGTTGAACAGATACTTAAATATATCTTTGGATGTCCACGCGGACGAAGTCGCGGGCGGAAGCTAGTGTATATCTAAAACACGTGTTTAATTAGTCATACATAATACATAAATACAATCACGTTTGAAATAGTTATTATTCAAATTAATGCATATCAGAAATTCCGATATAAACTTAATAAAAGGCGATGAAGAAGTATTTATATGAGCAGGCTTCGACTATGTTCATAACGTAAGTGTGTGCACTTTATTTTTAGAAAATAGCAATAAAAAAATATTTTTATAAGAATTCCGATTTATCATTTCTGAAGGTTCCGTACCGCATAGTCAAAAGAAGTTATACCTGAAAATCCGTAAAAACTCGTGCGATGGTAAGCTACATTATTGATATTTTTTAGGATTATGAAAAACTACTAGCCAGATCTCTGTAATTTTTTTATGGGACCACACATGAACATTTTCTTTCAAATAAAAAAACAAAAACATACATTAAAATAAAAATATACCGTCGACTTGATAACCTCCTCCTTTTTTTTAAGTCGGTTAAATAAAAGAAACCTGCGCACCGAGTGTTTCTATGAGTACAAGAAAATAATTAACGGTTTTATTTTCTGTACTTGAGTCATAAAGTTTGTGTTAGATCTTGCTTCGCAATAATTTTGATATCTTTTAAGTTTCAAGACTTTTCACAACTTATTACGTGGAAGAAAAGAATGGTACACTATTACCATTGTAAAATATGCAAGACATCTATGCAAAAAAATAAATGCACTTGCAAATACCTGCAGACACACTGACAGCAAGACACCTCGACTTTGTATCACTTACTCTACATGTCATTTGTTGCCAGTGTGACACTAAGGCTGAGTTGCATCATCTTAATTTAACCTTAACATTAACAGACACAAACTTATCTGACCCGGTGACAGCGTCGCTGTAGTCCATGGCGTAACCTAGGTAACAATATGTAATAACACTTAGTTCCAGTTTTGGCCACCGGCTCAGATAAGTTTGTATCATGTACCTGTTATAGTTACATTAAGATGATGCAACCGAGCCTTAAATGTGCAGTTATTTATTTTCATAGATTTCTTGCATATTTTATCATCTGTTGTGTGAAAGTTATTACTGAATATTCTTTTTTGCTTCCATTGTAAAGGACTTCCGCAAGGTATACCTGATACTTTCGTCGTGGATTTTGTCTGAAATAAATAAATGATAATAATAATATTTCCAGGATGTATTTCTGGAAGATGTTCATATTGCTCTGCATGGTTGCTCTCGCGTCGTCGTCGCCCCGTTATTATCGCCGGAGGCTGCCGGATAGGACTACGTCGACGACCACGACCACCGAATTTTCTGCTGACGTGGTCGTGGTCAAATGCGACGATTATACCAATAACTTCTGTGGAACATCATCTGATGCAAAGCAAAATCCCAACATCAATGATGTTGGTGTCGGCATTTATGGCGGTTAATGTTCATTTATTTAGTTTGGATTTCTTTTTTATAATGTGTATATTGTTTTTTTTTATATTGCCTCAATTTATTTCATATTTTAAATAATTAGAATCATGAAAAAAATTAGGTGTTAGCTGTACATCAAACTGAGGATTATTTCACTATGTTGATTCAATTATCTTAAATGTCAATAAAAAGGCAAAGTCGAAAAGCAATATCGTAGAACAGTTTAATATAGTGACATTCAGACCAAAAGTAAAAATATTATAGCATTAAGTTGAATTCGTAATATGACCTTTATACCTCTACATGTGAAAATGTGTTTTTGTTTCGTTAAATTATTTGAAATGTCAAATCAATAAAAAGCCCCATTTTAAAAGCACCCCGTCTGTTTATGTTTTCTAGTCTATCAGTCATAATTATTGAAACAGAAAAAGTAATTTTGCTCCGTTAGTGTGTAGTAGTAATAATTTAGTTAGTACTAGTACTGTACTACTAGTGGAGTGGAATGGTAAAAATACACTACAACGTAGGTACAGTCACCAGCACGTCAGGTTATACAAAACTGTCAAAAATCTGCAATTTATTTTGAACCGTAACACCTTTTCATTTAAGTATAAAATTTATTGAATATGATTACCCTGTCGTGCAGGCCCAGACTGTACCCACTATTGTGTAGAAAAGATATTTTCATAATAGAAACCGAAAAATTTAGCAATATTTTAATTATTAAATACTTTTAAAAACTGCTAAATTTTTCACTTTTTCAAATAATTATAATAAACTTAATTATATAATATTGAATAGACTATTCTTGCAATATTCTCAATATACAAATTAGACTCTAATCTAAACACCAATTTTTTCTTACAAAAAAATCCTAATTAACCATCAAGGCCCGGTAAATAAGACACAGTATATTTTCCATTGTTGTCCGGCTACATTCGGCCGCTGGGGCGTTTGATTAATTATTCCCCTAATCTTAGCTATATTATAAATGCGAAACTAAGTTTGTTTGTTTGTATGTTTGTTAGGCCTTCACGTCTTAAGAGGGCGTAGTCTGCACACTAGCGCCGCCATTGGAAAAAAAATCACAGTTCTTAAATAAAGACGAAATTGTGAATTATCTCTACTAACTAAACGATTGTCTAGAAAATATTGTGTAAGTGATAAAATGCTTGACAAAGTTTCCTCGGAGTGCACTACAGAGAGATATTTCGTAATTTCGTCTTTATCTAAGCACTACGTTTTTTTTCCAATGGCGGCGCTAGTGTGCAGACTACGCGCCTTTAACTACTCAACCGATCGTCATGAAATTGTGCATACACATTGTCAGGAGTACAGAAAATGGATACTTCATCCAGAAAAAAGTACCTACGGTTCCCTAGGTATAGAACAATAACTGTCCACGCAGACGAAGTCGCGGGCGGTCACTAGTTTCATATAAATTACTTTAAGGATATTTTAGTGTCGTATCCCTGTACACAATATCAACATCTGCTTCTGCGTTATCAATAAACTTAAATTTCACACCAATTTGAACTTTTTTCCTTACGCAATAAAGACGCCGAAGTGCCATCCGTCATGGAGTGACATTAATCTGGAGTGTGCCCACGCAAATGTATACTGCATTATGGATGATTTACTTCCAATAAATATCGTTATCTGAATAATGGAGGACCACTTTAAGGGCGAATGTTCGAAATCTAATGAAATATTAGGGACAGTAGGAGAATGTGTCGGTGAATAGAAACCAAAAATATTAAGGAATCTACGGCTAATATGGAAGCAAAAGAAATACATATTTATTGCTTACTAGCGACCGTCCGCGACTTAGTCTGCGTGGAAAGTTTTTTTGCTATTCCTCGGGAACAATTATTTTTTTCGGGATGAAAGGTACCCTATGTCCTTCTCTGTACCCCTGACAACGTGTATGCAAATGATGATCGGTTCTGTAGTTAAGACGTGAAGGCGTAACAAACAAACAAACAGACTTTCGCATTTATAATATTAGTAAGGATAGAACTAATTACTATTTTCTATTTATTGTTCAGTCCCTTTTTTAGTCACAATATATAGGATATATACCTACATACTATGGGAATTGTTGGTAAGTTTCAAATTACTAATTAGTGGGTTTGGTTCTCTAAACTCTTTTCTTATGAGTTTTTATAATTCTGCACGACGCAGCACGGTACGATATCGTGGTAGTTGACGTCTACCAGAGTTGCCAGTTTGGGGGTTTTTTTCGCGGTATTGGGGAAAATTAGGTTCATGCGTGGGAAAATTTTTCGAAAGACATGTATGATTTTAAGAACAATGGATGCATTCCAAGAATAAATAATTACAGTAAAAAGTGAATAATAATACATATTAAATTTACTTTAATTTGTGTTTTATTCTTAGAATGAAGGTTTAAGGAAACATTTTGATAAGTCTAATTGCCTGATTTTGATTTTCCCTGTCCGGTTTGAGTCCAGAGAAAATTAAAATTTTCTTAAAGACTCTTGCGAAATTAATTGAAATGAAATGAAAATACAGTTACACTTATATCAATTTATTCGAATAACGCAATAAAATATCAAGTCGCTTAATAATGAAGTATAAAGTATTATTAATTACCAACTAAATAACTATTACCTGTATAATCTCTTTCATTTAAATATCAATAAACTGCTTAAGACAGCCTTTATTGCGTGCTATTTATATATTAAATCCGGTCTCATACAACACATTAAATAGCAAGCCAAGTTCGATACTTAACTATTGCTGTTAAAAAAATCTTCAGTTCCTAAGGGCTCATTCCGGACGATATTTTAAAAAAGCTTCCTTTTTATGTAATCGCCCTATTTTTGAGAATATTCAAATAAATAATTTACAATAAAATTACAAAAATCAATACAACTTGTTTGCAATATTTATCACAAAAAAAATTTCTACTGTACGTAATATTTTTCGGTACCTTATTAAAAAACAGTGTCAGTTGGGTTTCTTGACCTCAGGATATCGCACTTTCAAATTAGCGATTTATTTGGACATAAACGCGTTATGAGGTTCTAAAGAGACGTGGGTGTGTTTGATGGCGAGTAGCAATTTCATGTTATATGTCACATTGTTTCACATCAGATGATATGCACTAGAATTCGTATTCCAATAAAATTAATGCTAGTGAAGAAGATGGCCTTTTGCAAGCGTATTTTTGTATGGTTCTCTTATCATAATACCCATATTTAATGTATTGTATTGGTTGGTAGTTACTTGTGTTTTTACGAAAACAAAGATATAAGTAGAACCTAAGTTAAACCACAGTCTAAGTTAAACCAAAGTTATACCAAAGAAACGTAAGTTGTACCAAAGAAAACTCTAAAAGAACTTACCGTACCTACTTAGTTTAAGAAAATAATATTTTATTGTTATTATAACACCAAAACATATATACTTAGTATTTTTATTTCATTTACTTACTTTATCAGTCTGCTATTTTAATGATTTAAGTAATTGTATGTATTTATTTCAGTGGAGATCGGTGGCCCAGCGATTGCGGAGGCTAAGCAACTTTCGCAAGGGTCATGAGATAGGGCCAAAAATGTAATATCTGGAGGTCCTCCGTGCTTTGGAAGCCGTTGGTCCCGGCTGCATTTGCAGCTATTAACACCCACTAATCCGCATGGGCCATCCTCCTTATCCACCCATAAGGAAGGCCAGTGCCCCATCAGTGAGGACATAAGAAATGGCTGATGTCGATGTACGCACAACGGCACCTCAGACTATACATGTTGACCTTGAGACAGCCTTTGTGCCCTACATAATAAAAGTTGTTTTCGCAGTTTAACTGTATAACCTGACGTGCTGTCGTGGGTACCTATGTTTTTTTTTGTAGGACTGAACCGTTTTTTTTTTAATTCCGAACAAATGAAATTCATTCCATAAACATAATAAATTAATAACGTATGCATTATAACTCGCCCTTTCTCACACCACAACTCGCAAATCGAGAAGCAGTATTCGATTTCAGTCCATCATTCGTCTATCTTATCGAAAACAGCTTCTGTTTTACATTTTAACGGTGCTACAAATGATACATTAACACTTTCAAAAAATATTAAATGTATAAATATTTTAAGTTTCAACGGTATTGCGATAAATAAGACATAAGACATTAAATAATATATATTTTTTTATTTATTAATTATAAAATTAATAAAGTAGTTAGGTACCGTTATTCTTTTCCAATTACCATAAACAAACTATGTAAGTAAATGTCACTATCAAAAATAACAAATCATTTAAAATATGGCAACATTTTCCCAAAATGGCGGCGTAATTGTTGCGGCCATTTTGAGGACGCTGTAATGTCCCCGATTCTCGTCAACGACGATTAAAGCTCGTCCAATATCATTACATTAAAATTACTACAACAGCTCATCAATATCTTCATAATATTCACAATGATACATAATATTTTTAACAAAAAAATGATTTTTGCCACCGAAATTCTTAACAGGGTTGTCAAGTAAAAAAAAAACCGTTTAATATTTGCACTTCGCAAGAAGTTTAGTATTTCAATTATTTTTTGAATAATCCTTATCATTTCCACTAAATTATAAAAATAATTAGCATTTCATTTCATTCAATTATACTTTTAACATTAAATTTTTTTACGAGAATTACTAAATAAATAAATCAAATACTAAATAATATACTAAAAAAATAGGACTCGCACCAGATCATGTTCTCGGATTGGAATCGAACCCGCGAACACCGCAAACTAGTGACTCGGTAGCTCAGCGGTCAGAGCATTGGACCGGATATCCAAAGGTCGCGGGTTCGATTCCCGTCCGAGAACATGATCTGGTGCGAGTCCTATTTTTTCTAGTATATTATTTAGTATTATATAAAAATAGCATTGTGAATGCTTAAATCTCAAAATTTCAAATAAATAAATCAAATAATAAATAATTTTCGTGGCTTTACAGCACACTTGGTACCAGGATAGAATAAACCAAAAGAGGTCACTCATACCGACTCTTGTCGTACGTCAACATAGCATAAAATAGTACGATGATAATTAGCGTGGGTGGGAATGCAGTCGATAGAATCTAAAGCTATGCCGATAGCTGCTCTGACAAGCTTTCATAAAAACATTATGACCACGATGGCAGATCGTTTATTAATTGTACCTACAAGTACTCGCAATGATATACCTATTAAATTGCATATTTTTGACGTACATACACAAAGGCTGCTGTCAGTTCCATTTGAGCAAAAAAAATGCTGAGCCTTAAACGTCGGGAACTTATTTATATAGGTACTTCGTCACTATTTAATACATTACGTCCAATGAAACTTTTATCTATTTTACCCAAAAAAGGGAAACTTTCCAAAACAACTGTAACCCATATCAATGATTTAATACATAAAACTGTCAGTAATAAATCAACTCGATAAACCTCCGACGACTAACGTAGCGAGTCGCTTTTAATCGATTTAGGGCGTTCACCCTGAAGCCTTGCCCTGGTCTCAGCCAAAAAGGGCAAAACCAATAAATGTACCAAAATAAATATCTTAAGCCCACGATGCTGATAATTGGTGAAAAGCAGACGAAAGCACACATTGCAGTGATGGATGGGTAGCTTTAGATGTTGCGCACGAGTTTTTATATTGGCCTCGACAACTTCAAGTTGGTTGCAATATAAATCACAAAAATTCTGATACTGAAGTAAGGGGCTTTAATTCAGTTTCATTCTTTGTCTTTAAAAGAAATAAGCTATACATCATTGAAGAATCGTAGCGATACTGCTCGTAATAAGAACTAAAAAGAAACGGACAACGTTGATTTTATAATGTTTACTTGTACTTTTTATAAAATAAACAGACGAACATAGAACCTCCTCATTTTTTTTAAGTCGGTTAAAAACAAAGTGCTTTAAACTTGCATTTGCCATCAATGACTGAAACAAATTGTTACAAACTATTAAGCATCATTCACAACCTTAGCTTCAAAGTAGACACCGTAACAATTGCCAAAGCCAATGAATTTGACAGAGAGTTTTTAATAACCTACATTTCTGCCAAAATCGTCGTGAAGAAGAAAGTTCACATAAAGCACATCATAAAAAAGAGAGCGTATAACACTATAATTAGAAAACTGACCATATCGCACGCTCACCGTGCTGACAGACAGTGTGTCACACTTACAAATTTTATAAACTTTTATGTGGTGAAATTCACTTTTCTCAGACATATCCGTTGTCATGCTTTGACTTTGATGACGCTTAATTTCAAGTAACAACCCGAAACTGTATTATTATATTAAATTAAAAAATAATACCTACTTTTGTGGAAAATTTATCCATCTTGTTGTCTTTACCTGCTTTTGGCACCCCTAAAATTTATAAAGAACCTCAATTTTTTTATTCAATTTAACATTATAAAAATATCCGTTGATTGGCAATCTAAAATTACTGGTGAAGCAGACGATAAATTGTAAGCCTTTTATAGAGTCGTATGGGACAGGTTACTGAAACTCGGCTAAAGAGAAAATATACGATTTTATAAATCACTCACTTTCCAATTTTATTCACGTGTGTTTGTTTTATTTTTAGTTTGAACAAGTTAACTGTTAACTGTCACATTTGTGAGCTAAAGTTTCCCTGCTGTATCACAACTAATAAGTAACTCATATTGTTATTATATGTATTAATTAATATTTTAAGTAATTAATATTGTTATGAAATGTGTAATTAACACTAAGTTAACAATCCGCGAGATTACAAAAGTCTGTTGATTTCGGCCAGGTACTTGGCCGAAACGCTATGGCTTTTGTAGTGGATTTTTTTACTACAAAAGCCAGCCCCCCTAGCATGACCGACGAAACACGATATATATCGCGTGATATACCATTTTATTTGACGATCTCCGTGGTCGAGTGACTTTGTACACCGGTTTTCAAGGTGTCACCATCTCTGAGGTCCAAGTTCGATCCCCGGTTAGGCCAATTTAGAAAACGAACTTTTCTATATTGGCTCAGGTCTGGATGTTTGTGATGCGACCGTTGTCTCTGATTTCCATAACACAAGTGCTTTAGCTACTTACTTCGGATTCGGAGCAATGAATGTGATATTGTCAAATATTTATATTTATTTATATTATTGACACTCAACTGTCAAAATCCATTGTCTTTTGACAGTTAAAAGTGATAAATCGCTATATCATATCGCGTTTCGGTGGTCATGCTAGGAGGGCAGAGCGTTTTGGCCAAGTACCTGGCCGAAATCAACAGGCTTTTGTAATCTCGTTAATAATCCACAATACCGATTATTGTTGTCAACATAATTTATTCATGACCATTAACGACTAATTCATTTATTAATACAATAACTAAAATTGTTATCCGACTTCACAGGCTCGTTTTAATTGCGTTTTGAATCAACATTCAAAACCAAAGTTTTCGCATTTCTGGCCATGGCCGACCACACTATGACAACCAACTGGTTAACTTTAATAACTTTAGCGTTAACTCATTAACTTGATAATTAATTTGAGGACTTATAGTTATTATTTTGTGGAATAACATTAGAAAAACAATTAACTGCATTGCCCATATTGTCCTTGTATCATACAAATTATTCAAACGATGTGAAATATAGCATATAATATTAAATTTGATACAAACATAATGTTTTTTTGTTAAGATTTCAACTCCTTAGTACTAAGATAAATGATATTAGAAAAAATACTAGAAAAAATCGACTCACCCGTAACACCTCAGACGGGACTCAAACCCGCACCCTTGGGATTCCGGCCCAATGCACTGACCAATTATGCTACCGAGTCGCTAGTGGGAGCGGCGAAATTTTCTAGTACTTTTTACTTCTTCGTTGCAAGCGAAGTAGTAAAAAGTAGTAGTAGTAAAAGTAGTCTTTAGTACTAGTTGGTACTTAATTAAAATAAAATAAAAATGGTGAAACCATTTTAGTTTAAAGTAACTAACCCCAAACACTTTGCACCGAAATATTTAAAACCATAAAATTAAAGGACCAAAGCAATTTAAAAATGTAACCCTGACAAGTTGTTTCACATTGAAAAAAAATATATATGTAACTTATTGCAAAGAAGATAAAATGTAAAGTAGATCCGAAATAAGGCGTAAATAAACGAAACTAAACAAATGCAACACGTTTATTCACAGTACACGCGATTCGTCTCAGCATTAAGTGTTACAAAACACCGCCGGGATAGAACCCGCGCCCTTGCACAACCGATCCTTATAGGGACCTAGCTGTCAGAGCCTTCTGCACGCTTGACATTTTAATTTTAACTCCATTGGCTATTTATTATTCAGATTATGCCATGCTTATTCAGTGTTAAAATCGGAAATAGATTGAAAGTACGACTACAATTATACAATAACATTTAAATTATTATCCTTTTAGATTAGTTCAAATCAATATAAGCTTTAGTTAGTACTTATCTACATATTAAACATGTTCATCAATACAAAAAAATATGAACCTAATTGCCCTAATAAGTCTAACCAACAAAAACAAACATTTGTGTTCGAAATACTAAAAGAATAGGCTCTTCAATTAGTCATAAATACTTTGTCTATCAAAATTATAAGGATAATATTTTATGCAAAAAAAAACATCAATGTTGTAATTGAATAGTTATTAAAATGCACAAATCGTACAACGAAGTTTAATAAAAAAGAAAACCACCTGGACACGTGTGACACACGCTTAACTAACTTAGCAAAGTTTATCTAGTAAGTAATACATATTACACACTTACTGTCGCGGAAGTAAAACGGTTCACTGCCTATTAAAGATATTTAATGTCGCAATGCAATTTTATACGCACACAACAATATATTTTTTATATACGAACAGTCAGGAACAAACAACCGTTGCTTAGAAACTTACAGAATACAGAACAAACTCAATGGTCACAACCCAAAAAACCATTACACTAACAGTTGTTTACAAAATCCGGACTCGTTGTCGAAAAAGCTTTTAAAAATTATAAAGAAAAACCTCTTCAAAAAACCTTAAAAAAATTGCTATAAAAACAGCTTCAATAAGAAACAGCTCTAAAAAGCAAGAAATAATATTCAAATCTGCCTTATTACTATTCAAGTACCTACGCATATCTGATATTAAAAAAACGTCTTTTGAAGTCGGGTGTGGCTTCGAATCGATCTTCGAAAAACTCGTGCAAAAGTTACCTAAAAAAATTACAGTATTTTCAGGATTACTCGAAAACTACTGAACCGATTTAAAATTTTCAAAACATGGGACCGACTTGGGAACTAACCTTTGTTTTTGAGTAATCTGTGGACATACATAAAAAAAACACAAGTAAACAGACGAACATAAAACCTCCTCCTTTTTTTGAAGTCGTTTAAAAATGAGAGGAATACAATAGTATTTTCCTTTAGTTGGCTCTAGTATAGCAACGCTGTCAATGCAACACATTTCTCAAATTTAATAAACTCTATTAGCCGTATTGAACACGACTGAACCACGCAACGTCATCATTAAGCTTTATGTATTGAAAAGCAAAGCTTGCACCGCAATGGTAATAAATCATTACTTTCTAAGCAAATGAACGTTTCTTATGATGTATGCGGTGCACTTGTGAATACAGTCGTGCATAATCATATTGCTAATGCGCTCCTGTTTGGAGTTGCCTCATTGAATTACGACAAACTCTTCTTACGATCTTTGCAAAACTCTGAATACAGACTAAATCTTTCTTGTCTTTCAGATCTCATACTAAACTTAAGATAAAGAATTATGGACATTATGTAATTAGGTACCTCTTAGTATGAGATAAATAAAGCCTAAAAAGCCTTTTATTGTACTTGGACTAGTAATTGAAGTGGTAATGACGTTTACGTGAAAATGCAAATATGTAAATATATCTTTAGTTGTGAAAATACTTTATTTAAGTTTTTTAGTTAAATTATAATGTTACTTTTATTGTAGTACTAATATTTTTTGAGGAGCTCGGTGGCGTAGTTCTGTAGCGCCTGACCCATCGATTACGGAGGTAAAGCAACTTTCGCAAGGGTCGGTCATGAGATAGGTGACCAAAAATTTATTATGTCGAGCTCCACCGTGCTTCGGAATGCACGTTAAGCTATTGTTTCTGGCTGCATTCGTAGTCGTTAGAATCCACCAATCCGCATTGGGCCAGCGTGGTGAGTCCTTATCCACCCATAAAGAAGGCCAGTACCCTAGCAGTGGGGATATTAAAAATACCTGTTGGTCAATATCTATTTTGTGATTGGGTCCCACATGATGAGTGAGATGAGATGAGTGGTGATTGAGAAGATGAGCTACATAAAAATGATTATTGACAAATATGATATTCTCAAATATTTTTTTTTAGGCTTCCGTGGATTTACGAATACTCACAATTGCACAATCACGTTTAAAATGAGCTTCTTTTTGAAGACATAAGTTGCTTGATTGAAAACGACTGTACAGCAATAGCAATTCTCAAAGCTCTGCTTGAAAAACTTTAATGCTTACTAGAGGTATATCTACTTTCGCTCTTTCCTCAATTCGCAAGAGAATTATATACCAGGTTTTTTCCTGGGGTGGGCACCACAACTGTACGCCTATGATTATAACACAGTCCTTTTTATCATTATAGTTTCCAAAAGATGGAACCAGATCTTACTAACACTTAAGTAGAAACGGGTGTGAGGACAAAACACGGGAAGTACAGTAAATGAGCGGGGCTTGTGAGAGGCGGTTTTACAGGGTGGTCTGTGGCTGCATATCTAATCTGTGGTACATCGTTTATGGTTTAACAAGTCGGTGAAATTGATTCAGATTACAGTTAACTCGTTATTGTATTTATTCTGGGTAAGAGATCAGCTATTTTTAATGAGAACATTAGGATTGGTAAACATTCAAATAGGAGTAAACATCCGTGAAAGAGAAAAAATATAGTGTTATCTAGATAACTAGTTACCCCGAGGTGTTTGTGATTAAACTAAACTGATTAATATTTTATGATTATCCATATCAATTTGTTTAAATTAAAATGGCAACCTTAGGCGCGATACCCTAATATCTTATATTTTTTTGACCATTCATAACCTAACTAATACTTAATTGTTTTTCTTTTTGTTTGCAGGTAAATATTTGGGCACCAAGATATCGTACCAGTGGCAGGTTTGGAGTCGACATTTTGTCGGTTATCGTCGATTGATTTTTTAACTGAATCAGGCCAGTGACACTTCGCACTTTAGGTATGAAGCTATAAGTACGCGGCTGGCTCGACCGGTCGGGCCAATGTAGTGGGCTGCCGCGCGCCGATCGCGAGTTCAATTTACCAGGTACACGGTAATTACCGTAGAAACACGGTATTTTTGGGTAAAACACGGTCTACGGTAATGATTCACTACCGTGTACAGTGTATATTATCAAAATAATTATTAAAAAAACATTTACTTCCTTTGGCGTGGCAGCACTTTTTTGTTGTTTCGGCAGTAATGCCGGGGAAATCCCCAAATTACGCAATACGAGTACAACTAAATGCAAAAGATTTTACGATTGCCAGCCAGCCCACATATGAAAATTCGTCATGTAAGTACTAATAGAATGTTTAAACAATGTTTTTTTTTAAGTAAAATATCGAAATTTCTTAATAATTTTTCTTATATTTTACACGGTAATTCTACTGTATCTTTTAAATGTACGCACGGTAATTTGAGCCTGAAACACGGTATTTTTAATCTGTCAGCACGGTAGTTTATAATTTTAATCTGGTAACACTGATACTCACTCACACGCTCGCAGCGTCGCGTATATTCGCACGCGTCGTACGTTTGTCGCTTAATATATTTGACAAAACTATTTCAATACCTTTGTATGTTTTTCTTATAATAACCATAGTACGTAAATCGCTTTTCCTTTATGATATGCTACGCAGTTCGTTTAAAGCAGGACAACCCTTACGTCCTTAGAAGAGATGAGAGTACGCGATAGAAAGAGAAGCAACTTCTAGGTGAATATAACTGTGGGGTGAATATAATTGCGCTTTATTGTAGAGCAAGAGTTGCTATTTATTTAAATGATCTTGCAGAGTGTAACTTCTGTATGTATATGTATTAGGTATTCTGTGACTGGATACTAAGTTGTAAAGTAAGTATTTGTAAAAACACTTTTCGCTCTTACTCTCTACGAGTACAACACGTAGTTCTCGAAACTCAAAGCCAGTGAGAATGTGACATTTAGGAGCATCGCGTTATACTGAAGGGTCTGAGCGTGTGAACCGGTGCACTTAATAGAGGTTCTCGCTTTTAAAACGATCGCCTTAAGGCATGGTTTTATTTAACCTTGAGAAAATCATGCGTAAACCATTTCGACACTTGCTATGGTATACTTAGTTTGTGGTACTTATTATCTTGATAAATAAATTACAAATACAATAATGAAAATAGGTAGAGCAAATTCTAGCCAACATGTTTACATGGTTTACCTGTAAACTGTATTAATATTTTACTGTCGACAGGAATATGACAAATATACTTAGTATATACACAAAAAATGCTTATTATGTGAGCTTATTTGAAAAAAAAATTACATGCACGTCTGAAAACTCTATGGTATTGCAATTTTTTTTTTTCTAATTATTCGAGATCTCGTAGTAAAAGGCGTCGTGCTATTCTAACGGGCAACGGCACTGTTCAATTGTCTAATTGGATCGATCAACCAGATAGGTAAACAATACCTTTTAACTTTTTATAACTTATTAAGTTTAAAGCCAGAATTAAGTATTGATAAAAGTCTTCTAATACTTACATTTTATTATCAGTACCCGTAGCACGAAAATCTATCGAGAACTAAGATTTCTAATTTGACATTTGTGCTCAAAACGAATTCAATTCGCGCTCGTTAGTTTTTCGGTGTAGAGTTACAGAATACATTAGAACATTATTAATACATTTTTAGAAATAAAACACTTTTTACGGATTACAGCGCGTATATTATTAATTCAGGTGTTGTTTTAGAATTATTTAGTTTGTATTTATTGGTTTTTTAGAATTCCCGACGTTTCGACACCTTTCCAGGGGCCGTGGTCACGGGAGGACTAATTAAATTTAATACATATTCTTAAATAACATACTAAGTACCTAGTTAAAAAGATAAATTTAGTTTTTAAATACGTAAAAGTACTTCTCATTCCGATAAATACGAGATGTGGAAATGTATCTGACTCTACAATCCAATATTTATGTTTCATGACATTAGTTCATTATTATATCAGATGATAATAATGACTCTCACATAATTTTACGATATGCAACAGCCATTTTTTCCCAGAAATGCCTATAAAGAATCTCACGCAGGCCACACAGCAAAGCTCATAACAGATCGCAATATCTGATAACGCTCGAGTTGGCCACGCGAAGCGGCGACCAGCGACGCGGCGAGCGAATTTGTAATTCTTTTTGTTTGATGCCGTGAAAGCGCGCAGTGTAGCGTAGTCACAGATCAACTAAATAGTCACCATGTTTGCAGTGCAGGAGACAATTCGCACGTCGCATCGGAGTCGCCGTCGCCGATTCGCGTGGTCAGTTAATATTTATCTTTAAGGAAGAATATGCATTCCGTGTTTTATTATTATGACATCACAATAAATATGTCATCGGCTAGCTAGAAAGTATAGATGGTTAGTATTGATTCGCTATTTGAAGACATTTATATAACGATTCGACTGCTTAGAAATAATTAGCAGAATGTTCCTTCTAAGTTGCTCAAGTAACTTATGTAAAATAAAGTATCATATAGGGCTCTTGAGTTCCAATCAAGGACTGTGATTTGTAATTAAGTTAATTATTACTTAACTCACCACCTGTGTCTAATTCCGTTCAAGTCGCCCAATCAAAGCAACTCATCAGTTATCTGTCTATTCGTACTCTACTAACTTCGGAAATCCTAAGTAACGTCCGAGGTTTCTTGGACGAAAATATAAAAAACCGGCCAAGTGTGTGTCGGACTTCGCACAAGGCTTTCTTTAGGCTTCCGTACCAAATAGGGCTAAGGGACGGTGCTTATCTTGCGTTCGACCGCAAAATTAAATATAAATAAATAAATAAATATTTGACAACATTTTCACGTTAACTTAGAAGTTTGATTTTTTTCACAGTTTCAAAGGACTGTAGACTGGAGTAAGTATATAGTTTTAATTTCAAATCGATACCTCTATGCATTCCCAAGATAAAGGGTCTTGACAGACAGACAGACGGACAACAATATGATCCTATAAGGGTTCCATTTTTCCTTTTGAAGCACGGAACCCTTAAAAGAGAAATGACCATAAAATACGTGCAGGACCAAAAGCTTTACATACATACCTTTCGAAGCACAGATAAGATCATTCAAAAAGAGCTTTATTTGATGAACTGATCCATCATTTGTTTGGATTTGATGATATAGAAATAAGAATGGATCTACAACTCAGTACATTAATATGGAAGAATTCTACCCAAATGAGTTTTTATACTTATAACGACATTATTTAAATCTCAACATTTATTATATAGCTCAACACCATTCAACAGTCATTTATCACGAGGACAACAGTTACAGCAATGTTGTAAGCGCGCGTGCGAACTCAGTATACGCTGTCACGTTTGAACAGAAACACGAATTTTAGAACTTAACAACACATCCCACCTAGGTATATTGACAGCGACCAAGTTACGACTCGTTGATTGGAGGTTATAAGGTATAGCTTACTTTGAGAATATATGAATTGCTTGGTTTGATCCCTTTGTCATAGTTACTGCTTCAATCATCCAACTTCGAAGGGTAACTTATAGATTTCATTGTTAATAACTTTTGAATGGAAACATACTCGTAATTTATCATAGAATTTATCTAAAATACTTGCAATAGTCTAAATATGCTTTATATACTGTTCAAAGATCTTAAACAAAGATTAAAGAATTTTCGATAAAGTCTGTGAAAAGATGGTTTAACCACGGTAAAGATATGTGTTTAACACTGTAAATGCAAGGCAAGCAATGCCTAGACTAAAAAAAAAGTATGCTTACCATGTTTAACAAACATCGGTTAAGATAGAATAAGTCCTCCAGTCCTCCCGTGACCACGGCCCCTGGAAAGGTGTCGAAACGTCGGGAATTCTCAAAACCAATAAATACAAGCTAAATAATTCTAAAACAACACCTGAATTAATAATATACGCGCTGTAATCCGTAAAAAGTGTTTTATTTCTAGAATAATTAAGAAATTATTCGCCCTTCTAACGTGTATCACGATATGTTATAACTATTTATCGCACGTTTAACTGTCAAAAGACAATGGATTTTGACAGTTGAGTGTCGATCACGCGATGTATATCGGTTTCGGTGGTCATGCTAAGGGGCCTATGGTCATACTAAATGGAAGATTGATCACGTGTACAATTAAGAATACGTTCTATCTGTTTTGCCCTACTTCCTATCCACAGAACGGAACAGATAACTTTAGTGTGTTAGTGACTTAGTAAGTTCTAGACCGAAGCTAAGTCACGATCTCGTCGCTAAGTTACTGTTATAGTTACAACGGGAGTTATATCTTTGGTCAGGTTTATTTCACTTTCACTATCTCCGATGTGATTATCGTTCTTTAACGTTTTCATTTGACAGTATTATTTACGTTTCAACGGTGAAATTAAGTGTGAAGTTTGTGTCGTAACTTATTTTATAGATTAAATATTCAATATACGTTAAAGTTAACTTATGGTGCGTCGGCTTTAAAGGAAAATAGAGAAAATTCATAAGAAAACTTGAATTTACATAGAAAAAATAAAGTTCTGAGCAGAAAAATTAAAGGTAACTTGCATTTCGATGTCCCAGATTATACAAGCACTGTACCAAAAAAGCTCCGTCATGTTAATAACAGAAAAAACGTGAACATAAATGCGTTGTTTTGGTTGCGTTCTTTGGATAATGGATTATCTATAGGGACATATTTAATAACGTGACAATTTGTCAATATTGTCATGACAATTTGGCTTACATTGCGGTGTTGCTATGAGTAGGTAGTTTGTTCTATTTTCTAATTGGTTGACGCAATGTATGTAAAATTGTCATGACAGGAGACAAAATGTCACTTTTATATTTTGGTCCCCGGTTCTTTACATACAACTATAAAATATGCAGTCACATCTGATACAGCATGAGTGGGAGATCCGCTTGAGTTCTACCATAAAAAGTTATTATGCGAAGCACGTATAACGGTAAACGAGATAATTCAAAAGTGCGCATTGACAATAACTATTACTACAGACTATTCTCCACGGCACGGTCTTGACAATCAGCCGTGTAAACATCTCAGGCAATTAGTAACACGGCGCTACGAACCTTATTTTCCCACGGATACCATCACGGTACAAACTTAAACCAAGTCGATTTAAACCTTAATATGGTTTTAATGGTTTTATTCGGTTTTGTTTAGAAATCAACTATAAACAACTGCATTTACAATAATAATTGGAAAACATAACAAAACTGAATTTGGAATCATGTATTTTTTTATGTAGATAGTCAAGCGCTTGACCGCTTTCACGCCTGGTGACAAGCGATTTTGCGACCTCTGATGAAACCATAGATTTATTTATACTAGCGTAAGTATAATATGCTCATGGATGAAACGCGCTTGCCTAGAAATAATAACCTATTCACTACAAGGCCCCCAGATTGTACCTATCAAGAAACACAGACTCAGACAAGGAGTTTGAAGAAGTGAAGTTGAAGAACATGATTTCAAAACCTACGTTAGTAAATTAATTACATAAGTGTCAAAAAGAATCAGATGAAATGACAATTTAATTTGTCATTAGATTTAAATAATTGTTATTTTGTTTAACCTTAGATTATACTTAATCTAAGTTTGCCTAGAAGTTTGCTATGTTATTGTTTAAGCAGATGGCCATGTAGCCAAAGCTTTAATAAAAAAAAATGAAATGACAAGTTAATAAGTTTATAATAAACTTGCCTTACTCAAAGATGGGTCATTTCAATTTGATGAATGAAAATTAAAAGCACGACCAGAATTTAAAATCATCTTAACCTGTTGATCTACCGTGCCATTGGTTTTGACGTTTTTTTTTTAAGTTTCAGATCATTTTACAAACAGTTGTTATTTTGAAATTTCAGCATTCACAATGCAATTTTTATACAACACTAAATAATATAATAGAAAAAATACGACTCGCACCAGATCATATTCTCGTACGGGAATCAAACTCACGACCTTTGGATGTGCGATCCAACGACGAAATAACGCTGGCTTGCAGCGTAAGAGTATACTAGAAGAAATTCGACGATGCCACTAGTGACTCGGTAGCTCAGCGGTCAGAGTAATGGACCGTACATCCAAAGGTCGCGGGTTCGATTCCCATCCGAAACTATGATCCGGTCCGAGTCTTATTTTTTCTAGTATATTATTTAGTATTGTACAAACAGTTGTTTGTAATCCACACAGTAGTAGTTGTAGTACACAAAACAGTATTTATGATACTAGGTTTTAAATATTTTTACGACACATCAAATCCAAGTGCTTGAAATTCAATTTAGTTATTAAATTTTAATAACATTATACTTATTCAACTTACCGTAACACCGGTCGATAAACCTAAAACATTCGTCCCATTTCAAAATTTACGTACAATATAAACTATGGAATTTACAATTTAATTCATTTCGGAGCTTTTAAGATTTCGAAACCTACCGTTTCACAGATCGTGTTGGCAATGTCAACAGTCTGTAAGACCCTAGTGACCTTACAGTTAAATGTCATAATTTGCAAGTTGAACAGCGCTTGTAGGTTCGAAAATACGCGCATTATCGTAACTGCTAGATCACTGTTGCACCATATTAAACATACGAAATCTGATAGCGGTAAAGATAATAAATATCTGTGAATTGTGGAACTGATATTGGAGAATTTATTTGTAAAGTGAATTGACCTTTACAAATATGCCAGTAAGCAAGGTTTAATTAAACATTGATTTGTTTGTTATTGATAATAAAAAAAAACAATAATAATGTAACTGTTGCCGAGCCGGCCTCTTTTTTACTAGTTTATGGTTTATTACTTTTAACTTATATTTTTTAATTCTGTACTTTTTATATTATAACATTTTTTCCTTTTTTTTGTACTCTGTGTTTTTTATTACTTGTCAAGTTGTGTTCGCCAGTTTATAATAATAAAAGTACATTAAACTACTATTCTTTAGAAACCCATTTTAGCTCAGTTTCAGTATTAAATTTTGATTTTCCGCATTCACAATGCTATTTTTATATTAAGATAAATAATATTAGAAAAAATACTAGAAAAAATCGACTCACCCGTAGCACCTCAGACGGGACTCGAACCCGCACCCTTGGGATTCCGGCCCAATGCAATGCAATGCGGAAAATCAAAATTTAATAATTATATAGCTGTTTCATCTTTATCGATTGTCAAAACATCTGGAAAGATGTTTCTTTCGAATGTGGGGGTATTTCCTCACATTGATGAAATTGCGCTGGCTTGCAGCGAAGAAGTCAAAAGTACTAGAAAATTTCGCCGCTCCCACTAGCGACTCGGTAGCATAATTGGTCAGTGCATTGGGCCGGAATCCCAAGGGTGCGGGTTCGAGTCCCGTCTGAGGTGCTACGGGTGAGTCGATTTTTTCTAGTATTTTTTCTAATATTATTTATCAGTTTCAGTAACTAAAATATGTGTAAACTGTAAATAATGGTATTTAAATTTAATAAAGTCATGGTCGTATTTTTCGTAACTATCTAGAAAATTTGGATCATCCGCAGCGTGACAAAGAAAACCATTAAGGGCCCGCGGTCAAACCAATTTAACTTTAGTAGGTAGGTGTGGGATCACGGTTTTCTTATAAGACATGATACATCGATACTATTAATCGTCCGTAGTTCAGTAAGACCACGGGTACATAGTGGTATATCGTGGTCCCACAAGTAGATCAAATCGGCGAGACCACGGGCCCTTAATGAACAAATACTACTTAGAACAGTATTGACAGTGACAAATTAATTATGTTTACCTAAACCTAAAAAACAACAAAACTTTAAAATGTTATACTTAATATTAAATTAATAGATCGCATTAACTAAGTACCTACCACCACAGGTGCGCTGCATCGGATTGCATCGATTTCCATTCTCGATTGTAGCGGGCGGCGCAAGCGCTTGCCCGCGAATAAATCTCGTACGCCTTCCTCCGATCTATAGATCATTTAGACAGGAGAGATCTACGCTCGCCTCCGACGATTTGCATCTGTCAAAGGCTTCTTACTCCGTATAATTATTGACTGCGTCCTCTTTTTAAGAAAACATAATTGTTTTTTTTTCATAGCTCTATCTTCTGGTTTTATTTTAATATGAAGCATAATTATTATAAAATGACTTATTAAATAAGTTAGTAGAAACTGGCTCTTATTCTAATAATTTCTTATCTCTAGACTTAGAGCAATATTTAATAACATGTTTCTATATTATCTATAAGCCCTTAAATCTGGTAGTTATTTAGAAAATTGTAAGCCTTTTGTTATTTATTTAACTTTAATTAACAAATTTTATTTTTTCCTGTTATTAGGTACATCTTCGTAAAGGAAACGGCTAATTTTGTGAGTTTAAATATTTGAATCAACTAACTTTTCCTAATGAGGTTGGTGGTATTAATTTACCTTTTTAACAACGGCTATTTCATTTTATAACCTCTAATGTTTAGTACCTATATTATCTTTACTATCAGTTTTATTCATTTCCCATCATAAAATATGCCAATTATATCCTAAATTGGATGTTGGTTATATTCCTAAGTAGATCGCATTAATTTAAGTTTTTAGCAAAGAAAAATATTCGATACGTACTCTATGGTATCAATGATTGTTATAATAATAAAAGATATAATTGGCCTTACCACGAAAGATTTTAAAACACTATTCAACAAGTTTTTAACTCGGACACTGTTTAAATGTGATGCTGTCACTTTTTTGACAATATTGCAATTCAGAGGGGGTGGTCCGTAAAGCAAAATGTCCTCGGTTATTTATTTCTATGGTTACGTAGTATGTTTGAGAGATTTACTTTGACAAAACACTATAACGACTGACAGTTGTCAAATATGATTTTTCAAATTGGCTCTACTTTACCTATAAAAACATAGCAGTCAACGAATGTTCTTCTTCTTCTTCTTTTTTGTTTCGGCCATCTACTTTCCTCTTGGAAGTAATTTTTGCCAGTGTCAAGTGTTAAATAGTTCAGTGGTAGATATAGTTTCATTTTTCATTAGAATGCGGGTGCATCGCATTCCAATGCTGCTTGGAGCATTTGGCACCAAGTATATCAAGCAAGACAGTTTACTCGGTTAGTTCTGCCGAGGAAGCCACCACTTCAATAAAAGTCTCAGCTTCACACAACCAAGATCGCGCCTATTTCAATTATCCCACATATTATTCAGTTGCGTAGACACTTGTACCATATAACTGCACCAATTTTAAGACACAATATCCACTATGAATCAATTTGAAAATAATTAAAATACACACCAAACCGAACTCGACAAAATGGCGCCAAAAACTCGTCAACAAATGTTATCGTATTTTTTTGTTAGAGTTAAAAGTAATTTTGAAAACATATCCCTTGTTATTATGAAAGAAGGTCTGGACTAGTCATAAACACTTTTATAACGCAGGTACATACAGAACATTCACTACCACATATTCTCAAATTTCCTGATACTAAATTGCAACTTAGATCCATTACATTAAGGTCTATAATCAATTGGAGAAAAATAGTTATATGCTGCTAACTGAACGTTAATTTGATGCAATTATAGTTAGTTTAAACCAATTAATCCATTCCATGACGAAATTAACTCCAGAGCTTATGATATAACTCTAATTAATAAAGACTTCCTTGCGATTTGCATGTTCCCGTTTTAATGAATCCATTGTTTTTAAATTATTTATAAAAAGTTGTGTTTTTATTATATACTGTTTAGAACTGGTATCGAACAAACTATTATGTGGTTTCAGTGACAATTTCATTGTTATGAATGGAATATTAGGCGCGATATTATGTTTCTAAACATAGTGTTACAAGTTACAGAGCACTTCTTTTGAATCTCAACTTATATTAAACTTATTTATAACACTCTTTATTTTCAAAACTTGTTTTATTGGAATCATTGTTTTATAAACATGTTATTGAGCAGCAAATTGATTAACGTTCACCTCCTCCAGTAAGCATTTTTTCCGGTAATTTTGTCTGTCTGTCTGTACTTTATAATTTAAAGTGTTTGTTTCTACGTATGATTGAGTAACGACTCCACAGTTCGTTATTACCATAAAAACAATCGCAATTAGATAGATACTTATTACGGAACTCGTCATGCGTCCAGCATCGCTCATTTTTTTCTTTTATTTTTCTTTTAAGAACATAATTTCAAAACTGAATATATAAAAAAATACAATGTAATTAATTTAACAATGTACAACTGAAGTGACTAACTTCAGAGCGCTTGCGGTACAAAACGATGTATTTTTGTGAAGTTGCAGCGGATCACTGTCTATTGTCAAATAATCGCATTGTACATTGCGATACTTATTACGAAACTCGCCATCCATTTGGCATTGCTCAGATTTAAAAACATATTTAAAAACAAAAAAATCTAATAGGTAGCAAAACTATAATCAAGAGTAGTTTTTGAAATAAGCTCTTTTCCAGTTTACTTAGAGTACATACTTAAGTACTATTGAAATAAACGATATTTTTATCGATACTTTTAACAAAGGCAGAGTACCTACGCATAAACTTAAAACAAAGTATATCCACGTATACTTAACTATGAGATAAATCTTCATCCACAAGGAAAACCGTACAAGATCACAAAACCGGTTGTAACCGACAAAAAATGAAAACAAAACAGTAATGATACCGTCTAGCCGTACCTAATAGCGTTAAACAAAAAACTCCAACGGGCACTGTATTGATGAGTTCTGTTACCGAAAATTACTTTAAAAATTCCTCGAACGAAGTCTCACAGGCGCTCTATAATTTTGACAGCCGTTAAATTAGGTTATTCTTTAGTCTGTGGTTTTAGGGCGCGAATTCCTGTGGCTGTATCAGCGTTTCGTTTGCTGCGGTCGGCTGTATATGGCTGAATAGCATCGATGCGTCTGCGCTTTTTTTCTTAAATGAATTCAGTGTGAGTCAGCGTCTATCCAGCCAGACACATCTTAGTTATTTGTGTACTCTTATACGCTACGCTAATTTCAGTATCAATTTGATGATGATTTAAAAACATTATGTTGGTTCAATGGATTGTTTGGGAGTTTAATCATCGAATTAATAACAGCAAAAAAATCGGAAGTTAGTCCTAGACTGTATTTGTGTCACGTTTTCTATTTTTTTTTTTGAAGTTTGTAATAGGTGATGTATTTTTAATTAAAACCCGTGATAATTAACAGGAAAATGCAAAAATATTATTATATTTTTAATTAAGTAATAATCAAATTAGCTTTCTTTTACAAAACAGACAGACAATAAATACTCGTATTATTTAATCCGATAAAATCATTTTCGGCTTAAAGCTTCATAATAAATTCAGCAAGTAAAGATAAATTGCTTGGTCAGGCAATTTTAAATTCTTGACATAGCACAGTCACAATAAAAGTTGGTAAATGCCATGTAATTCGTGAAACATAAATGATGATTGCTATCAATGACAGGTAATGTTAAACGACTTAAGTGTTTTTTTAGCTTTTACACTAAATGAAAATTTTGTGAAATGTGTACTATGACTGATTGACATGATATATTTTCTCCTGTAATAGATAGAAAAGTCCATTAATATGTTGATTAGGAATAAACGACCTACATGACAAAAATGTTTAGCTATCGACATTGTGTATATTTGTTACTTGTACAATAGCAGACACCTATTTTGTAATTTCAAATTACTCGGCTCTAACAAAATAAAAAATAAAAATTTTATACGACCTTTTTTGCATAACGTATGGCCGTTATCAGCGTTTAAAAACAACGATAATTTATATTAAGGCCCCTATATACCTCAAGTGGCGCCCTCATTTTAATTAAATTTATTGCTCGCTAAGTACATAATGTATTGAAAATTCACATGTACAGATTGAAGCTAAGGTTCTATAGTTTATTTACAAACAATAACCTCAGTGAAATTTTGTTCGTTGTAGTAGTAGTTCGCAAAAATGCTAAAAGTGGCCACTTTTAGCACTTACTTACTTAGCGAGCAATAAATTTAATTAAAATGAGGGCGCCACTTGAGGTATATAGGAGCCTTAAACAAAAAAACACATTAACCGACTATGCTCAGTCAAAACCAACGCAAGCCTTTAAAACGAGTATTTTGGAAAAGGTCAAATATGGAAAGCGCAGGCGCCGACCAGCGGGTATTGCAACCTGCGATCTGACGTAAAACACTGTTTACATGAAAGCAGGAATGAAGGGTCGTATTTAAAGTAAACATTCCGCAACAATGTACCACCTACCAGATGATGAAAATCAAAGGAGAGTAACTAAAGTAGAGTTTTTTAAAAGGCGAAAGTAAATTAAATCCAAAATCATCTCAAAACTTTAGATAATTATCTTGAAGATTTTTTTTTAAACTAAAATGTCTTCTATGTTGGAAAGGTTGGAAAGGAAATTGAAATTGAAATTGAAATTGTAATTGAAAATTGAAATCATATCAGCCGACACCCATTGCTGGACAAAGTCCTCCCCCAAGGGTCTTCACGATGATCGGTTCAACGTTGCCCACAATCAGTCCTCTCGGACCAACCTTCCTACCAAGCATTTCCACCAGTGGCAAGGTTTAAATCTATCATTATTATAATCATCATATCAGGCGACACCCATTGCTGGGCAAAGTCCTCCCCCAAAGATCTTCACAATGATCGGTTCAACGTTGCCCGCAATCAGTCCTCTCGGGCCAACCTTCCTACTAAGCATTTCCACCAGTGGGAAGGTTACACGGCTTCTCGCAACTTTTACCTAATTAGTTGTTTATATATCCAGGGAATATGGAGTTCAAATATTTTCATTGTTTTCGATAGGTCATACCAATCCCATAGGATAATCTTATGCTGTGTGTGATCCATTGTATGCACGAGTATGTATGTACCTTTGTGCCGATCTCTTACTTATTATTATTCTTAGTGAAGGGAAATTATTTATTACCTACACATCTACAAAATAAAGTGTCGGTTGTTATTAAGAATGTTAAAGAAGATTAAAGAACCAACGAAGCCTATTTTGAAGTCGTAAAGAACTATAGAGGAAATGGTTGCTTATTACACCAGAATACAACACACTGATAAGATAAACTTCGCTGCCTTCATAGGCCCATAAACTTCCCACGGCTTCCTGTATGGAAGAAACGGTTAGAAAGACAGAATTAACAAACGGGTCCATACGTTTTAGTGGGTGTTTATGACCGACGTATACGAACCTATCATCTACAGGTTATTTTTGTAATTTTGGACCCTTGTATACGAAAATTCATCCACATCAAATCAAATGTAATGCCATTTTTTTAAAATAATTTTACGCCTGTATTATTAAATAAATTATACTTACATAAAAATTTCTCAATTTTATGAATATTAAAAAAAAAATGCTACACATACTGAATTTTCTCATTGAAGCAATATGGCGTTTCCAGTTTACTACTTTTGTTTAATCAAGTACGGGTATTGTCTATATCGGTTAACAGTTTTATAACTTTTACGAAATAATTATCTCTGGGATCATCATGGAAGTAAATTTTGATTAGCACAGTTTTTGAAAATTTTCTTTAATAGTAAAGAGGAGACTATCGTAATATTAACTTTAAAATAGTCCTATGAAGAAACACATATGCGCAAACGACGTTCAACTTTCATATCGTTTATATACAGTCTGAGTAAAAAGGACCGACAACCCGCGACAAAAAGAAAGCATAAATATCGCTCAACGTAACCGCATGTCTCGAAGTTCTTTACGGACACTTGATTTATACGCTTAATTTAAAAGTGTTGATTTGAGTTTTGATGATGGAGTCCGGAATCCAGAAGCCATATAATATGCTGATGCTCACTAATTAATCAAAATTCCAAAACCAAACTCGTACTTAATTAACATTCAACTGTTTACATCGTCGAAAAATATTTTCAAATAATGACATGACAACGCATTTGGTTACTACTTATTATTTATAAAAAGTTTCTGTCATCAGTAATGTAGTCCCATTTAAATTCCATCTCCACATCCTCGTTGGTGTAATTGGTTATATAATAGTATGTTCCCAACCTGTAACATGAATTATATCATTATCCTTCGTTAGAATAACTTCAAGGATCGTTAGAACGTAAATCGATTGCTATGCATAGAGCGACAACTACACAGTATGCATACTAAACGTTAAATGTGTCAACAACATTCAGGCATTGGATGGTCATCAACGCAATATTAACGACATTCATTATTTTTCCAGACTTGGCTGCATTAAGACAACTACTGGAGAGCGAGACGGGAGGTACAACCTGTCCCAGTTGTAACATGCCCTTTGATAAGGGTAAAAAGAGAAAGCTGATCGACACTTGTGGACATGAACGCTGCTACTCCTGCATGTTCAGAAACGAAGCCTGCCCTATATGTGCGAGGAATAGCCAAGGACGGCGACAAGTGATGGACAGATACACGCCGTCGCTGCAACGACAGGATCAGGATTGGCAGTCGCCTTTGCGGCTCCCAAAACCGCCGAAACAACCCTCCAGCTTAGCGCAGAGTTGTCCCACACCCCCACATACGAGGAGAAGATTCTTTCTCAGCCCTAAGTCGTTGCGCAGCCCATTCGGACAACGCGCCTCCCGGCATTCTCACGAGAACCACGTGCCTCTGTCTGGTAAGTAACATTATTGAATTCCGATTTGCATATCTGTAGGTTCGCGCGTGGTAGCCACCGATTTGCATCAGCATTGCGTAAGCCCCGGTCCGGGCACGCAATATGCTTCATTGATGCCTTGTACGGTAATGTTGGATCTCATTCACAGTGAGCGTAGCCTCTCACTTTCCCGATAGGCTTCATTTGTGTTTTGATAAACGTCAAGAATCCTTCTCGTAAATAATGGTGAATGACACTTGCGACACGGCGCCCACGCACCCGCGCCGGATGTACGTAGGTTCCTTAAAGGACCGGTTGTCTGACTGGTGTATTTATTAGTTTAGGTATAGGCCCGCTAGACTTTTGCAATTCAGCCCGCGCAGACAGGCCGGCTGCGGACTTTATCTTGGCATCTGTTACAGTTTTCATTTCCATTAATTATATCATTCTAGTCCGCTCTATTTCGCGATGGCGGTTTGAAATATACAGTACATTCACAGCTGTATGTTTCTTAATAATCTATTAGTTCCAATTCGCCACGGCCCTTGCCCCCTCGCGAGTAATTAGTCTGTCGATTGGTTATAACGTTTCTATCTGTCTGAATCAATAATATTGTCTCACAGAATTTATAATATTGGATTAGTTCGTTTAATCAATGATTTGATATCGGAAAGGTGTGTACATGAATTTACATGAAGCAACAAAATGTACTCAACAGGATTACCAGAAGAAGGGCCAAGAACAGCTGCGTGGCCAAGTATGGTGTTCAATAAGATCAGATCGCTCTGGTCTGCGCATTCTTCAGTTCCACAGGGACTCAACCAGTTGACAGGCACGGAGATACCTACCTTTAACTAAATAACTGTAGTAATGTCAACTCGTAAAAAAGATACTTAAAAATCTGATTTTAAATCGTATATTATACTAAGATAAAGTTGTCATTCCTTCAGTTATATGACAATGTCGTCGCTTGAGTTTTTGCACTTCTTATTTAATGCCTGTTTGCATACCACAATCATTTTCAATCACCCACCTTTTGATTTTTCTGCATCTGTGTGTATGTATAAGTATACAAGCTTGGACATCTTAATTTCAATTCAAAATCGTTAAATTGCCATTTTATACACTCAAGAACCGTTAACACGTCGTCTGTATCAGATCTTACGAAAGCTAATGACTTGTAATTTCCATCATACTGTCAAACGCCTGAATGTGCCAGAGGTCTTTGAATCAACGTCTAATGTTGCATGCATGACGCATCATTTTGTAGACTTGGATGAAGATATATTAACAATCAATATGAAAGACCAGATAGGGCATCGGCGACAAAAATTACATATCTTACCGTGGGCGAAAACGATCATCTTTGTTGATAAAAGAGATGATAGTTGTGGGGACGAGCCTGATAAAATCTCAAATTATAGCCCATCGAATGGTATGTTAATTCTTTTGACAGGTTCCATTGATGGGCTGGTTCGATGGAAAAAGAAAGATGGAGTGATAATAAGAATGTCGTTATAGGCTAAGCTTGTGTTGTGTTATGGTTTGGCGTGCCAATTTGTGTTAATATTAAGCAAGTTAAATTATACTTTGACACTGTTTTGGCTATGTCTTGATTTTTTCATTTTGTAGTTTGGCGGTTGCACCTATATTCTGGGTGTTTGCCATTATGCTAATCTTTCCGTTGATTTCTTGTAACTGACTTTTGAATTTGATTTCTAGTTTCTAGTTAATATAAAAGTGTCTGTAAATGAATCACAATAGTTTCGTTGACACAGCATTATCAAGTAAGTCGGGCTTATCGAAACCTTACTTCCAATGTGGGAGTCGGAAGGTCGGGCTGAATCAGGCCCTGCTTATATAACTCAAGGTTGTCGCCTTCGCATTGTCCGACTGTCACCGAAGAGATTACACCCTCACTACGCCTGCGCTGGATACAGATTTAGCTATGATGGAATTGAAATGTCTATAATAAATGCAAACAAGTTAATATCTTATTTTGCTTTATAATTACACATTAAAATATTTAAATTCTTCAATTTAGTTATGAAAGGTAAGGTAAAAACTACCTACTCAATGATGAGTAAAATAATATGAGAAAAATCATGCTACACAATGCCATCTGAACCAATTTATCTAAGAAAAACTCGTAGCACCTTCAAATACGAGCCAGAGCTTAAATACACTATTATTGATATTTACTAGATTTAAAAAATCCACTGTGTTTGCGCTTATACCTATCGTTTTAAGAAATAGTTTTTATTAAGATCCAGCAATACAGTCCCAGATTAATTGTTCCACAAAATGAATACATTTCAGCTGACGTAGGTACTTTTTACTTGGGATCGCGTCATACTGACATCTTCACACGATCTTAAACGATAATGATGCATTAACACCCACACACAAATCGTTCTTTACTGGACTCCATCACACGTAGGAGTAAGTTACAGTTATTTGTAATTATCAAAATCTATGTTTATCATTCAATCAATATGTAAGTATCGTAGTAAAATCTTCAGAAAATAACATCAATAAAACAAGACTTTATTACTATCGTCATTAATTTTATAGAATACAGTCATTTATAATTTTCTTTTCGTTGTTAAGTAATTTTTTAATTAAGTAATTATGTTTTATATGTTTTAATAGAATTTACTTTATCACAACACAATCATGCTTGCGCCACCCTTGCGCAATATGTACTTATGAGATGTTCAATGTACAATTTAGATACAAGAAAGGCATTAACAATTATTAGGTATAGAAAACTATAACTAAAACAATAAAGTTGAAACTCTAATAGCTTCATCCAAAGGAAAAGAAAGCAACCGCATTGACATTTCAAATCCATTGAATACAATACAACGTAAACCTTATGTCACAGTCACGGCCGTATTTCCTTTACCGGTACACTTTGTGAAAGAACAGGTTATGTTAACTTGATTGATACAGAGAATATCATAGACATTGTTTTGTCAGAAAATTGGATCAATGATGAATTAAGTAATTAGAAGCAACTTATGAACTATAACAACATTGTCACAGAGTAATAAATGACCATATACTTGTAAATCAACCTACGAGCTGTTTTCGTAGATTTCATCAATCACCAGAATAGCTAGACAGGCAGACCATACAGAAGCAGAAAAAGTATGTTCCACCCTAGCAGGGACAATAATTATTCCATTCTTAATAACAACATGTCCTCCATCAATTTTCCATCGATTTTCTACATTAATTACAACAAAAACTAGAAACCTGAGTTTAGCAATGGCGCCACATGGATAATTGTAAATTGTTGGTTTCATGGCTGCCTCACCACTTTCTAGCGCGGCTAAATTGCTTGTGGCTGGATGGAGGCTCCGGGAAAACTAGATTCTGTGTACGAGCGTGGGAGACGGTAGTTTTTGCGCTACAGTAACATTCACATAAAATCTGAGGACTACATTAGCAAGTTCTGCAAGCAAATATCTGTTATATTTTAAGTATTTGTTTTCATTATGTGGTGAACGATTGAGTTTATACTTATGATATAAATTATAAAAGTTCTATTGAGAATTAAAGAATATGGAGGTCCTCAGGAATCGTCAGGATAACATTTTAAGCGTGGGAGGAAAGCATTAACTGCATTGTTTTTGTGACCAAGTCTCGACATCACAGAGATGTTTTCGACTAGATGTGATACGTTAAATACACATTTTTGATCAACGATTTCACAGGGTATTACTTGATTTATCGGTCCCAAAAAATAAAGTAGTAAGTAGACTCAGTTATGTGATAGACAGAAACATGATAGCTAAAACTTTTCTCGACGATAAAATCGTAAAGTGACCTCCCATTTTGTAGCTTTTCAAAGCTGTTCCAACCAATAACAAACTTTATTACCATGAAACTATAATAAAAAAACCTTAGCTGGCTCCCTAGTTTTGTGATTGTCAGTTTCTTATTTAGGAAATAAGAAATAGTTTATTAGTTTTTAATTAAAAACGATAATGTTGTCAATAATTTCGACAATTTTTACAATAAAAATTTCTTCCAGCGTTGTAAGGAAAAATGAGATCCTAAAACTTTTAAAAATATAGGGACTTCAAAATTGTTTTACTGAAAAATACTTGTATCTATATATTCAAAAGGTAACAATACTATGCAATACTGGAATTTAAAGACCTTTCTATCCAGCCTTCACGAATTCTTTACCATTCTTTTCTTTCGTTAACCAATCATCTAGATTTAATCATGCTTTCCTTGCTTTTGCCTCTTCCAGTGGTTCAAGCTCCTCAAAGGAAGCGCAACGATCTAATAAATCCATAGCGAACGCACCCTGTCACATCTAATCCGTCCGGCCATTATTGCTGACATGTTGATACATCGCTCATCGCCGGTAACAGCCGTTTATCAACGAAATTGGACACCCCTTGTTGAGGGCACGCCAGCATTTGGTCATTTTTACGTCATCCGTGACAGATGCTGGTGGTGTTAACGTTTTGTTTACAGGGGGGGTATTGCAACCTCTTAAAACTTGACAGTTTTCTGAATGGCTATCTACGCGTCTCTTTTATTTGCTATACAGCGAGAAAGAGATGTAAATATAGCAATTCATAAACCTGGCAAGTTTTAAGAGTTTTTAATACCCCCCAGGTTACTTTATGAATGCTTACGAGCTCATCTCAACCTTTAGTAATTTCGATAAATTCTGTTCTAGTGAAATTATGGGAACAAATGCAAATCATTATGACTAATATTTAGCTTTGATTACATTTATAACCGAGCAAGAATTCAGTCGACATCTCTCTTGATGATAACCAAGATAAAACTACATTATTACCTATTACTTAAATGCCTATTTTGTAGCCACCATTATTATTTGTAAGGGGGGACGCCAGCGAAGCTGGACAGGTGATCAGTCTCCCTAATCGGAACTATTTCACCCGGTTCTCCAATAGTAGCCACCATAATACATTCGCTATACTGGGAATAATTGGAAAAATAAAATAAAATAGGAAATAGTAATATTGTTTCAAAATCAATATTATAAATATAGTATATAGCAAAGTCATATGATTTCCTTCTCTTTCTTTAATTGTAACGCAAGCTTGATTTTCTTGTCAACGATAATAAATTCACCACAACTCAGTTATATAACTTCCAGTGGCCTCATGTCCTGCGGTGTAACTCATCCGGACACCTGCATTCCGTGGGAAAGGTATCGAGTGGTCTCGGTTCCGCACTACTTGATACCTTCGCGAAGGTCAACTGTGTTTTGAGACGTATCTTGGAAGTGGTTCATAATAAGGAATTATCCTTCGTCTACTCAATAACTTGGATATAATCAATCTGTTACGCTTTCCGTGTATGTAACTGCAAAGATACTGAAACGTAACAAAATAGTTTAGTTATATTTCGACGACTTCACTTTAGTTTTATTTCGCGTTGAGTTGATATATATTTTTGTAAATTCTATAATAATGACTGTCAGTAAAATTATCAAATTATTGAAACTTTGTAGAGACTCTTAGAAATCAGACAGAAAATAAAAAAATACTTCCAAGTAAACATGAAGCCATATTAATCCACTCAAGTCTTTTGAAATTTTAATACATAATTCTGCACACATTTTCAACAATGCTGAGATAGCTATCTAAGTGGCTTCCCGTCTTTCTTGCGATGAAAAATCTTACAAAAACTGGTCTTGTATGAGATTTCATGATACCGAATGTGGGAAGCATCTGCCATTTAACTGACGGTTAAATGATAATTAGAAAAATGATTGTATTGATCGATAAATACCATGATAATGACAATCTTGCGGAAAAGGATGATCGTAATGGAAAGTTCTATAATAAAAATGCATTATTCCGAGTAAGAATAGAGTTGTAATTGATAATTACAGATTATGGATTTGATTTGATCAAACAAAAAAGATACAACAGTAACACTAACAGTATATTAAAAATATCAATATTCCACTGTTTTTTATTCTTATTAGGTATTTTTGCAAACATTTAACTGTTGTGTGTAATACACGATTCGTTTTGGTATTTTAAAAGTGCTGATAACAGAGCACAGATTTTATATTTAAGCATGATTGTGATTATGCATGATTAAAATGTGTGGTTTATTTTTTGTAAATACTCTTTATATGCTAACGATTTTTGTTTGCTGTCTGTTTACTTTGTTATATTGTGTGTAATTTAAAAAAAAGAAGTTTCGCATTCTTTTTTACATGAAGCACTAACGAACATAATTCTAATCTTATATTTTTTATTTCAGATGACGAAGGAGGTCACATCAAACAGCCAGGTTACGAATCTCGAAGGCAGAATGACTTGTACATGCGACTTGGTCTTCTGCTTGGAGAACGAAGGAGTGGCAGAAATAAAGCTCGGGATAGCTGCACGTCGCTTGCATCGCTTGATGCTCACACACTCGCCTCGCATAATACTAGCCCGGTTAGTACATTGTAATTATCATAAAAGCCATTTTGACTCAGAAAATCGAACCGGAGGGTCGAATAAAACCCGGGTGTACCCCATGAAAACCAAAGTGTGTAAGTCACGACCAATAAGGTCGTCGATAGTATTAGATGTCGTTTTATTACTTTATTAGTAGGTAGTTAATATCTATCAACTTCTTTATTCTGACAGGTGTCCACACTAACGGGTTCGTCGGAGGTGGAAGCAGCCACTCCTCTAGGGAGGGACTCCCTCGGCTCCCTGGCCTCGATGTCGCTGTCTGCAGCCAGCAACTGCTCGTCTTCCAGCCCTGGTAGTAGAAGACATTCTGTTAATGGTGAATATTGCACCCAGCTTTGCATGACTCACCACACTACATGTCGCACTAAATTTTTTACCTTTAAATAATAGAGCTTATATTTTTTCACCAAAACAAGGAAGCATTTTGTCCTTCACTGACGAACTAACTCTCTTACAATCGTAGGAGGCAACGGAATTTTTAATAATAAAAATATATTACTTACTGATAATGTTGTAGGTAGATTGCAAAAAAACTACCCAAACATTCCAAAACAACTTATAACCACACAGTTAATATTGCAATTGGCACGTAAAATAACAACACTATTCATATAACAGCCATAAATGCACCTCATTTTAGATTCTTTCAAAAAGCTTGAAGGCCAAGAAGATATTTATTTTTTTTACTCTTTACAGCCTTACAAGGCAACAGATCGGAAGAGCTTACTCGGATGTCGAGTGGTTTCTTCAAAACCAGGAAAACTGCTGCAAGAAGGTCAGCCAGAGTTAGTAGCAAGCAATCTTCGTCTTCTTCTGAAGTAAAAAAAGGTAGGCTATGGATAAAAGCCCAAAATACAGAAAGATATGATGGAGTACCCATCTTTAATCTCATATAATAAATTCTTGTCATATACGACACACCTATAATATTAATCATAAACGTTCAGACCAAATAGACAGCCAGTCGCCAATAATGCAGATTGCAATATAAGTCAGTAATTTGACTTTGAGTTAACGCTAAACATCCAGAGATAAATTAGACCTTGGTGAAAGATACCTTTTACCTTTTGTTGCGAAAATGAATTTCGAAGAAAGGAAAATAGGGGACAAATATTCTTATAGATAGTAACAAAGTCCACTCAGTCGAAGGGTCGAAGTAATACGCGGCTGCACATTCAATAGTTTCTTAGAAATACATCATCAAAACCGAATAAATAAGTATCCTTCAAGTGATCCTTCAACTAAATTTGAAGTGACTCAAGGCCTAGTTACAGCTAGACATCGTCCTTATCAGATTATTGTAACGAACCAAGTTAACATACTGCATAATTTTGCGTAAATTCAACTTGTTTACGTGAGTTGGTGTTGCGAAAATTTAAACGACCCCGTTTATAAGAAATGTATAATGTCGCGCAGTTACATGACGGTTTTGTGTCAAGAATAATGACCTGTATGAATTTATCCTGTGATAATTACATTTGGGTAGTTGTGAAATAAAAAATAAGTGAACCGTCTTTAACTGATGATAAAATCTACGCAGTTCAATGTAGATATGTTTTCAACTTTTCACCTTATGTATGAAAACTTTCTCTAAAAGAAAGAGATTTCTTAACTCAGCTTTAATTTAGGAAATAATGTACCTACCTACCATTAATTTTTAAGCATTTTTTCGTATGCTTATTTCTCACCTAATTATCTTTTGTGCACAGTGCACCCATCACCTCAACTGACTCTCCGGCCCCTCTTCTTCGAAGTACCAGCATCTGACGGACAAAACTTATTCTCTGGACGTCAGTGGCTTATGAGGGATATGGGGAAGGCGCTAGAATCCAGTTCACCTGGTAAGTCATAATCTTAATTTAATCTGAAGCTTAAGATCATTAACTTACAAAGCAACAGATCGGAAGAGAGAGAACTTGTAGGCTGAAATCTAATCACGTACGTTCATATGGCACAAATTCATTCTCACACACAAAAAAATCTTTTTCAGGTATCCTGATCTCAGGCTGTCCCGGCACCGGCAAAACGGCATTAATTCTGCAGCTAGTAGAATACTCTTGTTTCGGTCGGAAGAGAAATTATGAATACGAGGAACTGAGAGAGCAGTCGGATATTAGAGAACTGTTACCTGAAGAACTGACGGCTGGAATGCTCACCCATCTAGCGTCACATGTGGTTGCTTACCACTTCTGTCAAGTAAGTTGTCATTTTTTTATCATAAATAGTCAATGTTTTTACATGCCTCGTTAATTTATGATACTTTATTTATAACTTCATAGAAAACTTTTTTTTTCTTTTGTTTATTCACTGATTCTGATAACAACTAAGTATTTCATCTCATATTCTGTGATCATTCTTTTTTACTTTTTCGTTAGATTTACCAATTTTCTATTTTTCAGGCCGACAACAACAGTACCTGCCTGGTGGGTGAATTTGTTCACTCTCTTGCTGCTCAACTCTGTCAGGCGCCCAGACTACTAGCATACAGAGAATACTTACTGAGTGAACCACATTTACTGGCGTGTTTGTCTCTAAAAGAGTGCATCGCAGACCCCGACTTAGCGTTCATGAGAGGAATCATAGAACCCTTACATATATTGAGGAAAAATGGAAGCATAGACTCAGGAAACAGTATCATCCTTGTCGATGGCCTCTGTGAAGCAGAATACCACAGACCTGATCATGGTTACACTATTGCTTCATTTTTAGTAAGACATGTGCCTGAAATGCCTTCCTGGCTTAAAGTCGTGGCTACGGTCAGGACACAATTCATTGAACTTACAAAACAATTGCCTTATTCGAGACTAAATCTAGATGAGTCTGACAATGTCAATAAAGATTTACTAGAATATTTCAATGCAAGAGTACAAGCTGCGCCTATCATAGAAACAAACATCAAATGCTCAACGGGTAAAACAGAAGGTGTTCACAACTCCGTGTTAAAATTCGCACAATACGTGCTACATTTGAGCCAAGGCTCGTTTTTGTTCCTGAAATTAATATTAGATCTATTGGAGAAAAGTCACATTGTTGTGAAGTCGACAAACTACAAAGTAGTGCCAATATCTTTGGCTCAAATATTTTTGCTACAGTTCAATTTGAGATTCCCTACGATACAGTCGTTTGAGAAGATCACACACATTTTGAGTGTGTGTTTAGCTGCTCTCTATCCACTAACGCTAGTCGAGATTTACTACTCCGTGAACTCTTTATTAGTGAACACATTCCTTCCTTGGGACGAATTCTGTGATAGATTCGAAAGCCTCTCTGATTTCTTGGTGAAAAGAATCGACAACACGTATATGTTCTTCCATCCTTCGTTTAGGGAATGGCTGATAAGGCGGGATGACAATGAAAGCCCAAAGTTCCTTTGTGATTTAAGATCAGGTCATTGCGGTATAGCATACAGATTATCGAGGGTGCAAGCTCCGCTAGACTCTGATAAGACTATGGAACTGGGACACCATATTTTAAAAGCTCACATGTATAGAAACCTCGGGCCGGCGCAGCTTGGTCTGTGCCCTAGAGACTTGCAAGCTATGATGGTAGCGACAAGCTCTGCGAATGTCGGTGAAGCAATCGCTAATTTGAGAAATATTTACACGCCCAACGTGAAAGTTTCTAGACTAATGCTATTAGCTGGCGGGTCACCCAATCAAATAACGGAGTGCCTTGGAAGTGCACCTTTGTTATGTATGTACGCTTACCAAGGAATCCTATCCATGGTAGGACTGTTGATTGAATTCGGTGCTGATCTTGAGATGACGAACTCGCAGGGCTGCACGCCTCTATCCCTAGCGTGTCAAAGAGGACACACTGACGTTTCGAGGAGGCTGATTGCTGCAGGTAATTTCCTTAAAAATTTACTAATTAGATTTAATTGATTTAAACAATGCCCTAAATCAATGTTGTCGATTTCATACACGAGTACCTACTTAATTAATTTCTTTCAGGAGCATCGCTTAGTCACACTGATACAGCCGAACAGACTCCTCTTGTTCACGCAGCCAAGAACGGCCACAGAGATACAGTTATATACCTTCTTGGTTGTCAAACTGGCAAGGATGACAGGAACTCCTTTGATATCGACGATGGAAGTATAGAACAAGTGGTGCCGGGATCCAGGCACGCGTTGATTGCAGCCGCTCAAAATGGTCATTTGGATATCGTGGAGTATCTTTTGGATACTGCTGAATTAATAGTGAGTATTCTAGAGTTTCTAAAAACCTCACATCACATCATTTACCTACTTAAGATAGAATCTTAACAAACTATTTACTTACACACAAATGCATTTTTTTATAGACCATTTGCATAACAATTAAGAATGCAGTGTACTTGATTAAATTTTTTACAAGCTATGTGGAGACTAAAAGATTTATTCGAGTATGCAAAATACATTTATTAATTTCATATCTTTTCTTCCAGCCTGATGGTATCTGTCCAGTGACAGGCGACACAGCGTTAACAGCAGCATGTTCTTCCGGAAATGCCGCCATTGCAGATGCTTTACTCATCCGTGGCGCTACTCCATACTCTTTGAACGCCAGACAAATGTCTCCACTAGCTTTAGCAGCGAAAAACGGAAGGACTGCCTTAGTTCTTAGACTGCTGGATTCAGGAGCTGATGTGATGGGAACTGAAGGGAAGAACCCCCTGATTCTAGCTTCTGCTGAGGGCCATGCCGATGTTGTAGAACTACTTTTGAATCATGGTGAGTTTATTATACTTTAAATTATTATATCCATATTGAACTTCTAAAAGCTAGATTATAAAAGCTTGGTCACGAAGTTAAACACAAAAGGTATCGTAATATGGAAAAGAAATAACAGGGATTTGAATTATTGTGTTTTGCTTAGGTGCTGACCCCGATGCTATGGACAGCGATGGAATATCAGCTCTTGGTTGGGCGTGCTTAAGATCTAGAATTACAACGATGGTGATGTTGTTGGACAGAGGAGCCACTGTCGGTAAGTTTACGAGTATTTGAAAAATCATAATCCGTGCAGTTTTAAGGTTTTACTTGGTCCTAAAAAACAAAGCGTTGTTCCGTTGAAACTACTCAAAAAAACATGACAAACAAAATTTGTGATAATAAAATAATCCTAATATTAATATTTCTGCTTTAGACCAACCGGATCGAAGCGGTAGAACTCCGCTTGGTCTCGCGTGTGGCGGACCAGCGGATTTGGTAGAGATACTACTGGAACGAGGAGCTTCTCTGGAGAAAGTAGACCATAGCGGCTTAAGGCCGTTGGATAGGGCTATTGGACAGCGAAATGTTCACGTAAGTTAACGTCTATCTCATATTCTTGTTAAAAAATAGGTAAAGTCGCAGTAAATATGGCTTAAAGTTTTAGTTTTGCTCATGTACTTGTCAAAGTTATATATGTAGTTATAGGCATAGCGAATATATCGTAGTGTTGTTTTTTTTATTACAGGTTGTTAACTGTTTCTTGAGAAAAGGAGCCAAGCTAGGCCCAACGACATGGGTTATGGCATCAGGCAAACCGGAATTTATGTAAGTTTTAGAATCAAACTTAAGCACTATTAAAACTGTCACTTTCCAAAATATACACAAAGATTATCGCTTTGAATGTTGTGGATCCCCAGTTTTGTCCTTATTTACCCGTACGGAAGGCCTGTGCCTCTGCGGTGAAGACTTTTAAAAATGGCCGAATTTGATCATGATCTTTTATTTAATGAAACTTTTCAGGCTCATCCTACTCAACAAGCTGTTAGAAGACGGTAACATGCTGTACCGCAAGAACCGGCCTTCGGAAGCCGCCCACCGCTACCAGTACGCCCTGAAGAAGGTCAATACTCTGATCAGCGACGAAGGCCTGACCACGTCGGGCAGTCAGCCAGTGCCACATGAACACATATCGGCGTTTGTGCAGTTAAAGACGCATCTGCTGCTCAACTTATCAAGATGTAAAAGGAAACTGAACGTAAGTTTTTAGTATTTTTTTCAACCATAAACCTATAGATATACAAGGTGTTACAAAAGTACCCCTAATGCCGAATATGGTATATAGGGACCATCAAACTGAACAACTTTTACTATGGGACCAACTTTGAAATCGCGAAAAAAAAAAATCAGCTGTTTCATACAAAAATTTGTTACGAAAATATCAAAATGTATGAAACAGCTGATTTCTTTTTCGCGATTTTAGAGTTGGCCTCATAGTAAAAGTTGTTCAGTTTGATGGTCCCTATATTCCATATTCGGCATTAGGGGTATTTTTGTAACACCTAGTATACAATATTTAATAGTGTGCCACTGAAAAACTTTAATTAAGGCCATAAAATGGTTCTAATTCGATGACAGAATCATCTTAAATATAAAAAAATATAGGTACAACTGTGAACTTAACAACCATATATAAAGCTTGGTTATTGCTTCTTGAATTTCCTCTTTTTTGTTGCAGGAACCATCAGAAGCTTTAGACTTAGCAGCCCGCGCGTCTGTACTCCGACCGAATGCATTCGAATGCGCATACGCAATGGCCCGAGCTATTCTCGCTCTCAACAAGCCCTCCGAAGCCCTTCCCCACGCAAGGAGAGCTTTGCTCCTCGCTCCAACCACCGACCTAGCAGCCGTTAGAACACTGAAAGCCTTACAACAAGAGATTCTCACAAGGATCAACGTTGGGGCCCATAGTTTAAACGGTGACAACAGATCCATGAGAAATTTTGATACCATCAGCCTGAATATGCCTTGATTTATTATTAATAGTAGGAATACTCTTGTTATTTGTATGTATATTACTTACCCGCCTTACATAATAGTTTTATGCTATCGATGCAACGGTTACATTAGCTTTATCGTTATGTACAAAAAGTTAATTGAGTTCACCTTATACAGTTAAAATGTGACTTGAAATAACTGGTTCTTCTTCTCAAAAAATGTGGAAAATATAGAGAAAATTATAATTAAACTATTTCCCATTTGATATTTGTGACAGCGATTGAACGATGAACTGACTAATTATTCTAAAAAATATAAAGGTCAAATTTTTTCGGACATTTAAATAATTTTTGGTATTTTCTAGACGGAAATAATTAATAATTATTGATGTAGATAGTGATATCTTTAATGTGATGATGGTGATTATGAACAGAACTTTTGTAAATATTTAGAAATCCTTTATTGTGTCCTATAGCCGTTATTATAAAGCTTTATCATATTCTGAGATAGTTAACTACACTGAGGTAGCATATTTGATTAAATTCTGATTTAATTAAGCATTCGGTTAAACCTTAATAGATATTACTGACACTGTTTTAAGAAAATTAAAAATGTAATATTCTTATTGTTGTAATTTAATAAAAAAATCAATTTCGCAATTTCAAAACAACTCTTTAAAATTAACAGTAGGTAAGTATTTTGTCAAAACTGGCTAAAAAAATGAGATTACTTGGCTAGCACTTGGCTATGCTATTACCGTGGTAAAATGCTGTTATTACATTATAATAATAATTGACAGTGTACAGTACGAATTTTAGAATAGGCCTCGAATATGTTTTTCATTATTTTGTTTATAATTAGTGCTTGCCATTTATATATTTTTGGATACCTACTCTAAAAATTCTTTTGTTGAATTATAATTGTACCACAGCAACATATAAATAATAATTGGTGCCTTTTTATTGAAATAAGTAAAAGGAAACAATGCAATTTAAGTTAACCTAGTTTTTGTTGTTATTTATAAGCAATTTTTGAGTTAAACTCGTATGCCCATGTCCTTGCTTCTATTTTAATTTATTGAAAAGTATGAATACGTATTATAAAGAAGTAAAATATTTTAATTGAAATTTTGAAGGCATGTTGTGATTTGTAGAATTTTGTTTGGATGTGTCTTATGATATTCAGAGTGATGTTATCAAATTGTATTATGTAATGGATCTATTTATTGTATAATATTTTGATTAAAATATAAACTTTACACAAAAAATAAAATAAAGGCAAGAGAAGATAATATAATTAGAACTATTTGGAATAAAAAATCCTAAGTACAATGGTTTTAAATTAGAAACTCTGCCCTAATAAAAAAATGTGTTAAACTTTTAATATTATGAAGACTGAAAGTACGATTAATTGGTGAATTATATTAATAAATCACATTATAAAATGATTACAGTTTAATATGACAGTACATAATTATTATAATGATTACCCTATCTGAATAAAATTTTCTTATCGCTTTAAATTTTCTTTCATTAAAGTATTTATTTTTCCTGTTACGTCGTACAGCTTGGCCAGAAAGAGAGGAAATTAAATAAATTGCAACTAAAATTTTATTTTTCAGTACAAAATATTGTCAGTGTTGCCAAGTTATTCGTGATTTTGACGTGTTTGCATTGAAAGTGGCGCCCTCATTTTTTGTCAGCTCTTTATGGTCAAACTGTAAATAAGGCACATATTATTAGAACAATCAAGACGTGATTTTAACGCTTTACTCAAATTAATTGAGATATAACGTAAATACATAGAGGTTTTAATTCATATTTTTAATCAAATGTGGCGCCGGTGAGATCAAAGTAAGATGAAACTCAAGTCAGTCTTTTATTCCATTTCAAATGAAAGTTCCTGGGTTTAACTAAATTCATTGAATATTTTTTCTTGTGGATTGGTGATGATCGAAGTACCTACCTATGATGGTTTTTTTTAATCTCTATGTAATAATACTCCAGTAAATGTTTATCGTATTTAATTAAATTAAAATTATTATTTACACATAGTACATTTCTATCTGACATCGAGTATTTATACTTTATACACAGTAATAATCATTCACATTATATTAATACACTTTTCTTTGATTACTGTCCGATGTTGACTTCCGTTGTCGAGTGGTTTGTACACCGTTTTCAAGGTGTCGCCATCTCTGAGTTTTTGTGTTCGATCCCCGGTTGGGTCAATTTAGAAAACGAACTTTTCTATATTGGCTCAGGTCTGGGTGTTTGTATTTCCACCGTCGTCTCTGATTTCCATAACACAAGTGTTTTAGCTACTTTGGAATTATAGCAATGTTTGTGATGTTGTCTAACATAAAAAAATAAAAAAAACTTTTTTTACTGTTTCTTGAAATGCAGCACCATTCTCACCAAAGATTAAACCTTTGATTTTCATACTTAAATTCTCTAAAGACCCAGAAAAATATTATTCAAATTTTTTTTTATAAAATAATCTTTTTCATTATATACTGCATACTTCTTATCTCCAATGCCTCTCACCAACGGAGGATTAACGTTAAAAAAAGCACTAGCTTTTATAAAAAAAAAATACTCTCCTAGACAATAAAAAATGGCTTCCATGTTAGTCTTTCCGTAGAATTAACTTTACCATGTAGTTTAAAAGGTGGCGCTTGAAATATTCCATCTTTGGGCCCTAAAGCTTGCGCAGTGTCAAGCAATGTTGAATTCATACGCATATATACTGGTAGAACCACTAAGGGTGCTTTTGATGAGAGCTTTTTTTCTAAAATAATCTTAGTTTCTCGTTTTACGTTTGTTTGGTCTGTTGGGGTGTCTTTAGGTTTTGGTATGTCGTAGTCAAATACAGGCATTGCGACTTTTGGAATTTTTTCTATGGGATTTGTCGAAGGATTTTTTGTAGATGTAAAGGTATCACGAATGTTTTGGAAGATTACATTTAGTTTCTCTTTGGTCATGTTCTGTAACGTAGGTGGTGCAATGACGTCATCAAAGAGTTTTTGGCATCGTCGCGTGTTCTTCCTCTTGGAGGTTGGACAAGTCTGGAATTAAGCAAAAAGATATCATTTGACTAGACACTTTTCGTTCAATATTTGGTCCAAATTAAATGACTCGGTAGCTCAGCGGTCAGAGCATTGGACCGGATATCCAAAGGTCGCGGGTTCGATTCCCGTCCGAGAACATCATCTGGTGCGAGTCGAATTTTTTCTAGTATATTATTTGGTATTATTATTATCATACTTCTTGGACGAATTCATACTTATATTTTTTGTTTCCTTTTGGAGTGTAGCGGCATCTACCTACGCCGCACATACCACAACTCACGGCACAACAACAAGATTCTTCACCGTGTTCTCAGATGGCGCTAGTATTCCTACCATCATCGGTTGGACCGCGGTCCTCGGGCTAACACCACCCAGCCCGGAGGAAGATCTTGCCTTTGACCTTCCTACCAGTGGCTACCTATCCCCTGCATCCTTTCCATACCATACCATACTCTCATTCCTACAGGAGCAAAGATAAAAAAGCAAAAACTTACCATGACCATAGCATCAAAAACGTTTAGAAGCTTCTTAGGGGAATTGCAATAACCCTCGTACAAAGGTAAAGCTGTGAACACATTCACGTAAAGTTCCAAAAGCGCCGCCCACTCAGTATTATTCGCAGTGAACGACCTTATTCGGTCCTTCATCCTGAAGTAATCCATGAAATCGTACTTGTTCAGAACTCCCATTTTATTCATCAAGCATAGGGTTGAACGTGATGAGTCTTGACACTGAAATTAGATAATCTTCGTCAAAAATAATAACTTGTGGAGAACACAAAGGAACTAAAACAACTTTAAAACATATTTTTTGTTTGAGCCATAAGCGACAATCAAATAGGAAAGCTAGGGCTAACTTTTCGAACTTCGGCGGGTCTGCCGAGCTTTAAGTTAAAACAAATAAATTGAAATAAGGAGTTTCGTATTGTACTATTGGCTGAAGTTATATAGAAGATATCGATGTTCGTGTGATATCATGAATTGAGGTTCGTCATTTTGGCCCGATTGGGGCTCGATTTATCTGTTTTAATTTGAAGCCCGAAGTTCGATGCGTTAGCCGGTACGGCCCCTGATCTTTAACAACCATGCATTATCTAACTAAGCGACCCATTGGTTTTCAAGTCGAGCTAGGTTATTTTGACGACCTCCGTGGTCGAGTGGCTCTGTACACCGGTTTTCAAGGTGTGGCCATTTCTGAGTTCCCGGGTTCGATCCCTGGTTGGGTCAATTTAGAAAACGAACTTTTCTATATTGGCTCAGGTCTGGGTGTTTGTGATACCACCGTTGTCTCCGATTTCCATAACACAAGTGCTTTAGCTATTTACTTTGGAATCGGAGCAATGTATGTGATGTTGTCAAATATTTATTTATTTATTTATTTATTATGACTGTGGGTTGACTGACACAGCTCTCATAGAAAACAAAAATGTTTTCCACTCCATGTTCGGTTATGCTGATAAAACTGGCATTAAAGTTTTCAGATAAGAAAATAGAAAATAACAATATCCTTTCCAAGAGAGAAACCTACGCCCTACCTGTACATACGACGACCTGAGTGGTGCAGTGGTCAACATGCCGGTCTACATACGCAAGAGGTCCCGGGTTCGATTCCCGGCCGGGCAGAAATTAAAATGATGAATTTTTATTTCTGTGACGTATCTGGGTGTTACTATGTTTAATAAGTTATATATTTAAAAGATATTTATATCAACTGTCTACCACCCATATTATAATAATACAAGCTTTGCTTAGTTTAAGGCTAGATGGCGCTGAGTGTAAAAAAAAACAAATAAAACTGTCGTTGACTATTGTGAGCTGTTATGGTGAGTCTTACCGAATAATCATTGTTCCATGTGTTCTTAGGCTTAGGGGCTATTTCTGTAACGTACTCTATCTGGCTGACAGAGTTGACACCGCACTCGGTCAGTATGGCGCTGTCTACCAGATGCGGCAGGCCACATACAGCGCGCCTGTTTTTCTGGATAATGAGCAAAATGTTATACGACCATTATACTCAAACGATTATTAAGACGCCGGCGAACAGTAACCTTCCCATACAAACATATAATACCACAATGATTTGCAATTTGAGCATAATTAACTCTTCTTATTCGGATTATTGGCACTTATTTTGAATTTTGGAATTTTTATTTAATAGATACCTAGACAAATACTGTCTTTATCCGAACAACATCACAAAAATAGTTAATTATGCTCAAATTGCAAATCATTTTGGTAATTTTATAAATTGCTGCTTTAATAAGAACCACACATTGGTTCTTATCTAACTATCTTACTTAAAGCAACAATGTAACTGCGGTTTCAATCGATTTCGATTGAAATCGATTGAAACCGCAGTTACATTGTTAGAAACAGAGTTACGTAATCAGCCCCCAGGGCGCTACTGACTGTTAATTGAATTTGACTGTAAACTAAAATACATTGTAAAAACTTACAGGCCTGTATTTTGATGCAGATATCTGGCAAATTGTGTTATTTTTTCGAGAGTGCCTGTACAACATAATCATAAATTAACAAAAACAATGGTTAAATGGAGTACATATTTATCATTTAATATTTTTAGGTACCTGCACAGATCATTCTTGCTTTTATGGGGACAGTTCTGAAAAATAATTACAAACATTAATTAAATAAAGATCTCCTGACTAAAACATATTTCAATACATAATTAAATTCAAAATTTTTATTTTTTTGTGTATTAAGTAAACCTGCACATAAAAATCTTTTAGCTGCATTCTTACCTCAGAGAACACATCCAAAGCACAGCCTAGAAATTCATTAATTTCACATTCTGCTCTGTAATCAGTGGTTTTTTTAGTCAAGCACTGGGTGATAACTCTGGCCTTCGCCTTATTCCAAGAGGGATGTAGAGTGGTGAAGTTGTCTAAAACTTTAGAAAACGCATTTACGTCTACTGCGCCCGATTCCAAAATAACGTTTAATTTTTTGAAGATGCAAGTTTCTTGCGAACACTGGAAAAAAAAACCAAAATGAAAGCAAATACATAGCTAATATAATAATTGAGGGTTATTGAGGGCGAAATTTTTACCAAGTGTGTTTTTGTATTAAATAAATAATAAACATTCAGGCATTTTTAATTTATGAAAGAATAAATTAATTTGCAACTCACGGATGTAGCTATATTCCAGCCAACTTTCAGACAGAATGTTTACATACAAACCGCATACTTAACCTCAAAAGTACTTTTTTATTACGACCTCCGTGGTCGAGTGGCTTTGTACACCGGTTTTCAAGGTGTCGCCATCTCTGAGGTCCCGGGTTCGATCCCCGGTTGGGTCAATTTAGAAAAGGCACTTTTCTATATTGGCTCAGATCTGGGTGTTTGTGATACCACCGTTGTCTCTGATTTCCATAACACATGTACTTTAGCTACTAACTTTGGAATTGGCGCAATGTATGTGATGTTGTCAAATATTTATTATATTTGTTTATTTTTTTTTTTATTTATTATTACATCTTGGAAAACAGGTTAGCTATCAATATAGCTAGTTGCCCAAGTTGTATTTATGGTGTTATTTCAATGAAAAACGTATTTGTGGAATAATTACGAAAAATACGCAGTTTTATTTACAAACGTTCTTTCGTAAGATATAAGATATAAGCCTTTTATAAATGTATCTCCTAAAGTATTTATGATAACCGCATTTTGTTTCGTTAAAGCCGACGACCTACGTGGTCTAGTAGCTTTGTACACCGGTTTCCAAGGTGTCGCCATCTCTGAGGTCCTGGGTTCGATCCGGTTGGGTCAATTTAGAAAATGATATTTTCTATATTGGCTCAGGTCTGGGTGTTTGTTACACTTTTTATATCAGCAGGTAGTTGTATATGTATAGATGTCCGACGTACCCTGATTGAATGAAATACGATTGATATAATTGATTGATATATTTTCCAAAACTCACTACTTAATATATACAATTTTTAGAATGGTTAGAAAGGGACACAAATACATATATCTGTCTCATACAGTAAAACAATGGTGATGAGGGTACGTCGGACATCTATACATATACAAAAACGTATTTGTGGAATAATTACGAAAAATACGCAGTTTTATTTACAAACGTTCTTTCGTAAGATGGCTGGAGTATAGCTATAGCTACGCTACGCATCACTGTAACGCATTCTTAACTATTTTATGGAAGTACGGAAAACTATTGCAATGCTGTTTTACACAGTTTACATTCCATTATCATGTGTGTCTCAGTTACGTCTGTGGTTCCGGGTTCGATTTCCGGTTAATTCAACGTGGAAAAACGACTTTGTTTAAGGTGCGGATGTTTAAGTTGAACCTTACCAATTTATTTTATTTGCTAAATTCGTGTTTATCCGTTTTATTATTAGAAATGAAATTGGTAGGTCAGGTTAGAACTGTGACTAGCAAAGTTAGAGGAAAATTGCGAACCAGTTAAATTCGGACGAGTTAATTATATAAACCACGTTTCTAAACCGCATCCATGGTAGGATACTTTACTTACATACTTTTGGATGAGAACAACATAATTAATGAAAGTGCGTATTATTTGTTCATATTACTTAAATTTGAATATGTACAGTCGAGTACTTAAGAGAAAACACCACGGTCGAGTGAATTAATAAATTCCTATAGGAAGTTGACAAAATTAACGTTTGGTAGTCCTCTGTTTCCTCCTCCAAAGCTAGACCGATTTTAATATTTTTTTCATTAAAATTTAAAGGTTGAATTGGCTGTTTTCCTATGTTTTCTTTTTTTTCATTAAATAATTATTATAGGAGATATTAATCTCCAAAAACCTAAAATATTGCCGTTGTTTAGACATCCAGCAATCAAAGACGAGATTATATAAACAAGCAAAACATAGGAACACAGCCAATTCCTTTCTTATTTTTTTTATGTAAAAAGTATTTAAATTGGTCTAGTTTTAGAGGAGGAAACAGGGGACTACAAAACGTTGATTTTGTCAACCTTTTATAGGAATTTTTCAATTCTCTCGAGCGTGGTGTTTCTTAAATATGTAAGCACTTTTGACAGATGTTGACTTTTATTACAAAGGCATAATGTTGATGAACTGTGAAAGGTACAGGTGCGTACATATTATTGAACTCGACTGTACAATTATTTTAATTTCACATGTGAAAAAACTACTTACAGATAAAGGCACAACCCTAATATCTCTGTTGACTGCTCCAGTAATCAGTTCAGGAGTCACTGTAGTATGTCGCTCGTTTTGATCGCCTATAGTGAATCTTGTAGAAGTATCCCATGACAGCTTGAAATCGCATTCAGATATCCAAGACGAGGACACGAAGTCTTCCAAGTTACAACACTCGAATGGATCTTCAAACAGCTGTAAAATAAAAAGAAACATTATTCGGTACATTCGTTTGTTTTTCGGGTCATCGTATAGGATTCAAAAATACTGAGATAAGTAAGATTAGTAATGTGTGCCTTTCATTAATGTATCTCCTAAAGTATTTATGATAACCGCATTTTGTTTCATTAAAGCCGACGACCTCTGTGGTCGAGTGGCTTTGTACACCGGTTTTCAAGGTGTCGCCATCTCTGAGGTCCCGGGTTTGATCCGGTTGGGTAAATTTAGAAAATGATATTTTCTATATTGGCTCAGGTCTGGGTGTTTGGTTTTTGGTTTTGAAGGTAGTTGTATATGTATAGATGTCCGACGTACCCTCATCACCACTGTGCTGGATTATTTTCCAAAACTCACTACTTCCTTATATATTTTTTTTTAGAATGATTAGAAAGGGACACAAATACATATATCTGTCTCATACAATAAAACAATGGTGATGAGGGTACGTCGGACATCTATACATATACAATTACCTGCTGGCTGATATAAAAAAGTGTAATATAAATACGGTCGACACTCGACAGCGACGCCAGCTCATTGTGGCTGGTGAACTTGAGCTGATACGATGCAAAAGTGTATGCCACACTAGTCTTACTACTTAATAAAAAATCTGAGTTACTAACTAGTAAGTAAGCAGTACTTACTAGTTAGTAACTCAGATTTTTTATTTCAAAGTCCATTTTCAATATTTGTAGGCGATCTCGTCTGTCGCCCACTTAGTATTTCAGTACGCTATATTATTTTTTTTATAAGTACAGTCAGCGGCACGTCATACTATACGTATGACCTTGAGACCGTCTTTATACCGTACGTAATAAAAGCTGTTTTCGTAGTTGAACTGTTTAACTTACTGTGCTGTTGTGCGTACTTTGAATTTTAATTTATTATCGCTCGGTAAATCTACCCTTTTTATTTATAACGCAATGGGTAATTCAATGTTTTGACAACAATTATATTATTTATACTCACCAACGGTAGGTACCTATCCTAAGCTCATCATAATAAAGGACATCAAAGAATCCCTCTTCCCTCTCTTTCATTTGTCCTTTACGTACAGTTTGTATCCTAAAAAAAGCTTTTATTTTGCATGTTGCACACATGACATTTTAAAAAGTAAGAATTTATTATGAAATACATACCCCAGCCGTTCTTTGTATGGAGACAAACTTTTTTCCTTTCTTACTCGTAGTTTTTGGTTTTGCAGCAGTCTAAAAAAATAAAAATAAAAATCTTATTATTATAAGTAGAAAAACTAACCCTTTAATGTGATACCAAATAATATACTAGAAAAAATACGACTCGCACCAGATCATGTTCTCGGACGGGAATCGAACCCGCGACCTTTGGATATCCGGTCCAATGCTCTGACCGCTGAGCTACCGAGTCACTAGTGGGAACGTTGAATTTCTCGTAGTAATATCAACTCTTACGCTGCAAGCCAGCGCCATCTCACCAATGTACAAAGAATTACCTCGACATCAACTGAATACCTTTCCAGATATTTTTAAACGATTGATTAAGATGAGAAAGCTTCATAATTTTTAAATTTTGGGATATTAGCATTCACAATGCTATTTTTATACAAGGTGTTACAAAAGTACCCCTAATGCCGAATATGGTAGATAGGGACCATCAAACTGAACAACTTTTACTATGGGACCAACTCTGAAATCGCGAAAAAAAAATCAGCTGTTTCATACAAAAATTAATTACGAAAATATCAAAATGTATGAAACAGCTGATTTTTTTTTCGCGATTTCAGAGTTGGTCCCATAGTAAAAGTTGTTCAGTTTGATGGTCCCTATCTACCATATTCGACATTAGGGGTACTTTTGTAACACCTAGTATAGTACCAAATAATATACTAGAAAAAATACGACTCGCACCAGATCATGTTCTCGGACGGGAATAGAACCCGCGATATGATGATACCCCTTTAATGTGAGTTAGATTTTATCATACCAAAAGTAACTTACATTTTTACATCACTACCTATCAAGAATCCATACGATTCCTATCGGCTTACCTTTTAGAAATCCCACCCCACCGATCCACTATGACGATCATAACATTTTTGTAGAACGGCTTACCTTCGCCATCATTTTACCCCTCGCCACAGGTACTGTTACGGAGCGGGTCAGCGAAGAGTTTTTAAAAAAAAACTAAATGAATTACACACGAACTTTACTTCCGAAAAATAGTATTATGACAATTAAAAAGGTTCGCGCCCGACGGAGGTCCAATCTGAACTAACTAGAAAAATGAAATAATTGAATGAACCGGAGAACGGTTTCCTATTGCATTGACGTCAATGCAATGGGAAACTAAGCAATTTTATTTTATATAGTTAACCCCGCAAATGACGATATAACAACCCCCCCGTTAAGATCGATCATCACATCTTAAAGTGATGAGAGATAAATTAAAAGATAACCCGAAAACTAAAGATTGGACTTCTGTTTGACCGATATAATTAAAACAGTTACAAAGGAAACCAATGACAATAATCAAGGTAAGACTACTACAATATTATAGGATAGTTTAAGGGAAGGTTTTTCTTTATTAAGGATAACATCAATTACTTATATTTAGCTTAGAACAAAAAGTGAATACAAACTATTTTATTAAGATAAGATGGATGGGAATTGAGAAGATTTTTCTCAGTATATAAAAATAATAATTAAAGACTTTTAGTTAGAAGTAAGTTTCTTTTTATAGGAGTTTTTATAGGAGATGGATTTTTTATCGCATCTTCTGATTCTGATCCATCTTTTCTAATAACATCTTCATAGATTGTTATTGAGGCTGGATTTGTTTTGGATTTGGTGTTATTACACTGATTGAATATTTGAATGCAACATGAAGATTGCTTACGATTACATATTTTCTTATGATATTTAATTAAAATAATAATTAGGAAAAGGATGCTGATTACGTAACTCAGGGACATGTAATGAATGCCATAGGTCTCAAAGTGAGACGGATTTTCAATTTTATTAATTTCATCTTCTAAAGAATTCAGATGGATGCTGGCATGTACCAAAGAGTCAAGATTGCCTACGTTACTTAATTTAGAAAAAGGTAACTTCTCAAATGTTTTATTTATCTTGGACCGTTCACAACAATCATCTAATAAAATATTGAAATTTGAAATCGTATTAGTTACGTTACCGAGTGACGTTTCGCCAACAGCGGTAAATTGTAGCGTTTTATAGAACGCTTTGCAGTTTCTCGGTAGGGTTAAGATGCCAGTACCGAATAAGATTACGTCTAGACTTACATCTTCGTTATTACATGTAATGTGGCATTTCCCTGGTTCCGATTGAACAAATATCCAGCGGTTAAAACTAATCTTATAAAATACATCAATAGAACCATGAATTAACTTAGTTACACACGTGTCTGGGAGTTTAGTTACCACTTCACTTAGTAGAGTCGTCTCGCACGTTGGATTTGCAATCACTGAAAACATATTTATAAGTACACACACATAACACTTCTCACTGATAAGCTTGCATTTATCGATGTCTTTTATTAGTGAGTAAAACATACGATCAGCTGTTATTGCTACGTGCGAGCTTGTTGGCTCGATGAGTATGAAAGTGTCAGGTTTCGTGATATCGTAAGGAACTGGTAAAGGAATAATATTATAAAGGTTATAGACTTGAGGTAGGACTAAAGGAATCTTAAGTACTATAATAATCTTATTTAAATGATAGTAGCAGACTAACTGAGAAATATCAGTTATTTCTTGAATATTTTGTAAAGTTAAAGAAATAGGAAGTTCGTAATGGCTAGGAAGATTATTTCTATTCTTATCTAATTCATTATATAGTTGATGCGGGCTGAGTACAGTCGGATGCAAAACGTTTAGTTTCGCGAATAAAATAGCATTATTAACGTCATCGATATCAAAAGATAGTGTTAAGATAATAGCTTCTAAGGAACTTAATAAGGAACTAAGTTGAGATTTTATTTCTAATTTATCATTAGTATTGGAAACTGTCTCTAGGGTTTTGTGTATGATTTCCATGTTTTCTAAGAGATGTTTCTCGTTTCGATCGACCTTGGACATAGTATTATTAAATGACGAAATAGTAGATTGAATTACGTGAATATTATCTTTCATAAGATAAGCGAGATGTTTTTCATCCGTCTGTACATTATCTATAGCTTTCGAGAATTTAATTGCATCTTCGGAATCTAGTGTGCCGAAGATTGTTTTTAAGAGTGATCCTCCCAAATCAAGAAGACCTCTTTTAAAACGTTTCTTAGGCTTTTCACTTTCAAGCAAATATGAAATAGAGGAAAATTTATTAACATTAGTAAGATGCTGATTTTTCAGCGCCGATAAGGAATTGATGCAATCTGATTGTATCTTAGATGACGTGAAGGAATTACAGAATACGTTAAGCTTTTCAAACAAGAATTCTATTTTATCTAGATTAGGTTGTATGTGACTTATATCTATATATGATACGACATTCCAGTCGCTATTAGTAAACTTAACGTCTAAAAGCTTATCGAAATATAAGCCCGGACTACTGACTATGGGTGATACGTAATCACACTGCGCGTGCGGCGACAGCGCCGATCTGAAATAGAACGAAAGGGCTTATGATTACGTCATACCTATTATTATGTATTACTATATAACTTACTGACCTAGGTTACTATGACGTGTCATGATCATGAGCACGTTTTATTTCGTCATAGTGATGACGTACATGTTTACGATTTATAAGTAGCGTCACGGAGTGATTGCTGTTTAGCTTAATTATTTTATAAGGGCCCTTCCAGACGGGCGACAAAGCCTTATTTTGTTTATGGTGACAGCGAATATAGACCATATCACCAGCGTTATATTTTAAAGGTTTGGTGTGTGAATCATAGTAATTCTTACTTCTCTCTTTTGAAGCTTGAATGTTTTGAAGAGCCTTTTGGCGGCTATAATAAAGCCGATGATTTAGTGCACGTATGTAATCGGTGTAGGTATTGTTATCAAGAGTGTCTATACTGGATGGTAGATAAGGCTTAAAGCCAAATAATAACTCTAAGGGTGAAAACCCTGTTGTAGAGTGAACATTGGAATTATAGGCTATCATGGCGCTCGGGATGTAAAGGTCCCAGGTGTTTTGATTTTCACCTATATACGACCTTAAGTATTCCTTAAGGGTGGAGTGGCTTCTTTCAAGTGCACCACAGGTTTGGGGATGGTAAGGTGATGCAAATATATGTTTGATGCTAAATAATTTTTCAAGCTGTTTGAATAGATCGGAACAAAAATTAGTGCCTTGATCGGAGATAATCATTTTAGGAATTCCCATGTGCGAAATGTAATTTACAAATAATTTGGCTGTTTCTTCAGCTGAACAGGATTGCATGGGATACGCTTGAGAAAACTTGGTGAGATCATCTTGAATGGTAAGTAAAAATTTATATTTATGTTCATATGTTTCAGGGAGCGGGCCGACAAGATCAAGATAGACCTTTTCATTAGGACGAGATGCTGTGGAAGTAATTATCATAGGAGCCCGATTCGTTTGCCGTAAAGGTTTGTTAATTTGACACGAACGACAGTTTTTGACGTAATCTTCGATATCTTGTCGCATATTTTTCCACCAAAATTGAGACTTAATTCGTTCAAGCATGCGGGAGATTCCGGGATGACCAGCGAAAGGTGAGTCATGATTGTCTTTAAGGATCTGCTTAACCTCATCTGGCGTCGGATACTTTATAGAATTATGATAGATATTAACCTTTATGTTGGTGTTATGAAAAAGGAATGCTATAATATTGTATATTTTCGTAAAGGATAACTTTGAGAAAGGATCTGTAAAATCTGATATGGCTATTTCTTTCTCTTCTGAGTACCAGTATTTTACCATGTCGCGATAATCGCGGATAAGATTAAATATATCCTTGTACGACATTTCGTCAAAATGATTTAGTTTAACAAATAAGTGTGTAAACACGTGCTTATCGTTAGAAGTTGAATAGTAGGTATGAAGTTCGCGTTCAATGTCTTGAATATTAGGAATGTCAGGATTATCGTTTGTAGTTGCGTTAAGGATGTCACTACAATACGGTATCGACTCATCTAAGTCAATTGATGTTGGATATGCGATCAACTTGATTTTAGTTTTTAATAAGGACTCGTTGTGTTCCTGGATGACCGTGTCGAAGGTAACACCGGGTTGTTTAGAGATTTGAAGGAATTGTTCGTAAGTTTCCGATATAGAAGGAAGACTATGGGGATTGGCATCGTTATCAGGAGACAGCGTAGGGTTGCAAATCATTGAATTAGAGTCGGTATTATCCTCAAGGACATTTACCGGGAATCGAGATAACGCGTCAGCGTTCGCGTTTAATTTACCCTTTTTATATACGATTTCATAGTCATATTCTTCGAGTTTTAGGCGCCATCTCATGAGCCTAGAACCCGGATCTTTAACATTGAATAGCCACACGAGAGGTTTGTGGTCTGTTATTATCTTAAATTTACGACCGTATAGGTAAGGTCGGAAGGTTTTTACACCGAAAAGGATGGCTAAGAGTTCTTTTTCTATGGTGGCGTAATTTCCCTCAGCTTTATTAAGGGTGCGTGACGCATATGAGACTGGCTTATCTTTGCCAATTTCGCCTTGAGAAAGAATAGCACCTATTGCGTAGTTTGACGCGTCGGTTGTCAACAAGAATGGTTGTTTAAAATCAGGATATTGAAGTAATGGAGCCGTAGTTAATTTTTCTTTTAATAAGGAGAATGCTCGTTCTTGTTCATATGACCATTTGAATGTGGCATCCTTTTTAAGGAGTGAAGTCAAGGGCTTAGTTATTTGTGAGAAATTGTTTATAAAGCGTCGGTAATAACCGACAAGGCCTAGAAAAGATTTGATGTCCTTAGGATTTTTGGGAATTGGAAATTGGCTGACTGCCTTGATTTTTTCTGGATTTGGGCACACACCTTTATCAGTGATAATGTGGCCCAGATAAGCGACTTCGCGCCGAAGAAACTCACATTTGTCTGGTTGGAGTTTTAAATTGAATTTACGTAGTCTGTCAAATACTGATTGAATTTTAGTTATATGACTTTTTAAGTCGTGACTGTAAATGATGACGTCATCGAGATAAATATAAGCGTGAAGACCTTGGAGACCAGAAAGAGCGGTATTCATTAGCTTTTGGAAGGTAGAAGGGGCATTCTTTAACCCAAATGGCATTCTAGTAAACTCGTAATGTCCGGCGACGTCGGAATTTGTGTTGACAGTAAATCCTGTCTTTGGCGCGTCCTTGGGGCTCATCTTGACCTGATGAAAGCCACTTGAGAGATCAAGGGTGCTGAAATACTTGGAATGACCTAGCTGGTCGAGGATATCAGTGATGAGAGGTAGAGGATAAGTCTCTGATACAGTGACGTCATTGAGGCGGCGATAGTCTATGACTATGCGCCATTTCTTTTTGCCGGAAGCATCCATTTTCTTGGGAACTACCCAAACTGGGGCACTCCAGGGTGAAATTGATGGGCGAATAATTTTTTGGTCTAACATCTTTCGGATTTGGGAATCAACTTCGTCCTTGTGACATTCAGGGAAGCGATAAGATTTTACATGTATAGGAGGCGCATCTCCTGAGTTAATTGAGTGCTCGATTGCATTGGTATAGGATAAAGGTTCGCCTTCTAAGTGGAAAATATCTGTGTATTCAGAACAACAGTTTAAAAGTGCCTTACTTTCTTCGTTATTAAGATGAGAGCAGCGAATGAGATCTAAAACATTTTGTGATCTATCAGATTTGTAATCGTAAATGGAATTAATATTTTCGTAAGAGTCAGTGTTCGAGTTAAGTTCAAGGGGTGACACTTCTACGTAATAATCTTTGACTCGGACCTCAGAGTCGGTGGTGTTTAAAACAGTAATATTTATTCTTTTATTCGGTTTTATAGTAACCATGCAATTTGCAATGTAAACACCATCACTTATTGTTTGATCTAGTACGAGAGCTTCGTTATTATGATAAGACTCGGGCGAGTAATTTGATATCGCGCATTCGATAATTGCTTCGGAACGCGCAGGAATAATATAGGTTGGCTGATTATACTTAATCTCCAGACTTTGTCCGAGAATGTTCAATAATTTTGTATCATAATCGATGTTCGCTTTAAAATAACCTAAAAAGTCACTGCCGATGATGCCGTCATGATCTAGACTGACGTCATCGTTAGTTACGTGAAATTTGTATGTATATATTTTTGCTGATAAAATAAAATCCATTTGAATTGTACCTAATGTTTCAGAGCAATGTTCGAGGCTGTTAATTCCTTTGATCTTAACTATCTCACGAGATAAATCGAGTATTTTATTTAAGCTTGAGCGTTTGACAAGGCTTATACTTGCGCCCGTGTCTATAAGAAAGTTTAAAGGATTTGAAGAGAAACTAGTATTTAAATATGTGTGAGGCAAGGATATCTTTTTAATAGATAAATTTATTTCAAGGACAGTTGCAGAATGTTCGACATCATTCGAGACTGGAGATGATTGACTCAAGTTTATGTCTTGAGATGCACATTTATTATTTTGATCACAAATAGTATAAGAGTTAGGATAAGACTTTGTGTCGCAAGATTCATCACAAGATTTAGTATTATAGGATGCTGTGTTCGATTTAAGATAAGAATTTGTACAATCTGTACGACTCGGCGGCGTTTGCGTCCGAGATGCAAAATGGCTCAGAGGCTGTTGCGCCTGCTGAGATGTAAGAGATGATGATTTAGGACTCAACGAAATAGGAACTCTCTGTGGAGCGTGTTGAGGTGCGTTATTTAACTTAGGACTCATCGAAATAGAAACTCTTTTGGGAGCATGATGAGATGCATTATCTGATTTAGGACTCATCGAAATAGAAACTCTCTTTGGAGCATGATGAGATGCATTATCTGATTTAGGACTCATCGAAATAGAAACTCTCTTTGGAGCATGATGAGATGCATTATTTGATTTAGGACTCATCGAAATAGAAACTCTCTTTGGAGCGTGACGAGATGCATTATTTGATTTAGGACTCATCGAAATAGAAACTCTCTTTGGAGCATGATGAGATGCGTTATAAGATTTAGGAATAGATTTAGTATGAGGAAGATTAGTGCCTAAATAGCTATTCGGAAAGCGACGGCACGGCTTCGAATTCCGATAATTTAGTTTAAATCATAATCGTTAGTAAATTCATGTGAAACTTGATACGGTGCCGACGTTGACGGCTGTTCGTAAGTAATATGATGCATGTTTGCCGGTCTGTTTGAATTATTATATTTTTCATTATTATATTTTCTTTTGCGACATTCTGTAATGTCATGCCCCTTACTTTTGCAATACCTGCAGAAAACGTGGGACCGGGAATTGTCATTTGATATTGGTGCTGGCGGTCTACGATCTGGAAAAGCACGTGGCGGAATTGCACGTCTTATTTTGGAGAAACACTCAGACTCCGAATGCCCGATTTTTCCACAGGTTCTGCATTTCGGCTTAGTTGCCGTTTTAAATAAGAGATTTTGTATCTTTTCCTCTTCAAGAGCGATATTGATTGCGTCGTTGAGAGATTTGGGGCTTCTACATCTGACGTTATTGCCTAGACGCGGATGCAAACCTAAGGAGAAAGTAAATAAGGCTAGATCTTCGGTCATTGCGACGCGACCCGGAAGATCTTTCTTTAAAGATTCAGAGTTATAAATTTCGGCTTGAAGGTCTGTGAGACAACCTTCGACCCTAAGCGCGAACTGAGATACGGTTTCGTTAGATTGTTGTTTACACGACTGTAGATCTAGCAGCAAATGGTTGTAGTGTTTTCTTTCACCAAAATTTTGTTTTAGGAACGATTTAATTTGGTTAAAATCATCAAAAATTTTATTCGCACACGCGATTTGGGCTTTGCCTTCTAAACGAGATAAAATGTATTTTGTTAGTAAAATCTTTTGGCTGTGTGATGCTAGATCTATAGCGTTTTGACAATTTGTAAGAAAAGCGGTGAGAGTTTCGCGGTCACCTTTATAAGTGCCTATAAAATTGCATAGCACATTGATGGGAAATTGTTCGCTTAGTACTATTTCACTGCTTTTCTTAGCTTCGACCGACATTGTAACTTATAGATAAACACCGACAAAAAATAAGGTAAGTAATTAGGTATAAGGATAACGGTAAGTACAAGGATTAAAATACTAATTTCGCATGTAAGTTGTTATAAGATTAATTAGTTAAGGATATTTATATTTACATTTGTATTATAATAAGGATAATGTATGACATTAGATAATACTTAGGAAATTACTTGGATCAAGGATAATTATGATTTTTAAGGATATAGGAATAAGGATATAAATTGAGACGTAATACGTTTTACTCTTTATCGCGAGAAAATTGTAGCAATAACAGATAATAAAATATGTTTCACTTACAGGAATAGCACGAACAGGACGAACTTCATGTCAAGAGATTGGAGCAACGCGATCACAGGATTCAGGAGCGGCGGCGGAGTAGCAGCGACGACGAGCAGCGGGGCAGCGACGTGCACCGGTGCGGTGAAGAGTTTCGCAGCAACGGCGAAGATTTTGGGACGGCGCTCAACAGGGCGGCACCTTGGGCGGCGCGCAACAGGGCGGCGGCCACGGAGACAGCGATGGCGAGGGCGGCGTACAGGAGGCGGCCCTTGCAAGGACAGCGACACCTTCAGCGGCGACGGCGGTCGAGATGGCAGGCAACAGCGGCGGCGCGTATTACGCACCGGCAGGATACAGAGTGAAGTGAAACGGCCTTGGTACTGGTCTGCAGGCTCACCAAGTGAGGCTTACTGTCGAGACTCAGTCAAGGATGTGCAGGAACTTGACGAAGCGGACACAGAGAAAAATCTCGCTCCGGAGTCAGATTGGCACGATGAAAGATTTTTTTTTTTTATTTTATGGACTGGTTTTATTTTCGCGACCCGTTGGAATACCAGTGGAATGGAAACGGCTAATCAACACTGGTATCCCACTTCTGACACCACTGTTACGGAGCGGGTCAGCGAAGAGTTTTTAAAAAAAAACTAAATGAATTACACACGAACTTTACTTCCGAAAAATAGTATTATGACAATTAAAAAGGTTCGCGCCCGACGGAGGTCCAATCTGAACTAACTAGAAAAATGAAATAATTGAATGAACCGGAGAACGGTTTCCTATTGCATTGACGTCAATGCAATGGGAAACTAAGCAATTTTATTTTATATAGTTAACCCCGCAAATGACGATATAACAGTACCTTACCTTACCTACCTACCTATAGTCAGACAAGTTTGTGCGCGACCCTCCTACCAACGTTTGTCGCCCCGCAGGAGGGTCGCGCACAAACTTGTCGTAGTATAATAGGTAGGTAGTGATGTAAAAATGTTCAGACCTTTTAAATTACTTACATGACCATTTATATTGTAAAGTTATAAAAACTCATGGCATAGAATAGTAATTTTATTTATTTTTAATTCAGATGTACTAAACAGGTAGCCCAAATAGCAAATCAACAAGAAATATAAATTACCTACTTAAATGCAAGGGTGAAACTCACTTAACATCCAAATATGTACGTACTACTGGATTACTAGCAGCGAAATATACTAGAAGCGTTCCAAGAGAAAAAGTAGATATGTCTAATATCTAAGTATTGTCCAAAATCTATTGGATTTTTGTGTAAGGTGCGTTAATAATTATATTCTGTGACTAAGTTGGCCCTACGTTACGCGTCTTTTAAATTACAACATCCTATCCTTTTTTTCCAAACAAACAACTGTAATTATTATGTTTTCAAAGTTCAATAAAACTCACCATATAATGTTTCCCCTCATCGTATGCCTTCGGTTCATTCTCGTAGTATCTCAAAAACGTGCGGAAACCGCACTCCGACAAAACTGTGGCGTTGATTATTTCTGGCACTGCGCAGCATTTTGTGTCGAAGTACTGAAAGGTAAGTTACAAGTTTCAACTTTTAATGTAATTTTTAGTTGGAAAAGTTTATTACAAAAACACCAGAAAGCAACTGCCTTATTATATTACTAGCTTCCGCCCGCGACTTCGTCCGCGTGGTCATTCGGAAAATCCCTACGGAACCTATGACCATGATAAAAATTGTCCTATGTTTTATTCTAGGCTATAAATTTCATCGAAATCCGTTCAGCCGGTTCTGCGTGTTTGAGTAACAAACATCCAAACATTTTTACTTTCACATATACAACGTGTTACAAAAAAACCCCTAATGCCGAATATGGTATATAGGGACCATCAAACTGAATAAGTTTCTCTATGGGACCAACTCTGATATCGCGAAAAAAAAATCTGGTGTTTCATACAAAACCTAATTACGAAAATATCAAAATGTATGAAACAGCTGATTTTTTTTTCGTGATTCCAGAGTTGGTCCCATAGTAAAAGTTATTCAGTTTGATGGTCCCTATCTACCTCACTCATGGCAAGGAGTTTTGCGACCCCAAACCGGTTTTTTTCAATCCAACTGGCATTTTAAAATGTGTGTTTAAACTAATCTAGTAAAAAAATTTAAGGGCTGAAATCGTGTTTGTCTGTAAAATGAAAATCTCTCTTTTAAAAGAGGTTTCTTTGATATTTTTTTCTCTGTTATAAAAGTTAACGAATCGTGTTTCTGCAACTGACAAAATGAAGTCAATGAAATAAATAATCAGGTTATTAAATATCACTTTTATATGTTTTGTAATTGATTAGAAAAATCGAGATCCCTATACCACCAAAAAGTCCGATGCGTCCTCTTAACTAGCCAAACCTAGGAGCGCCGGAGCTTTGCAGTTTGCCTATAACATAATAGCTATTTCTATAGTAGATCGTATAATACCTAATTGTATGTTCTATTATTTGATAAACAAAGTAAAATACTAACTTGTCTCATGAACCATGCCGGGCGACGTTCTTTGGGCAAGTTCTGCTCCAAATTTTTATAACGGCTGAAATTAAATATGAATTAAACATTACTGCTACAGAGACAGTCAAAACAAGAACGTAGCAAATGCCTTTTTTTGTCGGCCGCTACAGAAATATGTACACATAACAATTGTAGTTCCGATAATTAAAAATAAGACGGGTGATGCGAGTACAGTTAATAACTACCGACCGATATCTTTGGGTACGGTATTAGGAAAAATTTTAGAGCGACTGTTGCAGCCCGAAGTGTCGAAAAATATACAGATTGACGACGCACAGTTTGGTTTTCGTCCCGGTGTCTCTACGGATTCCGCTATTTTGACCGTCAAACATGCTGTTGACTATTATGTACGCCGGAAAACATCTGTATACACATGTTTTCTTGATCTGAGCCGTGCATTTGATCTAGTGAATTATGACATTCTCTGGAGAAAATTGCGCGGCACAGATGTCCCGGCTGAAGTAGTGGATTTGTTCGAGCATTGGTACGAAAACCAAACTAATTATGTAAAATGGGGCGACGCGACCTTTAACAACTACAAGTTAGAATGCGGTGTACGCCAAAGAGGGTTGACTTCTCCGGATCTCTTCAATTTATATGTCAATGACTTGATCGGGGAACTGAGGGGCGCTGCTGTTGACTGTCACATTGGTAATGTTTGTGTATAATAACTTGTGCTAATAACTTGAGCTATGCCGACGATATGGTGCTCCTCAGTCCCTCGATCAAGGAGCTCCGTAAACTTCTTTCGATCTGTGAGTATTATGCTGATACTCACGGTTGGAAATATAACGTCGCCAAAACAGTAGTTATGGTATTCAGAGCAGGGAAAGGTCCGGAGAACATACCAGATGTGTTTTTGAATGGTTCGGCACTTCGGTTGGTACAACAGTTCAAATATCTCGGGCATATTCTTACAGAGAATAGAAAAGACGACCTCGATATCGAACGAGAGAGACGAGCACTATCTGTTCGCTGTAACATGCTCGCGCGCAGGTTCGGCAAATGTAGTGACGAACTCAAATTAACTTTGTTTGGCTCGTACTGTCAACGTTTCTACACTTGCCAGTTATGGGCCAACTTTAACCGTACTTCCTACAGTTCCATAAGGGAACAATACAATGACGCTTTTCGTATCCTTATGAAACATCCAAGACACAGCAGCGCGTCGAGCATGTTCGCGGACGCCCGTATGGCGGACTTCTATGCTGTTATGAGAAGGCGCATAGTTTCGTTTTGGACGAGGATATTATGTCTTTCTGATAATAGCATAATTAGGGCCGTAAGCTGGGGCTTGGACAATCCGCTGTATAAGTACTGGATTTCAGTGCACCGGAGCGACAACAGAAAATAATGTTCGTCTGTAATTATACTACTTTTACTTTTATTTTTATTTTATTAAGTGTTATTTTTACTTTTACTCTATTTTGTGAATATGCATTCGACTATGTTTATTGGGTTTTTATGCCTTTCGATAAATCATTATTATATTATTCTTATTATTATAACAGCACGTCAGGTTATACAGTTAAACTGCGAAAACAGCTTTTATTAGGTAGTGCATAAAGGCGGTCTCAAGGTCAACATGTATAGTCTGAGGTGCAGTCGTGTGTACTTTTCGTTTCTAACAAAATAAGAACCTACCTCTGTATAAACATATAGTTCATGCCAGCCGTAGTAGCAACTGGATTGCAAGCATCATTTCGCCTCGTGCTATTCTCTAGACAATTCTGTAAAAAAAAAAGAAAGTAAACACCATTAACTTTAACCTTTTCACCTTCTTCGTCTAATTGAATGCACTATGCAAATATTAAGTTATTTTCTAATGCTCTTAAGTTCCAATCATCTTAATGTATATAGGGTTGCCAGGTGTTCGGATTTAGCCGGACATGTTTGGCTTTTTGACCTATTGTCCGACCAAATTTGACCGGCCTGACCGGCTTTTGTTAGGCTTTTCGTTTCGCCGCGCGAGTCGCAAGTAATGCCACGGCACGACTCCCCGCCGACTGACCGCTGTTTGCAAGGTGGTAATAAATATTGTCCGGCTTTTAGAACATGTCTGTCTTTAGAAAAGCTATGATTAGCTATTAAAAAAGTATATCCGGCTTTTAGGGTAAAATGTCCGGCCAAATTAAGCGCCGAGTCCGGCTTTTGTGTTTTTGGACCTGGCAACCCTAAATGTATAGAAATATTATGTACCTTTACTAAATGAGTACTTACCTCAATCAAATTGTCCAGTGTACAGTGCAGCAGCGCTTGCCCAGTACAAGTGTTGATGTATTCCTTACTCCTATGGTTATAACAAACATCTACTACTTTCTCCGCTACAATGTGCCATTCTTGAGGAAGTAGAGACTTGAGGGTTGTCTCGTAGTCATCTTGTGGAGGTAGCCTGCCTGGTAACACGAGGGTGTTAGCCACGCAGTCCCATGGTTGGCACTGATAAACAATGTTTCTTTTTATTTTAACTCACTTTGACACGATGACGTATTATTAACAACTTGCTTAACTAAATACACTGGCCTTCAAAACTCAGTAGGTACATTTCAAAATAGGTAGACTGGCCTTTAGTACCACACTTTTAAAATTGTAATAACTTTTTTAAAATACGCGAGATATATTTTCGTTATAAAAAGGACTAAAAAAAGTTTTTTTTTTAAATAACTTCACAATCGATAACCTTCTTGAAAAAAAACATTTTTTTATTACAAAACTCTTAAAAATTAAAAAATATTATAAATACAACATGTTACAAAAATACCCCTAATGCCGAATATGGTAGATAGGGACCATCAAACTGAACAACTTTCACTATAGGACCAACTGCCAAATCGCGAAAAATAAAACCAGCTGTTTCATACATTTTGATATTTTCGATTTTAATATTTGTATGAAACAGCAGTTTTTTTTTTCGCGATTTCAGAGTTGGTCCCATTGTAAAAGATGATCAGTTTTATGGTCCCTATATTTCATATTCGGCATTAGGGGTATTTTTGTAACATGTTGTATAGATAGTAAAAGGTGATTGTTAGTTGACTCTATTAGACTTAGGTGTGCGTTTCGATTGCTCGGCCACAACAAGATTCTGAGAGTTGGACTTTATTAAGTCGTAGCAAAAAAATGTAGAATTCTAACGTTCAAAACCAAAAATTTGTAAAAGTAACTGTTCGGAAGTTATTGAGGTATAATCGTGGCCGAGCCGTTGAAACGCGGAGAACCGCGCGGCCACGCATTACTCCTAAACTAAACCTCTTAGAAATCTAATTCTTTTTGTAAATCACAGGCTTTATTTTGTAAAAAATGTAGATAGTACAAAAAACATGAAAGGCTTACTGTTTTGGTAAATACTGAACTTCAAAGTCGTGGCCGCGCCGTTGAAACGCGGAGAACCGCGCGGCCACGCATTACTCCTAAACTAAACCTCTTAGAAATCTAATTCTTTTTGTAAATCACAGGCTTTATTTTGTAAAAAATGTAGATAGTACAAAACAAAACGGCGCGGCCACGACTTTGAAGTTCAGTATTTACTAAAATAGTAAGCCTTTCAAGTTTTTTTTACTATCTACATTTTTTACAAAATAAAGCCTGTGATTTACAAAAAGAATTAGATTTCTAAGAGGTTTAGTTTAGGAGTAATGCGTGGCCGCGCGGTTCTCCGCGTTTCAACGGCTCGGCCACGATTATACCTCAATAACTTCCGAACAGTTACTTTTACAAATTTTTGGTTTTGAACGTTAGAATTCTACATTTTTTTGCTACGACTTAATAAAGTCCAACTCTCAGAATCTTGTTGTGGCCGAGCAATCGAAACGCACACAGACTTAGGACTAACTGTTAAAACATGAACAGAAAAAATAACAATAATGCCATCATCTCCCCGCTAACGTAAACAAAACTTTGACGACGTCCGATAAAACAATATTAAACAACAAAAAACGTTTTATCGGATACATTGGAAAAATAGAACAAAAGTACTCACCAGTCGATTTTTTTTCAAATATGGCACACCAAATTCAGCTTCTATGTAGAATGCCTGAAAAGTTGATGTAAATTAGATAATTACAATTACATTTTATACTAGAAATCGGTCAAAAACGAACGCTATTGTGACATTTTTGACGTTTTCGAAATGGCTGAAATATATTTTTTTTACGTTCTCTGCCATTTTGAAAAATTTCGAAAAACTGAAACTACAATAAAACACGATAATATGTTATACGAAAGCATTTTTGCCCAAGCTGATAATGGAGATGCTTCGCGCTCACTTAATTATCATTATTGAAACCTGCTCCCTACTCAAATGGTTAAAACATTCTATACGTTTGAACGCTACGCTTACTATTAAAGCTTAAATATGAGCAATAAACGATAAAATCACAAGTCGCAATCTTAAATCACAGACTTTGATGTATTGACAAGCTTACGGCACACATTTTATAATTTTATTTACAGCTTATGTTTTAACATAAGCTTAATTACTAGCTTTAGCTAGTAAGCGTAGCGTAGCGTTCAAACGCATAGAATGTTGGCCATTTGAGTAGGGGGGCTGTTTGTCACGAGAAGAATGACTCCTCAACAACATTTTGACGAAATCCGTGGGGCTTGCACACCGGTTTTATCTCTGTGGTCCCGGGTTCAATACCCGGCCGGGTCGGTGTAGAAAATTTCCTCTGTATTTATCGGGTGTTTGTTACGCTGTCGTTGTTTTCGAAGATCCTGGCTAGGTGTTATGGTTCTCTATATATAGCCTGTCCCAAAATGAAGGTTTGCTTTGGCATGGACCATTTAAATCACTTATAACTTTTCGTCCCCTTTGGGACGAATTCCGGCAAATATAGGACGAATTGGGACTAATTTATTCAGAATTGCGGTTTTCAAAGTGGTCCTTGCTTAGATGTAGCAACTTCCTTAACACAAGTGCTAAGGATCATCAACATCATATTAGCCGCACGACACCCACCTGCTGGACATACGCCTCCCCCAAAGATGGGTGCTGAGCTGAGACCCAAATAAGGAAAATTTGGTCGTGAATGTAAAAACCGTATTTTAAAGTTCGTTCAGTTAAATTAATAAAATAAACTAATTCAAATTACGTACTATGCTTGATTACCATATCCAAAAGGCCAATAATGTTTTGATAAGTTTGCATGTTATTAAAACACTTCACGACCGCCTTGTACGTACGTGTCAGCCAGTATTTTTATGACGATTCGATTTGGGAGTTGCGAAATATACTTAAGCCGTCTACGCAGAATCCATGCAAATTGAATAAAGCATTTGACCAATAAATAAGAGAATCAACCATTTCGCCTTGTTAGAAATTGTTAAGACTTAAACTTAGAAATAGTTAGTGAGTAAAGTAAGACTTTTTCTAAGTTAATTATTAGTGTGTATGGACATCAGCACTAAAATGCACTAAATGATGACAGATAAGAACTGTTTATTTAACATGGTAATATAAGATGTTTTAATTTAGTAACAATTTATTTTTATTTATTGTTTTGGTACACAATCAGAACAGAAACCAAGTAATTAAAATATACCTAAGTTGAAATAAACACCAGTAGGAAGTTATCTATAATAACTATATCTTGTACGTACGTAGGTTATAGGCACTAAGTACGCAAGTACTTACTTAGTTATGAGCATGAATAAAATAAATCATTTATCATGTTACTTACCGATTGCAAGAGTAAAACAGCTGAGAGAAACCACATGTTGTCCATACGAACGATAAAGACGGACTGGCTGACATGACACCCCGATCGAGCTGAGGTCGAGTCCTCGAGATAAAAGGTTTTGTTTACATTACAAGTGACCGATTAACACTCACAATACTATTCTTGAGGGGCACGAGAATAAATAGCTATTGAAATCTCCATTTTGATTATTTCTAAACAAAACTATTTGTATTGTCTAAAAAAACGATATGATTCGAATCGAAAACTATGCGGCCTTCTCAGACATTTCTTTTAAGTTTAAAAAAATGAATGAGAATGAGCAAGCAGCGCTCTTTCATATGATACCCCATATGCCCTAGTAGCCTCACTTTAGAAATTTTAAGACCCCCATTCAGGCCCTGTTGCAAAAAGAACCTCAGTGTTACGTTGCAAAGACCGGGAGTGAAACCCGGGAATTCAATGACTTACTTAAGTAACGACCACAGATAACTTACTTTGCAGGCATGAATAAGTAGGTTATATCTACTGCTGTCTTTAAGATTGATTGATCGTTGTTGTAATAAGTGGAGGATGTAAATTGAACTGATACCGAGTTCACCAAACTGGGAACTTACGAGGTCTCTCAGTGTGATACTGTCATGATAGATTATTTTTATTCTCAACGGGATAGTGCTTGGCCTTCATTTCACCCGATGTCAAGTGACGATAGGGCCGAAAGTGTAAGCGCACTACACCCGGAACCGTCACCACTGATGAGGAACTGGTTGAACTAAACTGGAATAAATTTATTCGTCCAAGGGAACTGGCTATAATACCTCTATCTGCCGAAACTCAACAATTTTTAAATTCATGTTATGGCGTCAGACTAAGGTAAGATGGTGGTAGCTAATAGCCAGGCGTACTTGAAATATCTTAGCTCTATCACTAACCAAACCGAGTACCAACAAATGTCCTGGGAATCGAACCCAGGACCGAACCGTGGGCGAACCACTAGACCACGAAGGCGGTTACAAAAAGTTTGCATTAAGGGTGGAATATTATAACCGTATCTTGAGGGAATAATGCTTATAATGCCTTGATACTCTTAATAAGACTGAAATACCTAGCAATTTTTACTCTTATCCAAGGAGACAATGGAGAGAATGGACTCTTAACTTTATAAAATAAATAATATCAAGTGGGACTTCATTAAAGGAGTCAGTAAAAACGGTATACTCATTGTAAATTAACATAATTTATTGGAATAATCCATAAAAATTAACACAATTTAGCTATCTTACAAAAAACAAGCGAAATTAAACAGGGTTCCAAGCGAATATCAGCTGTTAGTACATTATTTGTTCTTCAGATATACATTAGTGCATTGAAATAAATCGTTTTAAGTGGTGAAATCACAGATGCATCAAAACATTCACAAAAAAAAGAATTGTGAAGCGCATAGGGCCGGAAGTCATAATTCTTCTTAACAATGATATAATTGTACCTGTAACAAACGGAATATCATTTATATTACTGTTCAATATGTAAACTTGATACATAATAATGTTTAAATAAACACAGTTTTTAATACTTTAGTTAATTACGACATAAATAACTATATTAAATGTATAGCTTTTAAAATGTTTATAAAACTCAAAGAAAGATGTGAATAATTACTGAAACATTTACTACGCGTTCACTTCGTGATTGCCGTCGACGACCGTTATTACGTCACAGCTAACGGTACTGTAGACAAAAAAGTAATCATGTTTTTCAACTGTTTTTCATTTTTTTCTTGTTCAAAGAGTGTCATTAATTTATGTAACAAGATAGGTTCGCCATTATGTAGGAACTTCACTCTTTTAATCATTATAACAACACATTATAACGAACGTAATGATTAAATCAACAGAAACAAAAATTAAGCTTGCGATGATGAAGTGAACACGTAGTAGGTACTTATAAAATAATGCAAAACAAAAATTGACCTTCTAAGCAATGATAAGGTAATATCTATTATTATATTTTGCGGTAGTGAAGTTGACCTTTAGCATAAAATACATAATAGTATGTACCTTTAGCAAACGGTAAGGTCTGTTCAATTGAGTAGACTGCCAACTTTTACTAAAACTAATTATGAGCGCAATTCTCATTACCATTGCAAGGTGTTTGGTAATCTATAGTATACAAGGTGTTACAAAAGTACCCCTAATGCCGAATATGGTATATAGGGACCATCAAACTGAACAACTTTTACTATGGGACCAACTCTGAAGTCGCGAAAAAAAAATCAGCAGTTTCATACAATTTGATATTTTCGTAATTATTTTTTGTATGAAACAGCTGTTTTTTTTTCGCGATTTCAAAGTTGGTCCCATAGTAAAAGTTGTTCAGTTTGATGGTCCCTATACACCATATTCGGCATTAGGGGTACTTTTGTAACACGTTGTATATAAAAACCGGCCAAGTGCGTGTCGTACTTCGCACATTTTAAAGTACCAAATAGGTCTAAGGGGCGGGGCTTAAAAATGCCACTAATTTTTCGTCTGCAAAAATAACTTTGTTTTTCATAGTGTTTGTATAAATGACAAAGTTATATTTGCGGTTTTGAAAAATGTGCTGAAACTGCTGAAGAGATTTCGTTCAAACCAATTTTCGTTGAAAGTATTTATTAATATCTACAGTATATTTTTATTTTTAGACTTTCCACTCTCTTAGTTTAAAAGTTAGAGGGGGCGGGGGGGCGGCGGGACACACATTTTACCACTTTGGAAGTGTACATCTTTCAACGGTTGGCTTTGAGAAAAAAAAAATTTAAGAACCTCAATGCCATTTTTAAAGACCTATCTATAAAGTGGCTGTGACATACGGTGGACGGACAGACAGACAGACATGACGAATCTATAAGGGTTCCTGTTTTTGCCATAAGGATACGGAACTCTTAAAAATGAATCCCTATTTCCTTGGTCACAGCATCACGCGTGAACGGCTGGACCGATTTCACTAATTCTTTTTTGTTGCGTTTGTAATTGTCAGAAGATTGTTATGAAAGAAAAAATTAAGAAATTGTACGGGAAATTAGAAAATTTAAGAATAGTTTATGACCATATTAAATTATTTCTAATATAACCTTAGCGCTTTTGACAATTTAAACTTTTTTAGTTCGACCTTTTATGACAATTGAAACTTTTTTAATGTAACCTTATGGCGTAACATCGACAGAATGCGTGCTGCAAATATCGTCAAAGAGGATGTAAAAAAAAGTTGTTTCTGAAATATTTTTTTTATTAATTATATCAATTTGAAATCAATATTCAAAGTTAAGACAGGACAACGTCTGTCCGGTCCGCTAGTTACTAATAAATTATCAAAATGTTGTATAGGTACTTCCGTGAGTCGGTATGTATTCATTAGAAAGAAAATCTAAAATCACGAAAAAAAATCAGCAGTTTCATTTATTTAGTGTTTTTAAATTCAAAATGGAATAATGGCACAAAATACAAAATTGTATACTATCAGCACAGATCTGTGCTGATGGTTTCCTTTACAGTTTCAAATAAAAAATCAATTTTATTTCATTCAACTTGCAAAAATGTTTGCACATCCAACATCTACTTATTAAAAATGTATGAACTGATGATGATGGATGATATTATGTTCATCTGTTTGTGTATTTAAAAAAAAAAAAATTTTTCTTATGAAAATAAAGTGGACTTAAGGGGGGTGTGGGTGGACATCTCGATATACTGTGGACGTTTTGATACAGTAGACATATTGATAAAGTGGACCTTATAAAGAATGGACAGAATGATGCTATGGACATAATGATACTGTGGACGTTTCGATATTGTGAACGTCATGATAGTGTTGTTTTTTATAAATAATTTTGAGCTGATTTTGAGAAATAGTCTAATTATTATATCGGCTGTCATCTTCAGCAGAAAAATTGTAATCTTGTAATATTGTCAGACAGAATCGATCGTGTCATGTATGTTTTTTTTCTATCAGTAACATTTTAAATCAATTAATTTAATTAAAAAAATAAAACAATTTAGTCAAGAAAACATTTTAACATTGCAGAACCTGCTCTCATTCATATAAGGTCACCCTATGTTATATCTGACATTTTCTACCAACTAAACAGTCCATTTTTCATTGAAAAATAATATTAGGACTGTAGTGTATATCATTTTAAACAAAAAATAATCCAACACTGTCATAGAACAGTGTCGAAGTAGTATTTTAACCACTTTTAAGACCCGTTTTAAAATATCTAAGTAGTAAACTAATAGTATAGTAATAACCTAGTAGCTATATTGTGAATGTGATACGCACTCTCATCACACCGCACAAATCTATGTGATTTTTGGTGCGTGTATCATCAACGTAAAGTTTTATTTTTGATAAATAAATAAAAAAACTACTGTTCATTGAAAACATGCTCAAAAGGACCGACGACTCCATAGGACGTGAATGAATGTGTACGCGTACCTAGTGTATGCGGCGCGATCACAGAAACGCACCGAATCCGAACGCGCGTTTGATGCTGTCGAAGTAGTAGCGGCGCCAGTTGTCGCGCGTCTGGTCCGCCTCGCCCGCCGGCACCAGCTCCTGCCGCAGCCGCACCAGCGTGTGGTCCTCCTGCGCCATGACAACAAGCATCACGTTGAGGGTCAGGGGCCGTAACGCATCCAACTTCGGAAAGTCTGCCGGGCTTCAAATTCAGATAAATCGAACCCCAATCGGGTCAAAATGGCGAACCCCAATTCATGATGTCACACGAACATCGATATCTTCTAAATAACTTCGGCGAATAGTACAATATAAACTCCTTACTTCGATTTATCTGGTTTAAGTTGAAGCTCAGCAGACCCGCTGAAGTTCGAAAAGTTAGCAGTAGGGCCCCAATTCAGGACAGAACTGAGCAATTTTCCGTCTTCATTGAAAAAAGGATCGTATTACATTTCAATAATCTTATGCAGAAAATTGTATGAATATACAAGGTAAGTACCCCTAAGTACCCCTAATGCCGAATATGTTAGATAGGTACCATCAAACTGAACAACTTTTACAAAAAAAAATCAGCTGTTTCATACAAAAAATAATTATGAAAATATCAAAATGTATGAAACAGCTGATTTTTTTTTCGCGATTTCAGAGTTGGTCCCATAGTAAAAGTTGTTCAGTATGATGGTCCCTATCTACCATAATCGGCATTAGGGGTACTTTTGTAACACCTTGTATATCTATTCTTGAAACTGAATACGGTTATTGTAATATGGTCCTATTTTCAATGAAGCCAGAAAATTGCTCAGACATTTTTCTGTTCTGTCTGAACTTACCCTAAGAGGCCGTAAGTACATACAAATACATATTTTTGAGCAACGATTTTACACAGTATTCCATTATTATCGGTCCCAAAAAATGATGTAGAAAGTAGATTATAGTAGGTACTCAGTTATGTGATTGACAGAAACATGACAGCTAAAAAGTTTTACGATAAAAAAAAATTAAGTAACCTCCAATTTTGTAGTAAGTGGGTGGGAGAGGCAAGTGGTGGGACACGGCTAAACGAATTTAAAACGCACTGTAACTAAACCTTAATTATTAACTTTAACTAGACCTTTATTATGTTTAGATTCCTGGCGGCCCTGCAGACTCGACATAGATAGCTCGACTTGACATCTGAATTTGTAATTAGTCAGTATGACATATTGACTGAATTAGTTAACTACGACGGCGAACAGTAAGCTTCCCATACAAACATAATACCAAAATTATTTGCTATTTGAGCCTAATTAACTCTTCTTGTGATGTTATTCGGATAAAGACAGTATTTATCTAGGTTTCTATTAAATAAAAATTCCAAAATACTAACCCAATTCAAAATAAATGCCTATTAGTAGGTACCTACTCATTGTTGTTAATTACTAAGTCGAGTGAGAACGTCCTTGCAGACAAATCATATATTTGAGCGAGACTTGTATTTAAATAATGTCAATGTAATTGTTCCTAATAAAAACAAATAAATAAATAATAATAATTATTAAATTTTTTCATACAAAACTGTAAATCGCATATTTTTTTATTTGGTTGAGTATTTTGGATTTTTTATTTAATAGAAACCTAGACTGATGGTCATGACATGACAAGGAAGGACAGACAATGCATTGGTATGCATCGCTATCACTATGGCTGTGTATAGCCTCTGGCCACGTGGAGTGGTTACCGGAGTGTCAAGTTAAAACTGATAAATATTGGTAACCACATAACTGTGGTTTTCATTTTGCTGTAGTATGTATAACTTTAAAATTCTTTATAAAACTAAAAACTGTACAACAAAATGAAGCTTGCCAGTTTGACCAGAAATTGTACAACCACTTTTGCAAAAACTATCAATTAAATGATAATTATTTCAAATTATGATTAAGAATATTAATTGTCACCATCAAAATATAGTTTATCTTTAAGTGAATCTCTTGTATTAGTTACATTTTCATTTTATTGATGAAACATATGCACAGCCTAGTTATTTGATCAGTGGTCATCTAATCCTGAAATCATACCATATTTTTTCTGCTTTGAAATCATATTTTTTGCAGAAACATATGTGAGTACTAAGGTAATGAAATGGAGACAAAAAATTCGGAGACTAAAGTTGAATAAATCACAAAGTCAAACCACAGCACAAAATCACTATGTGCATTTTAAAACCCTGCATAACAAGCTGTTGACACTCACTTTTTCCTCAATGTTGAACGTAACTTCGGAGAAATGCTGTTCAGGCCATTGCTTGTACCGCCAGTATTGGACTATCTTTTTTCCGGGCACCAGCTCCCGGAACTCGCCGGAGATGTTGCCTCCGAAAAGGACGAATTTTCCCCCCTTTTCTGCTTCCATTTTTACATGTCCCTGGGAAAGTACAAAACAATTGATGTGTTTCCTATAAATTATAAGAACAAACAAAAGTAACAATGCAAGTTACATAATAAGTGCTTCGTAAATTACTTGGGCAAAATATTAGTAATTAACAGATTAATGTTTTTAAATTATTATGTTATTTGTACACTAGCCTCCGCCCGCGACTTCTTCCCTGTGGACAGAAAAAAAAATGGGGCGACTAGTTTAAATGACCTCCTTAGTGTGTGAGAGCTAGTTCAAGTTGTTTCCCCGATTCAACTCACCCGAACATAGATGAATGAAACATGGCATGGCTTAAATTTTAAGTTGGATCCCAAGCTACTAAAGTGTGCAAAGCCTATCAAATCCGTTCAGTGGTTTTTGCATATATTGATTGATCCAAAGTAGTTATAAGTGTTGGAAGTATTATCTACTTTAGTTGAATATCCTGGAAACTAACATAATTATGAACAACACTGGTGGCCCACTCCCCTTTTAGAAAATCTCTGGAGCCCCACACTTTGAAAACCCCTGTATTAGGTCGACTCGTCTAGAAGACTATGCATACCTGTGTAAATGCAGTCACCATTTCTATCCTCGTCATCGCATCATAAAACTCTTGAGCTCTACACTGAAACTTTTCTGATAACTCAATAGTTTTTGTATCTAGTTTGCAGCCAACAGCCTGTTTATTTTTAGGAGAAGCAACAGGTTCCATGTTAATTTTCTTATTAAATCCGCTGGTGATTGTCGAGACATTATCCGGTTTGACTGATGCCTCGCCCTTCTTGGGTAAAATTAGACCTTTTGAGTATTCTTCTTTAAGACTCCTGAGGTATTCTTCAAGCTGTTTCCGGATTTCTTTACGGCCAACATTATGCATGAATGCTTTAACTCTTTGGGCTTCATCACCGCTGCCTTTGATTGTCACTGTTATCTGGAATTTGGAAACAAAAGTAATGTCACAAAGTGGAATATAAAATCTATCTTACAAATAAATTATTTTTTTGACCAACATTCTTTAATGATCTCTCTATTAAAAAAAAATAATAGGTACAATAACTAACAAGTCATTGTAATTCTAATATTCTGTATACTCAAAGCTTTAGACACTTTACATAGGACAGGAGCTGAGTTGGGTCATAAATGAAATATTTATAAATTAATTTCAAATTATAATCTACTCACATCAACTTCACTGACGTCATTCTCTTCAGATAGATTAGGTATGTGCACTTCTCCCTTGATTTTGTCTGCACAACCTGCTAATAGCCCTTCCCACTTCAACTTGATATCCCATTCATAGAAAAATATTAACTTTCCTTTCCTATTGTTGGCAGAAGCGTCTCCGTCAATCTTCTCCACCTCAGTAATCTTACAGTCAATACCATTTTGTGCTATTTTTAAATTAGTCAGAAGTTCTTTGAGTCGGTCTTTCGACCAAGGACCTGCGTTTTTCTCTGTCCAATGCCAGTTGTTGACGTTGGTAGCATCAGGCCGCTCTTCCACAATCCACCGAGGATCACCTTCTCCCCATTTAGCCATGTTCTTGAGACCACGACCACGATGAAATCAGCAAGTGTGACACAGTCCGTCAAAAACTTGGAATGTCTGGAACTATACCACTTTTTTCTCTAAAACGGAACACAGAAAGTCTATCGTAGAAAGTCACAGTTTACTTAAATCACTCGCAGGTGGAAGTTCTTACAAATCAATTCACTTTTCCAGAAACGTCGCCCTCGAAACCACAATCGAAAATCACAGACTGAAACTGGAAGAAAATCAAGCAAGCATGCCGCCGTCTGCGATGTGATTGGATTCAAAATCATTTGACATTGACAGTTCAAAATTGCCACTTGCAAATTTTAATTACCCTAATAATAATAAGAAGAAGGGCGGAAAGGGTATCTCTAATCTCCGCTATGCCGATGATACAGTACTGCTCACTAAGGTATACGCAATGACGGCATGCATTTTTTTCGCGATTTCAGAGTTGGCCCCATAGTAAAAGTTATTCAGTTTGATGGTCCCTATATACCATATTCGGCATTAGGGGTACTTTTGTAACACCTTGTATAATACTGTGGTACTGTACATAAACCATAGACGTGGGCCAGACTCTATACATTTTGGGACATCTTTTAATATCAAAGGCGACAATATCCACTTATTGACATTTTGAGTAAAACGATAAAACATATTTTTTTATTGATTTGTATAGGACAATACTAGGTTTGTTATGAACTCTACTGTATTTTGTATAGGATATTGCCACATTTAATTTAGAAAAAAAACAAAAATGTAATGTTTTTACCTATACAAGGTGTTACAAAAATACCCCTAATGCGGAATATGGCATATAGGGACCATCAAACTGAACAACTTTTACTATGGGGCCAACTCTGAAATCGCGAAAAAAAAATCAGCTGTTTCATACATTTTGATATTTTCGATTTTAACTTTTGTATGAAACAGCTGATTTTTTTCTCGCGATTTCAGAGTTGGCCCCATAGTAAAAGTTGTTCAGTTTGATGGTCCCTATATACCATATTCGGCATTAGGGGTATTTTTGTAACACCTTGTATAAACTACATCAATTTAATAGAAAGCCATTTTTAGTTCATTTTTGACATCGAGTGGATATTGGCACTTTTGATATCATATGGTTCAATTATTAAATACTCCTAATTTAAGTGGACTTTTCTTAAACTGACAACATTTTCGTAGTTTCTGCACGTTTCTAGAAACCAGTGCTACCAACAGGCAACAAATGAACACCCATCAAGTGGTGGGTGACAGTCAGATTCGGATGGATTTGACAACTGAATGTCAAAGAAACGTTCCTTTTCGCATAAAAACATTTTTTTAAATTCCTTACTACGTAATTTAAATTTGTTTTTGCAAGTGCATTAGGTTACCCACCCATAAATGACTTACTTACATCCTTTTATAGGCAAACTAAACTATTAAACCAATGCGCCGACATAGGTGGCTTGCTTAGCGCCTAGCGCTAGATAGTCACTTAACCTGTAGCGACTAGCGAAGGCGAAAAGCACTAGTGACTGTTATATATTCTGCGGACAAGCGCGCAGTGCGGTGTGGCCTCAGAAGTTATTCTTCTGAGGGTGTGGCCCTTAAAAGAATAGATGTGGCCGGACTTCGATAGTCGCCTATGGTCGCCTATTAGTTGCGATACGAACATTCGTGAACGTTTCTTTTACTTCGCTACACGCGAGCTAGGTGACTATCTAGGCGCGGTGCATACCTACGTGGTTTTACCGTCACAACCTTGAAAAAGGACATGGCAACTATGATTTAGACAGTTTTTATCACAAAAAAGTTTGAAATAAAAACGTTTATTTAAAAAACCCTCAAAATCCTAAAAATAAATGTTTTTTTGCTTTTTAGAACCTATTTCGAAGCTGTTTTAGTTTTTAATTTCAGGTATTTGGAGGTTTTTTGTTAACCAGCTGATAATAAATTGCAGGCTGATTACCTACTTTTGCTTTTAAGACCCAAGGCCAGAGGCTCGAAAAAAGGCCGTCTTTATTATTACTATATTATTATTACCTATTTGAGGCCCTGGGCATATTTGTGGGCCCCAATGATCTTGACTTAAATTTATCTTAACATGCCGAAATCAGATCAGAAAGCCTGATATTCGGGCAAGAGTAGGATAGCTATGCGCATGCAAAAGCTAGTAAGCAAGTAGTAAGTATTTGTAGTCAGTAATTATTGTTTAAGTTTTCGAAATTCCTAAATATGTTTTATATGTTATTTGGTAATAAGCATCCGTTATCGTTTAGGGCACGTGCACAGAGTGCCCAGTGGGAAAGATGGGCCTGCTCGAAAAGTGGTTTTAATATGTGACTGCTGATGGAACGCCCGCCCTCGCGCTCGCCGCCCGCACTGCATGCGTAGGGTTAGATGTTTTTGTGTCTGTTTGTGCGGTGCGGGCGGGACGATAGGTATAAAAGCCTAAGAGAGAGATTACACAATCAGTCTGCCGCCAGTCCATTCATCAGTTCAAGGTTCTGTTAGACAGGCGGCAGACTGATAGTATAACCCACTGACTGACGGCAAACTGGCGGCAGACTGATTGTGTAATCTCCCTCTAACAAAAGCCGAATGGGCCGGATGCAGTCAAAGGCCGGACAAGAGGCCAAAAACCCTAACACTGTCTGATTTTATCCGGACGGATGACAACGGTATTTCAGGCGGTTATAGAATACTACGCGTTCACTTCATCATTGCCGCTACCTCCCGGCCCGCTTCGTAATACCGCACCCCCTGCATCGCCTTTCTAGTACGGCTAGCAACGCAAAGCTTAATTTTTGTTTCCGTGGATTTAATCATTACGTTCGTTATTTGTGTGATTATAATGATTAAAAGAGTAAAGTTCCTACATAATGGCGAACCTAACTTGTTATATAAATTAATGACACTCTTTGAACAAGAAAAAAATTAAAAACAGTTGAAAAACATGATTACTTTTTTATCTACAGTACCGTTAGCTGTGACGTCACAACGGTCGTCGACGGCAATCACGAAGTGAACGCGTAGTAGAGGGAGATTACACAATCAGTCCCCTCCGTCGCAGTAGGTATATGATATTCTCAAAACATCATAATAGTAAGACAGTACACAGTCCATTTATTAGTCTGGTTAGACTGGCCAGAGACTGATCGTATAAGTATAACCCACTGACTGGCAGCAGCCTGATTTACACAATCAGCAATCAGCATCAATCTTCCTCGTAGCCTCAATAGGTTCGAATCCTGTTTAAGGCATGTGATGGCGAAGTGCATCAGTCCCTACGATTGTTTAATTCCAAGTAGAGTACCTACGCTCTAAAGTACGCTGCTGTAGTTGCGGTTTCATTGTTGAAAATTATTTTTGTTTACATTAATCTGTCAATTTTGAAGTTTTGCGGAGAACTAATAACAACATTGCAAGTTGTTCTAGGAATCTAGGCTATTAAACTTAAGTAAGTAGCTATTTGAGAACAAGATCTTTTAACTTATCAATTATTATTCAATTCATATAGTTATTAACTTTTGTATTCATAATCAACTACCAGTTGTTCCTTATCTCAGTGCGAGTGAGATAACCAATTCGATGGCCTTCGTGATTCGATGTCAAATAAAACCAGTCTTTAGTAGACCGGCTGTGGCGCAGACGCGGCACGAACACATAGCACGCGCGTTTTGTATTCAAATAGAAATCGCAAAACAATGTTCCCATTACGCCGCGTTGGCAGCAAGGTGCGTTCGGTGTGTTGCATTTCGAAATTTAAAAAAAGTTTAATTATACCACGTTGAATTTTGCCGCGGTTTTCCAGATTTTGGAGCAATGGCGTGCTCCGATCGCTGCTGGTGCCACAGCCCAGAGAAGCTACAGCTCGGATGTGGCCACACCTCGTCCTCTGACACTGCTGACTGACGATGAGCAAGCCATGAGGGATACAAGTAATATATAATAGGACCTAAATATATCTCACACAACAACATCACTTCTTCCAAACTAGCAATTTTATTCCTTCAAATTGATTATAACCTTAACACTGGGATTTTAAGTTAGATTAAAATTTGATGTTTTTGGTAACCTGCCTGATGCGTGCTGCTGTGTCTATCCAGTATCCACAATGATTTAGCTATATCTACTAACTAGATATAGAATGATTAAGCTATTATTTTCAACGTGAATGAACTTTAAACTTCTTCCTTTTCATCCTATTCTGAAGATTACAGCCACTTGAACCAAATCAATGACATAGATAGGATAAACGATTTTGTCATATTCTGTCAGACAGCTGTAGTACCTAGAGAATGTACCTAGTCGTAATCGTAAACAATAGCTGTTATGTACAGAGTATACTTGCTTGTACTTAGGTACCTAACCTACGTACATGCTTATGTAAGTAAGTTGGTAGCTCTAGGACTCTAGGTACCGACATACTTTAACAAAGTTAAATTATTATTGTATTATGTCAGTTGCCGTTCTTATCATATTTACATAACTAGTACCTAAACCAAAATTATGTTTATGTAAGTTATCACTTAACTACTGTTTATACTACCTCTAAGTAGGCAAGTAAGTAGTTACTTCAGTAAAATTATTAAATTCATGTTTTAAAAGGTTTTAAAATGACGAAATAATTACACACACACACCCCTTGTTGACCCTTGTCAAATTAAACGTCATTGAATGTGAAAATATTTCAGTGGATTTCGTTATCGCGTTGTCTACGTAATAGTTTTATCTGCTTGTTTTTATGTGATTACCTACTCGTAGAAAAATACTTACTAACCACAAGTGCTTATAAGTAGGAACTAAATAATTAGCTAAAAATTACTTAAGTAAGTAGGTACACACGACAGCACGTCAGGTTAAACAGTTAAACTGCGAAAACACCTTTTATAACGTAGGGCATAAAGGCGGTCTCAAGGTCAACATGTATAGTCTGAGGTGCCGTCGTATGTACCTATTTTAACTGAACAAACTACACTGGGCCGCAAAGAAACCGGGCCAGCACATTATTTTCATACAAACAAGGTAACTTTAAAGCCTTGGTTCTCCGCCAGGGATTGACCTAGCTGTGATCTGATGCTGGCTAACCAGGAAGTGAATGGAGGAGATCCAGATCGCTATACACACCCAACTGATCTGATCAGCATTCTAAGAGATATGAGGTTCAGAGTTCTCAGTTTCAGGATTACCATACATTTTAATGCAATTTTCGCGGTTTTATAAAACATATCCTTACATTTCTTAGAATTTTGATCAGATCAGCTGGGTGTGTAGCGATCTGAATCTCCTCCATTTACTGCCTAGATAACTATCATCAGATCACAACTAGGTCAATCCTTGGCCGAGAACCAAGGCTTCAAAGTTACCTTGTTTGTATGAAAATAACGTGGAGGACCGATTTCTTTGCGGCCCACCCAACAAGCAAAGTAATCCTATAAAGAAAAATTATAAGTAATTATCTACTAATAACGTTCTTATAAATGTATTGTTGTAGACTTTTTTACTTTTAATAGCATTCGACAAGCTTTAACATACTCAAGAGCATTCATTTTTGTATCTTAGTCTTATAGTTTGCTACAAGACTAACGCACAGAACGGTTACAGGATACTTTTACTTATAGTAACCTTTCACAAGCGTACATACTCTCAAGAGCATTTGTTTTTATTTCACAGTCTTCTAGTTAGCTACAAGAATATCTTGTAAAACACTTACAGGTATAAGTATCCTATAATTGTTTGCAGAAAGAGTAAGTAGTCCTGACTGATATTTGATCCTATCGTAGTATTTTATAAGAGAACAAGATATTATAATACACTAAGCTACGCTAATTATAAGATTGCATCGTTATTAGTCTTGTTCAAGATTCTTTTAAGTGTAATTGTACTTAATTAGGGCGATATTAGGTGAAATAACCGTATAAGCTACTAGATAAATCACTTTACTAGTAAACATCTGCCATATGTTCTGATACAATTGTTCACCTATTTGTCCAGGTGATGTAAATGAGGGTTCCGCGGTGGATTTATTTTTCACCCTTAGCCCATCATTTGGATAGCGAAGAAGTTGAAGATTTTTTAGAAGAATACGATTTCAATTTCGAGGAAACCACTGAATATGAAAAAAATCGTGAATTACAACAATTGTACAATATGTACTTTGTTGATACGGATAGTGAAAGATGTTATTTTATTTTTAATAGCAATAGTAACATTCATCTTCCGGGTAATGATTGTACACTAGCATATATTGACAGCCTTGACACCACAATTGTTTTATGTTAAGAAGTTTTTTAATATTGATTATGTTAACAATAAAGTGACAGTACAATCTTGAATCAGTGAATCGTCCACAACCATAACACTTTTCAGATAGAATAAAATGTGTCATTGTCCACGGCCATTTATATTCGTTGAGTTTTATAAAGTTATCTTTACTTAAAAAACAGTCAACGTCTAAAAATACCACCATCGCGAAAGGAACTGAAAAACAAAAGATTTTTTTTAAAGTGTGATAGAGTAACCCTTAAACTTTGTCATGCATTCATGACGAGAGTTAGCTGTAATCTAGTGATTTATACGTCTCGTAATTGAATTCTAGCAAATTTAATTTATAGATTAGTAGGCAGATTTCGCGAGGAACCCTAATATGTTATAATATGGAGGCAAGTTATCGGGATTGAAAATGCTATAAGTACAAATTTACCTATAATTGTTCTATAACATACTCCATGCAGAGAATTTTAAAACATGGCGAATGTTCGTAATTATTTTCGAAATATTATTTTAATAATAAATATGCTATGTGCTATTTTTTAAAGGGCGTTGTGAAATTAACAAAATTTTGAGAGATATTTACAATAAATATGACTTCCCCGGCAAGTTCACACACTATAAATACAATATTTTACAATACTTACATGTCCTATGATAATACAAATTATAATAGTATAATAGTGTAAATACATATATACTTACGTTATTTTCTTGTGTTTAACACAATCCAACCGGCCGAAACTCAAATAGATGTTCAGAAGAAAACGTACTTATAACTAATAACTAAGTACATTAGTAGTGCATTATAAACAAGATTGCTCTAGTAATGTTCTTAAGTCACTAACTAATAAGAGTATTTGTGTTTAAAAATGTGTAGTCTCAGAACATTATAGAAGCAATTGCGCTTCCATAAGTGTATTATAATGCTTAGTGACATTCTGCGAGTTGATTATAAGATCGTTATTAGAAACTAATGCTCCTATAACTGCGCCCAAATCCAGCATTGTAACAAACTTCAAGTATCTTATAAGTAAAAAAGAAAGTAGCCTTAAAGAACACTTCAAGTATTGATTTTGCTTGTTGGGCAGTGTATTTAAATAAACGCGACAATCCGTCAATTTTGTCCGTTTTCGACAAATAAGTCGTATTGTCGTGGCAGGTGCGTTAAATAAAGATGACCAATTATGTCCGAATTTTAATTCTAAATTAAATAGTAACAAAATTGTAGCTCTAAAAACTACGTTTAATAAAAGTCTAAAATGTCAAGTCGTTGTAGCTTACCAAGAACTTTATAATCATATTTGAGTCTTTTAAATTCTTGTAGCTTACTGACAAAAAATAGCGGCTATTTCAACAGGAGAGAGGATAGATCCCAAAATGTGGGTGTTTTTGTCGATAAAATTAGGTGTATTTTACGCCTTTAAATTATCGCTAGTACAAAACCAAAGACTCTGTTATTGACAATACGCCGCAAATGCTGTTATTATCTTTTATTTTCGAATTTCTTATCGGACGTTCAGTATGACATTTATCGCGTTGCTAAGCATTATAATTATTGTTTGTTATAGTGCTTAGATATTAACTTCACACCTTATCACTATCACAGATAATTTGAGACATACCTAGTACCTACCTTTTTTTTTTTTTTTTTTTTATTAGAGTGAGTGCCGTTTGGTATACTTAAAGATTGTATTTACCTAGTACCTACCTACTTATTTATACAAAAATCTATATCGTACCCACCTAGTTATTTTTATTTATGACCTCATGGTCATGGTCAAGGTCATCCTTTGGCTAGGTGGCGATGATAATAAAATATAGGCGAAGACCTAACGTTAAGATAGTAGAAAGGATCCAAAGTATTTAATTACTTAAGTACTTTCGGTATTATCTTTTTACAACGACATTAAAAAGACATACTTACTACAGACTTAAATCTCGCCATCGCCACAGCCGACATATTATTGTTTTTCCCAAATTTAATGTCATAATTTTCCCCAGTTCGATTGGGGTTTGCACATTTTCCACAAATATCATTATACCCTTTTCCACCTCCTTCTTGGACTAATAATTTGTATTATCACATCAAGCTTATTCGAGAGGAAAACTAAACTAAGTAGGTACATAGTGATAGAAATAAGCACTAATATTGAGTTGTAGATTTATTGAACATAAATTGTTTGAAAACTTGAAGTTCGACCTAGTACCCCTTTTTTTCAGTCAGAAAACTTGCCACAGAACAAATTGGACCTCTAGTCAAGAAAATGGAAGACGAACATCGCATCGACGATGGAATCAGACAGCTGCTTTTCGACAACGGCGTAAGTAGATTGAAACCCCAATGTAATGATTAACATTTTTGAGCATAAACAACCGCTATGCTTCTTGAAGTTGTTGTAAAGTCAAATAGTATAATTATTGTATCTACCTTCTTATATACTTATTCACCGATCTTCTATTTGACCACAGAATACATAATAGTACAAGATTTGACCTAATGAGCTCCCTCCACTCAGTCAACTCTTTAAATTTCAGCTGATGGGCATCGAAACTCCAGAAGAATACAGTGGCTCTGGCTGCGGTTTCCTCACAATGATGTTAGTAGTCGAAGAACTGTCCAGAGTAGACCCAGCTGTTGCAGCTTACGTCGACATCCACAACACACTCGTCAACTCCCTATTCATGAAACTGGGGACGGAAGAGCAGAAGAAGAAATACCTTACCAAACTGTGTACAGAATACGTAAGTCAATTGGGTATTTGTCAAAAATTGTTTTCCGTGCATCTTAAAAGAAATATCAGGGATTTTTTTTCTGCGATCAATATTTATTGAGATATGATGCTTTGAATGTTGACATCACGGCGGCCGCGTGAAAACGCCTCATACAAAAAGTATCAGAAAAGTGACGTCACATTTCTAACTGCGCGGCCCATAATGTGTGCAATAGAAATTTGTAATTATCGAAGCTAAGAATGTTTTTACAATAAAGTTTCCAAAACAACATTTTTTGTAATTACGTATAGATTCTAGTAATCAACACTATTTTCTCACATTTTGGAGCATTTTGTTTTTTTACCAACTTTGCGAGTCCTAAGATCACAGTAAAATTCGTCAAATCGAGCCAAAATTTCGCGTAGGGGTATATTTTGCTTCCCTTTTTGCTCTATTATACCTAAACTAGAATCCATTCCTAAGTCAAATATCCAATTGTTAATTTTGAAAACTCGTGTTTCGTGGCTATTATCGGAAGCTGTGTAATGCAAAATAAGGAAACACTCAAATATAAACATGTTTAATAACATGTTGAAATGTTGATAATAATAACTTGTTAACTTTTTTGGAACAGATAATAAGAGGAACGGAGTGATGAACTAAAGAAGTGTATCAAGTTAACTTACACAATATTTTATAATACTTGTAGTATAATATTTGTGTCCTTGGTAGGCTGGCAGCTTCTGCCTAACAGAGCCTACATCAGGATCTGACGCATTCGCTCTAAAGACTGTGGCCAAGAAAGATGGCGACCACTACGTCATCAACGGCTCCAAGATGTGGATCTCCAATTCTGATGTCGCTGGAGTCTTCTTAGTTATGGCAAACGCTGATCCCTCCAAGGTAATGATTACCTATACTTCACCAAAAATCTTTCTACCGATTCTATTTTTTTTCTAATTTTGTTCAGTTTTTTTTTCATCGATATTTTTGTCTTTTATTCAGTGAATTGTTTCTAATTTGCCTTGAGTTATCGACACCGTATATAGATACGTTGTTTGGTTCATAGTGGAAGTTGTTTAGTATTATTATGCGTGCGTTAGATAAAATTCAGTTAACTAGTTGCTTTAAATTGGCCATAAACCAGCCCAATCTATCAACAGGGCTACAAAGGCATCACCTGCTTCATAGTAGAGCGTGATACTCCTGGCTTGAGCGTCGCCAAACCAGAGAACAAGCTCGGTATTAGAGCCTCTGGCACCTGCATGGTGCATTTCGACAACGTCCGAGTGCATGAGTCTAGCATCCTTGGAGAATACGGAAAGGGGTAAGGTCTTTTTATACGACTGCTATATTTAAATTGATTTAGTTGATTATTCAATTCAATTTATTTCGGAATCATCCATAGTTGTTAGTAACATAGGTACTTAATTCTAGTGTTAGTATACATTAAAAAAAATACACGAAAATACACAAAAATATACAAAAATATCACACCTAGGAAGTCGCCGCTGCCGTGTGTAGGTGTATCCAACGCTTTAACAGCGGCGAGTCCCAGCGTTCGGTTAAAGCGCGCACGATACTGTTCGGGCTGGCGCGCACGCGCGATAGTAACGACCCGCTTCGCTTGCGCATTATTGCGTAAAAGCAATCTGTATGCGCTTCGGCAAACATTGTGGATGCACTACAGTATCGCGCCAGCCCAAACAATATCCTGAACGCATTATTATACTGAACGCGCAGTGCGCTATATGCACGCCGCGTAAAGCTAACCCACAGGCCACACGTGTAGAAGGTTTGACAATAAGCCTTGAATAGCGTTAGCTTAACCGTATTACTACACCGTGCAAACCTGCGAGCCAGCATGTTGCAACGCACACTTATCGCCCTGCGCTCTCTCTCTATGTCTATGTCATCTGTCAGATCTTCCGTTATCCAGTGGCCTAAGTACTTAAATTTAACGACTCTTTTTAGTGCAACACCACAAAGAGACACAGTGGGTATTTTTTGGTAATTTTTGCAGTGAGCTTTGAATACCATCAACTCACTCTTTGTGGAGTTGTACTTGAGTCCGTGGGCCATCGCATAGGTTTCACACATTTGTAACAGTCTTCGCAAGGCGCCAATCGATGGGCTCAGCAGCACCATGTCATCGGCATAGCTTAAATTGTTAACACATACCCCGTCTATGTGACACCCGATGCCTGTACTACTGAGCCCCTCGATTAGCCGGTTAATGTATAGGTTAAAAAACTTAGGTGAGGTTAACCCTCCCTGCCTCACTCCGCACTCCAGCGTATACACATCCGAATGCGAGCCTGCCCATCTAACACTATTACGTTGATTTTTATACCAATATCTGAATATAGAACACAGTTCAGACGGCAATGTAGTGTCGTTTTTCAGTTTGTTCCACAAGACGTTGTAAGAAACCAAGTCGAACGCCTTCGAGAGGTCCAAAAAGCAGGCATAGACTGGTGTTTTTCTAGCTGTATAGTATTGCACAGCTTGCTTGAGGCACAGGATCGCACTTTCAGTTGAAAGACCCGGTTTGAATCCAAATTGCGCGTCATGGATGTTCAGGTGCTCACCCAAATGCTTATCAAGCAAACTGTCCAACACTTTAGCTATGATAGTCGCAAGTGATATAGGCCTATAGTTAGACAAATCGGAGGCGTCGCCTGTTTTGTTCTTAATAATCGGTACAACTACAGTATACATAAGTTCGTCTGGCAGGTAACAATGACTTACACATAAATTATAAAACATAGCAAGCACACGTAGCAAATGATCGCCAGCGTACTTCAGGTGCTCAACACTAAGGCTGTCATGCCCAGGAGATTTTCCTCTAACCATTTTTTTGATGACAGCTGAAACATCCTTAGCAGAAAATCTGACAGAAATCTCGGCGGGATGTGCCTCCAAATTGAGCACCTGCTGCACCTGGGTTAGCGGTGATTCAACCACAAAGTGTTTCTGAAAGGCATTGGCAATATCAAGGGGTTCGTGCTGACCAGCCACGCTCACAGGAAGACTTGGCTTTAGGTTTAGTCTATTAGTATTTTTCCAAAATTTTGCAAAGTTTTTATCTGAATGATTTTTAGTAATTATGTCCATTTTAATTTGCTGTTCATTATCCTGACAATATTTCAATTTTAATTTAAATATTTTTCTCGATTCACACATTTTATTGTAAAAATATCCAGAAAGTGGTTTACCATTTAGTAACCAGTTATGATACCACAGCCGAGCCTCCCTGTGCGCACTACTTACATGTTTATTCCAACCCGTGACGTATTTGTATTTCTTACGTTTAGTACCCTTGTGACTGATCTGTGCCGCTTCCGTAAGTATAGATATAATGTTTTGATACATTTTCATAAGTACACATCTATGGTCAGAGTTTATACATGGTTTGTCAGCACAATTGTAAAATTCTGAGGGAAAGTCTAACAGGCGTAGCTTTGAGTTACAGTACTGATTATAATTGTTTATTTGATCAGAATCTCTTTCTCCCCAAATTATTTTATTGTTATTATGGTTCATGGAATTAGTCACCTTACATTTCACTAAATTAATATCACATTCCACTAACAAGGGAATATGATCAGACCAATAAGTATCATATAACACAGATGCACTGACAATCAAGGATCGCGCGGCGCTCGTCACTATGCAGTGATCGAGCCAGCGCCGACAGCCGTGTGCATCGCTTACAAATGTGTATGTCTCAGTTGGTAATAGTTCAATATCAACACATGACCATGATTGATCAACACAAAAGTCAAGTAAGTCATTGCAAAATAGCTCACCAGGGTGCGCGTTGAAGTCTCCGAGCACTAGTACCGTTTCAACACTGTTGTTTTCGATTAACGCATTTACTTCACTTAACAAATCCGTGAACTCAGCAAGATTATCAAACGACGCCGTCGGCATATACACTGATATAAAGATAATGGAGCTATTATTAAGTTCAACTTTAATAGCTGACATACGCACACTATTACACTCAATCACTGACACAGTAGGGAAAGCAGACTTCCGCCATAGGATGGCCACCCCACCGTGCGGCCTTCCGCGAAGTATTTCCTTAGAAGTATCGACTGCAGACTTTCTCGTAAAAGAAAATTTTCATCTATACTGCCGAGAAACGGCAGATCATGCTGCAGCAACCACGTCTCCTGCAATGCAATTATATCGGCAAATCTACACAGTCTTCGTACACAGTCAACTGACCTTATAACATTTTTACAATTGAAAGTAACAATCTTTGTTTTATTATCCATTTATTTTAATATTTGAGTTCCCGTTCAGTGTTTGCACACTGTCTTGTCTCTTTTTACTAAAGTCATAAAACCGTCTATAAGAAATGCCTCTAGGCCAGATATTTTCATCCATAAAGAATTCAAATTTACTTTTAGGGACAAAAACTTTATATGCGTCATAGCCCTTATCAGTATGGAATTTCATTTTTTCAAGTGTAACTTTCAAGTTAGCGGTACTTTCAATATAACTTACAATATCACTCGGCAATGTCTCCTTTGATACATTATAAATATACAATGGGATACTAATATCTGCTGCTTTGAATTTTGAGCTTAAATCTGATGTCGCTTTACCCTTATTGCCTCTAAAACGGTTTTTTGATTTAGCTTTTCTTTCAACAAGTTTCCAGTCATGGTTTGTATGCTGAGGTTTAGTTACATCTGTGCGCAAAGATTCAGAGTAGGATTTATATCGATCGCAGGTAATCAAGTCAATCGAGTGGCTTGACGTAGCGGGCTGCCATTATACCAAACACAAGGCAGCAAAGCAACGCTTAAGAGGGCGTAGTCTGCACACTAGCGCCGCCATTGGTAAAAAAATCATAGTGCTTAAATAAAGACAAAATTGTGAATTATCTCTCTGTAGTGCACTCCGCAGAAGCTTTATGGTTCTTTTTATCGCTTAAACAACATTTTCTATCCTGTCGTTTAGTTTAATGGAGATTTTTTGCGATAAGTGGCCACTTTTAACATTAGAACTCCATTTAACTAAATGACAGTCTAGAAAATATTGTTTAAGCTATAAAAATAACCACGAAGCTTCTACGGAGTGCACTACAGAGAGATAATTCATAATTTCGTCTTTATTTAAGCACTATGTTTTTTTTCCCAATGGCGGCGCTAGTGTGCAGACTATGCAGCCTTAATTTTAAACTAATTGAGTTCTTGACTTTTGCCTCAAAAAGCCTACTACCTAAGGTAATTGATTTGATGATTTTGTCGCTAGCTACAAGTACGCGGCGGGTTTCCTGAACGAGGGACGCATCGGCATCGCGGCGCAGATGATCGGCCTCTGCCAGGGCTGCATGGACGCCACTATACCTTACACGCTGGAGAGGAAGCAGTTCGGGAAGAGTATCTACTCGTTCCAGGTACGATACATGAGCATCTATTAATTCTACACTTTGGACAGGAAGCAGTTCGGGAAGAGCATCAATTTTGCTGAGAAACCGGTGATAAGGAAGAGAAGTCAGAACTGGAGTTGATATAGCAAGTGCTCCGGACGCGTGGAATGGGCGCCGAGACAAAATAAAAAATATGACGCCCAATAGAACAAAATTATGCAACGCGTTGCGTGCGGTCACCGAGTTTCATACATTTTACTTCACAGCGATCACAGCACCCCGTCCGCGCATTGAGTCGCTTTCTGTATGGAATATCTTTCAGTTGGGATTTATCCCCTTCCGAAATCCGTAACATACAGAACGGGACTAATCCAAACGGGCGAGTCACTCGCCCGGTTTGCGGGATGCGGTCGTCGTCGTCCCCCTCCTGAATCGAAAGTCTGAATACGTCCCTGGTTATAGCACAGTATGTGGTTATGACCTCGTCATCTAGTATATAGGTGGACTTTCCCAATAACCCTGTATACAACAGACACTCGTCCCCAGGGCATCAGCTACCAGATCGCGCACCTGCAGACGCAGCTGGAGGCGGCGCGCCTGCTCACCTACAACGCCGCGCGCCTCAAGGAACAAGGCGTCGAGTTCGTCAAGGAGGCTGCTATGGCCAAATACTTTGCCTCGGGTAAAGAAAGATCCTTTATGAAACTATTCCTCTTTGTTTTTTACAGCCCATTATACCTAGTCCACTGCAGGACGTAGGGGATCGCAGGGCTTCTCCCGGAGGAGGATGTTTACTTTTAATCTTAGTGCTCTAAGCTTTTAATAGTCAATACACTAAAGTACTAAGCACAATTTATGGACTTTGTAATAATGTACGACATCTTTCGTAACGTCCTCTTATGCCCCATTTTTTACAATAACCACAACTGGTAACAACATTATTGTTGTGCTTGTCTATTAGCTGTGATAGGACTTGAGTTTGAGTTTTGTATGCTCTGCTGTGATTTGCTAATTACAGTATTTATCAAAAAAAACTATTTGCCTAAATAAGAAAATATATTGCATTATAATAATATGTTATTCTTTTCAGAAATTGCTCAAACTCTAACTTCAAAGTGCATTGACTTCATGGGTGGAGTTGGTTTCACCCGTGACTTCCCTCAAGAAAAGTTCTTCAGAGACGCCAAGATTGGTACAATTTATGAAGGAACAAGTAATATGCAGTTGCAAACAATAGCAAAACTCCTCGAGAAGGAATACAAACAGTAATATGTTAAGAAACTAAAAATATGTATCAAATTGTTATAAAATAATCAATTTTTGTACCTACAAGCACTTTGAATTTTCAATAATGAAATTTCTATCAAGACATTATTATACTCAGTTGTACTGGGTCTTTTTACAACCCTGTTGTTAATTAAAAAAAACAATTGATTATTATTTGTGTATTTTTATTTCATCATTCTAGATTCTAAATGTTTCCCAAACTTTTTTGCTGTAAACCCCAAAATCCAAAAAGATTTTACTTGGTTTTTTAAAATAGGTGCTTAAATAATGAAATATTTATATTAGTTTCGCAACTATTACATTGGTATCCTCTGAGGGGTCACAAGCTTTGGTTTGTGAAACAATGTCCTGCATTATACATTATTAAAGATGTTTACATTTGCTACATGTAATTTTTATCACAAAACAAAATAAATTCTACTAAAATAATTATAACATTCTAAGGTTTTGGGTCATGTGGTAATTTGAACCCAACCATGTTTGCTGTTTCTATGACTGATCTCTCCCCTTTGCCTTTGAAGTCAGCGTTGATTTCTTTATATTTCCTAGTATCGTGAAGATAAGTAAGGTATGTCTTGGCTCTGTAATGCATCTCTTCAGCCGCTTTACATAGCTGTTGATCTGTGCTCTGATATTTTCTGTACTGACTAAGAATGTATTGAACCATTTGATTTTCTGCCAACTTCTTATTGGAGCTATGTTGACGTAATTCAGACAATAACTGCCTCAGTGTAACAAGGGCCGGTTTGGATGTGATAGAAGCCATGATTCAGACCTTCAAACAAATTAAATTGTCAGCTTTTCAACCATAAGAGATGTAATGAACTCTTCTGTATTGTTGTATGATGGCTTATCACCTTTATCCCAAAAATCTACAGAAACTTTTTCTAAGTTTTCCTTTGGAAATGAATGTATTGAAGTATCATTAAATATATCTGTGTGTTTGAAATTATTTTCTAAGGGAGTCTCACAAGTGTATGGATTTAGTTTATAGATATATGGAACAGTGTCAAGCAAAAGCCTGCTTGGATTATTCTCGATCATTGAATTGAAACTGTTTCCAATAATTATACAATTTCGAAGATTTGTAGACCAATTACTCCAAATAAAGTTATTAGTTAATTGCTTAGGACAATGTGGTAAATACATTAAAGTAATTCCACTATCGGTAATTACATAACTTCCCTCATAATTCTGCTCTATAACTTCAAAACCAAATTGCTTTAATATTTTACATTCACCTTTATAAAATATTGGGTCATGCACGTAAACTTTAAGAGGTTTGAAATGATATTTTAAAGACAGTAAAAATGCTAACTGGTACCTCGAAATGTTACACTCAGATATTTGGCCAAGACCAAAACATACTATTTCCTTGATTTGTCTACCACTGATTGAAGTACTTACTAATTTAAGCACGTTTCTTAGATATTGTGAATCTTGTATATCTTCAAAAGCTGAAGTTATTCGCCTGAAATAAGTAAGTATTATTTTTAAGCACATAACCTAAAAATATAAAATTATTTAATATAATACAAAGACTTATAATTACCGGCTTGTTTGTTCGACATTCACTTCAGATTCTTGTTTATTGAATAACACTTTGACTTTAACCTTATTTGGTACCTTAGAATGTTTATTTCTTGAAGAATGTTTTGATTTTACGATTTGAAAACCATCAGAATCTATTTTAGATTTTGACATTTTACATCTAGTTGTGTGTTTGTTTTGTTATGTCTGCTCTGTGTGACGTGACTGACTTGTGAAAAAAAAACAATGTGGGCCATCTATGGGCCATGTCGAGTAGGCGAAATTCGGCACAGTAAATTACCTACTCTTTCCATTAGGAACCATCCAGGGTTGTCACAATTATTATCAAGTTCAATTGTGGTGCTTATTTTCCTATCACACCACTTTGCCCTTCATTGCGTCGCTATGTACCTACTCGGGTCTCAGTCGCCCATTTGTAGAATTTCCAATTCAAACTATTCAACCAAATCAGCCTTTTTATTTGCTAAACTTAATTTTGTATTGATTATTAAGTACTTTCTAATTAATTAAATGTTCCTAATTAATTTAGTTTTATTTTTCTTATGCAAGCGGTGTTCATCTGTAATTGACTTAATACTTATGCCCGTTTGCACTAAACTTAAGAATCTCTTAAGTCTTTTCTCAACTACAACTTGACCAAATTAAAACGGTGTCATTAACTTAGCTGTCATGCAGCTTTTTATTTATCTTGGTCGAGTTATAGTTAGGAAAAGACTTAGGCGATTCTTAAGTTTAGTGCAAACGGGGTTTAATCTCTAGTTTACAAGTACTCATTATTTCAAACATGTATTAATATTATCAGTTGTTAATGAACCAATAAATAATAATAAAAAATTATGAAGCACACTAAAATAAAATCACTTTTATTTATGTTATTTATTTAGTCATTTTTACAAGTAGGTTCTCATCAGTCTCTCTCATAATACAAATCAAACTTATCTACTAACACACTAACATAATCAAAGAATAAACAAAATAAAATAAATGTGAATACACATACATAAATGTCAGTACACACAGTTAAATATCTTTTAAAATGTTAATTAAATTTCATCATTTTAAATTAAAAATTCAGTAGGTAATCTTTAATAATCTACATTGTAAATATAATCTATGCGACAACCCTGCGGGTAGGTGATGTTTTTCCCAAACATCTAAAAAAATCTTAAAAACGCCTTACGCCACCATAAACTAAATAGGTAGTTATTGTACTAAAGTATGTACGCCTTAGAATAATAACTAAAGCAAACAAAACTAAACGGTTTCTAATGTGCCAAATCAAACGGATTGAGGGCCCGAGGTTGTCTTCGCAAAAAATTGCCATAACTAAATAAAAAACGAAATGTGGCAGTTTATTTGTAACTTACTTCAAAGGTTTCAGTGATATTAAGATTTTTTTTTATTCATACGATGATTAAGTGACTAGGTGAAGATAGGGAACACGATGGTAAGTAATATTGTAATAATAATAAATATCAATGTTTCGCTTATGAAATAATCTATATGATTTTATTTGAAAAGTGCCATTATTGAGCTAAAACACCAATAAAACGTTAATTTTTTATTTGAATATTACCCATATTTTTCCGTGGCTCTACCGCCTAACTCGATTGCTTTGACTATTGCTATGGTTTATGACGTCATCTTGTCATTTGGTACCGCCTATCAAAGCTTGAGCAAGAATTAACCTCACTTTTTTTGAAAGCTTGAGTCAAAGCAATGAACGAATGGAAATGTATGGATTTGACAGATAATCGCGACCGCCTAACTATTTCAAGATGGCCGCTGCTGTCAGGGAAAACAATTCCAACTGTCATGAAAGCAGTTGCTACTGTCTCACAGCTTTCAACAAAATATTGATAATTATTTCGATTTTATCAATTTGTGCTTTTTATTTAGTACTAAAATTGTTTTTTTTTTTCAAGTTTTTAGTGTATTATATTGTGGATACTGCATAAGGTTTGCTATTTTTAACACGTTTTTATTAAGTAGGTAGCTTTCTCGTTTATTTGTTTATTTATTTTTTCTTTTTCTGTTTTAAGTAAGAAATGGCCCGAATTTTCTTGCTGGTTGAAGTGGAGGAAGAAAGTATGAGGGAAGAGCTGATGCTGGGAAGGAGATCGCTGTGGGAAGACAACATGCCCATGCAGCTGCCGGAGCGGATATTCGCTTGGGAAATGTCCGCGTACGCTTTGCGAAGATTTGATGCCTCTTGCATTCAACTCAAATAAAAACAGCTATTAAGCCAAAGATCAAGGTATTTATCAATCCAATACAAGTGATTTATAGACAACTAATCTTTGTCATTATTATTACTTATGCCATTGCACTGTTGTTACAGATAGTAGCTGTATTGCAATTTTATGCTAGTGGTGGTTCCTACCAAAGGTGTGTAGGCAATGATTTTAGCTTCAGTCTGTTGCAGACATCTATGACATCATTTGGTGGTGCGAGCCATGACTCTCATATTTTGAACCCATACCCTGTATAAGCTGGAATGGAGATGGGACAGATTTTCTGGTTCTTAGGTAAGTGCCATCATAAAACAATTATTGAACTAATGTTACATACTTACTGAAAACAATCAATTAAATGAATATTAATTTAACAGGGTATTCTGGCTATGCACAACAACCATGTCGGCCATGGATGATGACACCCTCCTTAATGATTATCTAGGGAGTCCGGAGGAGCATTATACAAACAGACACGCGCTTCAGCCACCGCGTGCCCCATTCTGTCCGATAGCCTCTGCTGGCCAGCGGTAGGTGGGAACACTGTGCTTGTCATGCTGTTGTCAATAGACTGTACAATGCTCACAACTGCAGCAATTGTAAAGGTAATTTATAATTTTGATCTGCATGCTATATTATACTAAACAACACATAAGGATTTTAAAGAACTGTAACAGTTCTTTGAAATCCATACTATGTCAAATCAATTCAAAGTATATTTATTTTCATAGGACACACTGTCACTTGTACTCAAGAACAATACTCAAACGACCCTTGCCCAAGTGAAGACTAAACAAAAAGATACTACAATCTCTTATTATTTACAGACAAAATAAAAAGAAGCAAGAATGCCAGGCCCAGCGAAGAAGGAATAGGAGAAGCAAGAATGCTATTTGGATTAGTCTAAGTGTCTTCAGCCATTTGTTAATTGTATTTATATGATTAATAAATTCATCTTAAGTTAAGTCATTTGTTATTGTATTGATTAAGCCCACAACACATGGATAGCCGATCGGAGAGACCGAGAGGGACAGAGCAATACAAAAAAAAGGGACATACTGACAACATTCCCTTTTCTTCGTAATGCTCTGTCCCTCTCGGCCTCTCCGGCCGCCTCTCCGTGTGTAGTGGGCTTTAGACTTTGTTGCTTAAGTTATTTGTTATTGTATTTATATGATTAGTCTGAGTATCTTAAGTCATTTTATTTTATATAATTAATGTTATTTGCTAAGTTTAAACTCATTTGTTGTTTGTTTGATTAGTTTCACTTTGATTTGTATTCAGAATTATACTACTGTGCTTAGAATAGAAAAAAGCTTAGATCTGTGTTACGATATTATGCTTCAACTGCTTGGAATCCTCAATACATTATACTCATATTGACTCCATTGAGAAAATTCAAAATAAATTCATTAGACGCTTGAATTATGTTATCGTCATCGAAATTTAATGTTGATGACATCTCATCCTCAAAGCTGCGAAGGGATCAACGCGACCTAATCTTTTTATATAAAATCATTAATAGCATAGTGATATCATCTTACCTTACTAGTAAAATCTTCTATAAATGTAAAAAGATAGGTCTTTAGATCTACTCAAACTTTTGCATCCTCTCGTTGTTACACTAATTACGCCAAAAACCGCCTTATAATTAGATCATGTAGTACTTATAATAAGACTTGCCAAAATGTTGACATATTTGGCCATAAATATCGTAAATTTAAAGAAATTATTTGTGAATGATATTTCAAAATTAATTAACTTAATCACAGAATATATATTTATAGTACAAATGTACAGTCAACAACACATCAGGTTTATTTAGAAATTTATTTTTAGCCCTATGTGCCGTTGTTGACTTTTGGTACAGTCGAGTTCATTAATATGTTGGCACTTTTGACAGTTCATCAATACCTTTATGGCTTTGTAATAAAAGTCAACATCATGTCAAAACTGCAAACATATTAATGAACTCGACTATACCTACCTAAATATTTATACCTACTTAAGTTTATTTTCTTTCATTTTGATTAAATTTTAAAATTGGTAGTTGTTACTGCATTTTGTTAGTTTCGGTTAAATTCAACAACATATCCTGTTGTGGAAACTGTTTTGTCTTTTGTAATAGTCATTAATCATAGTTTTTAAGTTAATATTGTATGTTGTTTGTTTCCCTTAATCAAATGAATAATAACACCTAGGATAGAAGCTTATTAATCTTCAATGCTGTGAACGCCTATAAGAGGCATATGTATATGACTTATACTTACACCTGCTATATTAATTGTCACAATGTATTTATATGTATGCTGTTCGTGTTCCTATTTAAATAAATAAATAAGTCCTTGTATATAAAGTGAGGCAAAAAATACTGAACAAAAATGACTTAGTTTTCAGATTTATATTCTTCATACGTTACCTAATCGTAACTAAAATAGTAAAATCCCGTAAAGGTAGGGAAATCGAAACTATTTCGTTCTTATAGGTACGATTAGGTAACGTATGAACGATAAAAATCCGAAAACTAAGCCATTTTGGCTCAGTATTTTTGCTCACTTTTGACAGTGCGCTCTGTAGGGAACTATCGTTCTAGGTTGTTAATATTCTTAGCTACTGTTTTGTCAAAAAATAATTAGAACCGTAATTTTAAGTAACTATAATTAATATTAATTGGCTTTGTAAACAGAATCTATTTTTTTGCACGTTCTTCTCAGGGGATGTAGATTCCGAACGTGTGGTAGCTTATACAAAAGTTTCTGAATAAAAAATATTTTTCTACACAATAAATTACTTATTTCAAATGACCTCATACGGCTCATGTTGGCACGGCCACCATGCGACGCTGGAAAACGTATATTACAAAATGGCATTTGTGGGAAATTAATTTAAAAGTTTTTTACCCGACTGCAAGGAAAGGGTTATGCGTTTTAAAACTAAACCTTAAAAATAAGCAAAAATGCCAGCTGCCAATTCTAAGAGCAAAATTCTACTATACGCGTTGCTCTTCACAGTTAGGCAGGCGTAAAAGCTGTAATAAAAATAAAATTATGTTGGTTATAATTTCATATTTGTACCAAGTAAGTAATAATTTGATCCTAGGGGTCGCGTCGGGTGGGGTACATACCTCTAAATAAAGAAGTGTTTTAATTATTGTTGGTGGGTAGGTAGGTATCAGTGGCGAGGGGTGAAATTTAATTATGGCAAAGGGAAGCCGTTCTACAAAAATGTAATGATCTGCATAGTGGATCGGTGGGATGGGAGTTCTAAAAGGTAAGCCTATGGGAATCGACATGTATGGACCCTTGGACGCCACTGGTAGATATACATATAAATATAACTTAGGAAAATCTGTGTACTTTGCGCCCGACGCGACGACCCTACAATAAACATATTACTTGGTACAAATTTCAAATTAAAACCAACTTAATATTAAAACTTGATATTTTTATTACAGCTTTTACGCCTGCCTAATTGTGAAGAGCAACGCGCATAGTGGAATTTTGCTCTTAGAATTGGCAGCAGGCATTTTTGCTCACTTTTAAGGTTTGGTTTTACACACGGCGAATAGGAGAAATTATACAGTTAAATTCGATAGTAAAAGTAACAGTCAAATTGACTATTACAGCTTTGGAACAAAATCAAATTGAAATAAAATTAGACTGAATTAATATTTTAAAAAACCTTGGAAAACACATAGTGGCCCCTATTTTGTTTTGAACAGTATGTAATAAAATGTTGTTATACAACGTGTTACAAAAGTACCCCTAATGCCGAATAATATGGTAGATAGGGACCATCAAACTGAACAACTTTTACAATGGGACCAACTTTGGAATCGCGAAAAAAAATCTGCTGTTTCATACAAAAATATCAAAATGTATGAAACAGCTGATTTCATCAAATAGTATGAAAAAGTTGTTCAGTTTGATGGTCTCTATCTACCATATTCGGCATCTTTTGTAACACGTTGTATACCCAAGGATTTCTTTTTATCACATAATTTTTATGCAATAAAAACAAATCCTTGGGTCTGCGACTGCACGGACATCCACCTATGGAATGGGTGGATCCCCTTAACCAATATTTAACGTTTGTTTTTTTTTAATACAAACATCTTGTTAGTTAATTACTGTCTTTTTTTTGTACCATAATATAAGAGGTAAACAAGATTGGGCGCATAGTATGCACACTAGCGCCGCCATTGAAAAAAAACTTTTTATCGCTTATACAATATTTTCTAGCCTGTCGTTTAGTTTAATGGAGTTTTGAAAAGTGGCCACTTTAGTAGTACCTAGATGCGGAAGGGATTTGTGGTACTACCAAGTAGTACTACCAATCGATTCAGTAGTACCACGGGAAATATTGTTAACCTGTGGTACTACAAATAATCTGCCACCTAATCGTCTAACTCAAAATCTATCGCAATCGCTTTCAATGTGGCGCGAATACTACGTCCATTGCTGTGGCATTACAAGGCACTGTGACAAACTGTCTTTGAGACCAATGATGGATGTACACGATTGCCAAATTAAAAGCAATCGTGATAGATTTTAAGTTAAGCAATAAAGCCCCTGATAACTTTGATCTTCAACGCCGTTTAATTTGTGTAGGTATGACAAAATGTTTAAGAACCTAAAATGTTTGCCTGAGAATAATAAAAGAAAGTTAAACGAAATGATTAGGTTTTTATTAAAGTAGCAAATATATTAAATTAATATAGATAAACGACATTATCAGCTTTTATAAATCATAATAGCTGCCGCTGATACCGCCTGCGCCGGCCCTCCTCGCGGATGCGACGGTCCTCAGAAACCAGCGCCCACCGCGCCAGAGCCGCTGTAACAATTACATATCTCTTAGTAACTGCATGTTGCAATGGCAGGATAATTTGACAGATAATAGGGTAGTTTTAACCTATTTGACTGAAAACCTTTGAGCAGCGCGGTTTAAAATTTTCTATCATCCTGCCATTGAATGGTAGCTATATTCCTATAAAATACATTTTCCTTGGATGAATGGATATGTAGCTTTTGAGCACTCACTATCTTGTCGGGATCTCTCGGCGGGAGGATCGTCGGCATCCGCGCTTGTCCGGATAACATTGTGTCTTCTCTTCGCTGAAACAAAATACACACTCATTAACACAGTGATATTGTCTTAAAGTCCTCTATCTGCCAGTGAAAGTCTGTCGAAATCGGTTTAACTTTTTTGGGGATTAGACCCAGACAAACAGATAGAAAAAAACATGTGCATAAAAAACAAACACTTTTTTTGAAATCACAGTCCAACCCTTTAACTTTCTTAATTTGTAGATAAGATTTTTGGTTTTGTGCTAAATGTTAATATTCCTTTTGGAAAACACTTACGTGGATGGGCGTTAGATAGGCCTGCAGATGCAACCTGCGACAAGCTTTGCAGATGCAGCCTCATTCCTCATCAACTGAAAATGTAAATCTATTGATTAAACAATGCCAACGAAATACTGTCAAGTTTATATTGTTACCAGTTTTGTCTGAGCGATGATGAGTATATTCAAAATATGTGAAAGTTAAACAACAAATAAATATGTAGATAGTTGTAACATCCTTGTATATTACCTACATTCACAAAAAATTAAATTGAAATTAAAAATACAGGTACACTAATAAAAATTGATTAAAACAGTATATTTATGTATGTGCTGCAGCAACACCTAGGTCCCGACGCAGCATATTGTTTTGCCCGAGGACAGAGCACTGATATTTTATCGGAACCATGTCAGAAACAGACACTAATGGCAGTGATTTAAGTTTGATTATATAGATTACAAAAATATGACAGATGAATATATGAGAATACATATACATTTAAAAAGCGAGTGAGTTGCGTTTCGCTGTGCCTGCGAGTAATCATAGAATCTTCTGACACAACATCATAGTAAAAAGATCACTTACTTGTCTCAACTCCTTGTTACTTTTGGTGACGCCATCACCCTTTGCATTTAAACTGGAGGCCAATGTCTTCCACAGGCTAAGCATTTGTTGCTTAGCCTACGAGCCATCCAGTTGCACCCAGTTGCTCTGGCTTGCAGTGTATGACACTTCATTCTCGCCACCAACACCTCCAACTGCGCATCAGACACTTTATTTGTTGCAGGCATCTGTAATGTGGTAGAAGAAACTGAAAACCTACAAAGACAAGCAAAATGCAAGTGGTTGGCCATGGTAGAAAAGCTTATCCTTTTGTTATAGAAGCACCATACACAAAGAAATAACTTTTTTGCGTGAATCTACGCTTCGACCGATTTAATTCTAGTCTTCTACTTTCTTGAACCCAGTCGCAAACACCAAAACAAACTCTTTAATTAGCTACTCCGTAGGTACTCGCGATAATTTTTCGCCAACTTTCATTTTACTACTTGCCAATGCTTCATATAAAAGTAAGCACTTAGATACCTTAGAAAAACAGAATCCAAATTTTTATCACAAATTTTCACTAATAAACAAAGCGTTTATTAAAAATATATTTCAAATGTCAACTTAACGCGTTTAATTATGCAATTTTAAACATTTTTATTTATGAATTGACAAATTTACCTAATAGAGCTAAAATGATACATTTATTTAGGTCTTTTCGTAAATAATAGTAATTATAAAATAAATCCGACATTTTATGCAGTCAAAAACTTAATATGATTTTAAAATGCAAATGCTTGAATAAAACGGAGACTTGAGTCATTCAATTTCATTCATTCGCGATTGCATTAGCCAAAGCAAGAGCACGGCAAAGTTAGGCGGTCGCTCAAAGCGATAGCCATAGCTTGAGCATTGCTTTGGCTATGGCTATGGCTATGGCTATCGCTTTCAGTTAGGCGGTCGAGCCGCCGATCTAATTGGTTATCGATTCTTTTAAAAATACCGATCAATATTTTGTTCACTTCTCTAGCCGATTTCTTACTTTATTAAATAAATTCTCCTAGTATAGGGAAGGCAAAAGAATCTATGCCCATACAGCACAGTTATCAGTAATATTGCTTTTTTCTTAAGCTGTGTCTCAATTGCGACAATGTTTTGTGTTTTCTAACACCTAACATCAAACATTTAACAAAATATGGGCGTGGCCTAACTGTTTTGTTAGCTCAAACAAGCAAACATGTTATCCGAGGCGGACGGAAACTGCAATGTTTTGCTAACATGTTTTGACAATATGTTTTGTTAGTTTTTTTGTTATTTTTAGGCGCAGGAGACACGCCATTAAGTTTGCATTTCAATCCCGTTTACGATTGCATACGCGTAAAGCGCTCCAGTAACGATCACGATTTACGATTGTCAATTTTTACGTAATTGACACTCATTGACGCGAAATCTAGCATTGTGAGTTGTTCGGTCTGTAAAATAACTTAGGGAAGCTAGTACTAGTTTATCGTAAGGTTTATTGGCAAAATTATACTTATTATTTAGTAGCAGAGTGTGGTTGAAAGAGCGGAGGTGGGCACAGACAACAGCAAAACACATTTTATTACTTTCATTAGTTTATTATCACAATAAACCGTTGAAGTAGACACAAAATCATAAATTAAACTTATTATGTCTATAATTGCGTCCGGCCATGTTAAGTCGTTCCCAATGAAGAGGAGCGAGCAAAAATTAGTGTTGTCATGTTTGAAAAATATGATATAGTAAAGTCGACAAGGAACCCTTATTGTTTCGCCATGTCCGTTTGTCTCAGAGGCCTTAAGTACTAGAAAGCTGTAATTTAGCATGAATGTCTACTTATATTAAGCCAAATAAAAGGTAGAATAAAAAAATTAAAATATATTTTTTTAGTGTACCACCCCTACATACATGTAGGGGTACATTAAAAACAACTACAAAAAAAAACTAAAAACAAGAGGGGATAAACATTTTTTTTCTCATCAATCTCATTGTAGTATTTACATACAAGTTAACGAGTAATAGTGGATCAACTTACAAAATTAATTTATATTATATTGGAAAAGTTTTTGTAGAACTAATTTCACTGAATAGTAAGATATTAAGTATACTTAGTTTTAGTCGTTAGTTATGTAAAACAGGAAGTAAATATAAGTTTATAGCTATATGGTAATTGTATTAGGTTTTTTTTAGTAGGTACACACGACAGCACGTCAGGTTATACAGTTAAACTGCGAGAACAGCTTTTATTACGTAGGGCATAAAGGCGGTCTCAAGGTCAACATGTAAAGTCTGAGGTGCTGTCGTGTGTACCTACTTTTCGTACTTACATACCTATAAAAAATTTAAGTAAATAAATAATAAATATAAAAATATTAATAAATAAATAATAAATATTTGACAACATCATATACATTGCTCCGATTCCAAAGTAAGTAGCTAAAGCACTTGTGTTATGGAAATCGGAGACAACAGTGGTATCACAAACACCCAGACCTGAGCCAATATAGAAAAGTTCGTTTTCTAAATTGACCCAACCGGGGATCGAACCCGGGACCTCAGAGATGGCGACACCTTGAAAACCGTTGTACAAAGCCACTCGACCAAGGAGGTCGTCGATTAAGCGAGTATATAAGTACTGTACTGCCAAATCAACCTACATAATTACACTAACGAAATGGTTTTCTATGTTGTTGGGTCCTCCTTTTGTGGGTCACCTGTTTCCCACACAAAATACGTCCTTGATCAGTATTTAGGATAGGAAAATTGACCATTGCCATCGAGGACGGACCGGCGGCCCCGCCTCGGCGCATATCAAACACCCATTGTGCTGTTTGTATGGGCCACAATCATAACTACGGCCCTAGCATTCAAAGCACGCTCCTGAATTGATTCCAACATACCGTAACACGAATAAGGCGACAATAAAGAGTACCTACTGAACAATATTATTATTCGGTCAAGAACGGTCACGGGACGACGTTTCCGAACGCTTCTTGCTTAAGCGCGCCAAACGTAAAAACTTTTTTATACTTACTCACCTTATCATTTAGCTATTCCATTTTCAAAAATTTCTTTTTAATTTGCGTTCCAGTTGCTCACTGTTTTGGGAGCATATTTTTTGTTTTTAATTCACTCACTTTCTAATAATTTTGCCTGGCGCAAGTTTACTGTGTTAGATGCGATCGTTATTATGACCGCTTTAATTCTTGTAAGTATAATTAATTCTGCCAGCTTCGTTGCGATTTATATAATATTTTAATGGCCTCTTCTGGTCAAAATTTGTTTTTCTAATTGGATTTAGTTTTAACACGTCCGCGGACTGCACTCATCGTGTTGTGTTTTAATTTCGCGGTGACAATTGTGGATGTTGCACATTGACGTTTTGTTAAGTGAGTGAAATGGAACGTTACACAGTGAACCGACGTTCGACACGAAACAAAAACAATGATGGATTGTTAACTAGGTGGAGAAAAAAATACGTTGGTGGTATCCTGAAAAAACATACATGGATTAGCAGTGGATATGATTTGAATGTAAGTACCTAGGTACCATCACCTGTTCTTTTGCGTGTATTATGTATCTATAGGTATGGCTTAGCGGACAGCGGTAACCACTGTCATAGAATACCTATATTATTATTAAGTAGGTAGTACCCACCGTGCAATAAGTAGATTGTTAGACAAGAGTCAAAAGGAAGCAATTCCCATACGAGCGTGTTAAATACTCTACTTTTCATTTCGAATATAAGGAAAATAAAAAATCGTAGTTTTTCCAAAATATTTATTAAAAAAATAAAAACATTGTAGTAACTAACTACGTAGGTAGACCATATTGATATTTATTATTTCAAATTTGGAACAGCCCGCGTCGCCCGCCGCTCCGCCCGATGTTTTTAATTTTGCACTGGCTGTTATACCTACCAACTCTATGGTCGACTATGTAACTAAATTCAGTTCTATTTTTAAAATTCTTTTACTCCCTAGGGTGGAACGCAGAGTTTTTAACCCCGCTGCTCAGTTTAAATATACATCACTTTCCGAATATATTAAGAAATGAGAAATAAAAAAATATTTTTATAGCTAGGTATGTACTAGAAAAATAATGTAATAATGAATTAAATTGCTCGCTACTCCCTAGATACAATTCTAGAAAACTTTGTGGGATATCCCTGAAACTTCAGATAGGGCGACGATAAAATACATGCAAACAACTCAACCACCACGTTGTGTCCAAACTCCTAAATAAATGTATTACGTATTAGTTAGCAATACTTTAAAGCAAATCCTATTAGACCAAAGATAAAAAACAGCAATAATTATTTGTTCAACCAGTGAACAAAGTTATTGTTTGCTACAAGACTGACATTTAAAAGCACAAGACAAAAAATATTTGCACTCATGTAAAATATACAACTTTTCACCTCTACAAGCACGAAAACTCGCAGCAAAATCGCTTTTTTACTGCGAGCGTGAGGAAACGTGATTCAAAACTCACGCAATTATAAAGTTGCTGTTAACTGCGAGTATTTACGAAATAAAAGTGCCCTTTTCGTGCTGGAGAGGTAATTTATTAATTATGATACCGAGTCGCTTCCCAAGGGTGCGGGTTCGAGAGCCGTTCGAGGGTGAGTCGATTTTTTCTAGTAATTTTTCTAATATATTATTTATCTTAATATAATAATAGCATTGTGAATGCGACAAAAATCTAAATTTAATAAGCATCTACTTACATAGATACTAGTAAAAATAAAGAAACTTACTTAAACCACTTAATAATAGTCAATTTGTCGCTACAAAGTTATGTGACGCAGATTACGAGTTTTCTTCCGGGATACCTGGGTACAATAATTTTATAATATTTAACGGTTTATAATTATAGTTATTTATAATTTTATGTATAATACAGTAACGATTTCAAAATAAGCTGCTTTTCTAAAGTTTATCGACACCTACTTATAAGCACTTGTCATTCTTTTCTGCAAGCAAAGATGCAGAGAAGAATAATAAAGAAATAAATAAAATGATAATTTATTTTTCCCATCACAAAGTCTAGTGGTAACATAATGGAGGTTTTCTATACTTGTGAGGGACTGGTGCCTTAAATAGGTTTCAGAAATAGAAACCTGTGCCACAGGTAGCAAGGCCCATCCAGACAATATCTTTATTTACCTATACATTATGTAGACTTGATACACCTATGTAATATGTACAAGACGGTAAACTTAAGTCCGGCGAAGAGTTGGCTTCCCATACAAACATATACCAGAAAATGATTTCTAATTTGAGCATAATTAACTTTTCTTGTGATGTAATTCGGATTAAGACAGTATTTGTCTATGTTTCAATGAAAAAAATAATCCAAAATACTAAATTAATGCGATTTACAGTTTTGTATGTAAAAATGTAGTGTCTGACGACTCCGAACGTCCTATTATTTTTTCTGTGCCGTCTCTGGGCAAAAGTAACAATAGTTTTCTGCCACAAACCGCACATCACTACATGGCGAACAGCCACTCGACAGCCTTACTTACACGTTCGTTTATTAGTCATCTATGTGTACGCTAATGCATGCGTACTAGCTGCTACTTTCACCTAGGTACGTATAAAACATTTTTGTCTGTCTGAATGTGGATCCGTTTGCAATTTGCATCGTGTCTGGCGGTAAAAGCTTCCTTATTTGGCACATTTACATACTTATACAGCTAACACGAAATCAATATATTTTTACGATTACGATTACATTGGTAATATCAATGTTCTTTTAATAGATAAGTAAGTATTAGGTCCTTAACCTATGAAATTTACGTTTTGTATGGAGAATTTTTAACAAATTACATTTTCCATACTAGCATTTTCATAATTTATTTAACAACCGTAAATGCTATTGTAACAAAACTTTTTACGAATGTTTGAATATTAAGCTAACTTAGGCAAATTAACTTAAGTAAAAAAAATAAGTTTCGGCTAAGTTACAACGGATTAAGTGGTCATTTTCGCTTACAAAAAAATGAGTCACTTTCAAGGTATTTTTTTAATGCTAAGAAAACAAAATAAATAGTCTTTAATGATGCTTATAGTTGACGGCAACTGATAAATATTTTAAATCACAGAAGTTATGAGGTCTCTCTGTGTGAGAAAAAACACAAAAATACGTATGGACTTAATATTATGTAAATGAATAATCAGAATAATGTTATTATAAACAAATAGGTAATAATTTAGGTTATTTTTTTCTGATGTTTTGTCCGTGAGTTAATTATGTAGGTTTATTTATTTATTATCACAAAAAAAACAGCACATAAATATTAACAATAATTACTTTACAAACTTAGCTTAATGCCAATAACTGATTTACATTTAGTTATGAATCTAAAAGAAAATTAAAAATAAGTTAAGTAATTATGGTCATAGACAGTAAAAATCAATTATAATATGTGAGTGCATGTGTATGTGCAGGTTAAGTAAGTAGACACTTGTTTGTTTATATTGACCTCCTCCGTGGTCGAGTGGCTTTGTACACCGGTTTTCAAGGTGTCGCCATCTCTGAGGTCCCGGGTTCGATCCCCGGTTGGGTCAATTTAGAAAACGAACTTTTCTATATTGGCTCAGGTTTGGGTGTTTGTGAATACCACCGTTGTCTCTGATTGCCATAACACAAGTGCTTTAGCTACTTACTTTGGAATCAGAGCAATGTACCTATGTGATGTTGTCAAATATTTAATATTTATTTATATATTTATTTATTATTATTAATTTATATGGATTACAAATCGCGCATAAATACATCAATAATTCTTATAGTAGAATCAGACATTCAAAAACTTTAAAATGTTATACTAACGTAACGCCCTAGTTACCACAGCATTATACATAATTTCCGCCTCGACTCTTCCTTATACTAAACTAAAAATATTAACAACCTAGAACGATAGGTTCCCTCCCTACAAAGCCCACTGTCAAAAGTGAGACAAAAAATGCTCAGCCAAAATACCTATAATATTATGATTCAGAAAGAAAAGGACACATGAAACCATTCATTTCTGGGGTCGGAAGAAGTCGGAAATCAACTTTCCGAATCGAATCGGAAAGTCTTCCGATATAATAGATCTTATTTTCTACCTTACGCTAAACTAAACTAAACTTTGTAAAATTGACGACCTCCGTAGTCGAGTGGCTTTGTACCATCGGTTTTCAAAGTGTCGCCATCTCTGAGGTAACGGGCTCGATCCCCGGTTGGGTCAATTTAGAAAACGAACTTTTCTATATTGGCCCAGGTCTCGGTGTTTGTGATACCACCGTTGTCTCTGATTTTCATAACAAAAGTGCTTTAGCTACTTACTTTGGAATCGGAGCAATGTATGTGATGTCAAAATAAAAATAAAAAAATGCATTGCGTTTTCCCATCGGAAAGTGAATCGAATGCCAGTCGAATGTATTTGTGAATAGCTGTTTTCGAATCTATCGGAGGATACGTATTCGAATCGAATGCTTTCGAGTAAATTTCCGACAATCGTGAATAAATAATACCTCCTGAAGACTTAAAAATGTTGACCAATTCTCTCATTACTGGCACTATGTAGGTAACTAGGCCACATTAGGTACCGTAAGTGTCTGAAAAATGGACCATAAACCAATAAACCACAGACCACACTGTAACCGCATTGTTGCACATTCTCTCACGGATACCTGCCACTGTTGCAACTCAGATAATCATGCTTCATTATCTAAATGAATGATGGTATCGAGTTGCTTATTCTTATTGTATCGATTAACCGTTAAAAGTCAGTTGGCAAACCTATCTTGAAATACTTGAACAGTAATGTATGTGGTGCCAAATATTTCACATTCTGGCGGGCAAAGGGTTAAGGCTCTTTATGAATTTGAGGAAGCTAAATATGTTTTCATTAGTGATAAGAATTTCTTTGTGAAAAAAGAAATATATGTAGCTTACTCCCGCAAAAATATATGCAGGATGCACCGCCCGCCCGCCCACAAAAAAATGCACATGCACACCACAAAAATATCAGTGCACAATACTTGCATTTAGCATGACAGCGACACACCTTGCACCTTCACCAATTAGACTACTCTACACGTGTTTCGCCCCAACCCGGAGCATCCTCAGGAGTTAGATCGTGCGTGAACCAACACCGAAGAATTTCTTTCGCAAAATATGTTTCTGTTAGGAGGACAAGCGTCATCCATCAGCCATCACTCAAAAAATAAAGCTAAGACAGACATAAGTCAGGTACACATGACGGCACCTCAGACTATACATGTTGACCTTGAGACTGCCTTTATGCCCTACGTAATAAATCGTGAACTTACTTACACAGAAATCATAATATTTAGTAACAGTATGGATTTTATTGGACTATGGACCCCTCACACGGTATAAATATCGTTTATAGGAAAAAGGCATTAAAGTACAGGCAACCGTAATAGGAATACCGCAGGACAGGTAAATCTAGTACATATCAAGTTGTCCAGATTAGATCTCTGCTTGCTGGAAGGTGTATTGCATCGTTACACGGCCAACTTACACTGTGCGAATATTCTAAACATTAGCTAAGGCAATACCAACTGTATGTCCTAGAAAATAGAAGCGTTGGCCCGAAAAAGCCGTCAACATAGTAACTATTGCGACAGTCAGTCCTACGGCGGAGTCAACGTTTCATACTTATAAACATTATGCTTGTTGTGTTGCTTAGTCGCAAACATAGAGTTAGAAGGGAAAGGTTTGTGTTAAAATCGTATAGCACATTAAACGATCATTGTACAAAACATAATACAATATTAAGTAGCCGTTCTTACTCATTTGTCGGAAGTGATGGTGAATGAATAAAACTTGACAATGAACAGCTGAATCAGTGTTTTTGAAAAAAGAACGAGAGTCTCTTGTTTCAGATACTTGTGAATCGCAAACAAAAAAGTTTTCCCGCGTTTATGAAAAAAGTTTAAAGACCATAGTGAATACTTTTGTTTTTTTTTATTTGGATTGGAAGTGAGGTGACATTATGCCCCAAATTTTCTTCAAAAAAGTAATGGTGGTGCAGGAGCGCGGCGAGTTGGAGGTGAGCTACTTTCACTTTCCGCGGAGTCGAGCGGTTACGCTCCTTACGGACTACTTGCTTTATTGACTGGAACATTGTAAACACATTAGAATAAAATAATTCGTCATAACTACTTACTGTGCTTCATAGTCCAGACTTTCATTTTGATCACGACGTATTTTTGATGCGCGTCTTTTATTAAGATGCTTTCAATGATTGATAGCTTTCGTAAATTAATTAACTTTTTAATTTAAGTGTATTCGAATATTAATGTAATTAATGCTTTCTGAAGTAATGGTTATATATTAAATCACACACTGAGAGCGAAAATATAGTCAAAAGCTTTTGGATTATTGTTAAATAAAGTTATTCTTATCACAAAACAAAAAAACAATTAGAAGTGCACCTGACACGAACAAGAAGTTTCCTGCCTACCTTTTTAATTAGTTCTTTTTAAACACCCAAGTAGGTTACAATCGAACTGTCAAAACTTGGCGCAATCTGAAATTATACCAACAAAAACGCATACCTATGCAATTACAATCGGAATGTTAATAAGATAAACTTGGCAAAACAACTAGTTTCATTAATATCATTAATTTAACATTGTTGGGTGATTGCAAAATGTTTGCGACCTCGCAACCACTCGCAAAGAACTACACTTTTTGCCGTTTGAAACCACCTATCTTAATCAACTTATCGAAAGATAAAATCAAAGCAATTTAAATTTGAAAACTTTCTTGTAACCCAATCCAACCCATGCTTATGTACATATTATACAATACGATTAATTTAACAATGTACAACAGAAGTGACCAGCTTCAGAGCGCTTGAAATACAAAACGACATATTTTACTCTGTAAAATTTTCCCTTTGCCATACATTCTCGAAGTTGCAGTGGATCACTGTCTATTATTAAATTAATTGCATTGTACTTACTTACAGGGTGAAGTGAAGTAAAAGTCATTGGCAATCTTTTAAAATAAGAATCGAACCGCGATATTCGTAACTTTAGGATAACCATTTCTTAAATCAAGGTAATCAATATTTAATATGAAATAAACATAAAACAATCACAAGAAGTCATAAGTAAGAGATAACTATGATGCAAAATCATAAAAAGTAACGATATTTTTCATGTTTGTACTCATCCATTGTAATTAGGTACTTTGATCGATTTCACCCAGTATGTACACACGACGGCACGTCAGGTTATACAGTTAAACTGCGAAAACAGCTTTTATTACGTAGGGCATAAAGGCGGTCCCAAGGTCAACATGTATAGTCTGAGGTGCCGTCGTGTGTACTACGTGTATATTGTCTGAATCGTCGAGTTTGAAGGTCGTTTATTGACCGAGCGAGCGCAAAGCGCTAGCGAAGCGTCTCCGTTTCAGCTTGGGCAAAAATACTTTCGTATGTCTGTCCGGCTGTCCGGCGTTCCGGACACTGAGCATATTTCCGGCTGTCCGTTTGTTCTCTTCTACATTCTACAGTCGCATTTCTCAACCTATTATCGTGAAACTTTGTGAGCAGGTTCTATAATTACTTATATAATTTTTTGACGATCACTTATTCGATTTTTTTTAAATGGCGCCCGGGACATAATACACTACTTTAAGCCCTTGTTGCATAATCTACTATTATGAAGCTTTTGTAGATATTGTTATATTTTTTCAAGTTTTTTTTATCTTTTACGTTAATCTTTTAAAACAGCTTCTTTACTCCCTGCAAAATAAAAAGTTAAAGGAAACAACTGTAATCCAACATTTACTTTATTCCTAATTTTACTAAGGATTTAATAAGTTTCTGAAGTTTTATGTCACGACACTTCTAATTCTTGCATGTATTCGAGACGAGGTCACCGAGTCATTTAGTAACACATTAGCAGTGTATTCATCAATTCCTTGACAGTTTTAAAAGCTATTTAGTAAGCATTTTGGAAGCACTAATAAGTATTTTAAACGTTAAATAAAGCTTAGAACCCCAAGGTCTCTTTAAATAACAAAGTTCACGTAAACGTAGTGATCTTTTGAGTATCCTTGAGTTAAATGAACTTGCTGGTAATTGACTAAGTACTAACATTCACTGTAATCACAGATATATTGTAATTTAGTTAGAACATTTGCGTCTTTGAAATTTGGTGTCCCCATTTAAGTTAACGTAAAATAATCATCACTGAAACAAATAAAAAAAACCATGTGAAGTGTCTGTCATTAACAATTTTACAGACACTTCCCATTGAAGTTTTTTTTTTCTCTACTACCTCTAACATAGGGTTAGAGCCTGTTTTTACAGTTTTGAAATATTTACTACTCTACTACTACTCATACTAGTTCTCGCAGTTATGCCTCTCGCACTTCCATTCTGCATAACTTCATTTTCACACATCATCTTGTATTCCATAAAGCCGGGATAGACCGCCTATTCCACTTTTGTTTCTAATTCTATCTTTATTTGGGGTTCAGATGGAACTTGACACAGTTTTCTTTATTTATGTTATCTCTAGTTACATTTCTTTATTTTCTATACTATATTTCTATTTATCTTGCCTTACTTCTAATTACATTTCTTATTACTGATTACATTGTCTTATATTTATCTATACTTTGTTTTATTATTCTAATCACATTAAGTATTACAAGAACCAGCTTCTTACACATCTGCACTTAGTCTTCAATCAAAAAGTTAACTAAGTTTAGTTAGGTAAGTTTAAGTTAGCTTAGTTAAAAGTTAGCTAAGTTGTAAGATTAAGTTAGCTAGTTTGTTAAGTTTCAGGTACACTCAATTCGTTTGTCATCTCTACCCTTGCTACACAGTCGTTGATATCCAAACTGATCTTACTTGAAGAGCCGATCAGCACAGAAGGATAAGTAGAGATCGGATATTTGGATGTATATTTCAGATGTTGGATACTATGGAAAGAATTTTTTTTATCGAAAATAATCCAAGGTTTTTAAAAAATCCAAGGATTCTGGTATTAACCAATTTGAGTGTATACTCCGTGATATGTAATAAATAAACCCGATTTCACACAAATTCCAGTTAGCTTGTTACAAACGTAATTGGTTGCTATTCCCTACTTTTATTGTCAGTGATTTTTGAAGAAGCAAACACAATCTTATTACGTTGTAACAAGGCATATTAAACCTCATAAGATTATACACATCTTAAGAATTTTAAAAATTTTAAGAAGCCGCTTTTAGTAATTTTTGACAACATCACATACATTGCTCCGATTCCAAAGTAACTATATAAAGCACTTGTGTTATGGAAATCAAAGACAACGGTGGTATAACAAACACCCAGACCTGAGCCAATATAGAAAAAATAGTTTTTCTAAATTGACCCAACCGGGGATCGAACCCGGGACCTCAGAGATGGCGACACCTTGAAAACCGGTGTACAAAGCCACTCGACCACGGAGGTCGTCACTTTAGACTTAGATTGACTTTAGATAAATATGCATCCGATTATCAGATCTCTAATGATAAGTTATTAAGGCCCCTATATACCTCAAGTGGCGCCCTACTTTTAACCCCCAAAAGTGCTAAATGTGGCCACTTTTAGCACTTTTGCGGACTACTACTACAACGAACAAAATTTTACAGAGGTTATTGTTTGTAAATAAACTATAGAACCTTAGCTTCAATCTGTACATGTGAATTGTCGATACATTATGTACTTAGCGAGCAATAAATTTAATTAAAATGAGGGCGCCACTTGAGGTATATAGGAGCCTTAAGGCTAATCAAACGACAATGGTTCCGTGCCATTAGCCCGCGAAGCAGACCGGGACGGCCAGTTGCCCTCCAACCTATTATTAAAGCGGGTATTGTACAAGACCTACCTTTGTGGCTACTGACATAAGAATTACAAGTAGAATACAAGTTATACAATATCACAAGCGGTGGACGCGTGCATAGAACGTTATAAAACTTCATAGAAGAAAGAAAGAAAACCTAACGAGCAACAACCTGTTACATAATCGTCTGAATGCATGCAGATATACAACATGTTACAAAAATACCTCTAATGCCGAATATGGCATATAGGGACCGTCAAACTGATCAACTTTTAAAATCAAAAATTAAAATCGAAAATATCAAAATGTATGAAACAGTTGATTTTTTTTTTCGCGATTTGAGAGTTGGTCCCGCAGTAAAAGTTGTTCAGTTTGATGGTCCCTATATATCATATTCGGCATTATGGGTATTTTTGTAACATGTATATTCTGTGGCAGATGTATAAAAAAATAAATGTACTTGGGAGCGATTCTGTAACCAAACTAGAATTTCACTTCGAACCTCACTTCACTTATTAGCTAAATATAAGCTACTTTACCGATTGCAAAAATATTTAGGTAGCTACCTTAGCTATCTAAAGTCTTTTGTGATTAAAAAACAGCATATTATCATTATCTCATTTATAATTTAAAATTCCCGCGCAGTGAAGTGAGGTTCGAGTTTGGTTACAGAATCTACAGGGAGGACTGTATCCCTAATACTAGCAAAAGCAGTATATTTTGAACAGGTTTTTTTTCTTGGAGGTTATTATTAATTGGAAGGGGGGACGCCAGCGAAGCCTGACGGGTGATCAGTCTCCCTAATCGGAACCATTTAACCCAGTTCCCCAATTCTTGGAGGTTAGGCACATCATCTATTGCTATTGATCTTCAGAAGAATGCCATAGCTTAGGAGAGAGACCAGATAATTTTATAAATATGGTATTGCGTAAACAGAGAACTACTTATCCTTTATCAAAGCAAGAGCCGTTGACGTAATTCCTATAAATACCCCAGACAGGTCATTTTATCAATAGCCACTGTCGCTTTCACTGACCTTACGGACAATGCGCAAGTATGTGGACCTCCGGAGATGGGCGGATGTAACTATTAACGTATTATTGTGTTCTGATGATGTTACGACATGCGATGACGTAAACATAATTATGTCGCCAATGGCAGATGTCTCTCCAAATAGAAGATAAGGACACAGATATTTCTGCTAAGGTAGGGCACAGATATTTCCTCCCTCATTTAGAGGGGGACACAGATCTTTTGATTGTCTTCTATAAGTTCCCCCCTTGTTCTGTTTCCGTTTCTTTTAACAAAAAGACGGAGTTAAATTATGCAGTAGTGTATTTCTGTCGATTAGGGTTATCGTGATGCCTGATAATGACGTCATGAAAGACAACGTGCTAGATATCACAAATGTACAACTATTCATGAATATAGTCTTCATAACCTAATCTGATATCGTTTTTTTAAAATGCCAGTCCCTCAAAGACTTCTAGGTTGTTATAGCAAACCCCTCTTATTCCTTAAGGCGACTTGGATCCATCTATCACTAATTCCTCAGCTAATACTTAGGCACTGAAATAAAGTTTGACAGTGAACTCTTAGTAATGTAGCCAGGAAAAGAACAGAAAAAATACATATAAAGTAGTGAGAATACAGACCATGTCACACGTCCTGAAAGAAGACCAAAAGTGTAATTAATGTTCTGACTGACTAAAGATGCATTGTGTGGACCTAATCGACGTTGCGATGGAAAACTTATTCAATTACAATACTGGTAAGGTCGATATTCACTTTTGGCGCTATAAATACCCCTTAAAAGGACTACATTAATAGTGCCAAGGGATTAATGGATCTACTGTCACAAATTAAGGTTGCAAATTAACTTCAACTTTTATGGAAATGATGTTGACGTCATGCGGCGCCAACAGATGGCGTTAGTGAACGCCTGCGCATGCGTCACTTCACTTGTCTTCTTGATTGATCATATGGCATTTTGTTGACCTTTTTGCATGCTATCCTACGGATTATTTCAAGATGTGCAGTTTATTTTAATTGATATGACATCATATTTTAAATAGGTGGGTGGAAGCAAGGTGTACGTACACCTAACATCCTCCTATTATTAACATGAATTAGTAGTAATTAAGTAATAGACAACATGATACGTTTGTGACTTTTCTTTGAGAAACACATAAATGGTGCTTTTGTTAAGTATGCAAACTTTTTTGTTATAAAAAAGAGCTCAATTGATATTACATTTTATTAATTTTGTGATTGAAAGAAATTAATCTTGCCTAATTAGGCAATGTAATGGAATGGTCCAAAGACAAAAGCTTAATTGCTGAAAATACGACTACTAGCTATGTTAGAATAATATTATGTCATTAAGTAAACTAATTATGTACATACATAAGAATAGAAAACTACTTACAAAAAAAAAACTTTTTGATACAAAAAACAAACAACATATTTTATTACTTCTTCCTTTAAACTTATTCATTAATTATAATAAAATACATCTCACTGAGGGGCTCGGTGGCGCAGTGGTATAGCGCCTGGCCCAGCTATTGCGGAGGTAAAGCAACTTTCGCAAGGGTCGGTCATGGGATGGGTGACCAAAAATTTATTAACTCGAGCTCCTCCGTGCTTCGGAAGGAACGTTAAACCGTTGGTCGCGGCTACATTTGCAGTCGTTGACACCCACCAATCTGCATTGGGCCTGCGTGGTGGGTTATTATAGCCCATCCTCCTTATCCACCCATAAGGAAGGCCTGAGCCCCAGCAGTGGGGACATTAAAATGGCTGATGATTAATACATCTCAGTGAATAACGACCTTTGCAATAAGTAATAAAACTTTAAACAGGCTATTATTTAAAAAAATGACCTTTTCTTTCATCGTCTCCATTTTCACCGCGAAAGTTCTTTTTGATTCTCACAATAAACATATCTTACTGTCAAATTATGGCCTCTAAGCAGTTATGCTTAGATGGTTCCGCTGTGAATTCAGTCTTATGTCAAGGGCATTATGTTAATTTTCGTCTGTTTATGAATGGGCATTCATAAGGTGACAGGTACCTACTTCCACGTACTCCGGTCGAAAGGTTATGAGAAAGGTGGCAGCTTATGCAATAATAGCTTTGTGGTTTAAGTTGGTAGAAAGAAGCGTTTTTTAAACAATACTTTTCATTACAATAGTGAAAAAACAAATGAACACTCATGTCTGAAATCAATAACACTAAAATTGGGGGTCCGGCCATTAGGCACCCATTCCGCCAGCTCCCGGCCGGGAAGCCCCGATTTTTTTTTATATTTGGTAAAATAAATAACTTTGAAGACAGATATAAATAAATAAACCTATATTATTTTTATTACAAAAATAAAATTGTTAGTTCAGTTAATTTTTTCAGCATTCATTACCTACTACTGTAGGAAATGAAATATCATTAAAATATTAAGCTGTAGGTACTATTTTTTGTATTAGCAACTTTTTGATTAACAATTTTTATTTTGAAATTAAAAAAAATAATTAAAGTAGTTAAAATAACTACAAATTTTCAAAATCGACCACTTGTCTATCCATTTTACAGTGATCAAACTGGTGTAGGTAAGTACCTAAGTATACTGCTGTACTCTACTCTAAACAGCTCTACTCTTCAGAATATGATCTAGGTAAAGTCGCTTATAGCTTACACCCCAAGATACAAAGGACCGCATATTATCACGAGCTCTGCTGTTATGACAACTTATTTTCTCTTTTTGGTGGCTCGTGGTCAAACAGTTTTTTATATCGATACTGGACTTCGTTTTATTAGATAACCACAAATTGATTACGTGTTTAATGTTATGATACAAGTTAAGTGTAATCGCACTTCATTTAATTATCTCCGTTTTTGACTCCGAGTTTTGACTTAGTTTTATATAAGATTATGAATGAATATTTCACTTAGCAAATTGTTTAATGCATTATGCCTAATTTAAACATGTGGCGATTGACCAGCTGAGTGGAATATCATTATTCCATCATCATGAGGTGTCATAAAAGACATTTAATGACAGGTAGGTAGTATATTCGAATATCTTCATGGGCTAGAAAATGCTTAGCAGCGTATGAAAACGGTTCAATACTGCGATCTCCATCCAGCCAAGCAAGCGAAGATATTACACCAATACCTACACTTTCCCGTGTTCGGTGCCCATTTTATTTATGAACATAATAGGTACTGAAAATGAGCTAAAATGGGTTTTAATGTAGTTTAATAATTGTAAACTGATACCGAACACAACTTGACATAAGTAATAAAAAAACAGAGTACACAACCAAAGGAAAATATGTTATAGTATAAAAAGTACAGAATTCAAAAATATAAATTAAAAGTAAAAAACCATAAACTAGTAAAAAAGAGGCTGGCTCGGCAACAGGTACATAATTTTGTATAGGTACATTTATTTACATAAGTACTAAGTTACACATATTTCATTTTGCATACTCAAAAATAAAATAATACGATTTTGCAGAGAGAACAGTCTAAATAAATTCACATTCACATTTTGCAATAGACACTACAATATCAGGTTACTAAGCTGACATTGAAAACCAGTTGCGCAATTTACTTGAATACAAAAACATTACAAGAAAAAAAAAGATCGCTGAGGGGTGACGCGTTGAAATCGTTTGCAAAGAGATAAAAATATGAACGACGGAATGACATTAATTCAATCATTTTTGTATAATATTGAATTTGATTTACAGTCCTGCAGCGGTATCGGCTAAAAACATTGAAGTTCATGTTAACTGTGTTTTGACAGATGTATGTGATACATTGCTACATTTCTTTGATAAGTTTTTATTTGTGCCAAAACGAAGTAGCAATGTATCACATTCATCTGTTAACATGAACTTCAATGTTTTTAGCCGATAGAGCCCATGGTGCCTTGAATATTTTTTTTATATTATTAAGTAACACTTTGTTGTCCGTCTGTCTGACTGTCTGTCTATCAAGACCCTTTATCTCGGAATCGCGTAGAGGTATCGAGTTGAAATTAAAACCATAGTAATATACTCAAGTCTACAGTCCGTTGACGCTGTGAAAAAAGAAACTTCTGATTTAACTATTAAATTGAGATTTTTCCCATTCACTATGCTATTTTTATATTAAGATATTATATTAGAAATAATACTACTCACCCGTAGCACCTCTAAGTTAACGTTAAAAAAGATACGGCCGTTTATGCCGCAAAAACGATCTCCTTGGTCGAGTGGCTTTGTACACCGGTTTTCAAGGTGTCGCCATCTCTGAGGTCCCGGGTTCGATCCCCGGTTGGGTCAATTTAGAAAACGAACTTTTCTATATTGGCACAGGTCTGGGTGTTAGTGATACCACCGTTGTCTCCGATTTCCATAACACAAGTGCTTTAGCTACTTACTTTGGAATCGAAGCAATGTATGTGATGTTGTCAAATATTTATTTATTTAAAAAACGGATATTTCGACACTCAAGGGAATCAAAATTTATAGGGTACTCTCCGTTGACCTAGAACTATGGTAATATCGTCTTATACTACAAGTAGGTACAGGAAAAATTCTGAACTCTAATTAAATCATAAAAAATAAAGTCTTCAATCATCAATGTTAAACAACGGTATGCGCGGTCATAATTTAATTTCCAATTGACCTATGAACATGGGTGATTATGTTTATTATTACGTATATTTTACCAACAAAAAAATATATTGATATTTCTGTTTTTCTTTCTTTTAGTCCCTAATTTTCTTATTACAAACCAACTTAATTTTGCGGTCAAACGCGTAGCACAGATAAGCCCCGCCCCTTAGCCCTATTTAGTATGTAATCTTAAATGTGCGAAGTCCGACACGCACTTGGCTGGTTTTTTTCCTATTCTTAGTCGTATTGAATGCATAAAATAATTAAATAGGCATTGTACTCTCACAGCACAGAGAAAATGTTTATAATATTCTTAATGAAAAAATGTGAAAACAAAAACAATAATTAATTATTAAAATTAAACATTATTTGTACGAGAAAAATTATTCATTTAATTTATTGAGTTATTTAATAAGAACATGTGACTTATTGCTACTCGTCGCGTGGCTAAAGTGGAATCCATAAACTTCTTTTGACTTCAAAATTTAAAAAATAGGTCTCGACTTAAAATTTCAAAAATCTTCTAGTGAGAATTGAATGTGGTGGGTATACAAAGCAAGTTTTGTTACCACATTCAAACAGTACGGTTACCAATCCATCAATGTATCTGTAATGATATGTTCTTCATAGACTTACACTTTACTAGAAAATGTTATGGAATTTTCCAGCTTGATTTCTTTTAAAGTATTTATTAACCAGTAGTTAAAGTACATGACATGTAATATAATGAGTAATAAAAGCACTTTTCTTTCGTAATCAGTAAAAGTCTTGTCCGGAGCCACAGCATCAACAAACTTAAACCACACTTATGATAACAACTTTCTACATTCGAGTACATAACAAGTTGTCCAAGGATTTCCACCTTTATTTCTTAAGTAATAAGAGGATGTAAAGTGTCGTTTGAAAGTAAGAAATTAATTTGTTTTTTGTTATTGACAAGTTTAGTGTCTGTGTCATTATTGCATAATCCCATTAGGTTAAGCAGCAAAGGATTTGAACATTCGTTTCCGATTTTTTTATTACTTTAAAGTAATAAATATTATCGCCTTAAATATATTAGCGTTTCGCCATTCGCGGAAAGATTTGACTGAGATAAAGTCACATAATGACAACCCACTAACACGTAGTCACGTAACTGTGCCAAAAATTAGTATTCCTACTTAATTAGGACAGAATATATGAATTATTAGTATTTGTTTCTATTATTTCCACACTATAATGTATATTTTATAGTTTAGTAATATTTAAATTGCTCTGTTTGAATAGAAATGATGCATGGGCAAGTTGTCCCCTAGGACAACGACCGACCCTAAATAAACGAATAATTTGGTACTTACAAAAATAGGTGTATGTATGTCTAGAGTTATAATTGTTAGCTAGTTATAGGCTGAATAATTAGGTACACCATTGCCTTTAAATTATAAAAACAAAACCTTTTTAGCTCTATCAACTCTATGAGCGTTCTCTCTAGTATATTTTAATAGCTTAGGTATGTGTATGTACACACGACAGCACGTTATACAGTTAAACTACGAAAACAGCTGTTATTACGTAGGGCGTAAAGACGGTCTCAAGGTCAACATGTATAGTATGAGGTGCCGTCGTGTGTACTCAAAATAAAACAATTATACTTATTAAAAGGTTCATTATAGTTTAAGTAAAGTATCCATGTTTTATACCTATTTATAATATGAAACACACTATCTGGCTCCACTTGAAAATTAGCGTCACACGCTGACTGTGACAACAGAGGAGGTTGGAGACCAATGCGGCTTACAATAAAAATGTATATTTTTTTATTATATTTAAGTTGTACATATTGTATTTTTTATATTATTTGTTTTCTAGCTGCTTAAAAATATTTTATTTTCACAAATTGATGGACAGTTCTACGGACAAACGTACGGAATAAAATGTTTATTTCTGATTTCACAGTTACTTATTCCATTCAAGGAAAAGTCTCTTCTTTTGATCCCGCATCGAAATCCCGTTACAATATCTCACAGTTTTTGTACGGAGCTCATAATAACGTAACATACTTTGTACATAACATCGGAAAGAAACACTGATTGTGTCTTCTCGCACATTAATTATGCAATATGTTTCTCGGAATAACTCAGAGCGCTATAATCTGTTCTACTAAAAATAATTGATGTGAGAAAGAGATTGATAAAAGATATTCACATTTCTACCTTCATAGCTGAGGTCAGTATATCCAGGGCCCTGTTTAATAATCGTGACAATTTGTCACCTGTCATGACAATTTTATATTCATTGCGTCAACCAATTTGAAAATAAAACAAACTAGTCATAGCTTAACCGCAATGTAAACCAAATCGTCATGACAATTGACAAATTGTCACGTTATTCAATAGGGCCCTAGTTTCCGTGGCCGATTGGTATAAGTGCATATCTGACATAAGTGATTACCTAATGTTAAATTTATTTCTAATAAGATTAGTGTTCTATTAACGTTAAAAAAAATATTTTATTATATATAAAAAAAAATTGTAGGTAATGGCCAGTTTCACAAGTTCCGTATATGTTTTAGTTATCAAATCTGACAGATAATTTCATACAATTTTTTTCTTTTTTTTATGAACCAGAAGATAGATATGTTATTCCGATGGCTCTATCTTTGGTGTAATAAAAACTCGTGTAAAGGTTACCTAAAAATTACAGTATTTTATTACTCGAAAACCACTGAACCGATTTTGAATTTTCAAAAAATGGGACCAAATTGGGAACGAACCTGATAAAATAACGTTTGAGTCATGTCAATCGGTTCAGCCGTTTTTGAGTAAACGGTGGACATACATTAAGAAAAAAAACAGACGAACATATAATCTCCTCCTTTTATTGAAGTCGGTTAAAAAATGGAACAGAATTAGTATCAAGTTATCTGACAGGTAAAAATATAGAGAGTCAAATATGTCAAGGCTATATAAACTTTAGCCTCGGGAATTTATTTTAGTATACGAAACCAAAATAAAGGCAAAACCCTTGCAAAATACATTCAAAGTAAAAACAAAGCTTGATCTTAAAACCATCTGATAAAGCACTAACGGTCTAGTTTTTTATGATTCTACGATAGTAGCCAGTAGACAGACTTTAAATTAGTAAAGATACGAATCTCACAATTTACTAGGTCAAGTCGATCCAGCTTCAGTCAAACGTCACTATTCAGATTAATTAAAATGCCATAATAGTCAGTAATTTGACGTTGACATCAGCCATTTTAAATGTCCCCATTGCTGGAGCCAGGCCTTTCTAGGTGGATATTAAGGAGGATGGACCACGCAGGCCAATGCGGAATGGTAAGTGTTAACGACTGCAAATGCAGCCGGGACCAACGGCTTTATATGGCAGACTGTTAGCTAGGTGTACTTTCTCAGTTTTTTTGCTTTTTGTACATAAGTTATGCACAAAATAGAGCATGTGTTAGTCGAGCAATAGAGGTAGTGTGTGTGTGTGCTAAGTAAGGGCCCTTACATATTTTTTACAGCGATACAAACGCGCGTTCAACAGCCACGCGACTGCATCGCAAATCCAGCGATGTCGATTAGTATCGAGAAATAGTGTAAAGGTACACGTCTTGCGACCGTATCGATGCTGCATCACGACTGAATCGCGACTGTATCGCTGCAAAAAGTTGCAATGTGTAAGAGCCCTAAGTGTACAGTGAACAAAGCAATATGTCTATTAAAATACTTTTGTACTTTTCAGTTTTCGAAGAGTGTCTTTTACCTTACTTACTACACCTTTAGAAATAAAACACTTTTTACGGATTACAGCGCGTATATTATTAATTCAGGTGTTGTTTTGGAATTATTTAGTTTGTATTTATTGGTTTTTTAGAGTTCCCGACGTTTCGACACCTTTCCAGGGGCCGTGGTCACGGGAGGACTAAAGCAAAAAGGCTGCTCATATTTTTATGAAATTACCCGCTCGAAATTTTATAAAAATGTATTCAAGTTTATTAAATTATTTTATAGCTGCGTTCTGATTTTAATAATTATTACCGAATTAAATTGAATAAAGTTAATTAGAAAACAAGATCTAGCTACTGAATCTACTACCAGTTCACAAATTGGGAGGCCTCTGAGAGAAAGAACTGGCGGAAGAAAACTCAGAGAGGTTGTGTCGACCTCCCTTTTGATCCCTATTTACAGAACGAACTAACTATATCTTTAGATACTACACCTTTGTAATTTTGAGACTGATCCAAAAACAAAATTTTTCGTGAATCATTGTGGGCTATCGAAGACCATTTTTATTTATTATCAACAACATATAAGTTGCAAAGAAATGTTTATATTTTGTATGTTTCCAGATCGATTTATTTATTCAGACCGAGTCAGTGACAAGTGACCGAGAAGGATATCATTATGCAAGAATTAGAGTGAACGTATCTACCGGTCATTTAATTAACTGCACAGAGACCGAGCTAACTACTAGCATTGACAAGTATTTTTGAAACAAATTAAGTGATTTCCGTACAGTATCAGTAAACTGTCATTTCAAACTTTAGCCGTACTCGGAATCAATTATTTTAATTACCTTATAAAAATATAAATTTTAATAACCTTTAAAATAATTAATTGACATATCGAAGAGCGGCTGTTTGTTGCATCTTAAGAAAAGATTTTTACCGATCATATCAGCTGTATTACTTTTCACATTGTTTCTTTTTATCAATGCGCAGCAATTGTGGCTATAGTCAACAAAATGGCCGAGGCACACAATGTGTTGCAATGTAACCATAAAGTTTAAAGCTAAATATTAAAAACTACCAAAAAATTACGGACGTGCGAGGAGATTCCGCCACAAAAGGTTTTTCATTTTTGACATTATAGAACCCTCGAGCTAGAGGGGCAGGTCGCCGCACAGTGCGGCTCAAATGCGGCTTTTTTATTTTAAATTGAGACTGTGTTTCTTGATAGGTACAATCTGGGGGCCTTCAAATCGCGAGTGAGGTTACTTCTAGGCAAGCGCGTTTCATCGTAGATCGCATCATCACTTACCACCAGGCGTGAAAGCGGTCAAGCGCTATGACCGCTACATATCTGCCTAACTAACATTAAAAAAAACTTTTGAATCCATTCAGGCTTTTCTACCTTACACCTAGGTCTATGGGACAGGGTTACTATACCGTCGCCGCTGTCGAGTCGGGTCGCTCGCCGCGCCCGCGCCGATGCACACAAAATAATAATACAACCAGTATAACTTAGTATGTACATAAATACCGTGTAGATAATAGCCTTGATTTAATTTCCTAGCCTGTTGCCTCTCACACATACTGACCCAAGGACCACTAGATCAGTATAATTTAGGAGTCTGCGAAAACTTTGCTCTTAAAGGTACTAATATTGAGACAATACACTGAGACATTTTAATGAATGTGATGATAGAGTTTATGTATGTATAGGTTTATTATTAATAATAAACTAGTATGTAGGTATTATTACTGGCCTTGAGTTTATAAAACTAATACTAAAATGTTATAAATACTGTTATTCAAGTTCGCCGTCGGAGTTTTTCTGTCTGGCTCAAGGACCACCAAACCTTGAGGCTAAGATCATATGATCGCGCGGTGCCGAGCGTCGGCGCGCGGTAGGAGCATTCACATGATGTCGTTGAGAATGGATGTGGAAGAGGCAAAAGTTTGGCGGTCCTTGTCTTCTTGTTCTTCTAATACTTTACTTTACTCTAATACTTTAACATTTGGACGATTGTGGATCAGATTTAATACAAACTCATATTGCCAGCAGGACGGATTTTTTAAAGAAGAAATCCGTCAGTTTTTCTAGAAGAATAGGATACATTATCAGGCGATTATCGATCAAAATCCATTAGTTAAATCCAAAATTATTAATATAAACCTTAAGAATTCTCAACACAATGCTCGGTGTTGAAGAGTGCTGGCAATAGTTGACTCTCGCTACTCTTTTTTCTCATACTTACATAGTTTTCTGTATTCACGGTACACCGCGGTCCTTCAAAAGGTAATGTGACTCTGTGACCTTTGCACAATGCACACGCGTTCATCTACACTGCAATCTCGCCGGCACGGCATAACCTGTTGAATTCAGTGCCATCAGTGCCCCATTGCGAACCGACTGCGAGGGACGTGCAGTAACGACTAACTAGAATTTTTAACTTTTTAATTTTTGTAGAAGAGGTTGTTGAAACAAACAGTTTTGATTTTGGTGAATGATTAAAAAGTTTTTGTTTATTGTGAAGGGGTTATTGTGTTTCCCGGTATTGGATTTGCTGCTGTTGGAATGATAATATACACCTTTTCATGTAAGTCACATGTTTTGTTACTACTGAACTTAAAGTAAGAAGGTACTATTACTAAAGTTTATTATTTACTCACAAAACTTATCGAACCATAATTTTAACGCTCTATCTAAAAAAACAAAATATTAAAATTGAAACCATAGTAGGAAAACTATATTTATTATGTCATCGTTTCTTTTAGTGTTGTAGAGATAAGCTAACGATCACGTTTAACGTACCAAAAGTTAGTTCGTTTCAAATAACACTGAGTTTGTTTTTTGCTTTTTACAAAAATTTTGATTCGAGTTTCCTTATTTAACTTACACGAACTCATTAATTAAATCTGTACACAAAACAATTAGTGAGATCACCATTATCATAAACCGATGTCGAATAATAGTCTACCTTCATAACTAAAAATATTTTTACCCCCAATGGGAAACTTGGCCTTAACTTGATGTAAAGTGACAAAACAGCCGCAGATGGAAGCGCACTTCATCTGGAATCCTCAAACATTGAGGAACTGACTATCTTACTCCAACGACCAGAACACAACAATGTCTAAATTCTTCTTGCTGCGTAGGCTCTATAGCCAGGCGAGCTTACAAAGACTTAGGTAAGACCATCTGTACCTTACTAACCTAAGTCTTTGATTTAGGTAAGATGGTACAGTCGAGTTCATATATGTTGGCACATTTGAAAGGATGTTAACTTTTATTACAAAGGCATGAGGGTTTATGAACTGTCAAAAGTGTCAACATATTGATTCATCAACGACCGAGTGGCCGAATGCGGCCGGACAACAATAGTGTCTTATTTTCCGGGCCTTGATGGGTTAATGAACTCGAGTGTACTACTACCATCTTACCTAAGTAAAAGAAAATTAAGACTCGAACTCGGGATCCATTCATCTAACATGGTGGTCGATCCACTAGACAACAGACGCAGTTGTTGAATACAGAGAGTCTCTGTCAAACTATTTCGGCACTAAGAAAAAAATGAAGCACTCGCTAACTATGATTTTAATAACGAGGTACGTGTCTAATATCATATTTCCATTCCAAACGAATGAGTATAATAGAAAGAGATCTTCATTTACAATGTGAGATGATTCAAATTGATGTGATCAAGGCGTGCTCTATTGTTCTACACTGTGTATACATAGCAGAAATAAACATAAAAGCCAGAATATAAACATTACTTTCAAACAATGCGTTCTACAAGCAACCAATCTTTCTTTTATCAACATCAGTATCGTTTACTCATATTAAAAAAAATAAGTCAACCCACAGTTTTTAAAGTACTTAGGTAGTAAAAAACTAAAAAGCATAGAAAGCAATGCTGATTAGAATATCGCGTAGTCGATTAAGAAATTGGATCTGACTTTTTTTTAGTGATGTGTGTTATTGACACAAGAGAAAAGTTTTACAAGGAAAACTAAAAATAACAACATCATACGCGATTTGAATAAATATTGTTTATTTATTTGCCTCGAACTTTAAATAATATGCGTAATTTGAAAAAGTGACATTAGTTTTTGTGAAATATAACAGTGAAGTAAGCTACTATTCACCTTCGATACCGAAGTTTTACGACATTTTCTTGCAGAAAGTTGGTCGTTACGAAGCCGTGAAATATCCTTAAACCAAAAAGAAATGTGATCATATTCAGTTAACCCATTAAGAAATCACATTTCTAAAAACGAGAGAAGATTAGTAGCATCTCGGATTATACAGTTTTATTCCATAACCCTAACCGTCCGATCACTGGTTACAAAATACAGGTTAACCTTTCCACTGTTGTTAATCATTTTGTATGGGTTAACAAATTTGATAGATAATCGTTTCAAAGGGTTACAGGTTAAACTGTCACCCGTTTTAAAAGATTAACCGAATGAACTGTTAACCGTTTATACCGGTTAACCTTATAAATGGGTTTTCCGATCACTGCTTTTGAGGCCTTAATTCGTAATCTAGCTACCTGTGTCAGTCTCTGAAATGTTGAATCAATACTACATTAGTAGCAAATACTTTAAGCGCATGTGTTATGGTTACCGGAGAAAACAGCTTAAAATGGTAACAGATAATAATTTCTCTCAATTATACAATATCCATTAGAAAGTACAGTATAAAAAAACAAAACATTTGCAAGCGAAACGTAATTATGCATATTTTCGTCATATTTAATGCGCGCGCGCATCGGATTTGTTCAGTGAATGTTGCGAAACTCACTTGTTATTGTTACATGTTATTGCCGTCTATAAGCGAGACAAAGTACTTATCTAATTTTATTTTATTATAAAAACGTATACGTTAGTAAATACAATTTTACTCAAACTAAATTAAATGTTCAATGCAAACTCGAATTTGGTGATGAAAATGAAAAAAAAAAAAAATGTTTATTTCCATAAATTGATTATGATAACAATAAACCGGGGCTGACTTGCTCCTATTAAGTGAGTGAACACTTGTGCCAGGTGAACACTTGTGCCACTTGTGATGAAGATCTTGTTGGTTGGTATTGGTAGAAACTAATTTATTTGTTACAAAACGAATGCACACACATTACGTAGGTAGTAGGTAGTACCTACGTATTTACGTACCAAATATTTTTAAGATTTTAAATGTTGTTGAATGTTGAGCTTATCTGATTTTTTTTTATTTGACAAAAATCACATCATCACATAAATTGCTCCGATTCCAAAGTAAGTAGCTAATGCACTTGTGTTATGGAAATCAGAGACAACGGCGTGGTATCACAAACACCCAGACCTAAGCCAATATAGAAAAGTTCGTTTTCTAAATTGACCCAATCGGGGATCGAACCCGGGATCTCAGAGATGGCGATACTTTGAAAACCGGCGATTACAATCCACTCGACCACGGAGGTCGTCGTTAAGTACAATTTCTAATTTAAGAGGCTATTTGTCTAATATGTTTTTAAGTTAAGTTCCGGATTGTTCCAAGTTGTGTCTAAAAATACTTTAATTACATATCTAGAAATCTAGTCTAGGTAAGCAAGTAACATAAATACATAAGAATCTAGAAACTTTATAAAGGTAAGTGCATAAAATTGCTTCAAATATAACTAGGACTAGGTAGAAATTTAAAATAATTCTTATGAATAAATTAAGTTTTCATTTGATTTTAGCTTTTTCACGAAATTCATATTACACTCTTGTAAGACGTAATTTTAGTGCTTCATATATTATTTTATACATATTTTATTATTTTGAAAGGGGACAATTGAAACTTTTGCTTAGTTTAGATTCGGAATCTTTATCTCGCGTATGGTAACCGCAAGTAGGTCATCTTGAGAATCCAACAGTGCAACGGTACTGCGCCTGCGCAACCAGTTCTAATGATCAGCGGAAGTGGGATATCGCTTATCTGTGCCAAATACTGGTAGATATTGTGGGAATATTAACTTCTTTAGGAGATTGAGAAAAAATAATTTTTTCAGTGCGATTTGATAGTATGTACTAACTTACCTACATTCATTTGAAAATAAAAATAGGAAACTATAATATCTTGTAAGTAAGTAAGTAAGTTTAAATGATTAGAGTTAGTGTTCAGTCTTTCATTGATCAGTTTAAATGACAAACAAACAGACAAACTATTGACTTTAGATAATTTTTTCAACTATTGAAATATTTTATTTTCTTTGGGGAGCTAACAGCATCATTTACAAGTTAACTATAAAAATAAATACTTAAAAGCTAATTACAAGCTTCCACAGTTAAATAATGATAAAAAATAAATAGAAACCTATGTTATAATCTTGTTTTAAATAAATCAAGAAGAAAATTATAACTCTAGGTACTCAAAACCTCAAAAGTCGATAATATAAAAATATTAGGGGAATGGTTGTTACAAACAAGTAATCCGTTAAAAAGGCAATAATTTGAAAGGATTATAATATCCACATTATACTAAATTATGCTCCATATATTTGCTTTGCTCTAAGAGCCGCAACACACCGTACAAGGTAATAAAGCCAGTGCTTGAGGCTAGAATTCTCGACTAATGGCGTTTAGTCGTGTAATTATGTGTACGGGGCACAATATCGTGTTTGTCAGGGACAGATCCAGCAATGTAGTTTAACATGTAATATTGTTGTAGAACATGTATTAAATCTACATTAAAATAATAAAATATCCATTATTCCTTCGATAGCTCTTTCCTTCATTATTCATACTGTCAGTGTCAATATTTTTACATAGACTAGAAACCTATTTTAGGGAAAGGAGTTCTTAACATTTTCTCCCGCCACAGCTTAAGAAATAACCAAACAAAACAATTTAACAATTATGATACTTAGGTAGATAATAAACTATTAATTTAAACAAAACTAAGTTAACAATAAAGGTACAGGCTTAGTGATTGGCCTTTTAAGGGTGATGCCACCAGCCGACTCATGTAGAACATATAGTAAATTTACATTAAAATAATAAAATATCCATTATTCCTTCGATAGCTCTTTCCTTCTTTATTCATACTGTCAGTGTCAATATTTTTACATAGACAAGAGTTCTTAACAATTGTGCTTTAAGTAATATTAATACTAGCGACCGCCTGCGACTTCATCTGCCTTTGACAGGATAAAAAAGTATTCTGTTTGGAACTAGGTTGTAAAACAACGTTTTTTGTGTTATTTAAGGAAAGTACAGTGTAAACTTAGTAACATGAAATTGCCCTAGATGGAGTTAAGCCCTTGTGAATCACGATATTGTATTGTTTTCCTAATTAATGGGACCCTCATATCGATGCCTTGTCAAGTAGACTTAGTTCCGCTGCCTTTGCCGTTAAAAAAATAAGGCTTTTGACTGACATTGAAACAGCGGTCTAGAGATACCCTTCGTGACTTATTTAAAGAAATTAAAATATTAACAGTTGCTTCCCAATTCATCTATGAAAATATAATGTATGTAAAGAAAAATTTAGATAGTTTTGTAAAGAATAGTAATGTTCATAAATTCAATACAAGAAACAAGGACAAACTTGCTGTTCCAAAGCGCAGACTGCATAAAACCGGAACCTCTTTTTTGTGTAGATGTATTACCTTTTATAATAAGATTCCACAAGAAGTTACAGAACTGCCTTTGGAAAAATTTAAAAATACTGTTAAATCCAATCTTATGAGTAAAGGCTATTACACTATTTGCGATTATTTGAAGGATAATAACGCCTGGGCATAGCTTTTGTATTTTTAATTTTTACTCTAATGTTCAGTATAGATTAAGATAAGTCCGTGGTTCTTTCGTGGGTCTAGTATAAAGTTCTGTACTACAATTTCAAGTGATTCGAGTCATCGATATTTTTTTTTCTTTTCTTTTTAAGTATAGTTTGTAAGAAGTGTCCTACCTACTTAAAAAACGTATCTACAGGTTTCTTGACTCGTCGCCTTAATATGGGTAGCTTTAGTATGTCATGCTCACTTTAAACATTTCTGCGGTAGTGTCGTGTGAGGCGGGTCGTTACGTTCCCTCAAATATGGTTGAGCGAAGCGATGGCTGGTTCATGCGTCATGCTCGTGAACGGGTGCTGCCAGTGGGAATGGGTCTGCTTCTGTCTACTTGTATTAAGGACGTCGCATACATATATATATATAAATGTTTAATATTATCTATATGTATGGCACTTCTTACCCAAAAGATAAAATTCATAACTAATACCTTGTTTTGGAATTTTTTTATTGCAATCTTTCACTTCCTATAGGCCTATGAAAAGCTTTTGGATATTAGTTTTCAATTCGATGCCTTAACATGGGTAGCCTAAGTATGTCATGCTCTCTTTAATCATTTCTATGGTGGTGTCATGTGAGGCGGGTCGTTACGTTCCCTCAAATATGGTTGAGCGAAGCGATGGCTGGTTCATGCGTCATGCTCGTGAACGGGTGCTGCCAGTGGGAATGGGTCTGCTTCTGCCTACTTGTCTTAACGTTTATTGAATTGTATGAATTGATATATATATATTTTTTGTAATAGCCTAGGCTGAGCCTTAAATTTTGAATTAAGCTTGACACCTGTAAATTGATTCAGTAGAAATGAGTTAATTAAATAATGTTATTTAGTTATGAATCTATGTTAATGGTAACATGTATGAATACTTTGCATGTAATGTCTGGAAACGATATACATATTTGTAAATATCGTTCCTTCTAATAAAGCTGATAAGTTTTTTGCGCCCATTTTTCTTGTCAGCTAAAAGACGTTATAATTGGTGGTAGGATAAAAGAATTGACGATTTAAAAATGCTTGTTATGTGAGCTTATTTGAATAAAGAATTTTTCAATTTCAATTTCAATTTCAATTAGAAATAGTCTTTTGAAGCGTCTATATGAAATTTATCCATCTTTATCCGTCGCTATCTATCGCTATCCACTAAACAGTTGTGTAAATATCTATCTATGCAATCAATTTCATTTCTTGCACCTCGAGGGACTTTGCGACTGGCAGTTGTTCACAGGTTATTTATTAACTATCTGTTTGCCAAATTTCATGCAAATCCGCCTAGCCGTTTAGGCGTGAAGCGGTAACAAACTCTCTGACACATACACACACACACACGCTCACACATACAAACTTTCGCATTTATAATATTAGTAAAATTATAATAAAATACTTATAAGAAATATTTATTTCTCTTTTTGAACTTTTTCATATAAATTAATTTGTATGACAGCTACAGTACAGACTCAGTATACTAGCATATACTTAGCTGTCAAAATCAAGTCCGTCCCTGTATGTTTATAGTATAAAGTAATTGATGTGGTTCGGTGCGCGGGCGCATAGAAAGCCGACACACTTCCACCATTCAGCGTGTGCCAGTGCAGTGACATCTTGAATACTAGGCCACATAACTTACGATGAAGGTCAGTGGCTAAAAGTAGTCTTTTATAATGTTTATTATTATACTGTGTAATTAGACTGCTAAGCTTCTTGCGTAACCAATTAAAAAACATGAATTCGTTCGCTAGCTCTAAACGAAAGAAAAATGAAACTATAATAAGTTCTATTATATTTGTATTATATACAGTATAATACAACAATATATAATATAATACAACTTATACAACAACGCACACCTATCTTTGAATATATTGGTTGTGTAGTTTGATGTAAAATACTGTCAAATTTTCACAAAACTATACTGGGAGCCTGGGAGCTATAAAGTAATTAACTATGGATCTTGACTTTATAACATTACATTACAGTAAAAAAAATAACTCTTTAAATAATGCAGCGAAACAACAGCTGGTTTAAGTGACACTATATGAAAATACCAGTGGCTCTGTCTGTAGAGCTGTAAACCTCGCGTTTGTGACATTTGTGAACTTTTTTCGAAATGGCTGAAATATGATTTCATTTTGAAAAATGACGAAAATCTGAATCGACAAAAAATCTTTATAATTATAGAACCTGCTCTCAAAATTTCACGAGAACCGATTGAGAAATGCGACCTGTAGAGGAGAACAGACGGATAGCCGGAAAGCCGTACAGCCGGACAGACATTTTTGCCCAAGCTGAAACGGAGACGCTTCGATCGCGCTTAGCGCTCGCTCGGTCAATAATTGAAGTACACAAAAGGTAATTTTATCCGATCTTATAATAACACTAGTTATTTAACTTCAACCAAAGGAAGCGAATAAATCTAAGGTTCAGAATGCTCGCACGGCACGACAAGGCCGCCGGAAGTGTTGTATTGTTGTATACATCGTAACCTTACACTTGTCAGCTAAGTAGATCATTGGATCATAACTTGCTCATCACCGCCTCCGTAGAGCACGGAACGTGAGGCAACACACTATTTTCGCAGAACGTGTAAAGGGCACTCTAGCACTGCTTTAAGTTAGCACAGAATGCATAAGTTTAATTGACTTAAACTCAAACACAGAATACTTAACCTTTAACTGTTGACGTGGGGGCCTATCAGGCCCAGCGATAGTAATAATTACGAATTACTTCTCTTCTTCGCATGTGAAGAGTATGGTGCTCCTAGTAGTTTTGAGTTTAGTCGTCCCGAGGTTTTTAAAGGCTGTGTAATTGTTAGATCGCGGAAGTTTGGTGAGTAAATCTAATAAAAAAAAATGTGGGCCTCTCACACCCCACGTGAGCAGCATTTACGTAACATTTGATTGGTATGAGATTTAGTAATATTTTGTTAGAAGTTCAGTTTATGCCTAAAATAGGACCCAGTATTCAATTTAAAAGCAAGCAGCTCATCGAAGAATTTTCATTTAGCGGCGTCTTTTTTCGTCCAAAATTGAAGAAAAAAGATGAAGGTTCAAGTTCAAGGAAGAATTAAGGCTCAGTGGTCACGTATGTTATGTGACCACTGAACCTTCAGAGAAGGTCTACACATACATGTTATGTGTTTAAAAATACATAAGTGCAAAGAAATAAAATTTAGTGCACCGTCGTAGTTAGCCCAAACTGTGTGAAATTGGATGCTTGCAATATTTTTTTTCTTTTTAGAGTATCACAACTGACTATTTGCTTTTTATTAGAGATACTAAAAAAGTTTCACAATCTACTTAGTATGATTTTTTAATTATGTTATAATTCTAAAAAAATATGGACCTTTTTCTGTCTTTGAATGATTTCTATCAAAAGCTTAATTATAATTATTTAATCATTTAAACTAATCAAAACTCTATGTTTTTATTAATAAAATGTTTTCGAATTACATTTGTTATATTTACATAACCCTATTGAAAATAATCAAATAAAGGAACGGGCCTCTCAGGTCCCCACTCAATACTTACGTGATAAAATACCCACGTCAGTAGCTAGTGGTTAAACATAAAATTACTAGCGTGATAAGTAAGACGAAATTTTCTTCTTTCCATGAAGCTGAGGAAACTACAGCTATTAAGAAGGTACTAAAACAACAGGAAATGAAAAATAAATCTGAAACTCGTAACTTTGAGTTGTGAGTGTTCTGACTGGTTAATCACGTAAATATGCTAAAAAATCCACAATTTATTCATCTATTTTAGTAAATACCTAAATGTTAGGAAACTCAATAACACACTCAAGTCTGTTCCGCAAGTGTTCCCTTTAAAAAGATAAGAGAAAGTTGAAATCTTATCAAATGAAAGATTTTGTATCAATCTTCAAACACTTGATTTTTTGTTATAGGCGGTATCTTTTTTTTCAGTTGTATCTGTTTGGAGTTTCGACATTGTGAGATACTTAGATTGGATAGAAGAATATAACACTAGACTTTTCATCGTCAACGAAACAGACAGATACACTCGTAAATAAAATATAAGTATAAAACTCTAAACCTTAGAATTTGGCGTTTTTTTTATTTTATTTGATACAGGTAAGAATACATACAAGCCATTATTATTTGTTCCTTTGCAATATCATATTTTGATTTGAGTGAGCTCGGTAGCGCAGTGGTATATCGCCTGGCCCAGCGATTGCGGAGGTTAAGCAACTTTCGCAAGGGTCGGTCATGGGATGGGTGACCAAAAATGTATTATCTCGAGGTCCGTGCTTCGGAAGGCAATTTAAGCCGTTGGTCTCGGCTGCATTTGCAGTCGTTTACACCCACCAATCCGCATTAGACCCACGTGGTGGTTTATGGCCCATCCTCCTTATCCACCCATAAGGAAGGCCTGTGGCAGTGGGGACATTAAAAATGGCTGATGATCGAATATCATATTTCAAAAAGGTCTAAAAGCATTTCAAATGCGTACTGCTTCTGTTTATTCATCCATAATAATGTTTTTAAGCAGAGTCCCTTTGCTTACTACTTCTCTGTAAAACTATTAGATAAAACACAATCTTCTCTCTTTCTATCGATTCTCTAATCTAATTCTGCCTAATTTCATATGAAATATATCAATAAGAATGTTAAAATCGTACATTGACTTATTTTATTATTAAGGTTAATCATTATTAGCTGTCCTTAACACATTTACAAATCGATGTTTATAATTTACAAGTAATATATCCATGCAAGAACGTGACTGACAATATAACAGAGACAAAGCAGTAACATATTATGTTTAGACGACCTTAACACAATCTAATAAAGATCATATTCGCCAGAAATCGATGCGGTTATCATTAACCATATAAGACAATGCAGTTTTATGCGTCGTTACAGGTAAGACAGAGCAAGGGGAAAAAAACTTTATTTTCATACATTAAGAGATATTATCGAGTGTAAAGTAGATGTTGACTTTCTTAGCATAACTATGATCTCACACAAAGTTTTTCATCTTATCTCACTTGTTATCAATACACGAATGACACGAATCGTCAACTTGTGAGAATTTTGCGATAAAAATATATGTTCTGCCAGAGATTTTTGAAAACAATCGCACCTCATGTACTTTTAGGGTTCCGTAGTCAACAAGGAACCCTTATAGTTTCGCCATGTCTGTCTGTCGGTCTGTCCGTCCCCAGCCTAGCTCATAGACTCTTAGTACTAGAAAGCTGTAATTTGGCATGGATATACATATTAATCACGCCGACAAAGTGGTGAAGTAAAATTTTGAAAAATATTTTTTTTAGTTTACCACCCTTACACGTGAAGTAATGTAATTTTTTTTTCTTCTCTACCCCATAGCGTGGGGTGTATTTTGATTGAGGCATCCGTTTGTGAATAATTAGTAAGCTTTAAGTGAGTTTAGTGTCCCATCTCCCCCTCCCACCCCTGCCAGCCAAATGGTTGTTTTTGGATACGTGAAAAAATTCACGGTAGCTGTATATATGACGAAGTCAAAAGGAAAAATATGTTATTTCTGTTTGTTGTTTTTATACTTTTGTTAATAGGTTTTTCGTTACTTGTGACGTTATGACATGTTTTGGTATGAGCATCCCTTGAACACATTTTATCAACGCAAAAGTATTTGTCGGTTTATTCTTAAAACATGAACATAATAGAAACCACAGAGATTGAGTCAATATATAACTGAACAGAGTTTCAAAAGACAAATTCTTATTGAACAAACAAAAACAAACATTAAAAAAAGTTGTTTTGTGTGCGTGTTTTTTTAAATATGCCTTTAGCTATTCCACAAAGTCCGGCTAAGTTCAAATTAATTTACTTGATTACTTCGCGTATATTATTAATTCAGGTGTTATTTTAGAATTATTAGGTATGTATTTAGTTATCCCGACGTTTCGTTTAATAATATAAGCGCTGTGATCCGTAAAAAGTGTTTCATTTCTAACGAACTGTACGCGCGGAAGTCTTTAATTTACTTAATTACTTTAATGAAAGTTAGCCGTAGAGACGATATTTCACCACTAATGTGGGATTTACACGGGTGGCTAAAGTCGCACGACTTTTGCCGCACGGCGAAAATCTACTGTGTAAATGGCAATTTAGTCTAGCCACAGGTTACTGAACAAACTTATCTGATCCGGTGGCCAAAACTGGAACTAAGTGTTATTACATATTGTTACCTAGGTTACCCCACCGACTACATAGACGACAGCGCCACCGTCACCGATGTGTCACCTGCGATTCAATTTTACAAGCGACTTAATATCTGACTTAAGTCCACCGTCACAGGTGACTAAAATCGACCCAAATAAATAGCCCATTACATTAGTGAGGACCAACATTGGTAAAATTTTACGCTATATGTCCAACTCTACTTCTCCAAATAAGTGATTTATCACAGTAAACGTCCTTATCAACGGCCTTGCCTACTCCATAGCCCACTCAGCCATCCATAAATATTCCCACTGAATTGTATTCTGTGACAATACCGTCAATTAGCGATACAAGTAACTTAATTACCTGCGTTTGTTTGTAGGCTGTGGTTGTCGAACCATAGTATAGTTTTTTTAAGAGGTTCGTTCATATTATTTGATATCAACGCCTTGAGAAAAATATAATCGCAATAGTACTGAAAAAGATAGGCAGCGAAAAAACAACTAAGTATCTTAGAATAATACCGTTGTTATTATTATTATTATAAGAAAAATATATTAAATTTTGAAGTATGGTTTAAACAACAAACAAATAAATAGGTACCTACTTAGTTATTTAGCTAAGTATGAAAAGTTATGCTCCGAGAAAAAAATAAGTAAGCAACATCAATAGAATATTTTAAGTACCTAATTAAGTAGTTTTTTAATTATTATTAAAGCAATATTAAAGCAACCGAAGCCCATAAAGAGAATCTGATAATAAGTACACCTACTCGTATGAAAACTTTTTTTATTTTCGTAAAGTAATATTTTCTATAAATGCACATAACGGAGGGAGTTCAGATATAATTCTTGAGATTAGAGGTCAAATTCCTTTGATAAGTTATGATAGATAAAATCCCTTATAATGTTTTATCTACCATGCACATTTTACATCAAGGGTAAGTGGTTAAGTTATAATAAACAGAATGCCCAATCTAGTCTTTGAAAAATGATTCATTATAATATATTTAAAAGCTTTTTACTATTTTAAGTAATAATAGCTCTTCAAGTTATCTAACTTAAAGTGGTTGAAAATGAAACGTTCTTACTTAATTTGGTTGTAAATAAGATAGATAAGTCTTTCACAAAATACATTTTACTGGCGACTGCCTGCAGTGATGGTTGCCATTTTTTTACTTTAAAATGATTATAATATTTACGTAGGAAAGAAAGAAAAAATCGGAAATGGATTTCTAAATTTTGACCACTGCAAATGTCAAAATAAAATCAAAGAAAAAAGTACCAAATCTCAAAACAAACATGTAATAAAAACAAGGATAAAAAGGCGAGTAGTCAACCAACTTATCTCATCAACTAATCTACTAAAAAAAGAGAGAAATCGTCAATATGACAACCTATCAAAATCGGCAATTGTGAAAATAACAAGAAAAAAAATATAAGTATAAAAATCACCAAAAGTTGTTTCAGAAAAAGTTCCAATCTTATATCTGATTTCCGTCAAAGAATTTGTCTCAGACAGTTTTTGCGTAAGCGACACAATTTTTTGTTGCTGTTTATTAAATAACTGACATAATGGATACTTTATTTTTTAAAACCAACATGAAAACGAGAATACCAATGATAACTTTTTACTTTTCAACTAACGTTGAAAAAGTAATTTAAAAATTATTATTCTCAATGTCTGTTACATAAAAAGGCTGATAGTATTTGTTTCTTTCAACTCTTTTATAAACTATGGGTAGGATAAGCATTTTCCAAGCTTACTTTCTTAATTTCTTACTCTCAGTAGGTATCATAGGTCCCAGTTAACGTGATTTTCTAATTTAAGTTAAAATGAAACAGATTTTTTAGCAAGTATGTTAATTGAAACTTAACCGAAACCTGTGACGTATTCGGATCTACTCTTATCCAAGATTTCTGATAATTTATTTTTTTGTATCGAACACTTTAAATTTAAACCAAAATCATTGTAAGTCATATAACAGCATTAAATTCGTTGAAATCTTTACCACCAAAAAAGTTTGAGGTAAAAATACAAATAGGTACAAATAAAAAAAAAATGAAAACTACAATCACAGTCGAAGAAACAGCTGCCTTACTGATAAATTGAGTTAGAAAAAAGATCTAACATCTTGACTTGAGATTTGGGTGCAGTAAAATCCGGCAGTTAAAAGAAAAAAAGTAGAGTTTTTTCTATCAAGCCGAAGAATCGTGACTCCGCGCTCTGTCGCGTTAATTCAAGAAGAAACAAAATAGAGATGCCACGTGTTTCATTTGAATCGATTCGTTTATTAAATTAACTGGTAGTTTTACGTACAGTTGGCGGTATTTATTAAGTAGGTTAATTAATCAAAACAACAAACCTTTTCTTTTAAAATGGTACAAATTGGAGAATTTCAGCCTTTTGAGGTAATCACTGGCTAGTGTCAACCGCAGCATCATTGATATTTTTTTAATATTTAACTCTCACATTCGATGTTTTATTTTACTTTTATTGTGTTTCGAATAATTTATCAAATGTTAACAAATTGATGCAAGAAGTTATCGTAAATCGCCAAACACAAAATGCATTTCCATAAACATGTTTCACCGTGTCACACAAATGTCACTTTCTTGACAACTCATTAACAAACCAAAACAAGCGACCTTTGATCCTATAGTTTACGAGTTAAAAATAAATAAAAAATCCTATACTATCCCACTAATGGCACTTTTTGACACGACTAGAGGAATCGAAAACAAGGTGCTTTTATATACGATACGTACATATTTTGTAAAAAAAATAAATAAATAAAAGGCGACAACAGACGACTCAGCCAAAGCAAGCACAGAAGCATTGTACTTAGTTAATTTTAAACACAAGACTAAGATCAACGTTACACACGAGATTGGTGTGTAGAGCAATGAAAATGTCAACGACATTTTCACAAACTGTTTGGTGTCAAGCAGGATTATGTTTCTGAACTGCAATTTAAACACGGAAATGTTTTAAAATAAGTATTTTGGTCCCAGAACTAGTACATTTGGTACAGTAATTTTCTACCATGTGGCGTGGTGCCCAATAGCACAGAATATATAATAATACTAACGCCAATAGATAGAATAGAATTGGTCAATATTAAGACAAGTGGCTCTGTGAGTTGTAGACCTCGCATGGCTGAATTAATATGATTTATTTTTCGAAAAACTGAGTCGATAAAAAAAACTGCGCCCAATAGCACAGAATATATAATAATACTAAAGCCAATAGATAAAATAGAATTGGTCAATATTAAGACAAGTGGCTCTGTGAGCTGTAGACCTCGCATGGCTGAATTAATATGATTTATTTTTCGAAAAACTGAGTCGATAAAAAAACTAAGTATATAAATGTCGAACCTGCTCACAAAATTTTATAAGAATCGGTTGAGAAATGCGACCTGTAGAGGAGAACAGACGGACAGCCGGACAGCCGGACAGACATACGAAAACATTTTTGCCTAACCAGCAACCGAGACCTTTGCGAAAGTTGCTTAACCTCCGCAATCGATGGGCCAGGCGCTATACCACTGCGCCACCGAGTTTATTTTGAATATCAGCCGTCAAAAGACGTGGTCAACTTTGTGGTCAACTTTTTTAATACTATTTTAAAGGAATCTCTATTATTTTTTGTCCTGGTCCCGATCCCGGTATTTTTTTTACGGGAGTCGTCGCGCGTCGTCCTGACTCGGCTTTCTTATGTTAATTTTTAAAAAGCGGGAGTGACTTCAGACAACTCAGGCGTGACATATATATAAGGGTCATCGACTGCTTAAGAAATAAAAATATAAGAACTATTTTTAATTTATAACAAAAAAAACAAAAACCAATCAATTATGGTTTTGCAACAGACGTTGTTTAATTAAAAGTACTTGTTAGCAAATACCTTTAAGAAATTTATTTAAATTTTTCTATCCGAATACCTTTCAGAATTTAACTTACTTAAGTAATGTAGTATAATTAGTAAATTTATTATGTTATACATGTACAACGTGTACAAAAAATCCCTAAAGCCGAATATGGCAGATAGGGACCATTAAACTGAACAACTTTTACTACAAGATCATCTGCGAAATCGCGAAAAAAAAAATCAGCTGTTTCATACATTTTGATATTTTGGAAAATATTTTTTGTTTGTATTTTTGATGTTTTATTTAATAGAACCATAGACAAATACTGCCTTAATTCAAATAACATCACTACTTCTAGAGAGTTAATTATGCTCAAATTGCAAATAATTTTGGTATTACGTTTGTACAGGAAGTTCACTGTGGGCTGCGGCCTCTTAACTCTTCCAGTATATGTTTCTACAATTGATATTAATTATCATTTAATTTTCCATTCTAATTATTTTATAAGAAATAACGCTTGAAAAATAAGTGTCAACCCTAATCTATTCCATCTGAGTGACTCTCCCACGGCATCATCCGGCCCACGGTTTGGTGCCCAGCTGATGTAAAAACTGTGTTATAAATTATACATTTAAATATGAACTTTGACGTAATAAAGATAAAATTAATTTTTCGGTGCAAAGTTAGTCAAGAAATTGGTCGCTTTATTTTTGGATTGAATACAACGTGAAAAAAATGCTAAGTGTTATTTTATGTAATAATAAGTAATTACTTATTAAAGTTATTTGAATATTAGTTAAAGTCAATCGAGACTTTTGACGAGCGAGACAATATTAACATTATGAAGTACTGATTTAAAACAACTTTAAATTAAACATAATTATTATCGTACTATATGTATATTATAAATAAATAAATAAATATTTGACAACATCACATAGGTACATTGCTCCGATTCCAAAGTAAGTAGCTAAAGCACTTGTGTTATGGAAATCAGAGGCAACGGTGGTATCACAAACACCCAGACCTGAGCCAATATAGAAAAGTTCGTTTTTCTAAATTGACCCAATCGGGGATCGAACCCGGGACCTCAGAGATTGCGACACCTTGAAAACCGGTGTATAAAGCCACTCGACCACGGAGGTCGTCATTATTAAGTTACTAACTTAATAAAATTACTTTAACTTTAAAAGTTACCGGCATATTGTTAAGTACGGCGTTACCGCCCCTTAAGCTTTCTAATTTCCTAACTCTACCAAAACAAGTTATTAACTTAGAAAAGAGCATTAAAAGAAGGCAGCTGATAATCGCGAGGTCAACGACCCGGGACCTGTCCGGCAGTGAACTTGCTTCAATGGACTATAAACCATAGGAAGACGCTGGTTTCGTAACATGTAATGCGAGAACTAGGATTAAGGTATGAGATTTTAGCGGTTCCGAAAATATTAAATAATAATAAATTATAAAAATAGCCAAAAAGAACACCAACACAACAATATTCATATTAATATTTATTTATTCCATATGACAGTATACAACATGTTACAAAAATACCCCTAATGCTGAATTTGGTATATAGGGACCATCAAATTGAACAACTTTTACTAAGGGACCAACTCCGAAATCGCGAAAAAAAAATCAGCTGTTTCATACAAAAATTACAATCGAAAATATCAAAATGTATGAAATAGCTGATTTTTTTGTTCGCGATTTCAGAGTTGGTCCCATAGTAAAAGTTGTTCAGTTTGATGGTCCCTATATACCATATTCGGCATTAGGGGTATTTAGTAACATGTTGTATATCACAACGAATGCGGCGCGGCTGCTGCGCGCGTCGGTGTGACATATACCAAAGCATTTCATACATTACAATGTTGTTTGCCTTCACGCTACGCAACGCAACGCGCTGTGCTGCAACGCCTGCAACGCACTCATTCGGTTTGACCCAGGCTTAATAACGCTTGTCACTTACACTTGTACCATACACCCATTTAGTTCACATCTTCTGGAGAATATGCATTGAATAGCGGATCCGGGTGTTTGCATAATTTATCAGATAATTTGAATAAACTGACTTGCTTATCTTTTGTTTAAACTTTTATGAACACAGTGGATAGGAATTTCACTGGTCTGTATAATAAATAAATATCTACATGAGCATAATGTCAGTATAACAGGTTTGGTTATTTTTAAAGTTTCCATGATGATGTTCACTTTACTCTGTAATTGACATACTTATCACCATTAAAAAAACGGTCAAGAGCGAGTCGGACTCGCGCACCCAGGGTTCCGTATCCATAAAAATATTTTTATTTCTCTTTTATTTGCAAAATAGTTGGGCAAACGTTATCTAAAACTATTCCAAATTTCAAGTTGATAGCATTAGCAATTCTCGAGATATCCAGCTGTGACAGACAGACTACGCATCATAAGGGTTCTTTTTTACCATTTTGGTACGGAACCCTAAAAACAGTTGAAAAACGAGAACTCTATCCATTTATTAAAATGAATAATTGGATGTGCACAAAAAGTCTCAAACAAAATCTGTTAAATTATAAAAAACTTCTGTCGTGTTTTCCGCGAATTTGAACGATTATCTCACAACAATATTTCATTAATTAAAGTTTCGATGTCTGTATCACATCACAACCGCTTGATATGTCAATCATCTCTCAAAATAAGAGTTGCTACCATAAACACCCAGCCACAGCGTACATTGTTATGAGAATCGCCTCAATTATATTGAATTACCATGAGAACGTTAATTCTTAAAGAAATTGCTGAACAAAAAACATTCCAATTCATTTGTGATATAAAGGCTATCATAAACATTTTAATGACAAACCTGATGGGAACTGTTAGAAGAAAGTCAATTGTTTATTTAATAAAGTTTGTTGTTTCTTTTTAACGCGTTTTAATTGAAGATAAGCCGTCAGTTATTCTTGAAGTATTTTCTCAGACGGGTGGTATTTAATTGAATAAACGTTTTTTACAAACAAAACAGACGAACATAGAACCTCCTCCTTTTTTTGGAGTCGGTTAAACAAAGAAACTAATTTGATCTCAGAATTACCACAATGAATTGTGGGCTTAGGTATCTATTAGATATCTAATAAAATTGTAAAGGTATAAAGATAAATTGTGATTATAATTCATTGTTTTTGTTTCAGGTAAGTTACCGAAACTACATTGGTGCGACTTCCAAGTGGTAAAACCACAGCGAACATTTTTCTAAGTCTATGGGTAAAACTTATTTTAAAGCAATAAATAACATGGAGCTATGACAAAATGTATAGGGGTTCGTAAATTGCATGAATTTAAGTTATTGTATTCACATTATGATTAAATTTCCAAAGCTAAAAAAGATTGATGAATCATTAAATTAACATAAATAATTATCATAACACAATTATATGACTATGATATGAAATGAATTGCAAATGTTTCATACTAATGTCACTATTTTAGGATTTTCAGAAGAGCTCAAAGCTTATTTTCAAAGAATGTTTTTATGTACAATCTTGCCTTTTTAGAACCTCTGCTTGTGCTTCATTTCAAGCACATTCGTATTATACGATCATCCTCATATAGAAGGTTTTGGCCTATTTATAATAATTACCTACAGTCACATCTTTAAATATTTATACAGTACAGAACTTTGTCACTCTAAAAGCTATCCTTTTTTGAACAGAATTCAATGACAATTAACAACTACAACAAAATAACAAAGTTCTAAACTGTATACATATTTTTAGACGTGTCTGTACTATCTATAAAATGTTACCTACTCTACGTTTCTGTTACATAATATCCTCAAAAAATCTTTAGGCAAAACAACACTTTAAAACACACAAACTTATTACTTTTAATATAAATAAAATTATATAAACTTAATCGGGTGCAAATGCTTCCGGATGAAATGTTTTCTCGTAAATGTTTCTTGTTGTACAATTAAACTTGTAATTATTTAAAGAGTTGGTGATAAAATCTATAAAAAAGGCAATAAAGTATGATTGTGTAACCTCGGCCTCCGATTTCAATTCGTTCTGTATTCCAATTTGAAAGCCTGTGTGTGACGTTGAACGCAAAAAAAATGTTAGTCACCAGAAAATTTGAAACACATTATCTACATTTTTTCCTTTTGCTTTTGTCTGTATATACATATAAATGCGCGACACTTATAAAGATTGATTTTACACTTATAAAACGCTGAAGTTTACAAACACTTAGACGAATCCCTTATGATTGCAAAGTTGCTTTTCTAGATCAAAAGTTCGGAGTCGAGTTGATGGCAGTTAGATTTTATCATAATCTTAAGAGCGCGTAGACTGCATACTAGTGCGCCGCCATGCGCCATTGGAAAAAATATCATAGTGCTTAAATAAAGGCGAAATTGTGAATTATCTCTCTGTAATGCACTCTGAGGAAGCTTTGTGGTACTTGTTATTGCTTAAAGAATATTTTCTAGCCTTTCGTTTAGTTTAATGGCGTTTTTTTTGCTAAAAGTGACCACTTTGCGAAAAGAAACTCCATTAAACTAACTATGAGCTCTTAATAACTTTTTTTATTTTTTTATGCAAAATCTTTTGAATTCCTTTACGAGTTAGTCTGCAGTCTGTATAACAAAAGTCAGAGGCTTTGTCAAGTGGTACAGGGGTATTGGTATCCCTGCCAACGTATCACTACTCGTAGGAATAAGTGGAAATTAAAAGTTCACTTATCCCTACTGTAAAATAAAATACTTACACTTTATTATCAACTACATGCTGCCAGTGTTCAACAGGCTTTCAAAAGTCACATTTTAGGAATAAAAACCTGTTTCTACTATTGAAACTTTTTTACAATTTGATTTTAGGCAAAGCATAATTTCGCCATAGGTTTTTATTACCTAGGTAAGGTAGTTTACAATTTGAATGATGAATCAACATACGATAGCGTGACTACAATTCGCTACGAACCTGAGTTCGTATAAGAATATTTAAATCGATTACACTAGAACTAATTGTTATATAACATAATGAAATCATTTTAAATTCGCCACGCGATGCGGAAGTTCACATCTAGAATATCAAATAGGAATGTGTATTATTATTCTTTCATAGTAATACAGTGAAAGTAGGCTTCAATGGTAGATTTTATCAAAAGAATTGATAGATCTTTAAGTTACAGACGCGTTATGGAAACACGATCAATCATATAATGTTTTAAATTTCCATGGTTTTTGACGTTATTAGAATAAACTATATCGGGATTTACACCATGTACCTGTTTATTTGTCTGCCAATAACATCTACCCGCACGCAACAATCGACAGTTCTTCCATGACCATGGCGCATGCAACTGCGCCGAAATATCGGAGTCTCAAAAATAAACAGGTACATGGTGTAAATCCCGATATAGTTTATTCTAATAACGATCAATCATGGCAGGGTCGCCATGTGATGTGCGGCGTCGGGAGACGAAATAACACAAGTGAAGTTGATTCTTAAATGAATCGTTTATTGAGAGAAACACAGGATTTTTATAGTAATTCCAAATAGGTCAACACGTAATGACATTTAGCTTGTTTAGAAAGTATCCGATTACATGTTATATGTTTACTTTAAATAAGAAAATAGAATATTTATTCATAATAAAAACAATATTAACATTACATGTCATCGATGTCGTGTACCACACTACACGAGAATTATGATCATTCAATTTCAATATTTTAGTGAACTTTCATAATTTATTGACATAGAGTTAGTCCTAGCATCGAACATCACAATAAATTAAATGTTTAGCGTTATTTTCGAACTGCGATATTGGAGTAAGTTTTCTGAAATTTTCTTATAATATTTTGGTTTTCTTACAACTTATACAAAATCAACAAACCTACCAGAATAAGTAGGTAGACAGTTTCCGTAAACAAAATGAATATTCGAAAGAAATATAGAGTTTGTCTGGAGACGTGACGTAAAAGTCTGCGTACACGTCACTGGTTGAATCACGATGTTCTGAACACGTGCCAAAACACTGGAGTGGTTTATTCATTGACCAGACAGGCACAGTGGGAAAAGTATACGAGTTCTCGGAAAAATCTCCCGCATCTATCAGTAGGTAACCAGAAATTATAGTTACTCAGTATGTTTGCATAAACGACTCACGATTCGAATTGACCAATGAATAAAGTCCTCGTTTACGTATGCTCGGTTATTTGTAAATAATTTATATTTAGTAAGGACACTGTATATAAATCGAAAAAAGTAGATCAATACAATAACCAAACCAAATTGGTTACGTATTGTTTCCGTAATTTCTTTCCGCATATTATTATGTTTTAACTATGTGATATGCTTTTCTGCCGTTTTTTACGTTAGTTTTCCTGGGTCTGGCCACCTTTATAAGGTGCTTTTAGATGAAGGTAGAAGACAGAAAACAGCAGTCGCAATTTTATTTGTTTGAAATCGTACTGGAGATCTACGATCAAAATCACCTGTTGGAACAGCGTTAACCACCAAGCACCTAAGGCGTTACCACCCTATACTCTTTAAAGCATTTCTCATCCATACCGTTGGGAATAAATCATCATTTATCATTCATTTATCGAGTGGCTTTGTACACCGGTTTTCAAGGTGTCGCCATCTCTGAGGTCCCGGGTTCGATCCCCGGTTAGGTCAATTTAGAAAACGAACTTTTCTATATTGGCTCAGGTCTGGGTGTTTGTGATACCACCGTTGTCTCTGATTTCCATAACACAAGTGCTTTAGCTACTTACTTTGGAATCGGAGCAATGTATGTGATGCTGTGAAATATTTTTATATTTTATTAATCAACCGATAATTCGTACTACATATTGGCACAGTGGGCACCGTACGGCACTCCCGTTACTCACGGGTTAACTAAGTACAGTCACGTCTATAAATATGTATACAGTATAGAACTCTGTCACTCTAAAAGCTTTTACATTTTTGAACGGAAATCAATAACAAATGACAACGACAAGAAAGTAACAAAGTTCTAAACTGTATACATATTTTTAGACGTGACTGTACTAAATATACCGCGGCCGCTGACCCGACGACCGATATTGCCATGCTATTAGAAACGAGGGCTGCCAGAAAAAATAACATATTAGTAATGATTATGAAAAACAATTGCTGTCGCTAATTAGAAGTCCATCTTGATGGATATTAACCTCTATTGCTATTTTTACGGTTGCCGGCAAACAGTCATTTGTCAAATGGTGGGCGTTACTATCAACATTAAACTGGTTTATTTTGTGATACTCTCTCTATCATGATCTCTAATATGCTTATCGTCAGTATAATAATACGAAAATGTGTATCGAAATTGCATGATATAAAACAAAACCTAAATAATTATAATCTTTGTATTTTTTCGTAGACACAAAGATGAAAACTTCTTAGAACTATAATAGTATCACAAAACAAGGAAATTTATTTCGCGAAAATACCTAACAAACTAACTAACACATACGAATATCGATGTCTATGTTAGATGTTTAATTATCTCAAATTCAATCCCGCATTGAAAACTAATGTTTCGTTAACAATAGAGACACCCCTATGCGAGATAGCTTCTTCGAATGACAATTAGATTTGTGCTTCATCTAATTCAATGTGATTAAGCTTTGAAGTGTTTGACTCATTGACTGATCTACAATGTAACATGGCGCTTGAGTCACTGTATGATGACGGTCTGTTGTGTGACTTTTTGCTGTCTTTTTTACTGGACTATAAATAAGGAATATGAGCAAATACATAATAAGGTAAAATGTGTGTGAAACTAAATGTAACAATATTTAACTCTTTTTCAATTAAAAATAACTTAATAAGTCGTGAGTTTTTTCAAAATTTTTGATTTACTTTTTATTTTAAACTTTTTAAAGAATTTATTCGTACGTTATCTACTCTAACGTGTCTAAAGTGGTAAAGCATGTGAGTTGCCCATCGTACACACGACAGCACGCCAGGTTATATAGTTAAACTACGAAAACAGCTTTTATTACGTAGGGCATAAAGACGGTCTCAAGGTCTGTATAGTCTGAGGTGCCGTCGTGTTCACTTATTTGTACCATACCAAATGAAAAACGCGTGAAGTTTTTTAAGAAATATTTCCATAACCGTAAAGTATAAGATAAACATTTATGACTCGATCTTGAATACAAATGCATTAGATCCCCCCTATACGATGACATTTGCTCGAAAGTCTTGAAAACAAATTCGATTCGCACTCGACATTATTTTTTCGTGCTAAGGGCAAAAGTCGAATGCAACAAAGGTTTTCAGTATACAACATTCAACCCGGATTCATGTCGTGTCAATAACTTATAATATATATACCAATAAGATTCCATTTATTTTTGCAATTAAATGCTTTCAATGTAAGGACATCGTCTAGCGAATTAGTTTTACAGCAATTCAATTAAATATTTTGTCATTTCCTTGTGGTTGTATCCATTTATTTGTCAACCTTGCATTCACGGTCATATCAATATTACTTTGATACTTTGCTAGTCATATGGAACCGTTTGCCTACTTTTGTCCTACTTCAAGTTTTTGTGCGATGAAATAAAATCATTACCTCTGTTCGTTGTTTGCAATCGAATAAAAAATATATTATAGATTGATCATGACACTGCCGAAGGTATAATTTGCCGCTAGCTCTAAGAATAATTTCAACATTCTAACTAAAGTAGTTAAGTGCCCAAAATTAGCAAGTTTGTCAGAAATTACTAAGTCACTTTGTTGTTTACTAGCGTCCGTGGAAATTTCTGTTATAAAATTAGCATAAAAAAATATTGTAGTTTTGAAATAATTAAAAAGATTTTGAAGAAAAAACAGAGAAAAGATTTCAGAGAACACCTACTACATCCACTTACAAACTATACCTCTCAAATACAAAGAAGAACATAATATATCAGTCGAAAGCACCTTTGCAGTTGGGTAGCAAACTTACGACAACTTATGCCAGATTTATGCTGACAAAGCAACGCCTTCTGCTACATTTTACAGCATAACATACAAAGATCAAATAGCGGGACATTGTAAGAAAGACATAATTAATCCAATCACCGAGGGTCGTGACTCATGATGGCGTTTCGCAAATGTAAGTAAGGCAGTGTTGCGAAAGCGAAACATTACTGGAGATGCAACGTGGCTAAACGGTTCGTGAGTCTCCGACCCACTTGCCCACACAAGCACGTGATGTTTGTCCAAAAATTAAGTGATGTCGTGCGAACCACAGACAATTATTTTTTTCTTCATCGCCATGGCCATCTAGTTATTCGCCCTATCATGATTCTAACAGCGATGATAAGACATGATTTCTATCCCAGCGGGTGATTTGAACAATCTGTTTGACAACTTTATAATTCAAATGTTGACTTTTTGCTTGCAAACGAAATCATTTCATTGATAATCAGGCGGAACTTCTTTTATCATTTAGACTGTGAGGTCTGTGAGTCACAACGGTTTCGTAAAATGACAATGAATTTTTTTTATAACCAAGGATATGAGTATTGTATTGTATATTCATGAAAATTGAAAAACTTAAAAGTATCAATTTCCGCGATCCGAAAACGCCAAGAGTGTAACTTATCTAATATATCCTTTTTTTGTTTCAAGATTATGGCATAATGCGTATCGTAATTAAACACAATTCATTGATTAAAGTCAAGTTCACTTAGTTTTAAAAAACTAAGTTAAAATTCATATAACAAGAATTATAAAGATATACTTAATGTAATTTTTATACTACCTGCTCGTCAATGGCATATTATGTGACATGCAAACCTTTCCTAAAGTAAGTCATTTTTCCCATGGGGAATAAAGTGATTTGAATTTGGAATGCAACCCTTGTAGTCGTGCTTGATCGATGTTGGTTTCAAAAAAGTTTAGGTGCAATGAGATCTTATTCTGAGTTAGGCTGTATGTTATCATGAAAACTTTTTACGAAATTCATTTTCACCCGCGCACCAAGAAGGATTTATTTGAATGTCGAACTGACCACTACAGAATAGACGACAAAAACATAAACTCTAACCCAACTATAATTGTACCAAAGAATGTAACTTTGTCGTTGCACAATTGGTGTAATGTTTCTAACATAACTTTTAATTTTCAATAAATATTCTTAATTTTTCATATTTTATTATTCTAACTTTAAATAATTACTTAAGTACTTTCTTTATAACAGTCATTGGTTTCAATTGCCTCGCAGAAAGTATAAAAAGTAGAGTATGCATCGCGGGCTTAAATGTGTATTTGTCATGGGCGATCTTCAATAATAGCGCCCGGGACACAATACACTACTTTAAGCCCTTATTGCATAATCTACTATTATTTTCATGACTTATATAATATTGGTTGTTGAAGTAAAACAAGCTGAAATTACAAAAGAGCTTACTCCCATTAAGAGGACATTCACATCACCAATTGAACAATTTATTAGAAGGGCCCTCAGTGAGACAAATTGATGGTTAACCCTCACCATTACTTTTATTGGTTAATTATGAAATCCGAAATTTTATGTCCTAAACTCTCGGTAAAAATTAATATTTATTTTAGTCATTTTGAGCCTAAAAATAAAACTAGAATAAGAGTAAAATACTTAGTCGGAAAGGCTTTGGATAGTTATAAAATCAGCAAGTAATACCGGCCCGTGGTGAATTCAACAAAATCTTTATAAGTATAAACGAAATTATTTTAGAATTTGAAACTTCAGTAGGAACTTATATTTACCAACTAGTATCAAATTCTCACTTACGACTATATTCAAAGCTGTGCAAATATCAAGCGAAATCCGATCCATTCACAATATTGTCAGAATAATGTTGGCATTCACTTAATTCACCCAAAAAGCTTAATTCAATGTAGGTGTCCGATTCCTTAAAACTAAAATGAACAGTAAGTTGAATGCAGTAAGGAAGAAAATTGCATTAATGAGTAGGTAGCCACCTAATCCAGCTGCCCTAACACAAATATAACCAACATTACTAGCGGCCGCCGGCGACTTCGTCTGCGTGGACAGTTATTGTCTATCACTTTGGAATAGCTTTTTTTTTTGATGAAACATAATGTCCTAGTCAACGTTGCTTGCCAGGCACAGGGTATGCGTAAAAAAAGCATTCTCCCTACTAAAAAAAGGTTTACTTGCGCGTACGCAGGTTGGCATGATGATCAGTTGAGTAGTTAAGATGTGCAACAAATAAACTCATTTCGAATTTATAATATTAATTATTATTATTTATAAAGTATAAAACTAAATATGTAAAGAAATTCAATAAAATAATATTCATTATTTCCATGCATTGAGCCCAAAACTTATCATTCCATCAATAAATAATAATAATAAAAATATTTTTTTCAGATATTAAATTACAATAAAGCAAGTAAATCTGACTTTTTTTGCGTATTTTATATAATCTATCTACATAAATAAAAATAAATGTTTGTATGTTTGCGCTCTATGCACTCCTAAACTGTTCATCCGATTATGATGAAACTTTGGTGAGTTGTTCTACTTATAACCGGGAAGGTTTCTGGCTAAAAGAACCGGTCAAGAGTGAGTCGGACTCGCGCACCGAGGGTTCTGTACAATAATATACAACATGTTACAAAAATACCCCTAATACCGAATATGGTAGGTAGAGACCATCAAACTGAACAACTTTTATTATGGGACCAACTTTGAAATCGCGAAAAAAAATTCAGCTGTTTCATACAAAAATTAATTACGAAAATAACATAATGTATGAAACAGCTGTTTTTTTTTTTCGCGATTTCATAGTTGGTCCCATAGTAAAAGTTGTTCAGTTTGATGGTCCCTATCTACCATATTCGGCATTAGGAGTTATTTTGTAACACGTTGTATAAACTATTTATCTGTACGTGGCATTGCAACGCATGCCGGGGGCAGCTAGTCTCAAATAAAAATCTTCACAAGTCTATCACTTGACCTCTTTTTTTACAAACAACGTTCACATGTCTGTACCATTCAAACAATGTGTGTGTGACGTTTAAAATACTCTGCGATTAGAGAATCGAATGAAGGACGTCGAAACAATAAGTCGAAAGTTCGGACATCAAGCAGGACTGAGATTATAATCTTTTCCTCGAATTTTACTCATAAGACAATCTTAACACTTTTGAAGTGTCGAGGCGAGACTTTACGAGTATCATTGTGAGTAAGATAAATAATTTTGTTAGAACTTATACCTAAGTATGTTGGTAGTCTCCAAGAGTTTGAATTGAAAATAATTTCAGAAGTAGTCTGCAATGTTTGTAAAGACGGAAACAGTTCGTTAGACTCGCAACTCCTGCGCAGCGCACATGTGCAACATCCTTCGGAGTTGTTTTGTGGTACACATCACATGTGGTAGATTATCATCGCTCATTAGCATTTCAACTATAGCAATGCCTTAAGAATGCCTATTCATAGTATACATCTATTGTTTACCGTTACCACATCCCATTTACTAAACAAGTACCTACATATTTATTTGTTTATAAACGTTCTCAATTGTAGGTATTACTATTTTTTTTTATTTGACAACATCACATACATTGCTCCGATTCCAAAGTAACTAAAGCACTTGTGTTATGGAAATCAGAGACAACGGTGGTATCACAAACCCAGACCTAAGCCAATATAGAAAAGTTCGTATTCTAAATTGACCCAACCGGGGGTCGAACTCGGGACCTCAGAGATGGTGACACCTTGAAAACCGGTGTACAAAGCCACTTGACCACGGAGGTCGTCACTATAAGTCTTGACGATGAGTTTTGTTTTATATTTTTAAGAATTTTGTATGTGCGTGGTATTTATGTTTGTATCTTATAAATGTATGGAATGTATGATAAAAAAATGTTCAGCGCAAGCCATGTTCCAGACGTGACTGAATGCCTGTTGGGAAGATCTAAATTGCATCGCGTTCCGACGTTTTTGTTAAGCACTTGGCACAGGAATGCGAATTTATAACATGACATAATGACAACGCAATCCCTTTATGAGGCACGTTTAAATTGCAGTCCGAATCCATTCCTACCTATAAACTGGCTTCACAATAAATCGATTAAAGACCCCAACTTGTTTCTGAATACTTGCTTCTAATAACTGAACACAGGATGACCTAAGCCGAAGCTATAAATATCAGCTTCTTCTTACTTCAACAATCTTTAGAACATTGACATCGTCTCCAAACTGTAGTAACGGGTTCTATCAGAAACGTGACTCGTTTTTAAGATAAAGTTGTTTATCTTCTTGTTTGACAGACAGCTCTTTACAAAACTGTACCGAGGAATGTATCGATACAGAATCTAAAAAGTACAATGGTAATGGAAAAGTCGTTACCGAAGTTATAAAATGTTATCCCAATCAGCGTGAAAAGGTTAACAGTAACAATGGTCCCCAAGGGTCGAGCGCAAAAAAGCCCACAAAAAGACCAACTATGGAGTTATTGGGCACGACTGCATAGCATAATCGCAGCCATTCATGAGCGAGGAAACGAGACGAACTGGTGGATAGGAGAAAACGGCTGCGTGTTCGAGAGAGTGAGGGAGATTGCATTCCAAACGAGCGTTATGTCGGCATCGGCACCCGCGCCCTGCCTGCGCGGGCGCAGCGCCACTCACTGGCCCGCCGGCTGCGCGACGAACGGCCGCCCGCTAACGCCCGCAGTTTTACTCCCGATACCTCATTTTACCAATAATCCATTAAATGCAGACGTCTCACCCAAATTGTGCTCATTGAAGTGGTTCCGCAGTGCATTGTGATTAGTGTGTTGAGTGCAACTGACTCTAAAGGAGATCCGAGGATACTTTCACTGGACTGAAAGTTGAAAATTATTCTTTCGGAGAGCTTCTTCAAAAGGGACTCGAAATACAAACTTCAATGAGGTAAATAATGCAGCTAGAAATTTCATTTATTTGTTACTTTTTTATTACAGAAAAAATATGTCGAACATCAATGCACTTTACAAAAGAACTAGAAAATTCACCTTAGTTTAAAAACTTAAGTGAAACTAAAGAAAGCCGACTAGGTAACAATAAACTTTGTTGACTGACATTTTAATATTTTTTCTGATCGACGTCATTTTACACTCACTTTATTTAGATAAAACTGTATCTGATCAACAACAAGAGATAGGTGTTTCATCTGTCGCACATAATATTAGCATTAGCATTAAATCGTTTAAAACATGTCGCCTATTACTTTTTATTGAATTGATTAACATAATTCAATAATGCAAAAGTATGCAAATATCGTTAAAATAACAACATTGAACGCCAATACTTTGATTGAAAAAACTTTTTAATTCCACACACCAATAAATAAATGTTATTTAATTAAGTAAGCTGAGACCATTGCATCGTTGAGTTTTAACATTGTGACAAATATCCTGTTACCTTTTTCAAGTACGGCTGTTGTAGTCTCATACTTTCATTCAAAATTATGAGTATTTCCGGCGCACGGGAAACTGCCATTGTAATAAACACAATGATACTTTTAATAATATAAACACAACTTAAGACGGACTTTTTCTTTCTCCTTGACAGAATTGTTTTTACGTCTTTGATTATTTTATATTAGCAACGAATCTTACATTTTTTATGTAACATAGTTGAACAAACATGTTTAGCAACATTCTCTTTTAGACGCTTTATAACGGGAATAATAGCCTCCTAATATGTAGAATAATCAATCATGTCACTGACATGTCCAAGACCAGTGAATTTCACATGAATGGACATAAAGTCTTTGTCAACGCCATGTTTTACCACAATAATTACTTTAAAAGCGTTTGGTTCTTTCTAAAGCATTATTGGAATCCGAAATGACGTTCCCATGAAAAATATTAAGTATCTTTTCTTAGCTGGTATCATGTTGGTTGATTAAACCGCTAGTACCGTTTCTTCGATCGATGTAATTTCACACATAACTGTAAGTTCTCTTATTAGCACGAATTGATCGTGCAATTTGTTCTACATTATCGTTGGTGTTAGAATATTGAGAGTCACTTAAGCTGATATCACCGTCTTACATTATGTTTATATCTCGAGCGACACCTGCGTCTTCTATAATAATAACTTTAACTCAAGCTTTCAAATATTAAGGTGATCTCACATAAGATTCATTCATTCCTTTCATAAAGTCAGGTTTTGTATAGAAGGTCTCATAAACAGAATAGAAACGAAAACCTTTTGTTTCTATAAAATTATACTAAAGTTTATACAAAACTCTCGCTGTTTTGCATTCAATTAAATGTAAATATCTCGTGTGTTGGTACTACTTAAATCCACTTGACATTTAAGCCGTGTTATGGCCTTGAGTTTTTTCTTTGTTCATGCGGAAACAGTCTTGCATATCGATATCAATTTATTCCCAGTGGAATTGAATATTCATAACTTTATCGTGAACCCATCTGCTCTGCATTGTAAGACCTCAATTATTTATAATAGAAAAAGACAATAGAAAAAGACCATTACTAAAAAAAATACTTCTATATGAACTGAACTAGCAACTGAACATCGTAAACGACATATTTATGCATTGTTTTTATTTTTGTTTATTTACTAATTATGCAAAGGCAAGGCAAATTAAAACTTCAAAATTTTTGTCATACTATTGTAATCTATGAATATAGATTTGAAACGGGTAAGTACATTTTATTCTTTGGCAATACATTATTTTTATTCAATAGTTCATTTGTCCTCTTTTCTAAGTTTTCTATCGCGTGACCCGTCTCTATATTCACATCCACATAAAGTAGCTAATATTTATGAGTGTCCACATCCTGTTCAATTCGAACCTTCACTTCCCAAGCCGAGCGTGGTAGCCAATCACTACCCACTTCCAGCTCATGTTTTCCTACTATCACCCAATTATTAACTGCGTCTGCCTACTTATTATCGGGTGTTTATAGCTCGTTAGTGCAGGAAGAATATTGTTCAAGATTTCTTATGCAGCTATTGTAGTGAGCACATGTTTGGTTGCATAATTCTGAGAAGAAGGTAGCAGTAGCGGGATCGACATCAGTTTCATTGAAATCAATGTTATTATTATTTCTTTTTGATGAATTTACTTTAACTGTGTGGTTAAAAATGTCTGGTCTTCTCACCCCTGGGACAGACTATCGCGCAGTCGCGAAGCTTTTCATTACGTTGAAAAGTATAATTTTCGAATTGTCAAAGTTTCATCCATTGTTACAAGTTGGAGGTGATTGAGTAGGTACTATAACACCTTAACACCTATTACCCAACCTTACATAATCTGTAGGTTACATTTTAATACATTAAACAATACTCAAAGTTATAGTTTGTGCATTAAGCCTAATTTTGCATTAGAAAGTTTTAAATTGATATTGGTCACAGTTCTGAGTGAGTAACGACGCAAAGCTATTTCGTATTTCCCAATTGAGTGATTCGATTAATTTCTAATAACACAGTAAATTGACTGATCACGACAAATATTGGGTACTTAAATCAAATTCCATTTTATACTTGAATAATTCTGACTTGGAATCAAATAGACTTGACAGGAAAAGATGAAATGAAAACCTTATGTCGGAATTGTTGACTGCCTATTTTATTCTAAAGTAGTTGTCTGCCTATCCTAAAGTAGCTGTCGCCAAGGTTCTAATTCGCCTTAATTATACAATATAACTATCTAGGATACTTTTTTCATAACCATTAAAGTGTATTGGTTTGGTTTAAAAAAAACGTGGCCCAAAATCTCATTTTCTAATTGACGGGCGGTAAATATTAAAATGTATTACAAATGTGATAAAATATCGAGTGAAAGGAGAAGGCGTGAACTGTGACTTTTCACAGCGTTTATCGCTGACGCTATGGCGTCAACTGTTATGACCGTTGATTGAAGAGTAATTTTGTTATTATGGGAGTTAATGTTTTAAAATTATAAGTAGATACTTTTACATTTCTTATGGGTAATAATTTCTAAAATAAGCTAAGCTTTCTAAGGGAAAACAATTGACTATCTTCATACGAGTATTATATTTACAAATAACTAATATATAGTATAAAGGAGGTCGTCTATATAACTAATATATAGACGACCTCCGTGGTCGAGTGGCTTTCAAGGTGTCGCCATCTCTGACGTCCTGGGTTCGATCCCCGGTTGGGTCAATTTAGAAAACGAACTTTTCTATATTGGCTCAGGTCTGGGTGTTTGTGATACCACCGTAGTCTTCGATTTCCATAACACAAGTGCTTTAGTTACTTACGGTGCTTTGTCAAATAATTATTTATTAATAAATTATGAAATATCTTACAGATATAATAATATGGCATGTCCACAAGCATAATAATTTGATTGATAACCTGGGGTTACTTCCGACGAGATTGAGTTCACATCAGGATCGAAAAAACCTCAAAAATCTGTTATTTTGGTACTTTGAAAACGGTTTCCTTGGTTTCCATAGTTTTGACGTTTATTCGATCTCAATCGCGTCGGAAATACCCCCGCAGGTATCGATAACCTTTGGTAATCGATATTTAATATCTATGATCTACGAACGCAGTCGTTACATGATTGCAGCATAGTCTATGAAACTCTTAATAAACTGTTAATAAAACACTTAGTTACAAGTGGTTTACTTAATACGTCATAGAGCGGAAACAAGTGCATCGCTGGTCTTATTATCATTAAAACCGGACATTACTCTGTTTATTTTAGGATAAGAATTTGTTGATAAAGTATCGATCCGTTTTCCTTTTATTAGTGGACAATTGTGGTGAATAATTTTAATGCTTTATTTTGTTTAAGCTTATTTTGGATTTCAGATGATATCTTATTAATTTTTTGAATCGTTTTTCTTTTGTCTAGTAACAAAGAAAATAGCAAAAAAAATGTTTTCAATTCTCATGCTCGTGAAATTCGTCTTTATGTTAGGTATAGGCTCATAAAATCGCTTTTCAAGCTCTAGTGCATAAAGTAAAATCTTCGTCATAAAAATCATACACTTTAAAGTTATGTAATTTTATATTTTACTGCTTATTTCAAAGCTTTAATAGTAAGCGTTGCGTTCAAACACATAGAATGTTGGCCATTTGAGTAAGGGGGCAGCTTAGGTAGGTATCTGTTTAGTAAGCCATCTACTTATCATCTCATCAAAATATCATAACAATTTCAAAGACATTGCTGTTTAAACACTTGATGGTTTCTTAATACCACGCTATTTAACATGAAGTGAAAGTAATAGGGAAAGTTTTTAAAAGGAAACGTACCAAGTTACTATAATTTCATGTATGTCATACATATATTATGTACCTCGTTAATTAAATACACTTATATTAATTAAGAGGGCAGTAAAGCGTCAATTAAAAGCTCAAATGAGACGTAAAAAATTTCTCTTTCATCTTTGTTGAGCATTTTGCCCTTATGACTGTTCCATTAAGTATGTTTCGTTTTATCTATAAATACTTTAGGAAGTCAGGAAATGTCTATAGCTTTGCCTTGCCCTACTCACTCCACATTTTGAACCACAATTCTTTCAACTGAATGCCGGTGTTTTTTATAAACAAACGTCGAAGTAAAGTCATAAATTCCTTTTGTAACGGTTTTTATTTGACTTTTAACCGTTATGGGAGTTTATCTAGTTCCGATTCTGATGTTTTCGGTTTAAGAACAGGTTCATGAGAACATCCGGAATAATAAACAAGAAATTATAAAGCAAGTACTTTGTTTTGATGGAACATCATAACATACTTAATACTAGCTTAGAGTTTAATAACTAACTTATCCAGTACTTACGAAATTGACCAATAATGTAAAATAAAAGAGTATAGTATGATATCGTTAGTTACAATTCAATACTTCATGGTAGCAGGTTCAATATTAAGTGTATGTAGACAAGTAGTTAAAAAGTAAAAAACTTAGATAAACTTAAAAATATTTAAAGTAAGAATTGCAATTCAAGATTCAAATTCAAATACTTAACTATTTGATGATAAATTAAAGATGACTTTTGTACTGCGCAAAGTTCAAGAACGCGTTCTTAAAAGATCGACTTTTCATCTTTGTAAATAAGTAGTTAAGTAACTGTAACAAATAATAAAACCTAATCATTATTTTATTACGTTGATAACCCATCAGTTCTAATTATATGTTCTTAATTATAATTAAACTTACACAAGGATAAGCACTGCTTAAAAATACGCTTTTGCGTATTATAGAACATTTTGGTGAAGAGTAAAAGTTCGATATATTTTTATTAGATATTGTTTTTAACAACTGTAGGACTTAACGAGTTAATAATTTTGAGAAAATTTTCATTCAAATGTATAAATCAAATTACTATAGTTCATAATAACAACTTGGTTACCATTTAATAGCAATAAAGTGAAACTATTTCCTATAATATTAATGTCAAATACTTTATATTATATGCGGATATTACTACACGATACTAATTTACAGGCCAATCAACTTAGCCCTAGAACATTGAAATATAACACAGTACATTAAGTAGTAATTTAAAGTTACAGTTGAATTAAATAATAATAATAATAAAATATAATGTTTAATTATTCCTTGGCGCACCCACTTCCGTGCGCATACGTATGTGAAAGGTCAGTAACTCCAGTTATTAATAGTTTGAGAACTTCGTGTTTATTTATATGCACTACAGTTTGGGAACATTAGCCTTACTTTGATACTTGAGTAGCTACATTAGGGGAATGGCGGCTATTGTGTTAAAGTAAATATACTGAAGATCTGTTTATTACGTTAGAAAATAGTTTATTTATATCCTAGTTACTTACTTTATTGATAATACTTGCTGGTATAAATCTTTCTCAGATAAGAAATAAACTTTTTGACGGAGCGAGCGCGAAGCGTCTCCGGGGTCAGCTTGGGAAAAATGCTTTCGTATGTCCTTCTTCTTTGATGTCTGTTTGTTCTCCTCTACAGGTCGCATTTCTCAACCGATTCTCGTGAAATTTTGTGAGCAGGTTCGACAATTATATAGAATTTTTTGGTCGATTCAGTTTTTTTTTTTAATGGCGGAGATATTATTATGTCAAGAAAAATTTCAGCCGTTTTGAAAAATGATCTAAAATAACTTAATGGGTAAATATTAACTTGCGAGGTCTACAGCTTACAGACCTACTAGTTTTGAAGTCCTCCACTAGTTTACGTGTACGAGTTTACGAGTTTTAGCCCACTCGTCCTTAGAGAGGGATTACACGATCATTGAGACTGACAACATACTGATACAGGGCTACCATTTGTACTATTTATCCCATGAAATTTTAAGAATACAAAAAGCAGCCCTGTATCAGACTGATGTCAGTCTGTATAATCCTTCTCTTTCGCATAAACAAAATAATAAAAAAGGTGTATTCGAGTTTCGTTATTATTGTAACTAACAATGGCCAACTAAAGACTGCATTTTCGTCAAGAAAAGTTTGTAACCACCATTTTGTGCTTGCGTATTACCTACTTACATAAAACGTAGTTTTACGTTAGTAACATAAAACGTAATTTTACGTTTAATTACATGCTATTTTGATTACATACTCATAAAGTTTGTTAAAAGGATGTCCTTTTGTGTTACATAGGTACTCATAAAGTTTGTTAAATTTAGATTTTTTTTAATCATATTTATATAAAACATTTTTTTAAAGAATGTTGAAATAAAAATATCACCTAAGTACAACTTATCGGTACAAAGAAATTCATAGTATCTTGATAGTGTGTGTCATCCTTAAATTAGGCAAGTACAAATATTTTTTATCTATCGATGTTCAGGAATCAATGCGTAATCAAATCATTTATCTATGAATCAGAATTCCTTTGTAAAGTAAATAAGTAATTGACATTTTGTGACAAACCTTCATGCAGAATTGTCGTGTTTTTACATTAATGTGATTGATGGTGATAGTGACAGATAGTGTTTTGTTTAAGTGATGATAAGGATGATTAAAAACTGGATTGATCGTAGACGTAACGTGAGTTTTATTTTATTTTAATGGATAAGTTAAATAATACGTTGAAACAACAAAAGAGCGATTTTTAAGTGAATCTAAATGTTAAGTTTGATATGTGTGTGTGTGTGTGTGTGTGTGAATTGCTTCGATCTGTACATGTGAATTTTCGATACATTATGTACTTAGCGAGCAATAAATTTAATTAAAATGAGGGCGCCACTTGAGGTATATAGGAGCCTTAAACACTTTTTTACATAAACCAACCTTCGCTTCTTTCCGATCAAACAAACTTTTAGGTCATAAGCCTACTTCCATTCCATAACTTAAAAAAAGTTACAGCATTACTCAATATTTTTGTTGGACCTGCCAAATGACAGTTACCCAACAACAAGCCGAGTCTACACGGTGCATAATTAATTATCTATGGTTTTTGTATCGGCTTTCTACCTTAGTTGGGATTAGACGAGCTTTGTTTGCATTTCCACAGAATTATAAATTAACAAAGTAGTTCAACGTTTATTTTTTACTCAAAAAGGTATTTTTGAAACAATGCCAGTGTTACCATTTGTATTGTTTTTATACGACATTAAGTTTGTCCGATTACTTTTGTTGAATTGACTTAATTGAAGAATTCAAGGATTATCAATGATAATAGGTAATATTTTAGTACTGTCTGGTAATAGCAACATCATCTAACTCTACCATGTTTTCGTTCACATAAAACTTTTAAGAACTTCCTTATGTACACACGGCGGCACCTCAGACTCATGTTGACCTTGAGACCACCTTTATGCCCTACGTAATAAAAGCTGTTTTCGCAGTTTAACTGTATAACCTGACGTGCTGTCGTGTATACACACGGCGGCACCTCAGACTCATGTTGATCTTGAGACCGCCTTTATGCTCTACGTAATAAAAGCTGTTTTCGCAGTTTAACTGTATAACCTGACGTGCTGTCGTGTGTACACACGGCGGCACCTCAGACTCATGTTGATCTTGAGACCGCCTTTATGCCCTACGTAATAAAAGCTGTTTTCGCAGTTTAACTGTATACGTGCTGTCGTGTATACCTACCTAACTCTGGAGCGACTATGCTTTTGTACGGTCAAAACTTTCTTTAAAATCAGCTGTCATCAAAGTGAACATCGTTGTCTTGATGACTCAAACGTCAAAATAATAACACTCGCGACCCGCCCATACCTAGTTAGTTTCGTGACGGTAGCAATCAACAAATCAAAATAATCTGGCACAGAGAAAGTCCAAAACAGCTTACGTCAATACTGGATCTTGATACGTGATCCACTAGTATTTGTATGTTATTACATGCACAGTATATATATATATATATATATATTATGATGACGACCTCCGTGGTCGAGTGGCTTTGTACACTGGTTTTCATGGTGTCGCCATCTCTGAGGTCCCGTGTTCGATCCCCGGTTGGGTCAATTTAGAAAAACGAACTTTTCTATATTGGCTCAGGTCTGGGTGTTTGTGATACCACAGTGGTCTCTGATTTCCATAACACAAGTGCTTTAGCTACTTACTTTGGAATCGGAGCAATGTATGTGATGTTGTCAAATATTTATTTATTTATTTATTATTAGTTTACATGTATGTGGTTTTTTATTGGTCGCATAACGTCATGCGAACTTGTTCATAAAAAAAATCATCGTGGAACAAAACATTTTAAATGTGGAACTTTGCTTGGCGAGATTTACCGAAATCACATACTCAAAAACATAAGCTGCATAATAGATAAGATTAAATAACTACCTATATTTTTATGAAAACTTTATTGTTCTATCGATATGTTACCGGCAATGTGTGAAATTCAGGTATTGTATGCAATGCCTAGGTTTTGTAATACCTAGCGTGCCGCGGTACGGACGGCGGAGCGCCAGATACGACGATTTTGTACGTGGAACTTCCCAGCTCTCGTCTTTAACATATATTGCCGGCTGCGCATCCGGTATTGTATAGAATACCATATGAATTTCAAGTTTTGGATCGTTTGGCATCCAACAACGGAGTAATCCTACAATGGATTAAAGGGCATAGTGGATCGCACGGGAACGATGCCGCCGATGAGCTGGCTAGAATAGGATCTTCCACAACAGTGGCAGGACCCATACCCATTCTGCCACTCCCGTTCAGCCAACTACGCTCATGGGTAGGACAACAAACTCGTGCTGCACACAATACTCGTTGGGTAGATCTAACAAGCTGTAGACAGTCTAAGATTGCGATGACTGCAGTTTCGCCGCGCGTGACCCGCAGGCTGCTCAGCCTCAATCGCCCAGACCTCCGGATAGTTGTAGGTACACTTACAGGTCACTTAGCTTTAAACCGACAACTATTCATCATGAATGCGACAGACAGTCCTCTATGCAGGGGATGCCTGGAAGCAGAGGAAACAGCCGCCCACGTGATCCTGGAGTGCGTGGGGCTGGCCACACAACGGGCAGAAATCCTCACAGAGGTGAGGTCGCTCCTAGAAGCCTGTGAACGCCCCAGGAGGCTTCTGCGCTTCTGGAAGGAGCTGGGATGGCTCGATTAGCCATACCGATGCTATGAGGTTTCACGCATAACGGACCAAATTGGTCTAAATGCGGAGAAAAGTGCCCACCACCACTACCAATAAAAATACCATATGAATTTATAAAAATAACTCATTATGTTGCTGTAATTTCAAAGTATTGTACTAATTCAATAAAGTATTACGGCCTTACCACAAAACACTGTTTAACAAGTGTTTAACTTAGACACTGTTGAAATGTAATGCTGTCACTTTTTTGACAATATTGTATGTAAGAGACAGCATCACATTTAAACAGTGTCTTAATTAAACAGTGTTTTAAAATCTTTTGTGGTAAGGCCGTTCATGTTTAAAACAATGGAATATTTTTTATAAGTCCATTTCCAATGTATAATCTGTGATTTTTTTATTAATAATCAGTGTTAAAATCTCGCGCCATCGAGCTCATTGGAACCGAGTGACTCGGTGTCTTAACCAGTTTTGATATGGCTTTGGCTTCCTCTCACGGGAGATCGGGCCACAGTTACGGGATCTTGGTACTGTTACTTAAACAAGATTATTATAGCTGTAAGAAGATGTGAGATTAGACTTAGATATATTCAAAGACACTTTACTATGTCTGTTGGGTTTAACGAACTTACGACTTAAGATTCTATCTCAAAATATAATATAGTGTTTTCCGTAATTCTGTTAAAAAGGATATTTGTATTGTATTGCAATTTAAATGTTTTATATTAATTTCGAAAAAATATTGCGATTGTGTTTGGTAGGTCACACCATAGTAGTGTTTATAATTATAATCAATTCTGTATTTCGTATTAATTCCAAAGAGTATGTTTACCGAAGATTAATTTGTCCAAAAATATACAATCTATATACCAAACTAATTATCTACATAAAAACAAAGATAAGAGATAAGAATAGAAATTTAAGAGGAAACGATAAATACAAAAATAAAATCACGCTTCCTTTGTTTAAGCATTTTTTCTATACGTTTTAGCAATAAATGATTAGTGTATTTCGAATCTGAAGACGGTATCGCGTTTTTGTTTATACACTTCGAATTTCCTAAACGCAGTTTTTTAATCACTTTTTATCACAGGATAAAAATTCATTTGTCATTAAAATCTCCTGACGTCACCGCTACTCAATATTTTATGCGATTGTTGATAACGATGTAGGTACTCGGTCATTAAAGAAAGAGATTGAAAATCACATTAGCCATTTTTAATGTCCCCACCGCTGGGGCACAGGCCTTCCTTATGGGTGGATAAGGAGGATGGGCCATAACCCACCACGCGGGCCCAATGCGCATTAGTGGGTGTTCATGACTGCAAATACAGCCGGCACCAACGGCTTAACATGCTTTCCGAAGCACGAAGGAGCTCAGATAATTAATTTTTGGTCACCCATCCCATGACCGACCCTTGCGAAAGTTGCTTAACCTCCGCAATCGCTGGGTCAGGTGCTATACCACTGCGCCACCGAGGTCCTCAATACCAATGATATCAAAATATAATAAAAAAATTAAATCAGTTAAAAGTTACGAAAGAACGAAGCGAAGCCAGTGTGGGTCGCTAGTGTATACACATAAATCTTCCGGAAATTCTCTAAATGATAGTGAAAAACGTATCAAAATCAGTTGTGTAGTTTAGAAGAACTACCTAAGCGAAACTAACAGACACGAAAAGATAACGAAAACAATATTCGGCAATAATATTGAAACCTATTTTTTATTACTAATGAAACGTCGAAAAAACATACTTATTCAAAGACCTGAAATCGCGAAAAAAAATCAGCTGATTCATATAAAAATTAAAATCGAAAATATCAAAATGTTTGAAACAGCTGTTTTTTTTTCTCGCGATTTCGGAGTTGGTCCCATAGTAAAAGTTGATCAGTTTGATGGTCCCTATATACCATATTCGGCATTAGGGTATTTTTGTAACACCTTGTATAACGATACTCCCTTAAATACGTCTAGAGAGAACGCGACTTTTTTCATATTTTCTTCGCTTTACACAGTCACTTAAGCACAATAATTATAAATGCAAAAATATGCAATTTAAAACATCTTAGTGAAAGTGTTTTTCTTTGTTAACAAGACAATCTTCTAAGGTTGATTGGGTGTGTTTTCGTAGGACAATCAGATTATCAGACCGTGCATCCGTGAACGCCGCGGCGAGTTGTGATTGTGACCTCCAACGCATCCCAAAGTAGGTAACCAAACCAACGGAAGAGGAGTTCCGTATAATATTTAAAAATAATATAATAATGATACCATTGTATTTTTAACATTGATCTAGGTCTCATACAGTGACCAACGGTATTCAAAATAAAGGTGAAAACAATTTATTCTGTGGTAAAAATGTATCGAAGAAGATTTTTTATTATAAAATATAAAAGAGCATCACGCAATTCAAAAGTCGATCACCATCATAGTTTTCAAAAGTTACCAAACATATTTAAGAAAATTTCATAAAAAAGACATAAACGCGTTTATATATTTTATTTTTATTGTGTAATTTATAAGAAAATAAAATTCTTTTTTTCTGTTTCATTTTGTATGATACCTACAGTATGTATTTTTTGTATGATACGGAATGCAATTTATAATTTAAAGGTCATCCATCTTAACTACAACGAAACGTTAAATCGAATTGGCACTCGGAAAACATAAATAATCTTTTCTCAGAATGACAAAGATCTAATAATGGTTGTTAATTATTTTATGTGTAACAGGCAATTTCTTCTAGAGCATTAAAGTACTAAATTAAGATAACCTTGTCAAGTTTGTGTCATTTTTTGTTCTGCAATGTGTCACTGCGCATAAGTACATACGTCCGGGCAGTCGGGTGCTTAGCGAACGTTCTATTTCAAACTAACTTGTCCCAAGGTTTGGTACAACAACAACAATGCTATACAAACTACAAAAGATGCTAAGAAAAAATAAAAACGTTGACAACCTTGTTGGTAAATTCCGGATACAAACCTCTGTTTTTATTGATTACCTACTTATGTGCCAGGATTGCAGAGGTGGTAATTAAAAAAAAACATTAATTAAATAGGAATAATTGGATTAATATCTAAATATAATAAAAATTACGAGGAGCTCGGTGACGCAGTGGTATAGCACCTGGCCCAGCGATTGCGAAGGTTAAGCAACTTTCGCAAGGATCGGTCATGGCATGGGTGACCGAAAAACTATTATCTCGTGCTCCTCCGTGCTTCGGAAGGCACGTTAAGCCGTTGGTACCGGCTGCATTTGCAGTCGTTAGCATTACCAATCCGCATTGGGCCCGGGTGGTGGGTCATGCCTCATCCTCCTTATCTACCCATTAGGAAGGCCTGTGCCCAGCAGTGGGGACATTAAAAATGGCTGATAGTTATAATAATTACTAATTAGTAAACGTCTATCATGAACTTACTATACATGTAGTTCAATAGAAAAATCCTTACACAAACAAACAATATTGTCTTTATTACTTAATAGTAGATTATGCATTAAGGGCTTAAAGTAGTGTATTGTGTCCCGGGCGCTATTATTGAACCCCGAGTACGAGGGATTCTATGGTTAACTCCCGAGCGGAGCGAGGGAGTTAAGGCTAGAATCCTGAGTACGAGGTGTTCAAGATCGCCCATGACAAATACACATTTAAGCCCGCGATGCATACTCTACTTTTTATACTTTCTGCGAGGCAATTGAAACCAATGACTGTTATAAAGAAAGTACTTAAGTAATTATTTAAAGTTAGAATAATAAAATATGAAAAATAAAGAATATTTATTGAAAATTTAAAGTTATGTTAGAAACATTACACCAATTGTGCAACGACAAAGTTACATTCTTTGGTACATTTATAGTTGGGTTAGAGTTTATGTTTTTTTTCGTCTATTCTGTAGTGGTCAGTTCGACATTCAAATAAATCCTTCTTGGTGCGCGGGTGAAAATGAATTTCGTAAAAAGTTTTCATGATAACATACAGCCTAACTGAGAATAAGATCTCATTGCACCTAAACTTTTTTGAAACCAACATCGATCAAGCACGACTACAAGGGTTGCATTCCAAATTCAAATCACATTATTCCCCATGGGAAAAATGACTTACTTTAGGAAAGGTTTGCATGACACATAATATGCCATTGACAAGCAGGTAGTATAAAAAGTTGTTTATATTACAAATAAGTCTAATTAATTTAATATCTACAAGTTGGAGTTAAAGTCATAACAACTATTTTGATTGATAAAAGTGGGACGGTGGTTTTAATAATCTAAATCATTTCTAACTGCATAAACCAAATACTGTCAGTGAATAAATTGACTTAAGGTAACTGCTGGTTCGAAGTTAGTATACTGACTATAACCATAACAGCACAAAGTGAAACAATAATATGGACAACAGCACACAATGGGTGACGTACGTGGCCCATTGTGTTTTTTATAGGATTATGAATGAATAAATGCGAAAACATGCATAATGAAATGAAAGTGCGTTCATAATAACGCGCCTACTTAAGTCGCACGTGATTTATTGTTTGTAAGCTTTGATTAATTTGTTTTGTTTAATCAAAACATCTTTATTAAAGCTTGACAGAGTAATTCGCTTAATGAAGAGTGCATTCTCACTGTATAAGAAAGACTAAGTATTTATTAAAATTGATATGCATATCCAATGATTTGAATATTATTGATATCTTGATTTTTAAATTTTTTTTTAATTTTGAAGCTGTTTTTGTTTTTATTTTCAGGTTTTAGAAAATTTTTAATTTTGTCAAATGCTTTTTTATTTTTTGTGCTAGGTATGTAAGCGCGTGTCAATATTTTTTTACTGTATATATGTTCAAATGTACAATGCACATAACTTAATTTCCACACACTGTTTGTTTTTAAGGAATTCCGTTGTTGTGCCTCCGTAGTCCAAGTCTAGTCCAGAACGTCGCAGATCATAGCTCGGTTTGTTTTGGATTGTCATAAACCTACCAATATCTCAAATTTACAAACTTTAGGTCTTTAAATGTTAACCTCCCTACTAATAAAGATTGTATATCTGATGTGTACTTACACAATGGCGACTCTCTGTCATACTATTTAAGTTTGACATTAAAAAGAAAGAGACAAATCACTGTGTAACTATACATCTGCTATACAATCTTTATTAGTAAGGAGGCTACTATATTGTCACTTACGTCTCAGATAAATTAATTAATAAAATACGATATACTGTAAACGACCTTTTAATCGGAGTTTGAACGAATTGTTGTTTCAAAAAAAGAATTAAAAAACAGTTATTTGAAATTTTGAGATTTAAGCATTTACAATGCTATTTTGGACCGGATATCCAAAGGTCGCGGGTTCGATTCCCGTCCGAGAACATGATCTGGTGCGAGTCCTATTTTTTCTAGTATATTATTTAGCATTAAAAAACAGTTCCCGTGAAAATTTATGTACAGAACTAAGAGGCTTACAGAATTCTCCACTTTGTTTATGGATGCTAAAAGAGGAAGTATTCCTCATCACATATCGCCCCTTATACTGACAGACGTCAAATGATTACTGGAACGCGATAATTAGTCTGTGGAATGCGGGAACAGCCGCCTTTTGTTGCAACACCGACCGACTATAAATAGAAGGCAGGACAGTACAGTTTGAACTCCTTTGCCGATAAAATGTTGGGACCCGAAGTACAGGCAAAGCTAATTTTTTAAGATAGTTTTTCATTGCCTGCAAAAAATTGTGGCTAATTCTTGAATAAGAATAACAGATAAATACTACTTGCCTACCAAATTTGGAACAAAATAAATTCTTTCTAATAAACTGTTTTACGGTATTTTTTCTCCGGATTGACAATTTTTTATTACTTAGTAAAAGTATTTTGTTTTTTCAAATTCACTAACGTTACGTTACGCACTATACAACGTGTTACAAAATAACCCCTAATGCTGAATATGGTATATAGGGACCATCATACTGAATAACTTTTACTATGAGACCAACTCTGAAATCGCGAAAAAAAACAGCTATTTCATACATTTTTATATTTTCGTAATTAATTTTTGTATGAAACAGCTGACTTTTTTTTCGCGATTTCAAAGTTGGTCCCATAGTAAAAATTGTTCAGCTTGATGGTCCCTATCTACCATATTATGCATTAGGGGTAATTTTTGTAACACGTTGTATACTCGTAGTAACTACGACAAACGAAGTTTAGTCTTGATTTGCAATGAAAGAAATGTGGGTTGGTGTACCAAAACAAAACATAAAACTCGTTACAATGGGGCAATTAAATCGATATGCGATTGATGAATCGAACTCGAACAAGAATGATCGATTACGCAACAAATTTAATAGATGACGACTCTCTGTGTGTTACATTCATTGAAATAAATTTTTTTAGACATCTAGCGGCCGCCAGCGACTTTGTCCGCGTAGATCATAGGGAACCTTTGACCAGAATAAAAAGTAGCCTTTATAATTTCGCTAATTCAGGTCCTATCCTAAACTGTCGACCAACCAAATTTCATCCAAATCCGTCCAGCCGTTTAGTTGTGAAGAGGTAAAACACACACAAACTTTCGCATTTTATTTAAGAAGTTAGCTAATTAGTCATATCTACAGTCTACGCTACACTATTAGGTCTATTAGTCTTAAATGCATTTTTTTTTATCTAGTTTATTATTTAAGCAAACAAACAGCTGCCCTTACACAATGAAATGTAATGTATAAGCAATAATTCAATAGCCAATACAGTTTCCACAATTAGCATTAGCAGACGTGCAACATCATAAAACTTCTTTTCGACTTATATATTATATAGTTATACTTAACTTTCTTAAAAAATACAATAAGTGATACTCGCCTAGAAGTACTCACATATAGTTAAGCAAAAGTGAAAACACTACAGGATTACTTCCAACAACCACTATCAATTTAAGATCTATTTAATAGATCTCATCAACAACTTAGTCTTAAAAGATCTAGATTTTTTTTTAAAATATATCGATATCCTTATAGTATAGCTTCTGCATGCGAGAACCAATAAACTATTTTTAGCATTAATATGCTTATGCTATTCTAAAAAGTTTTGGCGATGTTCAAATTTCTTTTAAGTCTTCCAAAAAATATTTTTTTGCACTTTTGATAGGTACTTGACTCTCAGTTTTCTGCGAAATTCCCAAGGCTGCTCCTGCTCACAACTCAGCATGACTTGAATAATAAATATAGCTAAGCGCAACATGCAGTGTCATAGGTACCGACAACATAAATTAGTTTTTTTTGTTAAAATTAAATCACGTGGCTTTGAAAGTTGTTCTAAAATGTGGTTTGTTTTTTTTATTTTTTAAATTATGCTGTTTTCTCTCACATTACTGTATTCTCACAATGAATCCTGCGCAAGTAAGCAAAAAAAGTTAAATTTCTCAACTGATTCTCGTGAAATTTCGTGAGCAGGCTCGGTAACTATATAAAAAAAATATCGATGCAGTTTTCCGAAATTTTTCAAAATGGCGGAGATATATTAAAGCGAGGTCGACAGCTCACAGAGCCAATAGTTTTATTATTGTCGAATAATTTCCGAATTTACTGTACTCTGTATTATGATAATAAGCTATCTATGCGGTCAACCTAATGACTAAATCGAATGTTGTCCAATAATTTATCTTTTTATTAGAAATATTGTTAAAGAAAGTGTGTCCGTCTATTTGTTTAAACGACGAGCACACAACACAACTTTCACAACATACCTATGCTGTAATACAAAGATGGATGGCCATTTCGGACCTGTCAAAATATTTACATACCTAGAGTAGAGAAGTGACATAGCTCATAAAATTGCTTTATTATTGTTATTTATAAATTGCTTACTAAAATAAAAATTGGCAATAGAGAAAATAAATAATAAATATTGTCAATAATTACATTTAGTATAAACTAGAACATATTGATTTTACCATTACATATTTTTTTGATTTCCAAATTAAAATTCAATAAATAAAAGTGTTTTACGGTCATAACAACTAATCAAATATAATTTTATTATCATTAAGTATACATCAAATTAAAAAAACCGTTTGACAGGTAGTAATGTGACAGGCAAAGCTTATTTGAGAGCAAGCATTAAGAAGAAGAAGAAGAAGCGGTAATTGTTCTTAATCATCTAAGAAGTGCGTTCCGTCGTTTCACTCGAGTGCACTCGAGCGCACTCCGGTGCGAGCTGTAACCGTTCCGTGGCTTGGTGAAATTTTACTCTCAACGCTGTTAAAGCGTAGTTTCATCCGTTCTGTGGCTCAGAGTGCAGCAACCAAACAACCATAAGATGGGTCACAGCATTTGTAGGTATTCCGTATTCCGTAGAAGTAACCATAACCAGCTTCTTTATATTTATGGGTTAGACTAGCCGTGACCACGGCAGCTGCAAAGGTGTTGAAACGTCGGGAAATGCAAAAACGTTTGAAAAACTTTGGTGAAATCGTGTAATTATTCGACAATCGATCGATCGACATTCAGCGATTTTAATGTCCCCACTGCTGGGGCACAGGCTTTCTAAAAAAACTACAGTAGCAAAAAGTACCACCTATCTCAAATCACAAGAAGCGGATCGATAGGTAAATTATGTACTATCGACAACACTTATTGCTTGCTCACCGCGCAGTCATTAACAGCAGGGGTGATAAGTGGTAAAGCACATGAGTTGCCAGTGTAAAACGTCACTTTGCATATTTTTTATATGGGGGAATCCCCACACACACGCACACGGGCACACGCCTAGTCGCCTTAACCATAACAATCAAAAACTCAGTATTCTGTGATCAATCCGCAGACTAGCACCCACCTCAGGGTCGCGAAAGGTGACTAGCCAACTTACATAACGCGTTAGTCACTAAGATGAGTCAACCACGATAAATCAACACTGATTTAAAACTGACCGCAATAAAAAATCCTTACTAATACCACAAGGAAGCGGAAAAGCTTTTTAAAGTGTCATATTATACAATATTGCATAATATTCGGCTGTTATAAACACCAAATGAATATAAATTGGGGTACTTCTTCAGTCTATACTAGACATAATTTGGACAATCAATCTTTGTAGAATAGCATTAATGCTTTTATCTAAACCCGTTTGTTTTTTTGTTACGCCTTCACGTCTTAACTACTGAACCGATCATCATGAAATTTTGATTACACGTTGTAGGACAGAGAAGGACATAGGGTACCTTTCATCCCGAAAAAATAATTGTTCCTGAGGGATAGCAAAAGAACTTTCCACGCAGACGAAGTCACGGGCGGTCGCGAGTCCTCTATAAAAGGTTCTGAAACAGTTAGCTTACTGCCAACATTATAACAACCAGTGTCATTAGTAACTATAATATCATCCGAACAAATGCCGCCGGAGTTGCATTATGAAATTCAGTACAACATAATAACACTATTCTTGTAGTATTCTTGTAAACAATTATATGTCAAGTTTTATGAAACGTCCGACATATGTCGTAATTTCTGACAAATTGTCGACTTTTCAAGCTTTATGAAACAGGGCCCAGGATGTAAAATTCTGCACAATTCATAATACTTTTTGATACTCATTCTAAAATAGAGACCAAAATTGTTTTGGTTAAGTTAAGCTCTCGATTTTACAAACAATGTATGAAATTTTCCTAATGTTAGTCTGGCACTCTACAAATAGATGCACCTAATATTGCCTTTTTCGCTGTCGTTTTCGGTTTCGTAGAACAAGTGCATAGACCACCTAGATATTAACCAAAAATAAAAGCGATGGTATTGTAATTACACGGCGACAATCTAGCTCTTTAACTTATCTTTCACTTACATGTCTTGTTCTTAGTACAAGTTAAATTTTCTCCAAAACAATGTTGCAGGTAAGCATTTTCTAGTAGCACACGTTCGAAAGTAGCCACCAATGGCCACCATATAAGCTTAAACAAAACACGCCCAGTTTTTCTTGACAACTTTCCTTGTTTATCACCTCGAAAGAATCGGACACAACATCGCCGATGTCACATTTTGTGAGAGCTAGATATTACTTATTGACCGAGCGAGCGCGAAGCGCGAGCGAAGCGTCTTCGCTTGGGCAAAAATGCTTTCGTATATCCGTTTGTTCTCCTCTACGGTCGCATTTCCCAATCGATTCTCGTGAAATTGTGTGAGCAGGTTCGATATTTTTTTTATTGTTGATTCAGTTTTACCAAACAGCACATAGTACTTGAAAACCTCGTGGCGACATCTATTAATTAATTTTTAAACAATATACAATTTGAGCTATTTTTTGACGCACAAACGCGAGGTGAGGTTGTTTTCAAAGAGCACGATCTATAGATCGAGATCAGGGTCTAGTATAGTTACCATGATGCTAATTCAATCATCGCATTTGCAACTCATGATTGGCTAAAGAGCCATATCTAGTTTAGTTGAAATTCCTCACAAATTCATGAATTTATTAAACTAAGGAATGATAGAAAGAAACTTAAACCTTTGATTTTTTTAACTAGTTAGTGTAAATTATATCTATAATTATTAAATTTTAGATTTTTCGCATTCACAATGCTATTTTTATATTAAGATAAATAATATTAGAAAAAATATATAGAAAAGTCGCTGCCCCCACTGGCGACTCAGTAGCATAATTGGTCAGTGCATTGGGCCGGAATCCCAAGGGTGCGGGTTCGAGTACCGTCTGAGGTGCTACGGGTCAGTCGATTTTTTCTAATATTATTTATCTTAATATAAAAATAGCATTGTGAATGCGAAAAATCTATAATTATAGGTATAGCTGTTTCATCTTTATCGATTGTCAAAACATCTGGAAAGATGTTTCTTTCGAATGTGGGGGTATTTCCTCACATTGATGAAATTGCGCTGGCTTGCAGCGAAGAAGTAAAAAGTACTAGAAAATTTCGTCGCTCCCACTGGCGACTCGGTAGTATAATTGGTCAGTGCATTGGGCCGGAATCCCAAGGGTGCGGGTTCGAATCCCATCTGAAGTGCTACGGGTGAGTCGATTTTTCCTAGTATTTTTTCTAGTAAATTATATCACTTCGTTAACGATTATTTCGTAACAAAATGTCTAATTAAGCTGAAGTGCATAAAAAAACATGTGTGTTGTATCTTTATCGTATTTTAACACGATTATATCGAACATATATCACTATCATATTGCCGTTTTAATCTTAACTGTTAATTATACAGCTATTAAAATATCAGAGCGCAATCTCATGTACCGTGGGAACTGAGGGCTTAAAATTTCTAACCAATTACCTACTCTTTCTGGGAAACATTCTTACCTCATAAAAACTGAATTATGGAGTAGGGACCGTTATTATTGAAATTAAAAACCTTTTGCAATGAAAATTGGACTAGTTTAAAGTGCATTAGTAAGTTTTTAAATTTTGAGATTTTAGCATTCACAATGCTATTTTTATATAATACTAAATAATATACTAGAAAAAATACGATTCGCACCAGATCATGTTCTCGGACGGGTTCGCGGGTTCGATTCCCGTCCGAGAACATGATCTGGTGCGAGTCGTATTTTTGCTAGTGTATTATTTAGTATTGCATTAGTAATTTTCTATATTTATTTAAACTTTAAAGATGAGTATCCTCCAGTTACTTTAAATTAATGGGAGAAAAATAAAAACTTAATCTAGATTTTATTATGTTTTAAAATTCGGCTTCGAATTAAGTATAATGTTTTTAAATTCTTTTTCTTTTTCCGGACCACACAGCATAAACCATTTGATCAGCCCATTTGAGCTTTGCTTTCTTTATCTAGTCATTTATCTACTTCGAAACTAACCGATAGATTTACAGCAGTAATAACACCCAAAGGCGTTTAACAGCTGTTTAATAATGAGTTACAGTTAAAAGCCAGTAATTACCATGTCCTGATCTTATTCGATTTGTGGGATCGAGAGAAAGTTACTGGGAGTTTACGTTCCGGCTATTTGTGGGTACTATTATTTATTCTGTGCTATTATGCTGTTTCCTGGAGGGAAAATTGTATATTGTTAGGTTCAACTTGGTTCTCAGACATAGGTATGGACATTTACATATCCTGTTGTGACTTGTTGGTTATCAATGAATTGATTTCTATGGTGGTGTTTATGATAGGGATATTAAAGTAACTATTATCCGAACTCGGTTAATTTTGATGACTTCGGCTATTTCGAATATAACTTAAGAGGTAATACCACATAATGTAAAGTAAACCACGAAAATTTAATGATAAACGCACAGGAAATGAAAAAAGACTCTTGATTATATAACCTTATCTAATAATACGTTACCTTATAACGTACCTTATAATATTAAGGTAACCTTACACAAAAATATAATATTACCGTTAGTTTTCAATAAAAAAGCTACTTAATTCATCAACGCCCGAGCGGCCGCATGCGACCGGATAACAATGGAATATCTGTCAATTGTGTCTCATTTTCCGGGCGATGAAAGGTTGAAAAGTACTAAGGTACAAAATTTGGAAAAAGTAAGTTTTCAATAAACGGGAAAAAATAAGGAACATGTACCAAACTTAACTCATTCAAATAACATTTTAAAAACTTGGTTAACTTCCCCTTGTGCTAAATCCAACTGAAAGCACAATAGCCAGTAAAAGTTGTTTCTTTAACCTTTTCAATGCCCCATTTGCGAGCAAAGCCGGGTTTGTGTGTGACATAAGCGAGTGAGATCACGACTTAACTATATCATGGCTTAATAAGGATACTTGATTTTATCTACTCACTTATATAGCAAGGTCATATTGACTAAAATATAACTCAAGATTGTAATATTATAATAAATTTCATTTTGACGACAAACCAAAGATCGCATGGCTTCGATGTCTATAGATAGATAGATACAAAAATGCTACTATAATGTATGCGTAAGCGACCTCCGTGGTCGAGTGGCTTTGTACACCCTTTTTCAAGGTGTCGCTATCTCTGAGGTCCCCGGTTCGATCCCCTGTTGGGTCAATTTAGAAAACGAACTTTTCTATATTGGCTCAGGTCTGGGTGTTTGTGATATCACCGTTGTCTCTGATTTCCATAACACAGGTGCTTTAGCTTTGCACTTTGGAATCGGAGCAATGTATGTAATGTTGTCAAATATTTATTTATTTTATTTATTTAATTACGGTACGGCAAAATAGATCTATCGATACCAGAACTAATCAGGCTCCTATATACCTCAAGTGGCGCCCTCATTTTAATTAAATTTATTGCTCGCTAAGTACATACTGTATGGAAAATTCACATGTACAGATTGAAGCTTAGGTTCTATAGTTTATTTACAAACAATAACCTCAGTATAATATAGTTCGTTGTAGTAGTAGTTCGCAAAAGTGCTAAAAGTGGCCACTTTTGGCAGTTTTGCGAACTACTACTACAACGAACAAAATTTTAATGAGGTTATTCTTTGTAAATAAACTATAGAACCTTAGCTTCAATCTGTACATGTGAATTTTCCATACAGTATGTACTTAGCGAGCAATAAATTTAATTAAAATGAGGGCGCCACTTGAGGTATATAGGAGCCTTAATGGGTTATGTTAAACTGAACCAATATTATCGTCGTCTCGCAATGCCAGTAAATCTCTATTAATTTTGACAAAATTAAAAAAACTTTTGAAGGCATTTGAATAGCAAAGTTCCAAGAGAGATAACTACCCCAAAACTACTATTCTATGATCCAATTCCATACAAAATAATAATACTGAGTGGTGCAGTGGTCAACATGCTGGTCGGTCTACCACACAAGAGGTCCCGGGTTCGATTCCCGGCCGGGCAGAAATTTAAATGATGAATTTTAATTTCTATGTGATTTCTATGAATTTTAATTTCTGTGATGGGTCTGGGTGTTACTATGTATAATAAGTATATATTTAAAAAGTATATAAGTAGTATATCAGTTGTCTAGCACCCATATTACAAGCTTTGCTTAGTTTGGGCCTAGATGGTACTGTGTGAAATTGTCCAGGCATTTATTTATTTATAATTACCTATATGACCTTAACATAAATATTTATGTTTATTAAATTGGAGCAAACAAACACACATTACAATAACTATTTAATTAAATTCGATACAATCATTTTTCACGCATCATTTGCGTTACTATTAGGTCAATACCATCAGCCGGCCTCCACCTACTTTGACGGCAAAATATTTGTTCACAAAACAAAAGGCTCACAAGTAGGGTGCAATACAGCCTTACACACAATATAATATGTTTGTTAAGGTGTCGATACGCGTGACACCTCAATTTCACCAAGAGCGACCTGAATTCCGATAATGACAATATGCTTTCTGAAATAAAACTCTTTTGTGGATGCATGGCGCGTAATTTATTTACCGTTTGCGGGCAAATCCACGTTGCTTCTTACTTCCCGCGTTATTGTCGTTACTCGAAAATCTTTCAAAATCCAATGCATCGCAATAAATAAATTAAAAATATACAAATTAATAAAATTTATTATCGTACTCTAACGTAAATAATGGCATATTTCCTTGTGATGCATTGGATTTTTGAAGATTTTCGAGTAACGACAATGACGCAGGAAGTAAGAAACAACGTAGATTCACCCTTGCGCGAAAGTATAATGACTTGAGACATCCTTTGAAGTTAAGGAGGAAACTCATCAAAGAGTTTTTAGTTGGTTTCATCGAGGTGAAGACGATTTTCAACTTTATTATGTAGGTACAGTTTTTTTATCTATGTCAGTTTGTTCAGGTTTACTCTTCAATCAAAATTTGGTACTTTTTAAGACGTATTATTTTTTATTGATATTTAAATTTGCATTTATCATCCTTAATAATATTATAAATGCGAAAGTCCGTTTGTTTCTTTGTTTGTTATGCCTTCACGTCTTAACTACTGAAACGATCATCATGAATATTTGCATACACGTTGTCAGGGGTACAGAGAAGGACATAGTACCTTTCATCCCGAAAAAAATAATTGTTCCCGAGGGATAGCAAAAAAACTTTCCACGCAGACGAAGTCGCGGGCGGTCGCTAGTAATCTTTAAAACAAACGGTGTAGGCTACCCTTCTTCTGTTCGTTAATATTAGTTATCAGAAAATGTAGGCGACCATCTTCAAATCTTTGGTAATTCTCAAATGTCATTTATCCAACCCACAATCTACGAAACGAGTAAAACTAGCAAATTGTGGTTTATTCGTATTTCCACAAGATCCTCAATCTGGCCTCGAACTGCATTGCGAAACACTGCAGTCAGTCGATGAGTAAGCGAAATGCTTGTACAGTAAACAGCACCTTGGATTTAACACAACATGTCTTTCCTCAATCCATTTCCAACTTAACACGTAACATCTTATGGTACAAAATCAACTGGTGTGACGGTCTTTCATAGCCTGATGTGCTGACTGTGCACAAGTGTACGGTAAATGCCGAATAAACTGGCGTTTCACAACCATCTGTGGGTTTAAGCAAAGGTTTGTCGACTCAAGTTATTAGTCATTTAGCTATAGTTGGTAAAAACGACGGTATTTTATGTATTTTCGACATTATAACACAACTTTTTGTAACCACAAGTTCTAAATTGACGGAAAATTGAGATAAATTAAATGTTCACGACGTATGACGGTAACCAACAGAATTTATAAAGTAGAAATAAAAATATTGTTATTAAGAAGCAAAGTGGCTATTACGCACACACATTTAGACTACAAAATCCGCGATCATACATAACGTATACCTCCTAACACCGATTCAAGACATCATACCTACTTACCAGCCTAAAGACCAAATTAAAAATAAAAATTTAATACTTACTTAACCTGAAAAAAGGTGGCCACTGTGCCACACACAACTATACGGCTGCTCAAAAACGAAACACAGTAAGGCACAAATTGAAAAAAAAAACTTTTCAGATTCACCTAGTAACAGTAGTAACGCCAGTAACGCTCTACAGACTGGTCTGATCCTCGTAGCACTACGTCGCCTAGAACCTAAATTATTTTAAGAAGATTAAACCTAGTAAGAGACAAAGTAGCTTAAAATAGACACAGTATGTCTCATAAACAAAATCAAAACATAGTAGGAGACAATGGGTGTTACGTATCAACTAGGTTTTTATTTTGTTTCTGTGGCATGTTTTTACACTTCTGCTTGTCTTGTAAAATTTTCCTAATGTGGCGTACTGTGTTTTGGTTTTGAACACTCGTATAGCAAACCTAACCAAACTACACTACTTTATAGAAGTTCAATATGTAACACAGTTACGTATCAACTAGATTTTTATTTTGTTTCTGTGGCATGTTTTTATGCTTCTGCTTGTCCTGTAAAATTTTCCAAATGTGGCGTACTGTGTTTTGGTTTTGAGCAGCCGTATAGCAAAGCCAACCAAACTACACTACTTCATAGAAGTTCAATATGTAACACAAAAACTATTATTGTATAACGCACGCAACAATGCCTTACCGCATTCAGATACGACCGTCAAAATCGAATAGAGGAAAAGTGACTTGCCATATTTTTATTGGTATAATCACTATTCATCACGAACATAGAAAAATGCTCTAGGCGGCTGAATAGACAAAAATAAAGAATAGGTAGCTCGTTGTATGAGAATGAATTGATAGTAAAGCTGATGTCTGATGATCTGTTATATGAATCACATTGGTTTAAAAATCTTTGATCTTATATTCGCAATGGTTTTTTTTTGCATTTATTTGAGATAACAACAACCATACATTTACTTTTATTTACTGAAGGCGACTATATCCCTCAATGCTAACCGCTAACGCTAACCGCCTATGTGGTCTAGTGGTTCGCCCCCCCGTGTAAGACGCAGGGGTCCCAGGTTCGATTCCTAGGAGGGGGGTACATTTGTACTCGGTTTGGTTGGTGTAGGGCTTATTACATAATTAGTACATAATGTATTGAAAATCTACATGTATTTATTAAAGCTAAGGTTCTATAGTTTATTTACAAAAACCTCAGTAAAATACATATAGTTCGTTGTAGTAGTCAAAAGTACTTATGGTTTTAAACAGCCAATAGGAAATGGAAAGAAGTAATCGAGGGATGGCAAAACATCTATTTTTACATGACTTAAGAAATATGGACGCATGTTTTGCAATGCAATGTTTAGTTATTTTTTAGTACAGAGCTCCGACGATTTCATGATTCGTCTGAAAAGAATAAAGGACTGCGCGATGCGATTACCTACTCGGTATAAAACACAAAACGAATTTCATCGACGTAATATAGATACATTACATTTACTATTCATTCACGATCAAACATTTTTTTTTTAATTTGATGTAATTTCTCATCAAAAGATAATAAATAACCTTATTGCAAAATCCAATAGAACTTCAATCAAACATAAAAAGGAATGCGAACATATTGCAAATTCCGGTTAGGTGCAAACAAGTTTATATGCAAGTAAGTATGGCTATAATACTGTGGTTTCACCAACCTCAAGCACTTTTCTATTTTCCACTCGTCATATGAATATTTGATTAGCGTCAGAGACAGTCGTATACTTGCCGTTTAGAAAGCACCCATGTAACTGTTAAACATGTTGGGTAAGAACTAGGTAGCTAGAAGCATAGCTAAAAGTTAAAAACCAATATTATGTGTTCTTGAGTTATGTGGGTGGAGCAATTTAGTGTAACAATAACTTGTTTAAAATGTTTTCTATTTGAATAATGAACTGTCATAATTTATAACCTCTTTAGTGGCACAATCTTCCTCCACTTGAGCGCAGCGAAAATTTTTCTAAGTCTATGGTCTATCATAACATAAGCTAAAAATACCGTCGACTTGATAACCTCCTTCTTTTTTGAAGTCGATTAAAAATAGACATTTCACTAACAAACTTAATGGCAGGATCTGGTTTAATTTAAAATTGGAAAAGAATTTGAATGAAATTATATCTACCAGGTACAAGAGTAATTGGACCTTACCCGGTACCATGAAAGGTACTTATTATGAGAAGCATCTGTATAAATTAGTTTAAGTAGAGTGAGATTTTAAACTATTTTACGGGTAAGGACTAGGGTTGCCACCCGTACTTTATAATAAAGTATATACTTTATTTCGGGGTAATTGTACTCTATAGTTACTTTATGAGGAAAATAAAGTACGTGAAAATACTTTATTTCACATGGCTTGTGACAAAAATTTGTCAAATATTGCCAAAAGTAATAAAAAGTATGTTTTAAAGGTAAAAATAAATAATACTTTATTTCCAAACAATGTACCTACTTTTTTTCTACCTTTACAAAAAATGTACTTTATTAGTCCAAAAAAAAGGTGACCCTAGTAAGGACTGAGAAGACGGTTTTGGCATAACGCGTTCGAAACTTCTAGTTTTGGAATGGAATATTAAATAACCGCTGTACCAGGAGGGCCATACCAAATAGTTATAGTTGTTCTATATCACGAAGACCTATTTGCTATGAAAGTTGTTAGGCGTGCACGTGCACATTATTTTAGTGTGCGTAATACGAGAGCGTGCAGACGCACACTAAAACAATGTGCATGTGCACGCCTAACAAATTCATAACAAGACGGTCTTCGTGAGATAGAAGAACATTACCTTACCATAGGATTCAGTACACAAATTAGATAATATCACAGAACGCACGAATGGTAAAATTGTGCAGTTTACATAAGAATGTATGAAATATTTCGCGTGTTGATTTGATACCCGAACGGAATGGTTTAGTTGTAACGTGAAAATGGATTAATAATCAATTTAATGGCCAATTTATGCTTTTAAATCTACAAATTATTATTTTACGGACACTGAAGAAGGAATATCACCATGAGTATAGATTGAGGAAGGATGATTTAGTTAGGGCAACATTTAAAAGATTTCACACAACATTTTCTAACTTATTTTTCTTTTCTTTTCAGAATGCCAGTTATGTAATCAACCGACGATACTCGAAGGGCAAGATGTCACCGGTATGCCACAACTTCGTCCAGAATGCCTGGAAGAAGGATTTCTGCTCGAACTGTTTCAAATCCCGTGAAGAGCACGTTAAACAGGAACGGACGAACGACGGCAGCAAGTACCTAGCCACGCCATTCCAGAACAGAAGTACCTTCTTCAAAAAGACACCACCGAGCATACTTAAAATACATCCCAAGAAAAAGAACAAGCGAAACGTTCGATTCCCAGAAGAGGTATGCAGTGTCATAGGTTACGGAGGCGATGACTGGTCTGACGGTGAGGAATTTGAAGTCTCGGAAGACAATGAGGACGAAGACATATACCCCGACACAGAGGAAGAGAGAGAGCTTCATAGAATTACAAAATCAAACACTGATTTTAATACTGTGAAAGCTAATTTGCTAACAGACTCTGTGAGCAAATCATACACATCCCTATTACTAGGTAAAATGCAGACTGATTCAGACGGCAAAAAGAAAACACTTTTGGTGTCAGTTACTCCATTTGGACAGGAAAATAAAGGTCCCTGTGTCAAATCTCATATACGAAAACCAGCCGCAGTAATACACGTTGCTGAGCCGCCTGCAGAAGAAACTAATAACTATAAAACTAATATAATTTTGTCGTCATACGTCAAAGAAAGCGAAACAATCATTTGCCCTGAAGGATCAACGGGCACTATTTGTACAGAGAAATCATTGTTGGAAGAAATATCAGAGACATTGCAGCAGAATAGGATAAGTAATGGCTCGGAACTAGCTAATAATAAGCCATTGGTCGTTGAAGGAAAAATAAAGGAAAGTATGCAAGACGAACTAGACAAAAAGGAAATAAGTGAAACAAAAAAGAACGGTATTGTAAGAAAATCTCCCTTGGTCAAAACACAAGAAAGGCCGAAAGTTAATTTAAGTCGGACCGAGTTCAAATTCTGTAAAATCAATATAGAGAGTAGTAGTGTTGACTCAGCTGTTAGTACTTTAAACTCGACTGCGAACAATTCCTTCGCTTCGGACGACGAAAGCTTTAGCGGACGAACCGACTCAGATAACGATGATAGTGGCCATTTCTCTGAATCAAATAAGTGTGAAGAGACCGTAAAGATAAAAGTGTTTAATGATAGTGATAAGAATAACAAACTATCACCAATGGGGCAATTTCGAAAGATGGATGGTCAGGCTAACGGAGGATACTCTACATTCCAAACTCCAATCATGGATATGCCAGTTATAATGCCTAAACAACCGGAAAATATGTTTACGCCAGAAGCTAGTCGTGAATTGGCCGGTGAGCCAGATGGTCGAGCGGACCCGGATGAGACATCGGAAGCCCCAGCTTTACCAAAAAGCCCCATGCCTACAATGGATCCACGGCCTTCTTTTTTACATGGTATGATCACTGATATAATGCCTTCTTCAAAACCAGCATTACCTGAAAAGCCGAAACTTCCAGCCAAGCCTGTTATCAAACAGACTACTAAGAAAAGTTCTATTTCCACACATCAACAACAATTAACGATGCATATACAAAGTAACATCAGAAGAGAAGTAGAAATAACAAGAGCCAACAGTGAGGAAAAAAATAACGAAATTAACGAAGTACACGAAGACAAACCAGAGCCAATTTATTATGCAAAACCAGTGTTGACAAAGCAAGATAGCGACACTTCGCTAAACAGCTTGAGTAAACGTAAAGCTCCAACTCCTCCACTATCGCCATCTGTCGAAGAATACTCGAATACCTTGTACCAAAGAAACACAAATGGCTTCATGAAATCAGATTCACCAGTTGTTAGAGAAATGGAAAAACGGGAGAGAGCCTCTGGCTCTACAGCGCTACCTAAACTCAGGCCGGTACAGGACGATATGGTAGAAGGAAAAAAGATTGACATAATTCCAGAACCAGCGCCAAGAAGAAATATTTCCCTATCTCATGATAACCTATTAATGGATGAGAAACGGAAAGGAAAACTGAAATTTTCGATAAAGAAGCTACTTCGTATAGGTTCTTCAAAGGACCTCGATAAAAAGGAACTAAGTGTAGCTACTGTTACAAAAGTTATTCCGAAATCTGAGGAAATTTATGATTTGACGCCGAAACCAAAACCACGACTAGTCATCATACACCCATTGGACATTAACGGGTCGAATGTGGAAGTCGTGAAGTCGAATTGTGAAATTTCTGACAGTCTGCGAAGAGTGAGTCATGAGGACGTGTCCTCGATATACAGCGGGAGTTCCACTGAGGTGGAAATGCCCAAAGTAGTGAATAAACCACCTCCCCCTCCGAGACAGTCTAGTGAAGACTACAAAACTGTGTCGAATGTGCCAAAGCCCGCGCGGCCGCCACCACCGAAGTCAGCTGTTTTACAAAAGCAACAAAAACAGCAAACGTGGGCGCCGCCAAATAAAGGCGACAATATTTATGCTAATTTAGGTAAGTTGCAAAACACATTTTATTTCATTTTACCTTGCCTTGCAGTTCTTATAGCGAATAATTTTTAAGCGATGTGTGTATTTAAAATATAATATTTAACTTACAGGAGAAATAAGATCAGCATTGGCACCTCGGAAACCTGAAAGAACAGCGAGTATGAGGGAGAGAGAAGCTCACTTAGAGCTGCCCAAACGACGAACACCCATCGATGACGACGACAAGGACGAAGTTGACGACGGACCGCAGGAGCTGGTGCAGGCCACCAACGACGCCGTCATTCACAACTATGATGACGTATACAACTCCGCCAAATACGAGGAAGAGGCGAGCGACTCGGCTAAAAACAGCGACAGCGACTACGAGTACGTTCACCATGCGAGATCGAGCTCGCCGGAATGTGATTCAGCCATCAAACCAGACGACACAGAAAACACGTGCGAAGTGAGAAAAAGCGTCGAAAACAACGAATTCCCTAAATACAACAATGGAGTTTTTAACAGATCCTCATTGCCATACTGTGGAAGCGAAACAGAGTCGGAAATCTATTCTCCATACAGTTTCTATAGCTCAAACGACGCTATGGACGGTCCTAATAACGAGGATTACCAAAACGAGATGACGCCAAAAAACACTACCAACAAACTAAGAGTGCGAAAGGGACGAAGCGTCGTGCATAGGAATCTGGAGGATAATTACGGTGCCGTCGTTATTGCGAATCACGAAGCGCTTGCGCAGGTTTTAGAACAGGTAATTTGTCTAACTGTACCTCGTAGGCGTAGGGTATGTTTTTCTAAACTTTATTAGCCGGTTGTATCTATTATTACATTAGACAGACGCATTCAATTGCGTTGCAGTTTATTCACCCGTGGCTACTTGTATATGGAAATCTGTTTCCATTGTGTAACTTTATTCAATCCTATTTGGCATGGTAAACGAAGTACTTTGAAATTCAAAACAGTTGTACTTACGCGAAATAATAAGCATGAAATTCTATGGCAACGCTTAGCAATCAAATTGTCAATTTCAGGTCCAACAAAGTGCTACGATGCAACCTTCGTTGCGAGGGCTGAAAGCTTGCACCAATCTACGGTGGAACGACTTCTCGCTCCAGTCTGGCCATAAACACGGCCTCGTGAGGGCAGGCAAGAGGGTCTTTCACCAAGCCATATGGAACTCGAGTCAGGGCCCAGTGAATGTGACCCTGATGCTGTACAAAGAACAAATGGCGTCACAGATGATATGCCAGCAGTCGGTACAACCGCAGACGCTGAGTCTCAATGCCATCACTGAGTTCTGTGATCTCGTTCCTAAGCAACATTTCGGGGAAGAGGGTGAAGACTTAGTTCAAGGTAATTCAATTCATTTACATAACAATATTAATTTGTGCACCTCGTTGGTTTCGTTGTCTCTGTCATTCTCTATCTTTCTCTATAAAAAGCATTTTTCATATCCAGTAGTAGTATTAAATAAGTAGGAACACACGACGGCACCTCAGACTATACATGTTGACCTTGAGACCGCCTTTATGCCCTATGTAATAAAAGCTGTTTAACTGTGTAACCTGACGTGCTGTCGTGTGTAGAAAGCCCTGCCTTATTTTCCTATAATAGTTGCACCCTCAGATTGTACTGGCTGAATATCATATCAACTTAAAGTTTGAACCCAAAAACTACCAAATATTTATTTACTTATTTATTAGTCAGCTTTTCATGCTAACTAGGTATTTATGTGACAACATAAAACTAACACTAGAATACTTACTTAAATTTCAGCCACCATTGTGGTGCTAGCACACGCGCAAGTTGATACCATCCATTCATATGGTGAAAACCTTCACGCAGCCGAAGGTCTCACCACGAAGGAGTACCAACTGGTTCAGACGGAACAGATCCACGAGGCCATATTCATGATGCTGCAACTCATAAACGGGCTGAAGTGCCTCCAAGCTAGAGGGTTGGAGGAAATCCCAGAGACGTTGACAGCGTTCATAGCGTTGAAGGACATTCAGCCAGTGTCACACGGCAGCACACTGAACTTACCTTCACCGGATGACAGATTGAACTCACTTTGGGCGCCAAAAACCAACAGCTATGGGCGGTTGTGTATTTTGCAGGGGTGAGTGTGCTTCTCTTTGTACAGGGCTCGTTCGTAAAAGTAATTTATTGTCACCTTCTAAGCAGTAACTTCCGATTCCGACCCTCTCATCTGACACTAGAACTGATTATAATTTACTGATTAGAGCCTACCACACACTGCCCAGGTGCGCATTTTATCTAACGATTCGTATTTTATCTATATCAATTAGCTATTTCATTTGAAGGCGCCTACGCATTAATTCCGCTTCGCATATAAATGTAACAGCTAAATGCGAATCTGTGTTAAAATAAACTATAAATATAACTATTGAATTTTGGTTCACACACACTACTTAGATTAACTAAAATTCTATAGAACATATTATACCGATTTAAAAATTTTCCAATCGTTTCATTTGAATCAAAAACAGACTAACCTTTACTGAATTAGGTAAAATTTTCTTTTACCCAATTTTATTTTTCAGACTGAGTGAAGAAATCAACTGCAGTAAATCTTCTGACGAAGAGCACCTCAATTCACTATGCAAATGTGCTATCAAAGCTCTCGAAATTCTGCTTCCAGGAGAAAAGCTCACGCCATTACTGAAAGAAGTTCTTCAAGAAGAACGAGCCATATCGCTAAATCAAGCGAAATCAGTTCTAGAGTTTATGTTATGGGGTCCTTTGGATGTCGTACAAGGCGTACCTGTTGATGATAGAGAGCTATCTCTTCAAAGGTGGTTGGACCTCGAAAGGGCTACTGTCTTACACGGGCTGGTTCGAACGCGGGTTCAATTAAACGTGTTTGAACAGCTCCACCTTATGTTCTTAGTGAGGTCGACCGCGAAAGCTATGTGTGACGCCTCAGTCCTTCTCGAGAAAGCCAACGTGTATTGATATTTAAATTTCTAAGCTAGACTACACTTGTAGTCTAGCCACTTGTCTACAAGCTCACAGTGTGGCCGCTGATAAAATGTACTTTTCACAGATGTTATCATGTTCATTATGACAACCGACTAAGACTTATTTTTATTTTCGATTGTTTTTCGGATAATAGTAATCGCCCAGCGAGGGTTCCGTACATAGTCGATGGTTGATTTAAAATGTGCATTATCTCAGCTACCACACTAACCTCCAATCTACTAATGTTAACGTAAGAATCGTGTCACAATGTTGTTTCAATTGTATTTTTTCTGAATTATTATTAGAGATAAAAAATGGCAGCTTTATCTGTCAAATTTAAAATTGTTTTTATAATTTTATTACGATTGAAGTTGTTTTTATTTATGATTCTGATTCAGATTAAAATCAATTTAAATTACCTAAAGAATAATAAGAATAATTTGCAAACGAACGAAATGTGCAATTACAAAAACGTGACACGTCATTTCGGCTCTAATAAAAAAACAGACTATACAATATATAAAGCAATACTATTAAGACACCATTGAGACACAATAATTGTGTTAACATTCGCAGAATCGAGGCCATCTTGATACACCACGCCCCATAGTGTTAAATTAGGTTACAAGTGCGCGTGAGTCGGAAGTCTATAAACCTTAGTTTTAACCTAGTTAGGCACCTGAAAGACTTAATTAATTATAAATTAAATTATGTCCACATCCCACCAGATGAGAGTTAAAGTAATGGCTGCTTTCTGCAATATTTTTTAAACCGCTGTACCGAGATGTGTTGCCAGGAGCAAATATTTAAAAAAAATGTAAAAAAGGTCCAGTTTTTTCAAATAAAGACAATATATAAAGGGACTGAAGAGAAATTAAGGTTTAGGTGCCAATAAATAGAACTGAAATAGGTATATTATACTCACTGTATGTTATTGTTTCTGGTGCCTTATTTACTTTTGTATTATATAGTTTATTGTAAATTTAACTCATATATTTATATTTTATGTTCGAGCTCTTTAAATGTAGCACACGAGTTCAAAATATTGATTTGTATTAAGAATTCATCGAATATACAGATTTTATAGAAACAACTTGTTTTATCACTTCCTTTCAATACCTACTTTATTGACAATTGCAGTCGAGTTCATTAATATGTTGGCACTTTTGACAGGATTTGACTTTTATTACAAAGGCATAAAGGAAGATGAACTGTCAAAGTTGCGTAGGTACATATTATTGAACTCGATTGAACAATCAGTGATTTTGGAGCTAGTGAAATACTACCTACTAACTCCAATACAAAAGTTAGTTTTCTTTCTTATATATTTTTTTATCCACAACTGGATAGTGCTTGGCCTTCACCTTACCTTGTTAAGTGACGATAATGCCGAAAGTGTAAGCGCACTACACCTGGAATCCTCACCACTGAGGATAATCTTATAATTCCATAACAAGAAGGGAATTCTTTTTTTTAATAGATACTGACAAATGGTCATTCTGTTTTACACAACAAATAAAACTCCAATTTTACATATAACAAAGTCCCCAGCTAGTGAGGCCAAAAGGAAAACACAAAAATATTAATTTATAATAATATTTATGTGGTTGTAAAAAATAAAATATAAGTACCGTCTATATATAGTTTATTGTCTCCAATAGGTAGTGCAAAACAATTATTACACAGTAGCATTGATTTCTTATAGGTATGTATCAAATTCAAAATACACAAACAAATAGTAAGAATATCTTTGTAAAAATATTCCATAGTTTTGAGCATCAATGAAAATTTTAGATAGAATATGATAAGAAAAAAACTGAAAATATAATCAAAAAATACAGTTCTAAAAATTATAAGAAAATTCATTTAAAAATCTGAAAATATAAATAAAAATTAGAAATACAGTTCTTTTCAAATATTATAAAAAATAAATTAGTAAAAATAAAATTGAATTCATGAATAAATATAAAAACAACTCTTTCAAAACGCATTTTAATTTAAGCAAGATTGAGTTGAGACATTGATCATCATTTTTTTGTATTATTCATCTGTTGTAAAATATTTTTACTTCTATAAGTTGTCTATAATAATTGTAATATTTCTATTACCAATAGTGTCTATACACTATTGGTAATAGAAATATTACAATGTTTATATTTTAAATGATATCATTATGAGGCAAACACAAAAAAAAAACAAGACATCTTCACAATTAAAACTATTTTGATTATAAGTAAGTAAGTACTACTACAAAAACGAATATAATAGGGGTTTAGTATGAAATAACCGATTTTCTTTCTCGCACACAGAGAACGTCAATCTTCTATGATGTTAAGACACTTCCGTAAATTGTTATTTCAACTATCAATAATCCTCAAATAAAATATTTCTAATTTTCTCTTCTTAACTTTAAAAAAGTACCGCCTCCTTTTTGCTAGCAAAAATAACTATTTTATTCCTTGCTACTTAACCGATACTTAATTTTTTCACTTAACATAAAAACCATGTAGTGGCATTAGTTAGCATCGTGTTCAAACATATGTGCATAAATGTTTTAGAACATTGGCTTTCATGGTTGTTAGATAAATACAGAAAATGTTAGTATGCAAAACTCAACTTTTTAAAAGTATCCATGGAAACCGGAAATTTCATACTTAAACCCCTAATAATAATTTGTCTTGCAAACATTTACTCGCGAATCTATTATTGTCAGGTATTGTCACAAAATAATGAGATAACAGTTATTCACAATTGTCGGAAATCCACTTTCAGAATCGAATCGGAGTCTTCCGATATAGATCTTATTTTCTACCTTATGCTATCAAACTTTGTAAATGCATTGCGCTTTAGCAGTATTTGTGCATATCAGTTTTCGAATCTATCGGAGGATACGTATACGAATCGAATGCTTTCGAGTAGATTTCCGACAATCGTGAATAACCCTACAGAAGTCAAGCTTAGTACTACGAGCGCTCGAGTAACGCACACACACACACACACACACACACACATATGACAGCTCGACACTGCGTCACGCGCTCGAACTCGTTTGAGATTCGTCTGAGATTCCGGTTATTTTGTGTCGGTGAGACGTGTTTTATGTATAGTCACGTCTATAAATATGTATACAGTTTAGAACTTTGTCACTCTAAAGCTATTGCTTTTTTGAACAGAAATCAATCACAATTGACTACTACAGCAAAGTGATAAAGTTCTAAACTGTATACATATTTTTAGACGTGACTGTACCTATGCTTTGTTCGAACGCGCGTAGTACTAAGGTTGTCTTCTGTCCTCTCTCTATTTCGTGGTATTGTGGTATTACCATGTTATCCATGTTAATTCAAACGCTATATACCTATTTTAGTTATAAAGTGTATCTTCTTTTTCTTCTGTATTATGCATAGTTTGAACGAATAGGACAAAACTCTTTATAACTAAATATGTGTATAGAGCTTATTTAAATAAGCTATTGAAAAATATGTATCTATTGCTAAATAAATGACAAGTAATTGTTATATCTAGGCGATTGTTGAAATAGATAACTTCAGACAGCACAAAAGTTTATTTAATAAAAATGGAATATTAACAATGCTAATCTTTAAACGGAATGTTTATAGGTACCGTAGTAAAAAACAAAACGTTTTTGAAAATTTGGTAATAAAAAACAAAATTAACATACTTAATTATTATTAACAACATACATATAAAAAATAACAAGCCGACAAATTTACCAACAACTACCAAATTTAAACAAAAAAAATAAACATTTGCGTTCACAGACGTTTTTCTATCGACAAACAATTTAACAATTTATGGAGTCCGACTTACGAAAGCTGTATGTATGTATGAAAATAACGTAATGGCACAGAAAATAATATAATACTTAACATACAGAAGTCCATCTGCGCGAGGACAATCAAATAATAAGCTACTCTCACTGCACGCCAATAAAGTACAATTTCAAATTGCACAGCGCTGCGTGCCTATTCTTGTATGCACCTTCTCTTTCTGTCGCGTTAGTCGCGTAGCACTGTGTCAGCCGACACAGGACATTGCTAGTGCGCAGGTACGAGCCCCCCCTTTTTTATGCCTAAGAAAACACATTTACGCGCTTCTCCCGCAGGTGAGTTAGGGGGGTATCCTGGTGGTTGCTCAGTTTCTTTACAGCTCAGTGTAGGTATGTCAAAACGCCATTTTGAATAGTGTTGCAACTAAAAAAATTGCTAGGTTCAGCTTTCGTTACTTTTTATCAGCTGCGATGCTGTTAAATACATAAATGGTATCGAAATTTCTTAAACCTTACTAGGTGAATATCTTAACTAAGTTAATGAGAATATCTAGGAGAGTTATCTTTTCTAAGATATTTTCCCAATTGGGTTATTTTAGTTTAAACATAACAGGTTGCTTATCAAAACTATTTCTTATGAAAGTAGATTTATCTTAAGGGGCTGACATGAGCCAACTAGCGCCGCCAGTCGATTTTATTTTATTTATTCTAAATAAGCCCAATTTCTTAAAAAAGGAATCAGTCAAGGTCTTGTTAATGACGTCTAATGTTTATTGAATATCGTTACAACATTACAAAATGCGTGCAATAGTTTAAAAACGGGTTTGAACCAACAATGGCCACTTTAACAAAATCGCGTTTTAAACTGTTTGAATGCCTTTTCAAACTGTGTAAAATTATTCAATAAATATTAGACGTAATTAACAAAACCTTGACTGATTCTTTTTTTAAGAAATTGGACCTATTTAAAATAAATAAAATAAAATCGACTGGCGGCGCTAATTGGCTCATGTCAGCCCCTTAACTGTCACACAGCTTGCACTGTGTAAGAACTCGATAGAGACTAAAGGAAGGCATTCATACTCGTTACTGGCGACTATACTGAGCAGTGAAACTTATAATAGCTTAATTCTTTTAGCTTATCATCTAGCATTACATTTTTAACTGACTATGGTTTAATCAACGCATTATATTGTTGAGTGCCTGTTTAAATATACCATTTCGCTAGACATATACTTATTTATTCGCAGTATTTTTAGTACTATCTAACAGATAACTTTTCTTGCCTTTGATAAGCTGATCTGTTATACATTATACATACATTATTCCAGCACTCACAAATTACACTGGTAACTCGATAGACTCCATTATTTTAATGATAATTGAAATATTTCCCAATTCTCTAGAATTATAAACTAGTTGATAATAATAATAATAATTTATAGACCATCAAAAACAAATCGAAAAAATGCACACTATGTGACACTACGCACACTAAATGCACTAAGTGCAAAAAATGCACACTACCAAGCATTTTCCTTTCAATATTTAGAAAACGTATCATTACATTTCGCACATTAGAAAAAAAAATATATCGTTCAAAAAAATTAATGAAAATTTAATTATACTAGAAAAAATACGACTCGCACCAGATCATGTTCTCGGACGGGAATCGAACCCGCGACCTTTGGATATCCGGTCCAATGCTCTGACCGCTGAGCTACCGAGTCTTTGAAAATTTTATTATTATTATTAACATAATTTATCATCCTATCCTTTATCACATTATACGCACAGTTTTACACAAATTGTCTTACAAATTACAAGCCCTTATTGAAATACACGTACTGAGGCGGTTTGTTCCCTGTGTTCGCCATTATTTCTTTATATCTTTCAGGCTCGAACCTTTTGATTGTGTCAATTGATAATTTACTGTAAGTAAACAAATATTATTTTAGATCAACAACCTTGACAAAGAACAAAAAAAGAAACTAATTGAATATAATGGGCTATTTTCCAAAACCAAAAAAGAAAAACAATAGTTCAAAAAATCTCGATAGATGGCGTTTTAAGAAAGCCGAGAAATTGTGCTTATATGTCTATCGTCGTTTTAACTTCCCCGCCTCTTTCATCACTCTCCAAGGCGGGTACATACAGAATTTGCGGTCAAAATTATCAAAAAATTGCATTTTAACTTTACGGCTCGGCTTTTATGAAACGCCATCTATCGAAATTTTTTGAACTATTTTTTATTTGAGCTGTCAGAAAATCGCCCATTAAGGCCCAGCGCACATCTTCGAGGCGCGGCGAAGATACTGAGAAGAAAGCATTCGAAAATAAGCCTTAATTTCTATGAAATACACTTGGCCGCGTGCACACTCTTTTGGTAGCGCAGTCTATTTTCAACTGTGTATCATGGAAAATAAGGCTTATTTTTTGATTGCTTTTCTCTCAGTATCTTCGCCGCGCCTCGCTAGGTGTGCGCTGGGGCTAAAGAGAAGACTATAAAGATCAACCTATGATAAAGTACTTACCAACGTTGTGGGAATAATGCACATCCAGTAGGCACCATGACTGTTAGGCTGTAATTGAATAATTAGAATAAAAACCCACAATCAATGCTAAAATTAAATAAAAAATGGAGAACTAGGTATTGTCATTAAAAAATATTTGACAAATATTTTCACTAGAAAAAAAACGTTTGTAAATCGTACCATCAAACTGAACAACTTTTATAAAATGGCAGATGTTTTTAAATAATAGTTATATATTAAAATCATTAGATTAATTAAGAATTAATATACGTGATTGCGTGGTGATTTTTGCTTACGCTACATAAAACGTAACTTGTAATCAAACGAGAATTATAATATGAAACGACGACGACCTGTACATACAAACGATAAATATTTAATTTCACTATGAGTTTACTCCAAAGTTCAGAATCAGATAAAATTCTTGTTATGGAATGGAATGGGATGTGCAAAATTTTTTTACGTATTTTGACGTTTCATGGTCAGAAAAGACGAGTTTGGGACTTTTAGAAAAAATGAAGTGAGAAAAGAGTGAGTACTCGCAATAATATTATACAACGTGTTAATGAACAACTTTTACTATGGGACCAACTCTGAAATCGAGAAAAAAAACCATTCACATTGATGGTCCGAATCCGAAGAAACAGTTTTCTAATCTTGGGTTCATTCATTAACACGTTATATATTGAGAAGCTCGATGGCGCAGTGGTTTAGCACCTGGCAAGGCGATTGCAGGCGTTAAGCAAATTTCGCAAGCGACCAAAAATTTATTATCGAGAGCTCCTCCGTGCTTCGAAAGACACGTTAAGCCGTCAGTCCCGGCTGCATTTGCAGTCGTTAACACCCACCAATCCGCATTAGGCCCGTGTGGTGAGTTCCGGCCCATCCTCCTTATCCACCCATAAGGAAGACCTATGACCCAGCAATGGGGACAAACCCACCAACCATGACCTGGCGAACATGTAGGTTATGCAGGTCGAAGCAGCAGAAGATACGCGCGAAATGGCCTCCACCGCGCGCACCTTCTTGACTCCCTACAAATCTTTCGATATCTTTCTCCTTTGTCCCTATGGTCCCTCTCCCCTTTTTGGGGCGGACGTACACGAATACGCCTTCGGTGCCTCCCAGGTGGTTTCGTGCCCGTAAAGGTACCGCTCCGGCTCCGTTTCTTCTTTCTTCGCCTCGGTTCTTCCTTCTTCACTTACGCGCGAATTCCCAAAACCGCCTGAAGTTCGCCTCTGATCCTACGAGGTCGCGGTAGTGAACCGGTCCCACCTCGAGCACCTTCACACTGTCCAGAAGTTCCCTACGCCCATCCCCGTAGAGCTCGCACTCCCACAGAGCGTGGAGTACGTCATCTACCTCGCACTCCCCACAGTAGCGGGACCCCACGACCCCACGTCCGCGAGCTTCATCCGGTGAAGCCTACCCCTAAAACAGCCGTGACCCGACAACAGTTGTGAGCAATGGAGACAGTGAAGAAATGTGTGATGGTCACTCACAATAATCCGACGATAGCCGTCTGCACGCCGACGTGCGCCCAGCGCACGCGCCGCATGAGCGGCGTGCCCTCGATGCGCCGCATGATCACCGGCAGCAGCAGCATGCCCGGCGAGCACATCACTATCCTGTATCGACAACCATACGGAAATGTCTGAAAACTATCAAATCGACTGAATATTTTTTTTTGGTAGAAATAAGCTCCTTTATTAACCTTTTGAACGCCAGAGCTCAAACGCATCGGCGCCCTTCCCACGCCAAGCCATAAATTCAGAGCAAATACCTACAAATAAAATAGGAATGCCAACGATGTTATCGATAAGTTGTCAATAACCGATTTAATCTCTGCTATTCGTCACATATTTTTGAAATAAAATATATTTTTTTGATTTCGTATTATTTAACAGCAGTTACAAAATTCTATACAAAGTAAAAGTAGACATTAGAACTACAAACGAATAAATCAGGTAATAATAAGATACATCACTAATCTCGTTCGTGTAGGCATTCGCTGTCGGGAAGACCCGACTCTGGCGTGGTTGGCACGACCTTTGACAGCTTTCTTGCGTGCGAGGTAATGATGTGACATTTCAAGTAAACTTATAATTATTATTATAAATTATAAACAACAAGGTAAAGAAAGGGTTGTCTATTAGAGTACTAATTAATTACTTAGCTTTAGTTGATTTTCTCCGTTTTTACTTAAAGAGGCCTGTTACATCTCGATCATGATTTTTGCGTAAAATGCCCCTTTTCACATTTTATAGTAATTTTCCAGTTGTATTTATCGTTTTTATGGAAATAGGATAATAAATTCATGCTTAGTATAACAAATTTTCACTCTGCGAGAAAAAGCTGAGTTCGGACGGCCGGCACATATTTTGTAGTAATTTTGCAGTTGTATTTATAGTTTTTATCGAAATAAGATAGGATAGGAAATCACTAGCAGTCTCCCGTAGCGCTAATGACGTCACCGCTTGACGTGTCTTCCCGACTGTGGCGTACAGGTAACTGTCTATGCGCTGTTCCAAAGGGATGCGCGAGAGTGAACAGTTAACTATCGATCGATAGATATAAATAGTAATCATTTTTCAATAATTTCATAAATATTACGCATTAAGAATATTCAGATACAAATAGTTGCTATTAAAAAATAATTATCGATGTAGTAGTAAGCTGCTTTCAATAAAATATTTCATAAATTCAAAATTTAATTTACCTAACTTACCCATCACTAGCTGTCGTGTCTTGCCGACTGTGGCGTGAGGAGAACACCATTTCGGTTAGCAATATTTAGTGATAATTTTTGCTAGTGAAATGTAACTGATGGATATATCTTCGTGCCATTTTACAATACATCATTAAAGTACTTTTAAATAATAGGAAAAAGAAACACAGAAAAGTTGATTTAGTATGTTTATTTTGTGTTTTAAAAATGTCGTTTTCTCGTCGGCCATACACGACGGTGGCGTGTTGGGCACTTTTTCATTTGTCGTCCAGTGCCGACCGTGGCGTTCAAAAGGTTAAGACGGTTCCCTGACCGAAAGTGGCGCCGCGGTGAATTTTATTAAATTTTGTAATTATAATACAAACTTTACGTGGAATATTAGTCTTTAGTTTAGTCTTAAAAATCCAATGTAAAATTTTATTAAAATCTTTTTCTATTATCAACTTATTAAATAAAAACCTCTGAGGGCGCCACTTTCGGTATGGGATGCACCTTAATAGGAAAAAGTCTCAAATTTTTGGTTGACTGAAATAAAATAAAATAATACAATTTCGTCTTCGCTAAAGCACGGGAGTAACGACAGAATAGAGATTATTCCTTAACCACAACATGAATAAAAAAAGTTTTGAGTACATAATCATAGACTAAGACTAATTATGCAGAAACCTTTTTTAATACATGTTGTGGTTGTGGCAGGTGGTGGCTAAGGAATCATCTCCATTCTGCTGTTACTCCCAAACTTTTGAGAAGGTGAAGTTATTTTATTTTTATAGAATTTTTCCACGCAACCAAAAATTCTTAAAACTTTTTCCTATCAATAATGGAGCTTAACTCCTCCAACCTATAAAAAATTCAGCAAATTTGATATTTTTCGTACATTCCCCTTTGAAGATACGCGTTTTCGCATTCTATGCAACTTTGTTTGGAATTTGAATATGTTATTCTTTTGTGTTTAAAGAAATGAAAAAAAAATCTGTACTTAGTTATTTAAAATATTTATTTGAAAGATGAACATTTGGTCTACCCGTCGACATAAAAGTAACTGCAGTGATACATGTACTTTTTAATTTACTAGTGGCCCGCCCCGGCTTCGCACGGGTACAATGTAGTTACTAATGTGGTGAGTGTGCAGTTATTAGACTATACTACAGGATATCTATATATAGTGGTGGCCATAAAATTAAGGACGCCAATCGATTATCATACAAACGAAGTAACTTTTAAGCAGTGCTTCTCCACCCGGGACTGATCGAGCGGTGATCTGTTGATGGTCATCCAGGGAGTGAATGGAGGAGATCCAGATTTCTATACACACCCAAGTGATCTGACCAGCATTTTGGGAGATGTAAGGATATGTTTAAAAAAACCGCGAATATAGTATAGAAATATATGAAAACTTGCAACTGAAAATGCTGACCAGATCAGTTGGGTGTATATTGCTATCTGAATCTTCTCCATTCACTCCCTGGATGGCCATCATCAGATCACAGCTAGTTCAATCCCTAGCGGAAAACCAAGACTTCAAAATTACCTCGTTTGTATGAAAATCGATTTGTGCTTTAATTATGTGGCCACCACTATATGTATATACGACGTACACAACATACGCAAGGGTTGACTTGTGTGTGTCTGTCTGTCTGAGGCAACCTAGCTCCCAAACTTATGGACCGATTTTGATGCGGTTTTTTATGCATAGTTTAAAAGATCTAAATGTACAGACGACGGGACTCCTAAAAATTGATCCGATTATGATGAAACTTTGGTGAGTTGTTCTGCTTACGACCGAGAAAGTCTCTGGCTAAAAAAACGGAGCATTGCAATACGTATGCCGGTTGCAGCTAGTTCTAAATAAAAATATGTTGTGCATTATCAGGATTCTCAATCTCGATCATCCAACACTTCTCTATAATATACAACGTGTTACAAAAATACCCCTTATGCCGAATATGGTATATAGGGACCATCAAACTTTTACTATTAGGACCAACTCTCAAATCGTAAAAAAAAATTCAGAAAAATTCAAATCGTAAATATCAAAATGTATAAAACGCATTTTGATATTTTCGATTTGAATTTTTATATGAATCAGCTAATTTTTATTTCGCGATTTCAGAGTTGGTCCCAAAGTAAAAGTTGTTCAGTTTGATGGTCCCTATATACCATATTCGCCATTAGGGGTATTTTTGTAACATGTTGTATACCTACCACATTTCTTGTCATGTTATCCGGTTGCAAAATAAAAAGGCTATTCGGCGAGCTGACTCTCGAGCAGGCGACATTAGAGCTGGCCATGAGAGAAACAATCACTGCGCAGATCTACACCAGCCTTAAACTTTGTCCCTGTGCTTTATTAATTGTCATAGCATAGGCTACTTGACCGAATATTGTATTCTTTTAAAATTAAACTGATAATTAGATGGAATAATTTTGCACCTTATTACAACGCAATAAGGAAAAAATGACAGCACTGCCAACATAACGCCATAGGTACTATTCAATGAAATGCATTCTACCTACTCTCAGGGGAAATGACCAAAGAGAATGTAATACTACGTTGAGGTGACAAATGATATTTATTTTTCTTAATTAATCAATCAAATGCACAAAAAGGTTTCAATTCCGACGTCGAAGTCAATCACAGCAAAAGTAGCTTTATCTCACTTTTTAACCCTGTTAGGTAATAAATATTAAAAAAATACGAAACACGTGTTCAATTAATTTTCTGAAAGAATGTCTATGCCAAATTTCAAGTCAATCGGACCAAGGAATCGCGTTCTCCCATACAAACTTTACCACCCTGTTTCATCCCTTTAGGGGTTGAATTTCGCAAAATCCCGTCTTAGTGAGCACCTACGCCCTAAAATGAACCCCCATGTAAAATTTGAGACTCCTAGCACTTGCAGTTTCTGAGATTTCGTGATCAGTGAGTGAGTGATTTTCCCTTTTATATATATAGATGACAATGTGAAGTGAGCATGTTTATATGAAAATCACACAGTAGCTCGATGTTTTTGCTCTTCAGCGTATTTTTTATTTTAAAATGTTCGTTATGGTTAGGATTTTTTTCAAATAATACTTAGATATGTTGTAAAAAACATAACCCTTTCCTTGCAGTCGGGTAAAAAGAAAGTAATATGTTACATTCGTTTTGCAACATATCTATCTCAACACTACACTTATACAACCGCTTTCTGGGTTTGTGGTTCAACCACAAGACTGGTTGCAACTATTTGCACTCACTTTTTTCAACGCTTTAGATAACTAACCTAACCTAACCTAACCTTTATTTTTTAATAAAATATCTAACGCGTACTCTTACCTGGATGTAACCACTTGGGAAATGCCTTTTGCTGGTGCAAGCTGAGACTTTCCTATAATTTTTCCATTCTCGTCTGCTACTTCCAAACCTGTAAACAACAGAAAGTAAGTAGGTACTGTTCAAATGGCTGTAACATATTCGTATGCCATTGTACAGTAAGGTGCGTACCGTCTAACAATTCGGTCTGCCTCATCAATGGAATGTTCACACAATTGGCTGTAGCCACCGCGGCGAACGGTACAAATCTCTGAAAACAAAAGCAAATGCAGAGCTCATTTCGCTTTTGCAGTGGAAGGCAAAGATCAACCTTTCTAGACAAAATCACATTTGTAAAACGTCAACGACAGATGTATCGATTTCTCATTTAAAAACTCAAGATTTGCAAATACATTACATCGCTAGTTTGCAAAGTTCTTTATCGCTTTCAGAAATGTGACTTTTTCTAGGGAAGCAGCAGTTCATAAAAGAACATTAATAAATTCAAAACTCATTTATTCAGTCTAGGCTGTTACAAGCACTTGTGAATGTCAAAGAAGCTACGCCATCGGTTCGCAAACCCTAAGCGGAAGACCTTGTAACGAGAAGAACCGGCAAGAAACTCGTCAAGGGCTGCTTTTTTCTCCCTGTATATTTCATACAGAGTCGTCAAAATTTGAAAAATGAGGTCTGCATTTAAAGTGACGTCATTTTCCATTACAATAATTAACAAAGATTACATTCAATGGGTAGGTAAAATAAATTTCAACTAGTTGAGAAATCGCTGTCTACTACTCGATAACACATAGCTAAGAAAATCATTGTATGATATGAAGAATTAGCCCAGGTGAATTAAGTCTATAAGTAACCACCTTACCAAAAGATTGTATAGCAGATGTATAACTTACACAGTGGTGACAAACTATTTAAGTTTGACCTTAAAAAGAAAGGGACAAAACACTGTGTAATTTATACATCTGCTATACAATCTTTATTAGTAAGGGGGTTAATCTAATCTACGAAAAGTAGGCGATGCCCGGATGGGCATCATACGGCTAATGTGATGATGAAAACCTAATTTTGCTAAGGACTCCGTTTCATTCAAAGATTTATGGCTCTGCAGAAGAATACAACTATAAAGTTTCTGCTTAATTGTAAAAATACTTACAGCCAGAAAGGGATTAGCCCGTTTCTGAACGAAATATTTGAATCCTAGGGCCGCGCCCGTCGCCGCGGTTGTAGCGGACACGTACGCGACGCCCATCTGAGTAGTGGTGAGGGGGGAGTTCGCGTTGCGGTTCGTGTAGTTAACTAAAGCATTGAAGGACTGGTTCACCCACTGCCAAAACACTACTGCTGTTGCTGTTCTGTGGAAACGAGGACGTTTTAAATTAATTGATGTTTGTAAATACGCTTGGAATCGGAGCTGCGGCGGTATCGGCTAAAAACATTGAAGTTATGTTACTGTGTTTTGATAGATGTATGTGGTACATTGCTGCTTTTCTTTGGTGAGTTTTTATTTGTGCCAAAACGAAGTAGCAATGTATCATATACATCTGTCAAAACACAGTTAACATTAACTTCAAGGTTTTTAGCCGATAGAGCCCCTGGAGAATGTTGTCTATGATAGACCAAGAGTTCCTGAACCAATATGACAATTGGTTGTCCAGAAGAATTTTATCTTGCAGTCCATATCTTTTAATGCAATCATGTTTTTAACAACATTTTTTAAAGTTCATGTTTATTTCAACAACAAAATTATTCCATATGTATTATGTTAAAATATTAAAAAAATACAGATGGAATAATTTTGATAGCTCTGAAAAATAACCGAATAAAAACCGTATTTAGTAACGTTAAATGCATTCAATTACGCAGGTTCATTGTATGAATTAACACTGAAAGTGTCGAGTCAAATGAGTGCCATATTTGTTGAAATGCATTATGACATTGATTGCATTGCTGTTGAGCAATACCTACATCTTGATTTTTCGTTTTGGATTTTGGATTTTTGCCGTGAATTCAGAACATCCTTTCCTTTTACAGCCAAAAAAAACTAAAATCCTATTCCTTTTACAACCAACCAAAAAAAAAACATAATCAACTATCATTCATCTTATAATGACCTTGCTGTTAAAGCAATACACTTTGAGTCAAAACGTTCCACCACTAATGTCATTTTTCTTATTTTCGTTAAGAAATATTTTTTTAAGTTTTTTTTTTCTATATCCAAGAGCAAGCAAAGACATCCATTCAACCTATGTAAATTATTCACATTAATCATGTCGTATCGTACCTATTATAGGTAGACTATACTTTTAACCAACAAGTGACAAAAAGAGGTGTGTCTCAAAAACGATTAGCGTGACCCTCAATTATTAATAAGATGTTTACACATAACGCCAAGTGGTATTTCGGGATCAGTCAGGGATGTTGGCATACTTTCGTGACGTACTTTTGCCAAATCACAGGACGTTTGTATTAATAAAGATCTGCACGGGTCACAGTAATGTGAACAATAGTTTTCATGCTAAATAAAATGGATTCGATACCATTTTGATCTCTTTGTATTATACAGAGTGTTTCATAATAACCCGTAAGATTTTATTTTTAATTTGTATGGAAAACTTCAAAATGCCAACCCTAGACGCAAATAGACTATTGTTTTCGATAATCAATCCCATTAATGGGCAAAATCAAAACTCAGTTTAGGTCTAGGGTTTCCACTATGCAGTCAATCATGAGAGGAAAATATTATTTTTTCCCAATAAGTGGCGATTTTCAGGCGTTGTATGTAATATACAGTCAAGTCTAGAAATATGTAAGCACTTTTGACTGATGTTGACTTATTATTGAACTCGACTATGGGTACTATCTACCATTTTCGGCTATAGGGGTTTTTTTGTAACACGATGTATATTCTGCGTAAAAGGAAATAAGAGATCTTTAAATATAAACGAAAAGTGCTTAATGTATAACCTTGAATATAATGCGATATCGTGAGAAAACACACAACATACGGTACCTTTGTGTTAGCTTTACGCCTCGGCATTGATAAAACAAAGAGAGTGATAAGATAATAAATGTAATACAATAACGTGCATGTCGTTTGTATTGTGAATTGTGATTGTGACGTCATGATTTGCATTTTGAGGGCTTCGAGATGATTTCTTTCAGCACCCTTCCATAGATAAGATAAACTCTACCTATGTTATAATTACCTAAAATAAGTGGTTTTTTGAGTGAACAAGATGAACATATTTTTCAAAAACAATTTAGAAGCAATCTTGACAATTGATAACTTCACTAAACTAATTTGTAAAAGCGTTCAATGAAACACGTAGTACAGTCACTATTATAATAATACACAATAACAAAATTCACAATCCAGTACAGTACAACCACTTCAATCTAAATATGATCAAGCTCTGCCCGGCGCGATACTCTCGCGCCTGAGCCCAAGTTAAAAAACAAAGTCATCAATCACATTTCATTACTAAACGTATTTATTTCTACGAGCCCGACAAAGCCCTCTTATTCTACTCCGCACTGAACCTAATGTTGTTAATGTAAACATAAGCCGGGAATGTGACACTTCCAGGCACCGCCGCCGCCTCTCTACGCCTCATGCGTCGCTACAAGTTGCCAACACAATTCAATACCTCCACGCAAGAGAAAAGGTCTGGCTGTCTAGCTAGACAGACAGACGTACCGCCAAGTAATCAGTAATGCCGGGTCCAGACTTGAGTAACGTGTAATGTAATGTAACGTGAATTTTATATGTAGAGCAGCACGAACGCGCCCGCCGCGCCGCGCGTGACGAGTGTTAGGGCGAGTACCCACTTAACTTTGCGAACTTCCACGTTTCGCGAACGTGCACTATTTTTTATTATTCTGTGCTGCAACCGTGCGCTATAGTGTGTAAGTTTGCAAACACGTATGCAGACACGTTCACACTATGGCCAAAGTGAAAAAAATATATATTTGCTATGGCGCACTGTTCTTTGCAAACCGTGGATATTCTAGGTTCGCGGACCATGGGTATCTTTACATAATACATTTCACGTTACATTACATAATTATTACACAAGTCTGGACCCGGCCTTAGTATCATAGCATAACAAGTGGAAATGAAATTATTATTTAATTCATATCTCTCTCCGAGACATTCATAACCTTAAGTGAAAAAAAAACACATTTTGAAGAACACTTTGAAGAAGGTCTCAGTCCTAATTGTTCATGCTCTTGGGTTTATACCTTGAATTATAATTTTGTATTTAATTATCGAGATTTCTGCTTAGTGTAATAATGCTAATAATCCACTCCTATCAGATAGGAGTGAATTATTACACAATTCTGTAATTACATATTTAAAACGCTTTTATTACTTGATAACATCTTTGTCACTTAGATTATGTAGATAAAACCTATGAACACAATATTGACCAATTAAATTACCAATGATTAACATCTTTTTTTTTAAGTTATTATTTAGCAAACTGGGATTTTAGTGTACTGTATGTTTTAAACTGCCAATCAATTATAACTTCCTAAGATTTAAAATCTGTGATAAAATTGGGAATAAAAAATGAAATTGGAGGTCAATTCCCAGCAAAGAATGTTGTCTAGCAGATATGATGATCAGTGTTTCTTTGAGACAAAATTCTCCAGGAGACAATCTGAAAGAAACACTGATGATAATGTTGACAATGACAAGAGAAATACTTTCTTTTAACATACCTATACCACTGCAACATAGCTCCTGTGATGACACACCCGCCAGGCATTTGGAACGACATCCTGCCAAACACATTCTGTAACTCCCCACTGTCGGGATGGAAAGCTGACTCGTACAGTTGCTTAGCTCTTATCACTTGCTCAATTGTAGTGCCACTTGGCTCTCGGCCTGCCCTATAGAAGTGACAGACATTACTCATAAAACCATTGTTAAAAAAAATCTAAATGTTACCTATTATAGTGGTATAATATTTATTGCACTCTATGGTAGTGTAGATGGACAGAAGTGGATCTTTGATATTTTATTCCAGAACTTCTTTTATGTCACCTTAGCTTTGTTTATGGCACTGGTTCCTTTAGCATAAGTGTTTTAACTATAATAATAAAAGCATGTCTAAGAACAGACTAATATATTAATATCACCTACAGTTAATATTGTATAATTAACAAACAATTTCTTAACTACAAGAAGTAGCAGTGTTAGGGTACAGACAAGGTTTTCTTAAACAGATTTTGATTAAAATATAATAGAATAGTATAAAATATTACTATACATACTTGTACTGGGTATACAGATCTTTGGCTGCATATAACTCTTTTTCTGAGGCTAGAGATAATAGAGGGTTGGATATAAATGCAAAATGCTTGAATCTCCCGTAAAACGTGGATTGGTCCCACAGTGGTTGAGTAATGTCTATTCTTGCCATTTTCTAAAAACAGTAGAAAAATATTCATAACACATCTTTTTGCCGCTTCATGTCATTGGACTATGTGGTTCCCAATGAGTGGTACGCGAGGTTACATCAAGAAAGGGGGGGTGGCATCAGCAATTTTTTTAAGGAGTTTAGTCTTTCTTGAAATGGTATGTTGAGAAACTAATTAAGAGTCACTGGACTTTGAAATAAAAAAAGACAGAAAACTTTTGAATGATAAGACAACAACTTATTCAAAATTTTGCAATTTGGTTAAGCTGGCATTTAAATATTTATGAAAAGGACAGCATTTCATTAACATTTCAGCTAATTCTGTTACAACAGTGTTCTGTTACAGACAAGGTCACTTGTAGTTGTAGCTAAGCGGCAATCGCTTAGCAACAAGTTTATTAACAACTAATTTCGAGTCTAGTTTAGGAAAACTACACACAGACAAAACAAAACCAATTTAAACAAATACAACCGGGCCGGGGCGTCTAATGTAATACAAAAGTAACCGGCCTTGATACACGGACTTTAAATCTCAAATCAAATATTGGAATATTGGTAAGCGTAAGTAAATTCTACGCGTTATTACGGAACTGACCTTCGGGATTTGGAGTTCAATTTATTAGGTAACACACTCAGACCAAAAATGTAAAGAACACGAAAATTTTAAAATAATGGTTGGAGTGGTTGGATTATGTAAGAAACATTATGCACAGGAAGAAACTATAAGTTTTACTGCAACCTTAATGCAACAAATAACTTGATCCGGTTCAAAAATGCACAAAAATTACTCAGTATTATTCACTGTTTTTTACAACATTATATTTTCGATGCGATGCGATGGATGGGTGAACGATTTTTCACTGGTTTTCAATTCAATCAAGACATTCAATTCAAGTGTCAAAACTCAAATGTCAAACTATGTGACGTAACGATATGTCAAATGAACTAGTGGCTGCGGTCCGCATTACGATAATATCGACTAAATCGACAAATGACGACAGTTGGTGATGCGAACCATTCGTAAGCGGGCTAACATTTTATTCTAACCATCATCAACCATCAACCATTAATCCATATTATAAATAATAAAAAACTTAACTATTTTCGTTCCCGAAAGCGACGATAGTGATGAAGAGCATTATTCATTCATATGCACTTAACATCTTTTTTTTCACCTTTTTAATAAGCTCAAAATATAATAAACGTCATAAACGTCCAACATTACGTTTTAGGCGCGCGGGCAGCGCACCTTGTTTCTCGTTTGATTTAATTGTAATGAGGTTTACGAAGCTTTCAAAAATAACACAAAATTCATAAGTTGTGCGGGAAGCACTAAGAAATATGTAATCAAAACATGAAAAAAACTGTTCATTATTATCTAAAATACTGTTTATTTTTCTTTTCCGATCTTATACTTTGTATTTTATAAAAAAAAGTTAGCAACCTTACCATGACCATGTGTGGCCAGTATATTTGCGTGTTTGCCTATTTTTCTCCTCCTTTGATGTGCCCTGAAAAACCGATGGATGTTCGGTAAGCCGTATTTGTTATTTATTGGCTGTATTGATTGACCAAATAGGCCAATACACCACTAAATGTGGCAAATATACTCTCCACACATGGCATAATTGTCAAATACGCCAATACAAAAAGCCATGTGTGGAGTCAACATACAAAGTCGCAACTTTATAATCATAAAGGCTCCTACACACTATGCCGGCTGCCGCCGGGCAAACCACGGTACGCCCGGCAGCTTTTAAAGCTTGACAAACGTGCCGATCGACATCTAAATATGATATGATTTTAATATTCTTGAATAGATAGGTAGGTAGTCCCGACTTTTTATCATTTCATTTCATTTCATTTAAACACTATTGTTTATTTTGATTGAAATGGAACGCCGGAAAGTTTTTTTTTTTAGTTTAAATATGGCGGCTGTCGCTAAAACAGCCGATATGACGATTCAAAAGAATTCACAAATTATAGTAAACGTAGAAGAAGCGTTATCAGATTTGATTGTTGTTTCTTATTGCAGTGAAAACAAAAAGTTTCAGGGTGTGCTTTTGGACTCTACTAAAGGGTAGGTATCATGTTTATCAAAGTACCTTTATCGATTGATGGCCGGAATTTGTATGTTTTTACTTCAATTTATACACGTTTTACAGTAACTTGCCTTTTGGAGTATATAGCCTGCACCCAGCGTTTAATAAGCAGCCGGCGGCGTTAGAAAATGATAAAGATAAGCTGCACTCCGTCAGCCAAAGATTCACGTATCAAGAGCCTCAATACGCAAGTGAAACTAATCGGAAACCAAAAAAAGTTGGACCCAAGGGCAAAACACAGCCGAGGCAAAAGATGACGGTACGGCTTCGGCCACGGAAGGTGTTGTGTTCAAATTGCAAAGGGATTTGCAACGAAAACAGCGAAAATGTGGACGTGTCCAAGAAACGCAAATTAGATTCAGATGACGAAGTGAATGAGTCTGAGTCATTTGGTAAAAATAAATATCTTGTGGGTGGCATGCTTATCCCTAAACTATCACGACTGCACCCAAGTGAAATATCAGATGCCATAAAAGGTAGCTCAAAAAATTCTGGTAAGAGCAGTGAAAAACTTAGTAGTAAAGTTAAAAACGAAAAATCAAACGATAGTGAGGGAAGCACAAGGGAGCTTGCTTTTGTAAGTGTCCCTGAAGGTGGAGTGTATGATAATAGACAAGATTCAAAAGATAACAATGATAATGATGCGCTATTCAGTTCCATGTTTTCTAGTGCTAGGACGCTAAAGATATGTTTTGGTGAGGGAGAAGGCACTGTAGTAAAAATACCTCCATTGACTGGTGATTATAACGAAGATTCGGGTGTTTCTTGTGATATGTCAAAAACTTTGAAACCAGATATTAAAGCAGCTAAAAAAGCCTTGAAAAAAGCCAAGAAGCAAGCCAAGAAGTATACCATAGAGAAAGAAAAAGTTGAAGTATGGATGAGTCAGTCACCTAAACATATAGGGGCATTATCGCCAAGAAACAATGTCTCGAATCAGCCAACTACCGATCCACTAGAAAAAAAACACAAACACAAAGTGAAGCATAAAAAAAAGTACAAAGCACAAAAAAAACGTGATGAAAACACAAGTAAATGTGGGGATGGTGAATCTATGGATTTTTTTAGTGATATAAAAGACCATTGTTTGAATCAAAAACTGTCAATTAGTTTAAGGAGGTCAAGCAGCAACTCTTATGAAAGATGTAATGACCAGGAGAGCAGTTCTGAAGATTGTGAGAGTGAGGCTGTGCCTGATTTCCCAGCAAATGGTCAGGAAGGCGCTGGTGGTAGGCTAGTGAGGGTTTCACCAGGTGACATAGTTTGGGGGAAGGTGGTGGGATTTCCTTGGTGGCCAGGCCGGGTTCTAAGTGTAACGCCAACATCACGAGCTCATGTGGCGTGGTACGCTTCAACAACTTCATCTTTAATGCCATGTGATAGTTTGAGTCCATTTTTAGAAGACTATAAGGTTAATATTTTTATTGTCATTATTCTTATTTTCATTTTATATAACTTTAACATTTTCTACTATTCTAAAAGGTCTGAAGTGTCATAAAAACCTGTAAACAAAAATTAAATACCAAACAAAAGATAACAAACTTTAGCTTCTATTACGACCTTCAATTGACTTTCAAAGCTTTATATATTGAAGTAAGAGGCAACCTTGAGAGGTTTCATAGAGTGCTTAAGATAAACCAATTGTATTGATTGACTCATTGTTTGTTTAGCTTAATTACCTAATTTAATTTAACCATGAATTTAATATTAAAAAATCATTTCAGATACGCTTTAATAAGAAAAAGAGGGGTCCATACAAAGAGGCTGTAAAACAAGCAACAATTGAAGCCAAAAAGAATGAATCTCAAGTTAGTGATCCACTAGGGAGTCCAACGCACGCCAATCTGGTAACTATGTCGCCACGACCTATTGATGTGTTCTCTTAGGCACTTACTTTTATGCCATGCTCAAACAGACAGCAAACCAAATGCGTGGCGAAACGTTTTTATTTTGTACATTACAAAATAAGAATGCTTTGTCACACAATCGGTTCACTGTCTGTTTGACCAGGGCATTATGTACGATTCAAATCAACCTGCACGCGTCTGAGCGCATTTTACCTCTGCCAGAGGTCTAAATAGTAGTTAAATTTCATATTGTGGGCGGCGCCAACCGGCTGCCGCGTCTTTTCTTTCTCATTGTATGAGGATTTATATCCACTTCTGGTGTTAGAGTTGATCAAGCCTCCTGTAAGGCCTTTAACTTGGCTTAACGACCGTAATCAGACTACAACAGCCGGGACCGACGGTTTAACGTGCCCTCCGAAGCACGGAAGCGCTCAGTTGTAATGCCACTTAACGGTCACCCATCCGACACCTGGCAGGATCGAGCATTGCTTAACAAACTTGATCGAGTACGACCAGTCTGTCAAGCTCCGCCAGAAGCGCTTCGCTGCCGCGGTACAATTTTCATGCAAATATGGAATTAGCTACATATACAACGTGTTACAAAAGTACCCCTAATGCCGAATATGGTAGATAGGGACCATCAAACTGAACAACTTTTATTATGGGACCAACTCTGAAATCGCGAAAAAAAAATCAGCTGTTTCATACATTTTGATATTTTCGTAATCAATTTTTGTATGAAACAGCTGATTTTTTTTTCGCGATTTCAAAGTTGGTCCTATAGTAAAAGTTGTTCAGTTTGATGGTCCCTATCTATCATATTCGGCATTAGGGGTACTTTTGTAACACCTTGTATAGACGCTTTATTTTCCTCTGGCAGAGATAAAATGCGCTCCGATGCGGGCCGGTTGGTTAGAATTGTATGTTAAGGTATACATTCGAATTTATTCAAATTCATGTGATATTATATGGACTTGATCATCTGCACAAACATTGTCTGGAACCATACCAAAGTGTAGTGTTATACATTTTTTTGTTGATATTAATTTGTGATTTTATTAAGATGTTTAGTGATTATTGCTGTACGACCCCCTACTCAAATGGCCAACTTTCTATTTGTTTGCTAACTTAAAAATTAAAACTAAGCCATAAACTCTAAAATTTCGTGTCGTACGGCTAACATTCTTAATTAAGGTCTTCTTCTTCTTCCTAATGAGTGGCTTGCTCTGTGGTCTATGCACAATTCCGCCAATGTCACGTAGTTAGTCTTCTTAACTTTAAGGAAGCTGTCAGTTTCATAGAGTTTCTGTCAAAGAAAAAGATTAAGTAAAAATGATATTAATATGATACTCTTCCACTATTTAATTTTAATTGACTATTATATTGTGATGAGATTAATTTAATTGACATTTTGAATTTAATTATTTAGATTGACATTCCTTTAATTTTTTTTTGTACTTTTTTGCATGCTGAATGAACAATCAGCGAAACATTTTCTTTCCAACTGATATGTACCCACCGTGTTTCGAGCAAAATAAAATATTCTTATTCTTATTCAAAGGTGACAATTTTTTTGAAATGGGTGGCCTTAACTTTAAGATTCTTTTGCGTATTTGGCCGGTTAGCTTGTGAATTCCATATAATAAAACAATGTCTGTGATTTACATAAGCTTGCGACAAATGACTTGATTGTCTAATTGCTTATTTTTAAGCTTTAAGTTAGCCAACGAATAGAATGTCGGCGATTTGAGTAGGAGGGCTGGTGTAGATAGATATTCTATACTACAAACTATTCCAATGACTATCTTTGTATGTAGATACTTATGTAAAGAGCTTATTATTATTTGTGTTGAAGTAGGGTCTAGTGTAGGGTTACCATATATACAGAATTCTGCAGACTTCTGTCAGAATAATTAGCTGGACTAAAATTAAGAAAAAAAAATATCTATTTTTACCAAACCAAAACCTTTTTGTGTGTCCAGCCAGTCTGGTCTTTTCATATTTCGATATGTTAATCTTTGTCTAGCTAGTGGGTTTCTGTTTTTGAGGTTCCTTTATACAAATAAAACTTTAACTGTTTTGAGACATTTATAAAATTGTTGTATATTTTTTACAAAAGTTTTTGACTAGTTTTTCTGATTTGACAAACTTGCGATGTGGACCGTGGAAACAAAATTGAATTTTGTTTTGGTATGGCTCCAGTAATAAATAGCAGGCCATTTGAGTAAATACCTGAAATATAACTTGGTAATATTTTAATTAGCTTAACCAATATATCACTTACTTAAGATTGTGTTTAATGGCATTTCAAAATGGTCTGTTGTAATTAAAATTTAGATATTAGGTATGTACTGTATTAAAATTGTCTGGGCCTCTTTAAAAAGCTCAGAATTCTTGATTGTTGTGAATGTGCAATAAAGTATTTTTGGGTGTCTTGCTTCTTGTTGTATTAAATTGTACTAAGCTCCAAGATGGAGGCAGTACAAGTTTACATTTCCATAGTATGTGTTAATGGTAATTTCCTGTATAAAGTGGAATTACCTTATATCAACTATAGCTTTATTAAAATACACATATTTCTTAACTCTATTTTCAATACTATACAGATGGAAATACAAATAGAAGTGCCCCTAGCATAATCACCGAAACACGATATATGTCGCGTGATATAGCGTTTTATCAACAACTTTTAAAATCGTAATATTCAGGTCGTCATTTTAAAACTTAAAAGGACGACCCGAGTGGTCAACATGCCGGTCTACCACGCAAAAGGTCCGGGGTTCGATTCCCGGCCGGGCGGAAATTGAAATGATGAATTTTAATTTCTGTGACGGGTCTAGGTGTTGCTATGTATAGTATATATGTAGTATATCAGTTGTCGAGCACCCATATTACAAGCTTTGCTTAGTTTGGGGATAGTTGGGGCGTTATGTGAAAGAAAAAAAAAACCATTGTCTTTTGGCAGTTCAACGTGATAAATCGCGTTTCGGTGGTCATGCTGTACTGAGCTGTAAAGAATATCCAATTCTTATTCATTGTTTTTATAGAAACATTCTACAAAATAATTTGATTTAGGAGGAGGTCCCTCCTCTATTTCTTTGATTGTTCTCCACTGAATGTTTGTATTCAAAATAGCACTTATTTTTGGCAATTGATATCTGTGTTAGATTTTTGTATAGTTTTATTATTTTTAACTTTATGCTGACATCAAACTTACTGACTATGTAAGTTTTCAATATATTTTGGTACCTTAAGGAACTTAGGCCAGAGACAGATTATCAGCGATAGTCTGCGATCGTTCGATCGGCGACTGTCGCTTAAAACTGTCGCAAGGTGTCGCTAAGAGACTGTTACACACCTGTAAGTTCTTAAATGATTACCTAGGTAATTAGTTTACTATTTCAATAAGTTGGTATGGATACGGTACAAATTGTACAAAGATTTATAAAATCTGCTAGCTATGCTTATTTTTAAGATAATACATCTACTGGCTATTATTTTACTGACTTATGATGTTAAAACTGTTAAGTTCACTGCAATTTAATGGGCTAACGGCCAAATACTCAAACGAATCTTTAAGTTAAGGCCACATTAGAAAAAGTGGCAACAACTGACAGCTTCCTTAAAGTTAAGAAGACCTTAACTAAGGATTTTAGCTAAGAAGCCTTTGAGTATTCGGCCGTAACATTAATAAGGAATATTTTAAATCATGTACTTAAAACAGGCTGAATATTTATAAATTGCGAATTCACCCCACAACTTCGTAAAACAAGTTCACTGCGCGCCTGTTTAAATACTCGTTTGTTTACGTTTGAGGGTTCTATTGAATCTGTCTGTACCTTACACGAACATCTACCGAAAAAAACGGGCATAAAAAAACTACAAGGTGTTACAAAAACACCCCTAATGCCGAATATGGTATATAGGGACCATCAAACTGAACAACTTTTACTATGGGACCAACTCTGAAATTGCGAAAAAAAAATCAGCTGTTTCATACATTTTCATATTTTCGATTTTAATTTTTGTATGAAACAGCTGATTTTTTTTCGCGATTTCAGAGTTGGTCCCATTGTAAAAGTTGATCAGTTTGATGGTCCCTATATACCATATTCGGCATTAGGGGTATTTTTGTAACACCTTGTATACTAAAGTATTTATTTTATTTTGTATGGGAAATCTTAGTTTGTTTTACGGCGGTAGGTGGCGCTGTACTTCATCGAGATTTTTTACGTGCGTTTTTTCTCTCGGTAGATGTTCGTGCTAAGGGCACTGACCTCCTCAAAATAACTAAGTTTTTTACTAGAAAGAGTAGAACAATAAAATGGAACCAAAATTATTAATACAAAATATAGTCAGTATAGAAGCATAGTATAGAAAGTGGCGCCCCCAATTTTTTTCTACTCTTTATGGTCAAGTTGTCTGCTGTACTTTTCTGGGTTTAACATTTTCTGTTAGGCTCAGGCCAAGAAAATGTTGCATTATCCTCTACCATAGAAGCTGTGTTATTAGGCCATTCCGTTTATACAAGGTCTCTTGGTTTTGAATTTATTTAATTTCAATGTTATCTTTTAAAAAAATGCTTACACTTCAAATTTTCATATGTTGCATTGTTTCATATATTTTTAATTTTCACTGAAATTAAATGTCTTTTATTCAAAACTAAGTGTTGATCAGTTAATATTATTGTTATTTAATTTTAAAGCACTTATGATTTTATATTATTTACATTAATGGTAAGTATGTACAGTAAAAAATATCTTTACCTTTTATAAAAATTTGTTTATTTATCAGTTGATCTTGTTCATTTTGTAACTTTATTTCTTGCCGAAATTAAATAGTGAATCTTTGACACTACGCTTACAAAAACAGTTTAGTAAGGGTGTTAAGTTAAACTTAAGTTATGAATTCGAGACCGCTATAGTTCTTTCCTAACATTATTCTGTTTACGCTGTGAAAAAGTTGGTCTAAATTGTGTTAATGTGTTTTAATAATAAGTTAACGTAACGTCGTAACAAGCGCTATAAACTCTAATGCCCGTTTGCACTGAACTTAAGAATCGCCTAAGTATTTCCTAACTACAACTCGACCAAGATAAATAGGCGCATGAAAGCTGCATGACAGCTAAGTTAATGACACCGTTTTAATTTGGTCAATTTGTAGTTAGGAAAAGGAAGAAAGGCGATTCTTAAGTTTAGTGCAAACAGGCATAAGATTCCTTCCCCCTTTTAGGTGGCAAACTTTATATTGGCAGGCCAGGCGCACTCCGCACTTAAGGCATGAAGCTAAAAGTACCTAAGTGGCGGACCTCATTAACGTGGTCATTTAAAAGAAGACAACCCTAACGTCTCGTAAGAAAAGATGAGAGCACGCGATAGAAAGAGAGGCAACTTCTAGGTGAATAGAACTGTAGGTCATTAGCGCTGTGCGACCTGAATTGCACTTTATTGTGTCAGAGCAAAAGTTGCTATTTATTCAAATGATTTTGCGGAGTGCGTCTTCTGTACTTGTACTATTATGTATTCAGCGATATTGGTTTCTAAGCACTACTGCAAGATGAAAGTAAAATAAACTTAAAATCTCATTTCGTAAGTCTGTCACAGACAACGGTATTTTGTGGAATTAACAAGCTTACTTTTCGATGTCTTCTATATTCTATAATTTATTTTTTAACTTTTAACCCCCAGTTATCTGGATTAGGCCCATCCCTATCTGTGGATTGATTCCCTCAGGCGCCAGATTGAGTCAGGCCCAATAATCAATCCAGGCCAGAGCCTTAAGAGAGCTTATCCTGCACACTAGCGCCGCCATTGAAAATAAATCATAGTTCTTAAATAAAGACGAAATTGTGAATTATCTCTCTGTAGTGCATCTGATGTTTTGTGGTTTTTTCCAGCGTTAGATTATCATTCCCAATGCTGTCTCTAAGCTATGGCTGTGGCCACTTTTCGCAAAAAAACTCCATTAAACGAAACGCTAGAAAATATTGTATAAGCGATAAAAAGTACCACAAAGCTTCTTCGGAGTGCACTACAGAGAGATAATTCATAATTTCGTATTTATTTAAGCACTTTTTTTTTCTAATGGCGGCGCTAGTGTGCAGACTACGAGCTCTTAAGTTAGCGTTCAAAACAAAAGAAAGTTTGCTAGTTGAATAGGGGGCTGACTTGCGTAGCTATAGTGATGATGGCAGATGTATTTTCAAACCAAACCTTGAAATTTCTATGTACGGCTCTAAATAAATTGTTATGTTAATAACATTATAATACGAAACAGAAATATATATACTTAGTACCTATAACACATGTATTTTTATTGACCTTCATATTGTAATAATTCCTGTAAGTATTTTAAAGAAGTTGAATTTTCAGAACAGCTAGCTTCGCATACAAACTTCATACCAAAATTGGGTAGGTCCCACTTGTTCTATAGAACTTGACGTTATCGGACAAAATTTATCCTTATTTATTCTATAGAACTACATACAGCTTGGCCAGAAAGAGTAGAAATTAAATAAAATGGAACTAAAATTTGTCAATACAAAAACATACTGTCGACTTGATAACCTCCTCCTTTTTTTGAAGTCGGTTAAAAATATAGTCAGTGTTGCCAAGTTATTCGTGATTTTAACGTGTTTGCATAGAAAGTGGCGCCCCCATTTTTTCTACTCTTTATGGTCAAGCTGTACTAATATAAACATACACCCGGGTTGATGATAACCTTCCCTCCATTTATTTTTTTGAGTCGGTTAAACAATTGTACTGCCACTTGCTCAGTAGTGCTCTGGGTAATGATTTTAGGGTCTGTTGTGTCCCCTCTTTCCCCACTGCTCAACTGTAAGTGCCCAACTGAGAATAGTTGAGCAGTGGGAATCCTCAATGCTCAACCAAACTTCCCTACTGCTCAACTAAAACTTTTAAATCAAGTTTTATTAAAACTTCATACGTCAATAAAATGATAGCAGACTGTCAAAAAAAACTGCCATATTTATAAAGGCTACACTACACCTACAATATCTTTAAATACAATTTTATTAAGATGATCGAAAAGGCGATCGGTTGAGTACCAAACAAACACATTTTTCCTATAGTACCTAAATTCCAATCACAATAAATCTATATACTTCTGAAGACCTAATCTTTAGCCCGCGACTTCGTCTACGTCTTTCCCGTGATAATTTCCAGTAGTAGCCAATGTTCAATACCAAAGTTCATCATAATAGGTTCAGCCGTGAAAGGTTTCACCAGATGCTTTACATCCGCAGATAAGTACATAAAGCTTTTGGGAGGAGGAATAAAACAATTGTTTGAACACATTATATGAATTTATTAGAAACCTATACCTGAATGCAGGCACTACCTCTTCTAAAAAGGCACCTCTAAGCTGATATTGTTCTAATGTGACAACAATATTGTAAATAATTCTTTTAGCGTCTAAAACTTTAACAAATTTACTGAAGCAAACATTTCTATATACATTATTATAATTTATGTTTTCCATTGTGAAGTTAAAATTGTTTTTATAACAACAGCAAATGTCAAGAGTATTGATATTCATTGTGCAATATTCTAATGAAAATATGTTGTATGTGAATTTAAATTACATGTGATTAAAATTATTGATGAATTAATGGACTTTATATCATAATTTGTTCGTTCAAAATTCGTTGTCAGTGAGTACAAACTGCACAGCGCTACCGTACTCGAGGATCCTGTTCTTAATTCCCTTGAGCTTCGCGATGTAATGCTTGTGTATTTTCGTATTGGTCCTCTTGTAGCGAAGGGCAGTTATCATTTTATCCACAGTGTAATGTAGCCACAGTATGTTTGTGTATGGCTCGAAATTCTTCCAATCATTCCTGTGAACAAAATTACAAATTAATATAATTCACATGTGAATTTTAATAATGGGAAGGTGATTGATACGTTATCATATCACATACATACAAGTCTCTTTGATAAACAATATTGAATGATTTTAAGGTATTTCATAATGGCACAATATATTTTTTAATCAGGGACACTATTTTTAATCATTCGTTTGAAATCGTTCATTTGACATAAGTCGCATGCGGAGTTAAAGGATAGCGGGAATGCGACAGCATCCTCGAGACGATTGCATTCCTCTATCTTTCTCGCTCTGGCAAATGGCGGTTCTGAGCGACAAAAAAGGATATGGCGACGGAAAAAGGCGATTCGATGCTGATAGATGTGGTCCAACCCTAAATCGCACTCGAAAATCGCTGACCAAAAAGACTGGCCCACGCGCAATCAGTTGAAGGATTCAAAAATAAGGCCTTGAGTAATGAGTTGTCCTGCATCATTGATATTTGCTTGTTTAATATAAACCGCCGCACATATAACAGTTATTTAACTTTTTAAACGAAAATTTTAGATTCCCGTCAATGCCGGGATCCCGGCGCATATTTATGAAAATTTAACGAAATTCACGAAACCTTATTTCTTATCTGACATGTCGCGTTTCTAACATTTGCGAATCAGACATTTTGCGTTTATGACTTTATGCTTGAGTTACTCACCCAAGCTTGTCTCTCATGAGGCGGTAGACCTCGAACTGGCGGTCCCCGACAGCGTCGAACAGTCCGTCGTCGTTGGCGAGGTCGTTGTACAGCGCCGCGCGCTCGCTGCCGAGGGGCACCGACAGGCGCGACAGCGAGTAGTCGATGATGGTCCCCGCTACGCCGCAACGCGCGACTAGGTGCGCGCGACCGCGCAATACGAACACAGCGAACTGCAGATAAATAGAAATGGCATTAGTAAGTTTTTTTTTTCCTGACAACACCATTATAAACCTAAGATTTATAAAAAAATACGAGACGAATAGATAACCTCCTTTTTAAGTGGTTAAAAATAATCCTTACTCCAGCTTTGTAAAGTATTGAAATTGGTAAATCTAAACTTTTAGCCAGTCATCTTTCCTCAAGGTGGACACAATTTATTCGTAATGTTATAAAATTACGAGTATTTTTCTGTCAAACATTGCAGGACTTGTTTCTTGCTACGGCTGAAGGATCAAATAATATGATAATGATAATATGATAATGATAGTATTTTATGGTGTCGCCATCTCCGAGGTTCAGGGTTCCCGGCTGGGTCAATTTAGTTAACTGACTGTTCCTTTTTTTTATATTTGACAACATCACATACATTGCTCCGATTCCAAAGTAAGTAGCTAAAGCACTTGTGTTATGGAAATCAGATACAACGGTGGTATCACAAACACCCAGCCCTGAGACAATATAGAAAAGTTCGTTTTTCTAAATTGACCCGACCCGGGATCGAACCCGGGACCTCAAAGATGGCGACACTTTGAAAACCGGTGTACGCCACTCGACCACGGAGGTCGTCAAAAATATTGGCTTAAATCTGGTGTGTGTGTTACGCCGTTGTCTCTGATATCCATAACACAATTGTTTTAGCTACTTAAAAATGTATGTGAGGGTGTCCAATATATTATAATTCTTTTTTATACTACCCAATGGCATATTATGTGTCATGCAAACCTTTCCTAAAGTAAGTCATTACAGCCCCACGGTCTAGCCGGGTCATAATGTTGTACTGAATATATTCTTTTTCCATGGGAAATAATGTGATTTGAATTTGGAATGCAACCCATGTAGTCGTTTAAATAAATACAATAATAAATACTTAAGTACTTTCTTTATAACAGTCATTGGTTTCAATTGCCTCGCAGAAAGTATAAAAAGTAGAGTATGCATCGCGGGCTTAAATGTGTATTTGTCTTGGGTGATCTTGAACCCCCTGTACTCAAGATTTTGGCCCTAGAATGCCTCGTACTCTGGGTTCAATATAGCGGCCGGGACATAATACACTACTTTTAGCCCTCGTTGCATAATCTACTATTATTGAACTAACCTTCTGATCAGTGGGCGCGATTAAAACGTTTCCCCAATGCAAATCACGATGCTCGAATTGATACGCCTCTTCCGCTACCGCCAAACCGAACGCCACCTAAAACATAATTACTTGTTAATATAAACACTAGCGGCTCTGTAGAGCTGTAGACCTCGCGTTTGTGACATTTCATTTTTCGAAATGGCTGAAATATGATTTTCCCTACAGCTCCGCCATTTTGAAAATTTTCGAAAAACTGAATCGACAATTATAGAACCTGCTCACAAAATTTTACGAGAATCGGTTGAGAAATGCGACATGTAGAGGAGAACAAACAGACAGCCGGACAGCGGGACAACTGGACATACGAAAGCATTTTTGCCCAAGCTGAAACGGAGACGGTTCGCTCTATACTTATAATTATTTACCAGCTGAAAAGTACTTTGACTCACATGATCTCATAGCTAATAAGAGTGACTAATAATTATTACTTTTGATAAAGAACTGATAAAAACGTGAGAAACATCCGGCTGTTTTTCAAGTATAGTTATTCTATCTCACGAAGTCCGTTCATAGCTGAACGGACTTCGTGAGATAGAAATACTAGTCGGCCCATAAAAATATTGAGCACTTTAGTACTGTGACAAATTAAATAACAGAGAAGGCAGAATGACATTGACATATTAGTATAACACAAGTCTCAATATGACAAGATTCTAAGTATGCTCAACATTTTCATGGGCTGACTGTACATAAATGATATACGAGGGGAGGTCAAAAAGTTCGCGGAATGAGAGGGAAGGAGATTGAAATTCTAAACCAAACTATTTTTCCTTTTCAATATATTCTCCATTAACTCTAATACATTTTTCTGATCTCTCAAATAATTTGTTTATACCATCGAAAAAAAATATTTGTCTTTGGTGTCGAAATAGGCCGAAATTGCGGACTGCAGTCGTCAAATGGTTTTCCACGCAGCTCTTTCTTCATTTTTGGAAATAAATAGTAGTCACTGGGTGCCAAGTCTGGTCTGTAGGGTGGGTGGTTCAATTGTTCGAAGCCGCATCGGTGAATGGCAGCCGTCGCAACATGGCACGTGTGAACGGGTGCATTGTCGTGCAGAAGGAGCACACCTTTTGACAGCTTTCCTCTTCTTTTTTCCTTGATGGCTACTTTTAGTCTTTCCAGTAAAGAAGCGTAGTATTGTCCCATTATAGTCACACCACGTTCTTTATAATTTTTTTGACGATTTCCGGTGTAGTGACCTCAATTGGCCGTCCGGAGCGGGGGTCGTCTTCAATGGACTCTCTTCCTTGTTTGAAAAGACCATGCCACTTGTAAACCATGGTTTTACCAGGGGCAGAGTCCCCGTAAACCGCCAACAGCTCTTGAAAAATAATCTGAGCGGATTTTCCTTGCTTGGTAAGGAACTTAATAACGGCGCGGTGCTCAATTTTTTCCATACTGGCTGACATCTTCCCGATTTTGTTGTTTAAAGGTCGATAACTCAAAAGTTAATGACCCGATTAGGTTCAAACTTGGTATATATACTCTTAATGAGGTGCTTAACTAGTGACTACCTGCACGAGTAAATCTACCCCCGCCAACCCCTCCATTCCGCGAACTTATTGACCTCCCCTCGTAGCTATAATATGCTTTGTGGCTACAAAATCGGACGTGCTTTTTTGAACACACAATTCTAAATATTATTATAATGTATTTAAAATTGATGACTCATAATGTAACAACTCTCTAGTAACTTAATAACGTCTTGACGACCTCCGTGGTCCGTTTCGCTATCTCTGAGGTCCCGGGTTCGATCCCCGGTCGGGTCAATTTAGAAAAACGAACTTTTCTATATTGGCTCAGGTCTGGGTGTTTGTGATACCACCGTTGTCTCTAATTTCCATAACACAAGTGCTTTAGTTACTTTGGAATCGGAGCAATGTCACATACATTGTCAAATATTTATTTATTTGTCATCAAAATCTAAAACATATGGAGTTTTACATTATAGCTAGTGAGTAAGTGGTGTCAATATGTATTAAACAAAAATACGTTTATAAATATTTACGCATTTTAGTCGAAATATACAGACGTCAATTCAAACAAGAGCAAAACAACATCTACGAGTACATCTTTTAACATAATGTTTTTCTAGAAACCTAAGGTCATCGACCTCGAGATCACGTCCGAATTCCTAGTCACTACACTACATAGCTGCTATCTAAAACAAAACACACAGTGTAAACGATACAATATAAGCAAACATGGTTTATGATATCAATTATCAAACAGTTCGTTAATTTAAAAAAAAAGACATGCAAAAAAAACAGCAGAAAAACATAACGGTGAGGGCAACACTGAAACATCGAAAGCGTCTGCAGTCCCCGCAGAGGATAAGTGAAAATCTAGTCAAGATACGGTAAACTTGTACTAGAGATTCACTTATCTTCCAAGGAAACTATTTTTTTCATGCACTGGTTCCATACGCTGAAAACAACACAAAAAAAAGAAAATAAAAACAGAGTGCGTGCCATGCTGGAAATGCGGCGGTAAAAAAAAACAGTTTAATTTTGTAAATAACATCATCCATCGAAATGGCACGCACGAAGTTTTTGGATAAAAAATACAAAAAAAAACTATTAATCATATTTATATTTATCAAAAAACATTATTTTTAATGGACAACAGCTTGAACATTCGAACTTCAATTAAAAAAAGAAACTACAAGCTGACATTAAGTTAAGTGATGCTTTAAGCTAAATTGCACTTTCTAAGGTTACGCAACACAGAGCGTTTTATATAACGGAGCTATGCAAAATATCGAGTAACATTTGCAACACAATACGGATCGGCACAATGGTGTTATAAAATGTGCTTCTCTTACGTAAGCTCAGTTGAATCTCGGTTTGCATACTGTTAAACTTAACCTGCCATGTTGCTGACCACGTTAACGAAACTGACTCTAATCTAATGCTAAACTTAAAGAGCGCGTAGTCTGCACACTAGCGCCGCCATCGGAAAAAAAATCATAGTGCTTAAATAAAGACGACATCGTGAACTATCTCTCTGTAGTGCACTCCGAAGAAGCTTTGTGATACTTTTTATAGCTTATACAAAATTTTCTAGCCTGTCGTTTATTTTAAGGCCGCAATTACACTTGTAAATTTTGCTTACGTACGAGTAAGTTAATTTTCGTAATTAACTTACGATGATTTTGCAAATGTAAACACTCTTTGTAAGTAGCTTTCCGTAATTTCTTCCTACTTGCGTATACAGCCGTAAGTTACTTACATTAAGTTTTACGTAAGCAACTTACAAGTGTAAAGGCGGCCTAATGGAGTTTTTTGCGAAAAGTGGCCTTTTACGCGCTCTTAAGCATCGATCATAGTCAATATTGAGCATTTCATATATACTTACTGCAGAAGTAACCTGCAATGGTTGCTATCAATTATTAAAATGATAATTTATGAATAGTTGTGTAATGTTTAGCTTGTCATCAGGCTCCAATCCAAATGAATATGATCTGCATTTATTTAGTAACGCTGTTGAACAGTTACTATGCAAATAAACATATTCTTATGTCATAATAAGTGTAATTATTGATTAGTTAAATTAACTAAGGAAAGAATGAAATTCAATATTTAATTGGTTGTCATTCCGAACGAAATGAAAATTAAACTGTACAGTATTAAAGATGACATAAATTAAACATGATACAAAACCTTCTAAAAGAGGATAAAAGCATATGATAAGAGAATAGATAAGTGTTTAGATTTAAAATCCATATCGGTGTTAATGACCTTTACGAGCTCTTGTCGTTCGATATTTTTAAACAGTTGTTCAGTGCCCATTTATTAATAACGTGACAATTAGTCAATTGTCATGACAATTTGGTTTACAATGCGGTGTAGCTACTATGGTTAGTTTGTTTTATTTTGAATGACGACCTCCGTGGTCGAGTGGCTTTGTACACCGGTTTTTAAGGTGTCGCCATCTCTGAGGTCCCGGGTTCGATCCCGGTTGGGTCAATTTAGAAAACCAACTTTTCTATATTTACTCAGGTCCGGGTGTTTGTGATACCACCGTTGTCTCTGATTCCCATAACACAAGTGCTTTAGCTACTTATTTTAGAATCGGAGCAATGTATGTGATGTTGTCAAATATTTATTATGTTTATTATTATTATTTTCAAATTTGGTTGCCGCAATGGATATAAAATTGTCATGACAGGTGACAAATTGTCACGTTTATTAAATCGGGCCCGGTATACAGTACAATACTGTTGTCACAGTCACAAACAAATTGCATTATAATTAATGCAGCGTAGCTGATTGACGTCCCTCGCGCGTCACTATGCAGTAAAGTGCATAGTCTACGCCTGTTGACCTCAATTCTAAAGCAGTAATTTTACGAAGACAACAGCCGGTACTTTAACCGGCAGATCGGAATGTTAGGATAATACATTGTTGATTTAAAACGAATGGTTTACAAGCGATTATTAGGTCAGTTGATCAACATTAGTCTCGATTCTGATGCAACTTACTATATTTGGTGGCAACATTTTTTTTGTATAGTACGATGGTAAGGAACTGAATACAAATTAGTTCAGGAATTCTGCGATGTTTCTCAGGGTATAACAATATATAGTTTTAATTTGGAACATGGCCTATATTGACAATCAAATCGCAGTTCATTTTGAATAACGCCACAAACATTGTACTGAAGAAATTCTGATATGGATATCAGAATCGAACCGTCCAGAATCTAGAATCACGTATTGAAATATTAGTAACAATTCTCTTATTAAAACTAAAGCAGATCTTTATAAGAAAAAAAAATCTATAAATAGTTATTTCTTGATTGTTTCTCGTAAAGTATTCATGATAATTTCTGGCTTTTAAGTACTTGGCAAACGGCGATTTTGGCAGTATTCCCACATCGGATTCAATATTAGAATGAGACAAATGGAATAAGCATGACGTAGTCACTTCCTAGAGGGCGTGTAGGTAATTGCGGTGAGTACGTACGCACGACAGCACGTCAGGTTATACAGTTACAACTGCGAAAACAGCTTTTATTACGTGGGGCATAAAGGCGGTCTCGAGGTCAACATGTATAGTCTGAGGTGCCGGCGTGTGTACATTGGTACGTGTGAGCAACGTAAGCAGCCATGCTGCGCGTGTCACGGCGCAGTTGCCAGCATGAAATAATTACTTTATTCAATTTAACATAGTAGTTTGCTAAGAGAGTTGAGTAACCTTTTAAAAAAGTATTTCTAACTTCGACGAGTACGTTTAATACAGATCGATAAACTGCCTGCTCTTATTCAGAACAATTTGTAAACTTATTTTTTTTCTTTAAAATCTCTTTAGAGTTAGTTAAGGACAGAGGTCGTACCCCATCTTGGGCAAAAATACGTTCGTATGTCTGTCCGGCTGTCCGACTGTTCTCTTCTATAGGTCGTATTTCTCAAAATTTGTGAGCAGGTTCGATAATCATGAGATTTATTTTATCGATTCAAATTTTCAAAATGTTTCGAAAAAAAACATTCAGACGTTTTCTAAAATGTCACGCGAGGTCTACAGCCCACAGAGCCACTAGTTTACTTATACATAACATGCAAAAAAAATATGCAAATTAACAGCCCTGAATGCAACAACAGGCAGCCTTGTGCAAAGAAGATAATCAGGCTCTATCTGCCAAACAGATAATAGTGTAACGCAGTCACAGTGTGCGCTTGACCTCTGTCACAGACAGACCTTCACTGAGCCACGAGCTTGTAAAATGACATACCAAGAAGAAGAGTGTCATAAAACTAAGGATTGTACAATTATCATTCTATCTCACGAAGACGCATTTTCTTTGGTACAGATATAAATGCACTTTGGGCGATTACGTTTAACAGATTTAAAGAAATAAATTTAAAGAATGAAAGCAGTCATCAATCAAAGATCTCATAATAGTTAAAGTTTCACGCGATTCAAACCTTTGAGATATGTATGGACTTTAGTAATTCATTGTACAACATATCTAACGTGAACTACAAATATAAAAAAAACTGGCCATGTGCGTGTCAAAAAAATATTTTTCAAGGCTTTATTCTAACAGTTTTTCGACGTAATTAATCTACACTTTTATGCTAAATTACATCTTTATAGTACTTAGGGCCCCTGAACAAAGCCGCGGACGGACGGACGGACAGACAGACATGGCGAAACTATAAGGGTTCTTTGTTGACTTGACTACGAAACCCTAAGAACGAGATCTTTTATCAAGTGTTAAATAGCTAAATTGTTGTATACGCACAATAAACGTTAACTACACGGAAAATAAACAGAGTGAAATATTTGGCGTCTGTCTCTAAGGCAACTTTACTTTTAAATTTTTGTTCCTTATCAATTAATCATACCAGACATAATGCAGATAAATTAACTCTAACGACTTCTTCAAGCTGTGCTCATCTGAGAGAAATATGAACTAAATTATACTAATTATTAAAAAAAAAAACAAATAATACATTCAAACACTTGAATTGAAACAATGTGAAATAAAGATGAATAAAATCACTTCTTTCATTATTTCAGATACGAAATGTGTTGTGGAGGAAAATTGGTTGCTTACATTTGTCACATTTAGAAATTGCTTCATCAATGCTTCATTTACGTAAACATGTAATATAAACATTGCACCTGGGTTTTGCCTATGATTAATAAGTATTTAAAGCAACCTATTCATCACATCATACACAGTTCATAAACATTTTCAAATGCATTTGTTAGATCATTTCAACAAGCAAACATGTTTTTACTAATTATAGTAATACCTACTTTGCAAAAACTATAACAGCCTTACAACAAAAGATTTAAAAACACTGTTTAAATGTGATGCCATCTATCTCAAACAATATTGTCAAAAAAGTGACAGCATCACATTTAAACAATGTCTAAGTTAAATACTTGTTGAACAGTGTTTTAAAATCTTTGTGGTAAGGCCGTTGTTGAACAGCGTTTTAAAATCTTATGTGGTAAGGCCATAAATGTTTGTTGGTAAGCTATAAAAAGTATAAGCATATTCATCTTCTTAAAAAATTTACATCAACAAATAGTTAATACTTAACGAAATAATAGTCCATTCGCGTCAAATAACTGTGACGTCATTATTGTGCGCCGACAGAGGACAAAAAAATATAAGTTCCTGATTGGTCAGCGTCATCAGGGTCAGCGCATAAGCAACGTCATGATTACTTAAGTATTATTTTGATACACTACGATGACGTCACTATTTTCTTAACGCAAATTGACAATAACTCAAAACAATCACAAAATCAACATCAACACACTGTTCCAAAATAATGTAATATGGATGATTCTTTCAGATCCATGTGCTATTTAATATTATTTTGTCTATACCAAGCAATTTTGGAAATTCGGACATATTTTTGAAGGCAGCCATTATTACTTGCAAAGGCCCTGATTTAAACCTAAAAAACATAGCCCATGGATTTGATACATCTGAAGAAATCGACGAACGAATACAAACAGATACAGATTAAATAAATAAAGAGATACAGATTAAATAAATAAACTTATTTAGTAACTAACCTGCAAGAACAACGCATGCGCCTGCTCAGCGTTATTGAACTCAAAGCTCTCCAGGTCTTGTCCAGCGTTGGCCAGCTCCAGCACTATGTACTGCTGGTCGACGGGCAGGATCGCCGGGTTATCGTTCTCAGAGCCGTTACACTCGTCGTACAGTTCCCAGAGGTCAAGGAGACGGGATGGGTACGTGCCGTATACACACTTCACTGCTAACACCTGTTTAAAAATATATACAATATGTTACAAAAGTACCCCTAATGCCGAATATGATACATAGGGACCATCAAACTGAACAACTTTTACTATGGGACCAACTCTGAAATCACGAAAAAAAAATCAGCTGTTTCATACAATTTGATATTTTCGTAATTAATTTTTGAATGAAACAGCTTTTTTTGTCCCTATCTACCATATTCGGCATTAGGGGTACTTTTGTAACACGCTGTATAGTAAAATATTCGTTTTATTCACAAAAAGTTATGGAAGGCCTATAAGCATTTTATAAGAAATTTCTTGAAAATCATATTCATAATCGCTCAATAAACCGGTCTTACCACAAAAGATATTAAAACACTGTTCAACAAATGTTTAACTTACACACTGTTTAAATTTGATGCTGTCACTTTTTTGACAATATGGTTTGAAAGAGACGGCATCACATTTAAACAGTGTCTAAATTAAACAGTGTTTTAAAATCTTTTGTGGTAAGGCCGTTGATCTTTTTCATAAAGTTACAGAGGGGTGCTGCCTATTTTAGTGAATAACATGGCCGCCCACATAACAGCTGATTGAAGTGACAGCTTTCACGTCATTTCACAATATATTGACATCAAATGACAGATAATTGTTTTATTTTTCTCAAGATGTGGATATCAGCCAGTGAATTTGCCTGTTTTGTCTATGGATTCGTCAGAACGACAATACAATAACGCTAAAGCAGACCAATGCGAACATTTTTTTAAATACAAACGTATTTAAAAAAATGTTCGCATTACACAATCATGAAAATTATGTAACTTTTACTAAGCCAGCATTTTTACCACGACTAACTATAATAACCACACCCGGACACTCCATACAACCACACATAACCAACATAACATAACAACATTATGGTATGCAATAAAATATTGAATTGAATTGAACCCCATTATAAACAGATGACGCTGACGTCATGATGACGTTTTTGTACACGCGCAACAGTGTGTGTAAGTCTAGCTAGGGCTACCGTGCAGTTTGTACTGTATGAGCGGTGTTCAATACATAATTCGAACTTTTTTATTTGGCTTTGGCAGCATATGTAGTTGTATTAGCTTGTTCACACACAACACAGTATATCGGATCCGTATGTGTACTGTATCCATAGCAACGGCGGATACGATAAAACTGCCCTGTAAATGCGGTGTGAACATCACATCCAGTAGCAAAGGATCCGTTAAAAACGGTCCTGTACATACGAATCTGCTGTTTGAACGCACAGTAAGCTCCAAATCTCAATAGAAAGTTAGAGGTCATTTTGTGGTCACGCACAGTATTTCAACCTCTTTTGTTATTGAATGGTAGTGATATAGCCCTACAGCCTTGATTCCAAGCCGTGCGTAACACAAAATTGCCATTTATTTAATGAAATGTTATAGTATTTTATCATTCAAAAGCCGCAGCAAACACCGCAGTATACCTGCTCAATTTGCCACAATTTCATTTATTTTAGTATCTTTCATTTATACCTCTTTGCAGATTATCCAAAATTCCTCATTAATAACTTCGGCTTTTAAAATAGAAGATATTTTAGCCTATTGACCTCCCCCTTCCAAAGATGAATTAAAATAAATGTGTTGCCAGTCGATAAACTAATCTATACCCCTTGCACACATAGATAACTCTTGGCACGAGTATCATGCATCAATCAAATAAAGATGTGGTTTCTAGACTTTCAGTATAAGTAGAAATTCAAACATAAAGCAATTTAAGTATATCACCAATGATAACACTATTTAGTGATAAGTGATAACAGACTGGCCCAGTTGACTTATCAAAATAGTAATTATTATAACTAAGTACAGCAAATTCCCTATCCTTGTCTTAAGTATGAAAGAGTGATTCATAAGTATTTATGCTTTAACCTTTTTTATGGCAAAAGAATATCTTTGTAATGACTCATCTAATTGGACTTTAATCATTACCAAGAATTAGTGAAAAGCATTTGTCATCAATATTAGCTTGAACAACACTGCATGGGTAAAGCAGGTTGCATCACATATTAGTAATGACACATGCTTTGTCGTGATTTGATTGCAATTTAAACAGGATACTGAAAATGCGCATTTATGTTGTCAAATTATTGTATCTTACTTGGGGTTTAGAATACTAATTTAATTACACAGGCCATCAATATGAGAAAAAAGAATTACATTGCCCTGATAACAAAAGAGTATAATATCTAGTAACAAAAATTCATTTTGACCTTTTGGTCTAGCTAGATAAATAATTCAGTATTTTTATTTTTAACAAGAAATCAAATTTAAAATTTTTAAGAGAAGGTATATGCAAAAAAAAATGATAAGTATGATAAATGATGTCTATCTAGAGATTTTATTAACTACAAAAAGCAGGTAAAAGCCATCCCTCTTTTTATATTCAACAAAAGAATTTATGGTCTCAAAGATTGCAGGTAGATTTTTTTATACATAAAAAAGGAGTGCAAATGTGAGAGGGGTAGACCATAAAATGAGATTAATAACATCTAAAGCATGCTACTCATGCAGGGCCGATATTTGGCCCTGCAGGTCTTTGAGTAGCGCCCTTAAGTTTAATGCCCCCACCCAGCAGTGGATGTCATGCGGCTGATATGATAATGAAGTACTAAAGAATGAGTATGGAATTAGAATAGCCACTGATGTAAGAATAGCACTGTGATCTTACCTCATTAAAAACATCAGTTGCATTCTCTACAGAATGTAGATCCAAGGCATCAACTGTCTTCCCTTCATCAAAGTCACGCTGAATTTCATCTATAGGTGTGCGCAGTGCGCTCAATTCCCTAAAAATATAATAGATGGTTAAAGCATCATCTTGCAAGCAAATATAACTTAAAAAATTATAAATTAATTAGTTCTATAAATCTGCATCAAATAGAAACATTTATGAATTATAATTTACAATTTTCCATCCAATTAATTCAACAATCCAAAATAAATCGTTTTATAAATAATGAAATGCATTTTAATCAGATAATTAAAATACAGTCATACTTAACAAAACAACTACTCACATAGCAATCACAATCTCCGAGATAATCTCATGGAAGTCCTTTTGGTGTTCGCCATTGACTTTTGTGGAGCCTGCGATGGGTACTATCTTCATCACACGCGCACGGCCATCTCTAGCTCTCCACAAAAACACTTCGCCATAGACTCCCTCACCTATCTTGCGACAATTTTTCAGGACCCTATGATTTTAAAAGATCATAATGAGACAAAATCTACATTACCTTCGAAATTATCATGAAAATTTGTAGAAAAACTGAACAAAAATACTTTAGAAATAAATGTTACCGATATAGTTTGTATTATAAAATAAATACCATGCAGATGTTATGAACAATAATACAGTCCAAGAGCTTGGCCTACATAACCATACTTTTTTTAGATTTTGAGAGCAAGGTCATAATAAAAATTATACAAAAATTTAAGGTAGGTACTACAAAAACAAAAATGACTCACGTTTCTGGATAGCATTCATCGAAGTGAATCGCATCTGTCTGATTGCATCGACGCAACACGTAATCTCTAGCAGTGGTAACACGACTTGTAGTATCATGGAAGTTCTCTAGAACAGTAACTTCGTGTACCGAGTCGGCGATCGATAGTTTTGATAGTTCGACAAGCGTATCATCACAATCTTCGGACAGAAATCCTGAAATCAACGATACGGCGTCAGCGAACGCAACCATGACACACAAGGAAGTGAACGACCAACTTTCCCTACGCGTAATTTTGTTACGTAGGAGACGGTACACTTAGAAATCACGCCAGTGATTTCTAAAATGTGCCGAGGTTTATAAAATATTGACTAACCTGTGTATTGCAGGGAAAGATGCATGCACTTGGCTTTAGACACTTTTTGTGGAACAAAGGGGCAGAACCAAGCTATTATCCCGTTAGGGATAAAGAATGGCAGTCAAATCGATTATCACCACAATATTTCACACAAATGTAAAGTCCGCACTGCTACTATTCGTCAATAATAGCAATAATATTCACTACACGTTGTGTAATACCACGCGATTCTTAAATAAAAATAAAATAAAAATATGGACAAAGACCCGACAACGCGTCTTCTTCCGCGAAATCGACGAACGGAACGAAATTACGAACAGCACAGACAGACAATAAAAAAAAAGAAACTTCCTTTTTTTTATTGGTATAATGTTGCCAGCACATTAGTTTTAGTGCAAATTAGTAGAATCTTCTTTATTGCAAGTAAAGATTTGTAAATTTTTTCAGTATAAAGAGCTTATTAAAAGATTTATAAGTAAAGTCTACTTTTTAACTTACCTTTTAAATCTTGTGACACATTACTAGTGCATAAACTAAGCCTTGAACTGTTGGGTTCCTAAAAACAAATCGGTTAAAGCTTCGTTCAAACTGAGGCGAATCCCGAACGGGACGCGGGATGCGAATCTGCGCTCACTTAGGTAGACTCCCAAGCTGAGGCGAATCCCGCGCGTTATTATTTTTGGTTTTTCAATAGGAAAACAAATGTCTTTTGATATCAAGCCGAGGTTTTGTTGTTAATAGCATTAACTGAAGAAAAATCTCAAGATGTGAGAAAGAAAAGAAGAAAATGAGTCCATGAGCTGAGTACTAAACGCATAGAATTTAGAGAGTATTTTATTATTGGAGACTATTCGAGGCTGAGGTCATATACTTAGAACTTGTTATCTTATACTTTTTTAATAATTCAAGGTTTAACGGCATTTCGAAAATTCAGGCACTATTCTACGTATATTTCGCTGCAGCACGCGCGACTATTCGCGCCAATATGAACATGTTCATACAAATTAGCTGAAGCAATTCGGCGAGCGAATCGCGTCCCACGTCCCGCGCGGGATTTGCCTCTATTTGAACGAAGCTTAAATTATTTGTTACAAGTTAAATTGAACTGTTATATTGTAAATGCATACTTTTACAATGCGAATCGTTGATCTATTAGGTTTAGATACGAATGTACTTCTGCGACTAATAATTGAGTCATTGTGTACTGAACCTGAAACAAATAAAAAAGAAAATAAATATTATTCAGTTCTAAGAAAATAAAATAATTATATAAAAAGAAAATCCAAACCTGACATTACACTGAAACTTTAGGTGGAAGTGACAAATGTGATTTGAAATGTGTCAATTTGTATAGACATTTAAATTGCATTCATATCAAAAGAGACTGTATTTGAATAACAGCCATAGGAAATCCAAAAATATTTACCTCTGTAGTCCTGCAACTCCATTGTACTGATAACACTCTGCCTATAATTTCTGCCTTTGTATTGCAATTGTTCTTCTTCCAAAATGGAGTGGTCAAAATGGTCAGTCATCATGGTCATTCTTCTGTAAATACTCAAGGACCTTTCCCACTTTTTCCCAGGCTGTAATACTATAGGTTTAACTTCTGGACCACTACTATCTAATTTGCTTATTCTAGAACAACTTGTAATATTGATGTCTGTTTGTTTATTAGAACCATTTGTGACTTCTTTCAAATTATCATAGTCTGTATCCATTGATTTAAAGGAATCTTTCTTAAATCTAGTTTTATCTATGTTTTGACACTCTACATTTATCTTCTTATTTGTGATTTCAGCCTCATTTCCCACAGCTAGCCTAGGACTTATATCTGCCTTAAGTTTTATTTCATTATTACTAAGTACAGTCTTATCACAATCAGTACTGCTTGTGTTATTTATTGAATTGTCAAATCCTAATATTATTGAATTATTTGTAACTTCGTTACGTTTTCTTGTGGTAACAAAACTAAAGCATCTTTCTTCTTCCTCATTTCTAGTGGAGTCAATATAATTTGATGAAATACTGTCTTCATTAGAATCAATAGTATTAATGTCTTCTGCTTCAACATTAACTAAATTCATTTCATCAGAATTTTCTTCTAAATGTTTTTGCCAAGAATTACCTGCATTATCAATGCTTTCTTCAAATAAAGCTTTATCATCATCTTTGGAACTGATAGAATCATTTGAGGTTTGAAGTGACTCAACATCATTAAAACTTGCATAATCGTCACTTTCCATATTGCTACCTTCTCCTTCTTTTTCTTCATAATCATTTAACTGCTTAACATAATACTGCATGAATAGTGAATTATCTAATCTTTCTATATTTACTACTGGAACTCTTAAATCATTCAAAACTACATCTTGTGAAGATTGATCACTATCACAGGTATCATAATCCTCAGAATTTTCACTACTAGAAGAAATAACTGTATCATTATTAATTTCACCTCCTGTTAGGGATGAGGCACCAATTTTTGATGGTGAAATTAGTTGATTTTCATCATTTTCGGTGAAAGCTGAGTGAATCACTTTCTCTGATTCATTGCACCTAGGATGTAATAATGATTGTTCAGCTAAATTAACAATTGAACTATCTAAGACTAGGAGCTTTGAAAATCCTTTAAATGGGTTGACTTCTGATGTTTGGAAGTCACTCATGTCAACACTAACTAATTCGTTGTTTTTATCATCCATTGAATCTTTTGGATTTGTTACTATTGCCTCTTTTTTTGGTGATGGTTCCATATCCAATTTAGTAGCAATCTTACAACTTTTATCACTTTTATTACTTTTGTCTACAGATAAATGAATTATAGGTGAAGGTGGTGTAAAGTCCTCTATGGTGCCCAATGAATTTTTCTTTTTATCAAGAAGTACAACACTATCATCATTGTGACTTTCCTCAACAACGGTTACATAGTTTGGACTTGCTTCATTTTTATCTATGCCAATTGGTGAGAATTTATAAATAGATTGACTCCTATATTTTTCTTTGAATGGAGTACTACACAATGGTGATTTTGATAAATTTAGTGGTGTGAAATTGCTGGTTAGTCTGTGATCTTGAAATTTTAAACCACATTTTTCTAAAGAAATGCTGGAATTTCTAGAGCGTCTTATATGATTCAGAATTGATATGTTTTTAACAATATTATTAATGGACTCATCCAGATGCTTGGGACTGATCCTCTTTTGCTTTTCAATAACCAACTCATGTGTCTTAATATCAGTAACATCATGAGTGGAATCATTAGAGTTTTCTTTGTCTGAATCTGTAAATAAACAGAGTTTCAATATCAACCAGTATTTATTGATGACAAAAAATTATATTACTGAAACAAAATATTATCGTTACTGTGTTAAGTTAGTGTTTAAGATTTGAAACACATTCACTATTACTTACCGTCACTGCTGGAGTAATTAAATTTCTTAACTTTTGATAGCTTCTTTCTGTTGTACATTTTTCCTGTCCTAAAATATGAGCAATATAAAAAATTTAGTATTATAATAATTATAGTATATAAAAAAACTCGCCTGTTAAGTTGCCGATTTTGTAAGTATTATTTTAAATGTTATAATCAAGACAACTTACACCTCAGATGGAACTTTGTTGAAATGTTGTCTACTATTAACTGGAGATGCAGTCTGTCTCTGCGAGGACGAATTCAAAAGCTGGTCAAACAAATCTTGTGCTTTATTCACTCTTATAGACTTATCAGGCGTCAAAAATGCCGAATGAGTAAAAGATTCTCGTAAAGAATTAGTTGAAGGTTCCACATCCTTCACAATCCGTTTCACATATTTTCTTTTCCGCACTTTGTTACTAGAAGCTGTGTAAGGGTTCGTGGGACCGATACATGATAGTTCCCTTTTCGTTTGTTTAATCTTCTGTATGTAAAATGCATCGAAAACCGAAGCTTTTTCATCTAAATTCTGGATAACATCCCTGTGATCCAGTGCATTTGCACTATCTTTTTTTGATCGATACGTGCGACGCATTTTAATCGTATTAATATCAGCAATTGGTACCAAAATATAAATAATGTACGATTTCACATCCTTTTTAAAACCTTAGTTTGTTTCTTTTAATTAGTTTCAAATAAAGTTAAAACAAACGGACACTCAAATAAAACAAACAAAATATGTCAAAATGTCAATGTCTTCTTCTTCTTTTTGATGTGGCAATCCACTTTTCTTCACGTCAGGGTGAAGTTCCCCAACAAGGAATACTTTTGCCAGTTTCGGGTGAAGAGGAGGAAGGATGGGTTTGGAGCATAGACTTAGAAAAATTTTCGCTGCGCTCAAGAAGACCAACAGAGCGTGGAAAAGAGAAGTTGTCGTTATACGGACACGGTCTATGAAAAAAAGAGACAAAGGATCAAGTGACAGTGTGCCAACATTTTTTACAGTAAGAGCCCCTAGCGTCCCACCTTTCAAATGAGCAATCACCGTTTGCTTAAAATATTTGATAATCTTAATAAGAATTTTAAATAAAGGTATCATGGAGCCATGGTGCCTTTGTTCTTTATGTAATTATGATGTGACAAAAATAAACAATCCAGGAAATCACCCTTTTTACAGGTAAATAAGATATTGCCACACATTTCTCTAAAAACAAAAATTCGCTACATTTATTCGTTTTTCGACGAAGAAAACAGTATGGAACATAGTTTATTAGTTTCCTTTGCTATATATAGTCATATTTTATGTATACAATAAATAGTTTAGTTTATTTTACGTAAAATAGTAAAATGTTGTTTTACGATAGGGCTTGACTAACTGATGACGTCACGAGTATCGATAAAATCGATAAACCATACTAGGACAGGCAGTCCAATTGGCCATGCTATTTATTTTTGATGTATTATTTTTACATTTTGGAAATATAGACCATTTTAAGAAACGAATTTTATTATTAACCGACTTCAAAAAAAGGAAGAGGTTCTCAGTTCGTCAGAATGTTTTTTTTTTTAAGTTTTATTGATTCTGTCTATTTTTAATATTTTTCTAAAATTTTACCGGATGGACGTAGCTTGAACAATGAAATATGTCTTTGCCTACACATCAGAAAAAGGTGAGTATGCGAACGTCCGTGCCACTTGCATAATTCCTTCCTAAAACCACCTAGAAGTAATGTACCGATGATATACGTTCTTATTTTAGGTTTCGTTACTATTGTGACGCCTTCCCGGTTGAATTATTTACAAAAGCATGTGGGCCCGACGTTCGCCACTTTTTGAGGTTATGTTTTGGTTAAATCGTTGAATTCCAGATTAATCCGAGTCTACACCGGTAGGTTGATGTATTTGTAGCCGTCACATATTCATGGCGACAGCTACGAATACATTCGTTGCTCATGTAATGCAACCGGGACAAAGATTTCGCGATCTAAAATTTTAAAAGCATGCGAACCTCCAGTCCATACTATTTTTGTAATGTGAGGTCTAAAATATTGGTGAAAATTGTATTCAGATTAAAAATAAACAGATTTTCTGAACCGTTTGATCACGATAAACGTCCCGAAAACATATTTCCACGATATCTTTATTCGTTTTAGAGAAATTTGCAAACTTACTTACTATGAATAATCAAAGTGTAGGGTGACCATGTCGTCAGTCGGTCGGTCGGAACTGGAGGTGCGGCAAGCGATTTCGGTAATCGGTTGTGACGACGAGCTGAGAGGCCGCCATCGATATAGCGTGCAGTGATTATTGAATTCGCTTGCCGCGCCGGTTGTTTTTAGAAAATGTAAGTTGAGATATTATGAAAGGCTAATTTTGTTGAGGTTTGATTTGCCTACGTGCTCGAATCGTAAAAAAACTACTTATAGTTCATTAATCAGATTGTTACTGACTAGGTAGCATATCTAAGTACCTATGCAAAAGGTAATTACCTATTTTAGTTTTTGGTGGGTATTTTGCTTAGATATTTTGTAATTTTATGAAGATGTGCCAGTAGTAAATTTACTAATATTATAAATGCGAAAGTCGGTTTGTTTGTTTGTTACGCTTTCATGTCTTAACTACTGAACCGATCATCATGAAATTTTGCATACACGTTGTCAGGGATATAGAAAAGGTTAAAGTTTACCTTTCATCCCGAAAAAAATAATTGTTCCCGAGGGATAGCGAGAAAACTTTTCACGTAGACAAGGTCGCGGGCGGTCGGTAGTCATAATCATAATCCTTCCCAGATAATATTTCCCAGAATATGATAGTATACATTGATGACATATAAGATAAGATCTGCTATTCTGCCTCCGTCAGGTGTGGAAATCTGTTAGTACTTACCTAATTATAGAATTTAAAAAAGACCTAATTAGAAAAATTTACGTCATCAAAATCAATTTACTTATTTACTCAAATAAGAAAGTACGTAAGTGAAATCACGTTAATACTGTAGGTATGATATTAATTTTGTGCTTGTCCATATAAATATATTATGTCATACATTACACACCCATAAATAATTATTCGAATTATATGCAATGTTTTAAATACCTACCTACGAATCCTACGATACTGAGTACACTAACTAACCACTTGCGCCATCGACCTACAATACAACTACGAATGCAGATGAAAGATTGGATTGAAAATGTCAATATCACCACTAAGCCACACAGAAAAGACGTAAGTAGGTACAGTCATCGATAACATTATTAAGCAGTGTACACAACACTATTTCACTCACACATTTGCACTTCGTTTTTCGGATCACCTGTTCATTGACATTGTTGTTCTTTGACATTCTATTTCTATGGTTTGGAGTCAATGTTGTTCTGAAAAGGACGAATATACAACTACTACTACTACTTAATCTCTCTTGTCTGAGTTTTTGGCGCCATTTTGTCGAGTTCGGTTAGGTGTCTATTTTTATTATTTTTAAATTGATTCATAGTGGATATTGTGTCTTAGAATTGGTGCAGTTATATGGTACAAGTGTCTACGCAACTGAACAATATGCGGGATAATTGAAATAGGCGCGATCTTGGTTATGTGAAGCTGAGACTTTTATTGAAGAAGTGGCTTCCTCGGCAGAACTAACCGAGTAAACTGTCTTGATATACTTGGTGCCAAATGCTCCAAGCAGCATTGGAATACGATACACCCGCATTCTAATGAAAAATGAAACAATATGGAGTTTTTGGCGCCATTTTGTCGAGTTCGGTTTGGTGACTATTTTAATTATTTTCAAATTGATTCATAGTGGATATTGTGTCTTAAAATTGGTGCAGTTATATGGTACAAGTGTCTACGCAACTGAACAATATGTGGGATAATTGAAATAGGCGCGATCTTGGTTGTGTGAAGCTGAGACTTTTATTGAAGTGGTGGCTTCCTCGGCAGAACTAACCGAGTAAACTGTCTTGATATACTTGGTGCCAAATGCTCCAAGCAGCATTGGAATGTGATGCACCCGCATTCTAATGAAAAATTAAACAATATCTACCACTGAACTATTTAACACTTGACACTGGCAAAAATTACTTCCAAGAGGAAAGTAGATTGCCATAACAAAAAAAGAAGAAGAAGAATGAAACCTAGAATGAAACAATATCAACTCAAGAAGCAGTGCCATACTGCCCTTCTAGACCTTCGCCTGTCCTGAAAAGGACGAATATAACTACTACTACTACTACTACTTCTCTCTCTTGTCTGTGTTTGTCTGTCTGTCAAAGTCGTTAAATCACATATAGTTGTTCGTTCATTAAATATTTTTATTTCACAAATTTTATCATAATAAATGTAGAAAACAGTGAGATAGAATAAAAGGAATATCAGAAAAAGTAATATACTTTTATTTCTTCATGCTTAACGTGCTTCGCTCCGAGTTCACGCAAGAATAACATACTTTTAATTTTATTCACGTTTCAAGGAAGGTTTTTCCATGGATTGTAGTTTTGGTTGACGAGGTTACCTAATAGGAGCTGAAATTTGTGAGAAAATGGAAGGCAGCAACGATACATTATCCAGTATGGACTGTTTTATCAATATTATTTTTATGCTACGATTACAGAAGTGTATGAAAAGTGAAGTGTTGTTTTTGTGATTTACAGTTTTAGCTCCGTCAGTGGTAGGCTCTTCGGCGGTTCTACTGACTCCTGGCAGGACCAGGAACATAGCACAAGATATGGAGGCCCTCAGGATGTCGAGACAGGACAACCCTTACTTACAAGTAATGTTTGGTTTGCTATAATAGTCCCCCTTACGTAAGTGCGCATTGTGGCGTAGTGTTACGCATTTAAAACTATTTCCTATCCGATTTCATGCCATTTTTTAAATTATACCGCATCATAATTTAGTAAAAAGTTAATTAACAATTCCTGTAATATTCACGAAGCCCTGAAAAGAAAGGAACTATAGTTATTATTCAATAAATGAATATCTTTGATATGATACCAAAATGGATAATAAAAAATGTGATAAATGAGTGAATGAGTAAATAATTTTAATTTACAGCAAGTGATGGCCAGCCGAGAGAGCTTGATAGAAAGTCATGCCAATGATTGTGAATCTGATGATACTATTTTAATGTCACAAGTAAGTGGATTTCTATAAAGAACAACAACCACTTCTCAATAGCTTTTTTAAAAAGTTCATGTATTATTATGATAAAATTATATTTGAATAGTTGCTATGCCTGTAGAACACTAGTAATTATAAATAATAAATAATTTATTGAATTCTAATTTAGAAATTAGAAAAATATGTAATGTCAAAATCAATTTGTGCTAGTTTATATTAATTGTAAGTATAGCCAATGTTTATTATTAATTTTCTCTATTTTTGTACCGCTGATTTTTATTTAAGTTAACAATTTATAAATAACAATAAAAATGCAATTCTATGAGCTATATTACTTCTCTATACACAATAATTGATAAAATCAACAAGTTTGGTTTAAAAGGTGTATGACAACTGTCAAAAACTGTTTACTAAATAAGACAAGAATAAACAGACATTGTGTTGTTTGTTTCACAGGAATTTGGTAGCACCGCACTAGACTTTGTGGAAGATGATCCTTTAACTCTGAAAGAGGTCCATGAACACATGATCAGGTCTCCACCACCCATCAGCTGTTGGCCACAAGGTAATATAGACTTTGTAATGTTTAAATTAGTTTTAATTTGTAATGAATCTTGTGCTAACTAAAACTAATGCTTAAAGTAAAAAAGGATTATATACCTACTAAATAATCACCTTTATATGGTCATACATATTCCTGATTACATTAACAAAGTATATCAGCATAGTAAAAAATAACAATCATTACCATAATGATAATTTAAGACCAAAAAAAAACAATAAATTGGTCTGCATATAAGTATATTATTTATCAAGCGTCTGATTTAGTATTCAAAACATACTATATCCAAAAATGTTATAAACATAAGGTCAATAACTGATTTGATATAAGTAAACATTGTAATCAAACACTATATCAGTTATGCTACCTGAGATAAAGACATGTTGACCAAATTTTTCTGTGACTATTTTAAAGAAATCAGTAAGTTTGATGATTTTTTTGTGTACTTGTCAGGCTAAAACTATGCTAAGACATTATAGTCAAAATTAAAACTTGTATTTTTTCCATATGTATGTTCAGAAAATATTAAACAATGCTAATCACCTTAACATAGTGATTGGTCGTTGAATCCATACTGTGGTTAATACCAGATTTATTTATACAAAGTAACTTTCTCTTAAGCCTATTTCACATTAGCAGGCTGTCAGGCTGTGACCTTGTCAATTTCGCGGAGCCTAAAGCCAAATAATCCGATTCTTTAAAAAAATATTACTTAGTACTAGAGACATGAGTAAGTTAGATTAGATTAAATTAATGGTTTAAGACCGCATCCATGGATCAAACTTGGTCAATGCCGCAGCTGACTTGCAAATTATGATTTATCTATTTGTACTCTACCAAATCAGTTTCCCACAGCTTAGCTCATTGAAATTCCTAATTTAAAACTAATATTATTTATTTGTCACCTGATTTTTAAATCCTCAGTCAAGGTCATTCATTATACTTACTCAAAGTGTTAAAATTTCGTTTTTAATATTACTGGGGGTTTTAAGATTCGGTGACACATCTTAACAGTATTTTACGATATCTATTTCTGGAACATCCCGCTTGCTGTGGTACAAAGGGTTTGGTAAGCTGATGTGTGCGGGCTTTACTCACGTTTTCAAATAACGCCTTATAGAAATTAACATTGATTTTCTTCCGGCGCAGATACGGTATCTTACCGCGCATCTAGCGCGTTCGACTTCGGCGCCGACAGCCCCGTGTCGTATAGCGCTTTTTCGGTCAATTCCCACGAAAAGGTTACTAACATTACGCCATATTTATGTGTTATATTATGTGTATATGTGTTGTTACTTATTACTCACTGTTTTGTATGGACGAGAAACATAAAAACTTTATAGTGCGCAAAGGGTAAATAATGGAGCATCCCAAAATCCAGTTGTAAACGTAGTTAGTGAGGGTCGGTAAATAATGGAATTATATGAAAGACGGACTGCAAACAATGTGCCTTTTGTCCATGTACGCACTGACAGGCGGGTTGCTTAGCGCCTAGAGCCTAGCGACTAGCGACTCAGCTAAGCTTTAGGCGCTAAGCAAGCCACCTTTCAGTCAGTGCATACGTGACCTTAGATGTTTACTGTCACTGGATTTGGTATACTCCAGTCTTAGGGCTTGGTTCTCAGCATGCTCACGCTTACACTAATATAGTTTCTTTTTTAAATAAATATGTTTGCTCCACATACTACAAACAGCATACTACACTGGCCTTCAAAAAGTACCACATTTTTAAAATTGCAATTTCTCTTAAACAATAGAAGTTAGAGATTTGAAATAAAAAAGGTTTTATTTCAAGAAGGTAAATATATTCTTTTTTTGGTACTTTTTATTTCAAAAATATGTCTTGTGTATTTTAAAAGTTATTGCAATTTTAAAAGTGTGGTACTATGTTTTGAAGGCCAGTGTAGTTGGTAGAATAGAATTTATCACACTAGCCACCTAGCACTTGCCAAGCGTGAGAGTTCTTATTTATAAGTTCGGGAATAATGCCTACCAAAATTCATTAAAATTGAATCAGTTCATTCATTAAAACAAAACTAACAAACAGACAGACAGACAGAAACTGTAGTATTTAGTATGGACATCTGGGTGAATGTTTGTTAATATATATTAATTGTGTTTCCTGAGAATTAAGATGCCATTGCATTTTTGGGATATTTTTTTTATTTTCACTGGTATTATGCTTATTTTATTAGTCCGTGGTGTTAATGTTTTTTATATGAATTAGTTGTATTTGTTTATACAATTTTAATAGAAATGTACGAATTTGGAATGCCAATTGGAATGCTAAAAGAAAAGATCCCGCCATTTAGGAAAATTGAAGAAAGATCAAGGCCTTCCAAATTTTCATAATATTTTCCTTAAAATTAGATGATTACTGAAATGTTTGAAGACTCAATTTACCTAGTTTATCTGTGGTGTAGTTAATATCTTAATTATTAAATGATTTTCTTGAATTTGTGGTATGATCTTTGTAGATAGTCGGAACAAAGAAGCAGAAAATAGTCGAGAATTCCAACCTTCTATATCAAATCTATGTTTGGGTTTTATCACGGCTTCAAAGTCAAGGTTAAAGTAAATGCAAATTCGATATTAATTTGATCAGTTTACGACGTAAAACAAAGTTGGCATAGCCGCAGTCTGACATGAAAAGACGAGCACAGGGCTTTAAAATATTATCTTTTAGTTTACCTACAGCTTTATGAGATTACGAGATTCATGATTGCTGCGATATTAACTTTTATAATGTCCGAAAGTGTAGTGAATATATAGAGAATCCAGAATTTGGATCTTAATTGGTTAGTACTTTTTACGATTCAATTGAATTCGTTGAATAAGAAAGATTCTTTTGTGGGGTAGATGTGATAGTTGTAATTGTAAGCACGAGACCTAGATACCGTCTCTAGAACAAAACTATAGCGTTTTTGCACTTAAAAAAAAATTAATAACTCATTTTTATATTGTTATTATCAACTTTGTACGCATTTAGGTTTTTTTTTCAAAATCCCTCAAATTTTTCTCACGGCTAAGGCGCCATCTCCACGAGCGAAAGAATCGCGGCGATATCATCGTCGTGCCACGTATTTCTATATACTCTCGTCTCCACACGGCGATGTTATCGCGGCGATGCGACGGTTGAAGTAGCGCTTACTCGTCGCGATTCTCTCGCCCGTGGAGACAGCGCCTTAGCTCCGTGCCGAAGCTCGTACTACACTCTATACAGCGGCGGGCATCAGAATTTCCGTACCTACACCTAGTTTCAAGTAAACATTTGGTTGTAGGAACTGTTAGGCGCTCGGTCCCCCCGGCGGCGGGGGGGCGACGGGGGGGAGCGGCGGGGGGGCGACGGGGGGGAGCGGCGGGGGGGCGACGGGGGGGAGCGGCGGGGGGGCGACGGGGGGGAGCGGCGGGGGGGCGACGGGGGGGAGCGCGCGGGCGGGGGGCGGCCGCGCTCCTCGCGCTCGGCCTCACCGAGGTCACACGACCTCTCGCTATGTGGACGACCTTTGTCGTTGCCAGGTTAGTATGAATTATTATTTATTATATTTGATAAGTTACATACCCCAAGGAACGACTAGCAGCTTAGGGAGATTTCTTCTTCTTCTTCTTCTTTAGCAGCTTAGGGAGATTAGTAATTCGATCGGAATACATTAGTAACAATTCTATGGGTCACTAAAATATTCTGGTCAATGTCGGACTAGGTACAGACGACGGCACCTCAGACTATACATGTTGACCTTGAGACCGCCTTTATGCCCTACTTAATAAAAGCTGTTTTCGCAGTTTAACTGTATAACCTGACGTGCTGCCGTGTGTACATCCGCTGATATCTCGTTACTTAGTATAATATCTTTAGCGACATCTGGGTGAATGTTTGTCAATATACAAGGTGTTACAAAAGTACCCCTAATGCCGAATATGGTATATAGGGACCATCAAACTGAACAACTTTTACTATGGAGCCAACTCTGATATCAAGAAAAAAAAATCAGCTGTTTCATACATTTTGATATTTTCGATTTTAATTTTTGTATGAAACAGCTGATTTTTTTTTCGCGATTTCAGAGTTGGTCCCATAGTAAAAGTTGTTCAGTTTGATGGTCCCTATATACCCTATTCGGCATTAGGGGTATTTTTGTAACACCTTGTATATTAAGTATGTTTACTGTGAATTAAGATCAACACATTCACTGGGTCGAATATATAAAAATATTACTGTTCCTTGACTTCAATGTTTCAAAAATAGTATGTAGAAATTACAATACATTTTATACTATTTACATTTTTTTCCAGGTGAAAGCCACCTCCGAAACGCGTTAAGTAAAAAACAAGGACAGCAAACATTCTCCCTTCTTCAGCAACGCCCCCTCCGAAGGCCGAGCGCGCGGTGCGAGGACAGCGTGCAGTTAGTGCCGGACTGCGACAAGTAAGCCTGTGCAATACCTACTGTTGAAGAGTTCAATAAACTAGGTGTAAAAATGCCGAAATCTATGGTCGGAATACCGAAACCTTTAGTAAAAATACCTAAAGCTTAAGGTAAGAGTACCGAAACATATGGTAAAAACACAGAAACCTAGGTACGGTATTAATACAAACGCTCGATAAACCTATGGTAAGAATACCGAAACCTACGGTAAAAATAAATAAACCTATGGTAAGAAACCGAAACCTAAGGTAAATATTACCACGCCTATGTTGAAATATCGATGTCTGTGGTAGAGATACCTGTTAAATGTTACTACCTCTTTTTGAGTTCAATAAAGTAAGGAAATGTCTTCAGTATGAGTAAGTAGGTCATAGGTGGTTTGTCATGTGGTTACCAAAAAAACGTGAATCCTCTAAAAAGTAAACGGAAAATAAGTGGTAAAGAAATATAGCTCTTGCTGTATTGGAATTAGGGTAAAATTTATTTGGGTGTTGGTAGTAGATTGGATGTTGGTGTTTAGGAAAGTGATACCGAAGACTTCTCAAAACACACTAAAAATACCGTAATTTTAATAGATGAAGAAGACCATAATGTCATTTTTACCTATATCTTGCGATTGTTTTTGCCCAAATCCAATTTTTTTTCACGATTGAAATATTAATGACACATAAATTGATAAAGGTAATTTATTTATAATATATTGCCATGGCGCACTTCTCAATTAAAAAAATGAGTTAAAACCAATCCATGCTTGTTTTGCATAAGATACGCCTGTTTCAAAGGTAGATTTTTTTTATAAAAATGATAACTTACCCGGTTGTTAGGAAGAATTGTCAACTTTTTAGGTTTAAGAAAATTATATCGTCACATTCCGAGAATTGAGCTAAGTATTATGTTCAATAATATATTTAAAATTAAAATAATGGCTTCAAAAAATCGACCAAAAATATTATATTCAAATGAAACATGTTACCAAAACGATATTGTAAGTATTTTAAAATATTAATATGTTGTAGATTTGTTATTTTTAGTCATATTAAAACATTCCAATTAATTTTAATTAGGCACTTATGCTGCCAGTTTTTTTATGTTAACGTTCGTGACATGAAATAAATTTATTATTTTTTAATTTTAAATTTTTGAGATTTTAGCATTCACTATGCTATTTTTATATAATACTAAATAATATCCCACTAGTGACTCGGTAGCTCAGCGGTCAGAGCATTGGAACGGATATCCAAAGGTCTCGGGTTCGATTCCCGTCTGAGAACATGATCTGGTGCGACTCGTATTTTTTCTAGTATATTATTTAGTATTATTATTTTTTATTTAAAAAAAGGCTTAAAAAATGTTCTTTCAAGTTGTTCTTTTAGGGTTAATAAAGAATATTATGTATTATGCTAGTAATTTGCTTGGTTCACGGCGTAGCCTATTTCAATTAAAATTAAAGCAAAAATAAGATGTTTATTCATTAAATAGATTGATACCTGACGTCATTATTATTTAACAGAAACTTTATCTCCTGTATTTTTTTAGACACTTTTGAACTTTCGCGTTGTACTAAGTTAAAATAACAGGAATTAAACGCGTACGTAACTAATGATAGGTATTTTCATAGCTACCTATTTTCCCGACGTTTCGACCGAGTTGCATCGCCTCTGGCCTCGCCTTAAGGCTGGCCCCAGACCTACCGGTTTAATTTCTTTGCTTTGCTGTTTTAGTTGAACAGGGGCTACCAGCTAACGCATCGAACTTCGGAAAGTCTGCCAGGCTTCAAATTAAAACAGATAAATCGTGCCCCAATCGGCGAACCCTAAATGATGTCACATGAACATCGATATCTTCTAAATAACTAAAATACGAAACTTCTTACTTCGATTTAATTCGATGCGTTAGCCGGTACGGCCGCGGCCCCCTGTTCTACTAAAACAGCAAAGCAAAGAAATGAAACCGGTAGGTCTGAGGCCAGCCTAAGGCAGATTGTTTGTTTTAAATTACCACGCGTACACACAGGGACCGTATTTACAGGACAGTTGTACTTGGTAGTATCTGCATTTTTAAGTATTAATCCTAGTTTATGTATCTCATTTATTTATAATGGTATATCAGGTACTTTTGAATTGATAGTTATTTTTAACACTGTGCATATTCATTCTATGCTATAAATAAAACGTACATGCGCCAAAGCAACCATAGACAAATCATTAAAAACTGCTGTTTTCACATGGAACGCTCAGAATAATAAAAACTCCTTACTTAATGCTCACATAAGTTACTTAATAATGTTTAAGCGTGTTGCAGACTTGCAGTCGATCGGTAGTTTGGTAAGGTTGAAATGTCCCAGTTTAAGGCGACTATACCCGTCCACTAGCGCCGCCAATACAATATTTTTTATTACTCATAAACCAAGTCAATATTAAAAAAAAGAAACTACCTTGCCCTCTTAAATTGTCCTAAAGTGTAATATTTTATGAATAACTCTTTAATACTTTTTATTCTGTGTACTAGTTTTAAACGCAATCGAAACGACAGTTGCCACTTTTGGTTTAAATGGATTTTAAAATTTACAGAAAGAATGAAAAGTGTTGAAGAGTAATAAAAAAAATATAAGACACAATTTAAGGAGGCATGGTTGTTTCCTTTTTTAAATATTGACCTGGTTTATGAATGAATTGGAAATTGCCTATTTATCTGTGCTTTCATTGCAAAAGACAATTGATTATAAATCTTACAAAATGCGCTCCACGTTTTTAGGTTTAAAACTTCTGTATAAAGTTATAAATCTTTACGGGAGAAATTATATTATACTTTTTAGTCCGTTTTTATAAGTATGTTTTTAGTCCGATTTTTGTACTTTTTAGTTCGTATAAAATGTATTTTTTTATTGTCAATAAATGATTATAAAAAACAGGTTTTTTAAACACAAAACAAACTTTTCATAGTCATACGTGATTAAATTAACATGTTTTTGGAAACTGACCCTTATAAGTTATAAGGGATTATAAAGAAAGAAAAAAGACCAAAGAAAAAGCTTTACAGAGCGTTCCAAAGTTCCAAAGATGTCGCATAGTGCTTTTTGCGCTTTTGTTTTGAGGTTTTATTCTGGTTGTTTATCATTCCTGTATAATAAAGCGTAGGTAACTACTGTCAAAATTAAAGCCCCTTTGCCTACTGCGCCACAGAATAGATATATCCGGTAGCATCGTTCATTGTAAATATTAGGAACCCTACCAAACTACCGATTGATAATATAAGTGTAAGAAAGTTAATTAAGTAAATAAGCTTTATTAGGTCGAGAAATATTTATAGTATTAGATGCTGTAGTGCTAAGGAGAATATTTTGTTAGTCGATTCGCTGCCAAGCAAATACTATCATTGTTAGGTGTTCTATTTATTATAAAATTTTCGTAGGCCACCTTTTACAAAAAATAAAGTGTTATTAAAAATATATATTTTTTAGTAAACTGATTAGTGCCAGTTATCGCAAGTCACAACCTAATCGGTTAGTACTATTATTATTAATATTATGAATGCGAAAGTAACTTTGTTACGCCTTCACGTCTAAACTACTGAACCGATCACCATGAAATTTTGCATACACGTTGTCGAGGGTACAGAGAAGGACATAGGGACACCATACCAGGACATAGACACCTTTCATCCAGAAAAAATTACTGTTCCCGAGGGATATAAAAATAACTTCACGCGATTGAAGTCGCGGGCGGTTGCTAGTTGTTTTTTGACTTGATCAATTCTTGTGTTGCCATTAACAATATTCAACTTAATATGGATTAATTTTGGTTTGGCACTAATGTATTAAAACTCCATGTAACTATCTCCTATTAAATAGTGCCGTATAAAGCATACGACTTAGTTAAATATAAGTCATTAATTTAATTTTACGAGTCATGGTTCAATTAATGACTTCTCTAGGTTTCATTTAATTAAATGTAGCTTGTCTCTGCCATATGTATGTAGTGAAAAATATTTAGTGAATTTATGAAATGATATTTTTATAGCTAGAAGCTATTAGTTTAAGCCAAAGAGCATTCGTTTATTTTAATTTAATTATATTAACTATGTCTTACTGTATTGTTATCTTTTCCTTTAATTCTTATTTTAATAGGTTATAGATTTGAATATAATATACAAGGTGTTACAAAAATACCCCTAATGCCGAATATGGTATATAGGGACCATCAAACTGAACAACTTTTACTATGGGGCCAACTCTGATATCAAGAAAAAAAAATCAGCTGTTTCATACATTTTGATATTTTCGATTTTATTTTTTGTATGAAACAGCTGATTTTTTTTTCGCGATTTCAGAGTTGATCCCATAGTAAAAGTTGTTCAGTTTGATGGTCCCTATATACCATATTCGGCATTATGGGTATTTTTGTAACACCTTGTATATTTAACAATATACAACTTGTTACAAAAATACCCCTAATGTCGAACATGGTAGATAGGGACCATCAAATGGAACAACTTTTAGTATGGGATCAGCTGTTTCATACAAAAATTTAAAATCAAAAATATCAAAATGTATGAAACAGCTGATTTTTTTTCGCGATATTCGGCATTAGGGGTATTTTTGTAACATGTTGTATATATATAGTTGCAAATCACTTATGGCCTTACCACAGAAGATTGTAAAACACTGTTTAATTTAGACACTGTTCAAATGTGATGCCGTCTCATTTTCACAAAAAATTGGTCAAAAAAGTGAAACACTTGTTGAACAGTGTTTTTAAATATTTTGTGGTAAGGCCGTTAGTGATTATTTCGTTATGCAAAAATAAATAAGTCTTTACGCCATTTGTAACACAGTTCTGCCTGCCCAAAACGGCGTTTGAATGCGGTGAACAAAACGATGGCTAGCAAAAGCTAAGCTAAGCTTAAAACTGCTAAAACCGCTAAAAACTGTTTATTTCATTCATTACAAACGAATAAAAAATGGCTTAGCCTAAGGTTATTATTAAAATTATTAGTTATTAAAGTTTAAAGATATTAAGTACTTACCTAAGTAATTCTGAATTCAAAGAAAACTGTCATATACTAACAGAAGACATAATTATTTAAACTTTTAGTACCGTCGTGACCCCTTACTTCGCCTGAGTTTTGGCACTTATTGAACCACCCCTTAAATTTTAGAAGAAATTTCTTTTTGCGATGATAAAAAAATGATTTTATACATCGTTCTTTATCATTGTTTACAGTATCATGATTAAATTCCTTTATGATATTGACAAAATTAAGTCTTAAATGTCATAGGCGAAGTATGGGTATAGTTTCCTGACTTCGCCTACGTCGTGAAATGACGTCAAATAATTATTAATTGTCCGCCATAATGTATAGTAGACCGGATGTAAACGAATTGGAATAAGCCAGACGAAAATAAACTGTACTGTGATAGAAATAGAGTCCATTTAAAAAAAAAAATGGTTGTAGGCGAAGATAGGTATCAGTCTGAAGTTGGCTCCATACAATTGCTGGAGCAGTGTCAGGGCTGCCAAAAATATGGGGAATGACAAATAGAAAAAAAAGATGTCGTTTAGTCTCTTTATTGTTTTCATAATTATTATAACAAAAGCTTACTATTTAAATCCTCGTAGCGTAAAATAAAAGATAGCTGATAAAATATTTTTTATCAGCTATCTAGCTTAGTAGTAATTTTAGTAGCTACTTTTTCTTAAACAAAAAAATTACCTAAAATTAAAAAAAATATATATCTTTACGTGACAACGTAACAACTAAAACTAATTTTAAAAACATGTAATCTTAGCAAACCTCCATACTTTATGCATCAAAAAACAATATTTATTTCACTTCAGCAGTCTTATTCAAACATAAACAAATACTAAATCATCTAAAAAGAAAACTAAAATTAAAGCACAATTTTTAATACAGTACTGATACTTAAATTAAAAAAAAATACAATCTTAGCAAACCTCCATACATTATGTATCAAAAACACAATATTTTATTCACTTCAGCAGTCTCAAACATAAACAAATACTAATAAAACACCTTAAAAAATTAACAAAATATAAGGCACAATATTTGGCATTGATACTTTTTAAATTAAAACATACTAAATCAGTCTTATCTTAATTAGTCCGGAAACATCAAAAATACGTACGTAACTTCAGTCAAAACAGTTAAACCTATTGTACGTTGTAATTACTCAAATCAATATCAAATATGATTTGTCCTCGCCGGGAAATGTTGGGCGTTGGTAATATTAAAACAATATCATCCAAATGTTTCATGGTACAAATATCATCCACTGCAGGATAAGTAAACACCGATCCTCTATCCAATTTTGATTCCTTTACTTTCCTTACAAATTTCACGTCAGGTATGTTGTCTGTCATTAATATAACCTTTCCTACAAAATGTTTCAAACTCTTTTTCGTAGCAAATTTTGCTAAAATCCATGTATCGATATTTAATTTATTATTATCTTCTGTAAAATATTCAATTTCTGAAACGCCGTATGGAATTGATGGTTCTATATTTTCTTGTTCTTCTTCCGTGATAATATCTTCCATTGTTTCATATTCAGAATCATCCGAATCAGCCATACACAGTATACTTTCAGAAGAGCTAGACTCACTGCTATATCTCCTCCATTTTTCTTTGCTAGGAATGTGTTTCTGTGTCCTTTTTTTTGCTTTAGTAGCTGTTTCTCTTTTTATTTTTTTCTTCGGTGTTACAGTTTTTATTATATTTCCAAATTCTTTACTTTTTTGTGTAATTTCTTCTAGGACTTTTCTTTCTTCAGTTATATTTTCTTTCTTTTTCATATTTAATTTCATATGTAAAGCAGACCGCGTAATTTTAACATCACCTTTTTGATCACTGTTTATTTTCTTACGATAATGAATATTTTGAGACGATCCTGCTTTGAAAGTAACTTCCGATGTAATTATAGGTTTAGATTTAGTAGTAGGCTTGTTGTTAAGATTTAGTAGTAGGCATTCTGGCAATTCACCAATAAATGGCTCATTAGCTTCATCATTTTTAGTTTCGTACAAATTTTGAACAAATGATCTTTGTGCGGTTTGTTCATCGTTTTGAATTATCAAGTAAGTATTGACCCAACTGATGCATAACTTTTTGAGACTTTCGGGATTTTGGAAGGATGGCTCAATTAATAAACCAACGTTTAATTGAGTAGTTTTAGAATAGTCTGCCTTTTGCTTTTTATCTTTTTTTCCATTCTTTGGTTGAGTAATCAAATCTTTAAAGTCATTTGTGCCAACAGATTTTCCCGGGGGGACATTTAATTTCTTATTCCTTTGTTTTTTGTTTGGATTGGCACTTCTTGTCTCCTTCAGCCAGTCTAGTAGTGCGTTGTCGATAGTGTATGTAGCAGTAGATTCATTTGAACCTGGAAGTTTACTGATAACCTTATCAGGGTTAAATGGCGCAATTCCTGTACTTTTAAAAGCACTGTTTATATTATGGGACTTTTCGTTAAGCTTCTCCACGAGTTGTTTGAGTAAATCTGGAAAATGTCCTTTATGTATTGTTGTTTCCCTTGGGTTTTTTATCTTATAATTCAATAGAATTTCTCTCCATAACTTTTTTAGTGGGCCAAAATAACATACATCGAGAGGTTGCGTTAAATGAGACGAATTGGGGGGTAAAAATACAAAACGAATATTATTTTGTTCACAATAAGTCACAATTTTGTGATTTATGTGAGACGCTAGGTTGTCTCCAATCAAAACTTTTGTACCCGTTTTGTCTTTAGCCCAGGGCAGGATGATGCTTTCGAACCAATCTTCAAATAATAGACTGTCAAACCAGCCCGACTTTGAGCGGTTGAATCTGGATCCTTTAGGTCCATTTATGGTCCATTGGGTATATAAATGCTCGGCTTTATAAACTACGTATGGAGGGAGACATTCTCCTCCTGCAGTTATAGCGAACATTATAGATATAGCTCCCTTTGTATAATTCAACACCCTTTCGGGGTACTTTACTCCTCTTTTAAATAAACATTTTTGGGTCCCAGGATTATCACTCAAGTTGGTTTCGTCATAATTTAGTATGTTTTCATTAGGAACGCCCTCCAATGATGATTTTAAATATGTGAAATATTCTCTCATTTCACCTGGTGATTTTTCTGCTCGGCTCCTTTTTATATTTTGAATCACTCTGTAGGTTAATTTACATTTATTTCTTTTTAAGAAAGAGTACGCCCATTTTTTTCCAGGTAATTTGTTATTAAAAATTGAAAGTCTTCCATTAGCTTCTAAGTATCTGAAAAAAAAAACAAATCTCCAATCAACTGATAAGCAACTAGTCAAAGGTAGGTAAATGACGATAAATTTGAAATTTAATAAATCCCCAAACCATTTGACCTTGACGGCGTCCATCAACTATACATAGCTAAGAACACTCTTGACTGATTCACCTTTTAATATAAAGCTATGATGTCATAGATAGACACATACAGAGACAGACAAACAGACAGACAGGTCAAACTTTTAACACCCCGTCGGTTTTACAACGGGGTTTAAAAATGACAATTGTAGTTAGCTAGCACTAAATAACCTAATCCTAACTTGCTAATGAAACACATTCTGAAGTGTACGTTTTAGGATATAACTTTCGAGGGGTGACATTAGTGCCAGTTGAATCATTGGCAAAAATCACAACAAAATATTTTTAAACATCACCTGTGTACTACAATCCGCAAATCTAGAAGAGTCAAGGGGCTTCCATAATCGGCGGCTGCTATTAAAACTTTTATAATATCCGCTTCCTCCTGTTCAGTTAGCTTAGTAGGGCAACCGGGTCTATTAGGGTGTTTATTATGCAACTTGTCTAATAATGTTCGACGAGGTATGCCGAATACTTTTTCTGCACTGTAGGAGGACATAGTTTTTTTTTTCATCGCATCCAGTGCTAATTCAATCATATCTTCTGAATGTTTCGTAGTATACAATCTTTTGATGCGTTTCTTTGCCTGCTCTTTCGTTTTTCCCATTGCTGAAAATCCTGTAATGATCAGTTTATTGTATAGGACGTAAGAAAACCTCACATAGACATCGAGAAAATAATAATAAAAAAAAATGTTAACGAACTGCTTTAAATAATATAAGTTAAAATTATATTAGTTCTTTTGTTAGAATGCTTTTCAATATTACCTTGTAGGTTAATCGGGATATTTAAAATATAAAAGATAAAATTATCCAAAAGTACCTAGTGCAGGCATATTAACAAGCCGGAAGTAGCGGGTGAAAGATAGATAATAATTAAAAATCACGAAGTGGATGGAAATCCGATAAGTCACGTTATTCGCTATAAAGAGAAGTACGAAACAAAAACGTAACAGCAGCTTTTTAAAACACAATAGACAACAATGATTACACTTGGAATAATTAAAACTATTACCTATTACAGAAATGTAGAACATAAAAAACAATGATTGATAACCCTAGAGGTAGGCGAAGTTTGAAAACAAGATGTCTGCCGCAATCCCGTCAATAGGTTTTTGATAATTTATGAATAAAAATTGTAAGTAAACCAGGAAATAATAGTGTTAAATGAAAGGAGGTTAGTTGTAGGTGACAATTACTAAAAAACATTAAACTTACCTGTTCCGTAGCACTGTCTAAAAGTAAAGTTAAACGGAGGCAAATAAAATCTGTCACTTTCATCGTACGGAAAAAATGCACTGATCATGAACAACGTTACGTAAGCTACGCTTTATCTGCAAAATCTTGCCATATATGAAAAATACTTGGTATTTGGTAGTATTTTTTGCACCCTGTTCTAAAATTATGGTAGGAAACTACATTTATTTGAAATCAGGCGAAGATAGGTAGAACAGGCAAAGTTAGGAATCACGACGGTACTTATTATATAGGCACTTACCATTCGTATATTTTATTAGCGAACCATTAAGTTTTGCTGAAATTGAATTTTAGCAAAAACCTCATTAGTGTCTTCGAAGTATAATTTTGCAAGATGTTCACTTGTGCTATATTACCTAGACTAAATTAGCTTCCATCAGTTTTTGTTACTAGTTGTAATTGTAGTGAATTTAATTAGGTACCCTACTATCAATATGTACGTGTCAGTGTGATGTTACTCTGTGTACCAGTGGCGAGGGGTGAATTATGCGAAAGTAAACCGTTCTACAAAAATGTTATGATCTAATATTAAATAACATACTTAATAGAAAAAAATCGACTCGTCACCAGGATTGTCTCAGGCGGGAATTATTTATAAACGAGCTACTAATACTAAGTGACTCGGTTGCTCAGTTAAACCGGACTTCCAAAGGTTGCGGGTTCGATTCCCGCCTGAAACAATCCTGGTGATGAGTAAATTTTTTTTAGTATATTATTTAGTATTGTATAACAATAGCATTGTGAATACTAAAACCTCAAATTTAAAAATGTTATGATCGACCACGTGTTACAAAAATACCCCTAATGCCGAATATGGTAGATAAATGCCATCAAACTGAACAACTTTTACTAATGGACCAACTTTGAAATCGCGAAAAAAAAACAGCTGTTTCATACAAAAATTAATTACGAAAATATCAAAATGTATGAAACAGCTGATTTTTTTTTCGCGATTTCAAAGTTGGTCCCATCGTAAAAGTTGTTCAGTTTGATGGTTCCTATCTACCATATTCGGCATTAGGGGTATTTTTGTAACACGTTGTATATTAGATGGATCGGTGGAGTAGGATTTCTAAAAGGTCAGCCGATGGGAATCGGCTTGTATGGATGGACCCTTCCCTTCGCCACTTTTGTGTATATTGATGGAGCGAGACCATGGTATCGTGCTCATATTAATCGAGCTTAATTTAAAGATTATAAGGTTTCACTAAAGAAAATGAGATTGATTGAATAAATAAATAGGTGCACCTAGATAATGCAGTTTTTTAATAAAATCTTTTTCTTTTTCTCATCTTGTCTGGTCATAATTTAGCAAATTACCTTAGTATTGGAAAATATTAATTTTAGCAACCATTATTTAGTCAATTTTATGCACTCATATTGTTTAGTGAAAATCAATTGTCAATGAAACGACAAAATATATATTTACCTGTTTAATAATTATAAATTATTGTCGTATTTTAATGCCTTGTTCGTTGAATATTTACTTGAATAACGTTTATCTGTTTATGTTAATATTCTAGAGCACTACATATTTGTTTATCCTAGTTATATCCCTTTAGATACTGTTAGGGCGTTTCTGTCATGGGTGGATGTGGGATTTGAAACCTAATGGCTCCTACACATAGGGTTGCCAACCCTACTATATAATATAGTACCTTACTATATCGAGGGCTAGACTACTATATTTTTGGAAAAAAATATTCAGTAGGCAAAACTACTATATTTTTCAGGGAAAAAAATTAAACAAGTTAAGGCATACCAACGCAGCACCCTTTAAGAGACTAAAGCAGAAATAACCGCTTAATCCGTTGTAGTTGTAACTTAGCCGATACTATTTTTTTCATTAATTAACTTAGTGTTTATTAAACATTTGTAAATAACTGTTTTTGATCATTAGCGTTCATGGTTGATAAAATGAAAAAAATATATTAGATGCAAAAAAAGTTGGCAACCCTACCTACACACTATGCCTATGGCTTAACCCGTCGTGTATGCGCTTGGCAAAAATTTGTACCGTAAATAGGCCGTCATAGTTTGTAAGAGCCATAACCGGATTAAAAGCATGTTAAATGTGGATTCTCTCTCTCTTTCTCTCTTTGTAACGTAACGTTTGCAGAAACTTTTATGTAACGCTTGAAGAAAATCAGTTTCTCAAAATTATTTTTGTTAATTGCAACTAGATTTCCCTTGTTCAATTTTTATATATTTTTTTCTGAATAAAAAACCCACATCTACTTGAAAAGCATAATGTTCCTGGTGCCTTTTTAGTTATTATTTATGGTCTAGAATTATTTTATATCACTGCACCGCACTTTGTAAACCAAAGATATTAGAATAACCAAATTAACATGGTTTTAAAATAAGGGGTTTTGGAAATGATGCTGGTTATTCGCTGGTCGATGATTCCAGATTGCGTCGAATTACTCAATAAAGAATTATATAAACCTTTAATTTATTGTTTTAATTCAAACTCGGACACCTTCAAAATTAATTTTAAGTTTCACTATTATGGGTACTATCAGCTCATTGTTAGCAGACGTATTCAATGACTTGATGATACTAAAGTTGTATTAAATAGGTGTTATGAAATAATACAAATGTATTTTTTATTTATAATTTTATTAAATTAATTCTATAACTTTTTTTTACATATAGTATTATATGTGCCACATTTCGTCAATTACATTGAATAATGCTGTCAAGTCGTATCAGCTGAATTATAGTACCTAATGTTTGCCTCTACGTTGAGACAAACGAACGCGGGTCGCAACGCAGCGGTCGGAGTATAGATCTACCCGAATGTTACTGTCTGGAAAAAAACTGTTCTTGGTATCAATTATCTATGGTTTTGTTTTTTTAGTGAGATTTTTCCTGCCAGTTCATTTCACAAGTTTATCGAATCCGACCGCTTCGCCAGCACCAGCTCAGACCCACGTCTCCACGCACAACTTGGTCCAAGAATTTCTTTTACCAAATAATTTGTATAAAAATTTTGGCTCCAATATTTACAATTGCACTGTTACTTTACACGGGACTAATATTAATTTACAGAGACTAAGTTGGGTCAGGTTCGTGGCGACGCGGGTTGCGCAGGCGCCGGTGTTGATATTTATTGCAAATTCATTTCTAATAACACATTTCTTATCTAATACGAGGTGCTCGCTACAGTGCGTCGCACCGCCTCTAATACCCTATCGTTACAGTGACACACCTGTCTTACGAGCGCAAACGCGCCAATAACAATACTAAAAGAGTGAACAGTTGGAAGATAGCAAATCAAATTCACTGTAGCAATAGGATACAGACAATTTATTTAAGGAAGAGACAACACTGAAGGCAGAGACGACTGGATCCGATGTCACTACTCCCGCCCGCACGCTACATAAACTATATCGTACCCTCTAGGTACCTTCTCCCTGTGTCGTGTTTTAAAATTAACGTTAGAATTAACACTCAAGTAGGGGCTTATACAGAATTTGTACTCTTTATAGCGTCCCGCCGCCAATTGCACCCATTACACTCGGTTGCAAATAAAACGAAATGAGTTAGGTACACCTATGCTCGAATCAGGAGTCGCGGATTCGACAGCGGACCTGCGGATGCGAAGCGAAACACTGGTACTTTCATAATCGACAAGCACTGTTCTATAATAAATAATTTCGATATACATAAAACAATTTTAAGGAGAATAAATTAAATAATTTGTTGACAATTGATGCCGGAGATGACAAGCGATGGCGCTCGCGCCGCGATCAGCTGACGGCGGCCGGCGGCGGTCATTGACCTGCCGGTTGCTCGCTCAACATCCTCCATTATTGCCGCTTATACCCTGTTGTGTGCAGTACACACACACACATTTATTGACCGCATATTAAACACACGAATTTATAGATTGCCACACTCAAACTCAAGCATAAAATATATAGTTAATGCTTTTTCTCAATAAGTTTTGGCAACTAAACATTTTTTGTAAACGCTAAAGTTGGGGATCATTCACATCAAAAGCGCACACGTCGGCAGAAGCAGACTCTTGTAACGTAACACTTGTTCAATATGAACAGGACATTAATTTATAATTTAAGAACACTTAACATCTGCACTGTCATTGTGAACGAGACCTAACTGTTTCGTTAAATATTGATTTCACAATCGAATGAAGAATTAGGCACTTACTGCTCTGATGTCCAAATGATAACGTAGATTTTAGCGTAGCAATTATACAACATGTTACAAAAATACCCCTAATGCCGAATATGGTATATAGGGACCATCAAACGGAACGACTTTTACTACGGGACCAACTCTGAAATCGCGAAGAAAATCAGCTGTTTCATACAAAAATTAAAATCGAAAATATCAAAATGTATGAAACAGCTGATTTTTTTTCCCGATTTCAGAGTTGGTCCCGTAGTAAAAGTTTTTGTAACACCTTGTATTACTGCGTTGATTTTTCATCATAAAACTAAGCTAATATCTAGTTAATTAAAATGCATGTGTAGTTTTATACTTAGCCGTTTCATAACTACGCTTGAACCCATCAAGGCCCGGAAAATGAGACACAACACAATAGATATTCCATTGCTATCCCGCCGCATTCGGCCGCTCGGGCGATGATGAATTAAGACGCCGGCGAACAGTTAGCTTCCCATACAAACGTAATACCAAAATGATTTGCAATTTGAGCATAATTACTAATTTTGTGATGTTATTCGGATTAAGATAGTATCGGCCTTACCACAAAAGATTTTAAAACACTGTTTAATTTGGACACTGTTTAAATGTGATGCCGTCTCTTTCAAACAATACTGTCAAAAAAGTGACAGCATCACATTTAAACAGTGTCTAAGATAAACACTTGTTGAACAGTGTTTTAAAATCTTTTGTGGTAAGGTCGTATATGTCTAGGTTTCTATTAAATAAAAATTCCAAAATACTAACCCAATTCCAAATAAATGCCAATTATTATTTTTTCATACAAAACTGTAAATCGCATTAATTTTTTATTTTGGTTAGTATAGTATTTTGGATTTTTTATTTAATAGAAACCTAGACAAGTACTGTCTTAATCCGAATAACATCACAAGAAGAGTTAATATGCTCGAATTGCAAATCATTGTGGTATTACGTTTGTATGGGAAGCTCACTGTGCGCCGGCGTCTTAAGCTGTATGTACTGTAAATGTATGACCCTAGGGTGGTCTAGTACTGGCTGGTATTTGACTAGCAAACAACGCAAAATAAACAAATCAAATGAACACCTACAAAATTATGAAAAGATCGATCGTATACCACGCTATAGATATAGGACGCGAGTAGGTAAGTAGGTACCTATAAAAAGTTAAAAAAATAATAGGTACTTTAATCTTTACTAGGCCAGGGTATTTTTGCATGTATTTAATCTTAATGAACTGAAACTTCATTTTTAAATGTTTCACCGGTTAGGGGGCAGCGCTCTAGCCAAAGTAGCATTTGCAAATCTTCGTTATCGCTTCGCTTTCAAAACTTGTATGAATTTGACAAAGGAGACCCGTCATTTTATGCTAAAGTTGTATACTTATTTTTAAATAATCTGCTGCACTTTTTCACTTGTTTAGTCTGTGGTCAACCAAATGACAGATTAATGCCAAATCGGAAGTCAAATTCACTTTTGGTTTTCTTAATTATGAAAAAAGAAAATAATTATGGTTTACATGGCAGCCACGCTTTACATTTTATAGTGATTTTTCTGACCTTTGAAAATTGCATGTTCGGTATCCACCGAAACTTTTTTCAATGACTCGTTGTTTCTGTAGTGTTTCCATACGAAAAAGTATTTAAAAAAAAAAAACTTTTTTTCTACATGCGCTAAAAATCAGACAAAACTTGATCAATGTAGCAAATATTATTGACTTTATTTTAAGACTAAATTCAATGGTATACGAATTAAGAGTTTTTTCTATGGCGAGTGCCGCTTCTCCTTTTAAAATAATTTGTCAACGAAAACCTATGCCAATGCCAAACTTGTTACATAATACATGTAACGAAAAGCGAAGCAATAACTCGCAGGAGTATATTACAACATCATAAACAACAACGTTTGTTCTACGATTTTCTGAAAACAGACAAAAAAAAAACATTTTTCCATACAAACGTCCGAACAGCTGATCGAGATTTGTATGAAAAGTCAATTTCTTTTTTTGTCTTTTTCAGAAAGTCGTAGAGTAAACGTTGTTGTTTATGATAAGTGTTAGTAATCCACTCCTGCGGCGTTGCTGGAGATTTAAAAATAACCCTGTATAAGGAGGCTGGATACCTACAAGACGAAAAGTTCTATACGGCCTGCGATATCTTTATATATCTATGGCCCCCTAATATGACCACCGAAACAGGATATATATCGCGTGATATAGCGTTTTATCGACACTCAACTGTCAAAATCCATTGTCTTTTGACAGTTAAACGTAATAAAACGCTATATCATATCGCGTTTCGGTGGTCATGCTAAGGGGGCATCTAACAAATAACATCAAAGGATAATTTAAACAAAATGTGGACGATTCACGCGTTTGGCAGAGTTGCGCCGGCGCCTAGCGTCGTTGGTCGACGAGACAGAACCGAAACATGCATCATATCTTAAGAGATCAGACTGTCATTTCTAAAACAAACGTATTATACTTACAAAATGATAATACCTTTACAACTATCCTTATTATAACATCCATACCTAAAACAATTTACAATATGCATACAGGGATAATTTTAAGTCATCATCCAAATTTTAAGTTTGTGTTCAGCCCATGAAACTGAAACATTTTCTCTAAAAACAGGGACATATACAAGGTGTTACAAAAGTACCCCTAATTCCGAATATGGTATATAGGGACCATCAAACTGAACAACTTTTACTATGAGACCAACTCTGAATTCGCGAAAAAAAAATCAGCTGTTTCATACAAAAATTAAAATCAAAAATATCAAAATGTATGAAACAGCTGATTTTTTTTCGCGATTTCAGAGTTGGCCCCATAGTAAAAGTTGTTCAGTTTGATTTTTAAGTATTTAGTTACTGAACATGCATGTCAATTAAAAGTTAAAAAAATGAATCGTTTTAAAATATCGGGAAAGAAACTTAATTAATCGGCAAACTTACAAAGATAGCAAGACGCGTGCGCAGACGCATTCTTTTTTCATGATTTACGTAAACAAGATAGGTCTCTTTTAATTACGCGTGTAAGTGTAAGCTTTAAATCGAGATATCGGTAAAATTTTGGGACACAAACAAACCTCATCTTGACTCATTATTAAATATTGAAACTTTTAAGTGCACATACTTGATTAGAAAAGGGAAGAGATACGCCATTACCATACAAATCAAAAAGATCACGTGATCAGTATATCAAGGATGTCCAAAATTTTGTGGCGAATGTCGATACAATGTTTCCTGGTGAATGATGTTTAGTTTAATGGACTGACCACACACTTATGGTTGGTGAGGTGACTAAATAATAACCCTGTATAATAGAAAAGAAACAGCAGCTCAGCACAATTTACAGTGCTGGGCTCCGTGCCTCGCCGTCAAATAAAAAGACATATATAATACAATCAAATTCAGTCGTGTATAAGCCACAAAATGAATTAACAATTTATTATTACAAGATACAATAATATAACAAAAATATATGTGTACTTTTCTTAGCTGGTTTCCCTTGCAAGCTTTTGCATCAACACGGTATATTGTCAGCTCCATTCCATGTATAAATATAATTTTTTGGTACATACATGTATGTTTACATAAATTAATATCCATCGAAGTAATTTTGTCATATAATTAAAAAGATCAGTTTATAAAAAGCATTTTGTACAAGAAAGGTTCTATTTTGAAAGTTAAGTTTGTTGAGTTCAATAAAACTTTTATCTAGTCCGAGTCGTTTATACAAAGCTTAATTAATCCCAAACTGTAACCGCCTTACCACAAAAGATTTTAAAACACTGTTCAAAGTGTTTAACTTAGACACTGTTTAAATGTGATGCTATCACTTTTTTGACAATATTGTTTGAAAGAGACGGCATTGCATTTAAACAGTGTCTAAATTAAACTGTGATTTAAAATCTTTTGTGGTAAGGCTGTAAGGCTGCATTCATGGGTGACAAATCAAGTCTGTCTACGCCTGCACTCATAGATTAATTAAAAAATAGACAATTTTGTTTTTTCACCCGTGAGTGCGAAGCCTTATCAGTTTTAAAATGACAGATTACTCAAATGGACGTGTGACAATGAAGTGAGATCATTATTATTCAATATTAATACTTAACAATACGATTGTTAGTAAGTGATGTTGGACAAAATATAGTCAATGTTCTTACACCATCTAAATGAATTAATTCAAATATACTAAAGGTTCGTTCACATGGTCGGTTTGTCGAAAATGTTCAGAAAATACATTGTTAGTGTCTAGACACACTATGCCGAAGTTACGCGACCGAAGTTCGGCCAAGTTACGCCTGCAATGCTTTGTGAATGGCTAGCAACACATCTGCCGAAAAATTCGTAGCGGTTATTTCTTATTAAAAACGTTGCTGCCGAACTTCGGTCGCATAACTTCGGCATAGCGTGTCTAGACACTTATTGTCACAATATTCTGTATGTGACACCAAAATGTGAAGTTTAAATTAGTTTTCTCAAGAATTAAAACATTTACTGCTTTACTAATACCAAAATGAAGAATAAAGTACCTAGAATAACGACGGAACGCTTTGGGACGTCAAACGCAAGGAGTATATGCTAAGCAATATTTTTGGTTAAACTAGGTTTCTGTGACTAGGTATAAACTTATTCTTCATTTTATTAGTAAGCGAGTAGGGTGTAAAAAGCAAAGACAATAGATTTAAGTATACAATTTATAAAACAAAATAATATGGTTACGTTAAAAATTCTTCTTGGAGTTCTCATAGCCATCAAATAACTTATTTAGTACCTACTTGGTTTTCGACGGAAAAGTTATCATTAGAAAATTATAAAAATTATATACTTAAATGTTTGGTGGGTTGTCTTTGTGTCTACGAACCCAATAATCTTTTTGCGGCGTGATTTTCCGCGATACATTCACAGATCTAATTCTATTTGATTAATTTATACAGGAAAAATAATTATATACAAAATATAAAATTGATATTTATTTATACAACATTAGCTAAATTAGCATATCTTTTTTGTGGAAATCAATAACAATAAGTACCTAAAGAGTTTTTTCAAAACGCTTTTCAAAGACCATATTATAATTTATTCGAATATGTCCGATACAATAATAAATAGAAAAATAAAATGAGCACTTTACAGTTTAATAAATAATGACAATCTTTGAGGGCCCGGCATTCTTGGATTTGTACATCGAGTTTATGAAACTAATTCAACACAGACAGACTAGGGTCCCTACAAAGCTATACATATTTTAGAGCATAAAACAAGAGTTGTAAAGTTGCTGCTATATCAATAGAATTACCGATGAATAACACTTCTGCACAAAATTTAAAAAAAAAAAGAATGGAATCAATCGATGTTGAAAAAAGTATGGAATTGACATCGATAAACGACAGTTGCCACAGATTAAAGAATACGTTTAAATGAAGAATACGATTTGTAAAATGAAAAAACAATTGATATTTTTGGCAATTTTGTACTCAAGTGATGGTTCGCAGATGTGTGTTGTGTCGAATGTGTGTGTGTATGTGTGTGTGTGTGTGGGTTGTGTGTGTGCGTGAGGCGCGGGCGCAGCCTCGTCGGCGCCGGTCACTCTGTCACATGGAACTGTCACGCTGTCACCGCTCAGTCACAGAAACAACATTCGCCTTAGTAAATGTATCAACAAAATGTTCTACGATTGTTTACGTTACAAAGTTATAACGTATCGGCGAGCGACCCCGCTCACCCCGCGCCCCGCATCGCCCACCTGTAACAACGTATTGAAATCCTTAGACCGTACATAATAGTGTAGGAGCAACAGAAAAATTAAGAACTGTTTAAAAATCCTCATTGATTGCTCAAAGGATTTAATACTCTTTTAAATTTGGGACCAGCCGTGTAGACCACACGGAGAGACCAGTCAGTCAGTTGGGACAACGCGCCTTCGACCTTCCGCGCAAACCACAACCTCTCGAGGCCGGTCACTCAGTGTGGAACTAAGAGCCTGACTATTGAGAGGAGAAGGACTATTGACACGAATAACACAGCCTAACATCAGGATTACCACAAAACGACAAACCTCAATCAGTTTTAACACCCAACAATATTAACAGGTTTAGAATCTGGAGTTGGACATTTTTGGATATTCTGATGTGCTGCTGTCAAGATGTAATAATCTGATGTGCTGGTGTAATGATGACTTCACCCACCTAGACCCTCGTGGAGCGTCGTGGGCGCTGGGCGTGCGCGGGGGCGGCTGGGGCGCGGCGCGGGCAGGCCGTCGCCGTGGCCGCGGCGGGGCTCCGCGCGCGCGCCCGCCGCGCCCGCGTCACGCCCACGCCGCTGTCGCCGCTGTGACCAGAGACCAGCGACTCACTGTCGCTCTGGTTGGACGTGTACCCGATCACATCCACCTCATCTGGAAAAGAAGAAAAGGAATATTTTAAAATTATGACGACTTGTCTGTGCTTCTGTATTAGATATGCTTAACAGAAGTCAACGGATCGCTATACTCCATCGAAATTACGTCACGATATTTTAGAGAGGTAGAAAAATTTAAGTAGAGGAATCCTTAGTTTATTTCATTTAGGAACTTCTTTATCCGATTACTTCTTTAAACTTATGCTGAATAATATTTAGTTGATGTTGATGATTTTGCTGTTTCCTCATACATAATATGCCTATGAAGTCAGGACAGCCTATTAAATATTCAATAGATACAAGGCTAATTAAATATTCGATAGAAACAATTATTACTAAATGAGATACACTTATTCAGAGCCATTAGAAGTTAATAAGGTAAACAGAAAAGAAAATACCAATTTATGTAATGAAACATTACGTATATATCCACAACTTAGGAGGTAAGCTCCTAAATAACACTTATAGCTTTGTTATTTCCTTTTTACGTATCTGAGTGGCGTAGGAAAACATATATTATTATCGGTGAATATATTTTTGTAGTGGTTCGTGAAATTATTCTTGCGACTACAACACCAGTTCGATGTAAAACGTGGGGAATATTTGATGAGCGCAAATGGAAGATTCTCGTTGGCTATAATCTTATTGGCAATATAAAAATATTTTCTCTTATTATTCCCGTCCGTGGGGATGTGAAAAGTAATATGGAAAAATGAAAATCGGATTGCGTATGAGCAATACAGGCGGTGTATCGTTGCGTAACATTGGGCTTTTATTACTGGCATGATGAATGTTCGCAAGCATTTCACCTTTCTTATGCAGTAGGTAGGTCAAAAGAAAAAGTAGGTATGTTAAATTTTCCATAATGTTTCATAATAGTAGCTTTAAATGGAGATCCTTGTATTTCGAATGAACAATGCGCCCAATACTAAAAAATTGAATTCCGAAAAGATTTCTGACTTTAGCTTAAATTCAAAAACATTACATAGGAGTATTTTGTTGATTGTTCTTTAAGAGCGCGTAGTCTGCACACTAGCGCCGCTATTGCTAGTAAAAATATAGTGCTTAAATAAAGACGAAATTGTGAATTATCTCTCTGTAGTGCACTCCGAAGAAGCTTTGTAGTACATACTTTTTATCACTTAAACAATATGCCGTTTAGTTTAATGAAGGTATTTTGAAAAAAAAAACTCCATTTAACTAAACGACAGGCTAGAAAATATTGCTTAAGTGATAAAAAGTACCATAAAGATTTTTCAGAGTGTACAGAGAGATAATTCAATTTTTTTTCGAATGGCTGCGCTAGTGTGCAGTCTATGCACTCTTAAAGCAATATGTATGTGTACTTTATTATTAACGCTAAGTATGTAACGTCTCATAGGTACTTAGTTGTCGTTCATTAAATTCGCAACAAAGAGCACATCTTATTTTATACTTACTGATACTTGTATTATCGCTAACTTCATAACATAATATCATCGCTATCATAATTTATATCAATATATTTTTAAATAATATCAGATAGTGAACTACATAAAGGATATTTCCATATATGTTCGGTTAGAATGTCAGTAGCAGAGACCACAAACAGAAAATGATTAAATCCAGCATCTGAATGGGCCTTTGATCGGGTCGCCTGTCGCGGACCAAACGTCGGTATTGCATTCCAATCTAAGTCTCTGCACTCTAATTAATACACAAACGGTAAACCACATACTGGCAACGTAAAGGTTTTGTAGAAACTATGCGCTTTTAGTGATCAACTTTATGTAAGAAAGGTCTCCTTACAAAAGGGTATAAATCCAGTAGTGGGTGTCAATTATGAATTCTTTGAAGAGAAAGATTAACGTTGTCAAAACACGATAAAAAAACTGACTCCCACAAATGCTATGGATGCAACACAAATCCGTGGCCTCGTAATCCGACCTTCCCCGTTATTATTTATGGCAAAATATCAAATTCCATGTCTTAAATAATCTTATATTAAATTTCCCCCTTTTCTCAAACACAAGAGGGATTAGGATCTCGCAAGCCGTACGGTACAGAGATGTTTGTACTTATTGACCGAAATTTATTTGACTGAATTCGCAGAGCTTCTCCTTTTATGTGTGTGCAGAACCCTTTGTAGGATCGAAATGGCGTCGTGCGCCAATTTCCTGCAATACATGTAAAATGGCGACCAATCGCTCCCGCCCCGCGCCTCTCCTTCCGGCGCTCGTCGCGTCGTCCTCGCTTTAAAATTGATGGGATAAGTGTTAGCTGAGGTTCGAATTGTTGCAATTACAGACTGGTGATTTGCTTTCAACTGTTTTACGTAGGTGCTATATTCTATAAATCCAACAAATGCTGTTGTGTTGACCTAAAAGAAATTCCAGTACTTACTTTTAAATAAAATCATATCACAAAAATTAATAAGTACTTAATTATTTTTAAATTTTGTGATTTAAGCACTCACAATGCTATTTTTATATAAAGTCACTCGGTAGCTCAGCGGTCAGAGCATTGGACGGATATCCACAGGTCGCGGGTTCGATTCTCGTCCGAGAATGATTTTTTTACAATTATTTTCATTATGTCATCTATAGTTGACCCAGGCATGCAATAATTAAGTTCTGCGGCCTTCGCCGTTAAGAAAATAAGACTTTTAACTGATATTGAAACGGCAAGGTTGGTATATTTTAGTTATTTTCACAGTGTAATGTCTTATGGGCTTCTATTGTGGGGCTCGGCTGCCAATATTCAAAATATTTTTATACTTCAAAAAAGAGCTGTTCGTATTATAATCTTCTATATATAATCTTCGTCGAAGAGATTCCCTGAGAGAATTGTTTAAAGAAATAAATATACTAACTTTGGCTGGCCAATACATATATGAAAATTTACTATGTGTAAGGAAACACTATGATTCATTTGCTAAGAACAGCGATAATCACCATATTAATACAAGGAATAAAGATAAACTTGCCGTTCCAAGATTTAGGCTTGCAAAAACTAGAGGTTCATTTATGGGGAAACGCATAACCTTGTTTAATAAAGTTCCACAACAAGTGATTGATCTACCTTTGCATGAATTTAAAAATCATGTTAAAAAGACGCTCATGGGTAAAGGTTATTATAAAGTAGACGATTATTTGAAAGACCGGAATGCGTGGAAATGATGTAACACAATAACTCGCTAATAAGTACTTTGTTGTTAATAACCTGTTGTATTTTTTTGTATTGGTAACGATATATTTAAGTTTGTAAATATCGTTACTTATTTCTGTTAAAGCTGATAAGTTTCTTGAGCCTGTTCTTCTTGTCAGTTAAAAAAGTCTGGAACGGGTGGTAGAAAAATATAGACGATTCAAAAGCGCTTAATTACTAAGTTTATTTGAATAAAGCAATTTTTTACTTTACTTTACTAGAACATGTTCTGGTGCGAGTCGTTTTTTTTCTAGTATATTATTTAGTATTACTTAATTATTATTTTGCATCCAAATTTGTTTAGATTTTCCGATCCTACGAGAAATTTCTCTCAAAATTCCACACTCAGGAAATGAAAGTACAAGTTTGTACAAGCCTGATTAAACCATAACCTAATAAGTAGCATGCAATTAATAATAATAATATCGCCTCCATGGTCTCTAATTAGAGAACCGATCAAAATTTCGTTACATAATCAATTACAGAGGCTTTTGAGATTTAAGCATTCACAATGCTATTTTTATATAATACTAAATAATATACTAGAAAAAATAGGACTCGCACCAGATCATGTTCTCGGACGGGAATCGAACATTTTTTCTAGTATATTATTTAGTATTATATAAAAATAGCATTGTGAATGCTTAAATCTCAAAATTTCAAATAGTTATAAAGCTTTCTCATCTTAATCAACTGTTTAAAAATATCTGGAAAGATGTTCAGTTGAATGTCGAGGTTAATTCCTTCTACATTGGTGAGATGGCGCTGGCTTGCAGCGTAAGAGTTGATATACTAGAAGAAATTCGACGTTCCCACTAGTGACTCGGTAGCTTAGCGGTCAGAGCATTGGACCGGTTATCCAAAGGTCGCGGGTTTGATTCCCGTCCGAGAACATGATCTGGTGCGAGTCCTATTTTTTCTAGTATATTATTTAAAATTACAGAGGCTTTTGTTCCACACCCGTTCTTAGCGATTCATTTAAGAAGCTTTCAAAGCGCTGTCAGTCAATGCACGGTTTGATTGAACAAATTATACGGCGCGAATAATATGAGAGCAGATTCACTGGCGCCCACCGTGGAACTGATTGGCTTTACTTGTCAAGTTTTAACTTTTTAAGTAACATCTTAACTCTTTACACTTGACTAAACCATTCGTTCATTTTTAAAAGTTAATATCCAAAAGTTAAAAAAACATAAACAGTAAAAGAATCTTACAAGCATAATTAATTAAAAAATATAAAATCATTTTTTGTATATTGTTATTATATAAGTTTGATTTTTCTTCCCAAATAATCTGTTTTCCGCCACTAACTTCACGCTTAAACCTACTGACATATGTGCAAAATCAATACTGATTCAGTACAAACAAAGATCAAAGGATGGGTAATGGATGTAGCATTAACGCGAGGCGTGTATCTTTAATGAACACAGCGTACTCAATTTGGTGGAATCTCTACAACAAATAAAGCTTTTTTGTTTTCTCTTTCTTCGTATAGTGATTTTATTTTGGATTTTCTTACCCTTACTTTAAGTTGGCGCCCAACATGTAACTAAAGTATTGATCGAAAATTTAAATAGTTTGTATAAACAACAATTCAAATTGTAAGTATAAACAATTTAAATTATCAAATGTAATATTCCGATTGGAAGTTTTTCCGATGTTTTATATAGGTATAATAATATTTTTTACATTTATTTTGATCATTAGTTATTGATCAAGCGAGCGCGAAGCGCGAGCTAACCGTCTCTGCTTCAACTCAGGTTTTCGTATGTCTGTCCATCGGTTCTCCTCTACAGGTACTCGCATTTCTCAACCGATTCTCGTGAAATTTTGTAAGTAGGTTCGATAATTACACAGATTTTTTTGTCCAGCCAGTTTTACAAAATTTTCAAAATAAAAAACACATAAGTATCAGACATTAAAAAAATCAAAAAAATCACAAACACCAGGTCTACGTTAAGATAAATAATATTAGAAAAAATACTAGAAAAAATCGACGAGACCCGTAGCACCCGTCTGAGGTGCTACGGGTGAGTCGAATTTTTCTAGTATTTTTTCTAATTTTATTTATCTTAATATAAAAATAGCATTGTAAATGCGAAACATCTAAATTTAATAACCAGGTCTACAGCTCACAGAGCCACTAGTATTTAAACTATTATTGATTATGTGCTTAAACATACTTATTCTCAATTATTTAGTGAAATAACCGTACAATAAAGCGCTTAACAGCGCCGCCAATTTACACAATATTTCGACAGTTGAATTTATTCCCGCCAGAAATTGAATAGAGAGGGCTGCGAAGTCGAAACTGCGTTAACGCAATAAATTCGCGCGTCGCTCGGATAGCGTTCGGTCGGCCACGGTTTATGATCTTGGTTTGCTATTGGAAATGCTATTGCAGTTTTGGCGCGCTGCGTTTAAATAGAGTGGAATGTAAAATTGATGACGTCAGTGATAAAGTGACGCTTTGTACGATTTTTAACTTTGGGGTTTTTAATTCTAGTGACCTGTTTCACTTCACAGGTTCCAAATAGCATTTGTCGGGTCTATCGGCTAAAAAATCTTGTGAGCTTTGATTTGACGATTTGATGTGATACAATGCTACTTCATTTTGGCACGAATATAAACTTACCGAAGAAAACTAGCAATGTATGTGTCAAATCAAAGTAATTATACGATAGCAATGTAAGTAAGCCGATAGAGCCCCTGGTTTAATTTGAAAATGTGATTTGTTCGGGATTAGTCGTGTTACTGACTCGTCGTAATACGTACAATCGACCACACTGGCGCTTTACCACTCCTACGGTTAAAATTGCTTGCACGCCGCGCATGCGCCGTCACGATGCGCACAATGGTCAACGCAATATGTATGAATATATCTGTTTTTTATAACTCGGAACATATCCGGGACTGGTGAAAATTACTTAAGAGCTAATTAATTAGTAAATTAAATCCCGGCAGGAGCAAAACTTGTAACTTTTAAGATTATGGTGAGAAATAAAGGTTATTATTATTATTATTATTAATTCTAAAACAACACCTGAATTAATAATATACGCGCTGTAAAACCTGTCACCCGAAATAAAGCCTTCCGTACCATTGGACAGTACCATTGATGGTACGGTGGCAATTTATTTTTGCCGTGGTACCATTTGGTACTGTTGAGGCAGGATCTCTTCGCCATATGTTCAGCGAAAAGGGTACCTTGGCAATTTATTTTTGCCGTGGTACTATTGATGGTACCTTGGCAGTATTTTTTTTGCCGTGGTACCATCAATGATACCTTAGCAATATTTTTTTAAGGACGGATTAAAGATAACAAACAGCACGACGGCGACAACTCAGTTAATCAATACCACATTACGTGATTACCTATAGATTCAAATATGAATCTAGGAACTCACACGCGTATCGTATCAATGAAATACTTTACTCTTTGATCAAATGGTTTTTTGAATTCCCGACGTTTCGACACCTTTCCAGGGGCCACCAATAAATCCAAACTAAATAATTCCAAAATAACACCTGAATTAATAATATACGCGCTGTAATCCGTAAAAAATGGAGTATAAAAACGTCTAACAAATCCTTAAAAGTAAGTTTTGTTAAAGAATAGCGAAATCGTTGTTGGTGATATCGATAAACGAATCTGTTACGTAGAGGCTTCTTCATGATAAAGTGCCTTTTAGTCTCGATCAACAAAGCTTAAACGCAATAATTTAAGTGATATTAAAGCTATATCTCCAAAGTATACAAACAAGGCGACAACCATTATTTATAGAGGCCTTAACGGTGCCGAGGCTCTGCCCTAATTAATAATAATACAGATGTATGGAAATGCTGCCATTACTTAACTATCTGAATGGACTTTGATTTATTAACGCCCCCATTTAAGTCTGGGACTTGGTAATCTGTTTCATAAATAGTTAATGCCATTTGCGGAATGGCACAGAAATTTTGATGGGCTCGAAATGTCTTGAACTTCAGTAATAATTGATTAAAACCACTTTTGGATTGGTGATATAGAATAGTTGCTAAAATAAGTAAGTATTATCATAGTGCACTACTTAAGCCTAACTTATAAATATAGAAAGTACTAAAAATTCTAGTTAAGATTGTCAGTATTCTAAACTTACATCATCTCTGCCGGTGCCGATATGCTGCAAATGTTGTATCGATTATCGAAAAAATTCCCTGATCACAAATATTGAAGGAAGCTGTGCACCCGACAGCGGCAAATGTGATATGCATAAATTAATATTTATGACTCGGCGCGTATCGCCGACGGAACACCTATACCTATGTATGCAGCAGAAATCTGCATGTCACTGTTATTTCAGCTCCGGTATATTGACCGAAAAAAACTGACAGGTTTATCGATTCTATTTTTTTCGGTGTCTAGACTGTCTAGAATGAAACTTTCGACATACTATTTCGTAACAGGACATTATTAGAACCCATTATTTAAATTCGTTTCGATGCGCATCGCGTTTAACCCATTGATCCAGTTTTATATATTAAGTCTGTCTACAGTGCATATAAAATGTTAACTAAAATAAATGTAATTCGAATAGTAAAAGCACTATCGTAAATTTATAATACCATAAAATATGTTTAGACTTATCAATTTATATAGTACTTCTCTGTATTATTTACGCACCACGGAATTACAAGCCTATACGTCGTTGAGAACTATTTGCAGTGCATCGTTATAAATTTACAGTTGTTTTATTTATACGGGGCGCGGGGCCCGCAGTGGCGCGCTCGGGGCGCACAGGGCCCCTATAAATCCTCCGATAATTTACCGATTGTTTGTCTTGCCGGCACATAAATCCACCACTCGTGGCACTCGTGTCCGTGACGTTACACCTACGCGGAGCTTCTGTCGCCGAGACTTTAAAAAAAATAAAACGGCAGAAACCCTTGGCTGAGCTTGACTTGCGGCTTTCATTTATTTTTATTTATGAAGACTACGTTACTTGCACAAATTCTGTATTGTACAAGCAAGAGTTTCAACACTACGTAGCCACAGTATTATAAACCGACTGTGACGTAGCTACGTAAATACATCGTAGATAACATATTCATGTATTCATGTTTCTCACGATTTAACGAGATTAAAATACGTTTTAACGAGAATATAGTTCAATGGAAGTGTGTGGTTATAAAAATAGTGTAAATATCTGTTATCGAACGTTTTAAAGAAAATTGAAACCAACATTTTATTGGATATGGCCAACAGCATTGTAGGTAAAAGTGTTATTCTGTAATTTTTCGCAATTTATTGTTCGTTAGGCGGCTTGTTTGTCAAGTTTAAATATGACTTTATTTGTGTTTTTACAGCCCGTTAATTAAATGTTGTATTAGACACATTGGCTAAATGTCATTTGGGCCGGTGATTAAACGGCGCTGTTCAATTAAATGACTAGGCCGTTAATTGAATGGCTGATTAAACCAGTTGGCTGAGACATATACGCAATATGTTAAGTCTACCAAGCGTTGTGTTTAGCCAGACCCTAAAGTAATTGGAGCATAATTCATCTAGCCTGTGGCACTTTAAAGAGAGAACCCTAAATATCGAAAAACCAAACATTCGTATCTGAAAAATTGACGTAAGTAAATGAAAGTAGAAGTAAAAGAACGAATTCATTGCATAAACAAAAGCACTAAATAAAAACTAACAACAACGAAGCTCAAACGCTTGGAAGTTTAGCATTATAAGGAGGCAATCTATTGATAACAGTAACTTTGCCTACTTGAAAAATGCCTAAAATAAATAAATCTTCAAAACCAGATAGTACCGAGAAGAAAAAGATGGATGGCCCTTCTTACATTAAGAAAGTTTCTCGAAGGCTTAACACTAAAGTTCGTTATTTATATGTTTGTCTGTTGCGAATTATCGATGGCTCCGGCTTTAACGTTACTTAAGGATGCCAGAGTGGTGATAAAATCAAACACTGAGGGACGTCCGTGAAAAGATGAGAGGGGGAAAAGGCAAAAAAAAAACAGAAACCTATTTGCGTAAAATTAGGACCTCGTAGGAGATTTGACGCGTAGAGAAATTCAATTCGGCACAAATTGAAGGGCAAATTAGATCCTTTACTGAGTTCGGGAAGAAAAGGAGGTGTTCGAGGAAGGTCGAGTCCTGGATCATTCACTAAATCTATCCTATTATTTGACGATATCACCGGCGCGTAGATCGGCGGCCTTTCTTATCTTGCCTATAATCAATACCTTCATAGACGAATCGTTGAATTGTCCGAGCAACGTAAAATATTGCTGAGCGTTAAAAAGTATTTTACTTCTAACAAAGATATATAATCGCTATCTTTGTTAGAAATAAAACACTTTTTATGGATTACAGCGCGTCTATAATTAATACAGGTGTTATTTTAGAATTATTTAGTATGGATTCATTGTTTTGTTAAATTCCAAAAACCAATAAATCCAAACTAAATAATAACATATGCGCTGTAATCCGTAAAAAGTGTTTTATTTCTAATGAACTGTACGCGCGGAAGTCTTAGAAGTGTACACTATCTTAGTTACAAGTACCTTATTTCGGATAAAATAATTAATTTCATACGTTTAAATTAAAACACAAACACTAGGTAAGGTATTATCTATATGTAGTATAAGTTAGAATCGTGAAAACCCCGAAAACTGACTATTAAAAAAATTAGTTTTACGTGAAACATCGTTGACCAATGCTTGGCCAATTGTGTCATTACAAAAATAATTTTATTTTGAGCTCTGAGCTGAGCTCTAAAACTATTTATCTAAATAGATTGCATATATTATATACTATGTGTGAATATGCGATGTGCAAACTGAACAATCCGCAGGGCGGGCGTTTGGGCGGCGACTGGCATGCAATCGCATTACGTTAATCGCGTATGTGAAGCGACGCGTGCGACCGCCGCATAATATGAATTACAGGTAGGGCTGCTCACTGGGTGTTAGTGTTAGAGTTGAGTTAGATGATTTTTGATGATTCACGGATGAAAACTGTACTTGACCATGACCATCAGCCATTTTTAATGTCCCCGTTGCTGGGGCATAGGCCTTCCTTATTGGTGGATAAGGAGGATGGGCCATGACCCACCACGCCCAATGCGGCTTGGTGGGTGCTAACGACTGCAAATGCAGCCGGGACCAACGGCTTAACGTGCCTTCCGAAGCACGGAGGAGCTAGGGGTAAAAAAATTTAGGTCATCCATCCCATGACCGGCCCTTGCGAAAGTTGCTTAACCTCCGCAATCGCTAGACCAGACGCTATATCACTGCGCCACCGAGCTCCTCGTACCTACCTAAGTAAATAATATTAATCAATTACTTTGTTGATCTTGTAATTTGAATTTACGTAACACTCGTAACGTAAATTCAAATTACAAGATCAATAAAGTAACTGATTTTCATTTTTCATTTCATAATTTTGTTATTCGGAATATAATTAAAAGTTTACTTTATATATGAATGCGTAATGTTTATTAAATATTTTAGCATTGTGCATCAACAGAGTTAGTCATAATGTTAGTAAGAGGCTAAATAAGTATAAATACTAGGAGAAATTCGACGTTCCCACTAGTGACTCGGTAGCTCAGCGGTCAGAGCATTGGACCGGATATCCAAAGGTCGCGGGTTCGATTCCCGTCCGAGAACATGATCTGGTGCGAGTCGTATTTTTTCTAGTATATTATTTGGTATTATATAAAAATAGCATTGTGAATGCTAAAATCTCAAAACTTAAAAATTATGTAGCTTTCTCATCTTAATCAATTGTTTAAAAATATCTGGAAAGGTATTCAGTTGATGTCGAGGTAATTCCTTGTACATTGGTGAGATGGCGCTGGCTTGCAGCGTAAGAGTTGATATACTAGGAGAAATTCGACGTTCCCACTAGTGACTCGGTAGCTCAGCGGTCAGAGCATTGGACCGGATATCCAAAGGTCGCGGGTTCGATTCCCGTCCGAGAACATGATCTGGTGCGAGTCGTATTTTTTTAGTATAAATACCATAACAAAGAGGAAGCAAGGATGTTCGTAACTTTCAGAAACTAGATAGATTATGCCTAAGTTAAGTCAAACGTTCATTGATTGTCGAGCATCAATACCTACATACAAATCTATAGTTAACACAGTTTCACAGTTAACGCCGATCTAAGTGACCAGCCGACCGTCCGTTGCGTGGCTGCAATTATCTATAATCATGTAAGTGAAGTGACGCGATGACTTCTCTATCGCTATAGGCATATTACGATGACTAACTATGGGGACCAATGCAGGGCCGATCACGCACAATTTTTTTTCCGCTACATTAAAATAAAGGTTTTTTGGGTATGCTAAGACATCGATAAACCAATAGAACAACTCGAATAACTTTCCCGAAATTAAGAATGAATTTATTCGCAATTAGATAAATATGAAGAAATGTTATCTGTCAGAGGTAAAACTTTGAACTATAATACCAAATAATATACTAGAAAAAAAAACGACTCGCACCAGATCATGTTCTCGGACGGGAATCGAACCCGCGACCTTTGGATATCCGGTCCAATGCTCTGACCGCTGAGCTACCGAGTCACTAGTGGGAACGTCGAATTTCTCCTAGTATATCACAACTCTTACGCTGCAAGCCAGCGCCATCTCACCATTGTACAAGGAATTACCTCGACATCAACTGAAATCTCAAAATTTAAAAACTTTGAACTATGCCTAATTTTATCTACAAAAACACCCACATGTTGGAGTCTATCTCGCTCTCCTGTTGGAATGACCGCCATTTTAAATTTTTATTTTTAACGGCCCTGCGAAAAAATATTAATTTCTCGAGATCTAGAGGTCCAACAGATATAAAAAAATACAAATTGAAAGCTAATAATAACACAAATCAAGTAAAAAAAAAAACATTGTGTCATAAATAAATTCTAAAGTCAATTTTAGTCGGAGACATGTCTGCTTTTTTTTGTTTTTACATATTTACCTCAAAAACTAGCATATTAATGTTATTTTTCTGATACACAGAGATATTATCTACAAAAAAATATCAAAATCATTGCTCTGAATATAATTCGGGATTTACACTGAAATATCGAAGTCCCAAAAATAAACAGGTAGGTACATGGTGTAAATCCCGATATAGTTTATTCATTGCTCTGAGTTGCATATTTCGACAGTTGTATTGTTGTTTGAATATGAGTTGACCCTTATGAGCACTAAAGGTTAATTTTCTGAAACTAACTTTTATTTTAAAAATGCCGCGCTTGCCACGCTTCTTATTTGTCCCTACGCTACGCCACTGAGGTAAAGATACATTCGTTGGTCGGTCATTCGTACCACTTGTTATAATTTATTTTGGAATCAATATTATTATTTTATGTGACATGACAGCCCTGCCTACCGGACTCCGTGCCCGCCATAATTGATTAATCTATGCACACGTAATTTTATCGGTATCTAAACGCCGCAAAGGTCAGCTATCTGGAGTGAAATGCACTGTCACTTAGACCAACAGCCATTTTTAATGTCCCAACAGCTGGGGCACGGTTCTCCTTATGGGTGGATAAGGAGGATGGGCCATAACCTGTCCAATGCGGATTAGTAGGTGTTAACGACTGCCGGGACAGCCGGGACCAACGGCTTAACGTGCCATCCGAAGCACTGAGGAGCTGGAAATAATAAATTTTTGGTCACCCATCCCATGACCCTTGTGAAAGTTGCTTAACCTTTCGCAATCGCTGGGCCAGGAGCTAAACCACTGCGCCATCGAGCTCCTCGACTGCCACTTGTACTACTCTAAAGCACAGAATACATAATAGTACTGCTAAAGGTCAAGTAAATGCTGGACGTCAGCTTTTATAGTTTTATCGACACTTAACTGTCAAAATCCATTGTATTTTGACAGTCAAAGTCGATGAATCGCTATATCATATCGTGTTTCGGTGGTCATACTAGGGGACTGAGCTGCATATTGCCACAGATAAAAAGTTTTCAAAGTGTCGCCATCTCTGAGGTCCCGGGCTCGATCCTCGGCTGGGTCAATTTAGAAAACGAACTTTTCTACATTGGCTCAGGTCTGGGTGTTTGTAGTTCCACCGTTGTCTCTGATTTCCATGACACAAGTGCTTTAGCTACTTACTTTGGAATCAGAGCAATGTTTGTGATCAGAGCAATGTTTGTGACCAAAAATAGATAATTGGATTTTCGGTATAAATAAATAAGTTGCAATTGCCTGACTTAATTGACACTTCCAAACCATTTTGAACAATAACAATAATATTGTTATTCAGATTATTCTGAAATTACGACGCTAAACTTTGGTAAACAAAACTATTATACCCAGTTCGAAAGTCGACGCCATCAAAATTTATCGTTAATGGTTATTTTTGACACGGAAACATTGATTCCCATGGTAGTACAAGTGCCAGGATCAGGAATCAAATTATGATTTGAATATCAAATAAGTACACGATTATGACAACGAATGTTAACGATATGATAATTTTATATGTAGATATTGTAAGGCTTAAGAGCGCGTAGTCTGCACACTAGCGCCGCCATTGGAAAAAAATCATAGTGCTTAAATAAAGACGAAATTGTGAATTATCTCTCTGTAGTGCACTCGGTAGAAGTTTTGTGTTTCTTTTAAAGCTTAAACAATATTTTCTAGCCTGTCGTTTAGTTAAATGGAGTTTTATTGTTAACAGTGGCCACTTTTAACAATAAAACTCCGTTAAACTAAACGACAGTCTAGAAAATATTGTGTAAGTGATTAATAGTACTGTGATTTTTTTTCCAATGGCGGCGCTAGTGTGCAGACTACGCCCTCTTAATTACGTTTAACCGACCGACGATGGTACTCTTTGAAACCTTAAATAGCACATCGTAAGACCTAAATCTGATAAGCTAAATTATTTAACTTTTTACAGTAACTCAAACATATTTGATTGAATCAGGCGTCACTTGGCGGAAGTCCCAAACTATTGTGAAAAGAAAAATATATGTAGCTTACTCCCGCAAAAAAAAAATGCGAGATTTGCGGCATATATTTCTCTTTTGACAAGTAATTCAAACCGTGTCAATAAAAAGCAGAGCACATTTTACAAGAAACCAATAAATAACTAAATTTAAAAAAAACATTTGAAATGTTAAATATTTTTCATTAAGTAATGCTAACTAATACATCATTTCTTTCTCAAAGCTCTCTTTCAACTGTAACGCGGACCCCTGCAGAGGTCAAAGTGCTTCCGAAATATGATATACAAGATATTTCTCCGCGAGAAATTATCCCAGACTCCTAAGGCCTCCGACCGACCAGCGTCCGGTTTCCGGCTTAAAAAATATTGCCATAATATATCCAAAGCTGGGATTAACTCCGGAGTAATGTTTGAGTAAGAAATTACAAGAGAAAATGTTCGCCGCTAAAGAGAAAATAATGTTCGCTAGACTGTTTGCATTGAAGGTTAACTTTGGGCGGGCGAGATATTCTGTAGTTGGATAATTTCTGTTAGTAACATTATAGTCGTTTACTTCTTCTGTCTCAGTAAAGTTAATATGAATACCTCCAAGGCATTCTACAAACGGTACTGAGTACTGGTGTCCGTAATTAATTATTTGAATTACTTTTACTGTAGGATTTGTTATTTTAAAAACATAAGTTAGCAGCAGCTGTCATAAATATCATAATTTTTGAAAAAGACACAAGAACTATTTGTAATTTATTGAACCTCTTTTGCTGCATTGTATTTATTTTTAATTCATTATATTTATTAAAAGCTAAAAAACTCTTCTGTGTTGAGCAAAAATAATAAATTTTATTCAAGCATAAAAATAAAGTTTATTCAAGCATAAAGTTGCAAGCGTTACACTACAGGGTTAAAAATCCGTGATTTATATTCCCAGCATTGTCTTTTCCTTAAACTTTTTCATCTTAATATTCGGACTAGGGGTGGACATTCATAAAATCAGGTTGCTCCTTTTTTATGAGCAGTATATATCAAATACGGGGCGTAATAATACCGGGCCAGCCTTTGTTTTGAATAAACAAATATTTACCCGAATTTATGTACCCGTATTTGATTTATTACGCAAATAAATCATCACAACTCTATTTTCAGAGTCCACTTTGCATTTTTATCGGGGAAACGTTTATGCTTATATATATGATCGTTTCTACTCTTATTTCTTTTCAATTTTATTTACTGCCATTTTTAGGAGAACTGTTTTGGAAATACTGGAACTTAAATTCGGTCGCTGCTTAATATTGTATTGATGTTATCAAGAAGTTTTGTCTATATTTTTATTCGAACAAAAATAGATAGATCATAGAGTTTGTTTTTAAACTGGTGATTGCTAAAAAATGGCGCGAAATCAAACTACGATCTAATGGAATCTTAATATAACAAGGTTCCTTTAAAAAACGTTCACGTTTCGTGGAAAATATTAAAATGAAGAACACATCTGTTTATGGCGCGCGAAATCTATGATATCTCGTATCTTTCTTACCCATGTTCCACATGATTAATGCTTAAAATTAAACCCTACATAGGCTGTGCGAACCGGTGCAATCACCCAACTTTAATTAAGGTCACGAACTTATCACTGGAATTATGACTTCCGATACGGGGCTCCTTGGGCAGACGCAGGGTTAGGCCGACGATTATTACCATAATATATAGTCGCTGATGATTCCATTAATTACAACAAGGACAACGTTATTTTAAATAATTTAGCATAGATTTATAGTTCTTCTTCTTCTTTTTTTGTTATGGCAATCTACTTTCCTCTTGGAAGTAATTTTTACCAGTGTCAAGTGTTAAATAGTTCAGTGGTAGATATTGTTTAATTTTTCATTACAATGCGGGTACATCGCATTCCAATGCTGCTTGGAGCATTTGGCACCAAGTATATCAAGACAGTTAACTCGGTTAGTTCTGCCAACACCACGGAAGCCACCACTTCAATAAAAGTCTCAGCTTCACACAACCAAGTTCGCGCCTATTTCAATTATCCCACATATTGTTCAGTTGCGTAGACACTTGTACCATATAACTGCACCAATTTTAAGACACAATATCCACTATGAATTAATTTGAAAATAATTAAAATAGACACCAAACCGAACTCGACAAAATGGCGCCAAAAACTCTATGTGTGTTGCTTGCCAGATTTATAGTTATCATGTTTTCTGTTCCATCTCAGATAATGCAAAGGAACATCGTTTTTCAGCCTTGCTCTTATGACCAGGCCCCCATTTCATAGACATGACAATTGTAAATGACAATGACAATTTGGTGTCCATGGCGTCAGCCAATTTGAAACTAGAAAATATACTGATCAAACTACTTACAGACACAGCAACGTAATTGTCATTGTAATTTACAAATATGACGTCTGTAAAATAGGTTGTAAATGACAATGACAATTCGGTGTCCATGGCGTCAGCCAATTTGAAACTAGAAAATATACTGATTAAACTACTCACAGACACAGCAACGTACATCAAATTGTCATTGTAATTTACAAATGTGACGTCTGTGAAATAGGGGCCTGATCTTTCTTATTTTCTCATTTTTGCGAATTTTGGCGCTTATGTTATTTTTCCTGAAAAGGCTCCTAATAACCTTTAAACCTCCTAAGTCCGAATTGGGAATGTTCAGTATTTTAAAATTAGAACATGTGGTTCCCGGTTTGCCGTTCTTTTTTAAAACAACGAGTTTGTCTTCAAAATGTAAAGTGTCGTTATCAAAGGCAAGTAAAGATAGCCTAAACGTCGTGAAGCTCGTCGGAGCCCGTATCAGTGGACAAGATAACAAGGTGCGCGGACCTTAATGGCGGTTAATCACGGAATAGGGATGTTTATGTTTATAGGTAGGTACTGACATCGAAGACGCTTCCACTAAACCCTAATCTGTGTGAAGAGTTGAATATTTTAACGTTTAATGTACGGTGGATATTGGATGATCATGCGAGCGTCATTTCCAGCATCCATCAGTCACCATCAGTCCATGTCTATGTCCATGATAATGTTGACCTACATACCAGGGCACTCAGAAAGATTTTCGACTAACAGTTTTTGTCTATGGAACACTGGCTGGTTTTGAAGTGAATTAAAACTTTGACTAATTATTGCAAAAAAAAGTAACATTCCAAATTAGAAATATTAGTTCACACTTTTTACGAGCAAAATTAAAATACTTCTGCATCGGGAACATTTTCGATGATTTTTTACGCTAAAGTCGTTTGATCGACTTCAAATGGCGCTTGTTAATGAAGAACCTTCCAAAGTAACCATCTAACTTTGGCATAACGCATTCAAGCGCGGTCGTCTAACTATGGGAAATGAACAAAGAAGTGGTTGCTAACAGCGTTCGAGATGGCCGTAGAAGAGGTGTCTGCGGCGGACTGGAAAAAGTTCTTCGAAAATTGGTTAAGACGCATGAAATATGTCGTATATGTCTCTGCGCCCCCTGTGGGGCACGCCCCCACTTTGAAAACCCCTTTTCTAAAGATTTATAATATAAATTTTGTTTGTCTTCGTATCCAATAAGCAATTCCAGAACTGTCCGAGTGCAAGTCAGTGACAGACAAAAGGCTTTAATACGATCTATTATTAAAATTAATAATTACGAATGTACCTGAGCGAACAATACGAACCGACTCCCTCTGTCAGTTGTGAAGTCCAAAATTGCTATTATTATCGTTAAAATGTCTTTCATCAAACACAAAGCTACGATACGACTCAAAGTGGAATTGTACGCCGATTTGTAATTTGTTTAAGATATATACTTAGATAAGTTTACTTTACTCTGGTTTAAGTTGTTGATACTTTGTGTGTAGTTCGAAATTAACATTATTGGTTAAACTTAGAAACCACTTAGTGCTTTAAGATCTGCATAAAATAGTTTAATTAAGTATAAGTAAGTAAAAATAATTTATAAAAAAAAATATCACTACTACAAACAAACAACAACAAACAACTACAGGCAAACAACGGCAATAACATTAAGGATCCAAAGAAATATAAAAAATAACTCGTTTAAATTAACGATCAATAGATCGAAATATCGATAGAATCGTAGATATACCCCGAAAGAGCATTGAAAGCCCCAAAAAGTTAAATATATCATTCACTTTTTTGTCTGATTTTTCTGCATCAAGCTTCGAAATTCGCTAAATTCGTTTAAAAATTCTACGTTCAAATGAGAATTTCAGCTGGCAAATAAATTAACAGCACCTGCTGCGCAAACGAGAAAAACGTGCAAAATGTACCAATACCGACCTCTATCGTGCTGTCCTAAACATTCAATTGAGATGCAAATATTTATTTTTACGGCTTCCACATCAGCATGCAAACGACCGCCCGCCGACGGCTCAACAACGGATAGTAGAGTAACTCTACTCTGTGACATGTCATAGTGTCATAGACACGGACAGCTCTGGATTGACAGGGATGAGCTTGCGTAGGTATATTCTCTATTGTCGTGATTTTTTTAACTAACACTATTCTTTATCGAAGCTTACATATATTTTTGTTTACCTTGCGCTTACACTATAAACTTTAATTAAAATCATCTAAATATAACCTATTTGAAACTAAAAACTAAAATTAAATTATTCACTGTTTTGGTCGTTTTGGCGCCTTGTTTGACAAACCACTTCCACTTTTCCACAGAGTAAAAACTTTTCAATTTGGTGATTTTGGTCTATAACTAAAATGTTTTACTAAAAAATACTTGTTTTCATATCATACTAAATATGCAACACTATGCCACATCCGCGTCCGAATGTAAGGCCAGTGAAGAATAATGGCGCCTAATGAGACGTTTAATCGTCTCCCAACTATTTATACAGCCAATAAAGCCCTTGTTTACCATATCAATCCGATAGGCATAAAGCGGCAATAAAACCAGGGTTGGCAAACTTTTTCCGACCCACAATGGATCACGAATTTATGTACGTCCGCGAATAAGTGTGCGGCTGACAGTTAAATTGCAAAAGTTAATGCATAAATAAAAGGTAACAATATAGGCGGGGTCCTCCGACCCTCTGGGCTAAGCCTCTTACGATGTACGCTTCCAGCCTTAGGGAGAACTTCCATCCTTTTAAGGCCACATGCGTAAGGTTCAAAATAAACATTAGCCTCGTTCGAATTCCCTTTTATTCTGATGTGAATACGTCATAAAACTCAGTCTAGATACGAAGGATGTTAAGAAATAAGCGTGTTGATTGAATCCTTTTTAGAATTATCTACTCGAAGTAAATAAGATTTATTGTTTATTTTATTAGAAATAATCAAATGCTATTGCGAGGATCGAGACGTAATGTTATAAGGTGAAGTAGACACATTTTAAGTCTTTTACACTTACTGGATTCGATTCAAGCATCAGGTGATATAATCAGATTTGAATGTAATTGAATGGAATGAAATCTAACGTCTATGAAGACGTAGGAAGGCAAGCTGATGCGTCTAGCTGAGCGAGAGTGAACGTCACGCGTGTGGTTAATTGTGTAACAATCACCGACGTGTGATAATCTATGGCGCTTATAGTCGGTGACATCGGCGCATTCATCAACGCTTGGTTAGCCATAATAAAGTACTTACCGCTCTCGGAGACGGAGGATGGCGATCTCTCTGCGGTGGACACTCCCGAAGAGGATTCCAGTGAGGAGAGCGAGTCGGCGCGCGTGGTGTGCGGCAGCATCGGCTCGCCGAGCGCCCGCAGCACGTCGCACGGCGCCGCGCGGAGCTGCGTGAGTCGCCGTCGGAGGTAGCGCTGCTCGCGCGCTAGCTGCTCCTTGTGACTCGAATGCCGTTTTTCTCTCTCTTCCAAACTCTGCAACAAGAAAAATAAATTTATTACAATTAATATAAGTTTTTCTATAAAAAGATAAACAAGGTTCTGGATCTACTTTATAGAATTTAATACGTTAGACAAATGGCAAAGTTAAAGCAAGTATTTTTGTAATAAACTCAAATTGTACAACACAACGCATGACAAAATTCAATGAGAACGTTTCGCATGAGTGATCTTCATTACATAATCCACTGAATCAATTCCTGCTGCGGAGTAATCGTGGGGCTAAACACATTAATCACGAAATTGATGATTAAGCGCTGATGGAATCCGATGAAATCCCCTTATGATTATCAATCTACTTGCAATATGAGACGATTTGCTGTTGAGCAATATTCCGTCGATAGTTTTTGCTAGTGGAACGAATCATGAAACAAATGTACTGATATTTTGAGAATTGTAGATATTCTTGACTAAGAAAAATAGTCTTAGCAATCACAGGATATAATTAATTTAGTGCTTGTTTTAAAATGGGTTGAATAGTATTTCTTATAAATTAGCTGTCAAGTAAACTAATGGGAACTTAACTGGTCACAATTTGATTTTGTTTGTCTAGTATCAAAGATATTAACAAAGTTAAAATGTTTTAAGGTTATATGAAAATTGTTGCCATGATATTCGAGAAGAAGTAAACTCAGATAATTGTTCAAGGAATATTACATAATTATATTACAATTGAATACATGCAATAAGGTATTAAAGTTTCTTTCTTACAAGCAATGCAGCAGCTAAATTTAAAAAGAGATCTAACTTTTGTACATGTCCGTCCATATTATGTGAATGCATATTGCATAATACTTTAAGTCATACATAATATACTATGGCATAAGGCTTTTTTGCAGAGTGATCAATTGGCATAATATTATTACCGAATAATGTTTACGCATACTTTCAATCCGCATAAATACTATTATGATAATGATCACAAAGCATAAAATTTTATTGCATTTTTACCCATAACGATTACTAATCATAACGTTTATTGGCATAACAAATTCTGGCATAATGCACACATGCCAACAAGCCGGTTCTGGCATTTCGCAGGCCGCTACATCAGCACACTCGCTTCGCTTGCTCGCTTTATCTCAATGGGACCTAACCTCCTCCTCGCTCGCGACGCTCGTTCGTCGTCGCACCTAATCGTCTGTACTAAGTTCTAACATAACTAGTCTATCAAATGTTTTTATAGTGCCAATCAAATGATGACTATGAAGCTTATAGTAATAAATTATGCCATTTGTATATTATGATAAATTACTTATTTTAAAACGCGTGTGTTAAAGTTATGCGTTTAACATTTATACTCACCAAATTTATGCCAAATGAAATTAGTACAAGTATCACTATGACAATGAAATTCTGCGAATATAACATTATGCGAATATGCCATTATGCGAAAAAACTTTAGCCGTTCCTGTTACGAAATGGCCTTCGGGCCGGGTTTGTAAATATCTTATTGTTTATAGTTTGTGTTTTTGATCTTTGCTCTTTTTCGATCTGTCATCGGTCTTCTCTTCGGTTTTCTGCTTACTGTATGGTTTGCATTTTATTATTACTAATATAATTTCTTTACTTCCTTACTTTGAGCCTTTCTCCTTTTCCTCCTTTTTAACAGTTCCTTTTATGCCCACTATATTATGACTAAAAAAATTATGCGAGCCAAATGGCACCCTTTTGTAGATCTTCTTGTGTTTCAAAAATATACCTTCTAACCCCCCAAAACCGTTATTCTTTATACACCGCTTTCGCTTGTTATTTTTTAATCTTGCAAGGGGGGCAAGTGGGTTCGAATGGAGGGGCCAACGTCCACATCAGACGATAGCCGTCGGCCTCGGATGATATATTCCGCAGTAAATCTGGCGCGGCTCACCGTTGCTGTCCGTACGTACGTACCGTCGGCAAAAAACGACGCCGACACAAAACCTATACTGACCCCGGCACTCTGAAGAGGCGTTATATTATCTCATTTTGAGCTATAATGGAGCCTTTAAAGTCAAAATTAAAGAATACAAAAATAATCTTTAAAAAAATCTATTGTTGAAAGAAAAAACAGTGGATATTTGATAAATATTAAAAGCTAGTAATTTTTTACAACCTGTATAACATTGACATTTGAAAGCGGTAACACAGGTTGTGAAATTAGAATCGGGAACACTATCTTATTATGTATCGTGAAGTTCGTCTCAAGGGCCTTTTAAGTCAGCTCAAAGTCTCTACACCGATTTAAATCCACACCAACTTTTCGAAGTTAACTTCAAGCAGAAAATACGTATTTCACGTAAATTTTCAAAGACTGCACTTCCAAAGTAAATCCACCAGCTCATTTCCTACAATCGAGAGGCTAAACTCTTAAAAGAAATAAACATGCAAATGAAGTAAGTGATGAATTTAAAGCATACCGTTTGAAACAGCGCGGGTATCAGTTGCAATATAATTGGTTATTTTGGAAACTTTTCCAATTTACATGAGGAAGCGTCTCGGACTTTTGTTGAAGTGTCTGACTAACTGGAACTTTTGTACTGTTAAGTTTGCACTTGTAGAATTAAGCTCTAATTTATGTTAAAAATTGTAAATGGTTTTTCGACCAGCGGGAGCAACCTTAGATTAGTGCTAGTCGTACACAAAAAAAACCGACAGTTTGGCACACGTATACTTGAGGTCAAGAAAAAAATTTTGAGCCGTAGTTCTTAAAAAAAACTTCTTTAGGAGAGGAGTTATGACGTCATATTTTTTTGAAGGTATGACAAAAATAAAATTCTCTAAAAACTATCGTGTGTGATACCAAAGGATAAGGTTTTCTGAGACGATCATTTCATTTCAACCACTTGTTTTAAATGAAACCAAAAACATTAAAAAAATATCTTTCACACAAAAAAACTAAACCAAAATCGGTTCATCCGTTTGGGAGCTACGATACCACATGCAGATTCACAGATGCACATACACGTTAAACTTATAACACCCATCTTTTTGCATCGGGGGTTAAAAAATACCAAATTTGGGTTCCTCCAGATACGATACGGTTAAATTATTTTTCGTAAAATATTAATATTCTCATTTTTTGGCATACGTGTGCCATACGGCTATCCTGTACTATCGATTTGCGGTTTTCCTTCGATTTTGAGCTCGTACGCCGTAAATATAGATTATTTTACTAATTAAAAAATATATTATGTTATTAATTATAAAACTTTCATGTGATTTATCTTTTTTTTATGCCTTTTCCTCGAGATCGAGTTCCAAGACCCATCTACAGAAACAAAGCAACAACTTAACAATTTGAATTTCCAGATTCCTCTGGAAGTAAGTAAGTATTTCTCAGTAATTTCCAATACAATCAATAAGGAAACAATTACCGACCGAACCTGTTTTCCCTAACACTCACACAAAGCAATCGCAAGAATACATTTCTCAGTATAAATGATATCAATTAAAAACAGGACAACAACATTGCTAAGATGCTTCTTTGGACCCTCCATTCAGACGAGCGCGTTATTAGAAGCCGCTTCCAGATTTCAGTTAAGAATCCTTGTGTTCGTTTTCTCCCACTTTAGTGATTTTTTGAAAACGGATCATTTTCATTAATTAGCTTTAAAAATCCAAGAAACATAAAACAAATAAAACATTGTTTATTTCTTGAAAAAATCTCTACTGCGTCGTCAGTACAAGGACTGATTAAGGCTGCATAGTCTGACCACTAGCGCCGCCATTGGAAAAAAAATCATAGTGCTTAAATAAAGACGAAATTGTGAATTATCTTTCCGTAGTGAACTCCGTAGAAGCTTTGTGGTTCTTTTTATCGCTTAAACAATATTTTCCAGCCTGTCGTTTAGTTAAATGGAGTTAAATTGTTAAAAGTGGCCACTTATCGCAAAAAATCTCCATTAAAGTAAACGACAGGATAGAAAATATTGTTTATTGAAAATGTTTTCTTTTTACTGCATCAGAGAGTGCTGAATTTATGGAAGATTGTTGTGATCCGGTTTTAGGATGGTGCGTGTCACCACGGTCCCGTAGGTCCTGTGTGTCAGTGCGGGATGTAGTAGGGGGTTTAGTGGGTAGTGCCCCCGGCGAGTCCCACATACCTTCAGGATGCGTAAATGCATTCCCCCTAATATAAAAAAAAAAAAAAAAGGACTCAGGGTTAGGGATATCAAGGAAGAGGGAGTATTTGTGCACGCACTGAATAGCACGGTACCTACCATTACACACATTCAACGCCATTGTATCTCCAAGTATACGCAAAATGTCCTACCCTAAGCCAGTGTAGTAACGATATATTTAAGTTTGTAAATATCGTTATTTATTTCTGTTAAAGCTGATAAGTTTCTTGCGCCCGTTCTTCTTGTCAGTTAAAAAAAGTCTGGAACGGGTGGTAGAAAAATATAGACGATTCAAAAGTGCTTAATTACTAAGTTTATTTGAATAAAGCAATTTTTTACTTTACTTTTACTTTTACTTCTTTTGAGCCCATAGCACCACCGGTAGTGTAATGAGTATTTTTTAATATCCATTGCACTACTAAAGAGCTGCACCAATCCTCCTGAGGTATACACACATACTCGCTGCCACTCCTTACTCCAGGGCCAGTATAGGTATCTGTGAGTATTCACGTTTTCATATGTAATTACCCGTGCACCCACTGGTGGGTGGACCCGGTGGGTGCACGGGTCGCGAGGACATTTTTGTGTCCTGAAAAGTTTTGAAACTTTGAGAAAATAAATACATAGTGTGACTAACGCTAAACAAAATAATCCGTGGTCTAACCGGTGTGGCAAGGAGAAATAAAGATGTAGAATTTTTCTTCCTTATACGAAATCGCAGTTTCGTGCAAGGAAGAAATATTCTTATTTCGAAACCGATTGCGTACAAGGATATTTTTTTCCTCATTCGCAACTAACATACGGTTTCGGATGCGGCCAAAGGGACTTAAACACTTTCAAGCCTGTCTGTCAACCTCACACGTTGTCATATTGGCTATATACCTACTCGTATACAGGGTGTTTCATAATAACCCGAGAAATTTGGTTTTTGATTTGTATTGAAAACTGCAAAGTGACAACACCCTAGACGTAAATACATATGAATGAGGAATAGCAAAACATTAAAGGTTATCAAAGAAACTATGCAATTTATCAAAGAAAAAAAAAGAACAAAAAAGTAGAGGTTTTCAGAGTTTATAATAATTTTATGGGGTCTACCATATTCGGCTTTTTTGTAACACGTTGTATATTTACACCAGAAATTATGCTTGGAGCGACCCAAATAATTAAGATGAAGATGATACCACCGTAATTTTGAACGGTGCCTCGTAAATCCGCGATTACACAGCTTGTGAAGGCTTTAATGAGACCCACCACTCCCCTTTCAGTGTTTCAGTGCCTCGTGCGAGCCGATAAGCCGGCTGAATTGCCGATCCGACATGTCAATACGCTCGCACGATGGAGATATAGGCGAAGTTCGATTGTTAGGATATACCTACATCTTTAATAGCACAAATTGCAGTGGAGAATGTTCTGTTTTATTTAGTTGTAGCACAAATATATAGTTGTAGTCATTCAGTAGAATTTATCCTATCCTACTAATATTATAAATGTAAAAGTTTGGATGTTCAGATGTTTGTTACTCAATTAAACAAAAACGGCTGAACTAATTTAAATGAAATTTGGCACACAGATAGTTTATAGCTTAGATTAAAACATAGGATACTTTTTATCCCAGCCAAAAGGTCCCTAGGGATTTTCCGAATGTCCACGCGGACGAAGTCGCAGGCGGAAGCTAGTAGTAAAAAAGGGGTTTGCAAAATGAAAATAAACCAAAACAAGCTATTGTTCATAAAAAGGAACTTCAAAATTTGAAAATATTTTTTTATCCGATTTTGTGTACTTACTTTTTTTTCTCAAGTTTTACACCTCTTTTTCTTCCTTGCTGTTAAATGTACTTGGATATCCGTCTTATATCTGTCTATCTATCATTTTAGTTCTACTGCCCGTTATTTTTTTCTCAATTTATAAAATAACTAGCTTCCGCCCGCGACTTCGTCCGCGAGGACATGGAGAAAATTGATAGGAGAACCTATGACCAGGATAGAAAGTATTCTGTTTTAATTTCATCAAAATCCGATCAGCTGTTTTTTACGTGATTAATAGGCGGGTCCGCACCAAGCGCGTTGCATCGCGAGGAAGTCGCGGTCGGAAGTTAGTTAGTTATTATCAGCGATTTGATACGCTAGTTATAGTCAAGTAGTAAATAGTGAATTGATTCGACTTAACTCGCCTTTAAAGGTGCTTCTCTGAGTAAACTTGATATATCAATTGGGTCCAACAGTGCTACAGCACAGAATACATAGCATATATACATAGCAAAGGTTTTAATCCACCTTAACTTATTTATACAATGTGGGGTGCATTTTTTAGTAGTTAATTTCATAGAACGTTTCTCTGCACACATTTATACCTAAAGTAATGGTAGTATTGAAAGGATGTGGAGGTAGCAGGGATGTCAGACGGCCACTCAGAAATCCTTGTACCGAGCTGGCTGAAAAGCTGGTATTGAGAACGCAAATCTTGGTACGCCTGTGCTCCGCTGCGGCGCTGCCAACACTGGTATATAAACTATGTCGGAAATCGCATCCTAGTGAAAAAAAATTATATTTCAATTTCAGGTACCGTTAATAGAAGGCAGTAATTAATGAACGCATTGAAAAAATACCACTTTAAACCGTTTTTTTTGCATTTCAGACCTATAATGTGCCATTATATATATATATATATATGTGCTATAATGCCATTGTCGGTGTATGTTTGTCGGTTAACGGCCAATCTTGGTATTTTTGCGTACAAGGACCGAGTAGTCTTGGTACTTGGTACGTGACGCTAAAAACTGGTATGTTTACCAAGAAGTTGGTACGTCTGACATCCCTGGGAGGTAGGTAACCACTATTGGACTTGGTGATATTAGCCCGGGGACCGCTTTCCAACCGATGATGGTTGGAAGTTGTATATATGGTGAGTCGCTGAGAGAACTTCGTTAGCGAGATGTAGGTTCTCCATACTACGAGGTGCTATTCCATACTTAATGTTCATGTTTCTTGACACTAGCGCCATCTAGTAACACGGTGAAGAATCTTGTTGTTGTGCCGTGTGTCGTGGTATGTGCGGCGTAAGTTGATGCTGCTACATACCTATCAAAATCGAGCAGCGCTAGCCATAACCACGGTAAAGAATCTTCACCGTGGCATAACCCTATACCAACCCTGTGCCAACTCGTCCCGAATTAGCCAGTGGGACCAACTGCGCCAGCAGTAAGACGGGATCGGGCATCTCGTACTGTAAACTTCGAATATGTACTTATCAGTTTGCAGTTTGGGATTATGGCGGAATGTCTATATTATGCTGTAACTGAATACAGTTGAAATTTTGATATGATCTGTAACGAACTCAATACCAACAGTGAAAATCTTGATAATGATCGCAGAAACGATCAGATGTTTACTGGTTCTGAGTTGTGTAGCAGCTGAAGTCCTTTTACCCAAGTATTTAATGCCTTTAGGCTTTAGTAAAAAAAAACTTTGGCTTAGTTAGGAAATTATTGTCACACATTACTTAACATTACTTGCTTCCCGCAACCACATATAAGATACTACGTAACTTCGATTGCAAGGAATTTCGTTTTCTGCGAGAATTTTAGGAATAAATAATTAATATAATAATTTTCCATAATTTTGTTGTTTCAAATATGAGATTTGCGCATCGCATATCAAAGTGGCTCGTTTATTTTTGAAGGGTTAAAGGGAAATAGATTTGCGCGGGTTTCGCGAGAGCTTTGGAAACTTATTTGTATTCTCGCCAAGAGCGGAGGTTGACAGTCGCTTACCGTGATGGAGCGCGTTAATATGTTCTGGGGGAACAAATGGGAATTTGGATGGCACACTTATTGTGCAACCGGGGATTGTGGGAAAATTCAGCATGGTGAATTAAAAAAACACGACGAATGTACAAGAAGACTTGTTTAGTTTGTTTCATATAAACCGGGGCTGCCTGCCACAGGCATCTCGAATGCCTACTGGGTTGGTCCCAATTACTGTTTTGAAAAATATGTATTTTCTGGTACCGAAATAAAACATTTTTATTTTTATTTTATATAAAAATAAACCAAAAGGCACCAAATCATTTTTACAGTTTTATAATAAGTGGTTTGAATTGATCTTAATGCGGCCGGATAACAATGGAATACCTATTATGTCTTATTTTCCGGGCGTTTAAGAGCTTTTATTAAATTACATTACAGTACTTCTGGTCGTGTCGTTCCTAATAAGAGACAGGTCTACTATCTAGATCTATTTCCAGTATTTATTTAGAGAATATATAACTTACTGAATTCTATTGAATTTACTGATTTGGTTCAAATTACTAATTTCGTTTGTGCAGAAAATTTTAGTCCCATGGATTTTAAGCAAACTGTGAGCAATATGATATTTGACATAATAACAAACTTTTGATTTCGATATAAAAATTAAATTGGATCTTTTATCCTGCAATCGGAGAAACCAGAGCTGAGGGAGGCGTTAAAATTGAGCCCTCCGGCTCCGGAACGCGTAAGTTTGCGTTTGCGTTATGATATCTACTTTCTGTCAAGGGCTCTAATTAAACGATATGAAAGTTAGATCTCTCTTAAATTAAACAAGATTTGCCCTCATTTAATTTCTTAAATTAAGTTTTTTTGTTATTTTAGGGCATTCGAACTGAAATGGTCTTCTTATCCTCTCAAAACTAGAATTCAAGCGAAAAAACGTTTTCACTCTCAATTAAGCACATTTCAGCGAAGAAACCAACTAGTTAGCAATAAAGTTTATCAATTTCAAATATGAAATAGAAAAAGAATTATGAAAGAATCTATAGCTAAGCGCTTCCTATAAAATTTGTAAGATAGTACGTTTCAACATCTGCAGAAGGGTTGTGATAAGCCTGCGCGCCATTCTGGCGGTCCCCGGCGAATTCCCATTGTCTTCGCGCCGTCGAAATGTGGCGAGCCACTTTTCAAATGCCCCCGTGAGATCTGAATTCCAAGATAAACTCACAGACAAAATAATCGCCAGTATATAATGGATATTTCAATAGTCTACCTCTCGGTATATAATGTTTTTGTGGCTTTGTAATGGGTAGTTCACTAAGTAACGCAAGTTAATTTTTACCTGTCGGGTGACAGGAACAAATTCACTGAGTAAGTCTAAGTGAATTTTGCTTCTTGGAATTCCGTAAAGTAATGCACCAATGAATATGATGACTTTTACTGGGAAAGTTGTTGATATTTTAATGCACTTTGTGTAATAAGATCATTTTCTCAAACATGCTTAGAAATTCGAACATTATTTTGACAACCTTCTATGTGCTAAATCGGAGTAGCTGGACAGCCCTAAAACGCTCCGGCAATTATTACCGTGTGGTAATGGATTCTCATAAAAATTTAAAACATTTTATCTTAATCTTAATATAACATTTTCATGTTTTAGGAGTCGTTGGCCATACTATTGCAGCCATATTGCAACCAATTGCAACATGTAGCCTTGCAGTTGATTGCTCAGCAATAAAATTAAATAAAATGTTTTTGTGATGGCCGGGCAATGTGTGCCAATAATTGCCGAAAAATATGGCCTTCTTGCCACAAAAGATTTTCAAAACAATGTTTAACAAGTGTTTGACTTAGATACTGTTTAAATGTGATGCTGTCACTTTTGTCAATATTGTTGGGTAAACAAAACAGACAGCATCACATTTAAACAGTGTTTCAAAATCGGTTGTGGTATGGCTGTTATAATAATAATAAATAATAAATATTTGACAACATCACATACATTGCTCCGATTCCAAAGTAAGTAGCTAAAGCACTTGTGTTATGGAAATCAGAGACGACGGTGGTATCACAAACACCCAGACCTGAGTCAATATAGAAAAGTTCGTTTTTCTAGATTGACCCAACCGGGGATCGAACCCGGGACCTCAGAGATGGCGACACCTTGAAAACCGGTGTACAAAGCCACTCGACCACGGAGGTCGTCAAGAGTTATTTTCCAAATGCATCATTAGAGGTTCATAGTTTATATCCCAATCCGTTCTATTTCCGATTACATACTTTAAAAATACCCTATTTATCGTTTCTTGATTAATCAAGTGCCTCTAGTTCCAGGAGTTCGGTTGTTTTGTCCGGGGGTCCTTTTTAGTCGCTGTAGTTCGGTTAATGATGTGATCTCTCTTCTTTCCAGCCTTATTATAAAGCTGGGGCCACACTAAAGCTTAACGGTATTAATTATGGCGCTAATTTTCCTTATGCCTATACATATAAGGTTCATCAATTCGAAAATTCAACGGCGTTGTCCGTTAGTGTGGCCCCAGCATAAAACAACTTTCTTTTTAAACAGACTCTACACGAATATTTGAAAATAAGGTTAAATCTCTAACTAATTTATCAAAAGAGATTGTATTCCGCATTTGGGGTCACATTCGCATACTCGAGATGTTTCTACTGCGCCAGGAAGCGGCCGGTGGTGACGCAGACGTGCCCAAGTGTAGTTCAGTCTATCTAGCATCTCTCCTATTAGAACGACTGATTTAATCACCCGCTGGTTATTCATAACGGCCTTACAATACATTTGAAGTAACTGCAGTGTACACGAAAATATATATATGATATCATTTAAAAAGATTTCCTACCATAAGCATTTGAAGTTTGAGTTTTATGCAGTATTTTTTTTTTTAAACAATAACTAAGATTATGCTAAAGCTCTGAGGCCGAAACAGCCGAGGTGCTCTTCTCATAGTCCAAATTAATAACTTGAGGCATACAATTATCAGGGATGCTCGAGGAATTGCTTAAGGAGACCTCTTGAATAGGCTGACTCAAGGAGCTTTTGAGAAAAGGCTAAAAATACTGGAGTTAGTTATTTTATACTAAATCCTACTCCAATTTGGGCCCATTTATTATTTGTTGTACTTACCCACTTCTTCCTGACCTTCTCACAGTACATAAATAAACAGCTATGCCTCTATATTTAGAAGGCAACGCATTGTTTCTATTCAGGGCGTTTATCTATATTTATAAGTCTCTTATAAGTCAGTTTGTTTTATCTTTGCGCGGCGAAATCATAGAAAGCTTTGTGTAGGTGTGGCGTACTCGAATAGTACTGGAAAATGGTATCTAAAAAAATTATTTTATCTTGACAGGTTACAGCAGTAAGTTAATTTTGATGCTATAGCTATACAGGGTGAAATAGAAGTCATTAGCATTATTTTAAACTAAGAATCTAATCGCGGCGATATTGATAACTTTAGTACAAAATTTACATTAGTGTGGACGTTGTTTGTTTACACTTTCCTGGCGTTCTTTGATAGCGACCGGGCGTTCTTTCTTAGGCGTGTTATTTTATTTTGTTTACTTTTTAGTACAATAAAAAAATCATTACTTTCTTCTTTTTTTTAACATCTGTAATTTTACTTGTGACTTCTTGTGATTTTCTTTATGTTTATTTCACCTTGAATTTCGATCACTAAGATTTAAGAAAATTTTGTCCTAAAATTATCAATATCACCCTGTATATTGTTCTTTAGTATAAGACGTAGCGAGCGTCACATAATGTAGTGTTAAAATAAATTGATGTCTGAGTGTAAATATATAATGTAACGTGGTAAGTATGTATTGTATATTATGTATATTAACAATTTATTCAGTTTTTGTATCGAAATAAACAAAAAATGTTTCATATGAAATTCTCGGCCTAAACCAATATTATTATTATAATGACGCACATCATCTCGAGAAGGCTGTATTAGAAATAATAACAGCATCATTATAGACATTTATAGCTTTCGTACATCGTGTGCAATAAATATTTTGTTTGTACAGTCAGCAAAAATTACGACGTCTCTCAGAAAGGTAATAATTTTGATATGAAGTTGAAGGAGAGGCTATTTAAGATTTTAAGAAAGAAAAAATAGAAGTAAAAATTTCACATTTACATTTAAAAGAAAATAATTAAGACTCACTTGCCTAGATGTAACCGCCGTTATGAAACTGTCAAAATTTTAAATGTCGATTAAAAAATTTGACATTTTCGTAGGAGTAAAGTCTAGGTTTAACAAAATCGAGATTTAGTAAATGTTGCTGCAAGTGGACCTAACTAGTAAAATCAGTCTGTGATTGTAATTACACGTCTGCCCAAAAATAAAATAAAAGTGTATTGTGTTCATATCTTCTAAAGTCCTGAACAAAGGATGTGTGAGGTATCGTTAGAATCCTTACATCACCCCGAGTGACACTGGCTATAGATTTTTTTAATAAAGTTAAAGTGTCGGCTAAATGACGCCATTTTGAAAATAGTTTTTTTAAATTAATTATAATAAAATAATATGTGTATCAAATGAAAGGCATTTGATGCGCATATTTCAAAATTATAATTTGTTACTAAAATGAGTATAAAATAAAAATAAGTAAATTTAAAAAAATATTAAAAACACGACAGCCCTGGTCGCACCTCTTTGAATAAAAATTGTTCCACAGAACAGTCTCTCAACTGCAATGACACTTTTTAATTAGTTTTTGGCAGGACAGTTTTTTTTTGTAATAAGTTATTTCCAATTTTTCTGTCAATAATTTTGAGACCCAGACCGTCTCTGTGGTCCAGTGGTTCGTCCACCCGTGTAAGATGCAGGTTCGGTTTCCAAAACACTTTTACTCGGTTTGGTTGTTGGTAGGGCTTATATAAAGTCCGCCTGGCTAGCTACCACCATCTTATTTAAGTCTGACGCCATAACAACAATTGTTTTGCCGACCGTACCTCAATAAGCACTCGTTACACGTGATTACTGAGCCGTAATTCGTTCTTGTCTCTGCATCATTTCGGTGCTCCAAATAAATTATTATTGTGAGCGTTCATTGTATGTAATAAGCCGTCTTTCTTTATGGTATTTCCTATATACATTGATTCAAAATGGAGCGGAGAAAAAATTCTACTTGTTAATGTTAAAAAATATTTTATTACCATACTAGCGGCCCGCCCCGGCTTCGCACGGGTACAATGTAGTTACTAATGTGGTGAGTGTGACGTTATTAGACTAAACTACAATATATCTATATATAGTGGTGGCCATATAATTAAGGACGCCAGTCGATTTTCATACAAACGAAGTAACTTTTAAGTATTGCTTCTCCGCCAGGGATTGACCGAGCGGTGATCTGGTGATGGCCATCCAGGGAGTGAATGGAAGAGATCCAGATTTCTATACACACCCAAGTGATCTGACCAGCATTTTAAGAGATGAAAACTGACTCGCGGATATATAGCGAAGGGAGCGTCAGTATTTGGAGTTCTTTAAAATACGGTTTCCAATAGTCTGTTTGTTTTAAGTGACATATTGCCCGTACACATTTTTTTTGAGCTTTGAAGGCTGTCTCCTTATCTGTGGAGTTTCCCCAAAATAAGACACCATACTTGATTGTGGATCCTACATAAGCATGATTATGCATTTAGAACGCTTCCCTGTTTGCAACTTTTCGTTTTTGAACATATTATGTGTTCTATATGCGGTTTCCAATTTAAACTGGCGTCGATATAGATACCCAAGAATTTAGTGCATTGAATCTGTTTTATAGAATTATTGTCATGATTAATATTTAATGCATCGAAATTACTATTTTTAAAATCGAAAATTTTTTAGCGATTTGAGAGTTAGTCCCAATTGTAAAAGTTGTTCAGTTTGATGGTCCCTATATACCATATTCGGCATTAAGGGTATTTTTGTAGCATGTTGAATATCTACAACATTTCTTGTCATGTTATCCGGTTGCAAAATAAAAAGGCTATTCGGCAAGCTGACTCTCGAGCTGGCGACATTAGAGCTGGCCATGGGTGAAACAATCACTGCGCAGTTCTACACCAGCGGCTCTTAAACTTTGTCCCTGTGCTTTATTAATTGGCATAGCATAGACGACTTGACCGGATATTGTATTCTTTTAAAATTAATCTGATAATCAGATGGAATAATTTTGCACCTTATTACAACGCAATAAGAAAAAAATGTCAGCACTACCAACATAACGCCATAGGTACTATTCAATGAAATGCATTCGACCTACTCTCAGGGGAAATGACCAAAGAGAATATAATACTACGTTGAGATGTCAAATGATATACATTAAATCCTCCAACGCACACACGCACACTGTTTTGACAGATATGATTGAATTTTAACTTTGTATAGCGGTAATAAAGTGCAAATTGACTCTTTGACCTTAGGAACATACCTACATTGTTTAAACAACCGTGAGTGCTTGTAATTTAATATGAACTTTATACAATAATAATAAAGCTCAAATTGACTCTACGTTTTAGTTAGAAAACGTTTGTATGGGAAAGAAAAAAGGGCTGTTTTAAAGGTTTTTCCGGCAGTTATTCGATTTTTTCTCGCCGTAAAAACCATCCTTGAACTTCAACGAACATTTATAAAAAAGAATTGGCCAAATTGGTCCAGGCGTTGTTGAGTTATGCGCTTAGCAACACATTTTGCGATTCATTTTTATATTATAGATTTTGTTCTATGTCTGTCAAAAGCTCAAAGAAAACAAGGTAAAGATTACTTAACAGTTTTCTACTTATAGATTTTATATTGTAACTAATAATTAAATATGTAAATAAAGATCATCTTTAACTTTATAGGTAATATTGAAAAATATAGAACGCTGGATTGGAAATACTACAAAAAAATTATGTCAAAATTGTACAAAAGAGTAAAAATATTGTTTAAAAAAGTAATTTACATAGTTTATGATATATGACTAAAGTCTAATAGATAGTATACTGTGATACGATTGCTTTTTAATGTTAACCATTTATGTGAAACTACATTACTAATGAGAAGCGTCCCTATTTTTACCCGACTGCAAAGAAAGGGTTATGTTTTTCACGCGTATCTTGTATGTTTGTATGTATGTGTGTTTGTATGTAATATTCTTTATTACCTCATATCTTTCAAACGGCTGAATGGATTTCTTTAATTAAGATATCGTTAGATTTGTCTTGGCAGCCCAAGTGTTCTTAGGTAAGTGGCGTTAAAAAAAACCAACATAGCGGCTGTGAGGTGTTATTATTTGAAGTGTAAATATTTTTTTTTTATTACTGCAATATGGGTATCTAATTAAAGCCCTTATCGTAAGGATTACAAAAAGGTATATCATGACAATAATAATTTATCTGTGGTTTATCCAAAAAAACTTTTTTGCTGGTTGAATAGAAATAGGCGAGGTCCTTACCCCAGGGGGATTCTCGGGTCGAGGGGTTGCTGACTTACAATATAAACCTAAAAGTATGTTAAACCTAACTCAGAAGATAGTTTTAGCTTAATATAAAATTAATATTTGCCGTGGATAGGGTTGCTAGGTCCAAAAACACTAAAGTCGGACTTGGCGCTTAATTTGGCCGGACATTTTACCCTAAAAACCGGATATACCTTTTTAATAGCTAATCATAGCTATTTTAAAGCTAGACATGTTCTTTAAAAGCCGGACAATATTTATTACTGCCTTGCGAACAGCGGTCGGACGGACTCGGAGCGGGGAAGTCGTGTCGTGGCATTACTTGCGCTCGACTTACGACTCGCCGAGCCGAACGAAGCCGGACGGACAGGCCGGACAAGAGGTTAAAAAACCAAACATGCCCGAATAAAGCTGGACACCTGGAAACCCTAGCCCTTAAAAGGAATGGTATAGGTACTTACTGATTTCAAATGAAAACAATGGTTTTGACGACCACTTAAGAAGTTAAAAGTAATTTTTATAACAATACTAGCGGCCCGCCCCGGCTTCGCACGGGTACAATGTAGTTACTAATGTGGTGAGTGTGACGTTATTAGACTAAACTACAATATATCTATATATAGTGGTGGCCATATAATTAAGGACGCCAGTCGATTTTCATACAAACGAAGTAACTTTTAAGTATTGCTTCTCCGCCAGGGATTGACCGAGCGGTGATCTGGTGATGGCCATCCAGGGAGTGAATGGAAGAGATCCAGATTTCTATACACACCCAAGTGATCTGACCAGCATTTTAAGAGATGAAAACTGACTCGCGGATATATAGCGAAGGGAGCGTCAGTATTTGGAGTTCTTTAAAATACGGTTTCCAATAGTCTGTTTGTTTTAAGTGACATATTGCCCGTACACATTTTTTTTGAGCTTTGAAGGCTGTCTCCTTATCTGTGGAGTTTCCCCAAAATAAGACACCATACTTGATTGTGGATCCTACATAAGCATGATTATGCATTTAGAACGCTTCCCTGTTTGCAACTTTTCGTTTTTGAACATATTATGTGTTCTATATGCGGTTTCCAATTTAAACTGGAGTCGATATAGATACCCAAGAATTTAGTGCATTGAATCTGTTTTATAGAATTATTGTCATGATTAATATTTAATGCATCGAAATTACTATTTTTAAAATCGAAATTTTTTTAGCGATTTGAGAGTTAGTCCCAATTGTAAAAGTTGTTCAGTTTGATGGTCCCTATATACCATATTCGGCATTAAGGGTATTTTTGTAGCATGTTGAATATCTACAACATTTCTTGTCATGTTATCCGGTTGCAAAATAAAAAGGCTATTCGGCAAGCTGACTCTCGAGCTGGCGACATTAGAGCTGGCCATGGGTGAAACAATCACTGCGCAGTTCTACACCAGCGGCTCTTAAACTTTGTCCCTGTGCTTTATTAATTGGCATAGCATAGGCGACTTGACCGGATATTGTATTCTTTTAAAATTAATCTGATAATCAGATGGAATAATTTTGCACCTTATTACAACGCAATAAGAAAAAAATGTCAGCACTACCAACATAACGCCATAGGTACTATTCAATGAAATGCATTCGACCTACTCTCAGGGGAAATGACCAAAGAGAATATAATACTACGTTGAGATGTCAAATGATATACATTAAATCCTCCAACGCACACACGCACACAGTTTTGACAGATATGATTGAATTTTAACTTTGTATAGCGGTAATAAAGTGCAAATTGACTTTTTGACCTTAGGAACATACCTACATTGTTTAAACAACCGTGAGTGCTTGTAATTTAATATGAACTTTATACAATAATAATAAAGCTCAAATTGACTCTACGTTTTAGTTAGAAAACGTTTGTATGGGAAAGAAAAAAGGGCTGTTTTAAAGGTTTTTCCGGCAGTTATTCGATTTTTTCTCGCCGTAAAAACCATCCTTGAACTTCAACGAACATTTATAAAAAAGAATTGGCCAAATTGGTCCAGGCGTTGTTGAGTTATGCGCTTAGCAACACATTTTGCGATTCATTTTTATATTATAGATTTAATAAAAACTATTACTATATTGCTATTCGTTTTATTTTGATTATCAATAATCTACAAATTATTAGGTACCGAAAAAAGATCTATACTAAACCGACTTCAAAAACAAAGAGAAGTGAATATTCATAGCGTAGGTTACATATTCTGGTAGGTACTTATGTGCCTATGTTCACCGATTATTCGAGGACGATTTAGCTGATGGTGATGATCCAAACGTTCTTCATCAGGGGCCCACTAACGCTAATTTTCGACGATAAAACCAAAACTGGTTTATACCCAAGATGGTCCCATTTCCAATCTTGTAATCAGTTCATTTCCTTTTTTTCTGATCCACCGACAAGAATAAAAAAATAAAACACTTAATTTCACATAATTTTCTATGAATTTACATACTATTTGTACGTATTTAGTTTATGTAATGACTGTTTGTGCCAGAATAAAGAGAAAAGGACAACAATTACAAAAATACCCCTAATGCCGAATATGGTATATAGGAACTATCAAACTGAACAATGAATGGCATTAGGGGTATTTTTGTAACACCTTGTATATACTATGCAGAAAACGGTTTCAACATAGGGAAAGATCTTGGAAACATATAGGAAATTAGTTCGGTTCATTAAGCCGTGAAATATCGTCCGTGTGGCCGACCATGTAAAAAACTCCTCGCTGCAAGATATACTAGAAGTACATACTTTATATCTTCGGTTAGTTTCATAGTAAAGTTATTCGAAAATGACAATCTAAAAGTCTTTAAAAAACGCTTTACACTACACACTTCAGAGGGCCTAGTACGAGTTGGTGTTTTCGCTACTCGCATAGTTAACTATCGGATACACTGCTCATTATCAATATAAGTGAGTGGAAGAGAGAAAACGATATTCAACTATTCGAAAAGTGAAAATACCAACTCATACTAGACCCTCTAGGCCAGTTTCACAACCGAATTTTATGTTTTTTGTCAAGCAAGTTAATTGAATTTTTTCCGGAATCTGTCAAACAGGCCTTTGATGATGAAAAGAAGCTAAAAGTCCATACATTTTTTAATATAAAATAAAAGAAGCGGACACATTCACGTGAAAAGTTAAACAGCACAAATAGCGTACTGAAATTACAACGTCAATTTCAACTCACTTTGAACTGACATAATGCTCAGCGGATTTTTAATATCAAACTTATTTACAAGGGATGTCATTTTAATTTCGTATTTACCAATTTCTGTCAAAAGGCGTACCCGGAAAGCGCGCGTGTCTCCACTCCAAACATACCGCGACGCCATTTTAGTTTCGCCTTTTTGGCGAGGGAAATTAATAAGCGCGGCAATTTGAATGGGGTGAGTTTGCCCCGGGCGCGGGGCACGGGGCACGGGGCACGGGCTCGGTGTCGGACTCCACCGCAATTACTGTGACACCCGACACCGAGGCTGACACAAGATAGATAAGTGCACCAACGCTGTTTTACATGGACACGCTTTCATGTCAAATTAGGTGATTGTTGTGAGCGAGCGTAATGGGAAGTAATCTTAGTAGCATTTGCTTGGTGAGGTGTTCTTACTATACTGCAATATAAAAAAATAATAAATAGCATATAATAAACTATGTCCTTCTGTTTCGTTTAGCATAGTTGCTTTAGGAGTGTTTGTGTAATACTCGGGGGCATACTCCAGTCCAGACTGAACTTTTCCGTAGTTTCAGGCAGTTTCATGCATTTCTTTCACTCGATGTCCATGTACGGGCAGGCTTATACGTAGAACGAATGATTGTGGATTATGACTAGAGATGAGCAAAGGATTTTTACCCGACTGCTGGGTTTAAACCCAGTTAACGCCCATATAACATTTTTTTTAATTAAATTAAATCTTTAGAAATAAGGTATGTTTTATCCTTTGAATATTTTCTGTATTGTTTAAAAAAGAAAATGTTTCTATAGCAACGTCACATTTGACATATCAATAGAAATAAAAAAACTGTAAAAAGTTTCTGTAACATACAATGTGGGTTTTTATTGGGTTTAAACCCAACAGTCGGGTAAAAATCGGGTCCCTTGCCCATCTCTAGTTATGACAATTGTACCCCTGATACCGAGGGAAATAAATACTTTTTATTCTTACTCATTTGTTACTCCAGTTAATTTAACAACAGTGGCCCTACCATGAGTTGATGCAAACGATATACGTTACCGTAAACTATCGTTTTCTCTCTTTCACTCGCATTGACTGTGAGCAGTATATCCGATAGTTTACGGTAGCGTAAACAGTTTGCATCGACTCATGGTAGGGCCACAGGTAACACACGCATTAGAAGTCGGCTGTCAATGTTCAACCATTATTTGAGGTGACACAACGCCACACCCAAAACAGTCCCGCATCATAATCAAATACATCATAAAGCCTTTGGTTGTATCCTCACGTGTCAAATGGCATATGGCCGCCTCGTTTGACGTCACACTGTAACTTATGTATTTTTAATTTGGCCGAGCTTTTTATGAAAATTACTAGGCGTGAAAAAAGGGGTGAGTCGGCCCCGAGGCTATCGTATCGGTCGGCTATTACGATTATATTTAACACGGCTCATAAAAAATGCTTACACTTTTTGGTTTACGAGTAGCGAGTGTAATAAATCTTTTTCGTAAAAGAGCGATTTATTAGAAAAAGATGTTTACGAAAGTTGTTACGATTACGTAACTTAAATCGACTGAACGTTCCTGAACTTTCCTAAATTGTGTTTATACAAAAGATATCTTTAATATTATAGTAGGTAGGTAAGTACTATTGAGCACTCATGAAAAACAGACACCAATTACGAAAATGTGTAGCTCAATAAAAATTACATTCACGCTAAGCCAGCGAGTGCCATCAAAAAATAATTTGCTAATCCCGGTTCTAGCGAGGTTTAGTTATTTCTTTAAGTATAAAAAGGACACTGTCGCCTTTGATACCATTTCATAAGTTGGGTCGTAAAGAAAATTTGAGCAATAAAGCGAAGATATAGGCGGTAGGGGAGCGCCTTTAATGACCGTGTCGCCATCGCCGGTGGATTAATATGTGGGACACTTTTGGGAAACGCAAAAAGTCATATATAAACGATATAAACCTTCTTCAAGATTTCTTGAAGCCAAATTCGACCCCAATCCTTTTTAGGGTTCCATAGTCAACTCAACAAGGGACCATAATAGTTTCGCCATGTCCGTCTGACCGTCTGTGTGTCCATCCGCGGCTTAGCTCAGAGGCTTAAAGTACTAGAAAGCTGTAATGTAGCATGAATGAAAGAAATTAATAGTTACGCTGAAAAAGTGGTAGAATACAATCTCATATTCTTTTAGCGTACCCCACCTTCCCCACCAGGTAAACGGTTGCTTTTGGAAACGTGAAAAATTTCAGAACAGTAGTATATATGTAATTAAAAGGAAAACTATCACTGCTAGGTAGGCTTGAATAGTCGATTAACTTACAAAATTAATTTATGTTGGAAAAGTTTTCGTAGAACAAATTTCACTACACAACCACTATGCACACTTCCAAACCACACAATCTACTTTTTAAATTTCGAGATTTTAGCATTTTCGATGCTATTTTATATAATACCAAATAATATACTAGAAAAAATACGACTCGCACCAGATCATGCTCTCGGACGGGAATCGAACTTTGGATATCCGGTATCACACAATCTACGTTCTACTACTGATTCATGATGATTCGGACGGATCCAAAACGATCAAAAACGTTAAAAACCTAATATTTGAAGATATTTTCTTTAGTCTTCTGCCAATTTATTGGCTCACTATCTTTATTACAAGGCCTTGAAGCAAGGTCCCTTTTAATTTCCACGCGTTTTCTGAATTCCATTTTTTTAGTATGGCAACTTCACTATCCCGCACCGCGGTGGCCGTAATTATCGCTAGTTGGGGGGTTGGGTTCGTAAAATATGGCTTTGGGGAACAATAACGGTGGCCGGTGGCCGGTTTCAATCATCCATGGACAAGAAACAGCGGCGGTAAATTTTCGGCCGTGTCCTTCCATCCGGCTTACGTTTATATGTCATATTACGGCTACCTATCTGTGATATTTAAAGTAGATATTTCCCGCACTAGTTTATAGTTTGTGTGTTTCTAAAAGGTCATCATTACAACTAAAAAAACCATAAATGATTGTTTTTTTTTTATTTGACAACATAACATGCATTCCTTCGATTCCAAAGAAAGTAGCTAAAGCACTTGTGTTATGGAAATCAGAGACAACCGTGATATCACAAACACCCAGACCTGAGCCAATATAGAAAAGTTTGTTTACTAAATTGACCCAACCGGGGATACCCGGGACCTCAGAGATAGCGACACCTTGAAAATCGGTGTACAAAGCCACTCAACCACAGAGGTCGTCAACCATTAACTGGTACATAATCAATACTCAACACTATGTACTCAACACTATAGGTTTAGCTCTAAATATTACTTATACCATTATGATTATAGATTTCTAGCTATAAGGAACATTTGATGCTAAACCTACGGAAACTATCTCTTGATGTGCTTTTAAACGATACGACTGTTTCTATGCAATTATACAAGCAAAATTACATAGAAACAGTATCCCACGAGTAGTATATTAACCTTTATAGTTTCAAAAGCGCTGTTGGTTGTGAAGTAAAAGCACAATAAACAATAGTTGGGCCAATTCACCCCAAACATCAAACATTTCTGCGTGACGGGTACAATCGGCTCCACGGTCCAGCGCATTACATGCAACTTTTGTCTTTACATGTACAGCGTAGGGCTATCACAATTTACAATACGGATAAAACAATGAAAGGAATGGTAAATTGCCATTTTTGTATTTTAAAGCAAAATGATAATTAAGACAATTTCAGGGTTAGCACTGATTACGGAGATTGCTATCAGATTAGGCCAATAATAACCCAGAATTAAGAAAAAGTATATGTAATAACGCCCTGACAAGGAATCAAACCTAGTACATAACCTTAAAGTTCTCAGTTCTAACTTTATATCCTACAAATCGTAGAAAATTGGGATAGTTGCCAGCCCTACGGAAAAAAGTGGGGAAATAAAAATAACACAAGAATAACAGCTAAATCCGTAACGGATGTGATTGTTTCGGCAGGCGCCGGCCGACCGGACGGATCATCCCTTTGTTTCATCGCAGCCCTTACATGTAGCCCACAACATTATTGACATATACATCTAGTATGTGAAGCAGTAGGAAATAAGTAGCAAATAACTACACAAAATTATACAATGACAATTGTCAAAACTTTTTTACTAAATAAGACAAGTAAGGATAGACATAGAGAATTAAGTCCATATTCTTGTAACACCAGTTCAAGAACTATTCGCATGCGCCTGAAGACTTCAACTCAAAATAAGGAGAGGGAATGTTATTGTCAGAGCAAACTCGATTTCACCACAGTACATGCTCAACAGTAGTGTCAATTTGTAAAACGCATTTAAAGATATTAAATACGGTTAAGCTGGCCTTACACAGAAAACATTCTGAAAAGTTTTTGAAGCGTTAAAAATGTGTTTTGGTGATGAGGCAGACAAACAATGAGGCCAAACAAAACAGTAAACGCGTATTTGGGTTTCAGCAATGATTGTATGACCATATAAAGTTTTCACCGATAAGTCATTCCGTATAGGTAATCATACAAAAGCGTTGATTACCAAAACTCGGACAAATCTTAGTGCCTGTAAAAACGTGTATCTGTGTAAAATAGGACGAAGAAATAACATTTGAGTTCGCTACACATACATATTGGCTCTCCATAGACAATTACGGTAAACTGGGTGATAAGCAACTTGCGTGGTAAATAACAACAGCGACATTTTTGATAGAAAAAAAAAATAGAATCAAAATGATCTTATTAGTTTTATATATAATAAAAACTATTCTATTCTATTCTATAGAAAAATGTTCTATGGACAGTTGGTGGACCAAGCGATTCAATTAGAATTTTTGTTATTTTTTTTTATCGAAAATGTCGCTGTTGTTATTATTCACCACACAAGTTCCTAATCATCCCAGTTTACGGTATATCATTTTGAAATGTCAAAGTTCATTAAGGCTTTTACAAACGTGACATTGTATAAGGGGATGATGTTGAGTTTATTTGACGGAACCATAGATCAATGAAAACAGATTCTTTAAGAGGACAGAAGTCTTCTTTAACATAGAATACTGTGACTTTCTCCAACAGACGTCTCAAGTGTAGTATTCTAGTGCGAACTTGCGCTTAAATATTGAGCCAAAGGATCATTCGCTTTGTTTGAGTTGGTCTGTCGGAATTCGGTCGATCTGGCCCATTGTTGGCGCGCGTTGTGTGCTTGATCAAAGGTTGTTTTGATTAATTCCTCAATTTCGGCTTCAAGAGTAGGTACCCTACATTTTCGCTGAATTGAACTTGAGCTTGAATGAACGACAAATTAATAGGGCGATTTAATTTAGATATGAATTGGATTTAGGGAATTTATATAATGTACGTAAGGTATACAAAACGTATGTGTATATATACGAGTACGTAATAGAGTACTTATAAATTTTGTTCAAAGAAGCTTTTAGAAATTAATGTAAAGGGTGGTTTTCTTTTACAAAAAAAGTAAAAACTTTTATTGTATTTATTTGAAGCCATGATATTGATTAGTTAATTAGAAATATACCGGCAAGAAATAAGAAGCATTCAGTTCCTTTTAAAATCAACAAATATTACTTCAACTCTTATCTATAATGAGATGATAGTAAAATTTTGCATGCTTTTCAATAATGGCTTAACATGAAGTAGTTTTAATAATGAATGAGATTGTCACCATTCATGTCTACCATGATAAATGCAAATAAAATTATGTATTATTTAAAATACTTTCATGTTTTACCATAGATATGTGTTTAATTTTCAGCTACACAAACGTCAGAGAACACTAAAACTTTTTTCGCCACTTTCTTGTCACCACACCGACGGACCAACGCCTCGTCAATGGCGTAGCAATTTCGTTTTGAAAAAGCTGCTAACTACACAGCCGCATTACCACGTCATCATTTTCCCATTTCTCGGCAAACTCCATCCATTTCACCCCTTCAGTCACAATTTCACCCCCTTTCTTTCCATAGGTCCGTGGCTGGACACCCTTAAATTATTCAGCGTCGTGAGAAGCGGCGTTTCACAAGATGTGTGATGCAACTCTCTCATTTTTAACCCCTATGTGTATACATATGTATGTACGTATGTTAATTCAACACGGACTAGTTTTACGCCATCATCATTTGAGAAAAGCAACTACTTTAAACCATAGAGAAATTCTTTTTTCTTTTGGTCTGAAAATTTATTATGTTTGCTTACTCCATAATACACGAATAAACTTACAAGGTTTCATTTGTTAAAAAGATTCTCAAACTAAAGTAAATTGGGTACATACAGACGCATAATTACTGGTTCACCCGCAAGTAAAGCGCCTAAAAACCTTTCCGTTTTAACGAGAGACTTATGTCAAAATTGTTAGAATCTTTACATGATTTTTTATATTGCTTCTAATTTACAATAACTCTCTCGTTAAAACGAATGGGGTATAGACAGTAGGGCCGCTCTGCCATTATTCAAAACAGGACTTCCTAGCGCAACAAAACAAATGACGGTAGGTCATGTGATTTGTTGCGCTAGGAACTCCTTCCTATTTTTTTATGATTGTGATGGAAAATAACCTCACCTTAAATGCTAAGGTCAGTTTTTAATTTGATAACTCTGTATAGTCTGTATGAAATATACAGGGAGAAAAAAGCAGCCCTAGACGAGTTTCTTGCCGTTTCTTCTCATTAAAAGGTCTCCCGCTTAGGGTTCGCGAACCGATGGTATAGCTTCTTTGACATTCACAAGTGCTTGCAACATCCTAGACTGAATAAATGACTTTAAACTTTTGTGTTCTTTTTTTAGCATAAAGTTTGACTTGGCCCGAGTTTTCCCGTACAAAAAGTCTAAGGAAAACCGCTTTTTGTTCGTTCGGCTCTTCTGCCTACTTTATAATTCTACCGGGCATTTTTCCGAGCACTCAGGCCGTCTAATTACCTCTGCTCTGGATATTTATGGCGGGCCGAGGTCAGACCTGCTGAACAGTACTCCGGAGAAATCGCCACTGGTTCGTTATTACCCCCTGATTAATGCCCGCTCTGATTACGATATGCTGGTTAACGCTTTTGGGGCGAGATGGTCAATACGGGGTGAAAAGATGGCATTGGAGAATTGGAGATTGCGTTGGATAAACACTTTTGAGAAACTGTATTCAGTGCAGTTTCACAAGCTTCAAAAACTAAGAAAACGTTGAATATAATATCATTCACAATGACTTCTATAACAAGGTTAGGTATTGTTTCAGTATTTTAATTATTTTTTACAATGTTAAAGTTTTTACAATGTACAAGAAGATCCGTCAACTTAAAAGGTGTAACATACAATTTAATATCAACATAAGATTGTAGAATATTTTGAGATAATATTTCATGGAGTTTTCATGACTTATACAACAACTTCTATATTTTTACACTTTTGTATGAGACCCAATAAATGATTTTAGGTTGTAAGTAATTTGTCGTGTTTGTATGGTAATGGTAGTATGGTTTCATTACAGTTGGTGATTAATGCAATACAATCATACATTTATTTTTATATTCAGTTTTAAAACTATTTTCATAATTGGTTTATATTTAGAAAGACTTAACATAGTACACATACAATTGTACAACAGTTTCAAGAGATGAGCTTTTAACACTTTTATAGTAAACTAGCGACAGCCCGCGACTTCGTCTGCGTGGAAAGTTTTATGCTATCCCTCGGGAACAGTTATTTTTTTCGGGATGAAAGGTACCCTATGTTCTTCTCTGTACCCCTGACAACGTGTATGCAAAATTGGATCATGATAAGACGTGAAGGCGTAACAAAAAAACAAACAAACGGACTTTCGCATTTATAATATAAGTAAGGATATATAAAACTTAAGAGTGTATCGGAAGTGTGCTAACGTTCAAAATTTTATAGCCAAATATCAATTTAAGTTCTTGCGAGAAAATTGTATACTGATATTTGATATTGAGGACCGCACTGAAATATTGACGACGGGACGGAGACTTGCCTGCTCCGGCTATATTGGCTTCGACTATTTCAATTTCAGGCAAACAAATTGATTTGGTGCCGAGAACCAAGGATTTATTTGATTACTTATTTTATAAAAATATACACATTACAATGTTCAAGTAAGTACTTATACTATAAATTACAGCTTCAATATTTTCCTTTAGTTTCGACGCTACTCATGAGTATTTTAAACAATCAAAAGCTGCGAAAATAGTACCTACATGTACGAGTATGTTAACAATGTTGTGTTGTGAATATTTTCATAATTGCTTACAGGACGTTAAATATTAGTATATAATAAATAACAATAAAATGTTTGTTTATTTTCCCATCACAAATAAAGGACTTAAGTGGTAATTAGAAGCTACACATGGAAGGTTACTAAATTTGTGAGGGACTGGTGCCCGAAGTAAGTTTCAGAGTTATTGATTGAGTATATAACAAGATACTTGGCGTATGTATTATTAAAAAAATATTTAGCCATTTTCTATCTACAAGAGCCCAAACTTAGTGTTCGGAAAATGTTTTTTCTATCCTTTATTTATACTTAAAACAAGTTGCCGGATTGTAATGAAATAGTATATATTTGAAATCATTTTAAGAAGCCCTTTCATTGAGTGTATAACACGAGCTCGACAAACGGATGTGCGATGCACGCCAGTGCGACAAAACTGAACAGCAACTCACTGTAATGCGAATGCACGCTTGTGCGACACACTGGAGTGCGACATCACTACACGATAGGTTTTAGAAAAAAAACTAGTGACCTTTGACCTTGAATAACTAACGAGACGCAGACACGAGATTTTATGAGACATTCGAGACAACTTTTAGAACACCAAAATGAAGGTGTTTAGGAATTTACAGCTTATAATCTCTCATTCCGTGGATGACCCCTTTTTTTTATTGACTGGGTTAATTGTACTGGTATAAAGACATAAGTAAGCGAAAGATTTATTACGAACAACTTGAATACCTAAGTAAACTGAGATTCTCATCACATCGACGCAAAATACACACAAATATTTATTCCTATTAGAATTTATAATCGTCGAACATGAACTTTAACAAGAAAATCAGCTATTTTCAATGAGGGAAGTATTTGAATAGCAAAATACCCTGTCACATGAAAAGTCCACAGAGGTCCCAAGAGACGCTTAAACAATTACTCTGCGAGATAAAGCGACATAGGGAATATGTGAAAGTGTATGCAAATAAATGTCAACATAGTTAGTCGCAACATTTGTATTTAGTTATACGGTGCAGCTATTTTACAATAGCATGTGAATGTGTCATGGCGTAACGAAACAAGAAATATACACATTATTTGTTTAGAGGAGTTACCTATGCTACACTTGAAAATTGTTAAGAGGGCGTAGTCTGCACACTAGCGCCGCCATTGGAATAAAAATCATAGTGCTTAAATAAAGACAAAATTGTGAATTATCTCTTTAGTGCACTCCGTAGAAGCTTTGTGGTTCTTTCTTCGCTTAAACAATATTTTTTTTATACTACCTGCTCGTCAATGGCATATTATGTGTCATGCAAACCTTTCCTAAAGTAAGTCATTTTTCCCATGGGGAATAAAGTGATTTGAATTTGGAATGCAACCCTTGTAGTCGTGCTTGATCGATGTTGGTTTCAAAAAAGTTTAGGTGCAATGAGATCTTATTCTGAGTTAGGCTGTATGTTATCATGAAAACTTTTTACGAAATTCATTTTCACCCGCGCACCAAGAAGGATTTATTTGAATGTCGAACTGACCACTACAGAATAGACGACAAAAACATAAACTCTAACCCAACTATAAATGTACCAAAGAATGTAACTTTGTCGTTGCACAATTGGTGTAATGTTTCTAACATAACTTTTAATTTTCAATAAATATTCTTAATTTTTCATATTTTATTATTCTAACTTTAAATAATTACTTAAGTACTTTCTTTATAACAGTCATTGGTTTCAATTGCCTCGCAGAAAGTATAAAAAGTAGAGTATGCATCGCGGGCTTAAATGTGTATTTGTCATGGGCGATCTTGAACACCTCGTACTCAGGATTCTAGACTTAACTCCCTCGCTCCGCTCGGGAGTTAACCATAGCATCCCTCGTACTCGGGGTTCAATAATAGCGCCCGGGACACAATACACTACTTTAAGCCCTTATTGCATAATCTACTAATATCCTGTCGTTTAGTTTAAAGGAGATTTTTTGCGATAAGTGGCCACTTTTAACAATAAAACTCCATTTAACTAAACGATAGGCTAGAAAATATTGTTTAAGCGATAAAAACAACCACAAAGCTTCTACTGAGTGCACTACAGAGAGATAATTCCCAATTTCGTCTTTTATTTAAGCACTATGAATTTTTTTTCAATGGCTGCGCTAGACTATGCAGCCTTAACTGAGAAAAACTTATTGTTGTTAATTTGTCAACTCATGATCAATACCGGTGTATTTTATAATTAAACTAACAGGAAAAGTTTGAAATTAACCACTAATGTAATATGCTTAATTTTTTTTATTAGGTAACGAATGTTTGAGGAGCCAGATTTTGTAACTAATAGGTACTTACTTAAAGCAGCTGAACATTATTAAAAATACTTACTCTTTCCAAATCTTTCCACATAAAAATCTGTCAATTTAAAATCAAGTTTTATTTCTCAGTATCCGATGCACGAGAAGTGAGCTACAGGAAGAGCATATAAATCATGAAAGATCTCTCCCTTTGGCAATAATATTAGTGGATTCTAGGAAACTACCCGAAGATTTATAATTTCCGCGGGGGGAAAACGGAGGAGCGGAATGAGCGGAGTGTGGAAGTGTTTGCTTCTAGTTAATCGGAAAACTTACCGCTCGTATAATAAGCGATTCTAAACTGTATGAAGAGATTAACGGTTATATCATATATTTTTTGTATAATTTAATTAAACGTGATACCTATACAACGTGTTATAAAAGTACCCCTAATGCCGAATATGGTAGATAGGGAACTTTGAAATCGTGAAAAAGAAATCAGCTGTTTCATACAAAAATAAATTACGAAAATATCAAAATGTATGAAACAGCTGATATTTTTTTTTCGCGATTTCAGAGTTGGTCCCATAGTAAAAGTTGTTCAATTTGATGGTCCCTATCTACCATATTCGGCGTTAGGGGTACTTTTGTAACACGTTGTATATCACTGTTATTACAAAGTAAATTTTATTATATTAATTTAATAATTTACGAGAGCTTATTGAAACAATATTGAAGAATCCATTGCTAAGTGGTAAAAAGTGTACAATTTTGCCTCTTTTAAATAGGACGTTTGTAAAAAAATACTGAATTTAAAGAGGTTGTACGTACAATGCCATTAAGTACTTAACTTCTAAAGCTGTCAAAATGAACACAATGTCGAACGTCCCATGTAATGTATTATTATAATTAAACAATACTACCGACATTAAGCTAATTACGGCAGTGTCAAAATGGCGTGCCCGCTTCGCGTGCATTCCGAATATTCTATCTTTGAAATTAATAGCTATTCTGTGATAAATGTACTAGTCAAGAGAAATTCGTTTAGTTAATTTGCAGACGACTTCTAACTTTATATCGAAAGGCGTAAAGCCGATGCGGTGTTGTGCTAATGTAGTTTTTGTTTAAAAGTATCATTTATGGTGTCAGTTCGGTGTTATTGTTAAGCTAAAGCTTTTTGACGAGTAGGCGTATTACTTTTAATTATCATAAAGTAATAAGCGGTTAGTAGTTTAATTTAATTGCACAATCAAGCTACTGCCGAAATATAGATATGTTTTTTTATATACAAGGTGTTACAAAAATACCCCTAATGCCGAATATGGCATATAGGGACCATCAAACTGATCAACTTTTACTATGGGACCAACTCTAAAATCGCGGAAAGAAAATCAGCTATTTCATACAAAAATTAAAATCGAATTCAGAGTTGGCCCCATAGTAAAAGTTGTTCAGTTTGATACATTTTGATATTTTTGTAATTATTTTTTGTATGAAACAGCTGATTTTTTTTAATTTTTTTTATATTTGACAACATCACATATATTGCTCCGATTCCAAAGTAAGTAGCTAAAGCACTTGTGTTATGGAAATCAGTGACTACGGTGGTATCACAAACAAGACCTGAGCTAATATAGAAAAGTTCGTTTTCTAAATTGACCCAACCGGGGATCGATCCCGGGACCTCAGAAATGGCGACACCTTGAAAACCGGTGTACAAAGCCACTCGACCACGGAGTGTAATTCCATAGCTATAACCACAGAACATAGAAAAAAAATTGTTGCTATACCTATCGTTATACAAAGTTCCCAGTCACCTCAGTCTCGCTACACACAAGTATAATGAAATGACATCAACATATAAACATATCACCAGTTCATAAAATCCTTTCAATATTTACGCAGAAGATATATAGCCCCCTCAGTGAATGGTCCGAATTGGGACACAAAGGCGACATATTTTATCTGTTTGAATAGTAATGGCGTTTGATTTCTACAAGATATTTATTCGGCACGGGCCCTGTGGACGTTGATGGATCGTCCTGGCTACACGGTAGGGTTGTCAGCTCCGAGTTACAGAATGTGGAACGAAATGGTTATGATTCAGTTTGACCACTGATTTGGATATCAAATCGAATTACCACTTCTATATTTTTGCCATGAAATAAAACTCATAAGCAAATAATGAAATAAAAATAATTTCAATATGGATTTTTAATAAAGAATCTCAAATATTATATTTGAGATGTCCTTACTCTGTTTCATGGATATATTGGTCTATGAAAACACAAATGGCACTAGTTTCTGACTTTAAGGTGTTGTTTCATTAGTGTTTTGTTTGTTTTTTACGGGCTACGGGTATTCAGTTCAGCCAACATTTACGGCCTTACCACAAAACATTTTAAAACACTGTTCAACAAGTGTTTAACTTAGACACTGTTTAAATGCGATGCTGTTACTTTTTTGACAATATAATTTTAAAGAGACGGCATCACATTTAAACAGTGTCTAAGTTAAACAGTGTTTTAAAACATTTTGTGGTAATGCCGTTATAAATAATTCGATTAAGTGGGTGCGAAAGCAAAGACCATTAGCTGACAACAGATTTATTTTTCACCAATGACAAGTGACATGAAATCAAGTAAAAAAGAGTAAACTACTAAAATATACATGGTATTATAAAAGGTAATGGTAATGGTATTATAATCCACCAGCCAGTCGCCAACAGCCGTAATGTCTAATACGGGTTACTTTCTCATTCGACGCAAAAAGAAAGCGCAGCCCTAACTATAAGTGTAAAAGTTGAGATGGACTCATGTATTTAACTTTCTCGACCTTCGGAGGAGTAAATACTTTAAAAGTAGATAGTTGGAAATGGAAGTGCAAAGGAAAACCCTGAAACAGTATATTGTAGTACTAGCGATACACTTCTGTTTCACTCAGGTTTAGTACAGTCGAACAAACTGAATCACCTTGCCGATAATTCCTTTGAAACCATAAAAATAGTTAGACTTTCTCCTCTATCGTGCATGCTGCACTTAGTACGTTTTAAATATAAATAAAAATTCATCATTACGGGTCCGAGATCTATGCAATTTAACCTTTGTTATTACTGCACTAGATATATTTTTAAATAAAGCAGTCCTGATTTGAATTTCGAATGAGATATGGTTCATAATCCTAACTCTTTTCACTGCAGAAAAAGGAAAACATATTATAATTTTCAAAATAAAATGACATTATGACAGTGTGTCCGATGTCAAGTAGTAGTCAGTCAAGGAGAAAAAATATAGTGAATGAATGAGACAGTATAGCATTTCTCTGTTGTCACGAACGATTATAGTCGAGTATGTCCGATCTATTTGTCATAGCCTAGTCGGTGACTGTCAGTGTCTAATAAAATGATACTTAACAGGTTCGTTACCATAGAAAGCGAAAATTTTTCTAAGTCTATGTTCGTTACCAAGGTAATGTATATTCAAGCTAATTTCAACCTACTTGTATTTGAATGACTGTAAGAAAATTATCTTAAGGTGGGTCATGATTCAATTTGGTCGACTGTCCATTATTATAATATTCAATTTAAAATCTTTCGAATATTTTAGTGCCCTCATATTACGAGTAATATATCATTGTTATAGTATAATATTCTTTGAATCAGAGGTATTTCATTTGCCATAATAACTTGTGTTTATTATGATGGCTGTTTGTACTATCCACAATAAACGGGTGCTGGTGTAGTATATCTTTCTTTAGCGCCGTATCTACGGTACGGTCAGAAGCGTCATGTTTAATGCGACGTGTAAAACGAATAGAGGCGGGGAAGGAAGGGGAGATCGTGTCCCTTGCAACGATTGGACCTAGGCTTGGATGATTTTGTCACGGTCGCATCGAATGTTAGGCATGTAAAAATTAAGGATAAGATTTTTCATGTATGAAAAATATTTTCAACTTTGGTGCCAAGTCCCTTGCAACTCAAATCAAAATAAATACGTGAAATAAAACAATTTTACGGATACTAACGCGGTTTCAATTTTTGATGTTTTTAAAGCTCATAAGATATTATTAGAAGATTCTGGCATTTAATTAACAGACAAAACATTTTTAAAAATATTTCATTAATAAACTTATGTAGAGATTATTAAGTAATCACAATTAACTGACTTTTCCTAACATCATGACGGTCTGAACTGCACAAACAGTAACATATGGTAGAGGCTGCGTCCGGCGGACAAGGGTCGGTGACGAATGCGCGCTGCGTCCGGCGTCCGGCTATCGCTCACCGTCCGAGCGCCGACACCGAACGGCCATTTCACACATTACCCCCGAAGTATCGCTTTAGTTATTAACGCTATAGCTTTTACCCAGTGGACTGTGGACTTAAATAAATTCGAATTGCGTTTGTTTTTAATTGAAAGTTTTTACTCTTTTGTTTTGTTTGAACGATTTATATATTTAGATTAAAGTGCATTGAGTGATAAAATGGCAGATATATGCTTTATCATTGTTTGTTTGTTATATTTTGTTCTATCGGACATTGACTTCTGTAATCGGAACTCAAAATGATAAGAACCGACTTCTGATATTAAAATGCGAATTATTATTTATTTACTTCAAGTCCTCAACAGAAGAATTCTAGAATTTCTTCAGTTTTAAAGGTCTTCTTTGTGGTTGTCAGATTTAACTTAACCTTTGTTAAAAGTAAGTAAAGATTTTCGTTTTTCTTTTCTATTCACGGTATAGAGATTTTAGTGAAAGCATCCATTTCAAAAAGCGCGGCGACAAAAGAACGAGTCTCCGCGCCTCTGGCACCACCTTAGGGCTGTCACTAAAAGAAAGGAAAAGACGTTCAAAAATACCTTTGCGACGTTTTTCGTTTGCTTTAGGGTTGGCACTGAACAGTTATTCTGTAGTTGTTTGTAACTAAATAGTTGATTTATAAATAAGTACATATTACTCTCGATATCGATTATAATTGTAAATAAACCGGTTTAAATTTAATCCAGAATCAGGTTTCAAACCACGACCTCGTGGTCAGTACATTAATGAAATAAATAATGCTTAAAATTAAAGATAAAATGGAAATAATTGAAGACGATCGACCTTATCTTAGTTGGTTGTATAGGGTTTATATCATGTCCGTCTAGCTAGCTACCACCATCTTACCTAAACCTGAAGCCTGAAAAACAAATTAAAAATCGTTGTGTTCCGGCAGTTAGAGGTAAGATAGTCAGTTCCTCAGTGGTGAGGATTCCGGGTGAAGTGCGCTTACAAGTTCGGCCATACCGTCACTCAAAATCAGGTGAGGTGAAGGCCAAGCACTATCCCGCTTGGATTATTGAGTGTTATTAGGTAGGTATCATTTCATTAATGTACTGACCATTTAATAGAACTCTAACAAATATGATAAAACACCGAATAAGACAACATTTATTAGGAACAGGGTGTTGTACTGGGTCTACTTCACTTTTAAATTAAACCAAAAAAATAGTGTTAGAACTAGAAGTTAACAAACTTTAATTAAACTTTATAGATGGCAGCCCTAAACAGAGAACGGAAGTGGGAGGGCCGGAAACAGCGGCGACCGGAAACGCGAACCCTTTGCCCTTTGTTTATCGAAGGTTTCTCACAACTATTGAAACACCGGAAGATGGCACTAACGTCACTCGTCAACGATGTTTTATGCTTTGAAAGTTGAACATTATTTAATTCACTTTTAAGATTTAACAATTATTTTTTATTACATCTAATGTTAAGTGAAGATAAGGAGGAAAGTAGAAGCGCACTTCACCCGGAATCCTCAACCCCTGAGGAACGGCCATCTTACCTCTAGCTGCTGGAGCACAACAATATTAAAATCTGATATGGTTTAAGACTTGCGTAAACAAGATGGTGGTAGCGCGTCAGACAGGCTTAATATAATATTATATTGATAGAGAAAAATGTTTTTTTTTTTAATTCTGGCATTAATTAAACCTGAAAAGCAGCAGCCGATTGTGATATCTATAGATAATTAATTAGGCAAAAATAGTCATCATTTCTCAAATAAAATGATACCGAAATAATGTGAACCGGGGATTAAGTCGCACGTTGAAAAATCGGAATAACACAGTTTCATGAAACATTGTCGATGTTTTAATTTTATTTTTTTGTTTTCCCGACATTTGGAAAAAAACAACTAAAACATCAAATTCGTAAAAGTGTAATTATTTCAATTTTCAACTTTTCAAATTTCAACCGAGATTTTTATACAATAAAGACATATTAAAACGTTAATTAAATTAAGATGGTGTTCTCGAAAGTTCCATTATTCATAAAGCCAACGAGGTTAATGATTAATGAAATACACGGCCTTTTCATTTACTAGAGTGGCGAAATTGTTTAAATGTGTCGCTTACTGCATGTTAACGCGTTGGGCATTATTTGTTTTAATTTATTGGGAACTGCATTAAAAGTTAAATGACATTCTCTTTGCAGCACACTTCAGTTTATGAATGATCTAAAATTCTACAAGTAGGTCTTTCTTTTTGTCTTGTAGTTGGTAAATACGTGTAACCTTCTTGTCGTTAAACTTAAAACGTTATTCGATTATAAATGATGACCACAGCCTTAAATTATTTTATTCTTAATTGCAGTCATCACAGCACTTATACAGGAATATATCTTTATTATTTTTTTAACATTCAAAAGCACAAAATCTTGCCTAAAATGCTTTTAGTTGCTGAATTTACATGGCAATGTTTGTAGATAGTCATGTAGCGTTACAGAGTGCCTCATTATGTTTAAATTGTAAGAGAAAGTTTTTATCTTAAAAGGTTTTTTAACACACTACACATTTGCGAGCGTGTTTCGCAACGCTTATAACAAGGGGATTTACCCTGCACTGCACAAGTTTATCTTTAGATATAAGTTTCGAATATTTCCCCCTGAAAAAACCGATTTACGAAGAGATCTACTCGATACCATTATGACCGTTCAAAATATTGTTTATTTCGAATTATGAACGAACATCGAACATCGAGAGTAGGACCTCTAGGGCCCCAAAATGTATGTAAAGATATTTGGGGTACGTACCTTTATAAACCTTTTGGCTTTTGTTAATAATCCTAGTGTTGTGTGTCGTGAGGTCTCGGGTCCTAAGGGCACCATGTCCTTGAGTTTCTCCAAGCAACATCTGAGGTGTGCTCTCCTGAAACAAATCAAACAATAAAACATTAATATACTTTTGGTCTTACATCAAAGTTAAACGTGGCGCTCGAGCACGTATCCATCTTCAATGAGTGATGGTACAACTGTAAGTTGTGATTGGCCTGAAATATGTGAAATGTTTGCAAAACAATTCAAAACGATTTATAGTGATGGCAGGACTAGGTCAAGTACGGTTTCTAACGTTAATGATGCTGCTGTACCTAAATCTGACGCACTTTCAGGTTTTAATATTGATACACAGATAGTTACACCTCTCCAGCTAATTTTTAATAATAATAATAATAATTGAAAATAATAATAATTTTCAATCGCTGGACACCGGTACATTTCCAGATACATGGAAATAAGCCAAAGTAGTACCTATATATAAATCTGGTCATGAAAAATCAATTTCTAATTACAGAGTGATCTCTATATTGTCACTCATTATTATACTATGGTATTGTCATGTATGCAAAAATATTCGAGTCCCTGATTTGTATGCTGTTACAAAACTATTTTAAAAAGTACATGATTGAATCTCAGCACGGATTCGTCAAATCCAGATCGACTACTACCAACCTGGCTAGTTTTACAGAGTATTTTGTGGGTTGGCGATGCAGCAAGACTTAGATATGTTAGTGCTTTGGTGTGATGTCAATATGATGGAAATTAACTGTGACAAGTGTTTCTGTACGAAAGTTTCTAGGGAACCGAAAATTTCTTCATCTGAGTATTACATAAAAAATACTATTTTCGAGAAAAGGAAATGTGTACGTGATTTAATTTTAGGTGTGGTTATTGACAACAAATTGATATTTCTGCCCCACAAAGACCACATCACTAAGAAGACGTCAGGAATGTAATAACATTTGTTTTACGCAACGCAAAGGTATTTCGTAAAGAAGGTACAAAACTTCTGTTGTATAATTCACTTATGCGTATCCTGGAGTACTACAGTGTAATTAGGAGGCCACACTTTGCTACATACTCTCTTAGAATTGAACGAATCCAGAAGAGATTTTTAGGTCACTTGGCATATTCTAAGGGAATGGGTAAAAGATGTTCCTACAGGCTCGAGAGATTTCATATGTTGGATCTTGAAAACCGTAGGGTTAGATTGGATCTTGTCTTCCTTTTCAAGTTACTACGAACGGAACTTAACGGAACAAATTGACTGTCTGGATTTACTGAGCCCAATACCCGAGAACCCAGATCCTACCACTTTCAGAAAAAGAAAATTCGGTTCGAGCTCACCCATATGCAGTTGTAAATTATATAACTAACTTTTTCCTCGCAGACAAACTTAGTAATAAGTTTTGCGAGATTATGTATAAAGTTGTCTACTGTTTTTTATATAAATAAATTAAAAAAAAAACCATTCTAGGAAACTAGACATACATGTAGATAGTCTACCAAATTTAAAAAACAAATGTTATATATTTGTAAGTAAGTGTCGATGTAATAGATGTTGGTGAACCAAAAAAATATACCAAGATGGAACCACGGTTTGAGCATGTTGTAAGGAAAGCTAAAGAGTAATAACTAGAATTTAATACAAAACTAGTAACTATTAGTTTTGTATTAACTTCATCGGCCTGAAAAACGGTGTCTTTCGTCTCTATTTAACTCCACTGACAACTATACAGATATTGTTCTAATTTTAAAATTCATTTCTCAAACACTTAAACACAAGAGTGGTACAGGTGTTACATGTATAATATAATTGTGCTCATTGTTTTGTTCATGTTTCTAATAAATAAATAAATATTTGACAACATCACATACATTGCTCCGATTCCAAAGTAAGTAGCTAAAGCACTTGTGTTATGGAAATCAAAGACAACGATGGTATCACAAACACCCAGACCTGAGCCAATATAGAAAAGTTCGTTTTATAAATTGAGCCAACCGGGGATCGAACCCGGGACCTCAGAGATGGCGACACCTTGAAAACCGGTGTACAAACCACTCGACCACGGAAGTCGTCTAATATAAGGTGCTTTATTTTAATACTTCGTTTAAAGAGGCCATATCACTACTCATACATAACAAGAGATTTACATAACATACTTAAAAAGTTACGTATATTATCTAGCTAGCATCAAGTTGCGAGGTAGGCGGTACGCACGCTAAGCGCACTCAGCAGTAATTTGGCCACTAAACCGTGCAACATTAGGCGGGATCCGCCGACGAGGCACACACGAAATGTGTGCCCGCATTTTGAGATTGCCCCTACCAGTGTTTGCAATGGAGATCCACTCGCAAAGCCAATCGCAGATGGCGCCAGCGGCGACCCGACGATAAATAAATAGTTTTAATTGGTTTAAATACGTCAAAAATTACATTTGACATTTGAAACAACCAATGAAACAAATCCACAAGGAAACCGCCAAAACATAAAACGAAGAAGATATTCGAGTGGATATTCGAGAAAGTCCTTAGGGAACCTTTAACCAGGATAAATAGTATTCTATGTTTTAATTTCATCAAAATCAGTTCAGCCATTTTTAAGTAAATAGGCGGGCCCCTCCAAGCGCGCCCTGCTTCCCCTTTCCCGTTCCTGTACCCGTCCCCGTTCAGAATTGGGCCCACAGATATTAGTATTTCGTTCTCTTTCCCCTTTTCTTTTCCTTTCCCTTTTCCGTCCCCATCCCCGTCTCCATCTAGGGGTTGAATCATGTCCACCGTGTTGGACTTCAAATTAATGCCATTTTTGCAATCAACATCCCATAAAACCTCAATAACGACATCCATATACTATCTATTTTTAGGTTTACTTATCCCATTTACCCCCTAAAAGGTTGATTTTCGGAAAACTCACAAAATGTGTTTGCTTTTTTAGAAGTACTCCTACGAACGTTGAAGTCGAAATGTTTATTTATTTTTCCATATTTGAACACTTATTTCATCCCCTTAGGGGTTAAATCATGTCCACTGTGTTGGACTTTGAAATAAATGTCATTTTCGCAATCAAAGTCCCATTAAACCAGAATAATTACATTCATATATATTTTTTTTTGTTTTTTTATCCCATTTCACCCTCTTAGGTTGAAATTCCAACTATGCACGTGTTTAGGTTACACGTTGCGTTAGTTTCCAACCATGAGCCTAAATAATAAATTTAGTAATTTTTACTTCGAAAATGAAGGTTTTTCTAAACACAACTCCATCCTCCTTTTCATTCCTTGGTAGGTGGAATTAACAGAAACGCTGAGACACCATATTGTTTTTAATCATCAGCCTAAATACAAAATTTGAAGATCCTAGCTTCGAAACCCCTTCAAGCCTTTTTTCGCGATAAAAGGAAGCCTTTGTCCTTTTCCAGGCTCTAATCTATCTCTGTACCAAATTTCATCAAAATCGGTTCATCAGTTAACTAAACGCCTTAAGGCGTGAAAGCGTAACAGACGTCTGTTTGTTACTTTCGCATTTATAATATTATAAAATATAGTATGGATTAATAAGCTTAAGGTTAACGAACGAAAATTCAGTGCTAAAATGTTTAACAAGATACTTACTAAATTCTAACGAGAAGCGATCGAGTTATTAATTAACCTTTTGACCTTTACTTGAGTGTCGTAATTAATTACCTACCTAAAATCTGTAGATCATTAAGTCTAAGTTAAGATAAGTATTTTTTTATTTTCAGATCAGTGTACAATAATTGTCTGATTGGATAAGTAAGCTATCTAAACAATCTAATTCTAATTAGAAAAAATATATATTTATAGTGTATACGGCCGATATTTATTTGAAGAAGTTTAAACATACAGAGATCCAACATACAGAGTGTCCCAAAAGTTTGCCACACGGAGGGAAAGTATCTCAAATATTGAAGATAATGGGAACTAGGTACATTCAAAGTATTTTTTCAAAATCGCATTAAATAAGTTTTAATTAAATTTTAAATTACACGGTCTTTCTTTTATTTAAGATGGTGTGTCACTCAAGAAAAAATAATCCTAATAAGTAACCCTTTCGATCAGTATCGTAAAAATAAAAGGTTGTTTTTTTTTCATATTTGATGGTTACGATTCCTGGTTAAGGCAGGTGTTTATTTGAATGCAGTTCCAATTATTTTTAAAATAAAATGTAGTTTTCTTTTAGTAAAATTTCTTCTTTAATATTTAAGGTACTTTCTTTTCGTGTGGCAAAGGTTTGGGACACTCTGTATGTTGGAATTAAAATCGCCAATGTATTAATCGAAAAGTTATTTTTTATACTACCTGCTCGTCAATGGCATATTATGTGTCATGCAAACCTTTCCTAAAGTAAGCCATTTTTCCCATGGGAAATAATGTGATTTGAATTTGGAATGCCACCCATGTAGTCGTGCTTGATCGAGGTTGGTTTCAAAAATGTTTAGGTGCAATGAGATTTTATTCTGGGTTAGGCTGTATGTTCCTTATTATTTTCTTTCCACTTAATTTTTTTCTACAAATTAAAAAAAAATTGTATTAATGTTTCTAACATTACTTTTAATTTTCAATAAATATTCTTAAGTTTTCATATTTAATAATTCTAACTTTAAATAAATACTTAAGTACTTACTTTCTTTTTAATAGTCATTGGTTTCAATTGCCTCGCAGAAAGTATAAAAAGTAGAGTATGCATCGCGGGCTTAAATGTGTATTTGTCTTGGGCGATCTTGAACCCCTCTCAGGATTCTAGCCTTAACTTAACCCCTAGAATCCCTCGTACTTGGGGTTCAATATAGCGCCCGAGACAAATACACTACTTTAAGCCCTTGTTGCATAATCTACTATAACATTACGCAGAGTTAGAACTAGACTAACATATTTTTATAACAACGTTTGGTTACGTATCATCTTGCATTTGGTTCTATAATTTCAAAGATTCTAAGTAACTCTTAAAACAAATCATGTGTGTGTCAATTAACAGAAATGACAACGATTCGAGTACACGTAGTAGAACCACAAATAAGCTTTGTTAGTACGTAGCGGCGCGCGAGGGCGACTGAACCCGCTAATTTTAAACGAATTGCGACGAATCGCGGCGAACATAACGGAAGTATTTTCTTCCATTCCCGAAGGACACTGTTAGTGCATTAAATGTTCACGTATAATCCATTTCAAAGTAAAATACATCGTGTGTTTTTGAAGACGGGGAGACGCGCCTTTGTTTCATTTCAAAACAATCATTTATTTAATGCTGAAGATTTTAATCTGTCTAGTTTTGACAAATGGACAAAAATGGAAACCAAAATAATGTCGTGATAGTACCAACAGCAAATAAAATAGCTGCCTGACTTTTGAGTCTTTTGAATGTGATTTCGAACTAATTCTATCAATTTATCCACAGTTTTAAGTGGATAGATGCGAATGCGGATATGCTGGATAGAATGGTAATGAAGAACTGTAAAAATCTTTTTTCAACATCGTCTTAAAAATAATACTACTCTGACATTCAGAAATGAATGATAATCAAACTAGATTAGTAGACATCCCCTTGAGACAAAGCCTTTTATTGAATTGACTAGCGACCGCCCGCGACATCGTCTGCGTGGAAAGTTTTTAACATTTTTTTTCGGGATGAAAAGTACCCTATGTCCTTTTCTGTACCCCTGACAACATGTATACAAAATTTCATGATGATCGGTTCAGTAGTTAAGACGTGAAGGCGTAACAAACAAACAAACAAACGGACTTTCGCATTTATAAATAAAGGAAGGATTTTTGCAAAAATATTAAAGAAAATAATTGGCATCCATTTCTAACCGACTTCAAAAAAAGGAGGAGTTTCTCAAGTCGACGGTTTTTTATGTATGTTTTGCCATAACTTCGCCAGTTGTTAACCGATTTTAATAATTATTTTTTTATCTGATCGAAGATAGTTCAGGTGTGGTTCAGAGATCAGGCTAGTAGTTTTTTAATAATCTTGAATAATATTAATTGTTTGGCTTATCATCGCACGAGTTTTTACGGATTTTCAGGCATACCTTCTTTGTTTATGAACCGATCTCGATGATTCCTTTTTTTGTTTGAAAGAGTAGGTATAGCTCAAGAGTGGTATTCATTTCATTGGCATTGGACTTTGGACTTCGAAGATACACAAGGGAACTCCTCAAAGTCAAATAGGATATGCATAGTGATTGAGATATTGGTAGCTAGCTAAAAAAATTTAACACGATTACATACTACCACAAGAAAGGGAAAAAATAGCTTAAAAAAACCCTTCAAAAACCTAAAAATAAACACAAAAACAGCATCAAAATTAAACTTCTAAAAAGCAAGAAATAATATTCAACACGTCTATTGAAGGCTGCTGGGGGACAAGTTCATTTTTTTTTATTCTAAAATCCCCACCCGACTTCTTTAGACATGTTCTATTAGAATTGATATGCGTATCTAAGTAATTGAATATTATTTCTTTCTTTTTAGAAGTATTTAATTTTGAAGCTATTTCTGTTTCTAATTTTAGGTTTTTTTTTCACATCATTAGTGCAAAGTGCTCCTTAGATGTCTTCTGTAAAGTATCATTTTTGTCAATTGCATCTCGGTTGGAATTACATAAATTACACATTACACAACTAATAAGAACTAGTAGCTCAGTCAGCTACTCTATTCCTGAAAGACTATTTCTCGCAATTTTTTAATTTATAGCGATGTTATTTCACAACGGAGACAGAGGAAAGGACAAATAATATTACGAGGGAAAACCTGCAAACTATGAATAACTAGAGTAAGGTGGGCTAGGGTTGTCACAGTATTTTTTACTTCAATGTTTATTCTTCACCTATACTTCTAAGTTAGAAATAAAACTATTTCTACCCAGAAAGCTAACGTAAAATTATTACAAACCTCGTACATACATACCGAGTGTAATGGTTAACAATAAACTACATTCCTTGTCTTTATCTGCAATTTCGTCGGCAAAAAAATGTGGTATCCGTGCAAATTTCCGTAATATTTAGTGGTAGCCTATGTCCTTTTTAAGCTTAAAAAGTATGTACACTCAGCTTAATTGTGAAAAAGCAGCTTTCGTTTTAAAGCAACCCGGAAAGGCAACCCTACCCGACGCTAACAAGGCCTATAATTGCGTACTCATCCCTTATTAGTATCTCCTTATCCTTACAATATTTTCACCAAATTGGCATCCTAGATGTAACGGAAATCTTTATATAAAAACAAATAAGGTTCAGCCAAGCTATTTCCTCCTTTGTTAAAAGCTGTGTCGTTAGCTACCTAGAATCGAATTAATCCTACTAATATTATAAATGTGAAAGTTTAGAGGTTACAGCAACAATGCCTAAACGGATTCGGACGCACAGTTCATAACAAAGGATATTTTTTGTCTTAGTCAAACGTTCCTTAGGGATTTTTAAGACCGGACGAAGTCGAGGGCGGAAGCTATACAAGGTGTTACAAAAGTACCCCTAATGCCGAATATGGTAGATAGGGACCATCAAACTAAACAACTTTTACTATGGGACCAACTTTGAAATCGCGAAAAAAAAGTCAGCTGTTTCATACAAAAATTAATTACGATAATATCTAAATGTATATGATACAGCTGATTTTTTTTCGCGATTTCAGAGTTGGTCCTATAGTAAAAGTTGTTCAGTTTGATGGTCCCTACCTATCTACCATATTCGGCATTAGGGGTACTTTTGTAACACCTTGTATATCTTTATATAAAAATAAACAAAAATTTTCTTAGTATAAAAGCTGCGCGTATCTTTAGTTAGATAGAATCGAATTAATATACAAATACTCTGTTAATTGGCACATTCGAAGCAGTCTGAGCCATCTTTAATGAACCCGGGATTATGATAATGTTTAATTAAGCTCTTTGAGGTGTTAAGACGTTGTATCAGTCGTTAAGACGAAGCTGCGGCTATTGTTGATTTGTCTTTTTCTCAGTACGAAAAAAGAATAAACTACAGTAAGAAATGAGAGTACTGTTGAACATTTCAGTATTGCGGCTGTATGTAGTATTTGTAGCTGAATTTTAAAGAATAACAATTGGTTTGTTATTCTGAAATTACGTCACTTCCTTTAAAATTAAGCCATCTGTTAGAATCTTTTGTGACAATAATTTACATTAAGTGCAAACATGTGAAATAAAAACAAGTTCTATTATAGGAATAGTTAAATGATAAATACCTAATAAAATTAATAGGCCTAACTAACAACACAATTATGACAATAATTCTGTATAATTTCCGTTACTCCACCGACAGAATTAAGTCCATTGAGAAGGTTCCCGATAGTCATAATAATAAATATTGTTATTTCAATCAACGACACGGACCAGATATTTCACTCACCTCTGCCATTGAATTTGTTTTGATTTCTGTTGGCAAACTGGGCCGGCGTAAGGGCAACAGATACGTAAACATAGACTTTACAACCAACCACTTTTTTATAATTATAATAAATGGCTTTTGGGTTAAAGTTAATCGGAAATAAGAAAAACAAGCTTACAATTTAGAAAGAATACATATATTGGTGTAGCTTTTAACAATCATAGTTAAAGTTAATTCAGAACTTAGCAGCTATCACTAACTTTTATTAGTGATAGCTGCTAAGTTCTGAACTAGAATACTGAATAGAATTTAATGAAAAAAAGAAGTTTAAAAACTAAGACCCAACTACGGAAAAATCGCGTTCTTAAAGGCACGAAAAAAGAAAATATTGGAGTCTGAAATTCAAAAAGGATAAGATAAATCATAAGAACCCTCCTTTTTGCTTCGCCGTACTCGGGTAAAAAGCATTTTTTTTTGTTTTAAGACACAGTGCGCCATAGTGTGTACGTGGACGAACCTCGGTGCGCGCTCCGCATTTTGCGATCCGATGCAAACGAACACAAAAGGGAAGCAAGTTCGCAATGGCGTCCACATTGAGCTCCGCGAACCTAAGGGCGGGTTAAGTAGGTACCCAGCTTAAGTGGGTACCCACCCTAATTGTTCCAGAAATCCCTGGCGCCGCGCCGGCCCTGGCGTCTCCCAAGACATGCCTCATCGATGTTCAAACTGGTCTTTCTTAATGGAATCGTTGTCAGCTTTCAAAACGTCGGATGTGTCGGTGAAAAGTGAAAGGTGATATTTTAAGTGGAAATTAAAATACACTCCTCAAATAATTGTCACCGAAATCTGTTACGCAAAGTTATCTCGAGGTAAAACGTTTTGGCAATGATACTAGAATGTCTTGGAATAATTAAAGAAAGTGAAAATACTAGCAGTTCCAGACTAAAATAAACTTTCATAGTTTTTCTTATGAATAAAGATAGTTATGAATAACAGTTACAATACCGTGAAATGTGACAACTGTTACATTTTAAAACCAACAACAGAATAATGTCTTCTGTCAATTCGATTGTCCAGTCCATTGGGTGCAAATTCGTTTGAAGCCAGCGCACACTGCGGCGGATATCGGCGAAACTAGCTATATGCTCAGTGGAATGTGGCAGGGTTGGTCGACGTAGATTTGGTTATTAATTATTACTAATAACTTAATTCATTTGAAGTTTTTACAATGAGGGGTTCTGAGACTGGTCGAGACACTATTGACGTAGGGGTATATTTTTCTTATTCTATTCAAAATTAAAATATATTTTATTTAGTCAAGCTAGGCTTTTACAAGCACGTGTGAAACTACGCCATTACCTTGTTAGGAGAAGAGGTAGGCAATTCGTTAAAGACTGTTTTTTCTCCCTGCTTTCTTACTTGTAGTACCTACCCACATAGCCCACATATCAACATAGTTTTAAGTCTGTATAGGTTCAGATGTCAAATGGCTGCAATAAATCGGGTAACCTTAATCGTAATTGACATAAATTCGTCATAAAAAAAAAACAGAAGGAATAGAAACATAATGTTCCAAAAACAATCTTAAGTTGACGTGTATCGGCTGTCCCCACGACATTGTTATCAGCGGGTGAGTTTACGACGCCGTAAATTTACGTAGGACTCGAAAACTCGTAAAAAAGTAATCAAGTCGAAATTGGACGCACTCCACTATGATAATGTTGCGGACAATCGCAGTAATTACGCCACCGGCTAAACGCATAAACTACTCAATTTATGACTCATCAAACTCCAAATGAAATAGGTTACGGCCTTTCGACAGGTCGCTTCATAACTCCTGTTTGGAGTAAAAAAACAACGCAATACTTCGGTTACCAGTAATTCGAGTCCTATGTCCTATTGCTAAAAGATAGGTTAGGTTAGTTAGGTTATGTCGTCCTATTACCATTATTGACCATTCGTAGCGCTTCGTGCCATGATTAGTTCAAAAATAAGTATTAAAATTAATAACCTAAATAGAACAATAAATTGTATTATTTTGAAATGGCGATAATTATCATCGTTAATATTTTTTTAGTACCTACTAGACCGTCTGAAGTGCTGATTTTTACGACAGTGCTTAAAAAAATGTATTCTTCAAAGATTTTATTGATTAACACAAAGGTACATCCAAAACTATCTGCCTTCATTTTATAACTCCCAAATTTTAACTGTATATGCTCCTCTAGGGGGCCGTGGCATAATGCTGAGTGGAAGCCATTTTAGCACATGTACCTATATTAAGTTAGTTTTAAAAAGCATGTTATATTTAATTGTGTGCTAAATAAAATTATTTTTATTCCCCTTCTTTGACGACCTCCGTGGTCGAGTGGCTTTGTACAAGGTGTCGCCACCTCTGAGGTCCCGGGTTCGATCCCCGGTTGGGGCAATTTAGAAAAACAAACTTTTCTATATTGGCTCAGGTCTGGGTGTTTGTGATACCACCGTTGTCTCTGATTTCCATAACACAAGTGCTTTAGCTACTTACTTTGGAATCGGAGCAATGTATTTGATGTTGTCAAATATTTATTTATTTATTATGTGCTCTATGTGATCTATTCTATATATGAGGTAAGTTCTCGTAGGCTTTACAAGACTAACTGATTTCTATCCGACTTACAGCGGCGCCATCTTTATAAATTACGTTATGATGACACAAGTCGGCACTCGCGGCGGCAAACAAGGATGTACTGCCTCTAATCGCGGTAACGGCCGCGGAGCTGCGAGTGCGAACAAAATATAGTATTTTGTGTGCAAATGTACCTGGAAGATACTGTTTGTCAAAGTATACAATGTATTATTACTCTGCTTGTTTCTTGTGTGCCTTTTGAAATCTTATGTGTATATAAGTGGATAAATCTGGAGAATATATTTGGTTTATAGTCATAAGATAATTTTATGACTTTGTTGTATTTTGAATGATATGCTTTGGTATCCGCTAATATGGAGTTGCAACCAAGGAGAATGAAAATTTATCTTTATTAGTATTATAAATGTTTGTTTGTTTGTTACGCTTTCTATAGTACTGTATTAAATAGAATCGTTCATAAAAATAAGTATGTGATCAAACAACTGTCAAAATTCCACGAGCGCCAAAAGAAAACAAAAAAGTGCATTTTCAAAGACAAAATGTAATGAAATGACATTGGTGGAACACAGTCACCCCTACGCGCGACAGATAAGTGGAACAGATGATAAACAGACATAAAAACCTTCGAAACATTAGCAATCGCGCATCCATCTCACAGATTGAAAAGTTACAAACGCGGTGCTCGACAGAAACGAAACGGGAATTCGCGCGATTCAATATACACCGACGCGTTCGCATCTAGGTGAAGAACTAATCAAAGTAATCAAATAAGATTGAATTTTATAAAATTACTTTTCAATATTTTTTATATGTTTTGCGTAATGTGAAAAATAATTAACTATAACAATAACAATGCTATTTTTATAATACTAAATAATACTAAATAATATAGAAAAAATAGGACTAGGATAGGAAATTTCAAATAGTTATATAGCTTTCTCATCTTAATCAACTGTTTAAAAAAGTCTGGAAAGATGTTCAGTTGAATGTCGAGGTTAATTCCTTCTACATTGGTGAGATGGCGCTGGCTTGCAGCGTAAGAGTTGATATACTAGAAGAAATTCGACGTTCTCACTAGTGACTCGGTAGCTCAGCGGTCAGAGCATTGGACCGGATATCCAAAGGTCGCGGGTTCGATTCCCGTCCGAGAACATGATCTGGTGCGAGTCCTATTTTTTCTAGTATTTTTTAGTATTATAATAATTAACGAAGTAAAAAAGTCTTTAAAATATCTTTTACTATAACTTCATAATTACATAGTTTCTTCAAACTAGAAAATTTGGAGAATCTATTCGGTATATTCTCCCCATGTCATTTCGTAATTATTGCAAGACGTAAGATTTGAAGTGAAGAATACGTTTCTTAGAGTATTCAACTAGTACCTCGCCCTTACATCATACCTCGAAAACAAAACGCATTGGACAACAAAAAAAGTTCGTTCACGTGCATTTCACCCCTAGTTGACGAATCAAACGGTAATAAAATCCGTAATGGGCGCGGCTCCTCGCCTTCCTCGCGTAAAAGAAAACATACACGCGTTACTTTACGCGTAAATTGAGTAATGGTGGCTTGCGACATGTTATCGTGTGAGTAATTAGGAAAAATGGTTTCGCTGTTAAGTAAATATATCTTGTATGGCCGTTAATTGAATAACAAGATCACAAGTTTGTTGGTTGTTGTTAAGGGGGTTTATATTGATAGAAAATATGATGTTTTTTGTGAAATTAACTTGGTTTGTTTATTGATGATTAATTTGTGCTAAGAAAAATCCGGACGAGCCAGCACTTTGAGTGGCTTTATGTTCGAAAGTGTTTATTTATGTAAATATTATTATTACATACTAAAAGAAACAAAATTATTCCATAACACAAAACCATACTCTTCCTAATAAGACTTCTTATACCTGTCTCGTAGACGCATAAGCTCCATCGAGTCATTTCGTAGTCGCGTAGCGTTACATACTTTACGGTTCGTAGCACTACTACGATTTTGCTACGTTGCTACAGCAATAATTCGTAGCACCAGTTTTTATTCGTTCAAGTTAATATGGAAGTGTAGAGTATCTCGTGTTTATAATTTATTATGTTTGTTTATTCATGTTTTTATAACCTATAAAATGACTTATTTATCATTATTTAATGCATTCAGATCAGCCAGTTCAAATAGCTTTTTTGTAAATCATTTGCTATGAGCTCCAAGAATCCTTGTGTTACTCAAACCTCTAAAGCATATTTTATACGAATGTTATTTACCTTTATAATAATCATAAATTATAACAACTTGTTTATAGATAAAAGTGAAAAAAAGTATGAAAAATAATAAAATAAACAAAAAATATGATGATTTAAAACATAGATATTTGTAGAAACAAACCAAATGATACTCATAATGCTAAATGGCCTACAAGATCCAAAAGCATCGGTATGCAGAGTGAGTAGTGTGTACCACACGGCCGGCTGCATTCCTAGGGCCATACATATTGCATGAGGGTAAATGTATCTAAATCTATACGGACGATTATGTTATCGATCTTATTCTTGATGTTTGAGAAGGTTAAATAATTTAGCTTTTTAGACTAACCAATTAAATAATATCGGCAGTGACTTATGATTGAATGTTTTGTGTACAGAAAGTTCTGTTGTAGTTACTCTTCTACTGGTATTTGTCTGAATTTTGAATAACTCTTTGGACGCGTAATGATTTTTGTTGACGTTACAATCGTCATCAGCCATTTTAAATGACCCTCTGATGAGGCACTGGACTTGCTTATGGGTGGATAAGAAAGAAAGTACTTACGTAATCTATTGACAAGTCAATTCCGGACAACTTTCTTAAATTCGTCCATCTTTTATAGAAGGATGGAGGGGGTACATATAATTCGCCCCACCCTTCTGTTTTGCATACAGATTGGGCCGGACGATGCATGCACGCGGACGTGTCCCAGCCGGCCGGCGGCGGCCATTTTGTGCTTCATTAACCGACGCCACATGTGTCGCCGAATTTTGAAGAGTTGGTTGGTTTACCACTTTAGTTTTGAGGGTGTGTTGCATTGAGTACAAACTTTGGCCGATTGAAACGTAAATGTTCTATACTTATGAACGTGGGTGCGCCATATTTAGGCAAAACCATTCACTTAGCTTTATTAATAGACTGTTTTCAAAGTTTATGGGTGTGTATTTATATAAATACATTTAGGTTATTTTAGCATTTAGTTAACTCATCAAATTGTAAAAGATGCTGCAGTACACATTTGATGCTGTAGAAGTAAGCCAATACAAAATGTTCGTACTAATTTATAGGGTGCTGCACACATTCATACTCGCAAGTACATTTATACACGCAAACTCGCGGCAGAATCTCGTTACTGCTGCTGCCGCTGCGGTAAACACAGCGTACAGCTCCCTTGGCTGTCGTGCGTCTATCCCGTTAATCTTGTAAGAGAACTATAAATCTGTGACTGCGGCGCGCCTATACCGTGGGGATTCTGCCGTAAAAAATGTCTTGTTGAAACTACTCTTTAGAGTCAACTTTAAAGAAACTGTTAACATATTTAGCCTTAAAGTATTTTAAAGACCATTATCTATATAGAAACGATATACATATTTGTAAATATCGTTCCTTCTAATAAAGCTGATAAGTTTTTTGCGCCCATTTTTCTTGTCAGCTAAAAGACGTCATAATGGGTGGTAGGATAAAAGAATTGACGATTTAAAAATGCTTGTTATGTGAGCTTATTTGAATAAAGAATTTTTCAATTTCAATTTCAATATCAAATGCTACACAAAAAAGTACCCAAAAATTACAAAGTGAGCTATAGCACAGAATACATAATACACTGGCCTTCAAAACTTAGTACCACACTTTTAAAATTGTAATTTCTCTTAGACAATAGAAGTAAGAGCTTTGAAATAAAAAAAGGTTATCGATTGTGAAGTTGTTATTTAAAAAAAAATGAGTGTTCAGTTCCAAGGGATTTTTCGAATATTCACGCGGACGAAGTCGCGGACGGAAGCTAGTATTATATTAATCAATTTTGAATAATGAAATTGTTTCTATATTCTGTATTTTAATCGAGTATCTTGTGATTATTTTTACAATAAATTAGACTAACAAGAGAAAATTGGAAAATTCGGATACTTCGGTGGAAAATATATTGTTTAATATTATACTCTAGGCTCAAAGTTAGTACTACACTACATGGAAGGCTATACCTAGTTAGTGGAAGAACATAAATCTTACACGCATTGACACAAAGTCTCAATTAACAAAGTTAAAAACGGTTATTGATACCTATTTTGTCGTTCCGAGTTAAAACACATTATTTTTTTTAGTTTTTGTAAGACACATTATAACCATAGCATAACCACACTGAGTGTATTTTACCCTTTTCCACGAAGGCAAGAGCCGTCTAATAAGTTTGATTCGGCCCGAGGGAATAATTACCAGACACAAGACGCGTTTGCGGTCCGCCGGCGCCGCTGCGCATTATGTCACGTGGAATATAAACTGCCTACGCGGGATGACTTGCAATTGGGCCCGCGGCCGCGTGCCGTATATTGTAACTTTTAATACATTTTTGTGTTAAGTGCTATGGGGAAAGAGGGAATGTGTGAGATTAATTTTAGCAATATGTTAAATGCTGCGGCCGTTAATGAATTAGTTTGACAACTGCACAATTTGACTTGTCGTATACGGTATTCTTTTACTACCTCTATATTTTAAGGACTTCCTAAACGATCAAGCAATGCTTGACAAGCATGTAAACGTTACGTAAATTTTCCTGCTTGTCAAGTCGTTTTGATCGTTTAAAAGCGATGCTTGACGGATTGCTGACGAGCTGAAAAATTTACGTGCTTGACCGTTTAGGGAGTCGTCCTTTTTTTGATTTCGAACATATCCTTAAAAACAATCAATGTGTGTTTAGTCAAGCGAAATATATTGCCATCATTAAATAAATAACCTTTTGAGAAAAAACTGTAATTACCTTGTACAAATGATAAATATAACATGATATATTATGATTACGTGTTTAAACGCTTCTTGTATCAACAAACAACTATTTGATATTGCGTTGCTGTTGCAGTTTTGTAGGTGTCAATAATAGGACCACATAACGAGACCTTAAGTTTCGCACGACTTTAAAATGTATAGCGAAAAAGTTTATTCTTTAAAAACAAATCAAAAACCGGAACCAAGCAAAGCAAGGCCGGTTGATAGAATAAATTTACGCAATAGCCTTCGTCATAACATAAAATCAAGCCCCAAAGTTAACCTTTAGTGGTAAAGAATCTAATACGAAAAGTTTAATTCAGATCGGGGCGCATAATTACGTTCGCTCCGACGTTCGTGATAAACATGAATAAAATAACTTCGCGCTGATCAGCTCCAAGCAGTGTTGGATTCAGACCCTTGGAAAATTATTGTCTATGGAAATTAAAATTATACTATTTGTCAGAAATTATACTACGTTTCGTTTTTGGGCGATTTTGTTATTGAAATTTTCTTTTTTTTGTTAGTTTGCAAATTAATCAATTTTAGGCAAGTCTCTATCACAGCCAAGTCGGCAACCGGAACATCGTTTACATCGTCCTTGGCATTGACACGATGGGTATTATATGTGGACAGAAATATAAGGACAGAAGCTTTGTGTCGCTGCCGTTTGTCCTTTATCATTACTAATTAAAAAAAGAAACCACTGACTAATTTGATGTTGCCATACATATAGAACTTCCTTATAGTGTAGTGAAGAGACAGTAGAATTATACTACGAAATCCAACGCTGGCTCCAAGCGGTGATATAGAATAATCGTTGGTGGGGATCAGGCTAATGGTGGGGGAACTTATCGGTTCGGTACTGTCGACCGCGGGTTGAAGATGACACAAGTATGGTGAGGTTTACATTGTTTTAAAAGATTCTGTTTATTATTTTCGCCAAAAGAAGGAACCTTGGAAAGCATTTAATTTTATTGTTTTATTTGTTTTAAATTTTGACTTCACATCGTAAATTCCGCAGGAGTCTTTCTTTTTTATCGAGGCAGAAATATATGAGCTTAAAGCTGCGCGTTCACTGCATCGGAATCGGAGCGTACGGTGCGGACGGATTTGTTGCTTTGTATGGATTTCTATTGCTTTGCGTGCACTGCATCGGCATTTCCGCGTCATAGAAATCTATACAAAGCAACAAATCCGTCCGCACCGTACGATCCGATTCCGATGCAGTGAACGCGCAGCTTTATATGTATAGGTAATGTATATTGAAGTCAATATCTTTTATATAATTTTATAAATTCTCACTTCGATGCGCTCTTTGCGATGCGCGCTTCACCGAGAATTATCCCTTAGGGGTCTGGTCTGTCTTTCCTGATAAAACGTTCGGCCACTTTAATAACAAACTAAGCCACATAACCATAACGACACCCTTAAGAGATCAGGAGGAGTTCGTTAACCCTACAATATATCGTTTAATGACGTCATAAATGATGTTTACGACGTCACACTTTGTTAGTATCGCGCAGTTCATTGAGGAGCTGCTAAAAGTTGCAGTAACTGAAATATTATGGTTTTAGATAAGTATTATGTAACGCATTATAGTTTTCGGACGTACGGATTGCTTGACGGGTAAACTGATGGCTGGTTTCATACCTGTAACAAACAAAATACATTTTATACAATTCTAAATAATACACTACAAAAAATACGGCTCGCGCCAGATCATATTCTAGGACGGGAATCGAACCCGCGACCTTTGGATGTCCGGTCCAATGCTCTGACCGCTAAGCTACTCAGTCACCACTATAGTGACTCATCGCATCGTCAAATTTCTTCTAGTATATCTTACTCTTACGCTGCAAGCCAGCGTTATTTCATCAATGTAAGGAATTAACTTCAACATTCAATTGAAATAGCTTTCCAAATATTTTGATAATTGATTAAGATGAAACAGCTTAAAATACATTTTGTTAAATTGTGTAATGACTAGCTGTTTCCCAAGATGAATACATAATAAGGTGTTTTTGTTGATTATGAAATCAGAGAATGTATGAAGTATGTCTTCTAAAAACTACGTTATGACTATAAATATCACTTAACTATTTTTGAATCTTAGGTTTACAATACCACTACAGCGGTTATATATAACTGGAATTTAGTGTAAAAATACCTATGTAAATTAATTTCGCAAAAAAAAAACATTTTCAAATTCGTTCGTTACCCACAGCCACATTTATGTGCCATACTAAAGTATGGCACATAAAAATTACACTCGTTCGGACAAAGGCTCGATTGTCGCGTGCACACAATGCGACAAAGCGACACAGAGCAGGGGAGAGATCGGGCGCATTGTGTCAACTGACGTAACACGCACAGACTAAATCAAATAGGAGTATACATATACAGTCTATACGTTTTCGGTTCTATGCATGTTCTATGCTCGTCGGTTTGTAGATTTTAGTTAACTAGTGGCTCTGTGAGATGTAGACCTCGCGTTTGTGTCTTTTTTTCTTAATGACTGAAATATGTTTTTTATTGGAAAAAATTCACTTTGAGCACTTTTTTCAGGTCCGTGATCGTAATTAACATGAAAATAATTTGAAAATATAAAGTGCGTGATTGTTCGTTGGTTCGAAGATATTATTTAGCAGTCCAATGACAAAAATTAAAAGATCGAAATCACGTACGAAAAACATAAAAGTACAAAAGAAAAAAATAAATAACAAACAATTGTACAAAAGGTTATATTTATATATCTATATCCATTCAAATAATTGTCTGGCTACCGACATCTAGTCCGTAAAAAGAACTTCCAATTTTTTAATTTGATAATATTGACTTTACATTCAATACTTTTCGGTGTTTACAGAAATAAATATTTACACTTCAGAATTGTATTCAGAAAATCATATATTTTTACAGTGAAACGAATGATTTTTCGTCAGAAAGATAATATGCCTAGAAACGTGACGCATTTTTGATACACCAACCATCCCCAACCTTCGCATACTTCTACAATATCAGAACCAAAAATTGATAGGGAAAATCAATGGGGACGTCGATTTTATCCCGATCAATTTTATCTACAGCCCGTGGATAAAATTTTTGAAGGGGACTTCGCTGTGGACCCTCCAGATATTTCAAGATGCTTTTCTTATCTAATAATAATTTTCATAATTTCCTTGTTTTTAGTTATTAAATTTTACGTAGTAAAATTTTCCAGGGGTCCGTTTGCTTATAAAATAATTTCAATTATTGCAACCAGACGTATTTTTTATTATTTTATTTATTTATTTAATAAGAATCACATAACAATGAGGTTACAAATTAGACTCGAAATTGAATGTGAATGCTCGACTGACTGCAATAGTTTTATATAAGTAGGTACTAGCTACCCTAAAGAACTTTTGACCAAAATAAAAAGTACCTGCTTAATACTGAACTGAAAGTAATAAAATTAGGAAAATAATAATTAAAAGACAGCTCGAGCGGTGACAACTGAATATTTATTGACATTAGAAAACATCAAAAAGAGTAAAATATATACAGTCAAAATAACATTGTGTAAATCCTCCTTTGTCGGTAACACTGCTTATCTTGTTTAAATTCAGGTTATAAACTATCTGTGTGTCAAATTTCATTCAAATCCACACACACAAACTATAGCATTTACGGAACAGTTAGCATACTTTATTAATTAAAAGATCTTTAAAACAAGTTTTGTTAGAGTTTAAACAATATTGTTAACACTTTATATTTCACATTGCATAGAGAAAAATCTGAAATTATTTTATGTGATAGAAGTTTATGTAAAGGTTACAGGAAAAATAATACGATGACTCTAAACAGTAAACTTTTTCACGTGCGTGTCCGACTCGCTCTTGACTATTTTTAATATCAGTTGTTTTCCCATGTAAAATCTCATTCGTGTTAACTACCAAATGTAAAACCCGAATTCATCGAAATCGGCGAGAACGATTCATGCGTATTTTCGCTATAGCTGGCATTCGAGCTCTCAAACATTTAGTTTATTTCAGTTTCTCGATATTCCAAATAAAGCTCTGCCAATCGGGAATTAATTCGAACACAGAATTTTGGCTTCATTCGATTTTTGACGATGAAATATTAAGCTGGAATGGCATGGGTAAAATCCTCCACAACACTTTTAGAGTAATACCAGTTTAAACATTTTTGATTTATTTGTAAAAAAATATTAAATCCTTTTTTATTTTATTTCTTTGCAAGTTTATAAAAAACCGTTTAGTTTATTTACACACAATAACCTCAGTAAAATTTAGTTCGTTGTAGTACTAGTAGTACAACGAACTTTAAGTTAACAAAAGTGCTTAAAGTGGCCTTTTTGCTGATAAGGGCGCCACTTGAGGGATATACTCGTAAGTCGCCTTAAGTTATAATCATATTCACAGAACAAGAAAAAAGGTTTCTTGTTCTGTGATCACATTATACCAAACGATAAATTAAGCTGTGGCTCAAAATTTTGTAAAACTCTTCTTCAAAATTATTACTGTGCAGGTACCTACTTGTTTCTCTTAATCCTGCCTGGGAATCAAACAAGAATAATTATTTTTTAATATTTTACATGCAATTACGTCGTCTAGTCTTTTTTCTTTTATATTGGCATAACTTGAGAGAAAGAAGAATGCTGTGTTCTTTTCATTACAAGGTTTTCCTTAAATAGATAACAAATGTTTTTGCCATTCAGATTGGCTAATAATCACGGCAGACTAACTATAAAAGCGTACTCCGAGAGAGAAATACTGGATTATTAAAGTGAATGGTAGCTTTATGGAGTTATCTATGGACAAATGATAATAAAACTAACCACTCGCGCCATTGCTCGCTGAAATGAGGTAAAACTAATAATACGCTAGTTCCTGAAATGGTAAATTGCTGAATACAGTGTAAATGTGAAGCTACACAGAATATTTTAAAACAGTAGGTTCACAACAAATGTACAAGAAAATTATTAAAAAATTAAAGTGACGTGTTAGATCGTTTGAGAAAGAGAATTTGGTTATGTTACAATATGATCAACCAAAATAAATGACGTGCGTCGTCCGGTTAATCGGATCAAGCAATCGGACCATTCGGCCAGAGGGGATTATTTTAGTCTGACGTTAAAACTGAATATGTAAAGGTAAGGTAATAAATTGTAAGTATATTGAAAAGAAATCACAGAAGATACCTAACACAGAATATTACCTTACAAAACAAATTTGAGTTTGGAAGCTTTAAATAAACAGAAAACAATCATCACCCGCAACATTCCTTCACAATAAACATTTCTAGTTCCTACCCTACTCAATATTTTTCTACTCTGTGGCGGTAGGGGCGCTGTGCGCCGGAAATGAGCTTTCGATATCCGGCCTGTGCCCACTTTGTCCAAATCAATTCGCTTTACAACGCCACCTAGCGGAAAAATGCATCACAAATATTTGAACGGAAAATCCGTGTAAATTCTTCGTAAAGAGAAAATAAAGAGAACTGGTTAACAACCTGATTGTGATTATGAGAATTCAGGAGCTTGGGAATGATTCGTAAAAAATATTAATAGAATATATTTCGCGCTGACTTTAAACTTATACAAGGTGTTACAAAAGTACCCCTAATGCCGAATATGGTTTACAAGGTGTTACAAAAATACCCCTAATGCCGATAATAAATACAAAAATTAAAATCGAAAATATGAAAATGTATGAAACAGCTGATTTTTTTTTCGCGACTTCAGAGTTGGACCCATAGTAAAAGTTGTTCAGTTTGATGGTCCCTATATACCATATTCGGCATTAGGGCTATTTTTGTAACACCTTGTATTTGCCAGCGTGATAATTGGCGTGAGAAAATCTTAAAATAATGGAATTCTTTTAACTGAAATAAATAAAAAATACTCGTCAGTCCCTAGATTGATAAAGTGATATAAGTATTAGACATTTTCTATAAATGGATCCTAGACCGAAACATGTGTAATAAACCTACTGAAACATTTTTCCCAGCGTAAAAGTGTTGCCTACGCTTGTCTGCGAGAATCCCTAACGGGCTAGATTGAATATAAACTTAGCGATGGCAGTCAGCAAGCACTACGCTAGGGTTGTCATATGTGGGAAATAAGGTGTGACCGGCTGTATGGTTGCATGGTTTTTTTAATTATAAAACTTATTTGACCAGAATTTAGATGAATGTTTTTTGTGAATTCTGTAACTAGCACAGCGTATTTTACCAATTCAGCTCGTTTTATTGCCACTACGATTTATATATGACTTCCATAACGTTTATCAAGGACTTAGAAGCACGCCATTGGCTGTTGTTTATGCAACAAAGATACAAAAATTAAATGTTGTAATCCATCAAACGATTACGAGCTATTTACAGAAAAACAAGACCATTATCACACAGTTCATCATTTCCTAAATTTTTTACTTAGAATGGCTGCGGTATCGTTGTTGTCTTTGATTTTCCTTGCAGAATTGCTCCAAATATTTTAAATATTAAGAAATATCTTAGAACTGTTTACTAAATATCATTCAGTACCTAATATATCATAATTATAGGTATGTGTTTCACAATAATAACAATATTATGCTAAAACCACATTTTTTTATAATAAATATTTGTTTTCCTTTTTTCGGATAACCGACAGCCCTATAAGCGAGTCAAGCGAGGACTTACCCGCGCCCGAGACTTTTTACTCACAACACTTATAACTCCGCTCGGTTTATTAGGCTGTGGTTTTAGTAAACTGCTGAGCGGTACGAACCAAAGTCTTAAAAAATATATTTTTAACCCGCGATGTAAAAAGTGTTAGAAGTTAGAAGTGTATGTATGTATATAAATATTTTTTTAATAACACGCGACGATTCTTGGATCAAAATATTAGTAAAACTAGTAGCTCAGTGAGCTGTAGACCTTGCATCTAATAGATGTCGCTTGAAAAGCAGTACCTTGTGCTGTTTGGTAGGTTAGGTATTCGTTTATTTTATCTATTCGAAGCTAGCTAGACGGCGCGGCGCTTCTAATTTTGAACATTTTTCGAATGGGTGAATTTTTTTACAAAATTTTGAATAACTGGCTCTTTAAAAAATATATATAATTATCGAACCTGCTCACAAAATTTCACGAATATCGGTTGAGAAATACGACCTGTAGAAGAGAACAGCCAACAACAAAAAAAATTGCCCAAGCTGAAGCAGAGACGCTTCACGCTCGCTCGGTCAATAATTTTATTAAAGTTAAAGGGACAACAATTATATATTTGCATTATTTACCTATTTTTTTTTAACTTCAGAGTTATTATTTTGAAAGTTAATGTAACGAGTGGACTGTAGTACACAATGATGAATGTAATATAAGTTTCAATGGCAAAAACAAGGGATAATTAAAGATCCGCGTATGATGCGTGGCCGTTCGATTGTGAAGCGTGACGCGGTTAGCAGACCCCCGCCGCCGCTCCCCGCTCCGCTAGTGTTGCGACGGCTGCATCGTTTGTTCTCGCGTTTGTACGTGAACAGTTATTATAATAATTCCTAATTCACTGCACGACTAGTAGCCTATTCGCTATTGCCACCAAGCTTGACTACACAGCTCTCTATAGCTTGACTACACAGCTCTCTATAGCTTGACTACACAGCTCTCTATAGCTTGACTACACAGCTCTCTATAGCTTGACTACACAGCTCTCTATAGCTTGACTACACAGCTCTCTATAGCTTGACTACACAGCTCTCTATAGCTTGACTACACAGCTCTCTATAGCTTGACTACACAGCTCACAGACCACACCCTTATCGTTAGGGGCGTTCTGTTCTAAAAGCGGATTAAGCGATATTCAAAAAACTCCGTGAGTAAGTCGCGCGACCGTCGCTGGGCTACTCATAGCATTTTATAGAGTTAAAATATTGGGTAAATATTCCACAGGCAAGAATTGATCTGACATTTTGCCCGTTGCTCGATATCAACAAAATAACGGGGAAAAACAGAATGCAGAAAGCCCGAGACTGGATGAGATGTGGTGCAAATCAGGAAGCCTACACTTAGAGCATTGGCTAAAGAAGAAAATGTTTTTCCCTGTATACAAGGTGTAAGGGGAACACTTTCGAAAAAAAATCCAGGTGGTAGAGTTGCCGATTCTGGATAAAATAGCATTAAAAAAAGTATTTTTTTTTTTACATTTTTCAGCAAAAGTCAAAAACTATGCGGCCTTAAAAAATAAAAATGTTTAAGAATGTGCAAGCAGCGATCTTTCAGTCCCTCTTGCAAAAAAAAAAGATTTTATTTCTCTCTTACTTGCAAAATAGTTGGGCAAACGTCATCTAAAACTATTCCAAATTTCAAGTTGATAGCATTAGTAGTTTTTGAGATATCCAGCTGTGACAGACAGACTGACAGACTGATTGCACCATAAGGGTTCCTTTTTACCATTTTGGTACGGAACCCTAAAAAGATACCACTCGGGACAACCCACAGTAAAAACGTTACATTTAATAGATAGGAACGTAGCAAGTTGATACAAACCCCATGCTGATATTCAAAGAGAAGCAGAGTGACGGGTTCTTATGGGAGTTGCCGTATCACTCACCATACATCGCGATATGGGCCGCCATGGGAAATATGCCATAACAAAATACGTTATATGTGAGGGACAAAAGTGGGTTGACGATTTATGTGAATAAAGTAATTTTGGCGTTGAAGAAATTTTTTAAGGTAACCTCTTAGATAATTTTAAATAATCAAAGGGTAACCTATTGATTTATTATCTAACGGCGACTCGACGGTGATAATCAAGAATATTTGGATGTGGACGATCACCGTAGTAAATAGTCACCAAGAAGATCACACATCACACCAATATCACTCAGTCCAGAACATAATAATTTTCCCCACATAAAATCACTGATTATTTAAATGAGCTTAGAGACGAGCGACTGTTTTACAGCGACAGCTTGTTGCGACGCATAACACATAGGTACTACAATCCGCGGATCAAGTTACTCATCGGTTACTCATTTAAGTAATCACTGATTTAACGTGGACGTAGATTTCAGACACGAAGGAAAATTATTATGTTATTATGTATAACTATGTGAAAAGTTTGGCGTCAGTTAATTTAGTCGTGCTAGACTAGCACTAGTCTAGTCTGGCTAGGCAGAGATATTCACAAAGACATGTAACTTTAAACTATATTTACTTTGACGTAACTCAACCGTATAACAAATGTTTAAGCAAATGAATGTACTGTGTAACCACATTTTCTGCAAATTAGAAAAGTACTCAAATATTTAAGTAAAACAAACACGTACACGAGTAAAATATAAAAGTGTTCTAGTGTTGTTACAAAACCGCTTTTAAATAAAAGCTGGTTTTAATTAAGTTGGGTCCTTGCTCGAGCTCTGAAATGTATTATTTTTAATTAAGCACGGAGGTTCTAATCGGCATTTGTGCTTTAATACTGAGAGCTTGATAAATACATTTTTATTTCAAAGAAAATTTAGTTTTCATTTGAGAATTTAGCTTTATCCACTTCTTAGATTTCCGCGTACAATTAACGCTGCTATAATTATTTAATCTGTGCTTATATCTCTAAAAACAAGTCTCCGTTTTTTATTTTCTTTTGTAACAAAACATATATCGCCGTCGTTGATATTTAAGACACCATCACCACTAATACAAAGCAATTTGAATCAGAAGTCATTCGTAATACGAAGCAGTGAAACTCGAGCACCGCATCAGTTACGGCAAAATACAATTCCATCTACATAGCATTATGGAAGATATTCCCAAAACATGTTAATGGGGCAATCGTTGAGAGCGCAACTTGCCGTTATCGCCATGCAGACAGATATCATGACACGGACTGACACTTGCCATCACATTTCATATTCGTGGCCAATTGACTGGAATGTATTTAATGTTTTTCTGAAACCGAGACGAAAGAACGCTCTTTTTGTGAAGAAAATGTAGGCAGTAGAGTAAATGTATTGTCTTTTGATTAGAAAATGTTTTTAGCCAAATTAATTCCAGCGCAACTTATTTAACCCTGTACTAATTAAGAGTGGCCAAAATAAAAAAAAATAAAAAAATTGTATGAACTTACTGAACTAAATGATAAAACACTTTTTACGGACTACAGCCCATTATATTGGTATTCAGTTGTTATTTTAGAATTATATAGTTTTGTTTTTTTTTTATTCCCCGACGTTTCGACACCTTTCCAGGGGCCGTGGTCACGGGATGACTAAATAACGCCACGGGTTGAACAAATAAACTTGAATCTATTTTTAGCAGCCTTTTTGCTTTAGTCATCCCATGACCACGGCCCCTGGAAAAGTGTCGAAATATCGGAAAATCAAAAAACCAACAAATCAAAACTAAATAATTTTAAAATAACAACTGAATTAATAATACCAATATACGAACTGTATGCGCGGAAGTCTTATAAGTGTATTATTATGATCTAAATAAATTACTCGATTTCAATTATACTATTCCAAAGATTAATATTTTTCCTTCTGTCTTGTCTTGTCTTGAGAAGTTTTAACTAACACATTTTTTGCAATTACTTATTTCTTAATAAATATTTTTTTAAATTTTATTTAGTAATTTACAAAAATAAAATTAAGATTCTCATACGTTTCAAAATTTGTATAAAGTTTCATGCTATACAAGGTGTTACAAGAATACCCCTAATGCTGAATATGGTATATAGGGACCATCAAACTGTATAACTTTTACTATGGGGCCAACTCTGAAATCGCGAAAAAAAATCAGCTGTTTCATACCTACATTTTGATATTTTCGATTTCATTTCGCGATTTCAGAGTTGGTCCCACAGTAAAAGTTGATCAGTTTGATGGTCCCTATATACCATATTCGGCATTAGGGGTATTTTTGTAACACCTTGTATAAGCTAGTCGTTTCAAAAACTTATCAACCTTAATTCGTTCCTAGACAGCGAGCAATGTTTTCTCTCTGGAGAAGCTCGCTGGCTCGTTAAACCAGCTTCATTTTATTAAAGCGACGTACAACCAGCTGATTGCTATACAACCAGTATACAACTAGTACCGCACTTATTGAGAATTTATGCGCTCGCGCTTTGAGATATGCTGTTTACACTGTAAGTTGTTTTAAGCTGCGTGTCTCCCCATAAACGTTGGACAACTTATTTTCTCTTTAGATCCATTGAGGTAAATAAGCTTAATCCCACTTGATTCACAGTCAAGACTATTAATGAAGTGCAAATGTTTTATGGTGGTGAAAATAGTGAGCCTTAACTTATAAAACAAATAATTTCTGTTTTTATACTGAAACATGTATTGAACATCGGGAACGTAACCATAGTTTGTGTTAGCTGGTACTCTATTAGGTAGTTAATATCTCATTTAAAACTCATAATTATTATTTCAAACAGGCATTGCACAGTTTTTTGAATTAGCTTTTAAAATAAATTCCAAGTTAAAAAAGCTACTCCAAGCTTAAAGATCAAAGGCACAAGGACCGTTTTGATTTGTCACTTAATCTAAAAGTAAGTTCACTGAAATTTCATTACAGGAATGAAAGAACTTCTGTTGCAATATCTTACTCCATTCCCGAAGTAACATTTATATGTTTTTTGTGGAATAAATGAGAAAAGTGAGTTTTGTACGTCGAGTTAATACGATGAATTTTACTTACCTACTTAATGAACTTTTTTACTTTGTTTTTTCGTCACTTAGGTATCAATTATAGCTCGTCATATTATGAAGTACGAATAAAAAAGCGTTTATTTAATTTTTAGTTAGTAGTTTTTGAACGGATCAGAATATACGTATGATATAACCACAACACACATAAGCGTGAATTATTGTTTTTCATTGTACGCACGACAGCACGCTAAGTTAAACAGTTGAACTACGAAAACAGCTTTTATTACGTACGGCATAAAGACGGTCTCAAGATCAACCTGTATAGTATGACGTGCCGTTGACTGTACGATGTACTTTTTAATCACGTAAAATTAAATTACTTAAGTAGACTGTATCCTGCTTTGGACATCTTCGTAAATGATGAGGATGTCAAAACTTTAAAATACTTTTGACATTTTCATCAACACACCTATTGCTGGGTAACTAATTTCAAAAGGGTCCTTAAGGGTCCGTGTCTGCGCGGTGGTGCGAACCGAAGAAATACCCAGAATATGTATTCCCCAAGGATCTCCACAACATTGCCTATAACACAGTGCGGCTGCTCAAAAACAAAACAAAGTAAAGTACAACTTTAAAGAAAAATTGTTTTGCTGAATTATTCCCCACCGACCACACGCCGCTGCCCCCATGAGGGGACCGTTGGGATCATCAAAAAATTTCTGGCTCAACCGACCCCATGCAAATAGCATAGGGACGGTTGACACCAATCTATGCCCATCGGGCCACATAAGAAATTATAGTAATAGTCACATGAAATAAACTAAGGAATTCTACAAACTAGTCTGATCCTCGTAGCGCTACGTCCGTCGCCTAGAACCTAAATTATTTTAAGAAGTTTAAACCTAGTAAGAGACAAAATAGCATAAAACAAACACAACACAGGTATGTCTTAGTAACAAAATCAAAACACAGTATTTTATATCTATATTTTGTTTCTGTGACATGTTTTTATGTTTAATAGTAAGACAGAGCAAAATACATTTATTTATTTATTAAGACACAATAACAGACAGAAAACAAGTATACAATTAAAATTCTTATATATCAGGTGCATGTCAATGCCCAATTACAATTGTACACATTTTTTTATAGAAACAGGACATAGCAGTTACTTGTTAATTTAAACACATAAAAGAAAGATTATAAAATTAAGTTGAGTGAATAAAGTATTTATATATTTCTGCTTGTCCTGTAAAATTTTTCAAATGTGGCTTACTGATTTTGTTTTTGAGCAGCCGAGTGTTTCCATAATTTAGCAGCTATATCCACGCGAATAGATCGGAGATTATAATATGAGTGTACATTTCAAAGTCCGTCAGATTACAACGTGCTAGACCATCGTCGGACCAAGCCATTATCTAAGTTAACTCGTAATGGAAATGCCACTCATTTTGACACTTGAACTCTGAATAGCACATTAACTATCAATGGAGTTATATGAAGTTTATGCTGTAATGTAATATCCAACAGATAATCCATTCGTAATTTATTTACTTTTACAAACACCTTGACAAGCAAGCAAAACTATTGAATTAAAAAAGGAGTGATAAGCATTTACGTCTAAAAAATATTGAATAAAAAAAAACAAATAAATAGTCGAACATAGAACCTCCTCCTTTTTTTGAAGTCGGTTAACAACTTCTCCAAAGAAAACACCCGTATTCAATAACAATACCCCAACGACCCTTACTTAAGCGAACGCGGAAATAGAGCTCTGTAACTGGTTCGTTTGTTTACTAATTAAATTATGATTTTAGTTGGGACGCTGTGCGTCCGCGGGCACTTTGAGACCTCATAGTAATGTTTGTGAATACGGGTGTAAGTGCATATTTTATGCTTTCGCAAAGAAAACTTAAGTAACATAGACCTTTTGCTTGTCTCGCTGTGCTTTGTTTCGCTGTGCTTTGTCTCGATGTATCTTCGACAGCGAGACTGAGCGATAGTTATTACTACATGTCCACAACAATCTTATACACACTTAAATAACTATTCCATTTATAATAAACATGAATTACACTTATTACGTTGTCTCCGATATTTCTAACATAAATAAAGAAAGTATAGGCTGTTTCTTCTTGATACATTGACATGAACTATGGCTAACAAAATTTACAGCAGCGGTGATGGTGATGGTGAGTAAATTGGTGATGATGATGATGATGATATATGCAGAATATTTGTTTTTCTTAAGTTTCCTCGGTCTTATAATAAGGAGAGCTCAATACGCCAATACTTACACGTACGTAAAGTAAGCACAGACGCCTAATGCCGAATATGGTAAAAAAAATCAGCTGTTTCATACAAAAATTAAAATCGAAAATATCAAAATGTATGAAGTAGCTGATTTTTTTTTCGCGCTTTCAAAGTTGGTCCCATAGTAGTTGATCAGTTTGATGGTCCCTATATACCACATTCGGCGTTAAGGGTATTTTTGTAACACCTTGTATATTCTGTGGTCCTACATTAAGATACAAACAATATTTAATTCCCGGTTCCCAGACTAAACCACGAAAACGATACTATTTTAATAATACTAAACAATATACTAGAAAAAATACGACTCGCACCAGATCATGTTCTCGGACGGGAATCGAACCCGCGACCTTTGGATATCCGGTTCAATGCTCTGACCGCTGAGCTACCGAGTAGCTCTGTGAATGAAATTAAAAACGATACTATTTTGTCACACTCACTCACTCTCCTTTTACTCATTTCCAAATCTTTATAAAATGATTTCTTTTTTTAAACTCCCTCAGCCTCAACGACATTGCTTGTGAATGAATCTAAATACGTCATTACTCGCACGGTCGTAAAGCGAGGATGAACGCCTCACCGCGGAGATACAGCGAAACGATATTTAATTCTAAGCTCCCTGAATCCCGGACTCGATCGTAAAATAGTATCGCTACAGAATAATAAGCTATGCACGCATTCGGGACCCATGTGTCTCTCTTCAGTATAGAATTGTTATTACTGGTTTCAATATAGATTAAATGAAAAATAATCAGAGATATATCCTGTACAACACAGTATTGTATATATTTATATCATGCTATAAAATTAATAAGCAGGAGGGTACGTCCGTATGTACACTGTATAATAAAAAAGCTACTTTTGGGGTGATTGACTTCGACGTCGGAATTGAAACTTCTTAGTGCATTTGATTGATTAATTAAGAAAAATAAATATAATTTGTCATCCCACCGTAGTATTATATTCTCTTTGGTCATTTTCCTTGAGAGTAAATAGAATTCGTTTCATTGAATAGCGAATATTCAATGAAACGCACTATGAACAGCTATTTTGTATGGGAACCGCCATTTCAAGTTCCTTTTGACAGCTAACTTTTGATAAAGAGGTTTTAGTCTGAATAATGAACATAGTAATGATAAAAGGACGGTAGTGTTTCTTTCGTTTTAGTATTCAGCTGCTTTGTTATTAACTTACTAATTAATAAGATAGCGCTGGTTCTCAAGGTAAAATTGATAATCATTAAATTGTAGGTGATACGAAGTTCACAGGGTCCACTAGTAACTTATAATAGTACACATTATTATTGCTCGCGACTGTTGTGTTGAAGTATACCAAGATTCTTTGCCGCGTTATTTTGATCCGCTTTCAGCCGGTTTGTAAGAAGATGTAACACTGGTACGATTTTGACGACATCCTTGGTCGAGTGGCTTTGTACACCGGTTTTCAAGGTATCGCCATCTCTGAGGTCCCGGGTTCGATCCCCGGTTGGGTCAATTTAGAAAACGAACTTTTCTATATTGGCTCAGGTCTGGGTGTTTGTGATACTACCGTTGTCTCAGATTTCCATAACCCAAGTGCTTTAGCTACTTACTTCGGAATCGGAGCAATGTATGTGATGTTGTCAAATATTTATTTATACCTATTTATATTTATATTTTAATTCCCAACTCCCAAACTCAATCGTAAAACGGGATCGCGTTCGGTTGTCGTGTAATAACTCGACGTGTTTAAGAGACGAGGTAATTCGTGATTCAGCGTTAATTTAAGGTTGCAATTAGGGAAGGCTTGCTTAGTTGAAAATTATATTAAGGTTTATGAACGTTTCCACATTTTATTATTCTGAATAAATTACATTGTACTTTCGTGGGTAGACAACTTTTAAGAGATGCGTGATTGTTAAAATAATTAAAACTCAGAACGTACAATTATTTTAGTGATAAGATAAATCATATTAAATATTTGTTATTTCAGAAACCTTGGCAGAAGCCAAGGTTTCTGAATTTTCATACATATATTATAATAGCACTTAGAAGTTAAGTTATGAATTTCATAATAATATTGTTTGAAGGAGTTTTCTTTTGTTACCTATATATTTATTATCACTACTAGTTCCAAACATGGCGCTTATAACCGCAAAGGCCGACCACATCTCCACTAATGGTTTGTATATCCATAGGTTGACAGACTGTGGCGCCATTAGCGTTTGCGGTTAGAACTGGGCATAATCCTCCATGGAATAGTGGGCTAAATGCAATAAAAACGCCTTACTAATAATAAAAAATGCCTTACTAAGCCAACCCTTCGGAATATGGACGAAAGAAACGGTCACCCATCCCATTCCTGGCCTTTGTAAAAGTAGCTTGACTTATGAAATCTCTAGACGCACCACTGCTCGAGAAAAGGTGGATTAAAGTCGTAATTAATCAAGAGAGCGCTCCGTGACAAACTCCTTGCCTCCCTCCCCTTCACCACTACCCACTTTTTTATTTTTACAGCGCAGATACCTCCATTTCATTAGAGCTACAAAAGAGGTCCTCTCGTCCCTGACAATCCAGTTACATTAAATGTTTAATGTCCCAACTTTATTAAGTTTCTCTTACAAAAAAGTACTGTTTTTATAGAGTTGCATTTCCGTGGGGAACGCTGTCTGTTTCACTAACATCATAATTTGATGAAAATTCGCAACTGCTTTGTCAAAAATTGTATTTTAGTGTGATTTAGGTACTTGATGTTATTTTATTTTTATTATATGGATTAAGCTCTTTTTGATAGGTTTAATGTCCCGACTTTATTATGTTTCTCTTACAAAAAAGTACTGTTTTTATAGAGTTGCATTTCCGTGGGGAACGCTGTCTGTTTCACTAACATCATAATTTGATGAAAATTCGCAAATGCTTTGACAAAAAATATATTTTGGTGTGATTTAAGTACTTAATGTTATTTTATTCTTATTATATGGATTAAGCCCTTTTTGATAGGTTTAATGTCCCAACTATATTATGTTTCTCTTACAAAAAAGTACTGTTTTTATAGAGTTGCATTTCCGTGGGGAACGCTGTCTGTTTCACTAACATCATAATTTGATGAAAATTCGCAACTGCTTTGTCAAAAATTGTATTTTAGTGTGATTTAGGTACTTGATGTTATTTTATTTTTATTATATGGATCAAGCCCTTTTTGATAGGTTTAATGTCCCAACTTTATTATGTTTCTCTTACAAAAAAGTACTGTTTTTATAGAGTTGCATTTCCGTGGGGAACGCTGTCTGTTTCACTAACATCATAATTTGATGAAAATTCGCAAATGCTTTGACAAAAAATATATTTTGGTGTGATTTAAGTACTTAATGTTATTTTATTCTTATTATATGGATTAAGCCCTTTTTGATAGGTTTAATGTCCCAACTATATTATGTTTCTCTTACAAAAAACTACTGTTTTTATAGAGCTGCATTTCCGTGGGGAACGCTGTCTGTTTCACTAACATCATAATTTGATGAAAATTCGCAACTGCTTTGTCAAAAATTGTATTTTAGTGTGATTTAGGTACTTGATGTTATTTTATTTTTATTATATGGATTAAGCCCCTTTTGATAGGTTTAATGTCCCAACTTTATTATGTTTCTCTTACAAAAAAGTACTGTTTTTATAGAGTTGCATTTCCGTGGGGAACGCTGTCTGTTTCATTAACATCATAATTTGATAAAAATTCGCAACTGCTTTGGCAAAAATTGTATTTTAGTGTGATTTACTTAATGTTATTTTATTCTTATTAAATGGATTAAGCCCTTTTTGATAGGTAACTGGCATCCGCTCGCGACTTCGTCTGCGTGGACATTCGAAAAATCCATAGGGGTCTACGCGAGCAGCCTCGTGCGAGGCAGAACGTTTGCCGCGTGGGGCGGATGTCTATTTTATTAACCGACTTCTGTAGAACATATAGTAAATCTACATTAAAATAATAAAATATCCATTATTTCTTCGATAGCTTTTTCCTTCTTTTTTAATACTGTCAGTGTCAATATTTTTACAAAGCATAGAAACCTATTTTAGGGAAAGGAGTTTTTTTTATTTTTTTTATATATGTTTTAACATAACTACACCAGTTGTTAACCGATTTCAATTATTCTTTTTTTATATTATTTTTCCATACAAAATTTTAACCGTTGGGGTTGAATCATGTGCACCATGTTGGACTTCAAAATAAATGTTATTTTTGCAGTCAACACCCATAAAACCTCAATAACGACATCTCCGGTTTTAGGTTTATTTACTTTATAATACTTAATAGAAATGGTCAATTGACTATATAGAGTAGTATATCTACTTCTTACTAATATTCTAATAGTTAAAGTTTTGATGTTTTTACTCAATCACGCAAAAACGGCTGAACGGATTTGGATGAAATTTGGCACACATATCCCCTTATTAATAAACGCAAAGTAAGTTAACACCTAGTTTAACCAAAAGGTTTGCTCAGGAACATGAGACTTTGAGACATCAAATGTAAGGAGTAATATAATTGCTAAGCAGTATTTTTGGTTAAGCCGGGTGTTACTCTTCATTATAGTTTAAATAAGGCCATTTTAGTTAATAGCCTTGATTAAAACATATAGGATACTTTTTATCCCGGTTAAAGGTTCCCTAGGAATGATGACCTAAGTGGTGCAGTGGTCAACATGCCGGTCTACCACGCAAGAGGTCCCGGGTTAGATTCCCGGTCAGGCAGATATTGAAATGATGAATTTTAATTTCTGTTACTATGTATAATAAGTATATATTTAAAAAGTATATAAGTAGTATATCAGTTGTCTAGCACCAATATTACAAGCTTTGCTTAGTTTGGGGCTAGATGGCGCTGTGTGAAAAAAAAACCGAATGTCTACGCGGACCAAGTCGCGGGCGGAAGCTAGTGTATCAATAATGAATCTAGTGATTCGATTAACCACATGTCTCAATGCCTACGAGAGTATACAACGTGTTACAAGAGTACCCCTAATGCCAAATATGGTAGATAGGGACCATCAAATTGAACAACTTATACTATGGGAACAATTTTGAAATCGCGAAAAAAAAATTAGCTGTTTCATACAAAAATTATTACGAAAACATCAAAATGTATGAAACAGCAGATTTTTTTTCGCGATTTCAGAGGTGGTCCCATAGTAAAAGTTGTTCAGTTTGATGGCCCCTATCTACCATATTCGGCATTACTTTTGTAACACGTTGTAGAGCTAGCAACAAGATAAGAGTTCGAGCGAGCGACATTTGGTAAAAAAAAAGTGCTTACCCATTCTCCCAAATTAAAGACACTGTAAAGTTAACCAGTAAAACCATCCTTGACTACGTTACAAAGCTTATTTGTCTTCATATAAAAGCAAATCAATAATGAAACTTGTCATGATAATGCTGAAAGCATTGATTGATCGTTTGAAACAGCATGACTTGTTCAAAAAATCCCTTAATAATAGTTTCAGAAAGAAATCTCTATTAACTATACGTCAGAAACACCGTTGCCCACTAGCTTCGAAAACACTCCATCATTTCGCCAAGTTAAAGATCGCAAGCGATCGGTCACGGAATCCTGAATAAACGAAATCAGCTGATAATTTTAAATTATTCACCTGTAAATTGGAATTGAAAGCGTGTAACAAATAAAACAGCCGCGATTTATATGCGCAAACAAATGAATGTGTTGTCACATCGATCTACTTTTATTCGTCAAACGGGCAAAGCTATGTCAATTAACGAAATACAGAAATAATACAGCTGCAAAAACCTGGAACATATAGGGAATAGTATTTATTTGATTAAGTCAGGTGTCACTTGGCGGAAGTCATTGTGAAAAGAGAAATATATGTAGCTACTCCCGCATCCTCAGGAGCCGCACCCGGAGCTTGCTCAGGAGTTAGATTCGGTGTTGGTTTACGCACGATCTAACTCCTGAGGATGCTCCGGGTTGGGGCGAAACACGTGTAGAGTAGTCTAATTGGTGAAGGTGCAAGGTGTGTCGCTGTCATGCTAAATACAGGTATTGTGCACTGATATTTTTGTGGTGTGCATCCTGCATTTTTTTTTTTGCGGGAGTAAGCTACATATATTTCTCTTTTCACAATAATAGTATTTATTCTATTTTTTAGAAAGATAAAGTTGGTGTAAAAGCTACTTTAATCTAATTGGAGGATGGCCAGTGGCTGATAAGTGCACGAGCAGCGTCGTTACTTTTTACTGGGCTTAAGCACAGTTGTAAAGATAGCGACTTTAGTCCCGATACGAATGGCCGAAGCAACGCTTTTTACTTTTCCGAAAATGCCGATACTACATCGTTACAAAGTGTAGCTTAGTTCGACTTATATTAGTTTGTTATTAGAACTTGTTTTTTTTTTAATAGGTTAGGTTTGAGACAGCAGATGATCGGAGCCGCTTATAATTAGATTAAAGAAGACTTAAAGAATTAGGCGATTCTTAAGTTTAGTGCAAACGGGCATTAGGCTCTTAGGCCCACTTGCACAAAGCTGGGATAGCATATTTAATCCAGAGTTGTGCTACTTTTGTATAAACTAACTCTGAATTTTAACCCAGCTTGGCGCAAGTGGCCCTTAGAATTTAAGTTAAGGGACTGACATGAGCCAACTAGCGCCGCCAGTCGATTTTATTTTATTTATTATAAATAAGCCCAATTTCTTAAAAAAGGAATCAGTCAAGGTTTTATTAATAAATAAGTTTGAAAAGGCATTCAAACAGTTTAAAATGCGATTTTGTTAAAAGTGGCCACTGTTGGTCCAAACCCGTTTTTAAACTATTGCACGCATTTTGTAATGTTCTAACGTTATTTAATAAACATAAGACGTCATTCACAAGACCTTGACTGATTCCTTTTTTAAGAAATTGGGCTTATTTAGAATAAATAAAATAAAATCGACTGGCGGCGCTAGTTGGCTCATGTCAGCCCCTTAATGTTGTAGGCAATGTTGTTCTTAATTATAAGCATTTATTTTTTCAAGTAATAAATAAATAAGTTTTTTATAATTCAAACTAAGAACAATATTGAGATAAGAAAACCCCAAGTTTTTTAGTAGGCAGGTAAATGTAATAAATTAAAACATAAAAAGGCTGCGAGAAACTGTTTGATTAACATTCTAAACGCTTTGAACGGCTCCAAACAAAAGCTGAAGAAGTTTAATTAATTATACTTTTTGATTAATAGCCAACGCGGCAGTTAGATTAATAAACAAATAATAAATCACACTTTAAAAAAAACTGCCAAGAGCGAGTCGGACTCGCGCGCCGAGGGTTCCGTACCTTCGAAAATTTTAGAGACATCGTTTTATTTTTCCTGTAATCTTTACATAAACTTCTATCACATAAAATAATTTCTGATTTTAAGATATCCAGCTGTGACAGACAGACAGACTGAGTCGCACCATAAGGGTTCGAAAACCCTAATACCTGAGTCTTTAGGTACATTATATTTTTAAACTGACTGACAAATATATTAGGTAAAGTTTGTTTCAACCGTTACAAGTTAATTCTAACCGCTTCTGTGGTCTAGTGGTTCGTCCAGACGTGTAAGACGCAGGGGTCCCGAGTTCGATTCCTAGGAGGGGGGTACATTTGTACTCGGTTTGGTTGGTGGTAGGGCTTATTTCAAGTCCAAGGCTAGCTACGAGGGGAGGTCAATAAGTTCGCGGAATGGAGGGGTTGGTGGGGATAAATTTACTCGTCCAGGTAGGCACCAGTTAAGCACCTCATTAAGAGTATATATACCAAGTTTGAACCTAATCGGGTCATTAACTTTTGAGTTATCGACCTGCAAACAACTAAATCGGGAAGAAGTCAGCCAGTATGGAGGAAATTGAACACCGTGCCGTTATTAAGTTCCTTACCAAGCAAGGAAAATCCGCTCAGACGATTTTTCAAGAGCTGTTAGCGGTTTACGCCGACTCTGCCCCTGGTAAAACCATGGTTTACAAGTGGCATGGTCTTTTCAAACAAGGAAGGGAGTCCATTGAAGACGACCCCCGCTCCGGACGGCCAATTGAGGCCACCACACCGGAAATCGTCGAAAAAGTAGAAAAACTTGTATTGGAAGATGCCCGACTGAAGAAGAAGCAACTTGCAGCAATGGTTGGAGTATCCGAATCAAGTATTTTAAATATCCTACATCATCATCTTGGGATGACTAAAGTCAGTGCAAGATGGGTTCCGAGAATGCTCACGCCACTTCAAAAACGCGAGCGTGTCGAGTGCTCTCACCAGTTTCTGGAGCTCTGTGGAGAGAGAAAGGAAGAAGTTATGGCCCGGATTGTTACTGGAGATGAAACCTGGGTTCACCACTATGAACCTGAGTCGAAGCAAGAGTCGATGCAGTGGCATAAAAAAGGCACACCTCCTCCAAAGAAGTTCAAAGTGTCACAATCGGCCGGAAAGATCATGGCGACTATCTTTTGGGATACAGAAGGTATTTTACTGATCGATTATAAAGAACGTGGTGCGACTATAACGGGACAGTACTACGCTTCTTTACTGGAAAGATTGAAAGAAGCCATTAAGGAAAAAAGAAGAGGAAAACTGTCAAAAGGTGTGCTCCTTTTGCACGACAATGCACCCGTCCACACGTGCCATGTTGCGACGGCTGCTATTCACCGATGCGGCTTTGAACAATTAAACCACCCACCATACAGTCCAGACTTGGCCCCCAGTGACTATTATTTATTTCCAAAAATGAAGAAAGAGCTGCGTGGAAAGAAATTTGACGACGATGAAGAAGTCAAGTCGGCAATTTCGGCCTATTTTGACACCAAAGACAAATCATTTTTTTTCGATGGTATAAACAAGCTATTTGAGAGATCCGAAAAATGTATTAGGGTTAAAGGAGAATATATTGAAAAGGAAAAATAATTTGGTGTTTAATTTCAACCTCCTTCTCTCTCATTCCGCGAACTTATTGACCTCCCCTCGTACCAACAACATTTAAAAAATAATTGTGTTCCGGCAGTTAGAGGTAAGATAGCCAGTTCCTTAGTGGTGAGGATTCCGGGTGTAGTGCGCTTACACATTTGGCTTTATCGTCACTTAACAACAGGTGAGGTGAAGGCCAAGCACTATCCTGTTATGGATATTTAAAAAAATATGTGTTTACAATTTAATAAAGTTTATTAGTTTTTACTTGTTTCATAATAGTGTTCAAATTAGTGTTAGTGTTGAAAGTAGCACCAGTGATAGAAAAGTTGAAAGGGAATCGTCTGGCTTGGTATGGGCATGTTATGAGAAGGGATGAAAGGCATGTTACTAGAAGAGTAATGAATATGGATGTTGAGGGTTGGAAAGTAAGAGGAAGACCGCAAAAAAGATGGATGGATTGTGTGAGGAATGATATGAATGTAAAGGGAGTGGATGAGGAGATGACGAGTGACAGGAAGGAATGGAAGAGAATGACACACTGCACCGACCCCAAATAAATTGGGATAAGGGTAGGGGGATGATGATGATAATAGTGTTCAAATAACGATATTGGATTGTAACTTAAAGAAGAAAGATAAAAAATACCCACCATAACATCAAAATAGAAACCGTGTTTATTAATTTCACTAGATTCTTTCTAAAATTAATCGTCTTAATACTATTGGAAACAACGTAATTATATCGACAACCCGACACGTTTTGGATGTCAATTAAAGATAATCCTTATTATAAGCGTTCGTTTATCCTCACAACGAAGCGAACTTAAAGGTCACAATGAAAATAGACTGAAGTACGTTCACACCGGTGTAAATATATGACAATCAGGACACAGCTCATCGATGGTGAATGGAATCAATGAACTTAGGCTCGGCACTGTGTGATTGCGGTCAATGTGTAATGTTTAATGTATAAATTAAGCTCAAGTAAAATAGCGACGTTTTTAAATCGGAAGTCTCACGGCCTTACCACAAAAAGATTTCAAAACACTGTTTAATTTAGTTAGACACTGCCTAAATGTGATGCCGTCTCTTTCAAACAATACTGTCAAAAAAAAAGGATCCGACGAACTGAGGACCTCCTCCTTTTTTTGAAGTCGGTTAAAAAGTGACAGCATCACATTTAAACAGTGTCTAAGTTAAACACTTGTTGAACAGTGTTTTAAAATCTTTTGTGGTAAGGCCATTGACCTATCTACATGAGATTGCGGTGTAATCGGAAGTCATCAACCAATCCCTCAGATAACCAAACATTAATTAAGATATCGCCGGAAACTAAATTCGTTCCAGAAAATTGGTGCGCAGCGCCCTTGAAAAATATATGTACACACGGCAGCACCTCAGACTATACATATTGGCCTTGAGACCGCCGTTATGCCCTACGTAATAAAAGCTGTTTTCGCAGTTTAACTGTATAACCTGACGTGCTGTCGTGTGTACCAATGAACCATCCATTTTGTTCGTTCCGACATAAATTTTCATTCGTTAATTTCTAAATGATGAGAGCGAACTTGATGAACTATTCAGATTTTCCTCTGAAGCTTGGCTCAGCGAAATTTAACAATTTCCCCTAATCTCGAAAAGCACTTGGCGAATTTACATTAATTTGTTATACTTCATTATGGTAAATTAGTTTACACGTCTCGCAACAAATGTGGCAAACGAATTTCGAGTTCCTCTAATTCAATTTCAACTTCTGTGGCAAACACAATGTTAAAATTATTTATTGTGTAAAAAAACAAAAACAAAAATCTTTTTCATAAAAACACGAACAGAAAATAATTTTATTCCACAGTCACTAACAAATTGCGAAACTGCTTTAGAAACTCAGCGATTAGCTTTTAGTTTCCGCTTATAAACTGTAAATAAGATTAAAGTTATATGTACTTAAATCTGTTTTTTAAAAGCACCAAAACGTCTGGCTTAAAATAACTTACTCGTATTTACTTTATAACGAGCAATTACTTATTTCTAAGCAATAAAGATTACTTATATTCAGTTGCTTAGTTATCGATTTATCTAATGAAAATACAATATATTAATTATAATCATAAACTACAATATATTGGCCGATTCCGAGAGAGGGCGAAGCTTCTCTGTTGGCCAAAAAAGCTTTCGTATGTCCGTCCGGCTGTCCGTCTGTCCTCCTTTACAGGCAGCTCACAGAACCACTAGTTTTATCTTTAACACCTATATTTATGTCAACCTTTACGACATAAAGTTAAGCGTAGCGGCACTATGACGCTTTTACCGTGTTCTTAGAAAACTATCGCCGACTAGTATTCTCAGAATGAAAGTTTAGCTTAGTCTACTATAGTCTATGTAGTGTATATATTGTATTGTAGTGCATCATTGCGGTAATGCGAACCGGCGAAAGTGTACTGGATTATAAAGGGTCAGCAGTCAACATCAGTCAAATTGAATTATACCACAAAACAGACAAAAGAGAGAGAGAACAGAAGTCAAGCTTAGTACCTACTAAGCGCGCAACGCACACATACATAGACAGCTCTCACCGACCGACGACACTGCGTCACGCACTCGAACTCGTTTGAGATTAGCCTGAGATTCCGGTTATTCCGTGTCGTTCAGAGGGTGTCTATGTGTGCGTTGCGTGAGCGCACGTAGTACTAAGCTTGACTTCTGTCCTCTCTCTCTATTTTGTAATTATCTTTATCGATAGATATAAATTAAGCACCAGCGCGCTTGGTGGGGACCCGCCTAATCACGTAAAAACGGCTGATCGGATCTTGATGAAATTAAAACAGAATACTTTTTGTTAGAATACATGCTTTTTTTTGAATGTCCACGCTGAAGAAGTCACGGATGGAAACTAGTACGTTATATAAAATTTACCTTAACAGTACGTAGTGCCTTAATTATCATATTGTCTTTGGCTTTTTATTTTATAAAGTGAAAGTGAAAGTAAATAAAAATATTCAGCTTAAGAAGTTTACAAAAAAAGTGCAACACTAATACAAACTAAAAATAAAAGTTTAAAACTTAGCCGAAATGGTCTCCAGCCTCAGCTATTGCCGACACTGATTTTCAGGTAGAGCCAAAAATTTTTAAAGCGAAAACAACTATGTTTTGATACTGCTTCTAAGACATGAACTTTATGACGCTAAATATACTAGGATTGTTGTGCCTTGCAATTTTAGTGAATTCAAGTCGTATAATCATTAGATAATAAAAAATTACGAATGCCTTAACTTGTCTTGTATTATAAGGCTTTATTCCACTTTGGCCCTCTCAGCACGCGGCACAATTAGCGTGAAGATGATTTTTTTTTTGTTTTTATGACGAGTTGATTTTTTTTTCTAGTATATTATTTAGTATTATATTTCTTTTTATTGACAGAGCGAAGCGAGCGCGAAGCGTCTTTGTTTCAGCCTGGGCAAAAATGCTTTTGTATGTCTGTCTGTATGTCTGTCTGTCCGGCTGTCTCTCCTGTACAGGTCGCATTTGTCAACCGATTCTCGTGAAATTTTGTGAGGGGGGTATTACAACCAACTTGACAGTTTTCTGAATGGCTATTATTGTGTCTCTTTTATTTGCTATACAGCGAGAAAGAGACGCATTGATAGCCATTCAGAAAACTGACAAGTTGTAAGAGGTTGTAGTACCCCGCCAGGTTCGATAATTATATAGATTCAGTTTTTCGAAAATTTTCATAATGGCGTAGGATAAAATGAGGTCCCTAGCTCACAGGTAAAATAAAGGTGATAATTCCCTGACATGTTCTTATATTGCATATAAGGCTTTATTCCACTTGGGCCTCTACACGCAGCACAATAATTAGCATAAAGTTGGAAACAATTGAAAGGCCACGTGTCGCTTCCCAGGCCGCTGCAATTTGCTAGTATGCAAGCCTTCAATTAACAATTTATACACAAATAGCTCGTAATTGGAGCTAATTGAACGGTGCCACAGCGGGATTTGTAGGTGCACAGTATGCATAATTACTCCTTAGTCGGCGTATAACGTAATCTAGAGAAAATAATGCATTAATAGTTTTAGCATAACAATAGGAACAGTCAAACATCATGTCATACTGTCTTGATGTGATTTTTAGGGTTCCGTACCCAAAGGGTAAAACGGAAACCCTATTAATAAGAGTCCGCTGTCAGTCTGTCTGTCCGTCTGTCACCAGGCTGTATCTCATGAACCGTGATAGTTAGTCAGTTGAAATTTTCATAAATGATGTATTTATGTTGCCGCTATAACAACAAATACTTAAAAAACAATTAAATAAATTTTTATGGGGGCTCTTATAAAACAAACGTAATTTTTTTGCTCGATATTGGTAACGGCAACAGGTAGACGCTTGAAGCATTCACAGAATATTGTGAATATATAACTCATTTTAAAAATAAATAATTAAATTAAAATAAATAAAATATTTGAGTGGGGCTCCCTAACAACAGACATGATTCTTTTGCCGTTTTTATAGATAATGGTACGGAACCCTTGTTGCCATCTTTGACGCCTTATTTCCTTTAAGATGATGTACAATGTACAGTCGACAAAATTGAATCATGACCTAAATTAAGGTAACTTTAACCCTTCTTTAACCTTAAAATAAATTCATATAATAATAAAAAATATAGTATTATATAAAAATAGCATTGTGAATGCTAAAATCTCAAATTTAAAAATTAAAATAAATTCGCTTGAACATACATTACCTTAGTAACGAACCTGTTATTATTTTATTAGACATTGACAGTCACTGACTAGGCATGATTATAGATCGGACAGACTCGATTATACTCGTTCGTGACAACAGAGAAATGCTATTACTGTCTCTGTCATTAATTATATTTTTTCTCATTGACTGATTGTCATAATGTAATTTTATTTTTTAATTTACCTACTTTTTCTGCAGTTAAAAGAGTTAGGATTATGAACCATATGTTACTCGAGATTCAAATCAGGACAGCTTTATTTAAAAACATATCTAGTACAGTAACAACAAAGGTTAAAATTGCATAGATCTGTGACCCGTAATGATGCATTTTTATTCATTTTTAAAACGTACTAAGTGCAACATACAAGATAGAGAAGACAACCTATCTATTTTTATGGTTTCAAAGGAATTATTGGCAAAGTGGGTCATGATTCAGTTGGGTCGACTGTACATAGACGTCGGGACATAATGAATGTCCTTTATATGAAAAAAAACATTTGCCAAGATTAAAAAAACTTCAGGAGATGTTTGTTTAGCGTCAGTTTCGAATGTTTTTTGTTTATTTCTCACTTTTTGCTTTAGTCGTGGTTTGGTGATCGATGGCGGTCAATGTTATCTACTAAAGTTATCACATAACAGTAATAAGCATAAAAACTTACAGACCAAGAAGTTAGTTAGCACAATGAATTTTACCTGAAAAACAAAAAAAAATAGATGATGTATAAGGTATACTGATTAACATCTAGGTACACAAGTAGCATTCCTATGTTTAAAGTATATGATCAATAAAGTCTATGCTTCAGAGTTTAAATTAAACGTCTTGCGTCAAACTTTTAATCAATTAAGTATAGTCGCGTGTGCATGTTATAAGCAAGCACTTTTTACAGCGAGTAAAATTCAACGGCTGCATAATCCGGTGCACTATGAACGCAAAACGCAAACTGCACATTAATTCATGCCGACCAATGCTTCGCCCGCCCTTGGAATAAAGTGCATGCTTTGACTGACGTCGGAAAACGATGTGTGATGTGAGTAACTACTTTCAGTGGGTGTGATAGGTTTGATGACAATGTCTGCTTGGATAAGTGGTCAGGATTTTACTACCAGGGTGGTACAAGAAGAAGCGAATCATTATCTCACCAAGTTTCAAATCCGACCCCTCACATAAACAGAAATATATACAACGTGTTACAAAAGTACCCCTAATGCCGAATATGGTAGATAGGGACCATCAAACTGAACAACTTTTATTATGGGACCAACTCTGAAATCGCGAAAAAAAAATCAGCTGTTTCATACATTTTGATATTTACGATTTTAATTTTTGTATGAAACAGCTGATTTTTTTTTTCGCGTTTTCAGAGTTGGCCCCATAGTAAATGTTGTTCAGTTTGATGGTCCCTATACACCATATTCGGCATTAGGGGTATTTTTGTAACACCTAGTATATTTGACAACATCATCATACATTGCTCCGATTCCAAAGTAAGTAACTAAAGCACTTGTTTTATTGTGACGCCTTAAAAACCGGAGTGCAAACCACTCAACCACGGAGGTCGTCGTAAAATGCAATACAAAAGACTCTATAAACCGTTTAATTTACAGATCTGGTTAATTGACAGTTACCAGAGTCTGCAATCAAACATAACACTGAGACTGACGTCCAAATAATGAGCTCTGCATAAATCCTGGTTTACGGCGAGTTTTATTTTACAACCTTACTCGAAGTGGCATCAGCGTCGGGGGACGCGCCGCGCTTAAGTGATTAAAATCGCGACGACTGCGCTGGAACAAAGCAGGCGAAATGTTCAGATGAATTTAAATGGAGGTACGAAACAATAGACCAGAGCGGAGCGCTGCTGGCATGTCATCTTGTAACAAGCCCCGCGGCATAGACTTAGAGATACACAGGATTAGCAAACGGAAACAAATAACAACAACCATTTTGATCAATGACGAAGTAGAACTACCAAATAACAAAATCAATGCGATAATGTACATTGGAATTTCATGTTGACAATTTTTTTAATACACAACTATAAAAAATCTTATGAATAACCAAAACACCGGAAAAATTAGAAACAATGGGATTACGCATAAATCTAATACAACAATACGCTTAACCTAAGACGCATGAACAAAAAGTTCAAACCAACGAAATGAAGATGCTTAGATGGGCAGGAGGTGTAACCCGGCTAGATAGAATCCGTAATGAATATATACGAGGAAGCTTTAAAGTTGCACCAATTGCGGATAAAATCTCCAAAAATCGTCTTTGTTGGTATGGCCATGTTCAAAGAAGGGACAAAGATCATGTAGTACGAATTGCATTGAACCTACCAGAACAAAAGAAAGGCAGAGGCCGCCCACCCGCAACCTGGTGGAAGAATATCGAAAGAGACCTCAAGAAAGCCCAACTGCCTGAACCGACAGCTATTAATCGTACGACCTGGCGCAGGACAGTGAGGAGACCCGACCCCAAATAATGGGATAAGGAGAGGAAGAAGAAGAAGATTACGCATAAACCTAATGATAAAGAATGGCAAGTACCACACCACGATATGGGCGTTGCAATAAACACCCACCCACATATAGTCACAGAATATATAATAGTACTAACGATATAGTTCAGTGCCTGTTTTGCTAACACTACAAAGGCGTCGCCTAAAACTCTCTTATAACATCACAAGTAAAGGATAGACGAAAAATTTTCGTAAAAGTTGCAACATATAGGCATCCATGCGTCGATTTGATAGTCTCGTATAGAATATTAGGTCTATGGCGTTCGTTGAAGCGTGCAACATTTAAATGCATGCGACGCCGCGACCTTTGAAACCTTTGAACGCCAGGAAACGGCCCTCCTTATTCGATCTGAGGAGCGACTGGAGGACTTTAAAGGATTTCCTATACTCGTAGGTAAAGCCAGGTCTAGGAAAGACGGTTCAATAAGACGTGACAACTTGGAAATCGATATAAGAATAGGATGGATTGAGATTTGATGAAACAAGTTTTGTAAAGAGTTTTTACCACATTCTCGATAAAACTGAAAGGAATAAAAATTTGCTTTGTGAGTGACGATCTGCTAGCGCAGAGGCATATCGCATTCAGACTGCAAGTATGGCGGTTCAGCAACTTTCCTAGAGTCGGTCATTAGATGGGTGACCAAAAATGTTGTATGTCGAGCTCCTCCATACTACTTCGGAAGGCACGATAGACCGTTGGCACCGGCTGCATGGGCAGTAGTTAACTAACATTCACCAATCCACACTGGGCCATCGTTATGGATTATGCCCCACGGAAGACCAGTATAACGGGGACATTAAAATGGTTGATGTTGCTGATGATGAGGCCTGCTGCCTAATGCCTCTCTGTATTGTCGAATATAATTCGTAGCTTTATCTGATTAACAAAAAAAAAAACATGAACCAGATTTTGCAAATAAATAATAACAGAATTTTGATCTCGAGTCCAAATTGAATAGGAACCAAGCAAAAAGTTTTTATTTAGAAACAAGGAACAAACCAATTTGTTTTGCGAAAAATAAACTTGCTTTTCGGCTAAGCAGTTTAGCAAACTTACTACCCTTAACTTTACAAGGAATAAAATATTCTTTTAAAAATTGAGAAGCAAAGTTTAGATTTCAACCTTCATCAGGTATTTAGTTTTCTGAGCAAAAGCAGGGTTAACTAGGAGTTTTATCTGATAGATTGCTGGCGATGTTTACAAGCTTCAATAATAATTCATAAGAAAAATCAAATCAGGAATACGAATAACAGAATCTTTAAATTATAATAAGTTATAGCATGTTGTCTAGTTAATCCATTTTTGACTGGCTGTGAATTCTAGTCATAACTATAAGCGGGTACCAAATCAGGTTTTGACTGGCAACATTTATACATTTAGTCAGTTCGATCACCATGATAATCAGGGCCTAATAGAAAACGACTTTAAGTTCAAACTACTCGGACACGAGGGTCGTCGCTAACTACATTTCATTGAAATAATTCCATGTCAGAGTACAATGATATCAACACAACACAGGAACTATTCAACACACACCGCCTTTGTTTACCTTTGTATGAAAACAAGGACAGCAAACAAAACATTAATATTCTACCAAAGCCCGTGCCTGTTCAAGGTGTGTAATTAATTCGGCGATTGGAGCCACGATATGTCAATTATAGAGTTTAGTGACATTTATGTACTCAATATAGAACTACGACGCATATTACGGTAGTTTGAAACGACATTCGTTCTAACGCTAGGCACTATAATAAAACATCTCCGACAGCTTTAAAAAAAAAAGTGGAGAGCGAACAAATTGTGTTGTTTGGCTACAAATCAAACGACAGAATAACAAGCAACTTATTAGTGTTCTTCTTTTTAGGATTCCGTACCTCAAAAGGAAAAAACGGAACCCTTATAGGATCACTTTGTTGTCCGTTTGTCTGTCGGTTTAATGTCTGTCTGTCCATCCGTCTGTCTGTCAAGACCCTTTATTTTCGGAAAGGCGTGAAGGTTTCGAGATGAAATTATAACCATATACCTACTCAAGTCTACAGTCCCTTGAAGCTGTAAAAAAATTAAACTTCTTTGTTAACGTAAAAAAGAATACGGCCGTTAATGCTGCAAAAAACGCATATTTCGACACTCTCAAGGAATCAAAATTTAAAGAGTACTTTCTGTTGACCTAGAACTATGAAATTATGATAAAGAATATAGTCTTTATTTTACTTTTAAATTGCCTTATTGCCTATTACAAACCGACTTAATTTTGCGGTCAAACGCATAGCATAGATAAGCCCCGATCTTTAGCCCTATTTGATACGGAACCCTGAACGTGCGAAGTGCAACACGCACTTGGCCGGGTTTTTTTATTAACATCTACATATGTGCAACATGAAAAGTAAAATAACAAATTTGAACTTTGAGTGTCATAAAACTATGCCATCAGTTCGAGAATCCATCATAAATTTGTGGAGTAGTTACAAAAACTATAGAATCTCCTCGTATTCAAAGTTTCAGTCTTAGAAGATCCACATAATCCCCTTGGTACTCAATCCGTAATCGTAAGCCAGAAACTATCAATATTCAATTAATCAACACAGGAGACTAAAGCGGGACGCATTATAACCGTAAGGGCGGGCACACATTTTAGCAGCGAGTCTCGATGGCACTCGTCCGCACTCAGACTGCGCAAGATGTTTGTTAGTTCCACTCGAAGCTGCAGCGGAGCCGCGGTGTCGCTGCAAAATGGGCTGATAATTAATTCAGAGAGGGAGACGACGTACACAATTAGTTGGGGCATTCGTTACATCACACGCGTAACTTTGCGAGTGGCGCAAGTCAGCGACGTCATCTTTAACTATTGGAGAAGTAAACTTTGGATTATAATTACGTCTTGTGATTGGATTTTTCATCATGGAGTATCTTATTAGAATCATTTCAGTAATTCATATAGAGTAGTTGAGGTTAAGGGTCTTCTGCGTTATTCGACAAAACGAATATTGATTTTCTTCAATTATATCTGGTTGTGTGTAACATTTATTTAAGGCTGAATGGAAATTCCAAGTGAAATTGATTTCCTGATTAAGGCAGCTTCCACTCTATAGTCTGAAATTGCTCTATCAGGCTGTGTTCAGACAATAACACACGACCCGACCTCAACCCGAACTCAATTTAACCGCAACCCACCTTGAAATACATCGCTTACAATGGTGAGTTTTAGGTGAGTTTTAGTTGAGTTTGAGTTGAGTTCGGGTTGAGCGCGGGGCGGGTGCAGTTGCGTCGGCAAAATATAAAGGAGCTTATTAATGTGTCAAAATTGTAAGTGATGTATTTCAAGGGATGGGCTGCGGTTGAGTTGAGTTTGAGTTCGAGTTTGGGTTGAGGTCGGGTCGTGAGCTATCGTTTGAACGCAGCCTCAAAGTTTCATTGGTCTTTTATTGCGCAGAGAGAAAAAAGATATAGAAATCGCCTAAAGCTTATCACCTAACACCAGTAGTGATAAACCGATCCGCACTCAGCGTCCTCTCGACTGTCTTGCTTAACAACACATCGGCCATCAGTCATGTTTTTGTAGTGAACAAGCCACAGCTTCTATGTGTAGTGTGTACGTATAGGATATACATGCACGATGCTTTATAATAATAATAATAATAATAATATTTATTTATTTTCAAAAATGCAGTTTAGTATAATCATTTACAAAGTTAACTTAAGTAAAATAATAATAACAATAGCCCGAACTAGGAAAAACCTGTGTTTCAGGCGAGTATAGCCAACAATAATAATTTTGAATCAATTAATCACTAACTAACTTATAGATATATTTATTTTTTATTTTAGCAATAATTAACACATTACAAATTACGATTACAAAACAACACTTAAATAAAATACAATATTATTTAATTACTACCAATAGCCTCTCTGTATCGTCATACGTCATGTTTTGCAGTGTATTTTTTAGTGTTATTTTACAATTTCTATAATTAAAGAAGAATAATACATTATCTCTTACATTTTTATTTTTTTTATTCACAACGGGTTAACGCTTGTCCTTCACCTCACCTGATGTTAAGTGACGATAAGGCCGAAGGTGGAAGCGCACTACACCCGGAATCCTCATCACTGAGGAACTGGCTATCTTACCTCTAACTGCCGGAACACAACAATTTTAAATTGTTATGGCGTCATACTTAGGGAAGATGGTAGAAGCTAGCCAGGCGGACTTGAAATAAGCCCTACTACCAACTAAACTGAGTACAAATGTACCCCACTCTTGGGAATCGAACCCGGGACCCCTGCGTCTTACACGGGCGAACCACTAGACCACAGAGGCGGTATGTATTGTAGAGTCGTCAATAGAGTCAATAAAGGCGTTTGGTGTTTTTTGGATGCAAGTGAAAATAGGGAGACTGTTTTTAATGCAACGACTGAAGAAACGAACCAAAAAGCTATATACGTCAAGCAATGATACCAAAAAAGATTGAATGTGTAAAAAAGTGCGAGTCCGACTCACCCACCGAGGGGTTTCTACAAAACTGTAGACCTGAGTATATTCTTTTAATTTCAACTCGATACCTCCGCACGCGTTCGTTCCCGATATAAAGGGTCTCGACAGACAGACAGACGGACAACAAAGTGATCCTATAGGGGTTTCGGTTTTTTATTTTGAGGTACGGAACCCTAAAAACGGATAAGTAAATAATTCGATGTAAGTAATCGTCATAATTAACGAATTTAGTATTGAGCTGATGTTAAACGGATAATTACATCGGAGTTTTACAACAGAGTACTTACCTACGAATATGTGAAGATGCAGTTTACTACCGAAACCAATTAATTAATCGTCATTGTTATTTACTTTATTTTTACAATTTAACGTGCTACCCTAGATACATTTTTCATTTATTTATTAACAGTGAATGTATTATGAGTTTGTACAGTTACGTTTATACTCAATAGCGACTGTAGTAAGCAATTCTGTATGCAATTTGGCACAGCGCCTCTGGCGGTAACTATACTGAACTAAAAGTTGTCATACAAATGTCAACTAGAGTCGCTATCGAGTATAGTAAGCGTAAACTCTTAAATGCCTACAGTTTCGAAATTTTCTACATAAAATAAATGTTTTTTTAATCTTGTCTCCTATTTAGATGTCAATTAGTTGCCCCTGAGATCACGTTAGGGCAGGCGCCTTCGAGTGTCCCATTCACGGGTGAATTTATTAAAAGAATCTTAGAATACTTTATTACTTTACGTAAAAAGTATCCCGTGAATAATTTGCTGTATTTGTGCTTACTTTTATGTTTAATTTTTCCTGAAAAAATTAAGCTAAATTTGGACCAAACATAATCAACGCAAAATTAATTTAAGTGTTGACTGTGAGTACGTAAAGGGAACCTTGTATTTAATTACCAGGTTTTTATGATAAACCTATTATTTTACAATATCACATAAGTAGATACAGCCAGTCTCCGACAGAAACAGTCTATTATTTGACGTAGCTGAACATTTAAATACTTTGTCAAACCAACTATTACGCTTGGACAGTGTTATTGCACCCTTACTATATGAATGCAATATAGTTTAACATGGTCCTAAATTGCTTAGTTATTTCTAAAGCTGTTTTAACTTCAACATTCCTACTTACAGTACCTACACACTACATATTACTTCAAGAATGTACTTGTGATAAAAGTCTCTACAAAATATATAGCAAGGGATATACTATCTCGCAAATTCCGTGCAGACGAACGGTAATTTGACAGACAGCCAATTCTTCAATGCGATTCTGGCTATATTGCCGAGTCGTATGTCAGCGTCGTCCACACAAAACTAACTACAGTCTGTTTATCCTTACTTGCCCTATTTAGAAAACAGCTTTTATGATACGTCATATGTCCATATGTCTTTTTTAATTTAATTGTTATTCAAAAATATGTTGTTTAATTAAATCAAATTGTCACTAATCATTAGCAATTCATTTCGTAATCTATGTGTGGAAAACCATTTGTTGTATTTTAAAAAATACTTTTGTATTTTATAAATGCAAAATCTTTACTTTTTACTGAATACAGCTGAAATTAGAAAGAGCATCATGTGCTTTTGGCATACCTACCTGTCCGCCATTTTGAAAAAAGTCGGTTATGGAGGCCTGTGATAAAAATGGTGCCAATCGATAGAATAATAAGTAAAAAATAGTAATAAGTAAAAAAATCTCGTAAGTGATATACTTTCCGAGATATTTGAGTTTAAAGTTGAAAAATAAAATATATTACTTTTTGTTTGTAATTACTTATTCTATCGATTGACACCACTTTTAGCACAGGCCTCCAAAACCGACTTTTTTCAAAATGGCGGACAGGTAGGTATGCCAGTCTTCATACATAAATGACCGATGGCTTTTGGAAGAGAAAATCTGAAGCGCGCACCCATAGAGTTAAGAGACGAATACATTATCGAAATTATATATCCGTGAACCATAAACGTGCTCCCATACAAACGCTTACACAATAAGCAACCGACACAATCGAGTCGTGTTACCACGAAATATTAGACTGCATCACGTATATTACACTGATCCTAAACTAAGGAAGATAAGCCTTTGAATTATGGAAAACTGAGCCACCACAAATACACGAAACCAGAAACATGCGCCATCAACTATATTCCTGTGACAGAATGGCAGCGTCTTTATGTTAGGGTTTGGGGTAAATTAGATATTAATACAATGAGTATTAGTGAATTGGTTTTAGGATTCGTGATTGTTCAGGTAAAAGCACTTATTGAGACGTAAGAACTAACAGCACAGAGTATAGGGTATTCGAGTATCTTTAGATGACGTTAACTAAAATAAGACCAAGATCATTATAATAGCTAAGGCGGAATAAAAAAGAAACTGCCACAAAATATCAAAAGTTAAAAGTAGGCGCAAATCGTGCAAGTAGCCCAGAAATGATGAAATAGTTTCCAAAACATCCCCTCAACCCATCATAATCCTCATGGACGTACGCTAGCACAAACTATCGACTTGTTTGTGGTCGGCGGCACGTCAGCAAATACTTTGAGAGCGTCCGAGGCGAGCTTAATGCCATCGGCGATCGCTTCTGACTGTGCGTCTGATGGCTTAACACTCCTGTCTTTCAAGAGCCAAGAGAGTAAGAGAAAGCAAAACTTCCGCATACAAAAGGTTTAGTTTATTTTTTTCCTTATTTATCAAGGACTTTATTTTATTTTTTAAATTTTGAGATTTAAGCATTCACAATGCTATTTTATATAATACCCGTCCGAGAACATGATCTGGTGCGAGTCCTATTTTTTCTAGTATATTATTTAACCTTTATTTTAATCAAAGATATGTGTATTACTACCATACAATATTATTGAAGGCTTCTCAGATGGGATTCGAACCCGCACCCAGGAATCCTTTATTAATTTCGTCATCAAAACAATCGATGAAATAAAATGTTGTGCCATAAATATCAACTACTCACCATGCTTTAGCATTATTTTTAATTAAGAAAACAATTCTTGTCGAAATTGGTTCGAAGGGCCTCATAATAGGTAGTCGGAAAAGTTCGCGGCCTTTTTACAGCATGAATTTTGCGTATTATATATTTCTGACAATACCAAGAACTTTATATTCATATTCTTAACTTGGGCGGGAATGTAATAATATACTGTTGGACAGCTGACCTTCTGGTTGTAGCGGTAGAATTAAAACAAATTGATAATTGTCTTGCATTTTCATATTTTTAATAATTTTTATTAGATACTTTGTGTACTTTTTTTCGATAAGAGTTCAGAACTTCAGATCCTTAGCGAAAAAAAGAAATGCTGCTAGTGTTCAAAGAAAGATTTGTAATGTTAATGGAGAAGATGCTTTGTCGAATACTACTGCAAGAAATGGTTCAGCAGATTCAGGTCTTGTAATTGATGATAAAGATGTTAGTCGCTGTGGTATCTTTATTATTTTGAGTACAAAAAGGCCGCGAACTTTTTCAACTACCTAATATTATGACCCATCGATAATCTGTTTGTTGTTAGGAGAACGCGTATTGTAAAAGCCCCATGTAAGCACTACTAGTGCTTATATATTTAAGCACTAGTAGTGCATAGGCGACAGTAAATTACAATCAGGTACGCTGTTTTTACTTGTTATAAAAAAGAGTTTTATGTTAAAAAATGTTGTCACAATAAAGAGGAGCTTGCTTTCATTTTTGTGTAATAAAATTTTCCCTGATTTGCAGTCCACGCAACGAAGGCTCCCTATATTTTTACAGCTTTATTATGGTCTCGCCCGAAGCGCATATTTCCGCGTTTCACTCTAAGCAAATAAGGCTCGGTTATGTCCAATACATTCTATTGCATAGAAAAAGAGGGAGAACTCGTGAATTTAAGCTTTCGAAAGAAAGTGGATTCTCAAAATTATTAATTTTAACCCTTAATCAAACAGGGATGAAACTAACTGCCTCAATTAAATTTTTCAAAAGCCTGTGTGTAATTTAAAATTCTTTCAAAGATTAATGTTAAAAACATTCAGTCCTGCTATAGTAAACATAGAAAGAAGGCTAAACTTAACACCTTTTTTTGTGAAACATAACTCGAGACCTAAAGACCAGTGTAAAGGTTAAAAAAAACATGGTAACTTTTAATATTACTTGTCGCTGTAACTGATAAGTTTGTCACCATATATTCAGCGAAAAGGGAAGTACTTCCCCGCCGAACTAGATGTCTGTGCTCGAGGACCGCGGTCCCACTGCTCGATGTTGGAATTATTTGTATTTATGCGAAGTGCTTAGAAAACTTCGATATCGTAAGTCAGGTCTCCATACATTTTGCCTTAATGTTGGCTTGACGTAGTGCGACGTCACGTCTGCGTAATATTGTACTCTTCGCTGATCCTGCATTTCTTCGTCATTCGTCGATTGCTCAAGTAGAGGCATGATCGCGCCACTACAAGTTCCATTTCATGATGCAATCAATAACAACAAGTCTTTAATCAGCGAGACGTTTCAGATGAAAATTTAATTCATCAAACATGACACATGTCAGATTAGACATGGGTCCTACAAATCGCGATGTTTATTACATAAATTAATTGTCTCGATCTCAATGTAGTTAATTGCTTTAATAGACGTTGTTGAGATTAAAGGTCTTGCACACTATGTTTTTATACGAGCAGACAACGCCCATTTACGTCGATACAAAAAAATAGGACAAATACAAGAGACGCGCTATTAACAGAAACCACCAGTATCTTAAAAACAACGTCGTGTACAGGCCTCTTACATTCCCGAATAACTATATTGAGTAAATAAACGCTTTTTAATGACATGTCATATGATTAAATGTTTTATGGGCTTAATTTCAATGACGTCAAATTATGTAGGTGATCCAGGGATCCATATTATGTGTTCTTACCAGTTGTGGTTTGATTTAACTCTGAATCACCAGTACCTGCAACAAAAATAAACATGCAATTAATATGTAATGTAATGCTCAAGTAATTTATAATTACACGACTACCCAAAAAAACAGCGAGTGTAATGTGTTCAGGATTCATGTGTTTGTGGTGCGTATGTGAGTTTCTTAATTCCATCATAACTTCAAATGCCTCGACGGATTTGGATGTTTGGAGGATCGTTAGATCCTATACCGAGTGACACTAGCTATATTTTTTTGGAAAAAAAAACAATATGGCGACTGTACGACGCCACTTTCAAATGTGAAAAAATATGTTTTTTTTCTTCAATTATTACAATATGGGCATCAAATTAAAGGCCTTAAATAAATAAAAATAAAACACGAATGCTCTGCCAAAAACTTATTAGTTCAATTGGTTCAGAATGCTATTTTTATTTGAGGTAATTCCTTATACATTGGTGAGATGGCGCTCGCTTGCAGCGTAAGAGTTGATATACTAGAAGAAATTCGACGTTCCCACTAGTGACTCGGTAGCTCAGCGGTCAGAGCATTGGACCGGATATCCAAAGGTCGCGGGTTCGATTCCCGTCCGAGAACATGATCTGGTGCGAGTCGTATTTTTTCTAGTGTATTATTTAGTATTATTTCAGCGAATGATTATTTTAAAACAGATCATCTTGGAAAGTGAACTAACCTTTCAACAGCCCATATCACGAATTCAAAATCACACAAACGTGACTTTTAACCTAAATGCGGCCCACCCTAATCCGTGACACATCCGTCACTCAGCAATTAAAAAAACAACTGAAATCGCAGGAAACGTTCACGCAAACCGCCGTATCCGCACGCGAAGCCCCGCGTTACTAGATACTCGATATCACATGATATCTCTGATATTGCGACTGCCGTCACTCAAGTTACTGCAAGTATTCGCTACTCCTTTCGGTTTAATTTCGGCGAGGAAGCCGCAAGAACGCCGAACCGAGCGTTCGGGGTGGGGTCACAGTTATAGCGTGCGTGATTAACCATTCTGAAAAATAGACTAGTCCATATACAAATAAGAGATCAAATATTTCAAGACCTCTGAAAATTAACGTAATTTTTCAAATAATTTAAAATTAAGCGACTGATTGTGTTTTTTCGATAAACTATCATGTCTTTTTTTTAAATTTTGAGATTTTAGCATTCACAATGCTATTTTTATATAATACTAAATAATATACTAGAAAAAATACGACTCGCACCAGATCATGTTCTCGGACCATGAACTTGAATTTAGAATGCCAACCAAGAAACCATGAATTTAGTTTTTCTTTCATAACAACAGCTATGGCATGTTGATAAAGATTTTAAAACCGTTGCATTGCCTAACATACCATCGTATTGAAAACATTTTTCTGTTATGTCGGCTTAATGGGAAACACAGTTAGTCTGTACTCTAAAAGTGTTTTAAGGTTGACACACATTATAGTCCGCAACCAGCTACGATTATTCAGTTATCTTTTACAGTCAGTAACTTAGAACATTAATTTAAGTTTAAAAGAAAGGGTTACACAACCTCGACGCTGTTACTCGCACCACCAATTTTCCCAAAATTGAAATAGCAGTTCCTCATCCGAGATCGCACGTACATCGCAACTTCCTCCAGCATTCAAAACAACTTCAGGCGCGGTCCTTTTGAATCGTGACGCGGAATGATTTGATTGAGCTCCCCAATAATGCCTAACATCCTTATTGTATAATGCATAGAGTTCATTTTACCAGCTGGTTAAAGGACAAAGCTTTGCTTAGAATTTGAACGTGAGCGTGCATAATGTTAGCATACATCCCAGAGATGGTCTATTTCGGAGAAGGCTTCAGGTTTCAATGAAGAATTTACATAGTAGCTAAAAATAGGTTGAAACATGACATATTGGTGTCGATTCGGTTGGCACGACTGAACTAATTGACAGAACTAAACTTAATTTTAGCATTCTGTTCTTGTCTTTTCGATACAGAAAGAAAAGGATGGAAAACTAAATTCAGTTTAGTCTTGTCGATTTCGTTAAGTCGTTGCCAACTGAATCGACACCATTGTCATATGAGTGTTATACAATTATGAAATAAAAATTGAACAAGGTGCGTTAACTCATCAATGCCCGAACGGCCGAATGCGGCCGGACAACAATGGAATATCTATTGTGTCTCATTTACCGGGTCTTGATGGGTTAAGTACATTAATGAGAATTAAACGCAATTGACAGACAGCTTGATTGACAAAATAATTTGGTTTTATATATTTCTTGCTACAATTCTACCGAAGACCGTCAAATAACCAACGTTCGCACAGTAATAATTACGAGTAATTAAACTTTATTACAAAATAAGTCGCTATCAACGTGAAAATTGGGCATAATAACAGTTTATTCGAGAATTCTGTTCGGTGATCGATTTTAAATTGTTTGTCATAATTGGTGTCGTTTCCAGGGATCAGTAATTGAGTAACATCTTTATTGAATAACACACTGAATATAATATAATAGTAGTATATAGTCAATAGTCAAAATTTCTTTATTCAATTCAATAACAGTCGATTAGGAAAGAATGCGGTTACTTTAAAGATATACTTACGATTCAGTGTTAGGTATATTTAATAAGATTTTCATCTGAATCAAAATTGCAAGTAAAAAAAGTAAATGTATGAATCTTAATATTACCTGTAGTTTTGCTACTATTGATTGGGAAAATTGGGTTGCTTGTTAAATACCTTAAGGCTCCTATATACCTCAAGTGGCGCCCTCATTTTAATTAAATTTATTGCTCGCTAAGTACATAATGTATCGAAAATTCACATGTACGTAAAAGTGGCCACTTTTAAAACTTTTGCAAACTACTACTACAACGAACAAAATTTTACTGAGGTTATTGTTTGCAAATAAACTATAGAGCCTTAGCTTCAATCTGTACATGTGAATTTTCAATACATTATGTACTTAGAGAGCAATAAATTTAATTAAAATGAGGGCGCCACTTGATGTATAGGAGCCTTAAAGCATTAAGACCACCTTCGCCATTAGCTGTTAGTCGCAAATGATAAATAAGTATTTACAAGCTTTAAAATTCAACAAGTCTTTTAATATCAAAGAGTAGATAAAAAAGTAGGTTAATTTAAAAGCCTATGTCGTAAGTAAGCTACTAATTGGTTTGAATAAAACAAGAAGCAGCCAGTTTAAGTGGATACTAGGAAAGCACCAAAGGGCTGAATGGAATATTAGATAAGTGTATGGAAAACAAACAATTACAGCACGAAACAGAGTTCACCTTTATAAATGGTGAATTAGATCTTAGATCACAGTACTGCACTATTTGCCAAGTAGTTTTTGGTAGAATACATCTACCAAGAAATACTTAGCAAATAGAGAGAATGATTAAAAGTTTTAAAGTTAAGCCATTCAGATCTATTTACAGTATCATAATAAGAGAAGGCATAAAAAATATTGCCATGTATTTTTAAAATACCTAGATTTTAAAAATACATGACAATATTACATGACAATTTTTAAAATAATAGACCTCATGAAATGAGCCAAAAAATACAAGTATCTTTTTAGGTAGTAGTGTTCCTATCACATTTCATATTACTTATTTTTTGTGTTAAAAAATCTATAAAAGCTTTAGTGCTTTACAAATAAGCAGTTCCTAATATTTTGTATCTTTCTCTGTTAGATTTATCGCTATAAGATAAAGATTTACTACGCAAACAAAAGTCGATGCATAAACAACGTCAATTCAGTGCTAATGGAGAGTTATAACTGCAATGAGTAGAAGTTGTGGTGTTATAAACAGCTGCATCGGGTCCGTGTATATTAGTTAGGTTTGTTTATTCGTAAGCTCGAGTTACACTGGTTTGAAACTATCGCTAGTGCAATAAGCTAAACAACTTTCTTAAAGGTCATAGGTTGATTGGAAAGATCGCTACCAGTTTTACATTTAAATGAGCCTGCACAGACAGCTCTTTGATGATTCATAGGCAATTTTTTCAACTGTCTCTTCAACTGGAAGTTTTATTAGGGATTATAATTTGAAAATTATACTTTGATTAATTTTGACGTTACTAAAGAGGTCATGTTCATTCGGTTCAGATCCGATTCTTTCCTTTCCTATGATGACTCTATCTATCTTGACTCTATATTTCGTATAAGGTATGTTAACTTTATAACAGATAATTCAATAAACAAGTTTTAAGTTATTATTATCACAGTAAATTCACGGTGTCTAGTAGCGTTTCTTTAGTACTTATAATAAGCATTTCTTGTTGCTAGTAACTTGCTAGTATTTCACATAAAGCTCCAGCGATAATTTCGATCGCGACTGACCTTTGCCGAGTTCCATTAAGCGCCGTCGTCATGAAATATAGCCCGAAACTGTCGCCAGCTGAATTATCTATCGCCCGGTCTAAAATGGCCGCCTTTCTACTGTTTGGATCGCGGATACTTTCTTGAGCAAAAGAGTTTCACAGAGCAGTGGGAGAATTTCCATTTAAGCTGAAAAGTAACGCTTTACTTTTAAACCCAGAATGTATACGTTTTTAAAATCAATTCGATCGATTTTTACAATATCCTATATCAATCACATGCATCTTTGTCTCCTTTCAAAAAACACCATATTTAAATGAAATACCATAAAGATTACTTCGCGCGTGTGTAACTTTTCCTCTTTGACGCACCATAATAAGCGATGGGGAAACTCGCTAATCAAAGAAAATTGAAAGTTTCGACGAAGCGCCCGCCTCCGATTGCTGCGTATGAAGTTGATGCGGTGAGGATTGAAGCTCAGTGCTCAATGTACAGCGTAATAGCTAAGTGTTATATAAGCTGAATGGTGATTTACATTTCATTACAACAATATTTTTGTTTTTAAGTTGGGACGACGGTCCCTGAGCACAGTGTTGAAAGAACTGCCCTTTTCGCTGTATATGGTGAAAAGATGTGCACAACACTTCAGGTTAAAAATTAAAAAAAAAATCACTATTTTTTTTTGGTCTTGTTAAAGCTAACTTTTACAAAACAAAAATAGTGAACATTAGGTATGATAGTTTTTTATTATGGTTATTGAGATGAGAAACACAGTGAACGAGTTGGTCAAAAAGCAAGATTGCTGATTTTAATTTTGTCAAAGATTCATAAGCTAACGAGTATTTAAAGCTTCTCATAAACACGAGGCGATGTTGGAAAACAAAACGGCACAATTTGTACCTACTTTAGGTTTTCGTGCCAAAGCACATTAAGCATCGACTTTAATTTTACAGCTTTAATAGCACTAATCTCCGGCTGTTACACTATGACTGACTATACAAATGTCTTACGTCCAATAAAACAACTTTTTCTTGTTTATTTATTACCAATTCCGTTTATTTTTCACGAATTCATGAATAAACGCTAAAAAAACTTACAGAATAAGTATAACAAAACATGTCGCCACGGAAAATAACAGTATCTATTACCTAGTGTTACTTGGAGGTCAGAAAACATTAATCTCAAACCTAACAATTTAACAAAAAAAAATTCAAATCCTATTGAAGGGATTTTTTGTAACTTAGGTATATTAATTTCCTTAATTATTAAACGAAATGAAAATCATTACTCATATAACTAAGAACTGTAGTACCTATACTAGAAAATATGTATTTATGCGATTGATTAATTATATTATGTAAGGAAGAAATAAATAAATAAATATATATTAGACAGCATCACATACATTGCTCCGATTCCAAAGTTTTTTTTAAATATTAGACAACATCACAAACATGTTGTCTAATATTTAATGCTCAGAGATGGCGACACCTTGAAAACCGGTGTACAAAGCCACTCGACCACGGAGGTCGTCAAATAAATAAATACTGTCATTAATCTGATCTGGAGTTTGACTATTACAAGAACAAAACTAGAAACTTCCGATACAACAGTTCATTACGTAAAAAACAGCATTCATTAAATTACCACAGCTGGATGAAAAAAAAAACAATGCACTTGAAACCCTAAGGGAACGAGAAATGGGTCGATACAGCGTGTTCGTTAGTGCATCTCGAATGCGTGTTCTAACGAGGTTGGAGAATAATGTAAACGAACGAAACCGGGGGTGAATCTAGTTCAATTAGCTTTCACAGTTAGTGCAGCTCCATTTGAATAAAATAAAAATAATTTGAAATAAAAAGCTTTTACGAATACCGACGCGGTTTTATTTCGGAGTGAATATTATTATTTTGGAGGAGCTCGATGGCGCAGTGGTTTAGCGCCTGGTCCAGCGATTATGGAGGTTAAGCAACTTTCGCAAGGGTCGGTCATGGGATCGGTGACCAAAAATTTATTATCTCGAGCTCCTCCATGCTTCGAAAAGGTACGTTAAGCATTTGCAGTTTCCACCCACCAATCCGCATTGGACCCGCGTGGTGGGTTATGGCCCATCCTCCTTATCCACCCATAAGGAAGGCATGTGCCCCAGTAGGGACATTAAAAATGACTGATGGCCAATTAAAATTATTTTGACCTTGATCTTACTGAAGAGAAAAGTGGCAAGAAAATCTGCAAGCTTTTTTCTGTGTTTTGTTTTATATCAAAAGTTAATTACGGTGCCACAGTGCAGAGCAGACATGTTGTTAGGTCAATTTCCATTACACGAAGAAAAGTAAAATACACAACACACCTTTAATAAAAAAATACTTCTCACTAACTGTACCAAAGTAGGTATATAAGGTCAAAAACATCTTTTGGTGCCGTCGTATATTGGTTACTTATTTCTGTGGTCGCATTGTATAGTGACACGAAACAAGACGTCTAAACGTTGCCATAAAAATAAACCATTTCCTCCCATCTCCATTCATGCAGTCACGATCTTCACATCCATACTTCATAGTGACTGGCCTCTATGATAAATAGGATTAACGCTCAAACGATAACAGACCGTATTCCATTGAAATAACATGCTTTTGAAGAGATAAAGAATATTATGTGACATTCTGACAAAGGTTGATAACGTCTCGAGATGTCAATGACATGAAGTTATTTCTGTAGTACATATTCTGAACTTACACATAAATGTTTTAAACATCAGGAAACATAAATATTGTAGTTGTTATCGCTGGTTCGCTTGATTTGTTGCAATTTGCAAACCAGGGTCAGCAGTCGTTTAAGTTTTCATTTTACCTCTAGCATAAGAGGGTATTAACCTCAAAATCTTACATTATTTGGTGAACTACTAACAAACAATGGTCCTCTGTTGAAAATTATGTTTACCTCTGCATGACTAGGTAAGTCTTGTGATGAAAAAATTGACAGCAAAACACTCCTAATCAATATCTTCAGCGTAATCAAGGCCACAGTCTTATTGAAGGCTTTATCTCGACTGGAAGTAACAATTTATTATAACACTAGATATCAATATCATCCTCATCATCGTTTAAATACCTTTTACCGATCACAACATTACCAGAACCAAAAATACAACGTGTTACAAAATAACCCCTAATGCTGAATATGGTAGATAGGGACCATCAAACTGAACAACTTTTACTATGGGACGAACTTTGAAATCGCGAAAAGAAAATCAGCTGTTTCATACAATAATTAATTGCGAAAATTAATCAAAATGTATGAAACAGCTGATTTTTATGCTGGGAGATTGTTAAACACTACGCTTCAGCTCAGTGCGTCTAAAATGATAGCTACCTCAACGTCCTCAACATAATCGTTCGATTTCCATCCGTCCATTACGTATTCGTTGAGGAAACGTTAATCACCACTGACTATAAAGCAGGCATCACCCTTATATGTAGATTAAAGAGTCATAAAAACACCATATTGGGACAAGGGAACGTTCGAATTTAACGACCAATGAAAACCAAGAGATGAGGTCCGCTATGAAGCAATAACTGTGAAGATTCAGACTCATTGGAATGCGAATGGCGGATTTTGTTAAGTCTGACGAATACTTAACTATTATGAGAGTAAGTTTGGACGTAAACCTAGATTATCGTATGCTATTTGCTTGTGTTGAGTTGAGTTGAGTTGAGTGCCGTGACCGCGACACAAGATAACTGAAACTAAGACGAGTTTTGTTACACTAAAATTTAGATTTTTATCTAAGGCACGATACTGTTATATTATTTTAAGGAGTGTTTTGACTGCAAGTTGTTTTGAAGATTTTTGTCGGAAAAGGAAGAAACACTGACTTCGTGCTTCACTGTTTATTGACAAAGCGAGCGCGAAGCGTCTCCGTTTCAGCTTGGGTGAAAATGCTTTCGAATGTCCGGCTGTTCTCCTCTACAGGTCGCATTTCTCAACCGAATCTCGTGTAATTTTGTGAGCAGGTTCGATATTTAAATGGTATTTTTTTGGCAATTCAGTTTTTCGATTTTTTTCAAAATGACCGAAATATGGAGAACATCATATTTCAGCCATTTCATAAATCAATAATTTCATAAACGTGAGGCCTACTCATAGAAACGCTAGTTTAGGAAGGTTTAAATTTTTTTTTAATCATACTTAGCGTAGCGAAGTAGTGCAAAAAGGTCACAGCTCAGCGATGTATTTGCTTTTAAAGCAATTCAATGATTTTCAGTCGCAACCATAGTGCCAGCTGAGGCAAAAAGTGCTCGGGATTTATCAATAACATGAATTTTATGATCATTAGTAAAATCGCAATAATAATTGGATTAAATGTGTAAAATAAAAAAAAATACTTAATATCAGGTACTGTGACATAAAAAAAAGACATAACACTATGCAAACTACTCGTAATCACTGACTATATAACGATTATTAGTAATGAGCTTAAACAACACAGAGTGAATATCAGATAATATCGAACTCCGAAAATCCCACTTTTTGCAACCAACAGCAAAATCTGCAAGCTACTTGGTGTCACGAAAAGTCTTTTTCACGGTTTTCACTTTTCGCATTTATAACGCGAGAAGTAAAGTTCAATTCTGAAGGATCTGTTTAAAATTTCCCGTCGCGTCATCTTTGTGTGGAGGTAATTTTCCGAGCCACCGATGAAGATTATTTGACGTTCATAAGCGCATGATAACCTAAATTGAATCCAGATTCATTTTGTATTCTTCAACTCGCTCATTTTTTTCCTTTTTTCACTAGCGGTTTATTTTAAAAGTATCTTATTATAGAAACTGTTTTCTTTGTTTTGTAAGAGCTATTATAAATCAGGAATGATTGTTTTTAAATAAAAAAAACAATGGAACGCGTTCAATGCAGGCATTTCGTAACATCGAAATTATACAAATATACCAAATTATGTTTTGTTAGACAGAACAGAACACGTGGCCAAATTTGATTTCATACCTACAAGTTTTAAAATATGATTTTTAAATAAAAAATACCCAATTTAGGGTTCTCAGCAAATGAACAACGGGACTGACAAATTCACCGCTGGCCCAGCTCCCACGAGAATTACGTAACCCTGGAATGGAGTAGTCCTGGTAACGTACTGGTTGTATGGCTATTGAATCGATATATTCGTAACATGAAGATAATTTTACAACGTTAAAAGATATACGGATATCATCTAGTCATCATCTCCTAGTCCTTATCCCGATTTATCTGGGAACAGCGTAGTACGTTCCGTATGTAGGTAAGATACGTATTGCCGTTATTCTGGTCGGTCTATCGAGCTTTTTGAAATCTTTATTGATTTTGGAGCCTTTGTCTCATGACGTAGCAGCTCTTATGTCTCTTAAAAACTATACTGCGTAAGTATCGATAAAGTCAATGGGCCTATCGATATCCACACACCACACCCCTTTTCACAAATCGGGGAGGTGATCTCAGAGTGTCGATCAACGGGGCTTAAGTCCTGATGGATGGGGTAACTCACTATTTATTAGTACTGGATCTGCGACTACTGCCGACTGTGAGAGAGGGCCTTTAATAATACACTCGCGCGATGACTTACGCCATTAATCACAGGGTTGATAGCGTCGGGGGTGCAGGAAGACAAATATTGGGTTTTTAATGTTGTTGGCTTTTTCTATAGAAATTAACCTTTTGAGCGCCACGGTCTTCTATAAAAGACAAACGTTTCCGTGCTCTCCACGCCACGACTTTATCAAAACTAATAAAGTCGTGGCGTGAAGGGCACGAAAACGTTTGTCCAAACATTTCCGTGCCCTCCAGGCCACGACTTTATTAGAACTAATAAAATGAGCACGGAAACGTTTATTTTTTATAGAAGACCGTGGCGCTCAAAAGGTTAAAGCATTAGAGAAATGGTAACTTAATATAAAAATTAATCAAGGAACTCTTTTTTTATTAAATGTACATACACTCCAAATTCTGAATAACGGTCTGCGAATCCGCGGCCTAAGAATAGACCGATGAGCTTGCTTGACCTAAAGAAGAATGTCATAATTGGTATACCTACAGCAAAATTGTATAATTTCATTAAATCTCACTGCAACATCAATACATTCAAAGCATAAATCCACTTCAACATCATAAATAACATTTACTAGGAAATAAAACACAAACACTACGAAAAAAGCAATTAATAAAGGCTATCCAACCCATTATTTGGTGATACAACGGCCTACGCGGATAAAATTCAAATTCCAACATTTCCAACTCGTAAATGCAGAGTTATGGCGCATTTACATTAATTCGGTTAGACCGTATTCGGCTGCAGGCCGTATTCGGTCACCGACTAATATAAACTTTAATTCAATGTAAGTAAGCGTTTCAGTTAAACCGAATGCGGCCGCCGCCTTCGGTGACCGACCTCAAACCGACCTAATGTAAATGCGCCATGACGACACAAAGGTCGGCTGTAACTGCTTAGTGCATAGGTTGGTGCACTAAAGCGGAAAGGGCGAGCGCCTAGGGCATACTTTGCTTAGTGGTAGGGTTGTAACAGCACAGATTTAATGCTAGCTTAAAACATGGACAAAAAAACACGTTTACAAGAGTGAGCTTTCCCAGCTTTTCAGCACGGAAAGGATGGCTAATTCAAAATTTAAGGCCCCATAGCCCTCAAAGTGGCGCCCTCATCTTAATTATATTTAATTGCTCGCTAAGTACATACATGTATCGAAAATTCACATGTACAGATTGTAGTTACTGAGGAGTTTATTTACAAACAATAACCTCAATAAAATATAGTTCTTTGTAGTAGTAGTAGCAGGCAAAAATGTCTAAAGTGACTACTTTTTGCTATAAGAGCCTTAAATAAAAATAGCGTCACATAATTACACTTATACAACTAATATAGTGCTAATATAGTACTTCATATCATAATGACTTTTCGATATTGTTGATATTTCATCGGAAACAATCGAATAAATATTAAAACCAATCGAATACTTAAAATTTGAGAATAAAACTTAAATAAAAGAGCTTATCCACAATAACTTTATTATATGTCCGCGTGCAGTGTCCATTTAAATGAAACAACGGTATCGTTTATGCATTATTGATTTCGTTGAATAAGCACTTACGCTTTGGTTGGAAATAAATAAGCCTTTAAATTAAACCTCACAAAGTATTTCATTGAAATTAATAAAATTAAAGAAAAGTTTTTATTATTATTAATATATTGCGGCATCTTTTGATATTTTCCATCAATACACATTTATATAACAAAACCACTAGAAAATAGATAGATAGTTGAATCGAGTCGGTAGCAAGAGTACGGCCACAGTTTTACCATGGTTAGTTCTTAACCTTTTTTAATTAAAATATTGTTTATTGTTTTTGGTTTGTTTAACTTCGTAATATGGCAGCCCTACAATAAAAGCCGAGTGAGATTACGCGGGAAAACGCGCGCTGACCCACTTGCTACGGACCTGACGAGCGGTCGCCTTGTGTGCTCGGCGCCCATCGTCTTGCGGGGATAAACACACAGAATATGCAACACACATCCCAGGGTTAATGTGGACATGTTTGTTAACTAGTGAGTGCTTCGCTTAATATTAAACGACAGTTAAATATTAGAATATTAAGTATTTTAATTTGAAGCCCGGCAGACTTTCCTTTCCATAGTTCGATGCGTTAGCCGGTACGGCCCCTGTGCCCCAGCAGTGGGGACATTAAAAATAGCTGATGGTCATTTGTATATACTAAAAAATAACAACTTTTATTGAGAAACCAAATCCGAAACAGTAACAACACCCGAGCACATTTTGAATACCACAAGTTGGTGTTTAATCTACTAGGAAATCCAAATGTTACTTATCCATACTTTTAAGCATCTTGAGAAATCATTTACTCAAGAGATTGAACTGAAACAACAGTTTTTATTATACGTAAGAATACTATCTATAAATTGAAAATAATATAGGTAACGTTTCAAGACATTTCTGTGATATAAGTATTACTTTTTTCCAAGAATGTTTACAAAACATCAATAAAACCGTTGATCCAAAAAAGGATAAAGTGCACCACAAGTAAAACATTAGATTGCAGGCAATGTCTTGGCAACCCCTTACCAATGAGACTTTGCGCAGACTTCGTAATGTATTACACCGAAGATATTGTCACGAAATGAAATATAATAAATATGAAGCGAGTTACAATAACGAGCTCACATTCTGCAAGCAAGTTAGCTCGTGAAGCTAATGGGCTGTGAAGCCGATACGAGAATTGCCAACAACTCTGTCTCTTTCGCTCCGAAAGGTACAAAGAGGGAAGCACTAATTAGCGAAGTCGCGAAGTTGTGAAGTTGAACCAATACCATTAAACTTGGATACGCCTATAATGGTGATTTGTGTGATACGAATCAATGTGCCGAGGGAAGCGTCGTCGATTTTTCGAGATCAAAAGATCTTAGCTACTTATTGTTTCGCAGCTAACGTTGTACCAAAACACATTCACTCACATTTGAACAAGACAATCAAATATTTTACTGTGGTTTTAGTCAGTCAGTCACTTAATTAGTGGCCTAGTAAATATTATGGTTTCAGAAAACAAACACCGGAATTTGAGTTATGGTACCTTAATAAAACAAATGCAATCTACTGTCTTCCATCAGCTGGATTCACTCCCGTAAAACCATGTAAAAACTTTTACTTAATTAACAAACTCCACAAGTCAAAGTTTTCACAAATACGTCAGTTCAGGTTCGAGCTAAAACCAAAGAGTTTCTGACCTTAACTTTTCTTCATTTCTTGGTAGCACATAAATCTGTTCCATCAGTTCTTGGTCCATCAGCAGCATGAAATTAAGTTTCCACCTTCAATGCCAACTGTCACAAACAGGTTTCCCGTTCGCATCGAGGTGTACAAACACCGCTAGATAAAACAATGAGATCTATCTGAAACATCGCGCGACGAATCGCACATTTGTTTATTTGAAACGAGGTAACTTGGGAAATAAATTGCGACAAGAGGAATGGCGCTTTCTCATTAGATTGAGTACATATTCAACGCGGAGTAAAGTTACGATCTTGGAAAACAAGTCTTGGTAATAAAAAAATATATGCTTCACTAAAGAAATAGTACCTAAACTTATCCTATTTCTTATCATAAACATGTTTTCGAAATCATAGTTTACAAAGTAATGTCGATCTAATCATACTAATTAATCATTTCGCTAACTCAAGAAAAAAACGAACTTATCGATATATCTTGTCTAACTATTAAAAGCAAAAGAATCACAAATAAACTGCCTAGTTACCTCGGAAACAAACACCTTAACCTGTTAACAGCCAAGTGACTGACATCCAAAAGCTATCCTGTCTAGCACAGTCAGTACTGAATGAATGCGTTTAACATCCCTACTTATATTATCGCCAATACAAGCTGCACCATTACCACCGTTCCAAAAGTGTAAAACAAATAAACCTACAGGATACTCGAGGAGTCCCACTAATCCCCCGGTCGCGTGAGTGCTGTTCGCGTCGAGTGCCGGTAGTTATGCAGATCCGACTCGACACCCGCAAACAACGCCGCCAGACATGCGATGTATGGGGGCGAGCATAGTTGTCGAGACAAAGAAGTGTACGTATGCTGCCATAAATCAAAATAAAAAACAATATTTGTAAATTTTTAAACACCTAAACAACAAATCGCCGGAAGCAGTTGATTTTATTTCTGTAACAAAACATTTCATGAAAACTAAAATCTAGGTTTACCAACGAAAAATAAATTGGCAAGGTCATAAACTTTTGCTGCCGATTTAAATTCATATTAACGAATTGAAATGCCATTTAGAAAGTCTTTTGATTGCGTAGTCATGTCGTTTCAGCATTTTCAGGGTAGCGATAGCGACCGACAGTACACGAGCCAGACATTCGCAAACACCCGCGAACATCACCGGATCCAATGCCCACGGGAACCTACCGCGGTACCGCCGCATTTTCTGGACACGTCTGGAATTTTCCATTTTGACGTGCAAAGGCTGCAGAGATATACAAAAGATTTTATCCCATATGGAAGTCAAAGTATTCATGCAAGCGTTTTACGTCTCAACGCTTCTGTGTTGCAATACACTTCGTCGGCGAAACCATATTGAGAGAAATGAAGGAAATCATTTAATATATACCTATGAATCGTTCGTAATAACCTTACACAACGTTAAAACGAACGGAGAATGATTTATTGTAACAATGTGATTTATGAAATGGAATTATGTTTGTGCACCCTCGTGATGGCAAACACAAAGCTTTGATGTTTGGTGTAGCAAGAATCGTGTTCACTCCATCCTATACGTTGAGAGGGAATTCTCTTTTTCTACATTGGCGACAGGAAAAAACACACACTATTATCGGGGAGCACTCGAAATAAAATCGCTGCCGTCGCATCGTAAAAATAAAAATCGGATGTAGGAAACCTCTCAGCTAAAGCCGCGTAGTTAAACAAGCGCTGTATATTTACGTGTGTGGGGGTACTTTGTGCCCGCTCCCGTATCGACGAGCCGAGGGTTATGAGTGGTCGCGTGCACGCCTCGCACAGATAGATACACGTAACCCTTCGAGTCTTCACCTGGGGCCCTACCGGCTTTCTTTTCGAATTTCGGCGGCAAAAATACGAAACTCCTTACTTCGATTTATCTGTTTTAAGTTGAAGCCCGGCAGACTTCCCGAAATTCGATGCGTCAGCTGGTACATCCTCAGGTCTCAAACACCCGTATCGCGTTCACTCTACTTATCACCGCGACGTCGTTATCGCCGAATGAAGCACTAAACGATCCCCTAAAAGCTGTTTAATGTCCATTATAAGCGAAAATACCGAGGCACTTAAGGAGTCCGGATTCGATGGCAGAAGGCGCAGAATTTCCCGGAGTACTTTTTCAGATTAAAATTTTGGCATCGGGGAAAGCGGTCTGTAATGAAACCCGTACGGGCCATTAAGCAGAGGATCGGGGGCGGGCAGCCATTAGTTGTTCACGCTCGCAATTACACCGGTTTGTGAATAACGGCGCTCGCCGGCCGCCCGCGCCGGACGCCGGCCGCCGCCGCCGCCGCCGCCGCCGCCGCATCGATCCTTCACCGCTCACGTGCCATCGCCGGGCTAATTGCACAAATTATGACCTGACCCATCCCGCATCATCCATAAAACACAAAACAACCGAGCTCATGCGGGATTCTGTTACACATTAAAAGTACTTACTAAAAAGCAATACATTTCTGTTGATATACGAGTTTAAATTAACACCTAAAAGCCATTTTACTGCGAACACAACATTTAGGTTAAGAAATAACTTCGATCGAGGGCATCAAATAAAAGATAAATAAATATTAGACAACATCACAAACATTGCTCCGATCCCAAAGTAAGTAGCTAAAGCACTTGTGTTATGGAAATCAGAGACAACAGTGGAACTACAGCACCCAGACCAGCTGGGGATCGGACCCGGCACCTCAGAGATGGAGACACCTTGAAAACCTGCGTACAAACCACTCGGCCACGGAGGTCGTCAAAAGATAGATAGAAAAAAACAGAGTGGAAAAGATACGTAAACATTATCATTGCATAATTCAAAACACGAAGAAGCAAATAAAAACAAAAACAAGTCAAACCAACACTTGCTAAATTCAATTCCCAAAATCTCAAGCAAGGATCCGAGCGTTTGACAGGAACATGGGGATGATTCCGCGAGTGTGTACCCAATTCAACACAAAAAACACGCAAAGCGACGACAACAAAAAGAGCTAATAATCAACAGAATAGGAAGGAAAAGAATGCTCCCGTACATATCTCCCTTGAGCGTTCTCGTTTTACTAAACAGAAATATGTAACTAAATTCTATTCTGGTCCTCTGAGTTGGAAAACTGTGCTCGTTATCTCGACGGGACCGAATTCTCAAAAGCGTTTGCGTAAGCTCATGTCAAGCTCAAAAATCTCTTTTCTAAGAGGATTAAAGATTATTTCTGACGATATTTTAAATCGATTATAAACATGCGTGGAGTTTTCTAAGAAACATACAATGACTATGAAAGCGTGCTTAAGGCGATCTCATCTTAATTAAATTTATTGCTCGCTAAGTACATAATGTATCGAAAATTCACATGCACAGATTGAAGCTTAGGTTTTATAGTTTATTTACAAACAATAACCTCAGCAATATATAGTTTGTTGTAATAGTACTAGGCAAAAGTGCCTAAAAAGGCTCTCTTTAAGAGCTTTATGGCCCTTAAGACATTATTTTAGGTACTTATGACAGGGCTCTTTGAACTTGGGTACTTTATATCATATAGAGGTAGATTATTCTATGAAACAGGGATCAAATAGTTGGTTTTTATTTGAATAAATGCGAGAAGGGGGACAGATGATTCTGATAGCAAGCATAGCTTGAGATTAGATTACAAACTTTTTTTACATCTTGCAAGTGCTTTTGGATTGTTAAAAAACAACCAAACATTCAAACATTACGAACTTTGTCATGCGTGCACTTACATAGTACCGTGTAGCCAATAATGAAATTTATTTTAAAACCCTCAGAAACTAAAATCGCATTGAGCGGTTACGTGGTTACGAATCCTAGAACTCCTAAAATTGGATGAGCCTCCGTAAGCAGAGACACCTGGCAAACCCAATTGCCTCTCGAAATAGGGATGCGTTGCGTGCGGTGTAACCGAAAAACCGAGTTACGACACTGATTTATACGATTACCTGGTCCGCAGGAAACACATTTCATCCAGCATTGTGCGGAATCGAGTATCGGGGCATATCTATTAATGGGAGTCGGTTGTCACCGCGAGCCGTAAATTAGAGGCTGAATGGCTGGAGCTCCTCGCCACGGATTTAACATAATAAAAAGAGCACACATTCATATGCCGCTCGTAAATAAAGTTTTATAGTCATCGCTCTAATGCGCCGAAAAATGTCGTGAGGGGAGGGTTATGTTCGGAGTTCGCACCCCGCACGATCCACTTGCCCGCTGAGTTAATGATCTGCAGCGAGCGATGGTAAATAGCTCGGAAGAGATTTTTTGTGATTTAAGGCATGTTCCGCGGCGGTTGAATCAATATTGCCCGCTTTAAAAGGAAGCCAACGCCAACGCCAGCGGGTTGAATCCTTTTAGGGAAAACGAAAATTTCAATCAACCGTTTATTCATTCGTTTTATCGAAATGTCCGAATATAAAATTAAATGATAAAGAAATCGGTGTTGGAAGCTTTGCGATTTGCAATGTTTATATTAAGTTTTAATTACTTGAACTGACAAAAAATATAGTAGGGATATTACTATTGTTATGTATTGTTTAAAAAGTTGTTGAACTTTGAATAACAAATAAACATAAACGGTATATTTGTAACACTTAAATAATAATAAAGAAATTAAGCAAGTGATTTGGTCTACGAAATATAGAGGCCATAAAACCTTTTAACAGCCACAAACGACTACGAACTAGTACAAATGAATTAGTGAAATGAGAAAAGGAAATTATAGTGATTAATACAAATCAAGCTGCGGCCTTTTCTTCATATTTTACAATTATAATTATCAAAATTACTTTCCGGGTAGTTACATTCATTTTAATTTCGTCTCATTTACAATGTTCTTTCTTTAATCAAATTTATAACGATTAGTTATTTGTTTAAAATAATTTTGAAAATATCAATCGTATTTGTTTTCAAAATGTAAAGTTCATGGGTGTTGGTGGTTGACTGCACCTATACGAATCGTTTAAGAGACCTAGCATGATGAACAAACAATTTTAGATTCCATATTTACAGGAACAGCCAACACATGCCTAAATTCCAAAATTCTAACTAACAAAAGAATTACTTTCAACATGGACAAAAGAGGTCATTACATGCTAAACGTAGTATCGGAGTACATAATCTGTGCACATGGGATGTGGGTCGGCAGATAAGAGGCGGTAAATATATATAGCGCCATAAAAGTCAAACGGACACCATTGCTCAGCTATCCGCTGCCATTCAGACTGTTGACTGTCCGCAAAAACATACTCTACCTATTCATTTTAAATGATATAAAATCTGTTGGACTAAATTTAATATTGATAAATAAAATTTGTTACGCGAAATCTTGCATCGCGAAATTATAGGGGATTAAAGCTTTTGAATTGTTACAAAGAGTACAATATGGCAAACGTACCTATCTATGACAAAAGTACAATCATTATTAAACTCAGTGAATGTAAAAATATAGGACAATATCAAAATAACATCCAAGATAATAAGGAAAAAATTGTCTCAAAACTTTGACCAAGTCCAGAATCGTATGCACATCTCTATTCACAACGCCATAAACAGCTGGAAGTCATCTTACTACTTATCCTGCTAAAACGAACACAAAGATTCTAAATTTCAACTTACATGACAAATCTACGTCCATTTCAGTTTCTCCTAAACTGTAATCTCACTTTTCACAGGCAACCTTCCTGCAAGTAATCGCTACTCGGTACTCCGGGCGAGGGGGTAAACCGCGTCGTAAACGTCAAACGGACACGATTGCTCAGAGCCACCGAGCTAGCGGAGATGACTCCGAAGTAGTGGCCTCGTTTGTGGGTACACAGACGGAGAATTACGGGGTAATTAGGTTAAAGTTTGTGTGCACCAAGCTGGAATTGTGCATAAGATTAAACTTTCATTATATCAATCAAAAAGAGCTAGGTTACATATTGTCAAAACAATCACCAACAGCCGACTATATTCGAACAGTTCGGCACTGCAATAATAAACGTTTATCAATCGAATCTATTTCCTATATGATAAGCGATACTTCATACCCGGACAGAGTGTAAAACCCAAGATAAATTCAACGAAAAATATTTTATACCTTTAAATAAAATACTTGAACTATAAACTTCTGTGCTATCTGCCGGCATAATAGAATTTCAGGCAAGTTTATTAACTACGTCATACTAAAGTACTCGAGACAAAGTTAAGAGACATCCTTAAACTCGAAAGTGTGTGTTCTTGAATAAGAGGAGATATACATACCTATAAATTTCACCTCACGCTTGGGAATAAATTGTACTCAACTCGGTAACGCTAAGAAGAACGTCTTTCGGAAATATTTGAATATGGATTACTTGTAAGGGTGATACCATGTGCTCGCACTGATTTCCCGAAACGTGTCTGTTAATACTTAATGACAGGATAATAATCGGATGAAATGTAGATGTGTAAGAGAATCATTCAACATTATCCGGGCTATAATCAAACACTTCCTTTATTTTAATGCTGTTCAATACAACGAAACAACAATTAGCCAAACGTAGAATATAGTATTGAGTAGTAAACATGCCTCATTAATAGTGAGTATTCGATATGTTTTCACAGAACTGTCAGCAATATTGTGTTGAACTAAATCATCGGATAACATTTCCGCCGCCATCACAAAAGGAAGCGAGTTCGAAGAAACCAATTCGTTATATTGCGAACTGAAGCTCGTTGATGCCAAATCACCTCCGAAATTCTAAAACGTTATCAAAGTTCAGTACACAAATTGGTTCACAGATTTCATGGTGGTTAAATAGCGAGCTAACGAGCATGCAATGAGCGGGCGCACGGGTTCAAGGCACGGGCGCTGGCGGCAAGCTGGCGGCTGAGAAAACGTCGGCATTAGCCACGGACTGACTAATGGTCATCGTTAAATCTTCTTTGAACTTGCACCCATTTGGAGTACCTTGTGAAATCTTGCTTGCAATCTCACGAAGACATCTCGTTAATACGCTGATTCTAGTTTAAAAAGAACGATCCAATATCTTATTTATAGACTTATGAATTTATTACGTAATCTGTCTTATCTTTTAAAGTAAGTACCTATCTATGTCACGTAAAATATATTGGAGTTCGCAGGACTATCGTTACACAAATGGAACTGCTTATTACGGTGAGTAATTAAACATGACAATAGATTTTGATACTTATAATTATAATTACAAACAAATTAACTATAAACAAATACTTTATTCGATTGAAATTCCATTTGATTTGTGATCTTTATTTTCTGTTTCGCAACAACTGACACTCTGTCTGTCTGTCTGTCAAAAAAAACCGGTCAAGAGCGAGTCGGACTCGCGCACCGAAGGTTGTAGTTTTAGGTCAGCGCCATCTCAGTCTTAACCGGAAGTGTAACTAATGTAAATTTTGTTCATGACTTCTGAAAAAGTGTGGTTTTTCCTTTAATCTTTACCTTAACTTCTATCACATAGAATAATTACAGATTTTTCTTCAAGCAAACTTCAGATAAGTCTGGCACAGCTGTGACAGACGGGCAGACTGAGTCGCACCATAAGGGTTCCTTTCCACCATTTCGGTACAGAACTCTAATTATCTCACTTGCCTTGCATCAACGATAGCAACGCTGGTCATCAAATGCGATATTAGAGCCATCGCTATCGTTATACTCAGAAGGCACTGATGGTAGCTGTACAGACGATCTGCAGTCGTTACGGAGTGAAGGGTTATCCTCAAGTCCTTTTGCGCACATTAGTAATTATGCCGAGACGTTTCTGTTTTCAATGCTCCTAGCAATATTTTACTTAGGTATGTACTATACTGTTATTTAATATTTTTGGGGGGTTTTACAATGGTTAACAAACTATAATAGGATTTAAAAGGACTTCCGCGTTATAAACAAAGAGTTGTGAAATTCAATAGAACGTGAGTGAACTTAACACGGTTGGTCTTTTGAAGGCGACACATCGTCTCGCCCTAATAACTTCAAAACAATACAAAATGTTCAAAGGTTAAACTTGCTAGTCACAAACGAGGAATTGTAAAGACGCCATCAATAAAGACGGATCAAAAGTTCAAAACTAATCCATGGAGTTTTGTTTGACAAATGGCTGTAATTCGTCACTCATTGTCCTGAGATGATATGGCCTTTTGACACAATGCGTACACGCCGTGAGTCGGCGACGATGCCACCACAAAGAGCCGATATATTCATTAACAAAAGGTGTTGGAATGGTAAAAACATAATAATACTGAAAGTTATACTATGATAACATGAAGGCTTAATGGAACAAAACTCCAAGCGAATATGATAAAAAATATTTTAATGCTCCTTGCTAAATACTTATCTGTGACATTGATGTATTCGACGTAGTCGTACGAAGCATACGGCTTTTGGTGATTTCCTTGAATAACACCAATGCTTTGCTCGCTGTATTATGTAGTAGCATCATCATAAAATGTTCGAACAAAACACAATCGGAATTCATTCAAAAGTAACCTTTGCTCGCTGTTTACCTAAACGCGATGTGCCGAAGTCGAATACACTGATGAGGTTTTATATGTATAATCATGAAACGAAATTTCGTTTCAGCTCGTCATATTTTTGCTACAAAAGCGTGAAGTTAGTTACTGGCAAGTTTCAAGGAAACAGCTACAGTTCATTAAGTAAGGGAAAGACTTCGAGGTAAGCAGCAGACAAAGTTATCGACTTGGCTGCGATGCGAAGGCCATGTCAACAGCGATTTGTGTTACCAACTCTATGGATTATTGATTATAATTATTTCAATTTTCATGCCCTTTATGCTCAAAGGTAACTTGCACAGACAAACTAACTAAATTATTGGGTTTAGTACAACAGGAACTATACGTAGACAGCTTTGATCTATAAAAACTAAAATAGATAGTCTTCTTTGTGTCACTAAAAACTTTCTATTACTGTAATAAAAAAGTTCAGAGTAGAGAAATACTTAATATTGATGTTAGCAACTGACCTGCAGCCAAGAACTATGAAATATTATCAGAGTTTGCTTTGTTAAGGGCTCAAATTGAAGTAAAAACCGATTAGGGCTTGGGCCAAACATATCAGCAGGAAGCCATTGTTCTAAGTGCTGCATATTTGCCAGATTCTACTTGGTTCCGTAACATTTCGCTTCATTATCATGTAAAAGTATAGGACATACCAAAGATGGTAACTTAGATAACAAGTATACGAAATTTTGCATTCGATAAAAATTGACAGAGTTACGAAAGTCGAAAGCACATTTCTCTGGGAAAAATATGTAAGGTAACATTGTAAAGCTCAAAATAGAATTAAGAAAGTTGAATAAATCATAAGAGTGTTTTCTTTCAGACATACTAAAAGCTAAGCTGTTCTTCGATGTCTAACTGTTAATAACTCCTTTTATTGTAGTGATATTTTCTATACTGTTTTAAAAACATGACAAATTGACTGACATTTGGTGTAAAAAAAGAAAAGTTATCGAAGGAACATTTATTATTGAATGTATATTATTTACACTAACTCTGTAGTAAAATAAAAAAATAGATTTCAAACATATTATGGATTGTAGAGACATAATAGTCGATGAACAACAATAAAAAGGTAGCAGCAGATAAACTGAGCTTGTTACCAATGATGACGTTATAACGGAAATCACAAGAGTTTCCCGCTTGATTGAATTCAATAAACGACAAAGGGCGTACCGTCTTCTTTATTTGTGCGCAACAAAACGCCCTTCAGACGCGAAGACCAAACGATTCAGCCCTTTGATGTCCCTTTAAGACTGAACGAAATTCCGAAAAAGTATCATATTGTGGTAGCATCATTAAATAATGAACGACGGAAGGATGATGACTACCTACAAAGGCTCTTTTTATTTGATGCAAAAATATTTACTGGGTCATTACAGGCTTTTAATGATCATAGTTATTTGATTAAAAACTTTTCGCATCTGACACTGAAGCAACATCTACAGAGCCCGTAGCCAATGTCACATTTACAAATTTTCGTTATCGCTTCGAAACATGTATGGCTTTGACGTTTTCAAACTCGATTGTTAACGAAACGTTATGTCAATCCCATACATGTTTCGAAAGCGAAGCGATAACGAATATTTCCAATGTTACTTCGGCTAGGGGCCCAGGACTTCCTCTAATAAATACAAATTTTAAAATTACATACAAGTTAGTTTAATGAAATACCTAATTTAAGATACCTTTAATGTTCTTTTAGAAGTCTCATATCATATAATGAGCAATATCTATGTGATACAAAACCCGTTGCTATCGTGCAAAATCACAATTATATGTAATATATATATGACCCAACAATTTCCACACCTAGTGCCTAGATCATACCAATTACTTACTTGTAACATGAAAGTCACCCAACCATCTCGTAACTTCTCACAAAGAGTCAGTCCCTCAGATAAGTCGGAAGGCGAGTAATTTTTCCGCGATGACTTGCGAATACCGCCCATTTGTTTGAAAGTGAAATGGGATATTAACTTTAGCCAGAATGTTCGCTAATAAACAGGGCTAACAAGGACGTTCGTCGACTCATCTTGTTCTAGGGTTATAACTTTTTCATTTCTTATTGTAGAATTAAGTAGGTACCTAGGTTTGTGACAGTGTACCCGTAAAATTGAAGCGGTCATGTATGAGATATCTTAATGTCCACATTTTCCCGCTTCTTCAAAAGACATAGTTCCACTGATTATCCAAGGCAAGACTGTTGTTTTAATCCCGTCTGGGAATAGAAGCTAGGTCCTCATAGCATGCAAGCCAAGCCACACACTCAAGAGATGCCATAGGTAATAAAGGTAATAGGTACTAATAAATTGTAATAAAGTTGTGTTTGAAGTTTTATGTTATCTGATGTAAGTACTTTACCTACTTCAATTGAAAATAGCAAAACACTATGTAGGTTAAAACAATTCGAGCTTAACGTTAAAAAAAAAACAACGTACGTAAGCGTAATAGCAACCCTACAAGAAATGGGAATTGAGTGCTGCGTTAAGTATCTGTACAGTCGGAGAAATTCTAGCTGAACCGGCTTCTGGCGATAAATCCATGTCTTTTATCACTTATTACTTTACTTAGGGACATACTTACTACCAGTACTAAGATTAAAACGTTTTAGGTTAAATTTTGAAGAGAATAGATGAAGAGGCAAAAAATCCACGAGGATTTTTTGTCTCAAAAAGTAACATTCGCCTTTAACACGTGAGAAATAAGTTACACATACATACCGTTAATACTATGCCTTTAAGATGGCTAGCAGAGATTTCGGTGCAAAAATCTTGATATAACAGTTGGAACTGCCAAACAGAAAGTTTCAAGAGCATTGCAATTTAGACTTAATTATCAATGAAGCGTTTCTATTTGTATGAAATTTAATTAGGAAATCAGCAGAGATTTTAGTTAGGATCTAATTTATGGACAGTTTGGAGAAAACATTTTGCTTCCAATTTTATTTGAATTGCCTAAAAAATCCATTGTTTAAATAAAACATTTTTAAAATCTTTACAGAGTTGAATAGCATAATATAATAATAAATTCATTACAGAAAGCACGATATTCATATGGGTTTAGTTACTAATCAGCTGACGGTTTGCATTATCGTCTGTCACAAGGTCCCCCATTATACGACGGACAAGGCCGCGGTCACAATACTTCATTCGTTGTGACTACCAATCAATACATCGAAATCGTTAATTGTGTACCATCGAATCGAGGGCGAGACATGGGCAAAGGAATGCAAATCCAGGCCAAAATCTGGCATTCTTTTTAACGTATATGCATTAACAACTAAACTAAGCGCCGAAGAACTCGTAGGATAGGACATAGAAATTTAATGAGAGAAAGTAGTGCTTAGCAGGCTGAATTCAGCTTTGTTCCGCAATTTTTGGAATTTCTCAACTGTCACTGCATCCTCAACATGAAAGGAAATAATCCTATTCCGCTTTCACTTCCTTTTAGAATAAGAGGAACAGGGTCAAAATAATTTTTCATGAAAATTAACCTCCCTATTGTTAATTTGATTATTAAATTGTATTGGAGTTATGACAAACGAGATAAAGACTGCATTTTTAATTTGATTTTAATTACCATCTAAGAATATCATTCTGTCTCTTATTCTCATCTCATCACATCCTCTTTTTTATCAGCTTTCTTTACTGCTTCGTCATCCGCATTCAAATATATCCTCATCCTCTAACTTTGTGCTTGACACTTCCTCTTTCACCTCCTCTTCCTCATAATCATCGTTGGAAACTGTTTTGGCTAATGATGTATCCATAGTTATACTTCTATCTGTATTATAAGAGCTGTATGTTTCTTTAATAAATAAAAAAATAATCAAAAGGATAGGATTCTAAATACTAGATAATTCCGTTAGTTAAATGCTATTGGCAAAAGTCTCACGATTGGTATTCCATCTTTTTACAATAAGACTCAGTTTAAGGACCCTCACTCACTTACCAAATCCGGACCAATAATGCGTCAGTCGGCCACGGTCGCGAGTTAGGATCCGCCATTACAGGTAGAAATCGCGCCGGTATCGCACACACGTGCGCCGTAACGACGGCACGTGACGCCCGAGACGGTTATTGCCAGCCGGACCGGTTAATTGTGCAGTGTGTACGAGCCTTATGAGTTATGTAACGTGAAAATAATCAGGACTTTAATTATTCGTTGGGTCTCATTTGAATTTAATTACACTTAATGGTTCTTGAAGCGGTCACGTAATAGAACAGTTTATTTTTTATGTTAAAACCTGATGGTGTGCGGTCAACGTAACATGTCAACGCTTGCAACACCTTGCAGTCATTCGTATTCACGTTAAAGTCCCTACACCAAAAACCTCAAATTATAAGTCTAATTATCAAAGTCATAGTCCTAACGTAGCCTATAAATCAAAATCTACACGGGTTGGGCAATATTTACACATATAAAGATGATATAACTTTATTTGCCTGACAGATCAAAAGCCAACCTTTCCATAATCTAATACAAAACAGGCGAAAGCCCAAATTAAGGAGCAACATTAAAAAGGTAGGTATCCAGTTTCAAGTGGCGAGTACTTACATGAGTAGATCTCCCTTAATTACGGTAATTACGGTAAGTTCGCGTTCCCGCGGGACCCGTGGCCATTTGGCTAAGTAAATGGGATAACCACACTGTGTAGTGTAGTGTGTACATGTATACGAAAATTCCAGTCCGACTCGGGACATCTTCAAAATTGTCCAGCTGGACTACTGTGTTAGCTTGCCTTTATTTTTCGGAATTGTATGAGTAAATTATTTCAGTACTTCTTTATTGATTGTATTGGAAGTGTATCCCACCTAAACTCTACAATGAGGTACGGTCGGCCTCAGAACACTTAAATACATTTTCATAGTAACTATTGCCCTTGTTTAGTAAGTTACAAACTTACGTGCGACCGTGGTGATTTGTGAATTGATATGATAATAAATGCATGTCCAGCTCCTTCTAATTAACCTTTAATTTTGCGACGCCGCAATTAAAAGATATACGGTGTTGAAGTCCATAATAACGTTAAACTGAAATCAATACTTTCAGCTTAGTGTACGAGAAAAAAAATTCATAAGTATCAAGACAAATCCCTTTTAAATTACCAAAAAAATACATTTCATTATGGCTTATATTTCAAAATATGCTTTACAATATTTGTACAAACGGATTAGATGTTCTTTCACGGCCTCTTTTCAAATGATTCGCTTACAAAGCTTGGCTCTTAAAACAAATGAAAAGGCTCTTTTCTAACAAAAGCCTATTCAAAAATATATTAAAGTCGAGACAAAGCCGAATGTATTTTAAGATACAAAACAAGTAGGTAAGTACATAATAAATCTCTTGAGAAGAGCTCCAATATGAAAATGTAAAAGTAGTGGTCTTATTTTTCAATCTCCTAGCATTTTATATTGAAGTCAAATACTGAATATGATTTTCTATGGCCAATATTGAGCGTGGCTGTAACATTATTTTTAATATTTTCATCACAAACAACGTCTTTGCGTCCAGCTCTTGAATATTCTTCCAAGAATAGAGCTTTAAATCGCATTTGTTATTTTTAAACGTATTACGCTTTGTGTTCAGAAAATCCTTTAATACGGAACAGGCGATTTTTAAGCCTGTCTATTGATTATATTATTATATTCAAAAACAACGGTTTCATAGTTCATTATGAAATGAGCATACCTACAACTTGGTTGATCTTGGTTGATCCTGTACTGTGCATTTTTCATATCACAATGTGTACTTACTATCATTATAGCGTTCATTTTGAAAATTGAAAAATTGAAAATTGTTTATTTACTTGGAACTAGGTAGTTTTTAGTTAGTTTTGTTATTTATTATCTCGAGTTCCTCCGTGCTTCGGAAGGCAGGTTAAACCATTGGTAAACCCCCACTAAACCGCTTTGGGCCTGCGTGGTAGGTTATGGTCCATCCTTCTTATTCACCCATAAGGCTTGTGCTCCAGCAGTGGGGACATTAAAATGGCTGGATCCGATGTCATTTTTAATATGAAGATTTAAAATTGTCCGAAATGAATAATTATTCAAATGCAGATTGTTAACAATGCCGGGCTGCCGCGCCCGTACTCCGCGCTCAGTGTGGCGTACCGTCGACGCTGTAGATATTATTACCGTGACGCTGTCACTGCTTTGCAGATTAGTTAATTAGTGCATGTACGCCTGAGGCTGGTGTCTCAGACAGGATGGCTATAACTATAGGAGTATGTGCTTCAGATGCAGCAATAACATCAAAGTTATTTGACTTTAATCATAAGTCATTATTTTAACTGTATTACAGCTGTGTAGAGAGAATGAGATATTGATACACGAGACAAACACACGTGTCACAAGCAATTAGAAGAGATAATACCTATCATCTCAGGCAGTAGATGCCACAAACAATTAAGATGGGTAACTTTATTACAATGTTTTTAATGAAATTGTATTCAAAACTTTATTGACTAACCAACCTCCACATTAATATACAAACATACAAGCAAAACAAAGCATAGCATCATATAGCTTTATGTACTTATGAATCGTATGATAAATATTTGACAACATCACATATATTGTTCCGATTCCAAAGTAAGTAGCTAAAGCAGTTGTGTTATTGAAATCAGAGACAACGGTGGCATCACAAACACCCAGACCTGAGCCAATATAGAAAAGTTCGTTGAATTGACCCAACCGGGGATCGAACCCGGGACCTGAGATGGCGACACCTTGAAACCCGGTGTACAAAGCCACTCGACCACGGAGGTCGTTATATCTAACAGACTTCCTTTAAAGTAATATTCCACCAAGAACTTAGATCTCAATCTCATTAACCACCACTAGTTTGGTTATTTACACATATTTTACAAATATATTCCAGAAGCATACGCAAATGCTTGTTATCTTGACCCGTCTCAGCCCGTCTGCGGTGTTGGTGACGTACCAGCCCCTGATTACGTAACACTTTTGCTAACAATTCTGCTTTAAAAATCTACTGAAACCGTTTGAAATCTTTTCAAATTTTACAGTTTCATTTATTAGCAAAGTGTCATTAAAGCATGCACTCTGGTATCAACTGAAACTGTCAAATTTCAAATTTCATTTATTGTGATCCCAAGATATCAAGCATTTATGTATGCTTCTGGAATATATTTGTAAAATATGTGTAAATAACCAAACAAGTGGTGGTTAATGAGATTGAGATCTAAGATCTTAGTGGAAAATTACTTTTAAGGAAGTCTGTCCGATATGATGCCATGCTCTGTTTTGCTTGTATGTATATTAAAGTGGAAGTTAGTTAGTCAATAAACGATTTCAGACGGTTTCAATCGATTTTAAACGAGAATTGTTTGCAACAGAGTTACGTAATCAGAGGGAACTCCACTGATAACTCATCAGAGTTCATGCGGGCGTGATTACAAATAATGTGTCCATGTCAATGCAGGTGATACTGACCCTTATGTGGTCTTGATAAGATCGTTGTTAATGCCACTATAACATTAACAAAACAAATTAGTGTTTAACTACTTTTGAGGTCGCCTGTACTTTTTATTTCATTTGGTTTTATTTTTTGAAACAACATCTCCTTTGGATAATGCCTACACGGACTTAAAACCTAAGTGAAAAGCAAGTTTTTTTTACCGAAAATCGTTTGACTAATCAAGTTGTCAGTTTTTTGACGTAACCTCTTTATGGAGTTGAATGTTGGCCATAAAAGATTTATCAGACGGCCCGACAATAAGAGTCTAAATAGGCCAGTCGTAAAATTGACTTCAACAAAAACCCAATTGGATTTATCGGGCCGACTGCGAGCACAATCTCTCCTACACTTATTTATACTCTCCTGTTTACCTGATAGTCTCTCAACCATCATATTACGGTGAAGGGAATTACTACAGGACTAAATAGCCGTGCAGAGACAAAACTTCTTACAACACTGTAATTAGCATATTACGTAACATCATCAGGTGGATAGAGCACGTCTAGACGTTTCTACGTAATGCGGAAACTCTTTCAAGATATCAGTTCGTTTACAAAAACCCTGTTCGTTTATGGGACTATTTTGAAGTGTTTTTTTAACTTTGATATTTCGGCTTCCTTATATGTTGTGGTGGCTTCTTGTCTAAGAATTATCTGAAGTCGAAACTACATATTATAAAAAATCTTTCAAAAATAAAATGAGCGGTTTTGAATGGGCATTTTACCCTATTCCTTGCGTTGGTATTATCAGTGGATGGTAAGCTTGACCATAGTCAGCTTATTAGCGTATTAGATTAGAGCACCTTGAGGTATAATGGCGTCGTAGTTGTTTCTGTTCCATTATTTACCCCTACGTAGTTACAACCAGATTTATGCTGAAAGGAGCGTCATCACGAAAAGCATTCGCCAGCCTCGTAAATAACGTTTCTTATTATGCGCCTCGTATTTCCTATATAGATTCATTTTATTCATAGTGCCGTCGGCTCTGACGCGATCAAATTGACACATTTCCGTGGCGATTCGGTTAATATTTATGAGAAATGTACTGTTTGTCTGTCGATGATCGATCTCGGGCGTAAAACAGACAGAACTTAGAAGTATTGCTGCGAATAAAACATGTTTTTAGGGTGCCGTACCAAAATGGTAAAAAGGAACCCTTATGGTGCGACTCAGTCTGTCTGTCTGACTGTCACAGCTGGATATCTCGAGAACCACTAATGCTATCAACTTGAAATTTGGAATAGTTTTAGATGACGTTTGCCGAAGTAAGGCCGCATAGTTTTCGACTTTTGATGAAAAATGTAAAAAATACCGTTAGAAGTTTATGTAAAGACTAGTGGCCCGCCCCGGCTTCGCACGGGTACAATGTACCTAGTTACTAATGTGGTGAGTGTGAAGTTATTAGACTATACTACAGGATGTCTATATAGGTATAGTAGTGGCCACAAAATTAAGGACGCCAGTCGATTTTCATACAAACGAAGTAACTTTTAAGCATTGCTTCTCCGCCAGGGATTGACCGAGCGGTGATCTGGTGATGGCCATCCAGGGAGTGAATGGAGGAGATCCAGATTTCTATACACACCCAAGTGATCTGACCAGCATTTTAAGAGATATAAGGATATGTTTAAAAAACCGCGAATATAGTATAGAAATGTATGAAAACTTGCAACTGTAAATTCTTATGCTTACATCTCTTAGAATGCTGACCAGATCATATTGCTATCTGAATCTTCTCCATTCACTCCCTGGATGGCCATCATCAGATCACAGCTAGTTCAATCCCTAGCGGAAAACCAAGACTTCAAAATTACCTCGTTTGTGTGAAAATCGACTTGTGTCCTTAATTATGTGGCCACCACTATATGTATATACGACGTACACAACATATAATAATAGTGTTATAAGTTTGACTTGTGTGTGTCTGTCTGTCTGAGGCAACCTAGCTCCCAAACTTATGGACCGATTTTGATGCGGTTTTTTATGCATAGTTTAAAAGATCTAAGTGTACAGACGGCGGGACTCCTAAACCATTGATCCGATTATGATGAAACTTTGGCGAGTTGTTCGGTTTACGACCGAGAAAGTCCCTGGCTAAAAAAAACGGAGCATTGCAATATACGCATGGCGGGTGCAGCTAGTTCTAAATAGAAATATGTTGTGCATTAACAGGATTCTCAATCTCGATCATCCAACACTTCTCTATAATAAAAATCAGCTGTTTCATACAAAAATTCAAATCGAAAATATCATAATGTGTTTCATACGTTTTGATATTTTCGATTTGAATTTTTGCTGATTATTTTTTCGCGATTTGAGAGTTGGTCCCAATAGTAAAAGTTGTTCAGTTTGATGGTCCCGATATACCATATTCGGCATTAGGGGTATTTTTGTAACATGTTCTATACCTACCACATTTCTTGTCATGTTATCCAGTTGCAAAATAAAAAGGCTATTCGGCGAGCTGACTCTCGAGCAGGCGACATTAGAGCAGGCCATGGGAGAAACAATCACTGCAGATCTACACCAGCCGCTCTTAAACTTTGGCCCTGTGCTTAATAATAATTGTCATAGCATAGGCGACTTGACCGAATATTGTATTCTTTTAAAATTAAACTGATAATTAGATGGAATAATTTTGCACCTTATTACAACGCAAGGAAGGAAAAAATGACAGCACTGCCAACATAACGCCATAGGTACTATTCAATAAAATGCATTCTAGCTACTCTCAGGGGAAATGACCAAAGAGAATGTAATACTACGTTGAGATGACAAATGATATTTATTTTTCTTAATTAATCAATCAAATGCACAAAAAAGTTTCAATTCCGACGTCGAAGTCAATCACAGCAAAAGTAGCTTTTTATCACTTTTTAACCCTGTCAGGTGATAAATATTAAAAAAATACGAAACACGTGTTCAATTAATTTTGTGAAAGAATGTCTATGCCAAATTTCAAGTCAATCGGGCCAAGGAATCGCGTCCTCCCATACAAACTTTGCCACCCTGTTTCACCCCTTTAGGGGTTGAATTTCGCAAAATCCCGTCTTAGTGAGCACCTACGCCCTAAAAGGAGCCCCTATGCAAAATTTGAGACTCCTAGCACTTGTAGTTTCTGAGATTTCGTGATCAGTGAGTGAGTGAGTGAGTGATTTTCCCTTTTATATATATAGATTACAGGAAAAATAAAACAATGTCTCTAGATAGTAAACTTTTTCAGAATGATGATACGGAATCCTCGGTGCGCGACTCCGACTTGCTCTTGACCGTTTTTTGTTGTACGTACGTCTTGGGTATTGAAAGAATCTGGAATGAACGCCAATGGATATGTTTTTGCGTCTAGACTTTTACGTTCGCTTTCATATAATGTGTCTAAAGGAAACAGTTACGTGGTAAAGCTTCAAGAGAAACATTTTTTGTACAACATTACATTATTTATATTTATTTTTTATACAAAAGCATTCTATTCCAAAACTCTGAAGTTGTGTAAGCCGCACTTTTAATATCAGGAATGATTACAAGTGAAAAAATAACTATAAATTAGCTAAAGGACGTAGGGTAAAAGACGGTTATAATTAAATCTCCAACAGTGCCGAGTGCAAGGGTTAGACCAATAAAGATGGAACGAGCGAAAGCGACCTCCAACGCGAACCTTGCAGCCTTACCGTACAATAATAGTTATATCTTGAATAATGGATCTAGTAATGGAGTCAGAACCGTTAATTGAAAGGAACTTTGAGAAAGTTAATTGAAAAATCTCTGCTAGAAAGGAGAAAGGTTTAGGAAAAAGTATTGCTGGGGAAATCTTAAAGTGCTAACAATAGTGAAGTTTACACACATATAACTCTACACCGTTAATTGTTAAGTAAATCTAATAATGAAATGGGGATTTCGGACCACGTGAATGAACAACTTTTACTATGGGGCCAACCACAGAATCGCGAAAAAAAAAATCAGCTGTTCCATAGAAAAGTACAACATCGACTCGACTATAATGTATGGAACAGCTGATATTTTTTTTCGCGATTCCGTGGTTGGCCCCATAGTTGAAGTTGTTCATTTACGTAGTCTGAAATCCCCATTTCATTTAATTTTTAAATTAACGGTGTATAATAAGAATAACAAGCACTTTAGACAATTTAGAACGCACTTGTTGTGGTAAATGTAGGCAGTTTTAGTTTTAATAATAGCCAATATCTCTTAAGTAAGATATTAAATTGATGAAAACATTCAAACTCATTGTAAGTTAAACGTACCAACAAATAGAACACTGAACGACTTCTAAACTTCAAAGATTTGCATAGGTTGTATTTATGTGAATGTGCATATTGATATTAATAAAAATATTAGAAATTTATTACTTGAAACTATCAAGTAATGAATTTCTAATATTTTTATTTTGCGTAGGTATCCAGTAGGCCTTGCCAAAAAAAGCGTTGTTGTGACACTTCTCTATCTATACATGGTGTCATTTTAACACAAGCTCAGGCAGGGATCTCTTATACAACATGTTACAAAAGTCCTCCTAATGCCGAATATGGTATATAGGAACCATCAAACTGAGCAACTTTTACTATGGGACCAACTCAGAAATCGCGAAAAAAATATCAGCTGTTTCATACATTTTGATATATTTGATTTAAATTTTTGTATGAAACAGCTAATTTTTTTTCGCGATTTCAGATTTGATCCCATAGTAAAAGTTGTTCAGTTTGATGGTCCCTATATACCATATTCGGCATAAGGAGTATTTTTGTAACACTTTGTATATACCATGACTTAATTAAACCTTACACAATTATTAAAATCTATAAATACCTACTAAAAACACGAAAGTATTTCGACGGAGCCCACAACAGTGTGGGCGCGGTAAATCTCGGCATGTGGTGAAAAAAGCCCGTTTGGGCCCATTTGTCATCGTCGCAGCGTCGCGGGGCGCCCGGGGCCTGCCAAGACCGCAACTTGGCATGGCACACTGTATTAGGGCGTAATGTGTAACTTTCATAAGCTGTTTAAATCTTAACGACGTTGAATCTGAAGTCTTTAGGACTTTCAATAAAGTTCTATGTGTTTAGCTATATTTATGATGTGATTTGTGTATTGAATTTACAAAGGTATTATCTGTACCTATCCACATGCACTTTTAGTTAATGTAGAAGACTTACTTGGCATGGGACTTGATGGGACACCGTATTGGAGCGTAATATGTAACTTTCATAAGCTGTTTAATTTAAATCTGAATATGTAGAATCTGGAGTATTTGTAGGACTTAAAAAAGTTCTGTGTTTAGCTATATTTATGATGTAATTTGTTTTGATTTAATTTATGGTTTAGAGGTATTATCTGTGTCCGCTTGCACTTTTTATTGATGTAGAAGACTTACTTGGCATGGCACACTGTATTAGATCGTAATGTGTAACTTTCATAAGCTGTTTAAATCTTAACGACCGACGTTGTATCTGAAGTCTTTAGGACTTTTGATCATGCTCTACTTGTTTGTGTTTTAATTTCTTTGGAGTTATGTAAGAGAAGGTAAATGAATCTGTAGCAAAGACTTACTTCGCATGGCACACTGTATCAGGGCGTAATGTGTAACTTTCATAAGCTGTTTAAATCTTAACGACCGACGTTGTATCTGAAGTCTTTAGGACTTTTGATCATGCTCTACTTGTTTGTGTTTTAATTTCTTTGGAGTTATGTAAGAGAAGGTACATGAATCTGTAGCAAAGACTTACTTCGCATGGCACACTGTATCAGGGCGTAATGTGTAACTTTCATAAGCTGTTTAAATCTTAACGACCGACGTTGTATCTGAAGTCTTTAGGACTTTTGATCATGCTTTACTTGTTTGTGTTTTAATTTCTTTGGAGTTATGTAAGAGAAGGTAAATGAATCTGTAGCAAAGACTTACTTCGCATGACACACTGTATTCGAGCGTAATTTGTAACTTTCATTAGCTGTTTAAATTATAACGACCGACGTTGAATCTGAAGTTTTTAAGACTTCTAAACATGTTCTACTTGTTTGTGTTTTAATGTAAGAGCAGGTAAATGAATCTGTAGAAAAGACTTACTTCGCATGACACACTGTATTCGAGTGTAATTTATAACTTTCATTAGCTGTTGAAATCTTAACGACTATCGTTGAATCTGAAGTCTTTAGGACTTTTAATTATGTTTTACTTGTTTGCATTTTAAATTTCTTTGGTATATGAATCTGTAGAAAAGTTTTCATGAGAGATATGAATTCCTGGAGATCGGGATGTAGATAAATTCATAATTTCTCTGATCTAGAGCACTGTTAGTCATTTGCGCCTGCCTAGTCTTATTTAAAAGGAACTTAGTTTGTTTAATAATTACTGTGCTAAACTTCAGATGTCATAACAATACAAACAAAACATAATTATCTCGAAAATTATATTTTTTGACAACAGTAACAGGTTATCTAATAAGCTTACTATTATCACAACCACTAACATTATTCCAACTATAACCAATGTACAGTAAATTCATTAAAACTTCTAGTTTTAAGTCTCAATCGACGTCGAAAAGTAACTTTCCTCTCATTAAAGAATCGGCTGTATAAGTAATAAAACTGCGCAACAACGATCGCCACAAAGGCGAGACCAGACCACATCTGCCCCTTTGAGGGAAAACTTTAAAAGTCGTCGTCTTGAAAAGACACAATACATGTCTTTCGGTTTGATCCTAAGATCGTTACAGAAACAGCTATAAATTCTCACGTCTCGTGTGGATCTAATCGAACGTCGACCGATTTGAGAAAGACGTAACGTTTTAATGTTTCGACGTTTAGATGGCCGTATTTCGATTTCATGCATCACCATTCCTTTGAAGCTGAAGTTTTAGTTCCTTTGTTTCAGATTAAAAATTTGTAAAAAGAGGTTTTAATATTTACTGAAAATCTGATAGTCAAACAAATAGCGATATCAATGAAGCATTCAATTCAATCAAAACTTCTTTCGATGTTTTCCTTCCATAGATATGGTGCAGAAAAAAATATAAATAATAGGTACTTTATATGATTACATTACTAAACGAGACCGTACTATAAAGAACATGAATTTCATTTACGCCTGATTGAATGTAATTCGCTTGCTTTGATGTATCACTTCTCAATTTCCAGGTGATACTCTAAATTGACAGTTGAATGACAATTTGTCTGATTCCTTCTCCAATAAGAGAAATAATTCAGGGATACATTTCTGAGAAAAAGTTTCGGAAGACATTATTTAAATTCCTATACCTCGATCACAGAATACATAATAAATACTCCCCGTTACCTCGTGTACTATTCAAGTTTTGTTCGTCTAGACAATATTTACTGTCGGGCCACAATCTACATAAAGCTCAACCATAAGTATGTAATTCTATTTCAGTTTTAATACAAATTTTTAACTGCTTACTTCAAGTCCGCCTGGCTAGCTACCACCATCTTACCTAAGCCTGAAGCCATAACAGCAATTTAAAAATTGTTGTGTTCCGGCAGTTAGAGGTAAGATAGCCGGTTCCTCAGTGCTGAGGATTCCGGGTGTAGTGCGCTTCCACCTTCAGCCTTATCGTTATTTAACATCAGGTGAGATGAAGGCCAAGCACTAACCCGTAGTGGATAAATGATTTTATACTTTATAACAAAGAATGTGTCCTTTCTGTATTTTATTACAACAAAAGGCCAACCCCTCTCGACATAATAGTGACTGGTTAATGTGATATATGTATGAGCCGGACATAAATCTGCGCGACCGACGGCCTACAGAGCCTATCGACGTCACTTGCGTAGTTATCGGTCAACAGGGTTGCCTGTTTCAAAAATATTTCTTCGCAAAAGTTTTAATACAAAGTTTTATAAATACGATAGTATATCGAAAGTATGTAGACACCTTTTTGTCGATAAAATTAGGTGTATATCATGCCTTTAAATTATCGCTAGTACAAGACCATAGACACTGTATATTTGTGCCGCTTTCATTGATATCGCTTTTCCCATAATTTGATTGATAGAGAATTCTATTAGCCTTATGTCCGCCTCTTATACCGTTGTATTTGTATAATAAAGATAATTAAATAAATGATGACTTTTTGTCATTGCTGGAGCAAATTCGATTTAGATTTATAAAAGTTAATTAACAATAATTTGAATATTAACTTAACAGCTCTCATTTAATTTTTGTACAAAAATAATAATTTATATGTGTTTTTATATCTGGGTCACCCCAGTAATAAATTGTCTATATCCAGATTTCTTAAAACAACGGTCCTATTGGGAACGGCCATGTCATTTTCTTTTGAACTGATGTTTTCCCGACGTTGTTTCGATGGTGTTTCAGTTAATAAATACATTAGAAAATTAGAATATGCGTTGCTAAGTTAGAAACTATTTATTTTAAACTGGAATCATTTGTAGCAGCCCTAGCCATATCTAAAATGTATCTCGTCCACACCATTTGACGATTCGGCTCCTCCGAGCGCCGCCTTTTTGCAATTTATGTCGTTTCGTTGTGCCCAAATTCTATATATTTTACATTTATACAGCGAAAAATTTAGGTGTTACCCGCGGTGAGTTTATTATATTTATTCAAAAGGAAGAATACTAGTACGAAAAAAGCTTTTTAATTGGTGTTTTGGAATGGAAATGGCGACAATTATTCGAATAGCTTTGGGTAATTTTGTGGTGTTAATTGTTTGTTGAAGATTGTAGATAATTGAGTTATTAGAAGGAGTTTTAAATAATGGAGCCACTTCAACTCAAACGTCCACTTTAAAATTGATTACTTCAAATAGATATAGCTAAAACGATATGAAATGCAAAACGCACTGTACTTATTTTAAAATGACAATTCTAACCCTAGCAAGGAGACAAAGTGAAATAGTAAATTTGCCAATGCTTTCTTTTAAACGTTTCAATTGTTGAACTTTTTATTTCATACGATTTCAGTGTCAGGGACGACAGGAACAGGAACTCTCAATATGAAGTGAAGATAGAAAAAAAATCATCGATGTTACGTGTCAAATCTAATGAAGTCAGTTTATTTGTCGTTCGATGTAGCGTTGCGATTTAAACAATTCCTGTATTCGGGATAAAACAAAACACTGTCCACTTCCTAAGACAAATCCAGAGATAAGTAAAGCGGGTAGTATTTCAGGGCCGCATCCATTGTTCCCTCGATACGGTACTATAAAATCTAGAATGATCGATCTCATTAGCAAGCGGGTCCGTGTAAGCCTCACTATCTGTACATGAGAGCGCGACCTAATCTCCGGGACGCATCTTAAAACCGGCCTTATCTTCCTCAATCCGGAGTAGGGTGGCCATGGGTCTTGCTGTTAAAATTTAAAGCAACTCATAGGACTAATAACTATTTCTTAATTTCGATACACTGATAAATTTAAAAAACTGTAATTCCGCCTTCATCATATAGTTACAGAGCTAGTGACAAAATACTGCAAGAGGTATCTCAAGGCCCATCATTCAATATGATATAGTGTTTAGGGTGTATGTGAGTCAGCACCTACTCGCAAGGCCAGGAAGTGGAACACCTGGCGTCAGCACGCTTTCGAGCGCTTTGAGCGACTGCTGACTGCCTATGTTCCATGAATCTGTGGTATGACTATTTTTTTCAAAGACTATGCATAATAATTAAGCAGTACACGAATTTTCAGACATTTTCGAATTTTTGACATTTGAGAAATTCTGAAAAATGTTTCTACTAATAAGGGAGGCTATTTCTACCAAAAAGAATATGCAGCCATTTTGATTTTTTCCAGACATTCCCCATTTATCAATATTTTCTCAAACTCTACCTATCAATTATTTTCTCAAACTCTAATACTAGAGGTACGAAAACGTTAACAAACGTATAAAAATTGGGTCATTAAACGGGTGTTCTGACTACATATTCCTTGTCCTAAAGACTGCATTAATTCTGGTCACCCAATTCGGAATCCTTATTGTTCTGTGAGAAATCTTCAAGTCATAGGAAAACGCTCGGAGTATAAGTCAACACGCTAATCCGATAACACCAGACTTAATCATACGCGCTTCCAGCTCCTTTGCGTTATTTTGTTACGTGCCAGCTACGAGTTCTCAAGACATGTACGCATTTTAAATGATAATTTGAAAGCCTTCGTTGACACGTTCAAACATCTTGTACTTATACTTTACGACAGATACGTACTTAATTCTAACTTATTAAGTTCATATCAAGATCTAACTTATTTGAGATAATTCACAATATTTACTTATAACAAGTGCGTTTGTACTACAAAAACTTTTCCAATATAAATTAATTTGGTAAGTTGATTGACTATTACTCGTTAACTGGTAAGGCCTACTTAGCAGTGATAGTTTTCCTTTAAACTTCATTATCATGTACTACTGTCCTGAATTTTTTCACGTTTCCAAAAGAAACCTTTACCTACTATGGGGGGACACACTTGATTCTAACAAAATTTTGCACTTTAATGTTTAATATTTCGCAAACGGATTCCTGAATCTAAAAGTGATTTACACTAACCTACAGCATATTTTTTTAAAGACATATCCAACGACACCTCATACTATGAGATTGATGAGAAAATCAAATTTTCATTCTTACTTTACACCATTAACATCTACATGTTCCCTACGGGAGGTACGCCAGAAAAAAAAATTTTCAAGATTTTTATTCTACCATTTTTTTCAACTTTCGGCGTTATTAATATACATGCCAAATTACAGCTTTTGAGTACTAAGGGCCTCTGAGCTAAGCCGCGTACAGACAGACGGACATGGCGAAACTGTAAGGGTTCCTTGTTGACTTGATTACGGAACCCTAAAAATGCAATTCTAAAGTTCTTGCTTAAGAGATTTTGAATTACATAAAACCGTCAGGAATATGATTACTAAAACTTCCATTTCCATATTTTAATGGGTACACGAAGAGTATTCTGTTTTTAACATTATTCACATTTTGTTCGGTGTGGTATTCTAAAAGGAGGGACCAGAATTTAAAACATTGCATTGTGAAAAATACATTGAAAGAAATACTGACATTATTCTGGTAAATTATTATAAAAAAACGCAATGTATATTCCTTAACCAAACCAGAAGCAAAATAAAAATTAATTCCCGAGATTCGTACTCGAGATGAAATAAAAACATTTCAATCTGAGAGTAATAATATAATCAGGACAAACGAATGAACATTTGATAAAAGAAAAGCGTGCGTCGGCACTCCACGTAATATCCGGCACGGAATTATATATTCTTGTCGGGGTGTTTGTGTATCTGCGGTGTTATTTACCTCACGACAAGGCCACATACCTGTAACAAAACAGAGAAAATAATCAGTGAACACATCACTTAAAAAAAAGGCGGACGAAATGTTTCACCGCTCGCTGCGAGCGCCGCGTGCTCCACTCGTTGTCGGTATTTTGCTTTTAAGTATTTTGGCGAATCCCTTTGTGTCACGTTAATATAAGGTCAGTGCAACCCAGTGTTGCCAGACCTACGGATTTGTCCGTAGATCCAGACTTTAGATCTTGTCTATGGACATACGGACATTCGTGGTAAATCTACGGTTTGTTCCATTTTTGATTCCATTCACCCAAACAACAATTGCAAGTAAAAAAAATATTAAATTATTGCGTAAAACGAAACACATATCCAAAAAAAAAGATAGTCGATCTGCGTTCCGTCCTCAAGTTTTTTTGTTATTTTGTCTGTAATATCTGCTTGTCATAATAAAATCATACCAGTCCAAAGGATAGTTTGATTAGAGTAAAATGAAACGAACTTCTGTGGTAGGACCAATAATACCAGTCTCGAACTGGTAGATAGCGACTATTTAGAACATTGAAGAAGCAATCTAACAAAATACTACGCGATTGCTTATGTATAAATTCAAGGAACCACTGCTGTTCAGAAATCTCTTTATCGACTTAAGTTTAAACTTACCTAAGTAATCGAAATCTTATTGAATTGACAAAAACTAAAATAAATAAAGTATTTTTTGTTTCATTTTGTAACAAATATAAAGTAAATACTCAGACCACTTGCAAACTAAAAGGATTTTCTCATACATCACGTTCGCGAACGTAGTTTATATTCGACAGAAAAAAGCAAATCTCCAAGTTTCTCCCGAGATCCGAAGTAATTGTTTCGTTTTCCCTCTTAGGGGAAAACTAAAAAAGTCTTTTGTATCGGAAATTGATTCCTAAACGCAATCAAGATGAAAGGGAGGTAATTGAAGACCCTATGAAGATGCAACCCCTAGTAGATTCTCATGAATATAAATGAGAATCATAATTTCGACACTTCTTCGTTCCTTTAAAAAAATGTCTTAAGAAGACAAAAACCGTTTACAAAGAAATCCACTTTCTAATAATTGGTATGAATTTTATAATACTAGAAATACTTAAAGAATCATCAATTAAGGATACAATTGAAAAATAAGTTTAAAAACTAAAACCCAACTACGGAAAAATCGCGCTCTAAAATGTATGAAACAAGAAAATATTCTAGTCCAAAATTCAATAAAAATGATAACCGTATACCGCATGCCACCTCCAGCATATAGGTAGCCGTTCGTGTCGTGCGTGTCCAGGACAGCGTGGCATGCGACTACGGTTGGCATGCGACAACGTGGCATCGGCTAATTCTTCATATCATACAATGGTTTTCTTAACTATGTGTTATCGAGTAGTAGACAGCGATTTCTCAACTAGTTGAAATTTATTTTCCTACCCATTGAATGTAAACTTTGTTAATTATTGTAATGGAAAATGAAGTCACTTTAAATGCCGACCTCATTTTTCAAATTTTGACTACTCTGTATGAAATATACAGGGAGAAAAAAGCAGCCCTTAACGAGTTTCTTGCCGGTTCTTCTCGTTACAAGGTCTATCGCTTAGGGTTTGCGAACCGATGGCGTAGCTTCTTTGACATTCACAAGTGCTTGTAACAGCCTAGACTGAATAAATGAGTATTGAATTTTGAATTTTGGCTATCACTTTTATTGAATTTTGGACTAGAATATTTTCTTTTTTCCTAATTTTTAGAGCGCGATTTTTCCGTAGCTGGGTTTTAAACTTCATTTTTTATTTTAAATATTTTGGGGTTGTAAATCGGATGAATGCAAGCAAAGTCGCGAGCAAAACTAACAAAATAAATATTTTTGAAAAGTGTTAATTAAGCTCTTTCATTTGATACCCAACACGACATCATTAGGATTTTTTTTAGTTCACGACTTTAAGTCCTCTAGAAGCGCCATATTCAATTCAATGTGACGTCACATAACCACGGACTATCGAGACGCTTTTAACAATACTTCATGTCAATTTATGATTTATAAGTAGTTTAGAAGTTATGAGGGAACAGATGAACTTACATAGATTCGCCGTAGTCGGGTAAAAATCTTGGAGAAAATAAAACAAATAACCGTGTTGAAAGTATCCGATTTAACGATAGAAATAAAATAACTCTAAAATAAAAGTTTAAAAAATAAGAGCTTCTATAATACTAAGAAGTATCTGGAAGTAATGACGAGCAAAAGGACTTTACCAAATTAAAAGTCGTTTTAGCAAAACGACAATGTTGTTTTGAACAATATTTTAAAACGGGTATGATTTTATCAATTACCTAATAAATGCATTTTCAGTGACCTAATAAATAATATTTGTTCCTAAAATAGTAGATCTGTCACTTAAATTTAATCACCAAATAATATAAAAACTCTTACCTAAATATTAATTAATAATTACTTGGAAATAATATCAATCATCAAATAATTATATTGGGTTTCTAAATAATAAAAGTGTCACTAAAACTGAATCACCAAACAATTAAAAATGTTTACCTAAAAAATATATTTGATCATTGAAAAATAATATTAATTTATTACATAATTCAACTGAAATTTGAAAATATGGGTACAATTAATTAAAATAAACTACAATAGGTTTTAATCATATAATTTACATTTAAAATCGAAACAAAAACACTACTTATCTAAAACTAAACAAAACACTGCAGTCAAGTGCGAGCTGTGCGAGTTAGTTAGGTATATTTGTTACCGGCCAAACCCGATTTTCAGGACAAACTAGTTTGGCCTAGGTTAAACTAGTTCTTCCTATACGCGATGGGATTAACTGGTATAGCCTAGACCAAACTACATAGTTTGTCCTAAGCCCGATAGGATAAACCAGTTTAGGCTAGGGCAAACTAGTTGATCCTGATATAAGCATTATGGCCAAACTAGTTGATCCTGATATTTATGGAGCTTCGCTCGCTTCGCTCGCTCCGCTGCGAGTGGTCTAAACACTAACCTAACCTAACCTACCTAGTGCATTTAAATTTTCACAGCCCGCCAATTTGACTCCGCCCCTACTTAGGAATTTTTCTATTAATTAAGTGACACATCTATTATTTTGATGATTGAACGATTAAAATGTTTGTTGATTAGATTTATAAGGTGATAGATTTACTATTTTAGGTACAAATATATTATTGCTGCCAGGGACTTACTTTTTAGAGGACAGATCTTATATTTAGGTTATAGAAAAAAGTGATCAAACTATAATTTAAGAGACATATTTACATTAATACGGTGATTTATACTTAGAGACAGATTTGATAAATATGATGACTAATATATTTCTTGGGGATAGATATTATAATTTGGGTATTGCAGATTAGTGACACATCTAAACTTAGGTGACAGAAAATATTGTTCCCTTTTAAAACTATCGAATAAAGCTTAATTTATTTATGGTAGTTGTTAGTTAAATGGGATAAGAAATTTTGCAACAAAATATTGCATTCGACCCTCGGCGCATTATAAAAATTGTGATGGGGTCGGCGAGGGGGGCCGGAATCAGCTATCACCAAGTATTTCAATGGAAATAAATTTTAGAATTCGAAACTTTGAAATGAAGTTGAAAAGGTCGCTACTGACTGATAACAAATTAGAAATCATAAATAAAAGGTTTTGTAGAGGAAAAAGAAACGATTTTAATGTTTAAAATAATCGATTTCTTTAAGAGATTTAGCATATCTTATTTAGCGTGACTAGAAAAACAAACAATGATATGAGTTTAACTATTCACAATATCTTGTCAGTAACAGCTGTCTTACAACAAACACACAATAAACCACATGTTCGAATACACTAAATAACTCGCAGGATTAGCAAACACTTAGGGGGCGGCATTACGGCTCGCAAAATTTACTCCATGTGTAAAAGCACTATTAGTTATTTCCCAAATCTGGGCGCAGAGCCTTGAATAAACCCACTAAGCTCCGCTTTACCGGTTTTTATCCCAAAAACAAACAAGGTCCGAGCAATTTATTTCCTTGCTACTCTTCAACTGTTTCTCGTATACATTATTTGCTCATTAGTTTATATGGTATTCATCACGCCGAACTTATGGATAAGGGAATTCATTTTCATTACTAACAATCGCTCATACGTATGTTTTCCTTGTTCTGTGTTTATCAGCATTCGGGGCGTTAGGGCGAGAAATAAGGAAATATTTTACTACGTGAATGAAAGTGATAAGTTTATTCAATTTTGTTAAGTAGTATACCTTCTAAAAGTTAACTCCTTTCCTTTTTTGATGTTTAAACCACGAACACTCAAAGTGAGATAAATGTCTTTGTTTAGACTAAGATTACTCATTTGCTGCCTTCAGCTTCGAAGGCAATAGAACCGAATGGGGCTTTAAAAGGATTATTAGGAGACAAATAAGCCAGATAACAAAATAGCGCACCTGACGAACACAAACAAGGTTTCAATCAAACATTGCTGTGGAGAATTGTTCCTGTGTTCGATCCTTACTGACCGAGTAAGGACGCATTTATGCATTACGATGTAAAAGCAAAATCATGGCATTATACAGGTAATAATTAATATAAACAATACTTTAGTTTTTGCAGAAAATTACGAGGCGAATAAAATTACATGGAATGAAATCTGGCATGAATAACCTGAATAAAAATATAACTACAGTTGAAATTTCAAATTAATTTTCTCAAGCTATTCAAAACATCTCTAATCTTGTTTAAAACACAGAAAGAGAATTAGATGGTAATGTCATCATTGATGACATTGACGAGCATTACAAAATAAGGAAGGTTTAAATTTCATATCCGGATTTGCTTTTTAAACATGTCTGTAGAGGTATGTTAAAGTTACTCTGCAGACGCGGATCTTTGCTGCGATACAATGATTTGAAATACTAACCCAATTCAAAATAAATGCTAATTACATATATTTTAAACATAACTGTAAATCGCATTTTTTTTGGCATTTTGGTTTTTTATTAGGGTTCCTAAACAAATACTGTCTTAATCCGAATACCATCTCAAGAAGAGTTAATTATGCTCAAATTGCAAATGATTTTTGTATTACGTTTGTATGGGAATCTCACTGTTCTCACTGTGTCAGGGAAACTAGCGGATCTAGGGCCACTAGAACAAGCACGGGAGAAACTTGTGAGCCTTCCAGTGCGTCTTCGCTAGAACACGTGCAGGAGTTTATCGATCCCGCCGGGAACGGGGGATATTTGCAATCTGTATTACAAACATGTGCCAAGGAGCGCGAATTGTGCAATAAAAATAACAGCCCTAGTGCGAGGTGCGACGGTGACACACAGAAACCGAGACGTCACACCTTTACACCGAAACGCTGATATTTGTAGTATATTTAAGAACAAGTAAGGATCTTTGAAACATCCTAAGGCAAAGTAGGTACGTAATAAAGTTAGAACTAATAATTCTGTCTACAATTTTATGTTCATATTATGAGGATTGTATTTCCACTATTAGAACCATAAATATAAGTGAACATAAATCATTGAAGCGATTGTTTAAGCCGACGGTAAACAACACAGTCGTTTAAATGCTCCATTAGAATGCACGGCCGACACGAAACGAGATCAATGCCATTTGGTTCACTGGCAACATCTGTCAGTTGCTGATAATTAACTATCAACGTTACTCTAAATGGTTTAATGTTGAAATATTTATTTCGACATAAAAATAATGATTTATAGTAGCTTAAGCTTAGAATAAATCTGTTCAAGAAAATTTATCCAATTAATCAATAAACTTTAAAGTAAAAGAACTCAATACAACCTCGCTTTCTAGTTTACATGCATCTAGCAGAACATCTATGTAAAGAGAACATTGTCGAAGAAATGTAAATAGCTTGGAAACCAATTTAAGCTTAGCACTACTGTTCTTGAATTTTGCATTTCCGATCTCTAAATTGATCAGTGCACCTCTGTTCGGTGTGAGCGTGTACGGTATCTGAATCGCGATAGCATCGTGTGTAGTGTAAAACCGACTGGCAGGGCGCGCCGCAGCCTCTGCCAAATTATTAACATAAACACCAGGAGCAAGACTCGTTATCAGCTATATTGACTGTCATAATTTCCTTGCTGCAAGCTAAAATATTTCCAAATTCTTATACTTCAATTTTATCCGTCTGAATATTGGCTCTTCGAAATATAACCTTTTGACTTGCAGATATTTTGTGCTTTTTTTAATATATTCCAAATTTGAAATCTGCAAATGGATATGACCATTAATTGGTCTAACTGCACGTATAAATAAATAAATAAATATTTGACAACGTCACATACATTGCTCCGATTCCAAAGTAAGTAGCTAAAGCACTTGTGTAATGGAAATCAGAGAAAACGGTGGTATCACAAACACCCAGACCTGAGCCAATTTAGAAAAGTTCGTTTTCTAAATTGACCCAACCGGTGATCGAACCTGGGACCTCAGAGATGGCGTCACCTTGAAAATCGGTGTACAAAGCCACTCGACCACGGAGGTCGTCAAAAATATTCATTATAACAATAGTTTTGAAAGTCGTGAGTATGTATAAATAGAACAGTAAATTGGAAAACAAGACGGACCCACTGAACTCATTTTACATAATCTAAAATGTTCCTGTACAGAGGCTAATAACAAAACAGATAAAATGGCTCTGTATAAGTACGAATAATACGGAGCAGGGAGAATCCCGTATTGAAATACGAATGCCTCAGGGTGTGCTGGAAATAATTGCCCCAATCTTGTTGCGGAAAAGTGATACCTTTACAAATGAAACAAATGTCTTCGGGGTACAACTTCAAGTTGCCGTTTACGATGTACACAGACAAGAAAGGAAATGAAGACACGTTTAATAATCACGACGGCATTATACACAATTTAAAAGCACTTTATGTTTGCTGGTTTTCCGTATTTAATTTTACGTACAAACACAATTAATGCTTCTATTTTTTGGTGACTCTCTTTCGTTAGCATATATCGGATATTTTGGTGTTTCTGTGGGATGCATTTTTTTTCTTAATTCAAATTAAACAAATATATTCTGTGACTAACAGACAGGGAAGAGATGTTCAGGTGCATTCAGAATTGCTAATATTATTATGATATAGTAAATTAGCAATACTCACTGTTTAACCATACGTAAGAATCAGTGGAGCAAGCATTTTTACGAACGATTTTGCTTGACGTTCACGCTCATTATTGGAAGGTTGGTTTGTAGCCAATACTGGAGATTTACTGACATTTACGAGATAACGTAAGTAGAACTGATTGGCATTGGAATTTTGAACCGAATCTTACAAGACATTTTTACTTTACATCAAGTTACCTTATTGACGTAGGTAAGGTACTTATAACAAAGGGAAATCCGGTATTTGATCCCACGAAACGATAAAGGCCACCTTTACCGAAATATCCTATCGTTATAGAAAATATCCTTCGACAAGAAACAAGAAGGACCCTTAGAACCTTTGTCGATTGACGAGTTCCACAAGGATAAAGCTAATTGAATTCTTACGTATGACCAAAATTCAATATTGACTATTTATACTTATGATTTATCGCCACTTGATCTCGCCTCCGTGTGGTTCGCCCACCCGCGTAAGACGCAGGGGTCCCAGGTTCGATTCCCAAGAGGGGGGTACATTTGTACTCGGTTTTGTTGGTGGTAGGGCTTATTTCAAGTCCGCCTGGCTAGCTACCACCATCTTACCTAAGTCTGACGCCATAAGAACAATTTAAAAATTGTTGTGTTCCGGCAGTTAGAGGTAAGATAGCCAGTTCCTCCAGTTCTTCCAGTGGTGAGGATTCCGGGTGTAGTGAAGGGGTTCCACCTTCGGTCTTATCGTCACTTAACATCAGGTGAGGTGAAGGCCTAACCTAACCCGTTGTGAATAAAAAAAAGTATTATCTAACGGTTAAAATTAAGTGACATTTAAAAGTGTCAAATCTAACTATAGTATCAAGTGTGGGCTCGGAGCACCCCTTCAATTTGTATTAAATATTCACTCATCGGTATTGCACGGTAACTGTTACGTACGCACGCACACATAGCACTACCACTACCTAAAGCAAAATAAACCTTACCAATAGCTTATACAGTATAGATTCCAATATGCAACCCAGTAAATTTATATGAACCGTGTTCTCACGTTTGCCTAGCTGGACTTCATACATTATGCAAAACAGCATTAGGAGCCCTTTCTTTAAAATTACGTCGTTATGACATTTAGCATTGATAAATCCTAGTCGCCGTGGCACTGCTTTTATCATTTCTGCCCTCATGGTATCTTAATTAGCATAATATTATACTAGCATAATACAAACATACTAACTAAAAGCAACAATCCTTTTGCTATCATATTTCTCACTTACATGTTTTACGTGTTCTTTTTTCAATTAAAAATACGAAGTGAGAACCGGCTTAAGCTATTAGTTGGTCTCTCAAAGTACCTACAAGTCTTTTTGAATCCTATTAAGTTATGTTTTTGAATGATCGCACTCGCAACATTTCCATTGAAGTTAATATTATAGATATTGCATATTTACAGTTTTAAACTACCGTAACAAGTTGCAATGCAGCGTAGGAAAGCCAACATGCTCAAAGTGGTGAAGTGTTTAAACAGACGTGGCCCGAAGTTCAAGCCTTGAGGGGCCCCTTATTGCACAATTGCTATAACTATAAAAAAAATCCTCCTATGGTGGCATAATTTTGAAGCAACTCTGGTGAAAGTATTGATTTTATCCTTCTGTAGATAGATATGCATTACTGCATTGTTGACTAAAAGGAAAAAAGAGAGTATATTGAAACGTTAAGAAAGCGGAAGTAAAAAGGTCTAACGTGTTATCTCGATAAAATATCTTGGAGCTAAAAAGCGAACCCGCATTATTTCCGAAGTTCCCCGAAACGACGAGGCACCGTCAATGCTTTCATAATTTTGAGTGTGTGATCCCAAAAAAGGGTCCCAAATTCTTCTCTAAAAACGATACCGATGACTCCACAAACATGCACAGGGCTGAATTTGAATATACTGTTTTCGAGGAAACTTTTAATTTGAGTGTTAATAAAGACCCGCGTGTTGGTTTTACCACATCGACTTCGTAAAACGAAAAAGGAATTGCTTTTATTTTGTTTTGTTGAACATTTTCATGTTTCGGGCTTGTTGTTTTTTCTTTTCTCTAGAAGATGTGACTAACTAATCAAAGAGAAATATCATTTACTTTTAGGTATGCAATAAATCAACTATAATCATACCATTGAATGATAGTAGTGCAACATTAAACTTTATTATTTGTTCGGCTTTCCGGTCCATAAGCGTAGTAGTAATAAAGGCCACGAATTTGGAAAACCACCCTATGAGTTTTGTTAGCATCACTTTATCCACGTGACAAGAAAGGTCTCCTGTTCCGCACTAATAAAAAACTGGCGACATGTTTGCACAAGTAATGCTTGAGTCAACACCGGCAAGTTGCGTGCCCGCCTGGGAGTCCAATCCGGGGGCAGGAAACTTTTTTCCAACATTTTCCTAACGTGGAAATGGCCAGATAAGTACAATGTCCGAAGCACGCGTCCTTGATATAACGGTGACACACAGTGTCACTAACGTAGCAGATATTTTCGGAGCTGCAGTACCCCACCCGGTGTCATATGTTTTATATGGCATATTGTCGACGTACCTAACTATGCTTAATAACAGGAACGTTTATATAGAATCGATGTATAATATTATTTTTATTATAAGTTAGAAACTTATCTGATAACAAAACAAGTGTTAGATATTTTCTCGTTTCGTTGACATTAATAGTTCAAGGCTAAAAAAACAGTTCATTAATGGTATAAGACCCTTTAAGTACCCAGTTATGTAGCATACCGTGCACCGTACTTGTACAATTATGTTTTCTCTGTCATCGTAGCAAAATTTATTCACCGTTTTTTTCTACAGGCTCACACACTTATACGATGCTATCGAAATGTCCGCACTCTCATTGAGTACCTACTCAGAGAGAAAAAGTCCACTGCTCTTTTTGTATGTTGCCATATGACTGTTCACAGTCTAACCGTGTCAGCCAGTGCAATGCCGCAAAAAGGTCAAACGCAGTTGCAGTGCAAGTGCAACCAACCGAAAACGGGCAAAAAACGGCAGTTGAAAAGGCAGACGGACACTCGCCCCGGCCTGCGTTCGATGTTTTCAGAATGCCTCGAATAACATACAATGAAATAGGAAATTTACAAAGGGAAATTGCAGCATTCGTCTCTTCCTCTCGCTTCAACGCGTATTAGTCGCGACAGAGACAAATCGACAAGTCAAATTTTATAGACGTTGTTTTTCACAAGCCTTGATTGTTTCTGCTGAGGCTTAGGTCGGAGTCATTTGTCTTCTGCGTTGCGTCTCTATAGCAGCAATTTGCGAAAACATATACATACAGTGATCGACAATGAAAGGAGAAGAGATATAAAAGAGCAAATAGAAACGTTTAATCATGGCCTGACGTCGGTGATTTGTTGCGCAAAGTTCTCCGAGTGACTGCGAGTAATAAAGGCCCTTATTTATCTTACGTATAATAATAGCATCAATTATATTCTTCATTAACTTCTTGAGCTCCTAAGCGTCACACCATTAAGTTTTATGTGCACAGTTCCAAGCGAAAATTGAGCAAATTTCATAACTCGAGAGAAACTAGTAGCTAACACAGAGGCATTAGGGTCCCAGCGACCGACGTCCTCTACTGGGGAACATTGTGAGGTAACGCTGGCTAAGCAACCATGTCAGTTTCAAAAACCACTTCATGTTTGTATATTTACAAACTGAAAATGACGAATTTATGAAGCTGCATATTTGCAAAGAACTTAAATTACACTAATTCCATATGCAACGTAACATAATCCCTTTAAAATAACTGAAATGCAACGTTGATTTCGTAGAAAGTTTTAAAAATAATTTACGCGAAATAGAATATCGAATTCTCTGACCAGAACAGTTTGTAAGAGTTGAGTATTAAGGGTTTTCAAGGGCCCTCACTTTGATTCATTCCCGCCCACAATTGATTTCCGATTATTAAAAGCCCATCGATGAAGCACTTTGATCATTTGATTATTTTAGATATGAAATACATCAAACAAAAACATCAATAATGACTACTGACTCGATTTGTTGAATTTGCACTCTTTATACTTCATCAAAGGAAATGTTACGTAGAATCAATCGAAACTTATTGCCCATATTGGCTTCGACAGTACAGCTCCAAACGTTCACGTTAACGAGTTGCAAATATCTTAGAAAATACGAATTTACCTGGAAACAATAACCATCGACCGGGTAGCTCTACTGTAATTTATATTGCGTTCATAATTCCTATACAGGCGGAATTTATTAGGGCAAATTAATTTAGCGGGCGAGCCCCTGTAATCCGGCCACATCTGTGCTGCTCCCGAATTACACTTCATAATATCGATATTAAAAACATTCACGAGAGCCTGCGAGCTTAATAACTAGTGATAGAAACTTTAATAACAGCCTCAGAACTTGGTAACAAGGGTGATAATTAAAGAGGATGAACAGTTTTGAATTCTGCAAAACAGGATAAGTCTATTCTCTTAAAAGACGAGTCTGTTACACAATACTGAGACGGTAATTTAGAGACGCGAAGAGTAGTTCATAAAGAAGTTCAATGATAACAACAAGTTTTGTTGAAATCAATGATAGCAAGGAATATTCCAGTCATCATCTATTAGATTGGATGAGAGAAACTATAAAAAAGTTTTGGATCAAAGATAAACTTACACATTCCCTTAATTAATAGTAAGAATATACTGGTAGTAAAAACGACATCACTCAAGACAGTCATAACTAGATGTGTCTATAAAGAAACAAGTTTTATTGTGCAATTACGGAGAATCGTAAATAACAATTTGTTTTCGACCAGACATCTGCAACAGGAGTTCAAAATATTAATAATATCATTAAATAGCTTTGCTTCTTTAAAGTATTAAATATTGCAGTTTAACATTACAAGCTGAACGTATTAAAAAAACAATAATCATATTTTAAGTTAAAAATATTTTTTCAGATTTCAGATTCATAAAAAATATAAAACATTCACAATATCGCCATCATCTAAAATATTACTTATACGTATTACACAATAACCATTGTAGATTATTTGAGAATGCTGACTGCATCTAACGTCGAAAACGGAGATAATGTTGTGTGCATTCAATCGAAAATCTATAATGGCATATTCGCTCGTATGACGAGCACAAACAGTGACGTAAGTCTGAACAAGTCGATGTTAGCTGCCGTTTTGGCAAGCGCGTTAGGTTAGTACCATTTGGAATGGTGCGGGTAAACACCGATCACTGCGGCTCTCCGCTTCAATGTCGTCGGGTCATGTTTCAAGACTTTCTTCTGAAGACAGTTTGGACCGTATATAAAGTTTAAATTTAGTTTTGCCTTGACTTCGGAGCTTTGTTGTTCAGCTTCATCTGTCACCACAGTGGCACTCCTGAGTGGTTTAACTTTGAAATGGTCTTAAAGGCACAACTTTGCAAGTAATGACGATAATGTCAATCAAAGGATTCTTATTGCTCGATCAGCTTTAAAATCTGACACATTCTTTGGCTCGGGGTGCATGCGTCACAATGTATTCCTGTTTACAGGAATGACCGGCACATTCGTAGCAAAGGGAACCTTTTTAGCAGATGGCAATCAGTAAGGACGCCGCTATCGGATCGGCGGTACCCTCGTCAACCGTGTCAGGTTCACCTCATTATGCTGACCTCTTGCTTGTTCGAGGTGAACGTTCTTTACATACTAAGTCAGAGATTTTTCTCAGTAAACATTCGGAAACATGTAGATCTTTCTGGATTGGATTACAGCGTATGGAAATTGGAATACGCTATTGTTGCCAGATACAAACATCTCCTTTCCGTGATGAAGGTATACACTTTCAAATCTTTCAATAGAATAGGCGTATTGAGAGTTTTCGCGACATATTTCGAGTCAATTATAGTAATACTGCCCTCCTAGCATGACCACCGAAACGCGATATGATATTGCGATTTAGTATGTTTAACTGTCAAAAGACAATAGATTTTGACAGTTGTGCGTCAATAAAATGCTGTATTACGCGATATATATCGTGTTTCGTCGGTCATGCTAGGGGGCAGGTTCTTATAAGGACAACTTTAAAAAAATATTGATTCTTTAAAGAAAGCAAAGTAGTAGTTAAGTTGTTGCTTTAGCTCATATTGCGAGGACGCGCATTCGTATAAGAACATGTTTTTCTGATGTCTGTCAGTTACTCGTTGTTCGCGTTGCGGTGCAAGGCACAGCTCGCCGCTAATTGCAGAAGTTTCCTATTTGTCAGTCAGTTCTACTTACGTGACTTCCTAGCAAATGTATTCGGAGAATTTTGCTAAATTCTGGCATTGTTTTTCTTGTGTTAAATATTAGATTTCGTTAAAATGTAGGCATACCATACATGAATTATTTTAAAGCAAATAAACAACCTCTCTTACATAATCCAGTGGCAGCAAAAATAAATCAAGATAGGCATGGAAAGGAAAAAAAATACAGCAGTTGGGCTGCAGCCTGACAACATAGTTAGTTATCAAGCGAGATTGCGAGAATGACAACATACATGCAACTATATAAAAGCGTTGATGCAAAAACACAAGCCACCACTACATTGAACTCTACACCTCATTGTACAAGGTTCAATATTCACTCGCTTCGTTTCGATACGGGTTTGCACTACACTTGTCAATTAGAATGAAAAATGGGGATGGGAACAGCCGACTGGGACAGTGGTGTACCGTCAACAAAATAACAACTCAAACCCTTTACCAGAAGATTTGATTTTGTTTCCCCAACGTGCCCCTCCCCCCTCAAAATCCCTGAATGTAATGCCACGGTGCTATAAAGAAAATGGAATGCTACAAAATATTATGAAAAAAAAACTGAATCAAATAATAACCCGCTCATTTCAAAATTCATATTTCAGGTCACTTAAAATTTAATTTGCATAGCGTTTATACTCTTAATACAATAATGTCATCCACAAAGATAAACAGTCACGTCTTTATACAGTTTAGAACTGTGTCACTTTGTTGTAGTAGTCATTTATCATTGATTTCCGTTCAAAAAAGTAATAGCTTTAGAGTGACAAAGTTCTAAACTGTATACATATATATAGACGTGACTGTACCTATCCTTGATACAGTCGCATTATCTTTATTTTACACGCAGGCTTATTTGTGAGACTTTTCTGTAAAGGAGTTAAGTCGAAAGGCTGCTCAAGTTATTATGTTACCCTCACAACACATTATGTAAGTTAGCCGGTCGTTATTTAACACGTAACTTTACACCTAGCTACTCGTAGCCGCGTGCGGTTTAACATGTATAATTTTAGCACTCATCAAAATAGAACATGTGTAGTAGTAGTAATCAGTATTCCGCTATAAAATCCACATCCAGCCTCAGTCTACCGCGGTGGACGGCGGCGTGGCAAGCGAATTCAATACTCATTGCGCGCTATCTCGATGTCAGCCTCTCAGCTCGTCGTTACAACCGCTCGGTGATTACCTAATTCGCTTGCCGCGCCGACCGCGGCGGCGGCGTGGCCGAACAGCAAGTCCAACTTGAAATTATATTTTCTTTTCTTATTTTGACAATCTTTTTCGTTCTAAATCGGAGTAGCTGGACAGCTCTAAACCGCTTCTGCAATTGTATATTCCATTACTACCGTGTGGTAATGGATTCTCATACAAAATTGAAAGCGTGTGACCATAAATGTTACTATTCATGGTTACAAAACTTACGTGTAACATACGATTCGGACAGGCGGCATAAAATGACGTTGTATTATCTATGGTCGCACGTGTATGGTTACAAAAACAAAATCTTGGCGCGTGAAGAATTATTGCTGATATTGTTTGTTATTTTGCGTAAAAAAATTAGTTCAACCGACGAAATTGATATTTTGACGCCACCTGAAATTCAAGAAGTGGCAAGAACTGTAATAGAGAACATGTTGTGTCGATGTCCGAAATGTTGATGTCCAAAATCAAAAGAACATGATGTAAACCTAATTGCAATGCTCCAAAGACATGTATGAAGTCTGCATCAAACGTGCAAATGTTCTTGTCAGAAGCACCAGATCTAAAAGTAAGTTTTCGTATTGATAAGTACCTACTAATTTATCACTTTATTTTAGTTAAATAAGCTAGCATCACAACTTTACGCGTTGTTTATTTTTGGTTGCAGGATTGATATTTAGCAAGTTCGTTGCGTAACGTAGAAACTTAACTGTGTGATTTGGTACCTACTTGAACTTAAATTTTTATTTGAATAAAAATAAAATGTCAAAAAAGTTACTACTTGGTTTTAATTTCCGCGTATTATTTGAGAAAAGTACTACACAAGCCTACCAGTAGGTACTATACCGCAACTAGGCATTGACGGACTCACATATGTGTGTCACGTCTGTATTTTCACGTTCGTCCTTCAATGCTTGTGTTGCCTGCCGCTGCAGTAATGTACTTTTCTTTATTTGTTTAGCAGTAAATAATATTTAATAAAAACACTGCTAAGGATAATAACTAACGCGTTATAAGACTTTCCATTGCCATGGCGACAAGATGATTGAATAATAAGTTTTATTTTTAATGAGAGGTAGTACGCGCGGAAGTCCAAGAAGTGAATTTAATTGACTACAAGTAAATAATCCTCTAGTCTAGCTCTAGTACTTTTCCAAGCAGCAACACCCGTATCTTATTTCAAATAAGTACAGATGTATAATACACAATCCTTTTAAAATGCGCATTACCCGTGGTGAGGTCACGGCGGGCCACGCAGCAAGGCCGCGCGACGCACGCGCAGCCCAGACTGCAGGCCGCTGCGCGCGCCGCGTGAACCGACGCACGTTCGCATCGGCAACGTAGGTAGGTATTACGACTTTATGACTAACACATGTTCTGAGTAACTAGTTACATCGATTCCTTCATCCATTCTATCAGACTGTTTAGACTCATTCATTTTCTTTGTTGAAGTTCTTGGCCCAGATTTGATACAATTTCTTTGACAGGTGCCCATTCTTCCCTTTGACCAAGATCTCAGATTTTACGACTAAGAATCCCAAGAATTCTTTGCTTAGCAAATTAGTTAGCATCCCTACTTTAGTCTGTGGATGCACATGGAGAAAGTCCAACTACTGCCTATAGTCATTATAACAATAAGTCTTACTTTTCTTCATAGTATATTGCATGACACTATAGTCATCCAATTTCTTTTTGAAATTTGAAGACGAGCCTAACACACATGTGCTATGTAATTAAGAACATCTACAGATACAAACATTTATACAAAGATAACACAAGAAAAAATATAAAGCCCGCCATGTTATATAACTAGTACGTAACTAATGGAAAACCTTAGTTACATAAAGGCGATTGTTTTGACCAAAATATTTTCACACATACTTCATGATAACAAGGTTACGCGTAGGTTAAAAATAACTATACTAATATTATGTTTTAGCCTAAAAATAGATTGAAGCCGTTGAAAGATTATTAAAATAAGGATATACATACACACATAATGGTATAAGGAAAATCTCCGATCTCCGTTATTTAATGAAGATGGCTCGATGTAAAGTCGATTGCCCCGAACTCGTCTCTGAATTAAAGTTGAATGTATACCATTTCGATCTATTCCTTTCTAATAAGAATTTATTAAAAATTATATTAAAAAAATTAAAATTTCATATTCGTTGGGAATAGAAATTTTATAACGGTAACAAACAAATACCATTGGTATTAGTTTTTGGTATTCGAAAGGAATAGATCACCATTTCGTCACTGTCGTCCAAGAAATCCACACTCTATTCGTCCGCACTGTAGGTACACCACAAAAATGTTTTTAATTTTGTATTATTCGTTCTTGTACTTTGTTTAACAGCATTTATAAGCGGGAAATTATAGCTCTTGACCTATTTTGTGGTAATTTGTCAGCTGTTTATTGAGCTTTTAGTACATTCGAAGCCTGTTCCACAAAATCCGGCCAATATACTTAACTTGACGAGAATAGTGAAAAAAAGTCATATAAATTCTGTTACTACTTTCCTTTTTTCAACTTAACCAGTCCCTGATCATTGATTGTGAAACAAGCAATTAGTGTTTATTTTTTTTGAAGATTTTTGGCTTGGATACAAAGTCCTTTAAGCCATGTCTTGGTGTGTCTTCTCATCTCTTTTACAACTTTTCTATAATACATTTTATATAATTGTAAAGCGGCACAAAGTTTTTGGCACTTTTAGTGTTTAGTGTTTAATTTAATATAGATTACAATCATCTGTTTAACTACGAAGTCAGCGCATAAAAATGTTATATTCACTGTTGTCTGTGGAGGCTTGTAATTGGCTTTTAATAATATATTTAAGTATCTACTTTGTAACGTTAGCCCCCTAAAATTATCAAATAAAAATAAAAGAAGGGGTAAGTAGAGCTGGGAGGGCGATTTAAAAATACAAATAACCAGCGCAAGCATCTATGTATCACCCTACTTATGGCAAATAAAACAATTTTGAATTTTGAAGATCATTCGTGTATTAGAAATCAATACGTTCGAACCAATTAAAAAACCTCGGCTAACTTTTACGTCGCTTATTTGACCGTCAAATGACGTTCAAGTGTAATGGCAATACTGGTATCTAGTAAAGATTTTCTCTTCGATTGCAATTGCAACTTTGTGAAAACGTTGACGTCTGCGCTTGCGCACTAAACGTTTCAAGCGACCTCGAGACAAGACGTGACGTGCACAAATGCAAGTGACCTCTAGCTGATACACAAATTGTTCTAAACAATGAAGAATCTGAGAGTTCGGACAAGAAGTTGTTCTTAAAGACGGCTACAGACACAAATAAATCGACGGTGTTTTTATTTCTAGTGAGTTCTAAAACAAATGTCTGTCACGAATTACAGTGACTAAGTCACGGTAATGATATCTATATTATCATTACCGTGACTAAGTATAATGAGTCGATGATCTAGTTAAGTATGTAACCTACAAACTAACAAAGGATAACTTATACATATTTGAAATTATGACAAATCATATCAAAAGTGATTGTTATGAGAAAATAGAAGTTTTAAATAAATAAAATAACAAAATAAAACAAATGACAAATCTCAATAAACAAACAAATCTTTTAAAAACTACGCGCGTAGCTTGCGTAAGTATAAATTGGAGCGATCAGGGCATTGACCGCGATTTGGGCCTTCGACCTTCGTGATAGGAGTCAGAATGGTTTATCACCGCGAAAGTGATGATTCACGGATGGTCGCTTACGCGCCGATATACACGTTGAGAGCTGACACACCTGCCTGAGCCTGACAGATCAGTAACGCGCTGCGCTAGAGATAGATGGCGTTAGTAGTCCCATATTGATGCTGATGGTTAATAACTGAGAGAAGATTACTTAGTTAAAATAACAGGAATTAAACGCGTACGTAACTAATAATGGGTATTTTTACACCTAAATATTTCCCCAAAATTTTAAAAGTGAGTGAAGATATTTTAAAAAGCTTTGTTTCATAAAACCCTCATAATTATAATTTCATTACCGCTCTAGCGAATTAAATACAAAAAAAAAGATTTACTTTTTTTCATTGGCCGTTATGTGAAATGTGAAAGTTGTGTTACAGTGTTACCTATCTGCTGTCTGTCACCTATTCACGTCACGAAACATCTGACTAGTATTGCATCATCTCCATGTAAATTGTGTACCTGTTTTCGTTAATGTGATAAAAAACCATTTAAAGTCACAATATTTGTGGACCGGGCTTCAATCATCAACACTGTGTTATGGTATGAAAAAAGGATCACTAGAAATGAGAAACTGAATAACAAAAACTCACTTTTCCAAATTAAGTATGAAAATTTATTTATGGGAATTGGGGGGTTCGCATTATTATAAAAATTGGCCACCGGCAAGAAAAAGTGCCACCCAGGTGAACTAAGCAGGTGAACGACCCAAGAGGGATTACAGCGAAGTTTACAGAAATACCTATATTTGGACGTATTATTCTACATATATTAGGTACCTATAATACGTTATGTTTCACTGTTAACCGTCGAAAGAAACCATAATACCTACATTACATATTACATATTTTTTTAATTAAACTGATTTTGCATAAAACTTTTATCACGAAAATAATGAAGGTTAAAAAAAACAAATATCATATTATCTTTTAATGACGTAAAAACCAACAGAAATGCATTATATGCACTTTTTAGGGTTCCGTAGTAAAGTCAACAAGGAATCCTTATAGTTCCGCCATGTACGACTGTCCGTCCGTCCGTCCGTCCGTCCGCGGCTTTGCTCAGAGGCCCTTTTTTTTTGCTGTAAACCTCTACCAGATAAAGGGTTGCTTTTGGAAATGTGAAAAAATTCAGGACAGCAGTATTTACATATAATGAAGTTAAAAGGTAATAGTCGATCAACTTACAAAATTAATTTATATTGGAAAAGTTTTCGTAGTACAAATTTCATTAAATAGTTAGGTATTATACTTTATCTACACATATGTTTATCCTCTTTAAAAGGTTCTGAAACAGTTAGCCTATAGCCAACATTAAAACAACCAGTGTCATAGTAAGCATAAATCCGAACGAGTCAAGGCTGGTCGCGCCCCCCGCGCCCACGCCTGCGATTTGCATCATGAAATTCAGTATAACATTATAACACTTGTTTGGATGATATAATGAAAGAGGCGCGCGCGGCGGGAGTGGGCGCTGGGGGCGCGACCAGCCAAACACAAGAAAGTTTGAAGCCATATGGTAATTGTATAAGGTAACTGTGGAACCCTATACTGCGCGTGGCCCGACACCCACTTGGCCTTTTTTTAATGAACCTTTTATCAATGCATTAATTTCATTAAAAGATGACCTTCATAAAAGTTCACTGTTTATTACTGTTTGATTGAATTCAGAATTTTCCGATACATAATAATAATAATACAATAACAATCCCCTAAGACCCACAGTTTTATATTATATATAAAAATATAGTATAGCAATAATAAATGTATGTCTGTGCTTCCGATGCCAATGTCAAGGGCAAAACAAGGCCATATCTGCGCACGCGCCGATGATACTCAATAAGCTTAATAATATTTATAGTATACGCAAAATTATATGTTTAAAACATTTATGAATCTTATTACACAAAAATAGCGAAAAGGTTTAAATAATAGTATCAATCAACTACAAGTTCCATAATAACGATAGTTTCGTTTTACTTTTCTTACTAATTTTTTTAAGTAAAAAAATACAGGGAATAAATGTTATCCTTAGAAATGCTGTCATGTGCTTAAATTTCTAGGATATAATTTTACACAGTAAGCTGATTTTCCAAAAACCTAAACGCTAGCCTTGCTAATCTATAAAGAAGACAACAAAAAATAAAAAAGTCCACACCCACGCGATGACGTAATTACCGAATGAGCCAGTTTATTTTCGTCTGTCAATGTCAACAGTGTTCAATGTCAATGTCATGTCATGACCAAACAACAGCTGTCCTGTGCTGTGTACCTTGAGTTCGACCGATAACGTGAGGTTTATCAATAATACACAGGTATTGATAAAACTCACGTTTTATTTATTTATTGTTTTATTTATATATATATCGTGAGATAACGAAACTTCCTCTAATATCGATTTCTGACGAGATTCAACTGCTTTATCGATAGATGGCGTGTCTTTTTCATAGTTCTTTCAAAATGTTTACTTTTCTAACTAGGTACTAATAATAGATAAATGGTTTAAATATTGCCTTACTAAATAAAATACAAGCACGGACCTGAAAAAAGACGGACGTAAATACCACACTAAAAAGAAGTGAAGCATGCAAGGTCCTACAATTTCGTATGTTGTACAACGACCTACACTCACACAAATACACCGGTCTTTTCTTTCCAGGTATATTTGTGTGAGTGTAGGTCATGTACAACAAACGAAATTGTAGAACCTTGCATGATTCACTTCTTTTTAGTGTGGTATTACGTCCGTCTTTTTTTCAGGTCCGTGAATTCAAATTTACCTTTTGAAATATTCATCCGATTAATTTTAACGTTTGTTGAAGAGGAGTATTAGCTTCACAGCTAGTAACCTGATATAAAAAATCTGTGTCCAAAAGAAGGCAAGAGAGTCCGAGGTCGTTCGCACATTCCACAGAAGCACATTCCATCAAGCAGTGAGAATCAAGAGCAACTATGGACCGAGACCGATGCAGGCAAATCAAGTGATCACGATCCTCAGATATGAGGGCACGATTGAGAAGAGTGTTCAAAAACACCTACAAAGAAATTACCATGTTTTTAATTACATGACATAATTATTTACAAGTAGTAAACAGATGAGGGCAGCGCAGTCGGTATAAATATAGCACTTGACTATGTCATGTTTCATTCGGTCACTGTAACGGTCGGAACGCACGCGAAAAGAATAGTTGAAATTAGTGTTAATCACTCCGACACAATTTGTTACTTTGATATTTATAGCTGTTAGCATTGTCACGAAAAAAATACGTATGTTACTAAAAATTAAAACCGGTTCTACAATGAAACGCTTCTCAAGTATTGTCGAGTGTAAAACAATCCAGCTATATTTTGTAGAGGTTCAGCTATACATAATATCCGTAGTGGGTAGTTTGAACTAACATACCAATACCAATTTTGTGACACTACTTTATAATTTTATGGTGTTCTATCAATAAATAATAATCTGAAAAAAAGAGATCTTAACAAAATTTGACCTAGGACGAAATATAACTTATTGATATTATTAAAATGTAAAAATCTTTTCGTAGCTCACGATCTATCATATCATATGTCACGTCACAGCCTAACCTTCCAATCCAATAGAAAATATAATATGATCTGATGCCAAAAAAATATAATTTCGCCGCAGATGACGTACGCGGGCGGTTAGCTCTTACAAAATGTGACATGTCACAGGCGTCTAATGAATTTAACGGATGTCAACAACAGCTGTTGTTTACTTGTCAACGTCAACTGTCAGAAACGTAACTCGGTGCCGCCCGCCAGTTACGAAGGTGAGTATTACGTAAATATGTTTTTTTACAATTGAAGTGCTTTTGTATAATATTATATTATGGATTAACCGAGCCTTCCAGACATAGTAGTGTTCACACGCGTGGTGAGATAGGGTCTAGCTAGATAGTCCTATCTGTATCATAGCAATGAGGACATTAGAATGGTTGATTATTTATGAACCAACTAGCTTACTCCGCAGCTTCGCCCGCGTGGACTACACGTTATATCGCGCACGCGGAGACCCGTGCCCAGCTGTGGGATAAGAATCAGCTTATTGCCTCATCTATATCCGTACCAATTTCGTAAAATCGGTCCAGCTGTCTAGGCGAGAAAACGTAACGGACAGAGTTACTTTCGCATTTATAATATTAGTAGGGATTTATAACATCTTACACTAACTCATTCTCGTTACAAAACAGTTCTCTAGTCAAGAATATACCAAGGAAAAGAAAACAGCAAGCTTTTATGCATAATATGCATGCTATGAGAGCGTAAAGGCTCCATTGCAAATGTTTTACATTCCAGAATTCTTTGTTAAATTCACAGAAAAATTGGCTATTCAATCTACGACCAGTCAAAGCAAAAGTTAAGAATATTTTTTTCTTGTCATCCAATTCAAAATTGATTTTAAATAAGTACTATTCGAAGGTTCATTTCTGTAGGACAGATAGAACACAGCAAATAAAATTTCTAAAAGTGAAACCACAGATTACACTAGCCAAACATAATACGTAAGTATACTAGGTATACATAATAATAATATTCCTGTATCGATAAATTTTATCGTCTCGTTCACATAGCAATATGTAATATTTTCGTAAACACTTTATTGCATAATATAAGTAGTACTTACACGTACTTATGTATCTTATATTCCTGTATCGAATATCTCTGCTCAGTTCTAATAAATATTTGGCAATAACAAATAACAATTGATGTTAGTAAGTAAATTATTGTTTTTTGTAATGTCAAGTCAAGGCTATTGTAACTAAATATTCATATCATAACCAATGATAAGATCGCTATCATGTCAGTTGGTAACAGATACTTAATCACAGTTTACCAGTAAAATGAAACCTTTTGAATGCAAAAATTCGCATCTAAATCGGCCAAGCAGTTTCCGAGGAAAATGGTTACAGACAAACACACAAAAACACAAACACACAACCTCTAACCCCAAACGCATTACCGCTTCCGTTCCGTTCCGTCCGTCGTGGGTAAAAAGAAAGTACCTAAGTAAGTAGGTAAGTAGGCACTTATATAAAAATCTTTTTCAACTTTATTGTTGAAGAAAATTCGGAAATGTCCGAATTTTCTTTTAACTTCGACTTCTGAAAACGGTGTTCGTTAAGATCAAATTTCATCATAACTACCTACCCGAAGAAAATATACCTACATTTTTCAGTCAGAGACTGCAAAATATTAAGCTGGCTATAAGTCAAGAAGCAAGTCACGAATTAGATGTCGCTATCATAATTATAATAATCAATGAAGCTCAACTAATTCCTACATTAACTGCCTTACTGAGACTTAGAATAACCATAAATAATGCTAAGCAATATTACTCCTTACGTTTAACGTCCCAAAGCGTCATATTCCTATAACAATATTTTTGGTTACTCTAAATATAAACTTATTCTTCGTTTATTAGTAAAGCAGAAGTATACGAAATTAATGTTTTCAAGCTGAAAAATGTATTTTATTTTCTCTAAAGATTTGCGTAGAGAAAAAAAAAGACAAGCAGGTAAGCACTTCACGATTTCAGTAAGAATTAGAAATTACTTAAAGTATCTGCATGTAATTTCGAACGAGATACCTAGGCGCTGGCTTGCAGCGTAAGAGTTGATATACTAGGAGAAATTCGACGTTCCCACTAGTGACTCGGTAGCTCAGCGGTCAGAGCATTGGACCGGATATCCAAAGGTCGCGGGTTCGATTCCCGTCCGAGAACATGATCTGGTGCGAGTCGTATTTTTTCTAGTATATTATTTGGTATTATATGAGATACCTAGAATCACAATATTTACAATAGAACTGTCTGTTACTTTTTGTGGAGCAAGAGGGATCAAAGCAACTATTCCAATTGACTAGTGATTCTGTGAACCAATAATTAACATACCGACACGTTATAAAATAACCTATTTTAGCCCATAACATTATGTGCCCATAACCTACTTCAAGCCTACACCGTAGTACCAAGGTACTTATATCTATTCTGTGCCTAAACTAAAAAAATAAGACAATCAATTAGATTGCAGCGATAAAACACGTCAGATCAGTGAAAGTAAATGTAATGGTGATAACACTGATAGCACACGACGCGAAAACAAACCTTATGTAACCGCCTAATCTTGGACGACAAAACCAATGTCACTTTGAACACATAAATGGCATTGACATTCAAATTCATTGGCATTTTATGTAAAAACAGGTTTTATAGTGAAGAAGAATTGTGTCGTGAGGGAAAATAGAACAAGGTAACCTATATCATGGAACATGCCTATATTTATATGGCAGTCTGTTCTCAACAACGAAACGACCAACAAATCCATCTGAACGTTAATTTTATACTAACTTTATTTTTAAATTCTGTCGGTACCTGTAAACAACCACTGACGGACCCAAGGAACTCGTCATGATTATCTCCCCGATAGCATTACTACTCCGAAACAGGTTTAAAAAAGGTTCTCACACAACAATCTCAAACTGAGGCAAGGCAAGGTCGCGTGACGTCACCGCTCCGCCATGTGCATTTCTGCCTCCTGTCTGCCTGACGACTGACGTAATGACGTTTGACCGATTGTCATTTGTTTTAAAAGTCCGACAGACGTTCGACTGATTGTCATTTATTGTAAAATACTGTCTGACATTTAATGACGTATTGTCATTTATTTCAAAATTGTTTTAAAGGAAGTTGAGATTGATGTCGTGTATAGTATTGAGTGAGTGACTGTGAAGAATTTATAAAGCATTCAGACGACGAAAAAAGTGACTTTATGTAAAAAAAAACATCAAGTAATACAATATCTCAACATTCTCAACGCAGTCGCTTGTTATCATAAGCATTAAATACATACGAGTATAATTATGTAAAAACAATCTCAAACGTCTAATTATTGTTTCCGAGGGCTTATATTATAATGACTTTCCAGTTCCACCAGAAGCCTACTTCAGGAAGTCAGACAGCCACGACACAAAATTAAATGTAGAGTTGTCTGTTTTTGGTATGTCGTTAATTCTATGTGCCTAAACTCAAGAATACCTCTGCAGTGTAGTTGTATTATAGATAGTTTAGCTGTAACCGCGAGGCGAGGCTGCAAGGTCGCGCTGACGTCACCGCTGCAACGCTCCACTGCCGCGGTGTGGCTTCGTGCTAGGGTTGCGACATTAGTGCTTCTCCATTAATGACTATCGATGTTCACATTTTCGTAGAGTATTCGGTTGTGATACACTAATGGCTCGCGACAGTCTTCGCATTTTCAATGTTCATAAATATATTTCGTAGATATTTCGATTTATTTTAGATCTAGATTTAGTAGATATGTCTATGTAATATATTAGGGTACAAATGATTAAAATAAGTTTTGAAAACCGGCTCGCAATCAAACAGAACACGATAAACTAAAATTGTACAAAGAGCAATCGATGCATCACTTCTACGAGTATAATAAAAAAAGACTGAAATAACCAAGTTCGCATTTTATCGCATCCTAATGTATAGCTTTATCTAAGGATTTTTTTTTTGTGACTGACTTTAAGAATTTATTTGGAAAAGGTATTTAAAGTAAGTATATAAAAGGAGGAGGTGGTTGAGGAGCTCGATGGCGCAGTGGTTTAGCGCCTGGCCCAGCGATTGCAGAGGTTAAGCAACTTTCTCAAGGGTAGGTCATGGATGGGTAACCAAAAATGTATTATTTCGAGCTCCTCCGTGCTTCAGAAGGCACGTGTCGTTGGTCCCGGCTGCATTTGCAGTCGTTAACACCCACCTATCTGCATTGGGCCCGCGTGGTGGGTTATGGCTCATTCTCTTTATCCACCCATAAAGAAGGCCTGTGCCCCAGCAGTGGGGACACTAAAAATGGCTGATGGTCATATAAAAGAAGACTTAATTTTGTTATAAAATTATTAGTCGCTTACATGAAAACCCTACTGTGCATTCACTCGCTTAATGAGTATTAACGAAAGAAAATAGTTTTAACTGTAATTAGTATACCCACCGTGTGTACATGTGATGTTGAACTAGAAAGTAGCAATACTATTTACAAGACAGACATTTACCATAAGCCCAAGCAGAGAAGCGTGAGATAATCCGTTTACAATACCTGAAACAAAAAATATGTAATTAATTAAGATGTACCTTGTAATTGATATACTATTAGATATAACCTTAAAAAAGCCACGTTGGATAGCAAACGCAAGTTTCGCTTACTCATATACTGTCTGGATGCGATCTTCCATGCAATTTTCTGGCAATACAATTCGATTCAAAAAATCGAAAGATCGTATTGCCGTGAATTAATTTAAAAAAAATAGATTCGGATCTGGCATAACTAGCTCAAGAACTATTATAACTAAATCAATTTCTAAAGACGAAACGACAAAACAAATATATTTATTACAAACGATACATTTCTGCATTGCATATCCAATGAATGCTTTAATCTAAATGTTCTTATGGAGAAGAATCATGGGTTACAATTACAAGATGCTCTTACCGAACATAAACATAGGTACGCACATTCTATTTAGTAATTCAATATCAGTACCTATCCAAGTTGCAAAGACCTAAAGTATCCGACAGATATTTTAACTGTAGACGCCCAAGAGTCTCCTTTGTCGGGGCCGCAACTCCAAAACTCAATTTACTACTTGTTCATCTGAGATAATTTGAAAACTTTCTGCCAACAGTACCGAGCAACAATTCACCCGATGATGACCGGGAGCGGGCCTAAGGAAATATTAACTCGGCGTAAAAACGTGTCCGCGCGCACCGACATAATGACAATCGACTGAGATGGATTGACTTTTATGAGTGAAGTTCGAGTGAATGATTATACGCCGGTAACTCCCCGAATCGTTTTTTTCTCATTTACCGCGTGTCTTAATCAAACTTTTCGATAAAGAAACAAAAAGCTATCGGGATTATCCGTCGATGAGATTATAGAGAGAAGTCGCGGCATGTTATTAAGGGGCTGACATGAGCCAACTAGCGCCGCCAATCGATTTTATTTTATTTATTATAAATAAGCCCAATTTCTTAAAAAAAGAATTAGTCAAGGTCTTGTAACGTCTAATGTTTATTAAATAACGTTACAACATTAAAAAATGCGTGCAATAGTTTAAAAACGGGCTTAAACCAATAGTGGCCACTTTTAACGAAATCGCGCTTTTTTTTAAACTGTTTAAATGCCATTAACCATTTAACCATTTTTCAAACTGTGTTATTCAATAAATATTAGACGTTATTAACAAAACCTTCACTAATTCCTTTTTTAAGAAATTGGGCTTATTTGGAATAAATAAAATAAAATCTACTGGCGGGGCTAGTTGGTTCAAGTCAGCCCCTTAAGAATCTCACGAGAAAATATATCGTTGACTATAAAACAACTAGACATCGGTTGAATGGACACAATATCTGGCATTCCTAGTCGTGCGGGTTTAAATGCGTTAAAAATATGCATAAATTAATTACGAGGTGTAATTGTAACACTGGTAAACGACAGCACTTATGTGCTGTCTGATTATTCATGAACGTATTAAAAGGTAATTAAAAAAACGTAATTAAACAGACTTTATCTTCTTTGCTTTGAATTATCGGTAATCTAAATTCAATTCACAGTCAATAAATAATATTCAAGTTATTTATTACTCAAATCGATACAAAATTAATTTATTGCTAACATAATTTTATTAATGACATGCGGGAAGGTACAGTTAATAAGGTGACTTATTTTATTGACAGATGATTCAAGTTGAATAGTCACTTAGGCTGAGTTGCATCATCTTGATTTAACTTTAACAGACACAAACTTATCTGACTCGGTGACAGCGTCGCTGTCATCTATGGTGAAACCTAGGTAACAATAATGTAATAACACTTAGTTCCAGTTTTGGCCAATTGCTCAGATAAGTTTGTGTCATGTACTGTTATAGTTAAATTAAGATGATGCAACCGAGCCTTAGATTCTAAAGTGATAATCAGTTTAGAAACTATTTCTTTTCTATAAGGAAAACTTGCAGCAAGGGACAAGTATCCTGATTTTGACAGAACTTATTAGAAAGAAAAAGTTCCTTATTTGTTTCAACAATACAATTTGCTACCTAAACAATTTGTGCCAATTCCACTAATTTTTTACCATAAGAATTTTAAGGACAATAGTCTTGGAATACCAAGATCTTATTCTAGAACTTACAATTAGGAACGAGGAGGAGGAATTAAGTTCTAAAGAAATGCAGAAGGTTGCCAAAATGCGGACCTAAATACAACATAAGTTGACAGTGAGATTGAATAATTATATAATTACCAAAATAGTCTTAAGGTGGGTTTCATGGTAGGTAAAGCCATAGAACAGATGTAGAGTCCCAGTTAATGTTAATTTCACGAACTTCACAGTCACAGTTGAAACATTAGTCGATTAAGTTAACCACAGTTTGATGTACAATTTGTAAAAAAGCCTTTTGTTTGATAAAGATAGGCTTTGTTTTAAAGGCCGAACATTTTTTGCTCGTAACTGATTCGATAAGGAAACAATGGGATGATGACTCAGCAACTTCCCAGCCATCTTGAAACTGCCCAATTTGTTAGCCGTTGTACAAATACCGGAGCGCTTATAATCAATTATCGATTTCTTTGGAAAAATCTCGGATGCAAAACTTTACACTCGACTAGTTTAAGGGTTTTAGCTAATCGATTGAACGATATACTCCCACCAAGCTACTGCCATGTTTGCTGTTGTGTAGAATGATGGTTTCTTTCTGATTAGTGACTTCATTGACTATATCTGTCTTACATGATCAATTACTAAAAAATAACTAATTTTGCCAATCAAGCTTAAAACGTAAGACCCTGTCTAGCCCCTGTAGCATCACGACGAGTTCTAGAGCCGTTTTATGTTTATTTTCATTTTATCTATTAATAATGTTATTTAGTTGTAGACAAGATTTTTGTCGGGTTCGTCTGCTATGCTACGCCTGCAGAAGTACGTGAGCGTAAAATAAGAATTTCCTTTCGATATACATTGTTCGCTTCGATCAAGAATACCATAGACAACGCTTTACGATCAACAGCATGCAAATGTGGCACCCACTGACAAAATAAAAAGCTATAGAAATTGCAATTCCTACATGAATATTTTTATCTTTGTACAAATGACTATTCTTTCCAAATTCAACTTTTAAACAGTAAGAAACAAAGAAGAGAATACTTTACTGTACAAAATAAGCACCCGTAGAAAGTGGGGTGTTATTTCGAGGTGCCGTTTTTGAGACTGACCGGACATCTGAGATATTCTTGATCAAAGATTGTTCGTTACAAATCAAACGTATTCAACATTTAGGGTCTCCGCACACGGGCTACTAGTCACAGCTCAAACGCCACCTTTCATATAAGTGTGTGGCGACTACCGGCGTCAAGCGTGTGCGCCGAGTTCATATAAAATGTATGAAAACTACAGGAAATAGGTCAGTGGCGGCGTTTTGTGGTTGTGGTTAGTGGCCCGTGTGCGGAGACCCTTACAGCAGCAACCAGCAGTGTAACCAAACTTGCGTGTCAATAAGCGGCGAATTTAATTCTTCTGGACATGGGATTTAGTTGCTATGTGCATTCGTGCCACATGCAATCTACTCATCTACTGCAATCGATCCCGATACGTTTTTGTTTTCATTAGCAGTTCACTTACATGTAACTCGATACAAGCTAGTAAATCCAATAGTGCAAAACTGTTAAACGTTAGTCCCAGATTTAATGCCAGCTGACCTATGTAAGAGTTTGCATAATATATTGAGCACGGTATGGGCATTCGTGTGGCATGCAAAGGTTTTATTGATTTCATATGTGTGATTGACGTGGGTTTTGCATGTTGTACGGGTGTCTGTCATTTGTTAAGTGTAATGTGGAATTCTGATTCAGATATGTCAAGGCAAATCTAAAAGACCTAGCGTTAAGAATATATTTGGGAGAAAGGATAATTGGATACATACAATTCGGGTTAACTATATTCACATAAGTTATCATCAAAAATAATATATTCCCGTAACCAGTATCATAAGTTTCAAATACTACATCAAACTCAAGTACTACAACAACCTCAAGTATTGATAATTTTGTTGATGAATAAGGAAAATAGTAAAACTCGTAAACTTGGATAATAAAATATTAAAAAATGTATATAGTGCACGATTCTATAAAATAAAGAAGCATACTATGAAAACGGAATCGTAAAGAAAGTAAAGGACATAATAAAAATTGCATAGTAGCTACAAAGGCGGCTTCAATTTCCTTAATTATAAAGAGAATCGTTTAGAGGCGACTCCGTAAACGGACTTTGAAATAAACCATTAAAAGAACAAAGGCATTAAATAAATTTACGATCAGCACTATTTTAGATTTTGTGTTAATTACTACACCGACCGATAGATAGAGATGGGAGTAAAATTTAGTAACTTTAGTGTAAAATTATTAGGTAACTTGAAACACAAAAACTAGTTAAATTTAGAATTTGTAGGTAACTGTATAAGGCATTGACAAAATAGAGTTTATTAAATAGGTCAGGTCAGGAACAAATAATAAATCCTAAAAAATTGGCTAGTTTATGTTGCAGTGAAAATCTATAACTAAGACAAAAGTACAGTACACAAAAAGATACAAAGTAAAGTAATGTAACAAAAACCACTGAAGTAAAAAACGTCACACGTTAAATTGTCGTGTTTTATGACCTCAATTGCACAAAGTATTTCTCTTTTATATCTGAACATCTTTTACCATATTTCATCAAAAACCTAATAACAACATGGAAATGTCCCATTCAAATGATTGATACCACTGAGCAAGAACGACCACATAAAATACAAAATTTAATTAACAGTGTGCCGTATCATTATGAAGATATAATAATAGTAACACTACGAAAATGGATTCTATAGCGTCGTAATAAGGTTCTCATGTCTACATTTATTAATTTTAAAGTCACGAGACCGCTTTTTAAATTATAGTATCCCCTGCGCTTTATCGCGCAATCGGAAAATATATGCATAATATTAATTTATTTGGGAGGTCAGCGATTTACCCGTTGCATCCAGTTAAATATTTAATCTTATTTAAAGTGCTTTTTTATGACTGAGAATAAAAATTGAAATGATGCATATTAACATTATTGATTATTATTGCAGTACGTAAGTCAAATAGGATTCTAGCAAAATATTACATTACAATGTAATCTAATCTAAAATGCTTGGTCAGCAGAAACCCAAAGGCCAATTTTAATAAATCAATTTTATAACCGCAAACAAAGCTACTCATTTGGGTGTATACTTACTAATTATTATTTGCATTTCTTCAGTTATTCCAACTAAACGGCAATGAAAATACTCGAACATTATACATTAAACGGCGCACTCGTTATATCCCGTCGGAAACACAGAATAAGAAGTAGTATAAATATTTCGAACGTAGCGCCCTCGCCGTACCACCAACTCTCGAATTACTCTCGATGACTTTTTAACGACGCCTTACCGTTCTCGAGATTTGAAATTTACAATTCAATTCGACGAAATATGTGCCGTCATTAAGGTGGGAATAGTGCACAGTCGACGCTCTAGCTAGGACATTAAGCGTGCGTCAAATTTATCAAACAGAACGTAAAGTTATGGACCTTTTATACTAAGTACGGACTGCAAGCAACGTCGTACAAGTTTGTGCTCTAACGAACAGTTTGCAATAAAAAGTTTCATTCTTCTTCAGTTGGAAAGTCTTCGCTTTTCGCAAAAATATTCGGAGTGTTTTAATTTAAGGCGGTACCCAGACCGAAAGTGGCGTCGCGGTGAATTTTATTTAAAATTGTAATTATAATTCATAATTTCAATAAAACGTTACGTGGAATTTTTAAGACGCATAGTCTAGTATTTTTAGAATGTATCATTACATTTCCACGTAGTCATTTCTAAAAATAGATAGCAAAACTGTTAAAAGTGGCCGTATTTGACAGATTTGTTATCTAGTTCTACGAATGACTACGAGGGAATGTAATGATACCTTCTAAAAATTCAAAATTAAAAATTCCACGTAAAGTTTTAGTAAAATCCTTTTCTATTAACAACTTCTTAATTAAAAACCTCTGAGTACGCCACTTTTGTTGGGATATCCACCTTAAAATGCATTTTGAAAGGTGGCTATCGTAAAAGTCGATGGTCCAACTCATTTGGACGGTCGAGTTTCGGTTGGAGCTTTTACAATTTCACGTTTATAGCTACGAATACACGTGGTAGGAGATTCAGGTGGCACGGAACTCGATACCGAGCGTGTAATATCAGAGCCGCAATAATATCGCTCTGTTACTTTACATTCGTATTGGCCATCCCTCGCAGCGCTCCTTATTGCAACTATCTGCAAATTCAGAGATGCAACAATGCGGGAATTGATATTATCTTTTTCTCGTCCCGATCTCGGCTTCCGTAACGAGGGGACGTGCTATTGTATTTGGTTTTACTGTTATCGGAAATAGCATTAATGAAGCACAGTCTACATTGTATTCAATAACAAAATAGACACGCGTAAGTTGGCTTTCTCCTTTCGTCTCACTACTAACGGCAGCGCCATTAAATTCTCTACGACTTTTTGTAATTTTATCGTCGCTCTGTTTAAAGGCGAATTCGTTACTTGTGATATTTTCTTGAAATCCGAGTCCCTTTGATTCCGATCTTACATTGCTATTGATTGCAGACTGCAATCGAGCTCTTGTTAGAGTAATGCGGTTGAGGATTTGTAAGTCGAAGATTTGCTGGACGCTTTTGAATCGCACATTTGCAAACGAAAGGAATGTCAATGAGCAGACATACGACAAACGGATATTAAAAAAAAAATGCATTTATTTCATGCTATTAAACCCATAGTTTTACAAAACATTACATTACATTCATTTAAATTTAACATTACATTAAATTGAACGTTATATATATTTATCAGGGATAGAACTTTGACTTCTCTAACGTGTCCAATTAAGTATACCCTGAGAAGTCTCTTGTGAAGATTAAAAACAAAATTTGAATCATGGTTACTCGCTTGAAACTCAACCACCACTACTATTATCCAATTAGAGATTAAATAACAAAAAACGTTACAACCACATCCAGTGGTTTGAATACGAAATTCCATAGCCATTCTCGCCGTATATGTTAATGTCACGGGGGGTTATTATAATATTTAACGTGGCCGACCCCAAATTACCGGGCACGGCGAAGTTGTGAGCTCAAGGGACTCAAATAGACGGTTGCATAAAACCAGAACAATAAAGTTGTTATGTAATTTATAGATCAAGATAGCGACAGTAGTCCGAGCGACACCCTTTAGTTCAACCCCGATAGCGTGACCGAAGTTCGATTCCTGACTAAACACAATGACTTATCTCGCCTATCTGGGTACAAGTTTTTAGAGTCGCTTTAGGTCTCTGGTAATTTAAATGGATTGTAATTCAAATATACATTTAATTTAAGCTAAGTGAATTTTATGAAGCATTGATGGAAGGCTTTTTCACAAGTGAAAAACCAACTCTTCTCTAAAAGTTTAAGCGCTAAAATAACTAGGAGCGGAATTAAGCTTTTACAAAGCGGCATCGTTACAAACATTTCACCACGAACCGAGTCATAAAAAAACTGTCTTCATGTAAGCATTGCTGTACATGACATTCGAATTAATTACTTGCTCTCACAATGAAACTTCTTGCATTTGTTTTAAAAAGAAAACGTAACAATAGTTTTCGTTTATAGCAACACGCGATCAAAGGAACTTTTTATTTAATTGCATGACCGTTGAAGTTGAACTGATACTTTATAATAAATAGAGAAGATACCAATCTGAAGAAATCCAAAGATAACATCATCTCGATTATTAAAAACAAATAAAAAAATTGAAAATAAACAATAATAATAATAAATGCTTAAAATAAACAATAATAATAATCACACAGCGCCATCTAGCCCCAAACTAAGCAAAGCTTGCAATAAGGGTGATAAACTACTTATTTACTTTTTAAATATATGTATTTACTTATTATACATAGTAACACTCAGACCCGTCACAGAAATTAAAATTCATCGTTTAAATTTCTGTCCGGCCGGGAATCGAACCCTGGACCTCTTGCGTGGTAGACCGGCATGTTGACCACTGCACCACTCAGGACGTCAATAGTAAAGCAATAAGAAGAGGAACAGGAGAAATGTCTTGGTCTAGGTGTCAGGCGTACTCACTGTGTAACTATGCATCTGCTATACAATCTTTATTAGTAAGGGGGTAAGAGTTGGAATAATGTGTGAAATAGTATGGTCAACCTGATAATATCTTTATATGCAACTAATTGATATGTATAATATGTAAAACATATTAACCGCGTGGAAATTAATTGCTAAACAAAAATTAAACGACTCCTAATTACCCGATACGTTTCACGCGAATACATACAGCAAAGCAGATATTTAATGTAGTTTCGGATATTTTTCATGGTGAAGATCATTTTATGATCTAATCGAGTTTTATACAGGTCAAAATGATAGCTGTGAGATGATACATAAACTACAAAAAAATCTATAGCTACAAAACAAAATTGATTTATTGAACAATTTAATCAAACTTGGAACTATTCGTCCAAGAACTTAAACAAAAAAACTTTGGCGACAGTGAATATAAAATTAAAAACAAAAATTATTAAAATTTGAAAAAGGAATTAGCAGACCATTAAATAATCAAAGCTTCCCACAATTAAACATCAAAACACCATACGCTTACAAGTCACGAAATGCAACCTTTGAATTAGAAAAAAACCTAAAAATAACAAACGGAAACAAGCGGAGGGGTCAGATATAGGGTTGCCACCCGTACTTTATAATAAAGTATATACTTTATTTTGGGGTAATTGTACTCTATAATTTATGAGGAAAATAAAGTACGTGAAAATACTTTATTTCACATGGCTTGTTATTTCTCTAGGATAAAGTGCCAAATTTAAAAAGTATGTTTTAAAGGTGAAAATAAATAATACTTTATTTCCATACAGTGTACTTTTTTTGTACTTTAGCAACCAATGTACTTTATTAGGCAAAAAAAAGGTGGCCTTAGCCACTGGCCACCCTAGTGAGATAGGCTACCTCCCCTAAATCTACGTTCCGTCGACACCTCAAACAAAATCTCTCTCTCTCTCGTCTCGAAAAAAAAGAAATACTCCTCCTACTGGAGTGCTTTCGGTTAACACTTATAATTTTTTATATTAATACCTTCTATTGAACACTTTCGAGTTCAAAGCTTTCAAAATATATCGTTTTCGATTTGTTTACGGAACTGACAGTAAGTCGTTAAGACTACTTACTGCTTTCGCATGGTACGCACGACAGCATGTCAGGTTATACAGTTAAACTGCGAAAACAGCTTTTATTATGTAGGGCATAAAGGCGGTCTCAAGGTCAACATGTATAGTCTGAGGTGCCGTCGTGTGTACACACGACTGCACGTCAGGTTATACAGTTAAACTGCGAAAACAGCTTTTATTTCGTAGGGCATAAAGGCGGTCTCAAGGTCAACATGTATAGTCTGAGGTGCCGTCGTGTGTACATAACCAAAACTTGATTCTTGAAAATTTCCATCTAATGAATTATAATAAGAGGATAATGTAGCAGTTTTTGTTCCTATTTAATATAATAATAAACATGATGATATGAATGCAGTACACGATTACGTATCTGTATCCTTTGTTTCAATGAAAATAACTTGATGAGATGGGAGAATATAGTGATTGACTGGAACGAACGGATGAAACAAAATAAACCCAACTTAGATAATCAAGATATACAGACGTATTGCGTTCCGTAGTATTACCGATAAATCTGCTGGGATAAATAGTGTTATTCAAGTTTCGTCGCAAAACAAGGTTTACCAAAGCGAGGTTTACCAGTACCTTATGAGTATATCAATGATTGGTTAGAGGATCAATTGGAATTGAATAAAGGGATAGAAATAGACACAAGGGTACCGAAACTATGATACACACCACACCGCATAATTCTGTACCTTCAGTGAAAACTGATCTAACTCGAGTTATATCGATTTTGAATTTATTTCACTATTCAAGTCATCGAAAAATTACCTTTTTTTGTGTCTAATCGGTGTATTTTTACGACTTATATCAACAGAGATAAATTTTGTGCATAGTAATATAAGTGCTTGCTTTTCAATGATTTCTTTGAAATAAAATGTGTATATTAATATATCTCTAGTTAAAACAATGTGTACCGAAACTTATTTCTCTTTAAATTAGTGTCTAGAAATATAACTCGTTTTAAAACTTTACACACAATTCAATAACAACTGACTTAAATTGTGCGTAGTGATTTATCTAGAATTATATCAATACACACATATAATTTCACAGTATGCTAGTTTGTGAACATTGATTTAACTCGGCTTATAGCATTAAAAATGAAGTAATAATCAAGTTTTATTTTGTGTTTATCGATATAATTCAAGTTGAATCAATAATCACATATAGGTTTGGGATAGGTATAAAATGATATAATTGACTTATATCAAAAAATATTATGAATAAACGAAGTAAAACGTTTGATTACTTATTGTGTAAAATGATAAAACTGCTCAATATACACTAACTTTTTACACCATTGCACGTTATTTTTTACAAAAAATTAAATTAATAGTATTTTTTGATTGGGGCGTATTTTTTGTTTATTTTTATTCATTATTGCCTGTCTTACTAACACGTGGAAAAAGAGTTGTGTTTTTAACTGCTTTTTGACCCCCGACCCAAAAAGAGAGGTGTTATAAGTTTAACGTGTCTGTGTTTCTGTCTGTGATATCGTAGCTCCCAAACGGATGAACTGATTTTGGTTTAGTTTTTTGTTTGAAGATAATTTTATCCTGATTGTTCTTAGTCATGTTTCATGAAAATTTGTTCAGCTGCTTGAAGATCATCAGCTCTTTTCTAGTTGATGACGGGATCTGACTAACTTCTTTATGTCCGATCGATTCGGAATTTGGTACAGTATTACTTCAATGACATTGAAAGAACATGGTAAGGCAACCATGACCTGATCAGCCGTTAGAAGATCATCAGCTCTTTTCTAGTTGATGAGGGGATCTAGCTAAGTTCCATATGTCCAGTCAATTCGAAATTTGGTACCGTGTTACTGCAATGATATTAAAAGAACATGGTAAGGTAACCATGACCTAAAGCTTAAGCATCAACTGGAATCTGCAGAAAACTCAACTCCTCAACAACATACAGCAGAGGTATAGTGTTAGGGATCACTAGAATGGTCTTTAATGAGTGAGATTGCGAATAAAGTATAATAGGTGGTGATGATGAGGCATCATCTAGAATCTGAAGGATACCCAACTCTTCAACAACATACAGCAGAGATATCGTGTTTGGGATCACTAGAATGGTCTTTAATGAGTAAATTGCGAATAAAATATAATAGGTGGTGATGATGAGGCATCATCTAGAATCTGAAGGATACCCAACTCTTCAACAACATACAGCAGAGGTATCGTGTTTGGGCTCATTGGAATGGTCTCGATGATTAGGTTATACTCCTAAATTGGTAATCAACTCATCAGTTTTTTGAAATTGAATTCAAAATTTGGTACCGTGTTACTTCAATGATAATGGCCGCCAAAAGTTTAGTTTAAAAAGCTTCAAATAAAACTGAAATTAAAAATTTAATAAACCCCCGATACAAAAAGCTAACTCTTAATAAAATACCCCCATACAAAAAAGCTAACTCTTAAAAAGTTGAAAATAATATCATCATATCATCAAGTCTTAAATAGATCAATGAAAAAATCGTAGACGTCGGGGGACCGCTAAGTTAATGGATTTACATGTAAGCTCGTCACATTAACTTCGCGGTCCACCGACGTCTACGATTTTTCCATAGATTTATTTATAACTTGATAATAATGATGATATTATATTTAACTTTTTAAGAGGTTAGCTTTTTTGTATGGGGGGTTTTTATTAAGAGTTAGCTTTTCTGTGTCGGGAGTTTTTAAGAATAATTAATTTACTATCATTAAATGTACTATTTTGGGAGTAAATTAATTTATTTTAATTTGCTACTGAATGGAAATGGGACTTATGAATGGTTTTTTATGAATGGTTTATTGCTAGTTGTCATTTACAAGTTTGCTAAGTTTGAGTCTGAATGACTGTAGTAATGATTGTGTTGTCTTTACATGAAGCACTCCGTAGTCAAGTCAATATTAAGCCAATGGGATCAATTCCGGATCAGCTCAATGAAATAAACTTTTATATTCATTTTCTTTTCTCTGAGTAGGTGTTTAAATACCAGCCTGTTTTCTATATTATGTTACGTTGAATTTCGATACAACAACAGTTTTAACAAGTCTAAAGATCTGTTATGTTTTGTTTAAGTAAACCTTTAAGTTTAATATTGTTATGTTAATTTTTCTAAATTTAAAACACATTGTTCTGCTTATTCAAGTTGATTTAAGCGCTAATAAAGCAAGATTTAGTATTTTATGTGATTACCAAAGTGTTACTAATTAAATTACCGAAATATTTTTGGGTTTTAATAACAGCAAACATTACCTCATGATATTATTTAGTATTTTATCATAAGTTATATCACTATTCACATAGTATACGTACTAGTTATATCGTTTGTGATAAAAGTTATAACAATATCCACATCGATTTTTTTCAAAAAAGTTGTGTAAATTGATATAATTAGATTTTTTTAAACGATTCTACAAAACTAAACTCTAATCACTAACATTTAGAGTGTGCTCAGCAATGTTTGTTTTACAACTTTAAAAAAAACATACAATTGAAAAGGCAGACACAAAAAAATAAAGTCAGTTAACATTTTACACGAAAGCAGATTTTCATGGTGAAAAAGGATATAAGTCTTATTACATCAGTATACACAAAACAAATAAATGTGATTAGTGATGTAACTAAACAATTTCATGAATACTGAAAAATCTGTAAGACATTTCTCTTTAAATAATACAAGAAAACAAAGTTAGCTTAACCATCTACAGTCTACAAGCACTTATTTTATTTTATCATTCTCAGTTGAAGAGTGAGATTTTTTTTAACTTTAAAGTCAATTTCCCGAAAATCGTGTTTTTAGAGTTATACCTCTTTTCACGGAAGGTACAGAATTTTAGTTAGTAGTAATATTAAAATGTCCAAAGTTTAATGAGGGATTTCGCTGTTTTAGTATTTTATCAATAGCTGATTCGGAAAAATCCGGACTTTAATGAATGAATTGATCTGAATCCGTTTCTTATATATTGAAATGTTGACCAATTACATAGTATGTCGATAGTGTGCTGGTGTGTTGTGAGGGGCAGCGGGCGTGCGCGGGAGTGCGCCGGCGCCGGTGGCGGCGATGCGTGACGCCCCCGCCCCCGCCCGCGCCCGCGCCAATGTCAAGGTCACGCCACTCACCGAAATAGCATTATTGCCGTGGCAGTACCCTACCAAGAGTTCGCTCACACCTACTGACTGCCTTCCACTTTTTAAATACTCGAAAACGTAACCGCTTGTGCCATACAAGCGGTGTTGGGCCGCATTACAATTGCGACCAAAAGACATAACTTGATACGAAATTAGATCGACTAAATAAGACTCTTCTAAGTTATCATTAAGTATGAGTTATGGCGAACTTTACCCTGTCTATGTCTGCAAAAAATGGTTTCCCCTCATTTTGATATTCAATTAAATCAGTTAATTTATGCGGTGTATTATTAGTTTGATTTTTGGGCAGTATTCAAATTTATTAATAGTTTAGAGTTAAGAGTAGTGGTTGGCTTTCACCTCTAGAAAGGTCGCAAGGCGCCAGAATCGTGCATTGGAACAATTAATGACTTACCAAAATAGAAAACACACAAACAGAGTTACTAGAAAACAGAATGCAGTTTGCATTGCTTTACATAAAATCAATGTAGTCCAGAAATAATATTACAGGTTTACAAAAGTGTAGTAGTATGTTGCCATGGAACTTGTTAGAAATGATTGAACGGTCGATATAACAATTTGTGTAGATGAAGCTGAGACACACCAGCCGACTAAATATCAAGCGGCACAGATGCGTATCAACAACGCTAATATCATAGTAGATCTCAGAGTAATTACTCATCGTGTGCTATAAATAACACAAGATAATCAAACTTTCAATATCACATGCCAACCTCAATAACGGGAACAACAAAAAATAATTAAGAACATTATGTTTTTTAGTCGTGTCGTAACAATTTGCTCTCATTCATTACGTTTAAATGATGGATGACTCTGTGATTTCATAGTGTCGATTGAGTTTGAAGCGATTTAAGTAACGGACTGAGTAGTGGCAGCGCTTATTGCTTTCCTTCGATTGAGAAATTGTAATAAAACATCGATCTCTCACATACGTAAAAATATAAAATACGCATTTTTCCTCAACGTGACTTGATACCTTCATCTTACGTTTACTAAATAACAGATGTAATATTTCTCTGTGATAACATCTAAATTTTTTCGACAGCGAAATATTCTCTCCGGCACATTTCGGTGAATCTGCCAAACAACAAACACGCAAATGATCCCTTGGACGTTACAGAGCTGTTTTCAAATAATTGACAGCGCGATGAGTGTAAACACATTTCGGACGGCAGTACCATGGACCAATATAAAACAGTGTGGGAATATTTTATCAAACTAAAATGTAATGTAATGAAAACAGCCGCCCTGATTGCAAATAGTTTTTAAAAGCTTACGAATAAATGCACATAACTAAAAATTTCGCCAGTTGTTATAGCATCTAACTAAACGCTAAGTTCATAATAAAGTTCGTCGCACAAAGAATCACTGAGAATATAGTAAATCATAAAACTGGAAAGGTTGCTTGTACAGAACTAGGTATAGTATAGTTAGTACATAATAAACGTGGCTACGTTGCCATCCGCGCGACGTGTGAACGCCTAGAGGTTCGATATCCGGATTGGACTAAGCTTATTGACTTTTCCATACACGTCGAGGTCTATGGCCCCACATCGTAAAATGGCATTTAGTTAACCAAAAACGGCAGCGAGAGTTAACCTCAGCCCACAATAAAATTTCAAACAAAATAGGAATTAGTGGTCTATCAAATACCTTTAACACAGAAAATCTCTAGAAACGGTAGAGGAACGCAATTAAACTACCGAAAAGGCAATTTAACAGGCTGGAATTTTAATATGCGCAAATGAGATAGGCATAAACTAGTTTAACACACAATAATTAGGTACATAAATAATGAGAATGACCGTAGTTTTAAAACTCTACAAAACGAGTAGACATAAATTCAAGAACCGTTAACGATTTATTTTTGGAAGAAAATTATAGACAACTTTAATACGAGTAATAAGCGTTCTGATACTTCCAGTTTATATCCAGAAACAATGTTTTTTTTTTTAATTTGCAAGCTACGTTTTGTTTTTTATTAGATGCAAGTCTATTGTACTTTACATTAAAAATCGATTACATGCCTTAAAAGAACATTGTCACCAATTCCTACATATCCCACACAAGACGACGTAAGGATCCACGATGAAAGGAAAGCAGACCCATTTCCAGCTATCGACAGCTGTAAAAACGTCTGGGTAGGAAGCCGGAGCGTTTTACGATTGTCACCTTCGTCATCGGCGACGCGACGATACGATCAGCTATTACGTTTTAAGTTTCTCTTTTAGGGCTCAACGGAGCGTGATCTCATCATCGAACGATACCTTCTGGATAGCGTACGACATGGTCTAACCGCGTGGAATTATTACCTATTTGTAGCCGATTTCATTGTTCGATTAACGAACAGGAAAGATCTGAGAGTATATCATTTTACGTAGTTGCGAGAGATATCCATGCAAATATAATTAATGTATGTTTAAATTCCAATGTATATCAATGCTTCAATTCAATAATGTTGTGATTGTAACCAATGCTATCCTCTATAAAATATGAAGCGCTTATGGCGGAGCTTGAGAGACCGTACTCGATCACGTTTGTTAAGCAACGCTCGGTCCGGCCAGGTGTCGGATGGGTGACCGTTAAGTGGCATTGCAACTGAGCGCTTCTGTGCTTCGGAGGGCACGTTAAACCGCCGGGAGGCTGTTTGTCATCTGATAATAGTCGTTAAGCATAGTCAGAGGCCTTATAGGCGGTTCGATAAACTCTCACATCATAGGTGGCCACTAATCCTCATACGATAAGAAGAAGATTAAAGTTATGAAATCCGAAGTTATTATAAGTAGGATTAATGTGCAATATAATCGGTTCAGCTGTTTAGTCGAGAAAAGCAATCAATAAGACAACAAAGAGACAGACAACAACATTTATAATAAATAACCTTCGATCATCTATACCTGTAAATAACAAATAAATTGAAAACAACAATGTGGCGAAATAAAATATCATTTGTCTCTTCCATCCAGACAGAATCTGGTTGAGCAGTAAACATTTATTTACTACTTACGCGTAATGACGATTTCATTGGCTCGTAAAATGCTTATACCGGCGTAGAATTGTTATGAGATCTTGATTCGTCATTTCGCGTGGCCGATCGTTTCGCGTAAAAACGACACGAAAGCTGAAGATAGCGTTAACGCTTCGATCATGAATATCGCACGCCATACTAAACAGTATTTCTATTTTACCGCACATTATAAATTAATGTAGCATTTTTTCAAATGATATTTTCAAGAACGCTATAGAAGTTTCTTCGCCGATAGAACTCTATTTCTTTTATTAATTGATAATATTACTTGGGAAGTCGTACTAAGCGTTGTTCAGAGCACTAAATAATTTGTAGAGTTTGGAATTACCGTGAACTGTGTCATTAAATGCCTACTTAGTACTAAGTTAGCTAACTAGCCTATAGTATTGATAACAATCACCCGGAGGGTGTTGTTTATAGAAATATATCCATTTCATCTTTATCGTTTAATAATGTTAATTAGAAACCTTATTGTTTACTAATAACTAATCTTTCTAGACTTGCATTAACTTTTAAGACAAACATATGCTAGTTTTCACGGCATTTTATTATAAGTTTTCACGGCATTATAAGGGCGACGCGTATTTCACTTGTAGCAGTCTTAAGTTTGAAGATAGGAGCAAATAAATAACAGAAAACCTTTACAAACCTAGAGGTTTGACAGTGACAGTGAGTTCTTGACCTCGTCTATCTATCTCGATAGATGAGGTCAGGAACTCACTGTCAAATTTGAAGACTTTTGTTTGTGTTATGTTATGAAATAAACCCTTAACTTTCAAATAAGATTGGTTGTAGAGTAGTGTAGTTATACCGTACGTCATAATTCTAGCGACGATTATCTGCCCAGATAGAATCGTTTCGGCAGTCAGATCGCTAATGGCACTTGTACGGAGTCTTGACCTTTGATGAGCTTCGCGTCATCTCGGCGGTGTCTTAGAAACCATAGCTGGAGCAAGCCTTAGTAATAATGGGGGCCGTACATGCGCGCCCCGGACGCGGATAATCCTCAGTACGGCTGTTATCCGGCTTAATCCTCACTAGCAAAGTGACTTAAGCTACGGGAAAACAGGAATATAAAAATACTACCATTCTTACTCCGAAATAACAAAAAATCTAATCGGTCGTATACAATAATCAAATTACGTAGGTACTATAAGTAAGGTACGTGTAAAAGGCAAGTTTGTTATTGCATTTCCATACAACGCTGAAGGATGATCTCCACTCAACTCGAGGCAATATTGCCTTGAGTTGAGTGGAGATCATCTCATACTAAAACAATATCTTAAAAATAATAAATACGTCATGACATCAATCGTGGCACCGACTTGAAGTATTTATACCAGCTAAATGTAAGATAACTACGATGATGTATTTTGGCTTGATCGAAGCGATATGCCAGATTTGTTAAATTTTCTAATGACAAGTTAAGTGTAAAATAAAAGTTGGTTAAACGCGATCGCCAGAGATTGTAACTTGGTAAACTGTAGCATTGTTCTATAAATGGAACCATAACGCGATGATAAGAGGCCTTGTTTTTGAAATATATTTTAAGCAATATCGTAAACGCCGCAGGTTCTCGCTTACGCTGCGTGTAACGGTAGGCGGCAGTGAACAGGCCAGTCACCCGGCTACCGCGGTACGCACACGCCTCGACCACGTGTCAGGTTGTGATCACGGAATATCGTACGGACTGAGTACCCACCTCCTGGAAAAACATTGTGTGAGGCCAACATCAACGATGGACATATTGCTGAGTAATCGTGTGCGTAGCTTTCAATCAACACCACGAAAATAGTGGAATATCTCAACAACATGTTCGGATAAATACGACTCTCACCAGATAATGTTCTCGTACGGGAATCGAACCCGCGACCTTTAGATATCCGGTCCAATGCTCTGACCGCTGAGCATTGGACCGGATTGGTCCGTCCGAGAACATGATCTGGTGCGAGTCGTATTTTTTAGTATTATATAAAAATAGCATTGTGAATGCTAAAATCTCAGAATTAAAAACATAATAACTGTAATTGTAATTACTATAAGAGATATAAGCAATATAGTCATACATTGAAAAGTCGTGACCACGTGTTAATTAGACCAGAAAGCTGTCAAACACTTTATGACTAATGAGACGTAAATGAAGACCAAAACCTTTCAACATGGTCGCCAAAAAAATGTTAAGTGCAAAATGAAATTATAGTAATAGTGTACCAGACAATCTTCATGACCAAACCTAGCAAGCCGTGTCAATATCACTATGCACTACCGTTTGTTACGAGTATTATCCTCTTATCAACGATTATCAACCTTTACCAGGTTCTGAAAAACTATATATTTTCCTCCAAAGTTACTTTTTATGAAGCATGTTTTTTATTCTTTCATGGCGTTACTAAAGGAGACACGTCCATACTTTATTAACGAAAACAAGTTACGTCATGTTTACCATAAAGGTCAAGATACGATACAGCGATTATAAAATGTTGACCCTAATGAGTTAAGCAAATTAATCTGTCCCCAGTTTTAATGCCGACTTAAATATAAAGAAGATACAGCGGCGGCATAATTAATCCTCGCACAAATTAATTATTCAACAGTTAAGAATTTAGGAGTTTGCGGAAACTCGCTGAAGAACGTGATGTTGGGAAAACAAGAGAAGAAAAAACGGTCAAGAGCGAGTCGGACTCGCGCACCGAGGGTTCCAACCATCATTCCGAAAAAGATTACTATTAAGAGACATCGTTTTATTTTTCCTGTAACCTTTACATTAACTTCTATCACATAAAATAATTTTAGTTGTTTCATCAAAAGTCAAAAGCGGCCTAAAAAAATGCTAGAGAATGTGCACGCAGCGCCCTTTCATATGATACCCCATATGCCCTAGTAGCCTCACTTCGAATTTTTAAGACCCCCTTTCAGTCCCAGTTGCAAAAAAATATAAATATTTTTATTTCTCTCTTACTTGCAAAATTGTTGGGCAAACGTTATCTACAATTGTTCTAAATTTCAAGTTGATAGCATTAGTAGTACTTGAGATATCCAGCTGTGACAGACAGACAGACCGAGTAGCACCATAAGGGTTCCTTTTTACCATTTTGGTACGGAACCCTAAAAATTACTGAGGCCTATGCGAAATGCTTAAGATGTTTTTGCGGTTGGGAGGCGACAGTGTAACCACAATTTACGGAGTAGGCCAACCAGTTTGTTGCCTAGTGAGGCGACGAATAAACCCTTCTATGGAAAAAAAATGTCATGTGCTCTCCAGAAGATATGCTTCTCCAGACGTGCTATATGTTGGTATTAGTGACACCGAAAGAACGATATTCCATATTAAAACAACAAAAGAGACAAAAAAACTAAACTACTAAAAAAATTTCAATGAACACCACTATGACTACTATTTAAATACGCGTTTGGGAGATGTGTGAATTTTGAGCAATCATGAATTTATTTTATATTTACGTATGGCCAGACTAACGAAAACATCTCAAAAAGCCCCGCGGACCTTGCGCACCCTTTCTGGACCGGGTTGGAATACAACCCTATTATTTACTTTTTTAAATCATAACTCATAGGTATCTGAGAGTGAGAAATTTAAAACAAAACCCTATAGAATTTGATTTGCCCAAGCACTGCCCGCCAAACGTTAAGCTTTGAACGATATGGCGGGTATAAGACAAGCAACTTGCGATATGCCAGCGTATCGTAATGAGCCCAGTCAGAACTTGATCGGCCCAGTTAAACGATTAGCCCACGACATATGCAAACGCAGCCATTACTAAACAAAATAAGGACAATAAAAGAGGATGCCTTTAGACGGGTTTTTGGTTAGCAATAGAACTTAAAATGAACACTTAGATACTGCTATACTATTATTTTATATTCAGTGCTACTACTGCACTACGACTACGACATCATTCAGGTCAGAAGACCAATTTTATTTTAAGAACTTACATCCAACGAACAAACAAATCCAACGAGGCTTACCTGCAACAAAAAAAAGTTAATTAAAAAAAGGTTCGATGCAACAAATTACACGTCAAGCACAAACAGCGCCTTGGGTCAACGTTAACAAGACTGTCTGTTACAATACGAACAAGTTTAACTTCTATTTTTGAATTTACTTCCACCAAGATATTCGCTGACATAAAATTTGAACATTGTCCAATTAAAACTTAAATTTTAACATCCGACATAAAACTCAATGGGAGGTACAAGTAAAGTAAACGAGTACTTTACTCAAACATTAAATAAAAATTCAGAAGATTATTTCTAACTGTCTTTAGACAGCACATGGGTTTATCTCCGTTGCGCAGTTTACAAGTATCGAAGACTCAAGAGCTGGGACAACAACGGCGACATGCTCGCACTCGGTTTGTATAATGTAAATGTTTGTATAAATAATGCTCCAGTCACGTTAGATAACTCAATATGTGATGCCAGTTTATCTGCCACGTACTTACATAAACACTATCAAAATACTTACCCGTACGTTGGTCCCGAAACTTATCGCATCGTGTGTTCACAATAAAAACATACATTTGCAAACATCTCCATCAATTATTAAGATTACTTTGTGACGATTAAAGGGAGTGCTTCATGCCCGCTTCTGTACTTTAAGACATTGTTTCTCGGATGTTGCTGCGACATTATTTGTCAAATAAGAGTGGAAGCGTCTTCTGAATTGCAAATTTCCATAACTTACGCGTGTTCTCGAATGTCCATTAGCAAATTACTGGTCCCGCGGCGGACTTCTGGCTTCACATAATTCCTCCAAGTTACAATATGACTACAGCCTGTCAACGTATTTTGTTCAGAATTATCTTCATATGTTTCCTATGTTAATAAGCATTAGAATAAATTTCGTTTTTATTGGCAAGACTAAACATGTCTTGAGTTGAGGTCAATGCGTGCTTGATGTAATTACAAGTCTGTGTTACTGCTAACAACAAATTCCATTCAACTTTGTTCATCAGCAAATAGAAAAACCCTATCATATCAACTACAACATTTTATGTCCACCGCCAGTAAAACAAGTTTATTTTACACAGTTTACTTTAAATATATTTGCATCGTTAAAATACTACACACATTTATGTTTATTACAGTAGAAACTGTTTCTGCTAGTTCTGAAAGTGAAGAAGCATTTAACGTCTAATCGTCTGTTACAATCTAATCTAACCATGGCGAGTTGCTACGCAGTGTAATTCCTTCATAATCTACCTGCACTCGGCAACAGTTTCACAAGAGTACCTAGCAAATTAAAGTGTCATTAATGCAAGTCCATTTGAAATAAGTTGCAAATGTTGTTGTAGATGCAATCTAAAATACCATTCTTAAACATCTTAATCGTAATAATCGTAGTATGCAGAGCGTGAAGTGAAAAACTTAATGGAAGTCTAACCTTCATAACTTAAACTTTGTAAAACGTGAAACATTAAATCCTGACTAAGCGCTCATGAATTTGGCAACATTTTGCGCACGCTTTGCCAAATTTCAAGGTGCCCAGGATAATAACAGGAAAAATTATCCCTTATCATTACTCTATCATACTAAGACGCAAAAAAATTGAAATGAAAGCTAATATTATGTACTAGACACCGTTTCAAAGTAGAGTTGAAAATTCAATGATATTAAAAACAAACGGCGCGATATCTTTTTGCGAGTCGCAAAAAATGGCAAACTTTTTATCGGATCCAATTTTGTTGAGCAAGTATGGCGGGTGGATTCGTGATAAGCTTTTTATAACAAGGGTGAGATCCGTAAGACCGCGGCGCTGCAGATGATACAGTATTCCCAGGACTGTCTCCGACTCGCCGCCGCCGCCGCGCCAACGAAATGTCGACCGACATAACTTCACATTTCAACCAGCCAGCGGAATGCTATAACATAGCTTCTTAATATTTCGATGCCTTCTATCATGGTTTTAGTTTATCTCACACCAGTTATACAAACAATAAAAAAACGGTCAAGAGCGAGTCGGACTCGCGCACCGAGGGTTCCGTACCATCATTCTGAAAAGTTTACTATTTAGAGACATCGTTTTATTTTTCCTGTAATCTTTACATAAACTTCTATCACATAAAATAATTTTAGATATTTCTCTATACAAACTTCGGACATAAGGGGGGGGGACGGTATTTTTTTTACATTTTTCATCAAAAGTCAATAACATTAGTAGTTCTCGAGATATCCAGCTGTGACAGACAGACTGAGTCGCACCATAAGGGTGCCTTTTTACACATTTTGGTACGGAACCCTAAAAATATCAAGGTCTCAAAGCACCAAAGAGGAAATAGGCAAATCTTAAATTGGTTTCGTCACTCGACGCGTGTCAAAACACGCCTAGAGTCCCATGCAGAGGCGTGGAGAGCCGCACTCGACGCTCGGATCACTCCTTTGTTACCACAAGCTTCGTTTAATTCCACCACTCCGACTACTAAACGCATTATTGGATATTACGCGTCTTTTCAATTTGAAGAATTCAATATTAGAAAAGTACGAATTTCCCTTTTCACATCTAATTTCACGATGGATTGTGATAAAATCAGAAATTAATTTCACTGGAGATTTCATGCGGAAAAGCCACAAAGAAAAATTCGTTCTACGGTAAGAAGTTGGTGCGTAAAAAGCAGAGAAAACTTTTCGGAGATTTATGCTCGTTTGACGGAGCGATGTTGAGTCGACTTTATGTTTCGGCAGAGGAACAGCTAGAAGATAAGGTGTTTTAGCCGCGGTCTGCGCTCGACATAAACGTTGTGTAGCCGAATATATAAGGGATTCAAGCCGCAGGGTGGGCGTAAATTAAATGTGGACCCAGAGGTGAATGACAAATGAGAAGGATGTTGTGAGCGCGGTTTTTCATGTACGTACTCGCGCTACCGACACCTTTAAACTGACGAAAATATATTATGCAAATTGAGATTTATACGGCCCCGCCGCGCCCAGGGGAACGTTTTTATATTGAACCGTGAAATATTGGGATAAATAAGCGCGTAGTGATAAACAACAAATTTGAGTCCCTCGTTTTTGCTAAATTATTGTAAAAGTTACCGCGCCCGGTAAAAGCTCGCAGCGAGAATTTGTTCCGCCTTTATTACCTATTTTGTAAAGAGTAATGAGTTTGTCAACCTGTATTTACCTTTCCTTTGGCTCATAATAGCAGTGTCAACAATAATCGCTTTTTTGTTACTTACTTCTAGAAATACGTTGGTATCATAAATATTACATGACATTAATGTATGTGCTTACAATCTAAAAAGAGAAGCAAACGTCATTACAAAAATAATGTAGCCACAACTTTGTCGTACTGATAAAGAAGTGTTGTAATGTAAGTATTACACTTTCTATTCTTTATATTCCTGCAAATCCAAGAATTTGTGAATACTCTTCATAACACAATGCAGGCGTCATAGTTAATATTATATATTCAGACTTTATCTTATACATGTATACAGTTTTAAATTCAGATATTTCTTAGCCTTGTTGTGGTTTTCAGGGTTTATACTAATTTTCCGGGGTTGTATTGTATGCATGGTAATTAGTGTATTTAATGGATTTTTTTTTTCTTTAAGCAAGTTTTTTTTTATACTTTAACATTTGAATCGTGCAAATATAAATCCAAAAATGAATTTGGCACCTTTTATTCATACGTATATGATATCAAACTTGGCATAGTAGCTTAACCAATACATCTATGAAGATGGGCTGTTGAAAGCCAAAACCTCGAAAAATTTACTACAAAAATCTTGGTGGGTCCACTTCTCAAATTCATCCGTGGGGCCTTAGGACCAATCCTACCAAAGGGAATCTTTGGTTCACGAAACGCCATATCTTTGGCCGTACAGCTAAGACTTATTTCATCTAAAGAAATCAAAAAGTTTTTTACTAACAGCTCCCTTATTATTTTTTCTTCTTAGAAATTTGGCGAATACATATTTTAAAACGAAATATCCTGTTGTTTAATAATTTCCTTATTATACAGAACTTGGTTTCCATCTTAGATGCTTAAATATTTGCTGAGTAAACAAAGAACGAAACTTCCAGGGTACAATTTTACTTTGTCATTCATTTCTGTACTTCCGACCTCTCTCGGCTTGCTCTTTTTAACGTTTATAAGTATGATGAGAACTCGTCATTTGAATAATGAAATGTAAACAAATGGAAATATCCATTCCTTCTACTTTAGTGAATTTTAGACAACCTCTTCAATTATCGTTTTCTTCTTCATTTTGTTCGTGCGCAGCAGTAACCGGGGAGGTCATGAATTGTATTAAATTTGGGTGCCTTAGTGGTAAGCAATAATGATAAATCAGCAGAAAAAGCTCTCGTACCTCGTTTCGCAAACAGTCAGCCAGCTAAGTAAATTGATTAACACGTCACATTAAACCGCAATCGCTCTGGAAGGGCGGTGCAAACCGAAAAAAAGTATGCCACTCTCATCTGGGAAGGCGGGACAGAATTACCCGGCGCGCAAAGTATTTGCGGACGGCTTAATAAGAGGCGCGTAATTATCCGCAGATCCGGCGTCTGAGCCGCGAGAGCCCATATCCGTTAAGGAGTTGTGCAAACTCAGTTTTGGGGCCTGACGCTAATAACTTTTTGCAAGTTCCCCACAGCGACGCCGACGACGTAAACCGAGCTCCATCAAAAACATTCCATCTGCGAGTCGAAACTTGCCAACTTGCCAGCACTTAGCACGATTCACTAAAAATAAAAGAGGAATCTAAGTTCCGAGTTGTTATTAAAAAAGTAAGTAATTTATGAAGAAAGTGAAGTTAATTTCGAAGTTTGACAGAGGTTTTAGGCTGAGCAATAAGAACTGAAACTTGGACGGCTTAGATGAGTTAACGGTGGTGGAGTTTGTTTGTGCACGATGTCTGCCGATAATGGGAAGTTCATAAATGCATGAACAATGTAACAGCATGACGAACTAGGCTGGAATTCCCTTCGGACTCCTCGCCACGAAGCTAGGAGCGGTGCGTGTGTCGTGTCAAGACACGATAATGGCGTACACGATTTAACGTTACGGAAATGAATCACACGGGTGCCGAGCGCGAGTCGACATCAAAATAAAATTATTCCGCGATGACTTATTGATGGCTCAGTTAAACGAGCTATATGATAAGTTATGCCCGAACAAGGTTGTCGCGCAATTTTGCCTGGCGAGGGTAGCGCAAAATGTCTACGTTAAATATTACGTCACGATTCAATTTGCGGCGAGCGAGCGGAGCGTGGGCGGCGGCGGGAGCGTATTTATGCCGAGTGATCGACGAGCGCCCCGTCTCCCTCGCGCTGCCCTTCCGACTCCGAGACCTCCGAGTCCGAGCACTCCGAGCCATCGTCGACGAACATGTTTGGACAAGCATGCTTTTATCGCTAAATCCGTGACTCATCGGAACACATATTATGTGGACTATGTAGGTAAGTGATAGTACTTATGAAGATAATCAACAAATTACTACAAGTTCTAGAATTAAATAACAACCTAAAGATTATAATAACATCAAGATTTAATAACAAGGCAAAGTATTTACTTACACAAAGTTGCCTGAACAAAGTATGAAACAATGAACGGTTACTCAATTCGTTCGAAAAGCCTCAACGTTTTTATAAAAGTATTCTATTAATATGCAGGAGGAACTCCGATGGGAAAATGAGAAGACGGATAAATCTTTAAGTAACATACTAGAAAAACTCAAATGCAAAAAATATTAAGCTTATAAAGCTTTCCGAAACGCTTTTATTATTACAGGATTTGTAGGCGGAAGTTTTTAAGCTGATAACTCAATTGACTACGTTTGTAATCAATAAGAATTAGAAGAACGTTCACTAATGGTTCTTAAGATCTTGTGTTGTAATGTATGTATGTATACCACCAAAAAAGTTACATCGAATGCTGTCATTATTTATTAGATGATATAGATCAAGGATTCCCAAAGTGATATATGATTCCCGGGGGTCGGCATAAACAAATAATTACAATAATAATAATTAATTACACTTGATATTTAATATAATTTTTAAAGTAATTTTGCTATGGGGGTCTGAGGCAACAGTTCATTATGGAAAGGGGTCTCTTGCCCTAAATAGTTTGAGAATCTCTGATATAGATCATGATTTGTTATTATACAAATAACACATTATGCCTACGTATATGTATGTATATGGACAGCATCGACCTTATTTTAAAGTTAAAGGAGTGAGTCATCCACAATGTATGCAATATAGACAATGACTTCTTGGATTAGTTCACGGGTTAATGAACTGTAGTTGTATAATTTAACTTCAATTGTTTTTAATAGACTATAAAAGGTTGATATTATATTCTAACTATCTATATATTGATTTTATAACTATAACTATATAGTATCTATAACTATAATGATTGACGACCTCCGTGGTCGAGAGGTTTGTACGCCAGTTTTCAAGGTGTTGCCATCTCAGAGGTGCCGGGTTCGATCCCCGGCGGGTCAATTTAGAAAACGAACTTATCTTGGCTCAGGTCTGGGTGTTTGTAGTTCGATCGAAGTCTCTGATTTCCTTAACACAAGTGCTTTAGCTACTTACTTTGGGATCAGAGCAACGTTTGTAATGTTGTCTAATATTTTTTTATTTTTTGACTAATTTATAACTTTATTTTTTGTGTCGTCAAAATGATTGAAGAACTACACTTAACATATTGTATTTTCGTTTTCTTATATTCAGAGATCGACGGAGATGTATATTGTAACATGAGCGTATATCTTTAAGTCAGGTTTAAGTAACATTTTATGTTTTAATCAATACAGTTGAGACCGTAATCCGCCTAAATGCCATACAGTTAGGTCGGTAAAGCGTTAGTAATGTTATATCTCTTGGAGGTTCCACTAGAATTTTAATGAAGCACACGGCACACCCACATCAGACGCGTACATACAAGCCACGGTTCAAAAGCATAGTTGGAGTAGGGTGATAATGTAAACCAGTCACTTTGACATCAACTGTCAAACTTTCCAGGAGTTCAACGAGAAGTTAGTCTCTCCCTTTCAAATTAAGTCAAGTATATCGCTTTATTTTGAAATAAAATAATACCATGGTTATATTAGCTGAGTATTTTTTTTGGTTGGTTACGTATTTGTATTAAGACACAATCCTACTAATATTATAAAAGCAAAAGTTGGTGTGTATGTGTGTTTGTTACCTCTTCACGCCTAACGGCTGGACGGATTGGGATGCAATTTGGCCCACATATAGATAGATCCTAGTCAAAGGTTCCCTAGAGTCCACCCGGACGAACAACTCCTATTGCCGGGTAAAATGACGGTAAAAAAGAAATTAGATCAGTTAAAATCTTACAGAAACAAACTAATGATGAATAAAATGGACAGTTTAAACGTTTCGTTGAAAACAAAGTGAATAAACCGTTGTGCATTGTGCAAATGTCAGTTGCACAGATGGGGCTCATTGAAAGTGCATTACGGAACGCGCGTTATGACGCGCCCGCCGACTACGTACGAAAACACTTGTAAAACGGAGCGGCCCTACAACTAGGGCTGCTGCCGCAATGGTTGTGTTTAACTTTACTGGTGTTGTGTTCATGTACAGTCACGTCTAAATATATGTATACAGTTAAGAATTTTGTCGCTTTATTGTAGTTGTTATTTGTCATTGATTTCTGTTCAAAAAAGTAACAGCTTTATAGACACAAAGTTCTAAACTGTATACATATTTATAGACGTGACTGTACACGATTCAACCAAATTGAAGTTTGGTTGAAAGGCGCAAATGTATGAAAATTAAGTTGAGCAATTACATTGAACGATTCTGTTACATGATTGAACATATTTGCTTTATCCAAATTGAAAGGCTGCTGAAGTGAACCGTGTTATAACAGCAATATCGGTAAGAATTAGGAGGTTTTACAGATATAAACGAAGTTCAAAAAATACTAAGATAAGAAGAAAGGTAAGTATTTTAAAACATTGGTAGAGGTCAACAGCTAAAACCAATATGACAATGTTTTTTATTTAACTAAATTTAATAAAAAAAATTAAGATCATAATTAAAAGCAATAAAACTCGCAAACATACCATTACTAGCATCTACTGCTTTTATACGTATCTAAAAATAAAAGCGCCGCATTTAAGTATGCAACATAAGACATTTCCATAAGCCGCATAGCATTTGCAACTGTTTTCTTATATGTGGATTGTGTATGTAAAAGAATATCAAAATTTGTTTTTTCCCTGCACTACTTCAGCAAGTTCAGCATAAAATGTGACTGTAAAATAATGGCACTTTCTTAGTTGTTCGTTCGCACACCTACACCTACAAATAACACATTTTCAGCATACTAGCAATACTAGCATGACTATTTTGATTGTTAAAGCGTGTTTTGCTTTCATTTAACACGATAGTCTTGTGGCCAAATACTCAATCAAACGTTTCTTAGCTAGCACCTTTGGTTAAGGTTTTCTTAAGGGGCTGACATGAGCCAACTAGCGCCGCCAGTCGATTTTATTTTATTTATTCTAAATAAGCCCAATTTCTTAAAAAAGGAATCAGTCAAGGTCTTGTGAATGACGTCTAATGTTTATTGAGTAACGAATAAATAATAACGACTAAATATAAATAAAGAATAAATAATATTTTTAGAATAAATAAAAAATAAAATCGACTGGCGGCGCTAGTTGGCTCATGTCAGCCCCTTAATTTAAAAAAAGTTGTCGGTTTTTTAGTGTTTCTGTCAAATCCGGCAACTTAGCTATTTGATTGCAAGTTTCTTTGATCAAAAAGGAGTCCATTTTCGAATTTATTGCACGATGTGCCAACCCTGAGTGTTTGCAGCAGTCGGCACTAGCAAGCGGATCGCTTCCCTGATATCGGTAAACAATTTACACGTTTCCTGCACAATGGCACCGTCGAGTGCGCATGATGTGTGCCTCCAACATTTGTACGTGACGATCGAGAGTTCCTCTAACAAAGAGTTTTTTTACCCAGTATTAAAATCTAGAATTGTTTCGAAAGTGATCCAATTTAGAAGAAAAGATACGATTTAATCTAAAAGTCTAAATCGTCATGCCCAAATAAATCTGACAACATCACATACATTGCTCCGATTCCAAAGTAAGTAGCTAAAGCACTTGTGTTATGGAAATCGTAGATAACGGTGGTATCACAAACACCCAGACCTGAGCCAATATAGAAAAGTTCGTTTTCTAAATTGACCCAACCGGGGATCGAACCCGGGACCTCAGAGATGGCGACACCCTGAAAGTTCAAAGCCACTCGACCATGGAGGTCGTAATCTACCTCGAAATCAGAATTCTCTAGTGTAACAATATAAATTTTAACCATAAATATAAAAAATACTATAGGTTTGTTTTTAAAATATAATTTGATAAAGGGAATCAAATATTAACGGTGAGGAAAACAAGCACACAGAGAATATGAAAGATGGTTACTTTGCAAGATGAAAACGGAAAGTCGCATTCATAACTTGCCGCGTCAGTCAGATGTTCGCTCTACTTTGATAACTTTAAAAACGTGTTTCCGGACCAATATTAATGTGAATTTAATATGACTGGTATAATAAGGCCAGCAATCAGGATAGTATTACAAAATAAATAGAAGTTGAAGCTAATAATTGGACGTATTTGTACTTACACTTCCCACAATCCAAATGGAACTTGAGTACCTAATCCCAAGCGTGCCCTGAAATGTTGTTTTACCCAGAAGGTATTTATTTAGCAGCTGAGTATTTAGGCAATTAGTTGAGAAAATAATTAACTGGACTGAAACAACACAGACGAATAACTCGTCCACCTGAGAAAATGTGATTGAGTTTGTTTGCGCTGAAGAGTTCAAAGAGTACAGTAAGTTAGGTGACATCGTTATTATGAACTATGTGGGTAGGACTACACAGTCCTACATGTTGCCTAGATATGCAACAGTTTGTAACCCCAACAGGTTTGAAACGATGACGCTTAAGCAATATATTAGTTTTTCCAATGTCAAAGACTCAAAAAGTCCAGTCACAACGCACCGGAAGAAACCAATATAGATATCAAGAGAATTTTTTTATTAAGGTAATTATTACAAGGTGATTTATTTAAGTATAAGTACCTACTACCTACAATATTAAAGTGGCTAACGCTTAAAGTAATGAAGTTGATAATGAACTGGACGTTCAAAAGCTTTCCGCCACAGCGCATAAAAAGCAGCATATCTATGGCGGCTGGGGCGGGCGGGCGCTTGTCAAATCCAATCTGCGGGCCGGCACGCGACTGTCATATCGCAGCGAGCACCAATTACTCAACACCTGGCCTAGCGACGCGCCTTTCGACACTTTAATCTCGGGAACCTATTTATTCGGCAGCGCAACGGTTAATCGGATGTTTTTTTTTGACGTGTGGGTTTTATAATATCGGGAAAAGGTGACCGACTTGTTTGGCGTTGCCAATTGGTTGAGTTTCTTTTGAAAGGATGCAACACCCTAGTATTGATCGTCTTTTGAAAATCTATCGTCGACGGTGTTGATTTATTGAAAATCATCATCATCTCAAAAATAATAGAGAAATATTTTAAAGTTTCTGTAATAGAAAATAAGATTAAGTTTCTCCGTATTCCTGCCTGACCTTTCATATCAGAACAAGTGAAATGTCTGAAAAGGAACAAATATTTTCAGCTGAAATGCAGACACGTATTCACAAAGGATTCAAATCCCACAGCACCCTACATTATGTGTAGGTAATGTACTAAGAATTGTGCTGTTTGAAAGACCACACGTTAGTTAGTATCAAAAAGAATATATTTTTAAGTAATGTTCTTTTTGACAATGTTGTTATGTTAACAAGCAATGCCGAGTAATAACAAAGACTCTTTAATATAACTCTGATTTCTTAGAGCATAATAACGTTATTGAAAATGTGAAATTACTGTTTTGGTAAAAATAGCCTTGCATTAATGAACTTAACTGTATTGATTTCAAGGAGATGAAATATCAGGCTACTTTGCAGTTAACGCTGAAGTCTGTATAATAAGTTCTTAAGACGAAACGACTTCTCTTAAAAGCTGATCGTTACAAAGTTGCCAGGAAGCGAGCCAAAGGCCTCGGAAGCGATCGTTTTCTCAAGTTCCCGTTTGCGCACACAAAGACGCCGCCATTCGGAAAATTTGGCCAACCGAGCCGCGTCTGACTGAACCGACACGTGTACAAAACGTCAGCAAATAAAGAGCTGCGTCGATGATGGACGATGATCGAGCGCGCTCAGACTCAGAGCCCGCGGCAAATGGGGTGACTTTCCGCACCGACTGATAACTTTATATGGCGAATGAGCGTGGTAAATGCAATATAAATTTCGAATATGATACGTTAGAAAATAATTTGGTAGAGATGCAACGAATATTCGGCAAATATTCGGTATTCGGCCTATTCTGCCATTTTTTTAGCTATTCGGCCGAATATTGTCACTATTCGGCCGAATATCGAATAAAATTATAATAATAAAGAAGTAAATTATAAAAAGTATTTATTTGGAAAGAAAATTAAGTAATTTTTTTTTTTTTAATTAATTAGAGTCAGATTGTGGTGAATAAATACCAGTTTCGCGTTTTCTTTGTACACAAGACCTGCCTCCGAAAATAGTCTCTCACTGTATAGTTACTGCTGCAAGGTGCCGACAGTTACATTTTGACAAATTTTATTAACTTGGGATACTGTTTAGGGTTTGCAGACCACCACTTGTAAGGGTCTGCCTTCGATCGCGACGAGCACTTTTCAAATAAAAACCAAATTGGCATCGCAGTCGCATCATCGAAGCAGTCACAGAAACATGTACATGTCACTGAAAAATATTCGTTATTCGGCGAAATTAGTATTCGTTGCATCTCTAGAATTTGGTACAAATTAAATATTTCTTTTGCGCTCTTCTCTTTTTCTATTTATTTCGGCGAACATGCTGACAAAATGAAACCATTCATTTAGCGCACGATTTTCCCGAAAGATCGCTATCGTAACGCGTATACATTCCATCTCATAAACACAAAGGCCACATGTATCGAATACTAACAAAGTGTATCTCCTAGCATCTACCACAGAATACATTAAACCAAACTCAACCAGTACTCAACATTAAACCAAAAATGTATTTTTCTGAAAAATATAATTACAATTACAAACGTGCCAAAACAAGCCATAATATATATGTGCTAAGGAAAAGGAATCTTAATAAACTGTATATTCCATCAAAATTTTAGTTAAGTAATGTTTTCCAAAGCATCGGTCCCGGAAGACGGAGGCATGTTGTATGGAGCGAATACTCCTCGGAGCAGTGGATTTGTCAACCAGATGTGCATTTTATTTGCCTGTACATTTATATTTAAAACTACTCTCGTCTATGTTACGGTAGCTTTAATAGTTAATGTATGAAATAAATAGATACACATCCCACGAGTTCAATATAAGATTTTTCAACCAAATTAATATGTAGTTCTCAAAATAAACCTTTCTAAGAATTCTGAGCGCGATTTCCGTTGTAGTTCTGATTATCACACGTGACTTTTGCTTAATTAGACTATTCATGTGCAGATTCAAACGCTTAAATGATGTTAAGTTTTCATAGTGACGGAGATGGCGTCTGTATTATGCAAAAACGAAGTCTATTAAGGTAGATTTTTACCATTTACAGATCTTCATCGTCGAGATTATTCTAATCAATCTTCACATAGAGGTAGTAAGCACGTTATTTCTATTTTCTGAGAATTAAATTATAGTGTAACATAAACTTATGTTTTAGGTAGACTTTGAAAAATAAATTAACTTAAGGGCGTTTTGTAATTCTTTCCATAATTCGAAAAAAAAAAATAGTTCATAAACTAAAAACCGTAAACACGAATGCGTAGATAATAGTCCCAGCTTTAAAACCAAAAGGAGCTGGCCATTAGTTAAGAGTTGCGGTTACAGTATTACGTACTTATTTGCTGGCCACACATAAGGATGATCGCGTGGTAATCTGGAGGCAGCAGCGCACCGCGGACAGCTCGTAAATCAGCTCGGGTGGGATATTAATGGTCGGCGGCCACCTTCGCAAATACGTTTTATTGGGCTGCACCGACCCTCCAGCGATGCCTGCTTTTAATCGCCAACTGAGTGCGGTTTGAAATAACGCACCGTTAATCGGATGATGAACATCAAACTTCCGTCGCCGTCGGTGGTTAACTTACTCTGATTTTGACTTTTCATTGAAAACCACTATCGTCGGATCATGAATGAAATTTTCTCCAAAACTGGAAGAAATACAAATGTTATGGAGTAATTCATTTTGTGTTTCATCAGTTTAATATTTTAGCTGTCTCATGCCTCCACCTTTCTAGCCCCAAATGTTGTCCCATTTCATATTTGTTGTTTTAGAGACACGTTTATAATGTAAAACTCGTACTACCTACAGTGCCGTTTAAGAATGTCAACAATGTTTACGATGCAAACTTTTATATTCCTTCATGTTGCATGTTTTGATTTAGTCGAGCCATAAAAGCGACGTCGCTCTAACCATTCATGAGGTGATTTACGCTTTAATACCGCGCGAGGCATACGGAGGTGGCTGCTGGAAATGCGAAATGTTTCGGCACCTTCTCTGCGACAAGTTCAGCGCATAATAAGTGTGGTGAGGGAGCCGTTACAGTCATTAAAATATCTCACCTGTGTTCCTTTAAAAATACTGCGACGTCGGAGGGTGGCAGGGGGATGCCGCGGGCTTCGCGGCAAATCCATTCAGCACCGAGCTTCTCTCTAAATAAAATATCAACGTCCAGGATTCTCCACTACTGCCGTCAGTGCCCTGTCTGCATTTCATTCTTACAATATTTACCGAGATACATTCTGCTGTGCCAATAGGGAGCGATCGCGCTTCCGATAATACACCGACTGTGCACTTACCTGAAACAAAGAATTTAAATTTCATGAGCTTTTAAATGGAATTAAGCGGATTTATGGAAATAGGCATCGAACGACGAAACAAAAATTGCCGTACAAGTCTAGTAAGGGGATTTAATATTTAATCTGGTGTGGTGCTTCGGGACAGAACAAAGTTATTTTAGCACGAACGCATTATGAATAAACACGGAGCAATTTGAGCGGGGCCGGGAGTCGGGACTGAAGAGTGCGGCCCGCCCGGCCGAGCCTGCGGAAACCGAAACGATACGTTGCTTAGACATTGCTGGGCGGATGGCGCTCGTTCTGAATTATTACATGTACACGCTGCTGTGTAGCGCAAAGTAATCACTTCTGTTTTCAGTGTTAACAATAAACGCATAAGGTAATTTTTCAATAAAATCAAGATGTCGCGTTGTCATTGTCAGCTCCTGTTTTTTTTTTATATTGTGTTAAGAAAAAGCTGTTTAGATTAAAAATTAAGAAATGTTACCAATAGAATTCGAACTTTCGAACGAACGTTTTGTTTTAAATGAGCTACCTTTCTATTGAATTGTATCTATATTTCCTATATATTGAAGATATTATCAAAGGAAAAGAATAAGAAAAGTTTATTAAGTGAATGCATTTGAATAGACGTTGTCCCCTAACAATGCTTCAATAAACAAAATCTGGTATCCCTAACCGAAGCGTCTAGTTCATCCGTAAACGTTGTCACAATAAAACGCACTTAAGATTCCAACATAAACAAAGCGCGACATGGTTCCACGTGGGTAGCCTTGCAGGGCTCGGGCACAGAAGTATAGCTAAAGCAGTAACGCAACTGCAACTACATACAAACGTCCGAATGAGCGCACGTCATCGTCTCGCTATGAGAGCTCTGAATTCAGAGCCTTTGATAAGGGCTACACATGTACATGCTCCCGGATGGTCAAATCTACCGGGTCTCACATGTGTAGGCAGCATGAGGCGCGGCCCAGTTCAAGACTCATGCTACACACGTGACATTTGGGCGGAAGGATTTGGCCGTTAGTCCAGGTTTACATGCCGGGCCTGTGCGTATGTAGCCCCAATAAGCAAGGTTCACAGTCGCAGTGCAGCCTAGCAGTCACCAATTATTCGCAAGTGCCATCGTGTCGGTTAGTATTATGTCAGGCTCGTTCTGCCTGTCCCGCCCCGCACCACGCACTAAAAAATACTCGATGCCGTAACCAGAAAAGGGCTGTTGAGATACTGCTTCGTGCGTACTGTGGCTCGGGGCCTTAATGGTGCTTTGTGCGGAGCGCGCAGGGCGCAGGGCGCAGGGCCCGGCCGATCGATAACGCTCACGTGCGCCCCAACACCGGCAGATTCTTTGTTCTCTCACGCCCAGTTATCGCCTCACACGACGACGATCGACTTCCGCGCGCTTTTCGATTAGCGAACCGTTGGTAACGCCGCGCAATAATGATGTTCAACAAAGTTTATGTCCAAATTAATATGAAGAATGAACCATAAAGGATTACATTAAAACTATTAAAAGGTATAAAATAAACTAGATACAAATTATTAATCAGTGCTAGCTAGCTAGTACAAAAAATTGCCAAAACGAGGTAAAATCAAAATGCAGCTCAGAGGAAACGCAACAAGTTAAAGAGCGGTCGTCGGTCGCTGCAACTCCTTACAGATACAGCTTTAATTATATATTCTGTGACAGCGCCAAACTAAAAAAAAGGTAGTCAAAAAGTTGTAATGTGCATTCCTATCGTAAATTCATTAAAATTTAATGGCAACTTGATCCAATAATGTGAAGTACAATTTGAAAATTTTCCAATGCTATTGGTATTACCCATCCATTCTCTTAATTATTTAATTAATACAAGTTATAAACACTGCTTCAAGCTTCTGCTCTGCTCAAGTTAATGATCACTCTACATAAAAGGCTTTCACTGAAAATATACTATATGAAGTTCCCATTCTAACAGAGACGACCGACTTTACAAAACAACATTTAATAGCATGCAATCGTAAAATCGCATCGGTCTCGTCGAACCGCGTTCCGTCTATATTATTTATCAGACATCACATCACAGCTCTGTGACACCGTAAGAAGTCCGGTGATCCGGTCACGGAAAAACCATTACTCCAACAGAAATTTAGGAATGACTAACGTTATAAGTAACATCCTTTGTTCGAGACAAGGATGGCCAGACCTTAAAAAATGCATTCCTTAGATTAGGGTTGTCATGATGAATGGCGTTTTTACTGTGTCCCAACCCAACCTTAACCTTCGACAAAGTTCATTTCATTCGAAAAAAATTGGTAAAAGTTGACAATTCGAACAGCTGATCTTATTGTTATCGTGGAAGCACTTTACAATTAACAGGAATGAAGAAATGAAGCTACAAAACTAATTTTAACGTTTTTCTAAATAGGTATCGCAATAATCTTGTTATTTAATTTTATTTGCTAAATATAGCAATAACTATATATACAACTTTAATAAAGAAGAAAAACATTCCTGATCGATAACTATACCTTAATTAACACTACCTATGCAAACAATGAACAAAATTGAAAAGCACACAAAAAAAAATCTCTTAATGCCAATTATGTGTCATAAACTGTTAGACTTACCTTGGAGTTAAACAAAAATTTGAATAACGTCGTCTGACAAAACAGGTTTACAACAAAACGAAATTCGAACAATTTTCTATACCTCCGCTTGTAGTACATCCCTCATTTATAAAAGCTTTTATTAAGAATCAAAGGAATGCTTAGTAAAACACAGGAAAAACAATTCACTCCCAATAGAAATAAGTTCCCTCGAAGCACGTCCGGAAGCAAGATTTTAATAATGATAAGAACTCGCATGTCAAACCAGGTGAGAACAGAGCAGAACAGTTGTAAATACAACAGCGAATAATTCACGAGGCTCTACTAATTGTTCGAGTTTCAACTCGGCAGCTTATCGTCGAAGCACATCGAGAGGCAGTAAAAATTTAATGTGGCATTCGCCTAATTTCGCCTCGTGGCTACGATAAAATAACAAGCGACGGCTTTGAAGTTCCTCCAAGGTAATTTAGACCGTATCGTGCCCGCGCAAGACGCATAAAGGTGTTGCTTTATTGGCATCGCGGTACTCGATAAAACTCCATGTGGCACTGACGTTACTGTTCTCGATTCATTGATGCGACGCAGACCCGACTCGATTGCGAAATCAATTCGAGCTATCGGACATCACTTTGAACACAGCTGACGAAGCTGACATGAATTAACTGTAGATCGATATCATAAAACGAAAGACAGAATAACCTCATGCATTATAATTTGACGTGATCTACGAAATCACTCAAGTCGGAATCCTTTCCTACATCAACTTAATTTATCCTTCATCAAGGTAATAGCGACCCATTTCAGAGGATAATTATTACAATGAGCCATAATTATTTACTCAATGACGAAATATGTTTATGTAATAACTGATACACACGTTCGCATCCTAAGTCCCGCAGAATTCACCCATGACTGAAGAGAGCTCATTACTTTAATGGCGTCATTAGCAATACTCACAGACGACAAAATTGTGAGTTAATTAACAGTAACACTAATGTGGCTGGCATGGCAACTTACGGATTCGAGATGATGTACAAATAATTTGGCTATTTAAGTAGAATGTGCGTTTTGTGATAACCCTTAAATGTTGTAGCTAAATGGTTGGATCAAGAAAAGTTATATTTCACGTCTGCAGTAAGGTTTAGTTAGGAAAAGAATGGTTTAGAAAGTAATGATGACACGGCAAAACAGTTGCGAATCGATAGTTACGCAAAATCGAAATATTTTTCGAAAGAACCCCTTTTTTCGACCCTTAAAGGAGTTAATCGTGCAAGAGCCGGAGGGACGTATGAGCCCGTCACTTGTGTTGTACGGATTTAGCCTGGCCCACCCTTTTGCTTCTCATCATTACTCATCAAAACTGGAAGAGCTTTAGTTGTTAGACTATACTGTGTACTCAATAACTCAATGACACTCATACCTTTCCTAAAATAACAGTTTCTAAAAAGTTATTTGAGCTCGTAAGATATTGGACCATTAAAACGCAAAGGTGGTCAAACTTCTTGACTCACTGTCTCAAAGTTGTCGGAATATCCAAATAGCAATGTAATTGAAGCATTTATTTCAATAATCACGAACAATCAAAGTGGAGAACAACAAAGCAATCAGAAACCGAGCCGAGAAGTTAGGAGTGGAAACATTGTTACGATTCGTCATCAATAAGCAGCGGGCGCTAGAACTCGAGTCATTAGGTCTGGAGTCGTTAGTTACAAGGATTACGCGGTCGATGTGTCGACACCGCCGGTATCGATTACCGATGCGATTGCCATTGTTTACTTTGGGAGCGGTGGCCGCGAGCTTTACCGATACTCGCCCAAATGGGATACCGCCCCGCGCCGCCGAAAAATTAATAATTACCTATCGAACTGATGACTCACCGTGCGCTACGATTCTGTAATTGAAATTGTAATGAAGACTTGTCAAATTAGAAACGTTACTCGAACTATAGTTTTGAATACTTGTGATAAGAGTTGTAAAACAATTGTCTTAAACAATTGATTTATTGAGATAATTCTTATACAAATAATTTATTGTGACAATATGCTAATGAATTGTAGATGACGTGGATAAAAGGGAAAAATAATTAGGAAACTTCTCCATACTTTGACATTCTTTATTCTAAAGAAAGCAATGGCAGAGAAATGTAAATTTAGTAAAAACTTGTACCATATATTCTGCTTCAATGCAAAGCGAATGCAATTCGCATAGAGTATTAATCTTCATAAAGCCGATTGGCAGGGGAAGATAACATAAACGGATGCTGCCTCATAGCTAAATCATCACGAGCAGAGGAAACTAGCAAACGGTCAGGACCTAAAGTTGTAGAGGCCAGAGCACTGTATGCTAATCCGGCGGTCCCATGTATTACAAATGAGCTACGGCCTCATTGTACCAGGAGTTTGATACTTGATACCGCAGCGATAAATCTACATAGTACGTCGCCCTCGAAACACGACAATATTGGAAACTAGTTTTTCTCGAGACCCGCAACTTATAGAATTGGTTATTCCGAGATGGATGGAACGAAATGTATGCTAAACAGGAGCCACGCAGCCTCTGTCATCTGTGCCAAATTTCATTCAAACTCGTTCAGCTGTTTACATCGTAATTGGGTAACATCCAAACTTTCACATCGATACTATTAAGATTATAATACGAATGATGTGATGTGAGTATGTTCATTTGAGGTAACGGCACAGAATATATAATAGTACTGAATGTAGTAATGGTTAATGTGCTACAGTAAAATTATATGTTTTAATCAATTTTTCCATGTGAGTAGAAGCATACAGAGAAAATGTTATAACAAAGGCAAATGGGAGCACAAAGGTACATTCACCCCTGAAACAGAGATAATAACATCGCACATATAAAAGAGCGGTCAGGAGTTAAACAATATGCTAATGCGACCAATGTTTAACAATGAGAAATGGCCACATTGTATCGAGTTTGACACTATAATGCCACACTTATCTAATTTCACGGGCAGGCATAAATAATAACCACAATGGAAGTTAGCATCGCTGTTTATTTTAAATGGTAATTTCAGACCATAACTCAGGATTGGAGTTAAATACAAAACTAGTTTTCGCTTACATAAAGTCCCCATTCAGAGACGCAATCGTAATATTATGAGAAGAATATTTCAGTTTTCGCAAATAAGCGGACTTCGAAAACCAGTCTCTATGTTTGTCAGTGAAGTATCCATGAATTTAGGAAGACTAAGAACAAATAAAATTAATGGAGCTCTCTCTAAAGTTTCCGTGACGATATTACTTCGAAATAACTAATCCGAGAGGAAACTCTAAGCAAAGGTCGATTGCTTAAACGAACTTTTTTAATGTCATATCTACTTTCCAGCACAATAATAAACCGGCTGATGAAGTTGGAGGTAATGCCAATAATGAAAGAGCAGTCAGGTAAAACAAATAATTAAGCATAAGAACTGATTGGGTCACTCTTGTCAATAATTGCTAAAGTCAACATTAACAGTGTAACGTGTAAAAAAAATATACCTAAAATGGAACTATTAAATCGTCTCCAACGTAAAAGTTGATAAGCAAAAGATTTGCACGTATACATTATCAATTTTATAAAAACTTGCAAAGGAAATTATCATTATAGGCAAGTGTACTAGGTACATACAGGCCTCAGCACAGATCTTGAGCGGTGAAATTTAATGCGCAGAAGCCTAGCCGTCTTGCATAGCACGCACTCCAATTGGCTATGCTTCTGCGCATTAAATTTCACCGCTCAAGAGCCGTGCGATGCCTATAATCAATAGGTAATCAAACATTTAGTATAATCAATCTCGTTATTGGCAAGTATACAGACAGACAGATATAGACAATAATTTTATCGGCTGTGTAAATAATTGTATCACCACTACAATATTTTTAAGTATCAATTTCGTTTTCATTACAGAATTTTACATCAGTGTTGTCGACACCTAAAACATTATAAGTGAACATGTAGGTACTTTTATTTTAAAGTTATCGATATAAACAAAACAGGAAACCTTTAAATTCCGAAGAGGTATAAAAATACATGATTTATGTAGATACACGAACACGACCTGTGAGTAAAGAGATGAAAGACGATACGCTCAAAGCGACTTGCACAGAAAAAATCAAAAATGTTTATTATTTCATACGAAGGCATCATCAATCACGCAACTTTTGATCTTATTCCGAGCACCATAGGGTTTTATAAATAATGAGAGCGACCCCCGGCGAGCGGTTCGTGATTCGTGACCGAGATCCGTCATTAGCTTCGTCGCGAATCGCACCGTACATCGCGATAAGAGGCGCACAAATCAAGCCCTATTGTGTAACACCTGACGAAATACTGGAACATCTAATAACAGACCACGCGTTTGCCCGCACGTTGCTGATACTTGAATATACATCAAAATTTATATTAGAAATCACTGACATCGCTTTTATCTCAAGATAAATAAGTAGTTTAACAATTACTGCCACTTTAGCCACATTCATCATTAATTAGTATCAATTTTGTAAACTTGGTTTTGATGCTGCCTATTTCTTTAATGAGAAATAGGGAAAACTGAAGAGTGTTAAGATACTTGCCACTGCCTAAAATAACTTGAACAAATTACTAGCTGATAAAAGCCATCTCAAATTAAGTTTTAAGCTGTATGGTTTCCTGGTTTCCGTGATACAACAAGTAGGTATGTCAATATAAAACAAATTACATCAAAATTACCTGTATACTCTAACGCGTTCAATTATAAAAGGGAATATTGGTGATGGTATAACCACAGAACAAGAGAAACAAGTTCTGTAGGCGAAGTCAAATCAGTACCTAGAATCGTCTGATGTGTAATATCCAAGTTGATAAGGCTGATTATTGTGCAGCTGAGGAATTAAATCCACATTATGTAATCTTCAGTCCGCGCACCTGCCGGCCGCCGCTGCCAACCGCTGGAGCAAGCATCTAATAATAGCGGATCCCAGCACTCGCGCACTGCCGCATGAATATGGGAGATGCCATAACAAAGTACATGATGGAAATTCGGCTGCACTCGCCAACTTTAAGGAATCAAATTTAGAATTGAATAAATTAACATATTGAAGCTTTGAAACTCTGATAGTTACTGAGAAGTTTGTAGTAAGACAATCCTAAAGTTCTTTATATTAAACTTGATTGCTTTATCAGAAGTAAGAACTTTCGTGGCAAACCGAGAGTAATTTGTATGATTAGTTGACCATAATACTGGAATAATCCAAAAAAAAACACTTTAGGATCTTCCTACAATGAAGGCGCTACGGAATACATATAAATCCAACTCACGGTAGTTAATGATAAGCCAATGTAGAAAAGTCTTTGAGATTTATTCAATTAAATGCATGGAAAACCTAGTGCCACTACGAAGTCATTCCAAATACTACGCGAATGCGAATGTTGGTTATTTTCGGGAGCGAGCGTTTGCGAAAATAATTACGAATCCTCGCATAAACTGATTCTGAAACATTCCCCATGCCGCTGTTACGTGACATCGCGAAAGTAAAACGATAACCTTCACCCAAGTTATCGTCTAAAAACTAATATTCCCGGATTAGGTGAAATATTGGAGCGGAATCCACATCCGGCCCTTCGCGGAACATGGCGGCATGTCACCGGCACAATCTCCATTACTTATACACATTATAATCCGAGCGGGATATTATGTAACTCGTAATACGACCGCTCCCAATAACAAGGAGAAATACAAATAAATTTATAGTGGCACGTAACGAGACCCAGCCTCGGCATTTGAACTTACAAATAAAGAAAGAAAAAACAGTTAGGGGCCGAATAAAGAACGTAAATATTCAGCGGGGCGCGGTGAGCCCGCTAAGACAGAATTACGGTAACAACTCAAGCGAAATGTCCTTGTTAATAGAAACTGCAGGCTCCTCCCTCGAGCGGTCCTTCTAACAAAGGAACCGTTAGTAGTATGGGTCGCTCATGAGCGTGTACGCATGTTGGATGGCGCCAAATAGGTATAGCAGGGGTCATCGGCCCGTTGTCGGCGGCACGCAACTCACAGCCATAGTGTAAAGAAATCTCAGCGTCTCCGGTCACTTGTTTCCTACGACTACGACTTAGTGGCCGGCCGCCACGAATCAGAAGCGATCGCTGTTGCTACTCGGTAAATAACACCTAGTATTATTTAAACTCTTCTGAAATCATGACGTGACTTCGCGCTGCTCCGATTACAATGAAAGCGCTTACTCATCTCATAACACTGAAACTATTTTGAAGAAAATTCTTCCCTGACTATCGCTGCTAAGACTCCACATCATGTAAAGAGCGTGGGCAATATTTCTCGATGCTCTGGAAGTGCATTTCTCGTTTTTAGGTTAAAAAGCGTCGGCACTCCCCGTCCCAAAGTTCAACAGCCCTGCTACATAAAATATTATTACCTTTATCTCGGGAGCGTCGGGAAGGAAAGTTCCCCGGGAGGAATTAGCCACTTACAATGTGGATTACGCCAGCCAGTGTTGTGAAATAGACGCCTTAGTGCAACTGGACCTTGAGTAAAATGAGAATTCGCTAAGTCCCGGCAAATTGAAAGCGTTCCAGTTGAGCGGGAGCGTAACCCGTAAAACGGGACGGCGGCGACTCGCCGGGAACGCCGGGATCGTATTAACTACGCCCTTTGTCATGGCCGCTCGACGCGTATCGCCCTTTCACTAGCATTTAAAGGCATTGCTGTGCGCTCAGATAACAACGAACAAAGCGTTCCCGACGACCGAATGCCAATTCGGGAAATGTTCACTCATCCTTATGAGCTACTATCTATTGGCATTTTCATTGAGTTTCAAATTTTCGGTTCGTAGTTAGCTGTTTACACTGGAGATTATTCCGCTCACATACCCGGAGTACGTCTCTCATCCCGTGTACGATTTAGGACGCACGTAGTGCCTAATAAACTGCCTACACGTACGCACTGATAAATGTTATCACTTTTATCTGTGCATACACAATAAGCAAAGCACGTTTTCAAAACAAAAATAGAAGGTACATTTTCAGATGTGTGACTCAAGAAACTTCTAGAAGAGTTTTCAAAAGTGCTACGTAATAAGGGCTGCCATCCGTCCAGGTTTTTCCGGATTTGTCCTAGTTTGTAGAGCGTCCGAGAAGCGTCCGGGCAAGGTTTTTAAATAGTGTCGGGTAAAACCCGGACACTATTTGTGTTAGGGGAAAGGATATTAGGTTTTTATTATATTGTAAATTTTTTAAGTGCGTCCGTAAAATTCTTTATTTCACTCAAATGTCATGGGTTCTAGACATTTTTGTCCGGGTTCCGTAATTTAGGTGATGGCAGGCCTATACGTGATGCTACTCGCCTGAGTAATGTTACGTCACAGTTTGTAGAAATCGGTAAAAGGCCGAACGAAGCGTATCGTTCGCAGTCGCGGCCAGAGTCGACTTTCAGATTGGTTCAGATAGGCGCACAGTGCGTTGACCCCGCGCACGCGCCCATTCGCACGCCGCTCTCGACACAAACATGGTTATAAATAGCGCGTGACGTCATCTGTTTATCATTGTACGCAAGGTTACGCGGCGTATAGTGCGGCCACGAGTAAACCATGCCTGCTTCTCGAGGAAGATGTTGGTTGCTGATGACCTTTTTCAACATCATCAAGATTAAGATATTAAGAAAGAATCTGAATAGACGTGGCGTCATGGCTAGTCATCTTTTACGAATATCTTGCAAGAAGAAGAATATAATACCCATCACCGAGTTTTACCTCATAGGCATGAGTGTATGATATGAAGATACTTTAGCTACAGAGGGTCCTGGAAAACTATCTTACATCTTACATTTCAAGTGAAATTATGGGGCTCACTTTCTTCATCTTCTCAAAACTCATCAAAACGGTAGTGAACCAGCTGTAACGTTGTTATACTTGCATGCAATACTAAGCAAAGCAACATTATAGAACATAAAATCTCGGAAACTTTTCTGTCGGTAGACTACAACATTTGTATGTCAAATAACAAATCTAGTAGTAATAACGTTCTGTTTATTTATACCCTGACCTAAGTATAGAACCATAGAAATGGAACCCATCAGTCGTCTTTATGGCTGATGAAGTCATACGCGTTGCGTAACACGAAGTAACACGAAGTTGCCTTTGAAAATACCTGTCGCCATATTCATCATTGTGAAGTCAACCGTCCTCTGTTTCATTTATAAGACGAAACTTTTTATAGCTTCTGATCAAAGTTTCTATTACGTTAATAAGAAAAGAGAAAGCGCTTACTTCTTGATGTGTCTGAACTGAAAATACAGAACTTAAGTACTTACATAGTTCAGTCACAATTATACAGAAAAGCTTATATATTTAACGCTCTAAAATTGTCAGTCATGTAATTTTACTTTCAGCAATTTCGGGAGTTGGTAAACTTAATTTGCAAATTCGTTACCGTTATGATTTTTTTAACTTAATTGGATGAACATTTATTCACGATATCGGATAAAAACGATAAGATCGATAAAGATTGCTGGATTTTTGGACTGACCGACTTCGGTACGCTTAGCAAAAAATGCTAAGTGAAGTGATGGTAATGCGTGCCTAGTCTGACACGCAAAGTGTGAAAAAGACAGATGATCTCGTCTTGTCATACCACGTTACGTCATGCTGGTGATAATAACGTTATAATCTTCTGTAATGAGCTGCTGCTTGTCAGTTAGATCGTAAACAACTTCCTTAAAACCCCAACTCTCGACGGGAACGACTTTACATCAGGATCGAATAAACGTAAAAAAACGGGGGGGTAACTATCCCGTTGACTCGACGCGATCGAGAAAATCGAGATCGAGTTGGGATCGAGTAAATGTCAAAACGTACTATAGAAACCATGGAAACCGTTTTCAATGTATCAAAATAACAGAATTTTGACGTTTATTCGATCCTGATGTGAACTCGATCCTGTCAATTCCCGTCGAGAGTAGGGGGGCTATTATTTTGGCACATTGAAAACGGTTTCCATAGTACCGCTTTGACGTCTACTCGATTTTCTAGATACTCGAACTCGATCTCGATCGCGTCGGGAGTAAATTAACCCCCCTGATTATTTTACGCACATACAATAGTAAGGTATATTTAGTTCCATCACACCAGCGAGACTTTATTAGAGCAGATATTTTTAGAGACAAATTCATCATTACGTATTTCTTCAACTTGCTACATACGAAGTTCGAATGAAATAAATAATAACGATAAGCTGATCTTCATCATACATAATCATCAGTATATTCATGCCTTACAGTTGGGTATTAATGTTCCCGTGGAAGGAAAAGCGAATATTGCGATGATGTAATTTGTAAACTTATAAAACTTTATACAGCTATTACTGATTTATCAAAAGCTACTAGTGATTCCTCCTGTAAAAAAACATTAAATAAAAGATAATTGATTAAACTTTCATCCCATCTATTTTAAGATCGACTGTACATGGTGAGCCTAAATATACACGAACATGAAACGGTTGAATATAAGGTAAAATTCCCAAAATCCTTAACCCTGCGAATGGCCTCGCATCGGCTGTTTAAGTAACCCAAACACATCCTGTTGTTTGTACGTCCGCACACTGGAAATATGTAAACAGAGGAACTTTGTGTCATCGCTCGCTGGATGGAAGCGAAGGAGTACACAGATCATACCATCCGGTGGAGATGCGACGAATGAAATATTGAACTACTAGTTTACAAGTAGCTCTTCTCACACACTCTCGTTGAATAACCTGGACAAAATCACATTCGTTTTTAGTTCTCACTAAACATAAGGTAATCCAAAACAGCAAACAAGGGACGGTTTTACAAAGTGGCCACTTTTTGCTCTTCTGCCTACTACTACTACAACGAACTATATTTTACAGAGGTTTTTGTTTGTAAATAAACTATAGAACCTTAGCTTTAATCGGTACGTGTGATATTTCGATAAATTACCTATGTACTAAGCGAACAATAAATATAATATAATGAGGGCGCTTCTGTGACGGCACTAATCGCCTTAACCGTGTAAAGTTTGTAGTCATTAAAAAATAATAAGACTTATAATGAAAATAACTTCTCTAGAAAATGGTGGGCGAGGCTGTCCTCAGTTCACCCGCATACACCAAGTGAAGGTACACGAGATACCAAGGCTTAAAGTTAGTTGAAAAACTTGTTAATTAAAACTAAAACGGCCCGTCGCCCGCCGCTGGTTAGTGCCAACGGAATCTGAAAAAGTTGGTACCTATTTTACTGGCTCGCATTGGTGTTTTATAGCCACTAGATATTGTTAAAAACTAAGTCATATTTAATTAAAGAAAAAACAAACAAATTCTAATAAGATGAGATATCTTAGATAAACTAATCGATATGATTGCAGATTGATTTAAGAAAGTAAGAATGAACAATCGCTTGTTGCTAAGGCTATCACAAGGAAAATATTACTAAAACAAAAACATTAAATCGTATTCCAAAAGTGACTAAGCGTCGCGTCGCGTCGGTAAAACTAAGCGTCGATTTAGGGGGGGCCAGTGCCGTTATCGGCCGCGTCCACGCCACGACCACGACTGCACAGTCCACAAGCCACGTGTAGGTACGTACGCAAATCTGCGCAGACACACTTTAATGTGACCACTGAACTCTATCCTACCTAACCGGCTGCCTGCGCCGGCGCCGGTCACATAGCGATGTCACCAGCGGCGAGTTCATTAAAGCAACACACTCCCAATTCTGCAGGCGTAGTATGACGAGCCCTGGGAAAAAGTTTTCGTCAGGGAATATACATATTTTTTTTGTCAGCTATACAAAAAGTTTGTCTGCATTGAGACGAGATACAATTTTTGACATTTCGTAAACAGACAAAATTCTTTTTGATAACGTCATGTTCTAGGATATGCAAATTACTTTAAAACTTATAGACGACAATACATGATGATGTTCTTTTACAAAACTTATTAGCGTATTGAGTTAGGTAAGTTATGAATGGATTTCTTCCATATAATGCTAGGAGTCGGTCGTCGGACAGAGAACCCTTTCTCTGTTCTCATAAATAATGTTTGAACCCCAACATCACAATTCAAAGTATAATAAATTATAGATAATGGAGATACATGGTGCCTAAAGAAACTGTTTGAAAAACTGGGCGGAATACAAGTAGAGGGTTAATCAGCGTCTGTCTGTCCTAACCTTATCAAGTTATTAATGTAGCGTTTGCATCAATTGCACGTACAATGGTTTAAAACAGCAAACAGGAATTCTTTTATTTGTCACGCCCCTCCCCATCGACGACGATGGTAGTCGTAAACGCCCACACTCTACCCACGTGGTTTCAAGCTTTGTTACTATACTTACGACGAGAATGCATACCTCAGGATTAGAATTGTTCAAGTTTCTTTTGATGGATTAGAATGTAAATGTAAGTAGTTTAAAAAATGCAATGTTGTTATTATCGATAATTCGAGATAATAGTACCTAGCCTGCTTAGTGCAATTAATTCAAGGAATGACGCATCGTCGTAAACTTACTTGAAATTGCGTTAAAACAAAAAATAAATAAAAAATAAACAAGAAAGCGACCTAATAAAAATGTGTTTAAAACAAAAATCAAAATAGTCATACAACATTTCAACTACCATAGCTTGGTTAATTTAATAAAATGTTTGAAAGAAAGATAGAAATAAATTTACTTATGAGACAATTGTCATACACAAAATAAATACAAAGAAAACACGTCTAACTGTCTCAAAACTGCTGTTTTTCTGCGTCAGTAGGTACTTTGAATAGGAAATTAGGAACCTATGTTTGACGGAAGTTGTAGTCTAGATTGACTGTATAATGGCTGCCTAAGTCTAAAGGATAATTAATATTCATTTAAAAATAATAAATTATCAAAAATAAAAACACCTTTTAATAGATGCGTAAAAGAAAATGTGTCATTCAACCTGCGGCTGCGTCAGTGTGCCTGTGACACGGTCACGTAACGTCTTACATCACGTTACAAAAAGCGTGGATTTAGTGAGCGTGCGCCTTTGACGAATGGTATCCTGCAAATAATTGTCCTTCAGGAGAAGGGCGGGGCTGCGCGGGCGGGCGGGGGCGCGGCGGGAGGGCGCAAGCAGGGCCGTGACGTCACGCGCCCTGCGGTCGACGACCCCTCACAGCTGACGGCCTCCGCCTGGCCGGCCGACTGCGCGCTTGATTGATGTTTGTGTATCTTCAACCGGTGAAGGGGTAGCCAAGTCATAGCCACTGGCGACGCCTTACCGACCACATCCTACAACTTTGATTGATTTATAAAAACATTACCCTAGCCATTACTCGCCCCTACAAACCCCCACTTTAAGTGTCTACGTCCTTTTAGTCCACTCACGCCTAAGTTTGCTTTCGGACAACACAGTTTAATTATTAACACACGAGCCGTAATTACGCCGAAATCACCGGCCAATAAAAACTTTTTGTTTTTAAACTCCCGAATGAACACGAAACGGCTCTTAATCATTCATCCCTTATCTTAAATTTTAATTGGCTCTTAGCGTTTCTGAAAATAATATAATTGTAGGTCGAAAATGGGGAGAACAGGCAAGTGAATGAATTTCGTTTAAGTATTTCGGTCTTTCGGAGTCCCGGGCGAAATGCCCGTAATCCGGGGTAACCCTGTATATCACCCAGGCATGCTGGATACTTGAATAGTGCTATTTCAAATGACACGGCCCGTTTTCCCATAGTGAAATTCCCCAAGAACCTTTTTCAAGTTCCAGCAGTCCCAGAACCGAGACATAACCCCATACCAGGCCATGTCCTTTCTAGGCCAGTGGCAGCACTGTCGAGTAGTGTATTGTATGGTACAGTACGCACAATATAACTTGATTGAACCCAACCATAGACAATGAGGCTTGCGCACTAAACATTCTTGTACCACAGAATATATAATAACGTCTTGTACACACGACGGCACCTCAGTCTATAAATGTTGACCTTGAGACCGCCTTTATGCCCTTCGTAATAAAACCTGTTTTCGCAGTTTAACAGTATAACCTGCCGTGCTGTCATGTGTACCTAAAATTATTACTGCGCAAGCCACAGAGTACTGAAATAATATTTAATATTAAAAATATAATATTGAATAATATTTACCTACATATTATAGGTTAAGTTATTTTGCATCTACCTTTCTGTATCGACCGATCTCTGTTTTGCTCGTTGTCCTGCCAGTTTAACTAAAACGGTGTGAAAGGCTATCGCAAACCACACTAATTAAATTCTTAATTGGAAATGCATTACATGTTCTGTGTATATTCAAAAGACATTCACAAAGTACTTGTTTGTCTCTCAAGTAACTTTTTTACTGGGAATTTCAACAAAAGATATGCCTATATAATTTGTAACTTAATTTAATCGCATAATCATTTAATTCAGAGTAGGAAACTGTTATAATCAAGCTAGTTTATTTATTCAGTGTTCCACTGCTGTGTGATCGATCACAGTAGTAACCAAGTTTTCAAAAATTTAATAAAAAATATTAAAATACAAAATAATATATAATAAATTTGCAGTAACAGTACTAAATAATACTTAAAACTTTATTAACAGATCAGTAGGAATATAATTTAAACTGGCGGCCCTCCAGCGCATAATCCTCCGCTCGAAACAATAAACTCATTATACGCACTAATCCCTATTAGCGAAGGACCCAAAAACTTCTAATATAAGAGTAAACAAAGGCATTAAAAGGTTCTTAATCGTTATAGGGTACTCCGGGCTCCGCAAACAATGCTCTATGGAATCTTTTTGATAATCTCGCATGAGGCTCTGTCTGTGTACAGAACACATCCTCTACATTTTTGTACAAAATAAAATGCGACGGAGGCCTTTTTATAGCAAACCTCAAACCTTATTAAATTCTTGTATTGTATTTTTACATTTAAATATAAGTACACTACACTATATTTTAATGTGTACTCACAGTACTTAACTAATAAAACAATAAACCACCACCACAAAAATTGAAGTTAACAGAATTATTCAAAAAAAGTAAGCTGGAAGAGTGGAATAAACAACAATCATTATGAGGTAAAATCAACATTTCTAATCTTCGATCTTAGATTTGATGATTTAGGTTTAAGTTTTAAAAATAAACCCTTTTTGCTGGATAAAGTAATTTGTAATGAGATTAGTGCAATTTAGAACAAGATACGCTAACATTAAGCAAGTCGGATACACCGCGAGTCGATGTTGCAACTTGCAACATGTTTTTATCGCGGCATTTAGCTGCCTTCATCACGAGATAGCTTTGTTCAGTGTTCTCGCTCACGAGGAAATTACAGATAAAACTTTAAGATTTGTAGAATGTTGGTTTTTATAGGTAGCTCTTATTGTTGCTCTTTCCTTAAAAGACCATGAAAAACTGACGATTTTTCAGTAGTTTTTAAGAGTCATTAGATTGCTGAGCGTTAAGGAAAACCACAGCACGTAAAATTACGAAAGCTATGATGCTTAAGTGATTTTATAAAAACAACATTTACATACTAAAACACTATTGGAAAGATTGTGTAGTGTTCGTTATAAGAAAATAAGTGTTTTTTTATATTACTAAATCTACACATTTAAAGTAAGCCCAAACAATTCAAAAAACATTGTATGATAATTTATAGATTGCGCAAATAACCATGTTGCAAATTAAAAAAAGTCCATTTGCCTTAATTACCCAAATAATTAGCATGCATAATGGAAGTATTAAATCAATTATTTCCAAATTTCGTTGGATTGCTATCTGATGTTAGATATAATTAATTTTGACGGTAATTATTATGCCATAGAATTGCATGGGCGTTGTACTCAAACGTCATATCGGCTGAAATTAATGATGATCGATAATACGATAGGTAGTTTGCGTTGCGGCGATCTATTATCATATTTAACTACCATTGTTATGCACAAATTAGATGTCTAAAACAGTAGTCATTCATTACGGACGTGTAATAACTGAATACATAATTACGTATAATATCAAATCTGAAATGTTGTCTATTTGTCTTGTTTTCTGTATTTTGTTAGGAAAATGTGTAAACGACTAGCTAGAGACTATTTAACTGCAAAAAGAAAATCTTCTTGATGTTCAGTTGAATGTCGAAGTTAATTCCTTCTACATTGGTGAGATGGCGCTGGCTTGCAGCGTAAGAGTTGATATACTAGGAGAAATTCGACGTTCCCACTAGTGACTCGGTAGCTCAGCGGTCAGAGCATTGGACCGGATATCCAAAGGTCGCGGGCTCGATTCCCGTCCGAGAACATGATCTGGTGTGAGTCCTATTTTTCTAGTATATTATTTAGTATTGTATAAAATCTTCTTTCTTTTTGCTTTCATCGCCTTCTAAATTTAGCACAATATAAACGGTGCTATAATAATTATCTCACTCCATCAGTCCATTACATTCTCTCGGGCCATTGACACGATGGACTGAATATTAACACTCGTTGATTATATTTACGCTGGAAATGTATGTCATCAAACTCGTAAACAATTTTAAGAGCCTCTTGGGTTACAAGACGCGACTTAACAGTTAAAACACTGAATAAACCTACCTTATAAAAGTACTCAAACTGATATCAGCTCTGAAATTTACAACGGTAGTAAATTAACAATAATCACGTATTATTTAAAAAGATCCTATAGTAGAAACTCTTCTTCGGTTCTCAAACTGTTGACCCCAGCCCTATCAAGGTAATGATTTACTCACATTTGAGTGGTGGCCATATTACACCGAGTGCGCTGAAGGGCGAATGATGTCATTTAATTTTAAGTGGTATTTATTAAGGCGTTGTTGACACGGCAGTTTCATCGTGACCTACTTGCTCTGGGTCGATTGTTTGACTTTTTGGATTTGTGCGCTTCTCGTGCCGACTCGTGTACTTGAGCTAACTCGCTGTTAGCGATACAGCAAAATGAAAAGCTATGACATCGCAGTACAAGTACGGCTCAAGAATACTGAGAAACAGCAAAAAAATTAACAATATTTTTTTCCTCTTTGTTTCATAGCAAACCGAGTTTTTAATTGTAAGGTGAAATCAGTACACACACAGTCATCACACTATAGAATCACATTTCATTCAAGATAAATGTGACCACTTAGGCTTTAGAACTAATAATTAATTACGCAATTTATCTGATGATGATTTCATGTGTTCCGTAACAAACTTAGAGGCCCAAGTTCCTAATGCGAGGGTCCTAATAGCCAAATAACTTAATTTAAACTATCAACCAGTAGCAGATATCCGTGAGATACATGATCATTTAATATTAATTAAAGTTAAGGGGTCACACGAGAGTTTGAGAAACAATACTTAGACCTAAGTGGGTTTGTGCATGGCAAGTTTGATCTCGTCCACGAATCTTGGGCTAATTGCATTTGATAATACCCCTACTAAGTGAACCCGGCCAAAACTTTCGGTTTGGATCCGAGTTGCAAACTGTAATGCTGGGAGCGAAATGATTATTTAGGTTTCATTAGAAATTGAAAACTATTTTAAGCATATTAATTAAGTTACAAATAATTACTATAATAATATTATTATGAAGAAAGTAACGTAAGCTGAAGACATAAACCAGTCTAGCCACTTGAACACAATTTTATTATGTGCCTGTAAGTAGTAAGTACGCAAAAACTATTTTAGTAATCCAATACTTGGGCAAATGAAAGTAACTTCCTACTAAGTAAAGTAAATATAGAGACATGAATTTATTAATTGATTCGATTTTAATCTTTATTCTGTGTTGAATGCTATTGCATATAGAGAAGACACCCATTTTACGACCTATACCAAATAGACTCGAGTCTCAAGACACTCGCAGTGCCGTGAACTCACCATTTCCAGCACTATCATTACGAATGGCACATTCAAATATCCATCCATCGGAAGATCTGTAAGCCTTGCCTATGTGTTATTTATTGCGTACTCAGTTTTATATGTACGCAACAAAACCTAAAGCAATAAAACAGTCACCTGTAGGGCTGGCTGGCTGGCACGTATAACTGGATGATGAGAAACTTAAAAACGATTGTAATTTTTACTGATATCGAACTCCAATAGTTTTCAAAAGCAGCGATGTACCTCATTGAGATTGTCATTATAGGCTACGCAAATCGTAGCTTTTCAAAACTGTAATAAAAATATTTAAATTTCGTCTTCCACATTTTCTCTGCTACCAATGTTCCCATAACTTCTTTCTCCACATTTTCAGGTAATGCTCATGAAAAATTAAACATGTTATCTTTTTCATGATTCGAAATAACATTTACTTCTTCAGAAAGAAGTAAATGTTATTCCGCTCTTCTTTTTCGCTCGCAAATCTCGAGTCTATATGTATTTTCTGGATGTCGACAACCCTAGCGACCTGTATCACGCGACGTGACGAAAACCGCTTATATACCGCTATCGACAAATCACATCTAGGGACACTAAATTTGCCTCTCTATAAACATAAACTTGCCCGAACTGTCGGCTTTCTATTAAATGTTGGGATATAAATCTAAGAACCTATTCATATACTAACCAAAATCATTATCCTTCAATGTAAAAAAATGCTGCCTTCCTAACACTAAAACACCATGTTGAGGATTTAGAAATTCAGGTAAGTTTCTACAAATACATAGCTTAGCTATGTTTAAAATATTAAGATAAACAAGCGGTGTAGGAGTTAAATAAGTGTGATGTACAGTAAAACACATTATTGAAAGAATACGGCAAACAAGTCATTTCTACGAAACGCGTATAGATAATGTTCGCCGAATACGTTGTGAAGTGCTACAAAGTATCACATCGGATGTTTATTTAAATGGGATGAGTATTATTTATAAACAGTTAAGTAATAAGAAATGCCGTGTATTGTCATTATCTCAAAATTGTGAAAGAATTGTTTCAGACAGTCGAAGAAAAATATTTTATTATTATAACAGCCACTGCTTGTGGTCACCGGCGGCAACAATCTAGTTTCTGTGCGTTTCTATTTCTAGGTGTGCTAGGTTTTTTATTTGTATTTTATTCCACTGGTTCCCAATTTTATCAGGACTTTTTTCGTCCGTTTTAATTGTTTGTTTTCTCTTTTTTTCTTTTCCTGAAGGGCTATTTGATATTTCTGCTTTATTATCAGAAATATCAAATTCTGCTTTTTCTCATATAATCTAATAGTGTCTTAGGTGTGTTAGGTTTAGAAATTGGTGGGTCTTCTAAGCGACTAAGAACTATTTTCTGTGGCCTGACCTGACTAGCTTCTTTAGTCTGTTTGCATGCTAACATTGTTGCATTCCGGCTCCGGTAGTCACAGTTAAGATAGACAGTTTCTCGGGTATTGAGGATTTCGATAGGTGAACCTTAGGGAATCATGACATAATTATTATTGACATATGTTTAAATATCCTCTATCTTCTTATTGTATAGTAAAATGTAATATTAATTATTGTGAGCCATTAAAATTCGATCAGAATACGCATTCAAGTCGAAAACAGCTCTACAATATCCAGTGTCCAATTCATTAACAGTTACGTTCCGACTACCGGATTCATTTGTTTAACCTAATTGATTTGATTCCGAATACTTCGCACAACAATTTCCAAATGAACTTTATTGGAAGGGAATAAGGATCACCAAAGTTCAGTGGTCCGAATACGAAGGTCCGCTGCCAAAGTAATAAGCCCTCAATCCTTTACTTTGGATCGGGTTATATTTTTATTCCGTTGGGGTGTTTAGTGAATATTTGCTTTGGGATAAGTATGGACATAATTATGTTGTAGGTACGTGAAAACATTTATATTTTATTAACAATGCAAATACCTCTTTCAAAGAAATAAAAATAATCATATTAAGCCAATTTCCACTTTAGCACTTCATAAATAAACGTCAGCGTTTACTTTGTAGCTGAAATATGTACTAACTTTCGGTGCAACAAAATAAACTCGTTTCCAAGTAAAAAATAATAGTTCTTTAAACTATCATGTGAAATGGAAAATGGCTGCGATGGTAAAAATGCAACGTTGAAATTGCTTGGAACTAAAGTGACCGCCCCATTACTATAATTGGGATTGTTTCAACATAAACATTGTTTGCAGAATTTGAAAGTATACTTTAATTTTCAAGGAGAATACTGCTAACATGGTAATATCCTAGCTTTCATTTCATTTACACGCAAGACGAATTGACACACATTGAAAGAAATATTGTTTGCAGTTGCAGCCCTTACGGATTGCCTATCCTCAATCATATTATCCGCTCGAAACCCACTGCTGGGCAAAGGCCACCCTCTTACTATACTACTTAGCCAATTTTAAGAATTCTCTCTCCAATGGAAAGCTGCACTAACCTTGAGAGATAAAGGCGATTTTTTTAATCACTGAAATTCTAAGGAAGTAATGAATCTTAGAAGCTCTATACAACATTTACCGTTCCCTTTCGTCTTCAACTTTCAATTCGTCTTGCGTGAAAGGCATACAAATTTTGACGTTTTTTTAGAAGATGGGGCATAGCATGCGCTATTGGATACCCTGAGGCATGCTCTGATGAAAGCGCAAGAGGAAAGGGAAAACGTCTGGGTGAAGACAGAGCCAAGTTACGCCGTTACGCCTAATAATTGTTAACCCTTCGAACATAGTCTGTTGACTAAGCTTCAATACATTTTGTTTACGGATAAGAACAAAGTATGTCAACATTTTCCGAATGTAACAGGTTATTCGGCAGTGAAGTGAGGCAAACATTAGATTTTGCAGTCGACTGCACAGTCGACCCAGTGAACGTGTGCAGACTCAACATTTGTTTGGATAGCTCTTTTATCCGCGAATTGGAAAGGATTGTTGCTTATATATTTTGAAGTATCAAAGATAACAATTGGATATAAGAGATTTTCAATAATCAAATAACTCTAAGTTAGATTGCGAACTCATTAGTCCTTTCTAAGATAGCAGAGATAGGTCAACTAAAGTTTTATTGGCTAGATCAGGGATGGGAAAATGGCGGCCCGCCGGCCAAATCCGGCTCACGAAAAGATTAGATCAGGCCCAAGATTATATACCATTTATATTAACGTCTTTTATTTGAAAAATTTAGGTACTCACTCACAGAAATGTGTTCTAAAATACTGTTTTTCTCAAAACTCCAGTCAGATTTTGATGCCCCTTTGCATAAGTGTGTAGTTGGGATATCTCCACAGGGATAACACACACAAGTCAGTATTGCTATTGGTTCATAGGCTGCTCCTTGGCCCGTGTAAATATTGTAATTATTTTAAACCGCCCATCTCAAAATCTTTCATTCCTGGGCTAGATATTTCTATTAACCCTTCAACACCGGCCCGGACGCCTGTGTTAAACTATAAAATCAGTATATGCCGTTCTGTGCCCGCGCGGACTCCTGCGTGCAGCCTCATGCGTCCACCCGGGAAATACAGAAAAAATTATCAGGGTTTGATCGTGTATCTAAATAATGAAGATGCCTTCCAATTGTTAGTATTTGAATATGGCCAACATATTCATAATTAGAACAATTTACTGATTGAATAAATATAGTGTAATTGCAAAGTTATCCGGGTAAAAAATACGGGGAAAATACGATTTTTTTTTTGTTCTGTTTGCTCCTATTCATAGTCGTTTACATTAATTGGAAAACCTTTATAAAAGTCTCCGTCGCGCCCGGCGCGGAAGGGTTAAATGACGGGAATAACAACAGTTACCTAGTGTAGTGTAGTGTAGTATAGTATCTCTAGCTGAACTAACGTAAACCTACCTCCCCTACCACCTCCTGACCTGAGGATAGGTCGTTTTAGGAAAGTACGATTTAAATAGGGAGATATAAGATATCGTCGAGATGATAAGATGTCGTGGGTCATCCATTTTGAATCCATAATTTCAAAATGGCTGAATACACATCATTAATTCGCACTCAACTCAGTGCGCAAAACTTGTGTATGCATTCGGCGTCAGCGATAATACCGTTTCAATGTTTAAGAAACAAAGCTGATGTTTGCAGTCAGCTCACCATTTGACACGAATAACTCATAGAGGTACAATAAAAATATACACTGGCCTTCAAAACTTAGTACCACACTTTTAAAATTGTAATAACTTTTAAAATACACAATATATATTTTCGAAATTAAAAGAACTAAAAGGAGTATTTTTTAAATAATAACTTCACAATCGATAACCTTCTTGAAAAAAAACCTTTTTTTATTTCAAAACTCAAATTCTATTGTTTAAGAGAAATGAAATTTTAAAAGTGTGGAACTAAATTTTGAAGGCCAGTGTATTTGCTTCGACATAGGTGCTTCTTTCAACGTTATGATGGAACTTAGTTGCCTTATAACACTAAACTATCGATGCCTTATAATGTACCAAAGCACATGGGTGGCAACAAGCATACAAGCACAAGCATGAGACCAAAGATATCAATACTCTGGTAGTGATATAACCATTAGAATTACGAAAAATAGTTTAAACGGTAAAATTACAATACTTAGGTGTACGTACAGTCTTTTAAAAGAGACGAGTATAGCCTTTCTTTGTAGTACAAGCTCTATCTCTTTCAATGTCACGTAACAACATTTAACTACAAATATAACTCGTTTAGTCACATACATAGTTTTCAATCAACCAATACAAGTTACCGAGCAGAGTCAAGAAAAGGATAATAATACGTAATGTCTATTAATGTCTTTTTATTTATTTATTGTCCATCGATTTAAAACGAAAAGCGATATCAAAACCCGCCAAAACTTGCATTTTTATTCCAGTTTGACGTGATGCAGCCATCAGTTTCCACGTAGAGGCAGAATGTGGCACGATCGATTACGCGAACCGTTGTGAAACAGCCCGCTAATTAGCAGATAGGCTTGCGTCATCAGACGGACATCTTTGGTGGAATCCGCTCGACCACGACCATTGCAATCGTTACATCGCAAACACTGAGTAACCTTCAAGATTTTGTTCAAAACTCCTTAACTTTTTCTGTGCAACACTGAGTAACCTTCAAGATTTTGTTCAAAACTCCTTAACTTTTTCTGTGCAACACTGAGTAACCTTCAAGATTTTGTTCAAAACTCCTTAACTTTTTCTGTGCAACACTGAGTAACCTTCAAGATTTTGTTCAATACTCCTTAACTTTTTCTCTGCATTCCTTTTTGTCATTCATTTTCGTTACCTTAAAAGTGTCGCATTTCTTTAATTACCAAATAACAATTTTAAAATCTACAGAGAAGACAATGCAAACAAACAGCTTATCAGTACTACAAATGACTTCGCCTTTCTATGACTTCACTTAGCCGGATATCGTAGAAAAGATAAAAAAAAAAGAAAACGTGATTTATGATTCAAAATGTGTAATGCGATGCGAATCCAATTGTGTTGTAAAATTTGCATAACATGAATCAGCTGGCGATAAACATTGTAGTTACGAAAGCTTAATTTAAAATTATTGTGCGTATAACGTACCTACCTATTGAATTTGAAACCTGTCAAACGTTAAATGGACGACGAATATCATCAATCCAACATGAGCGCCGCGTGGCATAGTCTAATCTCTTAAGCAACTACAGTTCAACGAACCGCTTTTTTTGCGTATTTAGGTTGCAGCGATTTGCGCAAACGCATGCATCGGATGCGTAGCGTTATCGACGCTATGGAGTAACGGGTCAGCCGGGCCAAAGTAAACAATTACGATAGCATTGTGTTGTGCCTGGCTGGGCCATTCACCTCGCGATTCGCGCGTGCCGACCGCCCCGCGCCGCCGCCGGCCGTGGACGAAACGCACGTTGCGCCACGCACATTTCGTTTATCATCGATGGCTGCGCAGCCACTTGTTTATTCTAAAACTTATTCACTAACCACAATCATGTTACATCTAACTTTTGGTAGTAGATTGGATTTTCAGTTTACTTAGTGACTGTGTTAGTCTTTAGATGCGCCATTATTAATCTCACAACAACCAGTCTCTACTCGCAACCATTATCACATCCATGTCAATGCACCTGATTGCACTTTGGCGTATGAATCAGTCCTTCTGTATTTGACTATTATGTGTCACAGTCTGCGTGACGGACGATATATATCTCTATCGCATTCAGACTGAGGTTAGTTAGTACTCAGTCGCATATTGAATGTTGTACAAACTACTGGTTCGCTATCAGTATCATTATTGTTTATTGACATTATTGTTTTCCACAAATTAAAGAGTCATACAGTGTAGCTAACAACTTTGCTCTAATTAAACCTTAAGCCTGTCCCCAAAAGGACGTAAATCGTAATTCATACAAGAATGGAGCTAATCAGAACCAAAATAGTTTCATACTACGAATGAACGGTTAGAACAATGCACACTCACAGTCTCATTACTCATACGCAGTCAATAATAGATTAATAGTACAAATCAATGCACGCTAAACCTGACAGCTCACGTAAACGTGCTTTAGGTACAATCACCTATTTCGAATTAGTCATTCGATATCTGATTTTATATTAATACAACCCAAAGTAAAAGAACGGTATACAAATAAAAACAATTGAGCTATTCTAAACCTATTTTCTCTATACATATTCGAATCAATAAGTTCTAAAGTAAATAAATACATGTAGAAATTTCCCATACGGGTGAAAAAAAAAGAATTTTACGCATTTTATGAGACGGGTGTCTCATGAAGTAATACCATTAAATTAGTTTTTTTTTCCCCGAGCGTCCGCAGAATCTCAAGCGAGCACTGAATCCGGTCACACCGGATAAACATTAGCGAGGTCCGAGAAACCTGTTAGGTCCTCATTTATCACTCCATCTATTTCATATTTCACGTCGCACACTAAACTACTGTGGATACCGGGAACCTATACATATAGGGTTGGGCCAATAATTTTCATTATAGACATGTTTATGTATAGACTCCGTAAGATATACGAGTATCAATCAATGCAATGCATTTAGGATCTATTTTTTAAGATAACTGAGCTCCAACAAACAATTTATTAAAACTCAAAGATGTTATTGAAACAATAAAACCTAGGTACCTAACGTTAGCCAGCCATCATCAAACTGTCGAAAATAGTGAACGTCGAAGGGGAATAATGTATGGATTTAGAAACTTTAAAACTAGGCCAGGTCGGCATCCCTAGCGTGTACCTCGCGGAGTTTGTGCAAAGAAAAACTAGCGAGCACACGCTTTTTCCTACGAAACGTCGTCGGAAATTCTTCAATATATCAGAATTGTCGGGCTGGGAGGAAGAGGAAAAGTGCGGAGGATGCGATAGTACGGCGATAGTTTCACCGATAATACTATGGCATGGCCCAATTTACGCACCCAACGTCAGAGTGAATTGGAGCCTCTCGGGAAATTTGGGACGTGCAGACGAGCTGAGGAGCTTAGCGTTACATGTAATTTATAATGCATGTGCTGAAGTTCAGTGTGTATCTTAGTTCACAACACAAGGATTTGATTTTGAACTCGTTCTTTGTAACAGAAATGTTTCTAAGCATAGACTTTTTAACCGACTTAAGAAAGGAGGAAGTTGTCAGTTCGTCGGGATCTTTTTTCAGGTATGTTACTCAATTACTCAAAGACAGCTGAACCAATTCCCAGATGACTTCCCAAATGGTCCCATTGTCATCAGGTCTGGTTCTGATTTCTGATGATGTGATCCTGGAGAAATCAAGGGAACTCTTCAAAATATAGGCACAACTGTAGCGATATGGGTATTAATATCAGAAAATATAAATTTTAGGTACTATTATGGCGAAAAATTCAATTAATATTTCATAAACCCCGTTTATTAATTAATTCAAAGTCGAAAACGGCTAGCTAACACCCACATCCCTTCTACAAATGCTTAGAAAGTGGTCTGCAGTGGATACGCAATATGCGCCGTGCGTGCGCGCGTCATGAATAGAAATCGCTCACTTGAACAATAACTTTCGTGCGACCGCGCCGCCCCCTGCCATCGCGGCGCGTAATGGCAAAACACCAAGGGTGGACTATCCACTCCCGGTTTATTAGCCTGATACATATTTATATAGATACTTGCTCCCGTAGTCGGCGCGTGGCTAATCGAAGATCTCAGATAGAGTACATTAAACGAGATGTCAATCTCTTCGTCTATAGATAGATTAAATGAACGAAATAATTCCGCTTATCCATGAAAAGGGACTTGATTCGTCGTGAATCCAGAATATGTCGGGTACCCACCTACCTAATTAATCCAATTTGAATATTCGATTAACCACTAATTAGTTTAGAAACCAGTTCTTAATACAATGTAGATGTTAGTTTTGGCCGCCAAAAAGTTCCTTTAGAACAGAATCTGCCTAGACCGAACACATATGTTAAAATATTGCTTCCACAACTTACAAAGGTTTGTTTTTCCAGGCTGAAAGTGGTACAAACAAAATTAGTAAAGATGATATTTTCCCACAAGCAAGCCTATATTTAGGAACGGGTAACATGCACGATACATCATAAGCAGGCTCCGAGCAGCCGGTGGAACCACCTCGCCGCCCGGTTCAGATGCGCCGTACGTAACGATAGATCGAGTCACGTTTTTATCAGCAAGCGAGTCTGTTGTTACGCTTGCCCATTACTTGTACACGCTTAATTGTGAATTACAGAGGTTGGAGTAAGCAACAATGACACTTATTCTGTACCTTTAAACATGGCTAAGCTTCATCGTGACGTGAGATATTGATTTCATTTATACAAGAACTTACGAAAATGAACAGTGTAGCAGAACTTAAGTAGCAGTATCTGATATATTATAATAATATGCATTTTCTGCAATGGACTTGGCATAATTTGTACAGTTATTAATTTACTCATGATTAGGTAGATAGATAATAAACAAGAAACTATAAATAATTATACTTTTACTTACTTACATAATAGGTTCTTAGCCAATTCGGAGAATGAATTAGTTAAAATGTTTGAAGGAAAAACAAATCGGGGAGAGCGTCGAAGTGAGGTAGCCAGAATACTCTCCTGGGGCTTATCCGCGGATATAACTTAGCATGAGTGCCCTCGCATTTCCGTCAGTATAATAAAAAAGTATGTTTAGACTTTTAGCGCAATTTGCCCGGTTTTACATAACATTCCGAATGTTTAAATATAATCCCTGCGCGGAGAAACATTCCCTTTTCTTTTAACAATGCTATACAAAAATCACCCACCAATCCGAATTGGGCCCGCGTGGTGGGTCATGGCCCATCCTCCTTATCCACCCATAAGGAAGGCCTGAGCCCCAGCAGTGGGGACTTTAAAAATGGCTGATGGTCATACAAAAATCTAAGTGCAACGTATTCATGTCGCCGAGTCCCAAAATGGTTGTTGATAAATAAGTAGTTGTGTCCATAAATAACATAAAAACTGGGTCAGCTCAAAACACGGCGCACCATGCTAATGAAGACTAAAATGAGGCGAAACCTATGGCGAACTTCTACTGTAATGATCACGCAAACTTAAAACTGCAATTATGCAACAATACTAGTGCTAATCTAGGTTGATTTTAAATACGGTGCTCCGTCTTACTCTGTTCAAGCACTAGATGTAATGTAGCGGCATTATTAGAGGCTCTCGTAGTGGAAGATAGTGACCTAATAGTTAAAGATATTTTTACTTTTATGGGTTCCATCTATGAACGTTTGTTTCAATTTCGGTTCAGATGTTAGATAAGTCGATGTAAAGCCAGCTTTTTATCAGAGAACAGTATAGCGGTGACGTACCTATTCCGTTATCTGAAGAGAATTTAACATACACAATACAATAGACAGCGCCCCGCAACGAGGCATCGATCACAAAGAGCAGCGCGCACGTGTATGTTACAATGCGAGTTTATGGCGAGCTCACCTCGCCGAGACCGACGACGCCCGCCGATAAGGACCGACGGATATTACACCAGCGACCCAAACGATGATTGACGAGGAAAGCCATTCTCCAAATGATACTCTTTCAATTCCAATCGAGATTATATCCGAGGAACAATTACCGGCCGATTGATTCCCCGAAAGGTAGCATTCCGACGGAGTGTTTTGATTGTCGCGTCAAAAAACAAGAGCGGTTACGAAGTTGAACCCCATTATGCAGAAGGACTAATTAAATCAAACTTCGCAATAACCGTAGCTGCGCTACCCCTTATTTTGATTGCTTCCATGTAAATTCATTCTCTGTTATTCGTATTCGGTTCTAAATGAATTTCGTGTCCAACGGCATCCAGCCGCAACGGCCCGACATCGGAAACTTTATAAATTATTATTACGACGAGCAAAACAATCTACGAATCCGAACTACGTAACGGGAATGTTCAAATTGAATTGTAAAAGTTCAGATGTTGCGGGAGAAACCTTAAATTTACAGTCGAACTATCGACCGCTGTTAACGACAACTTAATAGTTTGCGATACCGCTGTCGTGACGTGATAAATTACCGAACGTATGAAACTGTCGATTAAACGAGCATAGCTTAGCCTTGTTTTATCGCAACTTACCGACGAAAAGCAAGTTAGCAAAATCGATGTGGTCGTATTTAACGTTTGCCTAATAATTCTGACACTACATTTAACAAAGCAAGGACTAGCGGTGACTACATCAAAATGTTTTCAGATTCACATGAAGTGTGTTCGTATCAAAACGATTGTGAGACTATTATTGTAAGGAATCAGCGGCGCTATGCATAGAGTTAGGCAGTTAGACGAAAGCGAGCTGCGACCGTCAGGCGTCACCCTTTGCCGCATTCGAGAGAAGATATCTGTAGCGAGCGTCACAAGTAATTAAGAAACGACCCACGCTTTGTCCCGGGCCCCTGGGACAGCTTGGGGAGCTTTCCGTGCCTCTCCCCACTTACATAATTTCTCTTAACTGCATAATCGATATCACCGTGTAGTTGTTATCCCTTGTAGTCTAGACGTTAACACGGTTCCTGTGTCTGCACCGGATTGCGTTTCGAGAGGCCGGCTGAAGTGGTGCAGCGCCGCCCAGTCAGGCCACTTCCTCCCGAGAGCTTTCAATGTCGCGTCTACGCGCTCTCCAACTATTCGGGAGTCCTCACCGCCCCGTCAGCGTCACACCCCATTAATAATCTCAGAAAGATACGTCGACAACTTCACATAAGTTCCCCTTTAAAATGTCGCACAATATGATACGGCGGAAAGTATTTAATTGACAATGAATGTGACAGTGTAACGGCACACGAGAGAGGGTTGTGAGCCAAACGGAGCGCGTCTCTGTTAATGGGGTCAACGAAATTGAGAAAAGTGAAACGGTGGAGTGGGCCGGACAGGCATTTATTACCGGACCCGACCGACTACCCTTGCCCCAGAACGAGAGGAGTCGATACTGAGGAAAGAGACGAGGCATCCTCCAAATAGTGGCCATCGAACGGAAAGATAGCAGCGGTCTGTCAATGCCGGAGGACATGCGCCGCCCCAGGCGGGTTCGATGCTCGTTAGCACGGAATTAATAACGAAATTTGTCAGGACTGTACGTGACAGCGAGACTATCTCCCTCGTCACCCTCTTTCTAAGAAACTTTCGAAAATAATGAAAAAGTTGCCGCTTATACTTATTAACAAAAAAAGAACTATAAATAAAACTAATTAGCCGTTGTCCCTCGAGACACGTCCTTTTGTTTCCACGTATCAACCTCGTGACATTTTAATGGCCTTTTAAGCGTGTATCCACGTGAGTGTGATACCGTGTATAAATAATATAATATTGTGTCGTAAACGTGGATACAGCGGGCGAGCAGGGACAGGTCGCTCTCAAAATTTACTTTAATATACACGGTACAACAAAGACGCGCCACGGTAATCATTACTACTGTGTCATTAACTCATTACTTACCGTGGACGCGCCCTGTTATAAATCAAATCGCTTCAGGCATATCCGAGTTATACTCGTAGAGTCTGGAAAGCGAGTCAGGTCATCTCAAACCGCCGCGAAATTTTAATGCTTTAAGTGTTTAAAGCATTAAACCTTGACAAAAGTCCAATCTAAAAAAATATAATTAAGGTATAAAATTCATATTTCGCAGTAGTTTGAGTGTATAAAGCTTCAACATTTTCAAATTAAACGGTGGTTTGAGATGACACGACTCGCTGGCCAGACTTTAACGTAAATCGGTGCATCCAATCACGACGCGGCGACGGTTCTAGATAGGGACTTGAAAATCAGTTTGCCACTATTGAATTATACGAGAGCTGCAGCCAGGACGTCATACGCCAAAGTTTAATCTCCCGAAGCGGCGGACGAGCTTATTATGCAAATAGTCGACGAGTCTCCTCGGTCATCTTACAGTCACGTACCGCGGGCACGTCGCCCGAGACCGTACGCCGCCGCCGCGCCGCCCAGTCAGCTCTCGTGTGCTCCCGCCTACATGCCGCACTATACGCTTTGTATGCCAAACATCGGTACGCACAAATTGAGCAGAATCGACGCGTCTTCATTAGGCACACGATAACAAAATGAAATCCTGATGAAGATAAAATTATTTGACTATCAAAAGGCGGGAGAAACTTCGACAACGTCAATTTATTGCCTCCGAATAAAGTCCATCCTAAAATTCGAAATGAAGCAAGCCCGCCGGAAACGAACGGCAGCGGGAGGAAAATCCAACTCTTTCTTCCGAGAAGAGCGGCTCCGACGAGCGTTAATTAAGCGAAAATCGAAACGTCAAAGCTCGACTCGGGCTTTATGCAAATTCACCAGGAATTGACTTTCGTGTCTACAACGTTAGAATTTTTATTGACTCCCAGACGATTGTTTGAACGAGGTAATTAGGAAGCGATAAAGGCACGTACGTACGTGACTGTCTGATGTTTTCCAGAATGCCCAATATCTAATAGCGTTCGTGTACAAGAGGGGCTCATTTAGTTTTACCTTTAGTTTTAGGTAGGTTATATGGAAAGGTTGTTTTGATCGTTTCGGAGAAAGAAGGGCAAGAGACGGCCGTCGGCTCGGTGTCGCCAGCCGGTACGGTACCGATGCGTACCGTTAGAGTGAACTGCGTAACCTCGTGCACGAGGCCCTAGACCGGCAGTCTACGCTACCCGACGCCGTTCCTAACACTACGTGTTACTCGCTCCGACCGCTATCTACGAGCGAGGCCAAATAAATCCAAGCCATTACCCACGAAAGAGTAACCCGCGAAGCTTCGCATACGGTTAGTTTTTGTGCTCTCGTGTCGTGAGAAGGCGCATTTAGCGCCTTAGTTATTTCGAGCCGATCGCGTGATATCATTAGAACATTATTGCTACCACAAATTTCTTTTGTCACTTAACCGGCACTGGATTTGCTGGATTTATTGAGCGTGACGCGTTGCCGCGGGTGGATTCGACCGTTTTGTCGCTGTCCCAGATAACGGAACGCGCCCGTGTGTTTTTACAAAGTAGACGCGCAGACAACGGTGATACACTACCGGAACGCCCATTCCTGATACGATGAGGCGCGTTCTCGATATATGAAATGTTGTGCCGAGCGAGACATAAAAATACTGAGCGCCGTATGGGTGAAGAAACATTGTAGTCCTATTCCGAAATATGAAACACGTCATGGGCGGGGCTCTTGGCTTAGAAACTATAGCAGACGAACTGATAGCCAAGAGTAGTTGGCAACTACGCTGCTGAAATTCACACGACGCTATTATGGGTAAGACCAGCAGGAAAAAGGAAAAGGCTTCGTGAACTTCGTTTCTTTTTAAGAATTCATGCAAGAAAGTCATAAATCTTTTACGTTGAAAAATAAGTAATAAAAGCAGCCGCCTTCCGCAAAAAGGGTACTTTCCTAAGATCACTATACAGGGGGAAAGCAGTGCGTCGCAATTTCCACGTGAAGTATGTCCATGCTGAGTTCCGGAGAGCTCGGGGCTCTCGTGTCGGGGGCGGAGGATCTTGGGAGTGCCGGGTTAATTATGAAAACGTCCGGACGGGAAATAGCCGCCGAGAAAACATTGCTGTTTATTTTAACGTCATGGCAGTCGCAGTCGCAGTCCTACAACACACCACAATCGCGAGGTCCTACCGTTTCTGCAATGGTGACAAATTTTTCAATAAATCATATTTTTGAGGAGTGAGACGGCGGCTCTAGCAGGTTTTACTCCGAGCATAATGGACAAATAATGCGCACGTCGCGACGGCCCGACCATTATAATGTTATTTGAGGGCAGACAGTAATTGCTGAAGCGGATTGTTTCGAGCTGAATTCTGTTACCATGCATGCCATTCGGATTATTCTCGGTGGGCATTTTGACGATATTGTTGTTTTAGTCCGCATGATTATTCTATTGTAACGGATATGCAGAGCAGTTCAGATAATTCAGAAAACTTAAATTGGTTGACCGAAATAATAACCGCTGGTAACTTGGTGGCAATTACGTAGAATACAGTTTTATGCCAAATCTCATTCTAATCTTTAACTGGTGACTTTATGATGGAATATCAAAATTCAAATGTATTAACATCCCACTAGCTAGTCAAAGTTTGAAATGCAAGTGGAATAAGCCGTGGAAGCCAAAGCGAATGCGTGAGCGTCGGAATCGCTCCGGCTGTCTATAAGAAGCCTAATTACAGCGACTCGACGAGAGGCTGAGATCCGGCGCTGCAACAATACAAATTCAACAAAGTTCCTCATACGCCGCGCACCTCTGGAAGCGAACCACTACGTATTTCGTTCGATGCTTTCAGCTTGGAGCTCGCTTTTTAGGGTTCCGTACCAAAATGGTAAAAAGGAACCCTTATGGTGCGACTCAGTCTGTCTGTCTGTCTGTCAGTCACAGCTGGATATCTCGAGAACTACTAATGCTATCAACTTGAAATTTGGAATAGTTTTAGATGACATTTGCCCAACTATTTTCCAAGAGAGAAATATTAATATAAATATTTATATATTTTTTTGCAACAGGGACTGAAAGGGGGTCTTAAAAAGGCTACTAGGGCATATGGGTTATCATATGAAACAGCGCTGCTTGCACATTCTCAAACATTAGAAGTTTATGTAAATATTACAGGAAAAATAAAATGATGTCTCTAAATAGTAAACTTTTAGAATGATGATGGAAAGGACGGTATCCTCGGTGCGCGAGTCCGACTCGCTCTTGACCGTTTTTATTTGTTGCCTGCATTTAGGCTCATGTGACATTTCCCCTACTTTGCTGTCGTCCCCAGTTTTTGTGGAATTCCTTATTACTCCGACGCGTTTCAATTCAAGTTGAAGCTTGTCGAAAAACACGCAACTTTTCGTCGTTCTCCAATAACTTCCAAGAAATCTAATTCGCGGTAAGGGCACGTTGCGAGTCAGTAATGCGCACGTAAGTGGTTATCCGGCCACTTTATTACTACCCGCGTCTAATTATTAACACAATTAAGATAACATAAACTTATCTCGGATGTTTGCTTAGGCGACTGACTGAACACAAAACAAGTATGCCTTATCGCCGGCCTTTTCGTTATTTCAAATATACAAAGCTATTTCCAAAGAGCTCAACACGTAATAGCCATAGGTGCTTTAAATTTTTTTAATACAGTTGCTCGAAAATGTGTGCTCTCGATGACAGTACAGCGTGCGGAAAGTTGATTTTACCGCACGCCGTGCACTTTTGTTTACGGATTTTTTTTCTATTATAATATGTGTATACTGTCTAATTATAGTTTCTGTGATGAGAATTAAAAGATATTGAGTTTATACGTACAAAATTATGGGAATAAATGAAGTGAATTGTCAATAAATGTTAATTACTGTAATAAATTTATTACAAAAGATTTAAAGTGTTTTTGACCATTTTGTTTAAGTATAGTATATAAAAACTGAATGGTTCCGAAGGTCTTCGCCTTTTTATACTATCATAGATCAATAAATATTACCGCACGGTTGCCTCTAACTATCTCGTAAGAACTAGTCGAATGTACTGAACCTGTACAGTCGCGTCTATATGCATACAGTTGAGAACTTTGTCACTCTAAAAGCTATAACTTTTTTGAACAGAAATCAACAAATGACAACTACTTACAACAAAGTGACGAAGTCCTAAACTGTATGCATATTTTTAGACGTGACTGTACCTCACAGGAATTTAGAACATGTCGAATGTACTGTACCTGTACCTCACATGAATTTTGACAAACATAAAATGCTGCATCTGATTTAAAATTAAGTATTAATTTATCTTAAAAAAAATACCAAAATATTAAACATTATTAAGACGGTTTATGAAAAAAAAACAAGTTAGAATGGAATTCATTACACCTATACATTCTTATCATAATAAATTTTCATAGACGTACTTACAACAACATTTCCTGTAAATTAATTAGACTACATCTCATTCCACATTCTACACATTCGAAAAACAAAGCAATCGACACGTTCTGCGCAACGGGAACAAACGGGCTACATCCATTACGCCTCCGGGCGAAGCACCCCACTTTTAATCACACTCGTAAACTCGAAGACGCCAGCGCTGGAAGGCAAAGACATTATGTAACACCGAGTGACACCTGATGTAGGCAGGCACGGCTGGCTTGGTAACGCAAACGCCTTCCAACTAACCCAAATCTCAAAATTAACGCGTAGCAATCGATAACACCTGAAACTGAGACACGATGCGCAAACAATCTAAAATCCTTTTTTTAACAAACAAAATTATACATATAAATGGTATGATAAATAGGAAGGGGCTTGAACAAATGAGCTAATCCCAACGCCCAGGTCACGAGAGAGAGAAAACACACACAAAATAAATTGACATCGAAACAAAAGCCTCATGTAGAAACGCCTTTTGACAGACTCTCCTTATACAGAATGAAATAATGTTCTAGAATGGAAGATACAACAATTTAACTGTTTAAAATTTGTAACGGGTCTCAAAGGGCTATCGTTAAAGTCAAAACGAACAATTTATCTAGCACAAATAACGGTAATTACTTCATATTTCATATGCAAAAACGAAAATTAAAGGTTTACAAAACTGGAACATGGCTTCGTAGCCGGTTTTGGTAACAGCATTTGCGTGTTCTGCCGTTCGTAATTTCAACGACAGGCAGACGCATCTATTCTGTTACCACAGAATAATAAAAATAATAACGCTTTATTGTTTTAAGGAGTTGTGACAATCTTTCGATTCGTCTGTCTTCCACAGTAGACATTAGCTCCCTTAACATGATACATTTGACAAAGACTAATGTTTATAATAAATTAATAACACATCACCAAAAAAGAAGAATATACTACTTACCAATTTCTTAATCTTTAAGTATACAAAAAAACTGCCTTACTAAGAGTTACTAAAAATAGATATGCTGTTACATTGAATTTAACACAAGGAAGTTTCCCAATATTTTTGTAAAAACGCAATATAGCCGAATTTGTGAGGGAGGCCTGAACATCTTTACTTCGGCTAGCAAAATTATGCCACAAACTTTTTCCATTAAAGCCTATAAAGAAGGCTATCCAAGGAACACAATAAACTTGTGTACAATAGCGCGAATCAGATGAGAGAGACCCTCGAAAGCGATAAGTTACATCAAATTCAAGTAACGAATGCGTTTTTCTTTATCTGACTGTTATTTAGTTAGTGAGGGAGCGGGGTGCGGGTGGCGGGGCGGCCGGACGTATTGATTGATGGGCAAACACGTGGACTTAGGGCTACATGCCGCCAGACGACCACGGCGACAATTAAAATTTGCATATCTAGGCGATATTATATTTTTATCGCAAACCTAGAGCATCACGAGATGGAAAGTCCCATCGATATAAAAAAATGTCAGTGTATGAGCGGCACGAGCGCTGCTCAGTGAGCCCTACATAATGAGTTTGTCGCATCTCACCGAATACCCAATTAACATCCCTACACATACACACCGACCGGAGATTATGCCGCGCCGTAACACGTACGCCTCAGATCACCGCGCGCCGCTTAACCTTCGCGTGCGTCGGTGAACTTCCAAACTACACACCACCCCCATGAAATTAAAAGGGGTCAGATTGCGATTCAATCACAAAATCCGATTGACTCGTTCGCCTGTAATTTCGCGTTAATTTGAGGGTTGTTGATCATGAAATCGGAAATAACTCAGGGCATCGAGATTTGTTTGAAAGTGTTTCGTGTATAGCTGGAATTCATACTTTTAATTTGCTTTGATCCAATGTTAGGTTATATAACTTGATGAGCGATTTCAGCGGTGGAGTCTATTCAAATCACAAAACTAAGAACTGAACAGAATACATATAATTCCAAATATAGGGAATATTGTTCGTGTAGGTAGATCAAACGTTTTTATTCTTAGGACTGGCGCGTTTTTTAGAATTCTTTCTATTAATTGAGGAGCGCGAACAGGACAAAGGCAGTGGTGAAGGAGCGAGGATTTCCTGAAGACAATGGCAGTAATCACGAACTGGTACGGCGTGATTACCGCCCCCTCCACTCCCCGCTCGGCCATTGCCCGCACCGCCCGTCACTATAAAGAAAATTTATAAATCAACAACCTTTACCTAATCTCGACAGCAAGATATCGCCCTCATAAAATTAGATGTTTAATGAACCATGGGAGATTCAAAGGGACTACCTGAGTTGAGTTTTTTTAATCTCAGTGCACACTCAGCAAACCGCTTGTAAATATGTTACGTAAGATAAGATACTAGAGACTAACTTGCCGGCGGAAGCAAAACTAACAACATTACTTAACGCCATTATTGCGAAAGTAAACAAACCTACATGGTGCATCACATAATATATATATGTAGCATCAAAAAGTACAGAAGCAGACAACGTACTTACTACTTATTTACAAAAAAAATCGTGTTCCCTTTCTAACTTTCGCAACACAATGCGTATCACTAGGAAGATTCCAATACCCGAACCGAAATTCAATTTGCAAATCTTTCCCGGCGGCGAAGATAGAATCAATTTACACAATCGTCTAAGCGAATTACGTCATTTGGCTGCCGAATATCGTAACGAGAAAAAAGGCATCAAGGCCGGCATTGGCAGCGGTGCAGTCCGTTCACTTGCAATTTCGACGGTTCGACCGGCACGCGGCGGGCGGCGGCGGGGCGGCGGCGGGGCGGCGGCGTGGATGCGGGCCCGGCGCCGGCTCTGCGCCCAAAAGTCAAGGCAAACCGGTCCTGTTTACCACGAGTTGTTTTGAAACATTGTCAGCTCATGCAGTGCGCAGAGCCCCATTTTATTACGGTTCCCGATAGAATCGATGCGTCAATTAGCCATAGACACGTGCTCGTTCACAGCGAAATAATGGCTATGACAATTCGATCGGCTCACACGGACGCGAACGAGGTCAGTGAAACTGGGCGTACAATTTTCTTCATAGCAAGCAGGCGGCCGCCTGCAGAGTTTTACAACAATAATGTCTGAGTCGACAATAAGTGTTTGCGCACCGCTGAATGCAATCAAAATGGCAAAATCACATGCGTAGCCTGTCCACTCGTGCGGTTTATAAGGACTGGGTTTGTGGAGAATCTTCGAGTATTATAATAACACAAGTACCTCGCTACAAGTAGTCCATAATAACGCTTAAGGTACTTTTCTAGGTTAAGTACCATCTCGAAAGTTGCCTACGCATGCTGACTCGGATACAAACATGGAAATAAATGAAATGTTGCATAGGTGCGTAAAAACAGCAGTCGCAAGACTGGTCCGTTGGAAAGTGCTTAACTAATTCGATGTACTTACACTACAATACAACATTAACACCACACAAAAAGATAATGTTGATGATACAATCGTAACAAACATTGACATAATTATCAGTGATCACTGATTTGTGTTCACAAAACGTAGTGTAGTTACTTATTTGACTGAAGTCCAATAAATAACATTTTGTAGTTGCCGTAAAAAAATAGTAGGTAATATTGGAATGATCGTATCCTACGGAACGGTTCTGACACGAACAACAATAACATTCTGATGATCCTGACTCATAAAAAGGTCATATTTACGTCTTTGTGATTTCATACAAAAAAGTCTTTGTTCCGTCTTGTTAGATGTGACATAAAATATATTGTTAGTTGAGCAGGCATTTATTTTATAGGCCTTTTGCGACTTTATATCCCTGCATTCTGCTATAAATTGTTCATAAGTAAAAAGGGGGTGTATTTTTCGCATGTTCTTTTTGTATGCTCGAATAACTTTATCAACGCCTTTACTTTACCGAAGTCAACAAATGTTTTATTACAGCATAACCTAGCCATAGAACTTAATTTATTTCGCTCTACAAACTTAATAAACAATAATGACGGTTGAAGCATTACATAAACATAATAATGATTGAAAGCCAAAAACTATCTTCGTCAAACACAAAACCACAACCTATGTTATTCTATTCCCATAATTTCACCACAGTTGGTATCATATCAAAAATTGTTACATAAACAGAGTCACTATTTGATTTGAAAACTCGTGGAAGAATAGCAACACAACTGGCAGACATAACAATATTTCTTGCGCTATCTCCCCGACTCAACATTGTTACCACACTTAACCATTTCTACTGCTATTCATTACAATTTCTCCGCTTTTTATGCTATTGTTAGATATGGGCTTTATTTTGTTACTTACAAATTAAAAAAAAGTAAAAAAGACGGTTACTAATGTGTTACCTGGGGCTCTATCGGCTAACTTACATGGCTATCGTAATCGATCTGATTTGACAGATGGATGTGATACATTGCTACTTTTCTTTGGTATGTTTTTATTTGTGCCAAAACGAAGTAGCAATGTATCACATACATCTGTCAAAACACAGTTTACATTTACTTCATTGTTTTAGCCGATGCAATCTATCCAAAGATTTTTAACGACTTGACCACAGAACAAAGAAAAAAACGACCATAACTAACAAGTTAAGTGGTGTAAAATCATTTTTACAGAACGATACGTAAACCTGGCAATATAATTTTTTTGGACAAATAACAGATTACAGAATTACATTGGTCTCGACTGTCGGGATTTTATTTGGCATTTTGTTTAACGAGATAACTGAAAAACAACATTCGCAAAAAGGGTTACCAGATGACAGGAATTTTTCTGACATGTCAAGACCTCTGACCCTATAGGTAGGGAATTTAAACTATTTCGTTCTTATAGGTACGATTAGGTAACGTATGAAGGATAAAAATCTGAAAACTAAGCCATTTTGGCTCAGTATTTTTTGCCTTTTAACAGTGCGCTTTGTAGGGAACTATCGTTCTAGGTTGTTATTATTCTAACTCTCAACATTTCAGAATCTTAATACTTGATTGCAAACTTTGTGATTTCTTCGAGAACCATTAATACTCAACGACTCGGCCTGTTTGGTATAAAGATATATTTTTGAATTACGACTTTGTTTATGTTGAAATATTATGTTTTCCAATAAATGTAATAAACGAAAACCAATTTTCTACTCCTTACATTAGACTTAATCTTTTCATTATCAAATAATAATGCAAATCAGTTTTTGCAACAATCGTTGTATTTACATTTCTGCGTTTTTTTTGTTAATAACAACCATACAGTTATATCAACTATCTAATGAGTAATGACGATAATTCAGAATATAGATTCGTTGAAGCACATTTCCTGAGTATTCCTGAATAGTTTTCCTCGTATTGAATTGACACTACGATCTCAATAGACTCATTAGGAATGGCATTTATCACTCTGCAAGAGTAATAATGATGATAAACTGTTCGCATGGGAACGTAGATATCTGCACTCACTAGTCAATGTTTTTGTATTATTGTTTTGTTATTATGCAAGCGAAGTAAAGGCGTATCACATATTAACATACAAAGCAAAAGTGCGTGTCTACATGGCTCACAAACTAGGCGCTTAACATTTTTATCTCTCGCTGTCTAGTTAAGGTATGCAAATTCGCCAATAAGGTTAAGTGGGCTGATAGCTCGGCAGCACAATGAGATAGCAACGACAGAATGCTATCTTAATAACTTGTGATAGTGGTGCCTGTTACAGACCAGGAGCTAAATGGGCTTGGATGCCAACCTAATGAATGTAAACGATGAACATCGAAAATAAATTTTGATTAGATAGGCATATAACTAAAGCGTGCAAAACAGTACTTACCTACTTATCTGACCAAAATTTTGTGAAACTATGGAGAAAACTCATCTAATGCTAAAAGGTTTTTTAAGGATTAAAGTTGTTGGAGATATGGCGTCCGTCATGACCAATTGTCATTACTAGAGTCCTGTAAAATTTTTGGTAATTTGAAAAAGAATAAGGAGGGGTTAATTGAGGAAATATTTATGTGCTCATGACGTATTTATTCTTAGGTTCCACCATTTTAGGGTTCCGTAGCCTAATGGCAAAAAACGGAACCCTTATAGATTCGTCATGTCTGTCTGTTTATAAAATGGTATACAAAATTCTGTACCTACAATGTTATTTTTGGATTTCTTTCAGCTTTTAATTCGTTACCATTTTGTAACAAAAGGCGGCGGGGCCTCAACGAAACCAGTAAAAAGATTGGTTCCATTTCAGTATATTTTCAGTTTGGCAACTCAATCTACAGAAACACTAGCATATTTTTAGAAGTGTAGCCCTATTGATGATGCAGTCGCTTTTCCGTTTAGTCCTGGGGGCTGATTACGTAACTCTGTTGCTGACAATTCTCGATTGAAATCGATTGAAACCACAGTTACATTGCTGCTTTAAGTAAGATAGTTGTCACATTGGTTCTTACTAAAGCAGCAATTTAACTGCGAATTCTGTCAGAGTTGATTGCAACAAAGTTACATAATCAGGGGGCAGATGACATTTCATAGCTAAATATGAACATATTTTCTGCTAAAAGTGCTTGCTATTATTGCTTACGCTTCAAATGACACAAGCGACTACATCCATAATTATTCATATCAGATCTTACACTCACCGAGGCACTTACACACGCCTTACTTACAAAGTCATGAATATTTTAAATGACTGAATTGAGTAATATCGAAGTTTTCTGAACGAATGCCCGTAACGGTACAATTTTCCTTCATGGGAAAGTAAGCAAATAATTATGTAGAAGTTTTAAACGTTTATACTGGGTGGTAGAGAATGGTACTTACATAAAACATCGTGGCACAGTACATACTAGGGTTGCCAATTTTTTTTCGACGTAGACTGACAAACGATCATGAATCTCAAAAAATACGAGATTTATCTTTATTACTCGTGACAAATGAAGGTCATTGCATTTTTATTTAAATTTATTTTTATTTAGACTTAAAACTATACATCGATACAGATTTTACTGCGCACAATATATTTTTTTGTGTTTTGACATGTTTATAAAAAGAAACACATCACATTAATTGAACATCGTTGTGCGTTAGTGGCGCGCGGCCGCCTGCCGGTCGGCATGTGGACTTTCGTAAAATACGGGACATGGGCTGTCCTGGCGGGACAATTAAATGTAATACCAAAAATACGGGACGGTTGGCAACGCTAGTACATACAACAGACCAGGGGCCCTACCGGCTAACTTTAAGAACTTCGGCGGGTCTGCCGAGCTTCAACTTAAAACAGATAAATCGAAATAGGGAATCTCATATTGTACTATTTGCCGAAGCTATTTAGAATATATCGATGTTTGTGTGACATCATGAATTAGGGTTCGCCATTTTGGCCCGATTGGGGCTCGATTTATCTGATTTAATTTGAAGCTCGGCAGACTTTCCGAAGTTCGATGCGTTAACCGGTACGGCCCCAGTTTATAACTGTCATGTTTCAGTTCTGAAGGTCAAATTGGTATAAGCGATTCTCCAGTTTATAGGCACTACTCAGATCAAGTAGGTAAAGTCGGCGACAGACAGGCTGACAACGGCTAGATCGCTATCTGGACGGCCAGACAGCTGCTAGGCGCATGCAGGCCAATCGTGATTCAGTGCATTGTCCTTAAACATATCCATTACATACCGATCGTAGTCGTAGATCAATGCAACGAGCGAGCGACGGCTAATAGTTTATATTAATTTTACAGTCAAGGAATAATATGGAATAATATGGAAGCCGCTTTCACTTTTGCAAACGGAAAACCATTACATACAATTTCAACCGGTGTATCTGGTTTAGTTTTTACTACCTATGCCACATTTGATAAGAGTTTGTCCAAAATTAGATTGGATATCAAGGAACCAATGCTTTATCGCATTTCTCGGATCAAGAAAATGTGAAGATCTTCTTAAAATGCTAACCGAAATGAGTATTCGCAATATTCTGATATTTGATGGTAGACAAAGGTCGTCTGCTATTCCGTCTACGTATGTCAATTTAATGTCCAAATGTGTCAGTGAACCAGTGGGACGCCCAGTTTTAGATGTCTAGACTAGCATCGGTTACTGGTTTACTACTCGTACGGAATAAAGAACAACTATCGACCGCCTTGGTACTCAACGACTTAACTTTAACTTTTTGAAAACTGACCCTTTTTAGGGTTCCGTAGTCAAGTCAACAAGGAACCTTTATAATTTCTAGAATTCTTGTAATTTAGCATGAATTGTTAATTACGCCGAAAACTATTACTTGGTACCTAGATAAAATAATACTAAATAATATACTAGAAAAAATAGGACTCGCACCAGATCATGTTCTCGGACGGGAATCGAACCCGCGACCTTTGGATATCCGGTCCAATGCTCTGACCGCTGAGCTACCGAGTCACTGGTGAGAACGTCGAATTTCTTCTAGTATATCAACTCTTACGCTGCAAGCCAGCGCCATCTCACCAATGTAGAAGGAATTACCTCGACATTCAACTGAACATCTTTCCAGATATTTTTAAACAGTCGATTAAGATGAGAAAGCTATATAACTATTTGAAATTTTGAGATTTAAGCATTCACAATGCTATTTTTATATAATACTAAATAATATACTAGAAAAAATAGGACTCGCACCAGATCATGTTCTCGGACGGGAATCGAACCCGCGACCTTTGGATATCCGGTCCAATTTCAAATTTAGTATTATATAAAAATAGCATTGTGAATGCTTAAATCTCAAAATTTCAAATAGATAAAATAAAATACCAAATTTTTTTTAATGTACTTCCCCTACATGTAAAGAGGGGGTGAAAACCACTTTTTGATTCAGGGATCCGTTTGCTTAGTGCAACATTTTATTAGAGTCAAGTGTCCTCAATATCAGGGAAACGGATGCTTTTGGAAACGTGAAAAAATTGCAGGACACTGGTACATGATAATGAAGTTAAAAGAAAAACTGTCACACTGCTAGGTAGGCTTTACCAGTTAAAGAGTAATAGTCGATCAACTTAACTACAAAATTAATCAGCTGTTTCATACAAAAATTAATTACGAAAATATAAATGTATAAAACAGCTGATTTTTTTTCGCGATTTCAGAGTTGGTCCTATAGTAAAAGTTGTTCAGTTTGATGGTCCCTATCTGCCATATTCGGCATTAGGGGTATTTTTGTTACACGTTGTATAATATACTTTCTAGAAAAAAATCGATTCTATATGTATATGGCTTTGTATTAAATCATTAGTCATTAATTTAACAATATAAATATTACCTACCTACGTCTTGGTATAAGTACTAATGACAGGAAATAGACTTTGTTCTGACAAAGTCTGAGTTAGAACATATACTTTTTTATACACTGTAACACAGATCTATCATATTATGGAATAGAAGCAACGATTTGATTTCTACATCTTATGTCCTAGCAAAGTTGATGACACGCAACGCAATTACTTATAAGTAGTTGCAAATAAACCGGTTTTAAACCAGAATATGGTTTCAAATAAACCAGATTTGCAACTATACACGCAATACAAAAAACAATAAGACCACATAGGACGCACAAACAGCAACAACGCAATCTGAAAATCCGAATTTTTGCTCGGATCATATGTGTCGAAGTGCTATTCGAATTTTCTCGAATCTCTTTAGTCAACAATACACACTTACAAGCTTGCTTTTTAGGTAGGTAAGTATAACGGTAAATACTTATTATGTGTAAGAAACATAAATATGAAAACTTAATTTTCTAGGCAACAGAAAAATTAAGAATTATCTTCAAGCCAACTTAGATTTTACCTAGCATAGGAGTTATGTATTATTCGATGTACCGATTCTAAGTGATACTTTATTTTTATAATATTATCTTGTACAGTGCCCTACCTATTTTGTTTCCATCAATACTGTCTTGTAAAGTTTACTTTACTCTTTCTGCGTAAAATAATACTAGGCCGAAATAAAGAATAGCAACACAGAATCCACGGTCGCTTCCCTGGCCTCGCCCCATCCACATTTTAATATTGTAAATATAAGTATTTACATAGGTATTAAAAGCGAATGCATCGAAGGTTATTATAACAATTTGAATGCAAAAGTTTTGCTGCAAATAATGCCGGCAAGCCACGTCAAGGCTGCACTGCAGACACTTCGAGACATGACGACTTCATGCACGTTACGATTGCAAACGAACCACATGTGACAAGGAAATGACGAATCTCTACTGTGGCCCTACATTACCGTAAACTATCGTTTTCTCTCTCTCTTTCACTCGCATTGACTGTGAGCAGTATATCCGATAGTTTACGGTAGCGTAAACAGTTTGCATTAACTCATGGTAGGGCCACTGCAATCGTGTAAACATGAAAAATTCCGACGAACTTATATTGATTTAATCACAAAATAGATAATAGATACATATTGATTTATTACATCAGGAGATTTGAGCTAACGCTGTTTTCTAATTTGCGTTGTCAACGTGAAAAATAATTGGTATTTTTTTAAATTATCTATAAATCACCTAGTAGTTTCAAAAGGTACTAAGTAGGTACTACGTTTTGTATTCACAAATTGTCTGATTTAAAAAAAAAATAAACAAATGCAATTTGATTTAAAAACAATTGATTTCCTACCAATAAAATATTAGCGTATTCTAATTCTATTGCAAATGGCTTTAACCCTTCAACTCCCGGAAAATGACATACAATAGATATTCCATTGTTATCCGGCCGCATGCGTCCGTTCGGGCAGCTCGAGCGTTGATGTATTTAAAAGCTATTCGATAGTTGCTCATCAACATACTAATTGAACTCATTAGACTTAGGTAATTAACGAAATTAAAATATCAATTATTTATTATTTAATTGACCACGTTCACTTTATACACGATATAACACTTATCATTGACATGCGAGCTAATTGTTTGTTGTGTTGTGTCCTGATAATTTTTAACCAGGATAATGCCATTGTCTTAGAATAGTTACGTATAGAAAGTAAGTCGGCGCGCCTATTTTGATCCACCTTTTTTCGGAGCCAGATATGGCTCGACGCCGTAGTTTTCAATGTACACTACGGAGTTACAAGAGTGTACGTGCGCGTGTCGCCGAGCGCAAGCAAGTAATCGTCACGAAAGAGTGAATCGGTTTAGTGCTTCACTTTTGACAGACCACTTGCATGAATACTATCAACTTTAGAATAATCAACGTAATTATTCTAAGATCATTGTTGTATTTAAGTGAACATAAAAGATTTTCAAGTACCTTTATATTTGTAAAACTTAAGCAAGATTAAGCTTCAACAGTCCATCCTACTTTTAAATTAAATACCTTTATAGGTAGTTCTTTTTCTTGGTCAAGTTTGGAAAAACTTTATTTTTACAACTGCGATGAGCATATTTTCTTTCTTTGTGAACATATTGTGAAGACTTATTTTAAAAATAATTGTAGCATTTAGCGAACTATTTGCGAATCTGCTAAACAATGTTGTTGACCAATCTTCAAACAAGTTATACTTTCAGAAACAATAAAAAAAATTCGCCCTTCTTTTCGACCTTTCTAGAATATTTTAATAAACCCCAAGCACAATTAACTTAACATGTCAGTCTCCATTTCGCTCACCGGGTCACGCTAATTGATGTCAACATGCTAAATCTAGATAGACTAGCACAGATAGGTGGGCTCTATTGGAAAATTACCGGCGCGGGCGCAAACAGCCGGGGGACGTTACATAAACATCGGTTAGCCATTCAGTCGCGTATGGGAGAATGTTAGACGCATCTATTGTTCTATGTGGAAAATTGTAGATAGCATTCAGTAACGTGGCGACAAAGACCGACACTTAGGTAAACTATCGATTTAAAATAGTTGAGGTGTTCTTTATGAACGCGACACTCAACAGTTCACTACAAAAATTGGCTACCTCAGCCCTACGGCCTTTAGGCGCGCCGCGTAATGGTCAAAGGGCGAAATGGTAAGTGGACGCAAAATGGTAAAAAAGCAAAACGTCAAAAGCGCGCATTAGTAAAAGTCAACATTGGTAAGAGCAAAATGGTAAATATTACATCTCATGTATACATAAACACCTATACTCTCCTACTTTCAACAATTATATTGGGAATATAAGAATTTATAAGAAACATGAATAAAATATTTTTTGTTAAATAACATATTTTCAAAATGAAATAATAATTTTATTTTTAAGCTAGTATTATTATGTAATAAGTACATGAAACATATTTTTTACCAATTTGCGCTTTTACCATTTTTGCTGTCTTGCCAATGTGATCTTTTACCGATGAGTGCTTTTTCCGAGGGGTCCGATCTATGGGCCCACCAGCGCAAAACCTGATGAGGAGTCAGAGGTGTTCGCAAGACCGAAATCAGTCGGAGAGCATTATCATGCAGTCACAAAGTCAAACGATGTTTCGGATCGTTAAGATGATTAGTTAAATTTTAAGTTTTTTTTCAATTTGATTTAACGTTCAATAAGAGAGAATGCATTTGCGTTAAAGTGCAGTTTGCCACTCACGAAATATCGATCGATGAAAACTTTAAATAGCTGACTGTGCGTTCATAACGCCAGTCGTGCGCGTGCACAAATGCAGATATGCGGAAATCCGTAACCAAACGACACGTTGAACATTAAAGTGCTCGAAGCTGCGAATTTGAAACGTAATAACGGAGGTAAAAAAAACCACACTGCCATTTATTCGCAAAGTATGTAAATTCGCACATTTCTGAGGTAATTCGGAGCTCTCCTCTGAAATGTTCTATATTTCATATTCCTAGTAGCAATTCCGTTAGGTTTTATGTTAGCACGGGCTAAAAGACACATTCCCACTTACGCACATAAATAAAACCTTGGGTAGGACGAGCGAAATCTTTTATCAGAGAATGGGTCCTTTACGTAACTCTAGTCTACATCAATCACCCCCCACGTAAGACTTTATAAGGAATTCTTTGAAGCGCCCTAAACCTTCGTTTAAGCTTAACGTAGATGTACGCACTGCGTACGAATCGATGCAGATAATTCGTTAATTAAAATACGGTTCTTTAGAAAGTAGATTATTTTACTTTACACGCTACGAACTGTCGAGAAATGAAGGTCGTTGTTTCTCTTAAACTATAAACTCAAGTAGGGTTTAAGATTTTAATGAGCTGAAAAGTTAGGGAACTTTTGGCCTAAAACTGAGCATTTAAAGCGTCTTTGCCCACCTAGGCACCTAGGTATCAGTGGCGAAGGGTCCAAACAAGCCGATTACCATCGGCTTACCTTTTAGGATTCCCACCACACTGATCCACTATGCAGAACATAGCATTTTTGTAGAACGGCTTACCTTCGCCATAATTTCACCCCTTGCCACTGGTAGGTACCTAGGTATTGACAAATCGCGAAAGGTTTCGTATAGCTTCCCAATTAAGAATATGATTAGATTACAGTAATTTTGTGACTAATTCAAATAGTTGTGATGGGATCACGAATATCTGTGGTCGGAATTCCACGAAATCAGAACAGCATAAATGAAAATCACCTGACCATGCAGTGTACGTACTGTATAATCTTATTATTCGACTGAAATGTGCGTGCGTTAGTGAATACGAAAGCAGTTCTTACACTACTTATTAGTTTTTTAGTAAATTTAAATCGTAGTGTAGGCAGAAAAGCACAGCTGCCGATTAAAAATAATGAAACCTTTAAGAAATTTATATTATAAAAAAAAATTATTAAACACAAGCAAACAGTTTCGAAGTAAAACTGCTTATATTATTCAATTTGTACAAAATCTAATTAGGAAATCGAGATGTGAAAGTCCGAGTTAGGATTCAATTTACGGCGTAAACCATATAATATAAATAGGTAGTATGCAATGCAAATAGTATAGGGCATACATACCTCTTGTATGGTAAATTGAATAATATAAGCAGTTTTACTTAGAAACTGTTTGCTTGTATTTAATAAATATTATAATATAAATTTCTTAAAGGTTTTCATTATTTTTAATGCAGCTGTGCTTTTCATCAAAAAATAGAGGATTGCATAATCAAGTTGGAGTAGATGAATAAACTTTATGCCTCTATTTAATAAATCACTTTTGAATCAAGAAAATGGGCGGCTACGTTACTGATTTCTAGAGAACAAAACGGTTCTATCCTGGTTGGTTGTTTGATAAATAAGATATTTTATAGGAAGGACGTTTGGGATCAGTGTCTCCGGATAGGGGGATTGGGGATTTAATTATTGGGGAAAAAAATTTTCTCTTCATACAAAATGTAGGTATCATTTGGAGAACAAAAAAATCACGTTTGGGAAAAAAAAATATCTTTAAGAGAAGATATAAATATGAAGACATAGGTATATATATATATCATTTTGAGGAAAAATAAAATTAATCTGGGGAAAGTCTCAAATTCATATCTGGAGATGGGAGACACGTGTGGGTTGCGTGTCTTTAGAATAGGTAGGTTTATGTATCCGTACTTAAACGGAATGTTTACCGAGTAATATAACCTTTTAACAAAATATTATAGACAGGCACTGATTAACATAGGTCAGTTAGTCACGTTTGCAAGCCGCGAGTACCTACAAGATACGAACAATGTTTTTTCTTAATATAAAAAATAGTAAGTTTTAAAAAGAGAATACCTACACAAGTATCTCATACTCATTCCATCACATCATTCATATCGCGGGAACGTTCAGAGCTCGAAGAAATCCATCCGATTTAAAATCATCGCCGCACGTTATCGTAGCTTGTAGTTCCAAATCACAACTGCAAATACTTAGGTATACTTACGTAGGTACATAGACAGGGAAAATTAAAATAACACGACAGTTAAAATTATCGAATTGGCTTTTGTTGTCGATGGTCGTCGACCTAGGTCGGGCGGCGACGGGTGCCGAACATTTTCAAATTGTAAGCACGACTAAGTTAACAAAAGCGAGCAAGAGCTTAAAGACTGGAAGTTACGTAGAGGACGTTTTGGTCTGATAGCTTCCCGTAGGCAAAGTCTTTAAGAGCTGACTGATGGTGGTAGACGGCAGTGACGTAACCAGGCAGCGCCTGCCGGCCGTGGCAGTGCTGCCAAGTGGGTTACGAGCGTCATCCGCCCCGCCCAGGTAACGCTTCGACCTCCGCTCCGTGCACTCTTCCCAACGATACAACGACAAGGTCACTCACTGCGCCACGCGCGAAATCACGCCGCGCCGGCACGGCACCCCCACCGCTTACATAAAACACAAATTGACTAACCTGTTCTTTTCCAACTCGTTATGAGTGGTCCTGGAACAAAAAACAAACATTGTAACCGTCCGTCGCACTGTTATCACTCAATTCACTTCACTGCACTGCACTGCACCGGCGAGCGGCACTCACCTGCTGCCCTGCGACTTCTTTGTCTTCGGACGCCTTCCTCCAGTCCGAGACTCTTCGTACGCCGGCAAACTCGACGCGTATCCGTGCTCCGCCTCTGCAACAAAGAACACTGCCATTCCGTCAAAATCAGCTGATTGTGGCAGCGCAAAAATAGACGGGAGCCATGTTGACGTGTGCGTGTAGTGCACTCGATTGACAATTCAAACAAAGAAAATCCAATTCACCTCTATCGCGCCTTTCGATGAATTCAGCAGCTTGGATCAAATCAGCAATACTCATATTTATGGTATCCTGGTTTAGCACAGTGTATTCACGAACGAAACACGACTTTATTCGTTTTAAAACTATAAATAAAAGTATCTTCGTCCGCTCCGAAGTTCACGACTGCGTTTACCGATGTCAAAAACACACTAGCTCGGCGACGGGACGGGACGGACGGGACGCGCGGCCGTGTATGCCGCTTCGTGATTTGTCGGCGCCACTCGCTGCGCGCTCGGCCGGCCAATGGAGGCGATGCAATACTCACAATAAAATACCTGGGTCAATCACGTGAACTTTGTGTTTCCAAACAAAACATTTTTTTTCTATGCGCTCGGCATCGGCATCGGCAGTGGCGTTGGCGTGGGTGGGATATTGAACAAGTTGTAGTTTATTTAATATAATAAATCATTTATACTGGTAGCATTGCAGTGCACTCAGGGTAGTGTAGACGATAATAAACCCACAGCAATATTAACTCATGATTTTTCTTAAGAATAAGTTATAAGTATTTCTTTTAACTATGGATTTAACTGCTACTACTGGTCCTTTTAGATTGGCTTATATTTTTCATAGTCCATATACTAATGTCCGAATAATAAAGAAAGTTGTCTTAATAAAAAATAATAATACATTTGTGAAACACTTTTAATATTCAAAATATTCAGACATGTTTTGAGTGTACTATTAAGTATTTTCAACATGTGTAGGCGGGCAAACAATACGGGCAAGAGGTGTTTTCTTGGCTCCTGAAATAGAAAGAAAATCAGCTTTCAAACAAAAGAAAATCATTAAAATCGGTTCATTCGTTTGGGAGCTACGATGCCACAGACATACACACGTTAAACTTAACACATGTGTAAGTACATAATACCTCAGTGCTTTACACCCTGATTTTTTCGTCATAGGAAGACAATAGAAAGACTATTTATAGTCATAATATACTTTCTTATAAGACTCACTAATTGGGGATTATTTGTCTGCATGGTGTCTTATTAGAAAGATAAATAATAAATAAATAAATAAATATTTGACAACATCACATACATTGCTCCGATTCCAAAGTAAGTAGCTAAAGCACTTGTGTTATGGAAATCAGAGACAACGGTGGTATCACAAACACCCAGACCTGAGATAATATAGAAAAGTTCGTTTTCTAAATTGACCCAACCGGGGATCGAACCCGAGACCTCAGAGATGGCGACACCATAAAAACCGGTGTACAAAGCCACTCGACCACGGAGGTCGTCAAAAGAAAGAAAGAAAGATGTCCATTTCAATGTTAATCAAATGAGTATTTTAAACACCATCGCTGGACTAAGAGCTCTATGTACAGCAGTGGATCCCAGGGGGAGTCTTACAACCTCTAAATGGCTATCAAATGCATCTCTTTCTCGCTGTATAGCAAATAAAAGAGACACATTGATAGCTATTCAGAAAACTGTCAAGTTTCAATCAAAATGAACAAAATTGAACATCGTATGTCGCTCTGTAGGACTTCTCCTTGAATGAAAGACATGTCGAGTCATTTTTGATTGAAAAAAAAACTCAATACTGTACAATACTCACTCAATATAAATAATAATTTCAATTTCAATTTAAATAAAAAACAATTTCGCTTGTACTTTCGAATTAAGTACTACTAGCAAGTTTTCCAATAAATTAAACATCATAATTATTAATTAAGCTGGGTTGTTTACGATGTTAAATTGAGCATGGAAGAAGTAAAAGTAACTTCATTAACCAACTTTTAATATTTTATTATGACAAAAACTCACAGTTAGTATTCTAACTTTTCTGTAATACTGGCTGAATACTCGGACCATAGAGCACAGGAAACCACAGATGAGGTGAGGTCTGAATTCACATGTTTTCTCATTTATTTCCACACAGTTCTCCAGAAGTGATGGGAACCCCATAATGTAATTGAACACCAGACACCATTCATCCTAAAAAAACATTGTAAAGCTTATAAATCTAGTATTACAAAGTAATCACAATTCCTCATAAATTGTATTATGGGCTATACGCTCAATAAATCTTATAGATAAGTGGAAAAAAACTAATTTATATTTGTTTTGTACATACATAATTCATAGAGGTCACACAGAGTTTAGTATAAATTATGAAAACATATTTCTTACAACAATCTTTGAAAATACACACCACCAACATCATTGATTACAGTTTTTTTTATGTTGATAATATATTGTAAATTGTTCAGTTATACAAATAAATCTTAAAATTCATTTCTTGTATCAGAATCTATTGCTCACCTCATGTGTAAGTAAACTACAATCAATATTATCAAATTCTGGTAGAGGAGGATAAATCCCATCCGCTACTTTTTCATTGTAGGACCTGATTATAGCTTCCAACCTTGCACAGTTGTACAAAATGAAGGCAGCACCTGTAATGAAAGGATAAGAGGAATACAGATAGATAGTGATTAAAAGTGGTAGATATTTTACAAATATAAATAACTTCTGAAACTGCAAGGACTATTTTGAAATGTCACACAATTTGCTTGCGTGAACAAATTTTATAGTACCTATATCCTTTAACCCCCTTACTAATAAGATTGTATAGCAGATGTATTGTTACACAATGGTTACTCTGTGTCAAACTATTTAAGTTTGATATTAAAAAGAAAGGGACAAAACACTATGTAACTATACATCTGCTATACAATTTTTATTAGTAAGAGGGTATGTAAATGCACAAGCACTAACCTTTGCTACACCCAGCAGAACTACACTCAAAGTTAATCTTGACGGCGCTACAGGGTTTAGTTTGCAGCAGCTCAAACACCACGGCTGATTCTCCCAAATGATCAATGAACTCTTTCCATTTTTCTTCCATTGATACTCTCATTCCGTATTTGTGCTGAGCAATAAGGATCATCTCATCCTGACGCATTCTGAAATTCATAAAACACATTGTTTTCAATCAATATAAGAACCAAATACCACTTTATTTAATTGAGCTATTAAAATATCACTAATAATTTATTTTATAAATTCTGTTGTGGTTTACATTTGAACATTATGAACTTAGCAAAATCATGTCAATTTGCAGTTGTGCAAATTCATACCTAGTGTAATCATCAGCTGTAATAACTGTTTCTTTACCTCCAGTTCTTGCATTCAGCACTGCACCACACAAAACGGAGTAAGTATGTTCATGCTTCAGTGAGGATCTTGTTGTTACAATCAAATTATCTTGTTCTTTCGCTTTAGGCGTAATAGAATTTAGCTTTTTAATAGTCATTGTCAAGCATTTCAACCGCAGTGTGGTTAAGCTATTATCATTCTCTTTTAAGTCATTAGACACAATTCCAGCATCTTCACTGATCATTCGCATCACAGTTACATCATTCTTTAGGGCTTCTTCCAAACCAATATTAATGGATTTCGAACGATTAAGAAACAAATACACGCGGTCCTTTTCCTGTTTCACCTTTTCCACTTCCAGCTTCCAATTCCTTGATTCGGTAATAATGTCTGAAGTTTCTTTTTGGATGTATGCCAAAAAGGTCATGTCTGAATCCCATTTATTGCAGTCCAAATCTACACATTGGTACCAAGATTTAATTGTATTTGGAAAACTAAAGTCGCCATGGTTCTGCAAATGTTCTGAATGCTTTTTAATAAGTAATCCTTTGATGATGTTATGTTTTTTGGTCAGAAAATGTAATAAATCATTGCGAAATTCGTTTGTAACGTTTTCTATCATTATTGTTCAGCACTCAGCAAATAATCAACAAAACAAATAAATCACATTTATAGTTTACCACCTTTACCACTTACTGACATGACTGACTGACAGTTCTTTTTTCTCATTATTGAGAAACGAAGAACTATGATCACACAGCCGATTTGAAAACCTATAGCCAGACTATCTGTGATTTGACTGAAGTATGTCATACATACAATGTTTTGTTTAACGAATAAATAAATTTTATACTCATCGAAGAATAAGTATAAAATTCTTGATCGAATACATTAGATGGCGAACTCACGGTATGCAATGCGAATGCATTATATTTTTTAAGATTTTTTGGAAATAACAGTCCATAATCTTCTTCTGAGGAGGTCCATAACGTTGCTTTATGGGTATGTCGTTTATGGTGGGTGCATTCCGAGCCGCGCTGTCAGCGATGTCATCGCGCTAATTTGCGTACTGATTTACCGTAAGCGCAATAACGACCATAAACTTATTATACTCGTATAAGTCTGTGATAACGACAGACCGTGTGACGTTACTGATTGCGTCATACATCCGTCGCCATCTTGTCGATTTCGATTTTAGTCTAAATCGGAATGCACCTATTGTTAACTTCGGTAATCAAACAGATTAATGTGATCGACTGTCAAACCAATAATATTGTCAATGTCAAAATCGGTTTTTCTAATCTGTGTGTGCCAGCTAGCCGGGGCGATGCGTGCGTTTCATGTTCTTTTGGTAAAAACGATATATTTAACTGAAAACTAAAGTGATTACTTGCTCAGTGCTGAAAACTCTAGTTGTACGTGTCGCATTTATTAAAAAAAAGAATATGCCATAAATTTCAACGATGTTGCACTGGAAGTTTCTAACTATAATTACAATTACCTCGCACTTTTCTCTTGTTTCTTCACACGATCATCTTCTCGAAGGTATTTACTGTGGAAAACAAAATTGTTACGAAGTTCTAGGAGTGACCAGGGAAGCAAAGAAAAATGAAATTGGCAAAAGCTACAGAAAACTTGCAAAGAAGTATCATCCAGACTTGCACAGAGATCCCGAAGATAAAAAGGTAGCAGAGGAGAAGTTCAAAGAAATCGCTACTGCTTACGAAATACTACGAGACGATGAGGAAAGGACGGACTATGACTACATGTTGGATAACCCACAAGAATACTATGCTCACTACTACAGATACTACCGGCGCCGAATGGCCCCTAAGGTTGACGTGCGAATTGTGCTGGCTGTAACCATATCTATTATATCCATCATGCAGTACTACAGCGCCTGGTCCAAATATGACACCGCTATTAAATATTTCATGACAGTACCAAAGTATAGGAATAAAGCTCTTGAAATAGCGAAGGTGGAGTTAAGTGAAAACCAGGGAAAAAACAGAAGAAACAAAGCACAGATGAAAGAAGAACAAGACAAAATAATCAGGAGAGTAATAGAAGAAAATATGGACATAAAGGGTGCCTATGCTAAACCTGAAATTGTTGATATTCTTTGGGTTCAGCTTATAATCCTTCCATACACAATTGCATACTATGTTTACTGGTATTTGCGATGGTTATGGAAATTCACAATTTTAAAAAATCCTTATGGGGATGAAGAAAAATTATATTTAATTAGAAAATATATGAAATTAGGTCAGCATCAGTTTAATGCAATAGAGGATGATAAGAAAGAAGAATTTTTAGATGAAGAGTTATGGATCAGGGAGAATTATGACCATTGGAAACAAATACAAGATGAGAATGCCAAAAAGGCTTTGGCAGAGAATAACAAGTACAAGCAGTACAGGAGATATATAAAGAATCATGGAGTTGGCCGTATGACCTTTGATGACTCGTGATAGCGAGAGTTGTGATTAGCTATTTAAAAATCTGCCCATTTTGGATTTATTCATCAGTGATCATTTATTAACATGAAATCAATAAATTAAAATACATATTTATTACAGAACTTGTTATTTTTATTTCTTTATATTTAATATCTATTTGTGTCAACATGTACTACAATACAATTTAATTACAATTATTCATACACCCCATAACTTACATTCATCACAAATGGCAATTTAGTAAGGCATTCTAATCCACACTGGATGTTTCTTACACACCATACAACAACATCAAGGCAAGTTCCAACAGACATGCAATCATATTTGTTGTACAAGGACAACTGTTCAAACATGGCTAAACAGTTGCACAAACAGTTGATATTTAACAAATAGTGTAAAGTAGCAATTTCGTCGCTAAGAGAGTGTTTAATTATCTGAACACAGGAATAACTAGACTAAAAGACAAATATGATTGCTATGTTCTATTAAATCCAAAAGAAACGAAACAATCCTATTTTAATCAAATTAAATCAATACACATCCATTTATAAGCGTTTACATTAATTCTTAAACAGTTAAAATAATTACATTTGTAGTTTGCATTTGGCAGTGCATTTCTGATATCTAGTTCCGAAATATATAAAAAGCCAAGGGACCAAAATAATTTTGGAATGTTAATTAGTAAATAGTATGTTGATTTCTATAAAACTAATGATACAAATTAGATACATCACACAACATAACAAATGTTTTGTGGGGTACAGTCATCAACATCAAATATTCAAGACAGGGATTTATTTATAATTCTGTACTTTTTGCTCTTCTATTTACAAACACATATTATTCGAATATGCTTCAAATATATAGTTAACGATAATTTTGTCATCTAGTAGAGATAAAATAAAAATAAGTAAGTAGGTACACAATTTTTGCAATAAAAATAAAGATGTAATGTTTTCAATATCACTATTTTGCTTTTACCCAACAAGTAAAAAACGTCGTGTCTTTACTAACTAAACATTGTTAAAATTGTAGCAATTTACTGATAAAAGCCAAATCGGGATATTCATCCACCAGGGAATGTTCATTAGGGTAATAAATCTTAAAAACAATCATTATCGCGATCAATTAACTGGAGCATAATGTAGTATTCAAATTGTTAAGAGCATTCAAAAAATAAAAATGTACCTAAATAATTTGGTTGAAGTCATGTCACTGATTTATGAGAAATACTTTGTAAGTACCTATAATAGAGACTGGGTCTAAGAATTCAGGTCTTCTGTCTTACTACACTCGTATCACTTATTTTCTTTGTGTCAATAATTTCTATATGTTTTGTACTAAGTCTGTTGCGAAGTTGTAATAAAGAAACCTCTAATTATTTTATGTAACGTAGGTACTATTGCTAGATGTATGTTTGTGTACTCGTTTAAATATTCAGGAATGTTGTGTCAGGCACTGTGGCTCAGATAACAATAATTTTATAGCATTGAAATCTCGACATCAATATATACCTACCTATTATATTAGAGCTACACAACAGTAAAATATTTTCGTATCCAACTTTGCATAATGTTGCTCTTCTTATGAACATACTACATATACATAGTATATTTTTTGTCATTAAAGTATCCAAAGTATATATTGTCAATCTCATTATTTACACAAACCATTCTATATAGCCCTGATTGTACAGTGAACGGCACGCTGAGCTTCCACAACAAGGTGATCAACTTCAATCAATTTTAAACTGAAATGTGAAGAGGTTAAGGTTCAAAATTAATTAGATTTTCGATAGTTTGGTATAGCTTGACGTGCTGCTGACTGTACCTAAGTCGTACATGCATGTTTAACTACTAAAAACATAACTCTCTTGCAGTCGGGTAAATAGCTTTACTTATCGATTCAATGAGTAAATCTCATAAATAGTATACAAAAAAATATGTTTCTAGACTTTTTAACACGTACTTTCGCTTCTGCATGTCATTTTTCAGTTTTCAGCAAAATATTTTTTGTATATTTTAAAATATTTCTGTACTGTAGTAATTTCTCTTGAAGAAAATTAACTACACATAAGGAAACTTAAAAGTCCGGGCGGCGAACAGTGAAAACTCACTTAAGTCTTAAGTCCATACGAACATTATACCAATTTGAGCATAATTAACTGTTCTAGTGATGTTTTTCGTATTAAGACAGTTTGTCTAGGGTTCTATAAAATAAAAAATCCAAAATACTAACCCAATTCAAAATAAATGCCAATTACATTTTCATTAAGTATACATAACTGTAAATCGCATTAATTTTATTTGGTTTGGTATTTTGGATTTTTTATTTAATAGAACCCTGGGGCCGTACCGGCTAACGCATCAAACTTCAGAAAGTCTGCCGGGCTTCAAATTAAAACAGATAAATCGAGCCCCAATCGGGTCAAAATGGCGAACCTCAATTCATGATGTCACACGAACATCGATATCTTCTAAATAACTTCGGCGAATAGTACAATACGAAACTCTTTATTTCGATTTATCTGTTTTAAGTTGAAGCTCGACAGACCCGACAAAGTTCGAAAAGTTAGCCGGTAGGGCCCCTGGACAAACACTGTCTTTCTTAATCCGAATAACATCACAAGAAGAGTTAGTAATGCTCAAATTGCAAATCATTTTGGTATTACGTTTGTATGGGAAGTTCACTGTTCGTCGGACTCTTAATGTGTTATTATTATAATCTAATCATCAGAAAGAGCGATGTTTTTTTAGTATAGATAAGATAGAGAATGTACAGTCAGCATAAGGCTGCCAACTGTCCCGCGTTGGGGGGAACAGACCCGCATGTCCTTATTTTTCCCCTTTATAAGAAGCGTATCACACTGTGTGCGTTCTACAAACATCAAATTTGTCCCACATTGGAAACATGCGCACATAGACAGTTACAGCCACAGTGAAATTAGCACATTCACTTGCCAAAACAAGTAAATAAAGCGGATTTTTAGGTTACCCCAGTTTTAGGAAATTTGGCAGCCTTAAGTCAGCACAGCCACGAAAGCAGCCGAACACTTTAGTAGGTACTTTGTCATAGCAACACTTTTTACAGATGTCCCACACTTTGAAACATGTTTAAGTATTTCCATTTCACAAACTGATATTAACTAGAAAATTTTCAGTAATTGCAAAGAAATCATACCAAAATTTTTTTAACATGTAGGTACATCACTCTTCATATACTTGTAGCACAGTTAACCAAATACCTAATTACTAAAAAACAATACCAGATTCCAGATTCATTTGATACTTTATCATTCGAATTCGATTTGACCACTATATATCATCAGCAGTTTAAGTCAAATGATAAAATACGTACATAAATGTTCTCCTAACCCAAACTTATAAACATCGAGATCATTTTTATGTTGACTGTACTAAAGATACCATAGCTGCCGCAGGCACATTTTATGCAACTGTTCTTTCGCAGTGTTCGCAGTCTTGTCGATCTTTTGAGTCTTGTTCTCATTCACCGTAGTTCTGTATCACTTGCACTCGCTTTATAAGCAACAGTCCAGGCAATTTGAATTTTAACGTGTCACAAATAAGATTCATTTTCACATGTGCTTTCCTCGTCTTATAGAGCGATGACGTCCCAATATGGGCGTTATATAATGAGCATAAGAATCTAATTGGTTTGTAGTGTATTGCACTAGCGGCGGGCGCGTTTGACGCGCGGGCGGACCGCCACGTGCAGCGCGCGTCCTCAGACAGGCGTCTCGTGGTCGGCCTCTTCGATCCGCCCGAGACGCCAGGCGTTCGGATCCGTCGCTGGAGTAACAATTAAAACTGTTAGTTTGATACTGAACATTATTACTTATTCGAGGAAAAGTATTCTACATAAGAAATTCAGAGTTATTTTATGGCAAAAGCTAGTTTCAACAAGTACACGATATTAAAAGGCCATTGATTGAAAATAAATGGCACAAATGTTTAACGGACTAAACCACACTGTTTTCCAGTGTTATCATTACCACAACCATAGAGATTTAAACTCACTCATTAGTGTATTTGCTATTTGCAGTGCTAATAATTTCCTCCACATCTATACACTTATACAATGCTATGCTTTTTGCAAATCATTATCAATATACTAGGTGTTACAAAAGAACCCCTAATGCCGAATATGGTAGATAGGGACCATCAAACTGAACAACTTTTACTAAGGGACCAACTCTGAAATCGCGAAAAAAAAATCAGCTGTTTCATACATTTTGATATTTTCGTAATTAATTTTTGTATGAAACAGCTGATTTTTTTTTCGCGATTTCTAAGTTGGTCCCATAGTAAAAGTTGTTCAGTTTGATGGTCCCCCCTATCTACCATATTCGGCATTAGGGGTACTTTTGTAACACCTTGTATATGTTAGAAAATCAAGCGAATTAATAATAATAAAAGCCGTGTGATGTAATACAGTCCTTCCCTACACATTTGTGCACTTAGTGAATAGAGTAAAGTGTTATCTTTTTAAGTTTGTTAACTATATATAGGTATACCAACTATCTATAGTGATTAAGTTTACTATTTCCCATTTTATAATACCGTTTCTTACACGTCCGTATAAGTCAGTTATTAAAGCAGAAAGCTTAAACCAAGATTATTAGTTGCGACAATAAAAACTTATCTATGTTAATTTAACTGTTTGTGCCCGACAGACATGTGCAACAGAGTGAAAACAAATAAACAATGAAACAAAATTACCTTTAAATGTTGTTCTTCCAAACATGCTTTAGGACTTGGGACTTAAGGATAGGACTTAAGGACTTTAAAGCTCAAAATAAACTTGTTAATACTTTTTGTTTAGGTACTTAATACTTATATAAGGTAACAACTATTATTTAAAGCACTCGGTAATAAGATGAATAGAATAGTATACATAAGTAAGTTTTATATTTTTTTGGCAAAAAAATAGTAATAAGAATAAAAAATATATTATTAAATATAGTATTTTTATTCGTTGTGAATAATTTCCGTTGTATTGAAAATAAAGTTTTGTAAAGGGAGATTGATTTGATTTCTATTCATCTTGAATACTAAAACATATAACACATGCACGAGTATGTATACTTAAACTTCTTATATATAAATACTTATTAGCACATATAGACTAGGATGATTAAATACAATATCTAAATACACCATGCTTATCAAAATACACTAATCAATTGTACACACGACAGCACGTCAGGTTATAAAGTTAAACTGCTTTTATTATGTAGGGCATAAAGGCGGTTTCAAAGTTAACATGTATAGTCAGAGGTGCCGTCGTGTGTACCTATGATATGATTTGTCATGGGTATAGCTGGATAGATCATGGGTTCATTAATATTTTTTTCTTTGATAAAACCAGCATCAAAAATAAATAAGTACAAATTATTTTAGTAATTATTTTATTAATGGAAATAGAACATTTATTGGACGAAAGATGCATTTTTATTAAAGTTTATATTTTAAAATTCGTAAAAAATACTTTAAACGTAGGGTGAATGTACTAATGAAAGAAGGATGCCCATTTCTGATCTGTCAAAATGTTGATTTTATCAATTATCGTTATCAATTATCGTGTTTAGAGAAGTAATGTAGCTCATAAAATTGCACTTTTATTTATAAATTGCTAATAAATATAAAAATCGGCAGTACAGAAATAGAGATTGGATTGAATAATTACAATTAATTAGAACATATTGATTTTACGGTTTAGTCGACAAATGCCACGTCTCAGGTAAATGGTGCGTTTTATGCACTTGTTGTACAATCTACTATTTATTATACTATATAAGTATGTACAACAACTTTTCAGTTAACGCAAGTTGGCTAAGCTAAGGTTAAGCTAGCCATTAGTGTGGTTATTAACCAAGTAATAATTACCCAAGTAAATAGACACCAGAACGATTCGAGCAATAAAATGCATACAGCTTTTCTGTAGCAGATAATCTGTGGTAGCAGTAAGTTAAATTATAAACATTCACAGAGCTTAATCTTGGATAATAATAAAATAGGTACCTACGTAAGTATTAATCTAAAGTATTATGTCACAGCATAGGTAATCATTTTTTATTTAATTTTGATGCTGACTTTACCGGTTTTGAATTTTTAGTCCAGATCAGCCGTTGATCAATGTCAAATTGTCATTTTTTTGCAATAACTATTAAACTATTTGTTTTTATTAAATAGTATTCTAAACTGTGGTTTCTGCAGTTAGTCGTACAGAAGATCATGGTTTTCAAATGAAAATCAATATTATTTTGTTCCGTGTCAAAGACTTATCGCTCGCCATAGCCAGTCAGCTGATCGAGCGGCATGTTGCTGAATATCGATAGTTCGGCTAAATTACATCAATATCAACTAAAATAGCTGCATATCTGAATTATAAGCGGACTTCGATGAATTCATCTATGTTCGTGGATCGCTTTCGCAACCCGTCTTACACTCGTCTAAAATATTTAATACTTATGTATAATAGCGACGGTCGGACAAAGTTTTGAACGACAAGTACAGAAATGTTTCAACCGACAAATATAGATGATCGAAGTGAGCACCTTAGGCACATCAGCGGCGGTATCAGCTAAAAACATTGAAGTTCATGTTAACTGTGTTTTGACAGATGTATGTGATACATTGCTATTTTTCTTTGTTAAGTTGTTATTTGTGCCAAGACGAAGTAGCAATGTATCACATACATCTGTCAAAACACAGTTAACATGAACTTCAATGTTTTTAGCTGATAGAGCCCCAGGAATGCCAGCTACACAATCGTGTAATAGGCATTCAAGATGGGAAGGATACGGGCATTCAAGGTGGATAGATGACGATGACATAATCAGAAAGGGTTTCGCCAATGTTCAGCAGTTCGAACTGTGTGGGAGGGTTTGTAAAGGGGGCGGGAGGGTATATAAGGAGAGGTCGGTGGTCACGCGAGCAGTCAGCAGTCGGCGGCGGCGGGCGGCGGCGGCGCGCAGCTCACCGGCGGCGCGCGCTCGCCTGCGCGCCCACACCGGACATACCATAATGCCCTCATGGTATATTTGTACGCTTCACCAGGTATTCCCTTCCTACGGTAGCCCACGATAAGTGTTATACTCTGTTTATCCTCACTTGTCCTATTTACGTTTGACAGTTATCATACGTCTTTTAAAGATCGTTATTTAAAAATGATGGTGTCTTATTAAATCTTATAAATTTCTTTCGTAATCTACGTGTGCGAAACCATTTGTTGTATTTTAAAATAGATTTTTTCAATAAAGAGATGGGTGAAAATTGTTTACCGAATAAGACATGTAAGAATAAACAGACCGTCGGCGTCGCTATCGGCTTCATTTGACAGATGGATACATTCCTACTTTTCTTTGGTAAGTTTTCGTTTATACCGAAAAGAAGTAGCGATGTGTCACATCCATCTGATAAATGAAGCCGATATCGATGCCGACGACACTATCGCGGTAGGGCCCCTGATTGGTCATCGGGCCGCATCGCGACATGTCGCGAAATTTATAATAAATCGGTCGTGACGTAGTCGCGCGCCAGTCACGTGACCCGGCTGTCACAGGAAGAGACTACCTGGTTTTTTCTACCATGAGTGCCCCAAGGCCCGTGCACAACACACTCCGCGATACTATTGATATCTTTTAGTTTGACTTTTAATACTGCCTCACACACGGATACTAGCACCACCATCAAACGTAACCACGAGTAGCTGACGCTCTCTCCGACGCGATCCATATGAGAGAGAACAGAACTATATCAGCCCCCCTAACATGATCACCGAAACACAACTCTCAAATCGCAAAAAAAACCGGCTGTTTCATACATTTTGATATTTTCGATTTTAATTTTTGTATGAAACAACTGTTTTTTTTTCGCTATTTCAGAGGTGGTCCCATGGTCAAAGTTGTTCAGTTTGATGGTCCCTATCTACCATATTCGGCATTAGGGGTATTTTTGTAACATGTTATATATCACGTTAAATAGCGTTTTATAGACACCTAACTGTCAAAATTCCTTGTCTTTTGCCAGTTTAAAGTGATAAATCGCTTTTATCATATGGCATTTCGGTGGTCACTTATACTAGGGGGGGCAGGTGTATGAATAAGTATAACCTTCTCCAAACTTATGGCGGCTAATTGTGGTTCGGTCTAGGCTCCATCGATGGCCCTATGTGCGACAACACTTTGGGTTAGTTCAAACCGAACGGAAAAATGCCCGAACGATTTTCTGACTTCATTGAAAATAGGACCGTATTATAATAATCTAAAGCAGAAAATTGTATGAATATCGACGCACAAGCGGACTACTGTTACGTTTATTGTAATACGGTCCTATTTTCAATGGACCCGTTCTGTCTGAACTGACCCTAGCGTCAGCTGCCACGAGCCACAGAGCAGACGGCATTTTGCGGCCCGTGTGTGAAGCTTAGTTCGTAGAATGAATCCTTTGGAAATAATACGCTATTGCGAAGTGTTTTCGTGTGTGCGGGCCTTTGAAGCGATTCTTCAAGAAATTACCACTAGCGTAACGTTTGATAACGCTGTAACGTAAATCATGCTTTACTAAAGAAATGGTAACTTCAAGAAGAATGCAATAATGATTAGCGAACATCGATACAATGGACGACCACTCGAGTACATCTGCTTCTAACTACTAATAACTAACGACTAATTTAAACGGAGCAAATAAAACAATAACGTTAATGGAAAACGACTAAATTATGTCAAAGCTGCCAACTTTCCCAACACTTTGGTGACAGACCTACAAATACAAAATTCAATCTCTCGTTGTTTACTTGTTTTGGTGAGTGAGATTCATGCGCAATGCACAGATTTCACTGTGGCTGTTAGCTGTCTACTGTGTACGCATGTTTAAAATGTGAGACACATTTGATGTTTGGGGGACAATGTGGGACGTTTTTGACAAAGGGGAGAATAACTACACTGACTCGGGACTGTCCCTCTTAATGTGGGACGATTGGCAGCCTTAAATTATGTCTATGTATGACACTATGTATATGTATGAAAATAATATTGGCAAGCAGACATACTAAAGTAATGATCGTTAAAACATTTAATTAATACGAGACGACATTCAATAACATCCAATATACCAACACAATGTATTGTGCTTGACTGACATGTTAAATAATTTTGATTAAATTTTGAGTTGCATGTTGTATCTTTTCATTGAAATGTTTTCAAGCAAGGTACTGCAAAATATTGTAATTTAATGGCAGGTATTCATGGTAAATCACAATATACTGATTTAATGCTGACACGAAACAGTAAATTACAGAGATTTGTTCCATATCCATCACATTTACTATGCGTGTTCGATAAGGTCCACGTTATTTTACATAAATTTCAATTGACTTAAAAAAAAAATTACAACAAAGTATTTAATACGTACGGGCTAACGCACGCACATTTGTTATTTCAGCACTTTTACACATATTATTAGTAAGATTATAGTAAATATATATTTTTTATTTAAGTGTTTGCATTTTTTTACTAATGTCAACTTTTAAACATGGTAGTAATGTCCGGATTACACATGGATAGTTTTGAAGCCTGAATAACAAGCCAGTATCAGTAAGCCAGTAAGTCAGTAACTCTAGCTTCATGTAAACAGAACTGGCTTCATTTCTAAGCTAGTAAGCGAGAGAGCAAGCATATTTTAAGCCAGGGCAGTACTAGCTTGCTGGCTTATTCATACTATCTGATATTCTGGCTTCAATAACTAGCAAGAAATATTACAAAACACAACACGAATGCTCTGCCATTAAATACACCCCCATCACTTAACATAACCATGCCAAAGGTAAACAAAATTACATCAAATACTATCAATATTACGTCTCTAGAAGTAAGCGGTTATAAAAGCTATAAAAGACACTTTCTTAAATTTCTGTTATAGGATGGGTAACCGAAAATCTTATTCATTTCATAAAAACGCGTCGCAAAGCCAAGTTTTCCAAACATGATTGCTTTATAGTAAAAAAAACTTACAATTGATGCGAGTAAGTATATAAGCAAATAAATGACATTCACTTCTAGAGACGAATCCAGAAAATACTTCAAATTTACCTAACCTTGATGTTGCATATTTTTTGTAGTGAATATTTACAATTCCACTTCACTAATATGCAGTGCTACCAGGCTTATCGACCACATTGTGATGTAAGTTCAAAAAAGACGGCACCGACGCTAGTAATGTACTGACCCTGCAGCTGCCGGTCGAGTAGCGCGGTGATGCCGGGCCCGTCGCCGGGCTTGTCCTCGCCCTCGTAGCCGTCGGGCAGGTGACCGACGCTAGTAATGTACTGACCCTGCAGCTGCCGGTCGAGTAGCGCGGTGATGCCGGGCCCGTCGCCGGGCTTGTCCTCGCCCTCGTAGCCGTCGGGCAGGTGACCGACGCTAGTAATGTACTGACCCTGCAGCTGCCGGTCGAGTAGCGCGGTGATGCCGGGCCCGTCGCCGGGCTTGTCCTCGCCCTCGTAGCCGTCGGGCAGGTGACCGACGCTAGTAATGTACTGACCCTGCAGCTGCCGGTCGAGTAGCGCGGTGATGCCGGGCCCGTCGCCGGGCTTGTCCTCGCCCTCGTAGCCGTCGGGCAGGTGACCGACGCTAGTAATGTACTGACCCTGCAGCTGCCGGTCGAGTAGCGCGGTGATGCCGGGCCCGTCGCCGGGCTTGTCCTCGCCCTCGTAGCTGTCGGGCAGGTGACCGACGCTAGTAATGTACTGACCCTGCAGCTGCCGGTCGAGTAGCGCGGTGATGCCGGGCCCGTCGCCGGGCTTGTCCTCGCCCTCGTAGCTGTCGGGCAGGTGACCGACGCTAGTAATGTACTGACCCTGCAGCTGCCGGTCGAGTAGCGCGGTGATGCCGGGCCCGTCGCCGGGCTTGTCCTCGCCCTCGTAGCCGTCGGGCAGGTGACCGACGCTAGTAATGTACTGACCCTGCAGCTGCCGGTCGAGTAGCGCGGTGATGCCGGGCCCGTCGCCGGGCTTGTCCTCGCCCTCGTAGCCGTCGGGCAGGTGACCGACGCTAGTAATGTACTGACCCTGCAGCTGCCGGTCGAGTAGCGCGGTGATGCCGGGCCCGTCGCCGGGCTTGTCCTCGCCCTCGTAGCTGTCGGGCAGGTGACCGACGCTAGTAATGTACTGACCCTGCAGCTGCCGGTCGAGTAGCGCGGTGATGCCGGGCCCGTCGCCGGGCTTGTCCTCGCCCTCGTAGCTGTCGGGCAGGTGACCGACGCTAGTAATGTACTGACCCTGCAGCTGCCGGTCGAGTAGCGCGGTGATGCCGGGCCCGTCGCCGGGCTTGTCCTCGCCCTCGTAGCTGTCGGGCAGGTGACCGACGCTAGTAATGTACTGACCCTGCAGCTGCCGGTCGAGTAGTGCGGTGATGCCGGGCCCGTCGCCGGGCTTGTCCTCGCCCTCGTAGCTGTCGGGCAGGTGACCGACGCTAGTAATGTACTGACCCTGCAGCTGCCGGTTGAGTAGCGCGGTGATGCCGGGCCCGTCGCCGGGCTTCTTGACCACGAGCATGGGCTTGTCCTCGCCCTCCTCGTAGCTGTTGGGCAGGTGACCGTTGCTGACACCCATAGTTTCGCTCACCTACAATAACAGTCAAACACCCAGTGTAATGTCGTGTATTGACAACGCAAGGATGCTCGTCAAATGCTCGCATTGAGCGGTAAGTCACTCGGCAATTTCATGTTGGCTCGCGGGCGAGCAACGAGTCACTCCAACGCGCACCTGCCTCGCGAGCTATGTCAATGTCGATATACGGAATCGTATGACAAGAAGGCCTAATTTAAAACAATAATACTTAGAGCATGCTGTTGTTTGATTCAAACGAGTCAATACAAGAAGCCCGAGACCTGCATTTCTATAGTAAAATCGCAGGCTCCGAAATGAAAATCTCGGATACAACTACATAAAAAGTCTTAACAATGGCCATAAGCTTTTTAAGAAGATAGGAGTAAATAGTTATGTGAGATAAATATTCAAGTCATCTAAATTTAAAAAAAACAGACTAATGCAACTGCTTAAAAACATAAATAGGACCCTGGTTAGTATTTACCTGCATGAGCTTATGCACCACGTCCCTGCCGAGGATGTGGTCGAACACGGCCTGCAGGAACGCGTCCGACATGATGGACAGCTTCAGCTTGTCCCGATGCCACACCAGCACGCGGGACTCCTCCATCGCCATTATTGACACCTGACAACCGTGTTACGAACACTTGTGTAGCTAAAGATATGAAATTCTTCTTGGATGGAAACACCATGGTCCTCACATCTATGCACGCTCTTCAATATTTTTCCGTCTTCCTAGCGCAAGAAAACTAAGTATTATGGACCGAAAAAGATAGCTTCGCCGACCGCCTCCGTAAGCATTTTGCACTCATACTTTGTTTCAATACTATAGTTAATAATTAAACATCACGTCGGAGAAGTGCCAAAGCGCAAAGATGTCAGATGAGGATACCTTAACATTAACATAACTTGGGTTTAACGAGTTCCGAAGAACAGAGAAGCTCGTAAACAAATATGTCATCTAAAAAAAATATCGTTTACTAAACCAATAAAAATGCCATAACTGATCTAACTGGGTGGTAGTAACATTTTATCGTTATTCAAAGAGATTATTCCTTCAATCTGATCATGGCACCACAGCAAGGGAAAATAAGTTTCAATCATCATAAAGATTGGAAGTTATTTCAAAAGGATATATTGTAATTAATTGAAATCTCACAAGTGCGAGCCAACAATAAGGGAATTCTCATATCTTCACTTTGCGTGGGGTGAAATTACATCCTTGCTTAATGCAACCAGACGTCTCGTCGCGCCTACACTATTTGCGAAAGAGACAAGATTATGAATGAAATTAAAAAAATATAAAAATTATTTGAAAATCAATATGATGATGTAAACGAACCATGGATCGAATATTCGTTTTTCAACGCGACTTTTTCTTTAGGCTTGCCACAACGTGAAAAGGGCGTGAGAAAATGTTAATACGCTAATACGTAAAACATTAAATTAGTAAATACAAGGGTTAAACGTTCGTGTTAAGTACATAAAAATATGAACCCAAATTAATTAATTATACTGGCCTGAAGCGATACGAACCAAATGAGAGCTGAGATTGTAATCTGACAAATTAACGATTACCAAGACATTCACATTTATTCACAAAGGCAGGAAGTCGTAAGATCTTTGTCAATGCGCCTTTAAAGCGCCACATTAATACATTAGCCACAAACGACAGTGAAAGTATTCCGGAGATTAAATCACAATGCGCATACCCACGTGCGCCAGCGCAGGCTGCCATGGCATTACCATAATTCGTTATGCTTATGATTAAGTGAAATTACAGACAAGATTTGGAGATATACATACGCTTCTAGAACTAAAAGCGAACGTAGCTAAATAGCTGATTGACACGCGATTGTTGCTAGCGATTTCTATAAAAGGGGAACGAGATAAATCTATTAATATAAAGGAAGTCAATGTCTTCTGCGGCAAGAATCTGTTTTATAATTAGAAGGACAAAAGATTCGCTCGAATAGGATACGGACTAATGTGCTTCTTATAGGTCGCTCAATGGTGCACTTGGAATATCTGCAGGCATTTTGCTATAAATCAAGTCAAGTCACATGGGTGATTGATGAAGTTGAGATTATTGCAGGACTGGTTGGTACACTAGCTAGCCTTTTCTTTTCACAAAAAAGATTGCATTACCTTTTTTAACACACTAGGTTGTTTTCCCAGAAAGTTTCAAAGGATTATATTATGTATAAAGGTCGCATAAAAATTATACGAGTAGGTGATTTCGACGACTAAATGACTAAGTGCATTCAGTCTGCTATTACAGAGGTTAAGCAACTTTTGCTAGGGTCGGTCATTCGATGGGTGACCGGACCAAACATTTATTATATTGAGCTCCTTGCTTCGGAAGACATATTAAGCAGTTTGTCGCGGCTGCATTAGCAGTCGTTAACACTCACCAAACCACATTGGATTCGCGTAGCAGCTTCTGGAAATGTCCCATCTTTCTTGTCTTTTCATAAGAAATAGGCTTTTCTTTTACCCCAAATGCGGTGACATTAAAAATAATTATGATAATGATGAAAAAGTATAGGAGTTTGTTACCTGGAAGTACTCATCTGTAGAGACACCGAACCACTCCGGCGAATCCAGGAAGTGGTGCGGGAACACTATGTGCAGCGCTCGTTGGTTCTGTGACACCACCAATCTGGAACATTGTATCATTTCTATTAACTTAAAGTTACATGAAGTCAAGATTAATGTGATAAAGTTACTCATTGCATCGTCTTCTGTTCTGCTAACGTTAAGTTACATAAAGATAAGATTAATCTGATACAGGCACTCTAATCTTCTATAAAGGTAATATTGGATTTGGATACAAGCGCATTAGACGTAGAGTTTTGAAAAAGTTTTAATAATATAAAGAGGTATGTAGTACCACCGGGTTTATAAAATAATTTAAATGAAAATCTCGATGGCAATAAAATCAAAAGAAAGAGAATGTCATTATCTATCAGTAGATCTTGACCGACTGAAATTTCTTCAAATATCTCATATCACAATGCTGACAATTTCATTAAACAGCTTTTTAAATAGGAGCATATTTCACCATAATTCAGACACAATCTCTATAAGTATACCTTAATATTGTACTCCTACTATTTTTATGTTTTGTTGCCATCCTGAGTATAAATAAATAATGAGGGCTGAGTGTGGAATATTCCCACAACTGTATTCTTCCAGTCGCAGAAGAAAACAGTAATACATTAAGACCTGTAATTAATGGTGATTCAGCGAGTAGATAAGTTAGCGCAAAAATGGCCGACGCCAGATTTATACATCCTGTCTATATCAAACTTGTTAAAAAGTTAGATTTAATAATGAGAAGAATGGGTGCGGGCGGTGTTAATACTTTAGTATACAAAGTTTAATAAACCGAGCGGTCGTGAGAAGGCACTAATTAAAACGAGTGCGGGACAAAACAGCGCAATGCGGCCCCCTTGGGAATTGGACTAGCACAAGGTGGGATTAAAGACTGGAGCACATCAAGCAGCACAGACGGACTGCACAACGAATGTATACATTGCCATAGTATCTGTATCAAAATTTCATAACCCACTGGTACTCACGGAACGTGTCTGTAATGCACACGGACTGAAACTGGATTCTGTATCGGACATCAGAGGTTTTATTTGTCCGAGGACTAGAGAGAAAACTGTCATGAAATCAGATGCGACTATGTGTGTTCCAATCGACAAATGTTTTACGAAATACGTCCCATTCGCGTAAAGCCTAGTAGACATAAGTGTAAATCTTGACATGGGTTTTGAATCTAAAATTCTGAAATATCTGAACTAAACCTAAGTCTTTGTTAAAATCTACTAGAACTTAGTAAAGTAAAACCTATATATAATCTATACTACATAATAGTTTGGCAATGCTTCCAATTAAGGTTCTGCAGAGCTCAGCTACTTACTAATGGAAGAGAGATGGGGCTTTTTAGAATTAAAAAGCAATGCTGATGGGTCCGCAAAATAGATTCTCAATCTTAGATTGGACCGGATATCCAAGGGTCGCGGGTTCGATTCCCGTCCGAGAACATGATCTGGTGCGAGTCCTATTTTTTCTAGTATATTATTTAGTATTAATCTTAGATTGTTTACAATTAATATTACATAACTTTTAGGCCAGGTATACTTAATGCAGCAAAATTCGATTGTCAACATGGTCAGTCAATACAAGGTAGATAGGAGGTAGTAAAAGTTAATAGTTCATGTGCAGTTTTGTGTGAAAAGTACAAACTCACGTGATAGGGATAAGTTGCCAAAGTGTCATTAATTCCAATGTCATGGGACCAGACGTGTTAAAGCACGGGTTACCTTAATTATAGTTAGTTACTAACGATTTTAGTTTCCCAACTTGTGCGATATGATTATAGCAGATTTACTACTGACAATATCCATAATAAAAAATGACAATTGTTACAAAAGGGGAAAATAAGAAAAAGATAATAAGCTGCTTATAATATACAACTTATTATATATTATATACGCTGTCGAATTAAAATTGATGGTGTCTTTCCTGAGGAAATTGATTCGGCGAGGTGGTGCGTGTGAACGGAGGCTACTTTGGCCACAATGGCCGGGGTCGCGGGTTTGTCGCCTGCCCACCGCGCCGTGACTGGTGATTGTAATTCGGAAGACGAACATGCGGAAGATTCGATGCTTTAATATTTTATTACAGAAGACTAATTGCACCTTTTTATAAATCATTTATTTACTACAAAATGCCACATGTCTTCCTATTAAACATTATAAATCTTAACACTTACATCAATATACATTACAAATAGAAATTGGTTATCTCACAAAACTTGTGTAAATCAACGACTTCTGGTCCGACAGTGATTTATTTGCTAATATACAAGGTGTTACAAAAGTACCCCTAATGCCGAATATGGTAGATAGGGACCATCAAACTGAACAACTTTTACTACGGGACCAACTTTGAAATCGCGAAAAAAAAATCAGCTGTTTCATACAAAAATTAATTACGAAAATATCAAAATGTATGAAACAGCTGATTTTTTTTTTTGCGATTTCAGAGTTGGTCCCATAGTAAAAGTTGTTCAGTATGATGGTCCCTATCTACCATATTCGGCATTAGGGGTGCTTTTGTAACACCTTGTATACCTTATTTTGTAATTTGATGTCTCCACTTTCTTCTATTCGCTACGAATATAAACATAAACAACCTTGCAGCCGGTAATCTTAATCACGTTTGACATTTGCCATCCATATTTTTCTTTGCATTTCGATATTATCTGGCTGGGACAGTAAACAAACAGTACAGAATACTAAAGAGCAATAACAATAGATTTCTCTCTTTCGGCTCAATAACCTTATCGAGAATCCTTGTCCTATAATAATTTTGATTTACACCTCTTGACATTTACGACACGTCACGTGTAAGCGACACGTTCTACAAGAAATTAACCAAAATTAATTGAGAAACGTTATAGCCCCTACATAGCATCAGTAATAAAGTGTGCAATAAAAGACGATATCGCGAGAACAATCAAAAAGCTTACGCGTATGTAACGGAGCTTGAGGCAATCAATTTGCGTATAATAAAACAGTCCCGCTTTCGAACGCAAATGACGAAGCACAAACCTAAATCATAATAAAAATGGATCGTGATCCTTGACATTATCCCATTCTGAAGCCCGTATATAATGCCCGAAAAGCCAAGCGAACCTCGGTGCCAGGGAAAGGTCGACCTTAATAGAGTTTTGCGACAATAAAGCCAGCGCTTGCTCCAATGAAAGCTTTTAAAGAACATCCCTATAAGAATTTTACCAGACGTCTCAATCATCGGGCTTAATATTTCTACCTTGTACACTTTACGTCCGATACTCCGCTTGTAATAAATTGTATTGTTGGGAAGCAATCAGCTTCGGTATTAAATTCCGAGAAACTTGTTGAACAATAATTCTTAAATTTAATTAACAGGTCTTTGTGGAAATTCATTAACAGGGGAAGTTTAGTAAAATTTCGGGTAAGGCTATATTATTTCCATTTTTAATTTTGAGATTAAATACGATATCAGATTAAATCAACAGTGAGTCAGCTTTGAGCTTTCATTTATGGAATAACATACTTAATAATAACAAATGTAAAAATAGTTACTTTACGAATATCTTTCCGTATTGTACAACATCAAATACATTGCTTTAATCCCAAGATAAGAAGCCAGCACGTGTGCTACGGAAGTCCAAAGCATAAACTGTACCGGTTCACATTTTGAACAGGCAATGTTAAAGTACTTAACATACAATCGGCGAGATAGAATATATTTCTGCAATTATAGAGGTGATAGCGAACCTGCCTGACGTGTTAAACAAGTTCGATAGAGACCTCAATATCAAAAGCACGGGTGCAATACCTCATTCATTATCTTATGCCACTCCAAGAACACTATTAAACGAAACCAGTTTCAGGCTACCTACATTAATTGAACATAGATCGTATAACCATTAATAAACAGCAGGGCCTCATGATATAAAAAAAAATATTATCACAAATAGGTATTATAAGGTCGTGGTTTAACTGGGAAGAAGGGAAGGGATGGAGTAGGGGGAGTGGAAGAGCCACTCCCGCTAGTCCATCCCCTATAACCCTCCCCCCCTAGCGCATACTCCATTCCCTACCACCAACCCATACTCCATACCCAGGACCCCAGTCCATAACCTATACCCCATCCTCCCTCCTCAGTTTTCTCTGCTAAACAATTTTGAAATGTTGCTGACCAATTATATATTTTGCTGACCAATTAGATATATTGCCCCCAATTGTTTATTAAATTGGTAACCATTTCATGATTTTTAAATTTTGAGATTTTAGCATTCACAATGCTATTCTATATAATACCAAATAATATACTAGAAAAAATACAACTCGCACCAGATTATGTTCTCGGACGGGAATCGAACCCGCGACCTTTGGATATCCGGTCCAATGCTCTAACCGCTGAGCTACCGAGTCACTAGTGGGAACGTCGAATTTCTACTAGTATATCAACTCTTACGCTGCAAGCCAGCGCCATCTCACCATTGTACAAGGAATTACCTCGCCATTTCATGATTGTTTGCAGATCAAGGTTTGCTGCCCGATTTTAATTTAATGCAAACCAAATATTTGTTTGCTGGCCAAATAATTATTCTACTGATTTTTAGATTAATGGCAGATCAAAAAAGTACAGGTGGGTACCGAAACTATCTGTGACGAAACTCTGAATTTACATATTCCTAACCCAACAGTACCTGTTGCGCTATTTTGACTACACTGATTCTTATTATATTATTGTCTTTTCAATTAACAAGGTCAGGGTTGTTTTTGTATCTGAAACTGTTAAGGGCGATGTTCTGATTTTCCAGTTTAGGTCCTTCGCTTAATATTAAGTAATTTACTCTACTACTTTTATTCAATACAAAGTGTTCTTCTCGGAAATCACGTTCCAAATATCTTTATGAAGACTTGTTACAAAGTAAGATTGCAATTAAACAATGCCTTTTTGTCCGTATTGTCGATTTACTGCCATTGAAATCACTAAAAACTGGGTAAATAGCACCTATTTGATCAGGGGCCTAATTGCGCTAATTTTCAACGATAAAATAATAGAAAAGTCGTTACCGTTTCAGTTTTGCTTACTGAAAAATACTCGCTTTAGTTTAGTTATAATTTTTGAAAGCTATGCCTAGGGTAGGGAGCCTAGGATGCCAATATTGGACAATTTAAATGAGAATTCTAAACCAAAGATTTTTAGGTAATATAACCTTAATGACAACGTAACGGTTAGTTTTGGTTTTATCGTTCAGATTTTAGAGTATTAGCGCGATTGGGTTAGTAAAAAAGAGAATTACAGTAAATAAAATATAAGCAAAGTCGTTACCAAAACTGATATTAAATTAGGTTTAGGAGTCATTATCAATTTTAAATTACATAAATCATTTCCACCAGAAGATTACAGAAGGTAATAATCAATGACTTCACTTACATAGACGAGCTGTTCAAAATTAAAATTGTCTCACAACCAACCTTCGCATCAACTGTTTCTGTCGGTCGCTCGCAATAGACTAAAAGAGTTGCGGTGCATGCACCGTAACTTAATGAGCAATTTTTCGGTTCTGTACAGCACTTCATACAATAAACCGAAAATGTAGGCGAAAACTATAGGTATGCCAAAGATCCATAAGAGTGTGGGTGGGTAACCAAAGTACGTAGGTTACCATAAAGCTACTACACTGTAATTTATCTAAATTTAAGCCCACGTTGGGGGCGTCTACTTCGTACCTATTATATAACTATTGATAATTCCATCAAAATAATGCTCGACTGTTCTTTTAAGAAAACATTTCACAAGTGCATATTGGAATCAAAACCAGCATAATAAAATGAAATTCTAAAATATTTTTACGTCCGCTGAATGTGAAACAATCTCATTAAGATTCTTGGAGTGTAACGAATGAGACATCTCCAAAGATTGCATTGTCAAAGTCAACTGTCTATAACAAAATATACAGATAATTCGCTATTTGCCGACGCAGGTCTCATGAACCTGCAAAATAACGGACTTAACAATCATCATAAAAATGTTAAGTAGATTTTAATGTGAATTTCCAAGACTGTGCTTGTTTGTACAAACAACAAAGACCATCAAAAATTATGCAAATATAAATACAAACATGCAAGAAGTAAGTATACAGATACAAATGTATACAGATAGTAAAAGTAAATACTGACAGATCCTTTAGTGTAGACAATGTCACATTTGCAAGCTATCACGAATATCGGATATGGAAGATTTATAGGATTGTCATGTTTTCGTTAATGATAGCGATTTAAAATGCCGAATATATCCTACTTCTTTTGTTAGCATAGGTCGTATAGTTTTTACAAATGTGGCTTTCACTAGTCTGTTCTCAAATGGTTCTGATTCAAATTCTTAAATGGCTTGAAAGTTTATCGGAACCCCAAAACTGTGCCCGAATGTGGAGTGACCAATTTATTGAAAAGAGGTCGCAATTCTGCAAACTAGTCGCTCGCAGTCATTACGCAATGCGTCGGCGACGATCACCGTACCACATGTTGTACTTTTGCTTTCAATGTCTCATTCACAAGTTTCGGATATCGTACGTTATGAAGATTTGGACAAGGCACTACTTAATTAATGGTTACTATCACACTGGTTGTTTTAAAGTTGGAGTTGCATTATGAATTTATAAAACATAACACTCGTTTGGATGATATTATGGTTACTATGACACTATTTGTTTTAATGTTGGCAATAAGTAGTTTCAGTAACTTTTATACAGGATTTAAAGCATGGGTGTAGATAAATGGCTTCATAGGTATAATGTCATCGAAGGTATAATGAAATGAGAATAAAATTAGGATAAAGTAACTACTGACAATACATTATGTAATAGAAAACCAAATTCTTTAGTCGAAAGGGTCTTGGTAGTTGGAAATCAGTACATAGATCTAGTTTTAGAATTCAAACGTAGTTAACATTACTCACTTATCAGGCAAGTCGTTTGCATCGTCTCTGGCCTAGTTAGTATTGACCCTCGAATACGTTAACGATGAAAGCTACTAGTGCCGTAGAAAAAATAAACGTGAAGCCCTACTTCTTATCTTTACACTGTTGCATCTCCGCGTGGTCCTATCCTCCATTATTAACATAACAATGACAGGAAAAAAGATATTCGGCAATAGAAAATAACAGATACACATAAAATAGATAGGGCCACTTTCGCAATAACTTCTAATATTAGTACAAATAAGCATGAATTCAACCAGAAAATGGAAGTATAATATTTTTTGCGCAAGAATATTTACCTACTTAGAAACTTCACGATTTCATCAACGTTAAGAAGATTATTAAAGAGAGCCCGCGTGGCTTTTCCTTCAATTGAGTTTATTTTTAGCGCAAGTTACTTTTTGTAAACCTTTCGGGAGAGCACTTCGAAAGCAGTACAAAGATTTCTATCCCACCTTTGTTTTATTTTCAATAACTTTTTGAGTCACTGATGAAATCGGTAAGGAATACAAAATAAAATAACGCTTTCATACCAAAATTATGAACCTTAGAAGAGATTTCAGCATTATTGGATAAGTTTGTATGTTTGTATCGTATTTACACAGGGCCAAAAGGGTGAACATGTCCCAAAACGGTTTAGTGGTTGACCGTAGGCATTCAAATATATGGAGCTCATTTATCTAAGGGACAAGGCGGAACGGTTAGTTAAGAACTGATAGAAACAGATGAACAAAACTGTTACAAATGAACGAAGCTGAAAGGTCTCGAACAATTTGTTGACATCCCCATTATTCAACGCATGAGCGCGTGAAGCAAGCGGTCTACCTCGCCTCACCTGTGTTCTTCTATTGTTCATAAAACATAGATTTCTTTGCTTTGTTATTTTACTCACTAAAAAGACATAACGTAGCTAACTTCAGGAGACTCGATTTTCAAAATTCACATAATATGACCAAAATCAGTCCTTATGGTTCTTACGTCTCTTCTCTATTTGACACTAAGTTCAATTTCATTAATAACGGCGGGGGTGAGAATTCTGTAATGATAAAAATCTGCGTATGCTAATTCTAAACGCCCACAAAAGCTTTTTTGTACTGCTTTTTAAAACTGAAGAGAAAATGTTTCATACTTACTTCCCAGATAGTACAAGCGAGAGACTGTCCACTTTGGTGACCTTCTCATGCGCGTACAGCTCGTGGCACTTGAGATGGCGCACGTTGCGCATGCACATCAACACCCGCCTGAACTGCCGCCGTGACACACGCAGCGGCTTGAACAACGCTATGTACACCTGAAACAGAGAAAAGAATGCTGGTTAGCACTAGCAGTATATACAGGGTTATTTGCAAAACACCAACAACCTCGCAGGAGTAGATTTCTAACATCATAAACAACAACATTTACGTAAAGATGGGTCTTGACTCTTGATTGCTTGAATGAATAGATACAAACAATAATGATAGCTTACTTATGCTGTTGAACATTCTTATTCATTAAACTTTGAAAGACACCCGAGGTATAGACGACTAGAGAATGAGCTAAGTTGAAAATACGTCTGATATTTAGATGTTCTCATATAAAGACATTGTGGAAAATATGTAATTTATTTCATGTCATGAAAGCCCATTCATATAAAGTGAGTACTAACTAATTATAATGAAAATATTAGACATCATGTCTCCTTGTTATAGTATAGTCTCTTTGCAAATATTGTTTATATTCATTTAATGAGTTGCGAGTTTATAATTGGTTCCATGAATAGATACCGATGTTAATAAGAACTAAGTTTATGACTTAAACTTTCAAAGTTAAGAGATGGAAAAGCTTGCGCTAATTGACGGGAATCCGATCGGCGGCGTTAGGTACTGTCACGAGGTACAGAATATTATTACATTCTGTGCTCGAGGTTAAAAAAAATATTGAACAGCGCGACGGCGGCACCTTAATTGGAAAATGGATCAGATTACGACTTTACGATCAATTCATAAAATTTTTGTTTCATTTTAAAATTTGAAAAATTAAAGTAAAATAAATCTAAAGGGTATAAAACATATTGCTGTTATTTTCAGTTACAGAAAAGCTTAGTTATCTTATCCCATTTCTTCCTTTGAGCTGTTTACAAACAATTTCTTCCCATTTGATTTTTTTTTCTAGATTGTTTACATACTCTGATTTAAATCTTGGAACAAGAAAATATTAGACTAGAAACGCATTATTTTTCACAATAACATTGTGTTTAAGGAAATGAATTGCTGAATGTTGAACGATAGACTTAATATCCTCCGGATATAACCAGTGTAGGTGCAGGAGCAGAACTCAAATATTGCCAGGAATAAATGGAGAAGCTTCGGCTTGTTGTTTTTTATGTCTGTTTTGTAAATGATAATACCGTATTTTTGGTCGAGCTGAGTTGCATTACTAGATTAGACAGGAAGTCAGGAAGCACTAATAAATATCAAAATTCAAAATAATATCAGTTAAAAATTTTACTCAGCAAGACACATCCAATCGGAAACGAAATGCTATTCCAAATTAGTAGAATATGGCCACCATAATAAGGACTTTTACAGAATAATGTATTGGTGATAGAGTAAAAAAGGAGAATTCGAAAGCACAACTTTGTTAGGAAGTGAAATTGAATACATAAATATCACTGATTATTTTCATTTCAATGGATTTCATAATATTTCAAGTCAATGAATCATAAAGGGAATCATAGTCTAACATTAGGGTTAAGAAAAGTTGCATACTGTCTAATTTTCTGCTTCTTGGACTTCACGCAGCCATGACACAACTTGCACAATATCTTCATTTAACAACTAGAAGCTTCCAACTTTAATGTCCAAGTTGTTTCTGATATATCCTGCATTAAAGTTGTTCCTAGGTAAAGCAAAAGTTTGTATGTGATGTGATAGCGTCATTTTCTCTGGCAATGATTCTGAATACAATACTAGAATAAATCGACTCGCACCAGATCATATTCTCGGACGGGAATCGAGCCGGTGACTCGGTAGCTCAGTGGTAAAGCATTGGACCGGACTTCCAAAGGTTTCGGGGTCGATTCCCGTCCGAGAATATGATCTGGTGCGAGTCGAATTTTTTCTAGTATATTAAGTTTAGTATTGTATAAATATAGTATCGAGAATGCTAAAATATCAAATTTAGAAATAATACTGAATGTTTTCCGTAATAATCAATTTCCAGACAACTTATAGAAATTAATTAATCTAACTAAAGCAAAGCTTGTTCTATGGCTTCTCAGATATACATTAATAAGTGATACAATGTTGCTTCTTTTTTATATACATTTTAACGTTTGACCTTTGTGAACCAGCGACACTGGACCAACACATTAACATTATCTGTGTAATAAATAAGTTCAAGGTTCAAGCGTCACAGTTAACACAAAAGCCCATTTCTAGGCCATTTAGGTCAAAACTAGGATTCTTCTAAAATATTTTAAAAAAAGGACTATATTTCTAGAAACCAGTACAGAGCCAAGTTTAGATATGCATTGGGCTTGCGCCAGCCATAACACATCGAGAAAGCGACGCGACCGCATCATTTAAAAGCCAAAACAATGGAACCTTTTTAGCGGACGGCGAAAAACCAAGCGCCATATTGTTTCAAGCTATTTGTATCAGATCGGATCTCCGCGGAAAATATTCATCTGGAGCGCTTTGGAACGGCCCTGTTTACCCAAGTTCCAGGGAAAATATTAGACTTGCAGAATTCTGTGAGATGTTTTTGCAGAAGATCGTCCTGATCCGAGAGAAGCATTTCAGCTATATTGTCTTTGTTTCAATGATTGGAAAACATATTTTGAAAAACAATGTTAGGGTATAGAAACTGCTATATTTCTGCCATCTTCAGATTGTTCATACCAATGAACTGATTTGAACCGAGTCAGTAGTACACGAGTCGTGTGTCGTTTCATTTCGGAAACAAGCTGGTGTTATTGTAGACCGTGTAAATCATTCACCAATGAACCTGTATTCTATAAGCAAAATAATTATTCGCAAAAACTTTCAGATACCTTGGTAATTGCAAAGTTTAATAAAACTTCAACCCTGGCAAATTGGGATAACTTTTAGTAACAATATCCGAACCACTTAAAGGTCAGAGGAATAAATTAAAGACAAACATTGGCACAGAACTGAGACCGATATTTCGGAAGAAGGATATAGTCCAAGAATCTGAACATTTACTTGTAAAGATTTGCTTCCTTTATAGCAGGGATGCACAGACTACGGCCCGCGGGCCGCATGCGGCCCGCCGGTCGAATACTGGTGGCCCGCCGACAGCAAAAATAATACTCTCGTACATTCGAAAATATTGAGTTCTATTCCAGAATAAAACCAATAACAAATGTTCGAAAAGTAATTTGAATCTCGCGCGCGCGCTCTATCAATCTTATCGGTGCGCCGTGCATGCGTCGGTAACAGCGGTCGGTAATGTTCGTGCTGATCTCGGTTAAATTCGTTTTCTTGAGGAAGCGCGCCGCGTTATACTGTTCGAGCGAGCGAGATAGCAATAGTCCCAAATTCCCGATAGCTCGCGTAGGTAGATACACGAAGCTTCCAGAGTCGGTTTCGAGATTTCTCCAGACAGTTTTCGACTCTATGCGCGTGGTATAAAAGCCACGCTAACCGCAGCGACCGACAGTTCGGTTTTAATTTGAGTAAAGTGTCGTTAGTTCTAGTGTAGATTTTAACTCGACTAGCCGGTGTCATAATTATAATATATTTTGATCCACATTCAACGTAGATTTCCCGTCAAGTGCCGTGTATAATTGTGTTGTGAAATCGTAAGTAAAACTGTTATTAATTTTATCTACATATTTTATCAATTATTTTTGGTAATTAATTAGGAACTGTAATTGGTTTTAGGTGCTGTGGTAATCCTAGTCAGGATTAAAACGCAACATGGACATGCCAGGAACTAGTAAAAAACGTAAGGTTAAAGATGAAAATCGGCAGTTTCAAGAAATTTGGACTGAGAAATACTTTTTTGTATGGTCGCATAACAAAGTCGTTTGTTTAATTTGCAAGAATTCTGTTGCGATTGCAAAGGAATATAATGTAAAAAGGCACTATGAAACGCAGCATCCTACTTTTACGAAGTTTACAGGCGAATTAAGAAAGCAAAAAGTTTTGTCTTTAAAACGGGAGCTTATTGGTCAACAAGCTATGTTTACAAAACCCATTCAAGATACAGAAACAGCTACAGAAGTTAGTTATGAAATTTCTCGAATGATAGCAAAGCGAAGTCGCCCCTTCAATGATGGGGATTTTGTAAAAGAATGCATAGAAGTTGCCGCTAAGAAAATGTGTCCAGAAGCAGCAAAAAAGTTTGAGAAAATTCAACTGAATCGTATGACCATCCAAAGACGAATTATGTCTTTGTCAGATAATATTGCGGAACAATTAAATGAAAAAACTAAGATAATTGATTTTTTTTCATTAGCACTCGACGAATCCACTGATATTAGTTCCACAGCTCAACTTCTTATATTCATACGAGGTGTTACTCAAGATTTTGAAGTCTTCGAAGAGTTATTAGGAATGTGTTCATTGAAAGGTCAAACCAGAGGAGTTGATATACTCAATGTACTTTTGGACGAGTGTTCAAAAACTGATTTGGACTTATCGAAATTATCGGGAGTTTCGACTGACGGTGCTCCTTCGATGATTGGTGTCAATTCTGGGCTAGTTACTTTGTTGAAAAAGCATTTGCAAGAAAAAACTTAAACGCTGAAGATCTCATGCAGTTTCACTGCATTATACACCAAGAAGCCCTCTGTTCTAAAAAAATTGAATTTGAAAATGTCATGAAAGTGGTAGTTTCGACTGTGAATTTCATAAAATCACGAGGACTCAATCACAGGCAATTCAAACAATTCCTTGATGACATTGAATGCGAACATGGAGATTTACTGTATTATACAGAAGTAAGGTGGCTAAGTCGTGGATTGACACTGGAACGATTTTTAAATTTAATAGAAGAAATTGATATTTTTCTGGCGGAAAAGCAAAGGGACGTCCCGGAACTTAAAAGTCCTGATTGGTTGTGTGATTTGGCTTTTTTAGTTGACATTACAAATCATTTGAATGTCTTGAACACACGGCTTCAAGGCAAAAATCAACTGATATCCCAGCTCTACGCACATGTATCATCCTTTCAATGCAAGCTGACACTTTTCAGATCGCAATTGAATTCTGGAAATTACAATCATTTTCCGAATTATAAGAAAATGGCTGAAAAATTCAAAAAAACTGCTATTAATTTCAGTTATGTAAAAAAGCTAGATATTTTGATTCAATCTTTTCAAGACAGATTTTCGGAGTTTAAAACAGTGAAACCTCTGTTGGACATATTTAGCAATCCTTTCACGATTTCAGTTGAAAATGCGCCAGAGTTAATGCAGTTAGAAATTATCGACATTCAGAACGACCAAGATTTACGCAACAAATTCAACGAAGGAGACTTGCTGAACTTTTACCGCTGCATTGATAAAAATACGTACAAAGAGTTGCGCATAAACGCTCTGAAATGTGCAAGCTTATTTGGTTCTACCTATATATGTGAACAAACCTTTTCAATCCTAAATAATAATAAAACAAAAAATCGAAACCGCCTTGCAAATGAAAGTTTGGAAGCAGTTTTACGTGTTGCTACAAGTAAATTTGAGCCAAATATAAAAAAGATTGTAAGCACTATGCAGTGCCACGCTTCAAATTAATAAATTCTTTTTCAATTTGAATACATTATTATCAATTTTTCATTGTCTTTAATTACCTATACTTCTGGTGGCCCACCATCAGTTCATAATTTGCCCGAGTGGCCCCTAGTCTTAATAAGTCTGTGCATCCATGCTTTATAGCAAACAATGGGAGTAGTTTCTGAATAGAAAAGGTAGCTATTTATTTCGTCAACAAAATCTAAGCCCAGAATAATAGGACTAACGTACACTAAAATAGTCTCATATAAAGTAAAAAATACTTTTAATTAAACGATGACAAATTGAACTTTTCCAATGCTAAGAAAATAATATTGGTACTTTTTTCCGCTAAATGCGTAAATTCTATCAAATATGTCCATGGTAATTTTCCAAGTTTTCCTTAATTATGTTATTTATCTTGTAGCATTAAGTAAGATGGGTGACTGCTGTTGTTTTGCAGAATGATTTTTATCCTCTCTTTAATGTGATATTAGTTAATAAGGTCAGCGACAAGGAGTTAGTCTCATCAGTGCAAGCCTTGTTACTTTATTATTAGAAAAACGTTTTTTTTTCTTTACAACCACGACCTTAACAAAAGCGCAGCTGATAATCACGCATCAATAATTTGCGGTTCTTATTCAAGATGATAGTGACCTGACCATACTTTTGAAGCTTTACCAGGCATAAGTTTCAAAATCGAGATATTGACTGGTTTTTGTGAATTTGTAATGTTTGAACCATGTCAGAATCAAACTAATAGACACATAACAGCTACGGTTAAATATACTTACTTCACATCACATTAAATCACAACAGTTAAATTACAACAGTTAAAGACTGAGAAAGTCACGAATGACAATAAAACTGTTTGCGATTCAATGCTAATGCAAATACAATCTGTACAATACAATCAGCTGATTATTTCATTCTTTCCCGCACGCAACTATAGCTATTGACAAAAGGCACTTTGGGATGTTTAGAGAACAGGTAGCTAGAGGTGCCGCATGCCGGCGATAAGCAAAAAACACTTAATGATGAAAGCGAAGGTAAAGCTAACGAACAATACTTGAGACACTCCACTACAGAAACCTATCCTAGGCACTATAAGAAAGTAATTAAGCATGCAAGAGACACTGGGATGAGTGTTAGTGACATCGAATCGAGTATGGTTAATGAATATTTTTTTTGGGGCCTAGAGCAAAACATAAAATCATTATGGGATAAGAAACAAATAAAATGCAATAGCATGGCATTTTCTCTTTAATGTAGGAGTTCGTATAGGCAGCGTGGAAATCAAAATTGGGGTGCAATAGCTTTGCATAAAATCAATATTTCCATTCCAAGAACCACGAATCCTGGCCGCCGTATAACTGCAGCTATACAATATAAATTATATTGGTACGTAACGTCCTTATTACTATATCACATAAAGAGCAAAATTATACAGCGTTGAACTAAACAAAAGACTCGTTTTTTACCTTGGAATCTTTTATGAATCATAAAAAGGCAAGTTGATCATCATTAAAGTCTTTGAAGTATTAGAATATCTATCAAACTTTGTAAGATTAATTACTTGTAGTTTTTGATTCGAACACAGGTATAACTTTAGAGGACCCGTAACTTTACTCATGTGCGTAAGTTCAACTAGACCTGATTTAGGCAACAGATTAATTTAATATTATCTTCAGTTACAAATACAAACGTTTCTGACTAAAAAATGTTCCGTGTCAAAATGGGCTTGAGTAACAATGGAAAACTAAACATTATCAAAGATTATAACCAATAAGTACAGCACGAGGTTTTCGTGAAGACGTTAGTTAGACGTACGTATCCCACTACGTACGTTTTATGGCTTGAATGCAAGTTGTGAACGAGTAGCGATGACGTCACATCAGAAAGGTCGTTCACACGGGGCTGCCCCAGTGACCCCTTCCTGTAATGTAAGGACTACAGCTTTTAACTAATCGCCTTTAAATAGAGGCACCACATTCATCCAGAGATTAAAGCCAAACAAAACTGGGCCACGCTCATGTTAAATCAACCGACAGTTTTGGCTAGGGAACTATAGAGTAAGTTTATCCGTTTCAAGTTTATTTGGAACACAACTTTACGCGATTTACAGTTAACTATAACAAGTAAGTGCTTTATCAAAACGAGTTAAAATTAACGTGTGAACGCGAAGCTCAGAGCTATGTGATTCATCGTGACTCAATCCCAGATGTTTTAATTTGAAGACTTTCCTAATGTAAATAGGTATGTGATGATACTGATGATTTTGTTTAAGAACAAACAAATATGTAGTAGGCTTTTACAATGAGGTATTTTTATGGGGTAGAATAGAAATATATATCTACTTTCTGAGCAAAATTTATGTTGTTATAGATTTGTAGCAGACTTCTAAACATGACACACCTAAATTACATCAGGAGATGTTAACATTACAAGATAAACATTCTGTTGGTAACGCAAACTATTACAAATTTCTTCATATTTAACTTCTTCACAACCAAAAAACCTTCAACATACAAGGACTCTACTACATAAACCCTTTACTTACAAAACAGACCGTAAACAAAACGCCTAATTATATAAATAACTCAAGGCCCGACCGAAATAACCTGTCATTAATCTGCAAGGTTGTGCTGCAGTTTTTGTGCCTTAAAAGGAAACACCGGTCCTAAAATGATTGGTGGTGTCCAAAATAATGTCATGGTTGCGACTGTTAGTATGGAGTATTGTAGAGAAACATAATAACAGAGTTTCTGTATCTACAACTACATGAAGGAGTTTTCAAGTTTCTAGTAAATATGTCGTTTCATATTCCCTCTATTTTACTATTATGTAGACACGCGATGGCTTTGACTTTAAGCTTACTAGAGCAGAACGACAAAACAACACGTTGTAATGTGATGTGTCATGTAACTAATTTTTACAGTTACTAGAAATCACTATCACCGAATTCCCCGAATAGAATGTGGCCGATCTCATAGGTAGGCAGTTTTCGAGCGAATTACAAACACATCTAATTTTCAGTTAGTGAGGGCAGTAAAGAATTGTTAAAGACGAAACACCGTATGCGGTCTATGTGCATTCTGTTTCTGTCTCTCTGTTGTCTGAAAGTTTGTAAAAGATTGTGTGTAGATCTGCTGCCAAGAATCATCAGAACATTTCTTCAGCCAGTCAGAGACCGATAATAATCATCATGCTACCTATGTCGATAAAACTTATTTCAAACATTTAAAAATAAGTCCACTGACCGGATTTACTAAGTATAGCGCCATGGATCGTTGTTTATTTTTTTTTTCTGAATAGACCGCTGTCTTTGGATTTTCGTAAAAAATTCAATTCACGATTGCTTTTAACGATTGAAAGATTAGAATTCTAGAGTTTCAGTCCGGCATATCTATCACGATTATAGCTAATCTTTTATCGCTTAATCCTTATTAAGATCTGAAAGGCAATTACTTATAAATGTTATCTTAGTAACAGGAGGCCACGAGTCAGTATGTTTGTTTGTTTGTACTTGTACCCAAAGCCAAGCCGATTTGTTATGCAATTTAGATTCAAATGCGGCGTCTGAATGTATTGTGGTGCAAGGAGTTAGCGCCTTAAAGGAAATTAAATTCAAGATTATATACCAATTTAAAGTAGATTTAAAATAGTTGTAGGTAGTTTAAAAAAGCCTTATGAAATTTTGGAATTGGAAATTGGCTTGAATAAACTTTTGTTATAGCCAAACACTCGTAATCGTAAGTCGCTGCTATGCATGGAAAGATATTTTATTACACTTTTTAATAAACAGCGACCCGCCCTAGCTTCGCTTCCTTCCTTTTTTGCCAATTGCAACCTTGCAACAACACTAAAAAAGTAAACAAATACCTTCCGCTACATTACTTCACCTACATTGCTTCAAAAGTCTGTTTATCATAGGAGACAAGGAGTTCTCGCGCGTTATCGCTCGGCTTACATACAATGTCTTTGGCCGTGTACCTTAATTTTATCGACAAAAACAACCACATGTTGGGGTCCATCCCCTCTCCTGTTGGAATTGCCATCATTAAATTTTACTTTTTATTTTATATGGCCCTGCTAAAAAATATTAATTTCTCTGGATCTAAAAGTCCTATAATAATATTCAAATGCTATAAAACCTATCGAATAAAAAAATAACTTATTTAAGTTGATAAGTATTAATACTGTATCCGTCTAAATAGCTTTCCAATTACTGCATTATACGTGACCAATTTTTTAGGGTTCCTTAGTCAAGTCAACAAGGAACCCTTATAGTTTCGCAAAGTACGTCTGTCCGTCCGTCCGTCCGCGGCTTAGCTCAGAGGCCCTAAAAACTAGAAAGCTGTAATTTAGCATGAATGTGTATAATAATTACGGCAAAAAAGTGGTAGAATAAAATCTCGAAAGATATTTTTTTAGCGAAGCTCCCCCTTACAAAACTAATTTGTATAATGGTAAAGTTTTCGTAGAACAAATGTCATTCAATAGTTAGGTATTATACTTAGTTTTAATCTTTAGTTGTGTGAAACAGGATGTAAATATAAGTTTATAGCCATATAGTTACTATATGTATAAGGTAACTGCAGAACCCTATACTGCGGATGGCACGACACGCACTTGGCTAGTTTTTTAGAAGATATAATGGGTATAAAGATATTCTTAAAAGATCTTAGATCTATACCATCGCGGACTTTTTTGTACATCTATAGAATAGAATATCCCACCATGCATTGTTTTGTTTTAGATGAAAGCTCTCAGGCGCTCGACTTTTTCCGACACTTCCAACAGCTATCGGTATTATTTCAACCAATTTACACAAAACCTTGACAAATTTTATACCTCAAGAATCCCTCTATCTATTGGTAAAAACTGCATAAAAATACATGCAGTAGTTTTTGAAGTTATCGCGAACAGACCTACAGACAGCGGCGGAGGACTTTGATTTATAATACCTATGTTGTGCTATCCAACGGATTGCGGATGCTATTTTTACAATTACTTTTTTACAGTTTCTCCTACAACTTAAAGCGATATCACTCGGCCCGATTGCACGTGCTTCATGTTTGTATATTTTCCAACAGATATGATTCATTCATAAGTAAAGCTTGGATGCAATTTGTAGGATCGGAAGGAGAGACAATTCCGTCGGCGTCGTCGCCTTATTTGACTACGAAATAAAATGTTAAATTATTCTCTGATAGAACCTATCTAATTTAAGTATTAATTACCTAAAATTTGGACTTCTTCTTTACTGAATTTAAGCGAAAAAAACATATTATGCGGTAAACACTGCGCTAACGCATTGTCATTTTTTGATCACTGTTGAATACTATTTATTTATTACATAAGTATACATGAGGTACCAAAATATAATTTTACTATACTCAATGATACTTGCGCTGAACCCAAAGGCAATCACAGCATAAAAATAATGATAATATTTCTTGGTTACGACGGACGCACTAGGTGCGTCTTCCGCAGCTTCCGCAGCGAATGTTGCCGAAAACTGTATGCGTTGATAAATAAAGACTCAAGACGAGACCAAATACAGATAGTTTAAGACCATGAATGTTATTGATTCTCCTATATTTCAACTTCAAAAATAGAGCAGCGTTGGTGTTACGTGGTGCTACCTACATCCTACATACAGGTCAGATAATTAAGGACACCAGTTGATTATCATACAAACGAGGTAACTTTGAAGCCTTGATTCTTCGTCAAGAATTGACCTACCTGTGATCCCATTCAGGGAGTGAACACTAGATACCAGGAGATTCAGATCGCTATACACACCCAACTGATCTGACCAACATTCTAAGAGATATAAGGATAAATTAAAAAAAAACGCAAAATTAGCATAAAAATGTATGGAAATCCTGAAACTGAAAACTCTGATCCTTATATCTCTTAGAATGTTGATCAGATCAGTTGGATGTGTATAGAAATCTGAACCTCCTCCATTCACTCCCTGAATGGCTATCATCAGATCACAGCTAGGTCAATCCTTGGCAGATAACCAAGGCTTTAAAGTTACCTTGTTTGTATAATTTGATATAGTGGTCTGGCCACCACTATAGTATATCAAATTATGTTTTTTTTAATAAATTATTATATTAACATCATGATGATTTTTTATAAAATGAAATTTCAGATTCATAAAAAATAGGAGAGACTGGTTTTCTAGTGAAAGATAACATGCAATGAAAACTTATGAACTTGTAATAATGTTTATCTGACAACAGATTTAATGATAACAGTTGAACAAGCTAATATTTGGTGAGTGATAGATAACACACCATTCAGTTTAATGATGAAACAATATTAACTGCAGATAATTTCATTATTTAGATACCAAGTACAATGAGATTCAACATGAATAATTTAATCATGACAACTTGTTTTATTTTAATTTATGGGTTTGTAAATCATACAAAAACACAATTTTATACATACCAACACTTGTAATTGTTAGTCTAAATAGATTTAAAAGGTTAGCCGTGTTAAATTAAGATGTGAAATAATGTTTGAGTTTCTCATAAAATATAGTACATACATAATTCTTTCAGAAAAAAAAGAAAGTATTTGATAATTTTTGTTCAGTTACTGTCATACTCAATATTATAAAGTTATTAAACAAAGGATAATTATACAGCAAAAGTGTGTGGATATGATCAAGTTCTCATGTGTTTCTGATAAAAAGCCTGTGGCGTGTATACATGGACCTTTTAGGGCAAACATTAAATAAAAAATTGAAGAGAATTAGTGCTTTGCAATTTTCACCGAGAATTTAGGCTGATTAAGATAAAAATATAAAGGTTCTTTGCAACTCTGACCCAAATCTTTTTCTTCACACCTTTTTTTACAATATTTATGTCTAATTTGCATGCATTACCATAAATAGAAAACTTACCTCTTCTATATCTTTATGGAATTTAATTGGCCTCATCAAATAGAAGTGCACTGAGAAGTACACAAAGTTAACAAGAACAAATGCAGCGTTCCACAGCACACCATCAAGAAAACACTCTATGCTCCATGCCCACATCCCAGAGAAGGCGCAGCCGAGCACCAGTCCGACCCGCAGCCAGATCAGCCCCGTGGGCGTGTGAGGCGCCAAAAAGGACAGCAACAAAAAGACATTTGCCACTTGGAAAAACACATGGTTTATCGGTTTCCACTTCGGGCAGTGATTTAAATACAAGTCCCACATTGATGGTTGCTCGTGGAGAGTTACGTTCACGAAGTCCCCGCCTTGCGAACCCGACAGCTTTGTCGTCTCGAGCAGACCCATCGCGCCGCTGCTGGTCTCCGTCGCAGCTGCCTCTGTGACGTCACTGGCCAAGGATCCCACCTCCGTGGTGACATTCTGGAGCCCAATCATCATACCGATCGCTAAGGCACCGAGAAACAACATAGTCCCACCGCGGTCTTGCGCTCTTTCGATCGAGATTTCTCATCGATGCTTCACAGACTTCTAGCATTTGACTACTATTCTGATGCTCTAAACCAGCTGTCCTTCACATCTAGTATTCAGAAATCGCTGTCATTTACACTATAAAATTTATTCTTTTGAAAATAAACTTAAAATTAATGCACTATCACAAAACTACTGGCAAATGCAAAGCACAGGTAGGGAGAACCAAAATAATTGGCCACCTTAGTAACAAAAACTTATTGAATTAAATGAAATAGTTTACGAGAGTCAAATTAAATATTGAGAAACTAATAAAGCAAACAATCGAAGCACATAAATGACAGGCAGCCAACCCGAGAACCGAACGAAAACGAAACGAATCAAACGAATATTACGATAACGAACGAATGAGTCGAATGACAGATACAGTGTTGCCAGATGAGATGACCATTGACCGTCTCTTGAGTTCTCTTCTCCCCAAACCTCACTCAGAATCTCCCCAAAATGATAGTATTTGTATGAAATGAAGATTTATAATTCCCTCCGAAATACGATAAAACCCCAAATTGGGGGGGATTTCTGCCAATTTGGCATCACTAGACAGATAGGACTCATAGGACGGATAAGGACGGACCAAAACCACAGAACATGTAATAGTACTGACAAAACAAAGAAAATCCCGCCAAGTGCATGTCGGACTTCGCACATTTAGGGTTCCGTACCAAATAGGGTTTGAGGGCTTATCTGTGCTACGCGTTTGGAAAATTAAGTTTGTAATAGAAAAATGAGGGAATTTAAAAGAAAAAAAACAGAATCATCAATATTTTGGTATTTTTATACAATAAATATACCTACTTACTACAAAAAATACGACTCGCACAGATGATATTCTGTGACTCGGTGAGCTACCGAGTCACAGAATATCATCTGTGCGAGTATTGGACCGGACATCCAAAGGTTGCGGGTTCGATTCCCATCCAAGAATATGATCTGCGGCTCTATCGGCTAAAAACATTGAAGTTCATGTTAACTGTGTTTTGACAGATGTATATGATACATTGCTCCTTCGTTTTGGCACAAATAAAAACTTACCAAAGAAAAGTAGCAATGTATCACATACATCTGTCAAAACACAGTTAACATGAACTTCAATGTTTTTAGCCGATACCGCCGCTGGAGCAATCGTATTTTTTCTAGTTTATTATTTGTTATTGTTTTAAAATAGCATTGCTGTCTAAATTTAAAAAAATAATATTGGCCATCAATCGCTGAAAGTCCTCGGCCTGCTAATAGAACTTTTTCACATAACAGTCTGTAGACCATGCAGACACTCACTACATCACTCAGGGGAGTATTTGTAATATTATTCTGTGGGGAAGTCTGACTGACATTGACAGATTCCCTAAGTTTAATATTGTTCTATGCAATTTTATTTTAAATAATTTTTATTAGTATACAGATTACAGAAATTAGCTAAGAAGTAATTTTTCAATTTTAGGAATGTTTAATAAATAATTAAAATGGCTGTTCCGTGTGACATGTTATTACATCCAGAACTTTTGAATAATGACCAACTTGTAGCTATAATCAAAGAAGTATTGTATTTTCTCATTTAGATCGGAATTTCCTCATAATTAATTACCTGATACTCAAGTATACTTTAAAATTGCAGAGACATCTTCATATATCTGATGTAAGACGTATGCCCAGAGATGAATTATTAGAGCTTTTTCATAGGTTCTGTGTACCATATGGGCAAAGGAAATATCGAGACACAGGCCGAGGTAAAATGTTGAATCAAGCGCGCAACATCGTTTCAGAGCCTGTAGTGCAGCTCAATGTGTTTAATGACAGTCAGTATAGAAAATTACAACATTCAGAAAAATGTGAAAGAATGAAGCCTCCACCTGATTTGTTGTCGGGCCATTTGAAGAGAATTAAATTAGACATCAAACCTGTATCCAGTGTAAATAACTCGAAAAGAAAAATGTCAATTGATACCGTAAGTATTCTAATAAATTTGTAAATGGTCTTGTATTGTGCTATTAATAATTTATTCATTGGTTTTACAAAAAAAAGTTTTTAGTCTTAATTCACCAGCCAAATCAAGTCCATGTTATAATGTAGAGATTAAGGTATTGATACCTCATTGTCATCATATACAATACTGGCTTTCACCAACGACTTTGTCCAAGTGGACAAAAATTTAGCTTTTAAGTTTTTTAAATTTTGAGATTTTAGCATTCACAATGCTATTTTTATATAATACTAAATAATATACTAGAAAAAATACGACTCGCACCAGATCATGTTCTCAGACGGGAATCGAACCCGCGACCTTTGGATATCCGGTCCAATGCTCTGACTGCTGAGCTACCGAGTCACTAATCCCAAGGTCGCGGGTTCGATTCTCGTTCTTCGTCGGTAACACAGCACCCTTTTCTTCTCTCACATATCTATACATTATAATAAACATTCAACTATAAAGTTTAGTCTAGAACCATAGAGACTGGCCTAATCAATCAAATGCACTAAGAAGTTTCAATTCCAAGGTCGAAGTCGATCACTCCAAAAGTAGCTTTATACCCCTTTTTAACCATGTTAGGGGATACATTTAAAAAAATACGAAACACGTTTTCAATTAATTTGTGTAAGAATGTCTATATGCAAAATTTCAAGTCAATTGGAATTGCTTTCTCCCATACAAACTTTGCCACAGTTTCGCCCCCTTAGCGGTTGAATTTCGCAAAACCATTATGTTATCTTTATGTCTGTAGGTACTTGAAATAACTTTTTTTTTTAATTAATTAAATTTATGATTGCAGACAACACCGGCGACAGATAGTCCTCCTCCAAAAAAAGAGAAAAAGCTCATTACTTGGCCTTAATTTTTTAAAATTGAATTCTGAACTTTTGGTTTGGAGGTTGATCCAATTTATCTGTAAGAAAGCTAAAAGTTGTTTTCATGAATATTATGTAAAGCTGTAAAGAAAGTAGGTAGATATTTTACATTATCTTATTGGGTGAGAAAATAATTATTTCAAAGTTAATGTTTATTATGGTCACACTGTATTTTAGTTTGTTTCTTACTTGTACAAATCTGTAAAATATGGAATTTTAAGTCATTTTATGTAGACTAAGGTATAACATACTAATTTTGTAGTATTTTTACTTAATTTTTAATAATTTGTGTATGTACCCCTAGAATTGCAATTAATAGTAGTAAATATCTGAGCTGAGTGCTGACCTGTCTCTGACAAAAGATGAACTGATGAACAGTTAAGTTGTATTCTATCTATTAGTGCTTTTAAATGTTCATTTGCAACCAAAAACTTTAGGTCTCAAATTATTTAAAATGTTAAAGGTTACCCCTTGTTTGCTTCTAAATATGTTATAATGATAATAAATATGTGTACCTCCCAAGAACTTTAAATTCATATTCTATTGGTACCTTCTATGTTTTGTACATATTAAAGGTTTATATAATTTGTAAGTGTAAGTACGTACCTAGCATAGATTATTTATATTTTTGGCTCATACGATTTGTACATTTGCCAATATCAAGTAAAACATATAAATAAACTCTGTAATAAAAATCAAAGACAATGATTTTGTAACTTCAAAATCTATTTGAAAAAGGAAACAAGGAAATGTCAAAAGATCCATCAAAAATACAAATAAAGCTGCTTTTTTAGTAAAGTTCTGTTTTAATTTTGTTCGTAAACATGAATATTTCTACACCAAAAGTATCTACTAAAAGCAGATTTGATACTAAAACATCCACCGAACAGATTGTTGAAAATGTTAATGCAATCAAAGAAAATGCTGAGTACCCGAGCATATCTAAAGTGCAGTCGCATTTCTTGGTGCCGTCGGAGAAGTTGGACAAAGTGACTCGTAGGGTCATTGCCCCCTACGCGCAAATAGAGAGGAAGGGCATGAAAGATGAGGAAGCGAAAGAAGGACGGTACCTTGATATGAACAGATTCAATGTCTTCCTGGAAGATACTGTAGATTTGGACTCTTTGTTGTATGAAACCGCTATGGTTTTGAAAACTATCACTAATAGTTCTGGTAAGTAGGTGAAAGCTAATGCACATTTTAAGAGATTTAAAATTTTGAGATCTCGTATTCAAATTAAGTTTCAATTTTTAATTTCTCGTTGTTTTGCAATTGGTAAAACAGTTAAATTATAACTTTACATTAATTAATTATTGAAGATGCCAAAATCTAATACAAATTGATACATTTGGAACATTTGTGATCAATTTTCAGGTGTTTTCGTATACATTGTGGACCCTGTAAAGAAGGAAATCATACTAATGCCTCACAATACAAAAATGCCAGAGCGACACGAAGTCAACATTCCCATAGGTTTCATTTAACTTCTTTAACCACATAATACATCTTATATTTATTAGTATATAGTTTAGTTTTGATAACATCACATCACATACATTGCTCCAATTCCAAAGTAAGTATCTAAAGCACTTGTGTTATGGAAATCAGAGACAACGGTGGTATCACCCAGACCAGAGCCAATATACAAAAGTTCGTTTTCTAAATTGACCCAACCGGGGATCGAACCCGGGACCTCGGAGATGGCGACTCCTTGAAAACCGGTGTACTAAGCCACTCGACCACGGAGGTCGTCAAGTTTTAAAGCTACTTCGGATTGGAGTCCCGTAGGGGTTCATTTTAGGTCCGTTTCATCTACTAATTAATATGTCTCGAACTGTGTCTCACAAGTGGATTTCGTTGTTTGTAATACTGTAACTCTGAAATAAATAAGGTGAAGGCAAAATAGCTGCGGCTCACACAGCTGCGACCAAAGAGTTCTTGCTAATCGAGGACGTGCCCCGCGACCGGCGCTTCTCCGAGGGGCTGAAGTGGGTGGACGCGCAGGTGGCACTCTGCATGCCCGTTATCAAGCCCGACGGAAACTGCTACGCGGTCCTAGAGCTGTACCGGACTTATGCAGAGCCTTTTAATGATGTAAGTAATGATGTGTACTTTAAAACACAAAAACAGTTAGACATTTTTTGCTGCACACAAGTATACAAGGTGTTACAAAAATACCCCTAATGCCGAATATGGTATATAGGGACCATCGAACTGATCAACTTTTACTATGGGACCAACTCTGAAATCGCGAAAAAAAAACAGCTGTTTCATACATTTTGATATTTTCGATTTTAATTTTTTGTATGAAACAGCTGATTTTTTTTTCGCGATTTCAGAGTTGGTCCCATAGTAAAAGTTGTTCAGTTTGATGGTCCCTATATACCATATTCGGCATTAGGGGTATTTTTGTAACACCTTGTATAGGTATATTTGGAAAATGACATAGCTGGTCTGCTCATATTTCTGGAAGATTGATATTTTAGTAATAAGTGATTGACAGAAATATATATTCTTCATCTTCATCATAAATTGAATACATGATTATGAATTTCCCTTTATTGTATAGTGTGCAAGTAGGTAGTACGTACCTACATGTGAGAAGAGATACATAGACCATCTAATTTTTACACCTATTCTTCAAATACTACTGCTTTAGATGTTCCGCTAAAACTCGATCGGACACTCGTTGCGTGCGCCCTACGATTCATCTACTAGTCTGTATCGAGTGTGACTTTTAGCACTGCTCAGCTCACATATTGTCGTGAAACATACACGTCGTCAGGCGCATGCGTCCGCCTGTGTTTTAGTGGAGGCACTTAAGTAGGTTCATAGTATTCTATTCAGAATGATGCAAGTTTCGTCTCCCCCAATAGAACGTAGTATACACAGCGGTGAGCGTGGCGTGCTGGGCGGGCGCGGCGGTGCACCAGGCGCAGGCGCGCATCGCGCTGCAGAAGACGGCGCACCTCAACAACGAGCTTAGGGCGCTGCTGCACAGCTACTTCTGCGACCTCGCCTCCATTGACACCATGCTCACTGATATGCTGGTCAGAATGCTGCAAGTTACATAGTTTTCTTCAATAGAACTTAGTGTACAGAAGACGACGCACCGCAACAACGAGCTACGCGCGCTGCTGCACAGCTACTGCGACCTCGCCTCTATTGACGCCATGCATTGATATGCTGGTCAGTGGGGCTATTAATAAGACATTTTGAAATCCCCCAAGTTCCGGCTAGGGAGAGTCAGGAGGATACTGGATGCGCCCTAATCCGCCGCTGAATGCGGCACTGCTACTGCCAATTCCGATGCCAATGCCAATGCCAAACGTGGAGATCCTTAGGTAACGGTATACCCACTAGACTGGCCATTGAAATAATAAAATTTTAGTCAACCCATTACCTAGTTAATGACCTAACTTTTACCAAGTTACTTAGTTCTCATAATCGTAGCTTTAGCGCTAAGAAGTTACTGCTTCAACCAACTCCTCATGCCAATTAAATATCCAGGCAAAAGATCTGTTTTTCAAGAGTCCTCGTTATATCAGAGCCTTACATTTATCAGGCTGTGATCAAATCGTTCATCGGCGCGATGCGCAGCAGTTTCTTCATTCTCGACAAAGACAACGTGGTCAGTGGGCAGCTGCAGGCAGATATGTGGGACGATGGCTGGCTCGGGGAGAAGTCCACAATGCCAAAGAAAAGAATCAAAGTCATGTATGCAACTCCCTCATTGGATACTAGCAGATATAGTTAAATCTGGTATAGAGACACTGTGATTTAGTGGAGACATTTAAGTGAGTGAACTAAATATTAACTAGGTAGGTAGTAGGTCTTCGACTAATTAATTCAGCCCCAGTATAATAAATATTGTGTCTAAAATATTTCACGTGCCCATATCTAGTAAGTTTATTCCAGTTTATAAAGTTGTCCAGTTGCAAAAAAAGATGCAATGTTCGACATTTTTATTTCCTAGATTTTCATAACCATATCTTCATACAATATCCACGCATTTGATGTAATCGCCAGCACAATCGAAAAGTTTCTTACAAAATTCCCTTGTCTATTTAGTTTAAGCCAAGAGCAAACTCCTGCAGGCCTAGTGGCCCGAACTGGGCAGCCGCTGAACGTCCACGACGCATACAAGGACCCCAGGTTCTTCAAAGACATCGACCCCACTACCGGCACGGTTGTCAGATCTTGCCTTGTCTCACCTATCATGGATAAAAATGGAGTCATTGGTAAGCTTAATCAAGTGCAGTTCTTTGTCAGACGTGGTAATTTTACTGTTTTATTTATGTCCACACACATTCAGAAGGAAGCGTTGTAGATAAGTTGTTGATTAAGTAGTTAAAGGGTTCCACTCCACTGTGTTTATATAGGGTGATAAAGTCTACTACTTATTAAGAGTAAATGTTGGATTCAGGTGTTGTCCAACTGACTAACAAGAACAACGCCAAGCCGTTCTCTTCAGAGGACGAGATGATCTTTGAAGTCTTCGTGAACTACTGCTCTCTAATAGTCCATTTCTATAACATGCAACATAAGAAAATATACCACGTATGTACCATTTCTATAGTAGATCCAGCAAAAATTCAGGACAGTAGTACATTATATAATGAATTTAAAAGGAAAACTATCACTGCTAGGTAGGCTTTACCTTACAAGTTGACAAGTAATCGATTCGATACTCGGAAAAGTTTTCATAGGTACAAATTTTATTGAATGGTTAGGTATTATACTTAGTTGTAGTCGTAAGTAGTGTAAAACAGGGAGTAAATATAAGTTAACCCTATACTGTGCGTGGCCTGACACGCACTTGGCCGGTTTTTTTACTTGTTGGAATATTTTTTTAGGCAAATATGAATAACGTATACAGTGACTTGATGAGCTTACACCTGAAACCTTGTTTGCATGACCTCGAAGAGCTGATGGAAGCAAATGGTATTGTTCTACCTCCGAGCAATTTCAAAAGGTTAGTCGTAGCGCAGTGCCGTGATGAAAAACTTATAGCTGATTCTGCTCTGCTTATAATAAATAAATATTTGACAATATCATATACATTGCTCCGATTCCAAAGTAGTAGCTAAAGCACTTGTGTTATGGAAATCAGAGACAATGGTGGTGTCACAAACATCCAGACCTGAGCCAATATAGAAAAGTTCGTTTTCTATATTGACCCAACCGGGAACCTCAGAGATGGCGTTACCTTGAAAACCGGTGTACAAAGCCGCTCGACCACGCAGGTCGTCCTTAGGTTATTTTCTTATATTCTGCTCCTTATGCTGAACTTATCCTGTTTTGTGGCTATATATGCCTTGTTGTGATTGGAACTTCATGCTATAAGGTTTACGAAATTCTACAAATCTTCTAGCTATGATTACCATATAAGCGAAGGCAGCAAAGAAGACATGCCGGGCCTCGTATGCTTCATGTACATGGAGACGTTCGCTGATCGCAACTTTGATAGAAGTCAGCTAGCAGACTTCTCTCTCACTGTTTTGAAGTAAGTACATACCTTAGAAATTGTATTGTTATCTGTAAAGATTGAAGATCCATGGAAACAAGCAGCTTTGTAACGTTGTCGTTGCAACCTCCTTCACGTTTTAACCTTCTTTATAAAATACGAAACTATCTGTCAAATTTCTACCTTTGTTCTGAAAAGCAATAATTTGAATGTTATTTTCACTTACTTTCTCTTGGTACTTTCAATAATTTTGAATTAGTTTATTTATAATAATGCCGAGGACGTCAGCCAGGTCAACACGATGTCACTACTTCCTCTGGAGACCAGCAAATTATTGCAAGGCAATTCGATCATTCCATTTCTGTCTTTGTCGATAGTTGCTATCGGAACAACCCGTATCACAACGCTGAGCACGCGTTCTGCTTCACACATACCCTGTACCTAGTGTTGACCAGCAACCCAGGCTATTTCGACGATGTGGAAGTGAGTATTCGCTGCTAAAGCTTTTCTTGTTATGGCTAGCATAAGAAAAATAGCACCATTATTTGCAGATTGGTTCCTGTCATGTAGTTCCGCAATGCGTCGAGAGACTGCTTGTATAATGCAGGTAGACGTAAAGACAGTGGAGACGAGAGCATAGAGAGCTTATATCCCTTCGACTATTCGTTTCCTATTCACAGACAGCAGCGTTAATGCTCTCCGGCCTCTGCCACGACGTGGACCACCCGGGCTTCAACAATAACTTCCTCGCGCTGTGCAAGCATCCCCTCGCGCAAATGTACAAGTCTTCAATTCTGGAGAACCATCACTACTTCCTCGCCAAGAAGATCATTGAGGTGAGGACACAAGAGAAACACTTGTTCTTCAAAACTACTTGTATAAGAATATGCTCATAACAGGGTAATCAATTTCAATCAATTTTAAACTTAAATGCGAAAGCATTAGAGTTCAAAATGAACTGTAGATTTTTGTCAGTTTTGTATAACTTGACATGCTGTTGACTGTACGTACTATCGACAACACTTCCGCTTTGTTAAAATCAAAGTTAAAATCGCTTGCACGCCGCGCGTTTAAATAATTGATCGCGCACGCGAATTTTTCTGCGAAGTGGTAAAGCACGTGAGTTGCCGATAGTACCTACATAGCCTCATATTATAACAATAGGACAAAAAAATCCTCGACAAGTGGTCTTCGGCAGACCGCGAGCGCATCATGGAGGAGATCAAGTACAACATCCTGTGCACGGACCTGGCGGTCTACTTCCAGATCCGCGCGCAGCTCACGCCGCTCATCGGCGACCACAGCTTCGACTGGGCCGACGCATCGCACAGGAAAATGATCAAGGTTTCTGAGAAACGATAGTTGTTTGCTAATCCTCAGTTCTCTGCTGTGTAGGCTGCTGATAACACGCAGTTTCAGTAAAAAGATTTGGTAAAACTTACCGAAAGTGGTGCAGACTGCACCTTTTTTTGAGTAGGGAGAGACAAGAAGAACAGGGATATGCGGGCCTGGCCCCGGTGGGGGTCACACCCACAAAACTCCCTACTATGTGTGCGCCCTCTCAGGAGTCTGAACCTAAAACACTTAATAAATCCCCCATTGATTGATTTGGAGGAATAGTTTCAAGAAATGAAATAGCCTAAATGTCAAAGCCGACTTAAGTCTAGATTGATAAACAATAATAAAAATAATATAGCAAAAACTAGATAAATGAGGGAAATCCTGACTGTTTGCAGGGCATTTTGATGACGACCAGCGACCTTTCCGGTTGTTGCAAGCCATTTGGCGTGGCCAAGGCAATAGCAGAGGCGGTGTATGAAGAATTTTATAACCAAGTAAGTTTGCATTTAAAACACTCGCCCTCTTCACCAAGTCACAACATGCGATCAATAAAAGTAGTGTGGACTTCGCCCCCTTAGATATGATGAGCTTACTAAACGTCAACAGCAATGCCGTGGCGAACATAAAAGGGCCTTTGTGTAAAACAGATTATCCTCGAGTAATTATTTATGATGCGTTCCACGAAATGTGAGTTGCCTCGACCACTTAAAGGGCCTTCGCAGGCGTAGTACACACCAGCGATCACTTGCACTGAGACCTATAGCACTGCAACGCGGCGTGTGGATACGATATGCAGGATATGCCACAGTGATACAAATGTGTATCAGCTTTATTTGAAGTTTACTACGTAGGCCGTATGAATGGAGGGGTGGGAGTATTATCTTTCATGGAAAGTATTTGTCATCAGCCTTTTTAAGCTCTGACGTGTCTACGTACGGAAGAGCTAGAGTTAATATTTTTGTTGATCACCCATCCGATGACCGACCCTAGCAAAAGTTGGTTAACCTCTGCAAACGCAAGCCGAACGCGAACTGCGCCGTCGAATTTCCGCATTTCAGTTACACTAGGCAATTTCTCGCATGCAATCTGAAAAGAAAAATACAAGATGCTTGGTTTTCAATCGTATAACGTACGTATATCGCCGTTTTCCCTTCTCCCCGCTACGTCTATCATCACCCAAGGCGAGGTACAGCGCTTGCGGTCAAAAGCATGCCATATTATTATATTGTATAGCATAAAAGAGATTTTATACAACGTATTTTTCCATGAGCAGGGTGACAAAGAGCGGCAGATGGGCTACACGCCCCTCAGCATGATGGACCGACGACGTAACATCAACCAGCCCGCGGAGCAGATACAGTTCCTGTCTGTAGTGGTGCTGCCGTGCGTGTTGCTGCTGGCGACCCTGTTCCCGAACACCACGCCACTTACAGACAACTGCAGGTCAATATACGAAGCGTTCACCAGCATCGATTATTCCCAGTTGTCCCCTCTCGCCTTGTCCTCCAGGGTGACAGCTGGGAATTGACTTCCCGGTTGTCACCTGGGTGACAATTCGTGCCGACTGTTCCCTTTGACGGCTGACTAGAGGGGACAAATGGGATGTCTTTTTCTCAGTTGTCACATGGTGGGGGGTGACAATTGCTACGATAGGAATAATCAGGAAAAAACATGTAAATACCATAGATTTCAGCTTATTTATTTGTTGTGCTACATAGAATCAAATAATAAAAAAAAAACAAATAAAAAGTCAAAGGGAACAGTCGGCACGAATTGTCACCCCGGTGACAACCGAGAAGTCAATTCCCAGCTGTCACCCCGGAGGACAAGGCTAGAGGGGACAACTGGGAATAATCGAACAGCATTACTAAGAGCGTCATACGGGCTACATTAGGGTTGCCATCCGTACTATTTATTATACACCGTTTAAGAATATCTAAAAATGAAATGGAGATTTCAGACCACGTGAAAGAACAACCACGGAATCGCGAAAAAAAAATCGGCTGTATCGTGCTACATTTCGTAGTTTTACCTTGTGTTTTGTTGCTGGCGAAAAACCGGTTTTAAATACACTATTTTACTCAATAGGTACCAACAATAAAACTTATTACACATGCACATACTCAATTAAGTAAATAATTGCTTGGTCAAGGCATCAAGAATACCTACTGCAATGAAGGTTAATTTATTGTCGATGAATATTTTTTGAGTTTTAATTGCATTACCAAACATACGAGACTTTACCACGCTCTTAAAAAATAAATCTTAAAGCTTATAATATTTCTGTTTCGAATGATTACCAATTTTCTTTTTTAACCGACTTCAAAAAAAGGAGGTTCGGTTGATATTTTATTTAATTTTTTTTTTGTTTTTTACTTTATAACTTTGTCAATTATAAAGAGATATTCGATTTTTTTGTAGTGTCTATATCAGTGGGACAAAAAGTAGGACTATAAACTCTTATTTGAATCCAAAATTGATTGAATATATTTTGCTACCCAGAAAAACGCAAGATGCGTGGCGGGAAGAGATCGAGATTAGGGGCCAGCGGCTGTGGCGGCAGGAGGACTCCCTCGGGAACATGTCGCGCAACCGGTTCGTCATCAAGTCGCGCTCTGATGACCTTAGCTAGGATCCAACTTAGAGCTCGTTCCCACTTGTTGGGTGTCAGGCCCGGATTTTAATTGGATGTTCCAGTTTAAAATCCAGCATTTTAAATGCAGCTATTTACACTTGTCGGACACTGATTTTGTGTCGACGCCGATAAGGAATGTCGGGTGTTTTGCCAGCCCTCGATGCCCGGAAAAAACTCGTGTCGGATATCGCTAGGATATGTACACATTTGTGTTAGATGGCGGATCCCCGCTACCCCATTCCATTCACTTTGTTGGTAGTTTATGCTCGCTGTTTTTCGAGCCAATAGATCTACGTTGATGTACGTTGAATGTAGGTATGTAATTGACATCTTAAAATAATTAAAAAACTAAATGTTTAGGATTGGGTACACCCAATATTTTCATTCCTTGGCTATATTTCGTTTTCTCCTCAAATAATAATACATCATAACTAGAGCTTCGTCGCCTCTGTTGCCTCGCGTAGAGTGAAAATGGTACCAACTAGCTTCGACCGGACCAGGCCCACAACCATAAAATATCGATTCGATATATATTTGATTCATTCGCCCATCCCTATTAAGGACGCTGAATCAAGGAAGGTGTAATCAGGAGCTCTGGCGACTGAATAACGGATGCTAAATCGGACTCTGAATATAGGATCCTTAATTCAGGAAGGTTTAATAAGCTCTTTAGCGCCGACACCCGATTAAGATCCGGGCCCAACACCCTGTGGGAACAAGCTGGGAGACTTGAGTCACAAAATATAAACTATCCTTAACTCCGGCATCGTGTACAGTTACCTCGCGATTTACCGCTCAAAGCGAGCAATTGATGAAGACATCCTGGCTTAAACTTATTTTATGTCGAGTATCGACATCGCGAGGCTGTTCAACAAATGCTCGCATTAAGCGTTAAATGGAGACGTTTTGGTTCGGAAGGCATGGCTCGCGAGCTGGCCATGCAATGTTTCGGCATAACTCGACCAAGGAGTGCCGGTTAGATAGGTGGAACTTCATCTACCCTAAAGGACGACAACGACTTACCTAGTATATTTTTATACATGTAATATTTTATGTAATAAAACCGATGATTTTCCAACTTTTGGTTTTAATTTTAATTCCATCACGGAAGAACGCGTGGTACTCGCTACGACTATTTACAAAAGCAAGTATTTTAAAATAATTAAAATGCCGGCACAGACATGATACCAAATTTACTTTATTTACCTATTATGATCGACATAATACATACAATGTAATCAAACATTAACTGGTGCTTAAACGAATATCCACAATAAGACTTCGCGTAACTAAACAGTCAATTTTATCACCTAGTGATGACAACACACTTAACTATAGGGACAATTAGCTATTTATTAAATAACCACCAATTTTGTACACCAAAAGGATTTAGGGTTTGAACACACGTGAGCACATTCAATAATCTCAAATCATTACATAATTTAATTATGTTACTCAATTGCCTGATGGTGTGTTGAAGATTTTGTTACAAAATATTATTTATTGAGCATTGTTTGATTCTTAGTGCCATCACAAGTTGTGTGACCTATTGAACGGAACAAAGCTAAAAACAACCCCAAGTCGATCTTCATTTGACACATCTCATTTCTATCTAAGAAACCATTGAATAAAATTTCATATGAATGAGAGACACGGTTCAATATATGTACAGATTTCCATAGGTGGTGCTCGTATTGGGGAAGGAAAAATATTCATAACTATTACATAAACTATGTTAATAAAATATCCGATATAGTTCCTTCAGTTAAACTATGCTCAAATAAAATTAAATAAAATCTTGAAAATCGTATCGTTTCTACCATGATGTTGATTTATACATCTACGCCCATTAAATAATACACAATAAATACATACAATTTCATTGTGAAATCGAATTAACCACGAACTAATAATATTATGAGATTTTAAACATACAATTTATAATTATGTTGTAATAATAATATAACTAATAAAGAAAATTAAATTATTTCTTAAATTGATTTTTAACTGGCAATTCACACTTAACAGAATCGAATATTATGACGTAATTACTTAAACGCTTTTAACATCCCAATAATATTGCTTAGTTATAATAAACAATAACATTATCTAAATCTTTACATTCAATTTTGTTCTGATTAAAGTTGGATTAAACTGTTTTCAACCATCCGCACAATTAATTGCACTTCCAGTTTTACAAAATGGAAATGTTATTTAACTGTTTAGAAAATTCTTTTTAAAAATATAATCTGTGGAATGCTGTGCTGTGTTAAATATTTCATATAAATCTCGGTTGTTTTGCAATTTGCATTGGGGGGATTGTGTGCAGAACATTACTGCAAATTGTGACAAGGAATAGTATGATATAATCAAATATTGAACATACCAAACTATTTAATTCAGAATATGCAGTAAAATTCTGGTGTGTGAATTTTAAAACAATTCTCTCACGCTATCAGTTAACATCAGACATAAAAAACAGTTCATTAACACTGACCCGGTAACAGATACTAATGTTTTATATGCATTTTTTGGGTTATTATGTGCTAAAGGATAATCTTTTATGATGTTAAAATGATAAATTATTCTATAGAAGGGTGGTTGACATACCAAAACTGTTAATTGTTAACTAAAGTGGACGAGAATTGTTTTAAATTCCTCTGTAAAGGAGGTGGTATTTATTATGTGTTCCGAATCTTGCCTGGTACGTAATTTTTGTCGATTGTTGGATCCTGAAGAAACATGTGTAGACACCTCTCATTTTGTGCCAAAGGATGGCCAGCAATCTTGTTGATAAATACTTCTAAGCCTGAAATATTGAAATATGATTCAATATGATAGAAGCATTTTTGACCTAATGTAAAACTCAAAATATGATGAATTACAAGATGTCGGGATCAGTGCTTGTTTTCATTTTATTAACACATAAATAATTATTGTTTTTTTTTTATTATTCACAACAGTTTAGCACTTGGCCTTCACCTCACCTGATGTTAAGTGACGATAAGGCTGAAGGTGGAAGTGCACTACACCTGGAATCCTCACCACTGAGGAACTGACTATCTTACATTTAACTACCGGAACACAACATTTTCTAAATTGTTGTTATGGCGTCAGACTTAGGTAAGATGGTGGTAGCTAGCCAGACGAACTTGAAATAAGCCCTACCACCAACCGAACCGAGTACAAATGTACCCCCTCCTGGGAATCGAAACCGGGACCCCTGCGTCTTATACGGTCGGGCGAACCACTAGACCACAGAGGTGGTTGTTTATGAACACATTAGGAATTATTCATTGCTTCTTTTTTTTTAAATAAATGTAAGAATAATCAAAGGTTTAATGAAAAAATAAAAATTTTGGAATGAGCAAAAACGCCTGCTGCCAATTTTAAGAGCAAATTTATTTCACTCTTAGTGTTGTTCTTCACAATTAGGCAGGCGTAAAAGCTATAAAAATTTAAAAACTTGCATAATTCCGGCAATGTCACATGATTTTCGGGAGGTACTAAATGAGTCTTAAATCATAGAGTAGTTAGTGTTTCCTTCTATGGAAAATCGACTCTTAAGAATTCAAAACTAAAGAAAAAGTGAGTTTGTAGAATAATATTACCTTTTCTACGATCCTCAATAAACTCTTCTTCGAATATACCATCATCACCACGGAATGGGAGCTGTCTCTTTAAAGCTTTGCCAGGCAACGGTGGGACTACAATCTGAAAATGTTATAATTTAAAATCTCATATCTTTTATAATCTCAACAAAGTGTGATGTTGCTTCTTTATAGCATCGAAACAATACCTACATAAGTACTTTATATTGACCAGTTTTTAAAATATTTCACAAAAGTTTAGAAATAAGCAAGAAATAGCATAAAATTATATCAACTCAGCAAAATTATTCAAGATCAGTTTCTGAGTTTATAGTTATTATTCTCTATCTTACTTCTTCAATCTACATAGTTTTATATTTCTTATCAGTGCATATTATGAAACTACTATTCTTAGAATAATAAAGTAGTTTATTGACTCCTTGACATTGTGAATCTCAAAACAAAAGCAAAAGCCAATTCAACCAAATTTTGGCTTGCATATCAATAGAGCTCAATGTCCCTGATAACAAATAAAAACACTATCTGTTGATGACTAACAACATCACTTTGCTCACCTTGCTATCTCTTTCCAATTCATTTCTGAGCCATTCAAAATCACTGTATCTTCGTCTTACACTTGAATCTTTGACTTTGAACACAGGGAGATTGGTCTGTAACAATAGAATCAGGTCCATAAGTAGACTCAACAAGGAATAATGTAAATTGGATTGTAAATTGCATTGAAAAGCATACACCGGATGATACGCCCACCTATGCGGTATAGGACACCGTGTCAATATCTAATCTAATTAACGGCCATCGGTGGTAATCGAACGACATACCCTCATGCGAACTTCGTAATCCGTATAGCGTTTTTTCCCTACACCCATCGTCGTCACTGGGTTAACCACATCGATCTCCAGGAAATTTGCCGGCGCCGCGTAGGCGTCGTCCAGTGTTTGTTTCTTAACGTTTAACCTTCTAGTCGCGTCGGCTGTTGTGTCTTCAGCCATCATAACGCTTTATTTAATATAAACAACAGATGTGAATAGGACGGCCCAATAATCAAAAGGAAATGATAAATGACATGACATGAAACATGAATGAAAGATCAAAGAAACATTCGTTTGACGTTTACGTTTAGGAAAAGATGGCGATGTGTCATGTCAAAAAATCTACCATTAACACTAATAATTTAATTTTTAATACAATTTAGACTTAGAGTATCTACAAAACCGCCGCTCTAGCAAAAATGTGAAGATTTTTGCGAGGAGCTATTTAATTAATTATTTGGTAAATACACAATTTATCAAAAATCCATGCTTTTAGGCCCACTTTTTAGCCCTTTGGGCAATAATTGTTACTGTGACAAATAATTGTTTCCAGTTTTGGTGATAAAAAAGGTAAAATAAAAACGCCCGTCGTTTTGTTTTTGTTTATAAATAAGAATTGATATTTTGCGTGGGGACCATCAGCTTGGATTTTTAATAAATTGTGTATTTTAAAAAAAATTGTCGGGTGTGGCGATAGTGTTGCATATAATAATAATAATAATGCTTGGACAACTTCACACAGCGCCATCTGGTCCCAAACTAAACAAAAGCTTGTAATATTGGTGCTTGACAACTGATATACTACTTATTTACTTTTTAAACATATACTTATTATAAATAGTAACACCCAGACCCGTCACAGAAATAAAAATTCATCATTTCAATTTCTGCCTGGCCGGGAATCGAACCTGAGACTTCTGCGATATTGACCACAGCATTACTCAGGTCGTTAAAACTCGTTAATGTCGCATTAAACAAGTATACTTTATTCCAAATATTGCATCAACATAGGAAACCGGCAAAATGTTCTTTCAAATTAAAGATGACAAGAAAATTACGGGTGGTATGGTATCACAAGTGCTTGATTTGCATTAATATTTCCTCTTCAATAAATTATATATTTTTAATACCATCCTTTAACGTTTATCTACTAAAATTACTTATATGGAGAAAAGCTGACAACATTATATATGCATTTTTTACTCAAACAAGCATGGAAGTTATAATTATACAGCCTTACAGTATATTAATCTAGGATCAGATAATTTAATTAACTTACCTTTTACAGTCAAGCTTATTATTATTTTCGGCATTCGCCTCTTGCATTTCATATCACATAGGTACTCTTCATATCATGTACATTCCGTGCCATGACGCAAGCACGCGGAACAGCTGCTCACATGTGCCATCCTCTAATATTAATGTATGTGATCTTAGAGCATTAAGAATGTCATTGACTTTACTATTATGTATCCTGTGGTAATAGCAGTCTAGTCATTCCCGAGTCATAGTGCCATCATCCCCAGCTTAATATACTATATCCACCATATAACCCTCTAACCACTGTGCAAGTAATCACTAATTTTAACTATTTCTGTGTCCCCAGCGCTCGTTTCGCTGCACGCGGTTGAACCATAAACTTATTATAACGCTAGTATAAATGAGTCTATGGGTTGAACATCCGCAAGACAATCGTTTTACAGTTCATTCAAACAAAGGGTAAACTTATTTAATTTATTAAATATAACACTCTTTTACAATATATACATTATAAGAACTGGCTCATAGGATCCTCCTCACGGCGTCTCTTCATCATGTACGCTTCCATTTCTTCTTCAGTGGGCGCCTTCACTTCTACCATACTGTTGTACGAGCGTTTCCGCTCGTCTATAGACAGTAGATACTTTGCGTGCCGCTGCTGCCTCTCTTCCATCTCCAAAGCCTGTTAAAATAATTATTTTGTAAAAGAAAATTATGGGTAATTTGATTTACACTATATTTGGCACAGTAAGCGAGATGATGGACAACCTTTCAGAAATATAATATGTCGATTTTACTTTGTATAATGAAAGTAGATAAAAAAATAGGGGACACGTATTTTAATATTAATGTTTAATTTTATATTATATTATAAATCACTGTTTGAAATCTTACTCATTCTAAAAGAGCGTAAGTACATGTCAGGAAGTGACTGACTCTTATCTGTGACAATTATGTCATCATGGATGTCACCATGATTTCGATAGTGATGTGGCAGTGGGATGAGATTTCTGTAAGTGATATCGATGGACAAAATTTCAAAATTATATTGTTTCATGTTACTATTTTTATTTAAGTTCAAAATAGGAAAACTGCTGTGGTGTTTTTTATTTTTTTAAATTTTATATTCTAACGAGCTATACAAGGTGTTACAAAAATACCCCTAATGCCGAATATGGAATATAGGGACCATCAAACTGATCAACTTTTACTATGGGACCAACTCTGATATCGCGAAACAAAAAAACAGCTGTTTCATACAAAAATTAAAATCGAAAATATCAAAATGTATGAAACAGCTGATTTTTTTCGCGATTTCAGAGTTGGTGCCATAGTAAAAGTTGTTCAGTTTGATGGTCCCTATCTACCATATTCGGCATTAGGGGTATTTTTGTAACACCTTGTATAGTATAATGTCTCATGGTTATTGTTTTATAGTTTTGTTGCCAAAATGACTAGCGAAAGAAGCGCAAATGTGGAAAGAAAATATCGCCTCTGCCTGCAGTGCAGTCTATACTGCTATGTTTATTTTGTTGATTACCGTTTTATTTTGCGAAAGCTAATAGTTGAGAATAAAAGAAGCAAGAAATAATGCTTAGTGTTAACAATATGGGAAATGGAAAAAATACCTTTTTGAGTTTATCTTGTTCCTTCTTTTCTTTTTTATTAACATTTTTCTTCTTTTTCTTTTTGGACTTCTTCTTCTTATTCTTCCTTTTGCTTGTCTTTTCAGTTTTGCTTCTGTAATCTGTTTCCGATTCAGATGAACTGCTATCTGAACTAGAGTCTGATGACGACGATGAAGATTTTCCACTTTTTTCTAAAAATACATTTTGAATTTAGTATAGATTTCACTGCTTATTAACATACAGTTCTCTAATAATGTAAACCGCTTATTGTTGACTATTATGACAAAATATCATATACATAATATTGAACAATACCTTTCTCAACTTTTTCTGACGTTTCTTTGGAGACAGTAGCGCTTGTGGATGCCTTTTCTGTGTCTTGTACTTCCAAAACAACAGATTTTCCAGCTTCGCCCACGCAATATGACATCTGAGACAGGACATTGATCTTAGTACTATGGACACTTTAAACAATTTAACTTTATAAACGTGCATTGCTGTTCAAAACCACGACAAAAATGTATTTTTTTAAAGAAATATAATTATGTACATATTAAAGTTAAAAGCAGTGACGTAAGAATGTACTACAGCTGCACCATAAAGAGTTGTCAAAAAAAAGGGCGCCACTTTCTATGTAAACGTCAAAATCACGAATAACTTGGCAACACTGACTATATTTTGTACTGAAAAATTTTAGTTCCATTTTACTTAATTTCTTCTCCTTATGGCCAAGCTGCAAGTAGTTGTGATTTGCGTTATAGTATGGTATGGTAATATGGTAGTTTACCTTGATGAATGAGTGGCAACACTTAAAGCCCCACTGTCCGTCTCGCCAGTATGAGCCCCAAACGCTGGTGTGGTTATTGATCAGTACATCTTCCTCGTACTTACTCCTGAGAACATATTTGTTAAATGAATACAATTGCAAAATAGTAATAAAACTATTATTTATTTTAGTTGTTGTATTAAGGTTATTTAGTTGGGGTTTTTTACTTCTCACAATTCGGTAATTTGGATCACGACTATTTGACGACAGTCATCTCGCGATGTCTGTCCCACTCACATTGCTTCAGAGAGCCATAGAAAAATGCTTAACCTGTATTAGATTGAATTTGGTCTTAAAATAAAGCCAATAATATAAGCCAATAAGTTCTGTCTTATTTTTAGCGAACAACAAAAAAATTTACAAAAAATAAAATTAATTCTGAATATTTTTTGATATGGAAACACTACGGAAACAACGAGTCGTGAAAAACGTTACATTATCTGTTATCTACATTCAATTTACAAAGAGCAGAAAAGTCACTATGAAATAAAAAAACGTGGTTGCATAATCGTAACGATATTTATTTTCCTTTTTCAAAATCAAGAAAACGAAATATCAATTTTACTTCCGATTTAGCATTGATCTGTCATTTGCTTGACAGGTACCACAGACTATCAGTGAAAAAATAAAAAAGTATATAACTTCCGTATAAAAGGCCGGGTCTCCTTTTAGTTCAACTTTAATTAATTTCTACCACAGAATAGATAATAGTACTAGCTTACAGAAGTTGCACTCCACAAAATCATTTAAATAAATAGCGGCTCTTCCTCCGACACAATAAAGTGCAATTCAGGTCCCACAGCGCTCCCTTCCCTATTATATTCAGTTGCCTCTCTTTCTATCACGTAGCTCTTATCTTTTCTGACGTATGAAATTGGTCCATGGTCCTCGCTGACGACGCCGAGCGCTTCATACTCACGCGCGGAGTGACAGAGCCCTGTTTCTACTCTTTCTGGCCTAGCTGTATATTAGTAACCTATATCATCTGACTTACTTGGCGAGTTGTTTCTCGGGTCCCTCGGCGAGAGTGCCGTCGCGGTTGTAGCGCGTGAACACCTCCGTCTGCGCCAGCAGCAGCTCCTTGGGCGGCGCCTTCAAGTGTTCCTCCCCTCCGTACTTCTCTAGCACCGATTGCTTCACCTGCCACAATTATATAGTCTGTTTATCTTACTTGTCCTATTTGGTAAACAATCTTCATTCAACTCTTTAATGAACTAATCATTTTTAAAATACAACAAATAGTTTTCCAAATATAGAATGCGTAAGATATCAGTAGTTATTAATGACAATTTGATTTAATAAGTAAACATATTTTTAAACCGTGATTTGAGTTTAAAAGACGTTTTGACAACTGTCAAAAACTGTTTACTAAATAGGACAGGTAAGGATAAACAGTCTGTTTACCAAAATGTTATTCTTAGAAAAGAATAAATCATTTGAATGAGAATATTGAATCCAATATTGTTACAGTTTCTTCATGCTTGTCAATCATACTATGTCTGCAGGTTTAACACAATTTTATGACATTTTATGTCGAAACTTTTTTTTAAATACATGTTGTGGTTGTGGTAGGTAGGAATAATCTCCATTCTACTTTTACATAGTTACTCCCGCACTTTAGCAAAGACGCTTTTTTTTGTTTTTATTTTTCACGCAACCATATTCTGAAACTTTTTCCTATTAATAAGAGAGCTTATTCCTATTTAAAAGAAAATTTTCAGGCAATTTGATTTTTTTTCAGACGTTCACCATTGTTGATATAGCTTACAGTGTGCTCATAACTGGTCAATCTGTGTTTTGAAATGATGATGAAAGAAACAAAGAAACAGGGTTTACCTTTGTCTTGAACTGGTCCATAACCAATGTCTGTGTGAATGGGGTCACTGACTTGTCTTGAACTGGTCCTTCTTGTCTTGGTACTGACAGCAGCTATAAGTTACTCAGTTGCCTGTAGAATGTAACCACGCTTACCTGTGTCTTGAACTAGCGGACCTGTATGTTAAACTGGTCAACCTGTGTCTAAAACTGGTAAACTTGGGTTTTGTACTCGTCAACCTGTTCTTGAACTGGTCAATCTGTGTCTTGTACTCGACATGTGTCTTGTACTGGTCAACCTATGTTTGTGTGTAGTGGGGTCACTGACCTGTGTCTTGAATTGATCCTTCTTGTCCTGGTACTGCCGCTGCAGCAGCTGTAGTTTGGTCGGTTCGGCCAGTAAGTGCACGTCCAGGCCTCTCGCCTGCGCCTCCCACGCGAACACCTGCGCCGCCGCGTGCGACCGCGTGTCGCCCGTGAACCGGACGAAGTTCTCGCCCGCGTAGTCTGACCTGCGAACGAGCGAGCGGGCATTGTATGTGTCTCATTGTCTATCCATTATCACATTCATCTGGCTCTATAATCACATTTGCAAATCTTCGTTATCAAAAGATATTATGCGAGTGACGTAATTATTTTTGCTAACCATAGATTTTTTAAGAAGTCAAATCATTACCTTTCTCAAGCAAAGCTATAGCTTTATTCACTATAGTCATGCCCTAAAATCTCAAAACAGTTGACAAGTTACAAGTAGGGAAGACACCCAACAATAACAAAATTACAATACATAATGATAAGACACTCGAAATCAAGACCCAGCAACGCAACAGATTGCTACGCGATGAACGATGAAAACCGAGTTCAAACCCTGCGAAATTCACAAATGTATTTGGTGCTTTTTGTTGCGATTTATTATTTTTTCATCAAAAGTTTTGTTATAAATAAAGAATATTACAAAAAAAGACAAAAAATAAAAATCTATAAGAAACAAATATACACATTATCAGCAATTATAATTTCAAGTCAGGTTAGATGGTGCTAGTAACTTGTTAACAGCAAAAGCTAACAAGCTTGTTCTCTTATCCTTATAGATTAAAATTTGTTAATGTGACTTTGTTCAGAGGGGCTCAAACGCGTACAAACGCGTGCACCGCACAACAGACGTTCTCGCCCGCATAGTAAGTATACGCCCTTAGGTTGAATGATTTTTCGTTAATGAAAGATACTTACGTAACATAAATATGAATCACAAAAAATATGCACTTGGAAAAATTTAGCATCTGCTTTTATTTGGGAAGTCAAACTTCAATAGTTCACAAATACACAGACAATAACATGACTTTGTCTTTGCATTAGCTGATTCACCTTTAAATGAACAAACATGAAAGCACATATTAGTATTCATGTTATGAGCCTTATCTACTGCTGAAAAACCACAAATTTCTAAAATTGAAATTTCTTCATAATTATCTTACTCTGTGGCATTAGGGTCAGGGTTGTCTCTCATTGATCTGGTCTTCGGATCATAGTAGGCTGAATTAGGATCCAGATTGCGAAGATATTTCGCCGTGTCTTCTCTGATACGCAAGTTCCTGACTGTGATACGTTGCTTGGAGTCCACCTGATGAAGAAAAGAGTTTTATGAACTTTACTTCTACTTTACTCCTATACATCTGTAAGATTACTGCTAACAGTTCTTTTCAATAATAATTTTTTCTTGGATCTTCAGTCTTTTAGATAAATAATAGTTATTTTTAAATGCATGTTCAATTTACCTGTCTGTTTATCCTTACTTGTCTTATCTAATAAACAGTTTTTTCACAATTGTACATATTTTATACTTAAATTGTTATTTAAAAATAAATTGGTAATTTTAACAAATTGTTATTAATTATTAACAATTTCTTTCTATGTGTGGAAAACCATTTGTTGTATTTTATAAATGATTATTCAATAAAGAGTTGGGTGAAGATTGTTTACTAAGTAAGACAAGTAAGGATAAACAGATTTTGTATTATAAGAATTGATGTAAGCAAACATTGGTAAATCTAAATAAATAAAATAAAATAAGAAAGTGTAAGGGGGGGGTGATTTCTTGTCCCGCCGAAAAGAGAATATGAGATAGGTGGAGATAAGAGGAGAACGCCAGTAACGTTATAACTGTTTATTGTTGAATAATTTTACAAGTTTGGAATAGACTTTTCTGGCCCGGATACAACAACGTGGGCGCAGTCTTTCTCAAAAAAAATTAGTGAATAAGAGTGCTCGAAATAGGAGTGGAGTCCGGGATATCGTTCCAAGTAGGACGCGATACCAAGATGCAACACAACCCGATTTGAGCTTAACAAAACAAAATTAATTCTGAGTACTTAAGGAACTATACAAAATTCTTAACACCGCGGGTCAGAACATGATGTCAACAGACCCACTAACGCCATCTATTGAACAATGTGCGAACTTGCTAATGTTTTGACTTAAGTTAAATGCTATATTTTCTTACAAAAGTAGTTCTATGTGCAAGAAACAAACCTTAGTTCCCGGCATGTCAACTTCATCCACATACTTGTCTTCGTCTTCCCCACCATTGTCATCATCCTCCATGGCTGATGGGTCTACAAATGAACATAAATCAATAAACAATCTGCCTCAAAAGTATGTGAATAGTTTAATACTTTAATAAGAAAGTACAGTTCTAAAACATAAGCATGACATGGTAATCACCTTGCTCCAATTTCTTTGCACGTAATTCCCTTTTAGCTTCCTCTACTTTCTGGTACTCTTCAATAATAGCTTTATGCTGGGATGGGTCGTAGCCATTCCACCGATCCCTTTTACCATCGTAGCTGAGATTCAGGTTTGGCTGATCAAACTCATCTGGTGCTATACCGGCATTTGTGAACTTGGCACCAATCTAGAACAAAGTTGTTCAATCATTTTGAGTTTTACAATTTTGTACTTAGTGCAGGCAATAAAAACTTTGTAGTTTGAATAATTACCTTTCTTGGTCTGTCCAAGCAATCTTTCTTTTTATGTGTCATTGCCCCACAGTTTTCACAAGCTCCCTTTCTGTATTTTGTGGTAACTTTTGCCTGAACAAAATAAACCACATAACTTATTGAAAACAACACTATAATTATTTCAACAATATTTATAATTTTTTGCTTTGAATTATGTTTTATGTACTTACCGCATCAACTCCCTTGTAGTAATAGGTGTCTAATTTCGTGAACTGAGCCTCTCTATCTTCCTGTGGCCTCTGATGTTTTAACGTTGGCCCGCTAGTGCCATAATACCATGGCGCAGAAGAAATATACTGAGGAATGTGAGGGTTTATATCCTTTCCTGCAATAAGAAGTGGTTAAGGGTGAGGTGCGAGTACTTAGGGATTTTAGGAAAAAATTTGCAAGCTGCTTCATCGTGCGTTTTCAATTAGTTTCTTCGCAATAGTTACCTGTTTCGTCAACAGCTGCAGGGGCTGTGCCAGCTTTACGAGCTTCTTCGAGCTCTTTAGCCTTACGCCAATCTTCACGAGACTTTTTCTTTGGTTCATCTTCTTCTTCGACTGCCTCATCTTTATTGCGCAATATTTGTGATACTGATGCTCGTACGTTAGTAGTCATTGTGTTTTTATCTTTTTATTTTGATAATTAATTGATTATCTTGATTTAAAGCTTAGAAAATACGAAAAATAACTATAGTTGACTTCATCACACACTCATCACATCATTCGATTTCGAACCATAGGCTTATTTAGTTCATAATATTTTTTTTAAGAACGCACTCACCTCACCAGTCGCACCACAGAACAGAGTACTCTTTGCATGCACATGCATAGATTTTTTTTTCCGCTTCGAGCAGAAAAGGCATAGGCTCATTTGCGCCATACAGCCATGACTTCAGAGTTTATTTTCAAACAGCTTCAAGTTTTTGGTCGAGAGCCTCTGATCAACTTCGTGGCCCGTACAGCTTGACCATAAAGAGTTAACAAAAATGAGGGCGCCACTTTCTATGCAAACACGTCAAAATCACGAATAACTTGGCAGCACTGACTATATTTTGTACTAAAAAAATTTAGATCCATTTTATTCAATTTCATCTCTTTCTGGCCAAGCTGTACAACCGTTTCCGTCCGGCTCGAAATTTTAATCATACAGCCTCACTGACTTCGCTCGCCACGTCTGTTAAGAACGGGAGAACTATATACTATAGAACTATAACTTAGAGCATTAAGAGTTGATAATAGCTTACAGCTTGACCATAAAGAGTTGTCAAAAAACTTAGAGCATTAAGAACTCTAAGTCAAAAAATGAGGGACACTTTCTTTGCAGACACGTCAAAATCACGAATAACTTGGCAACACTGACTACATTTTGTACTGAAAAAATTTAGTTCTATTTTATTTAATTTCTTCTCTTTCTGGCCAAGCTGTACTATAACTTCCATCTTTTTACAACATCTTTAAAAAAAAACTATCACGTACCTACAATGCGGTATTTTGGAAAGCTATTTAGAATATCAACTTATTATTATTCGACAATCTGTGGTCAAAGCACTATTTATACCTATTTTACAAGGAAAAACAACTGAAAATAAAACTTCGATAGTTTACCAACTAATCAATATATTTGATAATAGATCAATACAATTTACACAATCTAATCACTAATTACATTAATTAACACGATTTATTTTCTAGTCAGCTAAAAGATGCCATAGTGGGTGGTAGGGTAAAATAATTGTTTGAATAAAAATATTTTCATTTTAATTTATTCATATTTGGTTCAAATTTAACTCATTCTATGGACCTACTCAATGTTAGAAACACCAATGACTACTTTTTATTAGGTATCATTAATAGGTAGGCATGGTTAGTTTAGATACGTTAGGTAGATTATATTAATTAATCGACAACACAAGATATCGTTACAAAAATAATTTACAAAATAAATCGGAAGCATAATTTTTAAGTACCACGGCATGCGAATGCGAGACACTAATATTTTTTATGAGTTAGTCAAAATCGAAACCACTGATGAGTACACTAACCCATATGCCTTATTTATAACACTTATAGAGCGGACTCTAAAGGTGCTCCCACACAGCAGTTATATAACATTGCGTAGCACGATAACAATGCTTTAACGTGTAATATTTTGTTACAACATGTTAGAGAATGTTGCATAACATTTGTTATATAATTGCTGTGTGGCAGCACCTATTCTCATTGATCGCCGACTGTTTTTTTTATTGCAATGTTCTTAAAATGTCTACCACCGGAAACTGTATCTGATGAGTCAGCGCCATAATACTTAGTCTTTTGACAAAAACCAACATTATCAAGACATTAAGGTGCACTTTCGTTTGTTCTCAAACAATAAATGAAAGTGCACCTAATGTTTGTGTAATGCGTGTTTAATCTCGTCGTGCGACGAAAACACATCATTTGCTCTTACGATCGTAGCCAATCAGGAAGACGACGCCCGATACGTTGACATGGCACAATAGTGTTCAGGCATTTTGTATTGAGTTTGCGCAATTACGTTTACTATACTCGATAGCGACTGTAGAGCAATTTTGCATGCAATTTGGGATTTGACACAGCGCCTCCGGCGGTAAACTAAAAGTTTTTATACATATGTCAACTTCAGTCGCTATCGAGTATAGTACCTAAGCGTAAACACATAATACGGCTACAGCCCGTTACTATGGATGCTAGTATTGTTTAGAGCTTGCGGCGAGCCCTGGCGCGGTGGTAGGAGGGTCGCGGCACGCGCACGCGCACGCGCTCGCCGCTGTCGGCGTCGGCGCCGGCGCCGGCGCAGGCGGGGGCCGACTCCTCGTCCAGCGGCTCCGCCCTCGGCGTGAACAGCTTACGGCGACTTCGCGTCACGCTGTATCAAAACGAACGATATGAAGGCGAAACGTTACCACGATATTCAACTTTTTTAATTTTATACTAAAATCTAATTACGATAAGAATTAAAAAAAAATGGCACTAAAATCACTCAAATAATTTATATTTCGTATTTAGAATTTAGCTAAAAATAAAAGAAAATTTTTAATATGATAAAAAATCATTAATTAAAGCTAAATAGTTACTCCTTATTTTATCGGTTTTTCAAGTATGTTGATGATTCCTATCTACCATAGTCGGTAACACGTTGTATTATATAAACTTACCTCTTAGATGGACAGCTTTGAATTCCAAGTAAAGGAGGGACATTTTCTTCTTCCCCTACAGGCTTTTCAGGAGAAGGTATATCTTTGACATCTTTAGACGGCGCAGGGACATCCATTGTTACGTCAGAAAATTCATTCTGCAGATTAACAATATCTTTGAGTTTAAGATTATCATTATCATTGTCATTCACTTGATCAAATTTATCATCAGATTGCGTCATGTTTCTCTTTCTGCGCAACCGTAGATTCCTCTTAGTAGGTTTGCCTCTAACACTCTCGCATTTCGCACTGCTCTCGAACAATACTTCTTCAACTTCATCTTTGTCAGCGAATCGCACATCCTTAGTATGTGTCTTATGCCTCAAATTATATTTAGTTTTTTCTACTGAAGTTTTAATCTCCTTATTATCAGAAATAGAAGTTTCTTGCGAAGCTAGAACATCAAAATCCGTAGGCCGAGGAGCTGTGATGTCTTTATAAATGTTCTCAAACTCTTCTATAGTATTTTCTTGATTGCATTCAATTTGTGTTTCGTTTTGTGAAACAATAATTTCGACTACTTCCGATTTGATTGTTGATTTCACAGAATCTTTTGTATTAACTTTGTCAGTTTGTAGAGGAATTGTGGTTTCTTGTAAAGGTTCTTCAGGAATTACCGATGTTCCTGATCTAATATCTTGTTTGGCATTAGCTTTGCTTGCAGATTTTTGTTCTAAAACAAGTTGTTTAATAGATTCTCTTGCACTCTCTACTATGTCATGCGATTCTGTTGTTTTTACATTTAGGTGAGGAGAATCCAGCCCCTCGAAGATATCAATAGATTCGTGCTTCTTATGCAGTATACTATTTTTGTGTACAGACGAAATTATATCTGGTTGCCTTGTTAAACTCTCTCCCAATAGTATCTTTATTGTACTGGGTTTCAAATCATTAAATACATCGTCTTTGACGATTGAAGGGGATCGTGTGTCATGTTTGTTTATATCATTTAAAATTTCATCAACTTTTTTGCTAGAAGTTCTTTCAACATTCAGATCTATACTATCGAAATATTTCTGCTTTTCTTTATTCACTTTACGATTTGGTCTTAGTTCCTCTGTAACAATGTCCGAAGGTTTATAATCAAAGAGAGTCCTCTTCTCCGAAAGTAATTTAATTTGTCCAAAATCGTTGCTAATTCCAGCTCCATTTTCGTCACAAGTTTTTGCTGCCATTTCTAATTGTTCAAACTGAGCGAGAGAAGTATCTCGCCCTTTTGTAGATTTCACGGATTCTATTATTTTACTCACTAATGTTTCCGGTACTTCTACTGCTTTATCTAGTCTATCACGATGTTCAACATCGACTTCTATACGATTCGCTTTTGATACATTTCTTGGTTTAAATAATTCAGGTTCTGAATTAATATTTTTATCACTAACTAAATAAGTACCTCTCGCAAAAGATTTAATTTTATCAATATTGGCATGTTTGTCAAAATCGTCTTTAGTATTTAATACTGCATCAGTCTTCACGAAATAGGTACCTCTCGCACTTCCTTCACTTGACTTGCCTGAAGCCAGTTTTTCATCAATTTTTACATTTTCAGAAACATTAACGTCATCGGTTGAAACTTCAGTAAGTATATTAATACATTCTGATGCAACATTAGAATTGTCTTTTGTTTTTATCGGCTCCGAAACTAAATCTTTATTCTCATTATGAACTCCATCACTATTTATTGTATTTTTAACAGTGTTAATTTTTATTTTTATTTTCCCACTATCATCGGCATTTGCGTTCACAAAATATTTCGGCGTTTCTTCTAAAGACTCATTATGATCTTTATGCGTGTCATCAGATTTATTTTCACTATTAATTTCAAAATTATCAGCAGTGAATTCAGTGATATCTTGGTAGCTGTGTACTGTGGAGTCATAGCGTACACTATGGCGGTCAACTAAGCTGTTAATGAGACGAGATTTATTGATGGATTTATTGATGTCTTCCTTTTTGAACTTCGGCTCGAGACTCTCGTTAAAGGGGTCGTTTTCCTCTTCGCTTTCCTCTTCACTTTCGGATAGAGACATTACATCTTCGCAGATTGCTGGTGTATTCTCTTCGAAGGCTTTTTCTGAAACAAAATGAGTGTTTGTTGCTATAAAGGCCCGATATATTAAATTCAATAAAGTTGTCAGATTTGACAAACACTCTTATGAAACTGACAGCTTACTTTAACTTAAGGAGACCTCAACCAGAAATTTTAGCTAAGAAGTCTTTGAGTATTCGGCCGTAAATATCTTACACGAAGGATTTTTTGTATGCTACAGACCGCAACACGACTTTATTGAACTTTAAACTTCATGTGCATGCGAATAAGTTCAACTTTATGTTCTTAGTTATAAATATGAAGTGAGGTATTACACCAGCAAACTAAAATAGATGGAAGTTATAATTGCAAGCAAATATTGCTTAAAAACAGTACCACGAGCCCGCTTCACATAGTCCAAATCACACAATGCGCGCACAATCAGTGTTTAGGTTGTATTCCGGCGCATATGACATTTTGTATTGTTTAAGCAGATTAAACTGGCCCGACTCGGGTTGTAACTTTTTAGCCCCGCCCACTTGATTGTAATTTGCGTGGTGACATTTTGTAAGTGTAATGCTTGTTGTTCCATATATTTTAGTTCGCTGTACTACACTGAATGCCGAAATTACCGGAACACCGAGTTATTTTCATTGAAACACGCTCACTTCGCAGTCTTATAAATAAAAAATATGAACATCTGCAATGATTTTAGAGTCGGTGAATAAGTTAGATGTTCATCTATCGAATAAGAATGTATAAAAACGTACACACTTTTAAATATTCTCAAAAAAGTGAAAATAACCCAATATTCCGGTCCCATACAATGTTACTTGTATGGAATTAAAATCATGAAATGTTTTATTTAAGAAAATGCAAGGATTCTGCATGCAAGGTTTATGCGGTTGTTTAAAATCTTATTGATTAGTCAAACATTTGGTCTAGCTATAAACATAAAAATCATTACTGAGATACGGAAACTTTTTATTTATGAGACTGTGATGTGAGCATGTTTCTATGAAAATAATGCGGTGTTCCGGTAATTTTGGCGGTCAGTGTAAACTGGATAAATAGTCGGACGTCTGCGTATGCTGTTTTAAAAAAAAACCCCAATAAGTATATAAAAAAACGTTGCCCAGTATCTTACCATCTCTTTCTTCAATGCACGCTCGCAGATGTTGCACCTCTTCTTCTGCGCGGGCGCGGGCTAATTGTTCAGCAGCCACTTTTTCCTAGCACATATAAAATAAGATTAATAACTTTTTGATTTCTAAACATAATGATTATACCGACAAGGTGTTAATGAATGAACCCCAAATGGGAAAACCATCGAACTTTTACTACGGGACCAAAACTCTTGAAATCACGAAAAGAGCTGTTTCATATTTTTGATATATTCGTTATTAATTTTTGTATGAAACAGCTGATTTTTATCGCGATTTGAGAGTTGGTCCCATAGTAAAAGTTGATCAGTTTGATGGTCTCTATATACCATATTCGGCATTAGGGGTATTTTTGTAACACGTCGTATAAATATTAAATTAAAATAACTTACCTCTAATAACGCAACCTCAGTCATTAACTGATCAACCTGGAGAGAGATATTTTTAAATATTAATGAGCGCACCAACAGGAATGAGCACTAACTCACATCACAAAGCTACAAAAATACAGCTAAAATAATGTAGCAATTTCAAAGCGACATCGGTGAAATTTTAGAAAAGGCTTATATGCCTACTATATGAGATTGAGATAAAAACATAATTTATAAATTTATAAACCGTATAAGCTTTGTATAGTATAAAGTGTAATAGAATAAAAGTATTGCTCCCGGATAAAAGAATAATTGTTCACGCGGACAAAGCCGCTAGTTCATTATGGACCTAAAATAAAATAGGTAAGTGTAGTCTAAACTATTAAGTTTAGCTATTACTGAATCGAGGAGCTCGGTGGCGCAGTGGCGCCTGGCCCGGCGATTGCGGAGGTCAGGCAACTTTCGCAAGGGTCGGTCATGGGATGGGTGACCAAAAATGTATTATCTCGAGCTCGAAGGCACGTTAAGTCGTCGGTCCCGACTGCATTTGCATTCGTTAGCAACCACCAATGCGCATTTGGCCGCGTGGTGGGTAATGGCTTATCCTCCTTTTCCACCCATAAGGAAGGCCTGTGCCCCAGCAGTCAGACATTTTAATGACCCCATTAAAATGTCTGATGGTCCTGGTCATTACTGAACCTTGTCCTGCAGCGCTCGCGATGGCGTCCCCGCGGCGCTGCGCCGGCGCAGCGCTAGCCGACTCTCATATTCTTCAGCCATGTCCTCCATCTGCGAGTATAATGTTCAAATCAGAATGAATATCAGTATAATGTTCAAAGAGAAGGTCTGTCGAAACGGAAACAACCCCCTGTCTTAATGTATATTGAATTGTGTCAATTACATTTTTTGTAACAGCCTAGACTGAATACATTACTTTAAATTTTGAATTTAGTTTGAATCCCGTAATTTTATTAAATAAGAAATGATCTAATTAAACAACCCCCTATCTTAACGCATATTGAATTGTATGAATTGCATTTATTGTAACAGCCTAGACTGAATTTTGAATTTAGTTTGAACCCTGTTATTGTCGAAATGATCTAATTAAATAATGTTATTCATTTATTAATCTTTTTTAATGAGGATCAATGACAGGTTTGTATATGTCACATAGACCCCGAGCCGGGACTTTGACACAACATGACGGTTCAGTGTCAGTCAAGCTTTAGTCGATCTCCATTACCATCAACATGAATCCTAAGAGGAAATAAAATTCAAAATTCAAAACTCATTTATTCAGTCTAGGCTGTTACAAGCACTTGTGAATGTCAAAGAAGCTACGCCATCTGTTCGCAAACCCTAAGCGGGAGACCTTGTAACGAGAAGAACCGGCAAGAAATTCGTCAAGGGCTGCTTTTTTCTCCCTGTATATTTCATACAGTCGTCAAAATTTGAAAAATAAGCATTTTTCATTCGGCATTTAAAGTAACTTCATTTTCCATTACAATAATTAACAAAGTTTACATTCAATGGGTAGGTAAAATAAATTTCAACTAGTTGAGAAATCGCTGTCTACTACTCGATAACACATAGCTAAGAAAATCATTGTATGATTTATGAAGAATTAGCCCAGGTGAATTAAGTCTACGACGAGGCAACATTAAACTGGAAGTTACTTGACATACAAGTTAACATTAATTATTAAAAAAAAAAATGCAATTATTACCATATCTTGCACAATTTATATTTACAAAAGAAAATCTAATATTCAACGTGATACACTGACCTCTGTCCGTAACGCTTGCAGTTGCGCCTCGTAGTATTGGCGGGTCATGTCCTTGGCCTCCTCGACGAGTTCCCGCATCGTGGTCGCCGCCTCCTGCTGCTTCTCTTCCATTACCGCCAACAGCTCTTTATTGCGCGCTTGAGCTCTATGAAGAGTCAAGCAAAACAAAACAAAACAAATTTTAATTGGAAATGTTTATACAATACTAAATAATAAACTAAAAAAATTTGACTCGCACCAAGGGCCCTACCGGCTAACTTTTCGAACTTCGGCGGGTCTGCCGAGCTTCAACTTAAACAGATAAATCGAAGTAAGGAGTTTCGTATTGTACAATTCGCCGAAGGTATTCAGAAGATATCGATGATCGAGTGACATCATGAATTGGGGTTCGCCATTTTGGCCCGATTGGGGCTCGATTTATCTGTTTTAATTTGAAGCCCGGCAGACTTTCTGAAGTTCGATGCGTTAGTCGGTACGGCCCCAGATCATATTCCCGGACGGGAATCGAACCCGCGACCTTTGGAAGTCTGGTCGAATATTTTGACCGCTGAGCTAGTGGCATCGTCGAATTTCTTCTATATATCCTACTCTTACGCTGCAAGCCAGCGTTATTTCATCAATGTGAGGAATTACCTCGACATTGGAAATGTTTGTAATTTAGTATTCCATATAACTACTTACTGCAGAAGCTCGAAGTGCAGTCGTTCATTGTCCGACCGAAGTCTCATGACGTCAGCATTGCTGCTGACTGTGGTGTCCACAATGCTGCTCTCTTGAGTAGTCTCCGCTATCGTGCTGTTCACCTCTGTTAGGAAATTGCATTTTTAATTTTTATTTTTTAAAATAGTTTTATCCTTTTGGATAAAGGCCAACCCCATCGTAATAATAGTTGTCGCTTTCCTACCTATAGTGGTGGCCACAAAGAACGCCAGCCGATTTTCATACGAACGGGGTAACTTTGAAACCTTGGTTCTCGGCCAAGGATTGACCGAGCTGTGATTTGATGATGGCCATTCAGGGAGTGAATGGAGATTCAGATCGCTATACACACCCAACTCATCTGATCAGCATTCTAATAGACTCAGATAGTTGGGACAATTTTATTTGTATTCCAAGAAATTAAAAAGCAGTTTGTACATTGTCAGGGCATTTTGTCATTAATTCATAGAAAAAAAGGTGTACTAGCATTGTGGATCAGTGAAAAGAGGAAAAGTAATAAAAAGCCAACTCAAAAGGCGCGCAATTTTATAATAAACTTTTTTTTTGCATAAAATAATAAAGCAACAAGTCGGCCGCTTACAGCGTCGCAATGCTTAGGCCTTGGTCTTCTATTTATGCCGTCGTTGGCCGCTTAGGCTATGGGTCCCCTATACGTAACGTCTGACGTCAGCGTAAACGTTTCTGTACATAAAACATTCCTATACTTACGCCGACGTCAGCGTTTCTGAGACCACAACAGTACATTTCTTTAGTAAGCATTGTGACGCTGACGTTGTAAACGGCCGACGGCGTAAATAAAAGAACAAAGGCTTACTTTAAAAATGTACCGTTTGGTCTCTTTCAAACGCTGACGTCGGCGTAGGCGTAAGGTGACGTCAGACGATAAAATAGAGGACCAGCCCCCCTAGCATGACCGACGAAACACGATATATGTCGCGTGATATAGTGTTTTATCGACACTCAACTGTCAAAATCCGTTATCTTCTGACAGTTAAACGTGATAAATCGCTATATCTTATCGTGTTTCGTCGGTCGTGCTACGGGGGGCTGAGCCTTATAGAAAATGAAACAAGTTGACTGACGTATATCCTTGGCGACGGCAGCCAGCTGCAGCACGTGCCTGGTCTCGTGCGCGTACTCCGGCGCCGGGTTCAGGGTCACCACCATCGCCACGGACTCCCCGCGAGCGCCCGACAGCCCCGCGCCCAGCAGACGGGTTAACTTTGATTCCCTGAGATAAGGTTCGAATTCAATCATCATTATTGCAGAGACGCCAACATCGCCAACTGACGACCTCCGTGGTCGAGTCGGGTGGCTTTGTATACCGGTTTTCGAGGTGTCGCCATCTCTGAGGTCCCGGGTTCGATCCCCGGTTGGGTCAATTTAGAAAACGAACTTTTCTATATTGGCTTAGGTCTGGATGTTTGTGATACCACCGTTGTGTCTGATTTCCATGACACAAGTGCTTTTAGCTTTAGTTACTGACTTTGAAATAGGAAAAATAAATATTTATTATTATTATTAATTTACTATAAGTACTCTCCGTTAATGGGTGGAAAACGCATCGTTATCGAGGCTTTTTCAATTATAAATAGGTAGCTGATGAACGCGAATTACTATGTTACATTTCAATACTCTACGCTACTCAAAACTCAAAGTCATTTATTCAGTGTAGGCTGTTACAAGTACTTGTGAATGTCAAAGAAGCTACGCCATCGGTTCGCGCGCCCTCAGCGGGAGACCTTATAACGAGAAGAACCGGCAAGAAACTCGTCAAGGGCTGCTTTTTCTCCCTGTATATTTCATAGAATCGTCAAATTAAAAACTTACTTCAGCGTTGAAGGGTGATTTTCCATCACAATCAATTACAAAAGTTTACATACAATGGGTAGGTATTGTAATTAATTAACATATACTATACCATATTATGTATACTACTCAACATATAATACAGGCGCTCATATGGAGTCGGTGCTAATGTGTCGTTAATTGACACAGGAAACTTATTTTTTTTTAAATTGACGTAGGTAAGGTGATAGGAAGTTCATGAAAAGTTTAATAATGTTATTTATTGGAATATTTTCGACTACTTATACAAAATATCATTCAGAGCTCACGTATGAGAGCGACGGCGACGTCGTTAACGACACCACGGGTGGTTAGACAAATACTGTATTAATCGAAATAACATCACAAAAAGAGTTAATTTTGCTCAAATTGCAAATCATTATGGTATTACGTTTGTATGGGAAGCTCACTGTTCGTCGGCCCCTTAAGAGCTTAGTACCTGTAAGGCACGCAGGCGGCGGCGGCGGGCGGGGCGCGGGCGCGTTGCCGGCGCCGCAGCGTGTGCAGGCAGCGCTCCAGCACGTGCAGCGACGAGTTGATGGCGCGCGACTCCGCCATGCGCGCGCCCGTGTTGCGCGTGCGCCGCGCGCGCTCGCAGCCCGCGAGGTCGCACAGGCGCACGCATGATGTGCGCACTCCGGTATCTGGTCGACGAGTTTCATTTCGTTATTTGAGAACGTACGGATCCCACAGAAGCGAGAACACGTAAAAGTTTATTTATTTGTGATCTAATAGTCTTTCTTTAGGTACTTTAGCAAACTATAAATTACTGTATAATAGAACAAATAGAACGAGAAAAGTCATGCACCTATAACACTAATTACTAAATATTTTTTTTTTAATTTAGTCATCTACATAAGTTTTCTTGGATACATAACTTTTAAACTTAAATAGTTTTCAAAGCCAAGTATAACATACAAATACATCTACCTTGTAAATAAAAATTTTTAAGAACATTTTTATTTATTATACCCAGATTAGCTAAGTATTAACTATCAACTTAAAAACAAGAACCAGAAGACCTCTTTTTTAAGGTCAATAAAATGGTTATCTCAAGAAAGAGGGTTTCCCTATGGATTGTTGTGTTGTCAGATAGTGTCAATGTATAGTTGAGGAAACCTTTCTGAAGAAGGTTAACAGCTTCAAATGCGCTTACCCTATTGGTATCGCACTTACCCGATTACTCTATTGTCTATCTTTTTTCCGCGCATTCTGTGTGGCACGCTAATTTGTTTGAGTGCGTTTTAAAACCCCTTGATAGGGTTACCTCAATAAGTTAATTTAAATTCGATGCTGGCTGGTGATTTTAATTTAAAATGCTACCCAAATTAACTGTATTGTTTTGGTTATCTTTTCGTTGGTGTAAGTCGACGATATGCTTACTGAATGGCAGGATGACAGAAAATTTATCTCGCTGATTATAATCATTGTGGAAGTTAGACAGTAAACGCATTAAATTAAAGATTGAACTATTGAAGAAAACCAAAATGTGTTGGAAGAAAAATGTATATTTATAAAATGCACTTCCAACATATAATTGATAGCAAACAACAAAATTACAGGTCTACATCTACACTAGCGCCAAAATTATACGGCCATTGGTAGGGTTCGTTAAAACAAGTCATGAAATACGCAATCAAAAACCTCTTCAACAGTAAGCGGTTCCGGTTTCCGGTCCTTTCATAAAAACTCACCAGTCTCCGTGAGCATGGTGATGGTGAATATGCAATGCGAGCGCGAGGAGTGCGCGTGCACCCCCGTGGCGGCCACCTGCAGCTGGTGCTTGCCCGCCGCCATCACATCGTACGCTTCTGACGCCGACCGGACGAAAGCTTGGCTAGCGTCCTTTTCAGTCAACATAACCATCATTCAAATTAAGTATGAACTCGTCAACAGAAGGTGTTACAAAATTATGTAAATATACTGAAACAGGTGATAGTGTTGCTAAAACTTAACAAACTCGAAAAAATTTGAATCATTCCGTTTTCTGTAAATTTATTTTATTTTATTTATTAGCATTGGGCTACCAATACATATTGCTCTCAATTCGAATCTTAGTCCATCTCGACCTCTGTCGTCATAATATACATTGCCTATCTATAAAAAGAGAATTAAATATATACCAATCTAATGGCTGCTTCACAGTTCATGTTATCAATATTCAAAAAGTCAAATTAAAGAATGCCTTACATATTATTATTCTGAACAAATAGAAAACTTATAAGAAGAGTAGTATGGAATTGTAGGAGGTATGCCACTGATAGGAAGGCCAAATGGAAGATCTTCTTCCGGGCTAGGTGGTATTAGCCCGGATATAGTTCAAACTAGCAAATGGCAAGTATGTACAATGTGATCAAATTGACAATAGACAATGATCTGCTGCAACTTGACTTGTTAAAGTATGGCAAAGAGAGTCTTTTGTACTGCAAGCGCTCTGAAGTTGCTGCAGATCACTGTCTATTGTCAATTTGATGGCATTGTATGATACTAGCCTGTTGCTTGCCAGGCACAGGTTACCTTAAAAAGCATTATCCCTATTAAAAAAAAGGTATGTATGACATATTGAAAAGGTTTTGAATTTCAACAAACCTTAACATAAACATGTCCGGTAGCATCTTCTCGAATACGAAGTTTTGAGGCATTGCTTCTGTCAGATGTTGCCAACAAGTCGTAAATACCTTCATTGTATATTTCAACAAATGATACCTAAAAATCATATTTTGTATTACTTAACTTTAAAATCTAGAATGGAATCAAATCAATTAATGTTGACAAATCAGCTCAAACAAAATCAACATTATAGATGTGCATAACTAACATCATCATATCAAAGTATCAAAACAACTAAAACATAGCATAATGTCAGGACATTTTAGCAGAAATCAGACTTTTTTTCCAGGATTTTATAGGTATACCATCTGGTAACCCTAACAACAGGGGCCCAGTGCAGATTGGTGGGTGTGGGTAACTGTTATTTATTAGTTTTATTACTGTAAAACTTACCCAAACATAGTGCCTTGTTCTATTAGATAGGTCCAATGAGCTGGCCGTGAAATCATTGCAGAGGCCAGCACTCATTCTACGATACTTGTCCCTCAGAGGTGCTGAGACATGCCTCAACCTCTTTACCCACTAAAAGATGGAAAAATATGTGTGTTATATTAAAAACGTCTGATGCATCATTATCCAGGCTAAAATCTAACCCATAATGTTAAGAAAAGTTAATTCAAGTGAATAAGGGGCTTTAGCCAAAGTAACATTTGCAAATCTTTGTTATCGCTTCGCTTTTGAAACATGTATGGGATTGACATAAGGTTTTGTTATCAATCGAAATTTAAAATGTCAAATCCATACACTTTTCAAAGCGAAGTAATAGCAAATATTTGTAAATGTTACTTTGGCCTCTGATTAGTTATCACAAACCATGACTATCAGCCATTTTTAATGTCCCCACTACTGGGGCACAAGTCTCCCTTATGGGTGGATAAGGAGGATGGAGGATAATAAGGATAATAAATTTTGGTCACTCATCCCGTGACCTAAGCTTGCGAAAGTTGCTTAACCTCCGCAATCACTGGGCCAGGCGCTAAACCACTGCACCATAGAGCTCCTCACAAACCATGTTATCTACCAATTTTATAAATCAAAGGTAGGTTAAATGTTTTATTTAAAATAGTAATAAGTTTTGGTCGGAGAGTCAGGTTCGGTTTTTTTTTAATCTTACCTGCATTTCATAATCTTGTTCTGCCAAGTTAAGTTTCTCAGCCCCTCCATCAGATGGCTTAAATAAAGGCTGTTGGGCAGCATCCACCACACGGAAAACATACTCCAAGGACCGAGGCACCAACCCTGGAGAGGTCACTGTACCCATTAGAGTAAATGTCTTGCCGGAACCTGATGCACCATATGTAAGAAGAGTGAAGCTGTGCCCATCTGGCAGTTTTCTTAAGTTGTCCTTCACTACCTTTTCGAATATTCCCTGTAACAAAGGTTAGTTAGGTAACAAGTGTCAGACCAGACCTAAAACCAACTAACTTATGCAATGAAATAGTAGTAGCAACAAGTATTTCAGAATAACATACTTTTTGTGAGGCTTCTGGGCCGAAGATGTGCGAAAATGTGTACATTTTGGAGACATTGTGCTGAGTTCTTCTACCGTGGCCAGCTGTGGCAGTGTCCACAGAAGTGATAAGACAGCGATCGGATTTTACTTCGTATAAGTTATTAATCGCATGATGAGGTTTCATACGCAAGTAAACTTGCACTAATTCCTGTTCTTCAATTTCGGAGTCCTCTTCAAACAATTCTAATAAATTGGTTCCTTTCTTAGGTCTAGGTCTCATGAAAGGATTCGATATCAACGGCGGCATGGGTTCTATGAAGGAAGGGATATCCCTTCCTGTCTGGTCATTATCCGAATATCGTTGATCTAGCATCTTGCTCTCTAATTTCGTAGCACCATTAGGATTACATTAAAATTAAATTGAAATAATCAAATCAAAACAATCCGGTAACGGTTCATTTCAATCAACTTTCAAATATGTTTGACATGACAATTTTTTATGTTTGAATGAAATGAACCATAAACAAGAAAAATAACGACGTTTTACTTTTTCATAGAAGCAACTTGCAGCGATTAGACAACACAGCTTTGAAATATTTCTTTATAAAGGATCTTACACACAAGACTATTGCATCATTCTTGCGGTATTTATCGGTTTTTTATAGAGGTGCATTTCTATCTCTAAAATATTATTAAAAAAAAGGCTGTCAGAATTCAGAAATTTACAAATGTCGGATGGTTGTGTGTGCTTGTGTATTGTTTCGTTGTTGTTTATTTTTTATATACGTGAACACTAGGTGTAGCAAGTGATTTAGACAAATTTTAATGCCTCTTGTGTTAAATATCAAACGGCATAATTTTGTTTTAGACAATGTGAAATTTATCATTGACAATACCCAAGAATTTCTGAAAATGTGATTATTTCTCGTATTTGGCTGCGTGCCACAGTTTTAATTGCAATTTTATTGGAAACGAGCATCATGAAGTGGCTAGTTGTTATCATTGTGAAGATTTTGAGTTTGCAAATAGCCCAGGGTTATTGTCCATCGCTGTGTGCCTGTAAGAATAATAGGGCTGGCGATGGGGCCACGGAGCCCCAGGCAGGGGACTCGCTTAGGTTGAAGTGTGGAGGTAGTCCGGCTCAGATCACTGAACTCAAAGAAATAGATTTGAGCAAAATATACAACAGCGTAGTGAGCTTGTAAGTAATTTATAGTCCATCAAAGTTCATGTTCTATGTTTGAATTGTTGCTCATTAGTTTTTTATTTCAGGAATTTGTCAGGCAATGCCATTTCAACATTATCACGAGAGTTACATTTGCCAGCTTTACAGAAATTGTAAGTTATCATTACTTCCTTTTAAGATTTTTTTATCTTTAACTTAAAAGATTTGGGAGATGTTGCCTGAAATAAAACAAAAAATACAATATTATTGATCAATAAGTGGGTATATAAAATGATGATGAAGTAAAATATAAGTTCATTTAATTGCTTAATAAGTTACCCTGATAAATAAGTGAACATTTTAAAACCAGATTATATTAATGATTTTTAATAAGTTGAACTACAACAGTTTCTTTGAAACATGGTTGTTAATTATATGTTTATTAATTACAGGGATCTCAGTAAAAACCAAATAAGTCTGGTTGAATCAGATGCATTCTACAACATGACATCTCTTCAGAAGCTTGACTTGTCGAACAACCAGATCAGCAACGTCTACAAGGAAATGTTCAAGGGGCTCGTCAACCTGGAGAAGCTGATGCTGGCCCAGAATCACATATCGGTGCTGGTCGCTGGCACTTTTGATTATCTTATAGGATTAAAACAGCTGTGAGTATTGATTTTTTATTCAAATAAAAACAGTAACAGGTAAACTACTATCCAAGTCTGTAACTAATAAAACTTTGAAGATAATCTTTGTGTACTTGTTATAATTTTTTGAATAATATACAGTATTATTCAGTACTTGGAATAGTTACCCAGTTGTGGTATAAAGATTTGATTCAGTCTTTACTTGCATTTAAAAAGTGATAATCCAAATGATACCATAGTAAATTAAGTAGGTACAACTTTCTTAATTTTTTTTTTAGTAAACAAACACAAAGTCTTCTGATATATTTTTTGAATATTTCTTTTGCAGAGATATAACGGACAACCCATTGATATGTGACTGTGAACTGCTTTGGGTAGCTGATTGGTCTCGAAACACATCAGTTAAACTCGTTAACAATCCCAAATGTGCATTTCCTGAGAACATGGCCAATAAGACTGTTCGTAAACTGAAGATATTTTTAGATCTGTCAGCGTGCGGCAGTGTTCTTCCAACAAGCTCATTAATTGTCAAACCAAATTATGACCAAGTTGTTTTTGAAGGGGATACACTTACTCTGTCCTGTAATGCTCCATTTGCTTCTGTGATAGCTAAATATGAATTGAGTTGGGTCCATCCAATGCTTGAGATCTGTGATGTGAATGTAACTAATAGTGAAATGCTGGAAGACGGTCTCGCTGAAACTACAGTTTATTTCCCTAATATAACGAACCATCACATGGGTAATTGGACTTGTGCATACAGCGATTCTAATCACATTAGACATAATCATACGGTTCAAGTATTAGTGCTGTCTAATAGGACAGAGTATTGTTTGACAAACCATTCTTTGACTAACAAAGGGCTGTACTCTTGGCCTCAGTTACTGTTGAATCACACTGCAGTGGTCCCTTGTCGAAGTGGCGAAGGTATGGCATACAGGTACTGCCATGCGAACGGGACTTGGGGTGAAGCTAATACTACAGAATGTTCATACATAAGTAATGTTACAAAACTCCTCCAGCAATTTGCTTTATTGAACGTAAGCTTGGTGCAGTATTCCGCACTGAATGCTACAGAGAGATTGGGAATGCTGATACAGGAAAAGACATATCCTTTGGCTGAGATAACGGACCCGGATGATGTCATGTTCGTTGCTCAGGCGATTCGAAATTATATGCAGTATATAAGAGAGGAGAAAGATTTAGGTAAGAAGTATGCAAAATAAGAATTTTAAGCAACTGTACTTTAAAAACTTGTAGCAGCAGTGAGATTACTTTAACATAATACGACTGTGTATTTGTTATCTTTTTGTGGCTTTACTGTTAAAACATGATTGAATGTTTTAAGTCCTCTGTTATCCCTTACTATATTTTAAACCAAAATAATGTGAAAATATGATCTGTAAACGTAATTCTATATCCATATGCTGAGGCCACATTATCGCGCTGTCGCGAAGCTTTTCGCTGTCGTGTTGTACAATTAGAAACTTTGAGTCAAGGGATTATAGTTTAATTTCGCTTAAAGGAAATAAATTAAAGGGATTTAATTATTTAAGTTTCGCGATTAACAATTTTAATTTTATGCATTACTAAATAATATACTAGAAGAAATTATCAGATAATACTCTCGGACGGGAATCGATGAGGTAAGACAATGGACCGGACTTCTAAAGGTCGCGGGTTCGATTCCCGTCCGAGAATATGATCTAGTGCAAGTCAATTTTTTTGGAATATTATCCAGTATTGTATAAAAATAGCATTGTGAATGATAAAATCTCAACTTTTTTTTATTTTGGCTGAAAAAGAGTAGTTTTTCGACATATAATCATATTATCGTAAGCTTCAGGAACTACTCATACATTCGCGATTGTTTTTCCATATTATTGTATAGGTTCATCCCTCCTGGACGTGATCAGCTCTGCGATGAACATATCGATGTCGGTGCTGAGTCGCGCGGAGGCTGAGCACGGCGCGTGCACGGACATGGCGCGCGCTGTCGAACAAATATCTGCGTACATCAGCAACGTGCAGGGGCAGAAGGTAGGGTTTGTCTATTAAATTGTTAAAAATCCTTTGAAACTTACTGTATTTTTTTTAAACATAAGTTTTAGCTTATAATCTAGATTTAAACTTATACAACGTTATTCATTAAAAAATCTATCCTTTTTAGTTTAAATATGTATTGTCTTAAGATAAATAATATTAGAAAAAATACTAGAAAATATCGACTCATCCGTAGCACCTCAGATGGGACGGGTTTTTCTAGTATTTTTTCTAATATTATTTGTCTTAATATAAAAATAGCATTGCGAATGCGAAGAATCTAAATTTAATAATGTTTTGTCTTCTTCGTTCAAACTCAATTTATAATTCGAAAGAATGAAACAAAACGCTTTTTAACTAAAATGCCTATTTTAGTTAAAAAGCGTTTTGTTTCATTTATTAAGCGTTTGATTTTTTAATGAATAACACAGTTAGATTGAGATGAACCGCTGAAGAACGCTAAACCTAACCCTGTCCACTGATTAGCCCTATAGAATAATATAATTGCAATGCTATGATAGGGTCTATACTATAGCAATTAAATTATCATCCTCCATCGCTGTGTTTTAAAAAGCCACCACTAAACATACAGGAAGTATAAATTCCTAATGAAAAAAACCGAACCTCTGCACTAAACACAAAGAATTCCGAATGCGGAAAACGCGTTTGGAAACTGTATGTGTGCCGCCAGCCTAAATGAAAGCTTCCCGACTGAAGTCGTTTCGGAACTAATTCTTAGCGTGTATCGAAAACGTAACTACGGGTCAGGGTGCATAGTGTGAGTTTTTGACGACTTCCGTGGTCGAGTGGTTTGTACGCCGGTTTTCAAGGTGTCACCATCTCTGAGGTCCCGGGTTCGATCCCCGGCTGGGTCAATATAGAAAACTAACTTTTCTATATCGGCTCAGGTCTGGGTGTGTGTGTTTACCACCGTTGTCTCCGATTTCCATAACACAAGTGCTTTAGCTACTTACTTTGGGATTAGAGCAATGTTTGTGATGATGTCTAATATTTATTTATTTAACTACGGGTCAGGGTGCATAGTGTGAGTTTTTAACTTATTCGTTTTGTATAGGATTTGTGGCCCGACATCTAGCGGAATACGCGATGAACTTCATCAACGCCATACAAAATTCTAACGCGCCCACAATCGAGCGTGAGGTAAAAAAACACTCTGGAAGGCGTATTATACTGTCCAATACTCATCTGCAAGAAATAAAACACTTTCGCGGTTTTATTGAAAGTACTGGTAATTAATAAATAAAAAAAATAAATAGCCTTTATTGCTGTTTACAAAGTTTAGAAAGTTAAATAAATTATTCTCGGCAACCGGTGTTCCTTCCAACAGCTTGTCTTTCGACAAAGGCCTCCTCTAAAGTTTTCCACCTTTCTCTGTCCCTCGCAGTGCGAATCCATTCTGGACCAGTAACAGCTTTAAAGTCATCCTCCCACCGTTTTTGCTGTCTACCTCGGCTTCTTTTATTTCCTCTTGGGTACCATTCTGTTATTGTTTTAGTCCACTTTTCGATCTTTTCTCTTAACATGTGTCCCGTCCAACGCCATTTTAATTTTCTGTATACCGTCTGTACCTTCTTAAATTTTGTTTTTTCTTTTATTTCCTTTAACCGTATTCTGTCTCTTCTCCTTACGCCTACCACACTTCTCTCAATTCCGTTTTGACACACCTTTAGTTTATTTTCTTGTAGCTCTGTTAGAGCCCAAGTTTGGCATCCGTATGTAAGACATGGTAAAATGCAAGTATTGAACACCTTCCTTTTCTCAGTCATTGGCATATCTTTATTTTTCATTACTTCGCTTAGTGACCAATACCTCCTCCATGTATTAGTTATCCTTCTATCGATTTCTTTCTGCATTGAATTAGTGGTAGATACCAATTGCCCTAAATAGATATTATATTCGTTTACGTATTCTATGAGTTTATTATCAACTTTGATGTCTTTATTTTGTGGAGAATTACTCATCACTTTAGTTTTCGTAAGATTCATAGTCAGACCTGCTTTTGCACTTTCATCCGATAATTGTTGTAGCATCTGTTCCAATCTCTCCGGGCTTTCAGCAAACAGGATTAAATCGTCAGCAAATCTTAGGTGACTTAAGTTCTCTCCATTCACGTTTATTCCAATGTCTTGCCAATCTTAAGTTTCTAAAAATCATTTCCAAGACAGCTGAGAACAGCTTTGGTGAGACAGGATCACCTTGACGGACACCTCTATCTATAGAAAATTCTTTTCCAGCAGTTTCCAATTTTATATGTGCTGTGCTCTTTGTATATATATTTTTTAGTATTCGAATGTACTTTGCTGGAACTCCTTGGCCCTTCAGTGCTTCCCAAATATATTTATGCTCTAAAGAATCGAACGCTTTGTTAAAGTCCACAAATCCGAGATATTATACTTTATTGTATTCGTTGTATTTTTGAAGTATTTGTTTTACCACGTGGATATGATCTATTGTGGAAAATTTACTACGAAATCCAGCCTGCTCCTTAGGTTGGTTTTCATCTAATAGTTTAGCGATTCGAGCTAGTAGTATTTTTGAAAAGATTTTATACATATTTGACATTAAACTTATCGGCCTGTAATTCCCGATGTCTCCTTTGTCTCCTTTTTTATGAAGTAATACTATTGTAGATTTAGTCCAATCCTCAGGGATATTTTCTGTGTCTATTATCTCATTAAATAAATCTGTTAGTTTGGGAGCAATTAACGGCATTGAGATTTTCAGGAGTTCATTAGTTATTTGGTCAGATCCTGATCTTTATCAAACTTCTGTGTGTTAATTGCTGGTAATTAGTTGGTATTTAATTAGATTTTTTAACCGACTTCAAAAAAGGAGGAGTCAAAAAGTGTTTTTAAACATGTCTTGTGAGCAGACAAGCTCGAGAGGTGAACACTCATTTACAACTTTCGTCCGTAGCCCAAGTTAGCAGTGGAGCGTTTCCCGGTGCGCGAAGGCTTCGGCGGCGTGACGTGCGTCTGGCACGCGCGGCCGCCGCGCCTGCACTGCACCACGACCAACCGGACTGTCGCGCCCTTGCTGGCGGTGCCGCGCGCCGCCATACATGCTAGTGTACAGGTACTCTACTACACAATACTACACATACATTATTCGTTGAATGTTAACATTCTTGACATACAAGACATTAAATAAAAAATGAAAAATATTATTTCAAAAAATGAACATTCATTGTTATTCATTCGACACACACTCAAATTATTTCTTGCAACAAAAAGAGACGGTCCAACAGTTTTGATGTACAGTCACCAGGATGTTGAATTATAGGTACAAAACTGGAGATTTTGATTCTCCAATTGAGTTCATACCTTATTGTCTAAAGGCTAAGTTGAAAATTGATTTTCGTCACTGTTTTACTTTCAATGTTTGCTCTACCATCTCGGAACTACTGTTTCTCCTTCCAGATTCCCACATCCCTCCTGTACAGCCCCACAGACGTCGGAATGCTTCTCCAAACCAAACCGCAAGACCTGATAGTGTCGATGTATGAAAACGCAGCTTTATTCCCACTATTGCCGGAGGTCATTGACCCCGGACACTACCGGGATCATCGGGCGAAGGACTATTATGGACGAAGTACGAAAAGAGAGGACATGAATATGGAGATTACGTCGCCGGTTGTTGGATTCCAATTGAGTGAGTGTTTGGTTTAGGTGTATCTTTCGGCTATGCGATACGTTTATACTCTGTATGTCAAATTACAGGTTATTCCCAGTCGGTGGTCTCTGGCGTCGCCCACACCGGTTGCAAATGGTAATTTAAAAAAAGTATGTCCCAGTTGGGATTTATTGGGCCACCAGTGGCGGCTCGTATTTAAGGCTAATTGTCACTCCTTTCTCTTGTAGAACGCAGAGGTCACTTTTTCCATAAAGAACAAATAAACTCTTGGTTAGGTATGGTAAAAAAAAACAACCCAAACGACAGTTGTAATCAAGCTTACTAGCTTGCAAAGATTGGCATGCCATAAGGCATCGACCCCGAAGTCAGGAAGGCAATAGACTGGGCTTAAAAAGTTACTATAGTTAGGAGGCGAGTCACAATAGATCTTTTAGGTCGCAGTGACTACAGCTCTTGTCAAAAATGTCATCATAATGTCTTGTCCGCAGACAACGTGTCTTTGCGCGGTTCGCTGTTAGAGCCGGTGATAGTGACGGTGCGCGGCGCGGGCGCGGGCGAGGGCCGCGTCGCTGTGTGGGACCCAACCGCGAGACGCTGGACCGACAACTCTACCGGTGAGTGTACACTACACGTGTGATAGTGACGGTGCGCGGCGAGGGCCGCGTCGCTGTGTGGGACCCAACCGCGAGACGCTGGACCGACAACTCTACCGGTGAGTGTACGTAGATAAAAAATAATAAACAATGTTAAGTACGGGTCGCAACTCGAAATTAGTTCCTAAATTGAACGCTAGGTTTGTAAATGTAATCGCGGCTTAAGCAATTTATCGCATGCAATTATTGTTACAAGATGTTATTGTCAGTGATTTTGAAGAAGCAAACAAAACCTTATTACTTTGTAACAAGGCCTATTAAACATCATGGGAAGATACACATTTTAAATATCTCAAGAAGCCGCTTCCATAATATGTTAGCAACAATTGACTTTAGGTAAAAATACATCCGATTATCCGATCTCTAATCATAACTTACAATAAAACATTTCTCAACAAAACGCCTTTCTTTTCCAGATTGCAAAGTATCACACATGGTAGCCGAAATGATGATAATCAGTTGCAACAAGCTAGCTTACGTGGGCCTCTTACAGAACGTAGAGACCGGCATATACGGGGCGAGAACTGACGGGGCGAGATTTAAAGTATCTCACCCCGCGATATACGTGGGAAGTCTGATCCTCATCGGGTGCGTGAGTTGTGCCACTCTTACATACATCATGTGCTACCCAGCCATACAAATGGCCAAGAAAACTAAACATGCTCTAATAAACACCTGGATAGCTATAGGACTCTTATGTTTTTTGTATACTTTAGGTATTTACCAAACGGAAGATGTGAAACTTTGCCAGATTTTAGGGTTACTTATACATTATCTGTCCCTTTCCTGTTTACTGTGGATGTGTGTGTCGGCTAGTAATATGTATAAGTGGGTGACAAAGACGCATAATCCTGTGAGGACCCCGGAAGATGATTTACCGCCAGATGTACCGGTCCAGAAACCTATTTTAGGATTGTATTTAGTAGGGTGGGGTATAGCTTTGATCGTTTGCGGGATATCGGGGGCTGTCAATTTGAAGGATTACGCAGGATATGCCCAATGTTTTTTGAGTACAGCGCCTGCTTTAAGCGCTTTATTTGTTCCTGGAGGGATCCTATTAGCTTTCCTTATGGTGCTGTTTTTGCTGATTCGGTGTACCATAAGGAATATGAATGTACAGCTATCCGAAGGTACACAAGCGACGGAGAATGTTGATTTGGAAATGTGGGAACCTAATCAGACCGCGGATGCGACAGAAAGGCGCAGTTTAAAGTCTACTGTGGATTCGGAAATTGAAGATATCGAGCACACCCCTATAATACAGCTTAGAGCCCAAGTTATAGTACTTTGTTTGTACATGTCCGTCTGGTCGTGCGGAGCGATAGCCGTGTACAGACCGTTACCGGCGTATTTACCTTACCAAGAAGATATTTGCAGCATCATTTACGCTGTCTGCTCGACCGTTTTAGGCACTTTCATTTTGTTCTTCTACGGAATCGCGAGGAGTGACGTTAGAGCACAGTGGTCAATGATGCACTGTTATTTAAATAAAAGCAAACAGTGCTGTAGGAACAGAAGTGTTTTTGATGCGAATCAGCAGAATTTGCCCCCGAGCCAAGCGCCCACTGCCGCAGTTGTCAACTCTATACCCAACGATAATAGATCGCGTTCAGGCTCAGGCAGTAGGAGTTCCAACAGAACTAATTCAAAGACCAATAACAGTGGAACTTACAAATGCGGAGCTGAGCTGAACGGACAAACATTACAAAAGGACATGTTGAAAAATACAAACGGAAAGACTCCAAATATCAACCTAGTAGTGTTACACAGACAGCAGTATCGGTCAAACAATTCCATGATGACATACCCCGATAATGCAACTATCGGCCCAGAAATATTCTACAATCCCAACCAAATGAATGTTGCTAAGAAATTCTTCAAAAAACAGCGACAGAATGTGAAGCGTAACTGTCTCGAGTTGCCTACGAGACGAGATTTTGACAATGACTCCCATATTTCCCTACCGTTGCCGACTAGAGAAGCTTATAATGGCGTAGCGAATATCATAAACGCCGGTACAAAAGTGAACAATACTAATCTCCACGTGGAGAGATCTAATAACGGGATTAAAGAGACTCGTAACGTATTAAATCCTAATTTGCTCGAAGAAGATTCTAAAGATTATAAGAACTATTCGATGGATAGGAAGTCATGGAACAAAGTAGACGAACCCAAGACGAATCGGACCCAAGTAATGAACATTTACACAAACGTGCCAGAGACTCAGGTGCCACAACATCAGATTGTGAAAGCAAATGTACCGAAAACTTTCAACGGGCAAAGGAGCAGTGTTTCCGAAGAATGTCTGCAAAGCCACGCGGAACAGCCAGAAATGAGAACGATCTCGCAGCAATGCAGCTTAGAATACAGTTCTGCTTCGGAAATGCCCCACACTTGCTCCGATCAGACTCTAAACACGCATTCTGAGATGACTTCTTTGCAAGAGACACACAGTGCCTTATGCTCCACAAACGAGATTACAGACACTGAAAGCTTCGGTCAGTACATAGACTATTTGCAGCCGAATAAAGCCCAGGACAGTAAAGATGGGATTGACAAGTCGTTGCAGGATATCTCCGAAGAATGCACGATGAATAGCGAGGAAATTAACCGATCGAGTACACCACAGAATCTAGGGGAAGCTGGATTAGGAGAAATGGATAACTTATTACAAAATCCGGACCACGATATCGCCGGGTCTAAAGAGAAGTTGGACGAGGATAAAGACTCATTCTTTATGGCGAAAACGACGTATGACTTCGAGACTTGCAGCACGAACGCGAGCGAACAAGGGTTTGAAAATGAGAGTGACATTTACTGCCCCAATTACCAGATGTCGGAAGTGAGTATACGTAGCCACGGTCTTTACGCGCCGTCACCATCTTCAATGTGTCCGAACGAAATAAGTTTCAGCAACGAGGACGTATCTGCGATCGAAAGCCAGTACGTGAATTACGACCCTGGATGGCGGAAAACGATAAAGAGCAATCCGAAGTTAGGCAAATACGTGCCGACTCCGGCGTTAAGTTGCCCAGAAGTGAATAGAGACAGCAGTCCGGTTTCTTTTGCGAGTGAACTAGACGAGTTGTACACGCAGATCACTAGTAGGGACAAGGATAGAACGCAGCGGAAGGAGGGGTTGGACGTGACAGTGAACAGTGACGTCACTCTGAGGCCGGACAGTGACAGTTGTGTTAGTGAGGCCGTTTCTGACGTGGAAAACAAAGTAGAGACCACAGTGTAGTGTTATGTGTGAGGCTACTGCTTAAAATGGGCATAATTGATGTTGCGTATGGAAACATAAGGGCATGTACAGATACCTCCGCCTGTTCGAATACGTCTTTGTTTTAAGTAAAGATTGGCGCTTTGATGCATTTACGAATTTTAGTTGTGGATTTTCCACTTTGTATATTGGACAATATCAGTTCACGCTTCAGTGATACATCTATATAGGTACCTCTTTTAACATAATATAATATTGCAGTTTGATAAATATATTTTTTCATATATTTGACTTTTTTGACATACATATTACTATGAAGTATTAAAATCTACGTATCACTGCGAGACGTGAACTTTACTTACACTAAATTAGTGCCATTACTTAAGTTGTATAATTTTAGCAGCTAAGTTGTATTATAATAGCAATTAATTAGTATACTTAATGTAAAGTTATTTATTTTTAAGTTTCCTGTGGGTCTGAGCTTCGGAGGGCTTGTGTGTTGTGAAACGGAATGAGCTAATCTTACTAATATTGATGTGCCAAATTATTGGAATGTTATCACTCCATTTAATTTCATTTTTATATATTTTTGTTATTTTCGTAAATTCACCATAAATGTTTTCATGACTTGCATAAAAAAAAATATGTCGTGTCAGAGATTTTGATACATTGTAATTAGTTAAAAGTCTTTCCTAATATTTTAAAAGTTTTGTGTACTCGACACATTATGTGTCAATTTCGACTGATCTATCTTAAGATATAAACCGCCTTACTTCTAGTCTTCGGTATGGGCAACTTGTAAACACACCTAGGAAATTGAATAATATGCTATTTTAAGAAATAGTCTATGTCATAGAGTCTATGACATGATTAGATCTGTAGTTCTTGACGATGTATCATTTATAAATCGAATATTATTAAATCTATACTGTTCAAATGTATATTTTAAAGCAAAATAACGACTCATTTAAAAATAAAATAAAAATATAGTCAAAAATACCTGCATATTGTTATAATCCGCGCGCGATGAGAATGGGACGGAACCTTGTCAAAGTAAATCCAAAATTGACTAATTAGTGATTTTAATGTAATTAATCAACTAATTGTTTACTTGAAGTTGCTGCAGCAAAAGTTCCCTCCCCTCGGATGCGTGACAACGTGTTTTTGGATATCCCTGTGGCTGGCCGGCGAACAAACGCGTCTCAGTTTGACAAGGTTCCATCCCATTCTTATCGCGCGCGGATTATAATAGATAAATTATGTTTTTTATGGAAATAATGTTGCCAAAACCAAGTATTCAATACGTTTATTCAATCCTTTAAACTATTATCACCGTTATTAAAATAAGGTAGATTGCATACCTTCCTGATTCGGAGGCGTTGTTTAAAATTTTAGTATGTACTAAAAGACAAGTATTGTTTTGTTAATTGATTCTCGATTATCTAACTAGAAGATATAGAAGTATTTATCAAATGGCATGAATAACTGTGTTGCTTTGGTCTGTTGGCGCATTGAGATGTTGTTGAAAAAGCAAAATGACATTTATGGCTTAAGGAATAAGAAGTTTTTAATTAATGGTTTTGCAATATTACTTATATTTTGTTTTCACTCGCTGTTGTTTTCTTGTAATTTTACGAAGTGAAGGTGATAGCGGTTGAAAAAAGAGCAGTGATTATGATGATTTTTAATTTTAAACTTTATATGAAAAAAGAAATATGTTTTTTTATCTATAGTTCAATGCGACTTCATACCTCACGTAGAGACTATATCGTAGGAAATGTATTTAATGTGATAAAAATATATCTTCCTTTGATTTGCGCAGTTCAATGCGCTACTTATGTACATCGTTTCTAGATGATTTTGAACTCTATTGATATTTTGTGAATATAATATATTGATAGTGAAAATTTATAAATGGTTAGCTTTTTGTGGGCATATTGCGTATTAAAAGAAGCGTTTGCACTTGATAAGGCAGTTTTATTTATAAAAAAAACCATTAAAATTGTATTAAAATTGCAACAAAAATATAAATTAATTCATAATTATCTTAAATTAAATTTTTGGTTCCTAATGAGCATTAAGAACGTTTCGTACTTTAAAATTGAGACTGGATATTTATGGCCTGCGGCCACTGATGGCATGGCATGGCACGGCGCATCCCTCGCTGCGTTGCGAGGTATATGTTTTTAAGCAATAGAATCACTTCATTTACCTGCGCGGAACGAGGCTGCTCGGAATGAAGTGATTCTATTGGTGCTTAAATAAAAAACTCAACTTAGCACAGCCCTGGTGGATGCTTACCCTAAAGTACAGCTCTGTTACGTATCTGCATCAATGCAAGTCCGTAATTATAGACTATGATGATGATAGTCTATATATTTTCTATGGATCATAGTTTATTTGCTTGATACGTCACCAATCCCACAGGATATATAATAGTACTATACGTACAGAAGCCCATCTGTGCGAGGACAATCAAATATATGCTTCTCTTCGCTGCACGCCAATAAAGTACAATTTCAAATTACAAATCTACGTGCCTATTATTATAAGCGCCTTCGACGCTCTTTCTGTCGTGTAGCTCTGTCTCAACCGACACATGACATCCCTCGTGCGCTGGCTCGACTGAGTCAGCCGCGAGCAGTAGGCTAATATAAAAGTTTAAGCTAGGAGTGAGACCCCCTGCCAATAAATGATATTTCTCATATTGATAAAAATGACGCATCTGCGTTATGTTTTCTATATGTAAAGATATGATATCATAATCTGGTAATCTAAATTAATTTCTAACACACAGTAAGAAATATGAGTGAAACAATACTATCATTTATTGAGCACGAATGTTGGTATAGCGTGGTTTAGCGTTTGGCCATGGCGCTCAGTACGCGGTTGTACAGTTTTCTTTGATGCGTTGTCTTTAGTTAGATGGCCTGAGAATGTTTTTTCTCTCTCTCGTTTTCTCTCTTTATTTGATTTCGTTGATTTCTGGTGCCATTTTCTTCGTTCTTAGCTTTCGATGCTTCACTGCTTTTTAGGTAGTACCGGTATTTAGTGTTGATAGTGCTGGATTATCTGACTGCTTGCCAAGATCGTAGCAGTATTGAAGTACCTTTAACTCGGTCATGTAAAGGGATTGATAATGGCGGCGCTCCTATTTGCCTCTCGCTTACACAACACCTAAACGCACACTTTCTTTCTTACGTACACTCATTATAAATACTTAAAACGTGTCCCCATTTTTAATCTTATGGCAATATGTGATGACCGAGTTATGCATGGTTTTCACGCGTGTGTGGGTGCGACGAGGCGCGCGGTGAGGTCGCGGCCGCGGCCCGCCAGACCGCCCAGCACGCGGCCCACCAGCCCGCGGGGGACTGCTTCCTCTGACGACTTGTCTTTAGGTGCACCTGGGGAGGGAACGTTTCGTCATGAGTATAGGTACTCCGTTCCACGATTTGAACTCCTAGGGAACAAAATACTAGCAGCTCATTGGTCAATGCGCACGGCTACAGCTAGGCTATAGGCTAGGCTATTGAAGGTCACGCGCATTAACCAATGGGCGCACACGGATCGACTTTCTTTGGGAGCTCGTTTCGTAGAATGGACTATAGTGGTCATTACGACGGATCTCAGTAACGTGGCGTTTTTGTCTGTGCGTCATTTTTCTACTATAATTACTTATAATACATTTTTCTACTACAAATTGCGACGCATAATAGCGTCGCAATTTGTGTTTAAAGCAGTCGCCACATTTAGATTCGATTAGATAACACTTTATTATATAAATCGGAAGAACAGAAAAACAATAAATCTTATTTCAGTGCTACAAATGAGTGGTCTCATCGCTGAGATAGATTTCTTCCAGACAACCTTAGACGCGTATGAATTGACTTTATTTATGCGCCTTTTAGCATTTTCTGTAACTTTTCTCATTAAAACGATTGTCTTAGAAGGAGAAAGATTGCAAAATGCGTACGTTACCAATCACTCAATACGGTTTCGTATTTGCTAATATAATTTAACATATATTATTGTATTCATTTAAATATGTATAATGTTTACAAGGTATCTACGTCATCTATCACCAGAGAAACATGTTTTCAATTAAAAAGTAAACAATTTTGTGCATTTAGATAGCCCTGGGTTGACCGATAACGGGCAGGATCGAGGCTGATAAACGGTTGTCATGTTGCGTATTATATGTACTCTGTGCTTGCCATCATAACTGCTTAGTGGCGCCCCTATCATAAAAATATAACTCACATTGTGGGTACGCACGGTAACGGTAAGTCAAATAGTTGAACTACGAAAACAGCTCTTATTACGTACGGCATAAAAGTGGTCTCAAGGTCAACATGTATAGTATGACGTGCCGTTGATTGTACCTAGCTACACAAAGTTAAGGTATAGTGGAACTGCAACGCACTATTAGCACTTTTGCTTTTCTATGACTACAGCAGCATACTATTGACGACCTCCGTGGTCGAGTGGCTTTGGACACCGGTTTTCAAGGTGTCGCCATCTCTGAGGTCCCGGGTTCGATCCCCGGTTGGGTTAATTTTCTATATTGGCTCAGGTCTGCGTGTTTGTGATACCACCGTTGTCTTTGATTTCCATAACACAAGTGCTTTAGCTACTTACTTTGGATTCGGAGTAATGTATGTGATGTTGTCAAATATTATTATTATTATTATTAATATGTATCAGTGGCGAGGGGTGAAATCATGGCGAAGGTAAGCCGTTCTACAAAAATGTTATGATCCTGCATTAGATCGGTGGGGTGGGATTGGTAAAAGGTAAGCCGATGGGAATCGGCTTGTATGGACTCTTCATGTATACTTTATCGTATTACCACACATAATTATAATAGTTTTACGAACAAAGACTTCTATGTATATACTACACTAGACAGGCAGTACAGTACCGAAAAATGGCTCATCAAGTTACGGTGCATGTACCGAAACTCTTTTAGTCTATTGTGAGCGACCGAGAGAAACGGTTGATGCGCCGCGAAGGTTGGTTGTGACAATTTGAGTTTTGAACAGCTCGTCTATGTATTGAAGTCATTGATTACGCACGATATAAATTATTGATTTGTAAGTTGAACTTGAGAGCAGATCAATCGATATCACCAACATGACCTCTCCGAGAGTAATCTTAAGCAGAGTCGACGAAATCGTACGTCTTATGAATTATCTATCGTTTGATAAGGGACCATGCTGCGTTCCACAGTGGCGCGACTGTGAGTCAATGTCACGCCGACTAAAAAGCGTGCTCAGAACGTGGTCACACAAAAAATTCAAATAATTTTCTAGTAGATAATAGGTACAGTCGAGTTCATAAATATACAAGGTGTTACAAAAATACCCCTAATGCCGAATATGGTATATAGGGACCATCAAACTGATCAACTTTTACTATGGGACCAACGCTGAAATCGCGAAAAAAAAAATCAGCTGTTTCATACAAAAATTAAAATCGAAAATATCAAAATGTATGAAACAGCTGATTTTTTTTTCGCGATTTCAGAGTTGGGCCCCATAGTAAAAGTTGTTCAGTTTAACGGTCCCTATCTACCATATTCGGCATTAGGGGTACTTTTGTAACACCTTGTATAAACACTATTGACAGATGTGTGCAGATGTTGACTTTTATTACAAAGGCATAAGGTTGATGAATTGTCATAGGTGCGTTCATATTATTGAACTCGACTGTACGACTAAATAAGTACCACATTTTTGGGATTACTTATTTTCTGTTAAAAATGATCGCAGGTTACATAACTTGGGAAACCATCATCTTGTTATTTTGCTGTATTTTTATTTTTATTTATTAAAGCTTAGGCTACTATTTTTTTCTTGACATTAGGCACCGGATCAACGTCATGGTAGGCTCTTTGCTGACATTATAATTATTAAAAAGATGTTTCAAATATATGACGTTCAGGAATTGGATTGAAAAACAATGTCAATGTGAATCGAGTTCACACATTGTTTACGTGTCAATATTACCTACTTATTATTTGTTTATTTAAATATTCCACAGGTCCTAAGTGATAAGGTTTTTATCAAACGGGTTAGTCAATTGAATTATTTATCGCTTGTCAAAATAAAAATAGTTTGTTTTATAATAACATTAATTACTATCTATATTTATCGTCCTTCATCGTTATAGCTTTTATTGACATACAAAAGTCATGTGTTGCGTTTATTTTCAATCGTAACAAATTAAGTTATCACTTGGGCCAAGCTGTCCAATCACCTTGTGAATAATACGCTTAGGAGATAGGAATCTTTGAAACGTAGACCTTGAGAGATACTTGACCTGAGGTCCTACCGGCTAACTTTTCGAACTTCGGCGGGACTGCCGAGCTTCAACTTAAAACAGATAAATCGAAGTAAGGAGTTTCGTATTGTACTATTCGCTGAAGTTATTTATAAAATATCGATTTTCGTGTGATATCATGAATTTGGGTTCGCCATTTTTGCCCGATTGGGGCTCGATTTATCTGTTTTAATTTGAAGCACGGCAGACTTTCCGAAGTTCGATGCGTTAGCCCCGTGGCCGTAGTAGGGGCCGTAGCCCCTGACGAGAAGTATACTTCACTTTACGGCCTGACCACGAAGCGGCGGTCGAATTTTCGGCGAATTTGCCGTCGAATCTCATCATGCAGTGGTTAAAACTGGCAATATATCACACGCCATGTATTAGTTAGACATTTGTTCGCTGTGCCGCCGGTCGCTCCGTTGCGTGGCCAGCGGCGGTATCGGCTAAAAACATTGAAATTAATGTTAAATGATACATTGCTACTTTTCTTTGGTAAGTTTTTATTTGTGCCAAAACGAAGTAGCAATGTATCACACACATCTGTCAAAATACAGTTAACATTAAATTCAATGTTTAGCCGATAGAGCCCCAGCTCTAGCATGACCACGCCAACATGGTATACTATAGCGATGTGTCCATACTTTAGTGTCAATAAAAATTATCATGTTGAGTGGTGGTCATACTAGGGAGCAGGCCGTTACTTCTACTTGTATATACTTACTGATGAGGAAGTCCAACATAGCGGCAGGCAGCTCGATGTCCGAGGGGTCTGGCTTGGAGACCAGCCGCAGCGTGGAGTTGCAGCAGTAGTGCGCGCTGGAGACCAGCTGCGCAGCGCTGTCCTTGGCGCCCACCAGCAACGTTGGCGAATCTATACGGTGGTTCTTTCTGATGCGCCACCATGCTGCGCCTAAAGCAATTTGATGAAACGCTTCAAGTAGTAGTCTTGCAGAAAAATGCTGAAGTTGAAAAACTTTTCTATCATAATCTTAAGTCTTTTTCTATTAAATAAGAATTTGTTAGTTAGGTATATTTTACTTACTTTATCTATACCCGTGCTTTAAATCTTCTATAAAAAGTTCTGAAATAGTTAGCTTATAGCCAACATGTAAAGACGAGAAATGAAATGATTTAATGATACAGTTAGACTGACTTTATTATAAGATAAATATGAATAGATATAGAGATTCCAATTATTTTAAAATCGAAATGAAGTCTGCTTTCAGTAAGATTTCCTACCTTCAATATTTAAGGTAGGCAAAGTTTTGGGACATCCTGTATAATCTACTTGACTCGTATGTATATTTGAGGTGCTGATATCTCACCTCTGATGTAGTTAAGCGGGCCCGCCCAGTCGCAGGCGCGGGAGCTGGCCCAGCGGCCTTCCTCGCCCCCCTCTAGTTCCCCTTCCGCCAACCACCTCTCCGGGAAGTACGGCCACTAGCAAAAAAGGCAGGTTAGGAAGTTCCAAGATTTTCAGAGGAGATAGTCACGTAGGTAAAATGCAGAACAGAATCGTTGGGAAGAATGAGGTAAGCGTATTCGCCTTCTGTTGCGACAGTGGAGTAACTTTAGCAATGATTGGTCATGGGATGGGTGACCATTTTATTATTTTGACAGTTGAGTGTATAAAAGGCTATGCTATATCACGCGATATATATCGTGTTTTAGTGGACACGCTACCTGTGCCATAGCATAGCAGTAGTGGGGACATCATCGACAATACAAATTTCTTCGACAACTGTCTTTGTAAGTCAGCGATGGATCTATCTTATCTACCTACACCGAATGTCATATGAAAATTGAGCGATATTAGTCGTCAAGTATCTTAGGAAATTGTTTTAACTAACCGTTCTATACATAAAATAAACTTCCGAATTGTCCCATTGCAATGAGGAACAGTTTTCGCGTATCGCGTGTCGCTGATTATCCGCTACGCTAGTTAGCCGTCGCATCGCATTGTGTCTTCCGATTACTAACGGTGTCATTACTAATTAGGCCATTACATTAATAACGGTGTCCGCTGACAATTGATTAGCCCGTTTCTTATTTACAGGTGTATTGTGACTAGGGTTGACACATTTTTGGAGGTAAAATAGTATTTCTTTCAAAAAAATGCAAATATTTATAGTACTTTTGGAAAATTCAGGAAAAAAAGTATTACTTTCAAAACATTTAAGAAAATATAAAACTTTTGAAAAAGGAAAAAATAGTACGCACGCTCAACCTCAATAATCGGTCGGCATTCATCGACAAATTGAATGACACTGAATGTCTGACATGATAGTGACAAAAAGCTGACGTTTGGTTGCCGTGACGTGAGTGAGAGACGAACGACGTGAATGCGTTTCGTATCGTACTGAAATTCCCAATGCTGCATTGTGGGTACGTTCCAGTCACAATTAATACATAAAAAGCGCGACAGCTGAATTGCCGATGAAAATACAGTATTATTCGTACCATATATTTTTTCTATAACATATAGTACAATCGACTATAATATAGTACGATAAGAACTATATAATATAGTACGGGTGGCAACCCTAATTGTGACTGCGATGTGAGAAAATACGACAGGTTATTTTCAATTATATGTGAGTCAGTCTAGCAGAGATTGGTTGTATGAAGAATTCGCACTATTGGGGGGAAGATAACGATGCTAGGTATTGTTCATAAAACTGCAATGTTTAAATGTAACCTCATCCTATGTTGGATTTTGTTTAGTTTTTGAGGAGTTTGAATTCTTACTTCGAAAAAGTTCAAAATCAATTCAAGTAAGATTTTAGGCTCAGTATCACAGAATGATGGGAATGTCAGTTTTGCAGAACTTCCAACAGTGTTGATAAATTTAAATAATAGGTAGTCGGAAAATTCGCGGCCTTTTTTCATGAATTTTGCGTTTTACATTTCTGGCAATACTTAACTTGGCGGGAATGTAATATACTGTTGGACAGCTGACTTTCTTGTAATAGCGGTAAAATTAAAACAATGTTTTTTTCGATAAGGGTTCAGACCCATAACAAAAAAATGAATGCTGCTAATGCTCCAAGAAAGATTTGTAATGTTAATGGTGAAGGTGCTTTGTTGAATACTACTGTCAATAAATGGTTCAGCTGATTCAGATCTTGTAATTTTGATGATAAAGATGTTACTCGCTGTGATGTGGTATCTTTATTATTTTTAGTACAAAAAGGCCGCGAACTTTTCCGACTTACCTATATTTTATACTAAAGCGGTAAATACGTAAGTAGATCGTAGTGCGTGGTACGTTTATCTTTCTTATGTTTTCATAAAATGCGAAGAGGATAATGACACATTTGTTTAGATAGATACGAATATTACTGAGTATTCATATGAATCAAAAGATTGCTGTAAGAACATAGTATTTTGTAATCGGCTGATGAATAATTATCAAAGATTACACAATTACTGATTAAAGTTGAAGACATTTTGTTGATGAGTAAACATATTATACTTATCTCTAATCGGCCTAGATTTTGAGTCCAATTTTATAACTGGAATAAGGCCTGTGGTCTAGTGTTTCGCCCACCCGTGTAAGACGCAGGGGTCCTGGGTTCGATTCCCAGGAGGGCGGTACATTTGTACTCGGTTTGGTTGGTGGTAGGGCGTATTTCAAGTCCGCCTGGCTGTCTACCACCATCTTACCTAAGTCTGACGCTATAACAACAATTTTAAAATTGTTGTGTTCCGGCAGTTAGAGGGATAGCCAGTTCCTCAGTGGTGAGGATTTCGGGTGTAGTGCGCTTAACCTTCGGCCTTATCGTCACTTAACATCAGGTGAGGTGAAAGCCAAGCACTAACCCGTTGTGAATAAAAAAAGGTTGGCTTGCAGCGTGAGAGTTGATATACTAGAAGACGTTCAACGTTCTCACTAGTGACTCGGCACTCAGCGGTCAGAGCATTAATCCAGATATCCAGAGGTCGCGGGTTCGATTCCCGTCCGAGAACATGGTGCGAGTCGTATTTTTTCTAGTATATTATTTAGTATTATATAAAAAAGGTATCTATGTCAGAATTTATTTCTATAATCTGAGGTCGAATACTCCTCAAAGGACGACCTAAAGGACGTTCACCTTCTTCGAAATAAAAGCGACCACTTTCCGATCGAAAAAGTGACAAGACGCATTTGACGCATTTGACGCGCAAAGTTCGCGTTAGGTTGGGTAAGTTTTCATTCTGACCTGTGCGAAATGCAGGGCCCGTTCACAGAAGGCTGCTGGTGGGTACTGCCAGTAGAGATTCGGGTGAGGAGCGCCCACAACCGCTAGCTTACTGATTAAGGGGCCGTAGCAGTGGGCGAGGTACCTGTGGACACATCGTGATGGATCATCATGGAACAGACAGCCCATTACGGCCAATATGGCCGTAATGGGCCGTCTTCAAATTTTCGTTTCGCAAAGGAAGTTAGAAACATTAGAAACCTTGATCAAACATATACTCTTTATTGCACTCATTAAAAAACAGTTACACAAATAATTTGAGATATTTACAGACATAGGTAAACTTAACTCTAAAGAGATCTCTTCCAGCCAACCTGAGAGGTTACGACATATCGCAGCAGCAAACATTTATTTATTGATGACAAACTTAAACTCAAAATAAGTATTATTATTCAATTGAGCATTTTGGAATCGTGCATGTTCTGTGATTTAAAACAGCAGGTGAAAAGGGAAGTTTTAGAAGAAATATTTAAAAACAAGTGCTTTCCTCAAGAAATGCATTGAACTCTACTGTTTTGAATTTGGAACACCTACTACCCGTAAGTATTGAAATTCATTTTCGCACTGAATTTCAAATTTAGAACGTGATGAACCAGACTACCACGTAAATGTGACCTACCGCATTCTTTTTTTCAAATTAATGACACATAGGATTATATAATACCTATTATTACCTATAATATTATTACTACTATAATAAGAAGTACAAATTGTGGTAGGAAATTAACGAACTTGCAAACAAAACGGAGAGGCTACTGAGTTATGAAACTGATAAGTTTTTATAACTGGTACAGTCAACGGCAAAGTTATTATTAATTGATCATAATCGCACATTTATCTATAGGTAAATGTTTTCATTTTACCTACTTAACTAGTTATAGTTAAAAAGGGTAAGTATTTTTTTACAAAAATAACCACTGTTAAGTATAAAAAATCGTTTGTTACTTTTATCAAAGCTAAAAACATGTAATTTTTTAATTTATTATCGGAAGTAGTTTACCATTGATCTGAAAAATAAAATAGAAGAAAAAGAATTTTCTTTGTTCTATGGATGACAAATAAATGTAGGTATCCAGTTTTGTCATCGACTGTATCTACTGTAAGCAGACATGTGCCAGACGCAGCCCTGGACTTTGCTTCAGGGCTGGCCGCGATAACAATAGGATGTTTATTTACAACCGCGTCTTGTAGCCCTGCGGAGTCATGGCTTTACAGTTAAGTTTAAAGATAGGAAATTAACTACGAGAGTTTATTATAAACAATACGGTAGGTAAGCCCTCACAAATTAAGAACGCTAGTTACCTAGGTATTCGTAGTTAAGGTTAAAAATCAACCCACTTTAATTGTATCCATGATAAAAAACAGGTATCGTTCTTTCAGAAAGCGTCAGCCCTTTAATTTCCTGTTTGACGTAACATTCTACAACGTGTTACAAAAATACCCCTAATGCCTGAAAACTGAAACTGAACAACCTATGGGACCAACTGTAAAAACGCGAAAACAAAAATCTGCTGTTTCATACATTTTGACATTTTCGATTTTAATTTTTGTATGAAACAGCTGATTTTTTTTCGCGATTTCAGAGTTGGTCACATAGTAAAAGTTGATCAGTTTAATGGTCCCTATACAACGTGTTACAAAAGTACCCCTAATGCCGAATATGGTAGATAGGGACCATCAAACTGAACAACTTTTACTATGGGACCAACACGTTTTATATCAGTCTTACCACGTGAGCATACCGCCAACACCAAAGCCAATCACAACCGCCGGTTTCTTCTCCGACACCCCCAACGCTTCCATCAGCGTCGACAACTCTTCAACGGCCCTTGGAGGGGATAGATCACTCCTGCCCCCTCCTTCGCTACCTCCAGTCCCCCTAAGATCTAGGGTAACGACATGGTGGCCGTTTTCCACCAGTCGCTTCACAACCCTCGACCAGGTCGGACCCCATAGATCCTCAGTCTCGGGAGCGTCGCTCAATATTAGGACTATCGGGCCTGCTTTCGGCCCGCTTTCTACGTAGTGATATTTTACTCCCTGCAAAAGAAAATTTAACAAGTTTTATTCAAAGTTTAACAAGACTAGTGTTAAGAGTTCGGCGAACAGTGAGCTTCCCATACAAACGTAATACCAAAATGATAAAGCAATTTGAGCATAATTAACTCTTCTTGTGATGTTATTAATGCGATACTAAATAAAAATTAATGTGATTTGCAGTTTTCTATGAAAAAATATAATTGGCATTTATTTTGAATTGAGTAAGTATTTTGGGTTTTTTATTTGATAGAACCCTAGACAATTAAATACTAAGACAGTATCCGAATAACATCACAAGAAGAGTTAATTATGCTCAAATTGCAAATCATTACCGACTTCAAAAGGAGGGAAGTACTCAATTTGACCCGTACTTTTTTTGTTTTTTTTTGGTATTACGTTTGTATGGGAAGCTCACTGTTCGCCGAACTCTTAACGTCTTGCTATCCGAAATACTTCCATGCCGCCAAGAGTACCTACTACCTAAGCTTTGTAATTATTGCGGTTGTAAATAGGGGTGTTAGTAAATTTCCCCTTTCACCTTTATCATAAGTACGTAGCGGCCGAGTTAAAAAAACCTATGGTAAAAACTTCAAGTAGTTAAGCAATAATTAAAAAAAAAAAGTGTTTTAGGAAGGCAAGCATTATGAGTCAAAAAATAGCCAGCAGCGTGTGTCTGTCAGTAAAAAAATAAATAAACTCGACGAAAATGACAAACTAACATCTAAACTGTGTGCGTATGGTGTGCGCGTGGTGTGCGCGTGGTGTGCGTTAAGTATGTTGAAATACAAGAGAATGTTGAGGCAGATTTATAAAAATAAAAAATACCTACATACCTATAATAAAACGGTTGGCTTAGCTAGTTATTTAATTTCAGGTTGCTGATTGTACATACAGTATGTTTGCCGATCTACGAGTATCTAACTTTATTTGTAAAATGAAAAGAAAAACAAACGAACACGTACTTATTCTTCCTATATTTTTATTAATTTAATTTTTTTTTAAATAAATCTCGCAAAAGATTTTTTAAAATTAGGCTCGCAAAGAAATTACTCTGCCTGGGTGCGAAGACAACCAATGAGAAAAGCGTATAGTTTTTAATAAACAAACAAAACAAATTAAAAAATAACTCACCGTTATTTTTATGTAACAGTGTGTGCCCACTGAAGAATCCACAGTAAGCTCAATCGGTGGGAAATTCTTCGGCAATTTTCTCCTATGTCCTTTCCACAACCTTTTCACTGTAATTTGGATCACTTGCCAAATACCTAACAACAAACACTTTAGCCCTAACTCGACTGCTTCCCAACCCGACACTACTTCCAACACTTTTTTATTTTTCGCACCCATATTAACATTTTATTCGTACTTATTGATTTTTTAGTTCTGACAGGATGTGCGCGGACGCACGTCGAGCTCAAAGGTCTCCAGGCCCCACTGTGATAATATATTTTTTATCTCATTCAGACTGGCGCGGCAGCATGGCGCGTCGTTATCACTTTTATCAATACTTCGAACACTGCTTACTGGCGGTAGTTTGTAAACTTGTTGGAGTTGTCCGAATCGTACATAAGATCGAAATATAAAACCGATACGATTAAACCATACCAATTATTAGTAATACTTAAAATGGATTGTTGAGCGAAAGCTAAAATAATAGGTAGTCGGAAAACTTTTTTGAAGCATGAATTTTGCGTGTTTTATTTCTGGCAATATTAAACTTAGGCGAGAATGTAAATTATTGTTTGACAGCTGACTTTCTGGTAATAGCGGTAAAATTAAAACAAATTGATAATTGTCTTAATTGCTTTTTCATATTTTCAATAATTTTTATTAGATACACGTTTACACGTTTAAAAAATTAATGCTGCTAGTGCTAAAAAAATGTTTTGTAATGTTTATGGAGAAGATGCGTTGTGGAATACAACTGCAAATAAATAGTTCAGCATATTTAGGTCTTGTAATTTTGATGATAAAGATGTTCCTCGCTGTGGTATCTTTATTATTTATTTAGTATAAAAAGGTCGCGAACTTTTCCAATTACCTAATATAATAGAATCAGTTGCATTAATGCACGATTTGATTGTGCCGGCCAGTCTTCAAAATCTCTTTTACTTACATTGAAAAGTACAGTGTATATACCTAGGCTGTGTTGACGTTTTAACTTCGATTCGGACCGGACTTCAAAATGTCATTCTATTCGAAAATCTTTGACAGCGATAAAAGTAGTTTTGAATAGTAGGTAGGTACCGGTTTTGATATTCACATCAGGGACTATTGATTTCAAAATACTATTTGTCGCGACACTTCCGCGAAATGTAAATATTGTATAGAGCAAAATTGAAACTCTATGGTAAGCAACTACCATTTTTTGACTGTCATTTGTTCAATTAGCATAAGTTATGCCGCCTCGCTTTGAATATCACTTTAATACTGTCTATTAAGGTTTCATGATCACTTCACGTAGGTACAGCTAGTGCGTAGTAGCTAATATTAAAGTCAGTGTCTAGTGCTGTGCAGCTATCTCGAGAGGAACCTGGATTTGGATCACCTAAGTGTTTTAGGATCACGTAATTTCACTTTCATCATTAACTACTAAGCTATGTGAGATAATGAGTCCTTCGGGGACTACTACGCGTTCACTTCGTGATTGCCGTCGACGACCGTTATGACGTCACAGCTAACGGTACTGTAGACAAAAAAGTAATCATGTTTTTCAACTGTTTTTCATTTTTTCTTGTTCAAAGAGTGTAAATTATCTAACAAGTTAGGTCGCCATAATGTAGAAACTTTACTCTTTTAATCATTATAACAACACAAATAACGAACGTAATGATTAAATCAACAGAAACAGAAATTAAGCTTTGCGTTGCTAGCCGTACTAGAAAGGCGACGCAGGGGGTGTGGTATGACGAGGCGGGCCGGGAGGTAGCGGCAATGATGAAGTGAACGCGTAGTACCTGGACAGGTTACCAACCATAGTAACTGATTAATAGGGCTCTTGACACTCATCAGTGCTTGGCTCTAGCCATTGCATCACATAAGGCAGGTTCGCTGTCAAAGTAAGAGCCCATTATACTCCCATGCCATATATAGCTGGGACCTACCGGTAGAAGAGGCGAGCTCAGGGCTTGTAGTTAAAGATACGAGTGAGCGCGGTGAGGCACGTAGGGGCCCTTTCCGTGGTGCCATAGCACTAAGCCTGGTCATCATAGTGACATTATACAAGGCGTTACAAAAATACCCCTAATGCTGATTATGGTATATAGGGACCATCAAACTGAACAACTTTTACTATGGGACCAACTTTGAAATCGCGAAAAAAAAATCAGCTGTTCCATACAAAATTTAAAATCGAAAATTTCAAAATGTATGAAACAGCTGATTTTTTTTCGCTATTTCAGAGTTGACCCCATAGTAAAAGTTGTTCAGTTTGATGTTCCCCATATACCATATTCGGCATTAGGGGTATTTTTGTAACATCTTGTATAGCTGGGACCTACCGGTAAAAGAGGCGAGCTCAGGCTAGTATTTAAAGATACGAGTGAGCGCGGTGAGGGACGTAGGGGCCCTTTCCGTGGTGGCATTAAGCATCGTCATCATAGTGACATTATATAAAGGTCAAGTAAATGTATAGTAGTACCAATATGTAGGTGAATCTAGGACACTTATGTGATTCCATGAAGTGAGGAATCATGATATAATTATTCCCCCAGGTGGTGAACGCAGACAGGCGAGACTGGCAGAAGGTTCGCTTTCTGCAGGACTGGACACGGATGGCAGGCGAGACTTACACACTCAAGGTATGGGTCACAACATACTATACTTGCATTCTGTTATGTTGGTTGGAAACAATGTAAATCAAAGTAATGCATTATTAGAATATGTATTTCGCGGGTCACACGACTAGGTGTACACGTTCGGTATACATCATCATATGCATTTTGCGACACTATTGGTACAACCCGCGCAGATAAATAAAGAATGGGATTAGAAATGGCGTCGTGCATATTCACTTCTCGCTCGCACACTAAACGCCACACTTATCGCTCTCACACCCATTCTCGTTGTGGTAAGCGCGGTGAGCCGTCATTTATACCATTCTTTATCTGCGCGGGTTGTAGGCATTTTTTGAACTGTGAATAATTAATAGGATTAATAAAAATCTATTGTTCTAAATATTATTCATTATTTTTTAATGACATTGCTTTAGAATAGAAAAGCACGCAATAAGAAAAGTAATTTTAATAGAGATAGGTATTTAAATTATTATTAAAAGTAAATAATATTCCGTTTACTTTTAGTGGCTGAGTGGTAATATGCAACAGCCAAGAAATAACGATTACAAAAAAAAAACCAAAAATGTTGAGAAGGAAACTACTTGAAGGGTTGTTGAGACAAAATTTTGTTATCGACAATCGCTACAATAGGTAGAGGGTTTATTTAAAACATATTAAAGTCTGAGACGGGGGCACTCGACTCCGAGAGCATAATGGCCGACGACAAAATGCAGAAACGGCCAGTCACCACGTATAACGATACATTCGATAAGGTGCAAACGACATTGCCATGGCATGGCGAGGCGATATACTTACTATAAATAGAATTCATAACTTTTTCCTTTGTTTCAAAATCCTCTTCCAGTTAAGATCACGATTATATTATTCATTATCTATGTTAGAATTTTAAAAATATTATTATAATATTGATATTATTAAATTATCACAGAATTATTCTTCTAAGTATTTTTCATAACGTCATGGAAATGAAACTTCGTATGAGTACTTTCTATTCATTCGGACTAGACAATACTTATTGGGCAACAATATAAATATTTTTTAGATTTTTATGGAGACGACTGCTATTGTAACTGTCAAGATAGTAATTGGCAATTGCAAGACTATTGCTATTAACGATGGGTCAAACCAATAATTTCAGATTAACAAAACATATTTTCATCAACTGCTGCGTCTTGAGTGCTTTTTAAATGTTATTAGATTACTTACTGATTCACCTACTTGTTAGTACACTGAGAGAAAAATATTGTTGGGTGTAACAATAAAACTTTAACAGGGGAGAGCCGTTTAAGGTGGATAGTTACCACTACAACGTTTTTATTGCTATCTGGTTTTTGTTACACTAACAACGTTAACGTTCTGCGTAGGGATTGTTAGACCAACAAAATTATTATATTGTTATTGCAACAATCAATAAACTGTTCTTGTAACAATATGAAAATGTTTTGGCGTTAATTTAACTATGTTCCTATAACAACTGAGCTTTGATAGACTTTGATAGATTAACAATTTTCCTTTGTTATTGCACCTACCGTCACATAAAAAAGTTGATAAAAATACAAAGTTATTTTGTTACTGTAATGACATTAACTAATAACTACAGCAAATGCCAATATTTGCTACGGCAAACTTAATTTGTTAGGTAAGGTTGATAGTAACTTCATCTTTGCTGTAGTACTAAGTTAATGTCATTACAGTAACAAAATAACCTTGTATTCTTATCAACTTGTTTTTGCTACTCTAGCAAAGGAAAATTGTTACTGTGACAGTTTTAAGACGGCTACTCCCGCGACGGTAGCGCCACTCCGTAAAATTATTAACTACTGCCTGAAAATATATTGAAACCAAATTCTCTAGTAATGCACTGTCTCGTGTGATTTGGCACTAGATCTGGAAAATGTCTTGTTTCAATAATTCTATTGGTTCTAAATATTCTTAAGTGCTTTTCTAGATAGAACTTGGTTTTAATTAATTCTCAGAAAGTAGTTAATAATTTTAGGGAGTGACGCCACTGTCGGTAGTAGCCGTCTGCGGTCCATTATCTGTGGGAAATAATGTTATAAAGGTTTTTAGTAAAATAAAGTTTAAATAGACAAATTGAAATATTTATTCAACATAGTCACAATCAGTGCAGAAAACATTTGACATAGGATCACGACCATAATAGCGGGACCCATGCTTTTTTAAATTTCTTGTGAAATATACAAACATTTATTTAAGAAAAAGATATTCAACAAAAAATGTTGTAATTTTTCATGAAAGTGGTGGGATCACCATAATATAATTACATATTGTGGTGTCAACCTTAACACACAAATGCTCTCATTTTATATATAAGTATTAAATACTATCGGAATAGATTTTTTCGATTTCAGAGTTTAGGTAAGCTAAGTAATTGGAGTTAAAATTTTGACGTATTATAGTTTGGAGCTACAAAATGTTATTTTCATTAAGTGATGGTGCTCCCGATACTTTCACGACAAAATGACAATCCTACCAACTTTTCAGTTACACCAACTTTCACTAAAGTCACTTAATTCTTTATATACACAGTCTACACTCATTTTTCCGTGCGTATCCACGAACACCCGTAAAAGAAATGAATGCCAAATAGATATTATAACAAAGTTCTTCGTTCCCCGCTACTCCCCGCATACCCTCAAATATTTTTATCACAACAAAGTTTACATTGTACGTTGTTAGATTGACAGCTTACGTTTGAACTCCATAACAAACGCTTTTGATGGATTCACTTTGCTATTGTATTAACTTCATATTTATTTAACTTCACAATAAAATCCTGTCATCACAACAAAATTACTTGAATTTTTTGGCAGAGACAAATTATTTATTGTTCGTGTTACAATAAAAACTTAACATATTAACTTTGTCGCACACTTCAAGCAAATTGTCGTCTCAACCAAGTTAGTTAATATGGTTAAAATAACAATGCACATGTTATTATTATAACAGTATTTATTTTGTTAGATTGGACTTGAGTACTACATCAAAATATACTTCCTTAAAAAAACAACGTACTATTGTTAACTATAAGAACTTTTTTATGATAACAAGTTGCGCGTTGTTCTTATCACAACAAACCCAGAACAATAAAAAAGTTGATATGGAAACTAAACGAGCCTGGATGTGGTAACAGAGGTTTTAGTTTCTACAACAAGAAAATTTTAGCAAAGCTTTTATTGTGACTTTGTTAGCCATTATTTTTCTCAGTGTAGTTTTTATTTACAGCAACGCTTTGCTCGAGGTGTGCCGCGGCACAAACAGGAGTGTATTCTTGTATACCGTTTAATTCTGCTCATGCATCGACATTCACGCTTATCTCGCTCCGCCAGAGATCGTCAATTGATTTTAGAGTCGATATTGTTTATTTGCGTAGCGATGATTTCTGAGAGCGAGATGCTCTTGAGCAGGATAAATGAGCGACGCGATGAGTAAGGGAATTGGCAACAATTTGATGTATTCAGATACACACATATTATTCATCCTTATCCTGGTTGTGATTCACTTCTCAATTGAAGTCGCTATCTATGTGAATAATTGTTAGGTATTTAATATAATTTATTTCAACAAAGCATAGTTTATTCAAATTGTGCAAATGAAGCGCCTCATTGTGTCAACGCCGTTGATATCATTTCTTTCAAATCTTTTAAAAATTGAAAACCTTTCATTGAACTTAGTAAGCAAATAACTTATGAAAAGAAGGCTTCAACGAAAAGTTGTTCTTTTTTAATTGGGACAACATAAAACAACAAACGCTTTTTTTTAAAAGCCTGTTTAGAAAACTTTAAATAAAAGTTTTCCAATTTCATCTATAGCATTTTGTGAGAGTGGAAAAACCATTACATAACACAAGAAGTGACGTCAAGTTCCCCCTCTTAATAGTAAGTAAGTCGTCACGTCACTTATTTCAAGTCTCGAGGGACATATCTGTACCGGCGAGGGTGTCACGTCCCGACGATCGGCACGTCCGACCCTCCACTTTATGTACCTACGAGTATATTGTCACACTCGGCCCAAATGCAACACGAAACTTAATAAGCTTCCATTCAATGCCGTGACATTTATGAGAAAAAAGGCTTTACTGCCTAGGCAGGAAAAAAATGTAAAATCTCACGGAGAAAGCTACCTCGATATATTTGGTGCCAAATAGGCAAGTAGTACAGCCTGACTGTACGTACCAAGTACTTCCAGACAGGCTGTACTTGCATAAGTTTGTATGACATTTCAATTCTGTGTAAATAAAGTGCTTGTTATAAGTTTTTTTTTAAATTTGAGATTTTAGCATTCACAATGCTATTTTAATATAATACTAAATAATATACTAGAAAAAATACGACTCGCACCAGATCATGTTCTCGGACGGGAATCGAACCCGCGACCATTGGATATCCAGTCCAATGCTCTGACCGCTGAACTACCGAGTCACTAGTCGGAATGGGGAACGTCGAATTTCTTCTAGTATATCAACTCTTACGCTGCAAGCCAGCGCCATCTCACCAATGTACAAGGAATTACCTCGACATTCAATTGAATACCTTTCCAGATATTTTTAAACAATTGATTAAGATGAGAAAGCTATACAATTTTTAAATTTGATATTTTAGCATTCACAATGCTATTTTTATATAATACTAAATATCCAAAGGTCGCGGGTTCGATTTCCGTCCGAGAACATGATCAGTGGGGCTACCGCGTAAGTGTCGTCGACTTCGCCGTCGGCTTCATTTGACAGATGGATGTAATACATTACTACTTTTCTTTGGTAGGTTTTTATTTGTGCCAAAAAGAAGTAGCGATGTATCTCATCCATCTGTCATATGAAGCCGACGGCGAAGTCGACGACACTTGCGCGGTAGGGCCCCTGGTGCGAGTCGTATTTTTTCTAGTATATTATTTAGTATTATGCTTGTTATAAGAGTTATTTAAAACGATAAGTCTCATGCAGCCAAAGCGGCGCTTCACAGACCGAAAGTCTGTACATACAGGATGATGTTTTTACATAAGGCGGCGTGACACCCCGTAATGAGAAGACGCCCCGTGTCATTTACATGACAATCTGCACCCCCGACTGCGCTCGCAGGGACAATGTCGTATTATGTTGGAGCCCCGCTGGCATAGCGTTGTTGCAAATGAGTTTTAGGTATTGTTATGTATAGGCAATAATTAAATTAAGTAGGATCCGTAGTTGGTGAGTTACCTCGTTTTTTTTATATTCTACGACTTGTTACAATTAGATCGTTACGGCCATTATCTTAAAACTTAAAACTCAGTACCTATCTCTTCTTAATTTCTTACATAAAAAAAAACTTTGAGAAAACTTTAAAAATGTTAAATATATTTTATATTTTGGTTTTATTTTTCATGAAATTATTTTAATTACTTACGTTACGAAATCCCAAGGCCTTGTAGGTTGTGTGTGATCATGATCACCTACTGAATTAAACATATAAGTAATACTTCATAAAAAGTAAAGTTATTAAAAAAAAACATTTTTCTGTTTTGCGTAGCACGATCAACTATTGAGAAAAAAAACACGCGTAAAAGTACACGATATATTAATTATCTATGAAAATTTCATTTCGCTTTTCGGCGGTAGATGGCACTGTACAAATTTTCCATACAAAATCACACTATCGAACGTTTCTACGCGTGTTTTTTTTTTCGATAGCTGTTCGTGCTACGGGTACTGAATCCTCAGCCGAGCAGTCACTTCGCATTACCACATTGTGTTAAATTCCTGACGATCAATAACTTAATAATACATTTGAAAGGTGGTCGCAGCGTAAACGCCTCGCATTCACACCGAGATATTTATCAAATTATTAATATAATAGTCTCAGGTAGAGGTGTCAGGTTACCGGCTTGTAACCTGACGCCTCTTCAATAGCTCAGTGGTAATACGAAGTCGTGCTAAGTTACTTTTTGTGGTTGATATATTAAAGTCTTTTGAGTTTTGAATTGATCTTTGGGTGGAGATAATTTGATTAAACCTTAGAATAATAACAACGGCACTAGGAACAAACTTTGTTTAGAAATAACGAAGCTACGAACTGTAGCAAGACATATCAAATGTTTGAAAGAAATGCAGGATATCAATTCTGTAGAATTTTCATTAAAAAGTGAAGCGTGGATTAATGTGAATCGTAGTTCAACCTCAGACAGTTTACTTTGTTGCTAAACATTAATTCATTTTCCATACTGAAAAGCTCAAAAGGCACAGCTACCTAAATCATTTCGGTCTGTAAAAAAAAAACAAAAAACTTTACAAACTCGTGAACTTAATCGCTGGTTTAAAGTAAGAAAATTAGTTCTATACTACACAGAGGAGTCAGTTCGAGTTGCAAAGCAGACATTTAATAGGGGTGTCGTTTGCGAACAAACCAGATTAGAGAGTCGTGTGACGTCGAGGAGAGCTTGCAAATCGAATTTGGACGCCATAATGGACTCCGCAATCGCGTTACTGCGGGTATTCTAAGACGCCATTAAGTAGTAATGTAAAATGGCTATTTGGAATAATTCATTTAGTCACTTCGGTAAAACTGCTATAAAGTAAAAAGCTTAAGAAGTTTCATCTATTCGTATAATAGCTAAACTTAAATCGCATTGGGTTGACTACCTTTTTGTCAAAAGAACTTGGCGCAGAAATCCAGTAAATCCGTAGCACACAGATTCCGAATCCAAAAAGAGCGGGAAATTCAGTTTACTGGCGATGGCGGGCTGAAGTTACTTTTTTAATTTCTTTTTTTTCTCGTGTGGCATTAACATGCGCCTGGTGCGGCCGGTAACCGCGTTACGCGGGCCACGTCTGGCTGCGTTCGTGCTAGGCACAATGGTGAGGGCTCTCGTTACCTACTTGACTGCGTAACTTCGTTTGCTCGTTCGTATGGCAGTGGAAGGGTCTTTCACAGGCACGTTATGAGGACAATTGGAAAAAGATTTTATCGAGAGTGAGAATAAGGGGTACTAGATCATATTCAGAAGCAAACTTTTTGGTTAAACTAGGTGTACCTACTCTTCGTTTATTAATCGGTAGGGATGTGGTGTGGGAGGTTAATGCACGTTTTCACTAAACTTAAGAATCGCCTAAGTCTTTTCCTAACTACAACTTGACCAAATTAAAACGGTGTCATTAACTTAGCTGTCATGCAGCTTTCATGCACCTATTTATCTTGGTCGAGTTGTAGTTAGGAAAAGACTTAGGCGATTCTTAATTTTAGTGCAAATGGGTGTCAGTGTCTGACTGGGTAACTATGTACTTTTTATGCCAAGTTATCCTACTTTTATATGTTTAGTGATTTATTAAGCTCCGATCCAAATGTTTATTAAAATCACAAATGTCCGATGCTGGGTTGTACATCTACAACCTACATTCAGTATTTTGATTTCCTGCAGAGGGTGCGTCAGTCGTTGCGAGAGTTCGCAATAGCTATTATGGCGCCCCTACAAAAAGATTTATTTAAAATGTTATTTTACACCGTCTATGTGCCTACTGCTTTTGTATCAATCTTCATTCTATGTGCAATGACATTGTAATTTTCTTTCAAACCTTCGCGATTTTGAACCTTATTTCTTTGAAGATGAAATGTTTTAGTCTATGGTTGGGGTCATTGTGGAGATGTGATGTGACGCCATTTTGTCAGAGCGTATGGGGTGCATGTAGCTGTTATTGACTCGAGTTATTGAGTTAGATTGAGTGCTTATGAGGAGGTCCGATACGGCGATTCCGTCGATTTGGTTTGATTTTGCAATGCATTGTGGATATTGTTGCACAATGAATGGTTGAGTGGCGGTCTATTGGTGAGAAACGATTTGAAAGTCGTTACATACAATTTGCTTTGATGAAAATGTTCTCGTTATTATTAATAGGTAAGTACCTACTCTGATACTTTTTATTAAACAGTCTTGTCTACGGCTAACAAATCATAGTGGAGTCTTCTAGATAAGTCTGTAATATGAAAGCTAGATACTTTCTTCAAGGATATATGAAAAAACTTTCGTAAACAGTAAAAAGATGAAAAATGTTAAGTTGTCCGGATATCATACATCGAAGTATCTACTCATGCACCGTTGTCTCCACTTTTCAGTGATCTCTTAACTTTAGTCCCAAGGATAAATAGAAAAAAGATTATATCAAAGATAAATAAAACATAATCGAATACTTAATCAATGACATGAGTAGCCAATAGAATAAAACAAAAGAAGGAAATTAAAATTATTACGTATTCAATTATTTCTAACAAAAACAAAAATTAATACTTACCTACAACGATTGCTTTTCGACAACATGTATCAGTGACTATAAAATACCGCGAAAATTCCATAAACTTCCTAGAGCGCATAGACAACGGGCGTTTGGATATTCACATTCCGTAACCAAGGTAATTTGCCTCGGCCGTAATGAACACTCGTGCCGGCGGACTTCAAAACAGTTAACAATTGGGCTCCACTTAATTTCCTCGCCATTAGCCTTCAGTGAGCTAAGACTGCTATTGGCTCTTTGTTTGGTCAGACGAAAGATTCTCGGAAGAGGTTTCGGTTATTGATTGCGCTTATCAAATTTTGTTACGATCGAATTTTTTAATTACAAAATGAACTAATTTCATAAGCTCACTGAAAACTTGTGGTCTTTTTTATAAAGCATTATAGTGATTAAAATTTATCGCGTTTAGTTTAGCTGAATTAGGCACTGAAAGTAAGACCGAAACTGATTCGTGTGATAAACTTGAAATCTAATTTGAAACATTATTTGGATATTTATTAGCACTTGATTATCATATGAATTTTTATAAAATAATCATGTCTGAGAAAGGGAAAGTAAATTAATCTGGAGAAGCAACAAAACCCTGACATGAAAGTCGAATATAAAAATCAGTATTCATTCGAAAGAGTTAGTAACACAAATCTGCAGTGGAAACATTCGGAAAGAGGTTGTATAGAATAAGTTTATTGAAGCCAACGCTGGGTGACGGGCAGGTGCCGCTCAGCGAGTGGCTTCGTTACTGAGCGCAGCCCTCTGCAGACAATTATCCGCGTCTAGCTCCACACTTACCCGGGTACAGATGATAATGGTACCCGAAGGAAAAGAAAAATCTAGGCCGAAAATGTAGACGAAAATTTGCGATTTGTGGGAAATTCTTTGAAATACAAGATGACACATGAATGTGGAATGTTGTCAAAAATATCCCGTTAGATTTTTAAGTAACCAAGCACGGTAGGTACCTACAGACTTTCGTTAAAATAGGTAATGTAGACAATTATAACTTTCGTGTAACAACAACATTATCGTGAATAGACGATACGATACGGTTACACACTCACACTCACACTCTAAATTCTCAGGAATGTCAAAGTATATTTGTACGATAATCTGTCTCGTTGATAATTAAACTGACTAATATCTGTTATCTTGGCATTGAGAAATTCATCACTACCCAAGGGACCCTGTTTCCACGGGTTGCGGATAGCATCCATCTTCTGACTTAATTTAAAAATGTGAACGGAATTTTGTGAGTGGTGATCTGTCAGATTGGATGTCTGAAACATACCCGAAGCATGTGAAACTGAAACCTAACCTGAGTTTGTACTTTTTTATTTTATTTTTTCCTGTTTCTTGTTCGTTGTGCTTGTCGTGGCAACTTGTAAGTAAGGCAGCGCATCATACTTTATCTTTTCGAAAGTGTACTTATTAATTTCTAAGTGTATGTCTTGTAAGCTGTCCATAAATAAATAATAAAATAGTATCAAACAAAAGTCACAAGTCACAAAGATTACAGAACTCCATTCCAAACATGACGATCTTACGGCTACGGAGCACAGATGGCGCTACTGGTAGCGTCGCGCGTCGTAGCGTACTACTATTGTGTGCTCGTAACTCGTAGCACTTTAATTTTGTTTGTTAAGTTTGTGTAAGATATAACTTTGTAGTTTTGTGAATTTATTGGTCATTATTTGAAAAGCGTTCTTCGCGCTTGCAACATTCATGGCGCAATTTGATAATATTAAGTTACTTGAAAAAAAAATTAGTAAGTATAATAAATATTATTTTTGCTGAATTTTTTAAATTAGTAATAAGATTGGAAATAAAACACTTTTTACGGATTACAGCGCGTATATTATTGATTCAGGTGTTGTAATTTTTATAAGGTTTCGAGCGGGTAATTTCATAAAAATATGTGCAGCCTTTTTGCTTTAGTCCTCCCGTAACCACGGCCCCTGGAAATGTGTCGAAACGTCGGGAATTCAAAAAACCAATAAATACAAACTAAATAATTCTAAAACAACACCTGAATTAATAATATACGCGCTGTAATCCGTAAAAAGTGTTTTATTTCTAATGAACTGTACGCTCGAAAGTCTTAGAAGTGTATTACTAATAAGATCCTTAAAATTTATCTACGATTGCGTACAAAGATGTGTATCTGAATGTTCTAGTAGGTACCTAAGTAGTTAGTAGATAGCTCTCACTGATAATACTAAAGTTATGCATATCCACCTAGGTTTATGCAGACACCTCGGATGTAAAGACAAATATGGGGGCAGATAGGGCCACTATTTATTCTGTGATAGAACAACGTAGCTTAACAACTCAACTTTGTATACTTTATTAGGTTGTAAGTAAGTTACAACAATGCTTAGGGTTGAGCAACCATAAGTTTTGTGTTAGGTGTTTAGCTTACATTACATTATGAAATTGCAACCATTTTTAACACTGTCAAGCTTCTATATTCTACGAATGTTAAATAGATGCAGTTTCTAAATATTATAGCAAATTTTAACCAAACTGGTCATATTTTAGCACGTCAATTTTGTTTATTTGAAGGAAATAAAAATTAAACAGATATTTTTTGTTTGTTCTTATACAAGTTACAAAAATACCCCTAATGCCGAATATGATATAATTATATAACAGCTGTTTCATACAAAAATTAAAATCGAAAATATCAAAATGTATGAAACAGCTGATTTTTTTTTCGCGATTTCAGATTTGGTCCCATAGTAAAAGTTGTTCAGTTTGATGGTCCCTATTTACCATATTCCGCATTAGGGGTATTTTTGTAACACGTTGTATAATTAAGTAAGTAGATATAGTTCATTTATTGTAACTTAGCTTAGACTTTTTTGACACGTTTCATTAAAGTTTAGCAAGCTTTTGCACAACATAGTGATATTTTAAAGCTTCACATTACTAGAAATCTGTTTGTAATCGAAAAACTCTATTTTAGTACTTTGTTTTTAGTTAGTAGCTTTTTTATTGATAACCACTAAAATGTTCAGTTTTATCATGATAACTTCGCCGAGAGCCCCTAGTTATGACATAGTCGTAACCATAAGACAGCGAGTGGTAAAATATTAGCGGCGTGGCGGAAGCGAGCGGCGTTTCCGGCGCAGACAGCGCTTATCTGCTGCCGCCGCCGCCGCCCCGGCCCCGCCGCCACGGCGGCCGCCGAACATCAGCTGTTTACCGGCCTGCTACTTGGATTAACTAGCGAGAAAATATCATAATATTACCTGCAGCTAGCTTGTCATACCAACCCACAGTATGCCACCTAAACCTAGATCGGGGATGGGGAAATAGACTGAGAGATGGGCCATATAAAATAATCACAATATTTACGTAGGCCAAGGTGCATTGTTTTGACGTGCTGGGTCGGTGTGATAGATGAAACTTTTGACTGTTTATTAACGTTTGGAGCCAGGCACATACATAATACATTCCCCAAGTTACTTGAAGTAATACTCGAGCAGGAAATGTTGGTACATTGGTCAGTCATTTTTGTTTTTATCGTGAATATTCTAATATTCGCGGGACGATTTAATATAGATGATGGGTTATAGTCGCGGGCCGGATCAGTACAATGTTCCTTAGGATGGATTGAATCTTGAAACGAGTTGGACTTGGCCCGCGGGCCGCTATTTCCCTATTCCTGACATAGATCATGACGTTATTACTTTTCGTTTAAAATGCAACTTCGTTCTACGATAACTTAAAGTTATATTTTCCACACAATAGTTTTTACAAGTTTTAGGGACTACGAATCTTTACTTTTTAAAAAAATATTGCACAATGGGCAATTAATGAAAACCAACAATTCTTCGTCACTGTTTATTTTCTTTACCATTTCAGCTGACCAAACGACAATAAGTTTTGATATCAATATTCAAATCACGACGCACTATAGTCTGTGGCGTGCGAGGTGGACAGTTTCGGCGGTATTGTCTGTGGTCACGTCCCGCCATTGTCCGCGGCCATATTTGAGATAAACGGACTGCTGATCATGCTCGGATGCTGTGTTATTTCAACTGGAGCGTGCGTGATCTGTTGGCTGGACTCTTGAATACGTAATTGTGGTATTTCAAGTGTTTTATGAATAAATATAGTTTTTTGATGTACCCTCCTATGAGTGTTAGTTTAACCCAAAAACTTTTAGGTACCTTCTGTGTTTTTATTTTTACTGGGGCTACTTACTGTATAACGGTAATTTAATTTTGAAATGATTTTCGTTAGCTATATCTCGTAAATTACATTACAGGCAGTACCTACAACCTACTTTTTCGAACTTATTCGGTTTAGCCCTCTATCTAAGTTTGTACCTACTATAATGTGATATGTTACTGTGACTAGAGATCGGATATTAGGATGTATATTTACCTAAAGTTCAGATGGTTATGGAAAGCACTTTTTTATCGAAAGAAATCCAAGGATTCCGGGACTTACCAATTTTAAAGTAGGTATACTCCGTGACATGTAATAGATAAACCCGATTTGACACAAATTCCAGTTGGCCTGTTAGAAACGTAATTGGTTGCTTTTCCCTACTTTTATTGTCAGTGATTTTTTATGAAGCAAACACAAGTTATTATGCTGTAACATCTCTCATGGGAATATACGAGGAATATACACATCTTAAGGCTCCTATATACCTCAAGTGGCGCCCTCATTTTAATTAAATTTATTGCTCGCTAAGTAGGTACATAATGTATCGAAAATTCACATGTACAGATTGTAGCTAAGGTTCTATAGTTTATTTACAAACAATAACCTGAGTAAAATTTTGTTCGTTGTAGTAGTAGTTCGCAAAAGTGCTAAAAGTGGCCACTTTTTTAAGAAGCCGCTTCCATAATATGTTTAAAAAAATATGCATCCGATTATCTGATCTCTAGTGATGATTGACTGGTCTGGCTGACGGACTATGACAGACGTATGACGGATGACAGACGACAGATAGACGACGATCGACAACAAATAAGGCTGTCAGCACAGCAGGTATTTGGAACTGAAGACGACGAAGGTAGACCGACGACTGTGACGACCATTCATATTGCACAGGATTAGGTGTTATCTAGTTCTGGAAGACAAATTAATGCGATAGAGCTTATGCAATTATTTTGCATAACCTAAGGTTAATTTCAATAAATACTTTCTAATTAATATTTTACTAATAATTACTTTCGTTAGTGTTATTTCTTCGTTTTCGACGCTGTAGTTAGAGTATGGAATATACTTATAGTTTAACTTATCCTTTTATTCCCGCGAAACGTTCACATATTACTTCGGATGTTCGTATGTTTACTTGTTTCCATTTTCAAAAATACTTCTTTTCCATATTTGAATTGAATCAGTGCCATAGAGCACGGTAAACAGAGGCGTCGTGGTGCGTCGATCGACTATGTGGCAGTCGGCGTATCGATTACGGCGTATGTACTCGTATTGTAGTGGGTGGACTTAGGTGTGCATGTCATGGATACTGCCCTACTGGGCGGGGCCGCACCCAGCCAATCCTGTAACTGATACCCTGCTTCTTCTTTAACAAAAACAAACAATTACCCATCTTAAATCTAACGCAGTAAGGCTCACTTTCCCTTCTGTTTCCCGGCGGATTTTGTAAGCGATACCCTAGTTCTTATTTCCATTTTTAAGGGAACATACACGTTGTGTAGTTGGCTGTAAGCTCATTTCTGCTTGGAAGCTGGTTGTAATTGATATGATTGGCCTAAATTGCCCGTTATTTAGAATGATTGTTCATGTTATTTAGTAACTTCAACAACAAGAGTCTGCCTACATACCATTAATTCTGTATTTAAGTAGTTACTTTTGTTATTTACATTGCATTATTCTTGGGTCCATTAATTATTTTTAGATAATAATTAATCATTTAATATTATTTCGTTACTGAGACCGAGAATTGCCAAAAAAAATCTCCTCTCTCATTAGAAAAAAGAAACAGACATATTTACATATGTGAATTTTTACTATTATTTTAGTAGCACTTTAGTAGTTGGTAGTAAATCTACACTGTATTAGTAATCAAGCGTTTACTACCTGAAAATCTAAAGAGATATAAGAACACCGTACACTGAGTATTTTTTAAAACAACAACAATATATTATAACAAACAGTAGCAAATAATTTAAAAGCAGTTATTCATTAAGCTATACACATATTTCTACTAATTGAAGATTACAGTAGGGCAGTAGGTAATTTTTTGTATGGACATATAAAAAAAACATTAGCAAGGGGAGGTCGGGCGCACCTGACGCCGGAAGTCATTAGTAAATAGATGGACACAACGGACCACTGATAAAACCTCACTCTCCCCGAAATTACTTAAAACAAACCCATTTCCAAAATTATTAAATGTACCCTTTTCATTTTGAGTCTTATTTGTGGTGTTTTTAAGGTAGGTTTTTCTTGGATACTGTTTGTGGCAGCTGTATTTGTAATTTGGCAGTTTTGTATAAAAAATGACATTGTGTAGGCAACACCCTTTTGTGTGAGTATCTATTGTTACGATCTCATTGAGAGTACTTTAGACTCGTAATAAGTATAAAAGATAAGTCTTGGTTCGCCGTAAGACAGGATTAGTGCGGTTTTTGGTGAGTCAATTTCAATACTAAACTGGACTACGCAAATATTTGGGACTAGCGACCGTCCGCGACTTCGTCTGCGTGGAAAGTTTTTTGCTATCCCTCGAGAACAATTATTTTTTTCGGGATGAAATTTTTCGGTACCATGTCCTTCTCTGTACCCCTGACAACGTGTATGCAAAATTTCATGATGATCGGGTCAGTAGTTAAGACGTGAAGGCGTAACAAACAAACAAACGGACTATCGCATTTATAATATTAGTAAGGATAGCCATCTTCTATAACTTTATAATTCATGAAAGAAAGTCGTAGGTAGTTCAGTACGTATGTACAGTCACGTCTAAAAATATGTATACAGTTTAGAACTTTGTCACTGTGTTGTAGTTGTCATTGATTCATTGATTTCTGCCCAAAAAAGGAATAGCTTTCAGGGTGAAAAAGTTCTAAACTGTGTACATATTTATAATCGTGACTGTACATCTTTTTTTGCTCTTGATTAAGGAAAAAGGTTAGGTTAGGTAAGTTAAACGATAAAATTTCAGTAAGTATTACAGATTTCACGAAGCAAAGAAAATGATCTTGAAGTGATTATGAAATCACTTTAAATGATCTTCTTGATTTTCTTTCTTTTGAAAACTCAAAAGAAAGTTTAAAAAAAAATAAACTTCAATTCTAGTTTTGGTTAGTTGGTACTTTATGCTTTTTTCTGGATAATCCCACTATCGCATATCACCTTCAACAATAATTGGGTCTTCTTTTTCCAGACGTAACCTACTGACAGACAAGTTGAGTTCAATATGTTAAATTTTTATTTATTCAGGCTGGATTCTGAAGTATTATTTCCTAAAATTAAACAAAATATCATAACAAAAATGTCGATAGCTTGTCAGCAAATCCAATGTGGTAATCTTAACGGTTAACCCTCCCGCTGCTGCTAGAGGGCGCGCAATCCAACCCGTCACCCGCTTATTAACTTACCAAAACCAACAATCGTGATTAAATCGCGCGTGAACTAATAAAATAATAAGACTCTGCGACTCTGCTCTCTAACGCGCCGCTGGTAAAGCTCGGCTTACATGGAGGTGCGTGTATTTGATCGATTTTCATGCGAATATATCTTTTTAAGTATAATGGGGCTTATTTAGCTAACGTGCATTGGTAATTAACTGTATACTACAAAGAAAAGTAAGGAGACATAATGGTTATTGGTTCTTCTTGTTCGATACGTTTTTGAAATCGGTAAACTCTTTTAATTTTTTTTTGTATCATTTCCCTTTACTTCCATTTTATTTTTCAAGTTAAAAATTTACATTTAATTCTGATCTGTCTCAGTTTCGTTTCATAAAATTCATTAACCAGTAGGAAACTTTCTTTTCATTGCAAAGTGCACTAAAATTGACTTTACATCGATAATTTTAAAATTGCGTAGGTACCTAATCAATAGGCACAGAGAAAATAGGTACAAACCAAACTCCCTAAGACCTTTCACCAAAGCGGAGAGAAAAGATGTCTCATTTTTCTATAGAATATTTCCACATCTCTCCGCTTAGCTTGCGCGCGGCACAAGATTCTATAGAAAAATGAGATATCTCATCTCCTCTCCGCTTTGGTGGAAACCGGGCCTAATTGCTCTATCTCAACAAATTCTTATTAGGTCAAGGTAGCAAACGAGTCTCACATCCAACGTTGAAGGTCAACATCGGTTAACAACTCGACAATAAATAAAACATCGCATATAAACCGGCCGTCAGGGGCGAGGGGGGCCGTAAATTTCATTACAATTAGCTGTCACGCCGTATGAATAATTCATGGCCGCCTCGCAAACAGCAAGGGTTGGTCGTCAGATGACCGTTGTCGCTCTGTTTGCTGGCATTACTCGTCTAGTAATTTGCGCCACGTCCGTTCATTAGCGCGTTTACGTTTAGATTTGGCCTATTTTGAATAATTCGTAGCGTTGCGATTGAAAATTGGTTGTGCAAAGCCAACTTCGACGGTCGATTGGACCACTGCCTGGATGAACATTTACGAGTTGATTAGATAGTTATTTTTGTTTATTATCAGTTCATAACTGGAGGTATTAATACTGGCGATATTTAACTGATATTTGATAGGCTTAGTTGTAAACTTAGATTCTGATTATTATAAAATCTCCCCTTTTCATCTACTCATATATGATTAAAAGCAAATGCATTAATAAAATCCCGTTACCATTCTTTGTTTTAAATCTATTAAAATGTGATTGTAATTAAACTAAATGTGAATTACAGAAAGTCATGTTTTTCTGAGTGACGTTAGTATTTATTTGACTCTTAGGACATTACATGAAATCTTAAAGATTAGTATGAATATCAAAGAAAGTTTACTTTCAAACAAAGTGTTTGATTTTTTTATTGATATATTTTAAAATAGTTTATAGTTTTACCTTTCAAATCAACACCTATTAAAGTAGGTTATATGGACGACCTCCTTGGTCGAGTGGCTTTGTACACCGGTTTTCAAGGTGTCGCCATCTCTGAAGTCCCGGGTTCGATCCCCGGTTGGGTCAATTTAGAAAACGAACTTTTCTATATTGGCTCAGGTCTGGGTGTTTGTGATACCACCGTTGTCTCCAATTTCCATAACACAAGTGCTTTAGCTACTTACTTTGGAATCGGAGCAATGTATGTGATGTTGTCAAATATTTAAAAATATTTAAATATTTATATAAATTCGTATAACAACTGTAAATACGAATAGTGAATAGTCTGTTTTAAGTAGAAAAATAATGACTATAGGTCATGGAATTATAAGTACTAGGTATTGTATTATAGACCCGTTTAATAATGGTTATGAAAGTACTATTAACTACAAAACATGAATAAACATTTTAGCACCATAAACGTTTTATCGATTACCTGTCCTTCTCGATGGCAGAGAATTCGTATAAATCATAATTAACATGGATGGCGTGGCGTCGATTCCTTGTAGTGGGTTGTAAGAAATTTATTAATAAACAATTGAATTAACAGATCCGTGGAATCGGTCGTGCCAATCACAATCAGTCAATCATTCTTTGGAAACGTTTATCGATCATTTAAGATGCAGATTAGTGAGTGGTTAGTCGCCATGTAAGAAATATCAGTTGTAACTAGACAAGCTTCTTTTTTGTTTGGAAAACAGAAATATGATTAGCTTTAGTTCAACAACTTTGTACTTAGTACATTTTCGCGCAAAATAAGTGTAGTCAAGTAAATGATTAAGAATAAAACCGTTTAAAGCTTTATAATATAAGAATGCGTTAAGCTTGTTAAGCTTTAGTGATAAGTACAACAGCAGAAAAGAATACTTGATAATCAAAGTGCAACTCCTAAAACAGATTTTTTGTAACTTACCTTTACTTATTTGAAAGTTATTTTTATATTTAATCTCTTTATTGTACAGCAATAAAATGATGTATAGGAGGCGGACTTAATGCTAAAAGCATTATCTCCCAATTAACCCTTAGGGAACAGATAGCCACGAATGCGGTACATTTAATATACAATAAAAATAACAATATAATAAATATAAACATTCATATACTAGGTGTTACAAAAATACCCCTAATGCCGAATATGGTATATAGGGACCATCAAACTGAACAACTTTTACTATGGGGCCAACTCTGAAATCGAGAAAAAAAATCAGCTGTTTCATACAAAAATTAAAATCGAAAATATCAAAATGTATGAAACAGCTGATTTTTTATACCGTATTCGGCATTAGGGGTATTTTTGTAACACGTTGTATAATAACATAAATATATCTACAATAATAATATATATTAATATAAGTTGTACTTAGTATCAATAATATTCCAATCGTAGTAACTACTACGATAAAAATGTTGAAATTTTTATCCTTCTATGATGCTAAAAAAAAATTATTAAAAGCTTTCAAAAAGTTAATTGGTGCTGCGAACGAAATACTTATACTTAACTTGAACACTGATTTTGCTCGGCAGTGTATTATGTTTTTAGTTAGCATAGTAGAAACTCAATATCCAGCTAATCATTCAATTTATCGGAAAAAATATTATGGAAAAGAAATTAATTTCAACATCCATTAACAATGAACAAAGGCTTATGCTCATCTCTCAAACATGTGCCCTTACCAGGATTCAAACCTAAGATCATTGACTCAAGAAGCAAGATCGAAGACTTGAATTCTTTGGTTCAGGCAGGATCACTGCAACTGCACCAAGCGGTCGATGTTATAGCCTCGGAATAAACTATGAACTTTTGAAGCATGATAGAGTTTAGTATTATTGGGTCATTACCTATGAAATTGGTGTTTTTTTCTCTTACACAAAATTCAAAATTCAAAACTCGTTTATTCAGTCTAGGCTGTTACAAGCACTTGTGAATGTCAAAGAAGCTACGCCATCGGTTCGCAAACCCTAAGCGGGAGACCTTGTAACAAGACAAGACCTGTAACAAGACCTTGTAACACAGAGAACCTCATAACATCTGTGTTTTAAAATATTTATCAGTTGCTGGATATTACATCAAATTATGACCACAACTATCAGCATCATTAAAGTCTATTAATTTTCTTACCATCAAAAAAGTACCTTGAAAGTGACTCCTTTTTTGTTACCGAAAATTAACACTTAGCCGAAACATTTCTTTCGCTTAAGTTATGTTGCTTAAGTTAGCTTAAGTTCAAACATTTGTACATAAACATTTTGTCACAATAGCGTTCACAGTTGTTAAATAAATTATGAAAATGCTAGTATCAAAAAAAGCAATTTGTTAAAAATTCTCCATACAAAACGTCAATTTTTAGGTAAGGACCTAATATTAAAGCTGTTTCCATTGACAGCTACCGAGAAACCCGGCTCGGTGACGGCGCGCAGGCGTAGGCGCAGATAATTTTACCCCGAGATGTGTTGACACTGCGTTTAGCAGTTCATTACGAGCAGACGGGCTATCATCTCGTGAACTCTACGGGTTAGGTTTCAGGGCTTGTGGTGCAAGTTGGAAGATTTGAGTTAGAAGTTGAAAGACTTGCTGCTTGGGTAAGGGCTCGTGTACACGATGCTGCTCCCGCACCGATGTCGTATCGTCGCTGCACCTCTGCGCTGTGTATGCGAGACCGCGCCGCCACCGCTTGATTTCACCATACCACTATACGGTTGTTAGTAATAGATTGCTAGCCACGAAGATCACACGTGTCGCATTGACATAGGCGGCCGGTAATGGAATAACAACATTAATTACTAGTGATTAGCGAGGTGGCGGAGGCAGCGGCGGCGGCGCGGTTGCGGCGCGGTGACGGGCTTACCGCGTCTCATATATTGATATAGGTATTGTACAGCGCAGAGATGCGGCGGCAGCGGACAGTTGGCACACGTCATGCCAGTGCAGTTATCTGGTGTAAAGTAAGAAATACAGCGAGGAATTCTAATTTAAAATCATTTATTCAGTCTAGGTTGTCAAGCACTTGTGAATGTAAAGAAACAACGCCAGCGGTTCGTAAGCCCGCGAGAGAACTTGTGATGTGATGAAGAAGGATTTGTCTATTTTAATAGATATATTACCTTCTTTAAATCACGTCTCTGTCCCACAGGGGTTTATTTGTTGTAGCAGCGTTTAGATGTAGCAATCGAATGATATTGCTGAAAAACTGATGACAATTCAAACTGTGAGTGATATTGTAGGCTTAGGATTCATTATTGATTGAAAATTGTAATAAACTTCGTAAGTTGAGCGTGTACTTTTCAATTTTATTGTTTCTATGCGACTTTCTATAACTAACTCAAATTATATTTTTGTAAGTGATGAAATTGCAAATTAACTTTCATTAATGGATTTAGGTTTAATGGTGTCTCCTAAAGTTTAAATGTACTGACTAATATATCGTATTTGCTTGGCTTTTTAATTTATTTGTTAGGTTACTTCAAAGTTCTACTACAACAAATAAACCCCTGTGGGACAGAGACGTGATTTAAAGAAGGTAATCTATCTAATAAAATAGACAAATCCTTCTTCATCACATCACTAGGTCTCTCGCGGCCTTACGAACCGCTGGCGTTGTTTCTTTACATTCACAAGTGCTTGACAACCTAGACTGAATAAATGATTTTAAATTAGAATTCCTCGCTATATTTCTTACTTTACACCAGATAACTGCACTGGCATGACGTGTGCCAACTGTCGCGCTGCCGGCGCCGGCGCATCCGCCGCGATGTTGTTCATAGCTTCACATCTAAACCGGTGTCCGGTTACGCGCTGAAAGTTTAATGGATATGAAATTATACTTTCTACAGAAAATAATACTGGCTTCCAACACAAGCTAGTTTCAGATTAACAACAACATTTTGATTGAATTTTATGGATGTTCGATGTTTGATGATTTAGATACACACATGTTCTCCATGAAAGTTGAAAATTTTTAGTAGGTCTGTACTAGGTAATCCACAACTCAAAGAACTTACCAATAGTTATTTGCAAAAATACTCTGTAAATAAATGAAGTGAATTTAATACAGTTCAAGTTTTTACCGTTTAAATAAGCGATGCTTTATTTATCTCATTAGTAGCGAAATGAGGGAGTATAGTTTTTACTTACTTTCTCTTTAGGTTATTTATAATTTTTGGAAAGCTAAATTCATTTTTCATTCCGAAATAAACTTTTGAATGCTACTAATGTGCAAATTGTTTGTCATTCCAAGTAGGTATATACATTATTAAAAGTATACCTATTACACCTATACCTACCACCTATACATACCTATTACAAGTATACCTATCATTCATTAGTTTTATACAAAAGCACTTAGCTATAGTGCCTCCTGGGACATCCAAAGTACAGATGACAAAAGTGTTTGCACTAAAAACATTCGTAGCATGTCTATAATATTTGCAAGAGTTCCGTATAAATATTTTTCTCCATTACATCGGCCAGGCCCAGATCCTAAGTAAACACCCTGATACTTCCTGTGATATTTAAACTTTGCAAAAACGCTACAAGTATTGAGTTACAGTGGTGGTACTTTTTGGAAATTCCCGTATTCTCACGGTTTTAGTGGCGCCAATTTTTTCTCATAATCTCTAATAAGCTGGTCATTTTTCTTATGAAAACAATATTTTTAATTGTGTTTGCTTTGGCTTATCCCCTGGTAGAATGTTTTCTGAGTAAGTAGTTAATAATTAAGCATTATTGCCAGAGCAATGTGTTATAATTAGCTTTGTTGAGGTAAGCTAGGAAAAATCCTTCAGTCAACTTTTATAAAAGTAAAGGGGCCGGCGCTATTTTAATAAACGTGACAATTTGTCACATTTGATGACAATTATATATCCATTGCGTAAACCAATTTAAAAATAGAACAAACTACTCATAGCTACACCGCAATGTAAACAAAATTTTCATGGCAATTAACAAATTGTCGCCTTAATAAATAGGGCCCCTAGTAGATAATAATTGTCTTTAATATGTTAATTTCCATTTCAACATATTAGAGTATTGACACTTTATTTGTAAACATAAATTAAAACAATCTCGATTAAGGCTATATTAACACATTTTTATTATTAGGTTGCTTTCTTATTTGTTTGTCCACAAGTTTAGCAAACTTAACTAGCCTTCCGCTAAGCGAGAGACATGAAACTTTGAACATAGGTCAGAATAGGTTAGAACTGAAGGCTATGCAATATTATGGTGTCATTGAGCTGATCTGATGAAATAGTGTCCAAGATCTGATGATGGAGCTGAAAGAAGACCACAGGAACTCTGTAATAAAACCATGCAACCCTATCGAGTTTGGGTTCATATGATTCGTCTTGACGAGTATCTCTGCTGGGAAATAGTGTTCAATGTCTGATGATGGAGCTGGGAGAAGGCCACAGGAACTCTATAATAATAGCACACAACCCCATGGAGTTTGGACTCGTTTGATTTATCTGGACAAATACTCCGATACGAGATGGTGTATTTTTAGTTTTAGCTCGTTGACTATAAAGCAGAAAATAATAATTTACAGAAAAAAAAAATTTTTTTTTACAAAAAATACGTTTTTAAAACGGATAAAAAAGTACAAAATAATTTCTTCCGTAAAGATTTATAACCTTAACACGGGGCGCATGCAAAAGACAATAAACCATTGATGATAAATGTGTGTAAAAACAAAGTGCGCCACGTTTTTAGGTTTAAAACTTCTGTATAGGGTTATAAATCTTTACGTAAGAAATTAAATTTGTACTTTTCAGCCCGTTTTAAAAAGTGTTTTTTTTCAGTAAATTTTTAACGTTATTTAACAAACAATGGAAGCTAAACTACCTGTATAAATAAAATGAAAGCTGTAGAAAATCAATCATCGTTCGATCGAGGGGGAGCAGCCAGCAAAAAATATTCCAAAACAGGTGTATTTTCTGTTGTGACCGACCAAAATAAACCCGATCTTGATACAGTTACGTTAGCGAAGTGCGAGTCACCCTGACTCGGCGGCCATTGCAAAAAACAGGGTAATATTTTTATAATGAACAGGAAGCGGCAAAATTAAGTCATTCTGTATAATTGCACCTTTGGGGTAGATTGAAAGATCCAATTTTCGTGGCGAGGGTGTAAATAAAGATGTTAACGTGAGGAGTCAATCGGAACAGGAGCTTGATGCCACTTAGTTCCGCCACATACAGACGGAATCTGATTCGGAATCCCAAAACGGAATATCGATAATGTATGAAAATTCCGAACGGAAAAATACCGCATACGTATGTGGTAGGTCCATAGATTTGTATGGATTAGCTGCTTTCGGGATGAATCTGTTTCGGAATTCCGTCTGTATGTGGCCAGTCTAAGGAATTCCGAATCAAAATTCCGTCTAACCTGGTCACATACAGACGAAAAAAATGTTTATTAAAGAAATTACGTTAAAAAATTCATAAAGAAGTTGAAGTACCTACAGTGAAAATAAACATTCTAAGCCAACATACAGACGGAATCTGATTCGGAATTCCGAAAGCTAACCCATTCAAAACTATGGACCTACCACACACATTGCGGTATTTTTCCGTTCGGAATTTTCAACATTCTCGAAATTCCGTTTATTTCAAATAGACTCCGGCTGAATGTGGCCGCGCTTAGAATGTTTATTTTCATTGTAGGTACTTACTTAAATTTCTTTTAACAACATTTTTAACGGACTTTTATCTAACAAGATAATATGCGAAACCTATCGCTTGGTTAGTTATTCTGTGGGAAACGAGGTCGAGGTTTCAAAAGATTCTACAAAGTATTTCGACTTTTTATCGATGGTGAAGGTATTATTTAAAAAAAAAATTTTTTTAGTCCTATTAATTTCGAAAATATATCTTGTGGTTTTTTTAAAGCTATTATAATTATAAAAGTTTGGTACTAAGTTTTAAAGGCCAGTGTAGTTTGAGTTGCACGAACTTGGATTGACAAAAAAGCTTGATTGACTTTCTATTTAGGTATTTCACGGACAATGGCGTGACAAACGTTACAAAATTATAAAATAATCAGTACTTTTCCGCTCGTCTCTACTTCATAAACATATAATTATGCAACCTGTGATAATTTGGTGAGACAATGATTTGTCTTATTATTTTGTTTAAATTCATAGCAGAAAAATCAGCCAATGCTTTTTTTACATTGACATTTGGAAGCAAATTTTAACTTGTTTTCTCCACAAATTTTATCCACTCTATGAATTCCTTTTGTACGTCAACCTACAAAACCCTATTCTGAGAGCTAGTGTAACTGTTAATGAAGTAATTCTAGATACCAGGCCGGCGTCAGATCTCCGCTGGAATTCATGACCTTTCCATAAGAACAGTTCCAAGGCGAAAACGAGCCTGTACCTATGCAAGTTTTTTAACGATTGAGTGCGAAATTGTTTCTCGTTACTAACTCAACTTACAACCACATAATAACAAAAAAAAAAAAAAATCTTATGAAATTTAAACAAATATGCAATCAACCCCTAACATGTGGTTAATACCACATGTTACTAAAAAAGAGTTAACAAGACAGTGGGATGCGAAGTTACAACTAATATAAACATCAGACAAATAACCAAAATAGCCTTACAAGATAACGAATCACACTAAGCAGTAAACTTTTTACTGACAAGAAAAATAATTAAGGCTAAGGCCACACTATAGGTGCCATGCTTAGAGATAAGCTAGGAGCTACGCTTGTGTACAAGATACTAAGATCTACGCGCGTCAGCACCCGCGTCTAACTCGTTTTGAAATTCATTGTATATAATTTGAGTCTTATGACACATCCATAGATCTCAAATTGCATTTATCGAAGTCCACCCGCATACGCCATGCACCCGCCTCGCGCCCGCTTCGTGCCAACCCCGGACACGCGCTGCACCCACCCCGCATACGCCTTGCGCCCGCGCTATGGCTTGTGTCTACTGAACGAAGAAGTCCAGTCACTAGTAGAATAAGCGGGCGCCAGCCGCCAGGCGTGCGCTGATTTTGCGCGTGCGGCGAGCGCGGGTGTAAGGCGAGCACAACGCGTGTGCGAGTCCTGTGCGTGATTGACGCGTGTCATCTGAACACGGCCTTACATGATCTGTGGCCAGTTACTTTACTACATTGTACGTGTGTTCAGCGCTGTCTAGATTGTTTGCCGCCACTCGCGAGATGTTTTTAAACAACAAAAAACTACTCCGCCTTGAGTGTCACATTTCTATACAACTATCGGATAGGGCTGGCACAACAGAAGTTTAATTGAAATCTCAAATTACTGGAACAGAAAAGTTAAATACCCTTGTGTCAACAAGATCTCGGAGAATATTTGCTAATTGTCCTGACCTACACAAAAAAAAATCTCTTACCGGTTTCATCGAATTATTAACGCTAGTAATAATAATTCCATCACCGGTTTTAATTATTTTGCCATCACTTTTTACTAGAGTAACAGTTGTGTGACAGCTCACCTCATCGATAAAATTATATCACTCAGTAAGTTTAAGTAGGCAGCTAGGTATCTAATCTAACTAAATAAGTTATCAAGTTTCGATCTACTCTATTCAAATACCACATAATACGTTATTTTTACCAACACATTCTTACACCAAATGTAATTTATTTTTTGATCCAAAGCTATTTTAGCAGCCCTACGTGTACAAGTGTTGGCAGTAGACAAGGTAAACAGTGTCCCGGGATCGGTTTTAAAACAATGCCTTTCTGGGCGCCTCTCGCCAAACACTCCAACATCACAAACAGACTCTTTGGGCTCCACTGGGCTGGCCTGCACACTTGCACAGGCGAGCAACGGCGCGCGGGTTGACACATAAAAAAATATTAAATTTTTAACGAATAAAATAATTTTCTTCTGAGATTTTGAATTGGAACAGAAGTAAAAGACATGATTTAGACCAACTTGCTATTGATATACACCTGCCTGCTTGTTATGAATTTTGAAAAGTACTTGTGTTTGTACTTGGCGAAACTGTAAGTACCTAATTGTGCATAGTTATGTTGTCCCCAAAAAAATTGGAGTAAAAATCCTTTACAATAACAAAACACCAACTGTGTAACTGTATTAAAAACTCAGACGGTTAATAAACCAATTTGAGTAAGAAAGTGTTTTGTCATTTTCTTTCCAATTAGAATTAATATAATTAAGACAAGACGGCAAGCGAGAGACGTTTAATAAATTAAATTAGCGTTACAACTACATCTCATAATAAAACGAAGGCATCATATACATTCCAAATATTTTAATTGATAGAATTTTCCTATACAACAGAATGTTGTTCCATGGATTGTAATGGGTATATTATGTCGGTTCTATGTCCAACAACATTATTATGAATAAATTCTATTAGCTAATAAAATTACTAAAGGCATCCGTCAAGTCTAATTAAGCAATTAAAAGAACCGTAGTTTGCACTCCATCGTGCGTACTTACAACTTAATGGTTGCCGTAACGAGCTGTTGAAGCAAAGATTAGATAATTAAGATGCCAAATGGTACAGGCGACAGCGTCGTTCGAGTATCACTCGATGAACGTGGGTACAGTCGGCCTCGTAAATAATCCCCGATTGCGCTATTACGCGGACAGGTGGGCGCGCAAAAAAGCCCGATAGTCCCGGGAAAAACAATCAAAAGGCGCCGCCCGCGCCGGCATCAGACGCGCCGCTTTGATCCCGGACAATTATACCCCCCTCCGCCCCCCACGCAGCGAGGAAACTCATTTTCCAACGCCAAGCCGCGCGCTTATTACACTCCCGCCATCTTAAAGTGTCGTCCACCAAATCATGCGCCATCTTTCCATAAACAGGAGAAGGTTCAGAATCGCTCGTCTTTTATTTTCGAACTCGATCTCATCGATTCTACTTTACTCCGCGACAAAACTTTTATTACCGAACGCTCGTTTGGTTATCACACTTACAGCGTTCACTTTAGGGTGTTAATTCTAAAAACGGCTCGATACGCTAAAGCAAATTCACCGCGGTGGCAAATTTCTCGCGGCTGGGACCGGCCGTCAATCATCTCGCGATACGACGCTGACAAAGGAAAAATCCTTTTGCGATCGTGAAATAACTTGCGAGTGATCAAAGTGCTGAGGTGACACCGTAAATAAACTCCTGTTGGGCTAATTTCGCCGCCAGCTGAATTTTAACGGCGGCGCGGTGACTCGATCGACACCCATCGAGCTGCCTCTTATGGGCATTTCAATTTGTAAATCGTTGGTGGCACGTTTCTTTTGTTTAATGCAGTGATACGCGCTTGATCGATCGATGGCATTGTTTATTTATTTTGGAACTAGATTATTTTTTGTTTTCGTCAAGCACGGAATTTTTGCGAGACTGAATCAATTTGACCCACATAAGCTTTATATTGCCTTTGATTCTATCTATAAGTAACTATTTTTACCACTTACGCGTCTTCGGTTCGGGTATACATACAATCCGAAATACGAAGTATAAAATATCTTATTCTCTGTCTCATTGGTATCATTGGTCGAGTGCTCGTTCTTTTACTTGATTCGCTAACTACTTTTTTATAAGTCAAACCTCTAAACGAAAAGAATTTAGATACTAGTTAGCCAGTTCATCCTGGTTTGAGAATTTCTGGTGAATTGCGGTTCCACCTTCAGCGTAAAGGCCTTCCCTCGGGATATTGAAGGTCAAAGCTTTTCGCTGAGATTAAAAAGCAACCGCCTAACATTAACACACTTTCACATCAATAAGTACGCTAGCAAGACTGATTGTGTTGACGTCAAAAAATCGCATTGATAATTCCCCCCAGCACTGCATCCTTACGACATCTCACCGCCTTTGTTCTAACTCGATCGGCTAATTGAAGGCGGAAGCCGCAGTGTCAACCTCAATGCAGGCCAAATGAGCATATAATGGCCGCTTGAATGAAATAAAAGGCTCATTGTAGGGAGGAAGCCAGCTCGACAAAGCACGCCGATTTCTATGGCTCCAAATGATCCGCAAATTGGTAGGTGAGTGGTCGGATGCCTCTCGCGGCTCCGATGCGTATCACGTTTCAGCGTGCACTCCACTAGTGCATAGTGCAGTGCACAAAGATTTAGGAGGTATGTATAATGTTCGAATATCATCTGCTGCTGTTTTTTTGCGAAGAAGTTACGCGCAGTTTTGGGTTTCGCGCGTTTTGTACGGCTTTAGTGTTTACAACAGATGGGCAGATTGTTGAAACGGTTGAATTATAAAACACTATTCAATGTTTAACAAAAAGAAATCCTGCGCAATCAATGGCAACAGATTATGATTATTTAACGTAAAATGTACTAAACATTGTTTAAAGCTTGAAATTTGGCATAGACATTCTTTCACAAAATTAATTGAACACGTATTTCGTATTTTTTTAATATTTATTACCTAACAGGGTTAAAAAGTGATATAAAGCTACTTTTGCTGTGATTGACTTCGACGTCGGAATTGAAACTTTTTTGTGCATTTGATTGATTAATTAAGAAAAGTATATATCATTTGTCATCTCAACGTAGTATTACATTCTCTTTGGTCATTTCCCCTGAGAGTAGGTAGAATGCATTATCGCCATAGGCATTGAATAGTACCTATGGCGTTATGTAGACAGTGCTGGCATTTTTTCCTTATTGCGTTGTAATAAGGTGCAAAATTATTCCATCTAATTATCAGTTTAATTTTAAAAGAATACAATATTCGGTCAAGTCGCCTATGCTATGACAATTAATAAAGCACAGGGACAAAGTTTAAGAGCGGCTGGTGTAGATCTGCGCAGTGATTGTTTCTCCCATGGCCAGCTCTAATGTAGCCTGCTCGAAAGTCAGCTCGCCGAATAGCCTTTTTATTTTGCGACCGTATAACATGACAAGAAATGTGGTAGGTATACAACATGTTACAAAAATACCCTTAATGCTGAATATGGTATATAGGGACCATCAAACTGAACAACTTTTACTATTGGGACCAACTCTCAAATCGCGAAATAAAAATCAGCTGTTTCATACAAAAATTCAAATCGAAAATATCAAAATGTATGAAACAGCTGATTTTTTTCGCGATTTGAGAGATGGTCCCAATAGTAAAAGTTGGAGTTGATCAGTTTGATGGTCCCTATATACCGTATTCGGCATTAGGGGTATTTTTGTAACATGTTGTATATTATAGAGAAGTGTTGGATGATCGAGATTGATAATCCTGATAATGCACAACATATTTTTATTTAGAACTAGCTGCACCCGGCATGCGTATTGCAATGCTCCGTTTTTTTAGCCAGGGACTTTCCCGGTCGTAAGCAGAACAACTCACCAAAGTTTCATAATCGGATCAATGGTTTAGGAGTCCCGTCGTCTGTACACTTAGATCTTTTAAACTATGCATAAAAAACCGCATCAAAATCGGTCCATAAGTTTGGGAGCTAGGTTGTCTCAGACAGACAGACACACACAAGTCAAACTTATAACACCCCTTGCGTATGTCGTGTACGTCGTATATACATATAGTGGTGGCCACATAATTAAGGACACAAGTCGATTTTCATACAAACGATATAATTTTGAAGTCTTGGTTTTCCGCTAGGGATTGAACTAGCTGTGATCTGATGATGGCCATCCAGGGAGTGAATGGAGAAGATTATGATAGAATACACACCCAACCGATCTGGTCAGCATTCTAAGAGATGTAAGCATAAGAATTTTCAGTCGCAAGTTTTCATACATTTCTATACTATATTCGCGGTTTTGAGGTTGAGGTTTGAGACATTTATTTCTCTAAAAGAATGTACATTCACTTACAAGAGAAATCTATATATATAAAAGGGAAAATCACTCACTCACTCACTGATCACGAAAGCTCAGAAACTACAAGTGCTAGGAGTCTCAAATTTTGCATGGGGGCTCCTTTTAGGGCGTAGGTGCTCACTAAGACGGGATTTTGCGAAATTCAACCCCTAAAGGGGTGAAACAGGGTGGCAAAGTTTGTATGGGAGGACGCGATTCCTTGGCCCGATTGACTTGAAATTTGGCATAGACATTCTTTCACAAAATTAATTGAACACGTGTTTCGTATTTTTTTAATATTTATCACCTAACAGGGTTAAAAAGTGATATAATGCTAATTTTGCTGTGATTGACTTCGACGTCGGAATTGAAACTTTTTTGTGCATTTGATTGATTAATTAAGAAATATAAATATCATTTGTCATCTCAACGTAGTATTACATTCTCTTTGGTCATTTCCCCTGAGAGTAGGTAGAATGCATTTCATTGAATAGTACCTATGGCGTTATGTTGGCAGTGCTGTCATTTTTTCCTTCCTCGCGTTGTAATAAGGTGCAAAATAATTCCATCTAATTATCAGTTTAATTTTAAAAGAATACAATATTCGGTCAAGTCGCCTATGCTATGACAATTAATAAAGCACAGGGACAAAGTTTAAGAGCGGCTGGTGTAGATCTGCAGTGATTGTTTCTCCCATGGCCAGCTCTAATGTCGCCTGCTCGAGAGTCAGCTCGCCGAATAGCCTTTTTATTTTGCAACCGGATAACATGACAAGAAATGTGGTAGGTATAGAACATGTTACAAAAATACCCCTAATGCCGAATATGGTATATCGGGACCATCAAACTGAACAACTTTTACTATTGGGACCAACTCTCAAATCGCGAAAAAATAATCAACAAAAATTCAAATCGAAAATATCAAAACGTATGAAACACATTTTGATATTTTCGATTTGAATTTTTGTATGAAACAGCTGATTTTTATTATAGAGAAGTGTTGGATGATCGAGATTGAGAATCCTGTTAATGCACAACATATTTTTATTTAGATCTAGCTGCACCCGGCATGCGTATATTGCAATGCTCCGTTTTTTTAGCCAGGGACTTTCTCGGTCGTAAGCAGAACAACTCGCCAAAGTTTCATCATAATCGGATCAATGGTTTAGGAGTCCCGCCGTCTGTACACTTAGATCTTTTAAACTATGCATAAAAAACCGCATCAAAATCGGTCCATAAGTTTGGGAGCTAGGTTGCCTCAGACAGACAGACACACACAAGTCAAACTTATAACACCCCTTGCGTATGTTGTGTACGTCGTATATACATATAGTGGTGGCCACATACTTAAGGACACAAGTCGATTTTCATACTAACGAGGTAATTTTGAAGTCTTGGTTTTCCGCTAGGGATTGAATTAGCTGTGATCTGATGATGGCCATCCAGGGAGTGAATGGAGAAGATTCAGATAGCAATACACACCCAACTGATCTGGTCAGCATTCTAAGAGATGTAAGCATAAGAATTTACAGTTGCAAGTTTTCATACATTATTATACTATATTCGCGGTTTTTTTAAACATATCCTTACATATCCAGCCATCACCAGATCACCGCTCGGTCAATCCCTGGCGGAGAAGCAATGCTTAAAAATTACTTCGTTTGTATGAAAATCGACTGGCGTCCTTAATTTTGTGGCCACTACTATACCTATATAGACAGTCTAATAACTTCACACTCACCACATTAGTAACTACATTGTACCCGTGCGAAGCCGGGGCGGGCCACTAGTACATTATAATCTTAAAAATAATACTTAGAAACTAGTAGGTGCATGCAGCAGACAAGTTCGTAGCTGCATTAAATTTTTAAAGTTACCCGCATTGTATTTGCAAAACAAATGCTTTGCAATAACAAGTTGGTCACAATTACGTATCGCTTAGTAGTTGCCATGTAAGTTACGTCCAATAGACATTGTATAGCAATGTATCAAAAACAAAATAACATTTAATAACAAAAAATAAATAAACAAATACTCCTCCAAAACATCATCATTATTATCATAAAATTGCAATAAGCTTATTAGTATATATATGTATAGATATAATATTACTATCATTTCACTATGCTATTAATTTATTTTAAGAAAAATGGTTTAATAAGTGTCGTCTTAGCTTGTTTTTAAAGGATAGTAAACATTTTGTGTTTTTTAAATCATTAGGTAATTTATTGAATAGTTGTGCTCCTTCGTACTTTATGTTTTTCTTGCCATAATTTGTTCGAGGTGATATTAGTTGAATATCATATGGTCTTCTTAAGGAACGCTTTTGTAATTGTGATTTTGTCCTGAATGATATCTGCGTATGTATATTTTTTGTAAGTATTTTATGTACAAGTATACATGTATTATATTTATACATCTGAGATAATGTCATTAGACCGGTTTTTTTATAAATTTCTACTGTTGGCGTTAAATAGTCAAAGTGAAACAACAGTTTTATTAGTTTATTTTGTGTTCTTTGGAGTTTATTCATATGAGTTTTAGCAGCGCTGCCATATACTTCTATCAAATAATCAAGATGACTTTTGACCAATGAGTTGTATATAATATAACGAACAGATAAAGGAAAACAGCGTACGTTACCTCGGAGAACAGACATGAGCGATGTTAATTTTTTTGAATTTTTTGTATGTGTAGTTTCCAACATAAGCGGCTATCTAGAATAAACATATCCTTACATCTCTTAAAATGCTGGTCAGATCACTTTGGTGTGTATAGTAATCTGGATCTCCTCTATTCACTCCTTGGATGGCCATCACCAGATCACCGCTCGGTCAATCCCTGGCGGAGAAGCAATGCTTAAAAGTTACTTCGTTTGTAAGAAAATCGACTAGCGTCCTTAATTTTGTGGCCACCACTATATATAGTTATCCTGTAGTATAGTCTAATAACTTCACACTCACCACATTAGTAACTACATTGTACCCGTGCGAAGCCGGGGCGGGCCACTAGTTTAATATATTTTGCTATTTCATTTTAAGAGTTCAACTAATGAACGTATGCAAATAAACTTTCAGGTGGTTAGCGTTTATAGAAAAATGTATCCTGCTCATTAGAATATTTTAATTAATGTCCCATTAAAGGTTGCAATATATCAAATTGATATAAAATGAGTTATAGCTGGACGTTTTTGAATTAATATCGGCTTCTTATGTAATCGTCAATTAGTTATTAATGAACCTTTCTTGGGCTATTTATCGATCAACCGTAAAGGTTTTAGTAAAAGTTGACGTGCCTACATTACGGAGTAATTAAATTCTGTTCGCATCAGGCATATAAATAGCAATCAAATTATTGCACATTAATCTTTGAGCCGATTTTTTTTAAATTTAATAAAATAAAAAACCCGCCTGCTCCAAAAGACAAGTCAACTGGAAAGATGGAAACGAGATCAAATATTATTGGCAAGATAATAACATGCAGTCGGAGGCATGTATAAAGTGACATTATGAAAATAATTTCACTTATCATGTTCAAATCAAATTCTATGCCTCTCTTCTCTGTGAGCATTTTTATTTCCGTTTTCTGCGAAATTCACAGTGTTTCAATATGATTCATAGAGGCTTAGCTAATAAGAATAAATCATTTATAGATACTTCTGACATTGTCTGCCTATTTTAGTCATTAATAATATAGTAGTCTCGATTTCTGTTCTATAATTTAGATAGGTATGATGCCGCGGGCGGTGTATCATGTCCGATAGGCTAGGGTTGGCGCGAACCGAATAAAATAATAACGGCCAGCACGTGCCAACCTTAATCAGCGCCTTTTGTCACATTATTGGGGGTTAACTTCGAGAAAGTAAACTTCAAATTTAAGTTAACAGGACAAATAAGTGGAAATCTCAAAATTCATAACTACAACAATTGTTTATTTTTTTCTGACATTATGCATAGACTTTTACCACAAAATAGAGAGAGGGTAACCTCTCTCTATTATGGGAAAAATATTATAATAATGAAAATTATTATATTTGGGAAAAATATTATCGATTGTAAACACGGAGTCTATGCGGGAAAATGTCGTGTTCGAGAAATATCTATACCGCGTCTTTTATCGAATACGACACGCAGTGGCGCTTAGGTTCATGTTGTATCGTTCACACGAACAAACTTGTGTCTCGTATTTAAGACTCGCGCGCGTGAACGCAGTTGTCCTTGTTTCTCGTTTCTTGATGAGGACCAGTCTTTAGAAAAGGATGAACCCAATACCCTCTTGAACGCTGCTTGCGTTTCCGTTTAAAAAACCAATATAAAAGTAGTTGAACTCGTGGATCCATGATGGCGCGCACTACGCGCACTACGCGCACACTGGCAGCTTTTCATTCGATTTTAATGTAACGTTAAAATCGAATAGTCGCCGTGTGAACGACTGTCTCGTATACGGTAAATCCGTATTCGTGAAAAAATTGAATCGAATAGTCGTTGTGTGAACGTAGCCTGCACAGTTATAGTGTGTTGCTTATTTTGAGTATTGTACTGAAAACAACTATTAAAGTACACCCAAACATAGGTAATCAGATTCTGAGTTAATTTTTTGATGTCAGTACTATTATTTATTCTGTGTGTTAAGAAAAATTAACTCATTTGCCCAAAGATATCGTTCAACATAAACTTTTTTGGTGGCAGCCGTAGAGTATTGACTTAAATACAGTTTAGGTTTACTTACTCTTCTTCTGGAACAAATTTCAAATGTATGACCTATAAAGAACAAATCCTTTTCTTTAAATAGAACAGAAGTCAGAAACTGGCAAAAGTGTCCCCTTTTTCGGTGTTCCGTGTGTCCCCCGACCCCCATCTCCATCCCTCGTCCCCCGGTGACACCGTGCAGTGTAATTGTCAAATTAGCGAGCAGATCAAAGGATTCGGCGATTTGTCGCGTTTTGATAATGTGATAAGTTTCGCGCACGATTGCTAGGGGGTGGGGCGCCATTGCAAGCGGGTTATTGAAAAGAAATATGAAAAACGTCAATAATACCAATTGATTTTTATTAAATTTCTCATTAAAGAGAAAAACTAGAATTTTATATTAAATTACCAACATAAGTACATTTTTACACGACTGCCCAAAAGAACAGAGAGTGTAATATGTTAAGGGTACATATGTTTGTGGGTAAGTGAGTTTCTTTATTCCACCATAACTTCTAAATGCCTTAACGGATTTGAATGTATGGAGAATTGTTAGAATTCTTACATCATCCCGAGTGACACTGGCTATATTTTTTTTTAATAAATCAATATGGAGTCTGTACGACGCCACTTACGACGGTTAAAAAAAGGTTTTTTTTCATTGATGGGCATCAAAAGGTCTTGATGATTACATTCCAAAACAATATAATTTGTCATTAGAATGTGTAAAATAATAATAATAATAATAATAAAATCGACTGCCCTGACAGAATCACACCTTTCATCAATAATCAATAAGTATGAACAGGGATGTAAGCTGTAGTAGTAGTAGGCAAAAGTGCCTAAAGTGGCCACTTTTTGCTCTTTTGCCTTCAATTACTACAACGAACTATAGGTATTTTACTGAGGTTATTATTTGTAAATAAATTATAGAACCTTAGCTTAAATCCGTACATGTGAATTTTCGATATTACGTAGATACTTAGCAAGCAATATATTTAATTAAGATTAGGATGCCACTTTAAGGTATAGGGCCCTTATGTTCGAATTAAGCTATGATACGGTCTTAAATAAATAAATAAATATTTGACAACATTTGCTCCGATTCCAAAGTAAGTAGCTGAAGCTCTTGTGGTATCACAAACACCCAGACCTGAGCCAATATAGAAAAAGTTCTTTTTCTAAATTGACCCAATCGGGTATTGAACCCGGGACCTCAAAGATGACCACGGAGATCGACCACTCGACCACGGAGGTCGTCAAATCTTAGGCAATACCTATGACTCTTTATAGGTCCAGGTACAGCTTGTTGTCTACCTTCTGTTACATTGTAAACGCTGCTAGTGACACCACACACGCCTCGGCGCCGTTGACTTTCACCCCGTGTCGCAAAAGGGAGACGAAAGTATTTCAAATAGGGTAATTTGTTTTGTGATGGGATAACGGGCTGAAACCCTAGACGGCTGGCTCCGATGCCAAAAATTACCTTTAATACCTCGTTTTGGGTGCACAATTTGGGAACCGAGATGGGGAACATTGGAAAGACGGACTGTTAAAAAAATATATATTAACAATAAGAAGCCAGAATGTTTATAAAGTTTTCCTCCTATTAATGATTTTTATTTGACTTTTTCGTGCGTTGTATGTATACAAGGTGTTACAAAAATACCCCTAATGCCGAATATGGTATATAGAGACCATCAAACTGAACAACTTTTACTATGGGACCAACTCTGAAATCGCGAAAAAAAATCAGCTGTTTCATACATTTTGATATTTTCGATTTTAATTTTTGTATGAAACAGCTGATCCTTTTTTCGCGATTTCAGAGTTGGTCCCATAGTAAAAGTTGTTCAGTTTGATGGTCCCTATACACCATATTCGGCATTAGGGGTATTTTTGTAACACCTTGTATATGTATGTATGTTTATATAAATAAATAAATAAATATTTGACAACATCACATACATTGCTCCGATTCCAAAGTAAGTAGCTAAAGCACATGGAAATCAGAGACAATGGTGGTATCACAAACACCCAGACCTGACCCAATATAGAAAAGTTCGTTTTCTAAATTGACCCAACCGGGGATCGAACCCGGGACCTCAGAGATGGCGACACCTTGAAAACCGGTGTACAAAGCCACTCGACCACGGAGGTCGTCAAATACCTTATATCTTTCAAACGGCTGAACAGATTTCTATCATATATCGTTAGATTTGTCTTGAGAGTCCAAGTGTTCTTAGGTATTTGTCGTAAAAAATAACAAAATGTTTACAAAATATTTAAGTAAAATTATTTGGTCGATTTTTTATAGCACGGGATATAGGGTTATGGGTTACATTCTTATACAATATGAACTGAAATTAAAATTGTACTTTTTCTTTATCTGATGGTCGGGGTAGTTGCATGGTACCGTCTCTTCACGCGTCGGTCGGGGCGTTTTCGTTTTATTGACACAGTGCTAAAAAACTAGCTAAGTGCGAGTCGGACTCGCGCACGAAAGGTTCCGTAAAAATCACGTTTGCTGTATGGGAGCCCCCCTTAAATATATGTTTTATTTTAATTTAATTATTTATTTTTAAAGTGAATAAATAAATAAATATTTTGTGAATATTTCAAACGTTTACCTGTTGCCGTTTTCAATATCGAGCAAAAACGAGCAAAAAATATCACGTTTGTTGTATGAGAGCCCCCATAAATATTTATTTTATTCTGTATTTTAGTATTTGTTGTTATAGCGGCAACAGAAATACATCAAATGTGAAAATTTCAATTGTCTTACTATTACGGTTCATGAGATACAGCCTGGTGACAGACGGACAGACAGACGGACAGCGAAATCTTAGTAATAGGGTTCCCGTTTTACCCTTTGGGTACGGAACCCTAAAAAACAAATGCTTATAACTTACTTATCTTGGGATCAGATCAATATATTTCTTGTGTTATACGAAAGATATTGTGATTGAAAAAAAATCTTATGTCTAAACACATAACTTTACATTTTCTCAACCTATGAGGCAACAATTTTGTTAGTTAAATAACAAAGTTCGCACCAAATAAAAGCCTTAAAATATTAAACTCTAACATGATCCATAAAAATAACAAAATAAGGAGCGAGGCATTACGTTCCGTTTCACACGTCAGTAAGTCGAACCGTTCAACAACAAGCCTCTATAATTACTTCCCCATATTTTGACGTTAAAAATTATTAATGTTTATTTGATTAACGAAAAAACGAGCGACGCTTCCCACCGTCCGTTTGTCCGTCTGTCGTGTCTTTCTATAACAATTAGGAGTAGAAGCGATCCGCTTACGCACAATAGGATAAATAAACCGGGTTTCTAAACGGAAGCTTCTTAAATTGTTTTCTAAAAACATTTTTTTGGGTCGTTAGCATGGCGAGTGCGTCGTGACGTGCGCACAAAGCCGGAGACGGCGGCCGGCTACCGTGCCGACGGTTATTATTTCATTTAATTCTCATTCCGTCCAGGGCCGGATTTAAGGGAGGGCAAGCGGGGCAACTGCCCGGGGCCTTCACAAGAGAGGGGCATCCACATAAATTGAATTTATTAAAAACAGAATCTTACACAACGAAAGACCTAATATTACAATTTGAAAACATACCTAGTAATTTTGATTTTAATATTATTTATTACTAGCGGTGTGTGTCATTTATTTTGTGCCATACGACTAAATAAATAAATGATTGAAACACTTTGTAGGAAAAATATTATATAACCTATTTGAAAAATAATTAGGGGTCTCCACTCCCTTGTTGTCCCGGGGCCTCCACACCTCTAAATCCGGCCCTGATTCCGTCGATAGCAATGAGTAGCAGTTTTCGAACGGTCCCACAGTGATGCGGTTTATTTTGTCTTTTCGGTGGTTGATTATAGTTTTCGTGAGGATGAAGGAGGTTGTTATGATGTCTCAGTCTGAGGGTCTATCTATGTGAGGAATTTTAACTCGACAGAATTTTAAGTATTTATTAGCTGCTCCACAATATTCACATGTAAAATATAGGAACACCCGATTTGTAGCTAGATACAAACATTTATTAAGTTTCATCTGCTAAAAATCTGGAAGAACCAGATTTCATATGAACAAAGCTAGAGTACAGAGTATGATGACATGATAAATAATTAATACAGAAAATGTCGGGTAAAAGCTTGTAGAAAAAAAAAGCTGCATTATACAGTGAAACAAAAAATCGAGTAGTCATTTGTTTTAGTGTCGATGGAGTAAGTATTGAGTGTATTGCCCTAATATTGCGGTGTGCCATAGCGATGGCGATGGCGCCACCCTCGGTAATTAGTTGACAGCCAATCAATATTTTTGTAGAGTCAATACCTTGAAGTGGATGCAATAACTGGAAACATTTAAGGGCAGTATATTCGAAAAATTCTGTCTCTGTTTTTTTCTATATGGGTGAAGAGTAATAAAAATAATCTCACTTTTTAATTTTTTCAATGTTTTTGATGTTATTTTGAGCATAAAATCACTTTTTGAAAAAGTAACCGTTAAAAATTCCTCTATATGTCAATACCTATTTTTCTATATATTATTCGAGAGTTAGAGATGAATTAACTCTATGTATTATTCAAAAAATATAAAATTAATGAAAATTATTTTTGTCTTTGCATATTTTTATAGTCGAGTGAAGATACGAATATCATGTTTTTACTCGTAAAATCATCAATAGTTTCTGAAACTACAACATATATTTTTATCTGCTCAAAATAAAGAACATTTGATTGTTTACTTTTGAATCAAAAATAGATTAATTTCGAATATACTGGCCTATTTTATGGTCAGCAAAATCTTGAAACTCTAGGAAAATACAAATCTAGAAGTGTTTTTGGCACTTACGAGTAATTGCTTGGAGTGTGAGGTCCGCGACGCAGTCAAAATTTTGTCGTGTTACAATCATTATATAATTTAAATTATTTTCAATGCCGTTAAAATTCGAGTGCAAAATTGGAAGAGTGGAAATGCAGATACTTTGCATTAAATAGTTGGGCTGGTTTTCTTTAACTGCCTAGAAGCAAGTTCATTTAACATTTTAGATTATCAATGTTTTAGGAGCTTTTAAAGTCATGGTGTTCGAATTTCGGGCGAATGCTCTCTCTCATTTGGGCTGACGTCACATTTTACCCGTTCTCATAACATAGCTTCCTACCTCCATCAATTTTTGCAAGGATGAACCACAATTTCTAAAAAAAGTTTAAATTGCATTCTTATTTACGTCGTTATGTCCTTAACATACATAGTTTAACAACTGTGTAATGTAATCGTGTCAGAGGAGCTGTGTAAAGAGTGGTGTGGCCAATGAGCGGCGGCGGTGAATTGGCGCATCCTGCCGCGAATGAGGATGCTCTGATAGCCGTCGGATGCCACTCCTGCGCACGTCCGATGTCCCACCGCCGACGGTGGTCAACCCTTCTTCAAAAGTTAACTATATTAAGTGGTTGTAGAGACGCCTGGACTTGGGTCCTCTTTGCTCATCACATCATCATCATAATAGCCTAATAAAGAACAATGAGCACTTCCCATGCAAACGTTGACCAGTCAAATAGATTTTTTTAGTTTTCTAAGTTTTAAAGTGACTACAGAAAATATAATGCGTCTTTTCTTTGTAAAAAGCGAGCATCGTCAAATTACTCAACAAAAAAGAAAACAATTTAAGCTGACAGAAGCTCATTGAACAGCGAAACGTATTCAAATATCGAAAATTGTTGACAAATTAAGTTCCCCGCTCGGTCTCGAACTCCCTTACCACTTGAGAGCGCGACTCTACGAAAATTTTACTTACCGACTATTTATTATTCACTCACAAAAGACCTATCCAGACTTAAATAAAAAGCTATAAAGTTGAAAATCACACGTTTTTTACTTGAACAACGGCAGTAATAACGCTGTCAGGTTACACGGAGGGAAGGCACAGAGTCGTTCGTTTTACTAGTTACTCAATTAGGCCCTTTGTATTTGTTTATCTGAGTTTGTATAGCTCTAAAGAGGGACAGACATACGTTTACACAGGCGGAAAAGAGGGACGGCATGTGCAGAGTAATTTGAGACAGTTCTTTTCACTGGCGCGGTAATACGTTCCTATTTTGAATGGCAACATGAAACTGGCGGGAAATGCATTTACGTTTTATTTTTTCTTTTTCCTTCTAATCTGCGTAATGGCCGCCTGTCACAGATTTTCTTTGATACATTCCCGTTTAGAACGTAATGCGGTTCTTTAATGGTTTCAGTAACGGTGTTAAATTGTTTACGTTGCTTTTGAATATAGCGTTACAACTACAGAAGGAGACTTTGCAATGTTTCTTTTGCTTAAATTGCTAGTTTTATCCCTTTTTTGTCGCCGATTTCAGAAGCGTATTCAAAAATTTCACGAACTATTTGATTCGAAGTGCTGGCTGCATATTGACACTTAATCATTTATTCGTGTCGTGTGCTCGGTTGTTGAATAAAAAATCTGGCGGGGCGAGGGCAGGCCCCTCGGCCGAGCAAATATCGTAATGTAGCAGCGACTTGCGAGTTGCGACGCGACTGATGGTGCATAAAACATACGAGGAATCAAACGAAATTTTGGATGGTGGTATTAGAAATGTTACCAAGAGAAATAATACTGCTGATAAATCCCGAGTGATATTGTTTTTAAAGAACTTTATTCTCATAAAGACATAGCATTGTCACTTACATAAGAACATTATAAATATAAAGACTAAAACAGTTCGCGGTCGCAAAAGCAAAACAGATTAGATAGGTACTTATAACAAAGCTGAGTATAAGTTAATACATCTATAGTAGGTACAATTTAACAATTCAATGCACATCCTTAATTATTGCGTACTGATAATATATTGAGCAAGTTTCTTCTTAAATACGTTAAACGATGCTTCACTTTTTATAGGTGCCGGTATTTTATTGTAAAGTTGTGCTCCTTCAAATGTAATCATAGTTTTGCCATAATTTGTGCGATGGTTGGGTAGTAAAAGGAAACCAGCGCGGCGAGTGCTGCGTGCAGTGATAGATTTTAGTTTGGTAAATGTTATGTTAGTATGGATGTTCTTATTGAGAGTTTTGTGGACGAAAATACAAGTGTTATACCGGTATATACTTTTGAGCCACCAGGTATCAAACAATTGTAAAAGCTTATACTTTTTAATTTTCTTTCACTTTACTTAGTAATCAGAATGTTCAGTAACGATGATAGAACTGATTAAGGAATTATACACTCGGCGTCAAAAAAGTCACATTTTTTGCAATATAACAATTTCATTTGACAAGCTTCATGGCCAATAGTATGCATCTTAGGTGTTTCTTTTCTTAATTGAGCAGTTGACGTGCGTTCTCTCTAACGTTTTGATAGTGAATTTACCCGATTTTCCTGGATTGACCCCTATTTATACCCTTATAATGAATGCGCAAGTAATTACATGTGCAGCGTTTAATTGTGGTAACTGTTATGTTTTTTAAACAATAAATGATTGTTTAAAAGACCAATAAATGTACTTTCAATAGATATAAATATTAAATAAATAATACGTGTGCTAGCAGTAGCAGGTAGGCATATCTAAACTAATGTAATAGAAGGTGCGATTTTTCTGACGCCGAGTGTAGTAAGCAAAAACATTTATTATAGGTACCAGTGGCGAGCCGGCCAGCCACAGGGATATCCAAACACGGTGTCACGCATCCGAGGTGAGGGAATTTTTGATGTAGCAACTTCAAGTAAGATAACAAGTAAACAATTAGTTGATTAATTAAATTAAAATTAACTTATTAGTAAATTTTCGATTTACTTTGACAAGGTTCCATCCCTTTCTCACCGCGCGCGGATTATACACGTATTTTTTTCCTAGTATTACATGCATAAAGCCGTCGTCTCACCCCGCGACAAACGCGATCACCTCCGACTAATGAACTAGCTAAACTGTCTTGTTTCTTATAATCTTGTTATTGTGTTGATTTGTATAATGTTCAAATGCGCTTGCATTGAATCTGCATATGTTTTTATTTTCCAGGAACCGACTTTGTTATTGTCTGTTTCTATGGTTCCGTAATGAAATCGTTCTTTAATGAAACTTTTTTTTCAGTACGTTGCCCGTTGATTTCATTTGTTAGTAAATAATCATATTTTTTCTAATTCGAATAGATTCTCTATCCTAGGAGTAACCTATGTATTAACTATTTCATTTCACATATCAATAATTCAGTCCCTAACTGCGTTCAAATAGCTAAAAAAACTTAATAAATCGCGTCACTTTCCCACGTGAAACGGAACACATACAATTTGAAACAAAATTAAACCGAATGTTGATTTCCAAGGAATTGCCACTTAATATGGAGTGGTGTTTGCAAAATACAGCTAAATTGAGTGGAACTGGCAACCCTTTGTCTTTGAGGATCCCGCGACCCTTTTAACTGAGCTATTTGACTTCACAAGGGCGTTTTGTGCTTGTTTTAAAGTTAAAAAGTTACTGATGTGGGAACTTCTAAATACAATGTAAATTTTGACTTCTGGCACTCAATTGGAGCCTCGGCCGTCTTAATTTGAAACTTGGCGCTTTGAACGAGTCTTTTGTTGCCAGTTTCAATAACCTATTAAATACTATTTCGAGTGTTTGGAATTTATTTTTCTTTAACGCTTAGGATTGTTTAGGAGTTTGTTGCGAAGATTTTTCCCAGGTCACTTGGTTTTTAACATGTACAGAAATTGTTTTGTTTTGAAATTGTATAAACGCACCTTTTGCGCTGAGAATGACCAATGTTAAAGTTTTTTTTGCAAATAGGGGTATAAATCAAATGGTGGTCGCATTAGATTGCTTTAAATTAGTATTATTGTTTTCAAATAAAGTTTTATCCTTGTCTTTGCATTATATTTTAGAAAAATAAATATATTGGTTTTAAACTGCTTTATTTTCTGATATTTTCAAACAAAATATTGTTTTAAAATAAAAACCCTCAATTGAAATCTTCGCTTCCACGCACAGCACATAATGTCAGAAAGTCATGACAGTAATTAGAAAAAAAATTTTTATTCCACGCTACTCAAAATTTCCGTAATTTGCGTTTTTCCCGTCCCAGCACACATTTGACAGTAGTGAGCAACACGAATTTGGCAAAAAGTCCGCTCGCCGAGAGGTTGGGCCGTTTTAAAACTCTAATGAAGCGCGTCGTTAAATGTTCGGAGGGCCCTCACGGCTCCAGCGGCGACTCGTTACGAAAACTCCGGTTCTTGCAGCTGTTTAGATACCTAGAATATCTACCCCTACCGCAAATTTTTAGACATCTCTTAGAAAACCAATAAGCGTTTTACGTTACGTTTTCTATATAAAGTTATGACAACCTCAGAATACCGACCCTAAGAGCTGATTTTCACAAATACTGTATTATCAAAAGAAAATAGTGGCAATAGATAGTGAAAAACGATAAATGGTTTGCCATTGTTATTGCAAATATATAAATTCAAATAAAATTATGCTTTTACAAGACATCAAGATAGCATCGGTCGTAGTTCTTATTGAATGGTTGAATTAGCGAACAGAGACAATTCGATGTTAGGTACTTAGATTTTGCTAAATTAAGAACGGATTCTTATTTTGTCCTTACTCTCTCTCTCTTTTTAGAGACTTGAATTTTGTGTGGATCAGACATAAATACTGATGGCGATAGTAAAATGACGGCATGACGGCAAAATTGATAGAATGGAAATACATACATAGTTCATGGAGTTTGTTTGAAGTTTCTCTGTTCTCTTATCACTCGTGTAGTTCCCACAACTTTGCTATTGGTGAAAGGAGTTTGACACTTGACCCTCGACGGATGGGGCTCGATGGATCTTCAAAAATAGTATATCGATTGATACCGATTAATTCAAGCTGGGAGTTGTCGGTAACGTCGATCAGATAATGTGCAAATCAATTTAGAAATTAACCGCAAACAACACGGCTCGTTGTGTAATAACAGTTTGTTTTATGAAATGAGATTCATTTAATTTACTTTACATGTAAGTAATTACTGTTTTAAAGTAACAAGATGTGTATACAGACAGATTGTTTTAATGCTGTGAGTAGCAATTTACAACTTTCTTTTTATTAGCTGTGTTCGTTCATGCTTAACATTGTCTTTAAAATTGTTTAACAAAATATTAAGTATGGACCGTTATTTTTCGGATTGTGTAGTGCCTAAATAGATGGCAGACTGTCTTCTTGGCAATCCAAGTCAAAAGAACTAGGGTCGATTTTTTTTACAAAATAATAAAATACAATGACAATATCTCCATGATCTAATTAACGGAGAGACTGGCTGGGCACAATAAAGAATTTTGCGATATCTCGGAGGGTTTAATTTGATTAGAACAAAAAATATTGCTGAAGTTGACAAAGCAATGTTGGCGAATTAAATTAACAACGTAAAAATGTCAACGAATTTAATTATTTGCCTTAATATTGACGGTACATACAACTGTTTGATTCTTATTGTCTAATTTTTAGGGATATTCGTGTATTTTTGACTTGAGTACTTACAGATAAGTTAACGTATTAAAGTTATGTGCTGGAATCTAGCATTTGACTTTATATATACTTATCTATAATGGATTTTTGGAAACCACGAGAAGTGGAGTTCCGCGGCAGCAGCCATAGTCGGATATAAACGAGACGCTACTAAAAGGTTCTATTATCTCTCTGTAGGCATTAAGAGGAAGTTGTTCTCCAGTTCGTTGAACTATGCCATCAACGTATTCAGATGACATTCCGATGGCGGGGACATTAGACGTCACGCATTGATTGCATCATAATTGCCGTTCGCGGGTCGTTCCCTTGCGCGGGGAGAGCAGCGGGCGTGAGTAATGCCATAACAAAACACGCTGTGAACAGCAAGCTATTAAAATTAGTCGAATTTTTGACGAACTCATCCCTGTTTGCGCGTCGGTGACCCTTTGGTGATATTTGCATGAATACTGAAAGATTTAAAACCCTGTTATTAGATTTCCAATTATTGATCGATTGTCACTCTGATTTGGGTAGAATAATCGTTAAACCCAGCATAAGAACAGTTAATAATTAGTTTTTGTCAAAACTTGGAAAAGTTGCTCGGTTGCTCGAAAATGTATGTTTTCGATGACAGTACAGCGTGCTGTAAGTTGATTTTACCGCACGCCGTGCTTTTTTGTTTACGGTTTAGTACCTACAGCGTGCGGAAGGTGTTTTTTTTCTATTACAATATGCACACTGTCTAATAAGATTTTCTGTAATGAGAATTAAAAGATGTCGAGTTTATACGTACAAAATTAGGGGAATAAATGAAATGAAATAATGAATTGTTTTGATTGTCAATAAATGATAATTACTGTAATAAATTGCAAAAGCTTTGAAATGTTGTTTTTAACTCTAAGCAGTATAAGGATGAATGGATGAAGATCTTCGCCTTTTTTTACACTGAAAACAAACTTTTTGCATGCGTACAAAAAGGTGCCAAATTTTAAAAATTTTGTGGTTTATTATTACGCTGTAACAACATTTTTATTTCAGTAGGTACCTATAATGTTTTCGAGCAAATGTATTGAAAAACGTCCTATAGTAGGTACACGGTTGTTAAGGTTTTTAAAAACTCCTTACCAACCTTGTATACTAAACTTCTATTACCAAATTATCACTTGTGTTCTCAAATTCATAATGTATAATATAAGCATTGTCGGTTGAACAACGAATACACACCATTAAGAAACAAAGAGTTACATCTAATACATATAGAGAAATATATAACTTTGTGGGTACCGAGTTTGCGGGTCGAATCGGCCGGGTCGCGATATACATCTCGAGACTGCAACTGATTCGATTTCACGACTACGGGTAATGGAGTTCTCAACCTAAGTTCGGGAGTTGAAAGAAGGTTGAAAAATAATTTCCAAAAAAAATGTCAATTTGTGTCAATTAACGAAATTGAAAGACCATTTTTTTTTGTAAATAACATGAAAAACCTAAGCCAGTAAATCGATAATCGATTAAGCATTCCACGTAAAAACTTACTAAGAAAATGCCAATCCACCCTACCTTTTACCCTGTGGCATGCAAGCTTTCAATTCAACCCCACAGCTGTTTACGTAATGAAAAAATTAACGGGTTGTTTGTATTATACACTACTACTTTTGACGACCTCCTTGGTCGAGTGGCTTTGTACACCGGTTTTCAAGGTGTCGCCATCTCTGAGGTCCCGGGTTCGATCCCCGGTTGGGTCTATTTAGAAAACGAACTTTTCTATATTGGCTCAGGTCTGGGTATTTGTGATACCACCGTTGTCTCCGATTTCCATAACACAAGTGCTTTAACTACTTACTTTGGAATCGGAGCAATGTATGTGATGTTGTCAAATGTTTATTATATATTTATTTATTAACTCAAGTCTTTTCTTTTTCAACAGCAAGCAAAATGGTGGTCAAAAACTTACTTCTTATCGACTAAAATGAAGCATAACAATTTCCCTAAATCAAAGTCCTTCACAAAGAAACATAATCTGCATCAAATTAAAAATATAAGGGCGAAGCTTGATGAGGTCTGATTTAATATTCTTTGGCATAACTGTCTAGTGGGGCAACTTGATAAATTCATTAATATCTCCAGTCCGGATGCGTATTACAAAGCATTACTTATTCACTGCCCCTGTAGGTAACCGGGGCATGAAACATTGGGTTATTTTCTCATTTGGCCCCACCGGCCCCGTTCTGGGGATTACGAATATTACAATATCAAGTTTCATCTGGGGTCTGCTGTCTGCTGTTAACAGATTATCTGAATGCCATGAATCATGTATTAGGATGTGGAGTTTAAGAATCAGGAGATATTGGTTTAAATGAGGGTAATTGTGTTATTGAAGCTAATTCACTTAGGATAGTGTATCCACATGTATTGGTTTACATTTTAGAATCATCAGTAGGATTATTATTATGGTAATGCAGTGGTACACTTCTTTTAGTCACCATACAGGTAGCTCCAAAATTAGCACAGAACTGATAAATAACTGAATACTAAAAAAAATATTATTTATGTCATACCAGTACTGTAAATTATCTATTTAAAGTTGCATATCACCAACGCGGAAAATTCAGGAATGCGTGTTATGCTTCAAATTAGTGCCCGCCCGCGACTTCGTCCGCGTGGACCCAAGGGAACCTTTGACTGGGATAAAAAGTAAAATATATTAACATATTAAGATAAATAATATAAGAAAAAATACTAGAAAAAATCGACCCACCCGTAGCACCTCAGACGGGACTCGAACCCGCACCCTTGGGATTCCGGCCCAATGCACTGACCAATTATGCTACCGAGTCACCAGTGGGAGCGGCGAATAATATCTTAATATAAAAATAGCATTATGAATGCGGAAAATCTAAATTTAATAATTATATTAACAATATTTTACTTTTTATCCGGGATAACTACCGGTCCTAATCTGTCTACCAACCAAATTTCATCCTTATCCGTCCAGCTGTTTAGGCGTGAAGAGGTTGTGAATCGTTCGCATTTTCTCTTCCGTCAGAAAGAAAATGGTCTTACAAAATTGCATTTAAAAATCACATTCGTGTACGTTTTCTGAACAACAGTTCTATAGTGGAGGCATCTCTTCAATACGAGTGTTCCCGACCGAGTTGATTTAGTTACAGCCGTCTGCCCGCCGCAATGTTATACTTCTATCGAGTTAATATGCCACGGAATTGCGTTTGTCTCATTCTATTGTGTAGGATTGATGTTGCAGATTGTATATCTCTGTATGTGCGTTTCTGTAAATGTTTCAAATCTTTTGTCCAATTTCTATAAAAAAACGCGTACCTTATGAAATATAGACGTCAGGAACCCAGTGGTACTGTATCATAAGACACATTTAAAAGAAAAAAATAATCTATTTAAGCACTTATAAAAATCTACGCCAGATATTAATAACTATTTAGTGTGTAGTAAAATGATGACGTAAGATGTTATAAGTTTCACTCATAAAGTTAAATTAAATTTGATTCCATCGTCTTCATCTAAACGACGTCTTTTGGTCGAAGACTATAATTTCGGAAGCCGAGAGGAGGTCGACTCATAAGAATCTCCAAATTATATCCACCGCTCGCTGAATTCGATTAAGACTTCATTAAATGTGCTTGCTTATCAAAATTGGATTGTAAAACAATCTGGGTGCCATCATCTATTGCGGTAGCGGAGAAAGTAAAGGACCATTCAGATTGGAATGGGAGTAATAACCTTTCACTTCGGAAAGATGACAATGTTAGCTTCTTAAATACTTTTGATTTTGTTTTGTAACTTCATAGTTATAAAGCTTTGTATTTTTACTTAAATGACGTTGCTCTCTGTTAGAATAGAGTTCTACAGAAATGTGTTAAGAGCGTTGAATGTTAAATTACACTTTTGTAATCCTAGCACCCAATTTAGCAGTGATACCTATCTCTGTTAAGCTGGGTCTTTTACTGGCATCGACTATTTTACCGAAATGAGCTTCATTTGTCGGTACAGCAGCGGTAAAACTAGGCTGCGCCTCACCATAGTAAACAGGCGTAGTTACCACGGTTACCGAGGCGAGCTATGGCGAGGCGATGTCGTACCGCGCGAACGCAAAGAAATGAGAAAAGGCTCTAAATACAGTATTGACAGAAAAAAGCAATTTAGTTGCACGAGAACCAGACAACGAAGTTTTAATGTAATGCAATATGTAGGTACAGTACGGATCACGAAAGATGACCACAGCGCAGAAGTCATTTTTTAGGCCCACTTTGAGGTGCGGGGTGAGGCGCGGGCGGAATGCGGCAAGACCGGAGCGACGTCATTGGTGGGCGCGCGTCGCGGCACGCGTGATAGGCCGCTCATTCGCTATTCGCCTATCGCAGCATTGACGCGCTCCCAGTGCTCTCGAGTACATTTACATGTACATGCGCCGACGGCCACCATTTGTGGTCATCTTTCGTGATCCGTACTGTACGCCGCGCCGCTCATTCTGAATGGCGCCTAACTAAATTCAGTTACGCTAGCTCCATCCAGGAAGCGGGCGACACAGAGTCGCTTTGTGCGCCTCGCCCGCGGCCTCGCCGTCTGGAGTAATCCGCCCATGAGCTCATTTCGCCACAAAGACGACTCGTTTACCTGATATTCTGTTTGACTATTAACTGCGATGAGATACTAGGGGAAGTACGTACAAAAGGACATAGTATTTTTATTTGTCATCATATCTTTCTAAGTAAAGTAATTACAGTAATTCTTTCATTGTTATAATCATCTTTAGTTATTTGCCTTACAGTAATTTAAACTTGAAAATTAATAGAAACTATTACATAGGTATTCTAGAGCTCAATTAACAAAAATTCGAATAAACATTTGTTTGTATGGTATGGGTAAAATTTTTGGTCTTCCGAGAAACATCACGTGATGCATGAGCCCAGTTGAGCACATTACATGCATTTTATTTCACCAGTATTTTCCAGGTTAAGAACGTGAAAAGAGATAATTACAATTATTATAAGCGCAAACAGCGTCGTTTGCTTTTTGCATAGATTCATGATGTTTGACGTTCAGATTTTAATGAAGATTTAAATTTCCTAAATCTGTACGTAGAAAATACAACGTGTTACAAAAATACCCCTAATGCCGAATATGGTATATAGGGACCATCAAACTGAACAACTTTTATTATGGGACCAACTCTGAAATCGCGAAAAAAAAATCAGCTGTTTCATACATTTTCATATTTTCGATTTTAATTTTTGTATGGAACAGCTGATTTTTTTTTGCGATTTCAGAGTTGGTCCCTATCTACCATATTTGGTATTAGGGGTATTTTTGTAACATGTTGTATATGTCATTTGGTCCAATAATATGTGAGATGAATAAAAAGTTAAGAGAAAATAACTATTATTGAATATTTATTTAATACACATCGCAACATAAGGCCAAAACGCATCAATTTAAGTTACAATATTGAAAGAAAACAACGTAAAGCCTACCAAAAGTCTAAAGATAGTCATGAGAATAAAAAAATGTTGCGCGCGATCAGTCTAATTAAGTCGTTTTTAAAGAAGATTAAAGATGCTGATGTATTCACTGGTAGCCTAGCTTATCTCACTAATAAACTAGTATCATTTTTGTCCCGACCATGTTAAATAACTTAAAATACTTAACTTGTGTTTGTTACATGTATATGTCTGTAGTACTTCATATGTTTTTTATCTTTTCTTTGTGTGGAGGATTTTATAGGTTTGTCTATGCTTTTTTATTTTTTTTTACTAAGGTTTTCGTTTTTATACTATCTCTTTTTCCATAGTTTTTTGCTCAACAGCCGCCTTGTTTTCCTGTTTTACAGTCCCTATTCCTAACGCTTTGTTTTGTTATGATGCTGTTGTGTTATGCTGGTTATCGCTGGTGTTCTGGATTCCCTAAGTCTGTAAGCCTGCATGTATTTTAAAAAATAAATATATAAATAGGCAGAAAACACATTTGTTCCCGTCACTCCGGCGCTACCGAGCCGAGAGCGATAAAAATTTGACAGGTTTGCTAAAATGGCTAACTTCACGACACGTGATACGATAAACACCTCGTTTCTGGCAGCCTATTTTGAATAAATCGCAGTGTTTCATTTTATCCATGTATGTCATTTTGTACGTACTTTCACTACTTAAATATGATATACATATTGTTTTCAGAAGTTTTGGGTAGAAATTAAAAACGTCATTTTGTGTTGGAATCAATATAGAAATACTACAAAATATTTTAAAACCGTGTTTTGTTTACACACTATTTAAATGTGATCCTGTCTCTCCTAAACAATATAATGAAAAAAGTGACAACATCATATTTAAACAGTGTCTAAGTTAAACACTTGTTAAACAGTGTTTTGTGGTAAGGCCGACAATCTCTAAATATTAGACGCCTTCCAACCCATTGCTTTATTTACAAGATTGTTTACAAGAGATTTCCAATGTAGGGTTACATACTTCGTTGGTAAGGGTATATTGGAAAAGGAAAATTGCAAAGAAAGTATGAAACGTAAACACGTAAAGCTTTGGTATAAGGTTTGCGATTTGAGGTTGGCAAAGCTATATCTGTAAGAATTTTTTAATAACTATCAGAGAAATAAGTTTAGAATTTTCATCGTAACTAATTTTAAATTATAATATACTAAAGAGTATTAAAGAAGACACAGCCATTGATAGTTTAACAAATCAAATTATGATTAACTAATTACAAAGGGTTTTTTAAACCTATTATATATACTCGTAAATTTATTAGGTTCAGTCAGTGCTATATTTATTCCACAATATTATACAATGTAGAATATTTGTTTGCGGAATAATTTAACACATCGGAAGATAGCAACTAGTCCATTCACAACATTATATAGTCGGACATCTGCCGCCATTACCAGCGAAATGAGTTTTAAAATTGTATTTTTAATGAGCGGCACGACTGCGCACGCGACTCGTTTTGTTCAATTAATATTTGTAGATTTTTGTAAACACCAATCAACTAGTAACTTAGTTTCCTCAATTATGTTGCTATCGAGTTTAAACCAATTTTTATAAAAACGGTAATTTATTTAATCATGGCTTAATTTAATAATTATAGCCAGCTAACTTTAATAAGTGATTATGCATAAAATGTTTACAAACAAATTAATTTACTTTTAAAAAAAATGGACCAAAAAGAAAAGCAAAAAAGTAAACAATAAATTATTACCAAAGCAGGCCTAATGCTGGGGCCACACTTAACGGCATTAATTAGTGCGCTAATTTTCCTTATGCCTATAAGTACATAATTATAAGGTTCATCAATCCAAAAATTTAACGCCGTTGGCCGTTAGTGTGGCCCCAGCATAATAGACAAAGTCTCTTTTTTGTGAAAGCCTAAACGAATTTTGTCTAGCTATAACTTCCCATAGGTACATAAATATTTTGATAGAGACTTCATTATTGTTTTGAAAAAGTGTCATTGCTTACTTTCAAACTGTATAACTCCAGCTACTATCGCAATGGCTTCCAGTTCAGCATAGGGGCAAAACAAATCTCCTCCAAAGACGACCTCGGTGGCTTTGTACACCGGTTTTCAAGGTGCCGCCATCTCTGAGGTCCTGGGTTCGATCCCCGGTTGGGTCAATATAGGAAATGACCTTTTCTATATTGGCTCAGGTCTGAGTGTTTGTGATACCACCGTTGTCTCTGATTTCCATAACACAAGTGCTTTAGCTACTTACTTTGGAATCGGAGCAATGTATGTGATGTTGTCAAATATATAAAAAAATAAAAACATTTCAACGACTAGACAAAGTTCGATTTCGAAAAAAATATGGAATGTCTTTGACGTTTTAGAAATTGATGTTTAGCGAAAACTAATGTCAATCCCGTACATCATTCGATGGCGAAGGTAAACAAATATTGGTTACAGGCCTACTGGGGCTCTATCGGCTAAAACATTGAAGTTTATGTTAACTGTGTTTTCACAGATGTATGTGATACATTGCCACTTTGTTTTGGCATAAATAAAAACTTACCAAGGAAAAGAAGCAATTGTATCACATACACTGTCAAAACACAGTTAACATGAACTTCAATGTTTTTAGCCGATACCGCCGCTGGTAGTAGATATGTGTACACTGATTGTATTGAAAGCGATCGTCACAGATGTTAAAGGACCTCTGCCTATCGATTCTGTAACCAAATTTGAACCTCACTTCGAGTCTCACTTCACTGCACGGGAATTTTAAATCATAAATGAGATAATGATAGGCTTTTTAATTACAAAAAATTTTAGATAGGTACGGTAGCTACCTAAAACCTTTTACAATCGGTAAAGTAGCTCATATTCAGCTAATTTCTAATAACAAATACACGCGAAGTGAAGTGAGGTTGAAGTGAGATGCGAGTTTGGTTACAGAATCGACAGGCTGATCGACGCAATGACTTTGACGGAAAAGATTTGAATTGACTAATCATTATGCTCAATGAAATCGAATGACTCACTATCGCTCGTTCATTACGGATGGCATCCTCATAGAGGCGTCCAGTTGACCCCAAAAGAGCAGGCGACAACCGACCGGATACCACTCAATTACGGGCCACTGAACAACTGCACCACCCTCGATGCTGTTGTTTTCTTTGGCTCTTGACGGCTTATTTGGCATTAGCACTTTGGACAAGTGGACGTCGGAATACAGCACTTCATCTAAGTTGATTTAATTGAATGCAGAATTTGAATAGTTAGTGGAATCTTGTAATTTTCTTTTGTTTTTTGTAAAATGCTTATGACTGAAGTCAACACAGAACATACCTTTAATAGAAATAAAACACTTTTTACGGATTACAGCGCGTATATTATTAATTCAGGTGTTGTTTTAGAATTATTTAGTTTGTATTTGTTGTTTTTTTGAATTCCCGACGTTTCGACACCTTTCCAGGGGCCGTGGTCACGGGATCACTAAAGCAAGTGGGAGGACTAAAGCAATTAAAAAAACCACTAAATACAAACTGCGCGAAAGTATTAGAACCTTTAATACTTTACCATGGTTATGTAAAATTGTAAAATGCCTTTGGCATAGAAGTTACTATATTATATAACTTGATAATTAGTTTATTAACATGAGCAGAACAGCATAAAGTATTGAAGTTACATTGTTAGTGGCTTTGTAAGTTTTCTAGGCCAAGTTTGTGGGTCGACATGAGTAGTGTAAGTCTATCATATTAATCGCAACTATTATTTTAAAGAAGTAGATTAATAAAATTGATGGCTTAACTTGAACTAACTCTAAATCGCTTACAAACATGTACAATTTTGCTTGCTCACATCGGCAAAAGTAAAAAGTAAAGTAAAAAATTGCTTTATTCATTGAATCGTCTATATTTTTCTACCACCCGTTCCAGGCATTGTGACTAACCATTTTTTTATGCTGTTTGCGATGGGTTTTATGATTTTGTACGTCCATCTGCGAAGCGAAATTCTTTTTTTTAAATAGTAACAGAAATGTTACTTGAGACTCGATAATGAGCAATGCTCGCGTGACGCAGTCGCAAGAGGTATGCAACTTTGTAATCGAACTTCTTCGTGACTAGCCGGCGTTAGCCAGCACATAGAGTAACCGTACGCCACAAATGCGGATAATAGCGTAATTGTGGACAATATGGAATAATTATTGGTCTATTTTTAACTGGCGAGCAACTTTATTAAAAAAATTGATTAATTAAATTGAGAACTAATCTAATTTCTACTCTATGACATAAAATATTTATTTTTATTGATTAACCGCTGTTAAGGACTTTTTCGAGCTAAAGCTAAAATGAAGGACACAAATCAATAAAAGGTTTTATTTTTTTGAAATTTTGAGATTTAAGCATTTACAATGCTATTTTTATTTAATACTAAATAATATACTAGAAAAATAGGACTCGCACCAGATCATGTTCTCATTCCCGTCCGAGAACATGATCTGGTGCGAGTCCTAGGTTTTATTTTGCCTTTCATAAGTATCCAAAACTTTCATACAATAAGATCGTACGTGAGATGTCTGATTCTCATTATCTCCCCGATCTCATTACGAAGTGCTCTGTGCCAATCTTTACAACAATACACATCTGCCTCCTCGACACGACGCACTTCCAATTCAGAGACAATTCTCAAGAATTTTATGACCATTATACTTGAATACATCTGTATGAATTATTAGTTTTTATCGACTATTAGGTACTTCATGCCGTTGCCCATAAACAGAAATGCAGTTACAGAAAATAACTTTTTTTATAGTTTCAAGAGACCTTTTAAGGAATCAACCAATTTATCGATCCCAATTGTAACTTATTTTGTGTGATAATGCTATTGGCATTATGATCAGTCTTTATGTTCTTTCGTTTTTTTTTGTTTATTTATTTCCCTGTCATTTTCGTGACGTGCTGTGTCTACATTCGGATATTTTATATGAAATAAACAAATGACAACTTGTCAAGTCGTAATATTGTGATTGTGAACTTTTATGTTTTTTTTTCTATAAGCGGTTTTTATAGTGTCTATAACTTTAAATTTCTATGACACATACATTGCTCATGTGGAAATACTGCTGTTGAATTCGTAATTGAATGAATTTATTTAGAAAACACTACTACTTTGAAGCAGTTGACAAGTGGACTGTTTTAAAATATTTACTTTTTTTAAACTATATCCATTTCATTATCATCCACCGAAATGTGGATGTTAACATTTATAATACTCCTTAAAACAAATCAATTATCCTTACTAATATTATAAATGCGAAAAGTTTGTTTATTAGTATTTGCCCGCGAATGAAGTCGCGGGCAAAAGCTTGTTAATTCACATATTTCGGAAAATATGGTTTTGTTGACGAAATAAATAAGTCAGGTTGTTAATTTGTTATTAAAATTTTGATATTTCGCATTCACAATGCTATTTTTATATATAATATTAGAAAAATACTAGAAAAAATCGACTCACCCGTGACGGGTTTGTCGAGTATTTTTTAAAAATATTATTTATCTTGTTAATCTGTTGTTTAAACGATATATACAAATGGGAGTTGGGTAGTGAGCTACTGACACTCTAATGAATTAATAGAATACGACATATGAAGTTGTATTTCAACTTAAATTGGGTACAATTATAGTTAGAATATGCGTAGAATGTAAAATTGGATCCCTGGGTGTTGTTTTCCATCAGGTGGGCCTTATTAGCACTTCATAACATAACATAGTATCTACGATAAGGTAAAAACATAACAAGTATTTTGACTAAATAAGACAGGATAAGCTTTATAATGAGAAGAGAACATGAGAATGAGAACATGTGCCTAAATTGTTGGAAGGTACTACGCGTTCACTTAATCATTGCCGCTACCTCCCGGCCCGCTTCGTCATACCGCACCCCCTGCGTCGCCTTTCTAGTACGGCTAGCAACGCAAAGCTTAATTTTTGTTTCTGTTGATTTAATCATCACGTTCGTTATTTGTGTTGTTATAATGATTAAAAGAGTAAAGTTCCTACATAATGGCGAACCTAATTTGTTAAATAAATTAATGACACTCTTTGAACAACAAAAAAATGATAAACAGTTGAAAAACATGATTACTTTTTTGTCTACAGTACCGTTAGCTGTGACGTCATAACGATCGTTGACGGCAATCACGAAATGAACGCGTAGTAGTTTAAAGTCACCAGTATCACTTTATCACTGTCTCAGTGACAGCCCTGAAACTACCCCCAAAACGATATTAAACGAGCAAAGACTATCTTAATCTCACACACAGCAGCTGCGCACAGATCAGATAGCCGGTGGGAGTAACGCATGTTGTACGCGCGCGCGCAGGGCGGTGCGCAGAGGTGTCGAATAAATCCTTAGATCGGAATCGATGTTGTTCCCATCCGTGGAGCGGTTTCTTTGATACCGATATCGAATTATAGCTTTTAATTTTTGGTTTGCGTTAGATGAACTAGGTCATTTGCTTTGTTAAGTTGAATTGCATTGTTATTGTTTATATCGTTTATCAATGCGATTGATATCGACGAGAAGGTGTTATTAAAAGTTTTTTTCGATGAGGACGTGTAGAAACATCTTATATAAGTACACACGACAGCACGTCAGGTTATACAGTCAAACTGCGAAAACAGCTTTTATTACGTAGGGCATAAAGGCGGTCTCAAGGTCAACATGTATAGTCTGAGGTGCCGTTGTGTGTACCATAATTTATTTGGGACTTAGAATTCAGCGATTTTTAGGAATAAATCAATAAGAAAAATGTACTGTGCCCATAAAGAGAACAAGCGCAGTTTCAAACTAACCAAATTTAACAAATATTTTTGAATTGAGGAAATTATTAGTTACAATCGAATGATTTGACCGCTTTGAGCTACCGAGAAGTTTGAAAAGCGTTGAAATTCTGTTACATTTTACTTTTTCGCTGTAGCCTAGCGGCCGTTATTTGCGTGTCTGAGTGTTGGAGACAGGTACCGTTGTTTTTTCTAGTATGATTGCAACTCGTTGTGCTAGCTGACAAAAGCCAAAAAACACAATTAATTAATATGTAGTCTGCACAAACGTTATTCTAAAAACTCAAGACCAAAGTCGATTACAAAAAAAACCAGCCAAGTGCGAGTCGGACTCGCGCTCGGGTTCCGTAAAAATCACCTTTGTTGTATGAGAGGCCCCCTTAAATATTTGCTTTATTTTATTTTAATTATTTATTTTTAAAGTGAATATATAACTAAATATTTCAAGCGTCTACCTGTTACTGTTATCAATATCGAGCAAAAACGAGCAATAAAATCTCGTTTGTTGTATGAGAGCCCCCTTAAATATTTATTTTATTTTGTTTTTTAGTATTTGTTGTTATAGCGGCAACAGAAATACATCATCTGTGAATTTCAACTGTCTAACTATCACGGTTCATGAGATACAGCCTGGTGACAGACAGACAGACAGACAGACGGACAGCGGAGTCTTAGTAATAGGGTACCCTAATAAAAATGATTACCTTGACGTGTCTGGAAGAGGTGTTTTTTTTTAATATTCAGCTCCCCTAGCATAACCATTGGTGTTGAGACATTTCACACTCGTCAATACATTGTTGACATTTCAAATTCCCTTTAAGGGTTAGTAATACAAAGTATTAAGTTTCCGAGAAATTATAAGTTACAGTTAGAATCGTAGTTGCAGTGAGGCACCTCGTTGGATTCCATGTGTCGTGTAAATAATTGGCCATCACCATTAACTACGCACTTTTTTGCGATCGCTCAGTAAGAATTGACCCATTACATGAGAAAATAAGGACAAAATTATGACTGCCGTGACAAAACAATAATTTGTCTAATTAAGTTATGTCCAGTAAAAGTGCTAGTTTAGGGAAACTTATGCATAGGCAATGGCAATTTGTCTCTATTTCGACTACAGGCTATTGCATGTTATTTTTAACTATTTACCATGGGAGCGATTCTGTAACCAAATTCGCAACTCACTTCGAACCTCACTTCACTTCGCTTGATTTTGTTATTGGAAATTAGCGGAATTTAAGCTACTTTACCGATTGCAAAAGGTTTTAGGTAGCTACCGTAGCTATTTAGTATTTTGTGATTAAAAAACGCCTATCATTTATTATTTAAAATTCCCGCGAAGTGAGGTTCGAGTTTGGTTACAGAATCGACATGCAGGTGTGGCTTGAGACGCATTATGTTACACAAACCTCTACAACCGCATGGCATTAATGTCCGTAAAGCCTGTTTAATAAAATATAAAACCTCGACAGTTGCGGAAAACTAATGAACTAATTTCTTTCATTGAAACTGACATAAATCTGATAATATGAACAACACAGTAAATGTGACTGGAGAAGTTTATTAATTTTTCGAATTTAAACTTTTTATTAAAAACATGACTTTTGGTTTTAGTAGCCTACTTGCCATGAATGCTTAAGACTTAAGCAGTATACAAAACAATACACTATCCTTTTTAACACGTTATCATCAGGTTGCTTTCTTATACTATAATACAGTTATTTTTTTAGTAACAACAAAGAGGTTTTATGTCGCTGAAAACCCATATACACTTTTGGAATAAATAAATGCGTACGTTCTTAATTAAGTCAAACAGACATTTGTTATTATCAAATTATTCAAAATTTACAATAATTTGTTTTAAAAATTAAAATATTTTCATTTTATAAAATTTTTATGAAGGCTGTATGTTCACTTACTCCTTTGTTCGCAAAATATTCTTGCATTGAGTGCGTGAAAAAAAAAATATTGCGCCCCTTTTGCCCTTTTTCCCATAATTTTCATATTTTATTTTTATCGTATTTGTCAAAGTGTGGTAAATCATTTTGTTTTTTAATGTGTTAAAAAACGTTGTATGAACCTCATGAGTTCTCCTCACTACACATTCGGCTAAATTACGCCCTCTCCCGAACCACGGGCTACAACTCACAGCCTCGTGTGCAATGAGCAACATTAGCTCACTTCTATCATAATATACTATTACTAGCGGCCCGCCCCGGCTTCGCACGGGTACAATGTAGTTACTAATGTGGTGAGTGTGAAGTTATTAGACTATACTACAGGATATCTATATATAGTCGTGGCCACATAATTAAGGACGCCAGTCGATTTTCATACAAACGAAGTAACTTTTAAGCTTTGCTTCTCCGTCAGGGATTGACCGAGCGGTGATCTGGTGATGGCCATCCAGGGAGTGAAAGGAGGAGATCCAGATTTCGATACACACCCAAGTGATCTGACCAGCAATTTAAGAGATGTAAGGATATTTAAAAAAAACCGCAGAATATGGCATAAAAATGTATGAAAATCTTGTATACTATTATACTCTTTAGTCCGTTTTAAAAACTTTATAACATAGCTAGCCAGGCGGTCTTGAAATAACAACCACCAACTAAACCGAGTACAAATGTACTCCCCTCCTGGAAATCGAACCCGGGACCCCTGCGACTTACACGAGTGGGCGAACCACAGCCAGACCACAGAGGCGATAATTTATTATTCCAGTGGTATGTGCTCTTAGGTACTTTTACCTATGAATCGAAAAGATAAAGTGGTAGTCACGTTTGGCACCGTTATTTCATAGTTTCAAGTATTCTTTTGATTCGGTTGATACCCCGATAGCCTGTCGATTCCTTCGGCAATTAAAGCAGAAATACATCTATTTGTGCATCGCTGTATAATTTGGGAGCGGAGGTGTTATTGCACCCGAAGGCTCTGTGGTTAAGCCGTCGGCCGATGATTAAGCCCGTCCGATATACAACCCGTGCCGGACGACTCAATCGGACGATATTGCTGTAAATGTAATTGTAACGTGTAATTATTGTTTGTTATTTATTACCCCTTTTTTATTGTCGTTGAAATATTTCGTTAGATTTATGATGTTTTTATAGGGTTATGATAAGAGACACGCTTTAATTAAATGATATTTTGTAAAGGTTTTAAAGCAGTGCTCATGTCATTTTTCGATTGTTTTTTTCCACCTATTTGGATTCACGCTCTTGTTGCCCTATTATTTAACAGTGATATTCATAAAGAAATAAAACGCTTAATAAACCTATTTTAGTTAAAAAGTGTTTTGTCCTTTTTTTCGTATTTTGAATTGAGTTTGAACGAAGAAGACAAAACACTTTTATTGTCAAGCGTTTTATTTTTTTATAACACAGTTAATTTCTCACATAGAATATTAAATATTTTTGTTTTTATTTATCATTTAAAAGTCATTGCCCGCAGACAGTTGCTTATTCTTGGACAAAAGGGATAATTTTGGATGTCGAAACTTAATAAGCTACTACAGCAGAGTGATTTCACTCCCATAACTCAAGAGATTTGATTACGTAAAAAATAGATCAGTCGGTCAATCACAGACAATTTGTCAAGTGGTCTCTTAAGGCCCAAATGATTGTGACTAATATCGTAATATAAATGTGGGGTGACCGCGCCGGTCTCACTCTCAGGCCGGCAATTAGAGGTCCATTAATTACCTCCCCCCTCCCCACGCATGGACCCCCTGACTTATGAGGTCACAATGTAGGGACTAATGATGATACACTCCTAATCAGCTGACTACTTACTAATGGAAGTTGAAAGACCTATTTTTTTTTAAATTTTATACTATACATAGATTTTTACGTTTTTTTTAAATTTGTCAATACATACAACGTTGTTCTCTCAACTACTATAAAGTTCTAGTTTTCATTAAATACTTAATGACCGTCTATTTTAATAATCTTTGAGTAAATTACTTCGGTTATTTCATTTATTTTTGGAGAGATATAGACAATATACTATTTATATGCTTCTAGAAAAATTCGTCAAAATATACAAGACCGAAATAAATAGTTGATTCACAGAATAAATATTCCGAAGTATTTTAATTTTTTTGTCAGTTAAAAAAGTCTGGAACAGAACAAAAAAATATAGACGTCTCAAAAAATATTTTTTAAGTTTATTTGAATAAAGTTATTTTGACTTTGGATTTTCCAAAGGCATATCCACATGTTACCATCATACCGTCAGCGATTCGCTAATGAAGATATTTGGGGCTATCTCGTTGTCAATAAATATCGGGCGGCCGCCCCCGCCGCGGGCCGGCCCGCGCCGCCCGCCCGCCACCGCCCGCCCGCGCCACGCAGCCTTTTATTACCTCCTTTGTTACGAAATCGATATACGAACACTCCCCGTACGGACATGCTAAAGATGGGAACATACAATCGAATAATGGAAAAAAGTTTAAATCTTTTGTTCAAGAAAGAAGAAAGGAGATCGAGCAAAAATCCAAGTACAAGAATCTCTTATTTGCTTCATTTCAACATTTCTGCTCGTCATGGATACTTTCGTAGCTTCGGGGTGAGGAAACAGGTTCCGGTTGAGTTTCAATTAATTTACTTTACAGATAAGTAATACAGTAGAAACAAAATCTGTTCTAGTGCAGTATTATTTTATTCGGTAAATAGTTTTTTTTTGTTTTCCCGTTCCAAATAATAACTCTTACGATAAGCTTTTAGCGAGCAATCGTGATTTTCGTGAAATCACATTAATAACAAAATTAGCCAAATGTTGTTCACGTAGAAATGTTTCCTAGCAGTCCCTACTTTTCCTATTTTAATCAGATTTTTATTTAATAATATTCTTTCTAAGATTTCACTACGGACTTTTAGTGACCCGTATAACCACGGTAGCTGCAAAACTGAAACGCAACATATTTTATTGAAAAATCGCTTTAAAATCCGTAAAAGTTTCTAATTGAATAGATTTTGAAAAACAAAGTTCAATCGAATATAGTAGTCCAAAGATATCGATAGAGGCAATGCATCCATTATGCACTGGCACTAGATCCCGAGCGCGATACAGCCGTGATACACCAGCGATACTCCGAGCGAAGGAAGGAATACGATCGTGCGATTGGAAACCAACAGTTACCACTACCACTAATTAGTACATTATTACAACGGTTCGTTAGATTCTATATTATTTGAGCGTAAGTGCCTTTTGCGATTATTCCTAGTAAAATAACGTCTTGGTTGATGGATAACTTAGTTTACGAATTAACCGAGTTAAGATTTCAGAGAAAGGCAATTCGTATTTCTAATATTGTCCATAGGCCTATGAGCCTTTCGATCATGATTCATGTGCTTGAAATCATTTTGATGTCCTAAAATAGAAAGAAAAGATTCATGGTAAAATATGAGTATGAGGAATAACTGAAATAAGCTGAAATCTGTTTTATCTTAAAGCTCTTGAAGTTTCCCTATCTTCTCCCATGATTAGCAACACTCGACATTTAATTAGTGACATTTCAATCAAAGTATCCGGCGTGCCTCTGTTCGGCATTCGCCTGTAATCGAGCCGCGCCTCACTGTCTGCGCGCCGAATTTTTTCGGCGTCGTCGGCGATCGCTTTTTGTTTTTTCGGCATAGAACTCGCACGTATCGGCATGTCGGCTGGTGTGCCCGCGGCGGAATTCAAGGGGTTGAAGTGAGACATTATGGGGGTTTTACGGATTTTTAAGGGAAGTGCTTTAGTTTATTTAGGTAAACTGTTAATGAGGAAAGAAAGTTTCAGTGTAAAGAAATATATTTTATTATAAAATCTGTAATACGAATTTGAGTACTAAGTTAAAAAGCTTAGGTAACAATTGCTTATTAACTTATAATATGCCAGAGGGAATGGGTCTGCTTCTGATATTTTAACGATTTTTTTTTTATTAACTTGTATGTCAAGTGAAACCAGTTAATATTGCTTCGTCGTAGACTTAATTCACCTGGGCTAATTCTTCATATCATACAATATGATTATCGGTACCTATGCGTTTTCGAGTAGTAGACAGTGATTTCTCTCTTACTTATCCGATATGAAGATAGTTAAGTAATTCCAGTACCTACCTATTCAATGTTAACTTTGTTAATTATTGTGATGGAAAATGACCTCACTTTAAATGCTTTGGATATTTTTCAATTTTTGACGACTATAATGTAATATACAGGGAGAAAAAATCAGCCCTCGACGAGTTTCTTGCCGGTTCTTCTCGTTAAAGGTAAAAAGGATGGCGTAGCTTTCTTTGACAAGTGCTTAGACTGAATAAATGAGTTTTGAATTTTGAATTGAATAATAAAATCACTAATCTATTAAAATATCTATCTTCCGAAAGATATTGCTATTTAGTGCTCAAGTATTTCGTCGGTCATGCCCCCCCCCCTTTTCGTAATACGTAAAAATGTTGTTTTAGGTTTGTAATGCAAAACAACGTACGACGTAAGTACGTGTTATTTTTATTTTTTACGTTTTTCTGATTATTTTAGCTTTGTCCAGGATGTCTCTGGCTAGAGCCCAACCTCCGCCTTTTCTCCCACGATGCGTGCATGTGCAACTGTGCAATTTTTCATAATCACGAGTGCCACTTACGGACAGCATGTAATTGCACCCAATCACACTTCGTTAACAGCGATTCTGGAGCGATTAACACTTGCTGGCTTTTTATCCGCGCGAATCAATCGTCCGCCGCATCCCGCCACGTCCGCCATTTTATAAAATGGCGCGTAATTATATTGTATAAGATGGCGGCGCAAAATGGCGTCGTCAGTAGACGGGTTTTTGCCATCATGCACGTGTTTTATCCGAGTGCACTGCTTTTCTAACAAAAAATAACACTTGTTTGTGTGATCTAATAGTTAAGCTGAAGTCGTAACTGAGCGTTACGCCTTGGTTAATAGTAATGATGTGGCTTACTGATTTCCTTTTTTTCTAATTATATGGAACTAGTGTTAATATTAATTAGGTAATGGACCTGCTGTTTAATGCATTGGTACCATGATGCTTTTAAAAATTAATAGGTAATAATTAAGTATATCGTCTAAGTACTTATACTCTACCGTTAAGTAAGCAGGTTTGATGATATATTTAGTTGGTCTTGAACTTAATGGTAGGTTAGTTACCTTTTTTTTACTGGGTTCGTTTTTTTAGTTAGTAACTGATGATTCGATCAGCACCTCGGTTGGGATCATCCCTTCGTCTATAAGGCGCGCCATAAACTGTAGAAATGGTCCGTATCAGGAGTGCGTCTGCGGCGTCATTTATTGCACGCGCGGCTGCTGCCTTATTAAGCCCGTGTGACATAGTTTACTTGGCCCAGGGCTGTCAATTTAAATCATCAGATAGAAGTGATGATATTTAACGTGCTAGAGCATTTCGTTAAAGCTCAAGTATGGAAATAAAATAATATTATCATAGGCGTTCCTTTCAAAATTCAGTAATACAAAAAATGATTCTCTAAACGCGTGAGTAGAGACTCACAAAATCATTTTAAAGATTAATATTGACAATATAAAGTTGTGTTTTTAAATTCAGATGCATTGTAATCTCAAACAGAATTTGCAATGGCTTGGTAGTTAAAAACCGTTTATGAGGCTTAACTGTGATATAATTTGTTTAGAATTTACGTAGCTGCCGTGTTAGCCTATAGTTCATAGGATTTCATTAGACGTAAGCTGCAGAACAGTACTTATTTATTCTGTGGCTGAGTAATATCAAGTAATTTCTAACTTGGTTAATTGCCAACCCTCGAGTGTGTAACTTACAAAAGCGGCCATGGCATCCACAGATGTAGCTCGGTAAAAAGCGCCACCGACATCCGCGCCCGGTCGCGATTATGTCATTACGGCCGGCCGCAAAAACTTAAAGGGCATTTTAGTATGCGATGATACGCGGCAATTAAAACCGCCTGCTGCGGCATAGCCGAAATATCGGCCGCGAAATGTGGCCGCGAACCTCTTTGAGTGCGCGAGAAACGACGCGACGCGGAGCGGGAATCTTACTTACCATGATAAATGTTGAATTTTTTTAATATGGTTGCTGGTTCAAAGTTGAAAATTAACCGGTATAATTTCATTTAGCAATAAAATCAGTGGTGTGAAGCATAACTAGTCTGTAGGAAACAATGTAACACACTATAGGTACTACCTTTGTTATTTTATTTATTAAGGCATACCAACTAAGTACCTACAATTCGGAACTTAACTTAAAAACATATTAGACAAATAGCCTCTTAAATTAGAAATTGTACCTAAATTACAGGTAAGCACAGTATCGTAAGATACATTGTCTCTTACTGACAGAGAGTACCTAATAGCTTATTATGTAGAGCAGTACTAGCCTGTATATAGAGAGATGTAAGTATATTACAAGTATTCTATTCCACTTACTTTATCGAAACGTAATCGCAACTGCAATCAAAATACAAAATTCACTGACGAGATTGTACGTACTGTCACCTGCAACGGAATCAAATGATTTAAACAATTTTTTTTTTGTTTTGCAATTGTTTTGCGCCCTTATGAGCTCGACTTAAAGTTTAAAATTAGCAAAATGCCTAAAATCAATGTGTAAAAGGCAATTCGCCTTAAAACAATCTTGTAAATTTTTGCTTTGACTTTAGTATTTTTTTGCCAAAACGCGTGTCAATGATCAAAAACACCGTGAAGATGGCATGAATAATTGTCGAACACTATAACGGACAGCACGTGTCCGCCCATAATGCGACCAGTTCGATGCGCCGGCGCATCGGAATTGCAAATCTTTCATCTGCTATTATGAAGACATTTCGCCTAATTAATGTTTGCATCGGCTGTCGCGATCTCGAGGGTGACCATGACTAAACAGAGACGGATGAAGTTAAACAACAAGTTTTTATTGTAGCGATATGAAACATCAGGGTGTAAATAGTTGTGGTTTGTAGTGATTGAAACAGATAAAATATGCTACTTCTTTTAAAACGCTTACTTGTTCGAAAACATAAGTTTGGACTGAAATAGTGTTTAACTTTAAAAAGGTGCAGTCAGTGCGTTTTTTGTGAAAATTTTGGTAAAGTTGGATATCAAGCACATTAGTACCTATGCAAGACATAAGTTTGTTATTTTACAAGTCATCAAAACAATTTGTTAGTTTTGTTCCAACAGCTTCAATGTTCATGGCTATACTTCACATAAGGTGAAAAAACATTAAAGAAACAAAAAATATTAGCTACGGAACGATTCGCACTTGTTAATGGCATTTGAAATTTCTTCACAAAATAACAGCATATTTAGCACTCTATTATCGAGAAATAACTATAAAGTGTGGCGCTGAGCTGTCTCATTGTCACCTCCTCATAAGGCGTTATGGCATATGAAATGGACATATTGTTTGAAACTACTAGCTCCCATTAAAATGCTTGAGTCGTATTGGAAAACCAATAAATCAATGTTGGAGGAGGCACAGATGCCAATGAGGAACGCATAGAAAAACACATGATTCATAATTGAGTTTCGTTTAATGTTGCATTCAATTGAATGGCTGAAGAAAAGTGGCACCGTGAAATTATGACAAATAGTGAAGTATTATGTAGAAAAGATCTTGTAAGAATATGCCATTACGTTTTATTTGTTCAAATAAATAACCAGATGGAGTGTTCCATTTTTGTTAAGAATGCGATTAATTTAACAATGTACAACAGAAGTGACTATATATTGTGCCTGAAATATTTAATAAGTATAAGCTTCTGAGATCGATTCCGATTTTAAGTAAAACTGGAATAAAAACTTAATTGAAAGATACTATTTTAAAAGATTAGAACGGGAAAAGTAAATTAAATTAATTGTAAAAGATTAAAAATAAAATTGTTTAATAATAAGTATATAGTAACCTGCTTAGTTGTAAGTTGCGTGCTTGTGAGGTAGGGTATGTATTTGTAAAAGAGCGCACATCCCGCCAACAAACTATTTATATAGTTTGGCAGGAAATTAGTTTTAAGTAAAAATTGTTACATATCTGTTGATTAATAAAAAATAAAAAAAAGACTAACTTCAGAGCGCTTGCGGTATAAAACGATGTATTTTAATCTATGAAATTTACTTTTTGCCATACATTCTCGAGTGAAGTTCCCGTGGATCACTGGTTATTGTCAATTTAATCACAGTGTAGGTGCTTTTGCTATAAGGTTGTTTGGTAACATAATAAACAATGGTTTTATCGAATTTTTTTTAATGGCAAGCGCTCTGAAGTTAGTCACTTCTGTTGTACATTGTTAAATTAATCGCATTGTACTTTTAAGTTTAGGTTGGTAGTTCTCAGTGGTGTGACATAATTAGTCTAATACTGCTATATCACTACGAATGTCATATAGAACTTTATAACCATGAAAAATCTTTTGTTTATGTTTATGTCTCAATTCTCCAATAAAAGTTATAATTTGAAATAACTTCAAACTTTTCTTTTCTTTTCTTGCTGACTTTATGTCAAGCACTTTGCATTTGCTGTGTTTCAAGTTACAAATTGAGGAGAGGTTGCTTCTTGTATAGCGTAATAATCACCAACGTTTCACTGAAAGTGTTTTATTTCGATTAACAAAAAAATAGTTTAAAAAGTAGTTTTGTACAACTGCAAAGGTGTAAAGGTTAGCGCAAACAGGCAACTTTTTCTGACACCTCAAAATTCCACAAGCATTCCCTCGCTACTATTGGATGTCCCAAACCAATGTGCCTCGTAATTGATACAGTGAGAATACGAGGGCTTCTTACAAAAAAAGAATAGCGGTAATCGAACGATGTTTGTCCCACTCTGTGACATTATTGAGTCCAGCATAAGGTTCAAAATCAAGTAAACTCGACGAACATCGTCCGATCGCGATTCTTTTACTATAATAGGCCCCAGCGTTCCTACAAAGATCAGTTACACTATGAGCCACCGGCTACGGAACCCTCCAACCATGACCACTATTATTTTTTAGCGATCCGCGCCGTAAAAATAACACTGTATTAAAAGAACACAATTTCTCAGATATCATTAAAGTGAATTACTAAAAAGTACGTTTTGTATTGTTATACGGTATTGGCAGTTGGGTACTCTCACTTTTCACATTAATTAAGAAACTTTTTTTAAGTCACGAAGGTTTACAAACTCCTTGAAGTGAAAACTACAAAAAGGCCACAAATATAGCACACCTTTATTATACAGCTACTATGATCACTCGGAGAATCAGGCCGATCACTATAAAATATGCATTGATGCACCATAGTTTATTTCTATGCATTCTATTGGTAGAATGGAAACGACTGATGTTCAAAATCTCATTTCATGATTGGTATTTGACTTATACTTAATTTACAAACATGTTTATCTTTGAATGTTTACCTATCTCTGAACATTACATTATTTAAAAATGTGGCTGTCAACAATTTGGTTTGTTTATGCCGAAATAAAGAAATAGAAGCAAAAACTTACTTAAAATTAAGAATTTATGTGACTATTATATGTTAATCAATTGTGACTATTATATGTTAATCAATTGTGACTATTATATGTTACTCAATTGTGACTATTATTAGTTAATCAATTGTGACTATTATATGTTAATCAATTGTGACTATTATATGTTAATCAATTGTGACTATTTTATGTTAATCAATTGTGACTATTATATGTTACTCAATTGCGACTACTATTTGTTAATCAATTGTGACTATTATATGTTACTCAATTGCGACTACTATTTGTTAATCAATTGTGACTATTATATGTTAATCAATTGTGACTATTATATGTTAATCAAGTGTGACTATTATATGTTAATCAATTGTGACTATATATGTCAATCAATTGTGACTCCTTGTCATTAGCCACCTTGCACATAAGTTGAGAGGGATTGGTTGGTTGGGTTCTTCACTTATAGAGCGCAGGAATTCCTTGATCCATTGTCGTCCTTCATTTTACGCCTCAAACAATAAGGTCTGTTTTGGACCCAATCCTCTCTTATTTACCGATAAAAACAGTGGTTTATTTAATTTTAGAAACTATCTCAGTAAAATATAGTTTGCTGTAGTTATAGATAGATAGCAAATCTAAAATCAACCACTCAGCCAATCTAATCATCTTAACATAACCTTCCCATACAAACGTAATAACCAAGATGATTTGTAATTTGAGCATAATTAACTCTTTTTGTGGTGTTATTCGGATTATGACAGTATTTGTCTAGGGTTTTATTAAATAAAAAATCCAAAATACTAACCCAATCAATTCAAAATAAATAAAACTGTATAAAGCATTAATTTTCATTTGGTTTGGTATTTTGGACTTTTTATTTAATAGAACCCTAGATAAATGCTGTCTTAATCCGAATAATATCACAAGAAGAGTTAATTATGCTCAAATTGCAAATAATTTTGGTATTACGTTTGTCTGTTCGTCGAACTCTTAACTTCCACTATCACATAAACCATATCCGTTGATCACTACGTAATTGAGCTCTTGTGACAATACGCTTAATCCCCTTTACTCATATGGGGTTTTATTGTTTATATCGAATTCTGAAATGTTTCCTACATAGTAACAATAATTCTAGTATCCTTTACATGCTTACTCTTTATCCAACACACTTGGTATTAAAATGTTTAGTTTCCATCACCAAGTTATATGTTTCGTTTCGATTATACAGCGTGTCGGTAATGGCATAGGTCAGATCCTGCACAGCCACAATTAGAGGCAGATAATGGACGACAGCGTGTACACTTACAGAATTAATACAACTATATCTTCTAATTAAATGGTAATAAACAAAAACTGTGCCATTAGGTTGTGTGGTACAAGGTGGGAGAAGCTGCGGGTCATTTTTCTTCATCATGTTTTTATTAAGTTCTGAACTTCTGGGTTTTCTTGATATGGTTAAGACTGAAGTTGCATTCAAATGGAAATCTATGTGCAAAAATATAAGGGTTATTAACATTGCAACTTTTCAGGTCGCATTTCTCTACTGATTTCCGTGAAATTTTGTGAGCAGGTTCAAAAATTATATAGGTTTTTTTCCCTCCGACCGTTTTCGCAACTGCGATTCGCAACCAGTTGCGAATTCGTCGATACAGTTTTTGAAATTTTTCAAAAATTTTCTATATTCACATTTCTGTTTAATAAAGGTACCAACCAACCAACCTGTCTTGAAAATCTATTTTGGTCACATTAGTGATTATATTAATAATGGCGGAATATAACTAAAATTAATTAAATCAAAACTTACTATTTTCTTTACGAAATTAACTATTATAAATATTTTATAGTATTTTGTTCAGTCTTTAACACTAGCGGAAGCGGATTGACCGCAGTGCAAGCAGTCCGTGTTGTGCGCAAAAACTGGCCGGGCCTGTTGTAACGGCCCGCGCCGGCGCATCGCCCCGCGACGACGCTGCGTGCAACCGCCCCTGCTATAGAGCTGATGACACCTTTCTGAGTTACTCGTTTCCAAAATAAAATATAGTATGGTAGTCATGAACAAAAAAAATGCATATCCATCATTCCATTACAAAATTAAATTTCCAAGAAATTTTCTAAATTTTTCTTTACGGAAATACCAAATTCACTTTATTCTTGCTTTTTAGAGCCGTTTATTTTTTAAGCTGTTTTCTATAATATGTAGTGATAAAAGATGTCCCGTAGACATCGTGATAGACTAGTGTTACTATTTGTGATAGTAGTACTTATTGTGATAGCGCGCAACAGGCACTTTTTGAACGAAGATATCCAATAAAGATTTAAGTAATAAAAAAATAAAAACTTTATAAACGTATACAATTTGTAGATGATTAAGCTAGTATCATAAATATAAGTACTAATCTTGTGCATACTTTTGTTATTGTCATGTGACCATAAAAACAGCTCTACATAATTCATATAACCAAACTGTTATAGAATAGCGATTTTTATGAAAATCAGTTGCAATTAGTTAAATAAGCGGTCGAGCATCGGCTGTATTAATTACTATATTGATGAATTATGGCCATAATCAACAATTGCACCAGTTCGATGCGACTGAGCGCAACGCAGACGCAGCCAGAATGTTAGTGGCGCACTCTATGGGTTCACGGAAAATGTTGCTTATATGTAGTTATTCAAGCAATAATGCAAGACTAATTGCTGATATGCTTGGAATGAATTATTTATTAATTCTGGTGATGTCACAGTCAGCATAAGTTTGAGCAGAATTTGAAAATAAAAATGAAATATTCTTGGCTGATTGAACTAATTATTAAACCCTAGTTACGGTGGGTGAAGAGCTTTGATCGAGTTTTAAAAACCTACGTCGTTATATAAACTTCTACTATCCACCATCTTCTACTATCACCATCTAATTTAACTAACGGATGTGGAAATATCGAAAGGCTTAGATTATTTATTTAAATGTCGAAAGGTCAAGGAAAATGTCAAAAGGGGCAGTAATCCAAAGGCAGAAAAAACATCTTAAGAATTTAGCACATTCCTTTACATTCATTTTGAAACAACTCAATTCACAGTAGTTCATTATTAATATTACCGTGTCTTCACATCCTTAATTGTCTCTTAGTGAATTTTGTAAAGCTATTCAGTTCATAACAGAGTTTCTATACCATTCTATAGACACATTCACAGCTGTCATTATCTGTGTGTCATTGCCAAATTGACAGTCTGTTTTTTAATTGATCCCCATCATAAAAGTCAAGGATAAAGCACTTTTCCACACCATATTTAATAACAAATTAGGTACCTTTTCACAAATTAACTTTGCGCTATTTATATAATATAAAAATATATCTAAATGTTTTTTTTTTCTTTTTGACCGTCAGCTTCCTAACCCTAGGCTCTGTCAGAATAACAGCGTGCTGTGGCGTTCTCTGATCTGAACATCACATCCACACACGCTGAGACAGGTTCCCTATTAGTCTCAAAGTGCCTAGATTTTATTTTTGTTTTTTTTTCTATTTTATGTGTTTTTACTTATATACTTTTTTGGTTTTTGTTTTATTATACATATACGTAATTGTGTTGTGTGTATTAATTAAGAAACAATAAAAATCAATTTCTTTCTATACGGTAACGGATGATTAGCGTATGCAGAAAACGTGAGAGAAGCCGGGGGCTAAACATAGTAGCTGTATTTAAGTAGATTGCTTTATGTTCCTTAATTATATGTTTTTTCTTATTATCGAATGCGTCTAATGAACGAGTCCGAACACGTACGATCGTCGTAGAATGGGGCGATTCAATTAATTGATATTATCGTTCATGTAGTTTAGCATTAGTTCTTTATTAGTTCTAACGCGTAAATGGGAAATTAATTTATACGCACATACGTTCTTACACCTAGTTCCTACAAAACCTGAATACTTATGTAGGGACACAATGTATTTAGCTGACTTTGCGTTTTGTTGACTGCGCAGGAGTGCGGCGCGCCGAGTTGAGTCAGTCGTTCCCGGTCCGCCCCCTCGCTAGTTCCGCAGACCAAACCGCTTACCCTTTATAGAGTCTTAAAAAGTGTATTTTATAAAATTCTGTAATTGGAATAATTACACAAGAAATTATCAGTGACAATTTGGACTTTTATTTTTGCAACCTTTTGAGGAGTCATCCGTCAGGCAATTATTGGCCCTCATATAAAGTAAAAATACGGACAATTAAATACTTTAAAAAAGTACACTCACTCACGCGACGGATTTCAGAACCCATGGCATAAAAACCACTGAGATTTTTTTGGCACTGTCTAGTCCGCCCTTCTATTATCTACGACGTAATCGGGAATTTAATTTTACCCTGTAATATTAAGGACCTACTTAGGTTCGCGAACCTCTGCGCGAATCTGCAACAGTGTGTACGTGTGCGAACCTCAGTGCGCGCTCCGCATTTTGCGATCCTATGCGAACGAATACAAAGTGGGAGCAAGTAGAAATTCGCAATACGTCGACATTGAGCTCCGCGAACCTGCAACATAGGTTATCTATCTATCTATCTAACACTTGAACCGGGGCGTCGACGAAACACACCTGTGGCCAAAGAATGTATAATGAATAGAGGCTAAACACTACTAGACTAAATATTGCTTGATTCTAAGTTCTAAAGGGTTTAGGCCTTGTAAGAAACCCTGCTCTTAATTCATCAACGCCCGAGCGGACCCTGGCGGCCGGATAACAATGGAATATCTATTGTGTCTCATTTTCCGGGCGTTGAAGGGTTAATATAGTTTATAAAGGAGTAAGGGTCCACGGGAACCGTAAAAAGGTAACTACCAAGCTTCTGGTAAAGCATAAAATTGATTAAGTCCAGCAAAACAACCACGTATGCAGGTAGTACGTGGCTCATTTCACACATCGCGACGCCTTCTCCGTTTCAATCGGCGATTAACAATTAATTACTACTAATTAACTTCGGGGCATTGTCCTACGTTAATGGACAATTTGCATTTGTATGTAATAACATACTTGTTGTGTAGCTGTCTGTTGACCAGCGAGTGTTAATGAGTAATCATCAAGAAAAAAATAGAAAACACGGTTTGTCAGAAGGTTGCCTGTTTGCCAAGCCCTTAATAACCGCTTACAATATTACGTGAAATATCTGCGACATGTCGGTGTCAAGCAGTCATCAATTAAGGTGGTACAAAATAGCTCCTAGCGCAAACTCAACATAATTACTCAGCCTAGGTTAATTTAGGACAAAAAGCCACGCTATGGGTTCAAAAATATTAGTTCGTAAGACTGAGATGTACGAAAAAAATCACAGAGGGATTATTCTGTCTCAGTTTTTAGTCACAGAGAGTCAGTTCAGAGGGTTTACAGAGGGTTTAAGAATTCATGATATCATAATGTACGAAGCGAAAAGAACGTCATCTGATTATGTCTTGGGATTTGGAATTCTTACAAACGAAATCGGAAGCTAGCTCTTAATAAAAACTAGGTGTACCTAGTAGTAAGCGGTGTACCGCTTTCACTGGCTTGTTCCAATAATTAAGACTATATAAGCAAATTGGCGTGACCGAGTGGGGCAATAAATCTGGCCCGGCCGTGGCAACGCTGCGTCTGCTGTTGCAAGTATTTGCATGCGCATGAATATGCGCGCTCCACAGCTGTACGGTGACTCTGGGTTAGGATTTTCTGACGGTTCTGTATAAATTTCAGTATACTAATTTATTCAGTCTCGGATAAGAATGTTTTAGTTTAATAAGTGTTAGAAAACATCACAGTCTTTTAGTCACATCCATCAAAACTGGATAAGATCATTCGAACTCGGAACTTGTGTAGTCTTCTTTTATTTGCATACTTATAGGTGCTTAGTGTACTGCGGACTACGGTGGTAGTCTGTGTCGAGTAACGAGTAACTACAGGACTTGACAACAAGCTTAGATTTAGGAATTAGGGAGCTGTGTTCTTCATAATTATTAATTATCTTATAGGATGCACAACTGATGCACTCTGACTTTCGATCGAACTTTGGTCGGGTTCAACTTTTAATAAATTCTAATATTCAAAGTCAAAATACCGGTGCTATTTTCTATGGTATTGAACATGAAAGTGTCTATTTTTCACGAAGCGAATATAATATTTTCACTAACATTGGATTAATAAAAATTACTCTGTTACAATTCACCTACATATTTAGTTTCGTAAGTGCACTTTGTGAGGTGCCAACTATACATACCTACTTTGCATACCGCGCATTGTAAAAATGCTTAGGAAATTGAAAGTAATTCATTCTCACTACTATTTTTTACCAAACGGCTGCGTCCGTTCTGCATTAAATATACCGTTTACACAACAGTAGACAGCGGTCGGAGTCGGAAGAGCTCGTTGGCGCAGTGGTTAGCGCCTGGCCCATCGATTGCGGAGGTTAAGCAATTTTTGCAAGGGTCGGTCATGGGATGGGTGACCAAAAATGTATTATCTCGAGCTCCTTCGTGCTTCGGAAGGCACGTCAAGCCGTTGGTCCCGGCTGCATTTTTAGTCGTTAGCACCCACCAATCCGCATTGAGCCCGCGTGGTGGGTCATGGCCCATCCTCCTTATCCACCCATAAGGAAGACCTGTGCCCCATCAGTGGGGGACATTAAAAATGGCTGATGGTCAGACAGTGATTCCAAATTGGTTTGAAAAATATGTTTTATATTTTTAAAACCGATGTCATTTGCGTCATATGTGTGTTCCAAATGTCATTTGCGTCAATATGTTTGATGTGATGCATGCACGTGCGTCAAACTTCAGTGCAGTTACTGCACAGTTTTGATGAGGAAGCGTAAGAGATATGTGAACTGATTATGGGAATATATATTTGTTTTTATGGCGCTACCATCTGCTTCAATTATTACGAACTCCGTGGTCGAGTAGTTTGTACGCCGGTTTTCGAGGTGTCACTATCTCTGAGGTCCCGGGTTCGATCTACGGCTGGGTCAATTTAGAATACGGACTTTTCTATATTGGCTCGGGTGCTCTGATTTCGATAACTCAAGTGCTTTAGTTACTTACTTTGGAATCAGAGCAATGTTTGTGATGTTGTCTAGTATTTATAATAGCATTGGGCTAGGCTGAGATGCTATGGGTGAGTAAATTTTTTCAATTATATTAATTATCTTAATATTAATAAAATATTATTGACGACCTGAGTGGTGCAGTCTCCACTCAAGAGGTCCCAAGAGTTGGATGAATTATAATTTATGCGACGGGTCTGGGTGTTAATTATATATATTTAAATAGCATATAAGTAGTATTCTAGTTGACTAGCACCCATATTACAGGCTTTGTTTAGTTTGGGGCGCTGTGTGAAATCGTCCGGTCCAAGCATTTATAATTATTAATAACTTTTTCCCCTGTGGCAACACTAGCGTAAACAGCTGTTAATAATTGCTCCCAATTTAAATAATAAAATTTCATTGTTTTAAGTGTAATATCAAGGCCCCAATCCAATAATCACGTTCATAAGCATATAATTGTGTAGTGTGTAGTGTTTTTAAGTGAAGATAATACAAACAGTAACTAAAAAACTGGTTCAAATCAACCCGGTTGAAAGCCGGTAAGTCAATGTCAGTTTGTATTTAAATTGAATGTGAATCACTGTTATCCCTTTTGTAGCGAATATTTACTCCGTATTTACGGATATTATACTTTAATAATATAATTATCACAAATTATTTCGCAAATTGAGTTTGAGTAAGTATAGGTTATCTTACCTACCTGCAATATAAACAACTCACGGTTGTTTGACAACTACCTGGACTCTAAATAAATTGTAGTAAGATTATTTAATTTTCAACATAATGATGACTCGCAAGGCTTTATCTCGTCAGGAGGAATCAAAACTTCAATTGACCTTGCAAGAATTAAAAGTTTCCAAGGAGTTAATCAAACAATTGAATAGGGAAAGGGATGACAATGAAAAGGAATTATTGGATGTGCTGAGTAGAAATAGTGCTTTAAAAAAAGAAATGGCTGAATTACATAGCCAACAATTAGTTTTAAGCGAAGACCGAGATAGGCTTCAAGTGTTGTTAGACGGGTTTGATCAATGCAGGGATGAGTATGAGCAGGCCCTCAGGCACATCTCTCTATTGGAGCAGGAGCTATATGAGGCCAATAATAACATCATTAAATTAGAATCACAACAAACACAGTTATCAACTTCACAGAATCAAAGTTTGTTTGATGAACTAGTTGGTAGCGCGCCTGAAATGGTTTCTGCTTCTTACAGTAATAATCATACTGTGATAGATTTAACAAGTGATGATTCAGTATGTTGTAAGAGTCCTAAAATAAATATTAAATGTAGCAAAAACAAATTGAAAAAATATATTAAAATTAATAGATATATCTCAAAAACAAAAAAATTAATTAATAAAAATAAAGCTTGTTTTAAATATGCAAAAAGTGCAAAAGACCGTTTACAATTAATTGAAAAACTAAATGTTTGCACCTCCATAATAGAAGAAAATAGAATTATTTATGAAAACAATATTAAGTCATTGAATCACAAAATTGTTAATTTACATGACTTACTGACTAAGATGACTCAAAATTATGAATCATCTAAAAAAGAGATAAGGGAATACATACTGGCACTTAAACACTTATCAAATTCTCCTAATATAAATAAGTCACACATCAATAATTGTCTTTCTCCATCCGGGGCATCAGGCCGGACTGCCCCGGAGAGTTCATCTATCCAACCAGTCTGTGAGCCCTCAATCTCTAATCACTGTAATAGTATAGAATGCACAAATGAAAATAATTCCTTTCCACAAAACAGCTGTAGTAAGTCAATTATGTTCAGTGATGAGATTGGAAAGAATTTAAGCCAACTTGTCCAAAAACACTCAAGGGATAGCATTATTAACCATTGCATGCCGGGTTTAAGTATAAATGAAATAATGAAAACCATTGTGAAACAAAAGTTTACTGATGACACAGATTTGATAATTTTAATTGGAAATAGGGGTAATGTAAGCAAAAACCAACTGATCTCCTATTTCAATACCTTGTGTTCTTTAAATGTTAGGAAAATTGTTATGTTTACATTTCCCTATAGTAAAAGTTTGCCACAGGCGGAAAACAACTTTAGATTTAAATTAAATCAATGTTTAAATACTATGGCATTTCATAATAGCCAGCAGTTTCATATAATTGACATTAATAAATTAATTGACAATTTTTACCTGACAAAAGATAAATACTATCTTTCAAAATTTTACAAAAGACAGTTAGCATTATCGCTATCTTTTTATTTTGAACATTTAGCCAATAATTTGGCTAGTAAACCTTCTGCTTTTATTGAGCAGGTAAACTCTGACATGATTAATCTATCTTTGGAATTTGTTCCAAGCAATAATAATGTTTCTATTAATGATAATTTAATTAATTTAAATTGCAACTTGAGACAATAGAGGTGCCCTCTAGCTCAGTGATGACAAAAGAAAAGTCAAAATGCTTAAATATAGTTCATCAAAACATGCAAGGCTTTTCTGGCAAAGATTTAGAAGTTAGTTTGTTTTTAAATTCTGAGAATATTGATGTGTTATGTGTTACTGAGCATTGGTTAAAAAATTATGAACTGATCATAAATATAGATAATTATAGTAATGCAAGTTCGTTTAGTAGGAATTTTGCTATAAGAGGTGGAACGCTTATATTATTGCATAATTCAATACAATATAAAGAGCGCAAAGATGTAATATCTCATACAATTGAACAAATTATTGAGCTCTCTTGTGTGGAACTGGAACAAATGATTATAATTTGTGTATATAGACCCCCATCTGGGAACTACCCAGCGTTTGAGTCCGCTATGGAGGAAGTTTTAATAAAAACATGTAGAAGCAATAAAAAAGTGGTGGTATGTGGGGATTTTAATGTTGATATTCTAGAATCTAACCACCTCTCGAGTAGGTTCATTAACTTATTTAAATCTTTTAATTTGTTTCACACTTTTGAAGAGCCGACTCGAATAACGCCCACATCAGCTACTTGTTTGGATAACATTTTTTCAAATTGTAATATCCTTAAAAAATATATATTAAATTGTATTAGATCCGACCATAGCGGACAATTTGCCTCTATAGAGCACCATCATGTTTGTCCTAAACGCGAAAAAGTTTGTAGGTCAATAAATAAACATTGTGTAGATAAATTTAGGAATAACATTATGGATAAACTTGAAAATTTACCAGTACCTTCTATGGAACCCAATATCCTTTACAATCATTTATTTAGTGTGGTCCAAATTGAATTTAATAAAAATTTTAAACAAAGAGTAATCAAATGTAGCAATAAAAAGGAATTTAGTGATTGGGCCACACCAGGTATTTATCAGAGTAGAAATAAATTATATGAACTGTATGCTTTAAAAGCTACTTCCTGTGACCCTAATTTCATTGAATATGTCAGGAAGTATTCCAAAACATTTAGAAATGTATGTATTCTTGCAAAGTCCATGTCTATCTCAAATAAAATTAAATCATCGGCGAATAAAATAAAGGCTACATGGAATATTATTAATCAAGAAACAGGGAAACCAAAAGATAAAATAAATTCTTTCTCTCTTAAACTTGGAAATAAGACTGTAGATTCCGATATTGAAGTTGCGGGTGTTTTTGAGGATTTTTTCACTCGGATTCCCCTGGAAACTACTGGTAATCTAAATTCCTGTCCTAGCATTGCTATCGCCCTCCTTGAGTCAAGTGTTGATAAGTGTAATGAAGTTTTCAATTTTAAATATATTAACAGTGATGATATCATAAAAGCTTTTAAAATAATTAATGTTAAAAAAACAGAGGATCTATGGGGCATTTCTACCAATATTATTAAATCAATTATTGATGTAATAGCTCCTTATTTAGCGTTTATTTTTAACAAATGCATTGACGAAGGTATCTTTCCTGACTTAATGAAATACAGTAAATTAATTCCTCTGTTTAAAGCAGGAGATAAAAGTGATCCAACAAATTTTAGACCAATATCTATTTTACCTGCACTAAGTAAACTATTTGAAAAAATTATATATCTTCAATTATTAGAATATTTTACAAAGAATAATATACTACATAAGAATCAGTTTGGTTTTTCTAAAGGCAAAAGCACTACTGATGCTGGAATTGCACTTTTGAAGCATATCTTTGACGCTTGGGAGGCTAAGCAAGATGTAATTGGCATTTTTTGTGACCTTTCTAAAGCGTTCGATTGTGTTGATCACATAACTCTCTTAAAGAAGTTAGAACATTATGGTATCTCTAAAAAATCAGTTAGCCTTATGCAATCTTATCTATGTGGTAGAACACAACAAGTAATTATTAATAAAGCGGCATCTACTGGAGCCCCCATTAGCATGGGCGTGCCCCAAGGATCGATATTGGGACCTTTACTGTTCTTAATCTATATTAATGACCTACCTTACTACGCGGAGAATTTATGTGAGACAGTGCTATTTGCAGATGATACCTCCTTAGTCTTCAAAGTCGATAGAGGTAATAATTGTTCTGACGATGTAAATAGTGCTCTCTCTAAAGTTTTGAATTGGTTTAACATTAATAATTTAGCATTGAACCCGAAGAAAACAAAATGTGTAAAATTCACTTTACCTAATGTAAGGCAGGTAGACGTGCATATTAATTTGAATGCAGAAGTAGTCAAGTGTGTTGAGAGCACAAAATTTCTAGGTATTACAGTAGATTCACGACTACAATGGGATCCACATATTGATGCCTTGTCGAGTAGACTCAGTTCTGCGGCATTCGCAGTTAAACAAATAAGGCTCTTAACTGACATTGAAACGGCAAGGCTGGTCTATTTTAGTTATTTTCATAGTGTAATGTCCTACGGAATGTTGTTGTGGGGCTCAGCAGCTAATATTGGAAATATTTTTGTGCTCCAAAAAAGAGCTGTTCGCGCCATATACAACCTTCGGCCGCGAGATTCTTTAAGAGAATTGTTTAAAGAAATTAATATTTTAACAGTGGCAGGCCAATACATCTATGATAATTTAGTTAATGTAAGGAAACATTATTGCTCACTTGCTAAAAATAGTGATGTACACCGTTTTAATACAAGAAATAAAGACAAACTTGCCGTTCCAAGTTTTAGACTAGCAAAAACTAGGGGCTCATTTATGGGGAAAGGAATTGCCCTTTTGAATAAAGTTCCACAAAATGTAATTGAACTGCCTTTGCATGAATTCAAAATACATGTTAAAAAGACGCTCATGAGCAAAGGTTATTACAAAGTAGAAGATTATTTAAAAGACAGCAATGCATGGATGTAACATTATAAGTAACTATCTGATTTTCAGTTTTTAATAACTTTATTGTTTTTTAATTATATTGTTTTAAGTGAAGGTATTTGGTAACGATATAATTTCTTGTAAATATCGTTACTCTGATTTCTGACAAAGCTGATAAGTTTCTTGCGCCCATTCTTCTTGTCAGCTAAAAAAGTCTCGAATGGGTGGTAGGAAAATATAGACCATTCAAAAGCACTTAATATCTAAGTTTATTTGAATAAAGAATATTTCATTTCATTTCATTTCATTTCATTTCATTTCATTTCAATTAATATTTATAGCATTTTGAATGCCTTAAATCTAAAAATTCAACAATTGTCTATTATTTATTTAAAAATCTCAAGTCTGCTTCTCTGTGATTTCAGGCGGAACATTAAAATTATTTTTTCCTTTCTTTGATTACGGTTTCCGTCGCAGAGTAAAGCTGCCGAAGTTGAAGATTTGGTTAAAGTATGTCTTAATAGTTTATCTGTGGCATCTACCATCAATGAAAAACATCTTTAAGAAGACCTCACTTAAACATAAAACTGTATAATCTAAATAAGTTCATATTCCATTGAGCAGCAAAAAGAAGTCGATCACCCTCTCTCGTTTCACAGTCGACCTACACATAATCTTTTATGATCAATAACTCTGCAGCCTCTTGCGCAGCCAAAGAAATCAGAACAAACGATCGATCGAAATTTCGAGTCACCCGATGCAGTGCCATAGCGGGCCGCTAATTCAACCGTTCTCCTTTTATTTATGTCTTCATACGCGCCGCCGATAGCCCCTAATTACGCCGCCGACGCAAAAACACTAATCGAGCAACGTACGCGAACCTATTTAAAAAGAAACGCCGGTAATTACAATTCGGAAATGACATAAAAAGTCTTTAAAGTTAGAGGTTTTAAGCTCATTTTGTTTTGGAAGACTTTTGCACATAGCTGGTTTTGCAACGATTCGAATTTTGAAATCGATACGCACAACGACTTAACTTAAATCTACTCTACAATACATACTATGTTTTCGCTTGAATTAATAAGGTTTCGTTTTCCTTACGTGGTAAGGGTAAGGAGTTGCGACGTTCCATGTTTGAAAATTTAAAAAATTAGCGTCATTCGAGTTTGGACTTTCATGCGCTGGTCAAGATTTATCTTTCGAAAGGTGGTCGTAGCGCAGATACGGCGATGGTGCGCGAGATATAGATTCGCAGCGGAGAAGCGTTAATGAGCAAAGGTTGGTTCGGATTCCGAGCCGGCAATGTTAGTGCATCGGCTTTTGTCGGCGAGATACGAGTTTTTGCGATGACCAATGATAACAATGAGCGGTGTTAAGAAAAGTGGGATGCGAAATTCTATACAGTAGAAAGAAACGAGATAATGACGGGTTAATTAATTATCGTTTTGCTGGTACACGACATTGTGCCGGGGAAACGGCGAGGAATCGTGGTTTTTAGATTTATGTGGAGATATATCCCGTCATTAACTGATAAACTTGAGAACTTTCATTATCTTTAGACAATCTGCGTGATTAAAAATCATTTACACAATGTTACTATTCACGACTAAATTACTTACCATAGTATCACTCAAGACGTTTTTGTTTTATTTCAAGGCAAAATTTTTTTTAAAGATGTCATTAATTTTAATATCACTTAATTTTCAGTCTTTGTATATGACGAGATAAAATTCACACAATAAATAGTGTATAATTACCATTTTCCGTAACAATGTATTTATGAAAATCAAGATAGTGTGGAATAATGTAGAGACAATACACCGTTTATTTTATTTTATATTCCGTAAATATGCGAAAAATTCCCCTTTCGATAAAGTATACTCATAAGTTTTTACATGACCTTATTATATTAAATCTTTTAACCGAAATACTTAGTTTAGAAAATAATAATAAGAGTCACCAATATGAGAGAATTAAATTGAACCAATGAAAAGAGGTAGGTTTTTTCCATTTGGCCTGAATTAAGAGATTCATATTGTCTGAATCATCATTTGTCCGGTTAACAAAAGTGTTGTTCCAAAATAAAAATAGCATTGTGAATATAAAAGTCAAGAGACGTAATATAAAATACGCCACTAATAAAATTTAATGCATAAATGCAGAAAATATTTAATAAAAGTAGGATCAGAGCATTAAACTAGTAATCTTATTGAATTTATTTACATACCTATTTTATCAATTTTATTAATTAATGTAAAACTCTGTGACAATAAATTATATGTTTGCCTTTTAATTGCTGACACTAGAGTGAGCAGAATAAAAAGTATATATCATGATGCTAAGTGGATTACATTAAAGGCTAAGCAGGAAACTAGGGTGACCATTCATCCGCAACTTAGAGAGACCACGAGCGTCAATTAGAGGGGAAACTAAGAAATAAAATTTGCTAATACGCAGCCATTATTTTTAAAATTATTATATATTTTACCTTCAGATTCATCTTTTACTATGATTAAAAATTTAACTTCTTCAAAAATCGCCAAACATTTTATCAAGATCACAATTTTTTCTAGAGAAAAGAAAAGGTGGTCAAGATAACGATAAAGTAAAAACCAAATTGTTACTATTACCGTGATCTGACCCAGTACTGATACAATAAGCTAAGGCTTCGATTCTGTCAAACGAAGATTTGAGTGCTCACCATTCTAAAAACTTAGTGCGCTAACACACTGGGACGCCATGACGACCTCGCTGGCTACGTAGCCATGGCTTCCTACCGTAGCCAAATGAGGTTTGCCAAATAAGTAGCCAGTGACTACTGACTCTCCGCGAGCTCTCGGATGGCATCAGGATTGGTCACCATTATTTAATATACTATCAACTAAGTTTTGTGAGCAAGAGGAAACGCTAGCGAATGCTGAGCAATAACACATATTTGACGGTTATTATATTTGAAATTAACACTGACTTTAACAAACGATGTAGATTCCTATAGGCAATAGTTATCGGGAACGGATAACGAATTCATTCGTTCTGTATAAACCAGAGTCACCAGAGTACCCAGTATCCACGTAGGGGCTGGTTGGTCGTGGCTACGCTTCCAAACTGGCGGCGTCGCCGGACCGTAGCCAAGTGTGTTAACAGTCATACATTTCAATGTGAATTGTATGGATACGTAGACAGCGACGTCGCCATGGCGTCCCAGTGTGTTAGCGCACTTTGATAAATATATTGTGGGAATTTTATCCTGGACCACGAGGTGATTATGGCAACTCTACCCTTTTACAAGTGCCAACACAGACACGTAATCCGCCATATTGCTGATAACTCATTACGTAATTATATATTTGTGATATTTCTCCCCTTACCCTCTTCGTGACCGCAAACATTTTATTAAAATTCCCCACAGTTAAGCGTTCAAAACTATGTTGAACAACCAGGAGTTATAATTACTTGGTAAAAACTGCGAATTTAATGTCTTGTAGCTGTCTGTCAATGAAATGTTGTATGAGCGTGTTTATAAATTGATTTTTGACATATACAGGAATCGATTATAATCATTATATTTAATGCGATGTTACTTTGACAGGAACCATTAATTTTACAAATTATGTGTCTACATTTGAAAAGTTTATTGAAGTTAGTAGGTTATTACATTTTTTAAAACCACTATTTTATATTTATAGTCGGGATAGAGTCATTCGACGTCAGCCATTTTTAATGTCCCCACTGCTGAGGCACAGGTCTTCCTTGTGAGTGGATAAGGAGGATGGCCCATAACCTACCACGTAGACCCGATGCGGATTGGTGGGTGTTAACGACTGCAAATGCAGCCGGGACCAACGGCTTAACGTGCCTTCCGAAGCACGGAGGTATTCAAGATAATACATTTTTGGTCTCCAATCCCATGACTAACCCTTGCAAAAGTTGCATAACCTCCGCAATCGCAGGGTCATGCGCTGAACCCTGCGCCACTTATACTAAAACACATAATAATTATATTCTATGGTTGTCTAAAAAATTTGACGAAAATAATGTTTTAATGTCAATGAGGGCAAAAAAATAGACTTAACCACATTAGAGTCTGTTTCACAACAAAGTCCACAAAGGTCACATCAACGATGACAAGATTTCATAAATCTGTTCCATTTTTAGATTAAACCAGAAGTTAGTGCCTAATCATAGATTGTAGGCATATGTGACTTTTATCTATAGCATTTAATATATGTTTAAAGGTACAAAAATATTAATTAAAGTAAAAATATGTTTGTCGAATGAAATGTACAGGGTGTGTCTCAAACGTCACGCAGGCTATATTGAATCCAGCGTTTCGTTATTGCTGCCGATTAATCCTCAGATTGATAAGAAAAGGGTTGTGGTTGGTTATTAATATACCAGTTGTAACCAGATCATTCGATTCAAAAGGGTAATTAAAAGATATTTATCACGATATCATAGGAACTGGATCCAACTGTAAGTTTAAAGTGAATGTGAATAAATAAAAATACAACTTTGATAATTTTTAACATTGACGAGCAGCTTTGTCCGCTGATTGTGAAAAACTTGGAAAATCATAAAAAACTCCCGAAAGAAATAACTTTGGTTGTAGCAAAGAATACATAATGTTATGTTGTAGGTATTTATGTCATCAACTTGTATTTTTCTAGAACATAACATTAAAAAATATGTTTTACTTACAAATATAGTTAATGCTCGCCGATGAAAATTAAAGTTTTCAAATTTTATGATGATGATGAAGGGATTGGCTTTTCTACCTTTCCGTTCCGCTGAAATGGAATAGAAGGTAATGAAAATATTTATATATTAGAACCAGTCCCCTTATACTCTCGATGGGATCGAGTTCACATTATGATCTAAATAACAATCAAGAACAAGAAAAAGAACTGTTATTTTGGTATACTTTGGCAACGGCTGCCATGGTTTCCATTGTATTGTTTTGACGTTTATTCGATTCGAACTCGAACTCGATCTCGTCAGTTGTATCCCCCAGGTTCAGGACACAGAATAAGCCAACCGCCAACTAAAATATCCTCGCGATCGCGATCTCGCGCCAAACTTAGAAAGTGGTAAATGCGAGTTAGATGTCATCTCGGCGCGGCGGGTTACCAGTCAATAATTATGGGCGTCCAAACGCGGCGTTTATCGACCGTGCCAAATGGAGTCATTCCACCGTTCCTGATCGTGGTGATGCTCAAAACGATCGAGTGTGAATGTAAAAATTTGAATACAAAAAATATACAGAAACATTTTTGTAAAATGCTGCTTAGACAAGTGCTACGGAGCTACGATGCTACGATTTTGTAACAGTAGCAAAAATATATATAAAGTTCGAATGATTTATGTAGTTCAATTTATTGTGTAAAATTTCAAACTTTTTAACATCCTCCTATGCAAAAAATATTTTCACGTAAATGTTTTCTCTTTTTACTAAAAGAAACGAATGTAAAAACATATTTTTAGTTGTACGCCTAATCTTTATGTACTTTTTTTACGAGCTCTACTGAAATCTCTCTACCGACTCTGACATAAAGCGTTATAAATCGGACCGCGGCACAAACTGGAAATGGACACGGCAGCCTTTAATTATCGGACATAACTCAGGAGTTCCGTTCCTGTTTGTTTATTTCTCATCGCTAATTTGTTTTAATACTATCTGATGCAGTCGGCATTGAGTTTTGTCTTGGCCGCAGATCAAACGAGTTAATTATGAATTTTTCACACGTACGCAATTTTCGTTGCGGCCAGTCGCCCGACGGTACGACTTCTGTATGACAAATTGCCATTCAATTTTGCACGCGATGCTACTTCGATTTCGCGTTTTCTTTTGGTTACGCAAATTGCTGTGGATGTGCTAATGTAGTTTCCATTTCAAATGCAATCATTGGATACTCGGAAACAAAAGTTTGAGCACGCACAATGAGGCTTAGTTACATTTTAAAGAAATCCTATACTTTTCAGGAAATATTTTGTTTTGCCAAAAAATGAAAATTCACAACAAAATGCTAGTGACTAGTGGCGGAAAAAACGTAACATAACAGTAAGTTATAATTCTACATAGAATCATCGTTGAAGTTTTATTGTTTGTTTTCAAACCATGCCGATCAGAATGACAACTATTTATTTAAAAAAAAGCATATTAAAAATGGCAGCACTAACGCAAAGTTCGTTCGCCCCAATCGTTAACCGATAAACAGTTCAATAGGAGCATGCGTTCATTAAACAGTGAACATTACACTGCGGTATCGGGATATCATAATTAAGTCGCGCAGCGGCGTGTTCAAATTAAATTATGTCCAAATTAAACGTTAGTGTTGCCATAAATCCAGAGGAGCTGCGCAGGCGCCGCCGTTACGCGGCGCATGATGCATCGGTGCAGATACCGAGGAATGGCAAAATTGTGGCCGAAGGTTCGAGAGCAAAGAGGTTACACAAAAATTAAAAGAACTCAAATGTAAACCTGGTAAAACCACCTACTTGAGAAGTTGGTGACGGACGAGTCGTTTTTTAACACGTGTTTTTATTAGGTTGCTTTCTTAGTTGTTTCTTTGTTTGTCCACAAATTTAGCAAACGATCTTATACTATCTTCCCGTTGAGCTAGAAAATTGAAATTTTGACATAAGTCAGATCTGGAAGGCAATGCAATTTTATGGTGTCATTGAGCTGGCTGATCTGATGGAGCCGAAAGAAGGCCACAGGAACACTGTGATAAAACCATACAATCCCCATCGAGTTTGGGTTCGTTGGAATCGTATTTATAAGTACTCTGACGGGAGATGAGGGTCCAGGGTCTGATGATGAAGCCGGAAGAAGGCAACAGGAACTCAATATTGAAACCATGCAACAAAGTTGAGTTTGAAATAAAAAAAGGTTTATTTTCAAGAAGGTTACCGTTTGTGAAGTTATTAATTTAAAAAAAAAACTTTTTTTTAATCCTTTTTATTTCGAAAATTTTATCTTGTGTATTTTGAAAGTTATTTCAATTTTAAAAGTGTGGTACTACGTTTTGAAGGCTAGAGAGTAAGTACTAAGTTTTGAACATCATAATAGCAAGATATTATAATCGTAGCGTTCAAACGTATATAATGTTGGCCATTCTAGTAGGGGGACTGGAAAGCGTTTGACAGATTCGATGACCAAAGCCCCATTTTGTTAAGATAAATTTATTTTCTTGCGCTATTTTTTCACCGGACGAAAATTTTACACATCTGTAAGATTGAAGTGAGTAGGTACTATCTTTCTTATACGACCTCCGTGGTCGAGTAGCTTTGTACACCGGTTTTCAAGGTGTCACCATCTCTGAGGTCTCGGGTTCGATCCCCGGTTGGGTCAATTTAGAAATCGAACTTTTCTATATTGGCTCAGGTCTGGGTGTTTGTGATACCACTGTTGTCACTGATTTCCATAACACAAGTGCTTTAGCTACTTACTTTGGAATCGGAGCAATATGTATGTGATGTTGTCAAATATTATTATATTATCTTTCAGTTGTCTGACACTATATCCCCATAATTATTTTATGTTTAGGATCAATTTTACTGTCTGCAATAAACATCGGATATAACTATATGATATAAATGATGGATTGTTGTAAGTTTTTTCTTCTAAGTTCGAAACACTTTAACTTTAATTCCCCAAATCGCTTTCAGGCCACAACTTGCGCCAACCCAAGTTGGAAATACAACTTAATCTACGGGCAGTGCTTCCATTTAATTGTTTGTTTTTATTTCTCGGAATCAATAAGCTGCAGACACTCATACGAGTCGATACGGATAATATCGACAAACAGATTATTGCTAAGATATAGGCGAATAAGAAATTACGAGCGAGAACGAGAAGAGCCGGTCTGTCTTAACTGAAGTCGAGAAAAAGGCGAGTTACTTTTAAATGAAGAGACAAAAGTGAATAATATTTTATGTGTTTTCATTCTCAATGAAACAAAACACACTTTAGCGCTTTATTCAAACTATCACTATTTTTAATACATTTTTTTTTTTACAACATCACATACATTGCTCCGATTCCAAAGTAAGTAGCTAAAGCACTTGTGTTATGGAAATCGGAGACAACGGTGGTATCACAAACACCCAGACCTGAGCCAATATAGAAATGTTCGTTTTCTAAATTGACCCAACCGGGGATCGAACCCGGGACCTCAGAGATGGCGACACCTTGAAAACCGGTGTACAAAGCCACTCGACCAAGGAGGTCGTCGACTTCTTCTTATAGACTTCCACGCGTAGGTATGTACCGTATTACGTATGGAAATATTGTACAAATATTGGAAGATTATTAAGCTTTTTATCATCATATTATAGTATCATATAGTTTACCCCGTTTAAGGGGCTGTAGTTATAATATAAGATGTCTTAGGTTTTACGGGCTGCACCTACACTCTTTTGGGTGATTTAGACGGTATATGTAAAATACCAAAATTCTTGAATTCGAAGGAAATGTGAATTAGCGACAGGTTTGAATCGTATTTTTTATTGATATAATATAAAAACATGTTCATAGCTATGAACCCTAGTGAAAGATTTTTTGAAATCCGTTTAGAAATGGTCGAGTTATAAGGGTTTAAAGGAAATGCCAAGCTCAATGCAATATGTGCTTTATCACGTACGACGTAAGGTTCGCGTACGTGGCGGATGACGTCATAAGGACCCCCAAAGTAACAGCGTTCTAGCTCGTATAACTTCTCAGGTTTAAGAGACATCGTCAAAATTTCTTTACAGTTAATCATGTGGTGGCATAAGCTTTCTGATAAGCCTACTAAACAAAAATCGACAGTGATCCTCATTGCATAAAAATCACAATACTTTCGCCCTCATTGCTAGTTTATAGAGGCTCTAATTTCTCTATCTTTTTTCGTGAAATCTGAAAACTCGAAACATCCGAAATATCAGTATTTTTTAATTTCGGCCATGATTGGATGCAAAGCAAGAACCGACAAACACTTGTAAAGATTGAGATACCATCTTAAAGCGACGCCGGAGGGTTTCTGTTGCGACATCGCGCCATTTACTGGGTCTATTAACGTTTAAATAAATGTTGACATTACTAGTGACATGAAAAATTACCACAATTATAGTACCGCGATAACTTTATAACCATTTAGGCGGTTATTTCAGTGTCTTAGGGTTTAATCTTCAATTGTCTATTTCTTCATGTTAAAAGATGCCGTAGAATTAATATAGGTACCATTACATTGGTTATTCCCATATTTTTAAATAAAATGTTCTTAGTTTTTATTCTAAAGATTAACATTTTGTGTTAGGAGTGATCTTTAAAAAAATCTAGCAGAAATTACTATACATTCACCGGCACAAACTTTTAGAAAAACTATGAAAAGATTATGCTCTATATAGACGAAATAAATATTTTCAACACCAGCTGCTTCTTCAAGAAAAAATTGATTTAACCATATGTAGCTAAAATACATTTTTTGAAAAACTTCATGCCGTAGCTTACTTATTAGACTTTCAAATAATTAAAAAAGGGCAACACTTAGGCGTGTAATTCCACCTTATAATAAGGAGTAAATGTTTTATTAATATGGCAAGTTATTTCAGTAATAGCTAATAGCTCGTCATGGCAACTGTTTTGCATTGTACGTAATTATAGGGTTTGATTAACTAAAAACATATTACCATAAGTACTTTAGTGCTATATTTCTTTTTTAACATAACTGTTTGATACATATTTAATGAATCGCTTTTTACATAAGTTTTTTTTAAATTTAATTTTCGTTTATTTGGGATATCATAACAAGTACATTTTTATTTAAAAGTTATTGTCTTATTTGTTGCTACTTAATTAAGTTTAAAATGGTGTAGGTAAACCATAAAATTTGCATCTGCTTACATAAGATACCTGTGCAAGGGGCAAATATTTTAATTTGTTTAATTTCAAATAAGATGGCGATATTGTTTTCTTAATGCAAAGCTAATCTAGCTTTTTACGCGCAATATTCATTATAGCGCCGATAATACCTAATCGAAAATATCTTGCACTTTCGTGTTAAAATATTATAGTTAAAGTTAGGTAATATATTTATTGATTGAGAGCAATTAAAATAAGATATTTCCAGGAACTGCTAGCTTGCCCTTTAAAAGCAGTTGAAATAGTGATTTGTGCATTAAACATGTACGTACCTATACCTACTTACTTAGATGTAAGTTTTCCCAGTGGAAAGTTACTACTATTTCACTGACTTCTTTGCTTCCTACAGAAGCTACAGAAATCGACCTATGGTAGGTTCGTATCGGGCATTGTGCCGACAACGTGCATTTGTACTTTTTGCGCGTCATTATATGCAAACGCTTGAAAGCAACACCGCGAGTAGCGCAGACGCGGGTCTATTACAATTAAAGAATCCCGATAAATCGCACGATGTTCGTCTTTCGATTTACTTGAATTTGAGCCTTATGTATGAATTAATAATGTTGTTAAGTGGGACGAACACCGTCCGATAATCGCGTTTATTGTTTGGAATAGGCCCTCAGTTTCTATGTTTTTGCGCGGTTCGTTACTCAACCACCTTCGTTAGCGCGAGTTAGCTGTTGTCTACTGTTATTACCCGATTTGAAAACTGATAGCAGATAAATTAATTAATCATTGGTGCTAACTACCATTAGCTAGATTGTTATCTAGATAGTTGTATAAGTAATCAAATTGTTTACGCAGTCAGCTGGAATTACTTGTTGACAATTATCTTAATGACAAAGTAGTGTTGTATTAAGTGTTTAGTGAAACTCAATTAAGTCGATGGATAGTACGAATTGGTAAGAAAATGGATACTATAACTTTTATAAAAGGATCAAAATATATAATTAAAACAATAGAAAAAGTAAACGTAGTAAGTACTACGGACTGCTGGCCTATTTCATAAAATTAATCGCGATAATCGGACGCAATTCGTCTTTCAATTCACTTGATATTGAACTTAATTCGTGAGTCAGTAGTGTCATGGAGCGGGATATATCGCGATTGAATAAACACTAACAAGATTGCAATTTATTAAAATGACCAAAGTCGAAGATTTCCTCATAGTATTAAATGTTCTGAACATGTGACACAAATCAAATAATCCCAAATTAAGTAAAGCTTGTAACGAAATAGAATTAAATAATTTTTATTTCAGACAAAATATATCCATTTGTGTTAGTAACTAATCTTAATACTATTGTTAGTAATTTATAGTAAACATTAACATTTTGTGCCGAGACTGGCTGTCAGATAAAAGGGTAGGTTACCGTGGGTGTCACTCTTATAATAAAGCACTTCCACAGTCGGGAAGTGCATCGATTTGCTAGAGTTTGAGGATGCTATTGGGACTGTCCCTCACTCTGCGAATTAGGGAGTTAGTATTTATACGTAAGATAGCTTCGAAGCCATCAGATTGGTACTCCGCAAACATGCCGGATGCTCTGTAAAAACGAGGCAGACCCAAAATCATCCTAAAGATATCATTATAAAGGATTCGCAGTGCCTCTAGCGACTTTTTAGTATGGTTAAATCACAGATTTCCCGTGAAATGCTTCGGCAATATGCCTTAAAAAGTGTGACTAAATAACAGTTACAATAAATAAGATTATTAAAATCCATGACTCGGTAACAAATGCTTATGCTCATTATACAAACATTTGACCCAACCAGGAACCCGGGACCTTTAGCTGAAGAGGGTGGATCGCTGTCATTGCGCCGAGCTGTCTTATTAAGGGCAAGTGTTCTTATTGTACTTGTTTGAATTGAGCAATTTATCGGATCGTAATCGAATGCAGTCCTCGTCGCGCGCGGCATCGATTAAGACCTACGGCGACAATTAAGTGACAAAAACCAGCGGCAACCCTAATACGTGCGCCTGCGCAGTTCACGCAGCCGGGCTTTATAGGGCTGCCAACTATCTATTCTCTGAGTTTAAACTTTGGTCACAATTGTTTTAAACATTGTATATTCAGGAAACGGTTTAATATAATATAATGCTTAATTAACTTTATTTAGGCTTAGAATATAGGCATAGAAAGCCTGGAATGCCTGCTGCATCAATTTTCAACTAAAATACTTAAGGTTAATTAAATATTTATTATACATTTAATCGAACGACCACTTCTACTTTTGGTTTTATCATTCAAAATAAGTGCAATAAGTCCCTGTTATTTGTAATCGTTTGTCAGCCCTAATGCCGATTCATGATTGGCAGTAAAAAGGAAAATAATTACAGTCAATATCAGCAAGCCTAGGTATTACATAAAAACAATCACGATAAGCGGACGATGTTCGTCCAACTCCGTGACACTATATTAACTCACGAATAAGGTTCAATATCAAGTAAATTGAACGATGAATTGCGTCCGATTATCACGATTCTTTTTATGTAATAGGCCTGCAGTATAGTGTGACTCGACCGGCCACTAAGTTATGGACAAATGACTGACAGTGCGACTCATTATGATTCACTACTGCTATAATGCTTCCGACATATACTGATGTAAGCTTTCAATTCTTGTTATCATAAGTTTTTCATTCGATTACAACGTAGAATAGATTAAATAAAATGTTCAGTTGTCATAAAATCGCAAGACTTAGACAGGGAGGACTTATTTCGTCTTACAAATAGAGAGTTTTACTCGTGACGGTTTAATTATATTTATGCGCGTATAAGATTACAAACACAGTAAAGTTTACGCAGTAACAGAGGGCGCGCACGCAGATGTAGATAGCTTAGTATTTATTCGTGTATCTGTAGTCTTTGAGGCTAGGCGCCGCTCGACTGAGGCGAGGCGACCCATCAGATAGCGCGACCTTCCGCGTAGACTACAGATCGCGCCCTCTGGTGACACATGGCTTGAAAATCCAACACAGAATTAATAATAGTTCTCGGGTCCTGAAAGCTTCTAAATTTTAGCCAACAGAGAAGTTGCTTCATTAATTTGAGGCAACGCTCTCGGGCCCTACCTATGGATGTCACACATTGCTACTTCTTTACCAAAGAAAAGTAGCAATATATCACATCCATCTGTCAAATGAAAGCGATTACGATGGCCATGTAAGTTATTAGGCGGTAGGACCCCTGTGCTGGGCTTGCTGGAAAACGAAACTGGTAACATTATAGCAGAGAAGATTATTAGAAATAAAACACTTTTTACGGTTTACAGCGCGTATATTATAGATTCAGGTGTTATTTTAAAATTATTTAGTTTGGATTTATTTGTTTTTTGAATTCCCGATGTTTCGACACCTTTCGGAGCGTGGTTACGGGAGGATTGAAGCAAAAAGGCTGCTCATATTTTAGCTCGGAACTTAACAAAAATGCATTCAAGTTTATTAAATTATTTTATAACTGCGTTCTGATTGTAATTATCATTACTGAATTAAATAGATTAAAGTTAATCAGAAGATTATGCTAAATAACTTTGGGGCTTCAATGACCTAAGAAACCAAGTTGACTGCAGTTCTGTGCCGAAAGGATGCGTGTTTATGTATTTATTGCCTAGGTTACTACTTTGGCTTGGTTTAGTGCTTAGTCACTTATTAACAAGCATTCTCCATTCTAGCAATCCATGTGTCCCAAGAGGTCCCGTAAAGGCTATCTTACACGTACAGCAACAATTAACATTTCACCAGGCGATCATCCGGCGAGATGCAAACAGTTCTAATATGGCGACAACTCTTAATTACGCGGCGCAAAGGTCCGGTGCGTGCTTGCGAATAAACTCGTTAGTCCGTTTACGAACTAAGATCTAAGTGCAGCCACGACTTACATCGACTCCGGTTACAACTGTGAACTTACTGCAGTGAACAAAAAACTATTAATAACATTTATGATTGAAAATTTTTATGGTGACTTATTTAAACACCGAGATTAATGTTAGTAGGTGCATTAGACCTCAGTGTGTTTAAAAAACAACTATAAATAAATAAGAAATAAATAAATATTTGAACATCACATACATTGCTAAGATTCCAAAGTAAGTAGCTAAAGCACTTGTGTTATGGAAATCAGACACAACGGTGATATCACATACACCCAGACCTGAGTAAATATAGAAAAGTTTGTTTATCTAAATTTACCCAACCGGGGATCGAGGTCGTCATAACAATGTTTACATAATACCCTAATTTTAGATCGTTTTTATTTTCTATCGAAAATAAAAACGACCTGTGTAATAATGTAGTCAAATGTGGGTACCTATAGAAAAACAGAGATATCAAAATTTACTAGGTACCTAACTATTTAGTATTTTTCAGAGACAAAGTTTCGGGTCTTAGTGATTGCCGTCATTATTCCTGATTTCCAAAATACGCCTTCAGCAAATTAACTTTGATCATCGCTGTAAAATCGTTTGCAGTGTCCGCTGGTCGAATAAAGTCGTGGCCGAGCCTTAACTCGAAATGTCAGTCCTACATATGTCTGCTCGTATGGGGTAATGCAAATGCATTTGTTACGACATCGATCTTTGTACACCGTTGGTGGACTAGTGTTATTCCGTTGACACTTGTTCTTGATCATTTTTCAATTTTGACGACTCTGTATGAAATATGCAGGGAGAAAAAAACAGTCCTTGACGAGTTTCTTGCCGGACTGAATAAATTAATTTTGAATTTTGTTAAAGCTACGTTAAAAGCTAAAAAGCTAAAGTAATGTGGAAAGATCTTTGTCAACTCTGAGTGACTTACCTGAGTGCATGAAACTCTTTGAACTAGAAGAACCTCAAGATTATAATTCAAAGATAATTGATTCTCGAATTACATCAATATTGTTAAAATATCGTTTTTCAATTTTTATTCTATAATTTTCCTTTTTTTGTAAATTATCCTATTAACGAGTTACAGTGAACACATCGTTAAACGATTCGAATTTCCTTGATTCTTAGTATTGACTGGTAAAAATACTTGATGACATTGCTGTATTTAGTCTTTGAAATAAAGGTTAATAAATAAATAACTTGGACCGTATAGTGGTTGGCTACCACGACACACTATATTTAAAACACTTATACATTTGTCAAGACTAATTGATTTAAAAAGTTAATTTTGCACACCATGTGTTTCTGCACCAGACCGTATTACTTAATTGCATGTTAATTACTAACCTCATGGTAACTTATTTAGCATCATTAAGTATAAAGAATGTCTTTAATGGAATTCTAGAACTGTCAAATCGGGAAATGTGTCCACGCCTTATTGAGCTCTGCAGTGGAATGCTTAGGTATCTTTAGGTAAATTAATTAAATAGCTACGCTTTAATTAGTAGAGAAAAATCCTAATCAATTTGGTGTTTGTGCTAAAGAATATTGATAAACCTCATTAACACTCTATCGTCTACCGTTGCTCCTTTGGGCTATGTCTGGTGAACCATGTGATCACCATATACCCATTTGTCACCAGTGGTGAAATGGTAGTAACATTGTGTTATTTGGTCACTGGTAGTCAGGTGAGAAATTGGAGTACCAACCAACCACTGGCGGTGGGATTTGGCATGGATTTGGTGGGATGGCACAGTAAACATTAGCTCCACGAAAAAAAATCGTTTTTATTAGTTTTCTTGCGTGTATCGACTTAAAAGTGGTCTTAAAATATTGCTATAATCTTAAATATTAGTGAAAAGCGTTATTGCAAGATAACTTGAAGAACTATTGAAATTACAGAACAATGTATCTCAGTGCATTATAAAAAGTGAAACAAGTGAAATTCTTGTGTAAACAAACAACAAAGTGGAAGAATAGATTACAATCTATATTAAATCGTTTATAACTATGTGTAAAACTCAAAAATAAGTGAACTTTTTATTAAATAAGTGATAGCGTCATTTCAAAATGTTTAAATTTTAAACGGCTTTATTAGCTACGCGTCACCTATGCATCGCTCAATACCTGTGAACGGACTTTGAACCCAATGTCAATAACCCTTTGCTTCGCTAAAAATTCGCTACTATCGCATCACCTGTACGCTTATTTCGACCAGACACCTATGAGCGAGCGTGGCGGAGACGGAGAGCGCCGCGTGTCAGTTTTTGTTGCGCGCACCACGCTGGAATCCCAAGTTCAAACCTCAGCCCGGACAAAATTATTATTTGTTAAAATATTTTTCAAAATAACAAATTGTAAACATTAGACCAAGTAGAACAAAACAAGTTGTGTAAAACTCTCGAAGAATGGCGTTTAACTGTGCAGGATGTCTACAAAAAATACCAAATAGGCAATATCTAACTTGTAGCCTGTGTAAAGATAAGTACGATTTACAGTGCGCAAATGTCTCTATTCAAAGATTTTATAATACAATGACAATAGAACATAAAGCAGCCTGGAAATGTGATAAATGTCGCCTAAAAGCACCGAGAAAAGACAACACAAACACGCCCGTTCGCCAGCAGTTTAGTGATTTAACAACTTGTGACGAAATAAATAATAGTTTCTCATTCAACAATATTACCTTGAGAACCACAAAAACAAAACAAAAAGAATGCTGCGACACGTCTAGCACTATAGATAACTTGAGCACTTTGGACAGCACATTGAATGAAGAATCCTTAACAGTCATTCCGGCCCCTGAATCTACACATCCATCCTTTACATTACAACAATTTGAAAACCTGTTAGACCAAAAATTAAATACTTACAAGCAGTCACTGTTGAGCGAACTTATGGAGAATATCACCTCTCTTATGTCGAGAGATATGGCTATATTTAAAAAAGAAATAACCATTACCACTGATGAAATAATTTTACAGCAAAATTGTCTGAAGGAAGAAATCAACCAGCTAAACGGAAAAATTAAAGATTTGGAAAAGTTAAATTGCAATTTACGTGAAGAAATTGATGGAATACAAAACTGCTTTAAAGAAGAATATAGGCAGCAGTATCCTAAAACTAGCAAAGTTTCTAACGAGATTGAGTCAAGTAACAATAAGAAGTTTGTGATATATGGTTTGAAGGAAAATGACTGGGAAAGCGAACAAGAACTTCACGATAGAATTACTTACCTTATGCAAGACATCTTAAATATAAATGTATCAGGATATTTGGAAGATATCAAACGGTTGGGAAGTAAAAAGGGAAGAAAACGACCTGTACTAGTCGAACTGTTGAGCAAAAGTAAGACCAATTTCATTTTGAAAAATCGTCGTGCCTTCAAAAACACTGGCATTTCCGTTTCAGAGCTATTGGAAGGCGATTCTTTGAAACATAGAAAGTCGCTTATCGAGAACCTCATATCTGCAAGGAAAAGGGGCTATAAGGCTTTTATAAATAACAACAGATTAATAGTCGAAGGCAAGGAAGTTGCACCACCATTTGCAAACGGAAGCTGTAACTTTGAAGATCGCCGTCAACCTGAAGGCCATGTAGAGATTCAAGAAAATTCATCTGGCAATCCACATACCAGCCACAATTCACACAGCAGGCCAAATAATAGTAAAGCCAGTAACCAGCCTCAAAACCAGTTATTTCGGAACTAGTAATGAACTCCACATACTCTACCAAAACATCTGCAGCTTTAAGAAAAAACACCATCTACTAGATTCATTGATAGAAGAAGAAGAAAGCATAAAAGCCATTTGCCTCTCAGAAACGTGGATTACCCCTTCTAAACTCGACCTCCTCCATCTAGATGGTTTCAAAACAGCGGCATCATACATTCGACCAAACAGTGATGGTGGTGGTGTATGTATTTTATTGAGTGAACACTTAGAGTATGAGGAACTAAGTGAAATTTCTAAAATGTCTATTGAATTAATTTTTGAAACATGTGCAATTCTAATTCCTACTTTAAACCTAATACTTGTTACGCTTTACTACCCAGACAAAAATAGATGCCCTGAATTATTCTTCAGCTCATTAAAAAAACTCTTGCAACATTTGTCTAAAAATAAATATAATAAAAGAAATATTGTCCTAGGAGGCGATTTTAATATAGACATGTTGGTGGCTTCCACACAAGCTACACAACTAATAGAACTTTTGTCCAGCTTCAATTTTCGCCAACACGTTAGAGAACCTACCAGAGTAACTAAACACAGCGCGACCTGTATAGACTTAATATTTACAAACTTTAGTGTTAGACAGAACAATATCTCAGTTAAAGAATTCGGGTTTTCGGATCATAAAGGTGTTCTAATTAAAACCAACAAAATACCCAAACAACGTAAGCAATGGTTCATGTATAAAAGAATTTTCAGTGAAGCTAACATTAAAAAATTTAAATCAGAACTAAACAATACAGATTTCAGTACAATAATAACTCTAGACAAAAATGCAAATGCCAACTTCGAATCATTTTTGAACACTATACAAACTATTTTAAACAATACAATTCCAAAAAGAAAAGTAAAAATAAAGAGCAATAATAAAAAGACTTGGTTAACTACAGGAATCAAAACTTCGTGTAAAAATAAAAGGCTCCTTAAACAATTAAACACAAAAGTCGATAATCCTATACTTAAAAACAACTACAAAAAATATGAAAAAATTTTAAAAAAAACAGTAGTCACATCTAAAAAGTTAAATAACATAAACAGAATAAATAAAGCAGATAATATTGTAAAATCAATGTGGAACATTATAAAAGAAAACACTAATAAAATTCCCAATAGAGAATACAAAAATATCAAATTAAATGTAAATAACAACATAATCGATGATCCAATATCCATTGCAAATACATTCAACAACTTTTATCTAGACGTTGGTGACACCAAAAACAACCCAATCACGGAATTACCACTAGGCCGGCCTGTAAAAAATACACCTGAAAACTCAATGTTCCTTAGTGAAGTTACAGACAAAGAAGTTTATAAAATTATTAGAAACCTAAAAAACAAGAGGAGTTTTGGATTTGATGAGCTTCCTCCAGTATTAATAAAAAAATGTGTCGATGAACTTGTGCCACCCCTAACTTACCTAATTAATCAATCTTTTGCGGAGGGGATTGTCCCAGACCTACTAAAATTAGCTGTAATAAAACCTCTTCATAAGAAAAATGACAAAAGAGATCTTAATAATTATCGACCAATTGCTATGCTTTCTACATTTTCCAAAATCTACGAAATTGCAATGACCACTCGCTTATACTCCTATTGCGAAAAATTTAATATCTTAAATGAAAATCAGAACGGATTCCGTAAAAATAGGTCCACACAATTAGCAGTTTTTAACTATGTGTATCACATCTTAGATATTGTAAACAAAAAGCAACACGCCATTGGGCTACTCCTTGATATGAGTAAGGCATACGACCGAGTTCTATACGAGATACTTCTAAAAAAACTCGACGGCATAGGTGTGAGAGGACTAGCTTATAATTGGTTTGAATCTTATCTCAGGAACAGAACACAATATGTAGAGATAGAGCACTATGACCATGATACCGGTGAAATTAGCAAAGTCCAATCACAGAAGGAAAACGTACGTAAATCAATTCCACAAGGCAGTGTGCTCGGTTGTGTTCTGTTTTTGATTTACATAAATGACTTCCCGACAATTATTGATAATCCTTCCTCATTATTCGCTGACGATGTATCTGTACTGATTCCCTGTAAACCTGACGAAATATTAAACATAAAATTAGAAAAAACACTCATAGAAGTTAAAAATTGGCTGGAAGATCACAACTTAAAAATTAATTTTACCAAAACCAAACTCATAGAATTTGGCCCATATCAAAGGGAAAAATTGCAAATAAATCTTAGTTTCCAGGGCATAAATTTAGAAACAGTTAACACCTATCCACTTCTAGGAATAAATATAGATTGCAACTTAAACTGGAAAACACACATCAAAAACATTTCTCAAAAACTATCACGATTCACTTACGCATTATACGAGCTCAAGAAGTGTACAGACAAAGCAACTGCCCCGAAAGCATACTATGCATATGCCCACTCCTGGCTCCAATATGGAATCGTCCTATGGGGTAATAGCGTAGATTCCACTAACCTCTTCAAACTCCAAAAGCGATGCCTTCGAATTATTGTCAAAATTGACAAAAGAACAAGTTGTAGGACGTTCTTTAGAAGAGAAAAAATACTTCCTCTAGCTAGTATCTACATATTAGAAATATGCGTCTTTATAAAAAAACACCCAAACTTATTCCCCCAACAAGAACGACCAAGTAGATTGAGACCAAACACAAGGTTAGCCCCACCTATCTCCAAATTAAGTTTCATCCACTCTGGCCCATTTGCTATGGCTGTAAACGTGTATAATAAAGTTGACAAAGACATAAAAAAAATAGACAATATTAAAGAATTTAAAAACAAATTGAAAAAATTTTTAATTGATAAAAGTTATTACACGTTGCAGGAGTTTTTTGATGATAATTAATAGACTTTTTATTTATGTTGTAATTTAAATTTAATTCTATTTTCAAATTTTTAATTCTGTGACTTTCTATTGTTTTATTTCGTGCTTAATAATGCTGTTTGATTTATTCATTCTTTTTTGTTGTGTTGAAATTTTAATTTAATTTAATAATTTTAATTTAATTCTATTTTCAATTTTATTTTGGTGACATTTTATTGGTTTAAAATTAAGTTTGTATAATTTAATGTTAATATTATTATAATGATAGTATTATTAGTTGCTGTGCCCGAACCGGGTTCATGTTAGGTACTGGCCATTTATTGTAAAGAACTATACTACCACATGATTTAAGCAATAAAAACTTTGAACTTTGAACTTTGAACTTTAGTGGTCAGATGGTGCGGAGGGTGAAACATAAATGTACATCTAATTCTTATTGTTGAACTAGCGGCCGCCTTCGACTTCGTCTGCGTGAACAGTACTTTTTTCGGGATGAAAGGTATCCTATGTTCGTTTTTGTATCCCTAACAACGTGTATGCAACATTTCATGATGATCGGTTGAGTTATTAGACGTGAAGGCGTAACAAACAAACAAATATATAATATACAAGGTGTTACAAAGATACTGCGAAAACTTTTATACAATATGTACGAGTAGGTACCTACTTATTTGAAAATAATTATCCCTAAGAGTTACTTCCTTACTATATTATGTATACAAGGTGTTACAAAAATACCCCTAATGCCGAATATGGTATATAGGGACCATCAAACTGAACAACTTTTACTATGGGGCCAACTCTGAAATCGCGAAAAAAAAAATCAGCTGTTTCATACAAAAATTAAAATCGAAAATATCAAAATGTATGAAACAGCTGATTTTTTTAGGGGTATTTTTGTAACACCTTGTATACATAATATAGTAAGGAAGTAACTCTTAGGGAATTTTAAATAAGTAGGTACCTACTCGTACATATTGTATAAAAGTTTTCGCAGTATCTTTTGTCGCTATGTGAAAAACGAGCATGCAACCCTCTGCGTTTTAATATTACTTATTTTAAAATATCAAAATTAAATTCATTAATAGATTGCTAGTACTATTTTTTCTTCAGATAAGACATAAAAATATTGACAATTTATATTAAGGAACATAAAGAAGGTCAAATTCTTATGTTTTTACCAGATGTAACAATAAATAATTTGGCAAACCTAACTACTAAACTAACATTAGTCAATATGTTCTAAGTCGAAACCTTATTCGCACGATCAAATCGACACAGTGGTAAATACAACAAATCGTCTCTCAGAAACAATTGATTTAGATTCCAGTACTTACACCTCTACGAAGATGTAGAGCTGTGACAATTAGCGCAACGGTTATCCGATATCAGCATCGGTTAGATCGACAATGACATCGACTATCGATAATAGCGACGTGAGAGTTTTCTGCGTCTGCATTTATTTCTTCTTGCTTCCGATTATACGATAATATTCTATCATTTACGAATGTTGAGAAAAATACGGAACGAGAGGGTTCTTAACGCTATTTTGTTATCAATCAATCGTAACGTTGAGTCTTAAATTACAAAAGCTATTTTGCCACCATACTCAATGAAACGAAAATAAAAATAGACTTTTAAACGAACGGTACTTATTTATGAGACCTAGATAGATTTTTAGTTTCAGCAAGTTTTTTTCATAATTTTTTTCGAATTTTCTTTTCTTAAAAGTCTCAAATCCCTGACAAGTCCATTCTATTTTGATATCACTCAATTTCCTCCCCACGAAAACGATTATAAATTAAATTGAGCCCGTTTTGTAGCGACCGTCCACGCAAGGGATTGACCCTTGTCGGAGGTCGGTTTATACGACGCGTTATTTTGGTCAAATCCACCCCAGCGGGTGGTGATTTATAGAATATTCATATTGATAGCTGGATTTGAAAGTGATTTTGAGTCTAAAAATATCAAAATAGGTGTAATGGAAAATGGAAAATTGCTTATAATTAACTATGTAGGTAGTGTAGACAATATGTTTCTACTGATCAATAGTTTCTCTTGCTGGTAGCAGGCCCATCTTTCCCACTGGGCACTCTGGGCACGTGCCAAGGGCCCCGCGATTGATAGGGCCCCCTAGTTCCTGCCAGATCGCTAAACGATAACGGATGCTTATTACCAAAAAACATATTTAAGAATTACGAAAACTTAAAAAATAATTACTGACATAAATACTACTACTTACTAGCTTTTGGCATGTTTAGATAAATTTAAGTTAAGATCATAGGGGCCTCAAAATGTGCCCAGGGCTTCAAATAGGAGGCCTAAAGGAGGAGATTAAAGAGGGCCTTGGCTGGTAGTTCAGTATTTGCACTATATAATATTACTCACAGAAGCTGTAATTTAACTTCTTTTTTTTATTCATTTATATGCATTATTGCAAGTTAACAAAGACAATACTCCAAGTCTCCAACACACAAACCAGTCATACAATATAAATTTTCCTATTAACATTCTGAAATAACAATAGAAATTAATTATAAATCAAAAGAGACGATTGTATGCCAAACAATATTAAGTACTTATACATTATTTTAATGTGGTTTTACTAAAGTAAACAGTATATTATTATTATAATAATTGTATATATTGTATATCCGCTATGAATACAAGTAGGATGAGTTAACAAAGATTAATCCTAGGGATACATATTAGGAAATAGCAGTTTTCTATTCATACTGTATGTTTATGCCACGAAAAAGTGCTCTCAGCATTATTTTTCACGTGTAAATATTTCCTTTGTGGAGCGGGCGGCTGTCACCTCCGTGGAGCTGCACAAATTAAATTTTCCACGACGGAGGGAGGGCCGGGCTTAAGACTACGCTCTTATTTCGTGAGCGATGTCTATGGTTTCTTTTGTTCAGTTTTATCGTAGTAAACAAAATTGCAACACACCTACTTGTAAGTTTTTGTTAGATTGAGTCTTCTCTGTCCGTGCCATTATTTCCCATGTCTTTTGAGGTCGGCCCTCTTAGTCTTCCTTCGCCACTTTGGGCGCATCTGTGTCATTTCCGGTTGTAGTCTAAATGCAGGTAGTCGGCGGTCTACCTCGGCTTCGCTTAGGTTCTTCAATGTCCATGACGTATCATTTCATATGCTCTTTTTGAGCTGCAAAACATGACCATACCACCTCAGACAAGTCTCAGAAAGTTTGTCAGCTATGTTTGCAACTTTTAAAGTACCACAAATATGCTCATTTCTGACTCTATCTTAAGTGTTACCCCCCCAGATCACCTCAACATCTTCATTTCTGTCATTTGTTAGATTGAGTGACTCCGATATTTTAATTACTTGACAGGATTGTTGTATGACTATCGTGAAGTCAAATCAGTGGGAGCAAATGGTCGACGATTTTATACTTTCACAGTTATCAATATTAGTAACATTTCTTAATTTATTAGAAGTGGCATTAAACCATACGTCTTATCCACTGCCTGTCGATTCTGTAACTAAACTCGAACCTCACTTCACTGCGAGGAATTTTTAAATCATAATTGAGATAATGATAGGCTGATTTTTTATCACAAAAGAATTTAGATAGCTACGGTAGCTACCCAAAACCTTTTGCAATCGCTTATATTAATTTCTAATAACAAATTCACGCGAAGTGCAGTGAGGATTGAAGTGAGATGCGAGTTTGTTTACAGAATCGCTCCCCTATTGGTCGTCGTTTAGAGTTTTACTGAAGCAGGGAAATGGGTAACTGTTAATTTAATCTAGTGACATAATACAATATCAAGAGAACAATTCGACACAAACTCCATCATCGTTAGCCATAGTATTTCCATCAAGACACGCAATTGGCGAAGGGACGACGTAGGTCCATCGCGGGATAACCGTGATTTCCGCAACACCTCTTTGAATATTCAATTTTATTTACAAAGAGCTACGGCTCCAAACTACAGTGCATACAATTTTCAGGAAGCAAAGACTATTGGCATCTTGCTCACTCTCGATTCAGGAGGGCGGGTGTAAAAGGGATGGCAGGAGGATAAGTCGTCAAAGAAATCCGTGTCCAAGCGGCTTTGAGTGGACAGATCGTTTGAAAAGTTAATGTTATATTATAAGGTGTCTTCATATTATTATACGAAAGCTGTTCCTTTGATTCAAGAGTCAAATCTTGTAAGTGAATTCAATAAACAAATTCAAGTGACATATTACTATGTGTGTTGTATGAGATTTCATATCATAAAGTAACTACAAACAGTAGTAATATAACTCGTGTCTTAGACAGTTTGAGCAAAAAAACCGAACTGAGTATCTTGACATTTCAGTCATGAAATAGAAATGCTTAAGAATCGTATATGAACATCGTCCAAGGGCCCTACCGGCTAACTTACATGGCTATCGTAATCGCTTTCATTTGACAGGTGGATCTGACACATTGCTACTTTTTATTGGCATAAATAAAAACTTACCAAAGAAAAGTAGCAATGTATCACATCCATCTGTCAAATGAAAGCGATTACGATAGCCATGTAAGTTAGCCGGTAGGGCCGCAGGATAATTTAAAAAATACTCCTTCATTTCTATATAATTATTCTTGATCGTTTCAACGTTGAATATTTGATAACTGCGACTAGTCACTCTAATTATTTCCACTACAAAGGCGCAAAATCACCCTCCTCTTCAGTGTTGACACTAGAAGGATCATTTCCAGGAGTATTAACTTATCTTTGACCCAGACTAATTAGGTGAGGTTTTGTTAAACCATGACTAGGAGTTAATTATTAGAGTACAAAGTGTGAGTAAAACAAGAGTTCAGTGACCTGAAAAATATGTCTCATAATATCTTCGGTTCTAAAAAGAACAGTTCTAATTATCAAAAACTTATTTTTATTTTTCACGGAAAATAAAAAATTAAACATTTTATTTAATCTATTAACGAACAGGCTATGATCAAAAATATCAAACAACTTAACAAAACCTATTAGATCAAATCGAATTCCAAGTCAAATACAGTCTTCATACACTGCTCACCCCAACATATTTTAACTACAAACAAAAACCTATGAAGGCGCTTATACACAAGACAGTTACGTAGTGTCAACAGTATTAGCACATAGCAAACACTAGACTCTATTCTCGACAATAAACTGATGCAGCGCTACATTTCGTCGTGACCTGCAACTATTTGGAAACACATCTAACATAAGCAGCTTTGTAGATCAAACACAGCGACGCTATTTTGTTTTCATTTCCATTTTTGAAATAGGGTTCTCCTTGCAGAGGGGTGGCGGCCATTGTCTTAAGCTCTGCCGTAATGGAGAGTTGTGCTTTTAAACGCACTGCGCTTTTCGTCGCGCATTTATTTGCTTTGGTAAATTGTCGACACTTGAGTGTGAGGGGAAAATCTAGTGTTTTCCACTTAAGAAACTTTTATCATATTAATAGCTTGGTTGGTTTTTAACTAAATATGTAAGTTTTTGTAGAGATTGCTTTGTTATTTATAAGATCTTTATGAATTACTATACAATAACTACATTTAATTTATTTAGAAAATTAACATATTATTTTTTTAATTCGTAAGTTTATTCCACATATAATAAAATATGAAGACTAACTTACCAACCTTTGCAATACTCATCTCTATGAAGCTTCTGCAAACACTGCGGTCAACACGAAGAGTGTTTGCGAACGAGCAATAGAAATCACTCGCTAAACACTCGCTCAACACTAATCCGTGACAAAGTGTCGAATGATTTACTTCCTTGTCGTCAAATAGAAGGGCAACGACGACACCGTTAAAGGCCCCTCTTAATAATCGAAATCGACATTTCACACTTTACGCAGGGTGAAAAAGTATTGAAAAATATTTTAAGTAGTGTAGGTACGTATTACATAATATTGGAACTTATAAAGTTATAAAAATATAGGGATGTTTTAAAAACTGAAAAGGTATTGGAATTGAAATTATTCATAATGTAATTTCAATCAATAAGCCAACCCTACGTACTTGTATTTTTTATTACTAAGGCTTTTACACACTTGCAATATAATTTCTATTTAGCTTACTTGGTAGTTACTATCTGCCTATTACATAAAAAGAATCGCGATGATCGGACCTTAATCGTGAGTTAAGAATGTCTCGGAGTGGGGCGAACATCGTCCGTATCCCGTTTTTAAATCAAACCAGAGACACCTACGGCCTTACCAGAAAACACTGTTTAACAAGTGTTTAACTTAGACACTGTTTAAATGTGATGCTGTCACTTTTTTGACAATATAATTTGAAAGAGACAGCATCAAATTTAAACAGTGTCTAAATTAAACAGTGTTGTAAAATCTTTTGTGGTAAGGTCGTTTGTGCCATTCGTAAGTTATAAACCAGGATCTTAATATCATATATAATGCTAATTGTATTATATCCACTTGATATTATGATTATTTCGACCCATAAATGGATGACGTAATTTCAAATGGCCAACACAGTAGCAAGTGATATGCAGTAATTTTAAATCTCATACAAATTACAGGTTTGCTTTTCTGAATCAGCAAAGATCCTTCGACCACTCAACGATAAATGAACACGGATCCGCAATAAAAAAAAACAATTAGCCCCAATAAAGGTCAATCGCGAGGTTTTTTACACGAACTGTCGTTTTCGTACGAAATCATTTATTATGTTGAATCGGTAAGTTTTGGATCTGTTGGGTTCTGTTGGCTGTTTACCTGTACAAGGGCAATGAACAGATTCCAGAGCTTTATTTATAAGTATTGAAAATGAAATTTTTTTTATTCAAATAAGCTCACATAACAGGCATTTTAAAATCGTCAATTCTTTTATCCTACCACCCATTATGACGTCTTTTAGCTGACAAGAAAAATGGGCGCAAAAAACTTATCAGCTTTATTAGAAGGAACGATATTTACAAATATGTATATCGTTTCCAGACATTACATTCATACATGTTTCCATTAACATAGATTCATAAATAAATAACATTATTTAATTAGCTCATTTCTACTGAATCAATTTACAGGTGTCAAGCTTAATTCAAAATTTAAGGTTTAGCCTAGGCTATTACAAAAAAATATATATATGTATATATATATCAAATAGTAGTACTGTAGAATTATAGAGAGATAGCTTTAGGCCAGTCTACAGTGAGAAAGTATTTGGTTTATTTTTGAGTTCGTTAAACCTTTTTGAAGTGAGTAATGACATTAAATACCATTTGTATCTTTACACGACTGCCCAAAAAGGAAGAGTGTGTTGTGTTCAGGGTGTAGGTATGTTGTTGAATGTCTAAACGTCAATAAAAAATAAATCTTCGTTTTCTCTAAAACGTGCCTTCTAACTTTCTTCTAAGTCCAAATTTTCTTTAAGTGAGTTAAAATAACACAAAACTTTATAACCGTGAATTCCAAATAGTATTCTAGCTATATGCTTATATTGGTGTTTTAAATTTTAGAATAAATAAATAAATAAATAATAGAAGTGCACTTCTGTTTCTGTCTGCAGACTGCAGCCCAAGTAATCGCCAATGCCACCTGCTACGATTGAACGCATTCAGTCACTGCTATGCCGAATCAAAGCAGAGAACAAACGCCTGCCCGTGGCAATACGAGCTTTCTAATACGCTAATATTGGCGCAAGTGGAAGCGGTAGCGATTTGATATACAATATTTTAATGGAAGTTCCGCCAGTATATTTATTTGTTTAAGACGCATTTATTTACTTTCAACTTCCGTAATAGAGATCGTTAATAATCGTTGGACAGATTGAATGAATCAGATTGGACGTCTTTTGTCATTTAACTAAGAAGAATCTTTAAATTCCCAATTTTAATATACCTACTTACCTACCCATCCACTGGTATTCCTATTAATATTTGTTAAAAAATCGAAGCTTAACTAAAACTTCAAGAAACGTCTAATCAATTTCATCAGTCGTTTACTTAAGAATAAAGTATGAAATAGCTCTCTCCTGCCACTTCCACCAGCCCCATTTCTATATTAACTGTCATTGGCAAGAATCGCGAGCGTGATTAATCGTCGCAGGACAGACGGGCACAGGTGAGCTCGTATTGCGCTAATTGCGTGCGCGCATGTGTACTATTGTGCCGGTTGATTACAATCGCTTTGTTCGCTATGAATTAGCGGGTCAATGTAACCTGTTGTGGTTTTGATATCCACTCATTAATGCTTATGGTTTGTTAATAAAGTTCCAGTGTATTGTGTGCAAGAAGATTTGTTTCTTGACTAAATGTACCTACTCGATTGACTTAATAATATAATTACGTTACTATAATTAAGTTCTACTTCGCATTATACAAATTTGGAAGTCTGGAAGTGTGTATTATAGAAAATAATTTCTAAAGCCTCCGAAACTTATAGAGGCATTTGAAGATCGGAAAAAATAACGCAGCGACATAAAACTTTACTCAGATTCTAGGGAGAACCCTTAAAGAATGATTCATATTGAGTTGAACGTATCAGATAAGTAAAAACACATGAGCCACACAAATACAAAGGAAATGACAGCCACAATTTTATAACACGATCTTTAAATCCCCTTCTATAAACGAAGAAATTAAAAAACAAAGAGTCTATTCATATCGGGTAACGCCATCCATCAAGATGATCGTCCGCGTCGCGGGCTGAACGATATTTGATAGTGACCCTTGTTAAGACGGGCTATTCAAATACCAATTATGGGTGGTTGGTCAAAACTATGGCTGAAGACAGCCAGAAAAAACAATAAACATAGCTCAAAGATATCAGAAATAACTGTACCACGATCAGATTTTTTGATGGTTCAAGAAAAACAAAAGAAATTAAATCCTTATATTTTGTTAACTGATTAGTGTGGTAAAGTGTGCTAGCCATTTTAACTACGGAATTGCCAAATGATAACATTAAAGAAAACTGCATAGTACTTAAATGACAAGATCTCTTGAAATAGTAGGATATTTTTTTGTGTGATTTCCTTATAATAGTATTTCAAGACAAAGACTAAAATTCGTACTTACGCCCACATCTATATTCTAAAGACATCCTCTTTAATATTTTTCGTAATGTCAGACGATTCAACACTTGTACTAATTATTTTATTTATATTCCCGCTGTCCATTGTAGTTGTCAAAAACCTGAATCAGCTTGTCAACTCATTCACACAGCGAATGCTGAGAATGAAAGCTTGGAACATGATATTAGGATTATTCGAGCTAATGTGAGAGATATTCGTACTTAAGGTGAAATGCGAAACGACACTAAGACAATAGAGCCTGATTGTTCATTAACCCTCAATGGCATGCGAAGGGTTGAATCCAAAATCTTTCTTTATGCCCCACAATGGACGAGGTATTTTTGACGCGATTGCGAATCTCAAGTCGTTTATTTTGCATAATATATGAATGCAGCTAAATGTGTTGATATTTAAGACGCTTTTATACGTTTAATTAAATGCAAACCCAAACAGAATATTGTTCGATTTCGAAAGGAGTGGAACTCCTTTTGGTTATGTGGAAATATGATGTTTAGATTTGATAAAGCTTTGAGACTGCTAATCGAAGCATGTTATAGGATTTTAATCTTAACTCATTTGTTTCTATCATTAACTCTTGAGTTATAATAGGTGTAAAACATCTGCTTTAAATCTACCAAATAATTCTGACATATTTTCTTTGGGTTTTGTATTGAAATAAGAAATCACTTTACACATCAAAGAATATTAAGAACTTTTCGGAGGATTAAAAAAGGGAATATTTGTTTCTTCATGAAATCCATAATACGAACTCCAGCAGCGTCTTGATAGATCATCCTCATTCCATTGATCATTGTTTCGCGTGTTCCCAAAGATTCCTAATAACTCCCAATGAATCCGGGACTCCCGAGGACAGCGCAATTTGTCCCGCGTCCCATCGGTCAAGCCACAATGGCCGCCACTCCGACCACTTGTCAAACGCACACCTCCTTTCTCACACGCCTCTAATAAGCCTCCTATAGTTTATACCACCCTAGTACCGATGGGAACTCATCACTGTATGACACTATTCTATTAACAACCTTATCTTTAGCAAAATTAAGCCTACTTTTGTGTGGGCATTGAGATGGATTTTGGTCGTTTTAACTTAAGTAGAAACTATTGAATGTTATTGTTAGTGCCAAATCGTAATAATACGTCAACGACTGCGTTGTTCTGAGGATTATCGTCCGCTGTTTTTCTTGTTAATTGGGCGAGAAATCAGCGCTATAGAGATGATCACAATGGAGTTTTTTGTTTGGATACACGATGATGAAATTCTTTCGTCAGGTTGCTCTAATTAGGTGTATCATTAGTAGACCTTTGATTTACTGCCGTTTCTTTTGAGATAAGTAGGTATTATATTATTGGGTTACCGGTAGAAACTATGAAATATGAGTACCGTTAAGAAAATATACATTTTTCAATTATGCACAGAATAGATATTAATTAGTACTAATTTGGAAATTATGTCTAAAATAGTTGATAATAATAAAAAAGTCTTGGAAGTTGGACAGTAGGTAAACGATTTATTAAAAATGGAATTGCAAAAAAGAAATTGATATTTACGAAAAATCGATTTCAACATCCAAAAATTGATAGCAAACATATCTACAACAGCGCCAAGTTGGCGTTAGTGCGTCGATTTGTGAATCAGCCAAATTATCCTGCCATCGGCTTCAAGTGACTAAAGATATCAGATCGTGGAAGGCTCTGGAATATTATGCCTATGTTTGAAATGAAATGAAATGAAATGAAATATTCTTTATTCAAATAAACTTAGATATTAAGTGCTTTTGAATGGTCTATATTTTCCTACCACCCATTCGAGACTTTTTTAGCTGTTCGAAAACGGATGGACTAGAGGCTGATTTGGATTTACTGATATTCATAGTTGAATACATTCAAATGATTCAGTAAGCTGTATGATCGACAAAGGTTAACATTGACTACGTCTCACATAGCGTCATGAAGAACAATAAAGTCGATAGTTAATTACCAATTGTGCGGTTGCACAGACGCAGAAGGCTAGGGTTTTCAACTTTGTATTCGTTTCTTCTACTAGGATAAATATATTAGAAAAATATTAGAAAAAATACTAGAAAAAATCGACCCACCCTTAGCACCTCAGACGGCATTCGAACCCTTGGGATTCCGGCCCAATGCACTGACCATGACCAATTATTATGCTACCGAGTCGCTAGTGGGTGCGGCGAAATTCTCTAGTACTTTTTACTGCGTCGCTGCAAGCCAGCGCATTCTTCTACTAGGTATTAGTAGATATATTTATGGTGTTAAGTTAGTACTTTAGTATACTTACTAGAAAAAAGTAAACAAAGCCCAAAAAGAACTCACAACTTATTAATCTATTAATATTGTGATAAAAATATAGAGGCGTCGTGAAAGTTCACATTTTCGAGCAACTGTATTGATAAACATTTTAATACGGATTACGGCGCGTATAAGTATTTTTAATAAAGGTGTTATTTTAGTAAAATTTTAGTAGGTATTATTCAATAAATAACACATCAATTCATAATATACGCGCTGTAATCCGTAAAAAGTAAATTATAAAAAAGTAACTCTCCTAACTCGTCGTGGTGTGCAAAATATTGTTTTTTACTAAATTAGGAATTAAGAAGACACCAGCCCTACGGGTTGTGCAGATGTCAAATGGGCAGCGAGCAGCCTCATTTGCTATTAGGCTATGACCAACATCAAACGCGCCGACCGTAGAGAGGGCTTGGTTTAACTCATAGGAATAATACGAATAATACATATGACTGGCCTGTACTTAATTATGTAACGTAGGAAAATTATAATACCAGTGTTCTAAAATCCGAAGAGAAGTCGACCTTCATCCATATGGTCCCAAATGGGTGAAGGTAAATTTCATTTACATATTAAAAAAAGTTTGCTAATACCTTGACTATTATTTTTAAATTCAGGTGTTTGTACTAACAACTTGTTCTTGATTTTCATAAACAAAAGCTTTAGCTACTTATTTTGACATTGTATATGTAATGTTGTCCTACATATAATTAGGTAAGTACTATTTTAATGGCAGGATAATTTGATGGCTGATTTACTAATCGTACATGAAAATTGAAAATAATTTTTCAATTCGATCAATTCGTTTACTGTTCAACTTCCATAATTGACGACCTGAGTGGTGCAGTGGTCAACATGCCGGTCTACCACGCAAGAGGTTTGATTCCCGGCCGGGCAGAAATTAAAATGTTGGATTTTAATTTCTGTGACGGGTCTGGGTGTTACTATGTATAATAAGTATAAATTTAAAAAGTATATAAGTAGTATATCAGTTGTCTAGCACCCATATTACAAGCTTTGCTTAGTTTGGGGATAGATGGCACTGTGTGAAATTGTCAAAACAAAAAAAATAATAATTATTATAATTATCAACCAATTTTAGACGTAATTGAAAAATAGTCGCGAAAATAACCCTTAAGCTCACGAACAAAAGGTCTCTATCTAGAGCAGCGCTACCATGCGGGATAAATTTTCTGACATCCAGCCATTCTCTGAGACGCTATTTGCTCCTCACTTGTCGTACGTGGATGATGATCAAAGCGTCCCGTCCACATGTCTTCAGTACAATTTTCTTGAAAATGAACCATTTCCTAGATGCAACACAGTAATTTGGTTTAGGCAACGCAACGGTTACTTCCACTTAACTAGCATTTATAGATGTTCTAAGCTTAGTTTAGAGAATCATACATAATACATACAGGGTGTACTTTGGACTTCTTGTTAAATTTTGTCACGTCATTCTATAACAGCAGTACAATCAATTTATGAAATTAAATAAATAGTTTTTTTCTATATTTTTGTCCTAAACTTTATACCTCTATAAGCGTTAGTTGCATTACTTTTTTGGTAAATAGATAACTGATGATGAAGATCTCTTCAAAATATAAGAAGCTTACGTATTTTTTTCCTTAAACGATTTCTCATTCTTTAATGAAAGCACTTCACATATTCATGAATTGATATAAACAAAAAGATCCTTTTTCTAACCCGCGACTGCGCGCGTCCAACAAGGTGCCAATAAATCATGCCCGCCCGCCCCTTTATTTAATATTGTCATAATAATAAAAACGCGCGAACGCACTGCGATCTCACACCGAGTCATTACTGAGCAGACACGCAGGGTTTTATTGTAGACACGTCAGAATCTTTCATGGGAAACGTTTGATTTATGCGAGTGGTTTGTTTGCAATCTGAGGTGGTAATTGTGGTGTGTCTAATGAAATTTCACTTTTGAGGCTAGTAATACATTTATTTTGTGTTTGCTTAAACTTATGTTTCCTAATAAATAAATCATTTTGTCGGAGTTGTTATCATAAATAACAGTAAAAAATTCAATGTTTACAATTTTATATTATTTTGCAATTAGCACCAATATTTTAGGGGTTTTCTTAGTTTTTACAATGTATTAAGTAAACTAATATCTTCTTACACATTACCTACCCATTTTATTAAATTGATATTGTTACTTAAAAAAATACTTACAGATCTTGTAATAGATATCTAGTTGCTATATAAGTCGAATTTTATGACCAGTGAGTTCCCGTGACTAACAGCCTTCTAACATGGATGTATTGCCACTTCTACCGGCCCCTAATCTATGCGCACAATCCTCGCCTCCATGTTTTCCAGCTGATGACCTTTTTTGCCCCACTTCGGCAAAGCTTTTGACACCTGCGTGATAGCTACTTTAATTTGCCCCGAGGTGGTTAATGCGGTTGAAACATCAATAACACTTAGTGTCGCGGCGGCGGTCCATGCGACCAGGCGCGCGTAATTACGGGTTAAAATTGATACGTTAAGGAATCGGTGATGTATCAGGTCTAGAGGTGAGCCCGTTCATGTAGATTAACGAGAGATGGGTTAATTTATGGCGATAGCGGCACTCGGTACTATAATTATTCTATTTAGCTATCTAACTGGGTAAAGCGATTAAAGTTTTGGATTTGTATGAAGCTTATTAAGTAATCCACCCTAGTTCCAAATATAGCAATGAAACATTTATGAAAAACAAAATTGTCTGTTTTTTTACTTCCTCATGTTTATTGACATTTGTCAAAAAAAGTTTGTTTTACTTAGGTATTTAACATAATTTACCGCCACGACGTAACCTGGAATCCAAAATCCATACGTTACTGCTCACCGTGACAAGCACGCGACAAATGACGAATCAATAAAATAAAAACTTATTTATAGCATGATTCAATTAAAAAGTCCACGTAGTTCACCAAATAATCTGAACTAACATGAATACTACTGAATATTATGAGAAATTGTAGTAAAGAAAAAGAGCAAAGTTAATCGGTGAATGTCAGGGCGGAAATATAAGAAGAAAAATTTAAAAATGTAATAAAGTGTACAAGAACTGTGTCACATAATAAGTGTGACGTATCAAATCTAGCGCGATACATCATCAAAGAGGCCTCGATATCATCTGTTCGGATTATCACCGGTCCATTTGTGGCCCGAGAACGCGTGGAATGCGCGCTGTGTCAAATCTGATACACAGCTCGTTACGGACGTAAAAACTATACTTTTGACGAATTTTCGGCGTTTGGTCCAAGTGTAAGCGATGCGACACAACTTGACACAAGTTCAAGATTTTCAGGTCATTGAGTGGCAAAAGCTAAAGGAAGTGCACTTCACTCTTAAATGGAAAAGGAATCGTCAATCACCGGCCAAAATAACAATGTTTTCCTAAAAGAAATTCGACACGAGATGACGGATCTTTTCTTTGGAAACAACAAGTTACTTACGGCCGAATACTCAAAGGCTTCTTAGCTAAAATCTTGAGTTAAGGACCCCTAACTTTTAGGAAGCTGTCAGTTTCATAGAGTTTTCGTCAAATCTGAGATTTTTTTAATTTAAGGTGGCCTTAACGTTATGATTCGTTTGAGTATTTGGTCGTTAGTTTCTTTTATTTTAAATAATTCGTTATAATAATAATAATAAACGCTTTTCACACAGCGCTATCTATCCCCAAACTAAGCAAAGCTTGTAATATGGGTGCTAGACAACTGATATTCTACTTATATACTTTTTAAATATATACTTATTATACATAGTAACACCCAGACCCGTCACAGAAATTAAAATTCATCATTTCAATTTCTGCCCGGCCGGGAATCAAACCCGGGACCTCTTGCGTGGTAGACTGGCATGTTGACCACTGCAGCACGCAGGTCGTTATAAAACAAATCTCAAATAACCAATGAAGAATAAATAACTTACGATTCATTACTTTGTCAAAGCTAAAGTCAAAAAAGATGTCGCAAGAACGTCCACTGCAATAGGGAATTACACCTTTTTTTGAAAACATGTTTATATTATTCCTGAGGTCGTAATAAACCAGCACAATTTTTATTTCAATTTTATAAAACCAAGAAATACCTTAAAAATGATTTTTTATTTATGATTTTGAATTATTGCGCAGAAACGCAAGCCGCCATGCTGTTTAGGCCCGTGACGTCACTCCGTCAGGCGTCAGGAAACAATCAAGAGTGGTTACAATGTCTTTTTACAAAAGTAACGAAAGTTTTTAAAATAATGAGTTGTAATGTTTTATCATTGGTGTCTTGTGCCTGATTGCAGTAAAACAAGTGTAAAATCTCCACTAAAATAGTGGGTTCAAGTGCCAAGTGACATCAAAATGAGAAAAACTTGGTTGAAACGTAAGAAGAGATCCAAAGAAATCCAAAAAACAAACAAAAAAATATCCTGTTCACCTGATGGTCTCGTGAATTTTGTGTCTACTGGATATGCAAGAAGGATAAGCGATGTGAACATAACCTAACACTTGCATTTTTTGATTCAAAATCAATCATGTGTTTTGAAGGATTAATACTTACACAGGCAACTTTGAGTTTATATAAAAGGTATTATTATATTATAATAAATAAATATATCAAATAATAAGTATAGTTTTTTTTATTTCCATGGTGCACTCACTGTATAAAGATGATGTTGGTCCATCACAGCCGAGTTGATTTGAAGAATGGGTCAACTTGGCCACCATAAAAATGTTAAGGATATAATAATGTTCATTTCAATGTCATGTGCATGTGGAAAATATGTGAATACATATGCACTATACATAGGGTAGGGTAGGAGAATAGTCAAAGTCAAAGTACAAAAAACTATTCAAATAAACTTAGTAATTAAGCGCTTCTGAATCATCTATATTTTCCACCCATTCCAGAGTTTTATAACTGACAAGAAGAACAGGTGCAAGAAACTTATCAGCTTTAACAGAAATAAGTTACAATATTTACAAACTTAAATATTATATCATGATCTGCTATTGTTAATCTGGCTGTCATCAGTCAAGTTTATGGTCACTCGGTTATGTCCTGTCTCTTTAACTTAAATTGGAAATTTGATTATATGAATAACAGAAATAAACACTTAACTAATTGAAATATATCTTTATTACTTTACAACAGTTACCAAATACAATACAACAGATTATAAACAACAAAGTAGGTACTTATATTTGCAAGCTATGTGTTACATTTTTTCCATGCATTTTGGTCTTTCAGATAATTGTCTACTTTATAATAACCATTACCCATGAGCGTCTTTTTAACATGATTTTTAAATTCATGCAAAGGTACTTGTAGATCAATCACTTGTTGTGGAACTATACTAATCAAGGTTATGCGTTTCCCCATAAATTAACCTTTTGCATCGCACACTGCTGTCTGCAACCATCTCCTTAGATTTTCTTTTAGAAATTTCTTTTGCACACAAAATGTTTATCGATGAGCCAACCTTAGCCAGATTCGATTTCTTCCATTAAAACTCAACCGAAGTACACGACGACAGGGCTTCGGTTCGGCGGTGTACATCGTAACACCATGCTTGCAGCCACCTTCTGACGAGGGACAATCGTAGCACTTAACACTACTCACAGTCTCTTCCTGTTCATTCACATTATGTGTCAATCAGTACATAGGGCTTGGAACGCACTTTATGTTCCAGGCATACCGTACACTACAACGCACGTGTTTTGAACCCGTTTGAGCTGCACATAGCCTATTGCGTCGTCAGATTCCCTTCCGGACCTGATAACAAAATAAAATAAAAATAGGTTATGTTGGATTGTAATAGTAAACAAACACAGGGTATTATCGTGTTGTGTATTACTTAATGTTGGAAAAAACTTGATATGATAGGTACTTACATTGCTGTTTTAACATTTCTCCACAAAACCGTCTTCCATGATGCGATTTTAGTAAAATAAAGCATAAAAGTGATAATCACATAAAATTATAAAATAACACAGTACGACGAGTACGAAATCCTGTTTGCTTACTGTCGGGCTGACGTCACGTCGGAATCCAATATGGCGAATGGCGTTTTGAACATTTGAAGAATAGATTAAAAAAGTCGATTTTTTAAATTGAATTATAAAATGTATATTGCATTTTTATGAATAAATATCGACGTTTCTCATTCACTTTTTATGAAATCTATCATAAACATGCATTTTTATATTGTTTCTTACATGGTGTAAAATACCCTATACTCAACATCTCGTGACACAGATCAACTTCTTCCTAATGACGAGTTTGGGAAAAACGTTTAAGCCGCGGCCGCGCTACCATTAGCCACGGGCTGCCATGACTCCCACCACAGATGACCCCAAAGAAATACCAATTGCACAAGATATCTCCAACTTTTTGAAATATTGAGATTTAAGCATTCACAATGCTATTTTTATATAATACTAAATAATATACTAGAAAAAATAGGACTCGCACTAGATCATGTTCTCGGACGGGAATCGAACCCGCGACCTTTGGACCGAGTCACTACCGAGTGACTCGGTAGCTCAGCGGTCAGAGCATTGGACCGGATATCCAAAGGTCGCGGGTTCGATTCCCGTCCGAGATCATGATCTGGTGCGAGTCCTATTTTTTCTAGTATATTATTTAGTATTGTATCTCCAATTTTATTATTATAGGACAAATCTAGAGAATTGTTCTCTATCAATTGTTCTTTTTGAGATTTCAGCATTAAGGCGACGCATCGATAAACTATTTTCGTGTCGAACTCTCGTAAATTATACTTAACTATCTCACTCATGGCAAGCAGTTTTGCGACGCCAAACCGGTTTTTTTCGTTTAAATAAAAATCTACAATACTAATATTTTAAAAAATCCAACTGGCATTTTAGTGTGTGTTTAGACTAATCTACTAAGAAAATTTGAAGGCTTAAATCGGTCAGGTATGTCTGTAAAATGCAAATCTCTGTTTTAAAAGGGTTTCTTTGATATTTTTTTCTCTGTTATAAAAGTTAACGAATCGTATTTCTGCAACTGACAAAATGAAGTCAATGATATAAATAATCAGGGTATTAAATATCACTTGTATATGTTTTGTAATTGATGAGAAAATTCGAGATCCCTGCCACCAAAATGTCCGATGAGTCCTCTTAACAATGCAATTTTTAACCGACTTCAAAAAAGGAGGAGGTTCTCTGTTCGTCTGTATGTTTTTTGTGTATGTCCACCGATTACTCGCAGACTGAACTGATTGAAATGATTGTGTGCGGAATGATATGAATGTGAAGGGAGTGGATGAGGAGATGACGAGTGACAGTAAGGAATGGAAGAGAAGGACGCACTGTACCGACCCCAAATAAGTTAGGATAGGGGTAGGGAGATAATGAATTATTTGAATAGAAAACATTAATTTTACAAAAAAATGTTTTACCAAGTCTTCAAGGATTAACCAATCACAAAATGTATCGATATTTTGGCTTCGTAGCCGAATGGATTGCTATAGGCCGTTTTTTTGTTAATTACTATAAGACCTATGGTTTATAACACTGTGACCTAAAAGATAGTAATAGCTGGAAAGGGTTCAATAAATATTCAAAGTCAAAAATTGTTTTTCAGTGTTTCAAGGGAGTTTTTTCCAGCATTTCAGATAACTTTAATTGTCAAACATGTACTTACAATTGACTTTTATCTTTAAGTAGGTAGTAAACGGTTATTCATTCCGAAGTCGTGACGTCACAGCATGATGACTCTTGCGCAAGTTCCATAATCGTGGTCAAACCGCTAATTGAACTGATCTGCCGCCTGTGGGGCCCGGGAGGACATTTAGAACACATTATCATACCATCTGTGTACCCACGGATACATACATTGTGAATGTCGTATCAAAATGTAGATGAGGTATCAACTCACAGTATATGTATACTTTAAGTATTAGTGTCACCTTAGACGTGGGTAACAAATATTGTTTTTTTTTAATTTAGAGCTACCTAGATTGCCAATATATTATGCATACGGCCAGTGTTCTAATTAATTAAAATTTATGTTAAAAAATTATTTAAAAGAAAGTTAAGGTATTCTCACCAGTTTTTTATTCATAAAAAAATAACTAGTTAACCAGAAGATTACAACCGTAATCCAATTTTAATAGAAACCATTTTTAATAAACTAATAACCACCACCGAGATAATATGAAAAGTGTATTTAACTTGCGCAATTTTTTTCGCAACCGCCTAGCCTTCAACTCTACTTATTAAAAATATAATTTAACATTAGATCCTAAGATCTTAAGCATAAGGTTTAAATCATTCAAAATTATCGATTCGGAAATATTTCTAACAGTCAACCCTTCATGGCTAAGGAATATTAAAAGTTCCCGCCCGTTTCAACTATTCCGACGGGTACACCTGGAATAGCAAAATGTTTTTATTAATTTATTAATGCTTCAAAGTTAATGTAAAGTAGTATTTTAGTTTTTCGATAATAACTTATGCACACTTTAAAAAATGTAAACTAAGTGTCACGAGTAATGTTAATAAATTTTATTAATAGTCTTCACTAATAAATTATTTGAGCCAGTTATTATCAATATAAAAACTGTACTCCAACACGTAACTTTTATCTTTGGGAATGATCTATTTTTCTCTGTTCATATAATATTACTAGCGACCGCCCGCGACTTCGTCTGCGTGGAAAGTTTTTTTGCTATCCCTCAGGAAGTATTATTTTTTTCGGGATGAAAGGTACCCTATGTCCTTCTCTGTACCCCTGACAACGAGTATCAAAATTTCATGATAATCGGTTCAGTAGTTAAGACGTGAAGGCGTAACAAACAAACGGATTTTCGCATTTACAATATTAGTAAGTATTATTTTAACTTTTGTCATAATTAGAGAAGGCCAACGGGGTATCCGAAAATAGACGACAATAAATATTCGATACCACTGAAACTTATCATGACCCCATTATAGTTTATATTACGTATTATGTTTTCGCTTCCATAATTCGAGCAGAATGGAAGCTATCAAAAGACTGTACGAGCAGTAGACTGATGTCTTTCTTTTTGGTCGGTGTGCGGTGAATGGCGGATGCTATCGGCTTAATAAAGCGCTAAACCACCACAATGCTGATATCAGATTACTAAAAATCCGCGCGGGTACGTCGCGCACTCGCCGCCCGACGTGTTAATAATGCGGTCTGATGCGTCGCAGGCGCAAGATATGGGAGATAGCGGGTTAATTGGCAAACAGTTGCTATGCGGTAAAACTATGCAATTAAATGCATTTTAAAGGGATAAAACAACACTTCGTAAAGTACTATGTATTCTGTGCAAGTGTGTATAGTCAAATACCTTTATTTTTTTGTTTTATTGAAATATGAACTAAGTAAATTTAATACACGTTCGATTAAATAAATCCAAATAAGGCAAAGAAAAATTTTTTTTGTAGAAATCTTTAATTTAATTTTCTGGAGCTTTATAAAAAAGCTGTATCTTTCTCCAATGCCAAGAGTCGCTAAGTAGGAAAGCTTCTACGTTGAATAGAGACGCAAGCTATGGGAGACAGCAATGAAAATTGGTAAACTAACTATAACTATAACTACTATACAATTTTGGCATTTTGAGTCAAAACAATACGGTTTTATATATCACTGCGGAGTGTGGATGTGGATGAGTGGACGAGAGAAGTTTACCATTCTATGCATCTTTAAAAATAATTTTAATCACCCCTACCATGTCTTTAGGATTTTGGATTATCAAAGTAAGAATATTAACTAAATAGTTTAAAGTTGAAACTAATTAACGCTAAAGGGTAAAAACTCAATTTCGTCGCCTTCGGTTATGTCTTACGCTCCTGTAAAGCGACACTAGCCCCGCTTTACGTACCGACCCTAATTTTCCGGCTCATTAGCCGAATCCGTTGTTCTTTTTTGCGAGCCACTGTCTCGTAAACATCGTCCGAATTTCCAGTACCACTTCATTACGGTTACGCGTACCGTAAACTTGCGTATCGATTACACGATTACAATATTTCAGTTACCGAGTTATTTAATATTCTATTACACTGCTTTCTCGTTGCATCTGCTTCTAAGTAAAAGTAAATTTGAGACGGTTTGCACCCATCGCTGGATAATCAGATGTGGCGTGTTTTTTGCAATTGTAAAAACTGTGATATACCAATTTGTAAATTAGTAAGTAATTGGTCTTGGGTTGAATTTTTTGTTACACAAAATGTGTTGTATCACTTTTCACTAACGTTAAATATTTTTAAGTTTAGATATTTTTTGCTAAGCTCACACAGTAAAAGTATTAGTGTAAGAAGTTACACTAATACTTTTACGAATTTTATTGTTCTGCAGTTATTTATTTTTATTATTTTATTTATTTACTTAAAAATACTCTTATTCTTAAAATATTACAAATATATTTTATATTGCGCAAATATAAACCTTTAGCTTTAAGCACAGATAATAAGTACACAAGGTTTTGGTATAAAATAATTACTTAAGTAGGTTTTGACTAACAATTTTTAGGTCCCTGGTAAAAAAAGCTCAAATTACGTTTGAGATGGTTTGAGAGTAAAAAGTCAGGAAAAGTAACAAAGGAGTCTTGATATCAATCCTTGTAAGCTTCACCGAGCGCTAACTAGTTTTTTGCGCAGAAGAAACAATTTAGCCGTCGTACTGCCCAGGCGCCGACAAAAGGTTGCCTAGCCTGCGCCTGCGCATCTATCTGCCGGCTCGTGGAGACAAAACGATACCGAGCTGTGCCTTTCTAGGACCTCGCCAGGGATGAAGTTGGGAAAGATAATATAATTAAATTCATTCAACTTTTAATTTTGAAGCCAATTCTCCAAATTAATGGACTTTAAGAAAATAAACTCAAGAAACATCTCAGAAGTCTTGACAAGTGTTTTTAGGTAAGTGACGTAAAAAAAACCTAAATGGCGGCTGTGCGGTGCTTTTATTTGAAGTGTATTTCTTTAAGAAACTAAAAAACCCGCCTGCATTAAAGGACAAGTCAGCTGAAAAGATGGTAACAAGATCAAATATTAAAGGCAACATAATAACATGCAGTCCGAGTCATAGTATTTAATGATAAGTCAAATCATTCATATTGTCACTTTGCACATGCCTCCGACTGCTTTGATCTAGTTTCTATCTTTTCAGTTGACTTGTCTTTTAATGCAGGCGGGTTTTTTAGTTTCTCAAATTAATATTGCAGTATTCTAAAATAAACAAAAAAAACGAACTTCAAATAAAAGCACTACACAGCCGCCACGTAGGGTTTTTTTACGTCATTTACCTAAGAACACTTGTCAAGACAAATCTAACGATATGCTAATGATATATATCCGTTCAGCCGTGCGAAAGATATGAGAGGTAATAAAGAATATTTACATGTATGTATGTATGTTACATACATACAAGATACGCGCGAAAAACATAACCCTTTACTTGCAGTCGGGTAAAAAGAGGTATTCTTCCTGGTATCCCAGGGTTGGATCCCTCAGCCAGGCCCTGTCCCGATAATCGTTCCCGCGGCGGCTCATTTTGCTGTCACAGGGTGCCACCTCGTTAACATTGCGGCGCACAATTACGCACACCGTTATCTCAGCCTTAATAAAAAACTTATGCTGGTGTTAGCGGTGATTACACTAAATTCCATCACCATCTGATGGGAGAAAAAATTGGCCGAACGAGAGATATTTCGATGGAATGGGGAGATTAATTAGTAATCTCGCTCTTTATTAAGATTCGATAGGAGGTAGGTAGGTTTAGGCTGTTTTTTAATAAATAGATACTAGCTGTACCCAGCATGCGTTACTATGCTACGTACTAATGACAGTAGAAGCATTCACTTTGATTTATAAATTTTTAGATTAATACTTAATCTTCGCGCAGAACAATTCACCAAAGTTTCCATTAAAGATTTTTGTGAAACAATCATACAACTGCTTATCAAAAAAACACAACCACGACAACTTAACTATTAGATTTGTCATGCATGACCAAAAAATTGATGTTTAAGTCCCTCCGTCGTCGCCGTATATGATATTCTCAAAACTTCATAATAGTAAGACATTATATTCTCATAATAGCACATTTGCGAAATAAGATATTCGCAAAATACATACCAGATTAATAAATTAAATGACATATTTTATTTTTACAGTATATTTTTTCCAGGAAAAATAGATTGGAATCGTTTTCCTATACTATGATAATAATTGTGAACAGAATGGCTATAACAGCTCCGAACCGCTTCTCTTTCTGTCGAGTTGCTCTGTCTCAACCGACCCATGACATCCCTCGTGCGCTGGCTCGACTGAGTCAGCCGCGAGCACTAAAAAAGTTTTAGCGCGGAGTGAGACCCCCTCGCTAAAAACCACTGCCCACCCATTGAGTTATCGTGCCCACCATCCATCCACTGTCCCAGATCAGGACAACGTGATTCACAACAACTTTTCCTACTAGGGCACTCTACCAGTGGAACAGTGTCCGGTATCAGCGGTCAGGTGATAAGTCACAGTGACCGGTATCGGCGCCCAGGTGGTATGTCACAGTGACCGGTATCGGCGCCCAGGTGGCATGTCACAGTGACCGCGCGCCAGGTGGCTGGGACGAGACGTGCGCCACCGATACCCGATACCGAATGTATCGGCAGGCGAAATATCAGCGGTGCAGTGGCGGACATGAGAACGTAGCACGACAAGATATTATAAAAAAAATACGACTACTGCTGCGGCATAAGTCTTTTGCTGAAATTACACGGTACACTTCTGCCATTCAATTTGGATGAAGCAACCGTAAATATACAAGTTATTCTTTCACCAGATTTTCGTACATTGCTGCGCCTTGCAACCAAAGTGAATTTCATTTGCATGGAAGGACAAAATATTATATCTAGTCAAAATATTATTACAGATATTATATCAATACGAATGTTGATCGATATGTAGTATGTAATTAATAAAGTTTCAACTATTAAAATAAAGACTAGAAAGGAAAAACTCCGAAATGAAAGTGCCCAGAAACTCTACATTTCTTTTTTTTATGACAACAACTACCCTGCTCGCCAATGTACCAAATCAACTTTACATAATGCGCACCGTACAAAACCTGTGCAAATCCCTTGACCGCTGATCTGGTGGGATCACGTTACGAGCTAATGGAGCGTGCGTCCAGTGTGCGGTGTGCGTTACCGCCCGACCGGTGCGGCGGCGGCGGCGCGGCGCAGTAGGCGCTTGTCTTTGATTTTATTTAATTTATTAGACTGAGGTAACTAAATAAGACTTCTGGAAATGATCAAAGTCAAAATGCGATCACCAATTAAATTGACTAATTATAAGAAACTGCTATAACTTTGCTACTGTAACTTCTAATGAATTATTTCATTTTATTTTCGTCTAAGTAGAAAGCATAAATATGAGGCAAAACTTTATACTGAATTTTTTTTAATTAATTATTTTATTACTGTTTTTTTATTGAGATTGATGCTTGAATTGAATCCGTCATAATCTTATTATTGATAAAATACATTGTACTTCTTATAAAAAAATATAATCAGTGTCAAAAAACAGACTAAACACTTGAAAGGTTAAACGGAGTTACGTTCGGTCGAGTGGCATCGAAGCCCAACATTGTTATTAGTCGACGACGAATTGATGTCAATACAAACAAACTGAACAATCATGCCCAATCCCATTTGAAGAATTATCAAGTAACAAGTGGACGCACAATTACATACAAATTGAACTCGCCCTAGACGCACGCAATCTGACGCCACAGCGTATGAGGGAATAGATTACCAATGCAGCTTTAGCGTTACGCGCGTAGGTACACACGACGGCACCTCAGACTATACATGTTGACCTTGAGACCTCCATTATGCCCTACGTAATAAAAGCTGTTTTCGTAGTTTAACTGTGTAACCTGTCGCTGTCGTGTGTACTACAATATGTTTTGAAAATGGACTTATGTACTAATGGACTACTAGAAACGCCAACATTTACTCATTTGCAAATGTTACTTTTTTAATTTAATAAAAAGTATAAAAAAATTGACATTATTAAATTTTTGCATTTTTATTGCCTACGGGAGAGCTGTAACATTTTTATGTTTTGCGGGTATGACTTCGATACTCGATAAGTTATTTATTCGGTAAATACTCTTTGGATTTGGTTAACTGAATTGCGCTACTCTGTGCCCTAACACTAAACTGTCGCCTCGGCCAAACTAATTAAACGTCCGCTCATCGGGAGCCCAAACGTAAACATTGTTGTTTACATTGACAGATCGAGACAGGCGCGCGCACGCCCAACAAATCGTGTTTTAATATTTTAAACTGGCAACACTTATCTCCGCCGTGATTGGTCGAGACACGCTCGTCATTTATTTTAATTCCCCTGTCTAACGACGTGTTTGACAGCTCGAATAATGCTCAATCCAGCTGTGATGTCCCCTCCATTGGTGAAGTAATTGAAGAAGGAGATTACTGCGGACTACGTTGAAAAAATACACGAGAAGTTTTTGTAAGCATTTTATAAGATAAAACGCTTGATTATTTAAATATCTCATTGCTCAATAGATAATGAACAAACGGAGACATGTTTAAAGTTTATGAGAAATCAAGGTTTCAAAATATTTAATTCTTCCCTCAAAACAGAGGTAATTTTCCTTTATTTTACAACCCAATTAACTACTCAGATACTCAGCTTCGTCTACGTTATTCGTATATAAAAGTTATTCTAGTAAAATTAGCCAAGGAGAATCGAGAATGCGGATTTCACAGAATAGTGTAAAAAACAATTGAACGCAGACTCCTCTTTAAAATTAAGCGACATAACAAGTTGAAAAGTCAGAATGGGCGCACAATAAGCACTCAGCAATTGTATTCGCGCCACAATGAGCGGCCATCCCCGCACCGCAGCCGCGCGTGAATAATTCATCTGGACGTCAAAATATGGCGCGCGAGGGAAAATATTGCGCCATTTTTGTAAACGTCACTTTCGGCGGCCCTAAATATCGAGTGATGCTCCTGTGGGGTAGAGTAGAAATGGGACATGGTACATATTATCTCACGACTGTTCTCGTGCACATAATGTATTTCAACATTTCAATAACTTTAATTGTGACCATGGGGTAGGTAATTATATCTAGCAGTGGGTCTTATGGCTGGGAAAGTGGATATAGTACAACAGACAAACAATTTGTTTCTTTGCACTATTCAAATAAACCTGAATTTTGTTTCGAAAATTAAAAAAAATACCTTAACTTTACAATTACATGGGTACTTAACTAAGAAGACACTAAATACATCAAATTGAAAATAGTAAAATATAATATTATGAAAGTCATGGTAAAAATTATCGTTAACGAGTAACTTTAATAATTCAGTATTGATAAAAAATAAGTTGTTTAAGTGCTCGCTGAAATTAATAACTTGATTAGGTACTTGTTTTTACACTGAAAGTGAGTTGTAACGTATATTTAATGACAGATAGAGACTTTAAAATTTTTGCTACCTAGGCAAAGCCTTTGTTTAAAGAATATCAAGTCATGGTAGCATATTATTTAAGTAAAAATAACAAAAGTTTAACCCGAAGAACTAAATGAAGTACCACCTACCTAAGATTTATTATATTATCACAATTTAAGCGAAACATGAAAACCATGAAAACATTTTTAAATAATAATAATAATAGGCTAAAGGCCGCACTTCGTACCGAGAATTTCCAGCCGAGATACTATTAATAATGCTATGATGTTTAAAGAAGTTGTGATCATTCGATTCGTCTGTCTTCTACAGTAGACATTAGTCTGTGTTATGGAAAACAATTAACATTAAATCTAACAATAAAATGTTGTCAGTAACGCGATATTTAATACAAGAAAGATTATTAGAAAGGCAATGTCTTCATTTGCTGCGAATACTTGAAGAGTACAGACCTCTTCGTCAACTATTATGGTTCGATCACAAAGGATACACACCGATGAGCCACGATTCAGTGGCTCACAAAGCCACCGTCTTTGTGGCCGTCGCGGGTTCGACTCCCGGTGCGCGACCATCAAAGGGTTGACTCGAGGGCTTAATGAGTATCTCACAAAGAACACTCCTTTATATCATTTTGTTATAAACTCATTCAATGTTCATACATTTCATCGCGTTAAAGAAGACTTCGGTATCTTTTTGCGATGCTTTCAAAAGGCCCGTAGAAGTGCCTACTTGATGTTTTTTTATTGAATATGTTAGTGTATTGAATAACATTTTTATATCATATTTTTATTGTAGCAGGTGGACGGAACATGTTTGAATTTAGCGAAGGAGAAAAGGAAAATAATTGCTAGAATACATTTAATTTATTTACGATGTTTAATGGAGCTAGTTTAAAACAGATTACATCAGAAAAACAGCTGACAAAACAGACAACCAACTAAGTAAATAAAAATAATGGCAAAGAGAAAATATAAGCGAGGACAATTTACTTAATTTTAAATGACTATAGGTTCTTATTGAATACTTTTTATTCAAATTCTACATGTGCATTACAAACGTATTCCTTTTTTAATAGATAAACGAGTGGATTTTTTCAGCAAATGCATAAACAATGTTGCCATTACTTTAATACGAGTCTTCGGTGGTAGGACAGTGTTTTTATAACTGTTCACCCTTGATGTAACTACTTAGTAATATAGTCTGCCATCCACTGGTATAACCACACTGCGGCAAATTTTATTTCCCTTGAATGTTAACAAAAACTTAATGTTAGTTGTTAGTAATTATTAGTATCGACATATCAAAGTTTAACTGTAATGTTTTACCTATTGAATACGTTATGACATATCTTCTCTGTTCTTTAAATAACTGTAAGAAATAACGTTTTATTGATACTTATGCGGGAAAATAAACAATATTGAAAATATTTTACGTATTGAAAGCCATCCCAATGTCTGGTAGACCGGCGAGGCCCAAATCCGCAAGTCACTGTCGACATGTGGCGACTTAAAATTGAAACGCAGCTCGGCGCGTGTATTTATTTTTTAATTCTTTTTTTTTCACGAATCGAAAGAGTCATTAGATTGTAATATATAACGGTCGGTGTTTTTTGTCGCAGTGGCTCGGGGCTCGTAAGGTGCTCGCTTGTATTTTAGAAACAATTTATTATGAAGCAAAAAGTTTCGCGACATTAAAAAGTAGCTTTGCCCATTGCTACGATAACTATGAAAATATATTGCTTAATTATATCCAAGTGTTGGTTACGATGTTCGACTGCATTTTCTGTAACAATGTTAGTTTTTAAGATGTCGTCGCGAATAAACTTTGGAATTTATTTCCTTTCTATTTGTTTCTGTCCCCTATCTTTTATTTCCTTACTATTTCTTATCGGCTCTATAATCTTTTATATTTTATCCAGATAACTTAACTAAAGAATATCGTATAAGGACCTGTATAGGTTAATATAGGAAAAATCTAGATAGTATGGTAGACTAACTGCAATTGAAAACAAATTAGCACAATAATTACATGACATAGAAACGAAATCTCAATAAAAAATCATGTTTCATTCCGAATACAAGACACAATCTCGCATAACAGTATCAAGATCAGAACATCAACAAATTCATCAATCAACCCACGAAATTATCGTCGCTCCATTGTACAGAATCAGTACGCAATATTCCCGACGAATTATACGAGAACGAGAACCGATCGTGAGAGGCCACAAAAACGGCCATCAGCCACAATGCGGCCACAAAAAAACGTATATCTGTAACACAATCTATAGATATTAAACGCACAATACAAACAATGCTATGTTGATTGAAACGTCAAGCAAATGACGGCCGATTGATTCGGATCGGTACATTGTACCTATTAACATCGTAATTACGGCACGCTGAGATATAACTATTTATTTTGTGTCCAAATTTATTATTGAGATGACTAAAAAACTGATCGGCCAACAATGAGTCGTGCTTTTGGCCCGTCAGCCGTGACGGGTGAATATCGATTTCCATATAAGCTGGCTGAGTTTTTTGGGATTAACATTCTTTTGTTTTGTGCGCCGGCGACTCTTGGTCGCGCTTAGAACGGTCCGAGATGCTTTTGTAATTGTTTTGCTCGTAATTAAAGACGAGTTTTATTTGGACTGAATTGAAGCAGCTTCGTGAAGGTTTGACATTTTTAGTATTATTGTACCTATCAATCGCGGTAGCTCGATGTGTCAGTTAAAGAAGTGACTTAAATATAATTCAAATATGTAGTCACAATCGAACCCCCACATAAAACGACTTTATTATTACGTACATTATCCAATATCCCAATATAATATAAAATTTTTAGGAAATCCAAATTTTATCCTAAATCTAAAATAGAGTACTACAGCACAGATTTACACCTTTAAAACGCTCTAAATTGTATTGTTACAGCAATTAAATATCAATTCAGAGGGAGTGGACCGCAGAGCAAAATGTCCTCATTGATAAAACGACCGTAACGTAATAGTAAGTCATGTGAGCAAAACGTCCGTAATTTAAAAGGGACTCTTTGTACGGAGCAATATTCTGGTTTAGCTATTAATTCTGTTACACGTTGTATACCTACAAGGTGTTACAACAATTCCCCTAATGCCGGATATGGTACATAGGGACCATCAAACTTATAAACTTTTACTATGGGACCAACTCTGAAATTGCGAAATAAAAATCAGCTGCTTCATACAAAAATTAAAATTTAAAATATCAAAATGTATGAAACAGCTGATTTTTTTTTCGCGATTTCAGAGTTCGCCCAATAGTAAAAGTTGTTCAGTTTGATGGTCCCTGTGTACCATATTCGGCATTAGGGGTATTTTTGTAACACCTTGTATACTGTGATAGAAATCTGTTAGTTTCGTTTCGCATCTTGGTTATCAATGGGCATATATCCTTCACTGACACACGGCTGTCGTAATGCGTCTTGTTGCGTGCGACAGACAGACAAACAGACGCGAAAAAACCCGACCGATTGTTGCAAGTTTCGTTACTTGTAAACGATTCTTGCTGCTTCGTGTAATAACAACTGTAACTTGCATTACGTTTTTAATTATATATTATAATAATAGGTAGTCAAAAAAGTTCGCGGCCTTTTCATACTAAAATAATTAAATAAATAGTAAATATTTGACAACATCACATACATTGCTCCGATTCCAAAGTAAGTAGCTAAAGCACTTCTGTTATGGAAATCAGAGACAACGGTGGTATCACAAATGCTTGTAGTAGTTAATTGTAACTTGCCTATTTATTTCCGTCAAACTAGGTAACAATACTAAATAATATACTTAGTATTAATAATAAAAATTCTCGGACGGGAATCGAACCCGCGAACCTTTGGAAGTCCGGTCCGATGTTTTTACCACTCTACCGATTCACTAACTCGGTAGCTCTTAGTATTATATAAAAGTAGCATTGTGAATGCTAAAATCTCAAATTTAAAAATTGTAGGTAACAAGTTTTGGCTTGTGCACGATTCCTGTGTAGAATCCATCTTCTTACAATTTGAATTGCAATTTGACTGGCATCGCAAAGGTCACACTCTCGTTTCTAACGCGGCGCCCGCGCCGGTGCCGGTGCTGGGGCACCGCCACCATCGAATCCAATGAACCGATGAAAGTAGGTCCCATGACAAGAAACATTTTGATTGAAACTTTACTGGAGAACAAACCCATAACACTCGTGTCTTTATTATTAAGCAAGCAGTCCACTTTGAACGAAAGCTCTGCAAGGCGATATATTTAAACTTTAATTATAAGGAGGTTGTGCCGGTATGCACAAGATAGCACACGTACATTTTATAGATAGCAATTTACTTATCTAAATAAGATTAGGGGCGTAAGACTAGCGATAAGACATTATTGTATTTTAGTATTTAAGCGCATAGTTTACATAAGAAAATATACTTCTACAACATCCACTGGAGTATCAATACCTCTCCTCCGTCGCTCGGTATATCTGGTGACCCCGACAAAGAACAATACCTTCTGAACAGAGTGTTCATGCGAGTCTGAAAAACGGAATCAACATGTCTCAACCATCTCCCTGCAAAACGAACACATGCTCCGCCGAATCTCACGAAGTGGCCACTACAACCGTCGCATCAAGGATTCCAGAATTTTGGAAGGATCAGCCTCGCCTATGGTTCTCGCAACTGGAAGCAGTACTCACTCCTCAGAAACAAGGCGACGAGTACAAATACAGCATCGTCGTCTCAAAGTTAACTAAGGACGAAATTATCCTGGTCAGCGACATAATCACGGCACCCCCAACGACAGGAAAATACGCGACTATCAAAGAACGCCTAATTAGCTGTTTCGAAGAATCCGAGCAGCAACGCCTTCAGAAGCTGTTGACCGAAATGGACCTGGGAGATCAAAAGCCATCACACCTTCTGCGTCGGATGCAGGAATTAGGGCGCGGAACAGTCGGAAATGAAACCATTCGAGTCTTGTGGCTCAAATTACTTCCGGCCCAAATCACCACTGTCCTAGCTGTCTCAGAAACGTCGGATTTGAATGTAATCAGTCAACTCGCAGACAAGATGATGGAAAATATAAGAATCAACGAAGTTTCAGCAATCAAGGCAAACGATAATGGAAACGAAACGACAAATTGCATTTTAAAACAATTAAAAGAAATGCAGTTAGAAATGTGCGCCTTGAAGCACGAACGGCAAAACATCCGACGCGGCACGTATCAGCATTATTTCCAGCCAAGGCAGAGGTCAAGGTCGCAAAGCCGAGACAGGCAGTTTTGTTATTATCATCATAAATTCCGTGAATACGCACGGAAATGTGTTAAGCCGTGCGATTGGAGGAAAGGTGGCATCCCGCAGAACCAGGGAAACTAAAAAATGCACAGACTACGGCGGACCTCTGTGCTATTCACCCGTCTAACCGCCTCATCATTACCGACCGAAAAAGTGGTATGAGGTTTTTGATCGACACGGGAGCAAATATTTCAGTTATATGCAAGCCTCACAGAAAGTCAATGACACCTAATCAGCAGTATAAACTTTACGCTGCGAACGGCTCCAAAATAAATACGTATGGAGAAAAAACACTTACTCTCAACTTGGGGTTGCGCCGAAACTTTGTGTGGACATTTATAGTCGCTGACGTGTCCCAGCCTATAATCGGAGCCGATTTTTTGGAGCACTACAAAATATTAGTAGATTTGGCAGGAAAGAAACTTATGGATCGAGTAACAGAACTCACAACTCCTGCAGGTTTAAGCCGAACAGAACATCACAGCATCCGTTCGATCGACGCAGGAATTAAACCGCAGATTAAGCAAATTTTGGAGAAATACGAAGATATTACTCGTCCATCATCTTTAGCAAACACGCCCAAACATAATGTCAAACACCACATCATCACCAGAGGGCACCCAGTCTCCGCTCGAGCAAGACCACTCCCACCCGATAAATACCATATTGCAAAGAAGGAATTCCAGAATATGATGGAGCTTGGAATTTGTCGCCCATCCGACAGCCCATGGGCTAGCCCTCTGCACATGGTTAAAAAGAAAAATGGTGAATGGAGGCCATGTGGGGATTATAGAATGCTGAATAAGGTCACAGTTCCAGATAAATACCCATTGCCACGATTAAGCGATTTCACATACATTTTGGAAAACGGGAAGATATTCAGCAAAATTGATATCCGCAAGGCCTATTTTTGCATACCTGTGGAAGAAGTCGAAAAAACTGCGATTATCACTCCGTTTGGGCTATTTGAATTTCCAAAAATGCCTTTTGGTCTACGCAATGCCGGTCAAACGTTTCAACGATTCATGGACTCCATATTTCGCGACTTGGATTTCGCATTTGTGTTCTGCGATGATATATTGTTAAGCGCCCCAAATGAAGAAACCGCACTCAAACAACTAGAAACAGTGTTTCAAAGGCTACAGAAAAACGGAATTACAATTAATTTAGAAAAATGCAGCTTCCTCCAGAGCGAATTGGATTTCCTAGGTTATCATATAACGAGCCAGGGAATACGCCCGACTGAGGAAAAATATAAAGCAATCGACGAATTCCCTAAACCAAAGACAGTAAAGGAATTAAGAAGATTTTTAGGGATGGTTAATTTTTATAGAAACAATCTACCGCATGCCGCCGAATATCAAAGCATTCTCAACGAGTATATGAAGCACTCAAAAAAGAACGATAATTCGCCCATTTCTTGGACAGCAGAGGCCGAAAAGGCTTATGAAAAGTGCAAGGAAGGCATTAAGAACGCAGTACTAACCGCTCACCCATCGCGTAGCACCGAGCTAGCGATTATGACTGACGCCAGCGCGACTTGCGTCGGCGCGGTTTTGCAACAGAGAGTAAGGCATGTCTGGGAACCACTTGGTTTTTTCTCGCAAAAATTAAGCGACGCGCAAAGAAAATACTCAACATTTGATAGAGAATTACTGGGCATCTACATGGCAGTGCGGCACTTCCAAAGATTAATTGAAGGAAGAGAGTTTACAATTTTTACGGACCACCGTCCACTAACTTACGCTTTTTCCAAAAAGCCATCTGTTACCGACACTCCGCGCAGAGTGCGTCAACTAGATTACATATCACAATATTGCACTAATATCCAACATATTAGTGGACGTGACAATATTGTTGCCGATACATTATCACGTACAATCGAGCAAATCGACACTCCGTCACCCATTAGCTACGAAGAGATATCAAAATATCAACATAATGACGCAGAATTATCACAGCTGAAAAGAAACGCAAGATTGCATTTCGAAGAGGTCGCATTGCCAGGGTCAAGCACTTCCATCGTATGCGATACATCTACGGGAAAAGCTCGACCTTACTTACCATTGAAGTTTCGGAAGCAAGTTTTCGACGTCACACATGGGCTGAGTCACCCTGGCACACGTACAACTCGAAAAATGATAACGGAAAAATACATATGGGCCAGTATGAACAAAGATATTAATAGTTGGTGTAAAACTTGCCTAGCCTGTCAAAAATCTAAAGTGCATAGGCATACGATTTCACCACTAGGAAGTTTTTTGCATGTGCATCTGAACTGAGGGCCCATTTTTTAAATCGTGACGAATCAAACTGAGACTTATAGGGGATTTTGTTAAAAATTCTAAAAACTGAAAGCATAGGTTCCAAAATTTCTAAAACGTGAATTAAAACTTTTATAACCGAATGTGTTGGGCCCTCAATCCAGACGGTTGCAATAAGAGGCATATCTTAGATCTCAGAAAGTACCATCTCTGTGTTAATAATTTTCATTTTAGAATTTACTTAAGAATTTCTAACATCGTTACAGAAATTTTCAACTCGCTAGAAGATGGCATAACAGATCTAAGGCTGTTTAGCTTGGGCCCTCAGTTCAAACATATCTGAACTGAGAGCCCAAGATAGAATCTTCAAAATATTAGTTTTAACTGAAGAAATACAATAAAATTACGTTTTTATCATAAAGTCTAACACCTCAGTGAATTTCTAAAAAAGAAATATTCGTTAAAAAGTTATTGGTTTATTATGTAAGTGAAAACTAAATTTATTAAAACGTCTGAACTGAGGGCCCAACGTTTTCGGCTATATTGACTTGGCTAAAACTTATAGAATAATGAAAATTACACCAAGTTCTTTAAGAAATTCTTTATAAAAAATTGATATATCGTTCGTTGTTCTTAATACCATACTTTAAGAGAAAATGCATTTTAAATTATTTGTATGAGCAAAATTTGTAGAGTGTCCATAATGTTATTTAATGTAGGTAAGTATGTACAAAACATATAAATACAAAAAAAAATAAAGATCAATCGGAATCTAATAAAGAAAATCACTGAAAATAAATATAGGTCAGGACAATAAAATAGTAAATTTAATTTTCCGTACAAAGAAGCTAATTTCGGAAAGGTTTTTATATGATAAATTCAATCGGATTTCATTTGAATTTGGTATTGTTTGAAAGCAGTATTTTTAAGATATGTGAGAAAAACTAAAAAAAATCCAGAGAAATCTATATTTTCGGCAGGTTCAACTAAAATAAAAAGTCAAATTTAAAATGGCGGCCTTTCCAACAGGAGAGACGATAGACCCCAACATGAGTGTTTTTGTCTATACAATTAGGTGTATTTTTCACGCCTTAAAATTATCGCTAGTACAAGACCAAAAACATTGTATATGCAGTGTCCAATTAGTGGTTAATAAGTGCGTTCACAGTAATTTTACCTCTGAAATTCAGAATGACATTTCGTCTCCAAAAGAAAAAAAATAATTTCGTAGGTAAAATAACTAACCGTGAACGTACAGTACAAATTTTATAAATATATATATTTGGCATTTTATTCACGTACATTGCTCCGATTCCAAAGTAAGTAACTAGAGCACTTGTGTTATGGAAATTAGAGACAACGGTGGTATCACAAACACCCAGACCTAGGGCTCTATCGGCTAAACACATTGAAGTTCATGTTAACTGTGTTTTGACTGATGTATGTGATACATTGCTACTTTGTTTTGGCACAAATAAAAAATTACCAAAGAAAAGTAGCAATGTACTACATATATCTGTCAAAACACAGTTAACATGAACTTCAATGCTTAGTAACTTAGTCCAGCACGCGTAGCATGAACAAGCGGGACTCTTGTCTATGAGTCTTATTATACACTTGTCGTCTCGATCAAAGATAATTTACCTAATCACTACGTTTTGTCTCGATCTTTGATTATCGACTCTGAGCAATATCATTTCTCGTTAAGCACTGTTCCTTTATATACCTTTCATAGCGCAAAATATTAGAACCGAGTTCGTGTAGATATCAATGTGGCTATATGGATATAGATTTTTTTTACACTCTCACCCAAAAGGGTACGGAGCAAATTACCAGGCGTGAGGTTTGCCTTCCTTTTATTAAGAAAATTTTGAAAAGATGACACAGACTACTAACGAACTTGTTAATTTGAAACTGACGAGAAAATTACGAAATATCGAAATCAACGTTTGAAAATAATTTTAATTTACGTTTCAAAAATAAAAATAATAAAAACTAGATAGTGGGAATAATGTGTGGTAATAATGGGAAACAATTCACTTAAAAGATACTATGAGGTAAGATGTAGGTCAGTCCTAAAAATATTTTGAAATCATATCTACCCTACAAATTTTTGGTTGTATAAAAATAAAAATGCATTTTCTCTTAAAGTATGGTATTAAGAACAACGAACGATATATCAATTTTTTATAAAGAATTTCTTAAAGAACTTGGTGTAATTTTCATTATTCTATAAGTTTTAGCCAAGTCAATATAGCCGAAAACGTTGGGCCCTCAGTTCAGACGTTTTAATAAATTTAGTTTTCACTTACATAATAAACCAATAACTTTTTAACGAATATTTCTTTTTTAGAAATTCACTGAGGTGTTAGACTTTATGATAAAAACGTAATTTTATTGTATTTCTTCAGTTAAAACTAATATTTTGAAGATTCTATCTTGGGCTCTCAGTTCAGATATGTTTGAACTGAGGGCCCAAGCTAAACAGCCTTAGATCTGTTATGCCATCTTCTAGCGAGTTGAAAATTTCTGTAACGATGTTAGAAATTCTTAAGTAAATTCTAAAATGAAAATTATTAACACAGAGATGGTACTTTCTGAGATCTAAGATATGCCTCTTATTGCAACCGTCTGGATTGAGGGCCCAACACATTCGGTTATAAAAGTTTTAATTCACGTTTTAGAAATTTTGGAACCTATGCTTTCAGTTTTTAGAATTTTTAACAAAATCCCCTATAAGTCTCAGTTTGATTCGTCACGATTTAAAAAATGGGCCCTCAGTTCAGATGCACATGTTTTTTGCCTGCACAGCGGTTTGAACATATTCACATCGACATTGTTGGTCCACTGCCTATGTCACAAGGAAAGCGATATTTAGTTACAATAATAGATCGTTGTACATCGTGGCCCGAAGCTTTCCCAGTGGGGGATATTACTGCAGAAACAATCGCTCAGACTGTTTACGAAGGCTGGATAACGAGGTTTGGATGCCCCATACGCATCACCACCGACCAAGGTCGTCAATTCGAATCAGCTACCTTCAAAGCACTTTCTAAGTTCCTAGGAGTACACAAAATCAGAACCACTCCTTATCACCCTCAAGCAAACGGAATGGTCGAAAGATTTCACCGAACGTTAAAAGCAGCACTTATGGCAAGAAATGCTAACGTTAACTGGGTCAAAGAAATACCTTCAGTACTTTTTGGATTAAGAAATTGCTTTCGCGATGACACAGGCTATAGTTCAGCTGAAATGGTTTATGGCACACCGATGAAGCTGCCCGGCGAATTTTTTGAACAATCCAGTACGCACACTACCTACGAAGAAATCATGAAAAGCATTCAAGAAAGTATTGCAAAAATGACATCAGTTCCAAAACGCCAGTGTCATAGACACAACAATACAATAATTTTTGTTTATCTAAACTAGTCTACTGTCTATTCTAGACAGTTTAACAGATATAAAAAATTGGAAAAGCGTATAATCTACGATTATCATATTTTGGAGTTGATAAATCCAAACAAAACAAACTTTACAGATTTCACGCCCACGCAACTATCAAAGTAGGATTGGAAATGAACATAAAAATAAAAAGGACTATTAATAGTATCTAGTTCAGAAATCAGTTCGTCCATTAAAATCGGAGAGAGCTCCATTTTTAAGATATGTTTTTGAAATTTTTTTTCTCCCGTATAAAAGTTATTCTAATTTTTGTCTAGTAAGTCAGTTCTTTTCTATTTTTGTTTTTTTCGAAATTTCTCAAAAACTACACGACCGATTTTCAAAATTCACGCCATACGATAGATCTCCGTGTCTTGTATACACCTCATTCATTTGACACCTCTTCCATAGAGATATATCCGATTATAACTGATCTAGGGCCATGTCGCACTTTTGAATGAACTTCGGGGACATCACTGGTGATTACATAAACATTTTCAATGTCAAAACAAGAAAGTGGTTTAAAAATTCGTCGCGTACACGAGTGTTTTCATATGTATGTTCACCGATTATTGTATTGTCTAAAACAACCGGTACTATATTTTAGTCACACTGAAATGTTATTACGAGAAATGTTATTTTTTTCGAATGGGATATTTTCCAACATTTTATATTTCTCTTCGTTTTCATCGAGAAAGATGGAGATATTTAAGTTAAACTGTTAAACCAATCAAGTAATTAACAAGAAAAATGAGAAAATAAAGTGAAGTGGGTTATTATGTTTTTATATCACTAATTATCGAAATTATCGATACAAAAACAGCTGAGACCGTAGGTTTAAATTCCTTGAATAGCAATACGTAGTATATTTAAGTTATAAAATAGCTAAAGTAGTTAATGGCTCATAGCAAACTAGATATTTAATATAAGAACGCTTCAAATGCAATGCGTTTGAGTGCGATTCCGAAATTAGAAACGTAAGTCGTAACGCACGCAGGTATATTAATTTATCCTTTGTGCAAGTTCGAAGTTTTTATGTCATTATCTAACCTTTCATTCCAGGAATCTAAATTATTTCACTGATAACTTCGCTGTCTTACCATTTTGGAATGCAATTAATATAGCTAGCTGCGTTTAAAAAGTGAAGAAGTTAATAATTTCTAATTATTATTGCTCTATACGAATAGTCACCTTGAGGGTAATGTGAGATAATTATTTCTTCACAGATAATGAGAGGGGCCTTGTAATTTATTTTATAGTTCATTGAATTCTCTGGTTTTCTGGTATTTTGTTTTATGAATAGGTGCGTTGTTTGCATTTTATTATTCCCTCACTTCCATTGAAGATAAATTATGCTCGAAATCCATTTATAAAAAAAGATGATCACTTTTCAACCCTGATGCCAGCTAACAAAATCTTGCACGCTCATAATAAAAAAAAATGATTTATACTTATTGAATGGTTTCTCTGTTCTTCTTGTCACCTAAAATATGTTCTGTAGGTGCAATTCAAAAGTATCTTGTCGCCATCTCATCTCTGAGGTCCCGGGTTCGGTCCCCGGTTGGGTCAATATTTTTTCTATATTGGCTTAGGTCTGAGTGTTTGTGATACCACAGTTGTCTCTGATTTCCATAACACAAGTGCTTTAGCTACTTACATTGGAATCGGAGCAATGTATGTGATGTTGTCAAATATTTATATTTAAAGAATAAAATAGTACTAAAGTGCAGGTTTCTCTAACTTTGTTGTTGTAGTATATTTCAATTCATGGTAGTGGTCGGCTGCCTTTAGTGAACGCGTCAACCCCACGCTGCGCGTGTTTGATATCGTAATAAGCTGCGCGAACGATGCCTATCGGTACCACGAATCAATCCGGACCAATGTTACAAGTAACAGCTCATCAGCACGAAAGGTCGAGTTTCTCAATTGATTGTGAGCTGCATGTGTTGTTATTTGCAATTTTATGGGAAAAACTTGTTGGGTAACTCTATGGTTCTAAGTTGTTTTCCCACACCCAAGAATTTTTATAAAACTTTTAACGATTTGAATAAAAATAATTTATATTTTTGGATAATAGTCAGTTTGACTTCACGACTTACAAAAATATTTTTTAAAGATATAGAATGAACAGTTGAATTTTTGAGAGTATAATATAGTTTTATAGACACTTGAATAATCCCAATATTTTTGATCCAATTTTTGCAAATACGAAACATTTCAGCTCCGTTGCTCACCTTTTAAACAAAAAAAGAATGGCTTTTCGATAGTCTGGCTAAAACTAAAAACAGCTTGACCGTCTGAAGTAATTATTTTTTGTTTTGTTAACCATAGTACTGGGGTGGTTAAGAAACAAAAAAAAGAACAGTTAAATGTCGAAAGCAACATTAGCAATTTTGTATGTGAATCGCCATTTCGGATTAATTTTGACAGCTATCTTTTGATAAAGAGGTCAAATAGAAGTTTTATTAGTCTAAAGTTAAAAATATAAAGATTCGGTGAAATAAAGCATATGTAGTGTTGCTTTCGTTTTAGTATTCAGCTGCTTTGTTATTAACTAACTAATTAAATAAATGACGCTGATTTTCAATATTTTTAAAAAATCTCAAGGTAAAATTGATAATCATTATAAATCGTAGGTGATACGAAATTTAATGGCTCCAGTAGTGGTTTATAAAGACTTGATTTATAGGTTGGAATTCTCCTACTCGGTTGGAGTTTTGAATCTCAGATCCGCTAATTCCACTACAGTTTTTCAAGTCAAGTGGTTAAGTCAGACCAATTCCTGAATTCTTTTACTGGACAACTATTCTAAATCACAAGTTTCACACGCCTCTTAGGCACCTAAATGTAGCCTTACCTCGCTGTCATCGCAGTCACCATTACCTTCGGCTGCAGTCGTGGTCATTCCTTCACAAACAATCAAGGTAATATCAACCTTATGATCATTAAAATAGTGTACAGTTTCTGTAAAAAGTGAGGACGCGACTGACGCCGGCGCCTGCGCATCTTGCAGCGTCACCGTCGCCTGAACCTTTATAAAAGTGATTTACACGAGTCGATACTGTATAACAAGTGATTGAAACTTGTTGTTTTATTTTGTTTATTGGAACTTAGCATTAAGTAGCACTTATAGTGGTCTCGTGGAGTTTTTGAGTTTAAGTATCAGGAACTTTGAAATAGTACAGCATATTTTTAATATTATTTGTTTGTTTTTATTTTTCCTAAAATTGTTATATTCTTTAGTTCTGATTTTTATATTTACGATGATATTTTTATTTATTAAACTTTTTAATAGAAAAAGTAAACAAAAACGTTTACTCGAGAGATATCAGAAATCAGTAGTTCTTGTTAGTATAAAGTTCAACTTGTATTTCTTTTATTATTGTAAGAATTGTAGTTTAATGATACTAACTTACTGGTATTTTACAAATTCTATTGTTATTAAATTTTTAAAAGACAAAACTAAATAACACAAAATCGTAGCCCAGTCGGATCGGAGCGTGTAACCGCACCTCCGCATTACAAGCACTCATGTTTGACAAGTGACGTATCAGGCTCGGATCAAATTATCCCACAACACGGCGACAGGCGACCACTCAGGCCCCACTAATTCGGTAATTATCCTCGAACAGACAACTTACCAGAAAATCTAATAATGCCTTAAAATAGACGGAAAAGATAATTAGCGTAAAAACAATATTTATTTATTTACTTTTCCGTACCACTACCTTTAGGATCCACGATCTCTAGTGTTTTATTAAAAAAAAGCTTGAAACTATAGCAAGTTGTAATTAAAATTTTATTACCACTGTAAATGTCAAAATCGATCTCATTGACTCAATAATACTATGGCGTATTTGTCCACCGCACATTTTCTCTATGATATTCTTCCTCTTTAATTTTCTCATCTCGTCGTCGTAGCACGTGCAATTTTCATAAGTAATTTATATATATAAAATACTTATATATAATATAAAATAAAATACTTATATATAGTAATAGTACTTATATATATAAAATACTTATGAAAATTTGCGAACAGTGAGCTTCCCATACAAACGTAATTAATACCAAAATGAATTGCAATTTGAGCATAATTAACTCTTCTTGTGATGTTATTCGGGTTAATACACTATTTGTCTAGGGTTCTATTAAATTAAAAATCCGAAATACTAAACCAAATAAAAATAAATGCAATTTACAGTTTCGAATGAAAAAATGTAGCTGGCATTTATTTTGAATTGCGTTAGTATTTTTGATTTTTTTGTAATAGAACCTTAGACAAATACTGTATTAATCCGAATAACATCACAAGAATAGTTAATTATGCTCAAATTGCAAATGATTTTGGTAAGTATTACGTTTGTATGGGAAGCTCACTGTTCGCCGGCCTCTTAAAGAGAGAAACTTCAACACTCTGTCATGACGGTTTTATTTATCACTCATTCACCGTTGCTCAATTATAATCTTTTATCAATTTTTTTCGTATGATTTGTATGAAGGCTTTAGCACTTACCTTTACAATAGGAAGAAAACAATGTATCTAACTAGATTGCATCCAGACACATTTTCCACATATCACCCTGATCATAATTTACATTATTTGCCATCATATAAAAAATAAAAAGCAATTGTTTTTTACGCGTGACCACGTTCTCATTCGTATTTACGAATGAGATACTATGTCTCTTAATCAGATAATTTTCTTATAGGTTTCATGATTACCTTAATATCGTAGAATATTCATAATTTTTCCCGCGCACTTACGCGGCTTGTAATGATAATTGTAATCTGCAGGACTCTTGCGCAGTTGACATTTGCATTAATAGCGAAACATTAAAAGAAACTATTGCGAGTATAGATGACAAAATGATTACTTAATTTTTACTTCCACCATTATCTTAATACTAATTAATACAAAGTGGAGCCAGATGTTACTAAAATAAACAAGTTAGAATTATTATTGAATAGGACATTTGTACTTAATCTGCTTAGAATAAAGAATTTGTGTTAATTATGAATCTAGCTGTAAGTAATAAAAATACAACCAAGTAAATTATAACCTCCTCCTTTTTAGGATTCCGTACCAAAATGGTAATAAATAGGAACCCTTACACAGCTGGATATCTCGAGAACTACTAATGCTATCAACTTGAAATTTGGAATAGTTTAAGATGACGTTTGCCCAACTGCTTAGACGTTTGCGCGAGTCTGACTCGCACTTGACCGTTTTTTTTTAACTCTGTTATTAACCAAATCTCTTTGGAAGTACGTATTTGCTGCTAATCTCACCACTTCCAACAAAAATTTTCACGGGTTTTATTGTTATTAATAACACTTATTTTACTTAATATGTCTGATTCATCTTGATATAATGAAGATTCTCGTAATATTGCAAATAAAAATCTTTCTTCTCTTCTCTAGGGCTGAGTAATCGGATAAGCTTTTAACAGAATCTAAGTAGATCAACAATCTTTATAATAACGTGTAACTTAAAACAGCAGTTGTGGATTGAACTAAAATCGAAAGCCGCATTCCATCAGGCGACCAACTGTCGATTTCACACAGTTTTTCATCTAAAAAAAAACGTAAGGGGAGAGGACAGGGAATCTCCAAAAAAACACGCGACTGATTACAAACTTATGAAATGACATTGAATTAATCGTTAAGGCCACCTTGCGGGCACTCATTACCACAAATGGATTCACGACTCGCGTACGAACAATAAAAATCGCATTTACACACAAAAAAACGGAGCGTGATTAATGACACATACGTAAAGTTTACTGCCACACTCGCACGGTAGCTTTCGTGACACACTGCCCGCTAGTTCCGCACGCAATCTAAATATCTGAACATAGATACGAGAAAAAGATGAACTGTTTGTTAAATACTCGTATTATCCTAGAAAAAACAACTAGTCTCTAGGCACTCAAGTGGGAATCGAGTTCCATCTTAAGCTATACTATTATCGTTAAGTTTAAGATTTTTGCATTCATAGTGCTATTTTTATATTCTGTTTATACATAAAAAAAATACATGTTTTGTCCCCAGAGCTTCCGAAAAATGGTTGTCTGCTAATTGTGTGTGCAACGCCTGTTTATATTAAATCAATACCTAATCAGTATCGATTTTGCTAATAATTAACAAGCACCTTAGTGACAGCATCATTGACCGCACGAAAACCTGCCTATCTATTGCGAGATCATCGCGTGTACATAATAAATGAATACTTATTGACCATTCATTTATGCACAATAAATTATGTTTCGCGATGGAAAGTGGAGCGTTTGTTATATTGTACCCGCCAATTTCTAGTAATCTAATCTGTGTGTCAATTTTGTAACATTTGCATGTGAAGCACGCCGGTAAGTGGGACCGATAAAATCTGGTTAATTGCATTATTAACGCATTCTTGCATTAAACATAGTTAACTACATCAATATCCTCGTCCACGAATATTAGTTTTTGCACTACTTTTTTATTTTAAGTGACTGTTGATTTAATGCGAGGAAAGCTGTGAAATATTAAAACCTAGACCTCAGTTATTTAATTACAAGATTACAAAATTATATAATGTTATCAAAGTATGTAGCTTTTAATTACAAGATTATTAAATTATATAATTTTATCAAAGTATGTAGCTTTTTTATCAGTTTTTATTAGAATAAAAAACATCAAACATTAGTTTAAGGGCTCTACATCTCACCCCGCCGTGTGTCAATCAAACTCCACACTCATATGTTTTCGACGCTTCACAACACTGACTGTTATTTTCCAATACACATCTAAAGAAATAAAACATAACTGATAGTTGTTCGACTAGTTTACATAAATATAACTCACTCTGTATCTATTAGCTTAGCTCCATGAAATATTTACGTTCTGTGGCGTGGTTGAAGAATAATATACTAGAATTCCCGTTGTTATCTTATCACCTACGCGTGTTATATAGCACTTAAAAGTAGCTAAGCACTGTAGTACCACGTCACATTAATTATTGCATAACCCCCTTGCTAATAAATATTGTATAGCAACTGTATAGTTACACAATGTTTACTCTCTGTCAAACTATTTAAGTTTGACATTATAAATAAAGGGACAGAACACTGTGTAACTATACATCTGCTACACAATCTTTATAAGTAAGGGGTTAAAGTATAATAGTAGAGTTGTAGCATACTGAATCAGTACAATAGTGTTAATCGTTGCTGTGACAAAGTTATAAAGATCAGCTAACTGATATACAGCATGTTGCAGACGGCGGCGTGAAATTCAGTGGCATGAAATTATCTTTTTGTTTAATTTTATAGTATCTATGGAAAATGCGTAATTTGTGATAAATTATTTATCTACCTCGTTATTTCATTATATAAATTACATTACTGATCTGCGACTTCTCGACAACACGAACTCTGCTGAAGTCTTCAAAGTTTAAATTAAACAATTTTTAATGACAGTTTTGCAGTGATCTTCAATCACGTTTTCTCCATTTTTTTTTACAAATGTGATTTGTTAATGAAGGAAGATTAGTAATTTATCGTGTGACCCCAAAAATGTTTCTCATCATAAACTATTCCTTGAATTATCGTGATAATCTGTTAGGGGTATCGGTACTCTACCAGCTCATAGACAGAACATTTTCCCAAGGTTTTTTCCCGAAATCTAAAAGGTTTTTTTTCCCTAATATATGTCCAAACAGCATCATCAATTACTTGTAAATCACCGGTCTCAACTCCGGCGCATGAGGGCGGACGGCGCCGACAACTGCGTAATCAGCGGTTGGTCGCTGCTTCCGTCTAATGGCCGCCCTCTTTTTGCTCTATAAACCATCTAGTGTCTCGTTCTAACGGGCGTTCTCACTCGGATAGCTGGATTTCAAATTGACCTGTTTACTGATGGTTTGAGTGGACCGAGCTCATTTGGCGTCGATGCTCAATTGTTTTTCAATTAATGTTCTGAAAATTGATAAACGCTTGACTATAGGACTTCTCGGTATACAGACAGATGGACAACAAAGTGATCCTATAAGGGTTCCGTTTTTTCCAGGTATTCAGGAGACACCTCCCTACCAAAAAGTAAAACTTTAATGAAGAATAATGACAGATCTCCAAGTTAGCTGTTGTAAATTCAGTACCAGATCAGGGAACAATGTGTCAGTGTCTATGACACACATCAGTGTCTAGGATGGTGGTAAAATTCCTTAGTACATATTTCGAAAAAACCTGAAATCGGAAGGAGCTTTTACACCTCATACTCGGAAAAGAAAGACAGTTTTTCTCACAAGACGGTAAAAAAAAGGTTTCTTTATAACGTATTTTTCTCTTTTATACGTATTGTATTTATATTTATCTGTTATTGTGCTTGTTACCGTGTCAAATAACAAACAAAACAGCTTTAAGCTTTTGACGAAACTAAGAACAATTTACTTCAAAAACGGAGTTATGCGTCGGTCAACGATTTTGTACAATGGGCTCCTTTTTTATAGAAAACGATCATTTTCTGCTGCTCTGGTTTGGTCACATTGAATCGTTAAAAAAACATTTTGATTTAGAGAAACCGAAAATTAACTTACTTCTTTTGTTAGAGAAACTTCTGTTTACAACGCGGAAACAATCCAATAGGTGGAATGTTTCAAGTTGGTGGTAACAAGTGCGAAGCGTACATAAAAGATTTTAACACGCATGCATGTCAGATTAATAACATCAAAACTTGGCTTAAATAATAATAATAATATTTGACAATATCACCTTACATTGCTCCGATTCCAAAGTAAGTAGCTAAAGCACTTGTGTAATGAAAATCAGAGACAACGGTGGTATCACAAACACCCAGACCTGAGCCAATATAAAAAAGTTCGTTTTAAAATTGACCCAACCGGAGACCGAACCCGGGACCTCAGAGATGGCGACACCTTGAAAACCGGTGTACAAAGCCACTCGACCACGGAGGTCGTCAATTCACAGATAATTTAATTTAAATTAATTTTCCCTTTCTTTAAAAGAAACAAGATAGTTAATCTTTAAAGTCTACAACAGGCACTTGTTGTTGGATATTGAAATACTTACTTTACTTTATAGAGATTATGAAAATGGTTTCCTAAATGTAACAAAATATGATGGAACATTATCCTACTCCCTACTAATATAATAAATGTGAAAGTTTAGACGTTTTTTACTCATTGTGAAAAGATAAATATATGTAGCTTACTCCCGCAAAAAAATCTTTTTTTTTTCCGGAAGTAAGCTACATATATTTCTCTTTTCACAATGGTTTGGGACTTCCAAGTAATGCCTGATTCAATCAAATAGTTTTTTACTCAATCACGCAAAAACGGCGGAACGGATTTGGAGACTACGAATTTATAGTCTGGATTAAAACATACTTGATAGCCTGAATTAAAGCTTTATCCGGTCAAAGGTTTCCTAGGGATTTCCTAAATGTCCACGCGTACGACGTTGCGTGCGGAAGCTGGTAGGCCATAAAGCTCAGCAACAACACTGCACTTATTACACATTCAAAGGCGAATAAACCGATAAGGAACTAACCGAATAACCATCAATTCTCATCCAATATCTCAACAACTCGCAGCTACAAATCGAATCAATACACTGTGAGATGCGGCGGGCGGGACACTGCACGCACCCACAGTATCACAACTTGTTACCTGTCTACAAAGCAGTATACAACGTGTTAAAAAAATCCTAAAGCCGAATATGGTAAATAGGGTACTTTGCAAACAACCCCGGAAAATTATTATAACCCTGAAAACAAAACGTGACAACCCTAGACCTAAAGTGTGTTTTGCTTTTGTCTATTAATGGGATTGATTATTAAATACAATAGTCTATTCGTCTAGGGTTGTCACTTTGTAGTTTTACATACAAATAAAAATAAAAAATAAAATTTCACGGGTTATTATGAAACACCTTGTATACTGCATAGAAAGAAAAAATAGAATAAATTCAAAAAAATTCACAATTCAAAATTTATTTATTAGCCATAAATAGGGTGATACATAAATGAGTAATTACTTAATATACTTAAATAACTTAAACAGCTAATTAAGTAGGTAAGTTTACAACTTCAATTTAGATTTCTGCATTCAAAATTTTATTTTTATAAGCTTTGTTTTGTATATTAGAAAAAAAACAACCGATCTCTCATCTGAGTACCTACACCTAGAGAAGCAAGGTCAATTAACGACATTTTCTTTATTTAACCCTTCAACGCCCGGAAAATGAGACACATTTGATATTCCATTGTTATCCGGCCGCCTGCGTCCGATCGGGCGTTGATGAATTAATAGAATCAGGCGATACTTTGTGAAAGTCTATTACAATATTTACAACAGATGCAAAATCTATTTTGAAATGCCTTTGCATCCATTTCAATTTGGTCATTATTCTAGATAGTGTAACATTGATGAAAGTTGCAAAATAGAAACCATGTTTTTACTGTGATCAGGAAGCATTTTCCTTCACACAGAAAACAAATCTTATTATTCTTATTTTCATATTAGTAACTCATGTTTGTGCTATTCAAACTTACCATACTGCTGTTCACTCACGCACTTTTCGCGCAGTCTCCCCAGAGATGTTACTTTTCAACCCCTGTTATTGTTTCAATCTCAAAACTCGGGTCTGGGGGAGAATCAAAAAAGTTGACGGCTTCGGCTTACCTGTCACGTCACGGTCACAAATCTGAAGGGGGGCTGATCTTGATCGGCAATCATGCGAGATGGAAAACTCTGAAAATAAATAAGTAACTAGAAGAAGACTTTTTTCACCTCTCCAGCACAAAAAGGGCGCTTTTGGTTCGCAAAACTTCGTAGCGAAATCGGTTTTTGCTGCGAGCGTGAGTTTCGAATTCACTTTCCTGACGTTCAAGTTTTCTGGTTGGTACTGGTGAAAAGCTGTAGGTATATTTTTTCAAACAAGAGCAAATTTTATTGTAGTCGTACTTGCAGCAAAAAATAACATTGTTCACTTGTTGAACAAATAACTATTGCAACACCATGGATTTCAACCACTCGTCCATAGAAGTACTTCAGTTGATAAAGATTCACCGGATAGCTCAAACATTTCAGCCCCGTAAAATGTAAAATTAAATTAAATTTAATAAGTGCCCATTAATATTAAAACTCATATTTCAAATGACAATAATCTGTAATTGTTATTTCTTATGTATCGGCATCAGCCATTTTTAATGTCCCAGCAGTAGCTGGGGCACAAGCCTTCCTTATGGGTCGCCGCAGGCCCAATGCGGATTGGTGGGTGTTAACGACTGCAAATGCAGCCGAAACCAACAGCTTAACGTGCCTTCCGAAACACGGAGGAACTAGAGATAATAAATTTTTGGTCACCCATCCCATGACCGACCCGTTCGAAAGTTGCTTAACCTCCGCAATCGCAGGGCAAGGCTCTAAGCAACTGCGCCACCGAGCGCCTCATTTCTTATGTAGATTTTTATCTTATTATTAAACTGTAAGTGAAGCTTGCTTTGTAGTTATTTACCCAACCTTTACCTAAATCCGAAGATTTTGAGAATCCGGACAACATTAAATTTTGTAGAGCAGTCAAATATTTCTCTAGACATCAATACTGATAAGTATATGTTTTTTTATACAGTGTTGAGTCTAAAATAACGTTGACACATTTATTTATATGCCGTTAACGGATAATTGTAAAATAATGCTCCAAGATTTATATTTATTTCTACTGTTTTATCCAAAATAAAATAGCCTTTACATTCTCAGCTAAAAATAACATTGAAACCGAAAAATCGAAAGAGGTTAAAACATAAAATAACAAAATTATGTCAACAACCTTCAAACGTGCATTATAACACCGATGATTACGGCAAATGTATATTATTTTCACGGATTTACCTGCGGTTGGGCAAGGTCGCACGTAATGGCGGATTTAATCCAACGTTTTGGAATTATCGTAATGATCGTGACTTAGGCCTGGCTCATGACGAAATTGTTGGATACGTGTTTTATTCCGAGCTTTTAGCGCTATTAGTCGTAAGTGATTTTACTTGCGCAATTATGAAATTGAGGCATATTCTCCACTAGATTTTCCACGCATGTCAAGTATGTACATACCTACACTATATTTTATTGTTAAAGTATAGGTATAATCTCACTTGAAGTTGTTGCAACAAAAGTTCTCTCACCTCGGATGTGTCACACCGTATTTTTGGATATTCCTGTGGCTGGCCGGCGTACAAACTCGTCTCAGTTTGACAAGGTTCCATCTCATTCTCATCACGCGCGGATTATATGTCTCCCTCTTTCTATAGTTTTTGGATTATTTCATCTCCTCAGGAATAGGAACAGGCCTCTCCCGCAGGAGGATGTTTCCATATTCTTTACACAAGCGTGTTGAAGATCGCAGTGTTGAACCGATTTCATCGCAAAATGCTGCTGCCAAATTTCTGGTAATTACTGCTAAGGGACTATTTTACCAATCATCAACATACTTATTTTTCTTTTTCTGGCAATCTACTTTCACGATATGGTGCGATATTTTAACTTCAATTACTTATACGTTCAAAGCTTGTATGAAATCTCTTGACTTTTCAAACTTTGAGCTAATTCTAACAATCTTAAATATTTCAAACTTGTCCATTTGAATAATATTTTGTAAGATAATTAAACTAACCTGTTTCCTTGACGAGTAATTTCATATAAACTTTGTTACATTTTTTAATAAAACCAGAAGCTAGTGCCTAATCATAGAACAACATTATCGTATAAACTTATAGATTGTGTTATAACATTGTAACTTAGGTGTTAAAACGAAGTGGTAAAATTATCAATATATAATGGAAGTAACACCTAGGTTTATGGTGTTAAAGCGAAATGGGTGGAGAAAAACTGGTGCCGGTTCGTTTCCGGGCGCGGGGGGCGCGCGGCCCGGAAATACGACAGATTGGACAAAAATTGCTGCTGATGCTGTTACAGAGACGCGGTACAGGTGACGACACGTACGGTGGGTACTGTGAAAAAACGGAGGCATTAGTAAATGAAAATACTTTTCGTATTATTTTAATTTATTTTCCATTGCGATGGAATAAATTTAAAATGTGAACCTTTTTTACTAGACAAAACTCTTCTTCCATAATTATTCTCTTGTCAGAACAAGCTTTCGATGTCATTAAGAAGAAAGCTAGCCAACTGCGTGTCGGGCCACGCCATAAAGGGTTCCGCAGTTACCTCAAACAATATGGCTATAAACTTATATTTACTTTCTGTTTCACACAACTAACGACTGTAACTAAACTAAGTATAATACCTAACTATTTAAAGTTTATTCTACGATTTCTTTTCCAATGTAAATAAATTTTGTAAATTGATCGACTATTACTCAACTTGAAAAGCCTTCGTAGCAGTGATAGTTTTCCTTATAACTTAATGATATGTACTGCTACCCTGAATTTTTTTATGTATCCAAAAGCAACCGTATTTGTCTAGGGTTCCATTAAATAAAAATTCCAAAACACCAAACCAAATAAAAATTAATGCGATTTGCGACAGTTTTGTATGAAAAAATGTTGTTAGCATTTTGAATTGTGTTAGTATTTTGGATTTTTTATTTAATAGAACTTAAGACAAATACTGTCTTAATCCGAATAACATCACAAGAAGAGTTAAATGCTCAAATTGCAAATTATTTTGGTATTACGTTTGTAAGGGAAGCTCACTGTTCGTCGGACTCTTTAATACCAACTGACTGTATCTTTAATTGAGTTTACAATTAATTAAATGCTTGGACAATTTCACACATAGCGCCATCTAGCCCCAAACTAAGCAAAGATTGTAATATACCCATATTAGAGAACTGATATACTATACTTTTTAAATATATGTATGTCTTATTATACATAGTAACACCCAGACCCGTCACAGAAATTAAAATTCATCATTTAAATTTCTGCCCGGCCGGGAATCGAACCCCGACCTCTTGCGTGGTAGTCAGCTGTTTTGGAGTGACATCTAGTGGTCATGACATTATGCCGCATACGACTTAAGAGTCCAGCAAATAGTGAGCTTCCTATACAAACGTATTACCAAAATGATTTGGAATTTGAGCATAATTAACTCTTATTGTGATGTATTTTTGAAATTCTTCGGCTCGCTTCGAGCGCTCTTTACTACTCATTTTCATTCGAGATAGTTAAAATCTGTACCCTTAGCACGAACAGCTATCGAGAAAAAAACGCGCGTAAAAGTACTCGATAGAGTAATTCTCTATGAAAAATCTCATTTTGCTTTTCGGCGGTAGATGGCGCTGTACAAATTTCCCATACTTACTCTACCGAATGTTTTACGCGCGTTATTTTATTCGATAGCTGTTCTTGCTAAGGGTACAGATTTTGATTATCTCAAATGAAAATGCCAATAACATTTTTTCATACAAAACTGTCGCAAATTGCATTAATTTGAACAGCTGTTCGTGTTGCTTGTTCGCTTGTTGGCCAGTAGTTGTCAATGTAGTATACAATTCGAGTGTAGATTGTGACATTACGTCGCATGTAACCTAAGAACGATTTCAAACTAATTGATTTCAATAATAGGGCCCCCAGAGTGCTTTCTTTGAAGAACTCGATAAAACAAAAAGCAAAGGCACCATTAATATCCATCCAACTATGTCACGATAATGGAGCAGTTTTTGTTAGTTGACGTAATTATAGTTTATTGAAGAATTATGCAAAGGTCGCCACTCGCGTCGCTCACGGTATCCCATAGCTCATTAAAAATAAAGTTTTTCTATACTAAAAACTATATTATGACTTAATAAGCGCAAACGCTCCAATTTTGAGCCGACAATTTTCTAATTATCACAAAATGTCATGGTGAAATAAATATTTAACAGATTATGTAATTTCGCTATCATCGGCTCTAATTACACTTGTTTGACATCTTCGTTGAAATTAATACTACACGTAACAATAGATGTTCCCTTTCATCGAAAATAAGTTGAAATTATTGAGAACAATGCTTTACTACTTTTGAGGAAAATGGGGAAAGTGTTTTATTTTTCAGTAAGATTTCGTCCGTCGTTTTGTGTCATGGGATGTAGGTAGGTATTTAACAATCAAAATGGCCGCCATGTTGCAATTAAAACAGTTGCAATTGCAGGCGTTATTGAGCCAATACTTCCCATATTTGACGACCTCCGTGGTGGAGTGGCTTTACACCGGTTTCAAGGTGTCGCCATCTCTGAGGTCCCGGGTTCGATCCCCAGTTGGGTCAATTTAGAAAAACGAACTTTTCTATATTGGCTCAGGTCTGGGTGTTTGTGATACCACCATTCTCTGATTTCCACAACACAAGTGCTTTAGCTACTTACTTTGGAATCGGAGCAATGTATGTGACGTTATCAAATATTTATATTTAAAAAAAATATCCTGGAACACTCGAGTGCAATAGATGTAAAGACACTCCATCTATAAAAATCTTTATTCACTTCATAATAGATGCGGCCAGAAAACACTATGCAAATACCGTTTTATTTATTTATTTATTTATTGAGCAGTTTTTAATTGTACACAAATAAAAAAACGGTATTTGTGTAATGTTTTATATAGAAATAACTTTTTGTAAAACATTTACTTGTGGCAGTTAGTAATTAGCTTTTGAGTGTCATTCTTCTAGGTAGATATGTAATTTGTATTATTATTTCTACGCGTATTAATGTTAATGTTGTTATAATTTATCTCCCTAAAGAAAAAAAACAGATGAAATGGTTAAGGGTGCATCGTAAGTCCACTAGCGCCGCCATCCAAGAAAAATCATTTTGAAAAATATAAATACTCACCCTCTTACTAATAAAGATTGTATAGCAGATGTATGCTACACAGTGGTGACTCTCTGTCAAACTATTTAAGTTTGACATTAAAAAGAAAGGGACAAAACTCTGTGTAACTTATACATCTGCTATACAATCTATACTAGGTGTTACAAAAATACCCCTAATGCCGAATATGGTATATAGGGACCATCAAACTGATCAACTTTTACTATGGGACCAACTCTGAAATCGCGAAAAAGAAATCAGCTGTTTCATACAAAAATTAAAATCGAAAATATCAAAATGTATGAAACAGCTGATTTTTTTTTCGCGATTTCAGAGTTGGCCCCTATGTAAAAGTTGTTCAGTTTGATGGTCCCTATATACCATATTCGACATTAGGGGTATTTTTGTAACACCTTGTATAATTAAAGGTTTAAGTGGTATAAGTTGAAATGACACAAACACATTAAAACCACGCATACAAAAATAGTTTATAAATAGATAGATAGATAGAATCATTTTATTTCTTGCTTCAGACACACACATATTCATTTAATACATTAAGAACATAATTTTACACGTTATAAATAAGTGCTAACAACTTAACGAAAAAGAGAATCAATATAATCAAATAATACTAGTTTTAATAGTTATTTCGTTGTAATGATCTTTTTTGATTGGCGGCGCTAGTGGACTCCTGATGTACACACGACAGCACGTCAGTTTATACAGTTAAACTGCAAAAACAGCTTTTATTACGCAGGGCATAAAGGCGGTCTTAAGGTCTACATTGTATAGTCTGAGGTGTCGTCGTGTGTACCCAATAGTTATCACAAATCCATAATGAAAAGATACGTCTCACTAAATAATATTTCACAATGTAGATAAGGAGATATAATCATACTTAAGTTAATGTATCATAAGCATATTATGTGTTCTCAAGTTAATATAACTTGCAGTTAAAATCCTTTAGATCATCCTTCCCCACAAACACACGCCATATTAACGGGGATATGAACAGTGTGTGTCGCACTGCAATATCCTGGATAGCCTGCGGCAGTGGGGCAAGCGGCCCGCGCCACTGCCCTACTGGGGTGATCCCAGAGTGGAACGGCTTTTGCAAGAAGCTTAGACTCATTAATTAATTTAGAACAATTAGTATCAATAATTTACATTTAATACAGTGCATTTACAATCTTATTTATGGAAATAGGATTGTGAATGCGTATTTCTGGATATTTTTTCTAGTATAAAAGCTTCTATATGCTTTTAAAAAAATGGAGCAATATGTTAGGGACGAGTTTTTTTCTACTATAAACTAATTATTTAGTTTCGAACTAAATACCAACTTTTTATTTAATAAAAAGTGTAACGGAATTTCCTTGAAATTATTTGAGTTCTTACTTTACTTACCTTTATGTAAACTGTTTGAGTTCGTATATGATCTAATTTCATTTTCTTGTGTACTACGATAGGCTTAATGGACAGTAACCAATAGAACAATGTCTCGGTAGTTCAGTTAGCACTTGTGTAGTGTAGGATAGAAGTTAGAACTTGTGATATCGTTACCCCTCGTTTTCACCAAGAAACAAGTAAAATACTAGTAGTAAACAAAACATGTAGGATACTTGTCTAAAACCAAACATGTAGAATTATTTGTTTTATACATGTATTGCAACTGTCTGAAACATTGTTTCGTTCACACTGTGTCGCCAACAAGTATTTATACAAGTTTACAACGCATTGGTGTTTACACTTATGTCTGTGACGTGTTTAAACTGGTCTAATACACTGACAGCGTTCTCACCTACAAAACACAGTCGTGTTAACTCGTGTTTTAGACAAGTATTGATTATTTTATTGAAATTTCTGTAGAATACTAATTACAAACAAGTTTTAAACTTTATCCATGCTTGTTGGATAAAGTTTTAAACTTTTTCAACACACTTGCTCATAAAGTTAGCCTTAATATCGCCTAGGTCCATAAACCGAGCTATAATAATACACGTGCGTAATATATTATGCACTAGTGCGTAGAAATATCCCTACAAAGTTAAATTACTGCAAGTTATATGCGAGAAAACAGTACATTCTTAATTTAACCGAGAGGTTTTAAGCCGCTGAAAATCCATATACATTTTTGGAATAAATAAATATGTACGTCCTTAATTAAGTCAAACAAACATTTATTATTATCACTTTGTATACAATATACAATACAACAAAAATTCGCTTTTTAACCGACTTCAAAAAAGGAGGAGGTCGTATTCTACAAGTATTCACTACTCGTTTTCTACAAGTTTAGCTACAACATGTATAAAACATGAGATGTACATGTAGACAACTAGAAGCAAAACCTGTCCGAAACTTATTCACCTCAACCAACAAGTTTCATACAAGTTTTGTATACAACATGTTTGATACATGTTTATGAATGAGAACTTATATTACACATGACAACTTTTTTTAACTTCTTGAATGAGGTAAGTAGTAACTCTGAAATAAAAAGAACAATAAATTGAACAAAATCAACAGCAGGAGCGGTTTTGAAAATATCGTAGACTGACCTCAAAAGCGCAGATTTACATCGATATGAGCCATTTTTTGTCCCCACTGCTGGGGCACACAGGCCTTCCTTATGGGTGGATAAAGAGGATGGGTCATAACGCACCACGCGGGCCCAATGCGGATTGGTGGGTGTTACGGAGGAGATTTACATGTCCAGTTATTAATACCCACCAATGTAGGCTGTTTTTCTGGATAATTAAAGTAGGGCCAATTTAATAGATCCCATTTGACATCGCCGTTAGTCTTTAATGTTATTTGCTAAAGTAATAGTAAAGCTTTCTTTTGTGAATGATGATTTTTACAATAAGTTAAGTTTATTCATTGAAAAAAGTTAAGCAATTGTGCCTTTGAATAAATTATTGTGTGCCCGCTGTTAGAAGGTTACGTTGTTGAATTTTGATGAAGTGTCAAATGTGATCTATTAAATTGGCCCAGTTTCTTGTCCTCTTCTCACGAAACAAAACACTAAAAGGTACCTTTTTGTTTCTCACTCAATCTATGATTCGATTGGTTCGCTAGGGGTGTCGTAATCGCGTTCCCTGGCGACTGTGGAGATTATCTCATTGTCGCCGCGACAAATCTCACCCACACCTCGCTTGATTGAAATTGTGGGGACTGGAGTACACGCTTGAAAAGAAAAACAGTGGGGCTACCGCGTAAGTGTCGTCGACTTCGCCGTCGGCTTCATTTGACAGATGGATGTAATACATTGCTACTTTTCTTTGGTAGGTTTTTATTGGTGCCAAAAAGAAGTAGCAATGTATCTCATTCATCTGTCAAATGAAGCCGACGGCGAAGTCGACGACACTTGCGCGGTAGGGCCCCTGATCGTACACTTCAAGAAACGTCAGCGCAGTGGCTAGCAACATCGCTGGTTATATCGAATCCTCGATTCTCTTAAAAAGTTTGCTATTTTGTCTCGGTGTAGGTGGACGTAGTACAGTTGGCTTAACATCTCGCCACACACTTAGTACTTTGGCACACCAAACTATAACGTTCCTATCTTAAATAAAAAACACCGCCGGAGGGTAGGCTCATGAGTGGCCTCAGTCCCCCGTGACCACGGCAGCTGCAGAGGTGCCGAAACATCGGAAAATTAAAATCAAACTAATGCAAAGTACACACGACGGCACCTCAGATAAATGTTGACCTTGAGACCGCCTTTATGCCTTGCATAATAAAAGCTGTTTTCGCAGTTTAACTGTATAACCTGACGTGCTGTCGTGTGTACATTCATAAAACCGCGCTAGTATCTATTAAAATTGTTTTATTTCAAAAACTAAACTTTAACATTTTCCAGTTTTGTTACGCGCCAATTGCAATTAGTTAGAACAGAGGTCTTAAAAAGGGGAGGGGCGCAGGCCATAGTGTAGTTAAGGAACTTATATAGAGATAACCAAGAAACCTGCTATTAACCTAAAATTGTCTGGGTAGAGGGGGGCGCTTTTGTTTTTGGTAGAAAGGTGGCGCGTCCCAAATAAGTTAGGGAACCCCTGAGCTAGAAGATAATATTCACCTGTGTTGAAAAAATACCTGCCTGTTTCTTAATTTCTAGCTTACTTACCAGACCAATAACTTGATCTACATACCTTTAAATTCTTCAACTAAATCAGAAGTTAATGACAACCGCAGAAACAGACCCTTAATAATATTGTGCCATAATATTAAGCGATGATGTAGTAACCGTGTTGTAACTAAATATCAATTCAGTGATATTTCGTTGGTGTCGCACCAGGAAGGAGCCGTGATCCCTAGAGAAATCTCCGGCGAGGGTCGGCGCCACTCCACGGCATCGGCTCCTTCGGCAAATAGCGGTTAATTGAAAACGGACTCCCGCGCTTGCGAGTCATAAGCGGTAGCGAGAATATACTTTACATACTTACACTTGAACAGCAAACTATACAGTTACCTATATGTATATTATGTGCTTATACCTAGTGCATAATCATGATACAATATAAACACAAACATTGACTTATCCCGACTGGCACCTAAAATTAAATACTGTTTACCACTGGTGGCGGGTGGTATGGTACCACTTAAACAAAATTTCGTCTACAAAAACAGTATTTAATTTATGGTGCAAGTCGCCCTTAGTTACTAAGAAAGAGATGATTTTTGATTGATACGAGGAGCTCGATGACGTAGTTAATATCGTTTCTGCTCCTTATGGTGTTTTGGACCACGAGAAAGAGTTCTTATTATTATTAAATTCTTTATACACGTAGAGATTTGGCTGAAAGGCCGCGCCTCTCCTTACGATCCTGCAGGCCGGGCTTGTGCATGTGGAGGACCCATTAGTGTTAGTAACAATGATCACTATAAAAATAGGGTTAGTAAATTACAATTCTTAGCGCTCTTTCATAATGATACCTCACATGCCCTACTAGCCCCACTTCGAATTTTAAAGAACCGTTTCAAAAAAAAACTTTCTTTCTTAAAAAAACTATTCCACAAGTTGATAGCATTAGTAGTTCTTGATATATTCAGCTGTGACTAACGGACAGACAGACAGACTGAGGCACCCTAAGGGTTTCTTTTTACTATATTTTTGGTATGGAACCCTAAAAACGCATCAGATGATTATAAGGATGTTAGTTTAGTTCTCTTTGAATGAATTTTGTGCATAAGTCCTTTGTAATTAGAATCATAAATTAATTAAACTATAACAGTGAACTATAAATTAAACTATAACAGTGAAATATAAATTGTCACTTCACATCACTTCACAGTTCACACTGAAAAAACTGCTTTATATCCCACTCTCTCTGCCTATTAGACCCTCAACCAAATTAAGTAGGTTTTACTTATCACCAAAACGGTTAGGGAAAGACTGGCAATTCTCAAACCTCCTGCTCACCTGCATTGGGGGATGCGAAATGCATTTTCACCGGCACAAAAAAAAAGTTTAGTGCAAACGGGTGGTAGATTTTTAAAAGCTTATTACTTACGCCACACAACCGACGTCAGAGGTACTCAACCCGGGTTGTTACGAGTGTTACTTGTAACAACAAGTCGCGGTTCTCCACCCCTGTCGCGACTCAAAACAGCATTTAGCTAAATAGGCCTCTTAATAGTGTCAATGTTGATGCACACAATAAAATGAATTGTATTAGTGTATTTACGAAGCAAACGACGATGCTATGCTTTATATTTAGAGGAGATAGATTGAGGAAGCAGTTCAGTGGACGACAGACTAAAAATATTTTTTTGTCTTTTCACTCATTGTAAGTATTTTTCTTTATGGTCTGGTATACATGTTTCTGTTCCGACATTATCTATTTTTATTGTACCCACTACTGGGGCACAGACCAACCTTATGGGTGAATAGGGAGGATGGGCCATAAACGCCACCACGCGGGCCCAATGCGGATTCGTGGGTGTAAACGACTGCAAATGCAGCCAGGATCAAAGGTTTAACGTGCCTTCCGGAGGACGAAGCACGGAGGAACTCAAGATAACAAATTTTGATCACCCATCCCATGACCGACCCTAGCGAAAGTTGCTTAACCTTCGCAATCGCAGGGCTAGTAGGCGCTAAACCACTGCGCCACCCAGCTCCTCCTGTTTCTGTTTCTAGGGTGAGATCCCTGAAATTATCAATTAAATGTTAAAGTCATGTAGTTTAAGTAAAGTGAACGTTAAGTTAGATATAAGATATAAGAAAACAGCAGTTTCATAAGAAAATCGAAAAATATATATTGACAATAAAACAAGAATATTATAAAAGACATTATCAACAACCTATTGCTAAGCGACAGAACCATAGAGAACTCATACTGTCACCTCAACATCCACCCCTGTTTATGATGATAATGCCAGCCATCTTCTTTAGTATTTCAAGTCTGGGCACATATGGCGGTTTTGTGAGCATGTCAGCTATTTGTCTGGTTGCTGGTACATGGCAAATTGTCATACTTCCATCTTGAATACAATCTCTGACAAAGATCTTATTCTGATGTGCTTATAGCACTTTCTACTTTAAACTTAAATTTTCTGCTCACTTTGAGTTTTACACTGCTACCATATTAAAGTGAACGTTAAGTTAGATGTAGCATTTTTATAATAGAATCGAAAAATATATATTGACAATAAAACAAGAATATTATAAAAGTCATTATCAACAACCTATTGCTAAGCGACAGAACCATAGAGAACTCATACTATCACCTCAACAGTATTGAAAAACTCAACATTTTGCAGAAGAAGGTGATATCAGTAAGAATTATACTACTTATTTTTTAAAGTTATGCGTTACTTGGTAAATGTCTTCAAAATCGTTGGCCACCCTAATCAACGGTGTGACCATAAATGTCATAGTTTGACGCCTGCCGTAAAGTAGGGAGTTTACAAGATACGCGGCCGCGGTTGGCGGTCAGTGCGCACAATTTATGGCATCTGCGGTCACCACGTCACACGAGTTGCGTACGCGCAGGTTAAGAAGGTAAAGTATTCTTTATTAGGTGAAGTTGTAATTGGTTTTATTGTTAAAATCCTATCCATATAAAAGTCTGATGTAAAGACTTTTCCTCGATAGAATAAAAATTAAAATAAAGCATAATCATATTTTTTACAAAAGTAAATCAAGTTTCATTACTTGAATAAAACATATGAATAGTAAGTTACATGAACCAATTTTTATATAAAAGAGTAATTTCCATAAAAGCATTTACGTAATTCGGTATATATATATACATATATATATCTGTTTGCATGTGTTATTTTATTTTGAGACCTAATAAAGGCATTTTGTGCGATGCGATAAACATTTTGTGCGATGCGATAGACCCATCAAGGCCTGGACCCTTTTGACGACCTCCGTGGTCGAGTAGCTTTGCACACCGGTTGTCAAGGTGTCGCCATCTCTGAGGTCCCGATTTCGGTCCCTGGTTGAGTCAATTTAGAAAAACGAACTTTTCTATATTAGCTCAGGTTTAAGTATTTGTGATATACCACCGTTGTCCCTGATTTCCATAACACAAGTGCTTAAGCTACTTACTTTGGGATCGGAGCAGATTCAGATTCAGATTCAAACATTTATTGCAAATCACATCTATTGCTAAGTCACAGGTATAATACGGTGTTACAAATTTTAAAATATGTACAGTGACACCCTGTAAGGGCACAGCAACCACGAGGGACAACTTATGCCGTTTTACTTAAAATGAATACATTTATAGCATATTAAATTTCATTAGAATCATTTTATAATAAAAATAATTACATTACATTTACAATTACATATAAAATAAAAAATAAGATAACATTACTATTATAATATTGATAAAACCTGTTAGCTGGTAAAACCTTATCCTCAATACAGATAATGAAGCGATACAATATTTTCATCAAACCTGTCATTAAATAATTCTTTGCTATCATAGTTACCGTATCAGAGCAATGTTTGTTATGTTGTCTAAAACATAACAAACATTGCTCTGATACTGTTACTTTCACACTAAAAAAAACTGCTTTTTATCCCACTCTCTCTCTAGTAGTACCTCGACCAAATAAGGTAGGTATTACTCATCACCAAAACGGTGTAAATAAAATAAATAATATTATTTATTTTATTTGCAAAATAAATAAGATACAGCAGATATCTTTCTCCGACTGAAAAATAAGACGACTTGTTTATATTTTTTTCAATGTTATTGGCCAACATTAGATCATTAATTACTGAAACAATATCGGCCGATATTTCAGGTTGACACGCACGTTTAACAATTCTTCTGTAACGTAAGGTGTGGCTCTTTTTCCTGGGTATTAGAAAAACACCTGCCTCTCTCTGATTTTAGGTCATGTAAGCATGCATTACATACCATTTCGTAACTATTGACTGAAAGCGGTTTCGCTTCTGAAAAGATTTGATAAGTGTATTTTTCAATTATTTTCCAGTTAGCAGAATGTTTGAATCTTGGTATGATTTTAATTTGTTTTTAATAGATTATTTAGTACTCATTTTAAAATAAACGCAAATAAGTTTGTTATTGGTAATATTTTTGTAACTATATAAGAATATATTAGTAACTATATAAGAATACATTTATACACCAAAAATTATCTCATATTATTCATTGAAACAAGGTGAATGATTCTGTCGTTAAGGTATGATTGTGAAAAAGGCATGAATCCTAACTATAATAATAATAATAAATGCTTGGACAATTTCACACAGCGCTATCTAGCCCCAAACTAAGAAAAGCTTGTAATATGGCTGCTAGACAACTGATATACTACTTATATACTTTTTAAATATATACTTATTACACATAGGGACCGGAACCTGCACCATTCGAGTCGTCAACTAATATTATAATTGCGAAAATGCATTTGTTCGTTTGTTTCGCTTTCACATTCCGCTGATCAAAAAGTATACACGTTGTCAGGGGTAAAGAAAAGAACATAGGGTACATTTCATCCATAAAAAAAAATACTATTCTCGAGGGATAGAAAAATAAACCTACACGCAGACGAAGTCACAGGCGACCGCTAGTTACTTATAAATCCGATAACTCCGATCATATTATTATTTAATAGTGATACTTACCAACATACGATCACATGATGTCGTTTGAAGCTTCGCAGTCCGTACTCCTTGGTAATAAACCGTGAGTTATGTCTCGACCGCACCGCGGCAGCACCGTGCAGCCTGTGGGCCAATGATGTATGTATGGTGGATCATGACAGGCGTGCCTCACTGGCACACACACATAATTTCCCTTTGGTCCTTCATGCTTAGTCGCTCAAATAGGTAATGGCTATAAAATGTATTTATAATTCAATTTTTTTAAATAACTTAGATAATAATATTTAGTGGATAAGTACAGTAACCTTTCACCTTTGGGGTCTGTGGTTTTTATAATAGCTGTACACTAAGGTCTGATCTTTTTAATCATTAATACTTACTTATTAAAAAACCGTGTTTTTTTTTTAACTGTGGGTTATTACATCACTAATTAAGCATAAATGCTTTCTCTTAATGATATCCCATCCGCGTGGCGATTTGACAGATGAGGCGCCCCTTAATAATAACATCTGCCTTACATCACACGACCCTAGTGGTGTGAACCCAGGTTAATTCTCCTTTTTTGTAGTTTAATTTAGCTAATAGCTTTAAAAAAATGATTGATTTTTTATGCGCGTGATGACTGATGATTCAATTTAAATTATTCGGACTATACCAGGCAAATCGTAAACTCGAATAATATAAAAAATAGTATAGAATAGTTGTTCTATCTCACGATGACCCTTGTGTCAGGCGAACACATGCACATTGTTTTAGTGTGCGTCTGCACGCTCTCGTATCACCCACACTAAAACAATGTGCATGTGCACGCCTAACAACATTCATAGAAAAGGGTATTCGTGACACAAAACAACTATACACACAAAAATCGTGTAAGTTGCAAAAAATTGCATTCAACTGATTTTTTGGGATGTTGTCATAGGAAACATATCAATAGTCGCAGCTTTTTTTTATGCTCGGAAAATCCCGATCGAACTTTTTTCAGACAATGATTTATATCTCCAATGTATCCTATATAAAAACTTAAACTTAACTTTAAACTTACTGTTTCAAAATAATCCCAAAGTAATTTTTAAGTTAAAACTCATTAAAAGTCTTGTATTGTATCGCTGCCGTTTCTTATCATTCGTTAAAATGGTTTTAAATCAAGAGTTAAAAGACATGAACGTGATCAGGAATAAGTTTTCTAGAAGAAGTCGTAGTTTGAATCAAAAGAACACATAATAAAACGCACTTAAAAAAATACGGGTTGAATTGAGTACCTCCCTCCTTTTGAAGTCGGTAAAAAATAAGCTCTCTGTGTTTTATTTCTAAAGCTCTCTTATCACCTTCAATAAATTTTGATTGTGAGTTGATATTATTATCGGTGCGTATCATCGTACCATACCAAAATAATGTACCTATCGAATATTTTTCAAAATTCCTATAAAATTTCAGTTTTGGCTTTTAATCTTTACTTGTTATAGAATTTCACTCTCGACAAAAATCATCTCCTATCTCTCAAAGCATCAAGTAGTCGTTTGTTATTTATAGATTTATTTGAAATGTTAGAGATACAAGTTTAACCTTTGTTATAATAGTTTATTCGTAAACAAGTGCGTTCTCGAGACCTTTTCAATCGACGTTCTAAAAAAATAAACACCCAAATCAACAACGTCAGCATCCAAAGAGTTTTGTCAACTAATAAAAATAAAACGAACCTGGCTGGATAGAATTGTTTAAAAATAAAAAATAAAAAAAAGTTGAGCGGTTACAAGCTGTCAGTTTGACAGCGCCGGCGCCGGGCGGGAATCCGATCCGATGGAGACGTCAATAGGCCTAAAAATAAACAAAACGGTTTCTCAATAACTGTCTGTGCTACGAGTGTTTAGAAGATCATCTAAGGACCTTTCCCATTAAAATGTTATACTTTTTATAATACTCCATAATTAAAATTGTTCTACAAATAGGTATGTAAATAATATTTCTTTTCTTAGTAATAAACGTGTGTTTTTGTTACACTAATTGCCTTTTTTAAGTCAATGAGCTTCATAGGGACGCTTCGTGTTGCGTTATAGAAATAACAGTCTTATTATTATAAGGTTGAAAGTACATAGCAAGTATACTGTCCTGAACTTAACAAGGTGTTAAATAGCTGTTACTATGTGTATGTGCCTTAAAGTATTAGTTAGTTAGTATTTTTTCAAAATTTACTCATTTATCCTTAGATAAACTACTCCAAGCAAAATGAATTTGGGCTTTCTATAATCTTTGTGCCTTCCTGACATCCTACCACACGTCAGTACGTCACTCCGTCCATTCGAGGCTCATTAGCTAACGATATGTCCGTTAATTTGTTTGAGTTGCAATTAACATGTCGGGTTCGACGGCCGTATCTGTTTTTTCCATTGTCTATGCTCTTAAAAAAATAAAAAACTCCAATCCGTTCGGTATTTAAATTTTGACAGCTCCGGCTTACTGATTTGCTTTTAAAGGGTTCTTTTAATGACGTGATATTTTATGGCGAAGGAATAAGGTTTATTATGCTTTAATGTGGTTTAACATGACGCTATTATAAGGTTGTCAGCCAGCAATAATCGCTAGGGCAGTGTCAATACAAACTGCGTTTAAGCTGTTATGTTACAATTAATTTGTTACGACGTTATTAGGAGTGGTCTGTCTGAATCGTAACATTACATTACTTGGATAACGATGAGCAATCAATTGTTTCATAATGGATGATATAACACGGCTTACGGATAGATTTATAAAGTTCTGTTTGGTTAAGATATTTTACAAAATAAAATATTAATGATTTTTATTATTTTTGGCATTCACAATGCAATTTTGTATTTTGTTTCTAGTTATGTACGGTGAACCGCACATTGGTCTAAGAAATACCTAATTATTGCAACATTTGTAATTTGCGAACTTGCACTTTATTTACACGCGTTTATTGCACCTAATTTATAACTAAAATAAATCAGTTCTATTACGATTAGCACTCGACACGGTTGTATCATTTTGAACTCCTATATATCATTTCCTATCAGCACCCTTATATCATATAAATATCAGAACAGCATCCCTTTATCATAGATCAATCAACTATCACTCTTATCATTCCTATCATCTTAAGTGTGTAAGGCTACACCCTACATATTTTGGTCCTTCGAGCCGGATTTGAACCAGCGACCTATGGATATCTATAGTCATTTGATCCTTGACTATCCGATAAAAATATATTCCGATTATAATATATATTTTTGTTCACGCATTGTTATATTTTATCATCATTTTAAATATCATTTCATTGTTTTATTTTTACCTATCATCAGTCCTTTTCGACATCGAGCACGCGCGCGGATTCGTGTCGAATAGGGAATCGCGTTTGTCGAGTGCATTGCGCAATCTTACTATACGGTCTCAGTTACGTATCAAGAAAAGCTTTCATTAGTTAAATTTAAAATTATAATATCAGTGAAATTAGTTATCATTATCAGTGACTTTTTTATATAAAAAATAATCATACCGTTTAAACTGTGATCGTCTTAATCAGTGTCTAAGTGAAAACTATATTTTTTCCTGGATTTGTCTTTTGTCTGTGAGCCCCAAGGCTGCACGGCAAAGGCAATAGCACCACACACCAGTATCAGCCATCATCGTGAGCAGAAAATCGTAACCGAATTACGATATCCAGTTACCATCAGCAGTTATCAGTAAGCTTGTTCCTTCTTTTATTACTAACTCATTAAGATGGAAGCCATAATCAACCGCCAAGCAGAAATTTTGGAAATCATCAAGCAAGTTAAATCAAACTTTAGTAAGGACTCCGACAGCAGGAAGACACCTGACTACATCAAGAGACGCATAGACACGCTAGAGAGCCTCTGGGGAGAGTTTGATCAGAACCATAATCGACTTTTAGAGAGTGATTATTCGAGAGATGAGGAATATTTCGCAGGAAACGTTTATGAGAAGACATTGAAAATATACCAGGATACTTATCATGTACTATCTTTATACAGACAACAACCACCCACCGAACCTAAAATAACACCAAGAAGCAACCCTCTACAAGATTTGCTATCTAAACAGAAAACTAACTTCAGAGCATTTAAGCGATTACTAAGCGGAATAAACCTTGACCTGTTAACAGAAAAATGGGAGATCGAGGATGAGTTGCGTAATCTTCAATTAAAATGGAATGCGATTGACGTCCTTCATTTAGATATTGACAACGTCACCCAAGGATGCAACGGTGATTATGACATCGAGTTGAATGAACATGAGAAACTTTTCAAGGACATCAAGCGAAAACTAAATCAGAAACTATCATCTACGAGTCACCTTCAGCAATCAACTCCACGCTTAGAAATTCCAATTTTCGCTGGAAGCTATGTTCAATGGCCCACATTTTTTGATTTATATTCGGCTGCTATCCACAATAACATTATGCTGACAAAATCACAGAAAATGCAACACTTAAAGGGAAAGGTAAAGGGAGAAGCGGAAAGACTCATTCAGCATTTACATATTTCAGAGGAAAATTATGATACTGCTTGGGAAATACTTGTGCATCGTTACAACAACCCTCAGCTTATTTTCACTAAACATATAGAAATCCTGCTAAATCAGCCAAATGTACAGCGACAGACAGCATCAGAAATCAAGCGGTTGCATGACGTCACTGCAGAATGCATTCATGCTATCCACAACCTGGGAGTAGACACCAATTCGTGGGATCCTCTCATCGTACATCTGGTATCAAAAAAGCTTGACCCTGAAACTTTCAGTGAGTATAAGGAGGCTCGTGAGTCACCAAGGGAGCTTCCAACTTTAACAGAACTTATGAATTTTATAGAAGGAAAGTTCATTGCCCTCGAACCTGTCACCAGAAAGGAAAGAGAGACACCGAAGCCCGTTCAACAGCAGCATATCAGAAGGTTTCATCAAAATCAAGAAAATACTTTCAAGAGAAGCACCTTCTACCCTAATCAGCAGAAACCACAACCATCATCATATCATAAGAAATTTGGCGCTCAAAATTATCAGTCAAATGCAACATACAGGCGCCGTTGTCCACTTTGTAACCAGGGGCATGATTTATTTCAATGTGACAATTTTAATTCAATGACCCCAGATGCTAAAATAAATACACTTACGAAATTAAAAGTATGCAAAAATTGTTTATATAATCACTTTAACGATGTGTGCATTTCGCTCAAGCGATGCAAACATTGCAACGGTGAGCATAATACGAAACTTCATGACGCCTTTTCGCAATCACCGACGGAAACGGCACCGAGTTCGAAGACCGCTACAAACCCAACAGCTGTAAATGTCAAATCAGCGAATACGTCACAGAAACAATTTAATGCGAATCACGTAGCCCAAAATGATGAAGAAGTTTTATTAACAACGATCTTAGTGCAGATAAAATCCAGCGATGGTTGTTATATCACACTGCGTGCATTACTAGATCAGGGGTCACAGATATCATTAATTACAGAAAGGGCAGCACAGATGTTACAATTACCAAGAAACAAATATCATGCATCAATTTCGGGTATCGGACACGATTCTAAGCAAAGTAAAGGAGCAGTTTTATTAGAATGCAAATCAATTTATAATGACTATGACTTTTCTACGCAGGCGTTAGTTATATCATCTCTTATCAACAATTTACCTAATATATCATTTAATAAAAAATCATGGCAGCATCTTCAAAATATTAATTTGGCAGACCCAGAATACAACCTTTCGAAACCTATTGACCTTCTGCTAGATGCAAGTGTGTATTCTGAGATCATAATGAACGGCCTCATCAAAGGCGAGTCCCATGCACCCATCGCTCAGCAGACCAGGTTAGGCTGGATACTATCAGGAAACATTCGTACTTTTCACTGCAATGTGGTCATAAAGGAATTATCAGATTTATCAAGATATTGGGAAGTCGAAGATATCAGTACCGGGGTATCAGAGTTACCAAATGATGATCAGTATTGCGAAGATTTTTATAAGTCGACTACGGTTCGCCTAGACAATGGTAGATACCAAGTCAGTTTGCCAATGAAAAAAGATTATGAAAATCAATTGGGGAGCTCGAAACCAAAAGCGTTTGCCCAATTTAAGCAACTGGAACGTAAGATGTCAAGCAAACCAGCTTTTGCAGCGAGCTATAAATCATTCATGCAGGAATACGAAGAATTAGGCCACATGCGTCCAGCATCTATCACAAAGGAGATAACGTACTATCTTCCACATCACGGCGTTGAAAAACCAGACTCCACCACAACGAAGCTTCGCGTTGTGTTCAATGCATCGTCTAACACAAGCTCGGGAAAAAGCCTTAATGATCTCATGCATTGCGGCCCCAATCTGCAACAAGACCTGCAGACTGTGATACTAAAGTGGCGACAGTATAATTACGTATTTACAGCTGATATTGAAAAAGCATTTCGTAATTTAATGATCAAGGAATCACATCAAAATTTACAGCGGATTTTGTGGCGAGAATCGCCAAACACACAAATACAAGAATACTGTCTCACCACCGTAACATACGGAACCAAGGCCGCCCCGTACCTAACCATGAGAACCCTAAAACAGTTGGCTATAGATGATGGTGAAAAATACCCTTTAGCCGCTGTCGAATTGCAATCATCATTTTATATGGATGACGTGTTATCAGGACATAATTGTGAAACATCAGCAAAACTATTAATAACACAGCTTATTGATATTCTTAAAGGAGCAGGGATGAATCTAAGAAAATGGTCCAGTAATCAATCAACAATTTTATCAGGTTTATCAGAAAATCAATTAAATTCTACATTTGAGTTTAAATGCAAGGAATCGAGAAAAACTCTTGGCCTTCAATGGAACCCTGTAGATGACGTTTTTTCTTATCATAATAAACTAGCTACGGAAATAACAACAAAACAAACTAAACGTCACGTATTAGCCGAAATATCACAAGTTTTTGACCCCTTAGGCTGGTTATCGCCAATAACAATCAGAGCAAAACTGTTTTTCCAAAATCTGTGGAAGGATGAGTTATCATGGGACGATGAACTATCAGAAAATTATAAAAAGGAATGGTATCAGATAAGACGAGATTTGAGTAATATTGATCAATTTAAAATATCACGACAAGTCGGAAATACAGAAAATTCAATTGTAATTCACGGTTTCGCTGACGCATCCGAAAGAGCATACGCCTGTACAGTTTATGTTGTATCAAAACATAAGGGGGAGTACACATCATGTTTATTTACCGCAAAGACTAAGGTAGCGCCCTTAAATAAGAAAATATCACTACCGCGACTCGAATTGTGCGCAGCGGTCCTACTGTCACAATTAATAAAGAAAATCAAGGAAACTCTTATAACAGATGACGTCACTATTTATGCATGGACCGATTCGATGGTAGTACTCGGTTGGCTGAAAGGTGACATATCAAAATGGAAGCAATTTGTAGCTAACCGAGTTCAAGTAATTAATGACGTCATCCCAGCATCAAATTGGTATCACGTATCGTCAAAGGATAACGCAGCAGATTGCGCGTCGCGTGGAATATCAGCCTCGCAGCTGCTGGAGCATGAATTATGGTGGTCAGGACCCAGATGGTTACCACATTTTAAACCTGAAACCAAGACTAAAATTAATTATGAGTCTCCAAAAATAGAAATGAAATCAGCACATGTAAACGTGGCCTTACAACCAAATGGCTCAGAATTATTTATTAATACATTATTAAACAAATATAGCTCTCTCACTCACGCTACCAGAGTTTTATCATGGGTGTTACGTTACGTTGGTCGCGTGCGGAACGATAGTAACGTGACTCCTGCAAAAACACTGACCATCTCAGAAATAAATAATGCATTTAATTTTATAATCATGACAATACAAAAACAAGACTTCGAGAAAGAATTGAATGATATCAGAAAATTAGGTCATGTTGGAAATAATAGTAGTATCCTGAATCTGAATCCTTACATAGACACTAATGGAATATTGAGAGTTGGTGGCCGACTAAGTAATTCAAGTATCAGTAGCAGTGCAAAACATCCTATGATTTTATCGAGTAAAAATCAGCTGACCCGATTAATCATCAGTAAGGCACATCTAGCAACACTACACGGAGGCCCTAAACTCACATTATCATTAATCAGAGAACACTTTTGGATTATCAGCGGATTGAGAACAGTAAAAAATCAGTTACGGAACTGTGTTACATGCCGAAGATTTAGTAAAGAGAGCAAACATCAAATTATGGCAGATCTCCCGGAGCCAAGAGTAATACCGTCCCGCCCGTTCACACACACAGGAGTGGACTTCACCGGACATGTCGAGCTAAAGGCGAACAAAGGACGAGGTATTAAAACTTTGAAAGGATACATAGCAGTTTTTATTTGCTTAACGACCAAAGCTATACATTTAGAACTTGTATCCGACCTGAGTTCACAGGGATTCCTTGCAGCGTTTAGAAGATTTATCAGTCGTAGAGGAACACCGCGGCATGTCTATAGTGATAACGGAACTAATTTCGTTGGAGCTAATAAGATCCTGAAAGCAGAATACAAGCAAATAATCAACAGTATCGACACAACGTTATTTGAAAAAATTCAGGACATGGACATCGATTGGCATTACAACGCTCCCTCATGGCCCAACGCTGGTGGACTGTGGGAAGCAGCAGTTAAGAGCACAAAATATCATATCGTACGCGTAATTGGACACCAAAAACTTACCTTTGAGGAATTCAGCACTCTTCTTCACCAAGTTGAGGCGTGTCTGAACTCGAGACCCCTCTGCGCCATCACTGAAAACGTGGAAGATGAAATCCTGACACCAGGTCACTTCTTAATTGGTGCACCTCTACTATCACGCCCGCAAACAGAAACGGAAAATATAAGCATATCACAGCGCTGGAGTCTTGTACAAAATATAAACAAGCAGTTTTGGAAAGCATGGTCTCGCGAGTACCTTCAGCAGCTACAAACACGATCGAAGTGGACGACACCGACTCCAAACCTGAAAGAGGATGACATCGTATTAATTAAGGATGAGAACTTACCACCTGGTAAATGGGCGTTGGCCAGGGTGACCGAGCTGCATCCCGGTAAAGATGGCTACGTAAGAGTAGTGTCCCTAAAAACTAAAAATAATATCATAAAAAGACCTATAAACAAATTAGTGTTGCTACCAGTACAAAATGATACTACATCACAAAATAAGGATGAAAGGTCATCCCCTCGAAGTCGCCGCAATCAAAGCACAAGAAACCTTAAAACATTTTTTTTACATAAAATATTTTATACGTTAATGTTGTTTACATGCATCGTACCAAGTTATCAATCATTTACATCAAGCTCTTATAATATAACATCGCTACCAGAAAATCAAACATTATTTTTCGATAAAACATCAGATTTAAAGTATATAAGAGACGACTGGAAATTAATCATTTATTATAACATGACGTCCTACTGGAAAGGAGTATCAGATATCCGAAGCTATGTAGCACATATTAAAGAAGTTTGCGAGGACACGAGGTATCAAAATACGCAATACAGAACGTTATCATTACAATTAGGACAACAATTAAACGACATAGATCATTATAATAGCATACTACTAAAGAACTATAACAACAGAAGACAGCGAAGAGGGCTTGTCAACGGGATCGGTTACGCATCAAATTACCTATTCGGTGTTTTAGATGACAGGTTCGCGCAGCAATATGAACGAGACATAGAAAAAATTACGCAGAATGAAAATCACTTACAAACTCTAATAAAAAATCAGACAAGCATCATAGAAGCAGAGTACAACATCATTCAGCGAAACGAACTCACGATGAAAGAGCAATTTAAAATTATCAGGCAGCATATCAGTAACATTACACTAGAAGTTGGCAAGGTACAAGTAAGCAATAACAACAATCTTTATATAGTGTCATCGTCCTTGGCAGCAAACGTCATCTTAGGAAACCTCCAGCGCATCCAGAGCACCCTCCTGAACACCGTGACTGACATCTACCACGGCAGGTTAGATACACATTTGCTATCCCCGGGACAGTTACAGTATCAACTCGATGTCATAGCAGGACAATTAAGCAGCGATCTCGTCTTACCGATAAAAGAAAACATCATGAACATTTACAAATTACTACGAGTGTATTCAAGGGTTACGAATAACTATCTGATAATAGAGATCAAAATACCGATCGTAAGCAATGAAGTTTTTGAGTTAAATAGACTTATCAGCATTCCACAGATACGAAATCAGGAAATGTACCAAATTATCCCAGCAGTACCATATATTGCATATAACCTGAGAAAGGATACTGCACTATTTTTAACAGATAATGATCTTCACACATGCTTTGAATTACCAGCATCACTCTTATGTCATTTAACACAACCATTTTATGACATGAAGCTTGAGCAATCATTATGTAATATTAAATATATCAATTCTGCGGCAAACACAAGTCCTTCATTATGTAAGTCACAAATTAGTACATGTAAACAAATGTGGGTTAAATTGCAAGCCGATAACACATGGATATTCACTTGCTGCGAAGAATGCAATGTCCGCATTTTATGTCCGTCAGGTGTGACAATGAAAAGGTTGACTGACCGAGGCATTATCAAGATAGGTCAAGGTTGCACACTTAAAAGCGACGAACTTACTATATTCGCACATAATCACTTTTTCAATCAAATTAATGTAAATCAACCCGTCTCCGTACCAGAAGTGTCTATGCTTAATAATATCATGAAGGATACCAGCATGAACTTTACGAAATTTGAAGACCATGACGCTTACTATAATCAACTACATAAGCAGATAAATGAGTTAAAGGAACAAGCTGAAGATAAGTTTACCATTCACGAGAATCACCATTACGCAATCTACGGCAGCTACGTCGTAATCATCATCATAGTTCTTGGTCTTGGTTGTGCCATACTAGCACGCAAGACCAGGCTCCGGTTTCTGCAGCACTCGAACTCGAGCAGCAGTCAGCAGCCCCAGCCGCAGCCTCGGACCGCGCCCGGGGCGGAGGCGCCCTTGGAGGGCGCGATGGACAGCAGCAGTCGCGACAGTGTCAGTGAAGTGAGAGTGTCGAACGTTCCGCGAGTGAGTGCGCGACGAAATGTATCTAGCGCGAGTGATTCGAAAGTTATTCCCAAACTCAGTGATTCGAACTCGAAGGTCTTCCCCAAACTTACGAGATTCAGACTAGACAGTGACAGTCCATAAGAAACATAACCTTTGTGCGCGTGTTTAGCGATCAAAAAACAGACAATTTTACTATTAAGTTTCAATTTGTTTATTATTTTTAGGTTTATGTTGCTATAAACATCTGTATCATTTATCACCTTTTATATCATTTAATATTAATCTCATTAACATTGTCTAACTAAATGATCTTCATTGTTTATTCTCATCTTGTATCTTCTCGGTGCGGCAATATGTACGGTGAACCGCACATTGGTCTAAGAAATACCTAATTATTGCAACATTTGTAATTTGCGAACTTGCACTTTATTTACACGCGTTTATTGCACCTAATTTATAACTAAAATAAATCAGTTCTATTACGATTAGCACTCGACACGGTTGTATCATTTTGAACTCCTATATATCATTTCCTATCAGCACCCTTATATCATATAAATATCAGAACAGCATCCCTTTATCATAGATCAATCAACTATCACTCTTATCATTCCTATCATCTTAAGTGTGTAAGGCTACACCCTACAAGTAGGTAGTTTTTCTAGTATTTATATCATTTATATTTTTATTTATATCATTTATCTTAATAAAATATTTACTAAAAATAATAACTTAGCACTTACGTATATCTATTTTAGTGACATTATTGTGACATGTTTGAAATCTAGCGTGAAATACAAGTGATAATGATAGATATCTTATTATTACCTAAATACTCATATTTGAGGTATCAAATGTGAGTATTGTGTTTGCGCAAAAGAAATGAGCGAAAACAATAGAGAGTAAAAAGTAATCAAATAAGACGGCGCTTTAAATATTTTAATAGATACAAGAAATGATTTGATTATTAAGAAATCAAAACTTGTTTTGCCTGATAAAATCTATCAAGTGAATCATAATAAAAACATACATACATCATAAAAATAAAAAATACATATTAAAAAAATGCAAATAACAAAATCAAGGAATACACATATTTCGCTCAAACGGAGGCCCTACATCAGTCCACAGTTCATTGGGATCGGATTAGGTTTAAGAGATTAAATATTATGTCTTGATAATATCAGAAGATACCTTCAAAAAAAAACTTACCTTAGAAATTGAGACTATTTCATTTTCCTTACCACGTATTTTTCCTATTAGCAATGTAACGCGTTTAAATCTTTTATACTGTGGAATATTAACTTTGATTAAATTATTTTGTTCACGTTAAGACTTTGTCTTTCCGCTTTTCTTTTCAGTGTCTTATAATAATTTGGATGAGTTCTTTCTTTATCAATTTCGTATTTTGTAATTTAATTTTTTGTAGATGTGTAGAAGTAAAAATAGGTATTATGTTTCATGCGGCGATTCTTTGAGGCAGCAAAAATATGTCATCTACACTGGCCAAAACCTAGTACCGCACTTTTAAAATTGCAATTTCTCTTAAACAATAGAAGTTAAAGTTTTGAAATAAAAAAAAGGTTTTTTTAAGAAGGTTGTTTCGATTGTAAAGTTCCTTTTTATTACAATTGTTTTTTTTTGGGGAGTTTACAGCATCAATTACAAGTTAACTATAAAAATAAATACTTAAAAGCTAGTTATAACAGATAAAAGCTACATAGTGCACAATACTTAGACTTAAAGCTAATGAGCATTATAAGCTGAGGAGATAATTAAGCAAAAGTATTAAGCTTTAAAAAGCAGTGTTAATAACGGTCATTAAACTTTTGACGTGTCTTATTGCACTACAAAACAAATCCAATCGGCTATCATTAAGAAACTCACAATTCATTTTATTAAACAATTTGCATGATCTGACAAGAAAACTGTTTGCTCTATAATTGGTTCGTGAAAAGGGAATGCGAAGCAAAACATTTCTCTGGCGAAGATATCTCGTGTATTTTAAAAGAAATTACAATTTTAAAAGTGGTACTAAGTTTTGAAGCCCAGTGTAAAATGGTTGTTTGGTAACTAATATTTTTATGACAATCAATATAAAGTACTTGGTAGTAATAAGACTGATTTGTTTCATCAATATATTTTTAGGGTTCTATAGGCACTTATAGGATCACTTCACTTGGTTGTTCATCTGTCTGTCAAGGCTTTATTTCTTTCTCGGGAATGTGTGGAGATATCGAATTGATATTAATATCAAATCATTATATTCACTGTCCATTGGAGCTTGAAAAAATCAAGCTTCTAAGCCAATTTAATCAAAAAACACGACAAACATTTAGAGTCGAAACTCTATATAAAAATCTAGGTATGGGGAGTATTTTTTCGTTGAACTTCAATCATGAGATTTATAAAAAAGCAAGTATTACGTCACAAATTAAGGAATTATACCTATGTATTCTAAAATCATAATTTTGTTCCTATATTACATAAAATTCAGTTCCGGCAACTCTGCTCTGCAACCAATTTTTTCTTCCGATTTCAAATATACAATGCAATATTTTTTCAACCTGATAGTTTACCCTTCGAGTGCATTCTTAACGTAACAATCCTAACTTTTGAAGTTATCGGAGGTATTGTGTCATACAAAGTACAGTCTACAAACATAATTTAAAGCTTCAACTTGCATAATTTTTAAATGATTTTTACTTATATTCAAAAATTTTTCAAGTTACCTTTTTTATCTAAGTAAAGTCAAATTAGAATAAGAAAATGTGGATTTTTTTTAATCTTGTCATCGTGAAGTAAGTTTTCATATCTTGCAAAATATAGTTTTTATTAACTACCTAGTGTTTCTTCAACTTATTTGAACAACCATTTTATATCTTAATAAAATATCATTATGTGCGCTTGATACGGAAAATGCCTCCATCACACTAATTATTTTTAATAAAAATAATTGGTGTTTTTTTTATAAAAAAATGTGGCAAATAATTTTCAAATGTTTCTAGAGGTAATTATTGAAATATGAACTTTCGTTGAATCTTTTTTCATGTTAAGTATAGGTATTTTTTTGTACGTTTTATTGTAATAACACAGTCTAATAATAAAAATCAAAGAAGACAACACACGAGGCAATTAATTAGGTTTGGTCATACCAAAAACTATTTGTTCTATCTCACGCTCTAGCGCGAAATCTGTAAAAGTATATTTTATTTCAATTATCACTGCAATTTAAGTATTCGCAATCAAACTAATGATTTTTTTTCTAAAATTGTCGTAATAATGTGAATTACACTACTACTGTATTTTCCAATATTACTATCACTTTGTAGGAAACCTACTATTTTGTGATTCGTATTTTAAAGATAAAGAATTTTATTTGCAGAGAAATCGCCGAAAGCACCAATAATCGGTCTATAGGAAAAACGACAATTAATTAGATTCGATACAATCTATTTAAATTTCGATTTAAATGACAATTAAACAAAACAGTTGAAGTGTGTATTATTAAATGAACGATAAGTTTTAATTGTTATCGTTAAATATATACATTATACTAGTAAATATGAAGTATTCTTAATTATTAGCCTCAAATCATAGGGTAGGTAGTAAAATATGTTGTATTTATACTTTTAATATTTTTCAAAGTCAAAATGATACATAAAATGCTGATACAGGTATACTAAAAATATGTTAATAAGCGCTTCTCTTGCCACCAACCTGATGCTTACAGGTTGGCAAGGTTTTAGAATAAGTAAATTAATGTTTATCTATGGAAAAACGAAAAATAAATAAAAAAAACATTCTGTTCTGTCTGAACCAATAATTTAATTTTTACTCTGACTGTACGCAACTCTAGTAGCAGACAATAGTTCCGTTCCATTACAAATTTGCTTTTTCTACGAGTTTTTAAATGTTCTTAATGTATTGCGATAAGACAACGTGCAAAAACTACTGCAACCAATGGTGCATTTAGATATGAAGTGAAATATTGAAACTGCACTTGTGAACGGAAGAATTTTACTGTGCCTTGTATTATAGTTAGATATTAGTAGTGCTAAAAGTGGCCACTCTTAGCATATTTGCGAACTACTACTACAACGAACAAAATTTTACTGAGGTTATTGTTTGTAAATAAACTATAGAACCATAGCTTCAATCTGTACATGTGAATTTTCGATACATTATGTACTTAGCGAGCAATAAATTTAATTAAAATGAGGGCGCCACTTGAGGTATATAGGGGCCTTAATGGCGTTTGCCGTTAGTGTGGCCCCAGCACTACGAAATACAGGTGATGCAAAAGTAATCACCACTTTGAAGGTGCGTCTCATTTCATTGCAACTTCTACATTTGTGAAGTAAACAAATATAAAATACACACTGGACATGGAGCACTATACTCTACAAGAACACAGAATAACTGTCTCGTTGATTTGAACTAATAATCGGTCAGTGGGGTTAACTCAACGTAAATTTCGCCGTCGATTCCCTGGTCGTCCAACTGCGCAAACATTACGGTCATGTCTTAATTAAAGTCGCGCGTCTATGTCAACAAGGATCTTGGCTGTCTTAAAAGAGAATATCGTAGCAGAAGTGGCGAATCTATCGCCAGAGTTCTGGGACAAGTAATGCAAAATGCTCTAAAACGCGGCCGAATATGCGTCCATTTTGGCGGCGGCAACTTGAAAGATATCATTTTCAAGACTTAAACAAAATAAAATTATAAGTCCGAACCATTATCCACAACCAGAATGATTATTTTGTTTACAAAAAAAGGTTGTAACCTTAAAAAATCAGATGGTTACTTTTGCGCCAGCCTGATTTTTATTTCAGTTCAAATTTATTGTAAAATTTTGATAACTTCAATTTTATCTGTGTGAAAACTTTTATGAGGTGTAATTTTTGAAGATTTGTCAAATTTATCCATGATGTAATTAACTTTTTAACACACTTGCTCATAAATTAAGCCTTATTACATCGCTTTTAGGGTCATAAACTGAGCTATAACACACACGTGCTTACATACTAGTACGTAATAGAATTATCCTAACAAAGTTAAATTAGTACCTTACTGGAAGTTATATGCGAGTAAACAGAGCATTCTCAATTTAACCGAGTAATACAGATATTTTTTTAGTAACAACAAAGAGGTTTTATGTCGCTAAAAATATATACACATTTTTGGAATAAATCAGTGTGTACTGGTGTGTACGTACGTCCTTTATTAAGTCAAACAAACATAATTTTGTTATTATCAAATTATTCATAATTCACAATATTTCTTGTTATAAAATATTAAACTATTTGCATTTTATCACTTAAAATAATAATTTTGAAGTAGGCTGTATGTTCACTCACCCCTTTGTTCGCAAAATATTCTTGCATTGGGCGCGTGAAAAAAAATCTTATGCTCTTTTTCCCTATTCCCATATTTTTCATATTTTGTTTTTATTGTATTTGTCATTGTGTGATAAATTATTTTGTTTTTTCCTCGCAAATGTGTTGAAAATCGTCGTATGAAACTCATGAGCTCTACTCACTTGTATCATAATATACAGTTCATAGTACCCTTGGGACTACTTATTCTGTGCCTTGGGGCTCGTCGAAATGTTATAAAATGTCACATTACGTTAGTGTCGTTGTGGTTTAAATATTATTTTCACAGTGAAGCAAAACTAAAGGTTTACCACGTTCATTCAATCAACCTTTAAGTTGCACAAGCATACTGCCGTATGTCATAATGCTCATTTACATCTATTCCGCTGCATATAATGGAATTGCTGTACGTTCTTAACGCCTTTTTTGGCGCGCTGCCGCCATCTTGTCCAAGGCCCACAGATAATTATTGTTTTCAATGCACCCTCTTGCAACCGCATTGCTTATCTGTGTCTACGTTAAATTATGGTGCTCTTTCATCATTGTGTGTATATTTTAGTATTATATTTTTAAATGCTTATAATGGTCGTCATTAGCGGCATTTATAAAGTTTATTGAATATTTATAGAACCGTTTATGTTCTGTGGATATGGCGAAGTGGCTGTTTGCCTATCGGTGGTCGTAAACGGGAAAATTTAACGTCTCCATTTAACCGTAACCTTTAATGTTCTAAGCTGCTTAAACGAGTACCTATACAGTTTCTATTTTCTGTGAAAGTTGTAGAATAATTTAGGTGCTAAATAAAAATAAGTTTTCGGAAGGGTTTGGATAAATTAATGAACCATTACGTTAGTATCAATATTCAATTATTCAGGTACTAACTTTATCAAACCAATAAAATACCCGTTAATTTAATTTATCTCATCTCAATTTAAAAAATACATAAAACTATACCAATTATCATAAAAACCTACTGCTAGCAAACAGCTGTCTACCACAAAAATGAGAAAAATCTTAAGTTAGGAAAAATAATTATCTCTACATTTTTCAATGTATTGCAGTATTTTGTACCGTGATAAAAAAATAACAGTAAAACATCAATAAATGTAATGGAGTGAATCAGTGTTGGATTACTGAATGGCGATCAGTCGATTAAGTCATTACCGTGCGTCTGCGCAGCTAACAATAATTCCGCGGAAACGCACATTTTGTAATTACGCCTCTTAATAAACGAATAAAATTCCACTTGAATTTATATTCTATTTAGTTGATAGAAATAAGAAATGTATAGAATATATATTACGTTTATAATTTTCTTATCATGTAATAATCATTATATAATTTAATTTACTTGTTTGCGCGACATAATCGAACTCAAATGCCGTTAATACGAGATTAATCAAATTCCTGTCTTGTATTTTTTAATCTCACTAAAATATTATTAAAAAGATTTACTTGCATGGAAATGTGATTACAATGATTGCTTTTTACTTTGTCTTAACTCTACATTTTTTTGGTTATAACAACTTGATATTAGCGCATAAAGTGTACGATTGTCCAATAGGCATATTAAGCAATTTGATAATTTCATTCTCATTGATTAGGAAATAAAATGTGTTTTAAATAATTAGTAAGTAAAAACATATGCTGCCACGCTTAAATTAGCCGTATATTTGTTAAAATTAACAAATACTTTCCTAAAGAGCAAATCAATTAAATTTAAAGATTTACTCAGCGCAGCGCAACATCTAACTTTTTATACCGCGTTTAGATTCCAATTTCATTTGTTGGATTCAATACTGCAGAATTTTGAGAAAATCATTAGAGTTTTATAAATATGCTTCTTTGCAGGCTTAGAATAAATACCGCCATGTTTTTAATTCACTACAAATCAATCTAATATAGTAATTCAAATAATTTGAAATATATTGGAACAATTAAGTCATTACAATGTCCTGCATTGCATTCCACCGTTAAATTACTATTTGCAATTACGCTTGTTTATAAAACGACTTTTATTTATACAGTTAGAACGTTCTGTTCTACAAAATTAGCATATTCTTAACTCGTTAGCGATGTGTGGACGAATGTGATTATCCATATTTGTATAGGAAGAAGGGTATTATTAAAATTAATAAAATTAAACACGCGAATAACCAATGAGTCAAAATAAAAAACAATTGAAGTGGCTGTTCAGTTTTGTTTCTATAATTATATATTTTTTTATTTTTTTATAAGCAAAGTCTAATAAGGACAAAGTCTAGTCTAAATGTCTAAGTAGGACAGACTTATATATGTATTGTATTGCGTATTAAAATAGAACCGAGGAATGTAAACATTTTGTTAAAAAAACGTGTTCTCTCTTTTTTTCTATGCACCTTTCTTTCAGCAGGTGACTCTACCTACATTCAAAAAGTATTAATTTTTTTGAAGCGCCAATTTGTGAAATAATACAAGTAAAATTGTTTACGAATATAATTTTATTAACAATTTTAATTTAATGACTGTAATGTAAGTCGATATCATATTTACAATTTGCATTTGTTTATATTATACATTTTTACAATCTCTCTCGAGTCTACCTATAACCTAGGTACTAACGCAAGTACTAACTATAATGCACAAGAGTTTTGTGTATTGGAACTACGTAAAACACAGTTTCATTGATCCGTAGATCGTATTGGAAAATATATAAAGTTAGATAAAAAATCGTAGAAATGCTGCAAGCTGACATTTTAAAAAAAATATAAACTGCACTGGTAGAGCAAGAACATTTTAAAGATGCGAAGCTTATACGCAGTGGATTTTAAAAATAAATCTGCTTTTCGATATGAAGGTAATAAACTTAATACTGCAATAACAATTACACAAATATATTTTACAGTTAAGCACTTGTTATTTACCGGTACTCTTTAACTTTATGCAGTATTTTTTGGATCATAATATTTTGTAAACGATTTTACATACGCAATCTGAAAAAAATTGTTTAAATACCTTATCAGAATTATTTTTATATGGGAAAATCTAAGTTAAGAAAATAACGATCTCTAGATTTAAAAATAGATACATTTTAAAATTTCGCTGGTAGAGCAAACATTTTTAAGGAATTTTTAAGAATATTATAATTTCACAAATGTTTACGGTTAAAACTTGTTATTTACCGGTATTTATATATGACGTTTTTATTGAATATATTTGTAAACGCATTCTAAAAAAGAGTGTGTTTTAAAATGCCCTATTAAATTAAATTATATTGGGTTGAATAACCAAATACTTTTTATAACTATGCATTAAAGTTCATAAAACCGATTCTAAGTTTTGAATAAAGCTTCATTGTTCTTATAAGCGCGTTTTCGCAGAATAGGCCTAAAATAAGTTCGAATGTTTTTTTTATATTCAGTTGCCATTTCACAGCGTTTCTAAGACTTGCAATTAAATATTATACACCATAATAAATAGTTTCAACAGAAATAGACATATTTTGTATAAACAAGTTCTCTAAGCCTGCAGTGCTCAGGTACACACCTTCCAATAACATAGTAGGTACATATAAATTCTAAACCTCCCACATAATATCTACATCATTTCATTATTTTAACGTAAAACTAAAGCCTGATACGATAAATAAAACTATATTTATTGGTAAATTAGTTAGGATATAAATATTTAGGTAAGTAAATGCTTTTCGGCACACTGCGAAGAGTAGATCTAATAATTCTTACCTAAATTCTATTTACGCGAAAAATTTAATAAATAAACTCCCCATAGTCATCTGAATGAGTATAGTTTGACTCAAAATATTAAATTAACCCTGTGTTTCCTCGAAATGTGAAGTCTTTTAACATTGCAATAATAATATAGGACTAATTCGGAAGGCCTAAATAGTTGCACACAGTACGGAGCGCCAGCGGCGGAACTTTCACTACAAAGTACATCGGTACATACCTGACGCGGAGTACGCTGAGTTTACTTCAAGCACTCGCTTTACACTTTCAACAATAGAATTATGCCCTAATAAACTGGTCGTCATGCCTTAACATCACATGCATCACGGACTCTGTGGCTAAACTAGGTTAATCGATAACTCGTCTATATTGCATCGTCCGTTCACTGAGTTCTGCGACATTATTTACACTATCAGTCTGCTACTCCTCGTCGACATTGATCTCGGAGTCGGCCGAGTCCTCGTCGTAGGTGGAGGAGGAGGCGAACCCGCGGCCGAGCAGCGCCGACCGGTTCTTGGCGGCGGCGGCGCGGTCCCGCTGCCGCCGGTTCTTGAACCAGTTGCCCACCTGCGTCGGCGTCAGCCCCGTCGCCGCCGCCAGCTCGCGCTTCTTCGTCGGGTTCGGATACGGGTCTTGCAAGTACCACTCTCTCAGCAACGACCGCGTCCGCTCTTTGAAACAGTGTGTTTTTTGCTCCCCGTCCCAAATCGTGCGGGGCAGAGGGAACTTCTTGCGAACTCTGTATTTGTCGACGGGCCCGAGCGGGCGGCCTCGGAGCCTCTCCGCTTCTTGGTAGTGAGCTTCTAGCCATAGAGCTTGGAGCTTCGCGTGACTCGATCTCTGGAAGCGGTGTCGTTCCAGAATCGAGTACAATTCACGGTGTCGGCCGGCGTGGAAAGCGACCACGGCTCGTGCTCGCAACACGGCTTCACAGCGTTCCAACTCGGCGACGTTGGGGTGTGCCACCGGTAAAGACCACAGAAATCGCGCGAGGCGTTCGACGTCGCCACTTTCTTCTAAGGTTTCACATACGGTGGCGACTTGTGCCGCGCTGAAGGAGAGCGTCGGCAGCGGCAGCAGCGGGGTTGGCGCGGCCAGCTCGAGCGCGTTGAGCGCGAGCGCGGGTGGGTCGGCGCACGGCGCGGGCTCGGCGGCGCGGTCGGCCGCGGGCCCGCGGTGCGCCTCCAGGATACGCGCGTGGAGCGCCGCCGTCGTGGCTTCGTCCCAGGAACCGCGCATCGGTGCGAGTGTGCGCGGCGGAGTCGCGCGCGATGTGAGCCGTCGCGCCGACGGGGGCGTGGAGGGCGGCGCGCGCGATTGGCTATCGGTTACTGGCGGAGGGCGCGGCGGCCAATCGCGCGCGCGCCCGCCGGGGGCCGGATAGCTTTCAACCGCGCGCGTATCCGAGGCGCGTTTAACGGGCGGCGGGGCGCGGGCCCCCCGCCGCCATGATCCGACACGCACACCGCGCCCGCGCCCGCTCATGATCCCGACGCACTCGTACTCTGCCTCGATCGATTACGTCCAAACCTGCGATTAATAGCCTCCAGCTCACATACATCCACCCGGTTGAGTTACAGACCCACTGTATTTGCTACATATTTTGCCAGCATGATGCTGTAAATTATACTAATCCGCAGCCAACGCTCCATGTCTCTGCTAAACTATACACGTTTATTGTAGATTAATTTTAATTATTAATTAAATGAATAGGTAGTGAATTTATTAAAGCACCAATCTCCACGATAAGTTTAATTTTCAAAATCATCCGGCACCCACCATAGATGTAGGCTGTATTTATGAATGAAGTTCATGATAGAGTTGAATTTCTATTTAGTAAGTTTTTTAATTAAAATAATAATTCTAATCTTTATTATTTCTGAATCAATTCGAAATTTTTTTATTAACTTACAAATTTTAAACCAACGGAAAAGCTACATCTACGAGTAGCATTACGCAAAAATGATTCATCATTATCCTCTCTATATTCAGTACGTCGAAAACAAACAAACACAAACGAGAGTTAAAATAAATAAAAAACAAGCAACCACCATAAACGTATCAAAGTGATTCGGTCGCGCTACACTTGAGCGAGATTTCAGCGTGAAAGCCTTTCCAGAGTATTAAGTTATTGAACGGCAAACCACACCCAGGCTGTAACGCTACACAGGTACACCCCCGGCACCCCCCGGCGCCCCCCAGCACCCCCAACACCCTCAGGATTGTGGGTCGCGTTACCCGTTTACGAATTACGTGTCTTGATAGTAACAAATGCTTTTTCGTCGTTAATCTATTGACGTGATTTATTGCTGTATAGTGTTTTTTTTCTGTGGATAATATAAATAAATAGATAAACAGTGGTTTGATGCTACTTTTTCATGAAGAGTTACATATACAAGGTGTTACAAAAATACCCCTAATGCCGAATATGGTATATAGGGACCATCAAACTGAACAAAACAACTGAACAGAACAAAAAAAATCAGTTGTTTCATACAAAAATTATAATCGAAAATATCAAAATGTATGAAACAGCTGATTTTTTTTTCGCTATTTCAGAGTTGGTCCCATAGTAAAAGTTGATCAGTTTGATGGTCACTACCTACCATATTCGGAATTAGGGGTATTTTTGTTACACCTTGTATTTGAAACGCCTATCTCGTTGGATAGGCGTCCCACAACTGTGAGATTAATGAGTAAAAAAAATTTTTCATTCCCACTTTACATATTGTAAGGGAGGTAAGATTACTAAAAAAATTTTTCCTAATTTTATTATACCACTTTTTTGGCGTAATTTAGTATGCATATGCATATGCATGCTAAATTACAGATTTAAGACTAGTAGGTACTTAGTCTCTGCTATGCTAACCCGCGGAAGGACGGACGGACAGACCGACGACGGCGAAAAAAATACAGCTGTTTTATACAAAAATTAGTTACGAAAATAACAAAATGTATGAAACAGCCGTTTTTTTGGCTATTTCAGAGTTGGTCTCATAGTAAAAGTTGTTCAGTTTGATGGTCCTTATCTACCATATTCGATTTTAGGGGGTTTGTAACACGTAGTATAATGTTTAATAGTGTTTTATCTCAATTCATAATATCTACTAAGGTAATATTACACTTAGGTATGTAATGTGTTCGTTCCGTAAGTTGAAAACTAAATTTAAAAAAAAAACGTTCTACTCACTTAAGTTTCATAGCGTTGACTATCAAATTAAATGATTTTAAACAGCTGAATCAGTATTATTGTGACAGTTGATTGATAGCCAGACATTTTATTTGTCTATAATTATCACGTGAATATTCACAAAAAATGTTTTAGTAAACACCTGTTGGTTTTTTTCACTAATCTTGTGCCCCGAAGTATCGAAGGGTATGACTAACGTTTCATAATGACTCAAGGAATTATAGCAAAGTCATTTTCATTTAACAATGTTTCGTTGGAATATGCATACCTATATGTTGCCTCTTATTACATATTGCATATATAGTATCCTACTTTTGCATATTGAGTATCCTGCTTTATTATTTAGTGAATTTTTACCTGTATTTGTTGAATGTAATCGATAGCTTTTGTTTTGAAGTTCATTTATTTTTTTGTTCATGTGTGAACTTGTTAACTTATAAGATCATAAGATATATAAAAATAAGATCTTTGTACCCTCTGCCCGCGACTTTGTCGCTAGTACTAAGGGACTATTTACATGGGTCGATTTTAGTCACCTGTGATGGTTGATTTTAGTCACCTAGCAAGTCGTTTGTAAAATTGAATCGCAAGTGATACATCGATGATGGCGTCGCTGTAGTCGATAGCGTAACCTAGGTAACAATACGTAATAACATTTAGTTCCAGTTTTGGCCACCCGATCAGATATGTTTGTTCAGTCACCTGCGGCCTAGGCCGAATTGCCTAGGTGAATTTACACAGTCGATTTTCGCCGTGCGGCTTAAGTCACTCGTGTAATTACCATATTACGGAGAGTTCAAGCCGTTTCCCTGGTTCTGCGCAACCGAACTAGATGAAACATGGCTAAAATTTTAAGTTGTACCTCAAACTACCAAACTGTGAAAAGCTTATCAAAATCTGTCCTGTTCGGTTTCATAGCGGTTTTTGCGCTATGTGCGCACAAACATTCAGAATTTACAGTTTTATTTTATGTATAAAATTTATTTTATGTATTTAAGATTGATTGGCAATTATCATCACCATCATGAGCCTGTTTGGGTCCATTTCTGGACATGGCCTCTCCAAAACGCGATTGAATCGATTATAGAAAAAAAATAGAGTAGAACTTGGCTGTTTTCGCGCTTATGTACTTTTGCAGCTTCACTTTTTACAACCCACTCCAATAATACCACCTCAAACTTTTATAGTGACTAAATAACGACTAAAATATATAAATGTCATCATATAAACTGCATAATTTTAAAATTGCCTCTACCAGGATTAGAACACGGGACCTTTGGTTCAGTGCGCAGGATCACTATGCGCCAAACGTCTATTATTGATTTAAAATAAAAAGTGACTACGTAATGTTTTTAGTTTTCTTTCATAATACATTATTATATTTTAGAGAATACTAAGTAGCAGTTTTAAAAGTATAAAGATAAGTACGGTGCATTTTTTTATAAAACATACATAGTAGCTATGTACCTATTATTAGGTAGGTATTTACCTACATAATTTTATATCTAGGAAAATTAACTACCTACCTTTTTTGATGGTTTTCCCGAACGCTTTATGGGGATCATAAATATGTTTTCATAAAATTTGTATATTTATATTTTGTAATAGTTTCCCAATATTATTCCTCTTTCTATTTCTATTGCCATCGTCACGTAATAGGCCCTCTACTAGGTATTGCCGGGATTGCGTTGTTTCAGGGGATTTGCGAACAATTTGCATTTTTCGAGTAACAAACTCGAAAGATTTCAACCGGCTTTCGCATTGATTACTGAACCGGCCCCAAATCTACTTAACACTTTGTCCGGATTAATTCTGAAAGTACTTACTTACAGGAGTGCTTTAAATCTTTCAACAAAACAAAAGAAGTCTTAAAACAAGGCTTTATTAAATCCAAATATTTCCTTGAACAACAGAATAATATACAACTTTGTACTTACAAGTACGACATTTTGTTATACCTAACTCTGGAGGAGCACGAGATAAAAATAAATTGGTCACCCATCCCATGACCGACCCTTGCGAAAGTTGCTTAACCTCCGCAATCGCCGGGCCAGGCGCTAAACCACTGCACCATCGAGCTCCTCAGGTAGGTTCTGTAAGGATAGTTAATTTGTAGGCTGTGATTAGCTGATAACAAATGTTTACTCTGTAAGTAGGTAAGCCTTTTTAGAATAGATATGATTATTTGAAAAGTAAATAAGGAAAAAAGGCTTGCGATGTAGTTTTTGACAATTAGGTCACTTTGTACCGGCATCTTTAGTAGGTACATTAACTTTATAATTTGTGCCGGCATCGAGCCAAGTCATGCGAGATCAATAGGGAATATTATAAAAGATAAAGTGAAATATAATAAGTTTGGTTTTATCCTTTAATTTAATAGGGAGACCTTACAAAGGTCTCCACAGTACATACCTAATTAATAATTATATAATGTTATTAGGACAATGTATGAAATGGATGGATAGGGATGGAATTGAAACCCGCTCCTTCTCGCAAGAAACCTTGGCGTCGGTAGGCCAGAAATTACTAAAAAAGCTAAGTACTCTGTCACACCAAATGTAACAGTTGTTCAGCTAGTAACTACTAAGTAAGTATATGACGACCTCCGTGGTATGCACACCAGTTTTCATGGTGTTTCCATCTCTGAGGTCCCGGGTTCGAGCTCCGGCTGGGTCAATTTAGAAAACAACTTTTCTATTTTGCCGCTGGTTTGGGTGTTTGTGATACCACTGTTGTCTTTAATTTCTATAAGTGCTTAAGCTACTTAGTTAGGCGATGTTGCCCAATATTTATTAAAAAAGAAACTGAATGCAACAGTCAGAACTAAAATGTTTAGCTACTTTTGAGGTAAACCTTAAAAGCTGCTGAAATATATCCGTTCAAGTGTTTAGTTTAAATGTACCTACGCGTACAAATTACACATAGGTAGGTAACTTTCATCAGCCTGAAAATAAAACACCACCAAAAGCTGCAATAAACATAAAAGTCTTAAAAAATCTCGAAATAATATTGAAAGTAAAATACGAGTACGTATTCTTAAGAAGATAAAGACTCATACAATGTAAGGTAGGTATCTATGTAATGTCAAATATTTTAAGTATATTATGTTGTGAAGAGTTCCCAACTTCGTCCCCTAAAGGGAGCAAGTATCACATAGCGTCTCCATTCGCGTGCCGTTCATTAACCGTAGGTTTGCTAAGTGGCCCGCGTAACGTAAATCCCCCTTAACCCCCCTTTGGCCGGGGGGGCTCGCCCCCGATCGATGTGGGGGTGGGCCCCTTTCAGTATCTTTGTTTGATACAAATTCTTGAGTGGGAGGTAGGGTTGACTACGTTGAGCCTTTTATTTATTTTTCATAAACTAAAAAAAAAGGGTTTTAAAAAAAGTATAATAATTTGGTTCGGTCACTGTATTGTAATAAACTTTCACTGACAAAATGCATTAATAACTACGTTTATATACTCGTATTGTTGTTACTTGATAGTACAAAAATATCTTATTACCATTTTAATGATATAGTGATGTCAGCAAGTCTTTCAAAATTTTACAGGTATTTGTGTGTACAAGCCACATAGCACGTATGTGCTTAGTTTCAAAACTTCTTACTGAACTCAAATACGATAATAATAAATGGTAACAGTTGGGTGACAACCCTAAGGGCCACAAAGACCGTCATCTCCTGATTGCTGCGGCATTGTGGTGCTCCATTACTTTGATTTATCACCTACTTTATATATTTTTCTTGTATTGTGTCTACCGAACTATGTATTATGGCCGTTATTTTCCTCAGCCAGATGGAATTGGAATGGACTTGTTTTGATAAATGTTCTTTTGGACGGAATATAAATAAATAGACATTACTTTTGCTTTGATCTCAAAATAATAAGTAAAAGCAATTTATACCAGACAGTTTGGAAAACGCAGTTTTAAGGAAAATAAAACTTATCTCAGAAACTTTTGAAAGCGGTCTGAATTCTGAAATGGTTTTATTTTTAGCAAAATTTACTAATTGTAAAATGAAATTACTTTCTTAAATAAACATTGACAAATGCATAGTTACATTACTAAACTACATACAAATCTTTATCGTGTTTTTCGTGGTATACAAATGCAGCAAAACCATTTAGTACGACTATGTTCTTCCATTACTAATATTTCGCTACTATTCAAAGACAAAAACCTATGATCTCACAATGCGTGCTGTCAGCCATTTCATATCTCCATAAACAATGGCATCAGCAGCTCACCGCGCGACTAAACGTTATTCTACTCCGCTAAACAATGGACTATTGCCGCGAAATTTCACCATTACGCTCCGAATGTCCCGCCAAGAATGAAGAGTTCAATCGCTCTGGCCTCTTAAGCAACAACCAAATAATAAAACTCGCTAAAACGACAGCTACCACATCCAATACAATATGCTATTTTGCATTTGTAAATTTGAAAGTAAAATCTGGGAGGCTACTGTGTCGCAACATAGTATGATAACGATATACCTGCCATATAATACGAGACAAACGATTCTGAACCTTGCATCGTAAATTTTAACACTTCAAATGATACTGGAGGTCTCAAAGACCAGTAAGCGTAAATTGGTCCGCGAGACAATGCATCATACGTCATGACGCTCAGTTTACGGTCGCAAGGTATCGCTAGCGGTTTGGCACATCGCTTAGCGGGAATGATTTGTGAAGGGTTTAGCCCTCAGGATGTGCAGGAATCGTTTAAAAACGGATGTTAGATGAAAGTGAAAATACCCGACTGACATCCAATTTAGTATACAATAAATAATAAAGCACTGCTTTGAAACGTACCTTCCATTATGAATCTCACGTAACATGTGCGAGTGCATTGTACATGCACATCGAACAACAACTTGAAGTCGTTCAAATCGAACATCATTTGCGGAATGATTACCATAATGCACGCGAAATGACAGCCCGAAGTCAACCCTTCATCGAAATATGCATATCGTTGCACCAACAAAATACCGACATGGTCGCTTGGACGGTCAATAAGAATGCCAGGGAAACTAGCGAAATGATCACAGAGGCCCGTAACCCTTGCGCACGGTTAGTTAGCGGTCCGCCCGGCCCCGCGCAGGGTTGAGAGTAATCGCCATAAAATTACGAGGAACACACTTAAATGCATTTCAATAACCCATTTTGGGACATCAAAGTTGTATTGATAGAAGCCAAATAGGTATGAAATTAGCTTTTGTGGCTTTGACTTTTGAAACCTATTTTAACTGCACATTATGGGAATGTTTATTAGCTTTAAATAATGATATTTAAACCGAAAATGCAAGTCATTTCTTGGTTATGTTATTGTACATTATTTTACAGTTCAACATTGGCCAAAAGTAATTTGAATTTCTATTCGAAATTCTAAACAAAAGAATGTCGTAATGGAATTCCTGTTCAGTTCCCCAGGCTAGCATTTGAAAATGGAAGTTCCTGAAAGTCAAGATAGATCCGCCGCTGGGCAAAAGCAACGGCCTCATACAGCCAGCGTGAGCATTTATATTCAAACAGCCAGGAATGGAAATGCCGCGGTGCTTGAGCGCCATTGTCCACTCCCACCGGCACATTCGGCAGCGGCTGCCTTCCGCAGTTACGCACCGTTTTGTTATCTTTGCTGAAATGGTTTAGTGCTCAAGCGACAGCGGGTAAACTTGTGTCAGGCTAAGTTTGTTAACAATTTTTTTTATTGATACGGTCCACAGTTTGCATAATATGCTCAGTGTGTATGCCACACAAACGTAAGTAAGGTTATATACGAAATGTCTTTTAATTGATAAAAAGAATGGGGTCAATAAACTTATCAGGGAAAATGCCGAAGGCCATTAACGCAGCACCATCTGTCGTGGAGATTCAGCGAACCGTATGCCCAGCAGTAAAAAAATAACATCAGCTTTTTCTTCACGCATAGGTTCTTTGTAATTTGAATGGGATACAAGATGTAGACAAAAGTCTCCTACTTGCTTTAGTCAAAACTACATCTAAAAAGTAATGGGCGTATCTCTTCCTTTTATTAATCATGCAGGTGCAGTTAAAAGCTTCAATATTTCATAATTAGCCAAGATATTAAGTATTAAATTTTGATTTTTCGCATTCACAATGCTATTTTTATATTAAGATAAATAATATTAGAAAAAATTCTCGATTAAATCGATTTTTTCTAGTATTTTTTCTAATATTATTTATCTCAAGATATTAAGGTTTGTTTGTGTAACAAAATTTAACAGATTTCTTGATTTAGAGCTCATTCATAGACTTACACGCGCGTCAAAAGATACTACTTTGTTTACGTAAATCATGGTAAGAATGAACACGCAATACGCGTGTGCAGACGCCTGCACACGCGTATTGCGTGTTTGCGAGTTTGCCAATTAATCACTTTTTTATATTATTAAAATAATGATTTTTAATTTTTAACTGCACATATTCAGTAACGTGGTCTGATATACCCATTTCATTTTTAGATATACTTAAAAATTAAGGGTGTAAAGTTAAATCTTACATAAAAGTTTTCTATATATATATTTTATTTTTATATGACAATATCACATACATTGCTCCGATTCCAAGGTAAGTACACTGAGAAAAATAATGGCTAACAAAGTCACAATAAAAGCTTTGCTAAAATTTTCTTGTTGCAGAAACTAAAACCTCTGTTACCACATCCAGGCTCGTTTAGTTTACATATCAACTTTTTTATTGTTCTGGGTTTGTTGTGATAAGAACTACGCGCAACTTGTTATCATAAAAAAGTTCTTATAGTTAACAATAGTACGTTGTTTTTTTAAGAAAGTATATTTTGATGTAGTATTCAAATCCAATCTAACAAAATAAATACTGTTATAATAATAACATGTGCATTGTTATTTTAACCATATTAACTAACTTGGTTGAGACGACAATTTGCTTAAAGTGTGCGACAAAGTTAATTTGTTAAGTTTTTATTGTAACACGAACAATAAATAATTTGCCTCTGCCAAAAAGTTCAAGTAATTTTGTTGTGATGACAGGTATTTATTGTGAAGTTAAATAAATATGAAGTAAATACGATAACAAAGTAAATCCATCAAAAGCGTTTGTTATGGAGTTCAAACGTAAGCTGTCAATCTAACAACATACAATGTAAACTTTGTTGTGATAAAAATATTTGAGGGTATGCGGGGAGTAGCGGGGAACGAAGAACTTTGTTATAATATCTATTTGGCATTCATTTCTTTTACGGGTGTTCGTGAATACGAACGGAAAAATAAGTGTAGACTGTGTAGATAAAGAATTAAGGGACTTTAGTGAAAGTTGGTGTAACTGAAAAGTTGGTAGGATTGTCATTTTGCCGTGAAAGTATCGGGACCACCATCACTTAATGAAAATAACATTTTGTAGCTCCAATCTATAATACGTCAAATTTTAACTCCAATTACTTAGCTTACCTAAACTCTGAAATCGATTAATCTATTCCGATAGTATTTAACACTTATATATAAAATGAAAGCATTTTGTGTGTTAAGGTTGATACCACGATATGTAATTATATTACTGTGATACCACCACTTTCATGAAAAATTACAACTTTTTTGTTGAATATCTTTTTCTTTAATAAATGTTTGTATATTTAACAAGAAATTTAAAAAAGCATGGGTCCCGCCATTATGGTCGTGATCCTATGTCAAATGTTTTCTGCACTGATTGGGATTATGTTGAATAAATATTTCAGTTTGTCTATTTAAACTTTCTTTTACTAAAAACATTTATAATATTATTTCCCACAGATAATGGACCGCAGACGGCTACTACCGACAGTGACGCCACTCCCTAAAATTATTAACTACTTTCTGAGAATTAATTAATACCAAGTTCTATCTAGAAAAGCACTTAAGAATATTTAGAACCAATAGAATTATCGAAACAAGACATTTTCCAGATCTAGTGTCAAATCACACGAGACAGTGCATTTCTAGATAATTTGGTTTTAATATATTTTCAGGCAGTAGTTAATAATTTTACGGAGTGGCGCTACCAACGCGGGAGTAGCCGTCTTAAAACTGTCACAGTAATTTTCATTTGCTAGAGTAGCAAAAACAAGTTGATAAGAATACAAGGTTATTTTGTTACTGTAATGACATTAACTTAGTACTACAGCAAAGGTGAAGTTACTATCAAACCTAACCTAACAAATTAAGTTTGCCGTAGCAAATATTGGCATTTGCTGTAGTTCTTAGTTAATGTCATTACAGTAACAAAATAACTTTGTATTTTTATTAATTTTTTTATGTGCGGTAGGTGCAATAACAAAGGAAAATTGTTAATCCATCAAAGTCTATCAAACCTCAGTTGTTATAGGAACATAGTTAAATTAACGCCAAAACATTTTTAAATTGTTACAAGAACAGTTTATTGATTGTTGCAATAACAATATAATAATTTTGTTGGTCTAACAATCCCTACGCAGAACGTTAACGTTGTTAGTGTAACAAAAACCAGATAACAATAAAAACGTTGTAGTGGTAACTATCCACCTTAAACGGCTCTCCCCTGTTAAAGTTTTATTGTTACACCTAACAATATTTTTCTCTCAGTGTAGCTAAAGCACTTGTGTTATGGAAATCAGAGACAACGGTGGTATTACAAACACCCAGACCTGAGCCAATATAGAAAAGTTCGTTTTCTAAATTGACTCAACAGGGGATCGACCCCGGGACCTCAGAGATGGCGACACCTTGAAAACCGGTGTACAAAGCCGACCACGCAGGTCGTCAACCACGCAGGTTTCAGTGTTAAAATATATTTGTTAAGAGGGAATAAAACCTCGCGAGGCTCGTGATATAGTCCACGCGCTCGCCATCCTCCTTTGTTCGTGGGGCAGTTTAGCAAAAGCAATTTTGCGTTTTACGCGACGGCCACGGATCCGAGAGGAATGACAACGACCTGTCGGTCTACGTGGGGGATCGACGCGATGGGTATTAGATATAGGATATAGGTTTGTCATGAATAGGTACTTGATTTATTTATAAAGATACAATATTTAAAAATAACTTTTGCAAGAAGTTTTTTTGATATTATTTATTTTGATTATAGCAAAAGTTTCACTAACATCATAATCATTATACACATTACAGTAAATATTATAATGACCGACATGTCTTTACAGGTAAATAGGTGCCTTCAGTTTCTTTTTTAGTAACAAGGAATTAATTTATTTGCTAGGTCAAGTTTGTAGGCTAAAATGTTACGTAGACTATGAACTCTACACATTGCTTGCTTGGGCCTAATAGAGACTACTTATCACTCGTTTGCCACCCATGACTAGTAAAAACTCTACGTTCTACCGGGGCCACATTTTGAAACTTATCATTAGGTTCATGCGCGCAAACCGACCAGCCTAGAACAATTTACAACGCGTCTTATATTACGTATAGCAATGTGTACGGTATTCTTGCATTACATAACCTAATTTCATGTTCGTTTCACAAAATATGTGGACCGCAATGCCTGGCCTGGCCTGGCCTGGCTTACTCCTCGAGACGCCCATTTCGTGCAATTAATGCCATAATATTTATCCTCGTAACTATATCCTTAGCAGGCTAGCTCTCAGGCTGCTACTGGGGTACGGATTAAGCGCTTACCTAATCTAGACAAGATTCTTAAAAATAAATACTTGACTAGGTATGTGAATATAATGGAAATTAATTAATTATGGAAAAACAAGGATTTTTATACGATTTAAAAGTGGGAAATTCGCTATGGATTGAATTCAACTGTTGCATAGGTTGATTTTCTGTAATATAGATTTTTAATTTTTACAATAAAATAAGAACTTCAAATTTCTTTACAATAAAATAAGAACTTCAAATCTCTTTACAATAAAATAAGAACTTCAAATCTCTATTAATTTCGTTAAAACATAAGCACCACGGGTTTTTTTTTCAAGTACCACAATCCAGGCTCGGCCCGACAGTTTTTTAGGCATACCATGTGATGTATGGGGATGAGAATTCTCATACTTCACCTGACCGCATGCTCTGACAAAAGGTGCTTGAGCTTGGACCAGAGGAGGTGTCTTAAATCACCACCGCGTTATGGGGGCATTTGTGACCCCCAACAACCGCAACGAATATAAACTAAAAAGTACATTTTCCGAGACAACATTCTGTTTACCACATATACAAGGTGTTACAAAAATACCCCTAATGCCGAATATGGTATATAGGGACAAACAAACTGATCAACTTTTACTATGGGACCAACGCTGAAATCGCGAAAAAAATAACAGCTGTTTCTTACAAAAATTAAAATCGAAAATAATAAATGTATGAAACAGCTGTTTTTTTTGCGATTTCAGAGTTGGCCCCATAGTAAAAGTTGTTCAGTTTGATTGTCCCTATATGCCATATTCGGCATTAGGGGTATTTTTGTAACACCTTGTATATACTAACAAGCTATAAAAAATTTAATCTACAAGGCTAAATTTAAGTCACGATCTAAACGCTAAATGTTATGTTCAGTCTTAAAATAAATTTGATAGCTGTTATTAAATTGCGTTATAATGCCTTTATTAATGTACAGAAATCTTATTGGTGGTCCTTATTCATTAAATAAAGACAGAATAAAGAAGTAATCATAAAAATAATGTATCATATAATATTTAGGTCCTTACCTATGAATTTGACGTTTTCTATGGAGATTTTTTAACTAATTGCATGTTCATAATTTATTTAACAACCGTGAACGCTATAATAACAAAACTTTTATGTACAAATGTTTGAACATTAAGCTAACTTAGGTAACATAACTTAAGCGAAAAGAACAAGTTTCGGCTAAGTTACAAAAGTGGTTTTTTTCGCTAACAAAAAAGGGGTCACTTTCAAGGTATTTTTCTTAATGCTACAAATTAAATATACTTAATTTAATGATGCTGATAGTTGACGGCTATGGTCATAATTTGATGTAATGTCCAGTAACTGATAAATATTTTAATTCACAGAACTTATGAGGTTCTCGGTGTGCCAAAAAAACACCAATTTCATAGGTAAGGTAACCCTGTATTATATTTTGCAAATTAGAGCATTATAATTCGATCTACAGTAATCTCAGAATAAACTGAAAATCATAGTTCTTTTTTACCCAAAATAATATTTGAAGCATGTTATGAATTCAATCTTACTTTAAATAGGGATAGTCCAAAGAAAGTACGCGAATTGCATTCGATTTTGATAGAGTTCCGTTCAGAGAAATCTACTGATCTGCATAAGATAAAAATCGACTCACCCGTAGCACCTCAGACGGGAGGTGCTACGGGTGAGTCGATTTTTTTCCAGTATTTTTTCTAATATTATTTATCTTAACATTAAAATAGCATTGTGAATGCGAAAAATATTAATTTAATGATCTGCAGATCATTAAATTTTATATTTTTTATTAACTTAAATTTGTTTTGCTTTTTTTTTGTTTTTCACAAATCACCACAGAGTACTAATTGACAGGCGCGGCTCCAAATCCGTGCTCCCGTAAATGCATTACAGATGACGTAAAACAAACGCACGCCCTGCGATAATCCTTCACTCGAGGGCGCGGGTCCATTGTCTCATCATGCTGATTTTTTGGTTGAACTTTTAAATCTATAAGTTATTATAAGTACATTACCTAGATAAATATGGTTTTTAAACACATTATTCAGATGTATGACAGTGATCTTTATAGAAAAATTGACCATCAGACATTTTGTCCCCGCTGCTGGGGCACAGGCCTTCCTTATGAGTGGATAAGGAGGACGGGCCACGACCCACCACGCGGGCCAATAATAATTGATATCGATAATTTTGAATATACTGGCCTCAATTAAAAGAAGCTGAGTTTGCAGTCGTTAACACCCACCAATCCGCATTGGGCCAGCGCGGTGGGTTATGGTCCATCCTCCTTATCCACCCATAAGGAAGGCCTGTGCCTCAATAGTGGGGACATTAAAAATGGCTTATGGTCATGGTCATGATATAATAATTAGCTAATTTACTACTAATTCTTTGAAAATTGATTTTTTTTTTTATGGATATCGTATCGGTAGATGCAAAGGAAACGCGCCGATCCAGTAATTTCTTGGGGCGAGAGATCGTAGAAACCCCATGTTACTCGGCTCATCAACATTCAATAACTCGTAAATCCGTGTAACAACATGGCAAGTTGGGCCTCCCCCAACTTAGAGGTAAGTAAACGTTAAGTTGCCACGCATTGAGAGGGGACTTAGATTCACATACTTACAATCTTTTATTTAATGTGGGGTATCTTCATTTTCCTTTTTGGAAAAAAGAAAATACATTTTATATATAAAAAGATTATACTCAGAAAAGTAACAAAATATAAATAAATCATAATAGGCAAGAGTGTTGAAAGCAATTCAATAGACAATAGGTATGCTGTTATGTAAACATCACTCGAAAAACCACTCGACAGTTCTGTTGAAACTTTTAAGTTTAAAACTTTTGACTTTAGTTTTTTTATAGGCATTAATTAATCAAGCATAAAGAATTTAAAAAAAAACGATAACATTTGCAAGTAGGTGAAAACTCCAGGCAAGCAGGCCGTGTACTAAAATTAAAAAGTTTTAATGCAAAACCAATGATTTAACTCGTAACTCTGTGCGTATTTATAAACTCGCACATACGTTTAGTATAGCAAAGCATTAAGCAGTATTGCTGCTGCCCCTTGCTTCAGCCGTCAACTGTCCATCATGACAGTAAGCGGATTTGGTCACACGCCCCTTGAGGGTTAAGTCACAAGAGAGAGCGGAATCGCTAAGGCATATTGCATTCTCATATATTATAACTCAAAGTTTGACATTCCTAGATAGGTATATTTACAGAGTACGTTAAGTTGCCACGCATTGAGAGGGGACTTAGAATCACATACTTACAATCTTTTATTTAATGTGGGGTATCTTCATTTTCCTTTTTGGGAAAAAGGAAATACATTTTACATAAACAGATTATACTTAGATAAGTAACAAAATATAAATAAATCATAATAGGCAAGAGTGTTGAAAGCAATTCAATAGACAATAGGTATGCTGTTATGTAAACATCACTCGAAAAACCACTCGACAGTTCTGTTGAAGCTTTTAAGTTTAAAACTTTTGACTGTATCATACAAACGCTAATATGAACAAAAACATTAAATATTAATATTTTAAACTTATATTTATTTATAAGTACTTATGGAGCACAAGGATAATATTTTTTACACAAATGCAAAAGTGAATCAGCTTCATTATCACGTTCTAGAAGTTTACTAGTAAACAATTAGTAAGTAGTAATTTAATGGGTATGGATGGATTAAGAAATTATTCTTTAAAAACGCTAAAACCTATTACTTGAAACCTATCTGGTTTATTACTTGTAAAAATATGAAAATGCTTTATCAAATAATTTCAGTTCATTAAGTGTACAAAGTTTTTACTACGAACTTACAAAAACTATAAAAAATAATTTCTAGCTACTACTGCACTTTTCCAAAATAACAAAGACACTTCTAACAGTTAAAGCTTTTCATTTCTCAGTAATAAGGTTGAAAATTGAATTTATAAAACGTTTTCCTCAGTTTGTTAGTGAAATTAAAACATGGGGCGAACTAATCGGCTGTGGGAGCTTTTGCTAAGCTCATCGGGTTACTAAAATAATGTTTATGTTTACTCACGGCTTTATACAGGCATTAAAACTGCCGATATAAGTCTAATAGAACCACCCTTGTGATGTACAAAAACATTGTGAAACGGATTTAAATACAGTCGACGCGTCGGTAATGCTGTTGGTGTATTTTTAATTATTTACTTTACGGTTCTTGCTTAATTTTATTTACAAAATTTAGCAATAAAAAAACTAGGTATCTTGCTTTGATCATTTTATTATTCTTTTATTTTATTACTAACTATTGGCAAAAGATTTCCGTTAAAACTTTTATTTTACATAAATATGTAGTTTCAGTTGTTATTTCAAAGTTTATTCTGTCCGTGTTTGAATATTGCTTTAGTTAAATTAGAGAAGAACAGACACAATAGTTTTAGCATCAGGCTTTTGAGATTAGCGTACGTGTAAATTATCAGGTATATGTGTCATTGTAAAGAGCGCGTAGTCAGCACACTAGCGCCGCCAGCTCCGAGGAAGTTAATTGTGGTACGTTTTATCGCTTTAATATTTTTTTCTAGCCTATCGTTTAGTTTAATGGAGTTTTTTTGCAAAAAGTCTCTACAAAGCTTCTTTGGAGTGCACTACAGAGAAATAATTTACAATTTCGTCTTTATTATAACTACTATGATTTTTTTCCAATGGCAGCGCTAGTGTGCAAACTACGCGCTCTTAACTGTTAGTGTCGTTATTAGCTACTTTCGTTTTCGTATAAGTATTTCTCAGATCTATTTCTATTTCGTGCGTTTTATTAACACGTGCGTGTACGCACTGACACCTTTCTCCACAATGTCATTATAGCACCCAGCGAGCCTCTGTTGACACTGCTAAGCCGATTGTCCCATCGGTTCACCATTGTCCCCTAAGCCCTGTCCACCCATGTATGATACTGTCTCGGAACATATTGAGACATTTATGGGACATTACTTAAAACCCACGATCAACGCGACAAATAAAGATGAATTGTAATCCCATGTTGAACAGTTATTAAACCGATCTAGAAAAATAATGATAAGTTATACATGTTTATATCCCAAGACAAAATGATAAGGCATTTTAAAAGAAACTTTCCTTACCTATGAAAACAGAAAGAAAGCTTTTTTTTTTAATTATAGCATAGCTGTTTTTTTACCTCAAGCATTTGTTTTAAAGACTTTTTTTTAATATTTGCATGTCTTAAAACTTTATTTTATCTAGTAGAGACTTATCTTGAAAAAAATATGTACTGTCAACTTTGTATTTTACTCACATATCGAAATCAGATTTTGATACTTACATTTTCACTACCTATCATAAAATCTTTGACGAAGGTTATAATATGCGTTAATTATTGGCAAAACGCCACCTATTTTAACACGTTTTTATTTTACATACCCAGACTGACTATCTTCACCCGGTAACACGATCGCCCGGATTCTGGGAATTATGCGCTAATGGCGGGTAATGGGCCAGAATAACCGAATCGCAACCGGACCCCTTACGGCCTCGGCATCGACCTCACAATCGATGTTCATTTATCTCATTAGAAAACTTGTGACTGAGTTATTTCATTGTGAAATTTCTTCAGAGACAAGCGTAGATACTTCCAATTAAATGAAAACTTCTCTATATCCTTTTGTTAAATATTTATAGAATTATGTACCCCACCAAAAACATTTTCATTGTAATATGTTGCACAGACTAGACCACTGTCAAAAAGTTATCAGACCTCATGTAAAGCCAAGCTTCTAACTCTACACGCTCTTACTCTACAAGCCCTAACTTCACAAAGTCTACACCTTAGTCAAAAGATGTGGCTTGGCCGTTTCGTTACTACAACAACTATTGTATAACAGAAAAGTAATGAACAGTGAAAAAAATTTTCACCTTACGCTCATGATAATGTAGCGAAATGGCCAAGCCACATATTTTGACTAAGGTGTAGAGTTTGTGAAGTTAGGGCTTGTAGAGTTAGAGAGCCGTATGGTCTGGTCTTGGCAACAATGTACATGAATGGGATTTCACTTCTTTTTGTTGCTTATGACATTTTTTTTCTTTTTTCGAGGTGTATTTTTTGCACATTAGAGGTGCCTTTTTTCAGAGCCCACTCTCTATCTTAACAAAGAGGCCCTATATCAATTTTCAGACCTCTAGTATCAAAATTTGCGGAGTCTCATACAAACTTCTATCCCCTAGTTTAAGGGATTAAGGGGTGAAAGTTCCAAGTTCTAGAAAAAAAACTTGCACTTCACTCGGTCTTCTTGGCGGGGGCACTCCCGTGCCCCCAGATATGTGACGGCAACGCTAGTTATCCCATGTCAACGCCAAGCTTAAAACTAAGTTAATTTAGCGTAAGCTTAAGCATATTTTCAACAAAAATCTCTCCGTCTGTTTATATCACTGAACGTCATTACTTACATTACATTAAGGGCAGTAATCGCAACTGTGACATATTTTCCCTGTACATAGCAACATAATTACAACGACACAATGCACAGTACAATGAGTGTCTCAGCGTGACGGATTAGGGCTGTTCCCGGCACACCGGTTCAGAGGGCCAACTACGAAAAAAACGGACGGTGTTATTCGTTCGATTTACTTAATTTTATACTTTATTCCTCAACAAATAATAACACCAAAGAACGAACGCTGTCCGATTATCGTCGTTCGGTTTCGAAGTAGGCTCTCAGATATGGCTACCAACTGGAGACATTGTTGTGCCAGCATCCCTTCTTCTGGTTGGATCAGTATTATGACGTAAAATGCAAAATTGTAAAAATATTTATGAAACATTATTAATTTTAACGAAAACCGTTACTAGGTAAATTAATATTTTAGTTCACAAAAATTAAAAAATCAAAACCCGCATGGAGAAAGCATATAGCAAGTTTATTCCAATTCAATTCCAAATGAAACAGTACACCGACACGTTTCTTTAGCAGGGGTGCGAATATCAGTAAAATAACGATTCGTCGTACGCACATACAATGATCATTGTGATAATTGAATTTGTCGCCCTGAGCGGACCCCATGGTGTCACCCCTGGCGATATGTACCGACGTGTGAATGTGACGTAATTATACGTTTGGATCACTGCTATGTACTATGTAAGGATATGTACACGGAATCAATATGGGTGACATTTGTAACATGTGAGGCGATAATCAAATGTGACACATTTTTTTACAATAGAATTTACTGGAAATTTTCTTTAGGACAACCAGTTTTAAAAGCTGCTCGTGGTATAATCAGCGTATAGCAAAATTAAATAATATTCTAGACCTACCTATTGTAGTTATTTTTTTTTTTTTTAAATAAGTCCCTTTTATATTATTTTTGTTACTGCCCAAAACTATTCCAAATCTTTCTTCATACATACTTAGTTTACAAAATAGCAGAAGAAATTTAGACACGACCATTCTCGGAAAGCTCATTTTTTTGCCATAAACACGGATCAATATAATATCAGCGAGCGCAGATAAAAAATAACAAAACATGCAACTAGACACTTTGGATCTGTGGGCACGAATAATTGGGACCTCTACATTCTCTATGGCCACATCTCATGTGTCGCAACCCGACACCGCTCGCCGCTGATTCACCCACAATGGTGCATGTCTATAGAAATTAGAGAAATACCCACAAATACAGAGATAACGTTTAGATTCATTTAAATAGATCTAACAATGCTTTTGAACATGTATAAACGAGTGGAGTGGTAGGTATCAATTTTATTCGGCATTGACATAAGCAAACATGATTTTGTTACACCAAATTCTTGCCTGATGATAGAAAGTTGATACATGGGATTTTCCTACTGTAAAAAAGAATAGAACTTGATACAGGAGGAAAACAAAAGAAAAACTATTATAAATAATAAATAAATAATAGTTTTTCTATTTCCGGTAAGTTCTGTAAACCGGTAAGTTTAACTACCGGTAAGTTAAACTTACCGGTTATATGTACCGGTAATAGTATTTCTAATAAATAATTAATGATTAGTTACAGATATAATATTTTAAAGAATGCTCGGCAAGCAATGTATAGTGTATTTTACTTACACTGAAAAATCTGAAAATATGCAAACCTCTACAAAAATTTCTAATGTTTACTTTCGTCGAGTCATGATATTCGCAACATCAACATCAATCTTCAATTAGAAAGCAATTACTATGTAAATTACTATCGCAATCTAAACTGAAAAGTCTCTTTCCTGTCATCTCGTAACTTATCATGAGCCATCAGAAATTAAGATATAGTCAACTGTTCCCGTTGTGATATTTACATTAATGTTTATGTAAGAGAGAGGAAACAAAGGCGTTCATACAAAGCACTCGGCGTGACCGGCAGATCGGAGATTGTATGCCCACGCTACTGCTAAATAAAACTATTGTAATTTGTCCGAGTGCACCAGTGGTTGTCAAACTGAGCTTCAATACAGCCCATGCAGCGGTAATCCCGCCCGCCCCCAAGGATTTAGTTTTGGATATACCTCTAGGCTAGGCAGAGTTTCTGTTCGAATGCAAAATCAATTTGAATTTTCTATTATAGTTAGTATATAGTGTTACATAACGTGAGATACTATCGGCCATACCACAAATCACTGATTAACAGGTGTTTAACTTAGACAGTCAATTTTTTGACAATATTGTTTGTAAAAGACAGCATCACATTTAAACAGTGTCTAAATTAAACAGTGTTTTAAAATTAAGATAAATAATATTAGAAAAAATACTAGAAAAAATCGACTCACCCGTGGCACCTCAGACGGGACTCGGACCCGCACCCTTGGGATTCCGGCCTAAAAAAACATGGAAAAATAGCATTGTGAATGCGAAAAATCAAAATTTAATAGTGTTTTAAAATCATTTGTGGTAAGGCCGTAAAAGTTTGAACTTCTACCTAGTTACCAATGTGAATTGTTCTGTTTTTATCATACTTATTTTACATAAACTTTCATAATAATGATACAAAAATGCTTTGGCGATTTTGATAAAATTCTTTTTTTTGTCACAAATCTTTACTTAATATAGCAAAATAGTTTGTTTGTAAATGTTTCTTTAATATATTGTTACCTAAATACCTTCTGTAATTATCAAAATCATTCGGAGGCTGTTAAAAATTAAATAATTGAGACGGTCTCTTGAAAGTTTGGAAAACTCTAATTATTACTTATGCAAAATTGCGTCGACTGTGTGGGATTACATAGCAGATACATTACCAGAAATTTACATTTCTGTATGATGACAATATAACGGATAGAGGCATTACATTTTTTTAATCATATCAGGGGAAAAACGACCATTTATTGTGTATAGGTCTTGCATATTATGACCTACAATAATTCTTATTAATTCTTATTGAATTTGTTTACTTATGTTAAAAAGTTGGATTGCGTGGCAGGTATTTATGCAGTTCAAATTAAACAACTATAAAATAAATAAAGCCCTAAAAAAAGGAACTCTAATGTTTTTGTAATAATAATTGAAAAAATAGTAACTATTCATTTTTTAATAGCTTTTCCTGAATTAAATTTCATCTTGCTTGACAAACCAAAAGCAATAACGGTAAAATTCCCTACTTATGAGCAAAGATTTTTGAGTGGTTACAATTACTATAGTCTGTAACTATCTAAATTAGATGTTATAATTGCTTGTACTCGCAAAATCACAATCACGCTCGTGACTCGTATTTACCGCTTCCGTGGGAGTTTTGGCAAATATTGGAAGTGAATGTTAGTTAAGATAATCTTTGTAATTACAAGTATTGTTCGTTATTTATTGTCATTAGTATACCAGCATTATCACCTATTCATTAACATACTACGAATGTGCTACGAGATTTAATTCCTTAATCTCGTAGCACACTCGTAGTATGTTAATGAAACTCGGACCAATATTGAACACGCAAGTTACTCGACTACGGATGCCATAAAGTATTTATCTCATTCATATTTAGAAAGCTTCTCACTTTAACGAAATGTTCCGTTCACCTACTTCAACTTATTTCGAAACTATGTAGGTACCTAAAAAGAATGAAATTAAAAAAATATACCTTGCTATGTAATTTAGCCATTCTCAGATTAACATCTCTGACACGAAAATCCCAGCAAAGTCATCACCTATCTACTGTGTATCTGCTCTGTGGATTAGATATCTTGCTAATTGAACTCAAATTGGGTTTCACTGTGTAATGCATTTCAAATTGTTTTCGTTGTAACAGTATTTTAATTGAGATTGTACGGTTTAGTAATGAGATATTTTATAATTACAATACAGTTAAAACAAGAGATTTATAAATCGAATAATTTCTAGAATCTTTTGAATGCATTGTACTTGTACATTATGGGATAGATACCCATTTAACACCCTATATTTTTACTACTTAGGTATATTCCAGTGGCGAAAAGTCCATACAGGCCGATTCCCATCGGCTTACATTTTAGAAATCCCACCCTACCGATCCACATTGATTCTTACTAAAGCAGCAATGTTACTGCGATTTCTGTCAGTTTCAATAAAAGTTGTTAGCAACAGAGTTACATAATCAGGGGCAGGTCATCATCCCTTACACATTCGACTAACATCTTTCTAGGACTTGAAAAGCTTGTCAAGTTCGTGGCTAACTTTTCCACCATGTTTTTTTTTCTTTTGTTAATTACACAATAAAACCTCACTATAATAAGTAGATGCAGATGTAGGATTAGCTGCGGGGATCATTCATCCAATCCGATTTGACCGACACGAATGTTTTGTGTGTTAATATAATCCAAAAATGCGGAGTCGAAACGATGTAAACCAACAATCCAACATCTGATAACAAAAAAAAACTATTCTGAGAAGTGTCGAGTCGTTAAAACATTACGCTCCGTCAATTTTGAAACAATCTCGGGATCTTCACACCGTATCACACTTTGAAGTGTAAACTTTATGTTGGAGCATTAAGGTTTTTTTTCAATGTGGTTTCCAAATAGTTTATTTGTTGTCGCCAAGGTGTAACACCTTCGTGGTAGACGCTGAAAGCACTGGTGCAATCAAAACATCGTGAAATAATCTGCTTTGTGCGGCCTGACAAATGGCGCGGTCGATATTCCGATAATACCCGAGTTGTGTGCCGTCGCTAGATCGATATCTCGGAATAATCCCCCACCTTCGAGGGTGACACAACGTTAAGGTATTTCTTTATACAGTAGCAAATTATCATATACATAACGTGCGAAAGTAAGTATGGAATATTGATTTAATAATAGGTAAAGTTTACAATTATCCTTTAAATTAACTGTTCTATACATTTTAACGTAGGTACCTATTGTTTGTATCAATCAAGGCCAATCTAGCGCAGTTTTCCACGCACTTTTATACGAAGTTTCAGCAAAATTAGTGCAGCAGTTAAGCCAAAAGAATTGGAATATATTTTATGGATGATGATATCCTCAAAGCTTCGTCAATTTGGACCCCCTAACTGTCACGTCTGGCGTTAATTTTGACACCAACGGGCTCCGCAAAAAGTTCTGTATTTATTATTTGTGTATTATTCGCTGTAAATAAATATAGTGAGGGCAAAGCCGGGTGCATTGTCGCTGGGGCATTGTGTGCATGTGAGGGGCGCATGAGGCTGTCTCTTCACTTAGGATTAGCGGGTATCTGCTGCGATTGGCGAGTACAAATATTTGTGGAGCTCGTGATACTCGGATATGCGATGATCGCACCTATTATTACTGTGTCAATAATTATTTGGACATCCGTTACTGGGTCTATTTAGGTACGCACAGGTTTTCTAAGTCCTGTATCTGAGTTTAGTTATATTTTTGCTAAGCACACCTCAGATTTATAAAAAAAATATTTAAATAAAAGTTATAATATAAAAATTTAAAATCCTCTGTCGTTATTAACAATTGTAATCATTTTATTGTTTCTGTGTAAGCAACGAAAAATTATAAAGAACCGAATGAAAAATATCGTCCGTAAATAACATCAATAGGTAGGTATAAAAGTACTTAATTTTGCAACATGAAGTACGCTGTATGTGTACCGCCGTAACCTGGGTAAAGTAAATAGTAAGTAAACATAAGATTTACCCTGAATAGGTATACCTAATGTAAAAACACAGAATACTCTCAACAACTCCACAGTTTTAAACTAGTCCATCCTGTTCGCTAATGTTCGACTTTCCCATGTCCCGGATTACCAGTCCCCAAAGGTTTAAATTCAACAATGAAACTATGCAAAAGTCATGGCAAGTCTCCGTGCGTCATGTACACAAACCCTGACTCAATCTTATCTTCATTAGGGCCTAATCCTTCGACGAAAGAACCATAATGCGGCTTAATAACTACAAATCCTCCTCAACAATGCAACTGCATGAATGAACCAGACACTTCGGACTCGGTAGCTGCGTGTGCGCTTACAATTATTACTCCACACCACCAAAAACCTCATCCACTTTAATTCCAAACCTATTATAATCGCCACAAAGACTATGATCAAGTATCCCAGCTGCAAATCTCACGGTTGTCAAAATATCCCCGCCAGATAGAACATTTCTACGAAAAATTCATTGTGACAAATCGTTTAGCGACTGACCACGGCATAATCCGTACATGTCCGGCATCGATTACTTTCAGCTTGCACTGAACAAAAGGCCCTTTTTACCCCAAAAATATACCAAAACATACCTTTGTTCAATCCGGAAGGACTATTCAATCTCGCTGGCGGATTAGTAGATAATATTATAATACGCAAAAGATTTGTTCAAAACCATTTTGTTGTCTTTGCATTATTGTCTTGCACAATATCTTTCTGTGCCCCTATCTCTGTTTTCTCACAGTCGCAGATATGACTGTTTTAATCATGGACAGGTTGTGACACTGGAGCTTCTTTATCACGTAAAAAAAACTGATTAGTTATGTTTTTTTTAAACAAAATGTTTTATGTTGTTTTGGCTTCTGTTTGAGATAAAAAAAGGTTTGTCGTTGCTACGATTGTAGTCGGTAACTTTTTATGACTATACGAGAATATCGATGTAATCAAATACTTATATGTAAATGACATGACATCATAACTACAACATAGCGCCATTGAATGAAACACTAATCTTCGCATTTTGTCACCGAACAAAAAAGAAACAAAGGAAGAAAGAAAATACATTGATTTCGAAAAAAAACCGCTAATTTCGCTAATGTAATCGGGGAAAAATTAACTCGGAGAAAATTGCGACTAATCCACGTTGGGTAATAAAATCAAACATTGATGGATGACATGAGATTAGGTGCCAACTGCCAACACATACAAGGGTAGTGTTTCAGAGGTGTCCCGTAATTACCTTTGAGAGTCGAGCCCGGCTAGACTAAATACAGCTTTGTGCCGTACGTAAAGTAAGTTGGGCCGTATCAGGCCCCGGAGTGCGTTTAGAGAGTTAAGGGTAATGTTACAAATTATCATCTTGTTAGTGTAATATTAAGAGGCATCAGTAGTTTGCCTTGTTAGGTCTCAGATATTTGCTATGTGGGGAGAATATTTTAGGAGAAAGTAGGTAGGAGTATGTATTTACCTCAAATTTTCCTTTCAGAAGCAAAAATGTTGCTAATTAATTAAATCTATAATAGTTAAAATAAATTCTTGATGGCTTTGCTCGACGAAGGTCGCCTGGAAAACATATATGTACGACCTCCGTGGTCAAGTGGCTTTGTACACCGGTTTTCAAGGTGTCGCCATCTCTGAGGTCCCGGCTTCAATCTCCGGTTGGGTCAATTCAGAAAACGAACTTTTCTATATTGGCTCAGGGGCCGTACCGGCTAACGCATCGAGCTTTTGAGAGTCTGCCGGGCTTCAAATTAAAACAGATAAATCGAGCTCCAATCGGGCCAAAATGGCGAACCCCAATTCATGATGTCACACGAACATCGATATCTTCTAAACATCTTTGGCGAATAGTACAATACGAAACTCTTTACTTTGATTTATCTATTTTAAGTTGAAGCTCAGCAGACCCGCCGAAGTTCGAAAAGATAGCCGGTAGGGCCCCTGGTCTGGGTGTTTGTGATACCACCGTTGTCTCTTGATTTCCATAATACAAGTGCTTTATACTTAGGTACTTTGGTTGGAACCGATTCCAACCGAAATCCAACCGGAACCGATTCCGTTGATTGCTCCGAAGCAATGTATACCTATGTCAAATATTAACCATTAAAAAAAATTACACTGTGCAAGCAAATATTTATCCAAAAGCTTCTTCTGCAACGTGCCAGGAAAAGTTAAACAGAATCACTTTGTTGTCCATCTGTCTGTCTATGTCTATAGGTTATTGTTTGTAATTAAACTATAGAACCTTAGCTTCAATCTGTAGGTACTACATCAAAATTTTCGATACATTATGTACTTAGCGAGCAATAAATTAAGATGAAGCACTTTGAGGGTTTATAGAAAAGGTTGAAAAGTAACGACGCTCAATTTAAAATTTGGTATGCTAGCCCCATCTATTGGTGGGTAGAAACACTATTTTCCTATAAATAAAAAGCAGTTGTAGTAGTAAAGAACGGATCCTTACTCTACATCTGTGCTTTTTATAAAATACAACAATTAATGGTTGATAATTAAATTTATAATAATTAAATTATGATAATTTAATTTAATTGTACAACATATTTTTAGAAAACGATAAAAGTTTAAAAGACTTAATTATGAAAACCATAATACGTGGTAAATAAGTGATTTTAATATTTAAACAAGTTAATTAAACCATTATAATTCTATTACTTGATAAAGCATTTTTTTATTTGTTATTTATAAATAACATAAAGCCCTATCTTTTAATACCCAAATGCGTTAAAAAACAAAACGTCATGTTATATTACTGTCACTGTCTTCTTCTTCTTCTTCTTCTTTTTTTGTTATGGCAATCTACTTTCAGTCAGAGTCAAATATATCAATGGATGCATTCCAGCAGACCAATCGCTAAGTCATTGATCACCACAGTGTACATTTAATTCATCAACGCCCGAGCGGACGCATGCTGCCGGATAACAATGGAATATCTATTGTGTCTCATTTTCCGGGTGCTGAAGGGTTATCCATGAAGAGTAATATGTAAGTGAGTTCAATTTTATTACTTTTAGGGCTAAAATGTACTCTATGGCGACCGATGACTCAGCGACTACTCTGCTGGAATGCACCCAAATGTTTGAAACAAAACAAATAAAGTAACCTACCTACCTAACGACCTAACTAGAGTAGAAATCAAAACTCAAGAACTGGCAGTATGGCTTAGACCTTCGCCTCTCCTGAAAAGGACGAATATAACTACTACTACTACTACTACTAACTAGAGTAGGTACCGACTACCGACCGTCCGTTTGCTTTGCTTGAGCTTAGCTTGTTCAGGTTGTTTCTATTTATTTACCGAGAATTCGTGATTTATTGATTAGATAGAAGTCCAACCAAAAATGATCGGCGTACGCTTAAATACTTTCAACGACAGTTCGGGAGAACCCGAACAAGACGCTAATTCAGCACTTACGGAACTTGACAAAGGTAAACTACATAACCTGTCAACAACAAACAATTCATATTAATTTTACTTTAAATTCAATCTAAACAATAACCGTTTCAGGTCTCCGGTCTGGTAAAGTGGGTGAACAATGTGAAGCTATAGTCCGTTTCCCGCGGCTCTTCGAAAAATATCCATTTCCAATTCTCATCAACTCTTCATTCTTGAAGTTGGCTGACGTCTTTCGAATGGGAAACAACTTCTTGCGACTTTGGGTTCTACGAGTCTGTCAACAAAGTGAGAAACATCTCGACAAAATACTGAATGTGGATGAGTTTTTGAGGAGAGTGTACAGTGTTTTGCACTCTAATGACCCTGTGGCGAGAGCCTTGGCGCTGCGAACACTTGGTGCTGTAGCTGGTATTATTCCGGAGAGACAGAATGTCCATCATGCTATTAGGAGGGGCTTGGACAGCCACGATAATGTGGAGGTAGATGCTGCCATCTATGCCACAACTAGATTTGCAGCTCATTCCAAGTAAGAAACTATACAACATAGGTATTTTGATTTCCAAGCAATGACTTCAATTAATTACATAGACAATCTATTCAAAACTAAAATTGTGTCACAACCAACCTTCGTGGCGCATCAACTGTTTCTATTGGTCGCTCGCAATAGACTAAAGGAGTTTCAGTGCATGCACCGTAGCTTACTGAGCATATTTTTGGTACTGTACAGCCTGTCTAATGTATTATACAGATAGAAGTTATTAAAAAGTATAGTTTTAAAGTTAAATATGTACTCTTTTCACTACAAAAATAAAACCCAAGTTTTTCATTAGTGACCTCTTAATGTTTATTAGAAAAGACTTTTACTTTCTTTTGAGTTAACATAATACTGCTCTGCTATATCTTGGAACAACAATCAACTCAACTTATTTGTCTTTGTAAAACTATAATTAATTTTTGTAGTGCCTTTGCTGTGGCCATGTGTAACAAGCTGTCAGACATGGTGGAATGTGAAAGCACCGGTGCGGAGCGAAGGGCCAAGCTTGTCAGGGCATTGAGAAGTGTGCATGGTGGAGGTAATTTTAAAAATTAAATAATGATTTTGTAATTACCCTGCTACGGAGATGCAAAAAAGAGGGTTATGATTTTTTTTAATCCTTACAAACTTAATAAATCTGATAAATTTTTCAGGTCCTATAGCGTGATGTTATTAAGAAAGGTTTCTTTAATATCAAAGTGAACTTTTTATAGTGACGTTTTGTTTCATCAAAAATGTTATTTTGATGTAGTTTTTTTTCTCTTCAACTGTTCTCTTCTTTATTCTTATCCAATGTTTAAAATTTTAGCTGTTCGTGCCCAAGGAGTCTTGAAACTTCTAAGATCTCTTTTGGAGAGGTTCCCATCATCAAGCTCAGTGCGGGCTGCCATCACTGCCCTCACTGCTATAGCAGCTGACACAGTAGTGCATGTTCCCGACCAGGTATGTAGTTTTTTTTTAACAATGATACTAAATATTATAATTGCTGACTAACATCTCAGTAACCTAATTTCACTAGACAATCTGTCTCAAGTCAAAACATTGAGTATTATGAAATTCTTTTCAGTATTATGTATTATTATTGTCAGGTGGAACTCCTCCTGAGCATAGCAATGAACGACGCCCGTTCCGCCGTCCGTCGCGCCGCGCTCGTAGGTTTGAAGAAGTTGGCGGAACACGCGGCGCTGTGGCCAAGCGAATGCTTGCAGAATTTGGTGCGAGCTGCCACTGACAGCCAGGACACGCAGCACACTATGCTGTGTCTGCAGGTCATGCAAGTAAGTGGGGAACTGTACATTATATTAGCTGTGGCCCAGCGAGTGCTTATTTATGTGATTAAGGGAAACAAACAGCATACAATATTACACTACAACTTATTATTAATCAAGCCAAAACAGTTTCCACAACAGGATAAAAAAAGTGTTTGCAAAGCATGCAAGTAAGTGGTAAAAACAGACTTGGATGGCTACAAATTATGGATGGACGAAGTGGTGGAGAAAATCATTAAGTCTTTACTAATTGAAAGTGGATCTAATGTCCAGATCACACGAGGACAATTTTCGAAGTCAGTATGCTAAGAAAGTTACAGTAAGCCAGCAAGCCAGTAACTCTGGCTTCATATAAACAGAACTGTCTTCATCTCTAGGCTAGTAAACAAGAGGGCAAGCATGTTCCAAGCCAATCCCCTATTTAATGTTGCCCCATTCCATCCGTTTGAATGCTACGCTAACTATTAAAGCTTAAACATGAACAATAGACAATTAAATTACATGTCACAAACTTATGTAAATGACTTTGATGTATTATATAGAATTGACAAGCTTACGGCACGTAATTTTATAGTTTACTACTTATTTTAAGCTTTCATAGTTAACATAGTATTCAAACGGATATATGTTGGCCAATTGAGTAGGGGGCTGGACAGAAAGCCAGGGCAGTTCTGCTTACTGATACTGTATTGGTATTTATTCTGGCTTCAAAAGCTAACCTCATGTAATACAGACATAAATGACATTAGCATATGGTTCTCCTCGCATGCATACAATCTCATCAGTCTGCACTGACCCTACAGCTCCTTGCCAGTACTTTTCGTTACATGGTCTTGCCCCTCACTTAGGGCTTGCGAACCGATGGCGTAGCTTCTTTGGCATTCACGTATGCTTTTGACAGCCTAGACTGAATAAATGATTTTTAATTTACGATGACTATAAAAACTACAACTTGTTTGGTTAATCACTATTCATTTTTAAATTTTGAGATTCTAGCAATCACAATGCTATTTTTATATAATACTAAATAATATACTAGAAAAAATACGACTCGCACCAGGGGGCTAATTGTCTAATTTAAAAATCTATCGCTATCGCTTTCATTTTGACAGTTGGATCCGACACATTGCTGCATTTCTTTGGTAAGTTTTTATTTGTGCCATAAAGAAGCATCAATGTGTTTCATCCTGAAAGCGATTGCGATAGATTTTCAAATTAGACAATAGAAAGGCTGATCATGTTCTCGGACGGGAATCGAACCCGCGACCTTTGGATATCCGGTCCAATGCTCTGATCGCTGAGCTACCGAGTCACTAAATCATTAGTGCTCTATGGCGACCAGCCAGTTTCCAACATCATGACTAGTGACTAGTTAGTCACTGCTCTGACCGCTGAGCTACCGAGTCACTAGTTAGTGACTCGGTAGCTCAGCGGTCAGAGCATTGGACCGGATATCCAAAGGTCGCGTGTTCGATTCCCGTCCGAGAACATGATCTGGTGCGAGTGGTATTTTTTCTAGGTATAATATTTAGCATTACACTATTGATTTGCTCACAGATCCTTGTAGAATGCCCGGCCATATGTGCAAGTGCCGGGTCCCAGAGCAGTGCCCTGCGGCAGTATTGCGTGGACGCGGCTTTCAGTATAGACCTGCACCAATCCGCCATCGCATGCGACGTGCTAACGAGGATCGTTGTTCATTGGTAACTTCGGGCATTTCTTGTACATTGTGTCTAGTAAATTACCGAGGTTTGTGGATACTCAAGCGCTACTCAACATCATGCTGTCTTTGTCATATCTTTGACATTTAATGGGACAGGACGATGTTTGAGAGCCTCTCAAAGTTGGATGTTGTTTGAGTAATAATCGGGCGTGACTAGTAATAAAATTTGGAGAAGTTGACTTGACTTCTACACTCTTTTCTTTTCCGTCATTTAACAGAAATATCGAGAGAACAAATCTTTAGTAGACCTCAGTGGCGAGGGGTGAAATTATGGCGAAGGTAAGCCGTTACACAATAAAGGGTCTTGACAGACGGACAACAAAGTGATCCTATAAGGGTTCCGTTTTTTCCTTTTGAGGTACGGAACCCTAAAAATGTCATGATCTGCATGTCCACTATGGTCACATTTTTAAAAGGTAAGCCGATGGGAATCTGCTTGTATTAACTCTTCGCCACTGGTAGGCCTGTCTAGTAATAGATAGAGGATACGTTATTGAAAATGGTAATAGAGTCATGGGGTAACTTAAATTTAAATAAAAAATAATTGTCACTTAATATAATAGCTTGGTGGCGCAGTGGTTTAGCGCCAGGCTCTGCGATTGCAGAAGTTGAGCAACATTCGCAAGGGTCAGTCATGGGATGGGTGACCATAAATTTACTATCTTGAACTCCTTCGTGCTTCGGAAGTGGTCCCGGCTGGCTTGTGTCTAGGCTTGCCAACTGCCCTGATTTAATAGGGACGACCCGATTTCAGGCCCCTGTGTCCCGCGTCCTGACCACAGTACTGGCGGGACGCTAATTGTCCCGATTTTTGTTATCAACAACTTTTTTATTTATTCCCGCCTGTTTTGCTATATATTGTTGTTTCTTAAATACAGCCGATAATTACAAAAATCTTCTTTAATCCGAATTGCAGATAAGGGTTAATTTTAGCGAAACATGTTCTGAATTTCACGATTACGTAATTAAAAATAAAAATCTTTTAAACGCGCCAAATCTCAAAATAAATATTATTTTAATAACAAAAATTAAGCTAGTTAGTAGTTCATTGACTGTCTGATTGAGACTCTGTGCATTGTTTAAGTTTCCAGTAGGAATTTCTACCTTTTGTTTATAATATTATATGTTTAAAAGCGTTTGATTGTAGTCCCGATTTCATTGAAGTTGTCACGTTTTTTTTCACATTAAATCCCGAAAACCTCATTGGGGGAGTTGGCAAGCCTACCTGTGCCCCAGCAGAGGGGACATAAAAAATGGCTGAGTTCGATAATAACATGTGATTTTCAGCTATGAAGAGAGTCTACCCGTCGACGGCTCAGAGCTAATGCTCGCTCTGGAATCTCTCGTTATAGCCACCAGTGTGGACAACGGCCCTGCTAATATAAAGCCGCTTCGAATCGCATTGAGGTGTCTGGTAAGATTTACTCATTTACAGTAAAAAATACATTCTTTTATTTGATATTATTAGTAAGTTTTAAGTCTCTTTAGATGTAAAGAAATGTCTCCTCTGAACAAAAGCTCCTATCTTCGGTTTTAAAGCACTTTGTTAAAAATGTCTACTTTATACAAGGTGTTACAAATAATGCCCCTAATACAAAAATTAATTACGAAAATATCAAAATGTATGGAACAGCTGATTTTTTTTTCACGATTTCAGAGTTGGCCCCATAATAAAAGTTGTTCAGTTTGATGGTCCCTATCTACCGTATTCGGGATTAGGGGTATTTTTGTAACATGTTGTATACAGAACATTCTTCACTATAAAAACACACTATTGACTTATAATTGACCGAGCGAGCGCGAAGCGTCTCCGTTTCAGCTTGGGCAAAAATGCTTTTGTATGTCCGGCTGTTCTCCTCTACAGGTCGCACCGATTCTCCTGAAATTTTGTGAGCAGTGGCCTTACCATGAGTGGATGCAAACTGTTTACGTTACCGTAAACTATCATTTTCTCTCTTTCACTCGCATTGACTGTAAGCATATCCGATAGTTTACGGTAGCGTAAACAGTTTGCATCAACTCATGTTAGGGCCATATTCTATAATTATATGAAACTTATTCAACGATTCAGTTTTTCGCAATTTTTCAAAATGTCGGAGATAAAAATCATATTTCAGCCATTTCGAAAATGATCACAAATGATCTGCTGCTATGCGATACAGCTGCAGCTCTACAGAGCCACTACTTTAATAAATATCACGGTTTCTGGGGTCTGGATTGCCAGCGGAGCGAGGGGGCGAGCTTAGGAGTCTGGTGCTGTTGGCAGTGTTAGGAGTGGTTTGCGGTGCTCACATAGGAAGTCGACCATAAACGTACTACTTTTGTAGGTAAAACTATGCACTGCCGAGCCCGCACTATACGCGCCCCGCACAGCCAACGTGCTGGGCATCCAGTTGCTAGAATGCCAGTGGAGTGAGGGCGGGCTTAGGATACTGGCGCTTTTAGAAGCGTTAGGAGCATTGGGCGGAGGGACGTACTGCCCGCATTCGCTGAAGCCAGCCTTGCCAGCGCTAGTGCACACGCTCAATGCCGCTATGAGGTATGAAAAATTAAACACGAAATATGTTTCCTTCTTTCTATAACTGTTTAAAACATAAGCCTTTCAGATCAAACTTCTTACACACACGTAGGCCATCCGAAACCTTGATCACAAACTCATTATTATCTTTCATATCCCAATTTGTTTTAGGTCGTTGCAGTACATCCTTCTCTTTCATTCTTTCCTACCACCCATCAATTCATACTCTTCCTGCACGTTGATCTACCTACATTACAGTATCTATATTTTCTGTCGTCTTCTTATTCCTCTTCATCCATCAAAGTTCATGTCCACCAGTCTTCCAGCAACATTCTTTTATCCTTTTTCATAACATGTAGGTATATGTCGCAGTCAACTACTTTAGTCAGCCGTTCAATTAACAGCCTAGCCTTTCATTAAAAGGCGTCGTTTAATCTACGGCCTACATGAAATCCGGCCATTTCATTAAATGGCTTGCAAATGGCTTTTTTCAATAACGCTTAATTAGCCAAGACATTGAAATTTTGTTCCATTTTCTGTCAATTGGCGCACTGTAAGCCAAGCTGTCAATATAACCTTACTGATTATGTTTTTTCCCAGAGATCCGAATACAGACGGCGATGGAACTGCCCTCGTCCTCCTCTGTACCGTGCTATTCCAAGAACGAGCTGGAACTGCCCTTACATGCAAGATCAACAACGCCTGGGAGCAAAAGATAATGGACACCATCAGATATGTGGATGGATGGACCCGGTACCGGGTCGCTAGGGCCGCTTTGAGGTGAGTTTTAATTCTATTTTATAGTAATATAGGTACTACCTTTACTTGCAAGATCAACAACGCCTGGGAGTAGAAGATATGGGACACCATCAGATACGTGGACGATGGACCCGGTACATGGTTGCTAGGGTCGCTTTAGGGTGAGTGTTCAGAGTCTCTCACCTATTACTGTCAATCATATCGCGTCTATCAGTCTTATCTTTCAGAATTAGATTTTTTTTTACTTCACTTTATTTGACTCAACTTTCGAAATTCGAAAAAGTTGTAATGACCCTAATTTGTAGACTGCCTCTCGGCCGCACGTTTGCCTGTTCGACATCTAATTTCGTCTGATCTTTTTCGAGACTCAACACAACTTTTGAGATTTAAGAATCGACTCGACTTCAAAACTAAGCTCTACTTTTGAGATTCGACTAGACTTAAATAAAGATTTGGAATTCGACTCGACATTCGGGATTTTACTCGAATTTCATGATTACAAGATTTTTATGCGAAGCTGTCTTCAAAACGGAAGATTTAGTTCTGCTAAACTTCGTATCTTATCATAGGTACGGTCACCACGGCGTGGCAGCGACAATATTGGGGCGGCTGGCGGAGGAAGCGCCCAGCGAGGCGGCGCAGCGCTGGCTCACGGCCTTACACCGAGCTGCGGCTGCCGACCAACAGCTCATACAAGAAGGTTACCATGACCATTATTTTTTCTAGTTTTTAAACACATTGTGGCACGTGGTGGTGGTGCACGGGTTGTGGAGGCTATTGTCTCTTTGTTTTCTGGTTTCTATTATTCTCAAGTATGCAGTCCTTCCGTGAACATAGCCTCTTAAAAATAGTCGAACTTTCAAGAAATTCTATAACAAAACCTAAAATCGCGAGTAAATCTAAGAATTATATCAGTGGTCACTGTCTAAATAATAATAACTAATCCAAAAATTACCTTCCAATTCCTTCCTCCTCCCCCTGATGAGGGGGGCCGATAATTATGCTTTTTAGACAATATGCCAATAAAAAATATGCGTTTTGATATTAATGTTTTTTGCATAATATGTGCCATTCTATAACAACATTCGTTTTATTTACAGACAAAAAAAGGTATGCGTTCTATTAGGTAATATTGTGGAGATAATATTGTGGAGTTATTATTATTCGACCGGTGACCACCGATATATATTATGATTATCTGGCAGTAATATCTCGAACAAATATGTAGGTATAACGGGTCTGGAAGCCGCTAGCGCCGGGTGGGAGGCGAGCGGCGGGTGCGGGTGGGGCGCGGGCGCGGGCGGGGGCGCGGGCGCGGGCGCGGGCGCGGGCTGCGCGGCCGGCTGCGCGGGCTGCGGGGGCTGCGCGCCGCTGCCGCCCGCCGCCATGCACGCCCGCGCCACCGCGCTGGCCGCGCTCGCGCGCACCGCGCACGCCGCGAGGGCGCTGTGTACCCAGCCGCCGCCGGCGATCGCTCACGCTCATGCGCAGGTCCGATGTACTATCTAATTCAAATATTATAATGCTGTTGTCGTTTTGCTGTAGAATGAAAGATTTGAGCGGGTAAAATATATGTGTAATGTAGAAGGAATTTGGTAAACAAGTAAACAAATATGAAACAGATCGATTCTAAGATGACATTACAATTTAGATTAAAGTTTATAAGTAACCAGTATCACGACACGTTTTCTCTATATTTTGTTGGCAGTTCGATTGATCTCGAGTCTGTTTAGACTTGAAATCGATTTGGAATTACGATACGTCTAGTTTTGCCCGGATTTTAATACTTCGCCCGGCTTTTATTTATATTTTTTGGCTGAAAAAAGAAATGATATCAAATTACTTTTTGAAATATTTTAAACAAGATTGTGACTAAGTTCCTAATTTTTTAAAAGCCGTGCTTTTCTAAATGTGATTTAGTAACTCTTTACTCGTGTCGCGTTTTAATTGAATAAAAGTAAAATCCGTCGCAGGCGGCGCGCGACCCGGCCGCTAAAGCCGGCGCATGCGCCAACGCTATCCGCAAGGCGTCGCGCGCAGTATCCGCGGTCGCACAGCGGTACGGAGCCATCGCGCGCACCGCCTTCCACGCGGACGACGCCACTCTCACACACCTGCACATGTATCCTTTATCATAAACTGGACACTCCATACAACCGCTCCGTTATAACTACCTTTACACAGACATTACACACATGACCTTTTGTATGCGCGCAACTGTATGTGTAAAGCTAGAGTAACTACGGGAATAATGTCGCCTCACACACAAATAAACATATTGGTTTTTCACCACTTTAACAATAAATATATATTTACCGGTGATAAGAAATATTTCCATGTGTGATATTAAATGTTTTGCTTTGCTTTTTGCAACTTAAATTGACGCCGTCGTGCACGTAAGTTGACAACTGTTGTCACACGCGACTAAACGAGCACATGACTCGGCACTTGAACTCGCGGGCTGGGGTGAGGTAATTGATTCTAGGGCGGGGCGGAGTGTCCTTTATTTCTATTATATATTTTGTGGCTAAAATCTAGTCTAGGTTGTTACAAGCCCTTGTTAAAAACATTATACTAGTATGTGACCCTACCACGAACTTCTATCGAGAAAAAAAAAGCGCGTTAACTCGATAGAATAATTATCTATGAAAAATTTCATTTCGCTTTTCGGCGGTAGATGGCGCTGTACAAATATCCCATATAAAATTACTCAATCGATTTTTTGCGTGTTGTTTTCTCTATTGATATTCGAGCTACCAGTACTGATCTCAAAGAAACGTAGTGACTCGACTTGAGACTGATTCGACAAATAATTACGTGACGTGACTGGTCCGTAGAAAATGCCATTGAACGTGAAAGAACTGACAAAAACGTGACACGTGACTGATCCGCCCAATATGATATGCCACAAGATTGATCCGACAAAAGTCATGACAGACTGATCCGATAACAGCACAAGACTGACCGCTGAGCTACCGAGATATTGGATGACTCGCTGTAGTACTTGTATTATTCACTAATCTTCCAGTACCTCTGTAGATTTAATACCCAGGTAGATTTGTTCTTAAGTAAAAATACAAATAACCTTAACCAAAACCTCAGTGCTCAACACACATACGCCCAACTAGCCCATTTCCTGGACCGCATCACGTCCACTCAAGAGCGACCTCCCGAGCTACCCACCAAGGAGATCAAGCCCAAGACACTGGAGGAAATGATCGCGCTCGCCCCGAGCGCCGCGCTCGCGAACATATCCGCTAAGCTGTTCGACAACAGCACTGGGCAGGGCATCACGCATAGGGTAAGGAAATAATTATCATATCACAGACAAAGTGAAATCAAAATCTTTAGAATCTTTTCAAGGGTGTTACAGAATCTGATCATATCATATCAAGTTAAACATGCCAAGTTCCAAAACTAAATATAAATATTTGACAACATCACATACATTGCTCCGATCCCAAAGTAAGTAGCTAAAGCACTTGTGTTATGGAAATCAGAAACAACGGTGGTATCACAAACACCCAGACCTGAGCCAATATAGAAAAGTTAATTTTCTAAATTGACCCAACCGGGGATCGAACCCGGGACTTTAGAGATGGCGACACCTTGAAAACCGGTGTGCAAAGTCACTCGACCACGCAGGTCGTCAAACTGTATTGAAAACAAGTCAGTTTTCTCATGACTAGTCCTTCATACTCCGTCGTCGAGTTTATTTTTTAATATTATTTAATTTCGGACGACCAACAGCTACTATAACATAATATATAACTTAAATAGTAACAGCCATCACAAATATAAAACAAAATACACTTAACGAGCACAATCGTGGTCGTCGACGCGGTTCGTGCTAACACGCGCCATCTAAAAAAACCGACCAAGAGATTTTAATCGCCTCTGTGGTCTAGTGGTTCGATCACACGTGTAAGATGTAGGGGTCCCGGGTTCGGGTTGGTGGTAGGGCTTATTTCAAGTCCACCTGGCTAGCTACCACCATCTTATTGTTGCTTTCGTGGACTGTATAGGTAGGTTTTGGGTCCGTAACTGAAAGTCTTCGTCGGTTAGCACTAAAATGTTATTTATTAATTGAGCACACGACACATTACAATGGTGGGTTTTGGCAGAAGAAGAAAAAAGGAATATTGCCAACATACAAAAACATTGTAAATTTAGTCGGTGTTGCCAACACTTAGAGGGTTATTGCACGTGTAGCATAAACCTCAAATACTCCAAGTTTACAATCCAACGGTCTACCCTCATCAGTGACATAAGTGGCAGTGACAGTTCCCTATCAAATCAATACCAAAATAGTGTCCCCCGCCGCGTTCGAGACCTCCTATGTAACAGTGATTTTTTCAATCCTATTTTTAAGTACATTATTACCACAATGGAAAAGATTTAATTTAGTTACCTATTCTCTCGTGAATACTTTTTGGACATAGTTTAAATTTATTTTGACGTAATATCTCTTTTTTGCTCATCTTCATCATCATCCCCCTACCCTTATCCCAATTTATTTGGGGTCGGTGCAGTGTGTCATTCTCCTCCATTCCTTTCTGTCACTCGTCATCTCCTCATCCACTCCCTTTACATTCATATCATTCCTCACACAATCCATCCATCTTTTTTGCGGTCTTCCTCTTACTTTCCAACCCTCCACGAATAAACTTAAAAAAAAAATTGTATGCGTAGCACGCGGAGGCGATGCTGGGGGCGGTGCGCGCGTGCGCCGGCGGCGCGTCGTGGGCGCGCGGCGTGTGCGCGGGGCGCGTGCGCGGGGGCGCGGGCGCGGGCGGGGCGCTGTGCCGCGTGTCGCTGACGCCGGCGTGGCGCGCGCCGCCCGCCGACCACGCCGCCGCCTTGCCGCTGTCGCATCGGCTCGCGCTCAAGCTCGAAGGGGTCGTCTTACCGGCGGTGCCTCTCAGGTATCACATTTTAGAGCTATAGCCCGTCAAACGATTGTCTGTTTAACACCATCATATTCAGATACGAAACGGAACTGTTTTTATAAACAACTTTAATTTTTAAATTTTGAGATTTTAGCATTCACAATGCTATTTTTATATAATACCAAATAATATACTAGAAAATATAGGACTCGCACCAGATCATGTTCTCGGACGGGAATCGAACCCGCGACCTTTAGATATCCGGTCCGATGCTCTGACGGCTGAGCTACCGAGTCACTAGTGGGAACGTCGAATTTCTTCTAGTACATCGACTCTCACGCTGCAAGCCGGTGCCATCTCACCGATGTACAAGGAATTACCTCGACATCAATTGAATACATTTCCAGATATTTTTAAACAATTGATTAACTTTAATTGTCAACATTCTTACTTATTGCATAAGCAATAAGCGCAGCAATACCTGCGCAGACAGTGGGCGGACATTTTTGTCCGACTGCTATATTTAAATCTAAAAACTTTAATTTGTACGTTCACGATATATTAAATTCGCGTTACAGAGTTCGACCATTTGCTCTAAATAATAAATACTCGTCCCAACAAAAAGTCCGTCGTATCCACTGTATAAAACTGTTATAACACTCTTCACGTTGTATGACTTTTTTCTAGTAAACGACAGCCTCAGCGACAAGTCAAAGGGGTACAAATAACAGTCACAGCCACTCCTCATCCACGCACCAATGAGAAGGTATCTTAACTGAAATCATACTTAACAACGTATACCTTTGCTTATTTTAATTCCAAGTTCTAGGCTACGGTTTTTTCCGCGGCCTTGGTTTTAGTGCTGGACTTGCTAGCGTAGAAAACAGTCTTTTATACAAGGTGTTACAAAAGTACCCCTAATGCCGAATATGGTAGATAGGGACCATCAAACTGAACAACTTTTACTATGGGACCAACTCTGAAATTGCGAAAAAAAAATCAGCTGTTTCATACATTTTGATATTTTCGATTTTATTTTTTTTTCGATTCAAGCGTGATAAAAAGTAGGCATTGCTCAATAGCAATAGGTTCTTTCTTCATGCTCTATTTGGAGAAAAAATATTTATTGAAATATCACCACTTTTTTCACCCTTTCTCCAAACAGAGCATGAAGAAAGAAACCATCTACATCGATGGTAATTTTTGACAGCTTAACAAAAAGGTTGTCTATACAACATGTTACAAAAATACCCCTAATGCCGAATATGGTCTTTAGGGACCATCAAACTGAACAACTTTTACTATGGGACCAACTCTGAAATCGCGAAAAGAAAATCAGCTGTTTCATACAAAAATTAAATATAAAAAATATCAGAGTATGAAACAGCTGATTTTTTTCGCCATATTATACCATATTCGGCATTAGGGATATTTTTCTAACATATTGTTTCTCATTATTGACATTTAAATATAGACAAAATCCTTTTCGAAGTCGTCATGCTACAAGGGATGAATAGAGATCTCTTTTCAGACGGTAGAGTTGACCAACGTCCCTCCTGTCCTAACCGCAGTACAGACAGTCACCCCGATCCGTGACTTCTTCTCGGCGCAGCAGTTGGTCAGCGTGAACGCCGCTGGCCTATATACAGTAGCCGTGGAAGCAGCGTTTGTTGATGAGAAGGGGGAGCTTTGGAATACCGGCCCGAGGACTTCTATTGTCATAAAGGTAAGGCTAATTGAAAGGTTAGCAACGAAAGTCGGATAATTGAATATTTTCTAATATAATATAAATATACTAGGTGTTACAAAAGTACCCCTAATGCCGAATATGGTAGATAGGGACCATCAAACTGAACAACTTTTACTATGGGACCAACTATGAAATCGCGAAAAAAAAATCAGCTGTTCCATACAAAAATTAAAATCGAAAATATTAAAATGTATGAAACAGCTGATTTTTTTTTCGCGATTTCATAGTTGGCCCCATAGTAAAAGTTGTTCAGTTTGATGGTCCCTATATGCGCCATATTCGGCATTAGGGGTACTTTTGTAACACCTTGTATAATGTATTTTTAGCGACCATTTTTGCTTGCAAAGGAACAACAGTATGCTTGTAAAAAATGCCCTCCATGCCTTTCATGGTAATCAAGTTGATCACAAATCTCTAGTTTTTTTTAACTTACTCGTAAGAGCAACCTAGTACGCACAGCAGCATATCAAGGTATACACTATACATATCTATAACTACGACACGCTATACAGTGTTAGAAAGAAAGTCACCTTGTCATCATTGGTGGATTTGTTTAGTGTGTGCAAATTTGCCAATGACTGCTTAGCTGTCAAAATTAAGGGCCAATTACTGATCAGCTGTCAAAATATTGACGTTAGTGGGCAACGCCCCTGGCGCATACGGCACCATCCGCCCCGTCTCGCTGCTCGCGTGACGTCATCAGTCAGTCAGTTGACCTCAATAGACAGTGCGCACAGTTTTTAGTGTCGTGTTGCGGCTAGTGAAGTTTATTTTATAAAAAAAAAGTTAAAAAATTTACAACAAACTGGAGTATCGGTAAGTAACTTTTTATAGTATTTCTAAGTAAAAATTTATCAAAAGTGTTAGTTTTTTTAAACAAATCGAGTGAGCGTTGACGAAATACGGCATTTCGTAACAACTTTCAAGTCCTTATTTATAAAAAATAATGAATTTAATGAAACTTCATACACATAAGTAAAATATATTGGTCTCAAAAGTTAATAGAACTCATTTTTGATAAATAGTATAACATCTAGTTAGACAGATTTTAAATTTTCCATAGAAACAGAAATTTCCAATTATCTTTTTTAAATTAAGACATTTCAAAAATGTTCCTTGCTAACTTTTTAAACCTACATATCCTGCTTATGCATATGAAGATTCATTAAAATCGGTTAATTCATTTCGAAAAATAAGGACTTGAAAATGACGTTTTCGTCAATGCCCCTATCTCGAATTTATCGCGTTTCTTTTCAATGGTTCTATAATTATTATTATTATGATCGATAAGTGCAGTCTTAAATAGTTAATTCGCTTTTTAATAACTTGGCATGATAGATATTACGAGTAGCCATCGAGCTTCTCTTAGATCGATAGATTAAATTCTAATTTTACTATTTTTTTCTTAATTTTGTTTTGGTTTTGTTATAACTTTATTATTATTAAATGTTATGTTTTTGCTGTAGAGACGAACCGGCGCGATCTGGCTGCGGCGGTGAGGAAGAGGGTCCATCACGACAGCGCTACGAGAAGGCCATAGGTAGATAGTCTGACCCATATTTAAGCACAAGAACATAAGAACATCCTCTTCAAATTGATAATGTGAGTAATTATCTTAGTCTCTTACATCTGCCCCTCTAGTCAAAAGTAAAATTTTTGCAATCAAGGATTTGATGTTTTAAAATTCGATGGTAACGAAAACTTTTGTCAATCCAATGCATCTTTCGAAAGCGAAGCAATTACGAAGATTTTTAAATGTAGGTTTGTCAAGGCCTTCTTGTGTGTTTTAAAAAATGTTGCAGCAGTATATAAAATAATTTCATTAGGTTAGGCATAATTTAACGTTTCGACGTTAAAACCACAGGGCCATTCGTCCCGTTTTCGAAAAAAAAACATCTTTCCAGATGTTTTGACAATCGATAAAGATGAAATAGCTAAGTATATAATTATTAAATTGAGATTTTGCGCTTTCACAATGCTATTTTTATATTAAGATAAAAAATTATATTAGAAAAATACTAGAAAATATAGAGCACCTCAGACGGGACTCGAAGCCGCACTTAATATTCTCATTTTTCTTCTTTTAAAATATTATATCGTATCATATCGTATTTAAAATAAAAATAATTCATAAGTAGTTTTTATTCTCATGACTTGGTAATTTTCCAAACATAAGCAGACACCTATGATTTGATTCTTTGAACTTGCCGCCCATGAAAGAAACAAAAGGCGACGAAACAAAGGGATTCTTTTTTTTGAGTGTGAGAGCATTCGAATAAGTAAACATTTTTTTTTACTTATCGGTTTAAACTTAAACTAAAACAAAATATGCGAGTCATTGATATCTAAACATTTTGAACCGTTTATGTTTTGATTTTTTGAAATATTAAATTGTTGATTATTTATGGTGTTGAGATTTTCTTTGTTGATTTTGCATGTTGATATGTAAACCCGGTAAAGTGAAACCTTACCTTAGAAATAAAACACAATTTTTACGGATTACAGCGCGTATATTGTTAATTCAGGTGTTATTTTAGAATTATTTAGTTTGGATTTATTGGTTTTTTGAATTCCCGACGTTTACTTGCTTTCCTTAACGTGGTTTTACTTGACTATTTAATACTTAAAATGTTAACCCGCCTTTTAGCGGTGAAGCCTGCTCACTTGATTTAACACTGATTCACAATACGTAACTTCATTACGTTGAAAAAAAAATAGTTTTAAATAGTAGTGTGATTGGAAGTGTTTTTTGTTTTAGATTTCCGTGGACATTGTGCGGCGGAGATCAAAAGAAGCTAGAAAGAAGCGAAAAATTGAAATAATGCCGCACCACACAGAGACAAGAAATGGTGGATGAGCTCTTTGGGTCATGAGCATCTTTGTTATTCTACACGTTTTGATTTAGAGTTTATTTATTTACTAAATCCTGAACATGCACTAATTTTTATCGATGCCGATCTTATTACCTCTGAATGAAAATCCACATTGTGGTGTTAATAACTAACGTGGATTAACGTTTGCCTTATTAAAATTTATTTTAAAAATAATACTATTTCATGGTAAATTATAATACTTACTTACTCTTGGCCAACATTAATTCTTGCTTCTCGGCACGGGGCGCAACATTTCATTATATTATTAAAAATTTTTTACATGTTACTTTTAATTTTTTCTTAGATATATTTGCATAAATAATATCACGTTTTGTTTATTCATCTTGTTTTTTGTTTAGTTATCAATGTGTGTATTCTATGTCTAAATAAGATAGGAAAAATAAGTATTGTCAAAAGATTTAATGAGTTTTGGACTTAGCTTACGTCATCTTCGCTATCGGTATTGATAAAACAAATCACAATCAAAAAGCGACTCACTAAATTAAATAATTACTTATTTTTTTATTTAAAACAACTTATTTATATGACTGTGCTTACACATTACGTTTTTATATTATATTCCTGATTTCTGATAGTCTACAAACAAGTGCCCACATGCACACATTTACTAGCGAGCATGACAAAAGTATCGTAAGTCCTTTGACTAGACCGACAATCTACCGCTGTTGTTCATTCAATTATGCTCTTTAAAGGTATGACGATAATGTTCACTTTACGTTTCCAAAATTGTTACAATAGAACAGAACAATGCAACCGTTTTTTTGTTGTTTGTGAATGTTTTGCGTTTAACAACCTACTTTTATTGCTTTACTTACCTATTTGCAATATTTGTGTGAATATTTTTTATTAGTCCAGTCCAGCGAGTCATTTTTATTTACACTATTTTTATTATTAAATTGTTACATGTTGTTACTTATACAATACTAAAAAAAATACGACTCGCTCCAGATCATATTTTCCGACGGGAATCAAACCCGAGACCTTTGGATGTCGGTCCAATGCTCTGAACGCTGAGGTACCGATTCACTATCTTTTTAGCTATTTTGACAATTGATTAAAATGAAACAGCTATATAATTTTTAAATTTAAGATTTTTCAAAAGATAAGATTAGAGATAATTTTTTTCGAAAGATATTTCAATTGAATGTTGAATTCAGTTGAATTCCTTGCATTGATGAATTAACGCTGGCTTGCAGCGTAAGAGTGGAATATACTAGAAGCAATTCGACGATGCCACTAGTGACTCGGTAGCTCAGCGATCAGGGCATTGGATCGGACATCCAAAGGTCGCGGGTTCGATTCCCGTCCGAGAATATGATGTTAAATGTTGTTGCTTCCTCAAAAAGTTGATTTTATTTACCCAGATTTTTAAATCTTAGTCGATATACTACCTACCTAACCTACCGACTGTAGAAACAGAAACATTGATAAAACAAGAAAAAAGCAATAAGCTTTTATTATGCCGTTTTGTTAGTTCTTTCGTTATAATTGATATAATAGAAAAAGGTTTTATTGTGATAGTAATAATAAATTATTTAATTACCGTATAAACGTAAGTGTTTTATTTCCCATTTACTACCTACACGATATAGTGTATGATCAAGCAAGACATTCAAGAAAAATACCGAATTGTAAGCCTTATCTTGCATATTATCACTAAAAGACGCGCAGCCTATTATTTCGATTTTATGCATTACCTATTGACTTGACAGTGAACAATTTTATGATGTGTATTGTCTTGCTTGACCTTGACCGACAGAGCTGCAAAAGGGTGAACGTCAGGATGGCTGGTTGTCTGCATCGGTTCGCGTCAAGCTGGTGACCAAAAATTGTTACCTATTGGTTACTCTTTGCTATCCACAGTCAGTTAATTGCTAACTATAAACCAAAATAAACGGATTGCAAAATGTCCAACCATTCTGATATCAAGATGGCTGGTCCACTCTCCGTTTGTGTAAACTATACAAATTCTTGTTATTATTTCTTCTTTACTTCAGTAATTGCTACCTGATTGCTACCCTCACGTTTAACAATGTCCACCTTGTAGCTGTAACAAGTAAAAAGTTAAATCATTTGAAAATTTTACAGGGAATGGACTAAGGGTATTGAAATAAGCTAAAACGATTACAACAATGTTTTATTGAAATACATTTTTATATGAAATAATATCTATTTACTAAAGTCATCCTGATATCAGAATGGTTGGACATTTTACAATCCCTTTATTTTGGTTTATAATTAGGTAGCAATTAACTGACTGTAGGTAGCAATTTTTGGTCACCAGCTTGACGCGAACCGATGCAGACAACCAGCCATCCTGACGCTCACGCAAAAGGCTCGTAGAATTCGTTTCACTCGCATGCAAAACCAAATATTATCTTCACTTTGTTAGTTTTAACTTAGCCTAAACAATATGTTTTTATTCATTTTAGTGGCACTACTTAGCTTAGTGTTCAATCAGTCCGTTACATAAAAGTTTTGTAACATTAGAGAGCTCGAGTTGTGAAATTAAGATTATGGAAAAACCTTCTTTAAAATTCTTCCCAAACAGTAAATTTTGTAGATCACAGATAAGCAACATTTTCCTTAAAATAATGAAAGTCATTATAAAATTAATAAAATAAGCAAACGTCACAGACAGTCATTTTTAGTTCCCGTCTCGTTAAATACACAATTAGGTTAGTAAATCGGCAATGAGCATGTTTGAAATACAGTGTTCAATACAAATTTCTTTTGCACGGCAAACTCATTGAATCAGCAGCCGCGCCCGACGCACACTACTATAATCTATTTAAATAAACTAGAAGCGCATGACGCACACATGCACAGTCGGTGGAGCACCACGACTTAGTCGAGACGGAATTACGAAAACACTATTTGTCTCATGCGACCGATTCTCCCTGTTCATTCGCATTCGGGTTCAAGGTCAAAGTGTATACACTTGATGTGCTGCCCACTGTACAATTGTTTTATCTCACGAATGCGGCTCGCCTATGAATGTTGTTAGGCGTGTACATGCACACTGTTTTAGTGTGCGTCTGTACGCTTTCGTATTAGTCACACTAAAATAATGTACATGTCTAACAACATTCATAGCCGCATTTTTGAGATAAAACAACTGTAGTTTGTATTGCAAAAAAACTTTTTTTATTAATAACAAGTTGACGGAAGTTTTTATTATTTTTGTTGTAGGCCCATGAAGAGCCAAGCGCCAAGAGTATCGCGCAAGCAACGCGTAGCAGCAGGTTCTAGCTGTAGGTATGAATATGATTAATTTAAAAATGATAATATTCTGAGTCAATCACGATATTGTGTTGCAAAATGTCTTTGTTATGTCGAATATAAACTGATATGTCAGGCTCATGTTGTGTTTTGTTTATTGGATTAGGGTTTCCTATATTCGATTCTATGATTATAAAGTGAAAAAATAATTCAGTCTCATGTTTTTTTCACACTTCGATATCGCCCTTATGTTTGGTGTAATAGCAATGGATTCTGTTATCACTGGCTGACCTGTAATGCTCGGCGTAACTAGGTGGTTGCTATTATATTTGCAACTAGGTCAATGGTACTAACTTTATTAGAAATTGCGGTAAGACTGAATATATTTTTTTTAATTTTGAGATTTTAGCATTCACAATGCTATTTTTATATAATACTAAATAATATACTAGACAAAATACGACTCGCACCAGATCATGTTCTCGGACGGGAATCGAACCCGCGACCTTTGGATATCCGGTCCAATGCTCTGACCGCTGAGCTACCGAGTCAATAAGAGTGAATATAATGTTCTGTAACGGAGAAGCCATATTTTACTTATTATGTCTAGTTCAGAAATTTATTTCATCTGGTAAACAATAAAATGTATGTTGTGTTACAATATGCTCAATATTTCCTTGTGCTAACTGATTAGATCACTCATAGATGCTATATATAAATCGGTATTATATTCTATACCGTCTGGACGCTTCGTTGTACACCGATAAATCATTATGACTTCACACCTGAAGATCTGTGTCATAAACCGCGATCACTATCGCACACGCACACTCGCACTAGTAAACAAAGCGAAATTACCAACAATGGAACGGAATATCGACGATAACGTCTTTATCTGACGCTATACTGATAACAATTTCACTGGATATTCCTAAAGAATTACTCCACAGTACTTATACAACCTCCGAACAAAATGTTTAGATTTTCTATAGTTATTAGTTATATTCTTCACAGCTACACTGTGAGGAGCGTGGACGTGTGTGCCAATGTTAATTACTGTGTGTGCCGTGATAATAATGACGTAAACCAAGACTATGTGGGCGATATTGTAGACTGCTCGTATCATACGGAAGCCGAAAACGTCTTAGCAGCTGAGTACACGCTACCGAATGTCGCATATTCACTGGATTTGTCGTCGAACAACATTTCATTGTTACACCCTTCGAATTTATTGCAATCTACGACATTGATGGAGTTGAGTTTGAAGAACAATGCTCTAAAAGAGATTCCTGCAAAAGTTCTAAAATTGCCTTACCTGAAGTGGCTGGATTTAAGCTATAACCAACTAGAATTTATTGATAAGGAAGCCTTCAACGATATCAAAACAATTGAACATTTAAACCTGGCGAATAACAGATTTGTAACATTTGAAAATTTACGTTTCCACCACTTGAGCAATTTGAATGAACTTATATTGGATAATAACAATTTGGGAATGAGTTTAACTGAAGTTAATTTGTTCGATAGAAATGGATTTGGATTAACTCATAAAATAACACGTTTGAGTATCAGCGGAGTTAACTTGAACGAAGTACCAGAAAACTTTTTTTCTGACGCGTATGATATTCGGAAGCTGATCATATCGCAGAACAATTTGAGAGACATTTTCGAGTTGCCTTTTACGCTGGAATATTTGGATTTATCTGATAATCCAATTTCAGAAATCTCTGACGAAGACTTCGCTGATTTACCTGGCCTGAAAGTGTTGAAACTAAATAACTTGGATATCAAAGAAGTTCCTGATTACGTGTTTATGTCGTTACAAGGCTTGAAGGAATTGGAGTTGGAAAGAAATAAAAATCTGACCGCGTTTAGTTCTTTAGCGTTCGGACAGGAAGTATTGGACGACGCGGATTATTTCGAGTTGGAAAAGTTGTCTTTAAAAGGATCGCGACTGACTAAATTGGACAAAATACTGGCGGAGCCTGTAGGAGAGCTGAGGTTCCTCGACTTGCAGGGCAACCCATGGGCATGCGACTGCAATTTGCTTTGGCTGAAATCTTTGCAAATACAACCGGAATATTATGAACATTTGAGGTAAGGACATAATTTATTTGCATTCATTTATGACTTTGACAATCTGAGGTTCAAATACCTATGTATACTAATATAACCATTTTGAATGTGTAAAACAAAACATGGTTAAATATGATTTCAATGACAATTTTGATATAAAAGGTAACTCGACATAAAACAGGAATTTAATTCTGATAAAATTCAGCCTTAACCGAAAGTAATAAGACTCAAAATCCATTTGTTTTCTAGGTGCGGCTCCCCGAAACCCTTTTTCAACAGCAAGATATTCGAACTGGACGCGAAATACTTCACTTGTGCCCAAATGACCGACCACCACATCGGTTTGGTTATTGCCGGCGTTGCTTTCTGCCTCATACTTGCGTGTATAGCGATGTGGTTCTTTGTTTTTATTCCTCGGTACCAATCAAGGGGCAACTGTATCGCCAACCTACATACGCCCACTGCGGCTTATTCTGTGTTACCAGTACATACTCATAGAACTGAATTTTAGTGATTTACGAGTTTAATAATAGTAAATAAGGTTAATGTGGGTGATTATTATGAAACGTCGGATTCATGTGCTATGTTTTTTTTGTGTTAAATGCTGTCTTGTTTAATTATTTCAAATATTTAATTTTGTGAACATAAACATTTTTGTTTGCGAAGGACAGTATTTAAATCTTAAATAATAATTAATAGGGCATAGATCGGACACGGATTGAGAAGCTCGGTGGCGCTGGCGTAGTGGTTTAGCGCCTGGCCCTGCGATTGCGAAAGTCAAGCAACTTTCGCAACTCTTTATTAAATTTTTGCTAAAGAAACTTGCCTCAATTTTTATTCAGCATTCTATCCATAAGAAAAGTACAAGAATAGCGTGTCAAAAACGGTATTACTTAAGCTTTATTAAAAAAAATACAATATAGAAAACATGCTTCCGATAGGTAATAAAATTGAACCTACAATTTTATCAGGAGTGTGTTGTTTTTATTTTTTTTATTTATAGTTATTTTTAATTAACTTTAATTTTCTAGCTTTTATTTAATGTAAATTCTATCAATTGTTGTGGTGTAACACTCGCAAGAATAATGTTGAAATAATTTAAACGAAGGCGTAAATACCACTTCATAATGTATATTTCAATAATACAAAGGTGTACAAACTGCTTTACAAAGTATTATATTATTTATAACTATGTTGTATGTTGTGCTTTATGACAAACATTTTTGTGCGAAATTACTTATTTTTAGTAGGCATTTTATGATATTACTTTTACATAGCTGTAAATATAAAAGATGGAAACTAGTTTTGAAATTTTCAAAATTTTATATAAATGTGCCCGATGATTCGTTTTCCTTATTTTGCAAATACCTATTATCCTATATTTAATTACATAATCGATGACAAAATTATATCTACATTTAATTCTCAAACTTCGAGCAGGCACAAGCATTTACAAAGGCAAATTGAGCATTACAGTCCTTTAACCCTTCAACGCCCGGAAAATGAGACACAATAGATATTCCATTGTTATACGGCCGTATGCGTCCGCTCGGGCGTTGATGAATCAAACATCGCTACAAACCAATTTATAGGCATTTAATTTACTATATTAATTTTCCAAAAAACATGATAGCGAGTGCTAACTACGATTTTTAATTTAAACAGGTAAATTGGTGTCCATTTGGTTAAAAACGACTTAACTAAATTCACAGGATTAGTTAGTTTAGACTAAGACTTGAGTTCACCAACTACTTAACCAGCCGATTAATTTTTAACCATCTGTTTTGACATTTTCTCCATACATAAAAACGTCAAAAACAGACGGTTAAATCTTAATCAGGTGTTTATGTTTTGGTGAACTTCAGCCTAAATCTAGTTTTCCATCTTTTTCTTTCTGTATCGAAAAGACAAGAACAGAATGCTAAAATTAAATTTAGTTCTGTCAATTTAGTTAAGGCGCTATACGACTAACGAGAGATAGCATTGAGAAAACGACGCGCGCGGGAGCGAGATTAGTCGTAGTAAATAACTATAGCGATTAAAGAAATGCTTCTACAAGATTGTGAATATTTAGGACACATATTAATTTCAAACTTAAGATTTTTTAAGATGTATTTTCGAAATTAAAATGTATGGAGCCAAAATCATTTCTGGTTCAATACGTGTCTGGATAAAGATATAAACAATTATATATCTTACTTTCAGATCCGTGGGATCTTTTAGCGACCTTTGGGATTACATCAGTGTTAATTTTCTCTCACCCTCGCCTTAAGTCGTGCCAACCGAATCGACACCAATCAGTAGCGGATACATACATCCTTGACTAAATCTCAATCTCAAAATTTCATGATGATCGGTTCAGTAGTTAAAACATGAAGGTAACAAACAAACCAACTTACTTTCGCATTTATAATATTAGTAAGGACATAATTTTTCTAGCATTTTTGTATCCGCCACTGATTTTATTTCAACTATAAGACAAAATATTCACCACAGCAGCAACTCGATGTCATTATCCAAAACCATTGTCAAAAGTACCGTTCTCTTGATATGTTACAATAAGCTTTTAAGCAATCTTTGGTCAATTTAGCGATACCTATTCGAGAATAGCGCACAACCACGTATTATATGTAAGTAAAACGTCATACAAAACTGTAAAAGCAGTCTTAGTTATTTGTTCATGTGTGGACTCACAATCAGTTCTCAGACAATTCCATTATAAAATATAATAATTCAGTCATAATAGCTGCCTTGGATAGCTACACAAATGTTCAGCTAGTAATTTGTTTACTTAAGTACACACGTTACATCAGTCAGTACACTGTGTTCCCGTTATAATATGCCAAATATTCAATCAGTGGGGGTATTAAAAGCTCTTAAAACTCGTCAGTTTTCTGAAAGGCTATTAATGCGTCTTTTTTATATAGCGAGAAAGAGACGCATTGATAGCCATTAAAAAAACAGGGGCCCTACCGGCTAACTTTTCGAACTTCGGCAGGTCTGCCGAGCTTCAACTTAAAACAGATAAATCGAAGTAAGGAGTTTCGTATTGTACTATTCGCCGAAGTTATTTAGAAGATATCGATGTTCGTGTGACATCATGAACTGAGGTTCGCCATTTTGGCCCGATTGGGGTTCGTTTTATCCAGCAGACTTTCCGAAGTTCGATGCATTAGCCGGTACATCCCCTGACAAGTTTTAAGAGGTTGTAATACCCCACATGGTTTAAAATCGATTGGAGAAATTTGTCAGATTTGGCAGATAGCCAAAATGTTGTGCTATTGTACAAAACAAATCAATTATTCTAAAAGCCGATTTTTTTTTATTTCCATTGAATACGATTTTATATAAATACTAAAAGTCTACCCTATGATATGGTAATTAAACTAAGTATATCTAGATTTTGAAATACTGAGATTGTTATATGTTTTATAATGTCTTTCAACAAAATTGTTATGATTATTTGGGCATACAAAGCTTATTATAAAGTCTATTTCTTGTATACTGTGGCAACAACATTAACCTTTTTACCGCCAACGTCGGCATATGACGTCATAAAAAAAAAGTGTCCCGCACGCCAACGTCGGCATATGACGTCGCCCAAATTAGATGCAAATTTAAGTATTCTACCAATCAGTTTAATTTTTTTTTTGTCACAACATGAAGTATTCAGCCTTACTAATATATTTTCACCAAAAACACTAGAAATTATTGTATATATATTGCAAAATCTATTTAAAAATAATTGGCCGTAACCAAGCAATACAGTCCGAATGTCCTCGGCGCCAGCGTCGGGAGCTGCCGACAGCGACGTCACAGGTAGTGTTGTGCTAATGTGTTTATTAAAATATAAAAAATATCGGTCAATATTTGGCTTAAATGGCTTTAGACCTTTGCGCCTATTGTTTTATGCAGGTGCAAGAAATTCTAAAGAAGGATTAGAAAGAACAATACGCTGGCACCGAGGCACGGCGTACTTTGATCAATTATTGCGAAAGAAAATAGATAATTTGGCCGAAATATTTTTATGACTGCCCATTGTTTTTAAAACAGCTGCAAGATTTTTTAGGCTGACCATAAAACAACAATGGGTACGTCGCGGCATCTATCAATACACTAAAATACTTTCACTTTTTATAAAATAGGTACCAACAAAACTGTTCTTAAATATTACTTACGAAAATATTTAGGAATAAGTCAACAGATTTTCCTTCAATTTAAGTATACGATGCAATGATATTGAATAAAAAATTAAGTAGAATCAAAATAAAATTTCTATCTAATATTGAAAGCGCTATAAAGGCTATCTTTGTAATGTATTTAATTAATCATCACGCAATTACATGTCACGAGGAGAGAAAATAAAGTACCTACAAAAGAATGTTATAATTATTAAAATTATGTCGATGTATTAGAGGAACATCACTATTGTTAAAGCACGCGGCTTATATAAAGTATGGTCCCTGTACGCCAACGACGGCAGCTCACGTCCGCCGAGGCGACGGGAAGCTTAACTAGGGACGTTCCATTTTCAATCACAATTATTTATTGTTTACTTGATATTTTGGTTGAATGTTAATTAAAACACACAGTTATTGCTGTGAATTGTTATGATTTACGGAATCTAATAATTGGATTTAAATAAATGCAAGAAAATTCATAGAATATGGGTAGGAAAAGGTAAAAAAGGGGTTGTCGATTGTAATCACTGGACATCACTATTTTTTGGAACCTGTTTTTATTGTTTTAGTGGCGTGGCGTGGGACAATAGATTTTTTTTTGCTATACTTGGCGGCGAAAAGGTTAAGCTAAAATATTTGTGCATTAGTTTCAAATTACTTCCTATGAGTTCAATAACATATGACACAAATGTACATAACCATACAAAAATTAAATCTAAATTGTAAAAAGTATGTATCAAACATTAAATGCGTATTGAGTCTTTTTGAACGTCAGAATGGCTTCAGCATAATAATTATCCAAAATCCTTAACCTAAGCGCCCGTTCACACAGTGGTCTGTTTTACAGTAATGAAGGACCCGTTAAAATGGTCCTGTAAAGCAGATCGCTGTGTGACCGCACAACTATTTGAGATTCTCAATTTCTAGATTGCACTTGTACTGTGGGATCTTAATTAGAAAATAAAAGTTTTCAAAACCACTGTTTCCCAATCTTTCTAAAATACCTAAAAAATCTATCCAAATATTTCGATAAAAACTGAACTCGAAAGAGTTCACATAGTATATGAGTTTTATCTTAATATTGGTGTTTATTTTTACTAATAAGCAAGCAATGTTCCAATGGACATAAAATTCAAGAGTATTAAATAATTTACTAGGCTAACTTAAGTATTCATTGCTTGATTCACAGTAATTAAGAATTTCACCCATATATATCATGATAATTTTCTAGTCACATCGCCTGTACAAACTGCTTTAGCGAGCAATATAACTAGATAAAATTCAAATGTCATACCAGCCGATGATCATCTCTGGCTAAAAATTCGTCTTGTCAAACCGACGTTTCCGAATTCAACCTTAATATGAATCTGTTGCTCTTCGGATCGACCACTTCTTCGGCAAGACTGAATTTAGGTATTTGTTTTATGGAACATATGAGTGATATGTCGCCTTGACGCAGTTGAAAGTCGATCCCGTGGGCTAAGGGTCGGGCTAACAGTTCGTCGGATATCAGAGACCAGCGCTGGATGGGTCTCGTCTCCTGGTCGGCCGCTAGAACTGGACCTTCGACGAAGAACGGTTCGAGGAACGCGCGCGGAGACGCATCTTGAGACAAGCATCGGGCGAGGTGCGCTAAAACCTGCATGAAATTTAGTTCAAAGTAGAGATGGGTTAATTTTTTTATAGTGGTCATGTGGTAAATTAAGAAGTACATAGAAAGTCAGATATTTGTACTAAAAGTACAGAAGGCCATCCGCGCGACGATCAAATAATAAGATACTCTCGCTGCACGGCAAAAAAGTACAATTTCAAATTGCATAGCGCTGCGTGCCTATTATTTTAAGCGCCTCAGAAGCGCTTCTCTTTCTGTCGCGTGGCTCTGTCTCAATCGACACATGACATCCCTCGTGCGCTGGCTCGACTGAGTCGGCCGCGAGCAGTAGGCTAATATATAAGTAGTAGCTCGGAGTGAGCCCCCTCTTACCGAGTCAGCGGAGTGTCGCGGCTGCTGGCGCGTGGCGCGCAGGTACTTCTGCAGCGCGCGCGCCAGCGACGGGAACACCGCCTGCGCCGCCTCGCGCGGGCCCAGCGCGCCCCCTATGCGAATAACGCATACATATTGTTCAAATATTACTTCACTCAATAATGGCAGGATGATTTAGCCGATTCACAAATCGTCCACCAGTCTGGGCACTACTGCTAACTTGGCGTTAGTAGATGTAGACCTATAATTTAGTTATCAATTTTTTCAAATTATAGTCTTTGTTTCAAATCGAACTGTCAAAAGTTTCGGAAACTATAGAGTAAATATATGGAGAGCATAGCATCGGATACGAAAAGTTTCGGACGTTGAGTATAAGGGCCCTGATCGCAAAAAAAATGTTTTGTTCCCGATTGGTCCACTAAATTGGTCTTTTTATTACTCTAATCCTAATGAAATTATGAGGACTGATAGTCCAGTACCACCCAGATAAGTCAGTAACAAAATAGAAACAGTTGGAAACTGTTTAGATAATGGTTGATGGTTTTTAGATCTTATTCCAGGAATTGAACTTTACACTAAAATGCCTGCCACGACTACAAACCATGCCCCGACCAAGGTGACCTTGGTAGTTGATAACCATGTAGACAACAATAATAGTTTACAAACAAATTTTGAAATGAGCTGTGTCGATTGCCAACCAGGGTCACCTTGGTCGGGATACGGTTGGCAGCAGGCTCTGAATGTTACGTCCGTTTTCTGACCTATGTGCAGTAGTATTGTGAACTTAGATTTACACATACCGTTACTGGAGACCCTCACTCGTCGTACGTGCGCGAAGGCATCCTCCGTGGCGGTGAGCAGGCGCGCGCGTCGCTTGCGCACGCGTCTCTCGCGCTCGGCTTCTTCGTAATATCGTTCGTTGTGAGTAGAGCCGGAGTCTCGGCGCCGCCCCGCGCTGCCCGTGCACGATCCAGTTGTCGATCTAAAAAACATTACAATATTGAATCACTACTAAATACAATAGCAAAAGAATTAGAAACATGACTATTGTTTTATGGAATCAATACCAACATAATATGACAATGACAATTGGTAATATTCAGGAAAATATGGAAAATAAGTTATATTTTAAACTTAGCTGACAAATAAAAACTAATTTTAAATCGCAGTGCCTTTCATTTTTATAAATTCATAGGGAATAACTGCTTAACCCATAAACCATGCGAATACTATGGAATATTATAATTACATAGTGAACATTGATAATTATTGATGTGTCCATCCACAATGAACAAATAACATAGGGTAGCCTGAATAACCAATGTTTGACTGTACTAGAAAGATAACAGATAAGGGGGCATTCTTTGTCTATCATATCATTGGATAATAAACAAATAGTAGGTCATCTACAAATATAAATTCAAAACATGTATGTAGAGCTTTTCACAAGCAAAATATTATTTTTTCTTAATTTGTCTGTGTATCTTAATAAATTCTTAATTAATTAAGATACACATACAACCAATATCTAAACTAAACTACATGTTACGTAGTCAACTTACCTGGTTTGGCCTGCCGAGGCATTAGCGTTGGATCCATCCACATCATAGAACTTGATGCTGCTCTGTCCCTTTCTCTGGGACTTTGAAATTGATATCTTCTCCAAATACGGATTGTATATTGGAAATTCTGTATAATATTTCTGCAAGACCCACACTGCAGCTCGTTGTATACTCAACTGCCCTATTGTGTAAGATCTACTTTCACCATCGGGGCTCCTGACTATTTTTATGTAATACACTGGCTCTAAATGCCTAATCTCCATCAAAATTACAGCTATATAATGAATAAACAGCAAAGTATCAGCAAAACCTGATACATAAGACACTAATGAATTGTAATCTATGGCGTCTTCACCTACAGCGAGAGCTTTTGTAGCTTCAGTTATCTGTACGATATAAAACAACCAATAAGAAAATATGCATACAGCTAGTATGACTAAAGTCATTGCTCGAAATACAAATATTCTTGGTAGTATGGCATTTCTTGGCCTCAAAAACACTGCCCATACTCCTATAGCCAGTAAAACTAACTTAAATGCTAAAGAGAGCAGTATGCCTTTGCATTCAGCTGTACAAGAGAGCAATTGTATTCTCTGGCTAGGCTGAATAGCTATGTTATCAGTGAAGCCAGGGAAGAAACCTATTTTAGGCAACACCACCATCGCTAATGGACTAACGAAAGAAATAAATGCTAAACCAAGTGCAACAGTGGTCCCAAAATATCTGGAACAGACAAAACCTATGCCACTATCAGACTCCATGGGCCAGTTACTAACATCTTCCATCGACTGAGATCCCTCAGAAGTGTTCCCTGTGACGGCAGTGGTATTCTCTCCCCAGTTTTCATCTTGTGGTAAGATTTGTACTTCTATAACCTCTTGGCCATCTCTCGCCATTTCTGGGTTGATATTGACACTGGTTTGGAATGGTGCCATTGTATTATCACTATCCTTCCTTTGTGATTTTGAACTCCTGAAATGAATATTGAGGATTACCTGTAATTGCATATGTTCCATATATTTCATCTACTATTTATACTCCTTGCTTGGTCAGTGTTACCAAAGTTAGGTTAGTAAATGGGCTCATTTTTGTATGGGTATGGTTAAGCATATAAGAACAAGAATCTTGTCCACATGAACTGTACCTGGTGCTCCGGTGTGTGTGCGACCTGTGCCTCGAACTTCGCCGAGATCGGCTACTTAGTTCAGATCTCACGGACTCTGTTTCCATCGTGATCCGGACCTTAACTGCTCCCCGGCTTCACCCATGGGCGCATTCCCAGTAAACTGTACAACAACACGCGTTCCTCGCAATCAAACCACTAATTTAGGGCAATTAAAATACTCTGGCTTCATGGAACCATGAACACTCGGCAAAAACAACATTGCACTCGATTTGTCGGTTTTCACACACATACATTTTTAAACAGTACTATTTCACTTTACATTAGTATGATAACTTAAATTACCTATACATTTTTGATAATAAAGAAATAATCTAGTAAGAGCGTCGTTTACGGGTGTTCATCGGAATTATTCATGGCGTATAATAAAACTCAAACTACAAACACCCTTTCATAGCGCAATTAAATTGGTTAGACTCTTCTTTCTTTCATAATTACCGTTAGCGCTCTCATTTGACATGGAACTATTGGACTTACTTAATTTAGCCGCATAATACTTCCTCAAATGTCGTTCGGAAACAACAAATTGTGTTATGTGCCACATGCTATATTTTATGTCATGTTGACCAAAACATATGAAAGTTTTGGTTTTACCAACTGTTTAAACAAATCCTTAACGAACAAATAATACCTACCATTATTATTCAGTTAGGTTTTTACTTATGTACTTGATTTGGTGTTAAACGCAAACTAGTTATTCAATTGCTGTTTTTTTATATACCAACACTGATGGCGGAGATTTTAAATGTGAAACTAGATAGATTACGCAAAATGATAATGATAAGATAACACACCCATTCTGTTTAAGTCTAAAGCCAGTGCCTAAGTAATCTATTTTGGACATGATTTTGTTGTTTAACGTGTAAAAACCATGGAAAATCGAAGGCAAGATGTGGAAAATCGGCCGGAGAGGCAAGAACCAAGGGTGCAAGATTTGCGTTTGGATAGTGTAGTTGCATCGCAGCCAGAAATTGGACCTACGCCACCTGATGGTGGATACGGATGGCTCATCGTCGTATCAGCCGCATTATACCATATAACTGTTCCTAGTCTATTGTCTATGTACGGATTCGTAATTCTATTGGCTATAAAACAAGAAGATCACGATGAGGATGAGAAGTTAAAGATATGGGACGTAGATGTTGCTTTGGTTCCTGTTATAATGGTGGTGATAAGGTTGCTGCTGGAGTCGTGGTGCAGGGCAGTAGTGAAGGTGTTCAATATGCCGCGGTTTATGGCTCTATCTGGTCTATGCCTGACGGTAGCGGGAGTACTCTTGTCCAGCTACGCTACCGACATGTATAATAACGACCACATCATTAACATTTTCGCGGGAATATTTGCAGGTAAATGAGTCACGTTACTATTTAAAGACGTTTATTGTAATAAAGTAAAGTGCCTATGTAGTTATTAGTGAATAAGTATATGTGAGATATAGATAGATATGCACTCGAGTTGTAAACAAATTTTATTACAGCCAATCAATGATAAATCATTACAGCAGATGGAACGTTTGTAAACTAACGTCTTTTTCGAAGGTTATGACGAGAAGTCATTTATTTTGTGTATTTACCTACTACCTATTGTGTTACTTATAAGGCTCAAACCATTTATGTAGACAGTGTATTCAAGAACATACCAACCTATATGTCTAAATGCGGCATTGTATATTATAGTGTCCTAAAAATGCACGTCAGGTTGTCACTGAAGATTACTTACCGCTACAGTACCTATAGTAGGTATTAGAATCGGTTTATGTAGGTAAGATAAAGATTAGGTACTAACCACGCTCACACACCTACGCAATCTTAATATACCTACTCTCCAGATAGGATACCAATAGGTACCTAGGTAGTGGGTAGTAGGTAGGTAGGTATATATAGGTATGCCTACCTACACGAATAAGCCGCGGCCACTTTTCTTTCTTTAATAAATTGCCGGGCTTTTAAAAGCCTGTTTTAAGCTTATTCGGTGTGATTTAATTCCAGGTATCGGTTGTGCGCTCACTGGACAGCAAACGGAAGTTATTATAACACATTACTTCAGAGAGAAGCTGACAATCGCTCAACGACTGGTCCGGATGGCCCCCTCCGTCGGCAACACCCTGATGCCTGTCCTCATCGGTTTCCTCTGCTCCACGTATCCTGCAGAAGCCGTCGTCATGATATACGCAGCGATTATCATGCAGAACTGCATATTCCTCGCCGCGTACACCAGACCAATATACATCGAAAGAGTCATCAGAACAACCTACAACATGCTAAGAGACGCCAACGAAGATGATGACGACGTCATATTCTCCAATCAAAACAGGTCCGAACAACCACAAAGCTCAGTCAGAAACGATGATCCTATCACAGCGCAGGACGAGGATCCCAACGACGTCGTCGTTTTCAAATCTAAAAAAGACGCGAAAGAAATTATGGATCCTGCCATAGAGTACAGGGAAAAGAAAACATCGTTAACGAACACCGAACCTCGATTCTCATCAGATTTCAGCTCGATGTTCGTAGAGGGCACTTCCTCCGATCGATTTTCATCTGACTTTGGATCACAAGACGTCTTCAACTACAACAGGGTAAATGGTTACCAGGAATTAGAAAACATTGACGCGCAAAACCCCCAGCCTCTGTACAGGGGGACAACGGTCGACACGCCTCAAAACACAACCGTGTTTCCAGAAGCTTCTCTGGGCACAGTTAGAAGGACTGCAACCATAAAGAAAAACTTGATAACGATCACGAGCATGCTGTTAGATATAAACTTCTATATGTATGCCCTTTTGCACATGTGTACGACATTCTCCATCACAGTCCTGGGGGTGTTCTTCCCGTCTTTTATATGGGAACTGAATCAATCGATGACGATTTGGTCTGTAAGTATCACTTATCTTGTAATCGGACATTCGTAATGAGTCAGAGCTACATACTTCAATGATTATATTATACATACTCACATATTTGTGATCGGGGAAAAACATTTACATTAAATTCCTTTTAAAGGTCCTGCATGCTAATGGTGTCATAATGAAAACCCTTATATTCGTATCAAAACGATTAATAATAAACTTTGTAAAAGACAGACATAAAAAAAATTTAATTGATTTTCAACTTAAAACCCAAAGCATAAGGTTTAAAATCAAATGAACTACACTGCAGTTTTGACACAGGTAAAACTACATAATGCCATTTGTCAGGTGTCAAGCCTAATAGCAGTGGCGCACGCTTCAGCCCTATGCTTCATTATGCTGTGCATCGTGATGCCCAAGTCCATCAACGAGAAATCCCGACTCTGCGCCGCGTTTTGCCTCGTCGGCGCTATCGGCTTTTATGGTAATTACTATTATAATTCTTAAAGGTATCCAATAAACATGATGTACATATGACATGAAAAGTTAATTCATATCCCTATCATACAATAAGGATACTATACTATCCCTACATAAGGATGTGAGTTTCGTTCGTCCATGGTGCAATGCAACATACCTGCAAAACAAATCAAATAAGTTTGACCTCGTAACGTGATCACTGTCTGCTTTTATGGTTTGCCTCTATCGGTCTCGGTCCATAGTTTCACTGCTTTATGGAATTTGCTTTGGGCTACTCTTGCTTGGTCAGGCCATCTAGTTGGCGAACGACCTCGGGCTCTCTTGCCTTCTATTCCACCAACTACGACCAACTTTTCGAGACATCCATATTCATATTCATTTATTGCATCTTGTTGTATACAATGGTGTTACGTACAATCTCTTCTTCGCATTATGTGGCCAAATTATGAGAGTACGCGATGTAAGCAAATAGTGGACAGCCGAGTTTTGACTTTTAATTGAGATAAGAGATACATTTGTGCGTACATTTGTGGTGCGTTTGGCTGTTCAGGGTATCCCAAGCATTCGCCTCCAATACCTATGGTACCGACTATGGTATAGATCATTATCATTACTAGCCTGGTGAAATCCACTACTATAATTAATTACCTAACTAAAGTAAATTCCCTTTTTTTTTTAAGAATAAAAAAGCTCAATTTTTCTTGCAGGCATCACCAGGACTGCCAGTAAAGGTCTCTTAGTGGTATGGTGCATGTGCGCGAGTTTCTCAACAGCGGCTTCCAGCATTCTCCAGCAGCCGTTATACAACAGCACCCTGAACGAGTTCGACACGACGGCCACCATCACTGCAACCAACCTGTTTGCAGCTGTCTTCATCCTGGCGTGGTCGCTGGCCAGAAATTACGAGTATAGGACCTGCTTTTTGACAGCGAGTATCCTGCAAATAGGAACCGCTTTAGTGTTCCTTGCTATGTCTTTTAGGAGGCGGCGATAGTTGGGAGAGAAATGGCCGCGCCTTACACCATGTCTTAAACTAAAATATACAAGGTGTTACAAAAATACCCCTAATGGAATATGGTAGATAGGGACCATCAAACTGAACAACTTTTACTATGGGACCAACCCTGAAATCGCGAAAAAAATCAGCTGTTTCATACAAAAATTAAAATCGAAAATATCAAAATGTATGAAACAGCTGATTTTTTTTTTAACGTTTTGAGTAACATATTCGGCATTAGGGGTATTTTTGTAAAATGTTGTATAAGTATGCATTAAGCATACGTAATAATTAATTGCTATTGCATCCTGAATAAGAAAGGTGCTTAAGTGCCCAATTTCAACGACATTTTGTTTTTGAATGTTAAATGTCAGAAAAAAATATAGTACTTATAAAAGTGAAATGAAATGTTATGTGTGAAATTACCTATTTTATGAGTTTTGTTTGAAATGATACTAGATAAGGTATTTCCCATTCATTATATATTATAGAGATCAGTTTTGTAATACATTAATATTAATAGAAATAAGTGTGATATAATGTTGTTTCAACATAAGTTAAAAGTGTATGAACAAACTCGCAAAACTAGTCCGTTTATCTTTACTTGTCCTATTTGGTAAACAATTTTCACCAGACTCTTTATTTTTAAAAATCAATTACAAAATACAACAAATGGTTTTGCACACAAAGATTACAAAATAAAATTTTATTTCTTAATAATAATTTGATATAATAAAACAACATATTTTTAAGATTAAAAGACGCATGACAACTGCCAAAAATTGTTTAAAGGACAAGTAAGGATACACGGACATTTATATAAAGTACAAATATGACCAAGTGAAATGCCACAAATTTTATGACCAGTCTGAATATGGCCACGCATTCTGATTGTGTGAGCATGGTTCCGACCATTGGACAAATGAGAAATTATACATATCTCGAAGTAACACTCAAACTCAACTATAGACGGAATCTGATTCGGATTTCAGAAACGAAATTTCGATACGATAAAATTACCGTACGTAAGTATTCACTGCGTTCGGATTGATTCCGTTTCGGAATTCCGAATCAAAAATTCCGTCCGTATGTGGCCTGCCTTTATGCCTGTTAATATGCTATGGTTGAGAAGTGTGTATAAATTATTCTGCTTCGCACTTGTAGGGGCGTTGGCCATACTCGTAAAGAAAATATATGTGGCCATAAAGTTTGATGCGGATTTGTGGCCATGTATTTTGTTGATTTTTAGTTTATGAATGTGTTGTGTTCTAAAGTAGTCAAAATAAAAAAAATAGGATAAGAATAGCATAAGGAAAATTAATAATATATTTTGTATAAATGTACCTTTCGAGACGATAGTCTATCACAGCAGAATACATTATATTATTAATATTACAATATATGTAAGTCAAATAAAATATTTTTATTTAAAATTAATTTAAATAGTTTTATTATTAAATATATAATATTATAATATATTATAATTCTTAAATACCACTTATATGTAACGTCAAATAAAATATTTTTACTAAAATTAATTGAAATGTTTACGATTCTGATACCCTCATCGCGTTGGACCTAAAATATGTTTTATGATTAATAAATATAATTGGAATGATGTTAAATATTTTCTTAAAAACAATATTAAGTCGTACAGTCGGATTCATAAAAATAACAGCCTTTCATAGGGATATTTTCGCTATAAAATAAAAATTAAAAAAGCAAATTACAACATTTTCATCTAGTGCTCCACTTATTTTGATAAAACATCTTTTTTGTATAAGTTTTTGACTCATCACAACTTGAGAAGTACAGGTTTAACTTACTATACCATGTCGTATCCAAATTTAATCTAAAGCACAAAGTATATAGTTAATGTACTAAAGATCTAGGGAACATAAGACCATAATAATAAAGCCTGACCAATAAAATAAAAACCTCGCCATTGAGGAAAACTAATCAAATCAACTGGGTTTTTTGCTGAAACTGACGTACATCAGACGTATGAACAACGAAAAATCCAATGTGGCTCCTCCAGAGCAAGATTTTTGTTTTTTATTTCATCAATGGATTAATATCAACTAAAATTGCTTCATACAGCTCCAAATAAAGCTAATATAAAACCAGATAATCATCAAATGAACAGTTTATGTCTGGCAACTAATAGCCAATACCAATATTTCCATCATCACCTTTTTGACCTTGATATACAAAGCAATCATGTCTTTTATAGCGATGTATCAAAGCGAAATTAAAAAAAAATTATAGAATTCAATCGAGTTTCAATTTTAAACAACATATTTAGAGCCAATTTTACCATTGATTTTAAACGCGATTTGCCACTAAACGAGATTAAGGCTGTCACTGTCAAAACAAAGAAGTAAAATTTGTTACATAAATGTACAATTTTATAATAAAGTCTTGTATCACTTTTATTAAATTTTGTAATAAAGTCTTGTATCAATTTTATCAATGAGCTGGTGAAAATGATTTGGAATAAACGGGGATCAAACTCGACAATAAAACTACGAGTACATTATGCAATACGTGATCTTAATCGCGTTTAGAATCAATGGTGAAATCGGCTCTAGAGTAATCTAGTCTTAGAATAAAAACGCCTAGAAGCTTGTATGTAAAGTGAGGCAAATCCGATCCGATCCGAAACGAGATATGATTTATATCCATCTAACGTTACATAATCGTCGTAACTGAAATCCAATAAAATAGTAACTAATCCCCTAAAGGTAAGAAAATTTAAACTTTTTCGTTCTTATAGGTACAATTAGGTAACCTATGAAGGATAACAAGCTGATAACTGAGCCATTTTGGTTCAGTTTTATTTGCTCACTTTTGAGTGCGCTTTGTAGGGAACTATCGTTCTATGTTATTATTATTCTAGCTAGACGCATAAAATAAACGTAATAACAAACTTACGACCATTCAACCGAGTAAATCCATCATTTCACTGCTACTTAATTTCTTAACATTATTATTGGTTCCCTGATTATTATTTTGATTCTGGCTCGGAAGGAGAGATTCGAAGGCCGACCAGTCTTGCGTCATTTTCGACTGATTATTCGGGTTGTTGGTCCATTTATTATTAAAATTTCCGGAAGCTGTTCCCGACCAGCCTGTATTAGGCGGAAGGGCGAGTTGTGTGTCAAATCCTGTTGGGCCGTTTGGGTTATAATTATACGGTCTACTCGGTCCGATGGAAGTGCTATAATTAGGCTGGTTTGTTAATCCCGGTATGCTGTAATTTGGAGTTAGTGCTGGCATACTTTGTGTCGGTGATGTGTAAGGTTTCTGAGTGGTTAGCTGGCTGAGATTAGAATGAAGAAGAGAATTGGTGAGGTCTACGGGTTTGTGCGATTGCTTGGGCGGCGCGGGGATGGCCGTCGGCGTAGGCTGCTGGGTGAACTTTTTGACCGTCTCTTGTTGCTTCGCTATCCTGTAATAAAATTAGAAAGGTAATTTGATTGTAAACCACTAACCGCAGAACACATAGCATAAAAATAGCAAACTGGACCACGTAAAATATTTTTTAAAGTGTGCACACTGGTCATTAGAAATAAAACACTTTTTACGGATTACAGCGCGTATATTATTAATTCAGGTGTTGTTTTGGAATTATTTAGTTTGTATTTATTGGTTTTTAGAATTCACCACACTGTGAGCCACACTGTGTATCGAAAAGCAACACATACAGATAAATACCTCAATGGTGAATCCCACCACCATCCTTTACAATTAGCTACCGTAGGGAAATCTTTGTTTCAGACAGCACGCGGGATCTGTGACCAACAACACCTGACAGCTGAGCTTCAGCATGTCAAGCACGTACTACGTAGCAACAAACTGCCAGTACCACGCCCTCATCACAGAACCCGTGTCAAACCAGCCACAGTAGAACGACGACCTGCCATCCTACCGTACATGAAAGGTGTCACTGACAAGATTGGAGGTATTCTGAAGCGTGCGTCCATCAAGACCTACTTCAAGCCGCCGAAGAAGATAAACCAATTTTTATGACCTGTGAAGTGTAATATTCCCTTTCAAGATGCAGGCGTCTACAAACTAGATTGTGACTGTGGGCTCTCTTACATCGGACAAACAAAGAGAAGTATAGGGACGCGCGTTAAAGAACATGTAGCTGACATGAAGCATAGGCGCGATAACAAGTCTGCAGTGTGTGAACATGCATCAAAGGGACCCAACCATTACATTTGATTCGATAAACCCCAAATACTTGCTAAAGAACAAAGATTCATTCCCAGAATGCTACGCGAGGCTATTGAAATCAACAAACATCCAAATTTCAATAGAGATGATGGTTGGAGAGTACCACCAGCTTGGGACCCCATAATTCATCAACTAAAATCCCATCCCAAATCACACACTGCAGGATCTAAAGATATAGTTAGTTCGTTTTGTAGATAGGGATCAAAAAAGGGAGGTCGACACAACCTCTTTGAGTTTTCTTCCGCCAGTTCTTTCTCTCAGAGGCCTCCCAATTTGTGAACTGGTAGTAGATTCAGTAGCTAGATCTTGTTTTCTAATTAACTTTATGCAATTTAATTTAGTAATAATGATCAAATCAGAACGCAGCTAAAAATAATTTAACAAACTTGAATACATTTTTATAAAATTTCGAGCGGGTAATTTCATAAAAATATGAGCAGCCTATTTTGCTTTAGTCCTCCCGTGACCACGGCCCCTGGAAAGGTGTCGAAACGTCGGGAATTCTAAAAACCAATAAATACAAACTAAATAATTCCAAAACAACACCTGAATTAATAATATACGCGCTGTAATCCGTAAAAAGTGTTTTATTTCTAATGAACTGTACGCGCGAAAGTCTTAGAAGTGTATATGTGCACACTGGTTTTTTTTTGTTGTATAACAATGGAAAATATTATTATCCGTAGTTCGGTTGCCCGGACATCTGAACTGTACCACGGACAAAAAGGGCAATAAAATGCCAAATTCTACACTATAAGACACTTTTACATAGCGTTCATTAACCCAGGAAGAATAATAAAGTGAAGTAACATTTGCTAATTAAATGAAAAGACTAAATTATAACCGTAAATGTTTATTATAAACAAATAAAACCAGTTTACCTTTGCTTGTCTTCAATACTTAAAGACCCTCCACTATCCCTAATGACTGGTAAAGCAGGTTCCGTTTTCTCCGGTACTTTTGGTGTGTTGTTGAAAGCAAATGGATCCAGACCCAATCCAGAGAACATTTTGTCTATGTCTGTTTGAGGCGCTGGCGCCGCTACCAGATTGTCTGTGGTCGACGTCAATGCTTGTTCCATTACTCTGTGGGAAAAATACCAAGATTTAAAAAAAATCAAAGTAAAATATGATTTCAGTGCCTTAGAAGAACCAGAAAAAAAGGATGCCAATTTTGACCTGTGTTGATAGGTCAAAAATGAGCATCCTTCCTACTAAACTTTTTCAAATTTTTTATCCAGGGCTTGTTTTTTTTAACCGACTTCAAAAAAAGGAGGAGGTTCTATGGTTGTCTATTTTTTGTTTTTTTTATTTCTATAATATAAACAAATATTACACTAAAGACTTACTTTGATTCACTTTGTATTGAATTAAGCTGTTCTAATTTCGCCCTATGTTCTGTTTCTACTTTGGATATCATTTGTTTGACCAATGTTATCAGAGCATTGAACTGGTTAAGAGTCAAGCCATTTTCAACACATAGCGGGATCAGAAATGGTAATACTTTGGTTGCCATCACCTCTTTGGTGATCCCTAGCTTTTTGTGGCTTAGTGCAAGTTTGTAGATACCTGTAATTGTAACACATTATTTTAGATTAACATGCATATCAATTTATCATACTAACTAAAGATGGAATATTTCAACTTTAAGTCTCAAAAATGGCACCTCGAAATAACGTCTCACTTTCAACTTAAGCGCTTATTTTGTACAAAGTATTATATTCTTTGATTCCTTCTATTTAAGGTGAGGGTTAAAACTTTTTGATACAAAGCCAAAGGTTGCTAAAAGATACTACGGATCCGAAATTAAGATATATATTTTTTTATATCTTTATCCAGACACATATTATACCAAAAACACGATTCAATTATTTTGACTAGACATTTGAATTACGAAAATACCTTAAGTTTAAAATTATTTAGAACCATTAGGTAAGGTATTCAAGTAGAGATTGCTTCATAAATATTCACAATCATGTAGAAGCCTTTCTATTTAATAATAATTGCTATAGTTATTTAGTACAAATTGATTTCGTGATTTTTTGCCTAATCTGCCAAATCGGTCTCGCTCCTGCGCGCGTCGTTTTCTCATTGCTATCTCGCTTTAGTAGTATAGCATCTTAAAGTTCAATTTGGAAAGAATATGAATTTGTGCATGGATAAAAATATTCATGCGGGGGATTCAAATTTAAAAAATTCAAATTGCTTTTTGTTTCGTCAGTCGATGTCATATGGGTGCCACATTTTAGTCCATAAAGCGTTACCTAGGATATTCTTGATCCAAGCTTACATACCTAAAATCCCCATCAATACTGCAGGCTCTCTTGATGGAATTTGTGGAAGAAATGGAATGATCTCGTCTAAAACCAGCCATTTGTCCAAGTGCTCTAGCAGTTTCCCCAAACAAAGCAAGCAGTTCACACGCACTGATATGTAATTTGTGCTCATGCATAATTTCTTAATACGTGGCATCAGTGCATTCTTCATAGCGGGGTAATCGATCAGCGATGCAAACGTAGGGAGAACGGTCAGACACAGCTCTTGTATTTGTTGAGCATCAGATTCTAATGCCCTATACAACATTGGCAAAATATCACTCTTTACTTCTTCACCAGGAGTTAATTTTAGTAAGAGTTCCATTTTCTGCATGAATATAAGCAATATCTGTATAGGATCTTGAATCATCATAACAGGCTTCAAAACAGGAAGAATATACTTTATATATTCTTCTTTTGATGAGTTTTCGGCAATTAACAATACATTTGGTAAAACAAATGGCACCATGGGTGGATTAACAAACTCCTTTGTAAGGCATGGCAGGATTCGATAAATACATATTCGATGAGGCATCTTTTGTATCACCTGCGGTAATCCCTTGTAAAACTGAGACTTTTGTAAATTATCCCATTGGAATAAGGAGTCTAGATAATTTAGTGTTTTGACTCCAACATCCTCAAAATAAGGTACCTGAAAAACAGATCAAATATGTATACCTAAGTGACATGTCATATTGTGTATTAATCTAAAAGTTGAATGTCAGATAAACAACCAATGGTGGAGTCAGAGATAGCCTGAAAATTGTTGTTTTATTTGAATAACAACAATTTGTTCATTCGTAATGGTAAAATACTATTATGATCTTATTACATCAAAATATTTTTATTTAACAATAAAATTGTAAGTTCTACAGATTTGATTTTTACCCTTTTTACAAAAAAATAACTTACTTTGAGAAACTGATGTGGGTCTGGTCGCAGTTCAGGAGTGACATTCAACATAAGTTTAACATACTCTCTTAGACCCTCAGCAACACATGATAACCGAGAGGCAGGCAAATTCTTAATTTCAGTTGCAAACCGTTTAAATTTTGAATAATCATTGCCCACATTTCCAAGAGTTTGGTGAGCAGTGCTGTGCAAAACATATATCACCATCCCAAGACTAAATATATCACTGGATGGGGAGTGGGTGGCTGACAGCACATATTCTGGAGCCAAATAGTCAAGACTGGGTTGAGTTAAAGGGGGCATAGCTTGACAATACTCTGTGAATGGCCAAAACGGAACAGCTCCTGGACCACTTTGGTTAGCAATACAGAAATCAAAGCCAAATATCTTCCATGCTCCTTGCTGGTTCACTATAATCGACTCTGGGCATACATTATGATGCAGAAGTTTGACATCATTATGCAAGAATGCTAAGCCCTCTGCAACTTGCATCAAACCATACTTTATCTCTAGCTCATACAGTTTATAGTTATTCAAGTGACTTGGGACTGGCTGTGGCATGTTCTCAGTATTACCTAAAATGTTAGCCAAACTTGCAAACACGGGTTCAGTTGCGAAAGCCAGACTTTCTCTGCTCTCCTCAAGGCTGTGTTGAACTGTAAGTATTTGAGGATGCCGCAGCTTTGTTAGCTGAATAATGCCGCGTTTTAATGTTTCCAACATTATGTCTCTGTCGGCTTTAGACCACCTATCCAGATGTTTCTTTTCGAACACAAATATAGATGCTTCTTGCTTTGTTGACTTTTTGTAACCCTTGTAGATTTTCCATAGTAAACCTATATTAAGAGAAACCGATTACATAGAACAATCAAAATATTAATTAATATTTATTTTAAACTTCCTATTTTCGAAAATATCGCTATATTTATATTATATACCTGACCTGGACCTGCGCTGGCTAAAAATTGCGTTGCTTCAAACTCTCTCGTCACGGGATTGCCTGGTAAAACTCCCGATAGCTGTGAAACGGTATTGCTAACAGACGAATAAAACTTGTTGAACACTTCCATTTTTGTTATTGCTATTCCTTAATGATATGAAAACAAATTCACTTCATTTTTTCCACAAAATAATTCAGATCAGAAGAAGGGAACAAAAAAACCATTTCTTTCACTCACTACATATGACACTGACAGATGACAGAACAGATGACATCAGACATGACATGAATGACAACACTGACACTCTACGGGTGCATTCCGATTCAGACTAAAATCAATTTCAGCGCTGACTGCGATAACAGGTATACCGATTTTTTTTTTATATATATAAAACTAGGCAGGCATTTGACCACCATCTTGTTTAAATTAACAGGATGTGGTCTAAGATGTTGCATGCTTGCCCAGGAGATGCCTGTTCACTCTGGCCTTGAAGATACCAAGGTTGTAGTTATCTGGAAACACATAGGCAGGCAACGCATTCCATTCCTTACCGGTTCGCATAAGAAACGAATCTGCGAAGCGTTTAGTGCGGACAGGTGGAATGTCAACAACGTAAAGGTGATAAGCTAGCCTGCGTCTGGTTCCACGATGGTGGAAAGGGGCTGGGGGAACAAGGTTGTGCAGTTCTCTCGCACACTCCCCAAAGTGTATTCTATAAAAAACCGATAGACACGCAACTTTGCGACGGTGACTGAGGCTCTGAAGTTCCGCTGTAGTCAACGCTGAGTTTCCAATGAGCTTCCTGGCACGGTTTCGATCGATTCCAGAAGTTCTAGCTGATACTTAGCAGAACAATCCCATAGGTGGCAACAGTACTCCATGCACGGACGAATCTGCGCTTTGTATAACAAAAGCAGTTGGTCCGGCGTGAAGTACCGCTTAGCCCTAGAGAGGACGCCCAGTTTCTTAGCAGCACACTTTGCAATGGAATCAATGTACTCTCCAAAATTCAGGTTGGATGATAAGTTCAGGCCAAGAAGTTGCAGATTTTCGGTTATCGGCAAGGATACACCCTGGAAAGTCGGAGTCAGTTGAAAAGAATTCCGTTTTGCGGTGAATAAACAAGCCTGCGTTTTAGTAGCATTGAAACTGACAAGATTGGCTTTGCCCCAATCGGAGACTGCCTGAAGTACCAGATTATTTTTTTCAACAAGGGACTCTCGACAAGACTGGATTTCAACATTGGTAGCCTTTGCAGTTGGAATATATCTGCTAGTTACAACGTTTTCGTTTTCTATTTTGGAATACGGATAATTTAAACATTCCTATAAACAAAATCAAATAAAATCAGTTTTTTTGAGGAGCAACCATGAACTTTTCGACACAAAAACTTTAAATACAAAATAATGAAGTCCCAAACCATTGTGAAAAGAGAAATATATGTAGCTTACTCCTGCAAAAAATATATCCTGCATATATTTTTTGCGGGAGTAAGCTACATATATTTCTCTTTTCACAACAAAAGATAAACGTCAGAGCGTTTTTCAACGACCGAATTAGGTGGTTGTTTGGTGTTGCTTCACTCTGAGCCACGGAACGGGTGTAACTACTCTCTGACAGCTGTCAGAGTAAAATTTCACCGAGCTACTGAACGGTCAGAGTACGCACCCGAGCGCGCTCGAGTGCACTCGAGCGAAGCGACGGAACGCACCCCAAGTCAGAATTAAGAATCACAAATTAATGTCAATGTCAAATTGACTGCAATTGACTGTTTACGTTTACCTAAAGTAAGATTTTTTGGCAGCGTTGCCAGAATGTTACAATAGTAACATTTTACGTTACTTTTGACGCTCTAATGTTACCTCCATGTTACACGACTCAATATGTTACTTTGTGTTACTTTTTAGATTTTCCAGCAAACAAAAAAATAACGTGAAACGGAACGCAACACTTGATTTTGTAACTACTGAATGCGATATATTCACTCGCCTGTATTTCTCAATTTTCCACCCCGCTTACTTAAGCATGCGCAAGTGAGTCGAGTGGTGAGTAGCAGCGAATGATTACAATCGATTTTAAAATTTTAAATGCATAAACAAAATCATTAGGTACTTGATTGTAATGATTTTTTGACCAAACCGTGTTTCACCGCAAAGCCCGGAGCGCGCGGCGCGCTACGCACGCCGCGACTAGGCTTTTACACGAATGGGTACAAAATAAAGCCATTTTTCAAACACAACCCACCTATGTAGAATTTCAATCTATAAAAATAACTATAAGTTTTTAAAACTGATACAAATTAGTTTACTAGTGGATAGGTGCCCACATCAGGCATTTTTTAGCATTGCCAGTCGATTATTCGATCAACAATGGTTACGATTTTTTCGATGTTTAAAAAATGGGTCAGGAAACTTACTTAAGTTTTTGTGTAATAAAATGCCATATTATAGTATTGTGTCGTTTTCCACAAAAAAAGGTAGGTAATGTTACTTTTCTCGTGAAAATTTTACTTTTTAAGCTATCTCATGTTATATTTGACTATCTGCCACTGGCAACACTGTTTTTTGGCAGAATCGTCACGTAAAACGAGACGCAGCGATTCATCACCATAAAAGTTGAAGTTGAAAGCAAGATTTTGCAAATAATTATTTTTATTTAATTTCAAGACGATGTGAAATGAATGAGTATTGAGAGCAAATAATGAAAGAAACGAAGAGGCTGTCTACAATTTTTGCATTATTTTTCATACTCTTACCATCAACAACTACAGAAAGTAATCCCTACGCTGATGAGCCATACAGGCCACTTGGGCCACTCGTGAAATGTAGTTTTCTGCCGATGGAGTTCTTAAACTGCGACCATCCCATTGACCACAAAGGCAACCAGTCAGCCCATGATGCGACGGGACATGGGTGTGTTAACTTCGGAGGAGTTCTGTATGAGAAAGTTAAGCGTACTAAAGTGCAGTGCAAAGCTCTGGACAACATCGAGTGTCACGGAAGTAGAACTTTCTTGAAAGATGGTTTTCCTTGTGTACGATATTCAGGACATTATTTTACGACTACATTGATATACAGCATCTTGCTGGGTTTCTTAGGGATGGATCGTTTTTGTTTAGGACAAACAGGAACTGCAGTGGGAAAGTTGCTGACTTTAGGGGGTTTAGGTATCTGGTGGATAGTTGATGTGGTGCTACTTATTACAAATAATCTGCATCCAGAAGATGGAAGTAACTGGAACCCTTATGTGTAGAACTTTATGTAGTTTATTGTAAATGAATTATAGTGTACAATGCGATTATATTGACAATAGACAGTGATCTACGGCAACTTCACTCGAGAATGTATGGCAAAGAATAAATTTTACAGATTAAAATACATTGTTTTGTAGAGCAAGTGCTCTGAAGTGGGTCACTTCTGTTGTACATTGTACCTATATTATGACTGTATATAAATTAAATTAATATATTATATTTATGAAAGCCTTTTTTATTTCATTAAATGACTAGCCAGCACGATACATTCACTTGACTTAAATCATGGGATGAATCAAATTTCCCATCAAATCAAATTGTGGGTTTCAGATGGTTATTTATTATTTAGAAAGGGGGACGCCAGCGAAGCCGGACGGGTGATCAGTCTCCCTAATCGGAACCATTTCACCCAGGGTTTCAGATGGTAGTTGTACTTCTGCTGTTGCCAGGCGGAGTTGCGGTCTACACAGTTGTAACAGGACCCTGGATAGACGAGCGTCCACACGCGGTAGTGCGAGTTTTGATTTGAGATGTCATGGTCTTTTACCTCCCTTGTTACGATTGCCGCCATGATTATGCCCATACACTTGGCCTGAAATACCGTGTTGTATGTGCTTAAGGGGGATGCAATATGTATGTTGGGGTCCTCCGAGAAAACACCCGACCCTGTGCCCGATGAGGTTTTGGAGCCGTCAGTGTAAATCAGGAGAGACTTGTGTTGTACCTTGGAGCTGATGTCGTCTATCAGGTGTATTCTGTACTTTTTGTCAAATATGAAGGTTGGCTTAATTTTGTCGCATACTGCTCCAGTAAGAGATGTTTAACCTTCTCGAATTTTAGAAATCCCAGTTGTTTTAGTCTTAATGCTGTTTTGGCTGCCTCCTGTCGATTGTGGAGATGCAGTAGTAGGTTCAGCATTACCTCTAGAGCAGCTGTGGGAGCTGTGCTCATGCGTCCAGTGAGGGCGCAGCAAGCCTGACGTTGTAGACCCTATAGTTTTTTGGCTCCAGTGGTTTGGGCGACTTTTGGCCACCATACTACAGATCCGTAGCTTACCAGGGGTTTTATGATTGTGTTCTATAGCCCGAGAAATAGCTTGGGTGCTAGGCCCCAGCATTTACCAATTATCTTCCGGCACTGCCATAGAATGACGCTGGCAGACTGCGTTTTGTACTCCAAGTGGTTGTTCCAATTCAGTTTGCTGTCTAGGATTATGCCTAGGTACTTTACCTAGTTAGAGAGTTGTAGTGTAGTTCCAAACAGTTTCGGCAGGCGGAAGTCGCCTACCAAGCGTATGTTTGTAAACATTACCATTTCTGTCTTTGTGGGGTTGACGGTCAGATCGTGTCTTTGGCACCATTCTTCAACCTTTCTCAGGGCTGCTTGCATGGTGTTACAGGTTATGCCTTGTACTTATTATCAAAAACACTTGTTAGTAGAAGACTCAATTGCCTTTTTTAACTAATAAAAGAAACACACTGTATTAATTGCTCATCAAAACACTCAATTGACTTTTATTTATACAGATTACGAGAAGATAAGTTGCAGCAGCACTAGAAAAAGACTTTTTAAACCTTTTGATTATTTTTAGCTTGAAATAGACAAGTACTAGTATTATAATTACTATCAATTCCATGCAATAGCTGAAACTTTAAATAAAATGTTGTTATGCTATCTACAGTAGTGTTGAAACTTGTTGCGCCTAACACTAAACAGCCTAGTATAAAATTGAAATACCTCATTAATTTTTTCTGACCAACTGAAACTATACCTAAGCAATACAGGAGACAGAAATGGTATAGAGAAAACAAATTACTAGTAGCTTTATCATCTACTCTCATTAGTCTAATAAGGTTTACTAATGAAAAACAACATACAATTTTACATAGTTTATTTAAACTTAAGCAACGAGGGCTGAGGCTGTGCTAGACTCGTATTTCCAGTTGGGAGGCAGAACACTCTTAGTTTTGTAGTAACGAGCTAGCCTGTGAATCCTGGACTCAACAAGAATCAGTCTGAATTTGCTGTCCTTGTCTTTCCTGTTACGTTCCAAATGCTTCCTCATAGCAACAGCTTTCTTGATCAGGTAGTAGAGATCCTCGGGTAGGTCAGGCGCCAAACCCATAGCTTTCATGATCCTCAAGATCTTTTTACCAGTCACAAATCTGACTTGGGCAACACCATGTGAATCTCTGAGCATAACACCTAAAACCACAAGTACATTTGAAATTATTAATTCCATTAAACTACACAATAAAATAATTTAAAATGATCAACAACAGTTTCTGATTTCTATTAAAGTAGGATCCTAAGTGTTCACGACAGTGATTATTCCCCATACAAAAAAGTTTTTTCTTTGGGCAGATTTTAAACTAACATTGTGCGGTATGTACGGTAATAACGGTGCGATGCGAGTTGATATTCAATGCAGGTGCGGTGGAGCAAGGTGGAATACTCACCAATTTGCGAGGGAGTTAGACCCTTTTTGCCAAGCTTGAAAATCTGTTCTTTAACATCATCGGCTGTAAGTTTCAGCCAGGTTGGAACACTGCGCCGGTACGGCAACGCCGATTGGGAAATACCCTTACTGAAAACATAAAACACACACTTTAAAGCAAGCCATGTGGAGAACCGACGAGGTTATGTTGCCGTCACTCGTCACATCCAAATTTAAAAAACACTTTATGTTGAATCTATTTGCATTTCTTCTCTGAGATATTTGTTGCAATAAGAGGTCAGAAAATTACCCAGGTGCGTGCATACGACCCATGGTGGCGGCTATTAAAAATTTGCCGATCTGACAACGACAACAAGGTACACGAAAAAGATGGTGGCCGGAAACTTATCTGTCAATTAAAATTCATGGTTGTCTATGGTGGGTCACTAGTGATTAAAAAAACCGTTTTTTTACCGCAAAAAATAATTAACAATGTGAAGATTACAGACCTTATAGACTATCCTGTATGATTGACTTTATGCTGTTTCGCCTCGCTGTAATACCCAAAGCGGCGGCGGTATCGGCTAAAAATATTGAAGTTCATGTTAACTGTGTTTTGAGATGTATGTGATACATTGCTACTTTTCTTTGGTAAGTTTTTATTTGTGCCAAAACGAAGTAGCAATGTATTACATACATCTGTCAAAACACAAGTAACATGAACTTCAATGTTTTTATCCGAGGAGTTTTTGGCGCCATTTTGTCGAGTTCGGTTTGGTGTCTATTTTAATTATTTTCAAATTGATTAGTAGTGGATATTATCTCTTAAAATTGGTGCAGTTATATGGTACAAGTGTCTACGCAACTGAACAATATGTGGGATAATTGAAATAGGCGCGATCTTGGTTGTGTGAAGCTGAGACTTTTATTGAATTGGTGGCTTCCTCGGCAGAACTAATCGAGTAAACTGTCTTGATATACTTGGTGCCAAATGCTCCAAGCAGCATTGGAATGCGATGCACCCGCATTCTAATGAAAAATTAATCAATATCTACCACTGAACTATTTAACACTTGACACTGGCAAAAATTACTTCCAAGAGGAAAGTAGATTGCCATAACAAAAAAAGAAGAAAAAGAAGAATGTTTTTAGCCGATTGAGACCCGGGTGGAGCCAAAACAAAAAAAAAACTATACTCAATAGATCACACGGGATTTTGTAATTTGTTTTTGGGGAATCAGAAAGGGGTTTAATAAAAATGGCAAATAATTACGGCATCTCGGATGCCGAGCTGAATATAATCAAACAGCAGGCATCACGCCGTGCTGACATGAGAAAAGAGTTCATGAAACAAAGGACTAATCCTTGGAAAAATGCTTCGGAAGCTGGCTATGTTGTGGGTATATTATTATTACGTAATATTATAAATGAGATTCAAGTAAATAAAGTAGATACATAGAAATGTTTCTAAATATTTAGTTAACTCTGTTTCTGATAAAACATCAACATAGTTTCTGTGGTTTTCTTCCCAACAATGCAATGCAACCTCTTTCAATTAATTCAACCCTCTTCTCTCAAGTAATGATTACCTGGAAAATGAATTTTAGCGATAAATTCAATGTAACCTAGATTTGTTAAGAAGCAGAGTAAGTATATCTTAAAAACAATATCATTTACTTTTTTTGTATATTTTTCAGTTTGATACAGCACTACAAAAGTACATGTCAATGAAAGTTACTCAATTTGATCATTTCAAACCTAACATGAGGACTAGTTTATTTGGAATTTGTGTTATTGTTTTGCCCATGGTGGGATATGGTTACTTGGTGTGGAATGACAGATACAAACGTGAGCAGCAGATTAGAAGTGGTGAACTTCGCTACAGAGATAGATATTTCAAGTTTGCCTAATTGTTTTTCTTTCATGAATTTAGAAACTTAAAGCATACATATAGTATTTAATAAATCTATAGATACATATTAAATGTTGTTGTGTTTATTACTTTATCTTTGAATGTTATGATTTTTTCAGTGATTGTACCTTTACTTCTTACTACTGGCTGTGACCTTTACTTCTTATTACTGGCTGTGTGCAATAGAATGAAAAAATATTATGCTTGTCACTTGTCACTGTGACACTGACTAAGTTCAGATAAATATAATTTGCTTAACTGTTTTATGAACTTATAATAGTAATTTTTTCCAACTTTGTTTCCAAAAAAATGTCTAAACAATGTTATTCTGATATTGAATGCAAAATAATTAAAGCCCAAGTTGAACGGCGGGCTAAATATAGAAAGGATTTTTTAAAACAGCGCACTGACCCTTGCAAACATGCTGTAGAAGCTGGTTATGTTGTAAGTATAAAAAAGGTTTTATACAGTTGGTGCACTTAACTTTTTTGACAAAATGGCGACGGGTTTGCGGTGATGGGGGTTTTAAAAAAACTTCAGTTTTGATCGTTTCGCTCGCTCGTCCTTGTTCACAGTTCTAACCTAACCTGAGTACCTTCCTTTTGAACTCTGCACGGCTTTCATGGCGGGGTTTCAGGTTCAGAAACTTAGCCCCCATAGGTACAAAAAACTGTTCATCTTAATTTTTTTTAAAAAGACATTAGTCTTAAGTTTCGCCATATCTAACCAAAACAGTCCTAAATAACGTAGACAATATCATAAAATTAAAACATCTCAACATTATCGTAAGTCCTGTACCCCCTTTACTACACTGTCCCTACCCTAACAGTTGTTCTTACACTCTCAGTATTAAACTAATCGTTATTTTCTTTTAAGCTTTAAATATTTTAGTATTTGAATGAGGAAGAAACCCATGTGTAATATTTTTTTTACAGTTTGATTCTGCTATACAACACTTCATGACTTTAAAATGCTACCAAATGTATTACTTCAAACCTTCAATGACCACTGTCCTTACTGGAATAGCAAGCATAGCACCGTTTTTCTTGTATGGCTTTTTGATTTGGAGTGACAGACAAAAATTTCTAAGGGATTGTGCATGTGGAACACTTAAATATCGTGATAGAAGATTTAAATTAGTTTGAAAGTTCATATTACTTTGTCACTGCTTGAACTTATTGAAAATTTATATTTTTCGACAATAAAAAGAAGGTTGAGATAATATGATAACTTTATTGATAAGTACATAATAAATTAACTGAATAGTGCTATTGAACTGTTAGGTTAGGACCACACTAACGATCATCAAGAGACTTATCCCTTGCAATAACAGAGTCGTCAAACTTGACCATATAAGTAGTTCCCTTGTGCCAGTGTGCTGTTACTTTTGCAGACTGAAAAGTGAGACACATGGGTTAAGGTTGGGATTTTAAATGAGCAAACTGTACTTCTTAAAGGATCCTAAGGGTATAACTCACAAATCCACTCCTAGTAAGCACAGCCTCAATGATGCCAGCATTAAATGTAGCACAGTTTAGAGAGCCTTTGTCTTTTGGCACACTGATGAATTTGTTGACCTAGAAAACATTAGAAATAAAAGTTGAGTTAATGAAATGGATACCTACACTTATTGTTATAATACTAAACAATCAACTTACTAGAGCATCTTTTTCTATAATATAATAAGTCCTTTCATCATCATTAGCATGCTCCAGTTTATCAGCTTCTTTGCCAAACAACACCTGAAACGAACACAGATACTAAGTATGAAAAAAACTGAATTAGTGTCTCATTAACACCAATAGTTCTTAAAACTAACAATCCAATTTACCTTCCATAAAGTGGACTTTACAAAGAGTAACATGTTCAGCAACTTTATTTCCCTTTTACTGTTTCTCTCCCTAACAAAATATAGATCAAGAATCCTCGTTCCAACATCCTGGCCAATTTCAGACAGTCTGGAAAAGTCATAAGAATAAGTACAAAAGGCTTTTGATGGTTTTGTGCAGCAAGGGTAATAATAAGGCTAGTGAGCCCTATGTTACTTACTTATTTTGTAATTCCTGTACGGAGTGGGAACGGTTCTGGCAATATTGTACAATTTCAGAAAATAACAGCGCATAGAAAGCTAGTGATACTTCCCCTTTTCCTTTACTAAGAGGCTTATCCAATATCGTCGATTTTGATCGGCTTGAAGACATGGTAAATATAGTTTTCGTTTCTTAAAGAGGTATAGGCTAAACACCAATATCCTTTTTATTCATTCCATTAAAATGTTCACCCAAAATATAGCTGAAGGAAAAGATAATAGAAAGATAATTCGTCGGCTGTCGGACTCGGCGTCGGACAAAGACACAGAACAAGGTGAGACTGACAGTCTGTCAATAAAACGTTTAGGCGCATAATGTCCAATTCGCAAAATGTCCAGTTCTCATATCGTCCAGTTCGCAGATTGTCCAGTTCGCACAAAGTCCAATTCGCACAATGTCCAGTTCTCACAATGTCCAGTTCGCACAATGACCAATTCGCAGAAATGTCCAATATTCATCATAACGCCACACTTACCAAATAGTAATTGTATCAAGCGTTGGGTTATAATGATTGATTAGTCAAGTTATTAGTTCAAATCTGTTTTATTTTTTATATTTTTTTAAGTAACATAAATCAAATAAAATCAACTTAGGAAATCAAAAATAGTTGTTGGTAATTGTAATTTCCAAAAAATCAAATGTGAAAAATAGTTTTAACTCCAGGATATTACAAAAAAGACAATTATTGTTAATTAACAAAGCTTCATTTTAAAAAGACGTAAAAATAAAAATACAGCAAAGATATTGTTTACAGACAGCGACAAGAGTACTAACAACCCAGCAAAGCAAATCGCGAGCCGCACGTTCTCCGTTAACTGTTGTGTATAAACCAGCACACAATGATAGTTCTATTATTTTTTAATGAATATTATTTCCTTCCTTATGCATAAATGCAATAATTAATATTAGAATGCAATTGTTTAGCAAGATGTAGTTCCTACATATCTCATCGTAATAAAATCTCAATCAACTTTTCCGTAAATTGGAACGTAGTTACTAAAAGTTATTATAGTAAAATATATAAAATATATAAAAAAAATAAAAAATAAAATATAAAAAATAAAACAGATTTGAACTAATAACTTGACTAATCAATCATTATAACCCAACGCTTGATACAATTACTATTTGGTAAGTGTGGCGTTATGATGAATATTGGACATTTCTGCGAATTGGTCATTGTGCGAACTGGACATTGTGAGAACTGGACATTGTGCGAATTGGACTTTGTGCGAACTGGACAATCTGCGAACTGGACGATATGAGAACTGGACATTTTGCGACCGCTGGACATTTTGCGAATTGGACATTATGCGCCTAAACGAGAAGAAATAAGGGCTAAGAGAATGTAGTAGTATTAGTAGTTATATTCGTCCTTTTCGGGACAGGCGAAGGTCTAAGCCATACTGCCAGTTCTTGAGTTGATATTGTTTCATTTTTCATTAGAATGCGGGTGCATCGTATTCCAATGCTGCTTGGAGCATTTGGCACCAAGTATATCAAGACAGTTTACTCGGTTAGTTCTGCCGAGGAAGCCACCACTTCAATAAAAGTCTCAGCTTCACATAACCAAGATCGCGCCTATTTCAATTATCCCACATATTGTTCAGTTGCGTAGACACTTGTACCATATAACTGCACCAATTTTAAGATACAATATCCACTATGAATCAATTTGAAAATAATTAAAATAGACACCTAACCGAACTCAACAAAATGGCGCCAAAAACTCCCTAAGAGAATGTAGGTAGCAGGTACACAGACTAGACACAGACACATGTCAAGTTGTCAACCTCAATGTCAAACTCGGAAGAATAAAGTATTTTTCGTGTAAAAGCTAACTACGTGGCATTGGCGGAATTGTGCATAGACCACAGAGCGAGCCACTCATTAAGAAGAAGCTTAGAGCATGCTCTAAGAGAAGAAGAAAGTATTTTTCCATTTGAGATGTCAAATATCTCTGTCTCTTTTGACGACGCTGGCTATAGTCATAGACCATACTGCCAAGGCATCAGTTATAAAGGTATTTTTTCTTGAGTAGTCTAAGAGTTTTGAAATGATTTTCAGGCGCGGATCCGCCGTTGTGGGCACTATGGGCATGCCCACAAGCCTAATTTAGTCTCGCCTGGTGCATCTCACTTGCTAGTCATACTATACTTACGACTCCTGAGACAGCGTCAAGATATCTATTTACCTATCTAGTCAGTGTTTGACGACCTCCGTGGTCGAGTGGCTTTTTTCAAGGTGTCGCCATCGTTGAGGTCCCGGGTTCGATCCCCGGTTGGGCCAATTTAGAAAACGAACTTTTCTATTGGCTCAGGTCTGGGTGTTTGTGATACCACCGTTGTCTCTGATTTCCATAACACAAGTGTTCAAGTTCAATAACACAAGTGCTTTAGCTACTTACTTTGGAATCGGAGCAAACTGTCCACTTGCAGGGGGAGAGGGGGTTAGATCCGGGGCAGAGTTTCTGTCTACTGTAGCCTTCTTCCGGTACCATCACCAGACCCTGTAAACTATATTTCCCAACAGAGTAGGTACCTACTCGTCAAGACGAATCTAACGAGCCCAAACTTGATTGGGTTATATTACAGAGTTCTTGTGGCCACCATAATATTGCATTGTCCTCCAGTTCTGACTTATGTGCACAGCTTCAAGTCTCTAGCTCATCAGGAAGCTATAAAAACGTTGCTAATGGACAAACAAATAAACGAAAAAGCAACTCAAATAAAAACCGGCCAAGTGCGAGTCAGATTCGCGCACGAAGGGTTCCGTAAAAATCACGTTTGTTGTATGGGAGCTCCCCTTAAATACAAGGTGTTACAAAAATACCGCTAATGCCGAATATGGTATACATATAGGGGCCATCAAACTGATCAACTTTTACTACGGGACCAACTCCGAAATCGTGAAAAAAAATCGCTGTTTCATACGAAAATAAAAATAGAAAATATTAAAATGTATGAAATAGCTGATTTTTTTAGGGGTATTTTGTAACACCTTGTATATATTTTATTTTAATTTAATGATTAGCATTCACTATGCTATTTTTAAATAATACTAAATAAATCTCAAAATAAAAAAATATATAGCTTTCTCATCTTAATCAATTGTTTGAAATATCTGGACAGATATTTCAATTGAATATCGAGGTAATTCCTTGTATGTACCACATTGGTGAGATAGCGCTGGCTTGCAGCGTAAGAGTTGATATACTAGAAGAAATTCGACGTTCCCACTAGTGACTCGGTAGTTTAGGGGTCAGAGGATTGGCCCGGATATCCAAAGGTTGCGGGTTCGATTCCCGTCCGAGAACATGATCTAGTGCGAGTCGTATTTTTTTGCTAGTTAATAGTTATTTAGTATTACTTATTTATTTTTAAAGTGAATATATTTATAACTAAATACTATTTCAAGCGTCTACCTGTTGCCGTTCTCAATATCAAGCAAAAACGAGCAAAAGAATCACGTTTGTTGTATGGGAGCCCCCTTAAATATATATTTTATTCTATTTTTTAGTATTTATTGTTATAGCGGCAACAGAAACACATCATCTGTGAAAATTTCCACCGTCTAACTATCACGGTTCATGAAATACTTACAGCCTGGTGACAGACGGACAGACAGCGAAGTCTTAGTAATAGGATTCCCCTTTGGGTACGGTACCGTAAAAACGTGATAATATTTTCGATGAATGAAACAATGTTTAATTTTTAATAACAAAAACTTTACTTCATATAAAGCATATTATAACAGCAAGACAAGGTACACATTATTAAATTAATACGTGACATAAATTATTCCATTACCAGCTATTCACAATACATACTAGGTATTTAATGTGTGCCTTATTTTTAAACTATTTTTTAAATATTTAAATGTACTAAGTGAATCGAAGGAATTATAAAAATATATATATACCCCCCAAATTAGTAAAAAGTGTTGATGGATGACACCATTAATTAGTAAGTTTGTACTGAAAAAATACAGCAGCTATGTTTAGTTGAAAAAAGCCTTGAGAGCAGTTAACATAAGACTGAGTTTAGAAGAAACTGACATTACGAGTGGTCATATTCGATGATAAACTTGACCCGAAAGTAAACTGTCCTAATTTTAAAGCCTTGGAAAACTGATAAAGTTCTAATTTGCGAATATTATTTATTAATAACCCGCACTTTATGAGATTATTGAGAGTTGTAGTATCTGCAACTTTATTTGTATAAAAAGCAAAAGAATAGAATGAACCTTAGAAATAAAGGCCATTTTGTATGGGAATCGCCATTTCTTTTGACAGCTAACTTTTGATAAAGAGGTTTAGTCAAATGGAGGTTTTGGTTTTAAAGTAAATAAAAAAAAGCAAAAGCAATGATGCTTTCGTTTTTAGTATTCAGCTGCTTTGTTATTAACTAAGTGATTAATTAAATAGATGGCGCTGGTTTTCAAAATTCTCTAGGTAAAATCATCCAATAATTATTATTGAAGGTGAAACGAAGTTCACAGGGTCCACTATTAAGTAATCATTTATCAATATTAAAGAAAAGTTGAAACAGCACCGTAAAATGAGCAATATTATTCAGGTTTCTATTAACTTGTAGAACTTTAAATACCTAATCAAATATGGATAACCCTGGCACTTAATTTTTCTTGTTTGTTTAATGGTAGATAATAGGTGCCATTAAACACCTTCGTACTCACATTCTTAAAAGATTCTTTTCATTACTGTGTAATAGCTAGACATAAATATTATGTCATATAGGCAATGAGTAGTCATTGGGGGTGTTGGTGAGTGGAACTTTGTATTACGCAATGTGACACCAATTGTAACTGAAGCAAAATGAAGATTGTCATGTGGAATTATTTTGTAGCAACTAATTAGGTACTATTTAAATTCAGAAATAAAATGCCCTGGACAGACATTTGTAATAGATAAGTAGTTAATATTTTATGTTATAAAGAAAAAGTCATCTAAATAAAATTAGATCATTCTATCCCATCACGTTTTATTAAGTATTATTCTACTTATGCGCCTGAATGGTGCATAATGTTACAGGTACATTTTTATTTAACTTATTGTTAGTTTCTTTAGTTAAAACTATATCAATCAATATAACTTTATTTAAACAATAATAACAATTTAAGGAGTTGTATGAAGTCCAATCTTTGGTTGAAATAAGGGCATGAAACTTATGTTATCATGTAAATGTTGTCAAATATTCTGAAATTTATTATTCCATAAAAAAACATTTGTTTTGTTTTACATAACAAAATGGAAAATAGGGATTATTTCTAACACCGAAGATAAATCAACAGAATTAAAGCTATTCTTCTTATAAGATGAATTTCTGATTATAGTTTTCATAAATAAGAATGTTATGTTTATTCATATATTATAAAAAAAAAATTATAAAAATTGACCTCTTTTAACCTTGAATCGGTGAATACTATGACTGTATTTGGCCAGACTAGATGAGTATTAGAGAATCCAAACTCTATTGTATGTAAGTTATAAAATTATAAATTTATCTCTGAAATGTTATAAACAATTGCCTTCTCTACTATACCAGAGGCTTATTCACCACACCACACCTTAATAATTAACTTTCAAATATAAAATTATACTTATACAATGTTACATCTATGCTGCAAGTCATTATGTACATATAGTTTAATTTTAGTTAAATAGATATTCTAGCAGCATGTAGATTGGACAGTTTCTGCTTCGAGAAGATTGAAATCCATTCCATAGGGCCCATTGAACCCAGTTTTAATGCCATCCCAACCATCTCCAACTTTATATTCACCTGTTTGTATACGGTTGTAGACTTCCTGAGCAACAAGCACAAAGGCTTCTTCAACATTATGTCCTGTTTTTGCTGAGGTTTCGACATGATGTAGACCTTGAAAAAACGTTTTCGTTAAAATTTTGTTTTTTTAATACTTATTGTATGGAGGTTATGGTAATATGATGAAAATGTTAAATATTTATACTTCTCTACAATAATTACCATTTTCTTCAGCAAACATTCTGGCCTCTTCACAAGAGACTTCTCTTCTCGCACCGTTTTTGTTGTCCGTACCTACCAAGTCTATTTTGCATCCAACAAGTGCAAACACAGGCCGGTGAGGCTCTATGTGCCGTTTAGCCTCCATCATCCAGAGTGGTATGTGCTCAAAACTAGATCTATTACATACGTCGTACACTAACAACGCACCAACAGAGTTTCTATAATAAGATTTTGTGATAGATCTAAATCTCTCTTGTCCAGCTGTATCCCATAATTGTAATTTGATTCTTGTACCATTTTGAACTTCTATAATCCTTGCGAAGAAATCTACTCCTACTGTGGGGTCAGATAGCTGAAATTAAAGTGCGCAATTTACATGTGTATCACTAAAAACCTTGTCAACAACACGAAAACAATGAATAGAACATACCTCTGCAAATTTCCCTTCTGTGAAATATTTCAACAATGAGCTTTTACCCACTGTACTGTCACCAATCAGAATAAGCCTAAACTGGTAGTCAAATATAGGATCAACCATTTTTCCAATTCACTTTTTCAATCAACATAAAATTGGGAGCAACAAAGATCTTAAGATCCCGTCAAATCTAAATCGTCAAAATTACGTAGGTACGTACTTACTGAGTGAGTCCTATGATGTTGTTTGTTTGTTTGACAGTAACACAGAGTTACAGACTGCTAAGGAGATACAGTCTGACAGCCTGACAGGTTCGTAAATCCATGTTGAGAGCAGCTCGATAGATGGCGTTCTACCTAGTACGATTCGCTCACAGTTCTTAATGCTCTAAGCTCACAGTCGATCAAAATGTGATCGCAAGCCTTCAAAAAATAGGGAAAAACTTATTCTTCTGAGCTTAATGCTCTAAGCTTCTGAGGGAAAATTTATACACCACAGAATCTACTAAATATTCTGATTCTAAGTTCTGATTATTAAGTACTCTTATAGATCAGATGTGGACTTGATTTTTTAAAAAAGAACGGCTAGAAACTATGAAAATATTTAATGATTGATTTTAACACACGAATTGTAGCTAATCACAAACTAAAAGGCGATTCTAATGTAAAACAATATGGGAAGTTATAAGTCGCGATCCTAAGTCCGAGAGAACGTCCGTCGCAGCCAAGCGCTCGAGCGAAAGTGGCACGCCCACCGCGCGGCCCCGCCGATGTCGCCTCCCCATTCCACTGGCGCGACGACCGGTCGCACGGTATGACATCACTGTGACGTAGCGGCTGGTATTTCTAAGACGGCCTCTCCTGATAATGCGGCGTCCGCGCCCGCTGCCTCGTAGAAAGCGCGAAGCGTGTACCCCGAGCTGTCATCTGTCGAGGGTTGCTCCACGCAGCTTGGTCCTGCCTGTGGCTGGTCTTCACAGCCCTCCGCAGATTGCTGATGATTGGAGACCTGGGAGTCTGAAGGCTGTTCCTCACTGGGTTGATGTTCCTCTTCGTTGGCTTGATCATAATCTGAAGCATTAGTTGTTAGGAATCGTATAAGTTTACCTATTCTCAAACCACAAACAGCTCAAATTCAAATTAAGTTAAAAAAACCAATGAAGTTAATAAGGGATAGACTGTTAGAGAATGTGTCACTAAGAATATCAGAACAAAGCAATAAAGCAAATAAAACTACTTTCGGTCATTTTACCACAATCCCATGCGTGCACTCATGTTATTGCAGCAAATGGCCAACATTATGAATTTAATATTTTAAGCAAATAAAAGAATAAGAAATTGAAGGGGACTGAAGATGATAATTCATTAAAGTTACTGAATTCTATGAATAGTAGATCCGGAATACTAGCATTCATAGAATATTTAAAACAGTAAGCACAAAAGAGGCCCAAAGTTCGCATTATGTGCTTACTAATCTGTCGCCGTTAGCAGAGGCCGTATTTGCTTGCCAACAATACGCATACGTAACAAAACCGTAGCGTCTGCCTGGTCAACGCCAGAAACTGACAGAGGCCGTATTTGCATGTCAATAATACGCATACAGTACCAAAAACCATAGCGTCTGCCTGATCAACGCCAGATACTGACAGAGGCCGTATTTGCATGTCAAGCCTGGACTCACCACCTTCGAAGAAAGCCGCGCAGGCCTCTGGAGTCCACTCGCCGCGCCACAAAACCATGTGCTCGGCAGCTGCTTGGGTCTTTTTGCCGTATGACCCCGCCAGTAGCTCCAACTCGTAGCGGTGATGTGCCAGAGCCCGCAGAATCTTGTATGGACCCCGCATACCGGAATCCAGTTTTCCAGTACTCTGTGATGTCTTGCTCACGAAGACGAAGTCTCCGACGGCATATTTATGAGGCTGCCGTCGACGCTCGTTGACGTAAGCGTCTTGGCGTTGCTGATTAGCTGTAAGCAACTCAGATGCTCTCTGCCTTCGTAAACTTAGGAGAGCCTCGCGATTCGGACTTGTGTTCTCTAATGCGACGTCCCTAATTAGTGACCTAATTACAGGCGTAGCAGCCTCTATTCCTACGAGAAGTTGAAGTGCCGATGTTTGGGTAGTAGCATGTCTCGTTATATTTAATGTGAGCTGGACTTTCCATAACACGTCCGACCATTGAGCGCCTTTACTCCTTACTTCCACTCGTAACATATTAAGAATAGTGCGGCAATATCTTTCAGCCTGCCCGTTCTCTCGATGCATTTCTGGAGTAATAAAATGCACCGAAGAGCCTAAGTCTCGTACCCAATTTTGGAAAGCTACGCTCTCAAACATCCTACCCCTATCACATACTATAGTAGCAGGTGTGCCAAATAAGGAAACCACATTTGAAAAAACGCGTTTGAGTTCTTCAGCTTCTTGTCGATACAAGGAGTACAATAAACAGTATTTGGAAAAGGAATCTACCACTATCAAAATATACCTAAAACCATTGGACTCAGGAAGAGGCCCCAATACATCTGTGTGAACAACGCTAAACGGTACGTCCGGTTTTGTCCAAGACTCGATAGGTTGGGGAGAAGTTCTAGGTACCTTTTTGTGTGCTAAACAAACCAAACAATGTGTGACATACTTCCTCACAAATTGCCTTAGTCCCGGAAACCAGAAATGGCGTAGAATTAATTCCGTTGTTTTATCGATACCAATATGGTCATGGTCATCATGGAACACTCTAAGTAAACTAAGCCTGTGACCTTTAGGGATAAAACAAAGTAGCCTCGGCTCTTCTCCGGTCGTAATAAATTTATAAAATAAAATTTCGTTTTTTATGATATAACGAGTGCTATCTAACTGCCCATCCCTAAGTTTCGCGATCAACTCCTGGGTTTCACTATCAGCCGTCTGAGCAGTCCTCGCCCAGTTATTTGGATTACGAATGTGGGAGACTGTAATCGGATGTCGACTCAAGAAGTCGGCATGCTGCATAAGTGACCCCTTTCTGTACTCTAAGGTAAAACGAAAATCTTGCAAATAGACCCACCAGCGTGCGACTCGCGGGAGCAAATCCTTTTTTCTTTCAGTTAGCTTAAGAGAGTTGCAGTCCGTCACTATTTTGAAATCGATACCGATTAGATAATGACGGAAATGCTGAAGTGCACGAACAATTGCGAGAGTCTCAAGTTCATAGCTGTGGTACCGCGATTCCGCACCCTGGGTGGACTTGCTAAAGTAACCAACGACACGCTTCCGACCGTCACTATGCTGTTGCAGCAGAATTGCCCCGTACCCGATCGCACTCGCGTCAGTATGCAGTTCAGTTGGTAACACTGGATTGAAAATCGCTAATACTGGTTCGTCTGTCAGACAACGGATAATGAAATCACGACATTTATCTTGTTCGCTACCCCAGACAAAAGGTTCGCCTTTCTTTAATAGTTTTGAAATGCAAGCGGTTTTGGACGCATACCCCGCTATATATCTTCGAAAGTACCCAGCAAGTCCTAAAAATTGTCGGACTTCTTTGACACTAGTGGGTTTTGGTGATTTGACTAATGCTTCTACCTTACCCGGACTCGGCCGTACCTGACCATGTCCAATCAACCGACCTAGGTACTCTACCTGTGTATCAAGAAAAGTGCATTTCTTCAAGTTGATAGAAAAACCGGCAGACGTAAGTACCTTCAACACTTCGCGCAACGAATCTATACCTTCGTCAATCGTATTGGATAGGATCAAAACGTCATCAATGTAAGTCAGCACTTTTCCACTGTCTATAAGAGGTTTTAACGTCTTGGTAATGACTCTTTGGTATACAATAGGGGCATTAGCCAAACCATAGGGCATTTTTAAATATTCGTAATGCCCTTCGGGCGTTACGAAGGCAGTTTTTGCTATGGAGTCATCATCCTTAAGTGGCAGCTGATGAAAGCCGGTAGCCATGTCAAGGCTACTGAAATACCTGAAGTTACCGAGCTTGTCAATATGGTCATCGATTAACGGCAACGGGAATCGCTCTTTAACCGTTATGGCATTTAATGCACGATAGTCCACGCACATTCTATCACTCCCGTCCTTTTTTTTGACGAGAATGATAGGACTAGCATATGGCGACTGCGACTCGCGGATTATTCCCTTCGCCATCAAGTCGCTGACAATATCTCGAACTCGGTTTTTCTCGTCTACCGAAAGTTTGTATGGACGGTAGCAGACTGGGGATTCAGACATTAACTTTATTTCCATACTACCAGTGTTCACAGTGGAAGTGGCCGTACCCGTTACAAACGAACTCGAAAACTCTTCAATTACGGACATCAACCGCTCTCTGTCCTTGCCTAAAAGCGGCGTCTTAACTTTATCAACTTCCACTGCAAACACATGATGCACGTCGGAATATTCTACCCTTGTGAGTCTTTGACCTTCGTTATTTCGAATATAAACAACCCCTTTTCGGTTTAAAACATCAGTACCTAATAGGATAGGTGCATTTATGCAGTCTGAGGAAACGACATACAAATCTACTTCTAGTGAAATTTCCGGAAATTCTACGACTGCAGTAACATATGAAGTAGATTCTACCTCTTGGCTCCCTATTCCACGCATTAGGCGATAAGTAGGAATTCTATTAAACTTAAAATGTTTCAAACAAGATTCAGAAATTAAAGAAATGCCCGATCCGCTGTCCACCAACACGTCAACTGGAATATTTTGAACTACGGCTGATATTAAGTTGTTTGTTCGTGATTCGTCTCTAAGCAAAAATTTACTGACGAAGAATTATTATTTTGTTCAGTCCTCTGTTTTGCAAAGCAACTGTCAACCAAATGACCACTTTTTTTACAGAACGTGCAAAGTTTATTAAATTTAGATACTGAATTACCAGCATTGGGGGGCATGGTGGTTGACGATGGCTTTGAAACAACACTATCGGTCCTAAATCTCTTTGGACAGTTCCACTTCTTATGATCTGTCCCACCACAATTGAAGCAAATTCCACTTAACTTAGGCATCTCTCGCTTTCGTAAATTAGAAGACCCTGCGTGAGGCGAGCGGACAGTATTGGGATTATGTAAAAATCTGTGATCAAGTTTAGGTTTCACATAAGCCGATAAAAATTCGACCAAGTCTTTTGATTGCAGTTTAGCGTTAGTAGCCGCTGCCTTCACTTGGGAGTCGCCAATGCCTCGCACTACTATTGCGGTTCGCAGCTCATCCGAAAGTCCCGTTACTATATTTAAACGTAAAAGAGATTTACGAGCGTACTCTGCAAATGTTGCAAACTTATTTGAGTTGGTACTCATAACCTCAAATAAAATACTAGCCACGTCAACGTTACGTGGGCACAAAGAGCGAAATTCAAGCTTAAAATTTGTCCACGTTCGCTCTGTAGTAACCCAATCGTTGAGCCATATTTTAGCATCTCCTCGCAAACAACCGCCAATACGTCCGAGGCATTCGCGGTCGTCCCATTTATTTATAACACGTGCACGGTCTACCTCGGCGCACCACAAATCAAAATCATGAAAACTCGGATCAAAAGGTGAAATATAAAAATGACTAGATCTTGTACTTATCAGAGTAGATAGGGCACCCACAATCCTGTCCGCTGCGTCCTCCTTGGTGGCACTGGTCTCGCCCGACGTCTCCTGGCCCACTGCGTCCGCAGGAGCATTCTTCTCAGTTGGGAGAGGCGGCGTATTACGTTCGGCATCAGGATGCGACAACGGGGTTGAAGGTGGTACTACTGACGACGACAACCTAACCTCTATTTCGTTTAACCGTAATAAGATTTTTCCTAAAGCTTCATCTCGTGGATTATTACTAGGACTACAAGAATCGTCCCGTCTTTTCCGAGAACTCAAAACACTATCACGATCACGACGCCTAGGTGACCTAGCATTTCGATATCTCTCCGAACTATTGCGTTGAAGCGGCGTTACTTCGCGACTACCGTGACGGTTACGTATTCTACTCCTATCGTAACGCTTACGTGAACGTGACCGATCACGCCTAGTTGATCTTGAGGCACGACCCGTCATTTCTTTTATAAAATAAAAATATAAATCTACCCACTTTTTACGAGAAAAAAAAAAACCCACGTACAATCAACGCGCAAACACTCACACAAATTTATTAAGACTCTGAGAACACTTTTAAGATGGCTAAATCGAGCAAAAACACGTGGTTTATCCCACTTCTGATCTTATAGATCAGATGTGGACTTGATTTTTTAAAAAAGAACGGCTAGAAACTATGAAAATATTTAATGATTGATTTTAACACACGAATTGTAGCTAATCACAAACTAAAAGGCGATTCTAATGTAAAACAATATGGGAAGTTATAAGTCGCGATCCTAAGTCCGAGAGAACGTCCGTCGCAGCCAAGCGCTCGAGCGAAAGTGGCACGCCCACCGCGCGGCCCCGCCGATGTCGCCTCCCCATTCCACTGGCGCGACGACCGGTCGCACGGTATGACATCACTGTGACGTAGCGGCTGGTATTTCTAAGAGTACTTTCAATCGTGGCATAGAGTTTTTGCTGTTGTTGTGTCACGTTGTGTTTGTGACTTAGAGATTAAGGTTTGTGACTTGTGTGTCATGTCAAGTTCCAACTAGTATCTGTGTGTCAAATGAAGAAAAGAACTCTTCTGTGGTGAGGTTTCCGTTTTCTGTCATTTTTTTCGATTGAAATAATAACTCTATCTGTAGGTAGTTAAATTTCTATGATTTAAGTGTTTTTTTTAAGTAAAAAGTTATTAGGGATTCCTTGAATTATGGCTAAGTGTATAAAAATAATATAATCACCCGTGGGACAAGGTTTGTTACGTACATAACCTATGAGAAAGTCGACGGACCGGGGCAAACACTGGTTAGGCCTTCTCGTTTTGAAAGTACGCGTGATTTTATAATAAAAATTCTATGTGATTTTGCTATAACATCAAACATTCGGTGAAAATATATCTTGTTTCAGGTTAACAAATTGTAAAACAATGAGTTATACTCAGAGTTACAAGGGGAAAGAGAATGTTACTGAGTACACTGAAAACAAAACTAGAGCAACGCCAGTCGGTACGTATCTGATATGATTAATAAAGCATTTCAGTGTTTCTTCTATTTTAATGAAGGATCTCGTGTTCATTTTCATTTATTGTGTTATTGTGCTACATACATTTACAAGTATAACTGCAACATTTAAAATATTAAGATGTTTTGAAAAGACTTATGGTAAGCTAATTGATATTTTTTTATCAATTTTTAGCTATGGTAGCACCAGAGTTGAAGCACAGTACAGATGCAGACACTGGAATAACTAAAGCTTGTGCCGTCTTGGGTTGTGAGAACTCCAAAAACTTAGACAATGAATCCTTCTTCAGGTAATTTAATTAGTTTTTCCAATATATATTTGACATACCATCAACCAAATATAAATTTAGTATATTGTAGTGGCTTAAAGTTACTATTATTATTACCAAATAATGCTGCTGTTACTCTGCTAAAATTCGTGAATTCACTATTTTAGTTGCTGTATTTTGAATTCACATTTAAATAATATTACTGAGAGTCAGATGGCGCTGGCTTGCAGCGTAAGAGTTGGTATACTAGAAGAATTTCGGTAGCTCAGCGGTCAGAGCATTGGACCGGATATCCAAAGGTCACGGGTTCGATTCCCGTCTGAAAACATGATCTGGTGGGAGTTGTAATTTTTCTAGTATATTATTTAGTATTATAATATAACTTACCTAAATTTTTTTAGATGGAATTGATTAAAACAATACCTCTGTCTTTAGATTTCCTGAGGATGCAAATCTTAGGCAGATATGGACGGACCTCACAGGACGTAACAACTGGACCCCAACTGACTACTCATATGTTTGCATTCAACACTTCTCAGTTGACTGTTTTGAATGTGATGCAACAAATACAATGGTGTTAAATGAATCTGCTGTACCTTCATTAAAACTGCCCAAACATGTATTGGAGGTATGATGAAAAGTATTTAATATTTTTATCAGCTAACTACTAAGATCAGTTAGTTTTTGTTGAAAGCTATATATGTAATAAGTGTAAATGTAGATTGAACAATAATTTTAGTATAAAATTGTTTTTCCTATTCATCAAACAATTTTTGACAGTTGTCATTCATCTTTTAAAATGTAAATCATTACTTGTCACTAATAATTAGTAATTTATTTTGTTATCTATGTGTGGAAAACCATTTGTTGTATTTTATAATTGATTTTTTTCAATAGAGTTGGGTGTAGATTGTTTACCAAATAAGACAAGTAAGGATAAACAGTCTATATTTATCTATACTTAAGTCAATTTATGGATTTTTTTAAATCAAACTGCCCATACTTACCATCAAAAGTATTTTTTTATTACATTTTTACGAAATATGTGAATATCATTGATAGCATACTTATGTTGTCCAAACTTGTGTTAATTTACTAAATCATTAGTTATTTGTGGAGCAATTACAAAAAACGGGCAAAGTTTTGTTTACAAATATTCTTTCCGCAAGTTGGCGTTATTTGTAGAACATTTACAAAAATGGGCAGTTTTGTTTACAAACATTCTATCCGTAAGTTGGCTGGAGTTAGGTAGGTATCATCTCACAATAATTTATTAATTTTATTGATTTTTTATGTTCTTTACAGGTCGAATACATAGATGAAGAGAGTTTAGAAAATGAAGACAATGAAGACACTTATTATGAGGAATACATGGAAACTGATGAGTATGAAGAGGAGCAAGAAACGAGAGTAACTTTGAATGGAGCTTCTCCAACCAATGTTTCAACCAATATTCCAACCGATGTTCCAACCAATGTACCAACCAATATTCAAAGCAATGTCAAAATTCAAAGCAATGGCAGCTTTCAGACCATCAAGAATGAAACTAAAGATAAACCTACAACAAAAACATTAGAAGTTGATAATGCTGAACTTTTAATATTATTTACGGAAGTACAAAAAATGCAAAGACATGCCGTAGGGCTTAAAGAAAAGTTGAAAAGCAGCATGAGGGTGTACAAGCGTCAGGAGAAACAACTTCAGCGGATAGAGGAGTTAATAGGGAGGAAGAAAAAAATACTGGATCAGAAGCGAAAGAAAAAGTCCAAAATATTGTTGTCATTGCAGGACAAAATTAGTGAGGATATGAATGGATTGGTGTTGGCCATGCCCATTAGACAAACTGAAGATTTGAAAAACTTTGCTCTTAATATCTATAATTACTCTCCACAAGCTTACGTTTATGTTAGAAATACGTTAAGGACAATGTTGCCGAGTACAGACATGCTGGACTCGTGGTTGAGCTCCGGGTTCCAACCCGTGGGTGTGCTGAGTAGCACCAACATGATCAAAGTAGCTGCGGAGCAAACTGATAAGGAGTTATCATGTAAAATATCACTAGGTTAATGGTTAAGTGTATTCATCAGCACCTACTTATATTTTTTTGAAATAAATGAGATGAATGCTTTTTCTAATGTTTCTTGATTTCTTCTATGTCCGAAAATCGTATGAACTGTTAGATTATACAGGGTTAGTAATCTACTCCTGCGAGGTTGTTGGTGTTTTTTACAAATAACGCTGTATTTATATTATTATAAATCTCGTATATCATATCTGCATACATTTAGCAACCAAATAGTAATAATATAATAAATGCTTGGACAATTTCATACAGCGCCATCTAGCACCAAACTAAGCAAAGCTTGTAACCCATATTACGCTAGACAACTGATAATACTACTTATATACTTTTTAAATATATGCTTATAATACATAGTAACACTTAAACTCGTCAGAAATTAAAATTCATCATTTCAATTTCTGCCCCGCCGGAAATCGAACCCGAGACCTCTCGCGTGATGTTGACCTCTGCACCACTCAGGTCGTCAAAGCAATTTTGAAAATAATTGTACAATCAGATTAAAAAAAAAGCCCATCTTATGTTAGTATGGTATTTTTTGAAAATGGTTTTTGGTTTAATTTAAATTAAGTGCTGAAATGTAATTATGTAATATATTTTTAGAAACGGCGCAGAAAGTCCTTTCAATCAATATCACAAACGATAGGTTTCAGAATAAACATTTTCTTTTATCGTAATCACTAATAACTTGTAAAAGCTTTGTAATAATGAAAAAAATAAAACATAAGGTAAATGTCAATATTTTCAAAATGACTTTCTTAAGGTTAGATATGAGAATATTACGTATCCTTTGAGGTATATTTTACGAAAAATAATTCAACCGAGCCTAAACTTCGTACCTATGTTTCGAAAATGTTTTTTGGTTTAATTTAAAATAAGTGACTGAAATGTCAAAACGTGATATATTTTGAGAACCGGCTCAAAAAGCCCTTTCATTCGGTACCAAACATGATAGGTTAAAAACAAGATGACAGAAAGGAGTTTTTGGCGCCATTTTGTCGAGTTCGGTTTGGTGTCTATTTTAATTATTTTCAAATTGATTCATAGTGGATATTGTGTCTTAAAATTGGTGCAGTTATATGGTACAAGTGTCTACGCAACTGAACAATATGTGGGATAATTGAAATAGGCGCGATCTTGGTTGTGTGAAGCTGAGACTTTTATTGAAGTGGTGGCTTCCTCGGCAGAACTAACCGAGTAAACTGTCTTGATATACTTGGTGCCAAATGCTCCAAGCAGCATTGGAATGCGATGCACCCGCATTCTAATGAAAAATTAAACAATATCTACCACTGAACTGTTTAACACTTCACATTGGCAAAAATTACTTCCAAGAGGAAAGTAGATTGCCATAACAAAAAAAGAAGAAGAAGAACAAGATGACACCCTCCCTAACTCCTCTCCTAAGGGATTTTTTTTAAGAACTGCGGCTCAATTCAATTGTTTTGACCTCAAGTATACGTGTTGCCAAACGGCTATCCTACTATACATCGATTTGCGGTTTTCCTTCGATTTTGAGCTCGTACACCGACCGCTCCACACTTACTTTTGTTATTATAAACTTTGTGAAAAATCAAGAACAGTGTAACTAACTGAAACCGAACCTTTGCTCGAACACTAATGATTGACTGTGCCATAAAAAAAGTAAGTATGTCTTTATCAATACAAAAGGTGTATTGTGTATTAATATATTGATAAGTGTAAACTGGTAACCAGCTAAGTAGGTACTTTCCGGGGTTCAGAAACTGCTAAGTGTATAAAACATACGAAACTGCTTCAACTATCAACAAAACCAGCTTAGTATATTCATTTAGCACGCAGTAGAAAATAGCGAAATCCATTTTCTTAATCTTAATTTATTCTTCGGAGCACTACCTAACATTTTTACATTCTTCGCAGCGTTAACATATTTCAAATCCTACTAATAGATTATAAAGGACAGTGCAATTAAACAAATCCGATTGTTTTACGTAAATTCTCAAAGAAATAATCCACCATCATACAAATTTTTTGTTGTTGTTTTCTATGAATTTGCGTAGTGTTTTTCTCGTAGCCGTCGTAGCTCGTAGCATAAGTAGTAAGTATACGAAATGTCTGAAATTTGAGCAAAGTTGTCTTTCTTATTACCTGTTCCAATTCGAATATTCCAGTTTGAATTGAGTGACACGATACGTGAGCAGGCGCATTCAGTAAAAGTATAGTGGTATAGTGTAAATAATTGTAAATATAATGAGATGTAAAAGTCACAAATTATTGTGGGTAAAAAAAACTAGTATACTACACTAAAATTTAAAGTTTTTTAGTTAAAGTTTATATTATATTGTCTTTCTTCTTTATATTTTCACTTAAATTATATTCTTTTAAATCGTAGTAACGACAATAATTTATATTTTATCCAGGTTTTATCAGTTTCGGTTATTAGAAAACGGATGATGAATTTCCAAAATTAGTGGGATTAAATTACTTACGTTAGTAGTTACTCGTGGTTTTCCTAAAACCACAAGTTTTTTACCGTGTCTACTTACACAGTTCAGCTACCCGGAGTCAAGGGTCCAGAGTTTATTTAAAAAAAAATAAAAAAAATATTATTGCTTTTCAGCACTCGCATGCGTATTTCTGCTGATGTTGACTTGTACTTGACAGAGAGGTACCTAAAATTATTAAAACTCAATGTAATTTAGTAAATATTGCTATCTGGAATTGGAACGTGTGAAATAGGGTCTTATGTAAACAAAACTTCTTACCAATACACTGATTCAATTGTAACTTATGAACTACGTACCTTTAAGCTTTGCTTAAACTCTTTCTAACTACGAGTGCCTATGTTGTGTGGTAGTGAGCCGAGTGTTACTACTGAAAGGAAAAATGCATATATTTCACCGAAGAAAACACGAAAATTCAGCTGTTATTGTGCACTCGTGCAGTGCAATCCACAGGTAGCCAGTTATCAGTTTCCCAAGATGTGTTAGACGTAGCGACGAAAGCCTTATTTAACGCATCGCTTAGGTAATAGATGGCGTCATCAGCTCGCCTCGGTCTTGTTAGAAAGGGAGGGCACATCACGGAGGAGGAGGACGACACTAGGCGAGTCAAACAACTGTGTTCATTTTCGTTCCGGCTCCAGTGCCGTGATTCCCTCCTCGCGAGCGGCGGTGCAGTGTCGCAATCGCAACACGTGTCGTGTACTCGCGTTGTACGTCAACAAAAATAAATACCCCATCTGTTCAGATACCGTGCAGTTTTTATTATACCCCGTAAAACAAACGCAAAATATGTGTGTACTCCACCTTCCGGGTGTGTCGTAAAATGTTCTAAGTTTGGTTCTTATTTTTGTGTTTGCGAAGTGCTCCAGTGGTTTTTGTTTTTGTTCCGTGTATTGTGACTGGATTTGAGAACCGACACGATTATGCCGAATGGTTCATTAAAGGTATGTCCTACGAGTCATCTATTTTTAAAAGAGAACGTATTCGTTAAGTCTGTGTCGTGTTAAGTGAAATAAAGTCTAGCACAAGTCGCCAGTAACAGGACTTTCGCAATCACTATTCTAAGTGCGTGTGTGCATGCCCTAAAAGTAATACACTGTTCCATAACAGTCCACAGTTGACCACACTCAATCGGCATTGAAATACGTGTAAAATTTATAATGTTCACCTTTATGTGACCATAACAATTGCAATTATGATCAATGTTAATGTTCCATTCAAGTCATGATCGGTATTTCATTTCTCCTTTTGCTTTTATGGTTTGAAAATTTATAATTACATGCAAATGAAAGTTGTCCCTCATAACTTACTTAGCATAGAAATAGACCACCTAAGTTAGTGATAGCACAGGATATAATATTATAATAGTAAAGTAAGTCTGTGACTGTTTACGATATTTCAGTAGTACACTGACATTTCAACGATTCTACCTTGACTTAATAGTTAATCCAGATTAGGGCATTCACGTGCACGTGACCCTCAACTCTTGGGCATTCATACAGGGTCTTCCTACATAAATTTAGTCAATTTATCTTCCTTTGTGGTCAATGTGGTTGCCAATTGACAGTTTCCGAACGGTGGCCATTCATCATATCCGCTACCCTTTCGCAGGCAGAGGATTAATTACTTCGTTGCGAAAAAAAAAGTTACTTTTAAACTATGCAGTTCCGTTACGGGACCGCTTGCCTAATAGTTTCATTGTTGGTTCAATGACTTTAACCACTACACGACGTACTGATTGTCAGTTGAAAAAAGAATGTCTGTTGACAAAAGGTATTCTCCGCAAAGAATGGGGTCGCCAATTCGCGTTCTACGTTACTTTAATATGTCTTCGTTTGGTATTTATTTACATAGGTGTGAAATAGTCAATGAGTAAACTAAAGTTAAATTGGTAAATAAAGTTTCAATACCATTTAGTATGTGGGGCAATGGGAATGCCAATAAGGTCCAAATTACATCGTTGCTCAAGAAGTTGCCCTTCGCTTGCCCAATATCCATAACAGCAGTTTGATTGAGGATCTGCCTCAATAACACAGCAATGTACGTACATTTTGGGTAGGTGCCTATTTAATCATTTAATGCTCAAAAAGAATTTGTAGGCTTAGTCCAAGAAAATGTTTTTTTACTTACCTATAATAAATTTGATTGCTGCGAACTTGAAGTATCTATTATGGAAAGTTTTACGAAAATCTTGTATAAAACTCCATATTTTATTGTAGCAAATCTGATATTTTTCTTCAGATTTCTGTGGAATCTCACTTCGTTTAGTTATTCCGCTAGTAAAGATAATCTTGCCATTCCTTCCACACCGTGAAAATAGTCACGGCTGTTAAAATGTCTCACGACTGCGTTACTATAGTCGTGGCCATTACCCAGCATTATTGGTTGTTGACATTATTTTGCCCTTAATAGTATAATATCTTGCCGGTGGTTGGGCTACTTCACGGTCGGTAATCCGAAAGCGTGACATTTAGTCGAAAATGTTATATCACTACGAAATAAATATAATTTCCGGTTGATGAAGATCAAAACTATAATCGTTTGGCTACTTTAAACATAAAAATATTCTGATATTTCGTAAATACAAGGTAGGCGACGGTCAATGGATGTTAGGTAGTTAGTTGTTTTGTTATTACTAAGTGGATCTAGCATTTTTTGAATAGGTGAGTAAGCAACTACCTTTCTTAAAATGGATGGTAACATATAGTCTGTTACTCACTGGGAAATTCGAGTGCCTATTCAAATGTCAGTTTTGACGAAGGCCCTAAGTTACCAAGCATCTTCGCCTAGCTTAGAACATTTCTAGTCGCTGGTGGAAAAATTTTGTTTATTAGATTTTGGTTTTGTTGAGACGCTAAATTATTCGTACAAGAGTAGATCTGTGATATAAGTAGATAAATATGTTAAAAATTGTGGCGTGAAATATGAACGGGCTTTTTTGATAACCACACTCACAACTCAGCTGTTTGATGTATTACAACAAGACAATGTTTCTTCATAAATAGCAAAGTGATGCAGATAAATAACTTACATTTTCCTCTTGAGATATGTGTCCTGCCCTTACAAAGGACGCTGGTACCATTCATCCAGATTATGGGCTCATAAATCTTGTGGTTGAAGGTGCTTTTATTCAAATGCTTTCGACGACACCTTTGCGCAATTTTTCTGAATGTTTGACTGCATATGGGTTGGGGTATTACACGTCATACCACAAATTGCCGTGTGTAATTTATCTTAGGCTGCTATCCGATGCCATAATCTAATTTGAGAATATTTAGGTACATTAACATTACAATATTGAACTATTGCTGTTACACTTACGTGTTAAATGTTACCCGAGCGAATAAACCTAGCATTCGCAACGGTGTAAACGCGTGCTATTTAATTGGTTGCTTATTACGTCGGCGAGCCAGTCTAGATCGGCGCGATAACTCTACATCCACAAGCTAAGGCTTAATGTTTCGGTAATCTCGCGAACGTTCGCGAGAATTAATATCCCTAATACCACGCACCTGTTCCGTTCACAACACACGCGGTTTAATAAATAGCAAAAAATTGTTTGCCTCGATTCTGCTATGTTAACGTAACAATAGTGTCTTAATGGTATTTCAATGGTTTTGCTTTTCGACACAGTTGTTGATACTGAAACATATAAAGCAATACCACAGCAATACTATTGAAACTCCATTTAGTCACGATCATTACGTGAACATAGCAGAATCGAGGTCCAGGAGTGGCTGTTACAGTCCAACGATTTCCTGATAATATTAATTCTGCGTTAATTGTCAGTACCGGAATTTAACTGTGTTTCTTTCGTGTTGTGTGTAATACTTGGTTTCTTTGTGCTGCCAACGTTTCGTCAAGCATGAGTGAATAGATTGTATTTAATTTTGACTCTTACTGCCGAGGAATGAAAGTGTTAAATCTACTGCTCCTGAGCTATTGTAGGTTGTGTTCTCGCCATTTTTGCACTTCAATCACTTTCTTCAATTAAGAGCGCTTATTCAGAGTTTTAATTGCTATCAATTAGGAGAGGTAATTTAGTATAAGTGATGCCAATTGTGAAGTGGTTCCGGAGCCAGCTAGCTCTTCTCTTCCGTTGAGTACTTATCTACCGATGTCTCATTTTGTTGAAGGTGGTAATTAACGAATGTCATCAATAAATTATGGATGGCAAGCTGTGCCTGGGAAATGATGTTTAATTTATTGTTCTACTCTACAACATTATAGTTTTAAGTTATTTACGTGTACCTACTTATCTCTAAAATTATACGAATTCTTGTATCCTCGTGTCGTGCTCATAAGAACTACAAACTTTATAAAAATGATTTTAATGCTAGTTTTAAAGTGTGTACGGTTTCTGGTTTAATTTGAAATGAAACCATTATAATTTATTCGGTGATGCAACAGATTTTTTGAACTTATCTGTCAAATAAGTTCACTTGGATTAATTTTGTAGCTTCATACAGACATGATCGTATCCTAAACCACAGAATACATAATAGCACACCTCAACAAACCTAAGGACTTATAGGAGTTGACAAAGTGGCATACTTACACATACCCCCTTACTAATAAAGATTGTATAACTCTTTGTCGAACTTAAATAGTTTGACAAAGAGTAACCATAGTGTAACTATACATCTGCTATAGAATCTTTCTTAGTAACGGGGGTTAGTATGTTTTATGTATTTATCAGTCACGCGAAGTCGTGGAGGACAGTATTAGTTGCATAATGGCCTATGTTGGCTTCTGTAGGCTGAGTGCCCTCTTTTCATGGCCGCCACCGTTTTAATATTAAAAGCCGAAAGGGGAAATATTAATGAGCTGGTATATTGATACCGCTTTTAATGTTCTAATAGGGAAAAAGTTTTTGATGAAATACAGAGTGCAACAGAAAAAGTATTTATATCAAACTTTAGGCATCGGCACGGATCTTGAGCGGTGATATTTAATGCGCAGAAGCATAGTCGTCTCCATTGCTACTCCAATATGTCGCAAGGGTCGGTCATGGGATAGGTGATCAAAAATTTATTGTCTCGAGTTCCTCCGTGCTTCGGAAGGCACGTTAAGCCGTTGGTCCCGGCTGCATTTGCAGGGTGAGTAATGGCCCATCATCCTTATCCACCCATAAGGAAATCCTGGGCCCCAGCAGTGGGGACATTAAAAATGGCTGTTGTCGATATGGTTTTCCATACCGAGTAGAAGAATAGGAGAAATTATACAGTAAATCCGCAAATTGACTATTACAGCTTTCGCACAATATCAAATTCAAATAAAATCAAATTGAATTTTTCATTAAAATACTTTTCAGAAGTTAGCTCGTTAAGATAAATAATATTAAAAATACTAGAAAAAATCGACTCACCCTCAGCACCTCAGACGGGACGGGTGCTACGGGTGAGTCGATTTTTTCTAGTATTTTTTCTAATATTATTTATCTTAATATAAAAATAGCATTGTGAATGCGAAAAATCAAAATTTAATAGTTAGCTCGTTTTTATGGAAAACCATATTATTGTTCCCCTATTTTCTTTCGAGCAGTTAATATTGTTCGCGGTCTTAGGAATGTTTTAATAGTTTTGATACTAAATAATGGATGGAAAACTAAGTATGTCATATAACAAATAATCTATCATTTTATATTAAAAGAAAGTAAGCAAGTTCTTACAAAGTGAACGGGCTTAAATTTATCACTTCTAGTAATGGAAAGAGTGCATTTTCCTACCCTTTTATCGCAACACGTTAATCTTCCCAGTCTAGAATCTTGTCTGGGTGTTAAAGGCAATTATTTAGTGTTCTTTTTTACAGTGTATATTTGAGACGAGTAATGCCTTGACTCTCTGTGCCAAACATATTTTAAAATGTTAGGATTTAGAATAATGGGAGGTAAGTAGGTAGATAAAATGTAATTGTTGTCAAACTCAAACTCGAAAAAACTTAAACAGGCCTAATTAAATTAAATTTTGAAACATTAATAATTTCGAATTGTATTTCTTTTCCCTACCACCCATAAATCTACTCCAGTTGTAAAAAAAAAAATATCGGGTGCAAGAAAATGAGTGTAATATGTGAATTTGTCTATCAAGGTACTATTCTTGTAAGAAAATAAATATTTATGGTATTCTTGTTTAATTAATTTACGTGTATTTAAATAATGTTATCATATATCTTTCGAAAATGTGTCGAAGAAAAGCACTATCGGGCGGGACCAAATAAGAAATAGTTCCATGTTTATTCGAGACATGAGAGTTCGTGCATTCGGCTTTTCGTAGTCCATCGGTTGAACAGCTTTTCGTTTAGGTATTCGATGTTGTACCATAAAATATGGGCTTCGTTCAAATATATCCTCCGAAGAATGTGTGTAAATATTGGCGTAGGTATGTTAGTTGTGTTAATCGTGCCAATCCACATTGGGCCCGCGTGGTGGGTTATACGGCCATCTTTTTCAATCCATCCATAAAGCCCTGGTCAAACAGACAGCGAACCGAGTGCGTGGCGAAGCGATCTTATTTTGTAATGTACTGTCTCGTTTGAAACTAGTTTCAGAAATGCGAAAGCGAACCGTGATTCTATGTGACAAGGATCAAGCGACACCGTACATTAGAGAATAAAAACGCTTCGCCACTCTGTTGGCTGTTTGTTTGACCAGAGCTTAAGGAAGACATGCCTCAGCAGTGGGGACATTAAAATGGCACATGATGATGATCATTTTATGATTAACAAATGTTTCATAATTTCTTAGTTTACTTGTATATGCCAGATGGATACAGCAGTTGCGTAGGTAAGATATTCATGACATCCACGTTACTAAACGCCCAAATAGTTGCGTTGGGAATGTACTCGTATTGTCCTTTGACAAGAAATACGTTTGCGTTGCGTGAGCGAGTTTCGAATTCTTGGTTTTGAATTCTTCTCTAACTAGCCTCTGAAGCCCGTGGTGGGTCGCGTGCGTAAGAGTCTTTTTCTGTACTAATTCACCTTAAATTAGATATAAACTAATAGGTACATACAACGTTAATATTATAAAATACAGTAGGTACTTTTTTTTGCGGTTTCAGAGTTGGTCCCGTAGTAAAAGTTGTTCAGTTGATGGTCTGCCATATTCGGCATTAGGGGTATTTTTGTAACACGTTGTATATCAAACTATATTTATCTAAGTATGTACCTACCTTTTGCAATTGTAGTAAGTCACTGTTTGTATGCATGTGCCAATTTGAATATTATTTTCTTAAGTTTTATTTAATTTGAATTTATAAGTAAAGTAAAAGGCGATAGTTGCCCCTCATGTTTGCTGTGCCCTAGCAGGGCGTCACTTGTACTATACCTACCAATTTTGTAACATCCTTTCAACTTGTGACTTGCAAATAAATAAATAAATTATTATAACGGGCGGAGACCACCCTACCATAGACCCAGGGACTCTAAGTTATAAGAAACATGCGATTTACAAAATTATTTTACAAAAATTTTAAGTTTACTCTAAATCTTGAATGTATGACTAAACTATAGAGCTTTTAAATTGGAATAACTTAAACCTTTTTTATACCAAATAAAACGTTTTTTAATTATTATTGCTTGAGCTGACTACCAAACAAAACCTATATTACTGGCAGTTTTTCAATCAACATTTAACCTAACTAAAACTATTAACTGTATCAGTTTTATAGACCTAGGTGCTGATGCTATAATTATACTTACATAAGATTTTATTTAATAACGAATTTGCAGAGCCATCATCTTCGGCTGGTGACTGTACATAATATTTGTGAATCGTCCGCGCAGAAATGATAAGAACAACGAAGCGAAGAATTTTATTTATTTATTTCGCCTTAATTAAATCAGATCCCCTAATATAATCATGGCATATTTTAAAATAAACTGAGTTGCTAACTATATTATGTACCTATTATTTAATCGGGTTATTAACTTATTAAACAAATGGAAATTGACAAGGCTTTACACTTCTTAATTATCATTTAAAGTTGCTGAAAGTTTGCAAAAGCTTTTCGACTTTACATGAATATTTAACACAATCGTAAAGCTGTGTATTTTACACCAGAATAATGTACTTACCTTTTAATTAACCACTTTTGTAGTTAAAACTTACTCATGAACATCTGAAAAACGTAACTTCACAGACTTATACTCGTAATTACACTACGAGTTTTAAGGGATAAATATTTAATTGATACTACGCGTTCCTGAAAATACGGTTTCGGCTCCAACAAAGTGATCCTATAAAGCGTGATTAAACGCGTTTCGTTATACATTGTTCGCTTAGAATCAGCTGTTACGGTAACTTGTGCAACATTGACAGCAATGTGCGTTAATAGCGGTCATAAATGGTAACGTAGACGGAATAAGGAATGAAAAGCTTAGTTTACTTTTCCCCTTTTGAGTTATCCACGAATTCCTAATTAGCATTACAAGTGGTCATTGTATATCTAAAGTTACTGTAGGCCGTTACAGTTTCAGAGAGCTTATGTAACAGAATTGCTTATCATAACGTTTGTTTTTCATTACAAACTCTGATTGCCTGCATAAATTATGTGGGGCTTTGTTGTTCTTATTGTAATCCTTATTTCAGGGTCAAATCAACCAATGGTCAACCTTGCATAATAGTCTGTTTACTTACATTACAGCAGCCAGCCATGTCGAACTTGGTAGGCCAAATGCATGTTGGCCGAAGAATTAGTGGGCCGCAAAACCTAACTTTAAAGATAAATAAAACTCAGTGCATAGGCACAGATTATAGAATAGTCAGTAAAGTGTTACTTTTAGAATTAAAATATTGAGACATACTTGAGGGCTGCATCAGGAGTATTCAGGAGGATGTTTTTAAAATAGGATTGGGCCGCAGTCCAGCGTGTAAAGGACAACATGTTTGACATTTTAGCATTACGGGTCTATATTAGAATCCATGATTGAAAACGCCTGCACATCAAAAAATATAATCATCAAAATCCATAATTTTAAAATGTATATAGTTAAAAATAATATCTTTATTATGGATAATGTCAATATGCATAATGATTAAAAAACTTTAAATTTACACACATATTTTTAATACTCATACTGTTAAAACCCATACTCTTAATATAAATAATGTGAATACCTACTCTTCACATTTGCTGTACCACGGTTACCGTGACGTACAGTACGTAACAAGATAAAACTTCAAAAGCAATAAAGGCGTGCAAAAATTGTGTAGGGAAGGATATTTACTATGGATATGCAGTGCAGTGTTAAAGCTGTGATATTATAGCTATGTACCGTAATACAGTTATATCTTACTAGACTAATTAATTAAATAAAATTGAAGTTTAAGACCTCTATTGATAGTAAATTTTACAAAAACGACTTCTATGGTCGCAGTTCTAACCTAATCTAACCTAATGAATTGTTTAAGACTTTTTTCATAACACCCTGCTTTTGTGTCTGCTCCTCAATTTTGCCATTTACCATCCCATTGATTCATATCTATTAAACTAAAATCTTTTAACGCTATGTATTTTAAAATTATTGATTTTTACAGTTTAGGTTTTAATGTTATGAATTTTAAAGTTATAGTTTTATAATTATGCCATTTTAAAATTATGGATTTCAATTGTTATGCTAAATAATTGTATGATATTTTTAAATTATCTTATTGTTACGCGAATTAACGTTATGTCAAGTCTGTTATGGATTTTCGGTAGGATTATTAATGTTTTGCAATTTAAGGTACCCCTGCATTAGTATGTATCTGATCGTAGTTATTTAATTGTTCGAAAAACATAACGTTTTCCGATAGCATTGTGTGTGATTCTTTGTTACACAATTTAATTGTAGTGATGAATTAATGAATTAATCTGATACTTATTGACAAGGAGAAAAAAATAATTTAGTTAAATAAAAATTATTTACTCCTTGGGAGAATTACATAGGCACGGATTCATACTGAACGTCGCGAACGAGTAATAAATTAAAAAGTTGCTTTGTAGAATTTGAAATTAATTCTAAAATGTTCCACGATGACAATCTTTCAGTGACACAACGTGTAATGTACAAAAAGGTTGTCCAATTAGTCGCAGCGAGAGGCGCGGGCCCCGGTTCATTACTCGGTTGAGGAACACTACACTCTATTGTCACTCGTCGTGCCCCACTACAGAATTTCATTATGCTGTGACGGAGAAGCAACACTGCGAAAAGGTTAAGTGCGCTTTAAAATTAGGCATATCAAAACTGCTGAAAAAGTTAAGAATACAGTAAAGATTTTGAATATCTGATTTAAAGCTAAGTTTCCTTGAAAACTTTTCCTAATTTTCCCTTCTGCGAACCGTGAACCCAGAAAAACATACTTAGTCAGCGTTTTATTTTATTAATTTAAAGAGTGATGTTTTAAATAAAAATAAAGTTATATATGAATGGTAAAGGTATTTGTTAGATAGAAATAAAAGAACTCACTACGAGCGATACTAAATAAAATTACTAAATAAAAAAACAACCGAATATCTATGACAATCGGCAACTTTTTCAAACTCACATTTCCTTTCCAAATTCAAATCTAGGCAAAATTGGAACGTTTGACGTTTGATTGAGACGTGGTGAGACCGGTGAAAGCCGTCGACGCTGGGCCTTACCGGCTAACTTTTCGAACTTCGGCGGGTCTGCCGAGCTTCAACTTAAAACAGATAAATTGAAGTAAGGAGTTTCAGAGCGGAACTTCAGAGCCTCAGTCACCGTCGCAAAGTTGCGTGTCTATCGGTTTTTTATAGAATACACTTTGGGGAGTGTGCGAGAGAACTGCACAACCTTGTTCCCCCAGCCCCTTTCCACCATCGGGGAACCAGACGCAGGCTAGCTTATCACCCTTACGTTGTTGACATTCCACCTGTCCGCACTAAACGCTTCGCAGATTCGTTTCTTATGCGAACCGGTAAGGAATGGAATGCGTTGCCTGCCTATGTGTTTCCAGATAACTACAACCTTGGTATCTTCAAGGCCAGAGTGAACAGGCATCTCCTGGGCAAGCATGCAACATCTTAGACCACATCCTGTTAATTTAAACAAGATGGTGGTCAAATGCCTGCCTAGTTTTATATAAAAAAAAAATGAATTGAGGTTCGCTATTTTGGCACTAATAGTACCAAGTATTTTGACCCGATTGGGGCTCGATTAGTTAGCCGGCTAACGCATCGAACTTCGGAAAGCCTGCCGGGCTTCAAATTAAAACAGATTAATCGTGCCCCAATATGGCCAGAATGGCGAACCCCAATTCATGATATCACACGAATATCGATATCTTCTAAATAACTTCGGCGAATAGTACAATACGAAACTCCTTACTTCGATATATCTGTTTTAAGTTGAAGCTCGGCAGACCCGCCGAAGTTCGAAAAGTTAGCCGGTAGGGCCCCTGATCCTGATAGTGATTGATCGTGGGCGGCGCGGGCGGCCAATTCCACTTGTCGTCGCGACCGACCGGCTAAACGGTGCGTGGACTGCCTGGAACGGTGCAGCTATTACTTGACGTATGGTATGTCGAGGGTCGAGTTGACGAAATTGGACGGTAGTTATAGGAAAGAGAGAAAATGGAGCCATTTGCAGTAACTTTATCGTTTTTTTGATTAACAGGGCAGCTGTCAAAGAACGTTAGCTTCTGTGTGCGTTTCTAAGCTAGATTCTGCGGTATGATGTATAGACAAGGTACAACGCTATCCCTTGGGTTGGGTTGGGTCGTAGCGTAGGCAACAGAAAATGGTTATTGATCACTTTAATTAAGGCTTATAAAACTATAAAAGAGTATGAGCATGTCTATTCCATTTAGGTAGGTATTCACAACTTGTTAACATCTAGGTATCACGAAAGTTTGATATCGGCGTTTTCCATCCGATTGATTCAACTTGTAACTTCAACGCGCCTGTTCGTGGCATTTCCTTTATGTATCCTTTATGTTCCGAAATATACATAATTATGTGTTTGTAAAGTTTTCGTTTCGTTTAGTACTGATTGCTTGACTGTTAGTTAAGTGCCCCCGAGACGGTCAAACGGTTTGATTCAAACACGTGGTTTGACTCAAACACGTGGTTTGACTCAAACGATTTTCATGGTTTACGGGTTTGAAGCACGTTTGATGGGAATTCATATTTTTGTTAGCGTTTGACAAGTTTGATGCGACGGTTTGATCGTCTTTATAAGCCGTTTGATCAAATGCTTCAGTTTTAGACTAAATTTAGTGGCGTGATGTTGTGTGCGGTGGTCTAAAATGGCAGATGAAGTTTTTATTATCCTAAAATGTATTCAACAAATGCAAGAATCTTGACCCTTATTCGTAGCCATAATACGTCGCATCATAGCGTACCGAACCAAACTGCGCAGTACCGTTTGACGGAGCCATCAAATAGGTATCAAACGGTTTGATCAAACACGTAAGGTTTGATCAAACCGTTTGACCGTCTCGGGGGCCCTTTGTGTATGATTTCCAAATATTCAGTGTCAAGTGAATTGAGTACTCATGGGCATAAAAAATCCTATGACCGTATTTTTTTTGTTTTTACACTTCTAAGGGCTGATTTTTAAATAACTAGATAAAAAAAATTCTCTTGATAACGTATTAAACTGCCAAATTGAAAATGTTTGTCATACTCTTGTCTGTCAAATGTTTTGAATGCCATTTATTTTACATATTTGGTTAATAATTAAATTGACTGATATCTGTTATTTGAGGATTGAAAAATCAGCTCTAAATGTGATTAATATAAACAACATCATTTAGTTATAGTTTTTATAGTTCAATATTGCAAACGACGAAGTTACCAGACATGAAAATGTTCGCACGAGTTATGTTGGCAACACTAGTGCTCTAATAGTGATGTAACCGAGTCATCAATCATTTGATACACGGCCGATATCGTGGCAGATGGCAGAAATGGAACAGATCGATGTAGTTCGGGTCCGTAAAAGTATCTCGGAGATACATATACTTACTCATAAGTTTTTAACCAACTTCAAAACAAAAGGAGGAGGTTATCTATTCGTCGCGTAAATATTTTTTATATGTACGAGTATGTGTTACACCGATTCCTCGAAGATGGCTGAACCGATTGAAATGATTCAAAAGTTATTAAATAAATTTTTAAATCGTTTCAGTAGTTTTCAGGAAATCCTGAAAATGTTGTCGTTTTCGTTACAATAATACCAAACCAAATAAAAATTAATGCGATTTACAGTTTTGTATGAAAAATTTTAATTGGCATTTATTTTGAATTAAGTTAGTATTTTGGATTTTTTATTTAATAGAAACCTAGACAAATGCTGGTCTTAATACGAATAACATCACAAGTAGAGTTAAGTATGCTCAAATTGCAAATCATTTTGGTATTACGTTTGTATGGGAACCTCACGATTCGCCGTACTCCTACAGCCTTACTACAAAAGATTTTAAAACACAATTTAGACACTGTTTAAATGTGATGCTGTCACTTTTTTCACAATATTGTTTGTAGGAAACGGCATCATATTTAAACAATGTCTAAATTAAATAGCGTTTTAAAATGTTTTGTGGTAACGTTATTAAAATCTAAACGTAATTTAGTGTAATCGGGAAAGCACATCCATTTTAGCCGGCCGATGCAAATTGCAGGATAGTTTGAGCAGTGAGCTGTTCAAGTACAATTAGTTTTAATTACGACTTGCAAACTGTTTGGAAACTGTTACGAAACTGTTACAGTACAGGTTAAATTGCACTATTATTGAAAATTACAATATCAACATAGTTACGTGATTTAATTGTTTTCAAACAACACCAATAGTTTTTTCATACTTTCCCATTTGACTGCATTTCCATGTCCCTGTTGTATTTTTATATCGTACTTACTTACTTACTACTTATTTACAATAGTTAAGTAGCTATTTACTAGTGGCTCAGTGAGCTGTAGACCTCGGTCAAATTGTATGTTGTTTAAAAATTAATCTAATAGATGTCGCTACGAAGTTGACACTGGTTTTAAAAAGCAGTACTATGTTCTGTTTGGTAGGTTAGGTATTCTTTTATTATATTTATTCGAAGCTAGATGGCGCTTCTAATTTTGAATATTTTCGAATGGGTAATTTTTTTTTCGTAATATTTTGAAAAACTGGCTAGACAAAAAAATTATTTATATTGATATTCACTTGAAAGTCTAAGAATGTGACAGTGCCAAACTTACAAACGTGAATTTCAAACTTTGTCGTCAGGAGCCGTGGTTCCTTTGTGCTTTGTCTCACTGTCGAGGCCGAGTACACGTGAAAAATCGGAAATGCTTTCACCTTTTAGGTATCCCCAATTTGATGTCGAGACAGGATTTTTATTTTCTTCGACTTGCAAGTTTATGAAATTGGCTTTTCAAAGAATATTTCATGTATTTTTCAGTTGCATTCCACTATCATTCATGGCAATTTATTGATGAGAAATGGTATGGAATATTGATGAGACAAAAAAATTATTTTACGCTTGTAGCGTTAAGAAAATTTTTAATACGTAATTAAGGATGAAAAAGATAAACATTTTAGTTTCAGTAGTCCCATAGTGGTCCCACTATAGGTACTTCAGAATTCTCTAGAATCTAGAGAGCATGAACGCATCGCGGATTCAGCTGCGCGCCACAGACTATAGACTGCGAGCAAACGTGCTTTCCGTTCAGCAAATATTATATTTCTGATGTGAATCCCAATTGTTTTACTGCAATTGCACGATTCGTCTCAATTTTCGACTTCATAGAATTTGTAGTCCGGAAATCAAGATTGTTTTATTTCAAAACTATTGCTATGTTATCTGAGACTTTTTTACTTTTATATGTTGTTTTAGGAATAGATAAATATTTGTTATCTGTGAAAGTTTCGAACAATAAAAATTAAGTATCGACTCTGTTTGTTCAATTTCGGTGAAAGTAAATTGGATTGCAATCGTTTATTCTTGGAAATTAACGCAGAAAGTGTAACATCGTTATCAAGTTGTTACAAAACTTTATGACAATAGAAAAAAACGATACGACGCAACGCCACGGGTCAGTTAACAATGCAAATGAGTGAAGACCACCGGTTTATGGAAAATTTATTCTATTTTCTTGGTCAGAGATACGAATTTGCAATGCTGATATTTCTCTGGAACGCAATTTTATTGTTTTTCTACCGTTTCTGTTGAACGTGGGAAATAGTCGTTAGATTTATTCCATTTGGATAAATAGATTATTTTGCGACAACAATTGATGTGGATTCGTGGTTAAGTTTAAAGTTACTATTTTAAAACAATTTCAGATCTTTTTTAGGGTTCCGTACCCAAAGGGTAAAACGGGAACCCTATAAATAAGACTCCGCTGTCCGTCTGTCTGTCTGTCCGTCTGTCATCAGGCTGTATCTCATGGACCGTGATAGTTAGACACTTGAAATTTTCACCGATGATGTATTTCTGTTGCCGCTATATCTACAAATCTAAAAACTAAACTAATTTAACGCTATACACTTAAAAACATAATAAAATAAATATTTAAGGGGTCTCCCATACAACAAAAGTGCTTTTTTTGCTCGTTTTGCTCGATACTGTAACGGCAACTGGTAGATGCTTGAAATATTCACAGAATATTTCGTTATATATTTACTTTAAAAAGAAATAATAAAATTAAAATAAAACAAATATTTAAGGGGAGCCCCCACACAACAGATATGTTTTTTTATGTCGTTTTTATATGTACGGAGCCCTTCGTGCGCGAGTTCGACTCGCACTAGGCCGGTTTTTTATGTTAGGAAATTCTTCAATGCTGCGACAATCTGGCATACATTGCGAGAAATCAAACATCCGGCATTTGTTATTTGCGTAACTTACAAATTGCAGGCTTTTCAAAACGGAGTTTGACATACTCGTACCTACCCAATTTAATTTACAACGTTGCAAAATACGCAGCCGAATTACGTTTAATCTTTCTCTGCGATTTCCAACCTGGCTGCCAAGCCAAGGCCCAAGCGCCTGGCGTGGAATGGTCAAAGAGCAAAATGGTATAAGCTGTCGTAAAATGGTAGAGGAGCGGAAGGTAAAAATATTCGACTTCATAGAATCCCAATTGTTTTTCTGCAATTGCACGATTCGTCTCAATTTTCGACTTCATAGAATTTGTAGTCCGGAAATTAAGATTGTTTTATTTCAAAACTATAAAAATCTAGATTGTTTTATTTCAAATAAAGTACATTTGTAAACGGTTAGGGTTTAAATGCCTACCAGAAATGCACTTATATTATTTCCAATAAATTCAAAATACTTGCCAAAACGGATAAATGCTCACCAAATTGTTTTTCTGAAATAGTGTTTTAAAAATGAAGTATTATAGTGCAAGATGATAAACCATTGCGCATTTGCTCTTTGACCATTCCGCGCTTAAAGGGCCCAAGCGTGGATATTATAGCATCATAAACATGTTTACAACTACGCAAAAACAAACAGATAGTCAATTACACGCACACACACACCCACACACACATGCACGCATACGCGCTCGCACGCACACACACACACACACACACACACACACAAACACACACACACACACACAAACACACACACACACACACACACACACAAACACACACAAACACACACACACACACAGACACAGACACACACAAATACACACACTAACTTACTGTTCCCTTTTTTTTAATATGTTAATGTACAATTTATATTTTTATGTTCTTAAAACAACTTGTTTTTTCTAGACCCTTTGTGGGGTGGAGGGTTGACTATCTGAGACACAGGACTCGTCCTAGTTTAGGTGGCAGCCCACCATAGTCATTTTTCCAAGAGATTAAAATTAGATAAGTTTTTCAAACTGTACAAGTAACAAACTCTTGCATTCCAAATTAAACATTATGTAACTTTTAAGATTATGGTGAGAAATAAGGTTATTATTATTATTATTATCATCATCCTCCCACGGGACAGGCCTACGTCCTGTTGTGGGCTATAATGGGCTCTTATGATGATGATCATTGCTTAAGAGGAAACACCACGGTCGAGAGAATTGAGATTCCTATGGAAACTAGACAAAATCAATGTTTCGTAGTCCCCTGTTTCCTCCTCCAAAACAGGACCGATTTAATTACAGTTTTCATTATTTTTAAGAAAACATTTGGCTGTGTTCCTGTTTTGCTTTTATTCATAAATCAATAATTGTTTAAAGATAAATTTATCTTCAAAAACCTAAAACAATTGCCATTGTTTAGACATAAAGCAATCAAATTTGACGTGATTATATAAAAAAACAGCAAAATATAGGAACACAGCCTTAGAGCATTAAGGAACACAGCTATAATTAGAGCATTAAGGAACACAGCTATAATTAGAGCATTAAGGAACACAGCTATAATCTTTCTTAATTTATGGTTGAAAAAAAAATGTCTAGTTTTGGAGGAGGAAACGGGGAAAACCAAACGTTTATTTTGTCTACTTCTTAATAGAATTTGAAACAAAAATATTCAACATAAGTGAGTTTTGAAGATAGCATTAATTCTGAAATCGGATTCGTCGTAGGCTGTATATTTTTACTTGTATTGAATTATCTGCGCTGCTGCCGTATTCGACTGACGTCGTTTTCTCACAGCGATGACCGACGTCATACGCCTGTGGAATCTCCAAATTAGACCAGTTTGGAGAAGACTGGCTACCCTCGAGCCTGCTGACCTCCTGTTGTTTAAGAGATAAATACTTTTATCTCCTTAGTTATGACATGATTTTGTTTGGATTATTATAATGAATAACAAAAATCCACCCGTCAAATGGATCTCGTTTGGCCACGCAAGGTTTCATATTGAGGGCCCTATCTCACTAGAGCACCATAAATAAATAAATATTTGACAACATTTCAAACATTGCTCCGATCTTGAAAGTAGCTAAAGCACTTGTGTGATGGAAATCAGAGACAACGGTGGTAAACACATACACCCAGACCTGAGCCAATATAGAAAAGTTAGTTTTCTAAATTGACCAAGCCGGGGATCGAACCCGGGACCTCAGAGATGGTGACGCCTTGAAAACCGGCGTACAAACGGCGCCACCAGTGGGTGATTCGCTTGCCGCCCCCAAATTGATTGCGGACATCAGGGCCCTATTTAATAACGTGACAATTTGGTTAAGCGTGTAGCTACACCGCAATGTACACCGAGTAGTTTGTTTTATTTTCAAATTGGTTGACGCAATGGATATGAAATTGTTAGATTGTCACGTTTATTAAATAGGACCCTGGTAAAGAATATACGCTACGTACCAGGTAACCCTCTATCCCACACATCTGTAACAGTTTTTTGGTAGCGCGACTGGTTGCGCCGCCACTAGTGTCCTAGTGAGATATGGCACTAAAGGCTGTACCTCAATTTTCGTAATCCTTTTGAAGGAATCATTACATAAGTATTCTAAATATTTCACGGCTGGATGGATTTATGAATGCCGATATTTTCATTTGTAATATGTTTATCAACGGAGCATTTTTTGTGAGTGTCAGGTGGTTTGTTGAAGAGATTGCTTGCAATGCATGCATTGCTTGCATGCTATACGAGTACTTGCTACTACATTATTATGATGTTAAATCCTACTATAATATAATAAATGTGAAAGTTTGGATGTTAAGATGTAAGATGAAGATCCAAACATTTGCGACTCAACAAATTTGCATGAAATTTAGCACACAGATAGTTTATAACGTGAGGGGCCTATTACAAAAAAGAATCACGATAGTCGGACAATTATGTAGTTGATCGATTTACTTGATTTACTCCGTGTCACGGAGCGGAACGAAGTTCGTACGTTTATCGCGATGCATTTTTGTAATATAGGCTCTCTAGATTAAAATATAGGATACCTTTTATATCGGTCAGGGCTCCCTAAGGATTTTCCGAATGTCCACACGGACGAGACCGCGGGCGGAAGCTAGTTTTCAATAAGCTTTAATATCAATTATGTCAATGTTTATTTTAGGTACTAATCAAAAATACTCAGCCATTATTATAAGGGACTTAAATTCATTATGATTATGTTATGTGCGCAAAAAAAGGTAAAGTACTTATATTATAATAGAAACCTTTCTATTTATTCCTAGAGCTTTAGGAAATACTTACATGAGTCACGAAAAGTGAGAAAACAATTTCCTCTTGTAATTTTCTTATTTTTTTTATAACCGTTTAATCTGTTTGGAGTTGGTGTTTAGTTCAAATATTTTAATTTTTATTGATTGTTTATAAAGGAAAGACTATTATGTGACTCATTAAAGTTTTATTTTAATTCAACTTTGTCAATAAATGTATTCAAAGGATATCCAACAATTTGTTTTAGAAACTCATATACGTAACTCTTTCTTCGGGTTCCAGTTGCTGACAATAATTAACAATGGAACCGAATCAGCATTGGACTTTAGTTCCTTACAATAGGGTAACAATTGCCTTGATTTACTGTTTACCCCTTGACGGGGTCGAACAGGAAGCAGTGACGGTTTCGGAATTTTTATGAACAGACAGCACGTCGACTATTATGATGCTGATCTGGAATGAATTTTATTACGTTCCAGTAAAGTTAATATTTGTTTGGAAGGGTTTGTGTGAGACTTAGTTTCAATGTTTGGAAGAGGTTTTCTTTTTGTTGGTGTGTGGAGTGGTTGTAGGATTCAGTAGTTCAGTAGTAGTAATCTTTAAAATAAAGATCATCGACCGAGCGAGCGTGAAGCGTCTCCGTTTCATCGTGGGCAAAAATGCTTTCGTATGTCCGGCTGTCCCGTGGTCCAGATTTTCTCCACTATAGGTCGCATTTCTCAACCGATTCTCGTGAAATTTTGTGAGCAGTTTCGATAATTACTTTATACAAGGTGTTACAAAAATACCCCTAATGCCGTATATGGTATATAGGGAAAATCAAACTGATCAACTTTTACTATGGGGCCAACTCTGAAATCGCGAAAAAAAAACAGCTGTTTCATACATTTTGATATTTTCGATTTTAATTTTTGTATGAAACAGCTGATTTTTTTTTCGCGATTTCAGAGTTGGCCCCATAGTAAAAGTTGTTCAGTTTGATGGTCCCTATATACCATATTCGGCATTAGGGGAATTTTTGTAACACCTTGTATAATAGTTTTTTTTGTCGATCCAGTTTTCCGAAATTTTTCAAAATGCCGGAGATACCTATGTTAAAGTGAGGTCTACAGCTCACAGATTAAAAATAATACGATAGACTAGATAGGTCGTGGGATCGCACTCCATTTGTGGCAGAAAAAATTTCATGCCAAAATAGGTTAAATAATATATAATACTAAATAATATACTAGAAAAAATAGGACTCGCACCAGATCATGCTCTCGGACGGGAATCGAACCCGCGACCTTTGGATAACCGGTCCAATGCTCTGACCGCTGAGCTACCGAGTCACTAGTGGGAACGTCGAATTTCTTCTAGTATATCAACTCTTACGCTGCAAGCCAGCGCCATCTCACCAATGTAGAAGGAATTAACCTCAACATTCAACTGAACATCTTTCCAGATATTTTTAAACAGTTGATTAAGATGAGAAAGCTTTTTAACTATTTGAAATTTTGAGATTTAAGCATTCACAATGCTATTTTTATATATTATAAAAATAGCATTGTGAATGCTTAAATCTCAAAATTTCAAATAGGTTAAATAATAATAATGTAACTACATGGTATAATTATTTCTTGAATAACTACAAAAGTGGTTGAAATATGGTATAAGTATAGCCTACTATTTTAATTAAGTATTTTCATATAACATAATAGAAAAAGGCGCATATTCAGTCGGAAAACTCTCTGAAGGTACGAATTGTTCGAAATCCTAAATTGGCAACATTAATATACCTAGTTCCTTGAAAGTAAGGTAAGTAATTCCGCAGTGATGTGAATAGACGTATTTTACTTTATCGTATGTTATTTTATTGTCAAATTCGACGTTTGTATTAATTTGTATTTATTTTTCCAGCCCAGTTGACGTGTGCTGACGTCATTCGTATTGGTTGTGCGCCAAGCGTATCTGTACCTATATTGAGCGTAGTAGTAGATCTGATGATTGACAGATTACTTGAGTCTGTCTGCTATAGTTGAGTTAAATCACTAAATGTAAAGAAGTTAGAAGAGCCGCTTGGAAAAAAAATACGCGATTTCTTCCACATACACATTTTGTATGGCATATTTGAATTATGTCCCAAAAATAAATGTAATTTTTGAAATCAACATCCCATAAAACCTCAATAACAACATCCGTATTAATTTTTGTGGTTAATTTACCCAGTCATCCCTTAAGGGTTTTGTTTCTAAAAACCACGAAACACGTTTTGCCTATTTGTTTTTAGAAGTACTCCTACGAAGTTTTAAGTCAAAATGTCTATTTTTCCATACAAACTTTGAACCCCATTTCACCCCTTTAAGAGTAGAATTTCCAAAAATCTTTTGTTAGTGGATGCTTACACTGTACAAAGTATCTATGTACAAAATTTCAAGTCAAGGCTGGGCGTTGATATGTCAGTCACCCCTATAAGAGATTATAATAAAATTGTGCAAATAAAATGGTTTAAGTACTTAGGTACTGACCTAATACATTTTAGTCACAAAATAAAAAAGGAAAAATGTCGCGTGTCGTTCGCTTGATTTAAATTACAAACCAGCCAACGTCCGCCGCCGTTTTTCTCGACAAAAATAGCATAATAATCGATCGATTCACCCGCGGCTATCAATTTTTCACAACACTGCCCGCTCAAAGTAACGATCCCAAAATGTTCCACCGTTCCCCTAAACAGGGTGATCTCATTAAATAATTCCTCGTTTCACGATTGAGATAGCCTCTAACTTGAATTTGTTTAAGGGAAAAAGGTTAGTTTCATCGCAATTTATTGCTATGATCCTGCCATAAAAGGGTTTTTAAGTATCCGTTTTTCCCTCAGTATTTACCTGTTCACGGTACTTATTTGAAGTAAGGGACACAGTTGCAAATATTTAACCATCCTTGATGCGCGTTGTAATCCTACACGATACGTGTTTGTAATAAAGCTTATAATTATTATTTTAAACTATATATATTAACTAACAAAGTTCTCGGACGGGAACATGATCTGGTGCGAGTCGTATTTTTTCTAGTATATTATTTAGAATTATATAAAAATAGCATTGTGAATGCTAAAATCTCAAAATTTATATAACAAAGATATAGTGTAGGTACTAGTAAATAGTGTGTGGTGCGTTTATACATGTCTGTCACTTAATTTTAATTATTTGAGTCAAGTGAACGCAACAAGCACATATCGGTACTTATTTAAAATTACTAATTCATAGCATAAATAAATAGATAGGTGCTTTACGATAAATCGTTGTTGCAAGTATGTAGAGATGGAGCTTGTCAAAATATATTTGCATTGTCCCTAGTGTACTAAGTTTAATAACGACTTATAAAATTATTGTCAAACTAGTGTACAGTGAACGGCACGCTGCTAGGCTTCCACGACAGGGCAATCATGTTTTTTAATTTTATACTTAAATCGATGAAATTAAGGTTCAAATTAAATTGCAGACTTTTTACACTTTTGTATAACCTGATGTGCTGCTGACTGTACCTACTAGTGACGAACATATCCCACACATTTAATTCCATCAAGCTGTTATAGTAATTTAATTCGCAAGCTGTAGTTGGGACGAAACAGTTTAGTGCCAAATTCCGGGATCCTCTCCCAGACAATTTATGCAAGTCTCAAAGGCAGCCAAGTTATTCGCCTGGAATTATGCTAAGTTCTCGCAACTTGGTTGGATACTTTTTATTAAAGTCTACGTGGAGTTAGCCGCCATTGTATTTAATAATTGCACCGGAAATGCCGTAATAAAGTGCTTTCTTTATGTGTCTTGACAGTGTGCAAATTATTACGTGTTAGCTTTGGTAAGTAGTGTTGAAGTGTTCATTGAATTGCATAGTTAGCTTAATGTTAAGCTGTGCGTGTGCCCAATCTATCAGTGAATTCTATGTTTGTTGAGAATGTAATTTTAACCAAGTATGAATGAAATGAATTATTAAAAAAATACTACAGGAGCCAATGGAATTTTAGGAAGTAAAAGTTTATTTTTAAATGCTGTTTCGCCACCAGCTGCAATAAGAGTTAATTGATCCCTTTTTATTTCATTCCGTAGAAACTTTTCCTAGAACAAATAACTTTTATGACAGTTTTCTGTGTCATCATCTAATTAAACACACCGATCTCGGAAGTCCACATGCAGGAATTCAAAAGTTTGTCTCGAATACATTCCGTCGCCCCATAAAAAGTACCGGGTTTTAAAACGGGCATGTTAAAATTTTAATCCCCATCATTCGTTTAAAAATAGAATCGGTTCCGCGGTGCCCCTAGCCATAATCGACTTAAGTGCCGGCATCCGTCGTCTCGACTGCTATTGTGATTCGATTGAGACACCTTGGATGCACTACGGTTTTAATTTTAAAACGACTGAATGCGCGGGAAATTAACGGAACTTCTAATGATTACTTTTTGATGGTTACCTACAAATTGAAGGATAAAAATATTTCTTTTCTGCTCACATAAAAAACTAGGTATGTACCTAAGTACTAATATTTTTAGTTTTAGAATATTGAACAGGACTTAGGGTTGTGTGTGGCACAGTTAGTTAAAAATAAATGAAAAGTCCAGAAAACTATTCTTTGGTATTTATTTGTGGACACGGAGAAGAGAAGTTTAGCAAGAGTTTCAACAGTAATTTAAGTTAGCTAGTGTTTCAGTAAGTAATTTATGTGACGTCAAATACAATTGTTGTAACAAGATTTCACACACAAGATCGTCAAGTCTGATTGCTTCCACTATCTTTAGGTAAGAGTTTGTTGCCTAACAAAAATTTTGACATTGTTAAGTTATTAGAGCCAGTTTCTCAGTCGTTTAGAATTTTGGGTACAGTGCGCTTTCACTTTCAGCCTTATTACCTAGCCTCTGTAATTCAAAAATCTATAAAATGTATACGGTATACATAACTACTATAATATTAGTGAACTCTTGTGAAGTAGGTTACTCTGAACTGTAATGAATAACAACAAACAAATTTAATGCGCATTACATTTTGATGTGTTTACGTAATCGAGCAATATATTAAAAAACGTTCTTTTTTTCAAATCAAAAGTTTCAAAATCTCTTGACAGATAAAATCGCTTCCCCGATATTCGTGGAGCACTTATCCGTGTGTACGACTGACAGACAGACAGCACTCAATTCCTGTTTATGCTCCGATAAAGCGCCGTTTAAATCCGATCCGCCCGCTGAGAGATTAGTTAGCTTACACTTAGTGGGATCCCTTTTTGATCGCATGTATGTTTTTTCACCGAAGCATGATGAGTAGTGGGTACCTAACCTGGTCTGAATGATTATGTATACTTTGAAAATTGGTTTTGCTATTCCTCGTAACGTACAAAGTTAGTTAGGAAATGTATTATAGAAAAAACTTTGTTTAAATTGGACAGCTGTTGTGGTTTGTTATTAAGAGCGCGTAGTATGCACACTAGCGCCGCCATGCGCCATTGGAAAAAAATCATAGTGCTTAAATAAAGACGAAAATCTCTCTGCAGTGCACTCTGAAGAAGTTTTGTTTGTGGTACTTTTTATCGCTTAAACAATATTTTCTAGCCTGCCGTTTAATGGACATTTTTTGCTAATAGTGGCCACTTTTCGCAAAAAAAAACTTAATTAAACTAAACACTAGTGTGCAAACTGCGCGCCCTTAAGTACCTGGAAAAATAAACCTAGTCCAAACATGTTGAACTTGTTATAACTAACTATGTAAGTAAAAAATAGACGACTTTTTATCATTTCATATTCATGTAAGCGAGATCGGTGTTATGTCGGTTTTATTTCCAAAGTATGTTTCCACACCTCCTAATAAGATTCCGTCTTTTTCAACCCATAAAGAATTTTCTCGGCTGTAAGACTCAAACTCCCTTGCCGTGGCCACCATGACAGTTTTCCCTGCCCTTTCTTATTTTTTTGCGGCGCGCTGATTTATGGCGTCTGCAGGCTTGATGTTGGTCGTAACCCGCAACAGATGTTTGCGTGACTCGTATCGTTTAACTGGCTCAGCAAGTATGTATCCCAAATTGTTAGTATTGCTTTATTTACCGCGACAAATGGGGTGCCTGCTTTTATTTTCCCTCTAAACATTGCTCCATTTTCAAATGTGACCCATAGGAGGAAACTTTACCGAATGTAATGTGTTTTTTTAACTTTGCTGCTTTGGGCATTAATCGCAATATTAGGTAATGTCTATCATTGTGTCAGTGGGTAATATTTACAGAAAATTATGGTCTCGGAATGTAAGAAATAGCTCTAACGTGTTATGCAAAAATATTAATTAATTGTATCGCGCGCGTTTTTTCTCAGATTGTTACGAATGTTACGACACGTGCTTCCGTTCAAAACTTTATAATTCTTCATCACAGGCCATTGTACAACCAGATAAAAAGACTCTCAGTTTGTCTATGGATTACGAAAGTCAATGGTTTTAATTAATTCATCGAGCGTTCAGAAGATTAAGTACGGGGATGGAATTTTAAGAGGCTAAGTCCTTGGCTGGCATATTAAATAAAAAGAAAATCGGTTTTTGTATACAAAACACTGATTTAAATACCGTGACATTTAGTATTCGTTTTGCTTAATGTGATACATAAACGAATGCTAAAGAAAAATAAATTTCTATTAAGATATAAAAAAACCTCTTAATTATCTTTCACTTGTTGAATAGGGGTTCGTGGGACGCCGTTCATACATTGTTTACTGTACATTTGGATGGTGTCACTCATAGGGCTGTGAACAGCATACTAAGTGGCGGACGTGATACGCCTAGTTTATAATCCTGCCACGTTTGTATTATCAACGCTAGGTTATATTTTTCTAGGTATAATGTGGCCGATGTTGGCTGTAGATATAAATTAAAGATGACAATAATTGTAAGCAAACAGACCGAAGTATTGACTTGTCGATATTAGAAACATTCATACAAAATCTCCGACCAAATAAAGACTTTTACTTTGACATTATTTTTCACTTTTTTCATATTATTTCGTATAGACTGTACAACATTATTCCAACAAAATTAAATAAGTACTTTTTGTCCATTAATAGTCTCCTCGGATGCGTCCGATCTCTTCAATTAATTTATAATGAAAATTGTGATCTCAAGAAATTGTTGGTCTCGGTGGACCGATCGGGCTTGATTGCTCGCCTTAATAAGTGGATTCCTGTAATTGAGATGGCGCTTTACATTAGATTGATGGAGAACAATTTCTTTTATCGTTACTCAATTTCATTTACAAACGTTCGTAGAAAACTAGCCTCGCGACTTTGCCTCCCGGACAATTATTTTTCCATTTTTAGGGAACAGTAGACAGTAAGTATTTTTTATGAAATGTGCCCTGTGTTCTTTTTTGTATCCTTGACAACGTGAATGCAAAACTTCATGATTATAATGTTTCCTCGCAAATGTATTACATACATTTTGATATTTTCGATTTTAATTTTTGTATGAAACAGCTGATTTTTTTTCGCGATTTCAGAGTTGGTCCCATACTAAAAGTTGTTCAGTTTGATGGTCCCTATCTACCATATTCGGCATTAGGGGTACTTTTGTAACACCTTGTATAGTCAACCCGTTTTAAAAACCTCCTTACCAACCTTGTGTCATAAACTACTATTATGATATCCAGTTACATTTCTACCGTAATGATTGCACGCTTTATGAGTTGCAACTATCAAAAGTAAACATGGTTCAAATAATTTCAATCAAGCTTCAAGAATTATAGTGTTTTTAATAGTTTTTAATTTTCTATAGCTTTTATGAAATAATATCAGCATTCGGTCATCTAATGTGAAGCACTCAGTGTTATCGTAAAGGTATTATTAGATTGTACACTAGGCATGACTAGGGTTGTCAATCGTTGGGTTTTATTTAATAAGTTTTAAAAAGGCATGCCCTCTTTAAGACTAACGTGATTTCCAGGAGTAGGTACTTGACCTGGTGTTTTTTTAGCCTTTTTCTATTAGACGGATTAATAATACTTATGTCTGCATTTAACCTGTCAGCATTCGTATGCGTGTCACAAAACAAGTAACTAAGTAGGTCACGTTTGTTTGTTTTGAAAAAGTCTGACTAATTAAGCTTTACCAATGTGGAAGATGCGTAATAAACCCTGAATATTGTACCTATTAGCGAAGTTCAGTAACTTCGCTAATAGGTACAATTTTATATTATATTAATATACAAAACCAATTTAATTTATTCAAGTATTTTCTTGTAAGTACACCTGATTTTGACACCCAAATTTGTGTGCCCAACAGGGTCCATAATAATGGTCTTTTATTATGTAACATCTTTGTAAACATTATGGTTTAGTAATAAATTATTTGATTTGATTTGATTTGATCTGATATGAAAATAATGGCATAAGACTTTTGTCAACTCATCTTTAACACCTAAAAAAATTACTATTCAAAAGCACTATTTAATCTACTCTGTTTGAAATAAATAGAATTAATATTATTATTTATTTACCCTTTACCCCACCACCATTTATTTTACCCCCTACAATACAATTTCATTTAATTTAACGTTCTTTTGTGTTATTTGAAGTCAACAATAAAAGTCCCGTCTAAGGTGCTACGGGTGAGTTGATTTTTTCTAGTATTTATTTATCTTAATATAAAAATAGCATTGTGAAATGCAAAAATAAAATAATCTGTAACTGTTGTGTAGTGACAACCCTTTGTGTAGTGAAACGTAACATCTTCCGATAGCGGCCGCGCACGCAACGGCATGAAACAGTCTCCCCCAATAATGTCATTTTATAACCTTCCTGTATTGCCGAACACCTGATGCTTATGTTATGCTCAAAATATTATCTCAAAATATTTACGTAAACTGACAATTTATTAGAATAAACTATATCTGGATTTACACCATGTACCTGTTTATTTTTGAGTCTCCGATATTTCGGCGCAGTTGCATGCGCCATGGTCACGGAAGAACTGTCGATTGTTGCGTGCGGGTAGATGTTATTGGCAGAGGAACAGGTACATGGTGTAAATCCTGATATAGTTTATTCTAATGACGTCAATAACCATGGAAACATTAAACTGACAATAATTAAAGTTTTATTTTTTATTTTTAGAAATAATACACTCTTAACGGATTACAGCGCGTATATTATTCAGGTGTTTTTATAGAAAAATTTTGTTTGTATTTATTGGTTTTTTGAATTCCCGACGGTTCGACACCTTTCCAGGGACCGTGGTCACGGGAGGACTAAAGCAAAAAGGCTGCTCATATTTTTATGAAATTACCAGCTCAAAACTTTGTAAAAATGTATTCAAGTTTGTTAAATTATTTTATAGCTGCGTTCTGATTTTAATTATTATTACTGAAATAAATTGATTAAAGTTAATTAGAAAACAAGATCTAGCTACTGAACTACCAGTTCACAAATTGGGAGGACTCTGAGAGAATGAACTGGCGGAAGAAAACTCAGAGAGGTTGTGTGTGTCGACCTCCCTTTTGATCCCTATCTACAATTTTTTTTATGTTTGTTTTGTTGTGATAAGGTAAACAGTACTTTTGAAAATGTATTCATTAATATCTATGTTAAGTTATGTGTTAACTATTTTTTCAAGTTTTAACTGTTGGTAACGAACGACATTGTCCGTTTGAATAGGCAGAATATTATCTTAATATTAACACTATCTTTTTCAGACACTTAAGCAAGCGAAAGTAAATAAAATAAACATTTGGCAAGATTGAAATTTAAAAGTTCAAGAAAACAATTTACTTAAAGTTTTCGTTAGTTCGGTTCAGAAGATCTGCGTAATAAAACAAATGAGTTTTAAACTTCTGAAAAGCTGTTAAATTATGTTTGATCCACGTTATTCGTAAGCTTTTCTATACCGATGAGTTCATTATAGGTACTTGAGTATTTTATTTTGTTTAAGTCAAAATGATTAAAGAATATCTTACTGCGAGTTATCAGGTAACTTATTTTATTTGAAGCGAGCAATCTTAACGAAGCCCATGGCTCCATTCAAGTAAGAAACAATTCAATTCAACTGGAAATAATAAAGTGACCCGCTTAAGTCGTTGTGACACTGAGTTCCAAGGAACGGCGCGGCGTCCTCCACTTGAACAATACACTGCTAGGAAGCATAAAATTTTGCGAAAGTATGACCTAAGTTGAAACGCGCAGAGTAGGTTTTGTTACGTGAATCGTGGGATACCTGCGTCCTTTCAACAGAACATAGACAACTGACAGCTTCCGTCAGTAATCAGGTCACGCGCCTTTTTTGAAACGTGGACGTCGCGTACCTACCTAGTTGTAGACAAATTCTGACGTGAATGGCGGGCTTTATATGACGTGTATGGCTCGGGCCAAATAAAATTTATTGTACCGTGCCTAATTTGATATCGTGCCTAGTTTGTACTAGTGGGTTTTCTATTGAAAATCGGAAGTTTTTTTCGTTTCATTCATTATTTATCAAAAAAAAGGTTTGTTACATTGATTCGTAGATACTCAGTTTTTCTTTGTGGTGTTCTGATACCTCCTATGTATGTACTACTTTAAAAAAATAGGTTCATTGCAAAAACAAATATGGACTATTAGTAGTGAAGATGTACTATTATTGGAATATTACATGATCGGGTCCCACATGGTACCTATAACAAGCACAAGCTATATATTATTTATGTTAGGCTGTGCTATTTTCCAGCTCAGCGATTCCATCGACAGCGAAAACGATTACAAAGCGCCGACGGTGAAAACCGGGTAGCAGTAAAAACCTTTATAGATTTCACATAAATATTATTAAAAATCTAAAACTTATTCGTTTTAACAAAGTTTGCTATTTCCGCTTAGTACTAGTTTATTGGAAAATTCAAAATAAAAAGTATATCAATGCAGAATTTGAAAAAAATAATATAAAACGAAATAAATTGAATTATCCGAAAGTGGACGAAAAATTTAATTTATTTTGTTTTATATTTATTTTTAAGATTTAGCGTTGACATACTTTTTATTTTGAATTTTCCATTAGGATACTACTAAGCGGTAATAGCAAACTTGATATAAACAAATTAGTTTTAAATCTATAATATATTTCTGCGAAATCTATAAAGGTAAACTTCAATAAAAAGGCGTTACAAATGAAATTATTCAATCAAGTACATTTCAATGGTGCTTTTTTCATAAAACAAAGGCCAAGTAAATTTCAGCGGCAGCCATTTTCCAGAACAGCGGCTTCATCCGGAAAAGTGGTAAGCGATTATGGTCACAAAGGAAGACGTGTCTGTGACGAGCGCGGAGAGTGTAATGGGGCCTTTATGTACCTACTTTACAGCTTACGGCCTTAATTTTATATAGGTACAGTTTCAGTTCACTTAATTCACATATTATAATAATAATTAATTTGAACAAAGATAGAAAAATCGGATGGACACGGTAACAATAATCAGATTCATATGTCTGTTTTGTTTATCTTGTAAAATTATTAAAATACCAACTGTAGGGTATAGGCCTATGAATTTAAGTTATTGGGAGGTAATAATTAGATGTATAAAGTTAAACAAGTATTACTTCCTATACGACAAATTGTGTGCCCAAATAGTACAAACAAGGCATTCCTTAAGAAAATAAAAACACATAGAAACAAGTGAAAATAGCTTTGTCATTATCAGACTCGGCTATTTTCCAGGTCAATGACCCCTGTGTGAAGGTGACAGGAACGAAACGATGCAATGCTTACAAAGAATGACCCCGAGTGATGGCGACCTTTAGTTATACCCACTTTCCGATACTTCTGCGGATAGTCGACTGCTACCTATACAGAGCTCCAGACAATAGGTGGTTTTCTATACGGTATTGCCTACAACAGGGACAGGCTCTTATGTAGAGCAGACTTATTGAGTAATGAAATAATAGAGCTTAATTGATAGAGTTTTCATAAATAAAAGAGAATCCAAAATGTTTTTAATTGCTACAAACGGGTAAGTACGTCAATTACAATTTATGTGCCGAAATTAAAACTTCAGAAACCAAAAAATTAAATGTTTTTCTAACTTTACGTAATTAAAGTTCTGATTTCGAGATGATTTCGTTGTAACATCTTTTGCAACATTTTAAGTAAGTACTTTCACATTCTTTCCTTTCTACTCTCTCAGAGCTTTATCATTAAATTAGTCACCAAGTCATTAAGGTGCGACGTAAGGAGGTAACTGCATCGGCCCACATTTGGTACGTGATGGAAAGCCAAATGTCGCCAAATGTGTTGGCATCCGTCAGTCACGTGTTGAGTGACAAGAATTTACACGGGAAAATCCGAACTAAAAGCTTCTTTTGAATAAAATAAGTCCTGACACAATGCGAGAGTGAGGTGCGACTGCCACCTACAATTTGTTGATAAAAACAAAAAACGGTCAAGAGCGAGTGGGACTCGCACACCGAGGGTTCCGTACCATTATTCTGAAAAAGTCCCCTTTTAGTCTCTGTTGCAAAAAAATATAAATATTTTTATTTCTCTCTTATTTGCAAAACAGTTCGGCAAACGTCATCTAAAACTATTCCTTTCACCTTTACTTATCTCTATCATTCGCTATATGTGAAAACCTTACGTTTATACCTAATTTAATTCATCTAGTTGCTATACAAGGTGTTACAAAAATACCCCTAATGCCGAATATGGTATATAGGGACCATCAAACTGAACAACTTTTACTATGGAACTCTGAAATCGCGAAAAAAAAAACAGCTGTTTCATACATTTTGATATTTTCGGTTTTAATTTTTGTATGAAACAGCTGATTTTTTTTTTGTGATTTCTGAGTTGGTTCCTTAGTAAAAGTTAATCAGTTTGATTGTCCCTATATACCATATTCGGCATTAGGGGTATTTTTGTAACACCTTGTATATCGATATCGCCAGCGTGACTTGATTTAACGATTTCATGTAATTTGACATTTAAGACTGAATAAATTCCTTAAAGACTTTGATAGAATCGCTTAACAGAATCCTAAAAATGTTAGCATTGTAGACACGTTCTGTCGTATAGGTAGGTCGCGTAGAAATATAATGAGATAATATCTCATGCTAAAATTTTTATTATGTTTCCCCTTCATGACAAATTATTTTCTATCCCTGTTTCATTAAATATGACATATATTATCAATTTATTGACATTTGTTGTCATTATTATTAACATTTTGAGACCTTATTTGTATAGATTGTGCTGTTTTTATAATTTTTATCTGTATGTAATAATAATTTGCATGCTATGCTATATTGTGAAACATAAGCACCTTAATTCCCTTATGTAACCACTATTTTTTACCATGTTTGATGTGAATAAATGATTATGATTATTATGATTATGACGTACTGGCGACCGTCCGCGACTTCGTCCACGTAGACTTTGTACCAGCTCTTTGCACGAACTTTCATCCTCTATTTCAGTCCTGCCGATATTAATTTTTGCGTCAAAAGCAAGAAAATATGATTATAAAGTTCTTGGTCAAAAGTTAGCTTATGTCCTTCCCTATTATCCAATATCTATCTCTATATAAAACTGGCCCCTGATTACGTAACTCTGTTGCTAACAATTCTCGTTTGAAATCTATTGAATCCGTTTGAAATCTTTTAAAATTAATGAAATTTGACAGTTTCAGTTGAAGAATAATAGCACTTTGCTAATAAATGGAACTGTGATTAACTTCAAATGATTTCAATTGCAATAGATTTCAATCGAGAATTGTTAGCAAAAGAGTTACGTAATCAGGGGGCTGATTAAAATTGGTTAAGTGAGGCGTGAAAAGGTAACAGACAGTCAGACAGAGTATTTATTTAAACTCGTACAGCATGGATTCATAGTCCTGTCATCGCGGGTGTGGTATTGATTCTAATGTCAGATACACAACACATTACGGTAACGTTCTTGTAATAATGCTGACTGCGTGATTGGATCTCACATCATTATTCATCGGAGCATCGGAGCATCGGTCGAGTTGATTAATCACTGAGTCGAATACGGAGATATATCTACTAAAAAGTTTGCTTTTAGTGTGCGCTTTTGATTCTTAAAAGATTTTGACTGAATGAGCAATTGACAAATATTTCTTATATAGATAAGGTCAGCTTTCCTTAAAGGGGTAGGTACAAAATCGCTTCTTATTATATCTTCTCCTGGCCTTCCTTTAAAATATTTTTTGATCTAGTCGACAATGTCCGATTAGGTTTATGAATGAAAAGGTTTTTCAGTTATTCGTCAAACGATATTAAAAAAACTCGACTTGTATATTGAGCCCTCTGTTTCTGTATCGCGAAAACGGTATTCGGGTAAGGTTCACGAGTTTCACAACACGAGCGAAATTAGTTGACTGAGATTTTGTCGAAAAACAAGGCGAACCAATCACTCAAGCCTGAGTGATTTAAAAGTTTTGCAATCCAGATACGTAAATATATAAAATTATGGAGAACCATTTTGTCCCTGTTAAAAACATTTCTCTTTTTCTGTTCAAACCTTACGGTGTCTTAATATTTATAAAGTAGTAATGGCTGTCGTCATGTGCCCTGCTCCTCCTGCCACGCCTCCTGCCGGATCCCTACACCTGTTAAAACATTCAGTGTCGGCAGCTTTTGCGGGCATCCGTAAGCATAAGCTTATTTTTCACCAAAAATCGCGTAAATTATAAATCAAACATTAGTGTTGGTACACACGACGGCACGTCAGATGTAACAGTTGTACTGCAAAAACATCTTTTATTACATAGGGCATAAAAGCGTTCTCAAGGTCAACATGTTACGTCTGATGTGCCGTCGTCTGTACATGGGATAAAAGGAAGTAAGTACATAGTTGTGTTTCGTTCCTATCTCTGCCTTTTGCTTTCAGGCATGAAGCTAAGGGTTCGTTAATGTTTAATCCTACTTTTTCAGACCGGTGAGAGCGCAAAGTTGAAATTGGGAAAATGTTATTTACCGATTTTACGTTTTTACTTTGCGCGCACACCAGTCAATCTACCATAGATAATCTATATTTGGGTATCCTCTAATTGGTTAACCCCCCATTCCTATATTCGAGAAACTATTCGTGTTGCTTACGGGTGGTAGAATTTTGACACATTTACTATGAACTTAATGTCTAAGGCTGAGTTGCATCATCTTGATTTATCATTAACTTTAACAGACACAAACTTATCTGACTCGGTGACAGCGTCGCTGTCATCTATGGTGTAACCTAGGTAACAATAATGTAATAATGTACTTAGTTCCAGTTTTGGCCAATTGCTTAGATAAGTTTGTGTCATGTAGGTACTGTTATAGTTAAATTAAGATGATGCAACCGAGCCTAAATACTACCATCCGTAAGCAAAACGAATCGTTTTCGAATATAGGAACCGGCCCTAAAGCGAACAAAGCACAACACATCATGTTTTTAACTGTCCGCAGTTTCAAATACAGTGGACATTGAATTTGATGAATTTTACGAGGATTCCATTGATTGTGTTTTGTCAGAAATAATTAGTCCAATGACGATAGTCTTTTCACTCCTGCTTTACTTGACAAAGAATTTGTATAATAATGACAAGTGACAATGGTCCCGCATCTAGTAATGTTTTGACTTCTTTTGATGCTCGTGAGTTTGGGTCTATTTCACAGGTCCCTTTTTTATTTGAAAATGGAAAAGGATTTCTATGACTTTGTATGTAAAGTACGTTGATTGAGAATTAACTGGAACCTGTGAGATTGGACGAGAGTTACTTATCTGACTCAAATTTGACTAGATATATTATAATGGCGTCGACGATCCCTTTCAGACGAATCCAATAAGCTGTATGTTGAAAAGGGGAGGCAGCCGGTACCTTTCGCGCACCGCATTGTTCCGGCAAAATGTCAAATGTCAGCGTTTGACAGCCCCCACCACATTTCCGCAAGAAAATTGAATTTTTAATGACCCCTCGCGACTCTGTCATAACGTAACATGTACGGTTGTTCAATATCAAAAAATACATAAATGTAGGTACTTAGTTCATTAGGTTTTAAACCACAAATATCATAACTTGGAACATGAATACCTAATTAAAGCACCCACCTATTTTCTTCATAAGACATTTTAGTTTAGTTTCCAAAATACAGACTAACATTTTAATGCGTTTGATTGGTTTGATAAAGTATGTCTTTAAGTATCTACCAATGTAGGCATCTTAAATAACTTCTTAAATTTAAGTAATTATTTATTGAAATAAGCCGTGTGTGTGTAAAGTACTTTCAGCGAGTAACCCTAAACTAGGCGTGGAAGTTTGCGGTGCGGTCCGGTGCGGCTTCAAATCCGCGCGCAACATGACACGCCAGACAACATGGCGGCGGATATCGCTTACAGCCCGAGATCCGGCTTTATATGAATATTCTTTGTTGAAACCTTGAACAAAGACTGAACTGTGAGATAGAGTGCCTATTAAATATGGAAGATAGCCAGCAACGTTTGAAGATTTCCTTTTTATTTCAAAAGTCAATCTAAGTATTATTCAAATTCTGTACAAGAAACAAAGGACAACTCATTTGTATATACCAGGAGACAGGGATTGTTTTTTTTTTATTATATCGCATGATTCAAAAGTCGACCGAGAGTTCACCGTTTTTTTATTCCGTAGAACTGCTGCTTTTATTTTATTTTTAAAACATAATTCACGTTTAATTAAAATAGACCTAAGTAATGTAGCCCAAACAAAATTATAACAAGTTATTTTTGTGTTACAGGTAATTTGACTGAAACAACTCAGCGCTCTACATTTTATGTTGGTTTGTTAAACCCTTAATTACCACAAAGTTTTGAGGGTAGAACAAAGAGTAATATTACATTCGCGTGACTCCTTCAATAATCCAAGTCTTCTATGACCTGAAGCACCTAAGTAGGTACGTTAGTGTCCATTAAAACCTCATTGGTTATAGGTAGTACTTTATATTTCTAAATTGGAGAAACTAATAGGTCATGGTAAGACCCTCCATGGTGGCTGACGACCACAAAGTGTCTTTATGAATGGTTTGTGCCAAAACGAATAATAGAAAACGTTTAGTCGACATTGAGGATTTCGACACATAGTTTAAAAAAAAACGAAAAATGTTAAGTACCTACCAAAGTAATTTTGGCTCATTCTCCAAAAAACATGTTTTTTTCTCAGACTCACGGCAATTTCTTATTTTTTTGTATTAGAAGAAAAAACTCAATTTGTAACGTATTTCATGTTTGCCCATACGCAAAGAGTGTTCAGGTATCGATCTGAAGCTAGTTTTTGTAACCTAACTGGAATGTCTTAAAACGTGACAAATGAGAATGTATCTTTTATGAAAAAATATTTTACGCATGAAACAGGTGAATACTTTGTCTCTTTGTATTCAACTAGAGAGTTTTGTTGATTGAGCTGAGATTTTTGGACAAAAACTTCCCCAGGAGTAGAATTTAAATAGAAGCATTTTATAGTTTTTTATAATGCACGTGTTTCTTTAGGTTTGGAAGTTCAAGTTACCTCCGGAAACTGATTAAGATTTCTCATTAAGAAATCAATTATTAGTGAATAGAGAATAAAGTTTCAAATCCTCTTCTAAATGGTACCCGACAATGGAAAAGTTTGCCTATTATACACCGTCGTTGAATAATAGAGTGTACTTTTGAAGGTTCCAACGGAGCGGCCGGTGGACAATCAATCAAACTGCTGTCTGTTTCGGACAGAATTTTTGCTGACACTGAGTACAGGGCTTACTCATTCTGACTGATGGACGCTGTTAAATTAATGGAGAAAAAAGTTAATAACAATCGTCTGTTTTCCTTAGATTGTTTGTTTTGGGAACTACCTATTGTTTATTTTCATTATTGTTTGTGTTTTTTTATTATTTTATTGCAGTTTGTTTTTTAAGTTTTAATAATAATTTTTTATCTAGAATTTTCGTAAAAGTAATTCTTTTTGTTGTCAATCAAAGTGGTTACTTACTCTGAACAGAAATACTGTTAGCCTCAGAAGGCTTTATGGGCAATTGAGTAGCGCTGCATTTTTTATTCTGACTTAAAGCATTACTGAAAAATCTTAAAAATATAATAATATTAAAATGCAGCAATAAAATAATACTTGACTGTTTCTGCGAAGCAAAACTTTGCAATTTGTGTTTTTGAGTATTTCTACAAAGTATACCGGTTCTGTCTAGCGGTTAGACTGTTGCTATTGCGAAACCAACGGTTTGGGGTTAAAACCAGTAAGGCTAATGTTTGTGAAATGAACACAGTATTTTAGTTGAAATAAGAATCTCTGTTTTCATTTCATGTTTTATTTGGCGCTCGTATCACAGTTTATCTATTTAAAACGAAGGTATAACACACATAATAAAGAGCGACCGATATACTGCAGTTAATACGATTTGTGAATCGGTCGCTATCAAAGTTTTCACTTAAAATGAAACCCATTCAAATTGTGATCTGAGTTACTTTTCATAAATTGTTTTATCTACATCGTTAAATTGACTTTGAAGTTTTATCCCTCAAGTTCGCAAAGCATTTTCATTGAGTTCTGGAAAGTTTTATACTGCTGTAGTGGCGCTAACCGATGATTTATAGACGTAATCTCGAGTAGCTGAAAGGGAAACAAGCATTTTTCTTAAAGTGAAGGACTCTTTATATCTTTCAGAAAGCTCTTAATCCGGCTTAACTTGTACGTACTTCTTTCTATACTCCCTCAATAACTAAGTTTTGTGACTTGGATTAGTGGGGACTGGCAGGGTCGCGACACGGTGGCGAGCGAAGGTTTTCATTTAAAATTAATGCTGTTGTGAAACGATTCTAACGAAGTAGGTACTTAAATAAAGACTATATTTTTTATGATTTAATTACAAATGTATTTATAGTTTTCAGACATTTTCCTGTACTTGTAGTTTAAGACAATATTACTTGCTAAATATCATGGTTCTAGGTCAACGGGAAGTACCCTATAAATTTAGATTCCCTTGAGAGTGTCGAAATATGCGTTTTTGCGGCATAAACGGCCGTATCTTTTTTACGTAAACTTAAAAGTTTGATTTTTTCACAGTTTCAAGGGATTGTAGACTGTGAGTATATGGTTTTAATTTCAACTCGATACCCCAACGCGTTCCCGAGGTAACGGGGTCTTGACAGACAAACAGACAGACAGACGGACAACAAAGTGATCATATAAGGGCTCCGTTTTTCCTTTTGACGTACGGAACCCTAAAAATGTAACAAAAAGTTATTTACGAGTTTTAAATCGGTTAAAATCACTATCTAAAACGAAGCACTTATAACTTGACGGAAATTCGATTTATTCACTGTTCCAGGATAAAGAATTTGCTGGAATCATTTACAAATAAAAATATTTATTATGCATGTCCAAAAACGAAAAATCAAAATCAGAAACCGGAATCTAATAGGAAAAATCAAACGATAAATCTAACTTCACATCTGACCTAATCTGATGTTTGTTTTCCACCCTCCGTATCTTCAGGATGTGGTCTCAATCTTATCCGCTACCGCTCATCGTCTCTTCCCTCGTCTCCATTGACAGGTTTCGGGCTGAAGCAATTTCATTGTGAAGTTTTGAGGGGTTTGTTAGGATTATGCCGGCTCCCCATGAAAATTAATTGTTTTAATTCAACCCAGTTGTCATAACTTAATAGAGATGTACGCAGGGCCTTGTTTGTATAATTAATTATGAGATTGTATCGACGCTACGGAACAGTTTGAGAATCCTTATAATCCTTCAGTTGGGAATCCATAGGTGCTGTTAGAATCGATTCGATTCGTGTGGTATATTCGAAGTTGAAAATGTATTTTTGGGAGTAAGCAATTAAACAATGTAGGTGTTTTATTAATTAATAATTTTCTAGGTGTTTTATGAGTAGCTAATGAAAATAAAATAGGGATACATTACAGGCGTAGTATGTTATGTTCTACCTTTTTTTTTTTGATTAGAGTGAGGGCAAATACAATCTTTAGGTATACCAAACGGCATGTTGGACTCGGTCAGCGCGCAGGAAGCCACTCCTGGGCTGTCTCTCGCCGCCCCCGGCGCCCCCGTCGAGCCTAAATAGTAGGCTCTGCGGGGGAGCCGGGGGGTTCTTACCTCTCCCCAGAGGAGGGAGAGAAAGAGAGCCTTCTCCCGAACTCCCCATAAGGTTAGGTAACCTTATGGCGACCTTATGGGCCGAACATAACTCATGTTATGTTCGGCCCATACTATCGTCATGGTCGTGCATTGGATGGGCGACTTTTATTGTCTCGAGCTCCTCCGTGCTGACATGAACCAAGCTGCATATAAATATCTTGCTTTTCCAACGATAATAAAAGACCTGGGTCAATAGTGGGGACATTAAAATGATAAACTTGGCCGAAGTCTCATCGCAAAGTTATCTAAGATAACCTGCCCAAATAGGGTATTGAAATGATAAGAATTCCCTTTGAAAGTCTTTAATTTTATCTATCTACTAGGAAATTGCATTGATAAGATATCACCACGTGGCGCGTGGCCAACCGCCCCGGAAGTTGCCCAATTGCATACAACTTGCCAATTTTCTGAAGCGATGCGCTGGGAGCAGATGCCTCGAATTTAGCTACCTACAATATGTGACAAAAACGTGGTTTTGAAACGAAACACTTTGCCGATAATATTTTCTGCTAGAATTTAGCTGTAGATAAATAAATAAATTAAATAAATTTTTGACAACATCACATACATTGCTCCGATTCCAAAGTAAGTAGCTAAAGCACTTGTGTTATGGAAATCAGAGACAACGGTGGTATCACAAACACCCAGACCTGAGCCAATATGGAAAAGTTCATTTTCTAAATTGACCCAACCGGGGATCGAACCCGGGACCTCAGAGATGGCGACACCTTGAAAACCGGTGTACAAAGCCACTCGACCACGGAGGTCGTCATATTATTATTATAGATACATTTGCTGCACAATTTTGAAACAAAGGTCCTATTATAAAAAAAGAATCTAGAAGTAGATAAATCGGACGCTGTTCGTCTACTCCGTGACATTATTCCCTCATGTGCAAGTCAAAATTTCAAAATCAAGTAAATAGAACGCGCAACATCGTCTAATTAGCGCGATTCTGTTTTGTAATAGGCCTTCAGTATAATGTACTATATACTATGTATGTATGCATACATATTAAAGTTCGATTAGTTCTTTATATACAACTAGCGGACCCGACAGACGCAGTCCTGTTTTAACAATGAATATTGACTTATTTATTAATTATATGTTTCCGTATAAAGTCTTCTATTGTTAAATTAAACCAAAAGTCCTAAATATTATACTAAATAATATTCTAGAAAAAATGCGACTCGCACCAGATCATCCTAAATATTATTTTTAATTGTTGATAAAGAGGATGAATCCCAGTGCTTGGTAAAACCTAAATAGGTTTATAAATTACTGTTAAATGTAAAAAAACATTGTTATAACTTTAAGTGTTTTAATAATAAATAATAATAATTGGGATGAGTGACCAAAAATTTATTATCTCGAGCTCCTCCGTGCTTTGGAAGCCACGTTAAGCCGTTGGTCCCGGCTGCATTTGCAGTAGTTAACACCCACCAATCCGCATTGGGGCCGCGTGGTGGGTTATGGTCCACCTTCCTTATCCATAAGGAAGCCCTGTGCCCCTGATGATGGTCTAATAATAGTAATAATGCTATAACTAAGATTGAAAATGGTTAATCAATATCCAACTCAAGCGATATACCTTAGTCTTTTATTTTAACTTCATCGGCCTTACCACAAAAGATTTTAAAACCCTGTTCAACAAGTGTTTAACTTAGACACTGTTTAAATGTGATGCTGTCACTTTTTTGACAATATTTTTTGAAAGGAACAGTATCACATTTAAACAGTGTTTTAAAATATTTTGTAGTAAGGCCGTGTATGTACAAATCCTTGGATTAAGAAGCCTGTTCGGTGGCACTCTGCCAGCCACTGTCACTTGGTCGCGGCCTGAGTCTCTGATCTGGTGCCAACATTTGAAATGAGACTGCCATCTAATGGAAGACGTCATAAAGTTACTTGAATGCTTCACTTTATGTCCATATTTGCATAGAACACAAACTGTGATGCAAAGAAAATTAAAACTTCCTTTTTTATAGCTTTCGTAGCGAGTTGAGGATTTCTAAAAAGTAGGCATCTCTTTAAAAAGATTGCTGACGCCATTTCCTATATTTTAACCGACTGCCAGGAAAGGGTTATGTTTTTCGCGCGTATCTTGTATGTATGTTTATATGTAATATTCTTTATCACCTCATATCTTTCAAACGGCTGAACGGATTTCTATTATTAATATATCGTTAGATTTGTCTTGACAGCCTAGTGTTCTTAGGTAAGTGGCGTTAAAAAAAACCAAGATGGCGGCTGTACGGTGCTATTAATTGATGTGAAAAAAATGTGTTTAAAATACTGCAATGAAGGTATCAAATTCAAGGGCTAATCATAGGGATTTCAAAAAGATATATCATACCGTAATACTTATATAATAACTAAAAAGACATGAAAACACGCCTACATTAAAAGACAAGTCAAAATGGCATAGAACTTAATGATAAGTCAAATCATTCATAGTGTCCCTTTGTACATCCCTTTGGTTATTTTTTAATTAATTTATTTTTCTCACTCATTCAATTGTGACCATTGATGCTTTCTAAAACAACTTGCAGTTTGAGTTCAACATTTCGGAAAATTTTATGTTCTAGCTATAAATGATTTTCTTCTTAATGCAGAAAGTAGAAATAGTTCAAGCTGAGAGCAGTAAAATAATGCCTGCATTACAAATAGCTAAGACCCCACTACAATACTTACATTCATTACACAACCAATTGCTCGACCGAGCAACATTGCAATTTCAATCACAAACACAACCCTGGGGAACACAGACGATGGTTTTTTTGTTTTCAACAATATACAACGTGTTACAGAAATACCCCTAATGCCGAATATGGTATGTAGGGACCATCAAACTGGTCAACTTTTACTATGGGACCAACTCTGAAATCATTACATTTTGATATTTTCGATTTTAATTTTTGTATGAAACAGCTGTTTTTTTTTGCGATTTCAGAGTTCGTCCCATAGTAAAAGTTGTTCAGTTTGATGGTCTCTTTATACCCTATTTGGCATTAGGGGTATTTTTGTAACAGGTTGTATATTAGGAACACAAAGAGTATGACTGATCGTTTTGCGTGATTTTTATATGCCGATGAGTTCAAGTTTACGCTTTTAGTTATTAAGGACCATCTCACGGATAGTCGGTTAAAAAGTACGCGTTAACCCATTCGTGGTCGCGTCGAATTTCCCCATCGGCCTGTCGATTCTGTAACCAAACTCGAACCTCACTTCGAATCTTACATAACAAATCATAAATGAGATAAAGATAGGCTGTTTTTTAATCACAAAAGACATTAGATAGCTACGTTAGCTACCTAAAACCTTTTAGCAATCGGTAAATTAGCTTATATTCAGCTAATTTCCAATAACAAATTCATGCGAAGTGAAGTGAGGTTCGAAGTGAGATGCGAGTTTGGTTACAGAATCGCCCCCTGCTTCTTATGAGTTGTCCAAAGTATGGTCTACCTGTAGAGTTGCCTGATTCAACTTGATTCGGCAAACTTTGCTCAGGTTATAGATTAGCCCCGCGTCCCCCGTATCAACAGGCAACTGGGGACAGATTATCCCATTGCAGGGTTGTCAAAATTTACTTTTAATTAACGGAACGGTAATTCTAAATAATAAATAAATTAATCAAAAAATATGATTTCGTGAAACGAGTTGGCCAGATTTAGTCTGGAAAATATAATTTCAAAAGTTTCACCTTACATTCTGAAAGAGTTCAGCGTTCCATTAACTTTAATTATTTGGACCTTTCAGTTTTCAGCCACATCAGCCACCGTCATTTAGACGAGACGTTAAAAATAGATTAACCTAACATTTAATCGGAAAATGCTAAGAAATTCGTTTAAAAGCTCAGTTTAATACCTGTGGTAAAACAATATTTGGGTCCTTGAGAATCGATTGTGTTATTTCAACGATCACCACAATGAAATAACACAATCGATTCTCAAATCGAATAATAGGCACCGATAACGATAACCCATAATTGTATAAAAGGATTTTGCTTTACATGATCAATAGAATCATTTCAATAATCATTTAGACCGACCCCTATTTAGTAGATCGATTAGTTAGATAGATAACAGATCTTAGAATAGGGTCGGATATATCCCTAAATTGCCTATTAAGTTAGCCACAATAGACATTTTACCGATACGCGGGGCTTCCATCTATTGGCAAAATAATATTAGATATTGATTAGTGTCCGATAACAGGATGTTAGCTTCGTAATATAAGCGTTTTTTATTATTTTGTATTTCAATGTTACAATAATAAAGTAACAAGGTTTGTAAATTTAGTTAGATAGATAACAGATCTTAGAATAGGGTCGGATGTATCCCTAAATTGCCTATTAAGTTATCCACATTAGACAGAGGTCCCGGGTTCGATCCCCGGTTGGGTAAATTTAGAAAACGAACTTTTCTATATTGGCTCAGGTCTGGGTGTTTGTGATACCACCGTTGTCTCTGATTTCCATAACACACTCTTTAGCAACTTACTTTGGAATCAGAGCAATGTATGTTATGTTGTCAAGTTTTTATTTATTTATTTATAGTGTAGGTAAAATATGCTACGTTAACCTACATTAGTTGTCGAACTATCCAACCTAGCCTCAAAGCAAAAAAAAACAGAATTTTTGCCCCGCGAACTCTTGCCTATTTGGCAACCCTATAGTTGGAATGACAGGTGGAATTTCATTACACGCTCCCGCAGCCTTATGGGCCTAGTTCCAGTCGCGGTACGCAAATTAAATTCTCTGAGGACCATCGGCAAATAAATCTCACATGTTCTTGTTACTTATTGCTGTGGCCACGTGTAGAGCAACACAGCAACACTGATGGTCAGATTGCAATGGACTTCAATATTATTTGGTTGTAGAATAATAATAATAATAATAATAAAAATAAATACATTTAAAAATTGTTAGAATATCGTAATTATACACTGAGAGAAAAATATTGTTGGGTGTAACAATAAAACTTTAACAGGGGAGAGCCGTTTAAGGTGGATAGTTACCACTACAACGTTTTTATTGCTATCTGGTTTTTGTTACACTAACAACGTTAACGTTCTGCGTAGGGATTGTTAGACCAACAAAATTATTATATTGTTATTGCAACAATCAATAAACTGTTCTTGTAACAATATGAAAATGTTTTGGCGTTAATTTAACTATGTTCCTATAACAACTGAGCTTTGATAGACTTTGATAGATTAACAATTTTCCTTTGTTATTGCACCTACCGTCACATAAAAAAGTTGATAAAAATACAAAGTTATTTTGTTACTGTAATGACATTAACTAAGAACTACAGCAAATGCCAATATTTGCTACGGCAAACTTAATTTGTTAGGTAAGGTTGATAGTAACTTCACCTTTGCTGTAGTACTAAGTTAATGTCATTACAGTAACAAAATAACCTTGTATTCTTATCAACTTGTTTTTGCTACTCTAGCAAAGGAAAATTGTTACTGTGACAGTTTTAAGACGGCTACTCCCGCGACGGTAGCGCCACTCCGTAAAATTATTAACTACTGCCTGAAAATATATTGAAACCAAATTCTAGTAATGCACTGTCTCGTGTGATTTGGCACTAGATCTGGAAAATGTCTTGTTTCAATAATTCTATTGGTTCTAAATATTCTTCAGTGCTTTTCTAGATAGAACTTGGTTTTAATTAATTCTCAGAAAGTAGTTAATAATTTTAGGGAGTGACGCCACTGTCGGTAGTAGCCGTCTGCGGTCCATTATCTGTGGGAAATAATATTATAAAGGTTTTTAGTAAAATAAAGTTTAAATAGACAAATTGAAATATTTATTCAACATAGTCACAATCAGTGCAGAAAACATTTGACATAGGATCACGACCATAATGGCGGGACCCATGCTTTTTTAAATTTCTTGTGAAATATACAAACATTTATTTAAGAAAAAGATATTCAACAAAAAAGGTTGTAATTTTTCATGAAAGTGGTGGGATCACCATAATATAATTACATATTGTGGTGTCAACCTTAACACACAAATGCTCTCATTTTATATATAAGTATTAAATACTATCGGAATAGATTTTTTCGATTTCAGAGTTTAGGTAAGCTAAGTAATTGGAGTTAAAATTTGACGTATTATAGTTTGGAGCTACAAAATGTTATTTTCATTAAGTGATGGTGCTCCCGATACTTTCACGACAAAATGACAATCCTACCAACTTTTCAGTTGCACCAACTTTCACTAAAGTCACTTAATTCTTTATATACACAGTCTACACTCATTTTTCCGTGCGTATCCACGAACACCCGTAAAAGAAATGAATGCCAAATAGATATTATAACAAAGTTCTTCGTTCCCCGCTACTCCCCGCATACCCTCAAATATTTTTATCACAACAAAGTTTACATTGTACGTTGTTAGATTGACAGCTTACGTTTGAACTCCATAACAAACGCTTTTGATGGATTCACTTTGCTGTTGTATTAACTTCATATTTATTTAACTTCACAATAAAATCCTGTCATCACAACAAAATTACTTGAATTTTTTGGCAGAGACAAATTATTTATTGTTCGTGTTACAATAAAAACTTAACATATTAACTTTGTCGCACACTTCAAGCAAATTGTCGTCTCAACCAAGTTAGTTAATATGGTTAAAATAACAATGCACATGTTATTATTATAACAGTATTTATTTTGTTAGATTGGACTTGAGTACTACATCAAAATATACTTTCTTAAAAAAACAACGTACTATTGTTAACTATAAGAACTTTTTTATGATAACAAGTTGCGCGTTGTTCTTATCACAACAAACCCAGAACAATAAAAAAGTTGATATGGAAACTAAACGAGCCTGGATGTGGTAACAGAGGTTTTAGTTTCTACAACAAGAAAATTTTAGCAAAGCTTTTATTGTGACTTTGTTAGCCATTATTTTTCTCAGTGTAGGTTTGCCCAAAACAGGATTTTTTTTAACAAAAGACTTAATACAAAACATGAATTTAAAAATGTGTAATATTATTTGAAAGTAAATAAATTTTAATCTAAAATTACTTGAAATTAATTAGTATTTTTTTACTACAAAAAAGGATTGTTTATTTTTCGTTGCTATATAACGAATAGATTCTGATAGAGCAAGGCTTGCCTAATAAAGCTAGGTGGGCAAAATATTTTAGATTGTGACAACTTTTAAGCTGGGCAGTTCTGGGTGCTTCAAATCTCACTTCACTGCGCTGAAATTTTAAATCATAAATGGGAAAATGATGGGCTGTTTTTTAATCACAAAAGATAGCCCTGGTAGCTACCTAAAACCTTTTGCAATCGCTAAAGTAGCTTATGTTCAGCTAATTTCTAATAAAAATTCACGCGAATTGAAGTGGGGTTGAAGTGAGATGCGAGTTTGGTTACAGAATCGACAGGCTGGCGCGCAGTGCTACCGAGCACCGGCCGCGGCCAGCCGGCCGATGTCTAGCGGGCAAACTCAAATGGTAACAAAAACTCGTGGTAGAGTATAAATCATTTAGGCCCAATGTCTACAGATTCCCAATTCTACAGATTCTCATGTCTACACATTCTCAACTCTACAGATTCTCATGTAAATACCATTAATTATTTTAAGATTATATTTTAAACTATTCCTAATTTATAAATCTTAAGGCTACTATATACCCCAAGTAGCGCCCTCATTTTAATTAATTTTATTGCTCGCTAAGTACCTAATGTATCGAAAATTCACATGTACAGATGGAAACTAAGGTTCTATAGTTTATTTACAAACAATAGGTAAAATTTTGTTCGTTGATGTAGTAGTTCGCAAAAGTGCTAAAAGTGGCGTACATACATACATCAACGAACTGTATCTTAATGAAGTTATTATTTGTAAATAAACTATGGAACCTTAGCTTCAATCTGTACATGTGAATTTTCGATACATTATGTATTTAGCGAGCAATAAATTTAATTAAAATGAGGGCGCCACTTGAGGTATATAGGGGCCTTAAGCTAATTAATGGAAGAAAATCATCTGACAAATCAATAGTCATTTAATCTCACAGAACCTTGACTATAAATAACATAATGGCTTTACGTTCATACCTACTTACTAATACATAAGATGTCTGATCTTATTAAATAGCTGTCTAAGGGCTGGTTCCCCGGGGTCGCAATATCCACTTTATTGCGCCCAGGCTTAAGCCGGCGCGTGAGTGCGGATGTGGCGTGGAGGGTTAAGACGCGCATTTATTATCTTGAGATGCTCGTGAGCAGGCTTAGTGGCGTCGTCAAACTGAATCACGATAGTAGGAACATTATTCATTGTTCTTTTAAGGCCCCTATACAGCGCCTCAAAGTGACAGACATAAGTACATTTTGGTGGTAATCATACATTTCGGAATCATTATAGACCCTGGTGGGCAGCAATTTAAAAAGAGAGGAGGATGCTTATTATTTTACATTTAAAGTTACAAACAAAAACATTTACTTCATCATTTCGGTCAATTAGATAATAATAACATTATTATTATCTTATTATTAATTAGCGCGATTCTTTTTTGTAATAGGCCTTTAGTATAATGTACTATATACTATGTATGTATGCATACATATTAAAGTTCGATTAGTTCTTTATATACAACTAGCGGACCCGACAGACGCAGTCCTGTTTTAACAATGAATATTGACTTATTTATTAATTATACAACGTGTTACAAATACTACTACTACTACAATAATTAAAATAGATATAGCTACATAGCTATATCTATTTTAATTATTGTAGTAGTGTGTTACAGACCATACATGGCATGCACAATATTTTTAAAATTCCTACCTAATATACATTTATTATATATATAGATTGAAGCTAAGGTTGTATAGTTTATTTACAAACAGTAACCTCAGTATAGTTCGTTGTAGTAGTAAGCAAAAGAGCAAAAAGTGGCTATAAGCACTTTTGCCTACTACTACAACAACGGACTATATTTTCTTGAGGTTATTGTTCTAAAGCTAAGGTTCTATAATCTAAAGTTTATTTAGATTACAGAACCTTAGCTTCAATCTGTACATGTGAATTTTTGATACATTATGAACTTAAGGCGCCACTTGAGGGAAAAAAACTAATAGTGTAAAGTGTAAATAAAAAACATAATAATAGTGTAAAGTGTAAGAAAAAAATAAAAGTGTAAATAAAAAAATACTGTGCGAGCGTGTAATGAAATAGAGTACTAAATAATGTGCTACAAAAAATTAATACTAATAAAATTTAACACAGGTTTGAGTAACCAACACAAGTATTGGCCTTAAATATCATTTGTTGCCTTTTGATTGAACTGCTTACACACATACGAAAAAATCTTAACGACATTTCCAATGTTAGTACCCACCCAATTTCACATTAGCAAAACCTCAATTATTTCGCCATACATTTCCTTTTAAATGATGGCCAGGCGGCGTATAATAGAATGGATGGGTGTGCGATGCTATTAGGGGCATGAATTAAAGATCAGGCTTCGAGGGCCGGCGGGTTATGGCCTTACGGTTATGGGAGGCCTTCGCATTGTTCCTTTTGTGACGGACCCGTGGAATGCTAAAGGAAAGGACTACTCATTTCTTTAGTTCTTTTTTAAACGAGCCAATTCATAGAGCCATTCTTTCTACAGTAAAACCCGCTTAAACGATCACGCGTAATACGATTTCCCGCATAATACGATGTTTGACGTCAGTTCCTGCAACTTGAGGCATTTTTTCATACACGTTATGACGGTTAATACGATTCACATCTACGCTATCTGCCTGTCGATTATGTGACAGAATCGACAGGTTGGTCCCTTAGTAAAAGATGGTCAAAAGTGGTCCGTAGTAACGGTTTTCCCATTTTTGGTTTATTCATTAACATCCTGTATAGACCAGTAGCTGAATTAATTGACCAGGGGCCGTACCGGCTAACGCATCAAACTTCGGAAAGTCTGCCGGGCTTCAAACTAAAACAGATAAATCGAGCCCCAATCGGGCCAACATGGCGAACCCCAATTCTATCACACAAACATCGATATCTTCTAAATAACTTCGGCGAATAGTACAGTACAAAACTCCATACTTCGAATTATCTGTTTTAAGTTGAAGCTTGTCAGACCCGCCGAAGTTCGAAAAGTTAGCCGGTAGGGCCCCTGAGTATTGTTTGTTATTAAAAACCCAACGCGGTAACTACAAGACATAACACCAAATGTAGGTAACATAACTTGCAATGAATTACTCAGATAATAAAATAAGGTATTGAAAGTACCTACTTTCTATGAGTACCTACCTAGGTACATGAATGCATATATATATGAATATTTTTTGTTTCACTTTTTAATAAATTAATTAGACTTGAAAGTCCCACGTTGTATTTAATTCAATAATTGTGTTTGTGTCGATGCGTAAATTGAATTCCATCAAACTCTAACATGCGCGTACAAAAGTGTAAAAACACAAAAAAACAATGCGACGTGTCCCGTCGGGTGAAATTCGGATATTCCCGGGTGTTGTCCGGATTATCCGGCGAGGATTGGGGTCAGTGGGTGCCAAAAGTTGGTCCGCAAACTGATGAGCGTTATTTAGGATATTCATATTTCAGCAGTTTTAGGACCCTTTTGTGTGATGGTCATCCGCATTACGTTTTACTCTTTATTTTTTGCCACCCTTTAGTTATAAATATTATTCTGTGACCCTACTCACCGATTGACATACGTCATCGCAAAAATATGTAAGTCGCCGATAAGTAGCGTCCATACTCATTATTGTGACAGAACTTTACCACTTTACAATACGGGCGGTTTCCGGTTCAAAACTCTACGTCTATTGCGCCTATTTTGCGTCTGGACTGGAGGGTGTGCGGCCGGATCACACCAGCCAAACCAACTCAGCCAGGAATGGTCGCTGCCCGGCGAGCCGAGGTACCTCGCCCGGTAGGGGGCTCACCCTCTGCATTCCAGCAGTACGTGGGCGGCTGCTTTTTACCTCTTCCTTGCAGCCTCTGCATAGGGGAGTGTCCGTCATAAATGAGTTAAAAATATTGTTACGTAATTCTTTATGTCTGTTTGTATGTCAGGTCTTCACGCATAAATCGCTGAACCAAATTAGAATACTTTTTCCTATAGATTGGACCTTGGAGAAGATCATATACTATGTATTCCCTAAATGAGAGAAATGTTGATGAAATTGAGAAGAGCAACTAATGTCCCCCTAGCATGACTGACTACCGAAACACGACATGTTTTTATTAGTAAGTTATCGACTTTATCGCATTTATCGAAAGTCTTTTGACAATTAAAAGTGTGGATAAATCGCGGTGGTCAGGTCATAATAAGGAGTTGAACAGATTCGCAAAAAAAATTGCTACCAGAATATGACTTTAATATCCGTTTTAATTTTACTTAGGGGATCAGTTCATGTGGCTGGTCAGTTGATCGGCAATAATGAGGCACGAACTCGTTCATAACCGAGTGATAGTTCATCCGGAATGACCCGGTATTGAGAGAACGATAACGGAGTGTTATGGACTGCATTCTGCGATGGATAATTTCAAGTGATGGTTACAGTAGGGCACAGAGCCGGCTTGCCCTGGCAGCGGGGCCCAGGCGATGTGTTAAACGATATACATATTTGTAAATATCGTTCTTTCTGATAAAGCTGATAAGTTTTTTTGCGCCTATTTTTCTTGTCAGCTAAAAGAGACGTCATAATGGGTGGTAGGATAAAAGAATTGACAATTTAAAAATGCTTATTATGTGAGCTTATTATTAAAAAACAATTTATTATTCTTATTTGCTTAAAATTAGTGGGGAAAAAAAAGCTGATTTTTATTTATATTAAAATACCGGAGCTTTGCATGTCAGTTAACCTCATCGTAACATTATACTTTTCCATCTGCTTAACGAATTAGAGCAAGAAAGTATAGCTATTCTACTGTTGTATCATAAGAAGTCCCCCATCCATCCATCAATCAGTCCAAAACAAAGGTTTAACATAAAAATATTTTTTATTCATCCTGCTGCACACGTGTTTCGAGAAAATTATGGATTTAGTCTTGTCGGTCGGTGTTGTACATTGGGTGGCCTCCTTGCATGTACGTCCAGTCCATTATCGAAGCCCTGGGATTCTCCTAAAGCCGGCTCTGGCCTGTATCCATTCAAGCGAGTGCATCGCAAACTCACTTCTTGCCCAAGGATTCACGTACTATGATCGATTGTGTTCATAGTTGATAGCAAAAGTTTAGTTTTTGCGAGTTATATCGGTTCTGGTCAGTAGAACTACACTGGACTAGATACGTAATTTTAAATTATAAGTTTCCTAGTAGTACTTCTATTCTAGTATCCAGTTAAAATTAATATATTACTCATTGACCGAGCGAACGTGGAGCGCGAGCGAAGCGTCTCCGTTTCAGCTTCGGCAAAAATGCTTTCGTTTGTCTGTCCGGCTGTCCGTCTCATCATTTCTCAACCGAAAATTTTGTGAGCAGGTTCTATAATTTTACAGTTTTTTTTGTCGAATAATTTTTACGAAATTTTTCAAAATGTCGGAGATATGGGGAAAATCATATTTCAGCCATTTCGAAAAATGTTCAAAAATGTCACAAATGCGAGGTTTACAGCTCTACAGAGCTACTAATTGTACTTATGTGTATTGACACTTTAATTACTTACAATTTAAACAATACAACTTACACTGTGCCATAATACGCACAATAGCAACTATTAATCGAGTGAAAATGGATTTATAAAGCTTGTGCTTATGCGTTTACGTATTATGTTATCTACAGAACAACAGAACTGTACAGTTATGTAAGTGACTTATATTCCATAAAGCTAGTAATCCTTAATACATACACGTGACGAATTAGTTCCTAAATCGTATGTGTTTAACGTACTACGACTTAACTTTAACCCCAAACAAACTGCTCAGACTGATCTAAACCGCGGCGCATATCCATTTGTCACGGCTATTTCCGTCCAAGGCCATAATATCTAAACAGTTTTATGTGGCCAAAATAATTGCAATTAGTACTTGTTCAATTTTAACATAATAATTAGGTATCAGCTTAGCGATGAAATAAGTTGTTATGCGTTATAAAGTGGTTCAATGACAATATTTTTAATAGTTATTGCTTGGAGGCTATGCCACAGAATAGTACTACGCCATGTTTAAAATTAGTCAAAATACAGAAGATGAAACTATAAAGTAATGTGTGAATTTTTGGGTAACTTTTAAGTTAGGTAATCATATCGGCAGTACATGTCGACAAATCGATTGATTTATTTTACCTAACTCGTTACACCTACTCGTATCAGTGGGAATCATAAAAACATGTCAACAAACGGGTCAAATTATTTTAAATTATAAGAATTAAAACTTATGTAGTTTTTAATGTTTTAGACGATATAAAAATCTAAGTTTGATTTAGGTGACAGTGTTTTATCGATCTGACATAGATTCGAATCTTTATTTATTTATAACTTTTGTAACAAGTACGTAAGGTAGAATATATTGTTTATTTTTAACCGACTTCAAAAAAGGAGGAGGTTATCAAGTCGACGGTATTTTTTATGTATGGTTTAACATCTTCTTCACTTCACCAATTGTTAACAGATTTAATTTTTTTTTTATTTGAAAGTAAAAAGTTTTATTCTCAATAGTCACCCGGTTCCGAGCGTTCGAAGCCGCATCAGTGCACAACACAAGTGGCTGGTCAGGTCAAGCGATAGTAATTATTATTACGATGCCACGATGATCTCTTGTTAGCTCTGCAATTGTTGGTGAGAATGGTGCTACGCAGCCACGGTTTTCTTTGCCGTGATACAGCTCCAGCTGTGATAACTGAAAAAAAAAATCATTGAAATAAAATCACTTCCCCTCTGACTAATAAAGATGGTATGGGAGATGAATAGTTATACAGTGTTTTGTCCCTTTCTTTTTAATGTCAAACAGTCAAACTTAAATAGTTTGACAGAGAGTAACCATTGTGTAACTATACATCTGCTATACAATCTTTATTAGTAAGGGGGTGAGTGTACAAGTATTATTAATTCAGGTGTGGTTATTATTATATTTAATAAAATTTAAATGAATTAAAAATTATTAAATTTTTCGCCTATCTATCGATACCTATTTTATTTACGTAATTTAATAACCTAAAATTTTATTCTGAATACTATTCGATAACCTTCATTATTGATATTATTATCAAAACTGATGGATTGACTTTAGTGCGTATTTACGTTAATTTTCCTATAAAACGGCATTTTATTACTAAGATAGTTATCACAAGCACTAAAGCAAGTAGTAAATATGATTTATGCAGATCCACGTGTTCGTATAGTTTTATGATTGTAACTTACAGCTACGTTTCTTAACGTACATTCGACAGCACGTCAGGTTAAACAGTTAAACTGCAAAAACAGCTTTTATTACGTAGGGCATAAAGGAGGTGTCAATAGGTCAACATGTATAGTCTGAGGTGCCGTCGTGTGTACATTCGACACTATTATTTCCTGACGAAATAGATATAGAGAGGAAATAATTAACCATATCTTACCTAACAGAAAAATATAAAAAAGTTGATTTAGTTTTGACACAAAAATGCCAGCCTGTTATTTTGATTCGAAATTCCGAAACGGAATTATTCCGAACGCAGCAAATCCATACAAATCTATGGACCTACCACATAATACGGTAATTTTCCGTTCGAAATGACCACGACCTGAGTGGTGCAGCGGTCAACGTGCCGGTCTACCACGCAAGAGTTCCCGGGTTTTATTCCCGGCCGGACAGAAATTGAAAAGATGAATTTTAATTTCTGTGACGGGTCTGGGTGTTACTATGTATAAAATAAGTAAATACTTAAAAAGTATATAAGTAGTAGTATATCAGTTGTCTAGCACCCATATTACAAGCTTTGCTTTAGTTTAGGGCTCTGCGTGAAATTGTCCAAGCTTTTAAAAAAAAAAAACATACATCATCGATATTCCGTTTTGGAATTCCGAATCGGATCAGTCAGTATGTGGCGAACCTTAATTTGTTCTTAGGGAGATTACAGACACGGTAAAGATATCTTTACCGTGTTTCAGACAAGAGACGCCAGACTATCGTAGATAGTTGCCGACCGCAGTATCGCAAGCTGTCGCTTGTTTATGGAGTACCTATTGCTATTGCTAAAAAAAAATCCATCTAAAATATATTATTTTTCAGTATAGATAGAGGTATATTACTTAAAAAATTGGTATAACAACTTTACGCAAGTTGTGATTTGATGCGTGACGAGTTGTATCTGTGTGGGATTGGATCTGTGTAACGAGTGGGTGAATGACCTCAAATAGGGAATATACTATCATTGTACTTAATACTCACGTAATCCCAGACTTATCTGAACAGTAGTACTTTGCCGTATTAAATGCAAATAACCGTGAAGGACAACATGCTACCAAAGTCTTTAGCTACCTTAGGGTTAAAACTCTACGTAATCCCTTTTTAATTCTAAGCGTAAGCACCAACGCATATTAAGCATATAACTTTATCTAACTTAACCAAATTAGCGTTAAATATGTAAGAAAAGTCCCTTAAAAACGTTTCATAAGATTTTGTACCTGAATAAAAAACTCGGATGTCCCGTGACCCTTCTCAAAATTTCGCAATAACCTGTACTAAAATCACCTTTATATCCTACTACACAAGGTTGGGTATCAGGGCCAGATTTAGAACAAAATATCTACTCGTACTTAGTTACTTCATAAGGAAATATTTAACAGCCTTTTTATGGAGTCTCTCTTATCATAAAGGACTCGACCGAAGGTTTTTGTGCAATATGGTGACATTCATGAATTTGTGCCTCACGATATTCATTGAGTTTAATCTTAGAAAGACGAGAATAATATACAGGGTGTTACACAAATACCCCTAATGCCGAATATGGTATATAGGGACCATCAAACTGATCAACTTTTACTATGGGACCTAATCTGAAATCGCGAAAAAAAATCAGCTGTTTCATACAAAAATTAAAATCGAAAATATCAAAATGTATGAAACAGCTGTTTTTTTTTTCGCGATTTCAAAGTTGGCCCCGTAGTAAAAGTTGTTCAGTTTGATGGTCCCTATATACCATATTCGGCATTAGGGGTATTTTTGTAACACCTTGTATAACGGAACTCTAGTTCTGTTATAAGTAGGTACTAAAATAGCTGATAGGTATCAGCTATTTTCTTGATATACTCAACCAGTATAATAATTATTGATCATTGTTAGTAAAATAACTAGAAAATTCCTAGTAATCCTATACTAGGAAGAACTGCCTAAGTCCGGTGCTGAGGGGGAACTTACGCATAAGTGCCTACATCTTGGGAAGTTCCTACTCGAGGGCTCTTTTACCCGAAAGGTGGTACAAAAGTTTTTGTTACAATAAAATCCGGGATAAGAGGCATCCTGATTTAAAGTGGAGGACTAACTTATATTATATAGGGGTCTATCATATACATTATAAACCCTATGATCGAATAGGCATAGAAGATAGAAGCGAACAAGTTACTAAATTAAAGTATGAAATAGTTTATGTTTTATTGTTTAATGTACTTAGTTCAAGAAAGATTACTTACACTCGTAAATAACAAATTTTAATAAATATGATTTCTTCTAAAATGTTCTTATTCTGTAAATGAATTTTGTATAATAAATTTTGTAATTATTGTAAGTGACATGACCATTTAATTAATTGACTTAGTTAATAGTTTGTTTCAATGTTTTTCTTTTTTTAAATTTAATTAATAATTGTTTGAATGAAGTGATATATTATGTAATATTGTATTAATAATGTTTTAAGTGCTTGAAAGTTCTGAATTTATTCTGATAATTTTTGTAGAAAATGTACTTTGCTTAATTAATTAATCTCTTAATGACTCATCTGTTAGCTTATAAATACATTATATAATACAAATATTCATAAATAAAAAAATATAATTATGCCCTTCAGAAGTTTTAATTTCACCAGAAAATACAGCCGTCAAAAAATAGTACTGATTATATTTTTTCTAAATATTATTTAACTTATTTAATATAGTTAATAGTCTTTACATAAATTACTTCAATTATATCAATAGGATATTTAGTAAATGATGTACAGACATATTCAGCAATTCTTTTAAGATGAGGACGCCACAACAACCTACTAAGCTGAAGGAAATTCCTTTGAAAACGTACATTACCTACTCGTTCAGTTCTAAAACAAACATATTGCTCAAGTCTTTAATGTTCATAAATCATACTTTTTAGTATGTTAACAGTTGCCTCACAGACACTCGATTTTGTTGTAAAACAAAAAGTGTTTACATTACCCAGTTCTGATGCACGGAACGTTTACACCCGTGACCTAAATTTATCCGAAACCCAAACCAACTGCATTATTTTTAACTAATTAGTTAAATTCAACAATGATAGGTGACATAAGAGTTACTACAATAGTTACAGCAGTATTGTTATATTTTTGTTTCATTGAAATATGAACTTGATGATCATACACAAAGTAAGCAAAACTATGTAAAGTGAAAAATCAACACTTAATTTTAAGTATAGATGTGATAGTAACTCTATTTGTCTATTACCTTTTCTTTCACGTCTGAACCACTGAACCAATATTGATAAACTTCATTATAGAGATAAACTAACATGGGGTGGGGAAGGACTAAGGAGATGAAATTTCGTATGAGGACCTGGAATAAAGTTCTCGCGGACTTACGCGGATGAAGATGCGGGCGGAAGCTATATAGTTTATATGTTTATATTTAAACTAGTAAGCTTGTTTATATTTACATCTTCCGTATGCTGATAATGCGCAAGAGTCTATTATTATGTCAGATAGTGTACACTCTCGTCCGGTGACTTTCGATTTCATTAAAAAACCTGCTTGGGTATGTCTCGTGCACGAGAAAATGGGTAACGAATCTTCTGGTAGCACGTATAAATTATGTTAACATTTCATCTAGTTAGAATTGGTGATTATGTCTAGTGGTTTATTGATGTAGGTAATACACTTTTTTGAAAATCACTACTTTATGTATAATACTTATGTATCTACTCGTTTTTCTTGTCAACTGAAATTGTCTTGAATAAGCGGTAGGAAAAATTTGACGATTCAAAAGCTCTTGAATTTTAAGTTTAAATAAATACAGATTATTTTGACTTTGACTGACTCGAAGTTAAGACTTCATTTTTGCATTCTTGATAGGTTTTTTTTTTGAGGCGGAAAAATCCAAGTATTTTTAAACGCGCAAGTATAAGAAGTGGACAACATTTTGATAGATTTACATACGTCATACTGACCTCAGATTTGGTGTGTGAGCACAGAGGCGCCATTACATCAGTGCCACAGTGTTGTGTGATGTACTTGTGTTTGTCAGGTGACGTCAACGGTGTTCCGGCTGTGGAGTCCACTGTTTGCTTAGCGAGGGGCTAATGGGTGTTCCCACAACGAGAAACAAACCAAAGGGCAACTGTGGATATAGGCATATAGCTCTTTCGTTTATCTTAAATATTGTTTCTTTAAACTTGAACCTTTTTATTATGTCGGTACGAGACAACCTCCTCAGGCGCGGCTTCTCGCGACATTCAATGGACTTATAATATTTAGTAATTACAGATTAAAGATATGAGTGCTTAAGGTACACCAGCCAGGATTGATATCTCATCTCCAAATATACCTTCTTCTGCCTCCGTAGCGTAAGGAGCGATTAACCGAGACTTAACTGTCAAAAGACAATGGATATCGATATAAGTATCACGTCGTGCGTGTATCTGTGGTCATGCTCATGTTAGGGGGGCTGATTTCCCCCAAACAAGGTTCAGCAAATTATCTCACGATTTGTTTCAGTACGGATCTCACTTAGTTGAAAAATAAGGTACGACAGCATACATTTGTCAATCCATTAAACTTTGTATAACCCACGCGGGAATGGCTGGCGCCAGCGTATCCAGAATTGAATGAGAAACTTTACATAATACCTCTACAATAATTGTTATCTTATACCTACTGCTATAGGCAAAGAGTAGACGTATATACAGCCAGAACGACCGTGTGGGCGACCGTTCGGCCTTAGCCTACGCTCCGGCGCCGCTGACTCACACATTACCATACGAAAACAACACACCATCAGCATGTCGATTGTCACAAATACTCGCATCTCTACTTTTAATCCACGACTATTTAGCTCAGAGAGTGATACCTGTCGATTCTAATCAAACTCGCATCTCACTTCGAACCTCATTTCACTTACGTAACGAAAAAAACATCTGGCTAGCTAAAGTTCGACTTGTCGCTAATAAAATCGAATTGTGAATACGTGCAAAAAGCCAATGCTTTTATAGTTATTAGAAATTAACTGAATATAAGCTACTTTACCGATTGTAATAGATTTTAGGTAGCTACTGTAGTTATCTAAAAGCTTTTGCGATTAAAAAAATAGCCTATCATTTTCCCATTTATGATTTAGAATTCCCGAGCTGTGAAGTGAGATTCGAAGTGTGGTTCGAATTTGGTTACAGAATCGACAGGCGGTTCATACTGATGTCAAAATTTTAAGGTCACCTAGTTAGTTCCACACGCAGCGAGAGCGCTGCCATGCTTTGATGAGTACGTGTGGCAGGTAGGGCTGCCAAAATTTTTTTGTATCAAATATAGTATTTTCAAGATTATTACATGTAAAAATATAGTAAATTATAAAAAAGTTCACATAAATAAAGTAGGTTTAAAATAATTTGTATTAAGGGTTTAAGTATGAAATTGCCGTTTGTATGGAGAATTTTAAAGAGATTTCATTTACAGATTACAGATTCCTTATCAACATTTTATTTATTTATTTAACAACCATGAACGCTAATGTTCTAAAATTTGTATGTACAAATGTACACTAAATTAATTAATGACACATGTGTCAAGTGAAAAAAATAAGTATCGGCTAAGTTACAACTACAACGGATTAAGCTGTTATTTCTGCTAACATAAAAGTCTCTTAAAAGGGTGCTGCTTTGGTATGCCTTAATTTGTTTTAATTTTTTCACCTGAAATTATAGTAGGTTTGCCTACTAACTATATACTTTTTCAAAAAATATAGTAGGATAGTATACTATACTATATTTATACAACATGTTGCAAAAATACCCCTAATGCCGAATATGGTATTTAGGGATCATTAAACAGAACAACTTTTACTATGGGACCAACTCTTAAATCGCGAAAAAACTCAGCAGTTTCATACAAAAAAAAAATTGAAAATATCAAAATGTATGAAACAGTTGATTTTTTTTTCGCGATTTCAGAGTTGGCCCCATAGTAAAAGTTGTTCTGTTTGATGCTCCTTATATTCCATACTCGGCATTAGGGGTATATTTTTCAAATAATATCGTAGGATACTATATTGTATTACTATACACCCTACTGGGTTGGCAGCCCTATGTGGCAGTGTGTGGAGTCGCAACTATATCATTCGATTGATTATGGAGATTGGATATTTTAGGTTCGAAAAGTTGTCAAGTTTTAGGGTAAAGCTATTTTGGACTGTGAAGTCTGTGAACAAATCTGGGACAGTACTTAACTTTATTATAGGATGCAAGGTTTTAGGGTTATACTTTGTTTCAACAGACAACAGTGTAATAAAAGTTTGTTATAAATTTCCATCAAATAACGCTTCGTAATAGCGATAAAAACCAGTCGAGGATGTGTCTTTGTAATTGGAATACCTAATGCGAAATTTCACTTCAAAACTTTGTATTAAGATCTTGTCTGAAATGCTATTACTTTTGTACATAATAATATATACGACAGCGAAATTAGGCATGTCTGTGGCAGACCAGTCAAAATGTGATAAGGATCCTACGCGACAATCTTTTTCGTTTCGTTTTCATCAAATTACTATAGGCATTTGTACACCTTCTTCGTCATTACTGGTAATTTATTTATTTAAAAAAAAAATATTGTACTACAAACTAAAGTACAAAAAGGCGGACTTAATGCTAATAGCATTCTCTGCCAGTCAACCTTTGGGAAACAGAGACACCATAGGTAATGGTTGTATAGCAGATGTATAGTCAAACATCGGTGACTTTCAATCAAAGTTAGGCGCTTGGTTATTAGTACTTACAAAGATTTTTCGTTCTATGGAAGTATTTTGGTTGATGTAGAAAAACTGTACAATAAATTTACTTTACATATTCTCTGCAACTATCTGTGTACAATAATTTTATCGTTACAATGTTGCAATATTTCTTCTAAAGCTTTAGGTTGCTCATATCCTGCCCTCTAAAGAAGATGACCTTTTGCGCGCTATTCTTATAGCGATAAGTTTGCTTGCACTTGTTTGCCATATTGGGTCGTCAGTGAGTTGAGTGTTTGCAAAAAACGTTCCGTTTTACGAGAAATCATCCGTTCATATTGGCTTTAGTTCTTATTAACTCGAGTTTGCGTCTTAGATTTAAAGAGAAAGGATTTATAACGTGGTTTAGTTTAGTGTACTATGGTACATCTGGATTTATACAAATTAAACATATTAATCATTCTAGAACATACTAGTTTTTAGTTAATATAACAGGAATTAAACGCGTACCTAACTAATGATAGATATTTTCACACCTACCTTCCTCATTTCGTTAATTCCTGTTATTTTAATTAAGTACAATGCAACGCGATAATTTTTGCCCGCGACTTCATCTACATGTAATCTCATTTACTTTGGGAATTTCGTGAATAATAGTAACCTACCTGCCTATGTTCTTTTTCCAACATCTTAGGTTTTAAGGCGTGAAAACGTTACAAAAGATACACTAGACCGAACCACTATCACATTTACGAGTATAATATTAGATATGGATGGATTTAATTTACATAATATTTAATATATTCCATAATATGTGGAGAAAGGGGATAGGTATGTAAATAATACACAATTTTGAATATGTTCCATTAAGTCCTAGCTTCAATCAAAGTCACGTACTCGAGGGACTTCATTTCCGTGACATCAATCTTATTAAATTATTTCCTTCCGTTCATGATTTGCATGAAAATCACGTCAGGTTTCACGTAAATTATGTAATATTCATTAAGGGAATTGATACCTAATATAAAATACCTGCGAAACATCCTAACGAGCTCACTGATTTAAAAATTAACCTAATGAGCTCACTGAGTTATTGTTATTCAGCGATAGAGCTATACAGATTTGAAAAGCTTCAACAAAATGGAGTTCTTAATTAGATGTTTCTTAATTAAAAAATAAACAAAATAACAAAAAAATTACACGTTTCAAAATGAACCACCGGATTACGGTAGCGAGTTGTAATTTTTTAGCCCCGTGGTGTAATTTTTTAAGCAATACCTACTTGTTTGCAATAACACTTCCATAGACACATGAGTGACAGTAATACGGAGCCCCGTTTGGCCCTTTCGGATACAAAACCATAAATAGGAACGCCGTTTTACATTATTTTACTCAAACAGAATCAGTACTTAACTACCTACCTTTGTAATTCGACCTTATCCGGTCAATTACCTTAATTACATAAACCCATTATGATTTTACGCTTGAAGATTTTATTATCTATCGTGTACAATCTTTATTATTATATTGTTCGCAATGGCACCACAGCCGCGGGCTTATTTGACATTCTGTTCGCAGAATTAAGTTATGGTGTCTGTTAGGAAGTTTGTGTTCATTGTTTTTGTCATAATTAGCAAATAAAATGTTACTTGATTAAGACACGTAACATTGTTAAGATTGTTTTGATGGTTTTGTTGATAATAGCAAAGCTATGCGCAATAATTATATTTAAGTTTCAAATGGTAGACTTTGGGTACTATTATGAATTCTATGAGATGAGATGTCAAGACTTCTCTTCTCAAAAAAGTCAGATGACATCTCATCTAAATAGATTATGTAATCGTATGTACATGCCTATTATTTGAAAGTGGGAAGATTGATTTTCTAACTAATGAAATTCATCTTTGATTTAAGATAAATATTATGGAAATTAGAAACTTACGCTTTTGACATCAGAAGAATTAGCGAACCAAATAATCTTTGAGGTCAATTAAGTTTTTTATTACCACACACCTACGTGCCGCTAAAGTCTCATCGTATGCTAATGTCTCTCTTTACAAATCAGTATTCTAAAAATATTCAGAGATTTTGGTACCCCTGCTGACAAATCAATATTGCTGACGGAGATAAAAAAGTACTCACAACCACAGAGGGATTGCTTCATGGATTCCACTTCATAAAGGGATAAGGATCACTCAGATCATAAGATGTATCTGTCGGAACTGGAAAAATGACGTATTAAAACTCCGGACACGGTTTCAAATGTTTATTTCATCCTCGAGTATTATAATGTTTCATAGATAGGGTATCTAAATCGATTTCAGGTGGGTCTAGAACGAATGAGTAAGTTTAAAATAAAACAATTGTAATAATTTTCAACATTTGATTAAGTAAGTAATTTATTTTCTATGGTGATGTTTTTTTTCTAATCTATGTTTATAATTAGAAGCGAGTCCTTCATTATTATTAATGATGCAAAAAGGTTGGTTCATTGACTTTCAGGCCAGTTCATAATTTAATCGTAAAGGTATAATCAAAGGCAGGAACTTAGATGGGTAACCCTAAGTAATTGAATTCATTTAATGTTCCTGAAATCTGCAGCATTTACTGCAGAGTAGAGAATTTTACAACCTCTACCCTTGTTATTGCGCAACATTGATAAGGCTGTCTGAAAGCACTGAAACGTATATACCAGAAGAACAACATATCAAACGAATTCTTGCTCAAAAACAACCGCAAAAAGAAACGGACAAATGGAACGTTGGCGCGCTCTCTAAAATGGCAACACCGATTAAAACTGGCCGCAAAAAGTCCGTTGGCAATGCCGTCCAAATTGCCGCCAAAAAAGAAGACTCCGTTCCCGCGCAAACCGTAATCGTTGGAACGCGACGGACGAAATATGAATGAAAATGTCCGCCATTTCGGAGACGGCATTTTGTTTATTCGCGCCATTTTATTGGCTCGTCGATAAACCACGGAGATTAGGTTTTTTCAGAAAAGTATTCCGTTTGTCTCGCTCGGGTATGCGCTGTGAAATCCGTAAATGGGTTCGGAAATGCGGAAACTTGTTACGTAGTTAACAGTATCGACGTAATCTGAGTAGATTGCTCTCGGATTCCATTTGTATCTGTAAGCTCATGTTTTTATTTATGTCCGTTTACGGGTTAGCTTATTATTGCTTATATTGCGTAACTTTACTGTATAATATTTTAAATCAGCCTAAGCCAATCGGAAGTTGTATAACAAAAAGTATGATTTCTAACAAAAGTAAGTCCACTTATCGTGTCCTGGGGCGTAGCTGGCATAGTCCTTTGTTTTTTATTAATACTTACCTAAGCATTTTGAAGAATATAAATTGAAATACTTAACGACATTAACGAAAGTTGAAACTGCGCATATTTCATTCAAAATTCAAATGTGCCATTATCTCATTGTTTCAGATCAAACTGACCTGCAGAATGGTGCAATGACTTGGAAGCGATGCTGCTGCAGCAGGCGTCGTCGTCGCCTGGTCCCAGCGGCACGGCCAGTCCTAAATTCGTTCCCAGCCCCAGACCGAATCCCAGTCCTAATTTCAACTCCAGGCTCGCTGGTAGTCCCAGTTTGAGCGATGGAGCGTCGAATTCGAATAGCCCGAAGTTGGGTGGGAATAGTCCCAGGTTGGGCGCCAGTCCGAAGTTCGGGAGTCCAAGGTTGGGGGCTGGGAGTCCCAGGTTTAGGACGGCTGCGGAGGATGAAGCGGCGCTGGAGAGGATACAGGCGGAGTTGAAGGAAGGCTGGACGGTGCACACGGGGAGAGATGGCAGACTGTATTATTGCAAGTAAGTACTGATTTAATTTTCGATATCGACCGATAATGGAATTTAGAGACTTGACCATTTTTAAAGTTTACTAGTGGTAATAATAATTGAGATGGATTGTTTAATTATATATAACATGATATGATATGGCTAGAAAAGAGGTTAAATCTAAGAAGACGACTGAAAGGGATGTTTTTTAAAAAAAAGAGATAGGTAGGTACTGCGCTGATCCCAAATAAATAGGGGTAAGGGTAGAAGAATTGATAATTTGTTTCAATCAAAGCTAAATAAAAATGAAAATAGTTAACCCAAAGTACTTATTGATGTGAATGATTCCATTGACATCCATTTGAATTGTTTGTTCCCATTGATTTGTAGTTATCTATAATTTTGATTTAGTAATTACAAGTTATTTTTTTATAAAAAAAAAACATTTACCTACTTAAAACTGCATAACTGTAATTAGAGTTATCGGGTGAGTATTTTATTACAATGAAGTTGAAACTAGATCTGGCGAATCGTCTGCAGCTGCTCTGCTCCGAAGTTACTCGCGGGGCGCGGATCCAACTTATTTCAGAACACTTTTTTATCCCGTTTGTGTTTGAAGCCTAGATTAGTCTGTTGAATCTATGGTTTGACTTACAAATTGTTTTATAATGCACCCCCTAAACGATCAAAACTGCTTGTCAATAATTTACATTGTATAAGCTTCTCAATCACATTTTCATCGTTTATGAGCGATGCTGGACAAGCACGTAGGGTATGCCCGCAAATGGTAGTGGTGGTGGTAATGAAATGCAAATGATTGACAAGCCATGCTTAATCGTCTAGGTCTCTAGGGGCTACTTAAGACATTTTGGTTACGATTGTTTCTTTTCTTTTACACTTTTCCTAATCTTTGTATTCTATTGGATGTAAGAAAACGGGTTGAAATAAAAAAGTGGAGTTAATATTTACTTAGTCATAAGACTTTCCAATTATTAACAAAGGGATCAATTTGTACTTGACAATTTAAATTAAATAACTGCTTAATGGATTTATTTGCATTCAATAGTTATAATTTAACTTGCAAATTACATGAAGTGATGTTACTTTTGTTACTTAGTTCAAAACTATTTTAACAATATTTGTACTTAACTTAAAGCCACTTTTGTAGTAAGGTCGGTCAACAGGTTAAGCCTCCATTTCTGTTTATTGTCGTGAAAGCTCGCCGAAATATCGTTCGTGAATTGTATAGGAATATACGACAATGATTTTGATGCTTGGCTAGGGACGCCACCTGCGAAACACAATGGTGCGGCAAACAGTTTGTCATGATAAATAATCTAGCCAGTATGTTGAGTCAGGGTTGAACCACTAATTAATGATAGTAAGTACGTTAAACAACGAGACATTCCATTTAGAGTCACTGAACGAATATCAACTGAAGTTTTTCACTTACAGCAGCTGTTTCAATTTTTCGCCAGTTCCTTAGCTCTCTGTCTGCTGCCGCTCTGAAACATCGTTTGCTGAGCGCACTAATGTAATGTACGAAATTAAGAAAATCTTGGTCATTTGATCAAAGTTTAAATTGTATCGATAAACCATTAAGGGCTTATGATTATCTATTTTCTGAAACGAAATAGTTTTGAAGTAAATTCTGCTGCTTTTGTTCTTAAAATGCAGTTATAATAACTGTCTATGGTTGTTTAGAAATGGAGTAATTAATTAAAACGACGACGCTGACGGTGATTTGATGTCAAATCCGAAGAGTAACCATAATATCTTATTGTGGCGCCGATAACTTATGGCTAGTTTATATTATCTTAGTAGAGAGTAGAGCTACATTGCCTGGCATGTTCGTTGATTTCAAAAGAACGTCAAACACTGCAGGCAATGTGTACGTTTACTCTCTATTAACAGCTAAGATAACGTAAACCAGCTCTAAGATGTTTTCGTAGAATTAGCTAACTTACTGATTGGCATTTGTTTATTATCCTCGAAGTGAGTAAGTACTCGCGTTTGTGACGTCAACGTTTTCCCGGCATTGTCAGTCAGTTGGGCTGGTACGCGTTCGAGCGCATCACAAAATTTCTGAACAACTTTTACTATGGGACCAACTCACAAATCATCAGCAAAAAAAATTCAGCTGTTCCATAGATTCGATATTTTCGATTTTAATTTTTGTATGAAACAGCTGATTTTTTTCGCGATTTTAGAGTTAGTATAGTATAAATAGTAAAAGTTGATCAGTTTGATGGTCTCTATATACCATATTCGGCATTAGGGGAGGGGTATTTTTGTAACATGTTGTATAGGTATAGAAATCTTATAGAATATGAAAACATGACAAAATACAAAATAAACGCATAGGTATGCAATTACTAATTTTGCTAGAGTTACACAATTACAATCAACGTAACAGTAAAACACTACACTACTATGCGCTTAAATTCTTAGATCATCGTGTTCTTCTAAATTCTCTGTTACTTTATAAGTATTTCATATCAAACTAAATTGTAATTTTACCATTTGAATAAAACATTGTTATAAAAGTTTTTAAGGGGTTAATCAAATTCTAAAGTATTCAAAAGTATTTAATTTTTATCACAACATAGTGTAACTTGTAAATATTGTAATAACGAAACTTCGGACTCCTTTGAAGGTTTAATTACATTTATTGGCAGCCCTGGACAAGATGGCGCCCGTCGCAAGATCTTATACCCGTCGTCGGATTGAGTCGAGACAAAGTTCATTATATCCGGCGAATTATGCCCCTGCCTTTAATAACAGAAAATGCTTTTAAATGGCGATCAATCAATGTTTCATATTGAGGCTGTATTTGGCACAAAGTACATACGTAGCGCCGGCGTGTATTTGGTATGCAAATTAGATAGTAGGTACCAAATGAATTAATTACAACAATCGATTATTAAATTTAGATTTTTCGCATTCACAATGCTATTTTTATATTAAGATAAATAATATTAGAAAAAATACTAGAAAAAATCGACTCACCCGTAGCACCTCACATGGGACTCGAACCCGCACCTTCGGGATTCCGGCCCAATTGTTTATTTTTTTGCAACAGGGACTGAAAGGGGGTCTTGAAAATTCGAAGTAAGGCTACTAGGGCATATGGGGTATCAATGAAAGAGCGCTGCTTGCAAATTCTAAATATTTTTTATTTTTCTAGGCCGCAAAGTTTTCGACTTTTGATGACGAAGTTTGCATAGAGAAAAATCTGAAATCATTTTATGTGATAGAAGTTTATGCAAAGATTACAGGAAAAATAAAACGATGTCTTTTATGTATAGATGATGTTTTTTAGTTATAGATACACCTACATAATGATAAACCAGTCTAGATTACAATTAATATTCAAAGTACAAAGCATCAGAACAGGAGAAAAGACTGACCTGACGAGTGTACCTATTGTATTGTGTTTAAAAAAATGTGTTTTTCGCTCCTGATGTAATTACTGTGCTCGGCAGAAAACCAGTGCATTAAGCCTAGTCTGCTGCTTATACTGAGCCGAGTACAGTTTTGACATCAAACGACGATAGGCTATGTTAGTGTTTATGTCCCTTGCTTGTGTTTATTTTTTGAACTGTCTTTGTAAAGTTATATATCGTTGTGTGGTTTCAAAATAAATTTATTTCTTTCGTTTCTTTTCTATTTAGAGAGTTGAGCAATTTTATGCATGTTACTTTATTTATTAATTAAATTATTATGGTGTTTAATGCCAATAAAGAATTTATTGATATTGCCTATTAATATACTGATAGATGACGTCATCATGACTTTTATTAGTATTATATAGACGTTATGACACAACTTTATGAGAACCACAGCATACAGGTACATAATATTATAGAAACGTGTGATTCTTCGTTAATTAAGTTGTGTATTATGTTACTTTTCGTGGCTGTGATCTAATTTTGTGAGTCGCGCTTGCATGGTTCACATTATAACGATATATTATTATGTAGGTATATTATAACTTAAAATAACGTAATCAGGCGTTATGAGTAATTAATTATACTTATTATAAAATTATACAACTGAGTGATGAAATGAATTAATTTCGACTTCAAATGTTTTTAAATTTTGAGATTTTAGCATTCACAATGCTATTTTATATAATACCAAATAATATACTAGAAAAAATACGACTCGCACCAGATCATGTTCTCAGACGGGAATCGAACCCGCCACCTTTGGATATCCGGTCCAATGCTCTGACCGCTGAGCTACCGAGTCACCGAGTGACTCGGTAGCTCAGCTCCAAAGGTCGCGGGTTCGATTCCCGTCCGAGAACATGATCTGGTGCGAGTCGTATTTTTTCTAGTACATTATTTGGTATTCAAATGTTTTGTTTCAAATGACTTCAATTTGAAGTTGAAATTAATTAATTAGGTACTGTACGGATAGTTAATTTGTAGGCTGTGATTAGCTGATAATAAATGTTTACTCTGTGAGTAGGTAAGCCTTTTTAGGATAGATATGATTATTTAAAAAGTAAATTAAGAAAGAAGTTTTGCGATGTAGTTGTTGACGGATTCTGATTTGGTCCGGCATCGAGCCAGGTCATGCGAGATCAGTAGGGAATATTATAAAAAATAAACTGAAATAAACTATTTTATCCTATCTTCTGTTTAATTCAATAGGGAGACCTACCGAAAAGCCGATGAATTGATGAGTGAGTAATAAACGAAAATGATTAAAACCTTTTTTTCAGCATATAATTAAAGTCTATTTATTATGTTTTCTTAGCATTAAAAAAGTTTCTTTTTTGTTAGCGAAAATGACCACTTTATGCGTTGTAAAATAGCTGAAACTTTTTTTTTTTCACTTAACCCTTCAACGCCCGGAAAATGCGACAACAATAGATATTCCGGCGGCATGAGGCCGCTCGGGCGTCGATGAATTAAGTTGTGTTGCCTAAGTTAGCTTAATGTTGAAACGTTAGTACATCAAAGTTTTGTTACAAATAGCGTTCACGGTTGTTAAATAAATAATTAAAATGCTAGTATGGAAAATGCAATTCGTTAAAAATTCTCCATACAAAACGTCAATTTCATAGGTAAGACCTAAGATTATGTTTGGAAATTGAAATGTCGAAAATGGAGTGCAGAAAAAATATGTAAAGTCATTTCTCCACGCGACTTTTTGCATTCACTCGTTCTCGTTTTCGTTTTCGTATTTTCATTAACATTACGCAATGTACTACACTACACAAAGGCCTAGCTTCATTGCCGGTAACGCACTCATTGTTTCAGTCACAGCACGGCGAATAAAATGCTTTCAGACATTTCAAACGATCCAGACGACGCGCGTTGTCAGCGACGACAACCAGCTTTGTTCGTTTCAGCCTGAAAAATAATACGGAGAAGGAATTAGTGCGACTGGAAATGATGCAAAATAATTATTTTCACCACTCCAGCAAGAAAAGGGCGCTTTTAGCGCTTACAAAAAAACTGCAGCAAAATCGATTTTTGCTGCAAGCGTGATGCAAAGTGATTTTTATATTTCTAGCACCACCTTTTGAAATAATAAAGAAAAAAGAATTAGAGGGTCATGGATAAAACTTGTAAAATTTATATGTAAGAAAAGGATAGATAGAATGCTTTATATTTTCGGACATGAATTAAAAAGTATAAAAAACAAAATACACGGATATACCAAGGAGTTTTAAACAAGGATTGTTGAAAAAGAAAAATTAAGGAAATATAAGTAATAAGTAATGATTGTAAATAAATAAGGAAAATAGGATATTAATAAAAGAAAAAAAAAACTACATAATGCAAAACAAAACGACGAGAATTTACTCTCTTTACTCTATGAATCAAATTTTTTTAAGCATAGGTTTGATCGAACTATTTTTGAGATATACATATAATATTACAAAAAGTGAGTGCGTCCAGCGATGAAAGATAGTTGTCTAACTCCAAAAAAGATAGACAACAAGTTTCGAATGCTGAATTTAGCTTTTTACCAGGCAAGTCTCGTGAAAATAAGCGTTCTTACCTATAACACTTTTCTCGCTGGTAGAGGTGAAAAGTTGTATATTTAACACGAGACCAAACGGAAATACAAATGGACTTTGGTCTCTTGTACAACAAATAACTATTTCATCTTCAATCAGAAGTTTGCCAAATATTATCTTGTGGGTAATGAAATAGGTAAGTATAATAATAATTATAACATTACAAATTATATATTTAGGAGAAACAAGGGTAACCCTAGACCTAGCTAGAGTAAAGAATTAAGTAGTCCTTTTCGATAGATACGACTGAGATACCATGTAAAGTTAATTATCACGAAAAACTAGTCGGTATGTTAAAGATAATTATGAAAGAGACTTTTGGATTAAATACAATGTCTTTATTGTATTATTTAGTCCCTTTTGTTGTGTGTGTCCGACTAATGGCTCTTTTTAATAACTACTGATAATGTTTTGCTTTTGTGTATACGGGGAACATTTGTACTTAATCCACTAATAATGTTAATGTATAACTTATGTTCTGGCAAATAAAATTATGATTATGATTATTATGATTAAGTAATATCCATATTTATTACTGAAACAAATATTTTAGATAAATTCCGTGATCTATAGTGACACTTCCATAAAAACTAACTATGTTAAATAAAATAATGCGGGTCTATTTCACATATAGTCGGGTTGGGGGGAAGTCCCGGGTTCCGGACATTTAGCAACTATTTATTTGTGGGATCGCCACACTTGGCAGTCAAATTAATGGCCTACTTGTGGGTGTTGAGAAAACACTGTTTTTCGATTAGATTTTATTGGGAGATTGATGTAAGTACTTACCTAATTATTTTTGTAGTGTTGTGAATCGTTTGTTAAGAAAAAAATATACAATGTGTTACAAAAATACCCCTAATGCCGAATATGGTATATAGGGACCATCCAACTGATCAACTTTTACTATGGGACCAACTCTGAAATTGCGAAAAAAAATCAGCTGTTTCATACTAAAATTAAAATCGAAAATATCAAATTATCAATTCAATGTATAAAACAGCTGTTTTTTTTTCAGCGATTTCAGAGTTGATCCAATAGTAAAAGTTGTTCAGTTTGATGGTCCCTATATACCATATTCGGCATTAGGGGTATTTTTGTAACATGTTGTATAATTATAAAGATTCACACTAGAAACTCAACATTATCAACAGCAATACTTTATTAAAGATTTTCTTACACAATAGTGAAATTGTTTAATTAAGTTCTAACAAAGATTCGTCAGATCCTTTCGTTAGATTTCCCCAACATTTTCACAGACGAAAGATTTTTGAAATGCGTTTAATCTTTTACTCATGTAATTACTGTAAAGCTACTTACATCTTTCGATTACGTTCTCAATTGCTCTCTCAAATTGCCATCTTCCACTTTGTTAATTACCAAAGGAAATTCAGGGAGGGTGTCTTGGGGAAAGGCTCTACATCCATTTCTTAAATCCATTATAGCCCAAGTGGAGTGCTTGATTGTTATACACGAACATTCATGATCGTGCTTTTTAAAATTAATGATGGAAGAATCTTTCCGAAGGTTATGGGTTATGCAGTGAGTATTTGAGGGTTAATTTTATAATTGTGAAAAGAGAAATATATGTAGCTTACTCCCGCAAAAATATATGCAGGATGCACCGCCCGCCCGCCCACAAAAAAAAAAAATGCACATGCACACCACAAAAATATCAGTGCACAATACTTGCATTTAGCATGACAGCGACACACCTTGCACCTTCACCAATTAGACTACTCTACACGTGTTTCGCCCCAACCCGGAGCATCCTCAGGAGTTAGTCCTCATATTCGGTGTTGGTTCACGCACGATCTAACTCCTGAGGATGCTCCGGGTTGGGGCGAAACACGTGTAGAGTAGTCTAATTGGTGAAGGTGCAAGGTGTGTCGCTGTCATGCTAAATGCAAGTATTGTGCACTGATATTTTTGTGGTGTGCATGTGCATTTTTTTTTTGTGGGCGGGCGGGCGGTGCATCCTGCATATATTTTTGCGGGAGTAAGCTACATATATTTATCTTTTCACAATGGTTTGGGACTTCCGCCAAGTAATGCCTGATTCAATCAAATACTTAATTTTATAAATAAATCAATAAATATTTGACAACATCACATACATTGCTCCGATTCCAAAGTAAGTAGCTAAAGCACTTGGGTTATGGAAATCAGAGACAGCGGTGGTATCACAAACACCCAGACCTGAGCCAATATAGAAAAGTTCGTTTTTTTAATTGACCCAACCGGGGATCGTACCCGGGATCTCAGAGATGGCGACACCTTGAAAACCGGTGTACAAAGCCACTCGACCACGAAGGTCGTCATATATCAGGTTATAATCGGGTACAAGCACGTTGATGGAAAGCAGCCACCTTGGTTTAATTCATCAACGCCCGAGCGAATGGAATATCTATTCACTATTGTGTCTTTCACAGTTTCGGCAATTAATCGAAATTTGTGAAACAAGCCCTGTATTTGGATGCAGTCTGTTATTCATTCAGTAGGTAAGTTATTAAGATACTTAAGTGTAATTTCATCACAAATAGGTACATTTATTATCTTTGGTTACTTTTATTTTAATAAAATTCTACTATTGTTATAAATAACATAATATGTGTCTGTCCTAGCTTTAGACTATCAATTACCAATCAGTGTGAGATACTAAGACACAAAAAAATCATCTGCTTTTGACATTTTCTCCATACAAAAAACGTCCAAAAACAGACGGTTAAAACTTAATCAGCTGTTTATGTTCAGCCTTAATAGCATGGAATGAATTTTCTAATTAGATGCCATCGCAAATTAGGGCTTCTTTTTAGGCGAAATCGAATAAACTTCATCGTAATCGAGCTACTTATTAAACAAAGTCTTCTCATGTTGCTTTACGTACGGCTACTGACAGTGATTTACATCCGCATTCAAGAACAATATACTCTAACGACCCTTGCCTATGCGAACGCAATGCGTTTAAATAGAGCTCTATGATCGATTCGTTTCTTTTACGTGTTACGTGTGATTGGCAGTTGGGACGCTGTGCGTCCGCTGCCACTGTGAGACTTCATAGTAATGTTTCTGAACACGGGTGTGAGACCTACGATTTGAGTATGCAACTATTTGCCACAACAATATACATCGACCTTGTTAGATACAATTACAGTCGACTGTAAGAACTTATTACTACGAAATGACATTTTCTGGGCATCCAAATTAAGCAAAGCTTGTAATATGGGTGCTAGACAACTGATATACTACTTATATACTTTTTAAATATATACTTATTACACATAGCAACAGACCCTCACAGAAATTAAAAATCATCATTTCAATTTCTGCCCGGCCGGGAATCGAACCCGGGACCTCTTGCGTGGTAGACCGGCATGTTGACCACTTCACCACCCAGGTCGTCATTGTTGTATTATTGATTATTTAATTAGAGTCGGGTGAAGAATTTTCACAGTTATATTATGCTCATTTACACATAGAAGATAAATGAATACACAGAACACAATCACATTGAACACATTTTTCAAAGCCATGGTTAATAAATTTTCCTTAAATTAGTAAAAATAATGGGTAATGAAATAGTGTATTGCCGGAAAAAAAACATTCATGTTTTTTATTAGTTGTATTGTAGGTTAAATAAATCTAAAAATGTAGCACAATTATTATTATTATTTAGAATCGGACCTCAAGAGTCATCAAGCGCCAATTCAAATACATTTTGACTGAATCCGACAACCAATCAACAAGCTCCTCACTGGCCGAGATTCTCGACTTCCGACTAAATTAAAACATAACAGAATTTAGTTGATCCCGATTGGGCTCTTGGGAGAGGGGGTAATGGATCCTGTGAATTGATACTTGCTCCTGTCTGTAGTCGAGTTGTAACAAATTGTCTTGTGAATTTGTGAATTTCATTCGCTTTAAAAATATATAGAATTAAGACTATGCGAGGAATTTTTCCCGGCGTCACTCCATCAATCTTACTTACCACTTACGATTATAAACCTTAAAAAGAAATATTAAACTCAGAATTCAGTTCTTTTATTAATTTCAAAGCCAATCTTTTTTAGTAAAGAAGTGTTAGGTAGTTAGCTCTTGTTTTTAGGCGGTCTTAGTCAGGCTAAATGGCTTCATGTTTATAAACACCAGAAACATTACGACTGACATCTCTCACAGGACATTTCCTGTGATCCTATAAATTATCCAAAGGATGGTATCTAAACACACATGATGGGGGCTGTATTCCGCTCCTATCGCGTGTATCTCTCGATCCAGAATGACGCAGAAGATTAATGCCCCTATATCTCACTGGGTAGCTGTTTGCAGTTTTGCCCCCTAAGGCCGTAAATGAAGGAACTTGCCATGATTTATGTAGAGATACTACCAACATCATTATGTGTGTTTACACTGCCGTTTCACTCTATGTTATCACTCGGAGTACGTGTTGGATGGCACACTTTTTTAGAATGTCTCCTTTGGTCTATACAAGGTGTTACAAAAGTACCCCTAATGCCGAATATGGTAGATAGGGACCATCAAACTGAACAACTTTTACTATGGGACCAACTATGAAATCGCGAAAAAAAAATCAGCTTTTTCATACATTTTGATATTTTCGATTTTAATTTTTGTATGAAACAGCTGATTTTTTTTCGCGATTTCAGAGTTTTGCCTGCCTACTTATTTTGTTTTTTATTTTTATTTTTTCCACAACGGGATAGTGCTTAGCCTTCACCACATCTGATGTTAAGTGACGATAAGGCCGAAGGTGGCAGCGCACTACACCCGGAATCCTCACCACTGAGGAACTGACTATCTTACCTCTAACTGCCAAAACACAACAATTTTATATTGTTGTTATAGCGTCAAACTTGATGTGGACTTGATGTGACAGGTAAGATGGTGGTAGCTAGCCAGGCGGAAAAATAGATTTTCTTTTTCTTTAATAAGTAAGCTAAGGTTAAGTTCACATGACCGCGCGGTAGAAGAACAAACTAAACACTGTGCACTTGCACGCCGCACCGGCGGCCGTCACGTGCACAGTCACACAGAAGTGAAGTCGAGTCGATTTATCAAGAAATCAATCACAAAAAATAACACATTTTTTTTTAGTTTTAAAATCATCATGAGCATCACTGTGCTTTCTAATATTTATTTGTTTTTTCACAAAGTTCCTTTTAGGAAAGTGCCTAAAACATTTGTCACAGTCTAGTATTCCTTTGTTATGTAACTTAAATAACCGACCAAGTGTGTGTCGGGCCACGCCCAGAATACGGTTCCGTAGTTAGGTACCTAATACCATACCTTTTAAACCCTGTTTTACACAACTAACGACTATAGCTAAGTATAATAACCGTGATAACTCCTAACTATTCAATGAAATTTATATCACTGATGATCAGTGCGTTTATGTCCCTCTGGATTTCGACAACTAGGGTTGCCAGACAGATGGTATTCAAAAGGAGGTCATGTACTCCTTTCCATGTTTTGTCCTCCCGTCCTCCCTTACCTTACTGGAAGTCCTCCTTTTTGCAGCACGTCGCTCGTTGAAAATTTCGTGTCGTGCGCCCCGTGCGTGCGCGCATGCGTGGTCAAAAGTCAAATGAGCGTGCGCGCCAGCTGGTGGCGCGGCGGCGTGTGTTATGCTATGCCGCTGCAACTATCGACTTCAAAAGTGCTAAATAGTAGATTATGCAATAAGGGCTTAAAGTAGTGTATTGTGTCCCGGGCGCTATTATTGAACCCCGAGTACGAGGGTTAACTCCCGAGCGGAGCGAGGGAGTTAAGGCTAGAATCCTGAGTACGAGGTGTTCAAGATCGCCCATGACAAATACACATTTAAGCCCGCGATGCATACTCTACTTTTTATACTTTCTGCGAGGCAATTGAAACCAATGACTGTTATAAAGAAAGTACTTAAGTAATTATTTAAAGTTAGAATAATAAAATATGAAAAATTAAGAATATTTATTGAAAATTAAAAGTTATGTTAGAAACATTACACCAATTGTGCAACGACAAAGTTACATTCTTTGGTACATTTATAGTTGGGTTAGAGTTTATGTTTTTGTCGTCTATTCTGTAGTGGTCAGTTCGACATTCAAATAAATCCTTCTTGGTGCGCGGGTGAAAATGAATTTCGTAAAAAGTTTTCATGATAACATACAGCCTAACTCAGAATAAGATCTCATTGCACCTAAACTTTTTTGAAACCAACATCGATCAAGCACGACTACAAGGGTTGCATTCCAAATTCAAATCACTTTATTCCCCATGGGAAAAATGACTTACTTTAGGAAAGGTTTGCATGTCACATAATATGCCATTGACGAGCAGGTAGTATAAAAAACATTGAATGCTCCGAACTGCTCGAGATCTGCGAGTTTTATTTTTGCATAAGCGCACATAACGCAAATGTGAAAAAACTTGTGTGCAGTCAGTTAAATCTTAATTCTTACTCAACTGCAAAAACATGACATGTGAAGATTTTCATAATTATTCGTTGAAAACCAAGAACCTCTTGCAAAAATTGGCAGCTCAGCTAAATATGATTAAAATAAAGTAAAATAATATAAAAAAATCGTTTAATTGTGAAAGTCCGCCTAATTTACAAAAATCATCGTTTTTAGACCCATCTCCTCCCTCCTTTATCAAACTACAATTTGGCATGTGTCTGAATTCAATTCTTATAGTAGACATACTACATACGAACATGGCGAAATTATAAGGGTTCCTTGTTGCCTTGACTACGGAACCCTAAAAAGGTCCATCTTTTTTTACTTCCCGATGCAGTCAACCAAAAAGTTTGGATACGATTGTGCAACAAGTTTGATCAGTAACGCACGAGTGACACTTGCCTCGTTAATGAAAATAACAATTGAAAGTTTAAAAAAACAGTTAAATAAAATCACCGATTGGTGAATGGACGGTGGCTATCAATTTCTTGAAATTCGTGTCGCTGTCATACCAACTCGTAGTAAAGGGGTTGATTATTGGTAGGTATATTTTTTTTATAGATTTAAGCATTCATTATGCTTTTATTTTTAAACATGTTTGTTTATTGTTAAATAATATATCTATTAAAAAGTCGCATTGTCACTTGTTTAAGCTATGCTTTAGGTAAGTGCACGAACAGTGGCTTGGAAGGAACTTACAAACTGAGCCTACTGTCCATGGTAAAAGGGTCTGCTTTCACAGCGGAAACTACCTACTGTGGGGCCTTCTATTATAAACCATTTCAAAGGTGCAGTACTACTTTACTTTAAAAAATAAAAAAGCGTGCTTATTTTTTTCACCAATGTTGCATTCTAAAAATTTGCGCGAATTATTCACAGGCAACCATTACTGACAGGTTGTTGATGTTGTTTATTATATTTATCTTGCGTTGATTAGGAAAACTGGAGGTGGAGTAGAGATGTTTTTTTAGCCCGAACGGTGCTGCGGCAGCAGCTCTTTTTCTTTATAAGTATTAATTAGCATATAATGCGATGCACATGGTAAAGAAATAAAGCAAACTAGACCAAGCGACGATGCCATAGATACTCAAAAGTTTTCGATTTATTTAGTTTACCAATGTATGGGTGGACAACACTTGTTCATCAGAAACTTGGTCACAAACTAGTGTCACAATTAAATAGTAGATTGTTAAACAAGGGTCGAAAGGAATGAGGCTTTAGTTCGAGTATGGAATTGACGATTTTCACCTGTGTGAAACACTCAACTTTTGGTTTCGAATATAAAAAGAGTAAAAAAATAGTTTAATGAAAAATTACAAAATGTACTGTTTGCAATTTTTAATTTCGGCACCACTCGTATAGTTAGTGTCCTACCAAATTATAATTTAGTTTTTATTATAAATATGGAACTCGCCGCGGCCGGCCGTCCAGCTCAAAAGTTTTTAATTCGCACTGGCTTTTATTTAAATACACAAACAAGTACAACAAGAACGCAACTTTTTTTTTAACTCAAAATTCACATTTTTTTAATTATGTAAACTTTTTTGTTGCCGATGAGGTAACACTATGGCCAACTAAGTAACCAAATTCTGTTCTTTTTATGATTTTCCTCTCTAGGGTGGAAAGCAGTGTTTTCCACCCGCTGCTTGGTTTAAATATACGGTACATCACTTTCCTAGTATCTATGAGAAATGAAAATATAGTAGACAGAAGAGCCGCTCTAGCACACACAGACATTACGTACATGACAGACAATCTCAGGCCATGTCAGCTGAAATACTTTCAAGGAGTTTCTAGCACAACAAAATAAAGCAGCAAGTGTTTTTGAATATGGCGAGCGACGCTTCTGTCTGAAACAAACATAGTTTTTATTTCTGAAGGTATTTACAGTACTATTTTTATTTTATACTCAATATAATTATCAAAAGAAAGAAATTGCATTAATCTTGAATGGTCACTAGCTGAAAAATGTGGCGTGACAAGAACCCTTTCAGCTGATTGGTCCGAAGAACTTGGAGTGGATGGAGAGTAATGGCCGAGACCTTTGACTAAGAAATATACCGGGTTTGCGCCGAAAAGGCACTTGGGATCGAAAACATAAGTATTTATTTGGCGTTCAAGTTAGTGCTCTAGAAAAACTATAGAGGAAAAGGGGGCTCTTGGGCGAAAGGTTTTATGTTCTTATAGTCTTTAGGTCTTATTACTTGTGAACTAATTTCGTTAGGTTGTTAACAACTTCTACGGCTCAATCAACCAGCTAGGTACCTCTATGGAATTGAATTTCATTTTATTTGCAAAAGATAAAGTATTGTGATGATGGTTAATTTGTAGTCTGTAATCAGCTGGTAGTAAATGTTTACTCTGCATGGATGTAAGCCTTTTTAGAATAGATGATTTTCAAATCATCGAGATATAATAAGAATTAAAAAAGAAGGCTTGCGACTAGGGTTGCCAGGTGTTCAGGATTCAGCCGAACATGTTTGCCTTTTTGACCTCTTGTCCGGCTAAATTTGACTGCGTCCGGTTTGTTCGGCTTTTGTAAGGCTTTTTGTGTGGCTGCCGCGTGAGTTGCAGGTAATGCCACGACACGACTAACCGCTGTTTGCAAGGTGGTAATAAATATTGTCAGGCTTTTGGAACATATGTCCGGCTTTAAAAAACCTATGATTAGCAATAAAAACGGTATATGCGGCTTTTAGGGTAAAATGTCCTGCCAAATTAAGCGCCGAATCCGGCTTTTGTGTTTTTGTTTTGGACCTGGCAACCCTACTTGCGACGTAATGTTTTGACGCGCTCTGTTATAGACCCACCTGGCACTAGCCAGGTTCTACGAGATCCATTAGCATTGTTATAAAATGATACAGTGAAATAAAGTAAATCCATATTTATACTATCTTTATTAAAGTCAATAGAAGTAGGAGCCCTACATTAGGTCTCTATAGTACTTACATTCTTTGGTTTTTGACGTTATTAGAATAAACTATATCGGGATTTACACCATGTACCTGTTTATTTTTGAGACTCCGATATTTCGGCGCAGTTGCATGCGCCATGGTCACCCTCCAATCGGTCTACCCTCCGTCTAAGTCTTTTATTATTACGTTCGATACCGGTACCACTGTCTGCAAACTCACTACTCACTCGAATCTGTTTACGACACACGACACTCACTGTATCTGTACGCGAAACGGCGCTTTTACATTTCATGTTGTTTTTACACAAACGGATTACAGGGTTCCAAACACTCGACAATTTAAACCCATCTTCACGATTGAAATTTTTGTATTTGGTAATTTCAATCGCTTCTCTGACCATTCTTGGTATGTAGTGGCGTTCTGTTGAGATAATCTGAGGGTTATGCATCTCGATCCAGTGATTTGTGTCCGAATGAAGTAAATGTTCAGCGATGGCCGATTTTTGCGTATCGTTGTTTTTGACCGCATTTATGTGCTCCTTTATACGGCATGCTATTGTGCGTTTAGTTTGGCCGATATATGAACTACCACAACTGCAGTCGATCTTATAAACACCAGGTTTCTCCAAAGGAAAACTATCTTTCGGGGACCGTAGACATTGCGATACCTTTTTCAAAGGAGTGAAGATAGTTTTTATTGCATACTTTTTTAAAATATTTGAGACCTTATCCGTCACTCCCTTTACATATGGTAAAAATACTGGCTGTCTATCTACTTCCTGCCTCTGTAACTGGTGCTTTTTCTTGTGTCTCGGTGGAAGCTTTCCTGAATATACAGGTACATGGTGTAAATCTCGATATAGTTTATTCTAATAACTTACATTCTTATCTACTTCTCGTATAAAATTAAACAGGGATAAAAAAATGAAATTTTATAAATCATAATTTCTATACTTACTGCATTTATTATACTTGTTGTAGATAGATAATGATGTGACGACTGATTTTCTTTTTTTCATCACAATATTTGGATGAATTTGTAAATTTCTCTCAAAAATAATTCTTCTCACTGAACAATATTGAACTGTAGGCAATTATGATAGCCGTCGTATTTTTTTATTTAATCCAAACAAACTGTCTTTGTACAACTTTTAACTTTAAATTGAAATGCAAAGCAGGATTATTAAGTTTCAACAACAAACATTAAATTAACATTGAAAACTGCAAACGTTGTGAAAATGAAAGAATAAGCGTCTGCAGCTAAGTTATTCGTCGGCAGGTGCTGGCTGTACCAACTTGTTGTTTGCTGACGCTACAATTGGGATTATGAGCTTTGAAACATTAAATTCTTCATTTTCATTCGTACCGTTTAAAAGGAGATCGACATTGTATAGAGCCCTCCTTAAGTGGCGTTGGACTATGACGATGAAAATGGTTATAAGAATTTAAAATTGTAGCCACTATAAGAAAAAAAAGCATTGAGCTTTTTAGGAAAGATGATAAAGCACGAGGTTTTATTCGAGAATTTTGAACGACCTATAAAAACTATGTAAGTAAGAAAATGAAGCATTGTAATCAACTATTTGGGCAATCATCGACCCAAGGAATACCGATCCGCCAAGATTTAGCAAATTCCTCAGTTATGGATTCGGTAAACTCGGCGGAACTTTGTTGTGTGTACCACTTGGTCGTTGAATTCCCGACAAATACTTGGCGCAAGTTCGATGAGATTTGCCCAACTTGACAAGTCATCGTCTCTTGCAAACTGCGTGGGATCTCTTGTATATGAGGGGGTATAAACAGAGGCATAATTAAAGTATCATAATAGCTGCCGAGACTCTTACAACAGTTGTGCTGGAGCAGGAATAACCTTACCATACATTACAAAAATCATTGTTACATGAACTAAAAATCGGTTCATAAACAGAGAAGTTATAGTACCTGAAAATCCGTAAAAAGTCAAGCAATGGTAAGCTAAATAATTGATAATTTTCAGGATTATGAAAAATCTACTAGCCAGATCTCTGTATTTTTTATGGGACCCACACACGGACTATTTTATTTCAAATAAAAAAAAAAGAAAAATTGAAATCGGTTAACAACTGGTGAAGTTATGTTACAACATACATAATAAATAATAATAATAAAAAAATACAGTCGACTTGATAGCTTCCTTCTTTTTTTAAAGTCGGTTAAAAAGTAACTACAATACAGGCGTTTGCAAAAAGGTCTAATTAATTGATAACTTGTAAAATATATTTAGAAGGTACTTGGTTTCTTTTTAGACTTACTTTCGTTTCAGATTTATGTGGTCGCTCGCGTTTAATCAAATGATGATACCTATGGCCATATTTGATTATAGATCCGTAGCACAGATTACCTAATTCATCGGGTAATTTAATAGCACAGCCCAACAAGTATTCACTCGGCAGACAATATGTCCTAAGTCTGTCGGTAGGCCATAACCACAGAATACATAGTACCCTAACCGCAGGTTACGTCTCACAAGATCTGGTTGTAATAGTGATGGCACGCCATATTGATGGGACGGGTGAGCCCAACATATACATGGACGGATTCATGATCAAACATGAGCCGCATACAACCCAGTGATAAGCCCGCTTTGATAAACAGTTTCTTGTGGTTAATTAAATTTATTTATTTATTTAGAAACTCAACAGCTTTTTTTACAAACGTATCTTATATAACTTATAATATAATTAACTCTTAAGCCAATTACAGAGTTACAACATTTTATGAGGCTAGAACAAAAGATAGGTAGTACCCAGCAAAAAACTAAAAACTAAATTTAACTCAATAAATATAATAAGAAATAATAATACTTTTTCTTTATAAACAAGAATCTTATTCTGTATGTTAAAATGACTAGATTTCAAAACACTTGTTGTTTAAAATTAGTTTAAAATTATTTGTCTGTCATTGGCTGTTAAGGTTAATGAAAATAACATAAAATATGCTACAGTTGAAAGTTATCTTAAATATTAATTCCGAAAGTTTTTATAATACACGCGTTTTTAGCTGCTGAAATATTTCACGTATTAAATCTGAACTCTTGCGTAAGCATTATTTATGTTGCGTTATTTATAAAGAATTAATACAATTCAAAGCAAATAAACAAAGAAAGCAATAAAAGTGGGTCGTGGTTATCTAACCGCCATATTTTAACCGCGCGGCGATAAATATTATAATTTTGACATCATTAACTTACGATAAAGGCAGTTCGGTTCCGCTTACGAAGCAAGAAGTAGCTCCTATCTGTAAAGTATTACTTATTCGTGTTACTTTACAATTTTTGAATTATTGTATCTCATATAATTTTGAATTAGACAGGTAATTTCGACGCAAAGCAAAGCTTTTTTTAAATAAATAAATAAATATTTGACAACATCACATACATTGTTCCGATTCCAATGTAAGTAGCTAAAGCACTTGTGATGTGGAAATCAGAGACAACGGTGGTATCACAAACACCTAGACCTGAGCCAATATAGAAAAGTTCGTTTTCGAAATTGACCCAATTGGGGATCGAACCCGGGACTTCAGAGATGGCGACACTTTGAAAACTGGTGTACAAAGCCACTCGACCACGGAGGTCGTCGATAAAAATAAAAAATTTTGAACGTGGAAGACCGAAGAAAATATTATAGTATACATAGTTTACATAGTTAACAAACATGAGGAGCTCGGTGGCACAGTGGTTTAGCGCCGGGCCGATTGCGGAGGTTAAGCAACTTTCGCGAAAGTCGGTCATGGGATGGGTGGCCAAAAATTTATTATCCAGAGTTCCTCCATGCTTCGGAAGGCACGTTAAGCCGTTGGCCCCCGTTGTATTTGCAGTCGTTAACACCCACCAATCCGCATTGGGCCTGCGTGGCGGGTTATCGCCCAACTTCCTTATACACCCATAAGGAAGGCCTGTGCCCCAGCAGTGGGGACATTAAAAATGGCTGATGTCATCGAAACATATTTCGCCCACATACAGAAACTGCGTATTCCGAAACCTCGAAAACGTCACTTATCCATTAAGGTTGTCAAAAATAAGGATAATAGTATTATTTCTACTGAATATTGTAATTTTCTTTTTACTTTACATTAAATAAGTTTATTTATATTTCGGTATATTGTGTTACAAGAAAGTTATCTTAATGTTGTGTAACCAATTATCCACTTCCTTGTTAGTGATGTTGCGGTCTCGATTGCTTGCGGTTGTGGTCTTTGCCGATAAGTATAGCAAAATTGGCGACCATTTTGTCAAAGTTAGCTTACGTAATAAAATAAAAATTTCGTTATCAAACTATTACATAGGCTCAAGTCCTGAAAGGGCTTTAATTATTTATTCATTAGGTTTATTTTGAAGTGTAAAATAAAATCTCTATATTTTGATAATAATTTAAATGAAAAGAAAAAAGCAAGTTTTTTATATAAATGCCTAAGTTTCGTTTTAGTTCAAAAGTAAATTAAAAACTTTTTGGGCATCCTTTATGATCTTTATATTTATTGATCATTCTATGGTAATAGCTAGTAAAAAAACTAATGTATTCTAGTATTTGGAATTTGATTCTGGACTCATAGCTGTCAGTGCTAGATATAGAGTAAAAAAATTTTGCTGCATGCAGTTAAGTATACATAATCATGTAGTAATGTTTATCAGTGGGTATACACGAAATAAACATAAAATTACACTTACAAGTGAACACCCTATCCAGGGTCCTCTTTCCAATTAGCTGGTGCTAACAACGCCTCGGCTAATTGTTTGACACCCCGAGAATTCTAGCCGTCCACTTGTTAAAAGTTACTTAAAAGTTGGAACACTAAAATATTTACCTTAAGCGAGGCCAGTTCACGTTCTGATGAAGATTAATTTTTGAGCTTCCAATGTGAAGAACTGATGCAGAATTCTACTTCACAAAAATTACTGTCGACGACCTCCGTGGTCGAGTGGCTTTGTACACCGGTTTTCAAGGTTCGATCCCCAGTTGGGTCAATTTACTTTTCTATATTGGCTCAGTTCTGGGTGTTTGTAATACCACCGTTGTCTCTGATTTCCATAACACAAGTGCTTTAGCTACTTACTTTGGAATCGGAGCAATGTATGTGATGTTGTCAAATTTATTATTTATTACTGTATACTGAAAAAGAAACAAAGAAACACAATGACCGAACAGAAAATTGGAAAATGGCTTGGTAACTCCGTAAAAAATCCTGAATAACACCATATAAACTTATAAAAATAAACTTCCAATCATCAAGATTTCGTAATTTTCATTTGATATGATTTTTTATGCGACAGTGATTTTTAATAAATGATCCAGTATTCCAGAAATCAATAAAAATGTACTAAATTTCGTCAAATTACCACCAGGCGTGGTAGTGGTCAAGCGCTTGCCTATCTATCATAAATAAGTAAGTATAAGTATAGTACCCATGTAAACCTACTCGTAAGTAAATAAATGCTTTAAACTGTTGTTGTTATTTCACGTAGCCATTAAAGGAAACAGTTTCTCACGTTATAATTCACGTTTATATCAAATTTAATCAAGTGACTTTACGACACGCGCCCCAGTGTAATCTACCATTTCTAAATCCCTCTCTTGGGGGAAGCAAATGAGGAGGAGGGGGTTACTTCAATGTATTTCGTTTTCTGTGTAGATTTTGATTTGATAGTTGATAATATTCAAATTACATTCAAATACGTTTCATTTTATTTTCATATAATACTACTAACTATACCTAATGTCCTTTTTTTATTTGTCTGTTATACGTATTACTCTAGAGTACTTACTTTGATAGAAAAAAACTCGGTAGCTCAGCGGTCAGAGAACTGGACCGGACTTCCAAAGGTCGCGGGTTCGGTTCCCGTCCGAGAATATGATCTGGTGCGAGTCGAATTTTTTCTAGTATATTATTTGGTGTTGTAGTAATAAACCACCCTAAAATCCATTGTAAGAGTATAAAAGATTTCGGATATAGGTATCGTTTCACATTCCTTCTGTAAATGTGGTAAGTTACCACTGGTAACAAATAGTAAATGTAAATAATATGTCCGAGAATATGATCTGGTGCGAGTTGAATTTTTTCTAGTATATTATTTAGTGTTGTAGAAAAAAAACCACCCTAAAATCCATTGTAAGAGTATAGAAGATTTCGGATATAGGTATCGTTTCACATTCCTTCTGTAAATGTGGTAAGTTACCACTGGTAACAAATAGTAAATGTAAATAATATGTCCGAGAACATGATTTGGTGCGAGTCGTATTTTTTCTAGTATGTTATTTAGTATTTAGTATAATATAAATGTCGTTACATCATTAACATTTTAAATGCGATATAGAAATACAGCTATACATATAAAAGTAAAAAAAAATCAGAATATAAATCGACTTGATTTTGTACCTACTACCCAGCAAAGTTAAATACACAATTTCTGTATTTTGCAGGAAAAAATATTTCCATTATTTGTGTTTATTGAAACACAAAAGCGGAATCTTCCGTTTTCATCCCCGGGGTCCCGTTTTCGGGATAAAAAAACTGTCCCATTTATAAATCCAGACTATCAGCTTTTTTATTTATAAAAATCTATATACGCTGGCAAGGAACGTCAGTTCTTTATCACTAGCGAAATTATATTTTGAGTATCAACACTTCACAATTACTTAAGTATAGTTCTATCGAATGGAAACAAATTATTGTATGATTTTAACATAATGCTCACAAAATCCTATTGAAAACTGTGTATGAAGTATACAATTTATATAAACCATATCAAATTGGACATTTTTTCATTTAAAAAAATATCTTGGTGTAAAACTAAACAAATAAGCTTTTCTAACAACTGCAAACAATTTGCTTTGTTCTCGTCGAATTAGGGTAATTAAAACGCTCGCCTTTTGTCTATTGTATAAACAAATATAAATATTATTGTTTCAAACTATGAAACTAGTCCTTACTTTCATAGTTTAAAACAATAATTATTGACGAAACTGGATGTTAATTTGATATTATTCTGTTCTAATCCTCAATGAAAAGTTTCAATTCCAAATTGAGTTTAAATATAAATTGTGTTGAAATAAAATTAATAACTTTCAGAATTATTGTATAAAACTTGCGTTGCTTAATGAATTGTGTTGTGGCCATCAGAAATATTTATTTACGGAACCCTGATAGGTAACATTATTTTAAGAAAAACTAGAAACATTAAACCTGGACGGGACTCGAATTCTAGGATTATTTCTTTTGTTCTCTAGCTAGGCTATCAACGAAAATTAGTAAGTACTGTTAATTATTTTTCAAAGCAATTACTCTGAATAAAAAACTTAAATTATTTTTCAGAGTAGTATTCTGAATTGGAATATATAAGGCTGTAACAAAACAAAAAAGTTATTCTAATATAACATTCTTGGGTATAAATTTATAACAAATGACATTAAATGGGCTACGGTTAGCGGAAACAAACAAATATAGTTAGCGGAAAAAACAAACTGAATAATCTAGCAAATACAAGAATGTGACGAGATCGGAACAATGATAGCAATCTGCCAGCAGACGTGCCCTGCATAACTTGGCTGCGGTTTGGTTTGTATTCATTACCCTCCGGTTTGATATCGGTTCTGAGACGATATATAGGTACTGGCGATGTACACCGTGTTACAAAATAACCCCTAATGCCGAATATGGTATAAAGGGACCTTCAAACTAAATAACTTTTACTATCGGACCAACTCTGAAATCGCAAAAAAAATATCAGCTGTTTCATACATTTTGATATTTTTGTAATTAATTTTTGTATGAAACAGCTGATTTATTTTTTACGATTTCAAAGTTGTGTAACACATTGTACATCGTCAGTACTTATATTTAGTCTCAGAACCGATATCAAACCGGAGGCTAATGAATACAAACCAAACTGCAGCCATATTCGGCATTAGGGGTATTTTTGGAACACGTTGTATATGTATGAAATACAAAAAAATATGTAATAAAAGTAAGTGAGTCTTAGTCCTTCTTATTCACAAAGCCATAGTAGTAAAATATAATAGGTAGTCGGAAAAATTCGCGGCCTTTTTGAAGCATGAATTTTGCGTATAATACTAAACGTAGGCGGGAATGTAATATATTGTTTGACAGCTCAGTTTCTGGTAATAGCGGTAAAATTTAAACAAATTGATAATAATGTCTTGCTTTTTCATATTTTTAATCATTTTTATTAGATACGTTTTGCAATTTCTTTTCAATAAGGGTTCAGACCCGTAATAAAAAAATGAATGCTGTTAGTGCTCAAAGAAAGATTTGTAATCTTAATGGAGAAAATGCTTTGTCGAATACTACTGCAAAAAAATGGTTTACCAGCTTAATGTCTGGTAATTTTTATGATAAAGATGTTCCTCGCTGTGGTATCTTTATTATTTTTAGTACAAAAAGGCCGCGAACTTTTCCAACTACCTAATATAAGAAAGGCAAACTACTTATCTAGTTTTATTGATGAAAAATGCGAGAAAAAGGAATTTATCGTTAGAACATACATAATTATACCTTAAACTAAAACTTAAAGTTTTATAATAATGATGGTTTCCAAGCCTTGCGTTGCAGTCAATAGAAGTCAAGCTACAGCATTTTTTTTTACCCTGTGGTTCGGCTGAGCGTCTTCCGAGTATACACTGAGCTTGTCTTGCGTGTTCTCTTTATTTTGTACTCGCACTATGAAATTGTAAACATGTATTTATATACATGTTTACAAGTTAGAATATGCGATGGCAACCTACTAAAATCCAGTGTTCCTAAGTAGTATCTATTACTGTAACACACTTCTGATCTTCCACCTTGTGAGGTAAGGTTGCCTGCAAAGGAAGCTCGGACTAAAATGAAATAGCCCGCTTTCAGTGGCCCTACCATAAGTTGATGCAAACTGTTTACGTTACCGTAAACTATCGTTTTCTCTCTTTCACTCGCATTGACTGTGAGCAGTATATCCGATAGTTTACGGTAGCGTAAACAGTTTGTATCAACTCATGGTAGGGCCACAGATGGTTTTACAATTAACGGTACCTTAAAGCCAAATAACAGAAAATCTAAAGAAGTTTTATTGAAATTATGTTTAGAATCTTCTGCTCAGTAGCTTGAAAAATAACGCTAAGAAGCTATGAAATATAACAGAATCAGGTTAATTTAAAAAAATATAACTAGCACGAGATCAAAAGATTAATAACATTATGTTAAAATTAATTGGCTGTCCAAAGCACAGAATAAATAATAGTAGGCACCCCCAAAGTCACATAAAAGATAAAATATATTAAGTCGGAAACGTAAGAGAGAACAGTATTTCAATTAATTGTGTTACAAACAGTAATTTGGAAAAATTGTTAAAAATTATGTTTCTTTGAGAGTTGTTTTAATTATCTACTTTGTGAGCCGTGGGTCAACACCCTCCCCCTTAAAGTGGGGGTGTTCCTTCCTTTCCACTTAAATTACCTGCTACGGATTTAAAAAGATTTTTTCACAGTACATTTTGTACTATCTGATTCAGTTACGGCATTGCAGAAATGAAATGAGAGTTTTGTTCCTGCCGATTTAATGTAGTTTTTGGACTTTTCACTCTTTGTAAGTGTTACTTACTTATAAAATCTCCTTCAAAAAACCTAAAAACAAAAACAGCTTCAAAATTAAATAACTTTAAAAAGCTTTAGATAATTTTATAGGACCACACCTAAACTATGCTTTTTCAAATAACGAAAGAACTATTAAAATCGGTTAACAACTGGCAAAGTTATGGTAAAACATAAAAGCCGTCAACTTGGTAACCTCCTTTTTTAAAGTCGGTTAATAAAATAACATATGCTGGCTCATAAAGATAATAAAGTAATAAAAGAACTAACTAACTACATCAAAAAGGATTAAAGAGAGAAGAGAGTCTACTACTAAGTCATGTTAATATTATCTTATATACAATGTGTTACAATAATACCCCTAATGCCGAATATGGTAGATACGAGGGGAGGTCAAAAAGTTCGCGGAATGAGAGGGAAGGAGATTGAAATTCTAAACCAAACTATTTTTCCTTTTCAATATATTCTCCATTAACTCTAATACATTTTTCTGATCTCTCAAATAATTTGTTTATACCATCGAAAAAAAATATTTGTCTTTGGTGTCGAAATAGGCCGAAATTGCGGACTGCAGTCGTCAAATGGTTTTCCACGCAGCTCTTTCTTCATTTTTGGAAATAAATAGTAGTCACTGGGTGCCAAGTCTGGTCTGTAGGGTGGGTGGTTCAATTGTTCGAAGCCGCATCGGTGAATGGCAGCCGTCGCAACATGGCACGTGTGAACGGGTGCATTGTCGTGCAGAAGGAGCACACCTTTTGACAGCTTTCCTCTTCTTTTTTCCTTGATGGCTACTTTTAGTCTTTCCAGTAAAGAAGCGTAGTATTGTCCCATTATAGTCACACCACGTTCTTTATAATTTTTTTGACGATTTCCGGTGTAGTGACCTCAATTGGCCGTCCGGAGCGGGGGTCGTCTTCAATGGACTCTCTTCCTTGTTTGAAAAGACCATGCCACTTGTAAACCATGGTTTTACCAGGGGCAGAGTCCCCGTAAACCGCCAACAGCTCTTGAAAAATAATCTGAGCGGATTTTCCTTGCTTGGTAAGGAACTTAATAACGGCGCGGTGCTCAATTTTTTCCATACTGGCTGACATCTTCCCGATTTTGTTGTTTAAAGGTCGATAACTCAAAAGTTAATGACCCGATTAGGTTCAAACTTGGTATATATACTCTTAATGAGGTGCTTAACTAGTGACTACCTGCACGAGTAAATCTACCCCCGCCAACCCCTCCATTCCGCGAACTTATTGACCTCCCCTCGTATAGGGACCATCAAACTGAACAACTTATACTATAAGGGCAACTCTGAAATCGCGAAAAAAAATATCAAAATGTATGAAACGGCTGATTTTTTTTCGCGATTTCAGAGTTGGCCCCATAGTAAAAGTTGTTCAGTTTGATGGATCTACCATATTCGGCATTAAGGGTATTTTTGTAACATGTTGTATAAAATGAATCCCAATTTTCCTTGGTCACGGCATCACACATGAACAGCTGGACCGATTACAGCTTGTTGTGTTTGTTATTGTCAGGAGAAGGTTCTTATGAAAGAAAAAAAATTAGAAAATTGCGCAAAAAAAATAGCAAATTTAAGAATACTTCACAACCATTTTAAATTATTTCTAATGTAACCTTAGCGCTTTTGACAATTTAAACTTTTTTAATTTAACCTTTTTTGATAATTTAAACTTTTTTAATGTAACCTTATGGCGTTTGACATAACATTGACAGAATGCGTGCTGCAAATATCGTCAAAGAGGATGCAAAAAAACAATATTCATAGTTAAGACTGGACAACGCTCACAACGTCTGTCGGGTCCGCTAGTTTTTGTATAAAAGTAAACCTTAGTACAAAAGATCATGGTTAGAAATTCCTCTTAAGAAAGGATTATCATTTTTGCGACGCAGATTTTTATCTCTGCCGTGATTGTGCCAGAAATATTATTAGCATTTTGTTCAAAGAGTCCGCGGGAGATGATTTGTAAGGCGACTTTTAAACTTTTTTCCGCCCTTTTTAATTTATTTTAATCTTTAAAGGACTTATTTGGAAAGGTCTTAATTAATATAAGTCTAGACGTTATAATTTGTTTTGAAAAGGAATTTAGCTTAAATAGGTCGACAAGTCCAGAGTAGGCAATGCAAAATCACTTGAATTCTGATTCCTTTTCAAACTACTATATCATAGCAGATACAATTATTGAAGCTGAAAAATTTTTGTTTGAGTAAGTTATTCAATAAATATTAGACGTTATTAACAAAACCTTGACTGATTCGTTTTTTAAGAAATTGGGCTTATTTAGAATAAATAAAATAAAATCGACTGAAGGCGCTAGTTGGCTTAAGCCCCTTAAGAACTAGGTGTATTGAAACTGACTGAAAATATAAAAAAAAAAACATATTAGGCCACCAAGGCTGAAAAAAAAATTTTCGCGTTGACTTTTATTCCCATGTTTGTCATAATATACTGCTGTTGTTCTTTTAAAACATTTGCTACAACCAGCTATACAGGGTGTCAGTAGCACCCTAGCGAAACTTAGGATGATTCTACCCTTAGAAATGCATAGTTGAGATTTTGATATTTCGTTGAGCAGTAATGTACGCGTAACAACTCGATAACATCGCGGGAGCTCGCGCGCGCTTACAACAAAGCCACGACCTTCGACCGCGAGAAAATTGCTGTTGTTGTAATACATTGCGGGTTTATAAAATTTTGATAGTTTAATTGTATTAATTACTTTTTCTTCAATTTAGGTTTTATGCAACTAAGACAGACTGCGTGATAGACAAAAAAAACAAAACTTTTCATGAATTTTGCGACGGAAAATTCCACTTCAGATAAACTCAGAATCATGAGTCGACTATGCCCTGAAAGTTTTCGCTAGGGTGCTACTAACATCGTGTATAATAATAATAACTATTGAATTGAAGTAAATCAAGTTGTTTCTATATTAACAGTGGATTGACGGTAACGATCTATCCTTAAACATTTTTGACTAATTGATTCTTCAGTTTCCATCACCTGGATAGATGGAGCAGTAAAGGATTTAATAAAGTCCTCCGTGGTTTGAGCATTAAGCTTTCAGCGAATATGTACCAAACGGTTTTGTTAACTTCATCTATCAAGATTCAAATATGATTTAATTTCATGTATTCTAAAATTTAATTTGAAATTTAAATGAAAAATATTTTTTTATCTAAAAAAACACATTTTTAAAACGGACTAAAAAGTATACAAAAAATTATCCCATAAAGATGTATAACCCTATACCGACGTTTTAAACCTAAAAACGTGGGGCGCATTATGTAAGTTTTATTATTAATTGTCTTTTGTGCATACAAAAGACAATTTTTTTTGTGTATAACTTCTGTGATAATTCTTTACGGGAGAAATTATTGTATACTTTTTAGTACGTTTTAAAATCGTGTTTTTTTATATATTTTTTTAATTATTATTTTCCGGTGTTTTACGAGCTAAAACTAATGTTGTTTTAATGTTTCCTATAAGCTAACATCATCCTGGACACTATTTCCCAACAGAGTACTCGTCAAGATGATTCGAACGAGCCCAAACTCGATGGGGTTGCATGGTTTTATTACAGAGTTCCTGTGGCCTGCTTCCCGTTTCATCATCAGACCCTGGTCAGTATTCCCCAACAGAGTAACGAATCAAACGAGCCCAAATTTGATGGGGTTTCATGGTTTCAATACTAAGTTCCTGTGGCTTTCTTTCGGCTTCATCATCAGACCCTAGACCCTCGTGTTCCGTCTGAGTACTTATCAAGACAATGCTAACTGCATAGAGTAATTTATTTTAAATTAAGTAAACAACTTTCAATTATCATCAAGTGCCAGAAAATTACAATAGGTATTTATTATTTTTACAATTTATTGAGATTGAACTAAGGAAAAAATAATCAGCTTATTTCTTATGACTTGCGGCTTCACTGCAAAAGTTGCCTAACTAATTTACGTGACGAGCTAGGATTAATTGAATTTCGCGGCGCGCCGCGGTACCCAGCCTGTTTGCGCTCGCTCTCCCAAGTAAAATAATTACTGGGAGAAAAATATGCAAAGCATAACCTTTATGAAATAACTGGCAAATGATAATATGAAGTTAAACAAAATCAATTGTTAAGTTAAGACATATCCGGCAGAGTAGAATAGCGCCAAGTCTTCACACTTATGTTACGGCCACACTACCGTGATATGGCAATAATTATGCCCATAATTTTCCTTATGCCTATAAGCATAAGGTTCATCAATTGCAATATTCAATGGCATATCACGGTAGTGTGGCCGTAACATTAGAAGTGTCGTCAAAGGCGTCTATTAAGGAGGCGCAGGTACATCGATGGAAGATTATTTTTAAGATGTTTTTTTGTTTATTTTTTTGGAAAGCTGTCCATCACAAAACTTCTTTAGTTTTGGTAGTTTTTGATTATAGTTTCAAGATAATAATCTAATAACCAATAGGTTTATTATTGGTTGGTACAGCATTGTAAATCTACAAAGTTGGAGGTCATTTTACGTTTTAAGGTTAAGCAACTTTCGCAAGGGTCGGTCATGGGATGGGTGACCAAAAGTAAATTATCTCGAACTCCTCCGTGCTTCGGAAGGCACGTTAAGCCATTGGTCCCGTCTGCATTTGCAGTTGTTTGCACCCACCAATCCGTATAAGGCCCGCGTTTTGGGTGGCCCATTCTCCTTATCCATCTATCAGGAAGGCCTGTGCCCCAGCAGTGAGAACATCAAAAATGGCTGATGGTCATGGTCAACGAGTATACAACACGATACAAAAATAACTCTAATGCCGAATATGGTATTTAGGGACCATCAAACTGAACAACTTTTACTATAGGACCAACTCTCAAATCGCGAAAAACAAGTTTCCAAAGACATGTAGATACTACACTAGATAGGCTGTACAGTACCGAAAAATTGCTCATTAAGTTACGGTGCATGCACCGAAACTCCTTTAGTCTATTGCGAGCGACCGAGAGAAACGGTTGATGCGCCGCGAAGGTTGGTTTTGACACAATTTTAGTTTTGATTAAACAGCTCGTTTATGTAATTGAAGTCATTGGCTGTTTCATACATTTTGATATTTTCGATTTTATTTTTTGTATGAAACAGCTGTTTTTTTTCCGCGATTTCAGAGTTGGTCCTATAGTAAAAGTTGATCGGATTGATGGTCCCTATCTACCATATTCGGCGTTAGGGGTATTTTTGTAACATGTTGTGTATTAGCTTTTATACGCACGTTGTACGCTTGATTGCAAGTTGATTATCTTTCAATTGACTATTTAACGCAATAAAACAAAAACGATTTTCTTGATTTTCGGCGTAGCTTTCCGAAGTTCACTTATTTCTTGAACTTAATTTTTCTTTTCATTTTCTATAGAGTGATCTTTGTTGCTAGGTATATGAGTTAGCATAAAATATGGTTCGATGCACAGTAATATTAATTCCGTGACGTTAGCGATAACTTTAAAATTGGATGTAAATTTATTACTGGAGCTGTGGATGACCCGTTTGCATGTGACTACTGATCATATGAGTTTTGCATTAATAGCCTGAAAACTTGCACATTTAGTACCGATTTTAATAGACTCAATATGAAACTAAATCCTGAAATTTAAACGGTCTTGAAAAAAACATTTCTTTTCAGAATTATTCTACATGTTCATTAATGTAATGTGCTTGAGATAATCTTATTACAGTAAAATAGACAGAACAAACGTCGCATCTCCCTTGTCCTAGTGACCCGCCTTAAGACATCAAATTATCTTAGTTCCCGGATTATCCCGCCCCGGGCAGATTGATAGTCCGCTCCTTAGTCCTATGTCAAACTTATACTTACTGTGTAGGGTAATATACTAACATAGCTCCTAGTTTATAACAGCTGCCGTTGATTTTCATCCAAAGCATGTTACTTACCAAATGTATCATGTACGTGCATGTTGATGGAAACGAAATTCTTCAAGAATCTTCAACTACTCAGGATTTGAATTTCATGCCTCTAATGCAGGGACAACAATCATAATAATTTATTATATAATATCATATTCTCGGACGGGAATCGAACCCGCAACCTTTGGATGTCCACTCCAATGTTCTTACCGCTGAACTACCAAGTCACTAGTGGCATCGTGGAATTTATTCTAGTAAATCCCCTCTTACGGCAAGCCAGCGTTATTTCATCAATGTAAGGAATTACCTCGACATTCAATTGAAATATCTTTCTAAATATTTTGACAATTGATTAACATGAAACAGCTATATAATTTTTAAATTCGCGGGTTTGATTCTTGTCCGAGAATATGATGTGGTGCGTCATTTCCAAAGACAGTGGAAAAAACACAGTCAGGAAAATTAAGGACTAATCATACTACCTAGATGACAAGCCAAGCACAAATATACGACCCCCTGAAAAGCAAAATTGGGACTTAAAACACTCAACTAACTTTATGTTCAATTCTTCATGGATACACTGGCGAGTATTTTATGATTAATGGTATTGGTATACTGTAAGTACTTTTACTACATTGTCATACTTTTCATCATTTTCATGACTCGTTGCTTGGCTTTGCACAGTCTAACAGCAGCAGATGATGCTCCGTGATGGGGCGTGTGGAGCAAACATGTGTACAGCACGGGCAAGGTATGATGCTGTCATGTCCGCAGTTATTTGCATGTACATTAAATTGTGGGCGGGCGGCCGGTGCACAGATTTCTTGCATAATTCACCATCTATTGTGTGGAAGTTATTGCTAAATATTGTCTTCGCATCCATGCTGCATCCATGATATTATTTTTCTTATCTATCTTTTTTGTACTTACATTCTTTATATAAAAGGACAAAAGCCACAATGCTGAAGCCTCAAATGTCCCGTCTTAAGATACGGCATTATCTTTTTGTGGGGGATTATCCGGACTCAAACAAACGTTGGGGATTGATTATGCACTATCTCGTCTCATATTCCCCTAGGGAAGTCGGGATTGTTCCGTTATATCATACTTATTGTTTATTCACTGAATATAATATACTTTTAGGATTATATATATACCAAATATATGTATTCAGATATTAATGCAATAATAACAATGCTTCATTATGGATTTCTAGTTTTGTAACACATAGTACCTCTCATGAAATTCAAAATTGGTTTTATGAAATTCGAATGGATTGCCTTCCCACCAATGTTCCGACAAATTGGAGTGTATAAAAGTTTATAAAAGTTGTGAAACTCGTTCAAATCTGTTCCGCGGAGATTCGGATCGTCAATTGCGTTTATGCTTTTTATTAAGTTCGGTAAGAGATATACGAGCCGGGAGTTCAGTTTATCTTTTGGACATAAATAATTTGTGCAAGGAATACGATTAGGTAATGGATAATGATATCATTGACGTCAAAATGAAAATGTTCTTATTGTTTTGAATTATTTTAATAGAATCCATCATCATAATTAGCATAGGCTTTCAAAATACATGGAAACCCATAGGGAAAGTGGAAATTGGTTGCAAGTGTACACAAAAAAACGTATTTTCCGAGAGCAATTTAAATGGAAGCACTGTGTTGTCGTTTTGACTTTTGACACGCCAGTGTACTCCTCCTTGACGATCTCCGTGGTCGAGTGGCTTTGTACACCGGTTTTCAAGGTGTCACTATCTCTGAGGTCCCAGGTTCGATCCCCGGTTGGATCAATTTAGAAAAACGAACTTTTCTATATTGACTCAGGTCTGGGTGTTTGTGATACCACCGTTGTCTCTGATTTCCATAAAACTTACTTTGGAATCGGAGCAATGTATGTGATGTTGTCAAATATTTATTATATTTATTATTTATTTATTTTAGTACTATTTATTATTTATTCTGAGCTTTTGATGGTTTAGCTAGGGTGTGGACACATCACCAGAAACTGTGTGAGACGTCTAGTCACGACACATACTTGTGATGCCATCGTCGCCGCGATATTTCCTAAATATTTCAATAACAGATCAGACAGATCAGACATCTATAACAAAAGAGAAAAAGTCTTGTGCACTATTGTGCAGTGCATATCTGGAAGAAATTGTTACTTTCATAAGTTTGAGTACATGTTTAGACATATTTTTTTTAAGTAGCCAAGGGCGATGGCATGCTGCGAAGGTCGTGTCATTGTGACGGTGGTGATGTGCCCATATCTTTACAGTAATGCAGTAAATAAAATTCAATCAACACAAAATACTACAAAGCTGAGAGTTCAGTTGTACACAAAATTTTCACCAACTTTCACTCATGTCCTGTAATTGGAACAATTTGCATTTCCCTGACGGCATTTGCATAGAGCTGGGTCGGTTGACACCGGTTGTTTTTTTGTCACATCAGTGAGGACGCCGCGACATAATTCGGCAAACACGTGGCCGAGTTCTGAACTCGGAAAGTTAAGGAGTAATGAGAATCCTCAGGCACGGGCTGAGGGAAGCAATTATGGTTTTATTGTTGTAATATTTTTTGTATAGGGTTTTTAAGTAACCAAAAAATTTTTAATGAAAATGCTAATAGGTGTTAGCGATACCAATGCACATTCACGCCCCCAGCCCTGCCATTTCCGCGATCGAGGTTCATACTGCGCCTGACCCAAACCACTCAAACTTAATTCAATCTGTTTTGAGAGCTATTTTTATTTTATTTTATTCAGGATAATAAACAGTAGTACAATATTGATTAATAAATATTAATTAATAAATTAATAGAAAATTAATAAAGTACATAATAATAAAGTACATTACATCTATCATAAAAATAAATTAGTACAGTAGTAGTAGTAGTTAAATCAATCCAGATATTTATTTATTTTGTCCATATTGCTTAGTTCTTTACCTCTAGTTTTATCATCTTATTACATCAGAGATGAATGCTAAATACTTCCCTATTGTATACATAAAAAATACAGGTGAATGAATTATGAAGGTCATAGAATGTGAATTATCTACACACGCTTATTGACTTCCACTTCGTCCCTGGCAAACCTTACCAAATATTGAGATGCTCGCAGCGCTCCTAATTATGTTTACACACCTTTGCGGGCAGCCTTGTTGTCTACAGGATTTTGTTTAATATTCGTATTAAACAATTGTTTTGTGATTTATGTTGGGGCGTGGTTTGACCTATTTCTTACGATACTTAGTAGGTAACCCTTTATAAAACTTTATCACGCTAAAATTCATCTTCCTTTATTTTGTCAGTTTTCTTTTACGATTAAACGCTAAATCAATTTTGTTTTATGGTATAGTAATTTTATTATTTCTAGAAAAGAACTTTTGACCAACGGTGGGTTTTACAAAGAATCAATGGCGTTACAAGTGGTAATTCATTTGTTGGCCAGCTTTTGCGAAAATTATATAACTTCTGCAGTCGTAAATTATCCATAATCATTAACAATCTTAAAGAATTTAACAAAACCTAATTACCAATTAACATAATATAAATATTAAATATAACACATTAAATATTATATACGAGGTGTTACAAAAATACCCCTAATGCCAAATATGGTATATAGGGACCATCAAACTGAATAACTTTTACTATGGGACCAACTCTGAAATCGCGAAAAAAAATATCAGCTGTTTCATACATTTTGATATTTTTTTTTCGCGATTTCATAGTTGGTCCCATAGTAAAAGTTGTTCAGTTTGATGGTCCCTATTTACCATATTCGGCATTAGGGGTACTTTTGTAACACCTTGTATATTAAATACATACCTATATAATACTAACTGTAACCTTTATTAATACTGCACTATGCAGTCTATACAACGCGTATACCGTAAGCGCCGAGTATAAACTGAAGAAAGTATAATTCTAAAATATTTAAAAAAAAAGTCTTCGATTGTATACCTATAACTTTTCCTGCCTTATACAAGGTGTTACAAAAATACCCCTAATGCCGAATATGGTATATAGGGACCATCAAACTGATCAACTTTTACTATGGAACCAACTCTGAAATCGCGAAAAAAAAATCAGCTGTTTCATACATTTTGATATTTTCAATTTTAAGTTTTGTATGAAACAGCTGATTTTTTTTGTTGATAATAATTTCAGAATCGTTTCTTGAAAAGCCGTCTCTTGTAATACGTTTTTCTAAGTACCCACATAAGAGAAATAAAATGGCACCCGCCATATTGAATGAGGGAATGTATTCAGAAACCTGGGCGCATAAATAAAAAGTTTCGAGACGTCGTCGCAGCCATAAAGCACAGGGCCATGTTTGGCACCTCGCCAGCGGTTATGGGTTCGATGATCGGGCGATATCTCTTAGGAGAACTTAGTTTTGAGGGTCTTTAAGTTATCTAGTAAGAGAGAAATCAATACTGTTACGATTTTTTTTACTTTAATTAATTTTTAGTGACCAACTTTTTAGTGACTCGATAAAGGAAACTAGCTTGAATTGCATAAACAGAGAGAGAGTATTAAAGTACATATTTATTTTTTATTACATATTTTGTATTTCTTTGTTTATCTTCACTAACAAAATTAAGCTTATTAAATCTGCTGGTAGATACATACAAATATTTTATGCATTAGTAAAATCTCTTTTGTATTTTTTGAGGTGTTAAAACATCATCTGTCCGATTTCGATGACGTAACGCTCACGACTGTCAAAAAGTCGGTAGCAAAATCGGTGAGAATTTTATTGTTCTCATAAGATTGGCTCGATTTATTAGACCGACAAAATGTTGGTCGTAACCTTAAAGTTTTTATTAATTAAATTGGTCCACACACAAGATATATAGTAAAAAACGTCAAAGATCCAATCTGGCCGTGTGCTGGAACCGCGCCAAGCTGCTGCGGCCGACGGCTAATTACTTAACAGTGAGCTACTTGGGCCTGTTGTGGGTATAAGAGACTTGTATTTACTAGCTTGTCGAGACTTGTAGGCTTATTATGTAATACGGTTTTACACGGGAACTTATTTTAATATAATAGAGACCAATGTCTATGTTGACGATGCAACCTCAACTTCACCATAGGATGTATGTATTCGCCAAGCGGAGAAGAATAAAAACACCAGCTTACTGAATGCCCATATATTGTGGTCGGTTACTAACAAAGAAATGGACGATGCGAGCTTACAACTTTTCCTACGCCCGCACGTCCTTAAGTGTAATTTTGCCTGGTGGCAACTATGCACTAATAGCGTGAGCTAATATTCTTTACTTAACTTGGGTATTCTAAAAATCGTATTTACATTTTACTTCTTACCTCTCTTTCACTCATTCAACCCTACCCGCACAAACAGTAATAATAAAGGTGTAGGGTCGAATGAGCGGCAATACCATAAAGAGAGCCCCGCCTCAGCCGCGCGAGGATGTTTAGGTATTAGGTTCCTTATTTTACTATCAGAGACCTATACAAGAGGCCTTTATTTTGACAAATCTTACCCAAATACCAAGTCAAAACCTTAGGGCTTTTAGGACAAAGGCTGGCGTCTGACCTAGACTCATCCATAGGTCGCGACTACCACCTCCTAGACCTAAATTACCTAGCCCATTACCTCAAACCATGAAACGTTACCTTTTAGGTCAATAAAAACGACACACCTGAATATCATTTATTTTCTAGGATACCTAAATACCTAAACAATACCCAATTGAGCTAAAACTTAATTATTTCATAAACTATAAAACTTACAGCTACGTTAAATACTTCATTTTACAGCACTTTTTATAAGCTTCAATTTAAAACCAAATAGAACATTACATATTAATAAACTTTAAAGAAATTAAAAACACAAACTAATCGTCTTAACTAGCTACTGCTTATAAAGTGCGTACTTACATGAGATATTCACAAACACAGATTTTATCACTAGTAACGCACTTAGTGTCCACTAAACAGTCTTTTTGCTAGTCACATTTTAATCACTTTTTCCACTATTTGCACTTGATCGAAGCTGTCCGTAACAGTCTACATGTAGACACGAGACTTGCAATTGTCCTTTTTTTGCGAAAGCACTTAATGTATATTTCCATTGCTAAGTATAATTAATAAAAACCACAACTTTTTAGATTTAAATTGTAAGAGAACGTTTATAATTAAAATAAATATAAAAATAAATATTTGACAACATCACATACATTGCTCCGATTCCAAAGTAAGTAGCTAAAGCACTTGTGTTATGGAAATCGGAGACAACGGTGGTATCACAAACACCCAGACCTGAGCCAATATAGAAAAGTTCGTTTTCTAAATTGACCCAACCGGAGATCGAACCCGGGACGTCAGAGATGGCGACACCTTTAAAACCGGTGTACAAAGCCACTCGACCAAGGAGGTCGTCAATAATAAATCAAATGTGTATTTCGTAGCAATAGAGAAGTTAAAGATGCTGACACTGCATGGTTTTATCTTAGAAAATTTTAAGAGTGAGTAAGTGACAACAGAAAAAGATTTATTTATTTATTTATTAAGATGTCAGAACTATGTCAAATCCACACTTTCTAACTCATTTATATAAGGTGGAACCAAATTAGGTAACAATACTGAAACAGGTGATAAACACTATCACCAAACTGAACAACTTTCTCCAAGAAACATAGGTCGAAAAACGATTTTTTTTCGCCTTTCCATAGTAAGTCGATCAGCTGACCATTTTGTATAGGAGGACGAAATTTTTTTTCGATTTCGACCCATGTTCCTTGGAGAAAGTTGTTTAGTTTAAATAACGGTATCACCTATTTTAGTATTGTTACTTAATTTGGTACCACCTTATATAAAAAGTTGCTTTCCCAAAATAGATTAGTATTAAGTATGTTAGTATTTTTGAATCGTCATTTTTTACCCTAAAGGATTGTTACCCACAGACAAAAGGCATTAGCATAGCCCCCTTCATTTCCGAATTCTTCACTCGTGCTCAGAATAAAAGGTTGCTCTACCGAACCGTTCCCATGTTCCTCGCACGGGCGACGCAATTAGAAGACGCGTGACCTGCGTGTGATCATGTCCCTAAATTCAAATCATTCGTCTATACAAGGTGTTACAAAAATACCCCTAATGCTAAATCGAAAATATCAAAATGTATGAAACAGCTGATTTTTTTCGCGATTTCAGAGTTGGTCCTATAATAGAAGCCTTTTGGCCGAAGGTGGCCTGTTCCGCCGGTTTCCGCCGACCGGACACTGTGTTGCACAACACGACGCCGCCTACTATTCGTGTTAATAAATAGTTAATATAAGATTAAAATATTATAATTATGTATGTTAGTCTGTAAGGTATTTATTATATGGGCCTAATATTTTAAAACCTGATATTGTTGATGCCTGAAATAAACGATTATTATTATTATATCCTTCTAGAGTTTTGACGAAAAATGTGTATTTCGGTGAAATTTTAGACTTTTGTATCATGGTATTATAGAAATCATTGTAAAGCATAGATGCGCTAATCCACTGCTCAATCAACCTTCTCGCGCAATAATTGGCATGATAAAGTTCTTAAGTGTTTATTAACTACTTCTGATACTTCACCTAGGTAGCACTTAGGTACTTAGTTCACTCAACTTTTTACTTAATTTCCCCGAACTTAGCGTGTGCCTGTCACCTATGCTTACTTAGCGTTTAAGGCTGAGTAAACAAAGTGAGTTTCTTTGCTTTTTTACTTTTAAAAGGGCTCGCTTTTAAAAGTGAATTACTAAATTTACATGAAGTCTATGTAGCCGGAAATTGATAATTATAATATTAAGTAGGTTTTTTGTTATCATAAAGAGCTTTTTGTATTATTTTACATATTCGCCATTTGGAACTCACGAACGGAAATTACGCTATTAGTTTGATAAAATCGTTTGACAACTTTATTATTTTTATAGCGTAGATTTTTCGGCATAATGAATTAAGTGGTACTAAATATTAGGTACTTAAAAAAATAATAGGTGCTTTATTTGTTCAAAGTTGTACCATGAACTTGTCGTATGAGGATAAAAAAGATGATGAAATAAAATTTCCATTCGACAATAAAGGCTTTTTATTAAGTTGTACTCAGCAAAATGCTTAAAAGCTTTGAAAAAAGCTGCATAAAAAATGAAATTAGTTAACACAGGAGATAAGAAATTTAGCTATTGCGACAACTGACCAAGAAGCTAGTGAATATCTCAAAACGACTGTTAAAATTAAACTACTGGGTAGTTTAATTTCACAACTGTAGCAAAAGTTTTAACTTTTTCATTAGAATCGAGTGCGACTCGGTTTCCTCGCTAATTACACGCCTTCGGGCTCGCAATAACTTTGACTTTTCACCAATATTGGTAAACAATTTGATTGAACTTTGGAATAATGTTGTATTTTAAAAGTTAGTGTTTACAAAATATTAATGCAAAAGAACAATTTAAATAATCCTGAACCACTCATAATCCTATGACTAAACAGGAACTATGTCGACTAAATAACAAGCTTGTACAACGTGTTCCAAAAGTACCCCTAATGCCGAATATGATATATAAGGACCATCAAACTGAACAACTTTTACTATGGGACTAACTCTGAAATCGCGAAAAAATAATCAACTGTTTCAAACATTTTGATATTTTCGTAATTAATTTTTGTATGAAACACCTGTTTTTTTTTCGCGATTTCAAAGTTGGTCCCATAGTAAAAGTTGTTCAGTTTGATGGTCCCTATCTACCATATTCGGCATTAGGGGTACTTTTGTAACATGTTGTATAAATGAACACTAATGTGTTATGTTTGGTGGGTTTTAATCCCGAAAAATTGTGTGAAATTCGCATTCAAATCTACCAATAAAATATGATTTTATTTTCTACAAATAGCGACATAAGTATAAGGTTTTCTTGAAACTCAAACCCAATCCATTCTCCTGATGAATTGAATTTAAAACTATAAACTACAACATTCGCCGAGCTCGCTACGAGTTTGGCGACGAACTAATTACGTCGCCAACTTTTGAGACGGATCGCTGTAGCGGTGCTGGCTGCTAGTTCCACTTGTACTTGTCGACCATTAATAACATCGTTTTTATATCCTTTTTAACTTTGTTAATTTTTATTATTTAATAATTGGGTACTATCTCATACATCGCTCCGATTCAAAAGTAAGTAGCTACATGTGATGAAAAACCAGATAGTTTTAATTATGTCAGTATTGAGACACTTTATAGGTAGGTATATAGTTACTAAAATATTGTAATGTCCATTTTTTCATGAGCACAGTGCACGAAGTGAAGAATTTGCCGCACTCAGTACACTCGTATGTTTTTCTTTTGTGTGAGACCTAACAACATGCTACAAAAATGCCCCTAATGCCGAATATCGTATGTAGGGAGCATCAAACTGATCAACTTTTACTGTGGGACCATCTCTGAAATAGCAAAAAAAAATTAGCTGTTTCATACAAAAATTAAAATCGAAGATATCAAAATGTATGAAAAAGCTGATTTATTTTTCGCGATTTGAGAGTTGGCCCCATAGTAGAAGTTATTCAGTTTGATGGTCCTTATACAACATGTTACAAATATAATGCCGAATATGGTTTAAGGTGACCATCAAACTGTATTCAACCTTGCCTGATAGTGAAAAATAATCTGAACCATTGAAAATTGAAATTGAAATTGAAAAATTCTTTCATTCAAAAGGATACGAAATTAGCCACTTGGATAGAGGGATTATGTGTCACATAGGAATCGGGGAACTTTTCCGTCAGACATAAGTTGTCAAACCATTAAACCATTCTGGCACTTTCTGAAAATGTAATCACTTAGTTTCTTAACAAAATAAGCACAAAGCACACCTATCAAAACAATTTTACGCACAGCCATTTTGTTGCTCTGTATTTGCTCATGTTTAACCTCTACCTTGTGAGTTTATTTAGGGCCCTCTTTCTCAGGTGAAATACGTCATGTCTAAATATAATAAGTTCTTCGGAAGAGGCGATGAAAATGCGTAGGCGTTCTGGAATAAATTGCGCGTATTTTTTCCAAGGTATCTCATACATAGGTTATGATCGTACTGTGTCTTCAGAAGTAGCTAAACAGTTTTATCACCTTATCACACGTTGGTGAAATATTTGTATTTCACTGTATTGTTAGAACTCACTGCACAATCGTTACGAGTACAGATGGCGTATTTTAAAGTGCTTTGTGTAGGTGATATTGACCACAGCTAATCTGTGGTCAATATTGTACAGTTATTTGCAAAAGACCATACATAATTTACTTATTACTAAGCCACAAGTATTTAAACTTTTGTATAACGTTTAGGTACTTAATAAATAATTATAAGTAAATATTACTTTACTAGTCTGTGTGTATGTTTTTTATCTAGCCCCAAACTAAGCAAAGCTTGTAATATGGGTGCTAGACAACTGATATACTACTACTTATATATTTTTAAATATATACTTATTATACATAGCAATACCTCTGGGTATCACAGAAATTAAAATAAATCTTTTTCTGCCCGGCCGGGAATCGAACCCGGGACCTCTTGCGTGGTAGACATGTTGACCACTGCACCACTAAGGTCGTCAAATGTGTATGAGTAAGTGCCGCAAGAAAATTGTTTTGCTCTTTTGAAAATTATAACACATTCTGTATTCATGTTCTGAAATACTAGTAATAGCATAGCAGTAGTTTGAGCTTTATAACTTGCAAATGTTAATATATCTGTTTTTCGTATTTCCGAGCGCTCTGATGTGTCGAAATGAAACACTTACTAATTTGCATTATAGTAAGAAGAAATGCTATATTGCTTTTGTATATTGTTCAAACTACAGTTTTACAATACATACAGTTGGGAAACGAATGTACACACGACGGCACCTCAGACTATACATGTTGACCTTGAGACCGCCTTTATGCCCTACGTAATAAAAGCTGTTTTTAAGTGTATAACCCGACGAGCTGTCGTGTGTACTTGCGTAGAGCAACGGAGATTAATTGGCGGTTGCTCATTCGTACGCTGAGGGCCGACGCGACGTAACCGAGTAAAACACCAAAGTGCATAAAGAAATTCGCGTGATTTTTTTACTTACACCTCCAGCTGTATTTGTTGTTCTCTTTTACAATAAATTCACATTTGAATTTAATAATAAATCTACACGTTTAATAGCTCATTATAAATGTGAAAAGCCAAAAGTGTTATGTAATTTCAAATACAGAATCCTAGTTGGAACTTTGGCCAATATGCAAACAGGGTAAATGGGTAGTTATTTCGCCCGCCCTGGATACCCGGGTAAGATTATGCCCGGCCGGGTATCATTTATTTAAGCGTGTTCATACACGTACGGTCTGGTTATTGTTATGCCGGCGCCTAATCGGAGGGACAGAGGTTCTGATTTCGGATTCTTTGCCTCTAATTCCGATGATATTTTTGTTTTTATTGTGATTGATTTTCGTGCGCAATTTCGTTTTATTGGTACATCTATTCGATCAAAAATCAAAATATCAAAATTTATTCGAATATTTATTTTTGGATAGGCACCGGGTCGATTTTGATAACATATTTAATATGAGTTTAGAATACAGTTATTAATTTCAAATATTTATTGTTTCAGGTAAGTGAATCTACATCAACGATCCTTTTATTAGTTACAGTAGGTAACGGTATATTTATAAGAAACAAATGAAATAAAGGAAAATAATTTTTTTTAAGAGTTAAAAAGAGAAGGACACACTGCACCGACCCAAATAAATTGGGATAAGGGTAGGGGGATGATGATGATGATGATGATGATGAAAAAGGTATTTGAACTCACACTTCATGACAATCAAGGTTTGTGGTTCTATTTGGTATTGGTTCTAGAAATATAACTAAAGCTAATTTGTCCAATGCTCTGACCGCTGAGCTACCGAGTCACTAGTGGGAACGTCGAATTTCTTCTAGTATATCAACTCTTACGCTGCAAGCCAGCGCCATCTCACCAATGTAGAAGGAATTAACTTCAACATTCAACTGAACATCTTTCCAGATATTTTTAAACAGTTGATTAAGATGTGAAAACTTTTTTAACTATTTGAAATTTTGAGATTTAAGCATTCACAATGCTATTTTTATATAATACTAAATAATATACTAGAAAAAATAGGACTCGCACCAGATCATGTTCTCGGACGGGAATCGAACCCGCGACCTTTGGATAACAGGTCCAATGCTCTGACCGCTGAGCTACCGAGTCACTAGTGGGAACGTCGAATTTCTTCTAGTATATCAACTCTTGCGCTGCAAGCCAGCGCCATCTCACCAATGTAGAAGGAATTAACTTCAACATTCAACTGAACATCTTTCCGCGTCGTGGCTCGATTCCCGTCCGAGAACATGATCTGGTGCGAGTCCTATTTTTTCTAGTATATTATTTAGTATTATATAAAAATAGCATTGTGAATGCTTAAATCTCAAAATTTCATAAAGCTAATTTTTTTGTCCTATTAGAGTGAACTTCATATACGAACGACATAGAAGACAGATGATATTTTTTAACGAACGTCGAAACTAAATGTACCTAAGACTTTATAATAATAGGAATGCTGATTTTTCTCATACACAGAGACTCTCATATATCTTCGATGATGTTGAAGATGCTTCGGTTATTTATTTCGAATTATGATCATGACGGCCAACTACCTGTCAGCAGTAAAAATATTTCTGACTTTCTTTCCTTAACTTTAAAGAAAGTACCTTATTGTTAGTAACTCCTTTTTTTGTTATCAGAAATGACCTCTTATTTCGTTGTAACTTAACCGATACATATTTTTTTACGAGTAACCTTAGTGGCATACGTTATCTTAGTGTTTAAACAATAATGCATAAAAGTTTTAAAACATTAGCGTTCATGGTTGTTAAATAAATTAAGAAAATGTTAGTACGGAAAATTCAAATTCTTTAAAATTCTCCATATAAAATGGCAATTTCATACTTAAACCCCTAATACTAATCGTCACAGAACAGTGCGTGTCAGGCTCGTTAACATGTAAAGCGCAAGTACTCGTTAACATGTAAAGCCTACCTAGCAGTGATAGTTTTCCTTTGTACTACTGTCCTGAATTTTTTCCAAAAGCAACCGTTTACCTGGTATATGTTTTGCAAACCGATCCCTGAATAGAAAAGTGCCATTACATATTCATGCCAAATTACAGCTTTCTAGAACTAAGGGCTTCTGAGCTAAGCTGCAGACGGACAGTCGGATATGGTGAATCTATGAGGGTTCCTTGTTGCCTTGACTACGGAACCCTAAAAGATCCGGTCGCGTGTGAAATTAGTTTCCAAGATCGAATAGATTTATTTTCCATCTGGAGTCAGTTTTCTTATCCCGCGTGTCTGTTAGGAGTTGTTCCCGGAACTTGTTTGTCCCAAACTATCCCGGGAATGACCCTTGTTAATAGAAAAAAATATACGTTCTATACAATGATGAAATGGAAAATCTGTAACCATCTTTTATAAAAAGTTGTGGAAGGCCTATAAGCTTGTTATAAGGAATTTCTTGAAAACCATTCCTAATCGCTCAATAGCGACAAACGCTCTATAAACCTGTGATGAAGTTATAGAAGGGTGCAGCTTATTTTAACAGCTGATTGAAGTGACAGCTCTCACGTTATTTTACAACATATTGACACTTAATGACAGATAATTGTTTTATTTTTTCGGAAGGTTTGGATAGCCAGTAGATTTGCCTGTTTTGTCTATGGGTTCGTCAGAACGACAACATAATAACGCTAAAGTATTCCAATGTGACCATTTTCTTATAATACGTTTATGAATAATGAAAGTTCAGTTCTACTAGTAGGACTAATCGGGCAAAAAGCCTATTCAGCCAATTTGATATTTTAGACATTCCCCATGTATAAAGACCGATCCTTCAAGATCAATAAATAAATAAACAAGTAAGTTTCAAACACAATATGCCCCATATAATTAAACACTCGCCCCGCTTTGCTAACACCACATTTCCTTCAGGGACCAACGATTGATTGGTAGAGCAACAGTCATTTGTTTCGCTGCCTCCATTTAGTCCGACCCCTTGCCTCGTTTGTTATACTGTGTTTCTATGTATGTATGACTTTACATTGATTAAATATGATACTGTATAAGGCTTTCCGCCCACGAGCAATTAATAGCTGAGCGATTTTTTGTCGCCGAGAATAGAATATACAAAGTTCAATACGTGAACGCCCACGAGCTACAAAAAGTAGCTTAGCGACTAATAGCCCGCGAAATGACACTGACAATAGTGACAAAGTGTTTACTTAGCCAGCGTCGTTCGTTTTGATATGATTTTTACTAAAGCCTTGCCAGAATACCAAAATTACTGTGATTTAAACAAGATTTGATTTATTAAATTTAGATTTTTCGCATTCACAATGCTATTTTTATATTAAGATAAATAATATTAGAAAAAATACTAGAAAAAGGGTGAGTCGATTTTTTCTAGTATTTTTTCTAATATTATTTATCTTAAGATTTGATTTGTTTTTTTTTGTGATAGTACTTAATTTTTATGCTAAGGCAAAAACCTGACCGTTCTTCCTTTTTAATAATTTTAAGTTTTCTTTGTTCTTGGTATTAAGCTTTTCTGCTGCATGTTAAATATTAATTTCAATTCATAGTTGCTCTCTCTATCTCGAATTTAGCTAATAAAAACGTTGTTTATTGATTGTAAGCTTTAGATGTTTTCTAAAACACTTACAACCCTATTGAAGATCAACGATGTTTGTTTATTAAGTACAAGAAACAACTTTTCTATAAAAAGAATAAGTCCATTGAAGAATAATTATAAGGAGGCTTTTGATTTCAAACGCTATTGAGTCACTAAACACTAACGCTGTCACTGTCATAACAAAGAAGAAAAAAATGTCATATACATTACAAACTATGTAATAAAGAATGCCTCGTAAAATCTTGTATCAATTTTATCAATGAGTTGGTGAAATTGTATTGAAATAATAAAAGATCAAACTCGATGCTTAAACTAGTTTTTTTCACATTTGGTGAAATTGACTCTTATTCATTATGCGTTTAAACTTAGCCTAAACAAATGCTGGCTCGATGTTCAACCCTACTTATCTCGTGTCGTCAGCAGCCAAACCTCTGGGGTTCACGTTGCTGACTGTACCGGCACTTTAATGCCCGATTTCTATGTTTATATAAAACCCAACTACGGAAAAATCGCCTTCTAAAAAGCAATATACTAGTCCAAAATTAAATTAAAAGGATATAACCTTAGTCGCATGCCACCTCCGGCTTATAGCCGTTCGTGTCGTGCGTGTCTAGGACAACGTGGCATGCGACTACGGTTATCCTTTTTTTATTGAATTTTGGACTAGACTAAATAAGCCCAGATTTGAATTTATTTCAAACATTATTTCTCAATACATGTCTAAGTATCAAATCGGCAAATTTTATTCAGTAAAGTTGAAAATCAAACTTTTTTATTCATAGAGTAAAAAAGAGAATCTACACTGGCCTTCAAAACTTAGTACCACACTTTTCAAATTGTAATAACTTTTAAAATACAAAAGATAATATTTTCGAAATAAAAAGAACTAAAAACAAAAAACATTATATATATTTTAATAATATCTTCACAATCGACAACCATCTTGAAATTTTTATTTTATTTTATTTCATAACTTAACTTCTCTTGTTTAAGAGAAATTTTTGAAGGCCAGTGTAGTTTCTAGCTACCTATTCCAAAATCTTTCTTTTCTTTCTTTCAAGAGCTCTTTCTTTAAGTTTCCGTTAACTGTAACTATTTAATTTAATTTCATACTCTTTCGCTACCAAACTGAAAACCCAACCGTTACCAAACCGAAGTTACTGCAGCCAGTGACGAGTCGTGTTATGCCAAAGCCCGTGCAAATCTACCGTGCACCCGCTCGTTTTATTTCAAGCCCGGATTATGAACTGTAGAGTGCTGTAATTTTAAAGTATAGGGTTGGCTCTATTATTAAACGAACAATGAGTTTGTAAAGTCTCGCTTAGGACATTGTTCTTAGCCCGTCTTATTATTATGGGCGTCAGAAATGTGTGCTTTAGAAAGTAGGCGAAGATGAGCTTTATGTTGACAGCGCTACGGTTTATATAATTTGTAAGTCTTGAATGCTAATCTTAGCATTTTTCTACTTGTTGGGTGGTGGGTCAGGAAAAAGGTTTTCTTCAATAATTAAGTATCTTCGTAGCATTCTAGGACAGGTTTTTATCTTCCACTTCAATTACCATAGAACAGTGAAGTTGTTGATAATTTACTTATCGAGTAATCACAAGTTAATTTACTATTTTTGCTTTATGAATCAGCAGACTTAAGAGGCCGACTAGCGCCATTTATTTTATTTATTCGAAATAAGCCCAATTTCATAAAAAAGGAATCAGTCAAGGTTTTGTTAATAACGTCTAATATTTATTGAATAACTTTACACAGTTTGAAAAGGCATACAAACAGTTTAAAACGGGATTTTGTTAAAAGTGGCCACTGTTGGTTCAAACCCGTTTTTAAACTATTGCACGCATTTTGTAATGTTTTACCGTTATTCAATAAACATTAGACGTCATTCACAAGACCTTGACTGATTCCTTTTTTAAGAAATTGGGCTTATTTAGAATAAATAAAATAAAATTGACTGGCGGCGCTAGTTGGCTTATATATCAGCCCCATAAAATCGCAGAATTCTTTTTTTTTTATTCACTGCTGTAATATGCCATTTGAAATCCATGCCGGATGCCTCTTATATCAACATTGAAAAGGCATCTATTTTGAATCGCCATTGACAACTTCTAGGGATTCGCCGATCAAAGCTGAAGTATTTACAGTATCCGATAGTTAGAAACTTTTCGCCGTCTAGATCGAACGAATTCGAAATTGCAGACGAAGTTATGCAATTAGGAGCATACTTTATCTAAGCAATTGTATAGCTGATGCAGATGTTCAGAATTACTATCATACTCATGATTTTTATCAAACATATAAGTTATCAAACTATTAATGACTAAAGCCTGTATTTTTAACCGCAACGTTGAGAGCTATCTTGAGATCATACTTGAGATGCTGAATCTTATAACAACAGCATCTGAATGTGCTTGTTGAGAAATACATTGCTTACAAAATATGCAGATTTAAATCATTTTAAATATTATATAACTTAATTACTTTGTTATTGCAGTTCATTTCGAAATATATTGATGACCTGAGTGGTGCAGTGGTCAACACGCCGGTCTACCACGCAAGAGGTCCCGGGTTCGATTTACGGCCGAATGATGAACTTGAATTTCTGTGACGGGTCTTTGTGTTACAATAAGTACCTATTATATATTTAAAAAGTATATATAGAATATATGTAGTATATCAGTTGTCTAGCACCCATATTACAAGCTTTACTCAGTAGATGGCGCTGTGTGAAATTGTCCAAGCATTTATTTATTTAATTTGCTAAGTACCTAAAGCAAAAAGTAAAAAATGATATTATGTATATCCCGCCTGATGAATAAGCAGTTATTAAACCCAATAGATTATCATTAGGTTGCCCACTTCTGACCTAAGTCTACGTACATTTTTAATTACAGCGGTCGCCCCCGACCAAGGGTAGTCTAGCAAGGGTTGAAGGCTGTTTGGCGATCGAGCAGTCCACGTTTAGAAATGACGCAATTACAGACGAAACGACCTCCGTGGTCGAGTGGTTTGTACGCCGGTTTTCAAGGTGTCGCCATCTCTGAGGTCCTGTGTTCGAACCCCGTCTCGGTCAATTTAGAAAACGAAATTTTTCTATATTGGCTTATGTCTAAATGTTTGTAGTTCCACCGCTGTCTCTGATTTCCATAACACAAGTGCTTTAGCTAGTTACTTTGGGATTAGAGAAATGTTTGTGATGTTGTCTCATTTATATTTATTTATTTATTTATTATTTTTAAAATAAACCCGATGTTTCATGTAAATGTCATCGCTGCTGCTTCATTGTAATTTTTATTACAAAGTTAGTGGAGTTGGGCCTCAGGCACATTACTCGTTACATAGATACGATAACAATTAATTCATCAACGCCCGAGCGGACGCATGCGGCCGGATAATCTATTACGACTGCAAATGCAGCCGGGACCAACGGCTTAACGTGCCTTCCGAAGCACGGAGGAGCTCAAGATAGTAAAATTTTGGTCACCCGTCCCATGACCGACCCTTGCAAAAGTTGCTTAACCTCTGCAATCGCTGGTCCTGGCGCTAAACCACTGCGCCATCGAGCTCCATAAGACTTACAATAAATAAAAAAAAATAACGTAAGGACAACGTCGCTGACATTAATTTTCTACGTCATTTAACACGTTAAATCCCATTCATTAGGTGGAACCTTAAACAGTCCGTGGAGACGCTGGCTCCAGGACATAATACACCACTTTATTCCTTTATTTATGGTCCAAGTTACAAACTCATAAGTCGATGTCATAAAAAATATTGAATGACCTGACGTATAGTTCGTATAAACCCATTTTTGAGATTTTAATGTCGTTTAATATAGTAATTAGGAAGAATTCTGTCTGTCGTTTCCATGGTCCTTGTAGCATGAATTTCTGCCCAAAAACTTATTAATTTTATCGTTACTGTAAATAATATCCGGTCAAGCCGTTAACCTGAAGATTTTTTCCCTTTCCACAGCTAAAACAATCCTACTTACAAATAAAAAATACAAAAAAAATAATCAAATAATTAATATATTGATGCACGTTCAGTACAAAACCATAAAGAAGGATGCTCATTTCTGACCTGTCAAAATGACGATTTTATCAATAACCGTGTGTAGAGAAGTAATATACCTCATAAAATAGCATTTTATTGTTGTTTATAATTGCTAACTAAAATAACGGCAGTACAGAAATAGAAAAAACCACAAAATATCATGTTATATAAAAATAAGTAATAATTTTCTGATTGCCAAATTAAAATTCAATAAATACTAGTGTTCTACGGTCATAGCAACTAATCAAATATATTTTTATTATCACTATACATTAACTTAAATAAAAGCTATTTGACAGGTCAACGCTTGTATGGGAAGTGGTCATTGTTCTTTTGAAAACCTCATGTTTTTGCACAGAATCTGTAGGTACTTTACTCCTATTTATACTTTATTAGTATTGATGTAACAACATGCTTTCCCAATAGATCCTATTTCCCCATAACACCTTTTAAAGGGTTTATTAAACCCAAGGGCGTAGTCAGAGTAACTTGCGCCAAACAACGTCGTATCGCGTATTTCATGATTTTAGGGGAACGTTCGCGGTAATAATTCTCATTGTGCGCTCTCGCAATGTTTTACGACAGTATTCTAGGGGATTATGATTATACTAGCTTGTTCCGCAACTTCGCCTGTTTTTGCGATCATGGTCTCATTATAAACAGACAGAATTTCTTTCTCTGGGGGCTATTAAAATTTTAAGGAGCTGTACAAAATGAAGCTTATTAGATTTTTCAGAATAAAATAAGAACACTGCTAATTTAAAACCAAATGAGACTTAAAATTTTAATACAGTGCCAGTATAACATTAAAATGTTAAGCTAATACTGGAACTTTAAATAGAACGCCATAATCATAAAAAAGAAATAAAAACTTTTCAAAAGAAGAAAAACCATAAACAATTACGTTCGTTATCAGCCAGGAAAACGTTGCTTGAAAAAAGAAAATTCAAAGAAGGTTGTTCTCAAAATAAAAACTCAACGTAAAGAGGTCCTATTTGAAACGAGTTTCAAAACTTTCCCGTGTTCTTATCTGTAGATGCAATAAAAAATATGTTCCCTCGCAAGCAACAGGTCCCAGGGACTGTCGACCTCCGACCTTTGAGGTCTGATTCGGTTTTATGAGCTTACACCGAAAAGGGAGATAAATCAGTAAACCTATTATTATGGACGGATGAACTATAAAATTTTATTCGGCGGCAACAGAAGTGAAATTGAATTTTTAAGAGCACCTACTTACTATTACTACTACTTACTATTGGCTCTCTTATATTCTTTTCGTTATTTTCCAAAAGGGCAATAAAAGCCTGAACTTCTAGGATCATTTTCCTAAATTTCGTATCAAAGATTTCCTTGAACTTATAACTTGACTTTAGCTTCAAACACTTTATTGCAACGCATTCACTAGCACAACCGTAGCACATAGTTCGCAACGAAATTGCGCTGTCAATGCATTTTAACCTTAACTGATGAAAAGAACTCTGCTGTACTTGTAATAAAGTTCAAAATGCAACGTAAATTAATATGGAAAGAGCACAAAGACATCTGAAGGAGCTATTCGAGACGTCAAAAGACGTATCAAATTAGGAACGGTGGGGCCTTCGTTTGAGGCGTACACAGATGCAGTGAAGTAGCTCGGAATAATTGTTCACATAGAAGGTAAGAGTGTCTACCGTAGTTGCCGTGTGTACATTACTGTTAACTGTACTAACGAGAAATGTACAGTGCGACAATTGTAACTTTGTCGTCCCAAATGGTTGCACCACTTTCACTGTTGAATTAATCTTTAGAAGCGTCAGACAGTATACATTATTACAGCACAGTATTGACATAATTTGAACCAAAAAATACTTGTAGAACCTTCTAGGTTTTTGGAAATTGATACTTATAATATGGCTAACATCAACTAATTCCTTTCCCTACCTCGCACTGAATAATAACTTTATTTCTGTGAAACAACAAACAGCTTAATGTTAAATAGCTTTCAAATTAATAAATAGTTGTGTAGTGACATACTAAAACCAGTAGGTTTTGGTCACATGCCACACAATCATTATGTAAGGCTAGTAAGCCTACAGCGTTCGCAGTATTGAGGAGGGCTTTTTAATTTTAAAATAACGAATTGCTTCTGAAACCTAATCGGTTCGTAGTAATTGCCTCAGCTTCAATATTTCTTCTGGCTAATTCTGGCATATTAATCTTTTTCATTTTTCTTCACCCTTAATTCTTTCAAACAAACTCGTGGGAAATTTCGCCACGGAGATGCGACTTGCGACCGCTACAGTCTTGTAAACGAAACAGTTGGGAAAATAGAAGACCCTTGTGTTGCTATAAAAGCAGATTATTACGTACCTATTTCTACAATAACAATATACCTAATTTATGAAAATATAAGAATATTATAAAAAAAGGAAATGCTTTTGCTATATTTCTTACAAACTTTTTAAAACTACGTTTATTAATTTAATCGAAATCGAGTTCAGCATTTAATTAAATCACAAACATATTTTTGATCACAAACATTGTTTAAACCACAATCCTTTGGCTTTGAAACACAATAGAAATATTGAATAAATAAAAAGAAGGTCGCTTCTCTATGGCCGTTTGTGAGGCAGTTTTTGGCGAGGGGCTGTTTTAGATAAATTATCGGCTGTTCGGGCCAAGGCGAAGGCGGGTTTTTTTAATTATTTCGTAAACTAATAGTAGGTACTTGGCTCGTAAAAATACTCGGGAAAATTACTGAAAATCTGTTAATGGACTATTTTGTACAAATATATTAAAGATTTAAGGTACTTTTACATTTTTATTTATGCAAAATAACTTTTGATAATTCTACTATTGACAGTCATATTTTTAAGGCTCGGCTGAACGCTTTATTATTATTAACGTTATATTGAGTTCTATTTAATATTATCTATTCATTTTACTTTCTTTAGTCAGTAGTTTTGCAAATAAAGGCCTATGAAAAGCTTTTCGATATTAGTTTTCAATTCAATGCCTTAACATGGGTAACTTAAGTATGTTATGCTTCCTTTAATCATTTCTGCGGTGTTATTGTGAGGAGGCAGGTTACGTTCCCTCATATGGTTGAGAAAAGCGCTAGCTGGTTCATGCGTCATGCTCGTGAACGGCTACCAGTAGGAATGGCTCTGCGTCTGACTACCTATCTTAACGCATATTGAATTGTATGAATTGCATTTTTTTTATTAAATGTATACTTGTATGTCAAAACTACAACAAAGATAACATTACCATCTACTGCTACAGGTACTGGAGTAGAAAAAATAATATGGCACATAAAGTGATGAATGTGCCATATTTTTTTTTCTTCTACAAAGTATTTGACGTTACCAAATCACTGGTTAACTTTTCATAATTTCCATTCTTATTCGATAAATATAGGAAGGAAATTATAATTATGTATTTATCTATGACTTCAATTAAAAATGTAATTAATGATTGCTTAATTGAAATTCCTTTATTGAATGGTAAATAGGTGTTAAAGATTAAATAATGAGCATGTCATGGATAAACTTAATCAATCTAATTACAAATCATAATATTACATTATTAGGAACCAATACCCAATATTTACAATCACTACAACTTAATTGAAATTAAAATACTAATATTGTTCTAGGTCTCTAGCTAGTATCATTGTTATTCAGTTAATTTTTGAAGGTTGTATAGGTTTGAATGTTTGGGCATCAAAATAAGGGCTCTCCGAGTATTTGAAGAACATGGTCGAGTATTCTTCATCTGGATACAAAAGTAGATATCTGAAAAAAAATATGTATTTAGTATATTTACCTAAAATTTGAGGAACATATTACTGCACTTCGTTAACGATCAATTGCGATTGTCAATTTTTGCGCAAATGAATACGCTTATTGATGCGAAAATTGATCGTTTGCACGAGCAATTGAAGCCGCTGCCGAGCTTCAACTTAAAACAGATAAATCGAAGTAAGAAATTTCGTATTTTACTATTCGCCGAAGTTCGCCGATGATATCGATGTTCGTGTGACATCATAAATTGGGGTTCGCCATTTTGGCCCGATTGGGTTCGATTTATCTGTTTTAATTTGAAGCCCGGCAGACTTTCCGAAGTTTGATGCGTTAACCGGTAGGGCCCCTGGCCGCGTATATAGCTTCTCTTGTTCACCATGTCCCCGCACAGAGAGACAAAATCGCATGGGGTCACGTGTGAACTCATACATATAAATTTTATTGTGACTAAACCGTATCCTGCAATAATCAGATCTGGCATGTCTCCGGTGAAGGGCATGGACTACTTGGCAATATAGACGTTTTGCACCTAAACTATTACTCATTCATAGGGACCCGGTTGTGGTTTAACTTGCGTTACCTGTCCAGAGGAACCTTAAAAACTACCTCAATTGCTCTGTGAAGGGCAGGAATAGCTCAGCGATCTGGACGTACTTTCATTTGAAAAAATCCCTTTGGACATCTGCCAAATGGAGTAGTAGCTTAATGTGTGTTACCTATCCATAGGGACTTTGGAGCCGAACTCCCTGATTTGCGCCATGAAAGGCAGCGCGAACCGCTCAGCCACGTTGACGTGTTGCACCACCTCGTAGGCCCACTCTGATGCTAGGTATCTCGACTCTGAACACAAATTAAAGGTTTAATTGAATGCTTACCTAATACACTCGATGGAATTCATGTACAATTAATTCATTTAGATGAAAATGATGGCATTTTAAATAAAAACAAAATGAGGAAAATATTATTATCTGACATTTGAATTGTGTTTGCTCTTAAAAGAAAAACACCTCAAGGTTTGGTGTGAAATGCAAAAGCAGCCAGGACCAACGGCTTCACGTGCTATGCGAAAGTTGCTTCAATGTCGCAATCGAAGGGCGAATGTGCTAGGTCACAGCGCGCTAATCTGCCTCCTGAACAACAGATATTTGACGTAAAAAAGTGATACACTTCTAAGACTTCCGCGCTTATAGTTCAACATGCAACATAGAAATAAAACACTTTTTACGGATTACAGCGCGCATATTATTAATTCAGGTGTTATTTTAGAATAATTTAGTTTGGACTTATTGGTTTTTTTAATTGCCGACGTTTCTACACCTTTCCGGGGCCGTGGTCACAGGAGGACTTAAGCAAAAAGGCTGCTTATATTTTTATTAAATTACTTTAAGTAATTTCCAAGGGCGGGTAATTTTAAAATCCAAACTAAATAATTCTAAAATAACACCTGAATTAATGATGTACGGTGTTTTATTTTTAGCTAAAAAAGTTAACCAATTACTCAGTATAACTTGTGTTTACTAACTGCGAGCAATAGTTAGGTGTCGTCCATTAATTGCGTGATGTTTTAACAACTTCAGGTGACACGTGGTGAGATTTTACAACCCCAGATCACGTGTATTTTTTGGTACAAAATATCTTAAAAATGTTCAGTACAAATTTTGGTAAATAGCACCGCGACGCGCGACGGTTGTCGCTGTGGGCGGGGAAATTGTTTCCTGGCAATGGTGAGTATACAAGATTACACGATTAATGGACGACCCCTTAGTAGTTGGCAAATAAAGGATACAAATTATCCTGAGTAATATTCCTTTAAGTTTTAAAAAAGTTAAAACTTTTTTACGTCAAACAGTTATTGTTGTTTGCAAGTTGCTCGCTTCACTAACTGAAGATGAACTCTAAAAGCCACTGAATGGAAAGCCCCTCAGGGAAACGTGCTGTGGGCAGACCACAAAGGCGCTGGTACAAGCCAAGATAGAGACGTATGGAAAGAGATGGGGGAGGCTTTTACCCAGATGATAAAATAAAGCTTTTTTATCATTATTTACTGTCTTCCTCGGTGCCGTCTTTTAAGCCTGACAGGTCAACCATGTCCAGAATCACGTCCACTCCTTCTTCACCAAGGATCAAGTACATCTTCTCTTTCTTCTTCTTCACATAGAAAGGGAACGACGCTTGGATTGTGACTGAAAATAAAATCATCTATAGGAAAGTAATAGATTCTACTACGAACAAAAATCACGATAAATCGGACGATGTTCGTTCGATTATAAAATAAATCGAACGAACGAATAAAATTAATCGAAATTTAACCGAATTTTTAAGCAAAAATGTTACGAAGCCAAACGAACATAGTACGACTATCGTAGTTTGAGGATTAGGGCTTAAGATCATCGTAGCTGCTACGGTATATTGCTACGACGTAGTCGTAGTAGCTGTATGTAAGATAAGCTATTTTAATTTATTTCTTTAGAAATCACTCTACACACTTAAAATTCAATCATATTTTTAGTAGTTATTATACTATAACTGAAAATATTTCATGTTCAAATTGTTTAACCTATTTTCTGATTTTGATTCTTACAAAATATGACAGAAAAGTTGTGAAGATTTCCAAAAAATATTTGTCACCAATTTTGGTAGGTATTTTTAAACGTTTATCATAATTATTACTTGACTAATAACTTGATCAATAGGTACATGAACAATGAAGCAAGAAGCAACCCTTAATAATAGTGATTAGTTTCGAAAATCACTCACACGTGGAACATGAATCCCTGCATAGATAATAATCTATTGTGTGACCTGGGGTTAGGGCTGCCCTCCGTCCGGGTTTCCCCGGATTTGTCCTAGTTTGTAGGGCGTCCGGGGAGAGTCCGGGCGGGGGTAAAATTATTTTTTCAAGTGCGTCCGGGTAAAAATCATTATTTCACTCAAATGTCCAAAGTTTTTGATTTTTTTTGTCCAAGTTCCGTAATTTAAGTAATGGCAGGCATTTGGGGTTCATATTGACTGCTTAGGGTTGTCAATTCCCAAAACAATTTAGCATTAAAAATAAAAAAGAATTTAAAATGTTGAGATATTTTCACAGGTTTCTTTAAAAAATATTTTGCTCTATAAAAACCAAGTACTGATTGTGATAACGTGACAATATTTGTAGTTATAAATAACCACTGTATAATATTATAACTATAACTTAAAGTATATGTTGTCCTTTTTTGCAATTTTAGTGGTAACCCTAGTGTGAACAGATGGTACATCTACAACATTCATAATAGGCCATTGAGTGGACCCACGCAATAATTACACGACATTCAGTACAGATCATTGCGCTTTGTTTTCAGGATTCCGTTCGCAGGGTTATTGTTGATTTTAGTGAGAGAGAAGGTATAAAATGTTGTATTTAACCAATATACGAGTGTCGCCATCTCTGAGGTCCGGGTTTGACCCCCGGCTTGGCCAATTTTCCATATTTGTACCGATATATTTAATTGTATAGCTACACTTTGAATAATATTATATGTATCGCAATGTTATTTATATAAAAAAACCTGAGTCCAAGACCTATTGTAACCCAGTCGCTCGGTTCACCATTGCGTCAAATAATTAATAATTAATCGGTATATTAGTAATTTCTAGCATTTAGTAATTTTCAAATGAAATGTATTTCTCAATTTTCATTAAAAACACGTTGTTTTCTTTTAAGTGAATTTATTCATTATCACTCACCGTTCCCTGTGAACCTTTTCAGCGGACCTGAAATAATAAATTAACGTTTCAAACGACCGCTAATAAGTTCTTATTGATTAAAATACACAGACGTAGGTACAGTACAGTCGACCGCGCATGGTTACTGCCAAAATTGCTTGCGCTAACCGACGCTCGCGCGACAAACTGACGAAAACTGTTCAAAGAAATTTGTTTGCAAAGTGTCAGAGCGCTAACCACGACATTTTATTTTTACAACTAAAAATGTACGATAAAAATAAAATGAAAAAAAAAAATAATTAAGAAGAAATCCCTTTAAACTGAATCTATGAATAATCTAAGCTTTTTATTACTTGTGTGCAAAGCGTTAGTAAAATATAATAATAATAATATCTTTTTTTTTCATAAAAAAACGTTTACAAATAGCTTATAAATTAGGGACACTTAAAATATGGTTTAACAAAATTTCAATAAATAGGTTATGACTGTTGTCCTTACTAGGACAATTAAATGACCCCTATGAAGAACATCCAGGCTATATAGTTAATAAAAGGTACTAAAAGTAGTTGGAGAGAAACAAAAGTAAGTTTTTTTGTTATTGGTACACTATTACAAATTACAAATTTTGGATTCCATTAAAGTATTATTTTTTTCAATTAATGATATTGAGATGTTTGTGTGTATGCGTATATGTGTGAGTGTGTGTGTGTGTGTGTGTGTGTGTGTGTTTGTGTGTATGTGGGTGTGTATAAGAGATAAATAATAATCAGATACATAGGACATAACTTATTCAAGTTAAATAAAGTTATAACAGTTAGTTATTGCATATTTTTAGTTCACATAATATTTTACAAACAGTTGACTAAGTTAAAGTTGCATACCTGCGTGTTTTGGTAAATCAGGGAAAGCTGAAAATAAGTAAAGAACTTGTGAAAAGAGAAATTACTCGAAAGTCAACATATTTTACTTTTTTTTAAAAGGTAAACAATTTTTTGAATTTTGGTTTAACACAACAAAATATTGAAAATAGAGGATAAATAAATGAAACTTTAAATGGAATATAGGGGGTTATTTGTAAAACACAACAACCTCGCAGGAGTAGAATACTAACATCATAACACTTATTGTTCTATGACTTTACCGAAAACAGACAAAAGAATCGATTTTTCATACAAAACTCGATCAGCTGTTCGGTCATTTTGTATGAAGAGTCGATTTTATTTTGTCTGTTTTTGTTAAAGTCGTAGAACAAAATGATGTTAGTAATCTAATCCTGCCAGGTTGTTGGTAATTCGTTATTTTGTTTTTAAATATGACGACCTCCGTGGTCCAGTGGCTTTGTACACCAGTTTTTAAGGTGTCGCCATCTCTGAGGTCCCGGGTTCGATCCCAACCCAACCCATAACCGGGTCAATTTAGAAAAACGAGCTTTTCTATATTGGTTCAGGTCTGGGTGTTTGTGACACCACCGTTGTCTCTGATTTCCATAACACAAGTGCTTTAGTTACTTACTTTGGAATCGGAGCAATGTATGTGATGTTGTCAAATATTTATTTATTTAAAAATAAGTATTTTGCTTACGATGTTCAGGCAATAGGCAGGACCCTATGTTCTGAGAGCAATGTATGTAATGTTGTCAAATATTTATTTATTTAAAAAATGAGTTTTTTGCTTACGATGTTCAGGCAATAGGCAGGACCCTATGTTCTGAAAAAACAGCTGCTGAAGTGTGAAGGGCATTTCCAGGATCAGATTCAAGTGGTGATCGCCGTCGTTCATCCTGAAAAAATCATAGAAGTATTTGGACAAAGCTACGATTAACAGAATAAGAACTTTTTGAAAAATCCTTATTTTTTTTGTGTAATTGAGCACCGATTGAATTAAAGGTTTCTTAAAAATATTGACGTTTTATAATCTGCCCCCAAGACTCGACGAAAATCGAAGGAATCACATTCAGGATATAAACGAAAAAAATCTGTTATTTTTAGCGAAAAAAGATCTAACTCTATGGTTGAAAAGGGTTTCCATGGTTTCTATAATACCGTTTTATTCTCGATCGCGTCGAGAGTAAACCACCCTGTTCATTCATGAATATTTTTTGTTTATACAAGTCTGTATACAGATTTTAATCGCTGGATTGTCTGATTATACAAAAACTTATTTGTAACTTAAAATAGCTTAGTACGAGAAACACAATTTAAATTAGGTACTTACTGAGGAGCAGTAAATATAAATAAACAACAACATTGATAAGAACCCAAAACTTGAAATGTTGATTCCCAAACGTTCCCAACAAAGTAGGACCACAGACCACGTTCCAAAGACATTGTAAGTGTTAAGTTTAGTTGAACTTGCCAACTTCGACACTCGCAGTTTAGTTCTCGGGGGTTCAAAGGCTTTAAAACTGTTTGTTAACAATTATCTGGTAGAATCTCTGTCCAGAATTGTAAACAATGATCAAACCGTCTGTTTTCTTTGGTGAACTACCTAATAAAAAAGTTGGGACTGCGATTGATGAGAGTAGAAGAAGCGAAAGTAAAATGGTCGTAGCAAATAGGTACCTATTATCTATATTTATGATTATGAGGCGTGCCTTCGAAAGTTAAAATAAAAAGATTTAAGTGTATTAAATAAATATTGAGTCAACTCACGAGATGCCTCTAAGCACACTTTCCTCAAACCCGGATATCCGAATGCAGGTCCGTGTAGTCCCGTACCGCAGGAAATACGGGCTGTAGCTGCCGATGCCCAGCTGTGGGTTGCCCATCAGCACATTCTGCCGGAGTGACTCGTACTGCCGCTTGAAGCATTCGAAGTCGGTCGAATGGCAGGCGATGATGATTTCTGAAACAATTAGAATTTCAGAACAGAGGGCCTACCCAAATGGCCATTCTACTAAAATTAACGCTAGTAGAATAGAATGACAATGTATGGGATTGACATAAGCTAACGAACCGTCACGTGATCAAGCGTAACGAACTGTTAATTGGTATTAGAGTGAAATTGAATGAAGCCCCCCAAAATCAGACTTAGTAAAAAACGGTAATAGCTTGCAAAAAAATCTCGTTTCGAAAGTTCAGCACTTAGTAACATTGGCCACAGGGATGATACAAGTTATTAGCATCTCTGTTTAAGAGACATGCTTCGAAAAACAACAAAAATAAGCTTTCATTTCTTTACTTGGCATAGTTACCTGAAATTATATTCAGAATATTTTTCAAGTTGCTTATACGAAAATCGTTTTGCTAAATTATGGATGGTTTGTTGCGGCTCATAAATATTTATTGCTCCAGAATTTTCGATAGGCGATTGTTCCTGTAAATTGGGGGGTGTAAAGTAGGGTTTAGTTCAGGACTCTTCTCAATATTTTTGGATCATTTTGCGATTTTGGTATATAAAAACATAAGCATTACGGAATCCATTAATTTGCTCTTAAGAAATGACTATTTTTGGTTTTAAACAAAAATCACCTGAATTGAAATAACGCCCTTTTAAGAAAAAAATAAAGCACCGGTCTATTTGAGTTCCACTGCGGATTAGTACACTATCGTGGTTGTTATCTCCTAAACCGTTAATGAAATGTTATGCCACCTATTCGTTTATAGACATACCTATTGATAGATACTGCGAGTTAAATCTTCATTATTCAATTGTCTAAACAAGACGTATCGAATCGGAGAGCTGTTAGTAATGACTAATCAATTAAGGTATTAAATTCTGTCCAAGTAAGTATCTAGATAATGTAGGGTTATTTTAAACTTATTTTTAAAAGTATGTTTTTGTTTTTTTAATTTTAATTGTTAATTTATAATTGCCTTAATTATTTTTATCATCATCATTTAGTGCCATCTTCATAGTTTCATACTGAAGTTTAGAGATCAGTAGACAATAGTTATTTGGTCCCATGTCTCATGTTACATCTTTTAACTGACTATAGCTAAGTCCTATTATATTGGTTAGTTGTAAAGCGACAGTTCATGAGTGCTATTGCCTGAAATAGTAAATCAAGTTAAAGTTTTTTATACACCACGAGTTAGTGCTTGGTTTTCATCTCACCGGATGTAAATTGACGATAAGGCCGAAGGTGGAAGCGCACTACACCCGGAATCCTCAGCACTGAGGAACTGGCTATCTTACCTCTAACTGCCGGAACACAATTTTTTTTATTGCTCTTATGGCGTCAGACTTATTTAAGATGGTGGTAGCCAGGCGGACTTGAAGTAAGCCCTACTACCAACCAAACCGAGTAAAATGTACCCCCCTACTGGGAATCGAAACCGGGACCCCTGCGTCTTATACGGGTGAGCGAACCACTAGACCACAAAGGCGGTAGACGCATATGCCTCCCCCAAATATCTCCGAGAGATCTTTAGGGGAGGCATATGCCCAGCAGTGGGTGTCTCGTGCTGCATTGATGATAAAAGACCATCGCGAAATCTTCCTGTACTCGATTCTCGGTTGCTATAATATAAATCATTATTATTAATTCAAATGTTCTATTGTAATCCTTTTGTTTACGTTCCATGTGTTATTTACAAATTGATAGATTTACAAACATTTAACAACCTCACCTTTCGGAGAACAACGGCATCGTTAAAAAGGGGATTGTCCAATGTTAATTCGTAGCTCCATTTAGCAACTCGTAAATTTTAATCGCTGGAATTTTTTATACACTCGGTTTGTTTAACTGAGTGAATTGTTGGGTTGCGATGAATCCCTTTACCGTTTTGGAGTAAAATTGAAGTATAAAGGTTGTATTTAATGCTTTTTTAATTCATGCCAAACAGTATTTGTTTTTTAATGCAAGTCAGCATTTCGTTATGTCTGGATATCAGTATGGCATTCGATACCCTAATCCTGTATGGCTAATAATCCGGCCTGGCTATTAAATTAAAAATATTGGATAACAATATGTAGTTTTACTAAATTTAGATTTTACGCATTCACAAAGCTATTTTAATATTGAGATAAATAATACTAGAAAAAATACTAGAAAAAATCGACTCAGCCGTAGCACCCCAGACGAGACTCGAACGCGCACCCTTGGGATTCGACAATGTACTGACCAGTTATGCTACCGAGTCGCTAGTGAGAATGGCGAAATTTTCTAGTACTTTTTACTTCCTCGCTGCAAGCCAGCGCAAATTCATCAATGTGAGGAAATACCCCTATATCTAAATTAGACCTCCACGTTTATCACAGCCTATAGACCTAAGAAGGTCTATACGCTGTGGTATAAGTATAGCATTGTGATGTGAGGGAAGAATGCTATCTACTATAACGATGACCACGTATAAAATACACTCACCAAAATTGAAATATATTATTGTAAATATTAAAGCACTTAAAAGAACATATTTTAATTTGTACATGTTATACATTGGTGCATTATCTTAGTAATATATTTTTTTCCCTTAAAACATTAAACTGCTCTACAAAAAATACTCACTATTAATATCCTTAATATCCTCCAGCTCCTTCCCAAGACACAGACAAAATATATTTAACAACAACACAAACCAGTAAGCGGCCATTTTGGCTACCTCTACGGCTGATTATGTCAGACTAGCTGAAAACAAATCTAACTAAAAATGTAACCACGAAAACTGCGAACAAAAGATGCCGTCATCACTGCATTCGTTGTTATGATAAAGAATTGATGTTTTTATTAACATTTGAATTTTAGTTATTGATTTAGGGATGTTTACAACTTAATTTACTATTCATTCCATTAAAATACAATTGTGTCGGAATATTCCAAGATAATGTAAAAAAAAAGGTTTTATTTCAATGCTCACACGTACTTTCAATCAACTCAGATATCTGCAACAAGACTACTACTACTATGGTCGACTGTTAAATAACCTTGTATTAGTATTTAGCCAAAGATTTTACGCTTTACCGCTAAATATAGCTTTATATCTATAAGGAAAATATTCATAGGGAGTTGTATTCGAACTTGTGTTACTCAAGTTGTTATTTAATAAAAAGGTGAATGACGATATTATGTAATATTTTTAATTACATTTTACTAAACATTTTAACCAAACTCTTTTATTGATCTTGACGAAAAAATAAGATTGTTTTAAAGTCTAAAGTTCTCAATTTTCTTGGTCAAAATATTTATTGTTTTCTCCAAACAATGGACTATGCGTTCATTATCTAAACTATTTACGAAATGATAATCAAACAAATAATTATGTTAATTTTAATATATGCCACTCTGACGCATAGGTAGGTATCACGCATATAATAGGAATAAAATAGTCCGTGTAGTCCGATCACTCGGACGAAGCGGACTTGCGACCCCACGCAGTCCGATTAATCGAACCAACAGGAAAAAAATCCGTGTCATCCGATTAATCGGATAAAGCAATCGGACCACGCGGCCAGAGGGATTGGATTAATAGCAGAACCTTATGTAACATCCCTTTACCGAGGGAATTGTATAATTTGCATACAAATACAATTTGAGTGCGACGTGTTAGTTGCCATTTACTTTGGCGATCACCGACATCAATTCATTTTTATCATATTAGCCCATTGTTATAATTAGAATTATTAGTAATAAAAAAAAAATATTATGGTCCCGTACAGAACGCAACTGGTTTTTAATACTGTGACGCAACTCAAGCCTCTCCCGTGCCGTGGGTAAATGTTTCTATACGTAATCTCCTCGCTTATTTGGTAGGAGAGTTGGAAATTGCAGTTTCGCACTGTTTCCATTAGAAAACACTGCTAGCCATTTTCCTGGTCTTCAGAGGTCTCCTTTTATGACGAAGGAAGTGTGAAGTGTTGACGATATTTCGGACGCTACATGGGTTAATTTTCACACAGATGCTATAATTTTTGTATTTGCCTCACAAAAATGTGTCTGTCTGTGAGGAACAAAGCTGTACGATGGAAAGTGTCCATGTTTGGCGTAATACTATTAGGTCTGTGTACGGTTGGTCTCAGAAAAAGCTAGACATCAGGACCATGTCCATAAAGTAGTGATCCAAATAGTGATAAAACGGTCAAGAGCGAGTCGGACTCGTGCACTAAGTATTTCGTATCATCATTCTGAAACAGTTTACTATTTAGAGACATCGTTTTATTTTTCCTGTAATCTTTACATAAACTTCTATCACATAAAATAATTGCAGATTTTTCTCCATGCAAACTTCGGAGATAGGGGGGTGCGGTATTTTTTATGCGGCCTAAAAAATGTCTAAAAAGCAGCGCTCTTTCATATGATACCCCATATGCCTGAGTGGCTAATCACTTCGAATTTTTAAGAATTTTTCAGTCCCTGTTGCAAAAAAAAATAATATATTTATTTCTCTGTAATTTGCAAAATAGTTGGCCAAACGTAATTTAAAACTATTCCAAATTTCAAGTTGATAGCATTAGTAGTTCTCGAGATAACCAGCTGTGACAGAGAGACAGACTGAGTCGCACCATAAGGGTTCCTTTTTACCATTTTGGTACGGAACCCTAAAAAGGACAAAGGTAGATAGTGTGACAGAGTACTAAAGTATTAATCTACTTTTGATACAGATTGCACCTAAAATTACGCATCTAAAACAGAGTGAAAAAGTAAGAACTACGTATACTTTACTGACTTTTTTAAGTGTCAAGTTGAAATACATTCCATGACATTTTAAAGAGAGATGCTCTTTAGATGCCGCCTTCAAAAGGCATTTTTAATAAACCTAGGTCGATGTAGTGCACGGGATAATAATGGCGGCCGGCCTGCGTGTGACATCCCGCAGTCTTATTCAATCGCTTCGATTTTATTCGCTCCGTTATCCGATATGAGTTTTCAATTATACTTATTGTGGTTTCGAGTCATCTTTTGTGAAAGAGCTTTCGATTGTCAATCATCCTTATATAGGATCAGTTTTTCGAGAAACATCAAAGTTTATTTGTTACCGACAGCCGATATAAAAAACAAATGCCTGAAACAGTATTCATGATCCTTCGGACGTGAAGATATTTATGCTCCTCGTCTCCTTATAAAGATATACTATGATCCCGGAGATCTAAAGGGATGTAATGTAAACATAAGGATAACAAATGTACGTTCAAAATTATGCTGACAACGTGATATTTATTTTTACTAAGCAAATATGGTTCATTATCATTCACACTCTTCGATAGAATTGTATCTTTCTTTTGTTTTTTTTTTCAAATTGACAAATGAGATCATGTTCCAAAATATTAAGATTGTTTCTAGAAGTATTTAATTTTAAATTAAATACTTCAACAACAATTAACAAACTAATTCGTTGAACAACTTCATTTCACAAACATCAAAGCCGTAATGTAACTGTCGTAAAGTGTAAAATCTGCGTCTTCCTGTGTCATTAACGGGTCGTTTACGAGGCGCCATTATTGCTGCCGTTAAACATTCGTTAAAGATAAACGGTGGAGCCGGTCCCTTGTTAAGGCACAAACATCGCTTAGAACGAGATCAAAGCTAATAGAAATTTGATTCTGCAAGTGTACAGTACCCTAAGCACGAACAGGTGTCGAGAAAAAAAACCGCGTAAAAGTACTCGATAGAGTAAGGGTACTGTGGCCTTACCATGAGTTGATGCAAACTGTTTTCGCTACCGTAAACTATCGTTTTCTCTCTTTCACTCGCTTTAACTGTGAGCAGTATATTCGATAGTTTACGTTTGCGAAAACAGTTTGCATCAACTCCTGGTAGACCTCCTGATGTCCATTCAAATATTTGTTTCTTTTTTTTCGCTACTGTATCACAGAAAGAAATTGAATTAAAATGTGTTTTATTTTTATTTTGTACAGTAGTACCTAATAGCAAATAGGTTGCAAAGTTTTCAATTATTTTATTACACCTCTTTATATCCTTTATATTAAGTTTACATTAATCTGTATGGACACCTACAACAAATATTTTTACGCTAACCTACTGCTTGTTCTGCTGAAAATTTCTTTAATAAAGCAACCTTTTTAGATCTTGTATTTCTTTTCTTTATCTTATACTATATTAACGTCCTTTTACTTGGAACTAAATTAATCTTATGTAGACTTGAAAATATTTATTAGGACAAAAGTTGATTAGGACATGTTAATGTTAATCTCAAAGTAAGCGCTCATAGCTTTCAAGAAAATGTCGAAACTGTATCAAGTAAAACACCTCCAAACTTTTTATTTTTCTTTTAAAGACTTTGTTTTTAAAATATCTGGAGAAGAATGAAGCGGTAATTAAGTATTCTAGTTAGTGCGACCCTTTTTTACGTTTAATTCAGAAAAGCTTTTTTGAAGAATTTCGGTATAAAATAGACTTATAATTAATTTTGTCTGAGAGTTCTATTAGATAAATGTTAAATATTGTTCTTGAAATTATCATTTCTTAAAAGGCAATGATTAATCTTCGTTAAGATTAACATTTTCTTTCTAACTATAACTACCTACTACTATTTAGGTGAATTTAAACAATTTATTAATTTATGAATTAGAATCGAATAGAAAAAATATTGTGGAAATGTCGTCCGGCTGAGTTGACTCTCTGCTGACTGGGTACTCTGCTTTTATGTCTGGTAGCTGAATTGTCATTCGGCTATCTGGGTACCTTGCTTTCATGTCATCCAACTTAAATTGTCTTTCAGCGAAAATGTCATTATGATAGAGAGGGGAAATAATGAGTATTACAATGATGGAATTGTCAATTTTGTAAATCATCGAAGAATCACTACATTTTGAGCAACTTAGCTCACTTGTATCTTAATATACTATTACTACGTGTTGAATTAACTATACTTAGTCTCTGCTTAGATAATGTGAGATTTACACGGGTGACACTACGTGTCGAATTAATTATACTCTCTGCTTAGATAATGTGGGACTTACACGGGTGACTAAAGCCGCACGGCGAAAATCGACTCTATAATTAGCAATTCGGCCTAAACCGCAGGTGACTGAATAAACTTATCGGTCAAAACTGCAACTAAGTGTTATTTATTACATATTGTTACCTTGGTTACGGCATCGACTTCAAAAACTACAGTGCCGCTTTCGCCGATGTCACATGCGATTTAATTTTACAAGCGACTACTAGGTGACTTAATTCGACCGTCACAGTAGGTGACTAAAATCGACCTGTGTAAATAGCACATAATACAACAACCACTGATTTGCTAATTAATTAAACTTGATTGAAAGGCCCAGTACTACTCAGGGGTACCGTAACTTGAATATGCTTAAGTGGTTTGTGGGTAAACTCATGTGAACTTAACTACATATTATATGCAATGTAGTTAATATTACTTTGGAATATCTAGAAATAGAAATATCTGATACATTTAAAAGGAAAAATTTTGAAGGGCAATAACAGATAATTATTATATCAGACAGAAATGTTGATATTGTTTGGGTTAATCATACATGGTTTTTCACTGTCCACCTAAGCTTTGAAGGCACCTCTATTATTTTTCCAATTTCTCTGCTTAATATTTTAAGTGAATTATTTAAGTAAGTATACATTCAAGACCAATAAAAATCTAATTTAAGACACTAGTTCCATCCAACAACCTTTTTACATGGACCGACGTCTGTCGAATGTACGTCGTCAGTGATTGGTAAAAAATCAAGTAAAAATTCCGAAATGTGTTGCAAGAGAAAAAGACCATCATCCGAATTCAAAAGGCATTAATGTCGCCCATCCCGGAGAAAAGAACGGGGTCAATAGATAACCCGAGATTATGAAAAAAAAATCCGGAAAGTTCCGGTTCCGTAATCTCGTTCCGGTAAGTTGGTTTCGTAACGGACAAAGGTAATAAGCGGGCGGGGGTCGACTCCGGCTCCGTGTTTTGACGTCTTTGTTGGACACCCTCGTTTTGTTTGTTCTTTTCGTTTCGTATCGGAACGTTGTGACCCTTTGTTTCCAATTGTTTTTCTATTACGTTAGTCGCTTACTGTGATATTTGATTCATAGGAATGTCAATACCTTTTCTTATTTGGTGAATCGAAATTCGAAAACACTTTCTTTTTTATTCTTATTTTTCCGGTTGATTATGTAGGTTTAGATGTTTAGCTATAATCACTTTACTTTGATCTAAAGGATACAGTTATCCGTTCATGTGTAGAGTAACTTTGCTCTCATTTATTTAATACTTATTAATGATTCTGTTTTACATAAAAATAAAATGAGTAAATAAATTATGTAAGCTAATTGCTCTAGCGATAAAATTAATACAATTTCCTCATACACCGCCGCCGCCGCCCAATGCTTGCCGTCGAATGAAACTATAGTGGGGGACACGAGCATGACTCGTGAAACCTTTACGTCACGACCGGTCTGACCGCTGTCAACGTCACCCTCACTCCTCGTCAATCGGTGAAACTCCGAGGTTTGCCAGAGTGACTGACGATTGACTTAATTACGTGTCACAGTTTAATCAATTAGCCGTGACAACTGTGGGCCCGAGGGTCGTTACATTCGTCACGAGCGAAAGGACAACCCTTTTTCCTTTATAACTTTTTGGGCCACTTATAGATGAATGTATCCATATTTCCATAGTAAACAACTAACATCCCTTTTACAACACGTAGGTATACGAGCCTGATTTAAAATGACTGATATTTCTCTTTCCTTTAACGATATAAATTATCAATATAAAAAAAACAATTATTAAAATCGGCACACCAACGCCAGAGTAATCGGTGTATATGCAAAAAACAAAAAAAATACGGTTCAAATTGAGTACGGAAAGGAGGGAGTCCTTTTGAAGTCGGTAAAAAAAGAAGAAATAATTATTTCCGTTTAATAGGTAATAAGTTTCCAAAAAAATCACAGATTAAGTTAAAACTTTTATGATCATTTGTTTTAAGCCAGATTTAAATCCACGTATTAGAATAAGGTATGTGTCACCAATTAAATAGTGCCATTCGGGTTTCTCATGGATTGTAAAAATATAAATTAATGGGTGATATAAAGTTGCGACTTTCGTAAAAAAATCCCGTACTGATTAATTAAACGTCATAAAAAAATTACCAACTTCTCAATCTTGAAAATTGCTTGAATAACTCAAAATAATACAAAAGTGTATTGGAAACCATTTTGAAGGCGTTCCTCCGAGACAGGGCGGAACAATCGCGGGTTCCTCGATTACTGCGAGATTGGAATCTGTAGTATTCCGGAACCTACGGAACATACCTACGAATACAAACTCGAATCATCAACAAAAGAATTTACAAGAAGTCGATAAAACCATGAGTTTATTTCCACTTTATAAGTACTGGTTGTATTCATCCCCTTTTTAAAACATTTTAATTTTTCTAGGCATTATTAATAACGGTGATACGTCAATATTTTTTCGTCTGACCTAATTATACATTTGAATAACCTTCAACCACAAATTCTCGAGTTTATTTGAACGGAATACTTAAGTACCACCAGCGGAACCATTGGCAATCTGATGAAGTGTGCAGATGTCGATCCACCTACGCCTTTCAAGTGAGATCATATTCGATCCTCATAGTCCGGTATTTTTTTTACGTAAACCGCATTTTACGCATAACGTTCTTGCAAATCTACGCTGTATTGCCTCCAGCCTATCTCTATGAATGGCATAAACTGGGGACCATATTGCTCAACAATACTCAAGAACTTATACAGAATAACTGTTATTTAATGTTGGAAAAATCGCAGCTTATACTTCCACACAATAACTTCGTCATTTTTAATCTATGTTTTCAAATTATGTTTAATTTTTAAATAAAGCCAGAAGTATGAATTATCCGGAAATTGAAACCCGTGAAAAAGGCCCTCAATACAAGTTATAGTTGGCACAAAAACATATTTATTGCATGACCAATATTCTTTGCACCTCACACTTTGAATGCAGTTGGCGTGCGGTAAGGACAGCTAGCAATGAAAAACGCATGACAATGTTCAGCGAATCTAGTTCTTACGATTATTGTTATAAGGTTCAAGGTATGTTTGATTTGTCGTCCTTCATGTGTTGTTTGCAGTACCGGCTATTATTATCGTTTTCCATGGAGGGTTGAATCGATAGCCGCCGTCGCATTGCACACCGCAATAAAGCTTTCGATATTAAATCGCGCTTACATATTTAATTTAAATAAAATATGAATTTATGGGGAAACGCATAACCTTGTCAATAAAGTTCCACAACAATTGATTCAGCTACCTTTGCATAAATTTAAAAATCATGTCAAAAAGACGCTCATGGGTAAAGGTTATTATAAAGTAGACAATTATCTGAAAGACCGAAATGCGTGAAAATGATGTAACACAATAACTTGCTGGTAAGTACTTTGTTGTTTATAACCTGTTGTATGTATTGTAGTTGGTAACGATATATTAAAGTTTGAAAATATCGTTACTTATTTCTGTTAAAGCTGATAAGTTTCTTGCGCCTGTTCTTCTTGTCAGTTAAAAAAGTCTGGAACGGGTGGTAGGAAAATATAGACGATTCAAAAGCGCTTAATTACTAAGTTTATTTGAATAAAGCAATTTTTTTACTTTACTTTAAATATTTTATGAAAAAACCTTACCAATGAAAAATGCAATCATAAGTAGGATTTGAGGTTGTTCAACCTTCCCTTTTTACAAGTTCATAATATAGTAGATTTCGTTCAATTTTTACTTTAAAACCGAAATCAGTGGTAGTAAATTAAACAATTTATAAACAAATTATGTTGTTTATGCCTGTAGTTGTTTTTACACTGTGCTTTTTATACAAGAATATGTATTTTACCTTTATATTGGTGTAAAAATGTTGGCAGACCTAACAAAACCTGAATACTAAATAATATTCTAGAAAAATTACGACTCGCACCAAATCATATTATCGGGCGAACCCGCGACCATTGATGTCCTGTCCAATGTTCTTGCCGCTGAGCTACCGAGTCACTTTTCTAGTCTAGTTTAAAGTTTTCTAATTCTGGGCAAGCTCGCTCCATCGTAGACCCTGTCTTGCTAGACTGGGTCAAGAGCAAACCCATTAACTATAAAAAAGTATATTATTTAGTATTGTATAAAAATAGCAAAAATCTCAAAGTTTAAAAAACCTTTGAATTGTTTGAATGTCGGATTTCTTACTAGGAAAACATACTACAGTGCTTTGCAAGAATAAAATGAACGCTTGCGCATTTGCAATAGATGACCAAACATTCGTTGGTCAAGATTTTTTGTATTGGCATTTTTTTAAACAGATAATAAAACTTTATTGCCGTAATAAAAATACGATTATGGTTATATTATTCATACATTTGTTTCAGCTAATTACATACTTACGTGTTTCTTTCTCTTTTTATATGATACCAAATAATATACTAGAAAAAACACGACTCGCACCAGATGATGTTCTCGGACGGGAATCGAACCCGCGATTTTTATTACTTCCTGTAGCATAATACTAACTAATGTCATGGGTAAGCTTTAAGTCCACGTATCCATCAAGGGCTAAAGTCCCTTAAAGCTATTTGAGCCGCAGCGTGTCATTGCTATCTTGGCGCGGCAGGCGCTAACACCCATCGATCCGTAGTACTGACAAATAGTTAAAAGAGGCACTGATTGTAAAAGAAAAACCTTATTTTGTGTTTTTTGTATTTCTTTATTAAATCAACATTTTGAAACTTTCTCTGTCGTTTAATAAATTTTTTTTTATATACGTACCAAGAGAATATGAATATACCTACCAAGAGAATATGAATATAAAGTTCTTGGTATGTACCTACTATGATGTTTATGGCATGGTCACAGAATATTTAATAGTACTAAACGTACTGAAGCCCATCCGCGCGAGGACAATCAAATAGTAAGCTACTCTCGCTGCACGGATATAAAATACAATTTCAAATTGCACAATAGCACCTTCGAAGCGCTTCTCTTTCTATCGCGTAGCTCTCTATCAACCGGCGTGCGCTGGCTCAGCTGAGTAAGCTGCGAGTAGGCTGGCGTGGTTGATATTTTTAATGAATTTATATAAAAGGTGTTACAAAAATACCCCTAAAGCTGAATATGGTAGATAGGGACCATCAAACTGAATAACTTTTACTATGGGACCAACTCTGAAATCACGAAAAAAAATCAGCTGTTTCGTACATTTTGATATTTTCGTAATTATTTTTCGTATGAAACAGCAAATTTTTTTTTTCGCGATTTCAAAGTTATTCCCATAGTAAAAGTTGTTCAGTTTGATGGTCCCTATCCACCATATTCGGCATTAGGGGTATTTTTGTAACACGTTGTATAAGTAATAAATAAATAAAATAATTAAATGCTTGGACGATTTCACACAGCGCCAACTAGCCCCAAACTAAGCAAAGCTTGTAATATGGATGCTAGAAAACTGATATGCTACTTATATTTTTAAATATATACTTATTATACATAGTAATACTCAGACCCGTCACAGAAATTAAAATTAATCATTTTAATTTTTTCCTGGCCGGGAATGAACCCAGGCCCTCTTGTGTGGTAGACCGGCATGTTGACCACTGCACCACTCAAGTCATCATTATGTAATTACTATGTCTATATAGATACTATGACTATAGACTTTTCGATTCTAATAAATATACGTAGCTTCCTAATACAAATAAATCTAGGAAAAGCCCTTACATACAGAAGAGGTTGCGAATTCAAACTATCATGAATAAAATATCCCGAACATAATGTAGCTTGCTTGTTCCTTAGATTTTACAAACAGACAATCTATTTTGAACCTTGTCAGTAATTACATAAAAGCACGATTTTACTTGTTAAGCTAAGATCCACAGTCATCCTATAGGATACTCTATGGAGTACATTCTCTAAAGAATAAAGTTGAGTCAAACAGAGAGGCCTTATTTAAAAATTATACTTAATAATATACTAAAAAAAAATCGACTCGCACCATCATAATCTTCAAATAGCTATAGTTCTATTGTTGACCGGCACTTTCAGATAATAACCGCCGCATAAAAAATTTATCGCGCCTGGATGATCTCCTTTCCACTTATTTTCACGGAACTTTGTCTGTCAATAAATTATGATTCACATTACTCCAGTGCCATTCGACCGCTGCGCTGGACTGAAATGCTCACTGGAATAATATAAACCGGACATAACGAAAAATGAAATCAGCTAGCGTAAAATTTTTCTACTGCACAATGATTACTCCTTTTTAGAGTTCCGTACAAAAATGGTAAAAAGGAACCTTATGGTGCGACTCAGTCTGTCTGCCTGTCCGTCACAGCTGGATATCTCGAGGACTACTAATGCTATGAACTTGAATTTAGGATAGTTTTTGATGACATTTGCCCAACTATTTTGCAAATAAGAGAGAAATACAAATATTTATAATTTTTGCAACAGGGACTCAAAGGGGTTCTTACAAATTCGAAGTGAGGGTATCATATGAAAGAGCGCTGCTTGCACATTCTCAAACTTTTTTTTAGGCCGCTAAGTTTTCGACTATTGATGAAAAATGAAAAAAATACCGTTCCCTTTATTGTTTGCCAAAGTTTGCTTAAAGAAAAATCTGAAATAATTTTATGTGATAGAAGTTTATGTAAAGATTACAGGAAAAATAAAACGATGTCTCTAAATAATAAACCTTTTCAGAATGACGGTACGAAACCCTCGGTGCGCGAAACCGACTCGCTCTTGACCGTTTATTTGTAAAAATAATTTTATCGGATCCAAGCGGGCGAACTTCAGTCGACCAATATAGTGCGGTCATGGAGTCCCGATGAATCTCAATTTGCTGTATCATCCAACTAAGGGATCCGGGACTGATGAATATTCCCGCCTCGTATTGAAATTAAATCATATCTGATCCTTCGGCTCCGGAGCGGAGAAATATTATGTTTCGATTTACCTACTTTATCTCTCTGAAAATGAGAACTTAGTCTTTTTTATATTTAAAAAATATAGGTATCTATGTACCTTTTAAAAGTGACATAAACCTTGAGTTGAAAAATTGTAAGTAAAAAAAAAATTTAAAGTACTTTGTTTTGATTCTATTGACTAATATTTTATTATAATACTCAAGTTTAATAAATGACTTTAAATAATTGGCTAACACTATCATTTGTGTGCATATTATTAGAAGAGTGTGAAGACAGAATAGAATCAGTAGAACATATCTTTATAACCTGCAAATGCAATGTCATTAGATGATAGCTGTTCCGCATTTTATATTTATATTTATTATAGAAATCTGCAATTTGTTGCGACCTACAAATCTTATTTAAATATATAAATAATATCATACCAAAAAAAGCCTAAAAATGTTAAATCCGAGATAGGAGACCTCTGACCGCGTGATCCGATTGCTTTATCCGATTAATCGGACAATTAAATGATATAATCAATATAATGGAAAGTGTACTACAAATAGTAAATCTGACCTTGCAAACTGTATTACTAATTACTATAGGATACATACAAATATCTTAAATAAAACTAAAATTAAAAAATATTTATTTCAATTATTTCGGAGTTATGGTATGATAGTTTATAGCCCAAACGAACTAAATAAAAAAGACCATGTAGACTGGTCACTCGGAAGAAGCGGAATTGTGATTCCTTGTGATACGATTAATCGAATTAACAGTAATAAAATAGTTCGTGTAGTCCGATCACTCGGACCAACAGGAAAAAAATCCACGTCGTCCGATTAATCGGATAAAGTAATCAAACCACGCAGCCAGAGGGAACTTTATGACTAAATTCCTACTAGTAGCCCGAAGTAGGAATTTAGACAAGATGGCCATGATGCCGTTCAACTACCGATAGCAGAACGACAGTAAGAAATTGTGCACAACAAACTGAATAACAATACAAAACATAATACACTTCTAAGACATTCACGCGTACAGTTCATTAGAAAAAGAAAACCAATAAATACAAACTAAATAATTCTAAAAAAATACCTGAAGGAATAATATACGCGCTGTAATCCGTAAAAAGTCTTATTTCTAACAATACAAAAGTTACTTTCCTTATATCGACTGACGAAATAAGTAAAAAAAGTAAAGTAAAGAGACAGTAAAAACATGAAAGTTCCCTTGTAATATCGTCCGATTCACTTACACAAGACTTACACATTGAATGATAATCCTGTCTTCATTTGACGAGAGTTTTGAAACTGAAAGGCTCCAACCACCTGAAAAGATCACCCTCCTAACTTCAGACACGGAAAATACTTTTTTAGTATGGTGCAATGCATAAGAGAGCAGAAGAGCGGGTACGCAGGAAAATCATAGGATTTAAAATAGTCTGTTAATGAAACAAAACACATGTTGATATAATAGTGTGTCATTCAATTAATTGTAATTGAGGTTATTTTGTTTATTTTCAACGTAAAAGAGATTATTGATCTACATATTGATGCTATCTTACTTTCTTCTTGATTATGTTAAAAATGTAAATGTTTTATCTCTTTTGATGAAATTATACATAGGTAGGTACCTAGTTCATAGTCGAGCGCACGGACAAAGTTATGGGCAAAAGCTGGTACCTACCTAACTAAAAAGTGCAAAGCTGGTACCTACCTTTTTTTTTTACCTACCTAACTAAAAAGTGCTTAATTACTAAGTTTATTTGAATAAAGTTATTTTTAACTTTGACTTGACTTTGAATATTCTTGACTTGAAACGTTTCATCAAACTTACACTGCATTTATATGAAGTATTCAAAATACTATCTACATTCTAAACATTTTATTATAGCCAGGTAAAGAAACCTTCCACATAATACCTACCTGATGATTTAATTTTTTCTCATAAAAACTAATATTAAGAATACAATTACTATAATTATGAATAAGAAATTTTGTATGTAACATTTTCCAAAAAACACCTTTTGTTTAAAGTTGAAATTTTACAAATCGCTATATTAGTATCTCATAACTTGACCCGCAACTGAAATCATGCCAAATTGCGGGCAATTGAAAACTGAAAGAAGGTCTGTTGAGACGGCGCGGGTTGAAACAAAAGCCTGCCCGCGGAACCCTACTGGCTGGTTTCCGGCTCGCCACGGTGGAAAATCGGGCAAGTGTGAGCTGTTTTGCACCATAACTGTTCCGTTATAAATGATGTTTATTTAAAACAAGGGAAATATGGACGTTCGACAAAGTAATGATAAAGGGAAAGATGACTGCAATACCTAGCTGCTAGGTATTGCAGTCATCAGTCTAGGTCCTAGCATGGTTTAGTTTCGAATAACAATAAATATAAATATAGGTAAATAAAATATATAAATATTAGACAACATCATATACATTGCTCTGATCCCAAAGTAAGTAGCTAAAGCACTTGTGTTATGGAAATCAGAGACGGTGGAAATACAAAATACGAACCCGGGACCTCGGAAATGGCGACACCTTGAAAACCGTCGTACAAACCACTCGACCACGGAGGTCGTCAATAGTATAAAATGCGCCCTTCTTCAATCATGACCCTTTGACACGGAACCCTAAAAAGTCCTATGTGTTAGCAAGCTGCAGGTGTGTAGTTTACGACCGAATTTCCATATAAATATTATGTTTTACTGTTGAATAAAAATGTATGTAGGTAGTCACTACATGGTATGAAGACATTTTTATAGCAGATTTATTCAAAAGACCTCGGGACATATTGTATGAATGGTGTTTTTTTGTGTGACTCGGCGTTATTGTAAAGAAAGATACACCATAACTATATTTGTTAAAAATATACAAACATTTTTACTTCAAAAGTAAACCTGGTTTTAGGGTCGCGTATTGATAAATATTTGAACTTTATACAATTCTTTTTACCGATGAAACTCATTATTTAGATGTCGATTACGAAAAAAACATTTCTTCTCAATCTTTTAAAATGAACACTTACATAGTAGTAAAGATACGTGAATTTACTGCAAGCACTCTAACAAATAGATTCCTCTTTTCTGCAGTGTGATTTCTGCTCACCAGAGTTCGCCTCACTCTCCTGGGATGATATCCAATAAACGGTTACTCCTGTGGGAGCATTCCTCACATGCTTTCCGACCTTTCAGCTATTTTCTGGAAATATGTGGCTGATCAATCGCAAACAAGACCATAATACAAAATTTGAGTGTTCAGTGTTTGGAATGAACGTGACAAGAGCTTCGCTATAAAATGACCAAGGCTATAAAGTACCCAACTTTATAGGAAACCCAAACAAAACACGCACGACTGTTGAAACCTTACCAAGAACTTTATAATCAAATTAATCCTACCAAGAAGTAAAAAAACTGACAAACCTAAATAAAAATTTATTCTTTGTTTAAAATCCTTTTTCCGAGAAATAATTACAGTATTCCTTTTATACCCTATTTTTTTATTATAATTGTAAAATGTTTATTTTATGTAATTACATTGACACAAAGATATCATATTATCTATGTGTGTATCATATTAATAAATATCTATTTCAAACATTTCTTCAGAAACTTAAATTACCAACAATTAATTAGTGGTTTTGTGACGGGAATCGAACCCGCGACCGGATATCCAAAGGTCGCGGGTTCGATTTCCGTCCGAGAACATGATCTGGTGCGAGTCGTATTTTTTCTAGTATATTATTTAATATTATATAAAAATTGCAATGTGAATGCTAAAATCTCAAAATTTAAAAATTAGTGGTTTTTTCAATTTCACCAAACATGGCTGTTATATTTCAAAAATTGTTCGTAGGAAGATATTCGAAACTGAAAACCAAATAATTTATTTTAAGTTAAAATAAGATAAATAATATTAGATAAAATACTAGAAAAAATCGACTCACCCGTAGCACCTCAGACGGGACTCGAACCCGCACCCTTGGGAATCCGGCCCAATGCACTGACCAATTATGCTACCGAGTCGCCAGTGGGAGCAGTCAGTGCATTCAGGCCGGATTCTCAAGGTTGCGGGTTCGAGTCCCGTCTGAGGTGTTACGGGTGAGTCGTTTTTTTCTAGTATTTTTTCTAATATTATTTATTTTAATATAAAAATAGCATTGTGAAAGCGAAAAATCTAAATTTAATAAGTTAAAATAAATTCCAGGTGTATTCCACACCAAGTTGTTCAGTTTATCAGACTTCCAGTTTCTCAGTTCTAAGTTGAAGTTGGCGATGTTTCCTGTCGTCCAACTTCCTTGTTTCGTTGCAGCCTCTAAAATGCTTTATCGTCTAGCTAGAATAGCCTGGATTCCATTGTACCTTGAAATGCAGGGGACAGAAACTAGCTGCTAGAAATTAGCTAGAACTAGCTATTCCTAACTAATCTAACTATAATTACAAATTGGAAAGTGCGTGTGTTTGTAATGCTGTTAACTATGTAACTGATCGTCATGAAATTTTATATTTACGTACAAACGTGAAAACGTGTACGTATTTGCGAAATTTGTGCTTAAAAGGACATAGGATACCTTTATAAAAAATGATTTTAAGTTTGAGATTTTATCATTCACAGTGCTATTTTATTACAGTTCTAAAAAATCGACTCGCACCAGATCATATTCTGACCTTGTAATAAATAAGTTATCCTTTGTAATAAATATTATGGTTTGTCTGGAAGAGATCGCTCCCAGCGATAAGACCGCCTTTGCCCACTGTAGCTTTAATGTTTTATTTGTAATTTTTCCTGGAATGTGTGAGCAATAAAGAGTTTTATCTATGTTTCTTATCATCAACGCTAGCTTGCAGCGTGAGAGTAGGATATAGGTACTAGAAAAAGATCGATTATGCCACTAGTGACTCGATAGCTCTGTTGGAAGATCATTGGACCGGACTTCTAAAGGTCTCGGGTTCGTTTCCCGCCTGAGAATATGACCTGGTGCGAGTCGAATTTTTTCTAGTATATTATTTGCTATTGTATAAAAATTGTTCCAGAGGGATAGAAAATATACTGTCCCCGCAGACCAAGTAAACGCTAAGAAAAGATATAACTACTAAGAGTTCACTTCATCATTGCCGCTACCTCCCGGCCCGCTTCGTCATACCACACCCCCTGCGTCGCCTTTCTAGTACGGCTAGCAACGCAAAGTTTAATTTTTGTTTCTGTTGATTTAATCATTACGTTCGTTATTTGTGTTGTTATAATGATTAAAATAGTAAAGTTCCTACGTAATGGCGAACCTAACTTGTTATATAAATTGATGACACTTTTGTGAAAGAAAAAAATGAAAATGAAAAACATGATTATGATCGACGGCAACCACGAAGTGAACGCGTCGTATCTGATTGCAGTTTTCTACAAGGCAAGGTTATTATTCGGAATAGACGTTTACTATCAGGTCTCCGGAAAAAACCTATGAACCTATTGGTTGTGAAACTGAAATTATTATATGTTTTAAAATACTGAAGAAAAACCCCCGAACAGCTATTATGAACACTTGTAAGCCGTAACCAATAACAGCACCAAAAGCTCGTTAAGTTTTGGCAACTAAACTTTGCCACAGCTGGTTTTTAACCAGTAAGTTGGTATAAATAAATAATATAATATTTGACAACATCACATACATTGTTCCGATTCCAAAGTAAGTAGCTAAAGCACTTGTGTTATGGAAATCAGAGACAACGGTGGTATCACAAACACCCAGACCTGAGCCAATATAGAAAAGTTCGTTTTCTAAATTGACCCAACCGGGGATCGAACCCGGGACCTCAGAGATGGTGACACCTTGAAAACCAGTGTACAAAGCCACTCGACCACGGAGGTCGTCAAACATACGGCTTTATAACATACGGTGGTATATTATAAAGCTTGATAAAAACAATAAAGCGCTTCACTGAGAATTACATTTAGCCAATTGATGATGATATAAAAATATTGATGGACGTGAATGAAGCGAAAGAAGTGTGCAAAAATCGTAGCAGGTGGTGATCCATAGTCTCTTCCCATGGGAAACAGGCGTGAGTATATGTATGCATGTATGTATAGCTTAAATTGTGGGGAAGATATGTGTTCTTAGTGAGGGCACTACAGTTTCAGCTGCAAAAATTCGTTAGGGTCAAAATGACCTAGAAAGAACGTAGTCACTGTTGGCCGAAAATCTAAGCACAGTTTTTAATTGCTTTAGATTTTAGATATGAGTTACTGCTTGGTATTGGTATTGGTGGTGGGCACTTTTCTCCGCATTTAGACCAATTTGGTCCGTTATGCGTGAAACTCATAGCATCGGTATGGCTAATCGAGCCATCCCAGCTCCTTCCAGAAGCGCAGAAGCCTCCTGGGGCGTTCACAGGCTTCTAGGAGCGACCTCACCTCTGTGAGGATTTCTGCCCGTTGTGTGGCCAGCCCCACGCACTCCAGGATCACGTGGGCGGCTGTTTCCTCTGCTTCCAGGCACTGAGGTATGCAGGCATGAGCTACTGCTAAATGTATCTAGTATGACTCGTAGACACATAAACCACAAATTGAACAGTAACCTTCGCTTTACACAAAGTTATAAAAACGCACATAAAAAAGCTTTCTCGGGTTGTAAAAAAGTTATTTTTTCGAAGAGATAAAAATCGTTTGTTGGTTATTTTAACCTGTTGATAATCTACAAATTGTTTGTATTATAATAATGTAAGTAAACAGTTTGTTTTCCTAGTAAAATTAATACCAAAGGGTTAGTCCGATGAAATTAGGGTCTGGGATTTGACAGCTGGGGTTAGAAAAGTTTGGCTATTGCCTTGCTTGGTCATTGTTTTAATTAATTTTATAATAACCCAGTGATTAGTTTGACTTTGTTATTTTTTTAGTAGGTATTTATTTAAAAATAATAGGTAGGTACATTAATAGGCAGATGATGAAGTTCGGTTAACGATTTCTTTAGACGGGCCTATTTCACAATGTAAAAGTAAGTTCTGAGTAGCTTACTTGACAGATGATTTGACAGTTGTGATATGAAAAATATGTCAAATCATTTGTTAAGTAAACTACCCAGAACTTATTTTTTGATTGTGAAACAGGCCCGGTTTCGTAGTTCTTCTTCTTCTTTTTTGTTTCGGCAATCTACTTTCCTCTTAGAAGTAATTTTTGCCAGTGTCAAGTGTTAATTAGTTCAGTGGTAGATATTGTTTCATTTTTCATTAGAATGCAGGTGCATCGCATTCCAATGCTGCTTGGAGCATTTGGCACCAAGTATATCAAGACAGTTTAGGTACTCGGTTAGTTCTGCCGAGGAAGCCACCACTTCAATAAAAGTCTCAGCTTCACACAACCAAGATCGCGCCTATTTCAATTATCCCACATATTCTTCAGTTGCGTAGACACTTGTACCATATAACTGCACCAATTTCAAGACACAATATCGACTATGAATCAATTTGAAAATAATTGAAATAGACACCAAACCAAACTCGACAAAATGGCGCCAAAAACTCACGGCTTCGTAGTTAAAACCTTGTTTTATTCGTTGGTTAACCCTAAAATACCATGAGCACTTACAACAAAATGAAATAGTCTTTTTTTTTAGCATATTCAATTTCTTTATTTAAAAATACGTTTTGCACAATAAGTATTACAATTCAACTTTGAAAAAGGAAAATCTTTTTCTAGATACCTATTATGTGAGTTCTTCGAATCCGACACTAATCATTTTATCATTTCTTTTCAGGTAAGTCGATTGTCGCCAGAGCTCCAGACAGATTCAATCAAGTTCCACGCTCAATAAGCAAGTAATTTACATTTAGGATAAAAATTATTCACAAATGGAGATATTTCGATCTGCCTACGCTTTACGAGAAATGGTACCTAAATGGAAAAAAGAATCATAGATTCGCTGAAAATGATTTTTATGCTCCATAGTTACATACAAAAAATAGTACCTAGCTAGGTAGTTACTTGTATATTATTATTGAGTGGAAAAAAATTACTGATGTTTTAAATATTTTTAGGTTTTTAGGGTACAATGTCCCATTATCATTAGCTCTCAAACTTGGGAAAGATATTAATAGTAGATTATGCAATAAGGGCTTAAAGTAGTGTATTATGTTACGGGCGCTATATTGAACCCCGAGTACGAGGGATTCTATGGTTAACTCCAGAGCGGAGCGAGGGAGTTAAGGCTAGAATCCTGAGTACGAGGTGTTCAAGATCGCCCAAGACAAATACACATTTAAGCCCGCGATGCATACTCTACTTTTTATACTTTCTGCGAGGCAATTGAAACCAATGACTGTTATAAAGAAAGTACTTAAGTATTTATTTAAAAAAAAATTGTCGTCTATTCTGTAATGGTCAGTTCGACATTCGAATACATCCTTCCTTCTTGGTGCGCGGGTGAAAATGAATTTCGTAAAAATTTTTCATACTTTTCTTTTTTTTAATTTGCAGGCAGTGCAAGAAAATGATAACATAAATAAATAAATATTTGACAGCATCACATACATTGCTCCGATTCCAAAGTAAGTAGCTAAAGCACTTGTGTTATGAAAATCAGAGACAACGGTGGTATCACAAACACCCAGACCTGAGCCAATATAGAAAAGTTCGTTTTCTAAATTGACCCAACCGGGGATCGAACCTGGGACCTCAGAGATGGCGACACCTTGAAAACCGGTGTACAAAGCCACTCGACCACGGAGGTCGTCAACATAAAGCCTAACTCTGAATAAAATCTCATTGCACCTTAACATTTTTGAAACCAACCTCGATCAAGCACGACTACATGAGTTGCATTCCAAATTCAAATCACATTATTTCCCATGGGAAAATTGACTTACTTTAGGAAAAGTTTGCATGACACATAATATGCCATTGACGAGCAGGTAGTGTAAAAAGGTAATTTTTGATTGATTGAGGTTGTGCTTGATTGAGGTTGATTTCAAAAATGTTTAGGTGCAATGAGATTTTATTCTGAGTTAGGCTGTATGTTATCATTTTCTTTGCACTGCCTATACAAATTAAAAAAAAAAAAAAAAATATGAAAACTTTTTACGAAATTCATTTTCACACGCGCATCAAGAAGGATTTATTCGAATGTCGAACTGACCACTATAGAATAGACGACAAAAAAAAAATACTTAAGTACTTTCTTTATAACAGTCATCGGTTTCAATTGCAATTCAATTCAATTTTCAAGTCAACAACAAATTAGTCCTTCTTAGGTATAATTCCAATACCAACTAAAATTAAAAGGGACAAATTTTTCATTCCGTAACTGTTAATTAAAAAAAAACTAAATTTACTCCTTTACTTTATATCCCTATTATTTTTTCTCACACAAAATTTTTACTTACCAAACATTCTGGTAAACTTAGTCAGTTTCTTCTTGTCCACTCAAAAAGTCTATTTCGAATTTAACTTAGGTAGTTTTTTACTATTTTGTAAGGATGTATTACAAATTATTAGTCTATGCGTCATAGCACTACCACAGAGTAAGTACAGTCGGCACATGAAAATGCTAAGCATACTTAAAATACTTCTGTTATCAAGAACCTTAGGTTGTATTATAAGGTTCTTGTACTATACGTGTTACAAAAATACCCCTAATGGTACATAGGGACCATCAAACTGAACAACTTTTACTATGTGACATACATTTTGATATTTTCGATTTTAATTTTTGTATAAAACAGCTGATTTTTTTTCGCGATTTCAGAGTTGGTCCTATAGTAAAAGTTGTTCGGTTTGATGGTCTCTATACCATATTCGGCATTAGGGGTATTTTTAACATGTTGTATAAACATTGTCACTGTCAATCTTTGCCTTATCTGTTATTTAATTTGACACAGTACATAATGTATTCTGTGACAGTACTAAAGTGCTCAACATTTTCATGGGCCGACTGTACATACCTGTATATAAGTAAGTACAGCATTGCAGTAAGCGCATCGCATCGCAGCGGCGGCGCGCGGTGCCGAGGACAGCGCTCTGCGATAAATTCCCCCCATTTGCATATCTTGCCCTGCTGTTGATAACTGTATTGATTTATTTGCCATGCTTAGGTCTGGCTTAGAAGGTATAGAATATGGGTTAATTTATAATTGCCTTAATTATTTTTATCATCATCATTTAGTGCCATCTTCATAGTTTCATACTGAAGTTTGGAGATCAGTAAACAATAGTTATTTGGTCCCATGTCTCATGTTACATCTTTTAACTGACTATAGCTAAGTCCTATTATATTGGTTAGTTGTAAAGCGACAGTTCATGAGTGCTATTACCTGAAATAGTAAATCAAGTTAAAGTTTTTTTTATACACCACGGGATAGTGTTTGGCCTTCACCTCAATTAGGCCGAAAGCGCACTACACCCGGAATCCTCACCACTGAGGAACTGGCTATCTTACCTCTAACTGCCGGAACACAACAATTTTTAAATTGTTGTGGCGTCAGATTTAGGTAAGATGGTGGTAGCTAGCCAGGTGGACTTGATATAAGCCCTACCACCAACCAAACTGAGTACAAATTATTGTACTTCCCCCCTGGGAATCGAACCCGGGACCCCTGCGTCTTACACGGGTGGGCGAACCACTAGACCACAGAGGCGGTTCATTATTCAGTCTACGACCGGAAAAGAGTTTTAGTAAAACATACATTTTCTTTTCTTTTAGCTGAAAATATATTCAACATTTCGGGGTTTTTTCGCAGAAGGAATTCTGTACCATTTTAAATTTAAAAAAATACAAGGAAGAGACTAATGCTAACCCTTAAAATGGGCTCTAAGTATTTAACTAAGTATACTTAGCTGTAAGAACTATCAGATGACACAACAATAAATGTTAGTTCAGAAAATACTTTCAGATTAGTAGCTTAGTAATACGAAGTTACTCTCCGTGCGGGGTCTGTTCGACCGCAAAATCGCGGCCTCACTGCAGTTTTGACGTTACTCTCCGTGCGGAGTCTGTTCGCCCGCAAAATCGTGGCCTCACGGCTGTTTTGACGTTACTCTCCGTGCGGGGTCTGTTTGACCGCAAAATCGCGGCCTCACAGCAATTTCTATGCAACTCTTCCGTGCGGGATCTGTTCGACCGCAAAATCGCAGCCAAAAGTTTTGCCGCCCGACCTGGAAAGATGACTACCGCAGTTGACTATAATTATACAGAAAGATCTTTTTAAGGTCACTTTTGTAATGTGATGCTAGAGTATGTGGTAAAATGTTACAGTATGGTGAACATAGGTACCCAACCCAATCATAAACGAGTTCACACCTTCTCGAAGAGATTTAGGTTTGAGTTGGAACAGATTGAGTGTGAAGTGTAAAGTTACTCTATGCTCAGTGCACGGCAAGTGGATGTCAAAAAAAAGTTGCGTGCAAATTAAATGTCTTTTAATAGCAAAGATTTATTTAGCAGGAAAAATAGTTGCGCAAAATGACATTTACATTTTACGCAACTTTTTGTCCCCTCATTTTGTCTTTTTGAGCAAGTGGATTTTTGTATATGTCCTTTGCGCCTTTTTATTACACTTTCACTTTATAAAACAAACATAGTCGATTTCTAAATGGTAAAGTACTTCGTATAGGGCTTTAGGCTATACTTCGCTATACGCGCCCGCGCGTCCTGTCTTCACTGTGGCTAGAGTGGTCCTACTGCATTCAATTTCCTCTGCGCCTTGCTAGATGGCGCTCATTAAGTCCCTAGCCCAGTAATTAGAGGGGCAACTTAATTACGGCCGCTAGGGCCGACGACGTTGACTGATCGATGTCAATTATATCGATAAAATCATTCTCACCTTTAGCATAAACTGTATACTTAACGAGTGTGCGGAACAAAGTTTAATTACGCGTAGAAAACAAACAACTTTAGTGAAATAGACAAATTTCTTACCCTTCTTTTTTATTTTTTATAAACAAGTTAGCGAAGTACTTTTTACAGGAATGATTATGCCAACTCAAGTGATAATCTTGTTAGAACATACATACTTAGACAACATACAATAAACTACACAAATTCGTATATCTGGTTGATACAGTTAAAGGGATAAAAAATTCTAAACCTAAAGCTGGATTAGCTCAAATTAAAAAAAATTATTATAAGATTAATGCCATCAATACTCGTAGTTATCAGTTAATAATTTCTGTGTATCTCCTTGTATATAAGTGAGTGATTAGCACGCGCTTTTAAATATTTATTCTTACTATTATAATGTGTACACGTAAAAATTAAAATAAATATTTTTATCCATCATTATTAATGGAAAATTACACTGTTAAAAGTTTATTGACCCCGTATCATATGTTTGAAGTTTAAACCCGTAAAAATTTAATTTCGAAACATTTGTTGTTGTAACATTTAGATCAACCTTTATAACTTCGATAAATCTTTTTAATAGCGCATCTCTAGCTGTTAGAGGTGGAATCTATGCCGGGCAAGAGAAAACGTATCATTTGTGGACTAGGCGAGGAATCTCCGTGAAAAACTTTGAGAAATAGAAAGTGAATTTTGTTGGTCGGTCGTAATTAGGAAGAAAAACTGAAGGGAAACGGATTCAAAAGGTCCAATTAATTAGTGTGTTCGTTGTTCGTTAACTTTTATTATTTTCTGAAAGTTTACATTCGTTAAAATTTGAGATTGGCAAAGATTCAAAATAAATAAGATGCACCGAACCGAATTAAAAAAAAATATGATTCGACATAAAGTTTTGCGAAATTCTGTTTCTATTCGCTGTCAGATTACACCAAATTTTTCTAAAATAAACGTCTTCATAACAATAATTTCACTTAATACAAAAAATTTAGTAACGAATCTCTTGAAGAATACGAATCTTAGAGAGATACAGCGTTTGCTTTATTAACTGGCTGAGTAATGGCCGCCGTCGCTCACTGTTTAATTTGATTGCCAAATATTTTTCGTACTTAAAAATCCTTGAGAACTTTTTCGTGAATTATTAGTATTATTATTATTAAGATTAACTAGTAGCTTCTGATAAGGTTCGACTTCATTTTACCAACAAAATCTATAAAAGACATACAAAGTTGAGGTTTTTTTAAGAAGAAGAAAGAAAAAGTTTGTAGCTAAAAGAAATATCCGACTCTTAATATATATTTTGTTATAGAGGTATAATATTAGAGCGTCATTAAATGAATGAATGAAATTAATGAATGAGTGAATGAATGAAATTCTTTATTCAAAAAAGCTCACATAATAAGCATTTCATTCTTTTCAACATCGCGTTTCCTAAACGGAAGTCAATTTAAAATCAATATCGGCTCTTCTTAGTAATATCGACGTAAGACAAGGTCGCGAGACGAATATCGTCCAGCAAAAACAAACATTACAAAGCAAAAGCTATGCTTACACAATTGAAGTGCAATTTGCGTCAGCAATTATTAATGGAGCATGCACATGCACGTCCCACACAGTGTACATTAGTCCCAGACGGGATCGCCATAATATTCCAGTCGCGTGCATTATCTTCATGGACTGATTAGTAGTGCGATGTAGTTTGGCTAGTAAATAGCCCATCTGTTTGTCTGGAAGATATCAGTATGTAAAAGCGGTCAAGAGCGAGTCGGACTCGCGTACCGAGGTTTCCGTCCTTTCCATCATCATTCTGTAAAAGTTTACTATTTAGAGACATCGTTTTATTTTTCCTTTAATCTTAACATAAATTTTTATCACATAAAATAATTTCAGATTTTATCCTATGCAAACTTCGGAGATAAGGAGAGGAACGGTATTTTTTACATTTTTCATCAAAAGTCGAAAAATGCGGCCTAAAATATAAAAAAAAATTGAGAATGTGCAAACAGCGCTCTTTCATATGATACCCCATATGCCTTAGTAGCCTCACTTCGAATTTTCCCCCCTTTCAGTCCCTGTTGCAAAAAAATATAAATATTTTTAATTCTCTCTTATTTGCAAAATAGTTGGGCAAACGTCATCTAAAACTATTCCAAATTTCAAGTTGATAGTATTAGTAGTTCTCGAGATATCCAGCTGTGACAGACAGACGGAGAGACTGAGTCGGACTATAAGGGTTCGTTTTAACCATTTTGGTACGGAACCCTAAAAATGATGTTTTCAAATATAATGTCTAACTATGCAGAGGTAAAATAATGGAAAAAGATTGTCTACTTTGTTATATATTTACTGAAACCGAAAAAGAGGAGGTTCTCAATTCTTCTGTGGTATGGTTAAAATGACTTATTTCGTTTTTTTTCTTCAATATTACAAACAGTTCTCGCCAACTAACGGTTTCAACTCCTAACAGCCTTCGTTGCGGCTGCATAATTTCTAACTCGACTGAGAGGAAACTTTCTGTTCCTTTTAGTATTCCGAAGTTGATCCCACGTTTCTTATTGAAGAAATAAAAAGGAAGACCCTAATGTATGTTAAATAGATCGGTAAAGATATTCCTTGGCTTACTGAAATAAGTATTTTTAAGATAGTAATAAAGTTACAGAAACAAAGCTTGTAACGGAAGTGACTGGAATTTATATTAATTTTTTGAAATTCTGAGATTTAAGCATTCACAATGGTATTTTTATATAATACTAAATAATATACTAGAAAATATAGGACTCGCACCAGATCATGTTCTCAGACGGGAATCGAACCCGCGACATTTGGATATCCGGTCCAATGCTCTGACCGCTACCGAGTCACTCGGTATTCCCGTCCGAGAACATGATCTGGTGCGAGTCCTATTTTTTCTAGTATATTATTTAGTATTATATTAATTTGTTAGTTTACCATTATAACGAATATGCATAAAAATTTAATGTAAGTATATTTTATTCATTGGGTAGCATTTCCAATAATTTTAACGATAGTGCAATATTTTCTAAGCTTGTTATCTTGGATCGGCGAGTTCGAAGCGGTTTACCACCCATTCCTATATTCGAGAAACGATTCGTTTTGTGGTAGAATTTTGACACTATTTATTTTATTTATTTTACTATGGACTTAATGTCAAAATACTACCACCCGTAAGCAAAACGAATCGTTTTTGAATATAGGAACCGGCCATTAGTCTACAAAAATGACATTCGTAGACAAACCTTTTGTTCATCTGTCAAAAATGTCATTTTATATGTAGACAAAATCTTCATAGAGTTTGTCATACGCCTGCAAGTGCGCGCTGTCACTGCACCACCCGGTACCTACTCAAACTAGAAAGAATTACGTATTCCGCAGTTACTTTTCCCATTTGCCCCGCACAACACAATGGCGAACTTTATCCCCGCAGCAAGTTCCCCCCGATCGCACTTCTAACTTACCCACAACTGCTGTAAATCTCCACTGCACTTTATTCACATTTGTTCGCGTACTTAATTTTCAAGAAGAGTTATTTTCAGCCATACTTAATGATGGTATTCACCCTTAGAAACTAAATAAATATAAATACATATTTGACAACATCACATACATTGCTCACATACATTGAGAATATGATCTGGTGCGAGTCGTATTTTTTCTAGTATATTATTTATTATTATATAAAAATAGCATTGTGAATGCTAAAATATCAAATTTAAAAATTGATGATTTTTATTTAGCCAATTAATTCAAGAAATGTGACATATTGTATGTAAAAAATACATGTCAGTAACATTTTCTTGAAGCTCTAATGCTAACGAAACACGATAACGTAAAGAGATACTGGATAAATCCGCTATGCGCATATGCTGTTTGTTCACATCTCCGTCAATATCCTGGAAGTACCCACTTCAGCTGTTAGCTGAAAGATAATGTACTGGAGCAGTGCATCATAATGCACCGAGCGTTTCAAGATATGCATTAAGGCAATCTTTTAACTTGAACAATGTTTGAAGTAAGTTAAGGTACTCTTAAGCAGGTTAGTATTTGCATTGGAAAAATCTCGTTTTGATTAAATTTACTCTGAGTTCTAAGACTCCCGCGCATACAATTCGTTTCGTGGCCAAGTACTGTCCTCCCGTGACCACGGCCCAATAATTCTAAAATAACACCTGAATTAATAATATACGCGCTGTAATCCGTAAAAAGTGTTTTATATCTAATTACTCTGAGTTGAAATATGCAACAGAAATAGCCATAACTTTTGTTAAATAAAAATCAAAAATACCAAGGCAAATAAAAATTAATGCGATTTACAGTTATTTATGAAAACATGTAATTTATTTTGAATTAGATTAGTATTTTGGTTTTAATAATTAAGAATTACTAGAAACCTAGACAAATACTGTCTTAATCCGAATAACATCACAAGAAGAGTTAATTATGCTCAAATTGCAAATCATTTTGGTATACATTTGTATGGGAAGCTATTCGCCGGACTCAAATTACAAACGCGATTTGGTTGAACCAGAGTTGTGATGTCTAAAATAAAAAAAATAAAGACACAAATAAACAGATGAACCTCCTCTTTTTTTTGAAGTCGGTTAAAAATAAAGCCAAGTTCCCGCGTATTTTGACTAGCAGTCAAGACACAACATATAGGGACAAGGTGTCACGAATCTGGACGACATGTGCACAGTGTTAGACAAACAGTAAGCTATTTTATTTTATAACTTGACGACCTTCGTGGTCGAGTGGTTTGTACGCCGGTTTTCAAGGTGTCGCCATCTCCGAGGTCCCGAGTTTGATCCCCGGCTAGGTCAATTTAGAAAAAAAAAATTATAAATTGGCTCTGGTCTGGGTGGTTGTAGTTCCACCGTTGTCTCTAGCTAATTAGCTTCTTACATCCAAAAATTGATAGCAAACACTAGCAAACAACAAAATGACAGGTCTACATGTACACTAGCGCCAAGGTGGCGGTACTGCGCCGACTCGTGGACGGTTTGTGAATCAACAAAAATTCTGCCATTGCGATATCTACTACCTACCATCAAATAACTGTGTCAACTTCGACCCGTCTTCAAGACTCTTCATTTGACAAACAAACTTCGGATTTAAGACGGGGTAATAAGGGCGAAGCACGCGAAATGTGACGTGTCACTCGGAAATGAAAACACCCTGTATATTCCGTTTGAACTTATTGCCTTGTGTGATTTACGAAACGTTCTGAGGGAAATTTGTTTAGTGACGTCTGTTTATATTGGGTTCGAGAGAAATTCAACATTACGTTTGTCTTCATTCATAAATACATAAAATTATTGAGACATTAATGCCAATGTTCGTTGTTTGACGTATTTTATTCATGATTTCAGTCCACGTAGACAAACCAAAATTACAATGGGTAGAGTTTGAAATAATTTAAATTTACTTTTTGCATTCCTGTCGTTAATTATTAACAAATGCATCTTTTTTCGTATAAGTACATGTACCTTGACAAAATTATATAGTTAATTTTTTTGAACCTATTTCAGTGATAAAAACTGAGAATTATTCCCAGTCCTCTGTGTCGCTGTCGCGTCGTATCAACGACATTTTATTAAAATACTTTGAGTGAGAAGTTGATGTTTTTCCCGCCATTCTGTAACAAATTAAATTTTTGTTGTCAAAACATCTCAACGTCAACGTTGAGATGTTTTTTGCGGCGACACAAATTACCGTGTGCCGAGCTTAAATAAAAAATAAATACTGTTTATTGTTATATTAAATAACAAAATGGAAAATGTTTAATATTACCAGGTGATTTCATTTTTTTAATATATTTATTGGAGGCCCACTTAGGCTACGAACACACGAAAAATAATCAAGCATACTAAAGGCAACAGACAACTCTGATGGCCTACTCCGAATTACGATAATCGAATGACGTTCGTTGCACTTCATGACATTAATAGTACCTGTCAATGACTTCAACAACACATAGAAGAAATAAGATCCAAGAATAAGTAAATCGAGGAACGTAAATTTCTGATTATTGCATTGTTATTGCGCCTAGCTAGAGCATACCGTAATATCGTTTTAATAAAAAAAACTAAAACTTTTAAAACAGACGCAGTACTGTGTGCGTAGTGGTCACGAATCAACTTTTTGAAACAAACTAAAACTAGAGAACACTGTTTATAATTACAATATATTAATCAAACAGCAAGTCTCGAATGGTCTCGAAGGGTTTAATCATTCGCATCTCAATAGAGGCACAAATAAATTAATTCAGTGCTCCTTTCGATGTGATAAATGGAAATTATACTCAATTTAGGGCGGGTTTGTATTCAATCAATACGAAAGAAAAGTTTATTGAAAGTTTTCATCATGGAATTTGTTAAAAAATATAAATTGCATAATTTATTCATCGATCTACGTAATTAATACCTACAAATAGAAATTGCAATATGACACTTAAGAATTCAATTTGTGTACCTACTTATTATAATTACCTAAAGTAAACTATATAATTGTTTTATGATTATTAAATATTCACCCCCATACTAATAAAGATTGTATAGCTGTTACACAATGGTTACTATGTCAAACTATTTGAGTTTGACATTAAAAAGAAAGGGACAAAACACTGTGTAACTATGCATCTGCTATACAATCTTTATCTTTATAAGGGTTAGTTTAAAAGACGAATAAGGTACGTACAATAGTTAAGTATCAAATAATCTTGGTTTAAGTTCATGTCCAGATAAATTAGGGAAAAACAATTGTTACGTATATTATATGAAATAAAGGGCGATTTCCACAAGTTGCCTTTAATTTTGAATCCAATAATGAGGTTTAGGCTTAATGTAAGCGGAAATTAAAAGATTAATCAGGGTCATCAGTAAACCTTTTGAAGAACAGGTTTAAAATGGATTATAGCGACGACCTCCGTGGTCGAGTGGCTTTGTACACCGGTTTTCAAGGTGTCGCCATCTCTGAGGTCCCGGGTTTCATCCCCGGTTGGGTCAATTTAGAAAACTAACTTTTCTATATTGGCTCAGGTCTGGGTGTTTGTGATGCCACCGTTATCTCTGATTTGCATAACACGAGTGCTTTAGTTACTTACTTTGGAATCGGAGCAATGTATGTGATGTTGTCAAATATTTATTTATTTATTATCAATCACTCACAGACACAACCACAGAATAAATAATAGTGATACAAAGAAGACCTAGACTAATTTGGAGTAAGTATATGATATCTAAATTTTAAAGTGGTAGGGTAAAAGAATTAACGATTTATAAATGCTTATTAATGAGCTTATTTGAATAAAGAATTTTTCAATTTCAGTTTCAAAGAAAATAGAACTTATACAATACTAAATAATATATTAGAAAAAATTCGACTCGCACCAGATCATATTTTTGGACGGGAAGAACATTGGACCGGACTTCCAAAGGTGGCGGGTTCGATTCCCGTCCGAGAATATGATCTGGTGGGAGTCGAATTTTTTGTAATATATTATTTAGTATTGTATAAAAATAGCATTGTGAATGCAGAAATCTCAAAATTATTAAAAAAGAAAAAACCTTGTTAATAAAATATGATCCTAACAACTTATAGCAATCATTAATAATTGTGGATCTGATAATGGTACCTAATCAAGCAAATTCGGCAAATCTATTTCTTTTCGTTGAACAATGCTCATATCGTCAACCATTATGATGCTAATTACGATCCTTAATATACAAGGTGTTACAAAAATACTCCTAATGCCGAATATGGTATATAGGGACCATCAAACTGAACAACTTATACTATGGGACCAACTCTGAAATCACGAAAAAAAAATCAGCTGTTCCATACAAAAATTAAAATCGAAAATATCAAAATTTATAAAACAGCTGATTTATTTTCCGCGATTTCAAAGTTGGTCCCATAGTAAAGGTTGTTCAGTTTGATGGTCCCTATATACCATATTCAGCATTAGGGGTATTTTTGTAACACCTTGTATATTAAGGATCGTAATTAGCATCATAATGGTTGACGATATGAGCATTGTTCAACGAAAAGAAATAGATTTGCCGAATTTGCGTGATTAGGTGTTTTTTTGTAACACCTTGTATAATGAATATAGATAAAAGAACTGATGATGAACTGAAATGAGTGAAATAAATAATACGAAGTAAGTGGAAAAAGTTGCTGAGAATGGCTCAAAGCGCGCTCAATAGTAAAATCATAACCCATTTGTGAGTTGCCCACAAAAAAAAATGGTTAAGAGCGAGTCGGACTCGCGCACCGAGGGTTTCATCATTGAAAAAGTTTATTATTTAGAGACATCGTTTTATTTTTTCAGATTTTTCGCTATGCAAACTTTGGAGATAAGCCCCCCATACAAACGGTATTTTTTTACATTTTTCATCAAAAGTCGAAAAGCCTAAAAAATGTGTTTGAGAATGTGCAAGCAGCGCACTTTCATATGGTACCCCATATGCGCTAATAGCCTCACTTCGAATTTTTAAGAACCCTTTCAAAAGTGCCTGTTGCAAAAAAATATTTTTTTTTAATTTCTGTCTTATGTGCAAAAGAGTTGCAGAGTTGAGAGGCAAACGTCATCTAAAACTAACAAGTTGAAACATTAGTAGTTCTCGAGATATCCAGCTGTGACAGACTGCGTCGCACCATAAGGGTTCCTTTTTAACCGACTTAAAAAAAAAGGAGGAGGTTCTATGTTCGGCTGTTTATTTGTTTTTTTTTTATTACCACCGATTACTCGAAAACGGCTAAACCGAGTGACATGATTCAAACGCCACTTTATCAGGTTTGTTCCCCAGTTGGTCCCATTTTTGAAAATTTGAAATCGGCTTAGTAGTTTTCGAGTAATCCTGAAAATACTGTAATTTTTTTTGTAACATTTTTACCATTTCGGTAGAACCCTAAAACTACCATTACCAACATCAAAAAAAAAAAAAACCTTTCGTACCTTGTCTATCCCTCGATTGAGTCGCGCAAAGAGTTTTAAATCGGTTTTCGCAACATTACCATAATAAGAGTGAACAAATAGGCCCCATTTTGTTTCCTCTCGATTGAAGTAACAGATTACTACCCCTACAGGGGCGGGGGGGTGCGGGGTACATATAAATGAAGTACGTGTGTAATATGATAAGGGCTTGGGGATGTAGGAAGTATCGATAAAAAGGTAGTAAAAACTAGCAGTGAGGCAACCCCGCATATATACGAGGTTTTTACTTCACAATGAAATACCCATTTTTCTGACGCTCCAACCTTTTCTTTTGCACGGTAACAGGTGAAGTGGAAAAGAGATAAGTGTAATAATGTATTTGGAAGCAATAAGCGTGAGCTGTATATATTTTAGTGGAAGAGCAAACCGCTTTTTGTTTAATGACCCTGCATTATTGAGTAACTAGCGGAAGAGTCTGACGTAAACACAGATACCATGATACTATCACAGACACAAAAGTCTTCTGTGTGATCATTATTCCTGTGAGACTAGGTATATTGCCACACCCCGGACACACCATACAGAAAGTGCGTTTTAACTACAACATAAACAGATCTGCGAATGTGTGCGTGAACCTTTTAGGGTTGACTCTTGACATCTGTTGAGCTCGTATGTTAGTACAAACAACTCGCGCGCGAGACCCGGAGAATGAACTTCTAATCTTACTACCGATTGTGGGGGGAGGTGCGGTATCGAGATACCGCGGAGTACGTTAGTACTATACTAATTCTGTGATATTGCGTTACTTTAGCCCTTTATGATTCTAAATTAGGAAAGTAGCTATGTCGCAGATAAATAATTCTTAAATTTGAGATCCGAGTGAAAAATCTCTTAGAGACATGGATATTTTGTATATTTTTTTCAAATTACTAGCTGACCCGGCGAACGTTTTTATGCCATATTAAAAAAAATACCAAAAACTAAAAAAATGTTTAGGGAGGACCACCCTTATCACTTAGGGGTATGAAAAATAGTTCACGTTCTATTCTCAGACCTACTGAATTTACACAAAAAAAACATAATAATTAGTCAAGCCGTTTCGGAGGAGTTATGTTACAAACACTGTGACACGAGAATTTTATATATTAGATGAAGTGAATTATTAAAGACGTCCCTATTTAGTTAAATTAGATTCACTTCCTTCGCTGCTTGCTAAATTGGAGCTTTTACAGAATACCGCATTAATTAAGCGAGAAGTGTTCGAGCGCTCGCGCCACTTCAATTAACCTTTGAATTTTTAACACTTTTCGACGCGGTTGTCATCACTTTATTCACTGTTCTGCAGTTGTCAACTTATTATGTCACCACTTTATTCACTTTTTGGTGCGGTTGTCACCGCCTTATTCAATGTTCTGTGATGTCACCTCACATATCAAACTTGCATTTCAGCGTTAACTTTTTTATCAAAAAAACAGTAACAAAAACATTATTATTTATTCGGACAAAATACATTTGAATGACATATTTGGAGATTGCCAGTCTTCATACATAAATGTCCGAACTCCGAACCCTTTTCAACAATGAATATCAAATTTTAATCTAATCTAATCTAATTATCCTTGTCCTCCTGACCTGATGTTGATTGAGCATTAGCTATTTGGCAAAATTATTATTTTAAGACAGACTAAACTATAGTCTAACAATTTCGATTCACACATCTAGTTTTAACCACATAGAATTGGCTACATCTAGTTGTAGCCAGCATAAATAAGGCTAGACCTAGTTTTAACTGACTGCTACCGGGTACACCTAGTATTAGTTGTAAACAAATCGGTCACACTAGGTTTAACCAACAGCTACATCTAGTTGTAACTAGCTAGAACTAGGTGTAGACGCACTTCGGATATTAGCCGTAACATGTACTATATTTTAACACCACCAAAGAACGCTGACTTTGACCAGAAAATAGAAAAGTCCATTCGTTTTAGACAGACAGATAATACGAATATCGAAGCGTTCAAACCGAGCTTATAACAATATCGATGATATGAATATCGATATATTGCCAATTGGGAGCATCCCTGCGATCGGTCTTATTGGAATCCCGCATCGCCCCGGGATGTCAATTCACTCTTTATACGGGAAAAACCCCGTTACTCCGATGGGCTGTGAATGTTCTCGAGTTTGCATGGAAAATCGACCGCGTGTATGTAACTGATTTATTACGAATAGGTAAGGTAAAAATGGATTCACTCAATGCCCTATGGGTAAATTGATACTTTTGATAGCGATCACTTAATTGTATGGAAGTATAGTCACATTTTATTTACTTAGAATTAGGTTTTATTATTTGATTTTGAAATAAGAAAATTTCGGTTTGTTTATAATAAACGCAATTTTATTTGAGTTGACATCAGCTATTCTAAATGTCCCCACTGCCTGGGCACAGGCCTTCCTTATGGGTGGATAAGGAGGATGGGCCATAACTCACCACGAAGACCCAATGCGGATTGGTGGGTGTTAACGACTGCAAATGCAGCCGGGACCAATGGCTTAACGTGCCTTCCGAAAGCACGGCGGTACTCGAGATAATAAATTGTTGGTCACCCGTCCCATGACCGACCCTTGCGAAAGTTGCTTAACCTCCGCAACCGCAGTGCCAGACGCTAAAGCACTGCATGCGCCACCGTTTTTTATTTAATTACAAAGAAAGATTTTTAATACATAAATCTTATAGAAGCGTATATTAAACGAAGCTTCTTTGTTTAGCGCCTAAGCTCGGTATGTGTTACTGAAAGTTGAATGACGAGAGTGAGATAAAACACAGAACAAAGAAGAAAACCGACCAAGTGCGAGTCGGACTCGCGCACGAAGGGTTCCGTACCATTATCTATAAAAACGACATAAAAATCACGTTTGTTGTATGGAAGCCCTTAAATATTTGTTTTAATTTAATTATTTATTTTTAAGTGAATATATTACTAAATATTCTGTGAATATTCAAGCGTCTACCTGTTGCCGTTATCAATATCGAGCGAAAACGAGCAAAAAAATCACGTTTGTTGTATGGGAGCCCCCCTACATATTTATTTTATTGTAGTATTTGTTGTTATAGCGGCAACAGAAATACATCATATGTGAAAATTTCAACTGTCTAACTATCACGGTTCATGAGCCTGGTGACAGACGGACAGACAGACGGACAGCGGAGTCTTAGTAATAGGGTCCCGTTTTACCCTTTGGGTACGGAACCCTAATAGTGGGTGATAAACCGTTACAAAAGATTGATTTATGCGATGAACGTTCATCGATATGACATATGAATTAAATATGCTAATTTAGGTTCAAATCTTTCCAAGCAGAGTTGAAGCTCTGAATGACGGATTACCAATATAATAATAAAATCGGTACTAAAAAGATGCATGGAAAACTTTATATTCCGCGTGAAAAGGGCGAATGCTCTCGTTAAATCAACGAGGGTTTATTTATTGCAAGTGGACCCCTGAGTATTGGATCCGTATATTTATTCCGAGATCTTACCCGAGGATCTTGAAGATTAGGTCTTTTATTGTATGAAAATATTCTGCGAGAAAAATAGAAATTATCATTTATAATTTTCTTGCAATATTTTCACGCAATGTCAGATTCATTTTGAATTGTAATTATAAATTGGTAGGATCAAACATGACAAAAGTCAAAATTATGTTAGTAATAGCATTTTTTTAAATTTGAGATTTTGGCATTGACTGAATGCTATTTTATGTAATACTAAATAATATACTAAAAAAAAATACGACTCGCACCAGAACATTTATTCTCGGACGTTCGGGGTTCGGTTTTGATTGATTTCCGAGAATATGATCTGGTGCGAGTCGTATTTTTTCTAGTATATTATTTAGTATTGTATAAAAAAGCGTTTTTTTAGTTCTTCTACAAATACCACAATATGCTTTTATGAAATCCTATATACCAGCTCGGATGGGTAGAAAAGATTGAAATTATCTATCTTTACAACAATTTCATATTTCACACATCCAGTTATTTATTGATTGACATAGGAAAACTATTTATACATATTTATTATATTATTTATTTTTGAGTAGGTACAAAATTCAAGATAGTTTTTTCAGAGATTTCGGTACCACATAATATCTGGAACAGAAAGCTGAAAATATATCAAACTGTAGAGGTATTTTAAAAAAGAAATTATCACCATCCCCAGCACAGGTCTTCTTTATAGGTAAAAAGAAATACAGGAAATTCTACAAAACAATTTAACAAAAAAAGATGGAATCTTGAAAAGAATCATACACAGTGCGTAACCCAGTTCCTGAGTTTGCAACTGGTGCATTGCATACACACAACACACAAGTCCATATATCGTCCACATGACGAATACTTTTTTTATTTAAGGCGACGCATCGATAAACTATTTTCGTATCGACTGGCGCATGGCGCGCTCAAGCTCACTTAAGTATCTCACTCATGGCAAGCAGTATTGCGACGCCAAACCAGTTTTTTTGGTTTGAATAAAAATCTATAATTAATTTTAAAATATCCAACTGGCATTTTAAAGTTTTTAGACTAATCTGCTAAGAAAATTTAAATACTTAAATCGGTCAGGTTTGTCTGTAAAATGCAAATCTCTGTTTTAAAAGAGGTTTCTTTGATATTTTTTTCTCTGTAATAAAAGTAAACGAATCGTGTTCCTGCAACTGACAAAATGAAGTCAATGAAATAAATAATCAGGTTATTAAATATTAATTTTATATGTTTTGTAATTGATGAGAAATGCGTCCTCTTAAACTGCCTTGCAAACTATTCTCGCGCGAGTTCAAAAACTCATCACTCGTTTTAAACGGGGGATTTATTTGAAAAGGGGATTTTTATTTTGATATCGGAACTAGGAAGTTGAGAGCATTTAAATGTATTGATCTATCCCATTTGATGGTTCAAAAAAAGTCATGCGATCCATTACCGATACGTATTTTTGATTAAACTTTTGTGATATTTTTAACCCTTGATTAACTATGAAACAAATGGTTACTACTTTATTTAGTCTACTTATTTATTGCGGACAGACTACAAAAACAAACGCCAAACACGAACGGCCTTACCACAAAAGATTTTAAAACACTGCTCAACAAGTGTTTAACTTAGACATTGTTTAAATGTGATGCTGTCATTTTTTTGACAATATTGTCTGAAAGAGACGGCATCACATTTAAACAGTGTTTTAAAATATTTTGTGATAAGACCGATAATGACTACTGTTAATTATGTAGGTACTTATTACTGTAAACTACTAGATAATTTTGTCAATACAAATAATAATTTGAGTTCAAATATTAATTTTTAAGCCAGATATTGTAGAAAATCTATGGGGGCAGTCAGTCAATAGGTATAACTACCTACCTACTCCATTAACTTTTGGTCTGCTTACTGTGTAACTTTATGTACGAGTTCTTTTTAAAGTCTGTACTTTCCCGTATGCTAAAGCTGTCAAGACTACTGAATAAAAAATGCTTGAATCTAATGCGCGCTCCTCATTATCCGATGAAAAGGCCGGGAGGCAGATTAAAATGCATCGCATGTGAAGTATTTGTTGCAATAAAGACCAGTAGGTTTTAAAAAGGTTTCAGTAATGTCATACTTACGTGTCATTTTCTCTACGAAATAAATTTTCTCATTTTTCTTGCGGTCCTTTATAAAAACTTAATTTGGACTATTGTGAACATTTTAAAAACAAAAAACGGTCAAGAACGAGTCAGACTCGCGCACCGAAGGTTCCGTACCATCATTCTGAAAAAGTTTACTATTTAGAGACATCGTTTTATTTTTCCTGTAATCTTTACATAAACTTCTATCACATAAAATAATTTCAGATTTTTCTCTATGCCAACTTCGGAGATAAAGGGCTAACGTTATTACCGTCTTACCACCGAACATAATTTATGTTTTATTGTGAGTAGATGAATATTTTGTTAGTTGTTATTTAAACTGTAATAAATTGTGCCTGTTGGTGTTTCTGTTAACAAAGAAATATGTTAGAACTTGCTTTTGCCGGCGACTTCGTTCACGTGGAATTTAATTTCCCGTGAGAATTTGCGTGGACGAGGGCTAAAGAAAATTAACACTTTTTGATGTAATGCCAAAGGTCACCAAAAGATCCTACGGATCGGAAATTAAGATATATAATTGTTTATATCTTTATCCAGACACGTATTGAACCAGAAACACGATTTAATGATTTAGGCTCGATACATTAATATCGAAAATACCTCTTTAAAATTCTTAAGTTAAAAATTATTTAGAAACAACATTAGGTATTCAAGTAGAGATTGCTTACAGTAATAAAGTACCATAAATATTCACAATTGTGTAGAAGCATTTCTCTGTAATAGCTTTAGTTATTTACTACGAATTGATTTCGTGATTTTTCGCCAAATAAAAACCTTTTAAAAACCATGTTAAAAAGACGCCTATGGGTAAAGGTTATTATAAAGTAGACGATTATCTAAATGACCGAAATGCGTGGAAATGATGTAACATGTAACACATAAGTACTTTGTTATTAATCATCCTGTTGTACTGTATTTGGTAACGATATATATATAAGTTTGTAAATATCGTTAATTATTTCTGTTAAAGCTGATAAGTTTCTTGCGCCTGTTCTTCTTGTCAGTTAAAAAAGTCTGGAACAGGTGGTAGGAAAATATAGACGATTCAAAAGTGCTTAATTATTAAGTTTATTTGAATAAATAAATTATCTGCCAAATTGATCTCGCTCCCGCGCGCGTTGTTTTTTCATTGCTATCTCGCTTTAGTCGTATAGCGTCTTATGGCTATTTCTAGGGTCTATCTCATTCATCGAATGGGCTCAAGCAACGGCAGGTGTAAAAAATTAACAAAGAAACTAACTGACAGAGCTATTTTTTTAGTATGGATGTAATCGTTATAGATCGTAGCAATGCAAGAAAATGAAATATCGCTTTTTGTCGTAGCTCTGAAGCTATTATACCGTAGTCTCTTTAATAATTATAAAGACTACGGTATAATAGCTTCAGGATTTTTCAAAATAAATGATCGTTGTGTTTTGTTTCCTGATAAGCAATAATATTACAGGAGCTTTTGATTTTATTTAAAAATGGAACAGAATTCGTGTGATGAATTATCTGTCAAGTTTGATAACTGGCACGTATCCGGAACGCGATCGAGATCGAGTTCGAATCGAATAAACGTCAAAACTACACCGTTTTCAAAGCACCTATCAAAATAACAGATTACGACACTTATTCGATCCTGATGTGAACTCGATTTCGTCGGGAGTAACCCCCCCTGACCTTAATATTAACTTTTATTAACACCTACACCGAATTAAGTAAGTTCAGTGGATGTTAAGGTATACTTATGACCAAAGTAAGCCCAAAAAACAGAACTATATTTCGAACTAATAACAAACTATTAACGGCGGCCATATATTTAGTTCTTGGGCAGGAACTTTTCGTAGAAATCTTTTCTCTTTGTGAGGGTGATCCTCATGAATAATGTCTGACGCAAAACGGGCAAGTTCTATAACGCTACAAAGTTGGCGAGCAAATATTTCGGCTGTTGTGTACTCTTGCCGCGCTAATGCGCAAACTTCGGTTTTGCCAAACTTTACGTCAATCCTACTTAGGGTTGGCAAAAGTAAAAATTCTGATGGTAATATTTTATGACATAAAAAAGATAGCTAAATTATTTAAATATTTAAGGAAAGAAACTAAACTTCAAAGCTTCTATACTGACATGGCCCTTTATTTAATTATATCGTTTATAAAATGGTGTAGTGATGTTATTTGTTTGGAAAAGAAACGAAATTATGTACTCTTAACATTATATAAAAAAAACTATCTATTAGTTTACTACATATACTTATATTGCATTAAACTAGTCCTTGAAATTATATTTTTCCAAAATGGCAACAGAAAATCTTGTTATTTGGCAGGCAACCCTGCTTCCACACAGATTTTCAATATTTATGTATATAAACTAATAAGTTTTCTGATCAAAGAAGATTAATTAATAGTTTGTTGGTATTCAACTACTCCGTGAATTTCTTTCTTTTCTATAAAGATCTTTGCAGTCTGACACGGTGGAACTGTTTTATAAAAGTTCAACTGAATGACAGTAAAGTATTTTAACCTCTTTTTAAAATTACAACTAGGAGACTGTTTTTACTTTACATAGGTAATAGTTTATTACGCTTTTTTCTGCTTCTAGGTTGCCTTTCAAGCAGTAGTAAACCACAAACTTTTTACTGCCATGTACAGTCAGCAGCATGTCAGGTTGTACATAGCTGTCAAAAACCTCAAATATAATTTGAATCTTAATAATTTCGCACTTAAGTTCAAAATTAATTGGAACTGATTACTTTGTTGTGGTAGACCAGCATGCCGTTGACTGAACTTACTTGAGTTTGACAGTTTGACTGTTAATAAGTATGTATCTATCGATATGGTATCCAACTTTAAGATCTGTCTCAAAGTAGTATGCATCAGATTTTAAACTGGTGCACTTAAAGTGCTATTTTCCATAGAAATCACGCATGGAACCAGTTTAAAATCTGATGCATCCAACTTTGAGATCTGTCTATTTAGTATGGTAATTAAAAGTAAAAGTAAAAGAAAAAAAATGCTTTATTCAAATAAACTTAGTAATTAAGCGCTTTTGAATCGTCTATATTTTTCTACCACCCGTTCCAGACTTTTTTAACTGACAAGAAGAACAGGCGCAAGAAACTTATCAGCTTTAACAAAAATAAGTAACGATATTTACAAACTTAAATATTTCGTTACCAAATACAATACATATAACAGGTTATTAACAACAAGTACTTACTAGCAAGTTATTGTTTACAACATTTCCACGCATTCCGGTCTTTCAGATAATCGTCTACTTTATAATAACCTTTAACCATGAGCGTCTTTTTGACATGATTTTTAAATTCATGCAAATTAAATAACGGATATTAAATCTACAAAACAAATAATGTGCAAAGTTCAGCTTGTTTTACAACAAACGTCTCGTCTCGAGTTAAACGGTAGTTAATGGAAGAAGTTATCGAGATAATATTTAACTCCATTGTGTTCGCGGATAACCAGTAAACTCTGTTTAGCCGAAGTTGCTATTTGGGCAAGTTTCTATACAACATGTTACAAAAATAATAATAAATGCCGAAATGGCATATAGGGACCATCAAACTGAACAACTTTTACTATGGGGCCAACTCTGAAATCGCGAAAAAAAAATCAGCTTGTTCAAACATTTTGATATTTTCGATTTTAATTTTTGTATGAAATAGCTGATTTTTTTTCGCGATTTCAGAGTTGGTCCCGTCGTAAAAGTTGATCAGTTTGATAGTCCCTATGTACCATATTCGGCATTAAGGGTATTTTTGTAACACCTTGTATAGCTAAACTACCCGTCCTCTTTCACGGATTCTTGTTGGCAATTAAGGTACTTATGAAGTGATTATAGTAAATACAAGTATTTGTAAAAAAAGGAGGATGTCTTCGAGTCTAGTCATCAGTTGTTTTACTTGCTAAGTTTATTTAAGGAATATTGTCTTTTTGAATTGGCTATTAATAATTAAATTAATACCTCGATAAAAACTTAATATATTAATCAGCATTTCAATTTAAAATAATGATATAATTAATTACAGTCAATAAGAACTTAACAACCGTAACTCTAATAATATAGATTTACATTAATCAACCATTTTAATGAGTTTTTAAAATTGTTTATTTCAATATTCAATTGTATCCGATCTGTAGCATGCAAATATAATTTTCTCTTCTCATGCTAGTAAAATTCGTGTTTATGTTGGGTATAGGCTGCATAAAATCGCTTTTCATGCTCTAGTGCATAAAGTAAAATCTTCGTCTAAGTCTCAGACTCTAAGACAAAGGTCGTCTTAACAGCCACACATGCAATTAAACTTCGTTAAATGAACTTGTTTCTTGCATATAGCTATTTAATTTCCTCACAATCGAAGTGAAAAGCAGAGTACATAAACCACATTTTATGCACTATTTTTCGTTTTCACAACAGTGCCCAGAACGTCATTATTTAATAACACATAATATTTACACAGTGGGGTTAATTGTACTGAGCCAACGTAAACTTCCATTTAACAGCATTACATTTAAATATTCCACTGTATAAATAATAGATAAGTATGTACATACCTACATTTAATTTTTTTTTAAGTATGATCCTTCTTAGTGCTTAGGTATTATTTTTCACTATTTCTGAAAACAGCGTCTTTTGTCATAAAGCCCTGTATTTTACTAATCAACAAAAATAAATTAGAGTTTATACAAAAATACGCGAAATTTAACATTTTTCAATACTAACTGACACTCGACGAATAGGAGAAATTATACAGTGAAGTCGGCAAGTTGACTAATACAGCTTTCGAACAATATAAAAGTTTCGGAATTAGCTCTTTTGTATGGAAAATCATATGGTGGACCCAACCGGGGATCGAACCCGGGACCTCAGAGATGGCGACACCTTGAAAACCGGTGTACAAAGCCACTCGACCACGGAGGTTGTTCTTATACTTATTGGCCGATTTTTCTTGTGTTAAATAATATTTTATTTTGTTCGCACGTTCGTTTTGTATTTCAGTCAGCTAAATGGCAATATCCTGGCGACAGGAGACTCAATTTAGTCTCCACGCCAACCTAGCGAACTCCCATCACCCACAAATTGGTTGCGAAAATCAAATCCGTTGTTTTCCGATAATATTTTAACAGGCCCGAGGGGCGTCTTCCACGGTCAACCTAATAAGGATCGCCAACCAATGTCGATTAAACAAGAAATGAAATAAACTTTATTCGCAGTAATTGTGGTACAGAGATATTAATAAAATGTTTTAAAAGGATTTTAAAGCTATTGAATAAGATTTAAAGTGGACTGGTGTCCTAAGTAATGAGATACCTACTCAAGACAAATGGTGAACTTCAAAATACGGGCTACTCAAAACCTCGAACATTTTGGAAACACAATGGAAATCTTATTTTCAAAAGAAGTGAGATTAACTCATTAGAAATGGCTATACATAAGTTGAAAATAAAAGATTAAAATATGTTTATACCATTCCCCATCTAAAAAGATTATTTTGTTCACTGCAAACAGTGAATAAAAAGCACTTTTAAGAGGCTGACATGAGCCAACTAGCGCCGCCAGTCGATTTTATTTTACTTATTCTAAATAAGCCCAATTTCTTAAAAAAGGAATCAGTTAAGGTCTTATGAATGACGTCTCATGTTTATTGAATAACGTTACAACATTACAATATGCGTGCAATAGTTTAAAAACGGGTTTGAACCATCAGTGGCCACTTTTAACTAAATCGCGTTTTAAACTGTTTGAATGCGTTTTCAAACTGTGTAAAGTTATTCAATAAATATTAGATGTTATTAACAAAACCTTGACTGATTCCTTTTTTAAGAAATTAGGCTTATTTAGAATAAATAAAATAAAATCGTCTGGCGGCGCTAGTTGGCTCATGTCAGCCCCTTAATCACTATTTTAGTATTTGAATTTAGAACACAATTCGACCTCTATCTCAATACTATACGACCTCCTTGTCAAAAAATACTCGATACAAACTCCTTGTGCAAAAAATACTCGATACAAACTCCTTGTGCAAAGAGTACTCGATATACAAACTCCTTGTGAAAAAATATTTTCGCTTAAATCTTTCTTTTTCTCTAAGTCATGGCATAAAATATAGTATGCAGCTCTTAAATAAAACGGATTTATATCGAGAGTCATATTACTCGCGTCATTCAGGATTCTAAAACTTGAATCAATCTATGGCCCTCGCTTTAAATCGTATTTTAATCTCTAATTGCATAATATACTATCTTTTTGTAAATACTACGTTGTTACATCGTAACCTTACCCTGGTTATTATTTACAATTATTTGAAAGTGACAATACCTAATAATATAATAAAGACAGTGATTTTGCTACTTTTTATATTGTTTTCGGATATTGTTTACCCATTATTTTCATATAGTAGTTAAATCTTAAATAATAAAATATCACTTATTCCTGTTACAAAATCTCTTTCCAATTACTTAAATAAATCCCTCTCGTTACACAAAATTCAATTTAAAAAGTATTATCGAAGGCTCGTGCTTCCCAATCGGTTGCTCGAAGATAGGCACGTGTCAAATTAGCTGTTTTGCGACAAACAAATCGTTAAAAGCTGAACACATTTTTATACGAATCGCTTTAAAATTGGGCGATATTTTTGTGAATACAGGAACTAACAAGTTCCTACCGTATTAAATTAAAAAACTGGATTTTAATTAAGATGCAAACAATGTTATATTATAAGCTTGTTATTTTAATTATTAAATTAAAACTTGCATCTTTCTTTACTAGATCAGAAGAGAATAGCTTAGAAGAGAAATTACTTTGGTTTGGTTCGTGGTATTGACTTAGAGGAGTCGATCCCTGGATCCCGACCGGTTCCCGGTCACAAAATTTACGGGATTAAGTTTTCTTGATCCAGGGATTTTCGGGATTGACGTCATATTTTTAACAAAGTTGCGAAATCTTGAACTTATTAAGTTAAAGAACTCATTCATTCTTAATGTAGAATATTTTTAACTTACAAAAAAAACCAGATTAACCAAACTATAAAAGTCTGATCAGTCTCTAAACTCTAAGTTTCTATGCGATTGATTTACTTTGAGTAACTAGGTGTGTATCGTAATTTGGATTTTTTTACATTTTTTTTACGTCGATTTTTGTCCAAATTTTAATAACGTTGATATTTGTCTATTACTTGTCATAATTTGTTGATATGAAAGATTTCGTATTTATTAGAATAAACTATGTCGGGATTTACACCATTACCTGTTTATTTTTGAGGCTCCCATATTAACCATGAAAATTTAAAACAATATATTTATCTCGTATTTCTTAATGTTAACCTTAAATCCCGAAATTATCCCTGGATCCCGGGATTGACCTAGTGCAATCCCGGAATCTCGGGATTAGAACGGGATTGAATTCCCTACCTAGACAAGACAACTGATATTAGTTATCTTTAATCAACTTGATATTTATTACCCAGAATACCTAGATTCTTCATATTAGTGAATGACCAGCAATTTTCTTTTAGTACTTATGTTTCTATGTACTTATATAAAAAATACTCAATCAATCAATTAATCCAAAATGACATACGTTTTATAGTGTACCTACCAATAAAGAATCAATTTTAATTTCATTGCCGTCAACTTTGATAAATTGTGTTTGTCGAATTTCAGTTTTCACCGCCGAATGGAAACAGTTAGTTATCGCTCATGTTCACGGTTCCATTTTGTGAATTGCAGCGCGACCGCCAATTTTGTTGTGGGATAATGCATTTCCCGCCATTCGAGTGGTTTCATCAAGCTTAATTATTTGAATTTAAAAGCTGGTTTTAATGGAATTTTATGAAAGATCTGAATTTCCAAATAAAATTCCAACTTTATAGCGAAGTAATAACTAAATTAATATTAATACCAACCGACACTTACTTAAATAATAACCTTAAGTGAAAAACAGAATATTTACCCATATTCATAAAAACACAATCCAGCACTTTAATCCAATCCAGCCGGACACAGATAGCTGTCCGGGTAACGGAGTTACCGAAGCCCGGACACTGGCCGTCCGACTTCGTTACGCAGATTGGAGGGCCTGTAGTAATCGCTGTCCGAACTGTTATTTCATTAGTTGGTCGCTGGGCTAATTTGTAGGCTATGGTAGATTTACTTTTTTTACTTACCTTTTTAATAATAAATCGGTTACTTTTACAACGTCACTGTAATTCACTTTTTTATATCAAAACAACATAATAATAATAGATATTATATGTAAACCGCATGTAAACAACATAATCGCTCGGTTAAGGCCCCTTTATACCTCAAGTGGCGCCCTCATTTTAATTAAATTTATTATTAAATTACACTTTAAATTTTTCAAAGTGGCCACTTTTAGCACTTTTGCGAACTACTACTACAACGAACAAAATTTTACTGAGGTTATTGTTTGTAAATAAACTATAGAACCTTAGCTTCAATCTGTACATGTGAATTTTCGATACATTATATACTTGGCGAGCAATAAATTTAATTAAAATGAGGGCGCTACTTGAGGTATATAGGAGCCTTAAATACTACCCTATTATTATTATTTTACATTGCCTTATTAACTCCCTACGCTAATAAGCAAATTGATATTTATTTGCCTAACCACATTTAAACGCTACAAAAACATTACTTACTTCTCTCAAAAAAAAATATTTAACTTTCAGTTTCAAGCCACAGTCATAAATAAAAGCTTTCATTTGAGGTTTTATACTGTTACGACTATATTTATATCTTGTTTTATAAAGAGTGGTTTTAAAGTAATAACTGTGGAGTAATCCGGAGCAACAATGCGACGGAACAATTGCGCTAATCCGGCATTGTGCGCGCGTTCCGTTGTTCCGCGCTGGAACGCAAGCCATAAGTGGCCGGCGATCGTCTTTGTTGACACATTTTAAGAGGCTTTATTTTAGCAATGAATCTCCGCATCGCAATTGCCACTATAAAAATATATACATTGTCTTTGGTCTTGTACAGTCAGCAGCACGTCAGACTATACATGTTGACCTTTATGCCGTACGTAATAAAAGCTGTGTTCGTAGTTTAACTGTTTAACTTACCGTGCTGTTGTGCGTACTAGCTATAATAAAATTTATAGGCATTAAAAACCACCTAATTTTTTCGACAAAAACACCCACATGTTAGGTCTTGAGGTACATCCCCTCCTGTAAGAATGACCGCCATTTTTTACTTTTCATTTTAGATGGCCCTGATAATAATTTATCCGGATCTAGAAGTCCTACAGTTATAAAAAAAATACTATTCGAAAGCTAATATATTTATCAAGTAAAAAAGCTTAATGTAAACTTTCAACTTAAAGAAGTCATAAAAAATTTGTGTGCTTTTCTTAGTTTTTTTTTAGGGAAATTTCACAAGGAGTCCGGGGAAATCTAAATCAAAGGGTGTTAACATTGCCATGCATGGTAATATCGTCACGGAAAAAATATAAAGCGCACATTGGGCTTAAGCTTCGATCAAGAATACCGTAGATGTCCGGTCACACTTTCAAACTGGGCACTTATTTTGTACAATAATTCTCTTTTTTGTTTCTTACAATTTAAAGTTGAATTTGGAAAGAATAGTAATTTGTACCCAGATAGAAAATATTCATGTGAGGATTCGAATTTCACAATTTCGAATCGCTTTTTGTTTTGTCAGTCGGTGCCACATATTGGCGTGCTGTTTTAGTGCATGAAACGTTATCTAGCATATTCTTGATGGAAGGGCTTGGGCTGCATTAACAGCGTGCGACAACATTAGATATAGAAGTCCTTACTTCTAAATATCTATGCTACGAGTCCTAAAGTGACAGGCTCTCTGCAAATGACAAAGTATGATCTCGCCTTTATGCTAATTCTGTTAGTGCATCTGACGGGTTGTGGGTCCTATGAAAAGCTGAAATGTATCGCAAGTAGCTAAAACACACTTGAAGTTCTACAGTCTCACTGTTGAGGCTCTAACTACTCTAACTAATGGTTGAGAAAGAATATCTGAAAATGATGTAAAAACTATTCCAAAATCTATCAAAAAAGTCTACTTAAAAGAAAGATAATTTTGAGTTCTTTCTTTCCACTAAGAAATTCCCTCATGGGTGATGTAGGTATTATTTCTGACTTATATAAGTCCAGACTCCTTTTTAGATGTTTTTAAAAGAAGTATTATCTTAGCTACTGTTTCTGTCCATAATGAAATGTTCGCTTGCTTTGCTCGTGCAGCCAGCAGTCTGCAGCGGCATGATAAAGTATGATCTCGCTTAATGCTAATATTGTTAGTGCATCCGACGGGTTATACGGACCCTTTGAGAACTCGTGTTGGCTACAACCTTTTTATTTAGAACTTCTTAAATAGAAAACCAGCTTTGAATATTTACATAAATCTACTGTTAAGTTCCGGTTAGCATTATGTTCTAGTACTAATGATCGAAGAGTGTAGTTGAAAATGAAACAGAATTCTTATGAAGTTGTCTTTTAAGTAAGTTAACTAAAACTTTAACTGAACCTCTTAAAGAAGCCCTAAATTCAACTTTTGTTTGTTAAATAAACGAAGAAAAAAGCAAACCGCCATATTAAGTCTATATAATTTTCTTGTGAAAATAATTTTTATAGCGGAGGTGTTTTTAATTCCGCATAATAATGATAATAATAATAACAAAGGAACACAATAACAGAATATTAAAAAAGGCTCTCTGTCAAAAAATCCTGAAAATCACCATAAAAACTTCCAATAGTCAGATTTCGTAATTTTTAACTACAGCGATATGTTTTTTTATGCAAAAAGGAGAGCTTTTTTGTGGATCTAACACAATAAACGAGTAAATTTTTAATAACTGATAGATACGAAAATATGGATACGATGGAATACTGGATTCCCGAAATCAATAAAAATGTACTTAATTTCCAAAGAAATAGTGAAAGAGTAGATTTTGTGACTGGCCTTGCCTTAAAAACTACAAAAGAGTTCTTTTAAATAAAGATACAGTTAAGAACCTAAGTATTTAAAATGTCGAGAAGAATATGGCCGAACAAATTAAAGTTACATGTATTAAAAGCGTACGACGAATTACCTAAATTTCCCGATTCAGCCAAGTTGCATTGGTCGTGGTCACGGGATTACTGGTGTGGTAATGTTAACATTGCTCTTACTTTACAAGTTACTTCTTTTTATTTCTGTTAAATTAGAATATAAAAACCTGAAACCTAGAGCTAATGTTTCTATAAGAGTCTGCGTTACAACATACTCGCATTTAACCGCGAATGGTTTTGCAATAACTGCCCGTGGCATTTACGGGCGGGTCAGAATTATTGCTTTTCGGTCACGAAATGTGAGCAAAAGGTTTACGGGAGTGTGTCAACACGCGCAAAATGAAATTGAGTTTGTATTTAATAGATTTTCAATAATAGGGGGACATTTTTTTATCATGAAAGGGCAGCCTTCATTCCTTTCAATTATTATTGCTATGGCGGAGTGCGGTATGCGTACTTTGCTTATAATCGAAAAACGCTGAAAACCTGACTGTCCTATCTCTTCGAAAAACACTGAAATCCTGGTTGTCCTATCTCTAAGGTTCGTTATCGTATAATCGTTTCATGACATTTTGATTTCTTTTAATAGGTTGTTATTACAAAGAGTCTAACATCGATTACGTTGATTAGATTCCAAAATATTTTAATACATAAAATGACTAGCAACCTTAGGTATATAAAAAACTTCCGAGATTTACGAGCGTTCGTTAGCTATTAAACAAAATGTGTGCCTTCACCCCACCACTAAGCCTAGTCTGTTTTTCGGGTGGTTGACCAACATTAGGTAGCGTTGCAATCAACGCGGGCACCGCAGCGCCGCCCTGCGGCCGCCCAATCTCCGCCCGCCCTGCTTGGATCGCGAGTAGCTATAGGGCTGACAAAAACAATGAAGTGTTATAAAAAGTTTCTACTCCACTGTTCACTAGGAATACAGGCTTGTTTGATTTCTGAATTACATTAAAAATATATCTGGGTGCTCGAAAATAAAAATATTAATATTTATTTCAATTATTGATAATAGAATTTGAAAATTTACTAATATTTGTTTAGATATGTCAAAATATTCTGGTTGCTATACAAATAAACACTTTAATATGGTTTCTATAAACATACAGTGAGTAGCTCGATGGCGAGTGGTTAAGCGCCTGGCCCAGCGATTGCGGCTGTATTATATTATATATTATAACTTTTGTTAAAATAATATCTTTAATATCTATATTAAGTGGTGTAGGTAAGCATAATAAAAAATATTAAAAAAAGTTTACAAATTGATACATACAACTGCAGGACCGGCGGCGGTCTTTTGCTGAGTTATAAACCAATCGGTCTCGCCATAATAATATCTGTTATCTTTTTTTTCGGGTTGAAGGATTCATTAGGCGGTGGCAACCCTAAATTCAATATTCCCGCCCGCCCGGGAAGTGAACCGGCAACCTATCTCGTCGCTGACTCAGCGTGATGGCCACTACACCACATTCGATAAATTTCTCATGTTGGAGGAAAACGAACAACTGCACCAATAACTCACTACTACTACTAGAATACTTACATTTGATCACAGTGATAAATATATATTATTAAAAAAACAATCTAGATTCCAAAAGATGACTATGAAATATAAAAAAAATACTAGCTTCACGGAACAAAAAAATATTTATTTCGAATAATATCTAAGAGATTTAATAAAAAAATAATTGTATTTGTTATTATTATTCTCATCAATAAAGTTTTGGTATATTCCAGAAAATAATTTGGAAGAATTTTCAACATTGTTTACAGTAAGCAGTTTGAATGGCTTGCAAGTGGGGCGTAATTACTTGGATATCAATCATTATTATCTTGATTGAAGTCTGTCTGTCTAGTAGGAGATTTGCTTTATTTGATTAAGATTGAAATAAAACGGTTACGTATTAAGAGCTCGTACATTTTCACTATCAATTTAACTTCTTTTTAATTGAAATAAAACAACGCGATTTAGTTTAATGGTTTTTTGAAACTTTTCTTTTTCTTTTACTGAAGACTTTTTTCAGGGGCAGCTTAATCATAACGCTCACTTGTTCTATCTTAAATATATTTTTAATCTGATAAAGTACTATATTTAAATGAATAAGACATACACACGCATTATCACAGTGACTTGGGAGTATACTTCGATTCGTCTCTTTCTTTTCACTACCATTACGATTACATTTGTAATAAGGCTAATCAAATGCTAAATTTCATTCTGCGTGTCGCTAGACCATTTAGAAATATTAAATCATGGCTGATTCTCTATGTAGCTTTGGTTAGAAGTGTCTTGGAGTACTGTTCTCCAATATGGTCTCCTATCTATAATGTTCACACTGATAGAATTGAAGCCATTCAAAGAAGATTCGTGAGAACATTATGTGCCAAGTGTGGTATACGTAAAAAGATACCCAATTACCCTGATCGCCTGAGTCATTTCAATATGATTAGCCTCGAAAAACGTAGGTGGATAAATGACCTGTCCACACTTCATCCGATTGCCAATGGACTATCTGACGGTAAACTATTAGAATTACTAAAGTTTAGAGTCCCTAGTCGGTCAGTGCGTAAACCACAGTTGTTTACCATACCTGGAACCAGTAATAATGTTTCTAGAAACAATCCAATATATAGAATGTGTATGTCTTATAATGAAATCTGTGCAAATATTGATATGTTTAAATGTAACGTCCAGTCCTTTAAAAGAACACTATTTACATTATAATCCAGCTACTTAATTGTATTTGTATCCATTTTTTGTTTTATTGCTACTTTAGATTAATAATTTTTTTGTAATGTGTCAGTAAGATATTTAGAAACCAATGTTGTGCGCAATTGTAAAAGGGCGCAGACATGCACTTGTTCTATGTAAGTTTTTGTCTTTTTTATGATTTTGTGTCTGTTGTCTGTTATTGTGCCATGTAAATAAAATAAAATAAAATAAAATAAAATAAATTTTACTTCGATGATATAGCACAAAAGTTAGAAAAGTACTGAACCGAAGTAAAATTTTCAGAAAATGGGACCAACTTGGGTACAAACCTGATAAAGTGGCGTTTGAATCATGTCAATCGGTTCAGCCGTTTTTGAGTAATCGGTGGACATACATAAAAAAAACAAATAAACAGACGAACATAGAACCTCCTCCTTTTTTTGAAGTCGGTTAAAAAGTAGATTATTTGCCTTTAATTCCATTCAAATGCAAAATTCATGCTGAATGAATGCAAGAGTTAGAAACTTAAAGATATTTTTACCAACATTTTACAAGCCACTGAAAATGTTTCACAGTTTGCTACAAAAGCCGATTTCATTATTAAATCGCCACTTTTACCCGTTTCACTCGCAGGTACGGACGTGCCGTGATAACTACTGCAAAATACGATTTTCACTTCATAAATCATAACCATTTCGAAATTCTGCTTTATGCTTTGATACAAAAAGTCCATAGTCTCTTGCCAACAAGTTTCATAGCGAGAATGTATGAAATAGACCCATAATATTGTTACGTGCAAAAGTAGTTTTATTTTTAGTGACGTTCGTTGCTGAAAATACAATTTTCTCTATTCAGACTTTTTTAATTTCATGAAATTTATATCGATAAAATAAATGAGAATAATTGGACCATTTTAATATGAAATTAATACAAACGCAAGGTAATGAAAGTTACTTCAAAAGTAGTTTAATTTTCAGTGTCGTTGCTGACAATACAATTTTCTCTTTTCAGACTTTTTTTAATTTCATGAAATTTATATCCATAAAATAAATGAGAATAATTGGACAATTTTAATATGATATTAATCAAAACGCAAGGTTAAGTTACTTCAAAAGTAGTTTTATTTTCAGTGTCGTTGCTGAAAATACAATATTCTCTGTCCAGACTTTTTTCAATTTCATGACATTAATGTCCATAAAATAAATGAGAATAATTGGACAATTTCAATATGAAATTAATCCAAACGCAAGGTAATGAAAGGGGAAACATTCCTTAAAGTGATAGCGCCTTAGTTTCGAACTAAAGTCGTTACTTTGGACGAATATCGGCTGACGCTAGTTGGTGTAAACTGGCAAATTACGGAGACTCAGATTCCGCACTCATAATCTATTCGAAGGTAATAAATTGTTGAAGGAAACAGCCACCGCGGTCACGGATATTACCGATTTAAAGTTCTATAGTTATACTTTGATAGCTTATGAAATATTTTAGACAGTTTCTATTATTCGTTGGATTATTTTTAAGTAAACGATGCACGCAACAACAGTCGTAGTCTATTATGCTATTTGCACTTTTATTTAATAATAATTCAATCGATTGCATCATAAAGTAATCGATTTTCTTGTGTATTAATCTTTGGCGTATTAAAAACGATTGCATTTACGTAAGTTAATAAAATTGTTGAATATTACTAAGAAAGAAACAAGTTCAAGATCCCTAATGTATGTTTTCTTTCACATTTATTTCTTTATTACTATACTCGAATTATTATGCATATTATTATACTCGAATGGTCAACATTCTATACGTTTGAACGCTACGCTTACTATTAAAGCTTAATTATAAGCAATAGACGATTAAATCACATGTCGCAAATATATGTAAATCACAGACTTTGATGGAATTGACTAACTTACGGTAACGTAATTTTATAGTTTATTGTTTATTTTAAAGCTATAACAGTAAGCGTAGCAAGCGTTTGAGAGCTCAAACGCATAAAATATTGGCCATTTGAATAGGGGGCTGTTTTATTTTAACAAAATCAGATGTGTAGGCCTACTGTCATTCAATTCAAGATAGCTTTATCCGAAACGTTATTAAAAGTAAATTAGATCGTTTACTTAGAAGCTCGGATTACGTCGGAGAAGGAAAATACATAATTCAAGAGACACATCCAATAGAAATGCCGATCCATAGAAATGATATTACTTGGTAAATATTTGCGGGAGCGATCAAAGGCGGGAAATGTCGGTACACGTGATACAGATGAAATACGCGCTATTGTTTGATTGCTGTGCTGGAATTGAGTTTTGGTAATGATGTTTCGATTCCGTGTCTCCCTTTGACGTGTTAAGGTGAAATGCTTTTGTGATATTCTTGAGTAAGACGTTATTTTTGAGCGAAATCGCATTATGATGCCACGCACCACGAGTTATGAGTTCCTGCGGATTTAGGTTTTGTTTCGTATAGAACTGAGTTTGCATAAAAACGCGCAATAAATAACACAATGTCGTCTACATTAAAGTGTCCATATATTCTTATTACATAGTGTTTCCTGATTGTTCGATTTTTGTCTACACCATAGAAAACAAAAGTGTCTACACGTGTAGGGTTGCCAGGTGTCCGGATTTAGCCGGACATGTTTGGCTTTTTGACCTCTTGTCCGGCCAAATTTGACTGCGTCCGGCCTGTCCGGCTTTTGTTAGGCTGTTTGTGTGGCTGCCGCGCGAATCGCAAGTAAGGCCGCGACACAACTCCCCGCTGACTGACCACTGTTTGCAAGGCAGTAATTAATATTGTCCGGCTTTTAGAACATTAATGTCCGGCTTTAAAAAAGCTATGATTAGCTATTAAAAAAGGTATATCCGGCTTTTAGGGTAAAATGTCCGGCCAAATTAAGCGCCGAGTCCGGCTTTTGTGTTTAGGACCTGGCAACCCTGGCAACCACTGACCTGACTGTATAATCTACGCAGGATTTGTTTGAGTTAAAAGTTTTTTTTAATCCACAACGGATGCTCGATCTACATTTCTCCTGACGTTAATGACAACAAATGAATATCCTGACCCCATTCTCAATAATGGAACCCTTTTCTTGTTTGCTAATTTTATCTATTAACTTTCTACGTTCAAGCAGCATCCCAAATTGTTAAATTCGCAGCAATACAAATACCATACCTAACCCATAATCCTTTGTTCTGAAACCCGTAATGCCGATGCCTTCCCATAAATCGAATTTTCCGGCCATAATAAAAACCTTCACCGTACCTATAAATATAGAACGAGAAAAGGTTATTTCGGCAAACAATTATCCGGTACCGATGACTCCCTCCCTGGGAAGGTGACCATAAATCCAGATTTGTGGCGACTCTGGCCAGCTTTCTAATTTGTCCAAAACATTTTATTGCGATAGAAAAACAATGAAAAGTTGTCTTAATTCATCAACGCCCGAGCGGACGCAGGCGGCCGGGTAACAATAGAATATCTATTGTGTCACATTTTCCGGGCGTTGAAGGGTTAAGTGGTATGTGGCACGCTTGAAATCACGCAGGCGTGTCAGTTTACTCGCTTTAAAATTGCTTGTGGTGAACTGGCACTGATGTGTTGATGGTAACACTTCTATATAAAATATGTTTTACCTAACAACATAAATTAAAACGTTTTACATTTATTTTCATTAATATGTGAAAAAATTGTTTATTATTTATTAAATATCGAAAAAACAAGATTTTATATACTGATTATTAAAATAATAATGATTGGTTGAACTGTTGTATCTCGCTTTGGAATAATTTATGCGTATTTTTTACATGTTAATGTAAAAAGAATACGTTAATGTATTTTATTACTTATTTTCAGTTTCTCTTGTAAGGTACCTGGGTTACCACCTTAGCCTTTTTGCAAATGCCAGGCCATATATCCTGAAAATTCAAACGATATGGTGTCCCTACTTCCTAGTGATTTATGCGGCTCGATAATATGGCCGACATCCCGCTAATGAAATTGTCAACCAGGTAACGGGCCCGCGATACTGAGGGATGAAATCCATTTCTGGCCAGGGGACTGACATTCCGGGGTCCAAACCATTGGTGGTAGATATATTTCTGAGTTACAATTTCCTTCGGTCATTCATTTTATGTTTTAACTAAAGCCAATTTTATCATTGCATCTTGATGTTTTTTATGCTGATTTGCTGAATTGATTTTTATCAAAATTGAAATGTATCAAAATATAAAAAAAAAACATTTTTGAAATACTTAAGTTCCTGGTGTCTAATTAAAGCACTTGAAAAAAAAAAGAAAACTAGCTGCCCCACCCCGGCTTCGCAGGGGTGGCGCCATCTATTATACAAGGTGTTACAAAAGTACCCCTAATGCCGAATATGGTATATAGGGACCATCAAACTGAACAACTTTTACTATGGGACCAACTCTAAAATCGCAAAAAAAAAAACAGCTGTTCCATACAAAAATTAAAATCGAAAATATCAAAATGTATGAAACAGCTGATATTTTTTTCGCTATTTCAGAGTTGGCCCCATAGTAAAAGTTGTTCAGTTTGATGGTCCCTATATACCATATTCGGCATTAGGGGTATTTTTGTAACACCTTGTATATATTATGTTTTATGTTTAACATTTTTGTTTAACATATTTAAAAAAAAAATACCGTCGACTTGATAACTTCCTCCTTTTTTTGAAGTCGGTTAAAAAGATAAAAATTGTTTTTTACGTCTTTTCGTACATTTTTTTAATTTTCTTTTATACAAACCTTGTCCTGATAATAACAAACACAACAGAAAAAGAATATCTAATTTGGTGCAGTCGTTCTAAAGTTATGTGCTTACATACATTTATTTCGGCGATTAGTTATTAGTATAGAAATTAAAAAAAAAAAATCGAAATTACAAACATTTTCAACTAAGTTTGAAAATAAACATAAAAATACTAAATTAAGCACAAGTTGATTTCATAAACAAAGAAAAACATGGCGGTTCCAAATTCGAGTATCACAAACATTACTTTTCCATAATAAAGTGAAAAGTTGAAAGATTAATCCTGGTGAATGCGGGATCGCAGCGAGCATGATAAAGCGAACGCTTTGTGTGGATTTACGGAATTTTTCCGCCCAAAACGCAACCGGAGGTGTTTAGATAATTCGGGACGACCGGCTGCTTCCCAACAGTCACTTTTGATTGGACCATGGCGTACACGTATAAGTACTTATTTATCATATACACTTCTAAGACTTTCGCGCGTACAGTTCATTAGAAATAAAACACTTTTTACGCGCTGTAATCCGTAAAAAGTGTTTTATTTCTAATACTTATTTATCATTTTACATCACAAAATCAGTAAAGAATCAGATTTATAAGCTACTCTCACTATCTCCCTGTGTGTTATTTTAATTACCATTTTTGTGTTGGCATACGCCACTCCTTTCGTAGGTGACGGCCGACGGGACAGTCGCACGCAGAGGGTAGGGGAGAGCAATAACTACAGCTACTGAGAAGTTCGACAACGTACGACTTTCCGATAACAAACTATGTTCATGACAAAATTAGTATATGGTAAAATTGAACCCTCCACATCCTCGGCGGGTTAAATTACGTACTTAATTAACTTTTTATAATTTTTTGGATCATATATACCTACACAAATTATTAAAGGCAGGTAACTGAAAAAATACCGTTGATCTTGTGATGGAACTCAACATGAAGTAGTCGACGGGAAGAGACCGTCCGCCCGGGATTACGGGACGCTGCCAGCATTCACTCGGGTCCGTTTGTCCCCGCCGATTGTTTAGCGGAGTGCAGAATTACGGGTTTAATCTTTACTGCACTTACTTCCGCACTGGTTCAGGAAAAAATAATTATTTCTATTTTCTTTGTGGTTTGGCGAAAAGCATTGGTACAGGGATGTGTTACAGATAACTCGACTTAGATAAAAAAAACAATTAATTTTAGTTATTACATACAAATACAATTCAGGAGTTCGATGGCGCTGTGGATTAGCGCATGGCCCAGCGATTGCGGAGGTTAAGCAACTTTCGCAAGGGTCGGTCATGGGATGGGTGACCAAAAATTTACTATCTCAAGCTACTCAGGCACGTTAAACCCGGCTCAACGTGCCTTCCGAAGCACGGAGAAGCTCGACCGGACCAATGTCCCGGCTGCATTTGCATTCGTCACCCATCAATCCGCATCGGGCCCGCGTGGTGGGTTATGGCCCATACATGAGGAAGGCTTGTGCTGTGCCCCAGCAGTGAGGACATTAAAAATGGCCGATGTTTAAACATACAAATAGCTCATAGGGGTAACGGTAAAGTAACGTAACGGTATCTCCATTTAGATTTTTATGATTTAAAGACACGTTAATTCATTCGAATGTATACAGAAATACGGACCCATTAACAATTAATATTGTACATACGCGTTTTAAGGCATCAACGACTCAACATATTTTTCAAGGGAATAGCGAGCATTTTATATTTTGTCATTCCCGGATTCATTATCTAGAGGGCGCTACAGGCATCCGCGATAAAGGACATGTTTATGTTCGTCGCCCGAATATTTTAATAATGCGAGCAGAAAAAATTCGGCGAGAGATCGCATTTTGGTGTGGAAATTTTGATGAAGAATTTTTGTAGGCTCGAAACGCACATGGATTACATCTGCCCTAACGCTTTCGACGTTGCGTCATCGTTAATTTTTTTGCGAACAATTTTCTTGTGTAAAAATAGAAGAGGACATTAATTCACTGATTTTCAGGCCAGAAGCCAGTTCACGATCTGATGAAAAGATTTACTTTGAACTTCCAATGTGAAGAACTGTTGTAGAATAATATTCTACACAAAAATTACTGTAGACTGAAAAAGAAACAAAGAAACAATAACCGAAAAGAATATGAAAAAATGGCTTGGTTACTCTCTAAAAAAATCCTGAATAACACCTTAAAAAACTTATAAAACCAATCTTCCAATCGTTAGATTTCGTAATTTTCAACGACAGTGATATGATTTTAATGCAAAAAAGGATAGCTTTTTTATTGTTCTAACACAATAACCGAGTTGATTAATAAATAATCCAGTATTCCGGAAATCAATAAAAATGTACTAAACGTCAAATTTCTAGCGAAGCGACAATTAAAGCTATGCAATAATCAATCATATTCAAAAGACATAGTGAAAGAGTAGATTTCGTAAACTGCCTTGCCATAATACAAATCGATCGGCATCACGTAATTTTAGAAGTTCTAATTTATAGATAAATTCTATTAGTTCGATGATAATTTCGAATTACATGTTATCACGGCCTTATACTGCCGCTTTTGTACCCAATAAACTTTTGTAATACAAAGACAGTGTAGACTACAAAATAAATAGTATGCACCTAAATTTTGTTTGAATAGAGTAGAAAAAAAATACATTTTAAATAAAAAGGCCAGTGCTGGCTAGAGAATCTATATCGTGCCCTTTGCGTATGATTTTTTTTATATTTGACAACATCACATACATTGCTCCGATTCCAAAGTAAGTAGTTAAAGCACTTTTGTTATGGAAATCAGAGACAACAGTGGTATCACAAACACCCAGACCTGAGCCAATATAGAAAAAATAGTTTACTAAATTGATCCAACCGGGATCGAACCCGGGACCTCAGAGATGGCGACACCTTGGAAACCGGTGTACAAAGCCACTCAACCACGGAGGTCGTCGAATTGGTTAAATCTTCCTCACTAAAATGCGTTGCAAAATTTGCCTATACTTAAGCAATATTAAAAATACTAACAGGGACCCGCGAAGAAAGTTCCTACCGAGTTCGCAACTCGGGACGATCATTACAATAAATTTATACAACTCCCCGACGAGTCCCGTTATATTGCATTTTTATTTCATTGCGAGCGGTTGGAAATTACTTTTTTGTTTGGAACAGAAATTATGACTGAATATAAACAGCCATTTTACATTAATAACTTATTTCATACTTAAACTCACCACGGTATCGTTATGTTCAATTACTTGAGCGGTTATTGTTTGTGATAAAATGAAACAGTAGGTACTTATTACGACTTGGCTGTGCATAAAATCCTTACAAAAAAAATGCAATTCTACTTTTTTTATTTTGAAATTATTAAGATTTACTATTTATTATGTGGTTCTACGTAATATCGGATCGTTTATTATTTACCTACCTATTTTACTAAATATTTTATTGGATTAAGAATTTCATATAATATCCCTTGATCAACATTTTATTTAATTAGACAATTTTTGAAATTTGACAACATCACTCACTTTGCTCCGATTTCAAAATAAGTAGTTAAAGCACTTTTGTTATGGAAATCAGAGACAACGGTGGTATCACAAACACCCAGACCTGAGCCAATATAGAAAAGTTCGTTTTCTAAATTGACCCAACCGGGGATCGAACCAGGGACCTCAGAGATGGCGACACCTTGAAATCGGTGTACAAAGCCACTCGACCACGGAGGTCGTCAAAACATCTCAAAACTCTTAAACTTTCTAATTCCAAGAAACCCTTGTGTTATATTTATTAGACCTCCAAGTCATTATATTATTATCCCTTTCTTTTCCAGCCACGTGACGAGGACAGCCAGCTGGCTACCTCCAGCGGAGTGCTGGGCATCCTCGCGGGAGGGCAGCGCCAGCAGCCAGGTGGAAGACCAGGAGGAGCTGCCGTATGGCTGGGAGCAGGCGCTTGATAGCAATGGGAAACCTTATTACATCAAGTTAGATCATCTTAATAGATTAATTAAGAGTGTTTATCAGATTTTTTTTGCATGCCTAAGAAAACACGGTCTTTCGGGATCCTGAGCGGACTCTCTCGCTCAGGTTTAACCATACATACGTGCCGTATATATGGTTTACGAATGCTAAGCAGGTCAATAACGATTCGGTTTGCTGACTTCGACCTTCGCATGAATGTGCGAATCGACCATGGTGACATAAGTGTTTCACTGTGGCCAAGCACACTGTCTATGGCAGCAGTACCTTCACCTAATTTATTTTTCAAGTAACAAGTAATAAATATTATTTTGCAATATAAATATTATAAATCCGTAAAAAATACCGCCCTTTTAGCGATGTTTTTTGTTTTATTTGCAGTGTAGTATCTAACGAATGTTACCTTTCGCCTTCTTAAAATTTTGCCAAAACACGATATCCTTCTACAGTGTCGTTATTCCTTTAGAATCTTTGAATTAGTTAAACCAGTACTTAAATGCCCACTACCTCTTCCAGCCATGTGAACAAGACGACGACGTACGTGGCGCCGGAGGGGTGTTCCTGTGAGTCTCCGCCGGCGCCGCGAGACGTGATCCTCGAGAGGGACCCGGAGCTCGGGTTCGGCTTCGTCGCCGGCTCCGAAAGACCGGTGCTCGTTCGCTTCGTCACTGACAACTCACCGAGCGTTGGGAAGGTATATAATAACCACTTAAAATAATCATACAGAGAAGTTGGGCAGAAGGGAGCGATCTTTCCCCTTCTAACTGGAATCAAAACCAAAAAATTCCTCCGCCAGTCAAGAAGTCAATAGCTATTAGAGACACGTATTACAGAAGATTATAGTAAAAACTCTTCAGCCCATTTAATTAGAACTTCTGTAGCCCTTCTGTCCATTATACTAGATAATTTATTTTATAAGTTACATTTATGAACTATGATGATTGACTGATAAGTTTTAATTTCCTCCAAACTTCTTTTTAATTTCATATTTTTAATTATCACTATGTTCTTACCTAGTACCTACTCATAGTACAATGGTTTGCTACCGCCCACTAACTTCTTAAGCCCTAGTGTCATTTATATCAAAATTCATCCTCAACAATCCAGTTAGAGCCAGGAGACCAGATCTTGTGTGTGAACGGCGAAGACGTGAGCAACGCAGCCCGTGAGCATGTGATATCAGCGGTCCGCGCGTGCGCAGAGCGTGTGACGCTGAGGGTTTGCCAGCCGGCGCGCAGCGGTAACCCTATGAGGAGATCAGCGTTGCTGTCTGCGGCCAAGAGAGCGCGGTTAAGGGCGCGACCACCCAGGGTACGGTTTGCTGACTCCGTGCAGCTGAATGGAGCTCCTATGTATCCTGTAAGTCATGAATAATTTGAAAATTTTCGATAATATTTAAATCCCTCTAACATAAGTTCTGCACACTGCATTTTATTATTTCAATCGAATAAATTAACTGTATTGCATTAAAAAATTTCAGCCTTCCGCGTTTTCCCTCGGGGACCTATGCCTTCCACCAATGGCGAACGTTTTGAAGGTATTCCTTGAAAACGGGCAGACGAAGTCGTTCAAGTATGACGCCACGACCACCGTGGCCGACGTCGTCACCAGCCTCAAGGACAAGCTCTGCATCACGGCGGAGGAGCACTTCAGTCTGGTCGTGGAACATGTCAAGAGCTTGAGGAGGAACAAGCTGACGCTTTTAGATCCTAAAGAATCATTGGCGAGGGTAAGGTTTATTTTTTTTTACTTTCTTTGTATACTGGTGACAGATTTTCAAAATTGGACCAGAGATCTTTAATTCCAAAATTCCAAACTAATGGTAACAGATGGACGAAGCATTCTCTTATTTATAAACACTCGTAGGTCGTTGGTTTTTAGTCTGAAGATCAACAGCTGTACCTAGATTAAATACTTCATCAATTAACACCTTCCTCTGATTGGAAGAGCTGGAATTTTACACACTTTTGAGAAAACCTTTGGCCTAGCGCTAAGACATTTCTTGCCCGAGTTACATTGTAATAACTCCTACCATTTCCAAAGATTAAGGTGCCATATTTTTTCAGATCGCTGCTCGGCCTGGCTCCCACAAAATGCGCTGCCTCTTCCGCGTCGTCTTCATGCCCAACTCAGCAGCTGAGCTAGCGCAGCGGGATCTCGCTGCATTAGACTACCTGTACATGCAGTGCTGCAACGACGTGGCGCAGGAGCGGTTCGCGCCGGAGCTGCAGCCCGACGTGGCGCTGCGGCTGGCAGCCCTGCACATGCACCAACACGCGCTGGCTAACAATCTGTCGCCTGCCAAGTTGACGGTTAAGGCTGTCGAGTGAGTATCATGCGTGCTGAACACGCATTTAATAATTTGTTTTACTATAAAGAATGTTTTTAGGAAATACACCATATTATGTAAAGATTGAATCCTACGGAAATGCCTTACGCTGATATTGGGTTTTAAAGTTTTTAAACTAAGTCTGATACTTATTTAAGAGGAACGAGTTTATCGAGAAAATAGGTACATAATTAATTCTTGTTCATCTGTTTTTTGTCTTGTTTTCATATTAAACATAGTTGAGGTTCCGGTGACTGAAAAGGTAATCTACTCGACCACTTTGTTCCAGAAGAGAGTTCGGCCTGGAGCGGTTCGTGCCGAGTGGTCTGCTGGAGTCCATGAAGCGCAAGGAGCTGCGTCGGCTGCTGGCGCACTGCCTCAAGCTGCACGCCGTCATGACCGGCCCGCAGCGCCAGCTCACGCAGCTGCAGGTTACTACTCCACTTATTGTGTGAACAGTTCGAATACCATCACTTACGTCAGCCATACCAGAATCATCGGTGGACCAAACGCACATAGACCGTAGAGTCAGTGGGCCGCAAAACTTAACAATAAAGAAAAATAAATGTTTGACAAAATTCTAGCACATGGTTATTTCGATAGATTGGCTGACCACGTTCATGATTGGCGTTTCAGGCGAAACTGCAGTACCTGGACATAGTGGGCTCGCTGCCGTCGTACGGCGCGAAGTGCTTCAGCAGCGGGCGGCCCGAGCGCGTGCTGCTCGTGTCGCCGCGCTTCGGCCTCAGCCAGATCGTCGGCAGGACCAACTCCGTGGTACGTATACTTTATAATCTCAATTTTTCTCGAGTATTGAGCTGAATCTTTTGCACCAGATATTCAGTGGATACTAATTCTTCCGAACTTAAATATTGTTGTGTAAAAAGTTCGTGGTTAAATGAATGATGTTGGTGTTGCAGCCCACGTCCATAGCGTCGCTGGAGGAGGTGGAGGGCATCCGCGTGAAGGCGGAAGGCGGTGGGGGCGCGGGCGGGGACGGGGGCGGGGGCGGGGGCGGGGGCGGGGGCGGGGGCGGGGGCGGGGGCGCCGACGTGGCCGTGTTCCTGCGCCGCGACCGCGTGCTCGCGCTGCTCATGGACGAGCGCGACGCCGCCGAGATGCCACTCGTCATCGCGGGGTATCTATTTATTTATTTTTTCAAAAATACTTGTAATGTGGGCATTATTTTGACAACCTTCTTTGAGCGAAGTCGAACTTGTCGCGCTCCTCGGATGGTGACTCGAAGTTGTATGGGATTTAATTATTGTCGAGTTTTAACCACCGGCAATTTCCTTTGAGAATCCATTATTGTCGAGTTTCGTTTCAAACATAGTTAGGTTTTTGTAATTATTTTTTCGAAATTAGATTATAGTACTATAGCATAGTAACTAGTACTCGCATTGTTTGAATAAAGCACAATCGTTACTTCTGATTTCTGATAAAGCTGATAAATCTCTTGCGCCCATTCTTCTTGTGAGCTGAAAAATGTCTCGAATGGGCGGTAAGAAAATATAGACAATTTAAAAGCACTTAATTTCTATTTTAATTTAAATAAAGAGTTTTTAATTTCAATTTATTTAGTATAAGCATAATTAAACAGGACAAACCCAATTACATAATAGACCACACCACATTATAGTAGAGCTTTCAATCTGTCCTGGAGTTTCATGACAATGGAGCTTAGACATGCATCTTAGACATTTTCTCTGACATTCATTAGCAGCTTGATTAAAAGGCTTATATGCTATGTGCGCGAGGTATATTAATCACCGGTCAGAGGACTAGCCTTTGGGAAAGTTGCTTTTCCTCTGATCGCAAAGCCAAATAAGCCAATGCGGCTACTTTACGCTCCCTCCAGTGGCAAAGACGTAAATAAAGAAACCGGCTGGAGAACCCTTTCCTTTTCTGCGTTCAGATGCTTTTGGGCGGGACTCGTGCACAATAGCCCCCACTGCCTTATTTTCTTAAATAGGAAATTAACATCACGTCATTATGTGATTTCAGATACTATCGTTTGGCTACGGGTCAAGAATTAAACGTGGAGATTGAAAGAGAACCTATTACCGAAGACATAGGTAATATTAATACAGCCTTTAAAGCCTTTTTATTTAAAAAATTGCAACTGTATTATAATGATATTTTTTATTTCAGCTCCACCGTATTTATCTCAGCACAATGTGGTGCCAGCGAAGTGGAGTTATTTACACTTCGACGACCCAAACATGCTCTCTAAAAAGAACTTTGCCATCTTCAGTATGCCGCCGCCGTACCACTCTACGCCGGACAAATCCAGCGTAGACACGAACATGAACTCTACCATCGCCAACAGAAATGGCAGCGCGAACTCTAGTCCGATCATTGGCTACGATTCAAAGTCTGGCTTACTCGGCCACGATATTCACTTCGACAAATGTAAAAGAACCGGGGAGTTCAGACTCTTTGACGTCAATGATTCCTACTACTTAGATGACGGCATGGGTTTCGACCTTCAAAGCGTTCTATCCATGGAACTCTTAGAGAATGCAACTAATAACCCTAGACTTGTAGAGGCCAAAAACGAAGAAGTATTGCGAAGAGTTGCGGAGATGCAGAAACTAGTAGAAAACTCTGAACAATATTTGACTGAAAATTGTGATGTTTATAATGATGACATTTATAATGATGGGATCTTAAGGGACGAACTAGTAGGTAAAGAAACGAGTGTAGATAATGTAGAAAGTGATACTGAATCTAATAATAGTAGGATGTCGGCAGCCGACGACGCTCCGGGTATTCTAAAACATAGTGACTCTTTATTACTTTTAACGGAAACTATAAATCAAGGATTAAGCGTTTTGTCGGTACCAGAACCTGAGAAAGACAATAACAGTACTAGCTTAACTACGCGACAATCTCAAGGTCTCAGTGCTATTTTAAATAACTGTGGGTTAACTGACGCTTTATTAGCTTTAAACAATGATATTTGTCATTCCGAAAGTGATAATGATTCCCTTTATACGCCGACCAATAGTCCTATTCGAAAACATCAAAACAAGCCTACTCCTAATAAAATAGTTAGAACCAGTTTCGGTTTGCATAGTCCAGATGCAATACCCGACAATAAAGAACCGAATCTCAAAGAATATTTAAAGAAGCTTAAAGAGAAAAGTAATCACGAGGAGGTTAGAGCAGCCGAAATTCCTTTTTTCTGTCAGGAGACTTTGGTAGACCACGACGCAGAGCTTATAGACTTAACACTAATACCACCACCTCAAACTCCTGATGAACTCGACTGTGCTACACAAGTGCCTCAAATTTTGTCTGTTGTACCACCGTCTTTTGCTGATGATAAAGAAAATGTACAAAGTGGCCATTCTAAAACACCAAAATCTAATGAACTTGAGGAATTTATAGCAAATGTTACAATACAACCGCCAACTGTAAAAGTTACACCTGCAATAGAATTGACGCCAGAAGAGATATTGTCATACATTATTCCCCCTCCACCTGGGTCAAACTCATCAACTTTAGATAGAGATCCAGTTAGTTATGTGAATCAAACGCAATTACTAGAAGCAAAAAACGCTCAAAATACGAATTGCGATGTTAAACAGAGTAATGGTGAAGTAGTAAAAGGTACGCTGAGTGTCAGTGAGATTAGAAATATGTTTGCTGCAAAGAGTTTAAGTGATGCTAGAAATAGTCTTTTGTTAAAAGATAAAAGTAAAAGTAATAGTCAGAGTAAATCAGATTCCCCCAAAGGTAAACGAAAAAGTGTATCAGGAGAAAAGCAAGCAAATGGGAATGCGCATGTAATAGAATATCCTACCGTTGAACGAAAAGGAATGTTTTCATGTTGTAGTAAAGACAAGAATAAAAGTGACGACAGCTGTGACGAAAACGAGAAAAATGAAGGTCAGACTGAAAATTCTGACTCGATGCCTGACGTTTGCGAAATAAGGCCGCCACCGAGAAGAAAAAGCTCAGAAATCCGAAAACCTCCAGAAAGACCACCGAAAACACCTCCCACGCCTGCGCCCAGGCCGCGGTCTAACTCATTCACTTGTTTGAATAACGAATTGACTGCAGTGGAAATACCTAACAGCCATTTCAACACTTTGAACAATAGGAAACTTAGTTACAAGGTTGTCTGTGAAATAAATGAACAGGGATCAGGAAGTCCCCCTCAACTGCCTCCGAGATTAGAAAACAAAGTCCTACCTCCCCCACCGCCTTTACTACTACCTCCGAAAAAGCCACCTTTACCGCCGGTACCGAGCATCGAAGTCCTACGGCTAAAAAACGCACAGAAACAGTCACCGTTGAGAAACCCGGAGCAACGGTTGGCTAGCATCGGCTCTCCGCACTTTCAAAGGAATTTAAACACATACCGGAATCTTGAAAACGAGTATAGAGTAACCGACGAAGAATCGTCGAATGTTAGGTCGACGCAGAACTACAGTTCAATGACTTTGCAAAGCCGACACGTGCGGTCACATTCAGAAACCAAAAACACAATTTTAAAAAACAAGGATATGACTGCTCTTTCTTTGTGTTCACCGCAGATGAACAGGAGGTTCAGTAATCGTCCTGATATACTGAACGGTGCTCCGACAAACGAAAAGTTGTTCAGTCCACCGCTATCTGAGAGGAAAGCATTTCGATCGGACAGCGCAAGTCCGACGCCGAAGGTGCAGAACCACGTTCGGTTCAAAGACGACGTAGTGGATGACATTCCGACTCCCCCTTCGCCGCCCACGGTGAAGTTCCCGGAGTTCCACGCGGGCAACAACGGGCACGTGTCGGTGGAGAGCCTGCTGTGTAAGACGGAGGTGGCGGTGGAAGGACTGCTGCAAAGGTTGCACGCAGCCGCTCAGAAGTGCTCGCATCAGCACGCCCATGGGGGCGGGGAAGACATCGACGAGATCAAGTTCCAGGTAATTTTATTTAATCTTTTGTTTAAGGACATAAAATGTTAATTACATATATAGAATTTATAGAAGGACACATTTTTACACTGGGGGAATGTCAGCAAAAAATCATACGTTATTGAATAGACAAAGATGAAGTTAAGTAAGGTACCAAAAATTCCAAAAATGTGTTGCTTTAAGTTAAACAGTCTTTTTATATCTGACAGCGTGCCCGCAGCGAGTTGACGTCGTGCGCTGTGTCACTGGTGGGTGCTTCTCGGGCGCTGGTGGGGGCGCTCGGGGCGACGGGGGGCGCGGGAGGAGTGGGGGGCGCGGGGGGCGCGGGGGGCGCGGGGGGCGCGGGGGGCGCGGGCGTCGCGCTGGCCGACTGCCTCGCGCCGCTGCGACGGCTGGCTGACCTCGCGCAGGTGAGGACAATCATAATAGGTACTGTGCTGAAACTCGGCACAGACACAAAATAGAGAGGCTACAGAAGTTCAGCTCCCGCATATAGTTTTTCACACACAAACTCGGTCGTCGCGCTAGGGTTGATAACGTCAAAATTAAATTAATCTGGCATTTTACAGGCCCTCGTCAGACACACGTCCGCTCCGCTACAAACCAGGAACCTGGTGCTGCGCGTCCATGATGTCACAGCCGCCTTCAAGGAGCTGGCTGGCGCGGAAATGGCAAAGATTATACACGAGCACAGCTCCAAAAAGGCCCAGAATCCAAACCAAGAAAACTCCACTTTGGAAGGTCAACTGGCTTTGAGAGCTGAATGCCTCGCCAACGTCCTGGCAACATTATTGAGGAGCCTACGAGTGTTCTCCCCTTAAAAAGGAACAAGGCCGGTGCATGACCATAGAGAAAAATCGCTATTTTAAAGTCTACATTTTCTATGGGCTTTTGACGCCTGAAAAACGAGAGGTATCTATTTTCATCCAACAAAACGAGCTATGCAACCGCAATGTAGTGTAAAAATAAAGTAAATATGTAATAGATTTCCTTTTATTATTAAGAATTTCTGTTGGAATATAACCGTTACTAAAATGAGACCAAATAAAATTAGGTACGTTCGTTTAATTGTAGTTGACGACACTTTGTGTTAATTTAAGTTATAGTTTTGTAAATTTTAACGTGCGTTAATGTTTAAATATCTGTTGCTAGATGATATTCTTTCATTGTGACCTTTTTAAGAGATTAAATTGGATAGATCGTTGATTTTAGTCGACGACTAAAGCGACTCTTTTCAGTAATGAATAATCTTTCTAACAAAGTTGAAACTTTTTAAGTGAAACTTTTGCTTACGATTCCGTGACGTTACCATAGTAGTTAATTTTACATATAATGCATACATATCTATTTACATAATGTATATTTTCTACTATTAGAATGTGTGATCGGGTATAGAGTGCATCTTCACTATAAAGTATGAACTAACCATATCTAAATGTTTAGCTAACCATATCTTTAACCGTTTTATCGTTGCTGTTTGTTTTAAGTGATGTGACATTGTTGTATTGCTGCGATGTAAAAAGTTTGGTGTTGCTAGATTTAAAACGTTTTTTCTTCTGAGGCAAGGGGATACCTCACAATCATCCATAGCAAAGCAAGAAACTTGTACAGTATTAAGGCGATTTATATTTTGATGATTTTACGTACATTTAGTTACATTCTAAACTAAAGTTTTTTTTAAGAAAGAAAAATTTATATTAAGCGATAATTAACTATGTTTTTAAATAGATCTGGTATTGTGACGGTAATCCATGGCTCAGAATTAACGACCAGCGATCGTTTAAAATACACATGACGCTATGTGCTGATCAGGGCCGGATTTAGAGATGTGGAGGCTCCGGGACAGCAGGGGAGTGGAGGCCCCTAATTATTTTTCAAATAGGTTATATAATATTTTTCTTGCAAAGTGTTTCAAATGACACACACCGCTAGTAATAAATAATGTTAAAATCAAAATTACTAGGTATGTTTTCAAATCGTAATATTAGGTAGGTACTCTTTCGTTGTGTAAGATTCTTTTTTTATAAATACTATTTATGTGGAGGCCTCTCTGTTGTGGAGGCCCCGGGCAGTTGCCCCGCTTGCCCTCCCTTAAATCCGGCCCTGGTGCTGATATTATAATATTGGTGCTATTTTTAAAGAAAAAGTGTACGTTTTTGTAAGAATCACTGATTGGTTAGCCCAGCACACACAATGATTTGCGATAAACAACCCATACATTTGCACCAGCGATTTGAAATACCACGTAAGTAATGTTTAAGTTGTTTTTACAATGCAATAAAATGTATATTTCGCCTGATTAAATATCACACTTTTGCCTGCTAAGTACAATTTATTTTGATCATGTTCCAAAGCTGTTACAGGAACCAAAGACAAGATTTATTTTCCTTCATAATACCTACTTTACAATATTTTTTACTTTTTAACCTGTCTAGAGATATAAATATAATATATTTTTATTTTATCTATCGATTTAGAGAGAAAAAAGTATCTCTACAGATTTTTTTAATACACAGTTGCATAATTTTAATGTGACAGAAACGTAATAATTAGTAAAACAAGTTTCTATGTTTCAATACAAATCTCCTACATTACATTAACATAGATATGTATCGTATATGACACAGTCGTTGTAATATAAAAATTAATAGTTAAACGTTATATACTTATACAAGGTAATATTATATCACACCAATTTATTTATTGTTCAAAATAACATAATGCAATGCATTTGATGTAATAAACGATAATATGAACGGAACTGTTTTGTTTTTTCTTAGATACACATGACAGAACGTCAGGTTATACAGTTAAACTGCGCACACAGTTTTTATTACGTAGGTCGTAGGGCATAAAGCCGTCGTGTGTACGTACTTTAAAAATAAATTGGAAGTTGGCTGTATACGAAAATCACACAAGAAAGTTTAATGTTTCTTTTTAAGTAAAAGAATATATTATCGTGTTGGTAAAATTGTCTTTTTAGGATTTTGTACCCAAAGGGTAAAACGGGAACCCTATTACTAAGACTTCGCTGTCCGTCTGTCTGTTTGTCTGTCCGTCTGTCACCAGGCTGTATCTCATGAACCGTGATAGTTAGACAGTTGAAATTTTCACAGATGATGTATTTCTGTTGCCGCTATAACAACAAATACTAAAAACAGAATAAAATAAAAATTTTCCCATACAACAAACGTGATTCTTTTGCTCGTCTTTGCTCGATATTGATAACAGCAACAGGTAGACGCTTGAAAAATCACGGAATATTTAGTTATATAGTTATATAATTACTTTAAAAATAAATAATTAAATTAAAATAAAATATATTTAAGGGGGGCTCCCATACAACAAACGTGATTTTTACGGAACCCTTCGTGCGCGAGTCCGACTCGCACTTGGCCGGTATTTTATCTTCGTGATAAACAACTCTCTAATAATTATGATATTAAATAATTTCACTAAATTCCTATAACCCTTTTTAATAGATCTCCACAGGATGACATTGCCATGTACAAACATCCCCGAAGGTACCCTCATGCCTGTTTGTTTTCTTTATTTACTAACATGCCCATATCGTTATATAAGATGTGCGTCCTACGGGAGCCTTCGCAATTTTCACACGATCCCTTTCAACCGGTCGTCACAGAAATAAACGTTAGGCTGTGCACAAACGTTAGGAGGAACACATAAGGGGTTCTGGATACTGTATTTGTCACGGATTAGATACAGCAAGCTGTGAACTACCTACAAACAAATTCGATAATTGGAATATGCAGATTATAAAGTTATATCTTCAAACAAAACAAACTGAGAGAGAAAGAAATGTTTTCATCCAGACTAAGTTTTATAAAATTTTCCCTTTTTCTATCAGCTTTTATACTATACTTAAAATAAAAGGCATCGTTACAGCTTAATACGCAGGAAGTGTAGCAATAATTCTGAAAAAATTGGTGGCAACATTATTTGAAGCACCATCTGTTCGTTTAAAAATGTTCATATTTATCCAGTATTCCAATGGGTCCTATAGGTACAGTCAGCGGCACGTCAGACTATACATGTTGACCTTGAGACCGTTTTTATGACGTACGTAATAAAAGCGGTTTTCGTAGTTCAACTGTTTAACTTATCGTTGCGAACATATTATTATCCAAAATCATTTAGAAATCTTTCAAACGTTCTTTTTTTATATGGAAAACAATAATAAAAACCAATAGAAAACTTGTAACATAAACCCTAGAGGGCTAGAGCCTAGATTGTCTCCCTGGGAACCCTACCGACTGGTTCCGATTGCGATGGCCAACCTGCTTAACAAAAAGGACGAATAAAATAGTGCATACAGTATTGATCTCCACTGCTGTGAGATATATATAAAATTAATAAAGCTTTAGCAACAACACTCACTCATATACCAATTTAGTAAATCGAAAAATGAAATTGCAACTATGTTTCACTTCCTCCTTTGAAACAGGACTTTATTTTAATAGAATTGGATACATTGTGGATAATATCCACAATGTATCCAATATTATCGGTTAAAAATGTCACTTTTGTCCGTATTTAAAGCAATTTTGACCCTTTTCAGGTGTAAATGAAACACAATCCTAGTCTTTATAATTCTTTTCGTGATTTCGCTGCTTACGCTAGCCTATAAATAGTTAATTTCATAACCTCTGAATGAAAATAAAGTACCTATGTTTCTCTTGCCCACCTGACGTTACGTAAGGTATAAAAAAAACTTAGTAAAACCACTGCTCTACCATCCAACAACATTTTAACCGAAACATAGATACAAATTACCCCCAATTTGTATTAGTTAGTTTGTATATAGCGAGCAAATGACAAATCAGGATTTTTGCTGCACGCAGAATCTTTATTGAAAACTATGTGTAAGATATAAGTAATTTCAAATTATATCTAGAGCTGTGCACAGGCTTTATGTTGGATGATACCAATGTTTACAAATAAGGTGTGTGGTGTGATCCACGGTTGCTGAACTCCAGTCTTTTTGCTTCATTTCCGCTCCAAGACGACAAAGTTTGTAACGCGACCGCTAGTTCGTTGGACACGCCATGAATTATGCGAATTACAAAATTATAACAGCCATTTTCTACGAGATAACGAAAAGATTATCTTTCTGCATTGTTATATTTAATAGCGAAGTTTTCTAAAATAGGTATTTGAAGTAGAGCAAAGTATGCAAAAGGTAAACTGACTTAAATAGGGCACAATATACAAGGTGTTACAAAAATACCCCTAATGCCGAATATGGTATATAGGGACCATCAAACTGAACCACTTTTACTATGGGGCCAACTCTGAAATCGCGAAAAAAAGATCAGCTGTTTCATACATTTTCATATTTTCGATTTTAATTTTTGTATGAAACAGCTGGTTTTTTTTTCGCGATTTCAGAGTTGGGGGGAGTGGGCGCAGACTTTTCGGTAGGAAGGGGGTACGTCCCAAATAAGTTAGGGAACCCCTGCTTAAAATATGAGCAAATAAAAATATAAGTAAATAGTTGCAAAAATAACAATAATCAATTAAAAATTAAAAATTATAGATATCAGAAATAAATATAAGTTAAAATAAAAGATTTTGGCCTAAGAATGAATCTTGTTAATTATGCCCAATATCTGATTAAATACCTAAAATTAAATAAGGAATTTATGTAGGTTAGTAATTTTATAGAAACAAATTTTAAAAAAATCGTCGTATTAGCATTAAATTTAAATTTTTATTGTAAGTCTTTTAAGAATATCGTTATTTCCGTCCGTCCGTCACCACTTCAGTAACCAGTAATGAGGTCGTAACGACCCTAAAGGTCAGTTAAGGGTTATTAATTAAACTAAGTTGATGGTTAAATGTCAAAAGCGATCTCTGCCCTTTCTAACGAAAAGGTTAAATTAAATAAACGCAAATGAAAAACAGATGTGTTTTTTATTTTTAATTAATTACTCCATTTGGATGCCAAGTAAGCAAATACATAAATCATTCTCTATATTTTTTTGTAGTAGGTATATTATTTATTTTATTATATGAATCTGCATTTGTTAAAAATACTTTTTTTTCCAGAAAATGTAACTAAAATTTTTTTTAGCTTTTCTCTCAGCAAACTGACTATTTTAATATATTATAACTAAACTTTTCAAGATTGCTTAAGTCCAACGTTTTCAATTATAACAAGCAAGTTGCTTATTTAAAAAACAAGACCTTCCAGTTTGTTTTTTCCAATGAATCTCATAATGCGTCTAGGCATAGGCAGTCTTTTAAAAACCTAGCCTCTCCTAATCCCGTCTAAACAACATATCTGAACTTCGTGACCGATGTCAATGAATCCTACTTATTTTATCGCTAACCGTCGAGTCTCAAGCGCGCATTCCAGCGTTAGAGCAAGTTAGCAATCAAACAAACTATAGAAAACGTTCGCCTAACCTCAAGAAATGCGTTTGGCGAACTTAGAGACTTGAAGCCGGTTTCGGAGACTGTAAGTCGGTTTTGTGCTAACGTGGAGGTTAGCGTTTCCATTCCAGGCGTTGTGCGACGGGATACGGTTGGGAACGGTCGCCGGAGAGCAGCTTAGAAGTTGTAGAGTGCATCGCACTGGCCGCGCGGCGCGGGACCGGTTTCTAATAGTTGCATTCGCAGCGCCCGATCAACTCAGTTGTGTCTCGGTGAAAAAGTTAGTTTAATGCTTTTAGAGGCTTGGTTTTATGCGCCCGCGACGCTTCGATCATACCAAGTGCAGACGACTGAATACAATTTCTTTTTAGATTGTCAAGATGATTCGTGCTTGCATTTTCAATACAATTTTGTCAATAAAAAATGACATCGATATTGAAACATAAACATAACAGACCATACAGACAGAGATAATAGAAACAGATCGTTTGAAAAGTGGTTTTGTATAAAAGCCCTGTGAGCTGCGAAACTCTCTGTACCCTTAAGATCTAGATAAATATTGAACATGTAGATACCGCTGTCCACAATCACATAAAAATAACAATTATACTTAATTTTGGAGGTTTCACTTAGGGCATCTTTACAATAGATGGAAACTTATCCTAAAAACAAGCCGCACTAGGGACCTAATCACTAACCTATTTAAAAAAAACACAACTGTCAGATTTCACAGAGAAAAAAGATGCCCTAACTACTAACAATGTCTTTGAACTTAAAACCTGATTAAAATGATGATGAATAGGGGGAAATTATACCGGGGGGTGTAAATTAAATTACAATTATTTACGAACGACATTGGGCACGGGTGAAATGAAATGATATTAAAATAATGTATTCTTTATTCTAAAACATTCTACCACCCATTATAACGTCTTTTAGCTGACAAGAAAAATAGGTGCAATAAACTTATCAGCTTTTATCAGATGGAACGATATTTATAAATAAGTATATCGTTTCCAGACATTCATTCACATATTATTATGTTACAATTAACATAGATGAATAAATAAATAACATTATTTAATTGGCTCATTTCTTAATGAATCAATTTACAGGGTTTAAGCTAAATTCGAAATTTAAAGTCGTTATTCAGTCTAGGCTGTTACAAAAAATGCAATTCATACAATTAAATATGCGTTAAGATAGGTAATCCGAAGCAGACCCATTTCCACTGCCGGCACCAGTTCACGAGCATGACGCATGAACCAGCCATCGCTTCACTCTCCATATTCGAGGGATCGTATCGACCCGCCTCACACGACATCACCGCCAAAATGATTAAAGAGAGCATGACATACTTAGGCTACCCATTTAACGACAGTGAATTGAAAACTAATATCCAAAAGATTTTCATAGGCCTTCACTTCCAAAACTAATGATTATAGAAAGTAAAATGTAATTTTGATATAGGTACATACTAAAGAATTTAAAGAATTTTAAGAGTGGTCTGGCATTTAAAGAACAGTCGCCTGGGCCTCCTAGTCTTGATAGCATTTCTTTTTTTCATGAACCGATTTAAAATTTTCAAAAAATGGGACCATGGTTAAGTGATTGTTTCGGCCACCCATTCGTAGAATGGCTATCACAAAAGATCTATGCTCTTTCGTGACCATATTAGATATTTCTTCGATTCAAACTCAACGGGCAACAGCGCGCGCGCAGTGGTCAGTGACGCACTTTCGCTGCGCTCATTTCACCTCAAGGACATCGCAACCTGTCCACAGCGAGATTAAAAGGCGCTTGTTTTATGTCAATATCCATACAAATATTATAAATTTCAAAGTAACTCTGCCTATCTGTCACCTCTTCACTTCTGGACCGATGAACCAATTTTGATGAATTTTATTATAGAGATAGATTGGACCAATTTAATGAATTAATAGATTTAATAGAGGAACAGATTCCTTTATCGCGGAAATTAATATTAAGGGGGTGTAAATAAGGGAAGAAAATTTGTTTGCATCTAAACTGAAAAAAGTCCACGAAGACGAAGTCGTGGGCGCCGTTAGTATAATTATAAGTAATTCATGACTAACATCACATTGCAAGGCCCGAGTGCCCGACGACTGATGGTGACAAAATAAATCCTGAATTAAAAAGATAATCTGTAATTATTGAATAATAAGACCTGCATTGTCGAGTGGTCAGCATTCAAAAGCATCCTGAGATTCAGTATGCGATAACTTGGAACAATTGTGCAGTGCACTCAGTGCAGCAGTGCAAGCAATTTGTGCAAACATTGTAACAGGTTCATTAGAATAGAATCCTGGTTTATCTTTCCTGCGATGTCAGTTTATTTCTTTGTATGCGCAAATAGCACGATTGTTTGAAAAGAAAGGCTAATCCAATTTGTTTTCTACACAAAATGACACCAGATTAAAAATGCTTTTTATTTTTTCCCTTCTTCTTTTTTCTTTATTATTTCAAAAGATGATTAGAAATTAAAAAATCACTTTGTCTCACGCTCGCAGCAAAAATCGATTCTGCTGCGAGTTTTTACGCGCCAAAAGCGCTTTTTTTGTGCCGAAGAGGTTAAAAAAACTTTTACGATATTTCCGAAAGAAGAAATTAATACCTATTTCTCGAAAGAGAGAAAAAGATATCAATCTATAAGGCTGGTTGCCTTTTTTTATCATAAACTGCAATGGGAGAATTACAAAAAATAGTTCAAGAGTTGCCATAGTTATTTTCAGTGTGCAATGCTGAAGGGTATGAATATCATTTACCTTCCTAATGTCTAGCTCTAGACCGTCCACTCTGAAAAGACCTACAACTACGACAGCACTATTATTTAATATCTTCATATTATATACATATGTTATCTTTACAATAATAATTAAATAAAATAAAATAGAAAATGTACTTCAACTATTTCCTTTAAAGGACTTTCCATTCTTTTTTCATTTGAATGACCGATTCTAGAACCCCGGTTTTCAGCAAATCGTGGCGAAAGCTAATCAAAACTGGCCACCACAATCTACCTGATACAGTCGGTAAGAACTCAAGTCGTCACCGTCAGAGTACCAAGAAAATATCAAAACCTTCTACAAAACCACAGACAACTAACAGATAAATATCAAACTAAGCTTTATCAAAATTGAGAAGCTTTTTCTTCAACTTTTACGAAACTGTTAAGGCCTTTTTGGTGTTTATGTTTTGTCGTCAGAAGCCACTATAGCCTTTAAGTTTAAGTGAGCAAAAACCTCTGCAGACTTGGACGACATTCTTGGGAATCGAGACTCGGGAACATTGAGGATACGTCTAAGCGGATTTTTCGCATTGTTTCGTGGTATATGACTTTAATATTGATAGACATTTTTAGTATAAGTAAGTACCTAAATTCGAATAAATTAAATTTGTTATCAGTAAATAAGTGTATAGACCTCAAGTACACTCTGTCAAGATGGTGTATATTGGTGTTTTATTGCTCTGTACAACATGTTACAAAAATACCCCTAATGCCGAATATGGTATATAGGGACCATCAAACTGAACAACTTTTACTACAGGACCAACTCTCAAATCGAGAAAAAAAAATCAGCTGTTTCATACAAAAATTTAAATCGAAAATATCAAAATGTATTTGCCTATCATAGTAGGTAATAGTATTTTTATTTTTATATTCCTTTGAGTAGCTTTATTAGTTCAGAATCTATCTCTTAGCAGGCAATTTAATTTACATCATATGTATAAGAAGTGTGTAGATGTTGCTCAAATGGAGAGTCGGAAAAATGATTGAATCTTTTTTCCGACTCTCCATCCGAAGCCACTATAGCCTTTAAGTTTAGGTGACCAAAAACCACCACGAACCATTTGAACTGATACAATTATTTTTATACGCAGTAAGCATAAGTAACCATAAGAAATAAATCACAAAAAGCTTAATGCCTAAAAATTCAATTCAATTTTTATAAGTCTCTACAAATTTTGTGGTTTGCTTTTATCTTAATACAAGAAATTTGTAACGAAGAGTCGTTAAATAATGGTATATTATGATACAAATGAGCAGTTTCATACGACGTTTTTCAACACGGAGAGGAAAAAACAAAATAATTTACCACACAGCGACAAATACGATAAAAACAAAATATGAAAATTATGGGAAAAGGCGCGCAAGCCCTCGCGCGCCCAATGCAAGAATATTTTGCGAACAAAGGCGTGAGTGAACATACAGCCTACTTCAAAATAATAATTTTAAGTGATAAACTGCAAATATTTTAATATTTTATGACAAGTCATTGTGAAATATGAATAATTTGTTTATTTGACTTAAGGACACATTTATTAACTTATTCCAAAAATGTATATGGAGAAATATAGCGGCAGAAAATCTCTTTGATCGGCATAAAAATTGAGAATGCCCTGTTTACACACATATAACTTGCAGTAATACCAATTTAACTTAAGTTAACTAAAGCTGATAAGTTTCTTGCGCCCGTTTTACTTATTAGAAAAAAGTCTGGAACTGGTGATAGGGAAAATATGCTTATTACTAAGTTTATTTGAATAAAGATATTTTGACTTTGACAAGTACCTACCCTAGACTGATAATAAAAAAGGTATAAAAAGCATACGGCATTTAAAAGTAAATTTAGGTATGTATTTTGACTTCTTTAAAGTCTAAAGTTTAAAATACAAAGAAACAATTAGATATTTATAATATATAAAAAAAAACTTCCTCAAATATGACAGACAACAAATGGTCATCTAAAGTAATACAATATCCTATTTGAAATAATAATATTTTACAACGCATAAAAAAATAATATTTCTGTATAGTATCCAATCCAGGTAAAGAACCGAATGTTAGTACTTCTTGAAAGCAATTATATTAATGAGGCATTCTTTTCCGTCGCCCGCTGTTGAGTTAAGTTTAACTAGCAGTTAACAGGCCTTAGGTACGAATAATGTAAAATGGTTCACACTGAATTCTAACGAAAATATACCACTTGCAGTAGTACAATAAATAAAAGTAACCATAGGAAATAAATCACAAATCTTAATAAATTAAATTCAACTTTTATACTTATAAATTATGTTGTTTGCTTTTATATCAATACAGTACTTACTAAGTTGTAACGAAAAGTCGTTTTTTCACACTTTTAAAAATCGTGTACCTACCCTAGACTGATAATAAAAAAATATAAAAGGTAAATGGCATTTAACCGTCAATTTAGGTATTTTGACTTCTTCTATTAGATATCTACAAAGAAACAATGAGATATTTATAAGGTATACGAAAAATTTACTTTTCCAAATTATGACAGAATACAACGGTCTAATTAACCATTTTACGATCTCACGTACATCGGAACGAATCGGCACGTTAATGTTGAAAAAAACAACGTCTAGGGTATATTTTAAACCTTTTAAAATCCAATTTAAGGCTGCGTAGTCTGCACACTAGCACCGCCATTGGAAAAAAATCACAGTGCTTAAATAAAGACGAAATTGTGAATTATCTCTCTGTAGTGCACTCCGAAGAAGCTTTCTGGTACTTTTTTTTATAGCTTAAACAATATTTTCTAGCCTGTCGTTTAGTTTAATGACGTTTTTTTGCGAAAAGTGGCCACTTTTAGCAATAAAACTCCGTTAAACAGATGTGTTAGTGATTAAAAGTACCACAAGGCTTCCTCGGAGTGCACTACAGAGAGATAATTCGTAATTTCGTCTTAATCTAAGCACAATGTTTTTTTTCCAATGGCGGCGCTAGTGTGCAGACTACGCAGCCTTAACCGTATCTAACCCTCGCCGAGGTCTAGAACCTTAGATGTATTCCTTTGCCATATATGGACCATGTCAATTTATTGAGCGCAATGGTTGCGTTCCCGGGCATTCATGCCAATATGGCGGTGCCGCCGCCATTTTATTTCCTTTTTTTCATGTGTTTTAATATATTTAGTTATTATTAGACTTGTGATATCTTAGAAGTCGCAGTATTCGCAGTTAATAGTTAGGTTAGTACCATTTTTAAATGGCGACGAGTTGCCATTGAATTAGCTTTTTTTGTTTGGTTAGTTTTTATGTAGAGTCCGATGGGTTCTTTCACACGTAGGTATACAATGTAAACATTTCTATAGATTAATTAATTCAGGCTCCGTTGACTATAATGTTTCTTCTCATATCAATGAAGGTTACTTTAAAAAAACTTCTTACAGCTCGCTTACAAGTTGAAAGATCATCTAAAATACTTATATATTACCTAATTTATGGTTTTAATTTTGTTAATTCAGTGTAGTTCTTGCAATTGGCAATCATCAGTTCCAATCTGACCTTCAAACTAAATTCAGTTAAGAAAGTATTTTGGAACCAAAACCTACTCTTAAAAACATACCGTCTAAATTAAAATAATAGGGAAAAATAATTTCAGAGAACCCACCTCTACGAAACTAGAGGTGATCGTGTTTCAATCAGTATTTTATGCACACTGTAATACGTAAAGTAATATATTAGTATTTTTAAATCCTTTATCGACTTTTAGCCAACATAAAGAAAAAAATATTCTTTCGCATCAAAACATGAATAAAGTAGAATATACATCAGCCAGGAGTAGCGAGTAATGCAATTGGCAAGTTATTGTACGATATCACAGAATACATGTGCCATACACACATCTGAGTTTCTGAGTGATTCAGTTGATGCGAGAATGCAGGCGCCATTTTTACAACACTATGCTACGGCCACATTGTTGCACGAACATTCGTGGTGGGTTGTCGCGATAAAACTTCGTGTTCGCTCTACGACGAATGCTCCAGCCACACTATCGCGAACACAAATACCACAGATTAGACGCGGACAAAAATTTACTCTAAGCGCGGACCACAGATTAGACCAGTAGGCGCGGAGAAATGGAAAAGATGGTGGAGCTATTATTAATGTCTTCAATTAATAAGTTATTGCACCTTTATCATTAGAGATAAAATAAAGAGAGTAAAGAAGGCAAACAAAAAACACTAAGTCAACCATAATGGGGAATTCCCCAGACATTCATGTCTGAAAAAAGAACAAAATAATGGTAAAGCTCATAGAAAAAAAGTTTTAGAATTTTTGGTTCCGTGAAACAATCACTACCTTTTTACAAACGTATAGAAGTATGGAGATTATTCTCTAATTACCACGTATTTAAAAAAAGTCAAGTGACAACGCAGTGTGGGCAAACGAACGAACTTTGTTGCGATAAAACCCTTTGATGTGCAGCAATTTACCGACAGCGGCGCGAAGTGCATTCGTGTTGTCGCGATTACGGCGAATTTTTTGGCCAGACTTGTCGCGACAGCGCAAATTGAAAATTGAAAAAATATTTATTGCAAACAATCACAATTTACAGATAAATATAGCCCTGACTTCTGAAATAAATGAATCTTCGCATTATCGCGATAATGCGAAGATTTACAGGATTAAAGTGACTTTTTTTTTTAAATGACAAAAATTACCATAGCATCAATACCTACTTATCTAATTTAATTACTAGACTGGCGTATAATGAAAACTCTTGGGGGCTTAATTTTTTCGGAGTGGAGATATCTATTGCCTTCAAGCAATTGTAAAAAAAAATATTGATTCCTAATAAAAACTTATATTTAGTGAAAATGTCACAACGTTCTGTTAAGCATAAAATCATCCAACTTCTGTCTTCTTTAAATGAATTAAATAGCTAAGTTTAACTTAGATAAAGTAAAATTGCATGACTTGAGAATTAATAATTTTCTCGAATAACAATGATTGTGAAAATTGCAACTGCTACGTGCTGCTACACTCGTAGCAGTATTCTACAGGAAATAGGATTTCTAGATTATACTTATAACACCCTTACATACATGCCGAGTTTTTTATAAAAAATAAAACGCATATTAAACCTATTTTAGTTAAAATGATTTTTGTCTTCTTCATCAAACTATGTTCATAATACGAATGAAAATGACAAAACACTTTTTAACTAAAATAGGTTTATTAAGCGTTCTCTTATGAATAACACGGATACATTATTATTTCTTTCATATTCCCGAAAACCCTAACCGAAGCGTTCGCGTTGTATGAATTTGAATTATCGAACGCGCGACAAATTTTATTGAGAAGCGGTTTGTACTTGATTAACTCTGCCTAGACTCTGAAAGAGTAAAAGACATTCGCAATCTATAATCCTTAGGCAAACTACTGTTTAGTCATTCTGCGTTTTAGACAATTTACTTAGTAGACACTTTAGGCACTTTAGACTGAATTTTAGGCATTTTGTTTCGAATACATTTTGATTTTTAGGCAACGTGATCAGGGGCTCTATCAGCTAAAAACATTGAAGTTCATGTTAACTGTGTTTTGACAGATGTATGTGATACATTGCTACTTCGTCTTGGCACAAATAACAACTTAACAAAGAAAAATAGCAATGTATCACATACATCTGTCAAAACACAGTTAACATGAACTTCAATGTTTTTAGCTGATACCGCCGCAGGAAGGAATTCATTCTGTATCCAACTACGAATTTCTTTTAAACATGGTAAGTTATATGTGACTTGTTTAATAGGAATGTTACCTCCGCGTTACAATAAAACTACGTCGTGTCAACGTATTTCCTCAGCAGCTTAAACATTTTGGTATGAATTCACGCATAGAAAGAGAAAATTTCAAACATGGCGATTTGAATGCATAATGTAGAGTTAGTTACCTATAAATACGGAAATAGGAATTTTGTCGAGAGATTACGTTTTGGGAAATAAAATTTTCAGTAGAGAAAATTTATATGATTATGATATAGATGTAGTACTTTTAACTGTCTGAATCCATCAAAATAAAGCTGCATTATTATTTATATCTAGCTTAAATTCCCTTATAAGTATTCGTGCGTGTTGTGCTTGCATTAACCATTATTCTTATCAAATATATTTCAGTCCGCATGCATTATTAATAATCTTAGATCACTTATTAATAGCCACAACATCTCAGGTCCTTACACTACAGCTAAAGCCTACCAGGGAGAGCGCACACTTGTGTGAAAAACGCTGACGTTTTAATTTAAAGAAGTAACAAAAACAAGTTCAGCCTGCTGTCAAAAATTTAATGAGAGATTTGTGCGTTACTTATGTATTGGATCGATATTGTGTTATAAGATTAGGTAATAAGAGACATTTTTGTCATTATTTATGCATCACAAACAAACTCATTGTATGATAGTTGTATAGAATAAAATGTGTCTTTGATGAGTCCCTGAATGTGTATAAATGCAATAAATAATAAGAGATGCTCTGCAGTTATATGTTATGTAAAATTATTTCTCATAAGAATTTTATTTTAATCAATGTCCTCTATTGTCAATTTTATTTCCAGGTTTGTTACCAATATATACTCGTATAGTGGCGTAATCTCTTGACTAAATTCCCGCATTTTACAACTCTACATAATGCAAACAAATTGCCATGCTTATAAATTTTCCCTTTTCTTTGCGTGAATTCAGACCAAAATGTTTAAACTGCTGAGAAAATACATCGACAGGACAGCCAAACACAAAGAAATTATGTCGATAGCTTATAAGGAATTCAAAAAGATTTTACATACACCATTATTTTGTAGTCGTTATAATCACATAATGGTCTGTCTTCAACGAGTCGCTTCAACATTCGCTTCAACTTTCAAGATATCTTGCGTCAAACGCATGCAATATTGATTGCCGCCAAACCATGCGCTTTTATGTTCAACTTTCTGTCATACGTTTTACGTCACGTTTTTTTGAGAAGATAGGGCATGCGTTATTACATGCCCTGAGGCATGCCTCTGTTGAAATGACGGCATGCCTCTGACGTGATTGAATGCGTCAGATGACAGTGAAAGGGATCGGGAAAGCGCACACACCATAAGGAGGCCTAATTAGTGACTCGGTAGCTAAGCGGTAAGAGCATTGGACCGGACATCCAAAGGTCTTGGGTCCGATTTCCGTCCGAGAATATGATCTGGTGCGAGTCGTATGTTTTCTAGTATATTATTTTGTATTATATATGTCGTGGGCCAATCGTTGAACTGGTCCGATCGAGATCTGCCTGGTCAGATCAAGATACGCCGGCATTTCTTGATTTGCCTTTTCAAAACCCGCCATATCGTTCAAAGCATAACAAATCGATTCTGTAGGGTGACCAAAGTACAGGCAAATAAAATGAAGTTTGATAAAAAATATTTTACTAGATAATAAAGATTTTGAAAGATTTCTTGTGACGCCGCCATCTTGCTCGCACGTAAACACACAGCTGAGAGAGCGCAAACAGCGTTACAGCGCCACAAGCGTCGCGAAACGGAAGTATATTATGATGCGCCCAGCCATATCTCGATGTGCCCAAGTACTAGTAGGGCAAATCGACGAATAGGTTGTTTTTATCGATCTGCCTAATTTTTGATCGAGCACATCATGAAATTATTGGCCAGATCATGAAATGCCGGCACATCGTGATCTGACCAGGCAGATCTCGATCGGCCCAGTACAACGATTGTCTCACGACATATAAAAATATGCTAAAATCTCAAATTAAAAATATCTACAATAGTTATAGAATAGCCATATGAGTGTTAAATGTTAACACATATTAAACTAGCGTTTTTCTGCGTCAGTGTGCGACATGCATTAGGCCCTCCACCGGTTGCGTTAGAACCTGTCCTCCGCTTATTAGAAGTTATTAAGGCAGCGTTTTTGCAGGCTGCTGCTGCCCAGATTGCCCTCTAATTGCATCCCGCGTGAGAATACAGGAGCCACAATCAACCCCCGTGATTTCCATATATGTGCGACTACAAGTGTCTATTTAAATAGCGACTATTGATTACTTATATAATAGCTGTCTCTTTTGCTTCACATGGGAGTCTCCTCAATTTAATGTCCTGCGTGAAGTCTGTAAGACAGGGAGAGAGAGAAAATAATACCTTTATCCAGTTCTTGTTGAGTTTGAGATGTAAAAGTTTGTTCTATCTTTGTTTCTGTCGCTCTGTCAGTTCCTCTCTCGTGTATTCAGGAAAACTTATTACTTTCATTACAACAAGATTGTAGACATCTTAGATAACTACCAAGTCGTAGACCGAGCCTGTACCGGTGGAGCCACGTTATCGATATCATTAGCCTATGAAAGCTACCGTAATCTGCAATCAAGCATCATTATAAATAATGTCACGAGCCTACAAGGTTACTACTAGGTTTATATTAATACAGTTTTCATTGCGATGTTATCAAATCAAATAAAACCCGGTGGTAGGGGGCCCAAGCAAAAGGCAGAATTGCCAGTTTATCAATATCAAACTGTGTTTAAAACATTTATGACCTTCGATGATGATTACCATCAAATAGTTTGCTAGCTCACATTTATGTTTGCATATAAAAAGGCGTTAATACTCTTGATAGGTTACGGTTGAAGCTTTATAACTAACATAAGTCGTTAAATGATTAGTGTAGAGCTATTTAGTCTACTCGAGTTACTTTTATAGTCGATTCTCGTAAACTTTGTGAGCAGGTTCGATAATTAAATATATTTTTACTGTCGATTCAGTTTTCGAAGTTTTCCAAAAAATATATGCATTTCAACCATTTCGAGAAATGTTAAAAAATGTTACAAACAGAGGTCTATAGCTCAGAGAGCATAATTATTTACATTTGTTTTCTACGTGTCGATTATGGAATCTAGAAGATATTTTTTGTAGCTGGAATCCTTAAATTAAATAGGTAATGTCAGTTCATGCAAATGCAATATCTTTATTTACTTACGATAAATTATCTTATCTTATCTCAATCATTACTTTTGTTCTAATCGATACCACGTTCTCCAGCGTGGCGTTAGTGTAGATTCGTATTATCAATCGATTTATAGAATCTCTCTTCTCTCGCGCTACCGCCATCTTATCGGAGTCTGTCAATTAGAGGTAATAGCGCCAGTTCCTCAGTGGTTGATAACTCTACGTGAAGATCATCCTATTTTATCATCATCACTTGACTTGGCATGAAATGAAAACCAAGCCCTTTCGCAATATTACTCCAACAATAATATTTGTTGCAATTTCCTACAACTCTACGGTACTTATTACCTATCTATTAAGTTTTTGTCTGTGTTACAATTTCAATTTGTTTTTTTAATCTGACTTTTTCTATACAATCTTCTTTAAGAAGCTTAATAAAAAAGCCAAATACTAAAATAAAAGTCCAAAACTTTTGATGTTTTACGCGCTCCAAGCAGTTTCAAAAGTGTAGGATACCACTGACGAACTGGCTATTGCAACCTGTCGCGATTTTTGTAATAATAATCAGATTTACTTGATCCGTTATATGATTTCATTGATACCCACGAAAAATACGTTGCATTGGTAACTTTCACTCGTTTTTACCCAACACCCCAACAAATGAGGGCTTATAAGATTAAATAAGATATCGGTTGGGTTATTAGATAAGCTAAGTCGAGTTACAGCTTCATAGCAGCGTCGCGTCACTGGCCCTGCGCCCGCGCCTATTGTGCGCTAACTTCTGGTACAGTGTGGGCTGACTATCGCACCGATGCGTAACAACGTCACAACCGGGATTTCATTTAGTCAATCCTTTCTAACATAAAGTTGTAGCGCAGTATACCATGCCATGCATAGTACCGCGACTAGCGCGCATGTTAAATAAAACTAAAATGGCATCTAACAAGATACTGAAAGCAGAAAGTATTTACTTCTAAGATTTCCACGCTACACATTTAAATGAGAAACACTTTTACATTTTAACCCGTAACTACGGCAGCTGCAAAAAACTAATCGACATAAAAAGTTGAATGAAATCGCGTTTACTTTTAATTCAGTTCTTGTCATCTACTTATTTACTTTTGTATTTGTATATTTTTTTCTTCAAACGCCTAATGGACGAAAATTTCGTATTGCGTTATTATAACAATAACGCAATACGAAATTTTCGCCTTTTTGAAATATTTACATGACGAGAAGCCTCGTGTCGTGTTCGTGTTCTCTTCGAAACTACAGTTTTGAAACTTGAGTTTCAGTTGGTAGGAACATCGTTCACAAACCGAGAAAACCGATGACCGGCCGAACCAATGAGCCAAAGATAATTTGGCTGATTAGAAATAAAACACTTTTTACGGATTACAGCGCGTATATTATTAATTCCAGGGGCCGTGGTCACGGGAGGACTCTGTGACCACGGCCCCTGGAAAGGTGTCGAAACGTCGGGAATTCTAAAAAACCAATAAATACAAACTAAATAATTCCAAAACAACACCTGAATTAATAATATACGCGCTGTAATCCGTAAAAAGTGTTTTATTTCTAATGAACTGTACGCGCGAAAATCTTAGAAGTGTATAATTTGGCTGATTCACAAATTGTCCACCAGCCGGCGCACTATCGGTAAGTTGGCGCTAGTGTAGATTTGTTGTTTTCTATGTGTTTGTTATCAGTTTTTGGATGTTGGAGCCAATTTTCGTAAATTTTCTTACAGCACATTTTGGTTTTCTGCTATCTTTAATTCGTTTACTGTCTAACTTCCATAATTATTATCATCCAATTTTTAAACATAATTGAAATTAACCGGGACCATAACCCTTATGCACACGTACAAAAGGTCTCCATCTTCAGCTGTGCCATCAAGTTGGATAAATTTTCTGTCATCCTGCCATTGTCGAATACCCCTTGTATTCTCGCTCTAACAATGTTGTCACAATTTTTCCGAGTTCCGAAATGAAAAAGAAATGGGCGCAGCCGACTGGTCTAACATAGCTTAACCCTAAATCCTCATATTTTATAAAATAGATTTGAGTTTTTAGCTATAGGTACATCAAACTGGATTAGATTCTTAAAATACAGGGGATAAAATACGGCTCGAAGGACCAAAAAGGATGTTTGGTTTTACGCTACCCAATCTTTTTTATGAAGTTAATGAATTATTATTTTTATTTTCTTTGATTGCTAAACCCTTGTATTTTTTTTAATAATACTTCCTTTCCTGCATTTAGTAAATAACTCTCACTATTGGAAGTCTAAATAGTTTATATCCGAAGTAAATCCGGTGATCAATAATTGCGATTTGTTACACATTGGTGTAAAATCCTCCGTTCATTGACGGTGTGAAGTGTGTACTTAGGCTGCACGCACACCGGTACAGCGTTACGTGAGTGCACATAATAAAGGCGCACTCACACTGGCACGACGCGGGCAACGTCCCTAAGCTAACTCGCTGTGCGTACATACCGGCTGATAGTTATGTTTTATTTATACTTTCTTAGCGCAAGGGAGACGGGCTGTGGGCATGAGGGCGCAAATGATAATTCGTTTGCGACCCATAGGATACCTATCTAACGAATGTTTAGGCTTTCGTAGAGTTGTTGCGGGCAGTTGATAAACAAGTCTCTTAGTTTTGTGTTATCGAAAAAGTGCATATTTTAAAAACGTTATTCCTAATTTGTTTCGTATCTGGGCCCTAATTAATAACTTGACAATTTGTTAATTGTCATAGCAATTTGGTTTACATTGCGGTGTAGCTATGAGCAGTATGTTCTATTTTCTTATTGGTTGACGCAATTGATATGAAATTGTCATGATAGGTGACAAATTGTCACGTTTATTAAATAGGGCCCAGGTCTCCTATTTCCTTTAAGGATTGAAATTGTACTACTTTTTTCTTAAGTATTGAAAAAAAACTCATCTTCATCAATTATTTTTCTATGTTGACGACTTTTAAAGGAATAAAATTGTGAAATATTACCAAGTCATTCTGGAATATCATTTTCGTCTCTATAGCTTCAAGCTGACAGGCGTTAGAGCGGTGTGTGTGTGCGTGCGCGCGCACGTGTGTGTGTGCATGCGTTAGTGTGCGCACGCGCAGGTAAGCAGGATCGGCGGGAAAGGGGCCGACTCCTGGCCCTATTAGAATTTTTGCTCTTAGAAGATTCTTAGCAGGCTATACTTTAGAGTTGTATTCGTTTTTTTTCAATAAGTTTGATACTGTTACAATTAAATTTTAAAAATATTTTTAAAACTGTTTCATTTATTAGAACTTTTTGAGTTAGTCAATCAAAACTAATCATAACACGAACTCGCTAGGTATGCAATGTAATTTTTTCTTCCATAAAAGAGACATCAATTTTTCAAAACGTACGGTTATCAACTCGCAATTACGTTGCCGGACAATCTACACAATCAATCAAATTCCATCATACCCGCTGCAATTACGGGGAAAAAATCAGCGGTCCGCCAAAAATCTTACAAGAAATTAATTACGGAAAAAAAGAAAGGGGTGAGCGGTGCTGACGTAATTTCATGGAGTCGCGTCTGCTCCGGCGCAGTGGGCGACGAGCCCTCGCGCGCCCCGCACGCCGGCGCCGCGCCGGGACCGACCCACACCACTCCCCTAAACATTCAACATACTTATCCAATTTTTCACTTGCGCATCTTTTCAGAAAGTGACTTTGACGCACGGAGCACGTGGCCTGAGCAAAGGAGACATGTAAGTCATTTTTTGACATTTCTAAAATTAAGGTCCTATCTTTTCTTATAAGTTGCGAATTAGAATCCATTTTCCAGTTCTATGAAATTTTATTGCCAAGACTATGTTAAAAATGTATATATTTTTCAATTTATTCGAAACTACCATGTTCTTTTGTTAAATTGAATAACTATTTTGTTTATAAATTTACCGGCTTACAACAAACAGGCCAACAGCCTATTGTGTAATTTGTTTTAATTTTCCAACAACTACCTAACCTGCCTTACAATTGAGATTGTTGCCTCTTCTAATGCATTTAAAACGGTACAGTTTGGTTCCACGTCACTGATGCGCCGACGTGACTGACAGTCCCCAGACCACCCCAGACATTCACTTCAATTACTACAAATCATTGAAAACTTTCTTGTTTTTTTAGTTAGACATGTTTAGATGTCGGGGTATATCTTTAAAAAAAAATACTCGATCTTCTTTGGACTCTTAAAAGGTTTTCTGTAACAACATCTTTGGGGCTCATTTTTTAATTCAAGTCCTAAGTACTATGAAATGCCTTTGAAAATAATAACGCTAAGTAACTTTTTAATGTCTCTACTAATCAATTTTATTTTTTGTTACATTGATTGATTGACACTTGAAATGTAACCACGTGGTAGTAAAGTGATTTACTCAAGTAACCATAACCTAGGTTAACGTAACGCATCTATGCCTCAAATAATTGCGTTATAACTTTACGCCGCATTATAGCGATCCGTACCAGGACCTACGTCAACATATTTTATAAATAGATTGCTTAAATTTTGTAAAAAAAATATAATCATCAACAGAAAAAAATATCATTAACTTTAAATTAAAAAAATGTTTATTATGTTGAAGCAATTTATTTATCAACTCACAAAAAATGTCCACGTGGACACGGGATCGGATTTATTTAATGTTGTATTTACATAGTTATGTTTTCTCTACTTTTTTGATTTTGTAAGTCACTTAAGTCCGTAGTGTAGGTACTTAAATCATAATTCAAAACTTTTTCAAAATATCTCATACGGTATTTTTTGATTACAATACAAATGAAAAGTATTTTGTCAGATTTGGATGGCAACGCAAAACTGTTTCTATAAGCTAAAAAAGAAAACAAGCTAGTTACAGCCTAACCACGCCGACCACGCCATATTTTCACGGCGAGCGTTTGAAAAACGTCAGAGCCACGTCACCTAGAACTTAACCTAGGCCAACGCGCGGGCGCAGGGTCAATACTCCCCGTCACGGACGCGCACTTTCACGGGAATAGAACGAGCCACCATCGCCCGCGCACCGACCAATTCTAATTGTCATTTGGGATCATGGTGAGCGGTTGTGGGTTACATTCAAGAAGAAAATATCATTTGTTTAAGCTCCTATATTCGTAAAAGACTATGGTAACTACAAACACCCAGATACGAGATAATACAGAGGAATTAGTTTTTTACGACCTCAGAGGTGGTCTGCATGTGCAAGCCGACGATTCCACAATAAGTTTGTTTTGTCTCAGTTGTAGAGTCAAATAAAAAAAATCATATTTCATACTGTAAGTAAACGATTGTAGACTGGCAGAAAACTGTGTAGAAAGGTAAAACACCAATGAATATATGAACGAGATGCTACGACGAAATAAATTTATAGGAAAATAATAATATCATGTCAGCCGCGTGATGAGACTCACTGCACCTGCTTCAGTTTATAAAAAATACCTACAAATCCTAATTCTCTACGATGTCATCGTCATTAGATGACTCTACCACCACCTAAATCGCCTCTGAGACAGGCAATTTTACCAGACTACATTTCTAATCCAAACTATAGTTCGTTTTTCCAAATCTTATCAAATTGAAATTGAACTCTGTTCGCTGTATCTGAATCTTACCAAGCTATTGTAATGCGCAAACGCACGAAGGTCGGGGATCTCCCAGAATACATTGAAATGCATTTTTATTCACAATAGAATGTAAAATTGGATCACAGACGTTCGCTGACCGAATGTATGATCACATCAGCAGCCACGCGATTCCGAAACGAAACTCGCAACTCACTTCAAAGTCACCTCACTTCGCATGAGTTTATTATATATTATCTTATTTCTAATATCAAACTTGTGCGAAGTGAGGTGAACTTCGAAGCGAGTTGCGAGTTTCGTTTCGGAATAGCACGAGTGTCCGTTTATCAAATAAATTATTTAAGATATACAAACATTATTTATATGAGCGGATTTTTCAAATCCCTTCACATTTTAAATATTAACTATTATAATTATATGACTTTATGGGATAAGCCGATAATAATGGTGAGAATAAAATAATAAATAGTCACAGAATACATAATATAAAGATCTAAGTCCTTTACTCACATGTCCAAGTCCACTATATCAAAATGTACACACTCTCAGAATGCTAACTTTAAAATATCCTGTTTTCAAAATGACCACTCTACCAACTGAAATGACAAGTAACTCCTTAGAATAAATTCTACTATGCCTCACCCTGTGAGGTCAATGTTGATGCGATTATAGAGGACCTTATTCTTTATGGTTTTAACTAAAACAAATCACCAAATTAATCTTTAACCACCATCAAATTTATCATAATAAACATGCCATATTTAAAGTTAAACATTCGGTAACGTCGATTATTTATAATATTAATATTTACGGCAAGCATAAGCCATATATATTCATATTTAAAAAGCATGCTTGACAGCTCGCCCTTCGAACCATTAACGGTTATTTTTTTAACCCATAAACTATTATCTTGGTAACAGCTGTTAGCTCAAGTCGAACAAAATAACTTTTTTATGTTATTTATCGTTGATCGGTTTGGTTATAAGGTCTTTAGTGGAGAAAGAAAGTGATTTCTAATTGTAAAACATTGAAGTTGACATTGCCATTGAGTTGCTTCGCTTCTATAAAAGACACTGTGCCTACAATAGTTAGGTATAGAAAAAAAATGATTCGTAATCCCTTAATAAAATTGATACACATTCACACATTTACTATGTAAAACAAATGTTTGCTTTTACATATGAAAAATTTCATTTACTTTACAAAAAAGGTTGTGGTTGATAATGAAACTATCACTAGGCGTTAATTTTAACATCATGTAGAAAATATCACGACACTAATTTGCTGACCTTAGAGCCTACTCAAATGACCATTCTCTAAAATTGACGCTAGTAGAATAGAATGACAATGTATGGGATTGACAGGAGCTAAGCGTTACCTTATGTCATTCCCATACATTGTAATTCTATTCTACCAGCGTTAATTTTAGTAGAATGGCCATTGAGTAGGAGGGCTGATCTGCGAACTAGTCCACAGACGGGCAAAAAGTCCCCTTTGTTGCGAGTAGGGTTATAGGGCGTAGTGTTACGAAGGGCTACCTGGAGAACTCACTGCTGACCACCAGACAGGTTTTTTGTGCCCTAGCGAAGGGAACACACGTCAGCTGTTTTTCATCGACTATCGATAAGATGAGAACGGTGTCACATTTATATTGTAAAAGAAATAGAAAACAAAATTAGAACAAGCTGTTTATCTATTTTAATTAAACCTGTAAATATGTAATTTTGAAACTTCGGTTTGTATCGTTAGTAGGCAAAATAATTGAAACATAACTAATTTCTCAAAGCCACTGGGCGAGAATTACAATTTGAAAATAAGTTACATTACAATCCTGCTATTTGAATAGCCAAAGTCGGTCAGTCACATCTTTTATATATTTTTTTAATCCTTATTACAGTCTTCTACCAATCACAGCCATTACACTTTTCTATCGTCAAAACTCATTTTCACGAACCAGAACAAAATATTCATCAACTCGATACAACACTTCAGTCTGTTTTTTGCAAGTCAATGAATGTAGAGTTAGGTATCGATAACCTTTCCCCACACTAGCACCATGTTGTGACGGCGCAGCCGGTTTGACATTTCACTGCCAAGGTCCGCACCACCCCGCCGACAGAGACCATAAAAAACCCCCACGAGCCTACCCATTAGGGGCTAACTGCCAACCATTTCACCTAACCTGTCATTTCACAGGAGTTATTGACTTTTAACTTAATCTATAAATAAAACAGACGTTTCCATTTTGAAATTTAGGTTTTACGATTAGCTAGCTACCTTTATTTGTTCTTCTTCTAATAAAATATCTCCTTCCAACAACTTCCAATAATTACATTATTTAGAGACGAAACCTAAACATAAAATTAATAACATATCAAAAAGTGAATCTACGAAGTAATTAATGTTAGGTATTAAAGTTTTCCTCACAACGATCCCACAAAATGAGTCTCTCTATGTGTTCGATCTCTATAGAAAAGTCAAACAAAGAGGTCTAGATACGAAAACTCCTTATAGACTTTTTCTATTGTACATTATTTGTTAAGAATCTTGTAATAGCAACAACTTAGCATATCAAAACAATTATATTTATTCCGCGGCCACGCCTCTCAACGGTGCACGTCAGGATCACCGAACGTATTTTTCTCGATATCCTGTTACCGGACAGGACCGGTTTTTTTATAACTGATCATCCCTATTTTATTTATATGACTGTACACCGAGGTATGACCCTTCGATTCGGCCGTTGGTCCATGTTGTAATGCCGTAAAGTTAAACTAACCACGTGTCTAAAGAAAACTATAATGTTCGATATTTTTAACTTGTGTTTCTGGGGGCTTTATAATTTGTTTGGTTTCTAAAATGACTTGGCTGCAACTACAACGTTGACAATACTGTTAATTGTTTTTGTTTGTTTATCTGTATACCTTTGGGTACTAGCAAATATCTGTGCTTTGGGTCATTTTCTTACAGTGTTGAAAAGAAAAGTGTTGAAGTAAAATTCTTAAAAAAATAAAAATTGGGGATACGTTCTTTGAGTTCATCAAAATCAAAGTTATTTTAAAAGCAACAAACAACAAGAAAATGATTCTCAAAGTTGTGTGATGTGATCTAAGCTAGAATCGAAGCCAGAAATTAAGATTAAATATGGCAACGTCAACATTAGTATGCCAGACACTTGTTCACCTAGTAGGTATTTTAACACTTTTCTGCATTTTCCAAAACTTTCAAACTCTGCTTTCTAAATAAGGCAAAAATATATGTTAACGAAAACTATTTAACTTACAAATTGAATTGCAGTAGACGTTAACATTAGTAACACGGCTACTGGGTGTTAGTTAACACCGACAGTCAGGATAGGTTCATAAACTTCGTATCCTGCCGGGAATAAGCCCCGGGCCTTAGCTGTCAACTTCAAAGAGACACATGTCAATATAATTTAAATAGATATTTTATGGCTAGAAAGATTTGTAAGTTTCCGTAGTTTATTGACGAAGCGAAAGCGAAGCGTCTCCCTTTCAGCTTGGGCAAAAATGCTTTCGTATGTCTGTCCGGCTGTCCGTCTGTTCTCTGATCGCATTTCTCAACCGTGAATATTTGTGAGCAGGTTCAATAATTATATTTTTTTATCGATTACGTCAATTCAGTTTTTCGAAAAATTCAAAATGGCGGACATTGGGACAAATCATATTTCAGGCATTTCGAAAAATTTTCAAAAATGTCAAACGCAAGGTCTACGCAGCGCAGCTCACAGAGCCACTAGTTTTTAATGTTTAATCAGGATTATAACTAAAGTTACTAACTTATTTGCGAACCGATGGCGTAGCTTCTTTGACATTCACAAGTGCTTGTAATAGCCTAGACTAAAATGAGTTTTGAATTTTGAATTTACCCTCCCTATCTTTGATGTTCTCTTCTAGATAGCTTTATTTTTTTCTTTTTATAAAACTCTCTACACATGTACCTTTTAATTCAATTGCAATAATAATTATCTGAGTTGGGTTTCCAATTAAGTTAATGCTGTGTACTTAAACATTGTGATTATTATAATAAATTCTTCAGGCAGACCGTTTATCATTTCGTTAAAACAGTATAAAATGAAGTTCTTCTCATAAACTCAATTAAGAAAATATAAATTCCTAGTTAATTTCAAATAGGTACACGATCACCTATAATGGTTAAATATAAACGGCTAATTTATAATGAATTCTGTACCCGTTTGCAAGACTTGTTGATATTTTTACAAGCTTTTAATTTAAAAACCGTGAACCGGTTTTATTTATAAAGGGCCTAGACTGCTTGTCCTAGCCCTTACAGTATCCCTAGCACAAACATCGATCGAGAAAAAAAAACAAAGAAAAAAAAAATCAATTGTGTAATTTTCTATGCGAAATTTGTACAGCGCCATCTACCGCCCAAAAGCGAAATTAAATTTCTCATAGGCAATTTTATATTATCGAATACTTTTACGCGCGTTTATTTTCTCGATAGATGTTCGTGCTACAATTATACAATACACACGTATCGTAGTAAAGAGTGCACATACATAATGCCTGAATCTCATGATCCACAAAATAATAAATAGCAATTTTGCTAGCTTTTGGAATGCCTATTTAGAGAACATAATATTATTTAAGAACTTCTAATTAAGACGTAACAAAAGCGTCACTTATTCCGGGATTAAATATTGTTTCTTGTCTGATATCCGTTTTTATTGAGATGCGTTTGGTTATTCCAATACAGGAACATTCATAAATAGCGTAAAAAATTCATAAAATCTGGAGTTACATAAACATCAGAACGGTTCGAAGATAGTTCAAGTTCGATTCCGGCATCTTTGACGGAGTAATTATCAGCACCATGTTAAGTTTATATTTAGGGGCAGGTGCTATTAACATCGTGCCGTCTTTTTTCAAAACATCTAGACCGAAAGAGAGGGCAAGCTAAAAAATGTAAGCTCTGATTATAGAAAGTTAAAGAACTTTTGACCTTTGAAAAAATTGTGTGATGGAGCTTTGGGGAGATATTATGATACCTATGCTTCGGCGTAAAGCTTTTAACTTATATGCAAGTTATTTCTTAAAAATGCAGTTTTAGGAATGATTTAGAATGTAATTAGATGCAATACTTTGAAATGAACATTGTTAGTTTTATTTTATGGTTCAAAATAAAGTATTTAATACTGAACTATAATAATATAGTTACTTAAGTTATTACCCGTTTTAAACAGAATTATGATTGGATTTGAATAGTTTTGACTTGTACTAACTAGGGTGCTCGGGTTTTAGAAGGGTGGACCATTCTACCCTTGTATCTTTAACATTATAGGTAGGTACGAACTTATTTTATGTTAATCTGTGCATCGCTTAATAACCAGTTCGCTGTAATTACCAAACAATGCGGTATGTTATCTCAACCTCTCAGGTCCGGCTTCGATCTCCGAATAGTTTAATTTTCTAATTCTATGATTAGCTATAGTTTTTTCGCCCGCCACTTAGTCCGCTTGGACATTAGGAAAATCCCAGTACGAAAAATGTCTATTTTTGAACCCCCATTTCACCCCTTTAGGACTGGGATTTCCAAACATACTTTCATAGTGAATGCAATAAATTATCTATCTACAAAATTTTCAATTTTCTAGGTCCAGGGCTTAAGCCGGGCGTTGATGTCAGTCACCATTAGACACCGTTCATTTTTATGCAAGAACTTTTATAATCTCTAAAATTCTTGTTTTTATGTAAGAGAAGATTGACAGATAATAATTCTGTCAATCTCTCAAAAATTTCCAAAACATTTTTTTTTTAAATACTACACAATACTCCTCCTTTCTTGAACTTGGACTGAATTGGTCCTGGTTTATAACGGATACTATCTCTGTTTTCCAATACCTCTTATTGGAATAAGAGCATAAGTCTGGCCTCACATTGTACCGAAAAAAAAACCGTGAAAAATAGCGAACTTACAGCAAAATGCGAATCTCTGAACTGCACCAGCAGGCTACCTAATTGGCACACATTAGCATAGGCGAGGGTCCCACGATTGTTGCATTCCCACCGACGGGCGAGATCGCATCGCGTGCTATCCCGCAGATTACGCCTCGCGTCTAAAACTTGTTAATAAGAGAAAGGCTGCACTTCCGGTGAACGTGTTTTACAGTAATATTTATAGTCATAGTTTAAGCTCAAGGTTTTTCACTAAAAATTTTCACGCGTCGAATAAACCACAGAACAGTATTTTTTTGCACTGAAAGTCGTTGTTTTTTCTTTGTAAGCTGATGAGCGTAGCTTTCAATTTCACTCCTAAAAAATCCCAAATTCAGTCGTTGTTGAGGATAGGGCACGAACCACTTAAATCACGTATTTCCCGTTTAGGAGTTTATTGACAACTACTATTTACAATTGTTTATAAAAAGATGTCACTAAGATTTAGAATTTGGAAGGTAGACCAAAGGGAAACTGAAAAAGGCTGTAACGTTGCTGGTCGGTAACAGTCGTAGTGAATAGTTTTCTATGATAAGGCATTTAAAAATCTACAAATCGTTTTCGCCCTTTAATTTCTCGTCTGCACCTTTATTTTATTAATGGGTCAAAGACTTTGAAATTAAAAGGAGCTAACCTCAGAGTAAACAAAATAATGTGAGTTCACCTATATTGATTAAAGAACAAATTCGTTAGTATAAAAGTAAACAATATTATCCACAAGTAGTTAGTGAGCCTATCTGAAGATAATTTTTACTGTTATGCCTACAGAGCATCTCAATGGTTCCATTGAATACACAGACACCTGCAGTTTTTATTTGATTATTGCCTGTGCACTGACATTATAATAAAGTAGGTAAATATAGGTAGAAGTTCGTATCTACAAAAACTTAAGTTAACCTACGAGAAGAAATAAAAAGGCACCATGAGTGATGATGTCCTAAATGTCACAGTACTTTAATACATGCATTAAGGAGTTTCGCGAAAAACAAAACGATAGGAATTCATGGATAATCGAAACTGGTTTCATTGACTTTTTAAAACGAGTAGCGAAGTGTAGACGCTACGACGAAAATGTCCCGGCGCGGCATCAACGCCAGCAATATTTGTTCCAAAGAATTCCTGCGCACTTGTCAAAAAGCAAATAGTCTATACAAAGAGTTCGGAAAGTAAAAAAATAGAGGAAGAAAAACAAAAGTTCGGAGCCGCAGCGGAATACGAATGAGACGAGACGATACTATGTCGGCCGGCGTGGTATAAAATAAATCATTATGCATTCGAAACACGACGGTTTACCGATAATAATAGACAGAAAATCGAGGCAGGGTTGACAGGACGTTACATCACACGCCCTTCTCCACCACCACAGGTGCTTTCTCAGAAACGGCGCATACGCGTCTTACCTACCTCTGCGCAGTAATGAGATATTAAAATACCACAGGTTCGTCGTTAATGCAGGTTAACATCGGCACTCAATTAAATAATTAAAAAAAAGAGAATAAAAGCTCACGTGAGAGCTTTAGAAGAAGCTGACACCCCTAGCGATCCAGTTGAGCAAACGATGCGCGCCGCTGCGCCCGCGCCGGCCGCGCCATTGGCTGATGCAGCTCGCTGCTGCGGGGGAGTGAGCGCGACGGTTGCGGGCGTCGGTGGATGTGCAAGCGGGATGGTAGACTGCAGTCGGCGGATGCGAGTGTTTCCGATCGTTGACTCCGCTCAAGGCCAGGGACAAGCCACTTTTTGTTGTGTGTCATCGTAATGCCTGTAATACTGAACTGAAATGACCTTCAGCACTTTCATTTGAGGTCGGTTGTCAAGCAAGGGTGGATGCTTGGCCACGCATGATGATATTTCATCACCCAACTAGTATTAAACTCTGAACACATGATCTTATCTGTATCGAACCACTCCTATTTTTTAGACAATCGTAACAAACGCCAGTCAAAAGCTGTTCCACAACATGCTCAATCCTTTCTTTACGAAGTAGCTTCTAAGTTCTAAGTAAGATTTCTAAAGAGGATATACTCTATCCAACACCACTATGCATAATTCCACGAAGTAGCTCCATAACCGTGGGCCTATTTTACGAGCGCACAACACAGCCGCGACCTACCCCTATATTTTTTTTGATAAAAATAGATATGTCGACCAAACAACCGCCCGATAAGGAGATCTTCACAGGAGGTTCTCCGGTCAGCGTTTATCGGAGAACCTTGTGTGTTCAGTTACCGTGAATAACTAACAAAACCGATGGGAAGACTCAACTAGTTTAAAATAATGAAAATAATTTTGATATTTTAGCATTCACAATGCTATTTTTATACAATACCCAATAATAAACTAGAAAATATTCGACTTATCACCAGAATTGTCTCAGATTCTTTCGATTCCCGCCTGAGACAATTCTGGTGACGAGTCGAATTTTTTCTAGTACACTATTTAGTATTGTATGTATATAGATAATAGAGGTCTTACAAAACTTCAGTGAACTATCTTGGACAAAATCATAATTTGGAAACAAATAAGTATTTATAAATAAACATTTAACAACATCACATACATTGCTCCGATTCCAAAGTAAGTAGCTAAAGCACTTGTGTTATGGAAATCAGAGACAGCGGTGGTATCACAAAGACCCAAACCTGAGCCAATATAGAAAAGTTCGTTTTCTAAATTGACCCAACCGGGGATAGAACCCGGGACCTCAGAGATGGCGACACCTTGAAAACCGATGTACAAAGCCACTCGACCACGGAGGTCGTCTCAATCTATCAATTTACTTAAATAAGGCTGATTCATAAGAAGAGGTATCGAAAAATGCAATTCAGCGGTATCGAGGTTCATAGAATTCATACTTCCGCATATATGACAGCAGTGTGAATGCTGATAAGACGAAGTTTAGTGCGGACTCCTTTTAAAACCGATTTTGAATTTATTAAAGTTATTAATGAGTTTTTCAGGCCATCACACTTTGTTTAAGATCTCACATATTGATGTGAAAGTGATACTCCAACATGTGTTTTTATATAAATAAATAAAAAATATTCGAGAAACAAAGCATAATAAGAAAGAAAAGTGTGTATGTGTGTGTGCATCTTTCATCATCATGCAGTGTCTGTTTCTAGTGACTGGATCGTAAGAAATTAGATGAATATTTTTAATGATCATTTGGATGAAGTGCTATACGCTTGATAAGGGTTAAAATATTTATGTGCAGTTTCCACCCGTTTATTATACGATCATCGACAGATATACAATAAGGCAAATTTAAGTTTTAGCACACATTTCATAAAAGCTTTTAAAAGCTTAGGTAAAAGCTTTTCCAACCTATGTCTAGCTACTTAGCCTAATCAAATTCCTCGCAAGTTTTCTTTCTTTTATAGAATTATGATCGTCACTTGTTGCTCTTTGCACTCTAGAAATAGGTACCGACAAGTAATTTAAGTTAAGCCGTTTTGGTTCCAGCTGCATTTGCAGTCGTTTACACCCATCAATCCGCATTCGGCCCGCGTGGTGGGTTATGGTCCATCCTCCTTATCTACCCATAAGGAAGGCCTGTGCCCCAACAATGGGGACATAAAAAATGGCTGATGGTCATGTAATTTTAGGTTTTATCGAAATTTTTTATGGTTTTGTTTTTTATGTTTAATTAATAAATTATAGTTTTTCCGCACCGAGTTTGATGTTTCAATCAAGTGTCACCGACGTACAGCACAGACTGTACAGTACAGTGTTATATGGTCGCGATTATATTGTAAAAACAATAGGAATACAAATGTACCCCTTTACCTCTAGACAAATTCCGCGTAACTATTTGTTCTTCGCCCAGACTTTATCACCATAAGGTCTGCGTCAGAGTCGTACTGTTCACCTGTCACAACATACCCAGGGAATGTTCTTAAAACAATTCGTTGAATCATTACAATAGTCATATAATCGCTATGAGACAATAGAGAGTAGGTATTAATATAAATATCGGTTTAATTATGAACCAAGGTATGAGGTAATCTATGAGTAATTAAAGTATTTTGCTGTCCAAGTTTTCAAACTGACCAGACCATTCAAAAATGCTGAAACGCCCTAATTTTTCATAGCATACCAACTAAATTTAGCAGACAATCACAATCAAATACTACTTATACACTAATAAGTTCGGTAACTACATACAATTGTATTGTGATGATCATCCATGAGTTATAGGCTAACCCGAGATCAGATCCATACCTAAGGTGACCACTTTTTGCTGTTTTGCCTATTACTACTACAACGAACTATATTTGACTGAGGTTTTTGTTTGAAAATAAACCATAGAACTTTAGCTTAAATCTGTAAGTAGGTACCTATATATGTGAATTTTCGAAATATTATGTACTTAGCGAGCAATAGTGTGGTATGGACATGCAGCTTGTTGTTTCGCAGTACTTGTTTAACATGTTGAAGCTTAGCAGTCAGGTGTTGTTTGTCACAGATGCCGCGTGCTCTCTGATACAACGATTTCTATACGGTAGCTAACTGCAAAGGATTCAGAGCCAAATCAAGTTGAGGACGCCACTTTGAGGTACCTATACTATATATAGGGGCCTTAAAAGCCCAGCCCCCTAGCATGACCACTGAAATGCGATATGATTAGGTACCTATAGCGATTTATCACTTTTAACTGTCAAAAGACAATGGATTTTGACCGTTGAATGTCGAAAAAACGCTATATCACGCGATATATATCGTGTTTCGGTGGTCACGCTAGCAGTTCTGTTATCGCTTACATATTGCCCTTTACACGTGTATCTAATAAATCGTTTATATCATATACCTACAATAAGTCAATATGCTCACAGAGTCCATTCTTCTTCGATACCCCACGTCGTTATTCATCGTATATGCATAATTGAAAACCTGAACCGATCGGGAATAAAAACCTGCGCCTACGCAGGACGCGGTGATGAGCTCGCAACACGCTGGGAAAGAATGTCACACGGCCACTGTTTTATCAGGGCTTGAACAGCATTATTTGACTTCTAACTACGTATGGCGTAATCATGCATGTTTAGAAAAGTACCTATATTGTGCTCTATTAAAGAACACATAAATACTTGCACATAATAAAATGATGCCCAGGAAATTACATGAGATAGACTTACCTGTGGGTGCCCGAAATGTGTATCTTGCATATCCAAATAGTGCCCGCGTATAGACCAGCCCGGCCCTTCAGACGATCGTGCACAGAAAACAAAGTTAAAACCGCCGCCACTTACACTAATTATTGTAATTGTCACTAGTGAAACACCAGATAACACTAAACACCAAAATTATTGAAATTCAATGGAGCGACGCGCAACCCGCACCGTCGCGTTTGACAGAACACGGAAAATACTTACTACCCTCACCGAAATTCTTAAAGTATACACGTTCCTATTTATGCATTTATCACTCACTACAAATTGTAAAGTCAAAATAGTAGGAGCCAGTCAAAATATTCAAATATTTGGACAATTGGTGATTAACAATATCGTCACAACCGGCAACCAAAATTGATCACATTGACAATTATGTTTTTTTTGTTTGTCTATTAAAGAATTCGGTTATCTATGTGGGGATGCCAACACCACCAACAGTCTTGTAATTGAATTGTAAATGAATCTTATATACATATATTTTTTATGTTGCACACACTCCGCACAATGTTCGTCGTTTCACAAAAGCAAAAGTCAAGAGAAACCGGAATAGGAAATCGAGATGACAATAGAAAATTGACATTGACATATTACAGATATCTTAATTTAATAAATCATTCCATCCCTCTCAACCTTGCATTTGTCCCTTTTACTCAATCACCTATCGTTCCGTTTCACTGCATTCATCATCAAACATTCCTACTTCTATGTTTCGATATTTTTGATCACTTTAGATGGGTGTGTTCTAGCTGTACGTACATACTGTAAGTACCTGTACTATAAAAATACTGACTGTACCTACCTACTTTATAGATATCGAATACTACAGCAGCCCCTTAAACGCGACATGATATAGCGATTTATCGCTTTTAACTGTCAAAAGACAGGCTCTTCCGAGAATAAAATCAATTCCAATTTCAATTTCAAATAACGTTTTTTAATCGTAGCTTCTCTATGCTTCCAAAATAATTAGTTGGTCTTGATATTCGAAAACATCAGTTGGTATTGAACCAAGGAGTTATGATTTTAAAATGCCTTTCAGTAACCGTTGAGTAAAGTTACTGTATTTTTCTGAGCATATTTAAGTTTTAACTAATTCTACTAAAAATTTTAGATGGCTGGCTTGAATTATTATCAAGATAGTGCCACGGAAATGAATATGATGAGTTAATTCCTTTTGAATATGCATGGTGAACGATCTATCGTCAATAGGTAGGTAGGTACATTATTTAGGTTCATGCAACTAGATTATAAATAAGCTTTTGAAGTCTATAGTAAAACAGCCTCGTTGAGAAACAAAGTAGGGCCTCTTATTAAAACACAAAACAAGAACAGTTCCAACTTTTAAGACTAACCAGCCGCTCTGTAGGCGCACCAAAATAAAACCAAGACCTCGTACACGTCAAGAGAACCATTCATTGCTGAACTTGTAGATCCCTCTCTCAAAAAATCTGCACTTAAATATGCTGCATAAAAACAAATCCATTGTTTTGAACAATTGCACAAAGAAGTACCCTAATTGAAGAGGCGCCTTGAAATTATATTATCAGAAATGAACTTGAGAATTCATGCCCACAAAAGATAGACGTAAAATTAAAAGCAAAATAATGTAAACTACGCCTTAGACATATTAAAAGAAGGGCGAGTTTTCAAATTAACGGTCGATGCAAGATGGCGGCGACTCGGGCGCAGCTTTTTAGTTCCTTTTTCAATTTCAAATAGCTGCATTCCCGCAGTTGCTTTCCGAGGGTGGCTCGGGCTACGCGCGAATGAGACCACTAGTATCGCTATCGTGTTCCAACTTAGACACTGTGTCTGCTCCCTTTAGTGCATAGAATACGTCTTTAGTGTTTTCTAAGTTCTCTGGCAGCACAATGGCTGTGTGTCTATCAAGTAAAGTTTTAGAGTAAGTAAGCCGGTGGTTTTTTGTCCTTATCGGGCTGATAGCGCAGTGGCCCGTGCAGTGGGACGGCTCGACGGAAGCACGGTAGCAGTTTGCAGTGCGATGCGTTTGTGCTTTCGTGAAATTTTGCAGTCATAGGGTAAGGGAGCTTCAATTACTATTTTGTATGTGAAAATAACTTTAAGAGCGGTGTAGGAACATTTGATTTATCTTTAGGCTAATTTTAATTATGCGCTAAACAATTAGAATCTTATTAGTTTTTGAACTTTATATATTTTATTTAAGACGTTACTCAGATCGAATGTGGCGCCGCGGTAAATTTCATTTGAGTAATATTGTAATTATAATGCATTATTTTAACAAAAATCTACGTGGAATTTTTAAGACCTATAGTTAGAAGGTATCAAAATCATTACATTACCTCGTTGTCATTTCTATAATAATTAAATAGCAAAATTGCTAAAAGTGGCCGTTTTTGACACATTCGCTATCATTATACTTCTACGAATGACTACGAGGGAATGTAAAGTAATTAAACCTTCTAAAAATACTAGACTATGGTTTAACAAGCCAACAAAAAAAGACTATGGTTCTCAAACATTACACGTAAAGTTTCTTCCTTTCCTGTTAAAACCATTGAGGGTGCCACTTTCGGTGGGGAATGCACCTCGAGTTTATTTGCAGATAGTTAGGTACTTAGAATATTTACAGGTGTAAAACAATTAATAAAATTAATCGACCAATTGGATTTGCAGTTAAAACTGCTTTAAAACGATATCGATAGCATTTTTTTTATATATATGACAACATCACAAACATTGCTCTGATCCCAAAGTAAGTAGCTAAAGCACTTGTGTTATGGAAATCAGAGACAACGGTGGTAAACATACACACCCAGACCTGAGCCAATATTAAAAAGTTAGTTTTCTAAATTGTCCAAGCCGGGGATCGAACCCGGGACCTCAGAGATGGCGATACCTTGAAAACCGGCGTACAAAGCACTCGACTACGGAGGTCGTCAAATTATTGTCACACTCGTCTTTCCCAACACTATTATTATTCTTTTACAAACAAAAAACATTATTTCTTATAAGGTTAGTCGTGAAGTCTTTATCGATGAACAAAATTCAGAAAACGGAAATAAACGAACCATGACTGATTTCCGCATGTAAATGTAACTAGTTCTACTCAATTCAAGAAACGCAACAGTCTCACGTATATCGGATTTCATTAATGAATTTAAAGTTCGAACATCTATCGAGAAAAAATACGCGCGTAAAAGTACTCGATAGAGTAATTATCTATGGAAAATTGAATTCGTTTTATTGAAATCGTTCATACTTACTCATTTTCATCGCATGCGGTATAATGTCACAATTGACAACACGCACTCGAACAGCATAAACTTATCCGACTCGCTGACGGCGTCGCTGTCGTCTATGTAGTCGACGGCGTAACCTAGGTAACAATAAGTAATAACACTTATTTCCAGTTTTGTCCACCGGGTCAGATAAGTTTGTGTCACTGTACTACTTACACAACTACTGACCAACGAGCTATACAAAAATACGGATTTTGCTGATGAAAAATGAGTAGTAAAGAGCGCTCACCGCCTATCAAAAATAAGGCCCGAGTAGGTCCACCATGAGTTTGATGCAAACTGTTTTCGCTACCGAAAACTCGATGTAATGCTCACAGTCAATGCGAGTGAAAAAAAGAAAACGATAGTTTACGGAAGCGAAAACAGAATTTTTTTTATTAGACAACAACATCACAAACATTGCGCTCATATCCCAAAGTGTGTAGGTAGCTAAAGCACTTGTGTTATGGAAATCAGAGACAACGGTGGTAAACACACACAGAACAACACACAACCCAGACCTGAGCCAATATAGAAAAGTTAGTTTTCTAAATTGACCCAGCCGGGGACCGAACCCGGGACCTCAGAGATGGCGACACCTTGAAAACCGGCGTACAAACCACTCGACCACGGAGGTCGTCAAAAATTTTGCATCAATTCATGGTAGGGCCACTGGTCCTTATGGTCAGAATGTGCATAAACTCTACCAAAACCTATTAGCTTCCTAAATCATTAGCTCCAACGAAATGTACTTAATCAATCCAATACATAAAGGACGCCCTTGAAAGCCGCTTCGTATGCAGTTAGCCATGTGTTACGTCTCAGTGAATGAAACCGATCTCCCACTGATAGAGCAAGGGGAAATAACCATGCCATAGGAGTGTGGGTGGTCTGCAGAAGCGTCAGTAGGTAGTTAACTACATTATTTATTCTGTGGCATGAGTAGCAGACATAAAGACCGGAATAGGGAGCGAGGCTGAATTTTTTAATTTTTTGTGGTAAGGCTCTAAGACACGTCAAGCGATTGGTGAATACTGCGCTAAATACTTGGATTACTGATTACATAGAATAGCAATAATAGCAGACTTAAGCAGAATTTAGATTGTATTTATCATACTAATATTTGACCTTAGTGGGATAAATACAATCTAAATTCTGCTTCTTAGTGGGATTCGAACCTATGACTTACCAAATTCGAACTAATACCGGCACACCAAGTTTACATTTAAATATTAGTAATACTTATTATCTGTTTTCGCATTAGTGCTTTCATATTTTATTCTAAGCGTGTTAGCTGCATGTCCATTACCTTTTGTTTTTTTTTTAAGGTTTAAAATATTAAAAATTGCTAAGTAGGTACTATTATGGTATGATAACGTGTGACCTTAAATATTTATTATATATTTTTTCTTTTAAATGGTCATATTGTGATATTTTTCTAAGCTATTTTTTGTACAAGTTATTGTAAAAAAGCGGTTGAGTAATAAAATTAATATTAAAAATAAAATTTGGAACCTTAAAATGTAGAGTGGAAAGTTCGAAATCGATTGAAGGGCTGAATTTTTTCAGTCTTTCGAGTGAATTTTCCTTCATTGCGCGGTCGAAGCGCTAACCACACACATACCTAGTGGTTAAATGGCATCACACGCCACTAGGAATTTGCGATAGCTCCGTTCTGTAACCTCCCCGTTTTGCAATCAATAGTTAACTATTTTCTTTTTAATAAGACTGTCCATTTATTACTGGTCCATAAACATGATTTGAAACCACTGTTTTCTCGTGGTACGATGATTTTGTCCCATTAATGACCACGAGGGATAACTGAAACCATGCAACATACAAAATGTGACATTCTACTTAGCTAAACCGACTTTATTCAACTGTTTCAGGTAAAACTACAGCTGAGCCCAGTGCAAAGAATGTGACAACTGACAGCAGCCAAGAGATGTTGAACTGATGTCACATTGGCAGTCTTCGAAATTATTGTGGCTGGTGTGACAACGGATAAATAAAATGAACCTTAGGCACATACTGGTGTGGCAAGTTGGTGTGACTACGGATCGGTTGGGAGAAGAGTGAAGATCACACCAAAAGTCTGGGTGTTTATAGACCTCCCACCTCCAATCGTGCCTGGGCTTGGTAACTCCACCACCGTTGGCGTTTCGTCCGCCAACGGAGGACGAGTTCCCGCTCCTAGGCGCGCTGGTCTTCTGGTCTATTCGAAGATGCATCAAGTTTGAAGAAAAAGAAATGTTGAACTGGCATACGACCTTACATGACATTTGAGAGAGAAACGGACTCACTGCAAAGGGTTTACGCCAGGCGTATTTAAATTATTTTGGGCGCATTGCATAAATGTATAAGCTAGTTGATACAAAAAAGTGATTGTATCTGACCAGCGAGTAGGCATTTGTTAGAGCATCATTTATGATTAGTTATGTATAACATAAAGGTACAGTCAACAGGACGTCGAGTTACCACAGCATTATACACACCTCAAATTATTTTTAGCCTTAAGGGCCCTATAACCTCAAAGTGGCGCCATGGCGCTATCATTTTAATTAAATTTATTGTAGACACTTTTGCCTACTATTACAAAAAACTATATTTTACTGAAGTTATCGTTTGTAAATAAACAAACCTTCAATCTGTACTATGGGCAACAGCGTCGCTTAACCAGTTAGCAACAAAATTCGAGTGCGCGCGTATCGCCCCTGCACGAACTAAACGTATGTTGTGACGGCGCGGCGTGCAAGCAATTTTAACCCTAGGAGTGGTTAAGCGACGCTGTTACCCATGGTACATGTGAATTTTTGATATATTATGTGTCGAGCAATTTTAATTAAAATGAGGGCGCCACTTGAGGGCTCTAAGAGCCTTAACGTACCTATAGGATGTTAAGTTCAAAATGAAATGAGGAAAATAGTCCTGCAGCTGGCATGCTGCTGCTAACTGTACGTTCATTTTCTTTCTTTTATTCCTTACGTAGGTATAGCATAATAAGTAGGTACTTAAGACTAAAACTTGTGCAAGAAATTGTTGTAACGTATCACATATTCCTATATGTTACTTAGAAATTGTATGCCTACTGTTGCGCTATATTGTGACATATTATCTGTAAGTATATTATAAATTCAATAATTTTACTTGCATAGTTGTAGCATACCAAATGATTATATTCTCTCTTCTATTCGATTCTATTATCTCTCTTCCGATTCTGTTTGATTGTTATGCAGCATTCGTTTTTCTTTTTAACCGACTTCAAAAAAAGGAGGAGGTTCTATGTTCGTCTGTTTATTTGTTTTTTTTTTTTTTTTTTTTTATGTATGTCCACCGATTACTCGAGAACGGCTGAACCGATTGACATGATTCAAACGCCACTTTATCAGGTTTGTTCCCCAGGTGGTCCCATTTTTTGAAAATTTTAAATCGGTTCAGTGGTTTTCGAGTAATCCTGAAAATACTGTAATTTTTTAGGTGACTTTTGCACGAGTTTCAACGGATCTTCAGACATAACTTCTTTGTTTATAAACCGATTGAGATAATTCTTGTTTTGTTAGAAAAAGGATACTTTAAGGGTGTTTTCATTAAAATTTCCTGTACATTGGACCTTGGACTTCGAAGATACTCAAGAGAACTCTTCAAAATCAAATTGGATAGTGTATTAGTGATTACTCTACGGTATTGAAAGGTTTCGCATCAGCCATTTTTAGTGTCACTGTTGGGACTGGAATACAAGCCTTACTTATGGGCTAATGAATAGGATGGACCATAACCCACCGCGCGGGCCCAATGCGGATTGGTGGGTGTTAATGAGTGCTAATGTAGCTGGGACTAACGGCTTAACGTGTCTTCTGAAGCACGGAGGAGCTCGCGATAATACACTTTGGTCACCCACCCCATGACTGACCCTTGCTAAAATTAACAGCGCGAAAAGTGGAAATTGAGTTATACGGAGTAGGTATTATACGAGTACCATTGAAAAGTGTTGAAAATATGAATAAAAATATATTTATATCATTGCTTACATTTACTTGTACATACCTACCACAAAAAAGTGAAAAATAAAAAAGCTTTTAAAAATTAAAAAGAAAAACCTCCTTCAAAAAACCTTAAAAAAATTGCTATAAAAAAAAGCTTCAAAAAGCAACAGCTCTAAAAAGCAAGAAATAATATTCAAATCTGCATAATTACCACTATTCAAGTACCTACGCATATCTGATATAAAAAAAACGTCTTATGAAGTCGGGTGGGGCTTTAAGATTTAAAAAATCAAATTACGAAAGAGAAACCACTACAAATGTTTATATAAATTAAAAAAGGAAAATATCTTTTCTTTTATTATATTCTGACAAATGACAACTCTGCATAAAATGTTTAATATCTCGGTGAATTTACATTTTGTCCCAACCCTACCCACGAATCCATCCCCTTTTAAAATATTAAACAATGAGATAATATTTTAGTTTTATTTAAGAATGTTTTTTAAACATAAGAAAAACACTACCAGTTTTCGCTAATCATAGACTAATAATAACATTTTAAAGATGTTATTCCTTAAATAAAACTCATTTTCATTATTTTTATTGTTTAATTTCAAAGAGGTCTGTTTATAATGCAGTGTCCGGGCAAGCATAGAAATGTAAAATCCTTGCGTAATGAGAATGGGATGAAAACTGTTTTAAATTTCCATGGTTTTTGACGCTATTAGAATAAACTATATCGGGATTTACACCATGTACCTGTTTATTTTTGAGACTCCGATATTTCGGCGCAGTTGCATGCGCCATGGTCACGGAAGAACTGACCATCTTCCGTTCTTCCGTGACCATGGCGCATGCAACTGCGCCGAAATATCGGAGTCTCAAAAATAAACAGGTACATGGTGTAAATCCCGATACTTGTCAAACTGAGACGCGCACGGTACGCGAGCCACCCACAGGGATATCCAAAAACACGGTGTCACGCATCCGAGGTGTGGGAACTTTTGCTGCAGCAACTACAAGTAAGATAACAAGTAAACAATTATTAATTGATTAATTAAATTAAAATTAACTGAGGAGTTAATTTTCGATTTACTTTGACAAGGTACCATCCCATTCTCATCGCACACTGGTTATATACCTACGCATATGTTTAAGATATATATGCAAAGTTCGTTCTTGCTTTTACAAGTGTGACTGTGTCAGGCTATCAAAGCAGCTTTTCTAGATCTTCTGTTTGCTGATTTTGATCTGAATTTTCTCAAATGCGAAGATTTTAGGGTTTAAAATAAATTAAAGATTTTTGTCAGTTTTGTATCACTTGATGTGCTGATTTCTGTACATAAATCTGACAAACATAATACTAAACTAGTGTCAGAAATTTAAAAAATCCTAATCTTAATTATTAGGGTTTTAAAAACAACAATGATTACAACAAAATAGTTACGTTTTATTATTCGTAAATAAACATTACATTACTCTAAGGCGTTAAAATATTATAGAGCATCACAGTAACACGTATAAGGTTAAATAAAGCCCAACAATATCGAGAAGAGCCCTTATACAAACCAAGCCATGAACCTCTTCCAAATATTGTTAGTGTGGAACTGTCTTTATAATACAAGAAGCTATTTTCAATTTAACTTCAGTTCCGTTGTGGTTTCAGCAAAATTAAGTTTAAGTACAGTTGCTGTTAAGAGTCCGGCGAACAGTGACCTTCCCATACAAACATACTACCAAAATGATAACTAACGCTTCTTGTGATGTTATTCAGTATTTGTCTAAGGATCTATTAAATCAAAAATCAAAAATACCAAACCAAATAAAAATTAATGCGATTACTGTTTTGTATGTAAAAACGTAATTGGCATTTATTTTGAATTGGGTTAGTATTTTGGATTTTTTATGAACCCTAGACAAATACTGTTTTAATCCGAATAACGTCACAAGAAGAGTTAGTTATGCTCAAATCATTTTGGTATTACGTTTGTAAAGAAAGTTCACTGTACGCCGGCTTCTTAAGATAAATGATATACTAGACAAATTACTAAAAAAAATCGTCTCGCCCATAGCACCTCAGACGGGACTCGAATTCCCACCCTTGGGATTCCGGCCCAATGCACTAACCAATTATGCTACCGAGTCACTAGTAGGATCGGCGAAATTTTCTAATACTTTTTCACATTTTCGCTGCAAGCTAGCAGTAGTAGCAGTAGCTTTACTACGTAGTAAAAGATAGCATCCCTCTTTTTTTGTCGGGGGTTAAAAAGTAAGGCATTTTTACATCAAATAAGATGATGAAATAAAATAATTGAGTGCTAGTTAAAGTATTGGCGTCAATCGTGTCCTTATCTTTTTTCTACACATTAGTACTCAAAACTTGATTAAAATAGAAAACAGAATCGAAACGAATGTTTAAATTAAGAATAGGATTGAGATAAATAATAAAGTTTTTAAATTTTGAGATTTTAGCATTCACAATGCTATTTTTATAAAATACCAAATAATATACTAGAAAAAATACGACTTGCACCAGATCATGTTCTCGGACGGGAATCGAACCCGTCGCGGATATCCGGTCCAATGCTCTGACCGCTGAGCTACCGAGTCACTAGTGGGAACGTCGAATTTCTCCTAGTATATCAACTCTTACGCTGCAAGCCAGCGCCATCTCACCAATGTACGAGCATTGGGCCGGATATCCAAAGGTCGCGGGTTCGATTCCCGTCCAAGAACATGATCTGGTGCAAGTCCTATTTTTTCTAGTATATTATTTGGTATTAAATAATAAAGTGTCAGTTTTTAGGTAGACTATCTTATACATTTTCATGAGTCAGTCATGTTCTGCTCTCATAGTATGTCTCTGTTTGTGAACGCATCATAAAGACAGTTCCCTGATTAAATTTACCCTTATATAAAAATTATACATTTTCATTACAATATCTTTACTAAAAATAAGTTCATATAACCGTAGCTAATTTTTTATACAAAATTATGAAGAAATTATGACGTTCAAATCGCGTTAACCGACCTGGGGCCGTACCGACTAACGCATCAAACTTCGGAAAGTCTGCCGGGCTTCAAATTAAAACAGATAAATCGAGCTCCAATCGGGCCAAAATGGCGAACCTTAATTCATGATGTCACACGAACATCGATATCTTCTAAATAATTTCGGCGAATAGTACAATACGAAACTCCTTACTTCGATTTACTTGTTTTAAGTTGAAGCTCGGCAGACCCGCCGAGGTTCGAAAAGTTAGCCGGTAGGGCCCCAGCAGGACCTCCACAGTTTTGACGCGTAAGTATTAAACTTTCTCTATTGAATGAAAAAAAAACTATGTGATACATTCAAAAGGTAAGATTATAATCAAGCTACGTATAAAATCATATGTCCTTCCCGTAACACGCCAATACAAAACCTTACATTTTCTCACATATTATAAAATTCTAATCTGATTATTATCTACTATCTAAATAAAGTATCGCTGAAGTCTCAGAAGTATAAGTTAACTTTAAGCAAAGCAAAGCGATACTCCATCTAGAAAGTACAATAATCTAATATAATGTATAATCAATAAAACCTACTAATATACACAAAGGCTTATTGACTCATCTACGTGTCATTTCATTGTTTGAGGGGAATTTCAAACTATTCAACAAATGCTTTTTTAAAAACAAGGAATACATTAAGGCCCCTATATACCTCAAGTGGCGCCCTCATTTATTGCTCGCTAAGTACATAATGTATCGAACATTCATATGTACAGATTGAAGCTAAGGTTCTATAGTTTATTTACAAACAATTTACAAACAATACTACTACAACGAACAAAATTTTACTGAGGTTATTATTTGTAAATAAACTGTAGAACCTTAACCTTAGCTTCAATCTGTACATGAGAATTTTCGATACATTATGTAGGTACTTAGCGAGCAATAAATTTAATTAAAATGAGGGCGCCACTTGAGGTATATAGGAGCCTTAAGGCCTCAGCCTGGAAATATAATTTTGCTTACTTAGTGACCGTACGAATCCATTCACGAACATATCACGTGCACGCACTACCTACAATTTGCGTTCACGTATACGTGAATTGAACTAAACTAAACTTTGTTATGCTTTTAGTTGAAATTGTTTCTCCAGAACACGAAAATAAAACAGTAATTGATCTACAACATGTTACAAAAGTACCCCTAATGCCGAATATGGTAGATAGGGACCATCAAACTGAACAACTTTAACTATGGGATCAACTTTGAAATAGCGAAAAAAAAACAGCTGTTTCATACATTTTGATATTTTCGTAATTAATTTTTGTATGAAACACGTTTGTAACATGTTGTAAGTATAGCAAATTGTCAGTCTAAAGTCTATTTGAAATTTTACCTTCGAGTATTCTTGATTAATTAAACAATCAAGTTAATTATAATACATTTGCATTGGGATAGCAGGTAGGTATTTATTTACAATATTTTTGTTGATTTTTTTCTATCCTAACCCAGCTAAACCTATGGAAGTTACGAGGAGACGTGGCGCGCCAGCGATTCTTTAACCCTAGGAGAGGTTAGGCGCCAGTGACCATTATCTTTTAGATGACAAAGAAAATATGTAATTAATTATAGCCACACTTAGGTTGCTTTTCATTTATTTCTTTTTTATTTATTTATTTCTTAAATAAATAAATAATAAATTTAGACTTTTGGTGACGTACAATCCCCGGTCTGATGTTGATGATCTATTAACCCTTCAACGCCCGGAAAATGAGACACAATAGATATTCCATTGTTATGTGGCCGCCTGCGTCCGCTCGGGCGTTGATGAATTAAAATCAAGAAAGTACATGCGTAGATACAATCGATAGGTACACTTATTTAAAATCACTAAAAAGACAGCATTAACTGTCTATTCGTTTGTATCAGTCCTTTAAATCTTACTTTAATTACTTAGTATAATTATTTCAACAATTTTTAGGACAGTTATGCAATTTAACCCATCGCACTACGGAACTTTAACTTTTTGGTTCTGTAATAAATAATTTTAAAATAAAATAATTTTTCTCGGTTGCATAGAATGTTAACTTTCAAGGCGTTTGCTTAGACAAATTATTAATTGTCTTTTTTTAAGAGTTTGTCAGTTGGGGTTAAATGAAGTAGTTAAGTTTTTATTCAAAACTTCAAAAAAGTTACTTCATGTGTTCTGTCAGCCAGAAAAACAAAATTAAAAATTAACATCACATTTGGTGACATAAAAAATGCAAATGGATAGATATTATAGAGGACTTCTAAATCGTTGTTAACCGTTTCAAAACGCCTAATTAGTGATGCGTGCGACAGGCCTAATGGCCACTACTAACATGAAACGAAATCCCATAATTAAAAAACAACAATCACATAAACTCTAAACTAAACCCTTGGCACCCTTCTAGTCCGCTCAACGGGAACATAGGAATATGGACTAAACAGCAGTTTAAAAAAACATTCAGAGCAACAACGCGTATTATGTCAAATATAACTTAGAAAATGGATGTGAAAAACAAGCTCACATAATCACGATAATCTAAGATATTTCATGACAAAAAAAAATAGTGCCAACGATGCAAATAACCCAAGTTCCTTTAAAAATAATAGACATGGTTCTGTAATGTACAGTTCATATCAAACTTTATGGCCGCTCTGACTTTAAAACGTTATAAAGTATGTTTATCCTTACTTGTATTATTTGGTAACCAATCTTCACCCAACTCTTTATTGAAAAAATCAATAAAATACACCAATGGTTTTCAACACAGATTACCAAAGAAATATTATTAATGACAATTTGATTTAATAACACTACACATTTTTAAATAAGTAACGTTTTAAATTTAAAAGAACAGTCAAAAGTTGTTTACTTAATAGGACAAGTAAAGATAAACAGACTATAAAGTAGCTTATAGCGAACATAAAAACAACCAGTGTCATGGCAGCCGTAAGATCCGAGCGAATGGCTGGTCGCGCCCCCCACGACCGCGCCCGCGCCTCCGTCATTATATCATCCAAACGAGTGTTATAATATTGTACTGAATTCCATAATGCAACACGCGGGCGATGGCGCGGGGTGTGCGACTAGCCTTGACTCGTTCAGATATTATGGTTATTATGACACTGGTTGTTTTAATGTTGGCTATAAGATAACTGTTTCAGAACCTTTTATAGAGGATTTAAAGCATGGGTGTAGATAAACAATTTTATTTGTAAGAGCGCCCATACAGTTTGGCAATATTTTAACTCAACTTCATAAAATAACATTGACCAACTTAAAAAAATACAATAACGACGGATAAGTTCTCAATAGTGTCATCGCAAAACATCGGAGTTTTGGAAAAAAAAACCAGTCACAGCAAAAACCCAACTTTAGTCGCTTTGCGTAAGGTTAAAAATAGCATAACGGAATACGAAATTTTGCAGTGTAGTCGTGTACCTACTTGCTTTGCTATGCTTTCCCATAACTAGTAGTTAGTAATGCAAATAATTCGTTATATTTTGAAACTTCTAAAATTTATTTAAAAAATCATAGTTATAAATTAATACTAAAACTACGTATTTACAGACGTGTAATATAAGCCACATGAGTTTACACTATTCAAAACAAAATTTACAAACTTCTTTAACTTCATTTAGAATTTTGCTATATATATTTTTTAGGAATACCAAAATCTGTGTAAAATGTTGACTAGAACTTATACCATCTAATAGTTGGAAGACTGACCACGTTTTGCAAAACTCAACCATACATCAAAGCAATTAGAGTTCAATTTGGACTGTGGCTGAATTTATGTTTCTGACTGTGATGGTGTGCGTTGACAGATTAATATAATAATGACTATTTACAAGTGACCGGCGCAGTCCGCAGCCAGTTACTCTAGTGTTGAGTATGGAGTGGACATAGTATTATGCTGTCATTACCTGCAACGCGAAAAAACAATTGTTATTTGTGATCTGCCGTAAAGTGTGGTCGCTGAGAGAATTTTTAGTCTATTTTTCAAATTTCCAGTTATCAACCAGTTAACAGGAACAAATATTACTTATTAGGTCACTGAAAATGCATTTATTAGGTAATTGATAAAATCATACCCTAAAACTATACATCTGCTATAAAATCTTTATCAGTAAGGGCGTATGTGTAGAGACAGGGCAGTACATACGTGGGCCTACAGGCGGGGGAGTGCGGGTCGCGGTCGGGCCGCCCGCATGCGCTGCTGGTTGTGTAGTGTGTAGTGTAGTGTGTAGTGAAGTGTGTGTAGACAGGGCGATACATACGTGGGCCTACAGGCGGGGGAGTGCGGGTCGCGGTCGGGCCGCCCGCATGCGCTGCTGGTTGTGTAGTGTGTAGTGTAGTGTGTAGTGAAGTGTGTGTAGACAGGGCGATACATACGTGGGCCTACAGGCGGGGGAGTGCGGGTCGCGGTCGGGCCGCCCGCATGTGCTGCTGGTTGTGTAGTGTGTAGTGTAGTGTGTAGTGAAGTGTGTGTAGACAGGGCGATACATACGTGGGCCTACAGGCGGGGGAGTGCGGGTCGCGGTCGGGCCGCCCGCATGCGCTGCTGGTTGTGTAGTGTGTAGTGTAGTGTGTAGTGAAGTGTGTGTAGACAGGGCGATACATACGTGGGCCTACAGGCGGGGGAGTGCGGGTCGCGGTCGGGCCGCCCGCATGCGCTGCTGGTTGTGTAGTGTGTAGTGTAGTGAAGTGTGTGTAGACAGGGCGATACATACGTGGGCCTACAGGCGGGGGAGTGCGGGTCGCGGTCGGGCCGCCCGCATGCGCTGCTGGTTGTGTAGTGTGTAGTGTAGTGTGTAGTGAAGTGTGTGTAGACAGGGCGATACATACGTGGGCCTACAGGCGGGGGAGTGCGGGTCGCGGTCGGGCCGTCCGCATGCGCTGCTGGTTGTGTAGTGTGTAGTGTAGTGTGTAGTGAAGTGTGTGTAGACAGGGCTATACATACGTGGGCCTACAGGCGGGGGAGTGCGCGTCGCGGTCGGGCCGCCCGCATGCGCTGCTGGTTGTGTAGTGTGTAGTGTAGTGTGTAGTGAAGTGTGTGTAGACAGGGCGATACATACGTGCGCCTACAGGCGGGGGAGTGCGGGTCGCGGTCGGGCCGCCCGCATGCGCTGCTGGTTGTGTAGTGTGTAGTGTAGTGTGTAGTGAAGTGTGTGTAGACAGGGCGATACATACGTGCGCCTACAGGCGGGGGAGTGCGGGTCGCGGTCGGGCCGCCCGCATGCGCTGCTGGTTGTGTAGTGTGTAGTGTAGTGTGTAGTGAAGTGTGTGTAGACAGGGCGATACATACGTGGGCCTACAGGCGGGGGAGTGCGGGTCGCGGTCGGGCCGTCCGCATGCGCTGCTGGTTGTGTAGTGTGTAGTGTAGTGTGTAGTGAAGTGTGTAGTGAAGTGTGTGTAGACAGGGCGATACATACGTGCGCCTACAGGCGGGGGAGTGCGGGTCGCGGTCGGGCCGCCCGCATGCGCTGCTGGTTGTGTAGTGTGTAGTGAAGTGTGTGTAGACAGGGCGATACATACGTGGGCCTACAGGCGGGGGAGTGCGGGTCGCGGTCGGGCCGCCCGCATGCGCTGCTGGTTGTGTAGTGTGTAGTGTAGTGTGTAGTGAAGTGTGTGTAGACAGGGCGATACATACGTGCGCCTACAGGCGGGGGAGTGCGGGTCGCGGTCGGGCCGCCCGCATGCGCTGCTGGTTGTGTAGTGTGTAGTGTAGTGTGTAGTGAAGTGTGTGTAGACAGGGCGATACATACGTGGGCCTACAGGCGGGGGAGTGCGGGTCGCGGTCGGGCCGCCCGCATGCGCTGCTGGTTGTGTAGTGTGTAGTGTAGTGTGTAGTGAAGTGTGTGTAGACAGGGCGATACATACGTGCGCCTACAGGCGGGGGAGTGCGGGTCGCGGTCGGGCCGCCCGCATGCGCTGCTGGTTGTGTAGTGTGTAGTGTAGTGTGTAGTGAAGTGTGTGTAGACAGGGCGATACATACGTGGGCCTACAGGCGGGGGAGTGCGGGTCGCGGTCGGGCCGTCCGCATGCGCTGCTGGTTGTGTAGTGTGTAGTGTAGTGTGTAGTGAAGTGTGTGTAGACAGGGCGATACATACGTGCGCCTACAGGCGGGGGAGTGCGGGTCGCGGTCGGGCCGCCCGCATGCGCTGCTGGTTGTGTAGTGTGTAGTGTAGTGTGTAGTGAAGTGTGTGTAGACAGGGCGATACATACGTGCGCCTACAGGCGGGGGAGTGCGGGTCGCGGTCGGGCCGCCCGCATGCGCTGCTGGTTGTGTAGTGTGTAGTGTAGTGTGTGTAGACAGGGCGATACATACGTGCGCCTACAGGCGGGGGAGTGCGGGTCGCGGTCGGGCCGCCCGCATGCGCTGCTGGTTGTGTAGTGTGTAGTGTAGTGTGTAGTGTAGTGTGTAGTGAAGTGTGTGTAGACAGGGCGATACATACGTGGGCCTACAGGCGGGGGAGTGCGGGTCGCGGTCGGGCCACCCGCATGCGCTGCTGGTTGTGTAGTGTGTAGTGTAGTGTGTAGTGAAGTGTGTGTAGACAGGGCGATACATACGTGGGCCTACAGGCGGGGGAGTGCGGGTCGCGGTCGGGCCGCCCGCATGCGCTGCTGGTTGTGTAGTGTGTAGTGTAGTGTGTAGTGAAGTGTGTGTAGACAGGGCGATACATACGTGCGCCTACAGGCGGGGGAGTGCGGGTCGCGGTCGGGCCGCCCGCATGCGCTGCTGGTTGTGTAGTGTGTAGTGTAGTGTGTAGTGAAGTGTGTGTAGACAGGGCGATACATACGTGGGCCTACAGGCGGGGGAGTGCGGGTCGCGGTCGGGCCGCCCGCATGCGCTGCTGGTTGTGTAGTGTGTAGTGTAGTGTGTAGTGAAGTGTGTGTAGACAGGGCGATACATACGTGCGCCTACAGGCGGGGGAGTGCGGGTCGCGGTCGGGCCGCCCGCATGCGCTGCTGGTTGTGTAGTGTGTAGTGTAGTGTGTAGTGAAGTGTGTGTAGACAGGGCGATACATACGTGGGCCTACAGGCGGGGGAGTGCGGGTCGCGGTCGGGCCGCCCGCATGCGCTGCTGGTTGTGTAGTGTGTAGTGAAGTGTGTGTAGACAGGGCGATACATACGTGCGCCTACAGGCGGGGGAGTGCGGGTCGCGGTCGGGCCGCCCGCATGCGCTGCTGGTTGTGTAGTGTGTAGTGTAGTGTGTAGTGAAGTGTGTGTAGACAGGGCGATACATACGTGGGCCTACAGGCGGGGGAGTGCGGGTCGCGGTCGGGCCGCCCGCATGCGCTGCTGGTTGTGTAGTGTGTAGTGAAGTGTGTGTAGACAGGGCGATACATACGTGCGCCTACAGGCGGGGGAGTGCGGGTCGCGGTCGGGCCGCCTGCATGCGCTGCTGGTTGTGTAGTGTGTAGTGTAGTGTGTAGTGAAGTGTGTGTAGACAGGGCGATACATACGTGGGCCTACAGGCGGGGGAGTGCGGGTCGCGGTCGGGCCGCCCGCATGCGCTGCTGGTTGTGTAGTGTGTAGTGTAGTGTGTAGTGAAGTGTGTGTAGACAGGGCGATACATACGTGCGCCTACAGGCGGGGGAGTGCGGGTCGCGGTCGGGCCGCCCGCATGCGCTGCTGGTTGTGTAGTGTGTAGTGTAGTGTGTAGTGAAGTGTGTGTAGACAGGGCGATACATACGTGGGCCTACAGGCGGGGGAGTGCGGGTCGCGGTCGGGCCGCCCGCATGCGCTGCTGGTTGTGTAGTGTGTAGTGTAGTGTGTAGTGAAGTGTGTGTAGACAGGGCGATACATACGTGCGCCTACAGGCGGGGGAGTGCGGGTCGCGGTCGGGCCGCCCGCATGCGCTGCTGGTTGTGTAGTGTGTAGTGTAGTGTGTAGTGAAGTGTGTGTAGACAGGGCGATACATACGTGGGCCTACAGGCGGGGGAGTGCGGGTCGCGGTCGGGCCGCCCGCATGCGCTGCTGGTTGTGTAGTGTGTAGTGTAGTGTGTAGTGAAGTGTGTGTAGACAGGGCGATACATACGTGCGCCTACAGGCGGGGGAGTGCGGGTCGCGGTCGGGCCGCCCGCATGCGCTGCTGGTTGTGTAGTGTGTAGTGTAGTGTGTAGTGAAGTGTGTGTAGACAGGGCGATACATACGTGGGCCTACAGGCGGGGGAGTGCGGGTCGCGATCGGGCCCGCCGGCAAAGCTAATGTTGAGCAACATGGCCTCGAACGGGTCCGACCGCATGCGCTGTTGATTGGCTAATGCTGCCGCACTAGAGTCCATTATTTCGCGGGATTCCGGCACACCATTCTAAAACATGTATATTATTACACTCGTGCACTTGACAATAACAATTCGCTATTTGTTCGGGCCATTACTGCGATCGCACCTCAAGCAGCGTTGAGAGCTAGCGCGGGAATGGGACAACACTTTACTCCATACTCCATTCATCTTACGAAAAGAATGTTGGTATACATAACTGCGCATTTTTCGTAATTAATTCACAAATACGTTAAGATTCAGTAAATTAACAGCATAAATACAACTTAGACAACATAGGTAAGCTATCAATGATATCAAAAATAATGGCCTTAATCGCAGTAAACAACATAAAAATTATATGTTAATTCTTGTGATCGTCAAATTGGATCAACAGCAGCAGAAAACAAGGATCGGGGACGTCCCTAACCAAAAAGCTTCATCTTTGCCAGCTCCGGAACCTCGCAGCAGTCACACATATAAAGTGCGAATGAAGGATTCGCACTTTACACGTGTGACTGCTGCGACTATCATTTCCTTAATTTATTTGCACAGTTTTAATTTTTTTTGTTTATATCTTTTTCCGCATCCTGTCTACGGCTCATTGAATCGCTCGCTTAACCACTTATTTTGGTACATTTATAAAACGGTTTTATAATACAGTTATCAACATTACATTATTGACAAATTTAATCAAGGTTTTTTAACGTTTTGCCGGCCCGGCACCTTGTCATTTATTGCAATTATTTTAAAAAGGTCTTATGTGTTTATCTTTTTACTCCCAACTTGTAGAAATATGTGTTTTCGCCTATTTTGTTACGTAATTGAAGACGAATAAATTTGATATATTTTTATTACTCTTTGCGTCGTCTAAATGCGGTACCCAAACAGTACAGGTTTCTGACAATCAATAATTCATTTACACACGTACCATGTAAAAAGTTGTGAAGTGACAAATAAATACATTTTATTATTATTATTATTATTAATCAAAGTCATTAAAGAGTAATGCAGTAATTAGGTCTCCTCATGAGGTCAAATATAAATTTATGTTAAAGCGTATCCAAAATTTTATCCTATACATGTATTTTAAACTGTTTGTAGTATATCCGGGCTACCTGTTTGTTTTTATACCTTTGTTAGGCATGGTAGGGTACTACAAGTTGGAGGTCAGAAGAGAAGTAACTCTCGCGTTATGTACATACTTAAAGTGATGAAGGGGGGTGATGCACAACCCTGAGGTATTGGAAATGGTAGAATTGAATGTACCGGACGGGCACGCGCCATGGCGGCATTGCGCGCGCGCACTTGTGTTCTGCGCAGCTCGCCACTTGCGCGTTCGTTGCGTGTGATCAACACTATGGCTGAGCGAGTTGATTTATTTTTGTGTCCGCTGAGTGAGCTCATCAGATTATCTTTTTACATAGTATCTGTAACTAGACCATTTTACCTGTAATGATTGTGTATGTTGTGAATAAATAAATAAAAATCTTCTTTACGTGAAAAGGCGAGCCTACCTCTGGCCAAAGGATTAATTATTTTATAAATTACTTTAAACTCAGTTTGCCATTTATGTTTCTAATCTTTTCATGATTTATGGTCTCAAAATATCAGTAGTTAAACACAGTTAAGAATCGAATCGAATTACAGGCACCGCGACATCCGTGATTGCCCAAACCATACAAAATAATGCCAGACTTTGAACTTTCTAAGGTAGAACATAAGAGTCATCTCAGGCCTAGGACTCTAAAGGCGTACAATGGCCTCAATGCCGCTAGTAGCCAGCAGGAAAATGCCGGGATACATCTATACCTAGTTGCTAAAAGATTATGACCGCTATTAGCTTACTTCAGACTTAAGGCTCCACAGCCGCAACACAACTGCCGCAAAACTCTGATGTATCTCCACCTAGTTGCCATCGGATTATGGTCTCTATCAGCTAACACATAAGAGTCACCTCAGGCCTAGGGCTCCACAGCCGTACGACAGTCTCGATTCCGCTAGTAGCCAGCAGGAATATGCTGAGATGCATTTGTACCTAGTTGCTACAAGATTATGAGCTCTATCAGCTAGCACATAAGAGTCACCTCAGCCTTAGGGCTCCACAGTCGGACAACAGTCTCGATCCCGCTAGTAGCCAGCAGGAACATGCTGGGATGCATCTGCACGCAGTTTACTATAGACTCGTCCCCGCGCAAACATCGCACGATGTTACCGGATTTCCGACACCAGATGAATAAGCTTCCATCATCCGAACTGTAAAGAAATATTTAATCTATTAATTATTTAGTAAAATGTCGAAAGCCGAGCGTAGTGACATAACATAAAAGTAAATATCAATTTGAATTAAAAATATAGATGTTTACAGCGAAGTAAAATATAAATACAATGCAATTAAATTGACAATAGACAGTGACCCGCTTCAAATTCACTCGAAATGCAACAGATTAAAATACGTCAAGTACCCCAATTGTCAATTTAATCGCTTAATATTGATAAAAACCAAAAATGCTAACATCGTCGTCTACCCAGGAGTCCTACGTGACATCCTTTGTCTCGCCTGGGTTAAAGGGTTGTTAGACGGGCTTGCCAAGGGCGGACAATCACCGGCGTGATCGCGAAAGAGTCCGTAAGGGTTCCCGTGTCCGCGCCAGGCGGCAGTGTCTTTGTGAACGATTTGTAGTTAGAGGCTAACGAATGGTTCGGCATCGCATTGCCCCGAGGTGAAGTAAAGTGACAAAGACAAGTTTTAGTGAATGTGGCAGTGAGCCGTTCCCGCGGTCGGAGCATGCGAAATCGCATTTTTTTGTCGTTCAATAAATTTAAGATCTATTTGTCAGAGGGCGCATACTAACCCGGCCGCGATGTAGTCGGCCGTGGGCCCCAGGAAGCTGGCCTCCTCGATGTAGTGGTGACTCACTGTCAGAGGGCGCATACTAACCCGGCCGCGATGTAGTCGGCCGTGGGCCCCAGGAAGCTGGCCTCCTCGATGTAGTGGTGACTCACTGTCAGAGGGCGCATACTAACCCGGCCGCGATGTAGTCGGCCGTGGGCCCCAGGAAGCTGGCCTCCTCGATGTAGTGGTGACTCACTGTCAGAGGGCGCATACTAACCCGGCCGCGATGTAGTCGGCCGTGGGCCCCAGGAAGCTGGCCTCCTCGATGTAGTGGTGACTCACTGTCAGAGGGCGCATACTAACCCGGCCGCGATGTAGTCGGCCGTGGGCCCCAGGAAGCTGGCCTCCTCGATGTAGTGGTGACTTACTGTCAGAGGGCGCATACTAACCCGGCCGCGATGTAGTCGGCCGTGGGCCCCAGGAAGCTGGCCTCCTCGATGTAGTGGTGACTCACTGTCAGAGGGCGCATACTAACCCGGCCGCGATGTAGTCGGCCGTGGGCCCCAGGAAGCTGGCCTCCTCGATGTAGTGGTGACTCACTGTCAGAGGGCGCATACTAACCCGGCCGCGATGTAGTCGGCCGTGGGCCCCAGGAAGCTGGCCTCCTCGATGTAGTGGTGACTCACTGTCAGAGGGCGCATACTAACCCGGCCGCGATGTAGTCGGCCGTGGGCCCCAGGAAGCTGGCCTCCTCGATGTAGTGGTGACTCACTGTCAGAGGGCGCATACTAACCCGGCCGCGATGTAGTCGGCCGTGGGCCCCAGGAAGCTGGCCTCCTCGATGTAGTGGTGACTCACTGTCAGAGGGCGCATACTAACCCGGCCGCGATGTAGTCGGCCGTGGGCCCCAGGAAGCTGGCCTCCTCGATGTAGTGGTGACTCACTGTCAGAGGGCGCATACTAACCCGGCCGCGATGTAGTCGGCCGTGGGCCCCAGGAAGCTGGCTTCCTCGATGTAGTGGTGACTCACTGTCAGAGGGCGCATACTAACCCGGCCGCGATGTAGTCGGCCGTGGGCCCCAGGAAGCTGGCCTCCTCGATGTAGTGGTGACTCACTGTCAGAGGGCGCATACTAACCCGGCCGCGATGTAGTCGGCCGTGGGCCCCAGGAAGCTGGCCTCCTCGATGTAGTGGTGACTCACTGTCAGAGGGCGCATACTAACCCGGCCGCGATGTAGTCGGCCGTGGGCCCCAGGAAGCTGGCCTCCTCGATGTAGTGGTGACTCACTGTCAGAGGGCGCATACTAACCCGGCCGCGATGTAGTCGGCCGTGGGCCCCAGGAAGCTGGCCTCCTCGATGTAGTGGTGACTCACTGTCAGAGGGCGCATACTAACCCGGCCGCGATGTAGTCGGCCGTGGGCCCCAGGAAGCTGGCCTCCTCGATGTAGTGGTGACTCACTGTCAGAGGGCGCATACTAACCCGGCCGCGATGTAGTCGGCCGTGGGCCCCAGGAAGCTGGCCTCCTCGATGTAGTGGTGACTCACTGTCAGAGGGCGCATACTAACCCGGCCGCGATGTAGTCGGCCGTGGGCCCCAGGAAGCTGGCCTCCTCGATGTAGTGGTGACTCACTGTCAGAGGGCGCATACTAACCCGGCCGCGATGTAGTCGGCCGTGGGCCCCAGGAAGCTGGCCTCCTCGATGTAGTGGTGACTCACTGTCAGAGGGCGCATACTAACCCGGCCGCGATGTAGTCGGCCGTGGGCCCCAGGAAGCTGGCCTCCTCGATGTAGTGGTGACTCACTGTCAGAGGGCGCATACTAACCCGGCCGCGATGTAGTCGGCCGTGGGCCCCAGGAAGCTGGCCTCCTCGATGTAGTGGTGACTCACTGTCAGAGGGCGCATACTAACCCGGCCGCGATGTAGTCGGCCGTGGGCCCCAGGAAGCTGGCCTCCTCGATGTAGTGGTGACTCACTGTCAGAGGGCGCATACTAACCCGGCCGCGATGTAGTCGGCCGTGGGCCCCAGGAAGCTGGCCTCCTCGATGTAGTGGTGACTCACTGTCAGAGGGCGCATACTAACCCGGCCGCGATGTAGTCGGCCGTGGGCCCCAGGAAGCTGGCCTCCTCGATGTAGTGGTGACTCACTGTCAGAGGGCGCATACTAACCCGGCCGCGATGTAGTCGGCCGTGGGCCCCAGGAAGCTGGCCTCCTTGATGTCGGTGGTGGTGTTGCAGTGTCCCAGGAACCGCTGGCTGTAGTCGAGGGCGGAGGCTCGTAGTTGCCTCTCCAGTACGCTGGTCGCTTGGCTCTCTTCGCTGTCCGAAGTCTTCGTGTTGGCTTCGGGTACTATAATAAATTTTCTTTTTTACTTTGACGTATTGGAAAGTATAATCATAAATAACAATCTGAATGTAAACTAATTCATACCTTAGAACTATTTCCACAAATCCATTTCTTGTTATTGCTCGCCTACATATTATAAAAGGAATCCTTGTGCTTTATTTAAGTTTCTGACACTATACTCACTAAAGTACATACTAAAGTACTATCTAAAGTACTGACTAAAGTAGCTACCTTCATCCGGCTGCGGCTGGTCCATGCCCTCGAGCGCTACGTTGATGTCCTTCTGCAGCAAGAACACCGCGTGACTCGTCGCGTGTCGAGGGAATTTGTCCTACAGCACAATACAACACGAAATTATAATCTACGACGAATGAAAGCTTATCGCGCACAATACGACGCGATATTTATTGCGACAGCGGGAAAAGAGAATTATCTCATCAAACAAGTGATTCTGTAACAGCCCTAGTAGCAAGCATGACGACCTCAAGAGCGGTTTTTTTCTACGTTGAAATGTCAAAAATGACATCCCAACGTAGACAAACCCTTTAACTGTAAAAAATGACTTTTAGGGGTAGACAAAATCTTTGTCGGGTTCGTCATGCTACGCTTACAGGTTTAAAAGCTCAAGTTTTCTTACAAATAAAAAATTTAAAAATATCTTAATAAGTGTCGAAAAGGTATGCCATCGGCAAATATCGAGAAGCGCTAAGAATTTGAATCACTTCAAAAGTAGAATTTGAATCTCTTCAAAAGTAGAATTTGAATCTCTTCAAAAGTTGAATTAGATCGTACACAGTAGTTACCTTAAAATAGAGCAGGCACTCGTGCGCCTCCCTGGCCCGCTTGAGGTCCATGAGCCCCTTGGCGAGCCGGAAGTGCGACTTGACGTGGTCGGCGTCCAGCCGGATCGCGCGGTAGCAGTCGCGGACCGCCGCGTACGTGTCGCCGGACCTGGCCACACACCACACCACACCGGTCACGGATTATCCACGAAGCGACATCGAAACCACAAAACATACGAGCGAATGAACAAAACTCGTTTGAATCAACGCAAATAGTAATTGCACAACGAAACACCGCTCGGGGATTCCCCTTTTTGCCGACAGCGAAGGGCGCGTTCCGTTTATGTGAAATTTTAGTGAAGCCGTATGACAGAACGATCGACGTGTACGAAACAAAAAATTTAGGATTTTTAGGTGATTGATTAGGATTTTTCAAAAAATCTAAAACATCTAGATTTTTTGAAAAATCCTAATCTAACCCTGCATTATCTTTACATACCCATAAGAAAGGTCTGTGCCCCCAGTGGGGTCATTAAAAGGCAGATGCGTACTTACCAGCCCCTCCGCATGAGCGCTGCGGCGCGGTTGGAATACAGCAGGGCGCAGTTCGGGCACATGGCGATGGCCACGTTGTACAACTGGATCGCTTCCGCGTAGTTGCATTTGTTCACGTGCTCGTTTGCCTACGAGCAGAAATCAATAGATCTTTAATGTCTTCGCATTTAAGCATAAAATTGATTGAATTTTATCACCCTGCCGATGCCGTAGTAGCCCAGCGTGCAGTTTACTGTACTTAAATATTAAAAACCGCACAAGTGCAATTCAGACTCGCCCATTGAGGGTTCCGTACGAATTTGTAGGTAATTAAATAAATAAAGACTATATTTTTTTTGACTAGATCGGAGCTGTCTTTATCAATATACTATACTATTTTATTTCTCTTCTTCTTTCTTCTCTTCTGCGCTATACTAGTACACTACTACATTACCGTTTCCTTGATCCGTCGTATGTGGTCGGGCAACATGGCGTCGTCGGCGCGGGGGGCGGGGGCGGGGGCGGGGGAGGTCCCGTTCCGGGGGCGATCTTTATCTTCCCGCCCGTGGTTGTGCTGGATTATGAAGCTCTCTACCAAAACGGGACGACGCGCGCCGTTTATGTCGAATAGGTAAATCTGTGGGCGAAACACGACCGTAAATCCTAACTTAATATTATAAATGCGAAAGTGCGTTTGTTTGTTTGTTACGCCTTCACATATTAACTACTGAACCGATCATCATGAAATTTTGCATACACGTTGTCAGGGGTACAGAGAAGGGCATAGGGTACCTTAGCAAAAAAACTTTACACGCAGACGAAGTCGCGGGCGGTCGCTAGTTTAAAATACGTAGATGAACTATTTGCAATTTTCGCTAATCATCGATTTAAAAAATTCAAAAGTAAATCTTGCATCTGTCGAACGCAGAATATTTCAAAATTAATTACTATCCAAAGAATTCTCAAGAGTAGGAGTAGCTGTTTGATAACTTGCGAATGAATTCAACTAACCGGGAATAAGAAATTTCGAGACTTCTAAATTAATTTCAATTTTATTATTAATTTCAGCTTGGGCAAAAATACTGTCGGCTTTCCGGTTGTCCGTTTGTTCTCCCCTACAGGTCGCGTTTCTCAACCGATTCTCGTGAAAGTTAGTGAGCAAGTTCTATAGTTATATAGATTTTCTGTGTACTCAGTTTTTCGATTTTTTTCAAAATAGCGGAGATATGGGGCAAATCATATTTCAGCCATTTCGAAAAAAAATAAAAAATGTCACAAACGCGAGGTTTACCATTCTACAGAGCCACTAGCAATAATTGAGTCTAAAGACTCTTACATAAATGTAACGTACCTGTTCGGAACCTAAGTTGACTAGCAGCTCGTTTCCATCGTGGCTGAACGCGACGTACGTGGTGGCCTTCTTGGGGAACGTCTGCTCGTTGGGCTCGATCGATAGGTGGCCTTACGGTGAACAAATAGATCAACATGTTTAAATAAATATATTTCCGTATTTCCGTCTTGCCCTACATTAAATATTGATTCTCTGTTCAATTCAATCATCTGCGACGATTTAACAATGTCCTCATTGTAACCTGTCAGTTCCTACTTGATAGGTCTCCAGTCCAGACACAGTGCCGCTTCCATCTGATACTTTACAGATTAGTTTCAGTTGGTGGATCTTAAGACCTCAGCTTGAATAACACGATAATTAATCAATTTTAACCACAGAAAAATTTTACTTGAAGTCGAACGTTTAAGGTGTATAGTTAATTTGAGTTTATTGACAGTTTTGTATAACTTGATGTGCCGCTGACTGTACAATTTACAGTCACGTCTAAAAATATGTATAAAGTTTACAAATTTCTCACTTTATTGTAGATGTCATTTGTCATTGATTTCTCTTCAAAAAAGTAATAGCCTTAGAGTGAGAAATTTGTAATCTGTATACATATACAAGGTGTTACAAAAGTACCCCTAATGCCGAATATGGTAGATAGGGACCATCAAACTGAACAACTTTTACTATGGGACCAACTCTGAAATCGCGAAAAAAAAATCAGCTGTTTCATACATTTTGATATTTTCGATTTCGATTTTTGTATGAAACAGCTGATTTTTTTTCGCTATTTCAGAGTTGGTCCCATAGTAAAAGTTGTTCAGTTTGATGGTCCCATATTCGGCATTAGGGGTACTTTTGTAACACCTTGTATAGAGACGTGACTGTACACTATAATAAAACTAATAATAACTTACCAGGCGCGAAGTAATGCACGGCGTTCCTGGGCACGTTGTTCTCTGGGTCGCCGGCGCCGGCGCGCGAGCAGCGCACGTTCTGCCGCTCCCACATCATGCGCGACGACGACGCGCTCACCTGCTGCCAATGTACACCTTATATACCACCAAATACGGTCCACAAGCAAAACTAATCTGCCGATGTACACCTTTTACGCCACGGGACAGGGGCGCTGTTATCAACGCAATTTATGACAGATCCAAATCTTCATAAATTTACTTGGTTCCATAAAAACTCGCGGTCTTCTTTGGCGGATTAATTTCTACCATCATTAATAGTTTAGTTTTTAAGGCTCATTGTTCCTAACTGAGACTACTTTTTTTGTCTGAAATAAATTACTTATTATTATTATTATTATTAATAAATGATCAGTAACAATAAGTTGCAAATCAGTTCGAATTATAAGTATCATTCGTCAGGGATTAATTTCCACTACTAATTAGTAATACATTTTTGTTATAATTCGAAATATTTGAATGAATGTAATAATCGACTAATTGAATAAGTATCATTCGCGCATCGCTAGACTACACAATGGGGGTGATGGGGACAGGAATACACTATGCTCACTTATGACCGGTCTATTTCCACCATAAATTGTCACGTAAGCGTAAACAGTATTACATAAGCAGCAAGGATCAATATCGTACCAACAAATATTCTCGATTATACATGGCGATTGTATACAACTCTTTTTAGATAGAAATAAAAGCGTATTTTGATATTAGGTTTTAAATTCAACTTTTTGCCCAGCATAATAGTAAAACTTACCACTACAAATGTATTAGTGTTAAATTCTAATATTCACTTCATTCGTGTCACGTTTACGCTAAGTCCTTATGTGGTTCCGAAAATACAGGGTATCTGCCATTCTTCTTTGACCTTTTACGAAATAAATTAAAATCCAAAACAAAATAAAGGAGTCCTATTAGGAGGATATATGACGACCTCCGTGGTCGAGTGGCTTTGTACACCGGTTTTCAAGGTGTCGCCATCTCTGAGGTCCCGGGTTCGATCCCCGGTTGGGTCAATTTAGAAAACGAACTTTTCTATATTGGCTCAGGTCTGGGTGTTTGTGATACCACCGTTGTCTCTGATTTCCATAACACAAGTGCTTCAGCTACTTACTTTGGAATCGGAGCAATGTATGTGATGTTGTCAAATATAAAAAAAAAAAAATACAATTCCATTTTTACAATTAGAATTAGAATTAGATATTAAGTTTTGGTATAACAAGCTCACCTGCAACCTAGCCAGCTTGATCATGCGCGTGTCGTACAGTCGCACGTAGAAGTCGTTCGCGCCCACCGCCAGTTGGTACGGCCGCCGAGGGTTTACCGCCACGCACTTGGCCTCAGCATACCGACCCATGTGATTTAGTAGGTTTACTAAAACGTTGGTCGCTTCTGTGTTACAGCGGTGGGGGGAGCGCATGTCGTGTTGCCTGGGGTAAACAAATAGATACTTTAAGATAAATAATATTAGAAAAAATACTAGAAAAAATCGACTCACCCGTAGCACCTCAGACGGGACTCGAACCCGCACCCTTGATTCTAGTATTTTTTCTAATATTATTTATCTTAATATAAAAATAGCATTGTGAATGCGAAAAATCTAAATTTAATAATTATATAGCTGTTTCATCTTTATCGATTGTCAAAACATCTGGAAAGATGTTTCTTTCGAATGTGGGGGTATTTCCTCACATTGATGAAATTGCGCTGGCTTGCAGCGAAGAAGTAAAAAGTACTAGAAAATTTCGCCGCTCCCACTAGCGACTCGGTAGCATAATTGGTCAGTGCATTGGGCCGGATTCCCAAGGGTGCGGGTTCGAGTCCCGTCTGAGGTGCTACGGGTGAGTCGATTTTTTCTAGTATTTTTTCTAATATTATTTATCTTAATATAAAAATAGCATTGTGAATGCGAAAAATCTAAATTTAATAAATAGATACTTTGTGAAGCGTAAGGCTCGGTTTCCACCAAAGTGGAGAGGAGAGGAGATGTCTCATTTTTCTATAGAATATTTCCACATCTCTCCGCTTAGCTCGCGCGCGGCACAAGATTCTATAGAAAAATGAGACATCTCCTCTCCTCTCCGCTTTGGTGGAAACCAGGCCTGAGGCATAAAACAGCCAGACACGCATTTAGCATTAAAGCCTAAGCATAACGACTCACGAGGTTCATTGTTGCCTCATGTTGCCTGGGGTAGAGAAATAGATACTATTTTAGTAAAGGTGTAAGGTTGAATATTGTGCACTAAACCGGCAAGCCTGTCTCTGCCAACTAGAGATGTGTAAGTACTGTGAAGTACAGTAGTTATTACCCGGCAAAATTTAGCATGACACATGACACTAAACATAGCATGGCTAATAAAAATAATGAAGTTAATGTAAGCTGTGTTTTTACAGATGTATGTGATACATTGCTATTTCTTTTTGGCACAAATACAAACTTACTAAAGAAAAGTAGCAATGTATCACATCAGTCTGTCAAGAATGATTACGATAGCAATGAAGTTAGCCCCTGTACGTAGGTACTGTCGATGTTAGAGTGTCCGTCGTCGGTCATTTCGATCACCCGTTGTTTCTCACATGCAATATGGCATTACTTCATGTACTGCACCACAGAACAAATTCAAATGTTCTGTGGAGTACTGTTTAGAGTACTGAGTAATGCTATAATGCCATAGTACACGACACGAAATGTCATGCAATATGGCATTACTTCATAGAGTACTGTTTTACGCATGTCTACTGCCAACCGACACCCATGTGGTTCAATAGGTTTACTGAGAGCGGACTTGCTCGCTTTACAGACTGTTGATAAACTCTGCAAAATTAAAAAACACTCACAATATCAGTCCATCCTCCCCCGCAGACCATATGAGGTTGGGGTCGTCGGGTGCGGTGGCCAGCCGTTTGACGCGGCCGCAGTGGCATGAGCACTCCAGCAGGTTCGCACCGGTGGACACGCTGCGCACGCGCACCATGCCGTCTGCCGCGCACGTCGCCAGCGAATCGGGGGTCATGAACTAGACAAAAATATTTTAAGTTTTTTATTTCTGGAGAAAGATGGTGCCTATATTAGTCTCAACTATCGTGAACCATTTTAATGCCTCCCCCCATTAAATGGTATATTTTTTAAGTTTAATAATCATAGCTACCGGAGTTTTTAGTAAACAGGATCTGAAGGTATTTTCAACCTTAAACAATACAACTTTACAACAACAACAGTTCGACCGACGAACGCGCCACGCGGCTGTCGGCAACCAACCGAGAAATGGTCCGCTAGCGGACGGGCGGCCGGTAGGTAATTGACGCGCGCAGGTACATTGAGTAAAAGAGGCCAGGCACAGGCCATCCTTACAGACGGACGAAGAGTAAGGGCTATAAACCCACCACACGAGCCCAATGCGGACCACCGGCATAACATGCCTTCTGAAGCATGGGGATCTTTCTCCTAAAATTATGTAGCAGTACCTCTACATATGTGGCCCCACCACACCGCCGCAAAAACTCAATGTCTCTACACTCTGGTCGAGCTCCAGTGAAAATAATGTTGTTTTCAACTTTTCTAATTCAAGCTGCTCCTGTTATGGCTTTTAGGTCATGTTCATTTTTAAGAGTACTTATTGGAGCTCAAGTCAAGCCTTTTTTCTGTAATGTGTTGTCAACACTCATATATAGAGATCAGATAATCAGATGCATATTTACCTAAAGTCAATTGTTTGCTAACACATTATGGAAGCGGGGTATTAAAATATTTTAAATTCTCAAAATGTGTTCTAACATATTATGGAAGCAGCTTCTTAAAATATTTAAAATTCTTAAAAATATGTATATTCACATGAGGTTTAATAGGCCTTGTTACAAAGTAATAACAGTGTGTTTGCTTCTTCAAAAATCACTGACTATAAAAGTAGAGAAAAGCGACCAATTACTTTTGTAACATGCCAATTGGAATTTGTATCAAAATTGGTTAAACCCGGATCCCTGGATTTTTCAAAATGCTTGGAATTTTTCGATAAAAAAGTGCTTTCTATAATACCCAACATCTGAACTTTAGGTAATCATGAATATTCAATGGTACATCTGAATATTCGATCTCTACTCATACATTCATGTTGATACAAGGCTCAATTGAATACAACTAAAGCATTGCCTTTTGCTTCTATTATTTTGAAGTAAATGATTCAGATTTGATGAATTAATTGTCATTATTATAATATCAAGCGGCTCAATAGCTTCATGATGTCATGACAACATTACTGATTCTATCTACATTTTACTTCCAGCCATGTGCCACAGTAAACAAAGTTCATAATAAATTATTATTGTCTTGTGATAATTATAAGTACCTACGATAATACATGTACTAAAGCAAACAAGTAGTTCATGAATACAAGTTACCTATAAATGGACAAAACGCTCAGCCATATTATATTTTTAATCTTTAACCAATTTTTGGATTTGAAAAATTGCTTTCTTCAAAAATAAATCTTCATCTTCGAATAAATAAATACATTTTTGCTTTTTTCAAGTGTGTACAAAGATCTCAAAAGCAATGAAGGCTGGCTGGCAGTGGCGAGCGCCATCTCTTGTAAAAAGCAGGTGCTGTTACTAGAGATAGAGCCCAACAACAATAATGTAACAAAATTAGGTGCTCGACTTGACAGTAGAGAATCAATGTATTGAGATTTTTTTATATTTTTATAGCAAAAGAAATTCAACCGCCAATCGTCGACACCAAACCATCAAACATCCAGCCCATTGGGAATTTTGTCAATTTGCCTGTATGGCCAATTCGGGCCTGATAATAAATAAAAAAAACTTAAAATGAGCATATTATTATTCAACAGTTTTAATGTTCTTATAATTTTTAATCATTATGTTCCTAGAGTTAGTGTGTATTTAGTAACTTTCATCATGCAGGATGAAAAATATATATTCGAAAGAAATACTTGTTTAGTCATTCATTATGTTTTAATTGTTGAATCAGATTTTATATAAGTGGATGCTTTTATTTTAAATCTGATCACAAACACAAACACAAATTCTAAGAATGACATGTCAGATGTATAGTTTGCTTGTAACAAAATTAAGTACAAAATCGAAAATTACCTTTACAGAAAATATATTTCCAGTGTGACCGGTGCTCATTTTGTGAAGTCTCTTGTAACGGTAAGGATCCCACAGGATCACATGAAGGTCATCGGATGCAGAGGCCAAAACTCTAGAAAGAAAATTCTCACAATAACATACAGTTGACCTTTGATAAGACTCTGACCATGAAATATCATATCACAAATAAACTTACGATCCATCGGTATTCCACTCCAGGCAGTTCACACATCCCATATGCCCATGGAGGGTGCTCTCTAGACCTAGTCTTTTGATCGTCTCTTTCGTGACTGTCAATTGGCTCTGGAACTGTCTCTGTATATCGCCTCGCTCCCTGGCCATCGCCAGTCCCACTGTGCCCTTCATCCATGCTGGATCCTCTCGCCGCCCCATGTTTGCCAAATAACTACTCAATATGTCTGATCAACCACCACAATCAGACAAAATTACGAACTAACTACGGCTTGTGCTATTTATAGTGTGCAACATTACACCAACCATTATTTACAATATTTACTACTATGCACACAAAACACCTTTATTTTGATCTAACTACACAAACAACAATGATATGAGAAAAATTAAAGATTTTGCGGATACATACATACAGCGAAGTTAATTTTCTTACGAAAACGAAAGAGAGCTGTCAAGTCAAATGTAATAAAAATGTAAGCCAACTGTCAGTTTATTAATCGATAAAGAGTGTGTGCGGGTTTGGTTGGTTTATTCGATTGGAAATGTATAACAAATAAAATATTTAGAATTTATAAAATAAATAGGTAAGAATAACCATACTCAAAAATTTATTCTATTCAAAAAATCTATTGTGCAAAGGAAGAAAATAAATAATTATTTTATCGTAATTAGATGCAAAAAATAAGGAGCACATGCAAATCGAACTTTTCCTAAATCCATTAGGCTGGCCCCAGACCTACCGGTTTCATTTCTTTGCTTTGCTGTTGTAGTTGAACAGGGGCTACCAGCTGTTATTACGTCTAGGAAGACTTAACTAGTAAAATTCGACATAAAGTCTTTAAATTAAACAATAGACCGGTCACTACAAATTAAACAATAGATGGTTTTAAAGCTTACCGAATACTTAATTTCCAACAAGACGAAACTCTAACTAGGTAGGTACAGTCTATTTGTCTATTTAATAAGTATTTATAGAATCAAAGAACTTTACAAAAAAAATAGTATACGTAGGGAAACATTTGGATTCATGTGCTAAGCATAGCGATAATCATCAGTTTAATACAATATTATAAAGATAAACAGCTTGCCGTTCCAGGATTTAGGCTTGCATAAACTAGGGGTTCATTTTTAGGGAAAGGCATAGCCTTTTTTAATAAAGTTCCACAACAAGTGATTGATCTTAATTTGCATGAATTAAAAAACCATGTTAAAAAGCCGCCTATGAGTAAAGGTTATTATAAAGTAGACGATTATCTAAAAGACCGAAATGCGTGGAAATGATGTAACATGTAACACATAAGTACTTTGTTGTTATAATCCTGTTGTACTGTATTTGGTAACGATATACTTAAGTTTGTAAATATCGTTACTTATTTCTGTTAAAGCTGATAAGTTTTTTGCGCCTGTTCTTCTTGTCAGTTAAAAAAAGTCTGGAAAGGGTGGTAGGAAAATATAGACGATTCAAAAGTGCTTAATTATTAAGTTTATTTGAATAAAGAAATTTTGACTATTGACTATTGTCTCTTTATTTATCAAAAGTAGGAAACTAACTTCTTTTTTTCTTGTCAGACTCAGACAGAAACTAATACTGATTCTCTGAGTCGATTGATATCGTTTTAAAAAGCATTGTTTTTTTAGCAATGGCGTTTCCTCGATTAAATCGATCACGCCGCACCCCTAACTTGTCACACTTGACAGTTGGTTACAATGACAAATGACAATTGACAAGACAAAACAGACAGGACAGCTGTCAGCTGATTGTGGTAAACACACACGCTAAAATATTATTTAAAAAATCATATATTAGGAAGAAGAAGATATATAATTCAATCATTATATATAACGTATTTGAATTTGAATTAGGTAAATATAATTTAATCACTTACAATTTGGTTTCCATTAAATAGGTAGTTAAGAGCACAGGTGTAAAACCAACAAATATGTTTCATCCACGTTTCATCTGGTAATTTTTTCTTCATTATTTCAGCATAAGATATAAAAATGGGTGAAAGAAAAGGCCAAAACTTGTACTACCCCCCTGACTACGACCCTAAAGTCGGTGGGCTGAACAAATTTCTTGGAACTCATGCCTTGAGGGAGAGAGCCAGGAAATTGCACATGGGTATCTTGATAATTCGGTTTGAAATGCCCTATAACATCTGGTGTGATGGCTGCAACAACCACATCGGAATGGGAGTGAGGTACAACGCAGAGAAGACTAAGGTTGGAATGTACTACAGCACACCGGTGTATCAGTTTCGAATGAAATGCCATCTATGTGACAATCATTTTGAGATCAAGACCGATCCTGGAGTAAGTATACCTACTAAGTTTCTACCAATAGTCTTTCGTGAAGCTTGTACAGTTTAGCCTGTAGTTACATTATGTCAACTTATGGGTAACAACTAAGATCATTATATTTTTACAGAACCTAGACTATGTAATAGTATCAGGAGCAAGACGCCAAGAAAACAGATGGGATCCCACAGAAAATGGGCAAATTGTCCCGGAGACAAAGGAAACCCAAAAAAAGCTATTTGATGATGCTATGTTTCGCCTTGAACACAAGACGGGAGATGAAGATGTAGCCAAACAAGACAAACCAAGGCTCAGGAAGCTAGTTGGCAGAAATGAAACTGTCTGGAAGGATGATTATGATGCCAATTGCTTATTAAGAAGGAATTTTAGGGTTGGTACTTTATTGTTATCTATTTATTATTTTTACACATGAACAAAAATAAACTTCTAAACAATTTACTTTCTTAGCCCTGAGGCTCTTAATTACTTGGTTATTTTATGAAACAAGTATTCTTCAATGGACATATTTTCAGAAATAAATACAAAGTGTTGTTTTCTGATCTTAGTCTCAGCCATCATGTATTTGAAACTAATTTTATTGCTTTATCTACATTAATCTTTTTTTTATTTCTAGAAAAGAAGAAAAGAGCTTGAGGTAGCTTCTGTAAATGACAGCCTGCTGTTAGCAAAGTCATCATTAAACATACATTTATTGCCAGAGTCGGAAGATGACAGAAACATGGCTTCCCTTCTATCTTTGCGACCTTCACGCAGCATCGAAGAGAAGGAAAGCCAAGTTAGAAATAAGATTTTAAATACACCAGCTCTGCCAAGCTCTAGTGGTCTATTGACTAGTTTTGGTGGCCTCAAGAAAGAGGAATCGCTGAGCAAGTCTTCTTCTTTAACCAGAAACTCTTTGGGAATATTGATTAAAAAAGCTAAACTAGACACAGCTAAAGTGGAAAGTCTAGAAAATCAGAAAATTAATCATTTCCATGAAGAAAAGCAGGAAAAAACTACAAAAGTGGAGCATAAAGAAGAAATCATATGTGATAAAGTTGTACCTGATACAAAATTTGTTTCTGAAGTCCAGACTGAGGCAAAATGCCCCCAACACATAGAGAAAGATAGTAAAACCCAAAGTCTCTCTTTAGTTGGTGACTACAGTTCCAGTGGCGAAAGTTCTGATTGATATGACATCATATTTTTATTAAATTGGGAAATAGCTACTATTCAAGTACAAAAAGGAAGTGACTCTAAGTTTCAGGTTTGGTTTATTGATGTTAAAGTATTTTAGTCAATAGTGTATTTAATTAGTTGTACCTACTATAATTTTGAAACTGGCAAGAATATAAAAACAAACACCATTTAATATACATAGAAAAGACAAAATTATAAAAATGAATAGTTTACTATTTTATATAATAATATTTATATATTTAGTTTTAGGTATGCAGTAATGTTTTATAACAATAAATAAAACGCAATATCATCAATACATTTTATTTGTTCCTTTTAAAAAACATTCATTAGTTATAGGCATGGAATAACATGTTTTGATTCGATGTAAGCATGTGAGATGAGTACTTAGACATGATGCTGGACATACAAACACATACAAAGTGTAGATATGTAGGTAATGTAATCATTCTGTTATACGCTACAGATGAAAACAGTATTTTAATTAAGTAGTACATCAACAGTTTCCATAAAATTATTTTTCGATTTATCATACAGGATGAAATCAAAGTCATGAGCAAACTAAGAATCTAACCGGGATATTGATAACTTTGGGACAAAAATTTCTTAAAATGAAGTGGTCAAAATTCAAAGTGAAATTAAAAAAAAACAAGAAGTCCTAGGTATACGTTATACGTAGGTAAGAGATTACTGATGCTAAAAACTGTGTAAACAATCGTCCATTCACGTGCGGCTCACCACCTATCACCTGGGGAGGGGGTTAAAAATATGCTAAAAAAACATCACGTCATAAATGGACGACCCATAACATGTAAATTTTTATCCTAAAGTTATCAATATCGCGGTTAGATTCTTAGGTTTAAAAGATTGCTAATGGTAATGACTTTGATTTCACCCTGTAGTATGTACCTAATACCTTGTACCTATATATTATTACCTGATGACTGAAGTGATTATATGTATTTCGTAAGTATATAGTAATATGTAGGTACAGCAATAGTATTAATTAAAGCATTATTATTTTATGTAGAATAGTTTTTATGTCATTTTTATGGCGTTATATAAAACCAGGTATTTAGTATTTGATTGAATACTTAGTGTTCTTTTTAATTTAAAGCTCAATAACAGTTTATAGAGTAGATAAAACCGATCACGTATACGCATGCATGTATTAATTTATGTCAAGAAAGCTTCACAGCAGTTTCTATTTTTGCTCAAAAGTGTTTTAATTATATGCATGCAAGGCTTTGCAGTTATAGTTATAAGTATTATATCTCATACGCAATCGGCTTAAACATTTAAACGTTCAACAAAATAAGTAAGTACAGGGCCGGATTTAGAGGTGTGGAGGCTCCGGGACAACAGGGGAGTGGAGGCCCCTAATTATTTTTCGAATAGGTTATATAATATTTTTCTTGCAAAGTGTTTCAAATGACACACACCGCTAGTAATAAATAATATTAATATCAAAATTACTAGGTATGTTTTCAAATCGTAATATTAGGTAGGTATGTACTCTTTCGTTGTGTAAGATTCTTTTTTTATAAATACTATTTATGTGGAGGCCTCTCTGTTGTGGAGGCCCCGGGCAGTTGCCCCGCTTGCCCTCCCTTAAATCCGGCCCTGAGTAAGTAGGTACTATAGACATCAATAACAGCAAAATTATCCATTAGGTAAGTACGTACGAAAATACTCTCAATATTGATTAATGCTAGCTACAGTAGTATAAATTGTAAACGAGGCGATATTGACAATTGCACTGTTGCTTTAATTTGCACACAATCCAATTTTGTGTTCGATGCGTAGTTACTGAACTATGACGGATTTAATATTTAGTTCCATGATTTTAGATTTATAGACGTGCACGTCCTATAATTTCACGGTGAATAGTTTGGGTGGTGTAAATGAATTTTATTCGGCATACAAAAAATAAATAAAAAAGGTCTCTCTACTGAAAAGTTTAAACTGGATCAATGTAAACCAGCCTTTAAACTTCGCCCGTACAGATTCGGCGAGTTAAATCGGCATGAATAGATACTACGCGTTAACTTCGTGATTGCCGTCGACGACCGTTATGACGTCACAGCTAACGGTACTGTAGACAAAAAAGTAATCATGTATTTCAACTGTGTTTAATTTTTTTCTTTTTCAAAGAGTGTAATAAATTTATACAAGGTGTTACAAAAGTACCCCTAACGCCGAATATGGTAGATAGGGACCATCAAACTGAACAACTTTTACTATGGGACCAACTTTGAAATCGCGAAAATAAAATCAGCTGTTTCATACAAAAATTAATTACGAAAATATCAAAATGTATGAAACAGCTGATTTTTTTTTCGCGATTTTTTTTGTAACACCTTGTATAACAAGTTAGGTTCACCATAATGTAGAAACTTTACTCTCTTAATTATTATAACAACACAAATAACGCACGTAATGATTAAATCAACAGAAACAAAAATTAAGCTTTGCGTTGCTAGCCGTACTAGAAAGGCGACGCAGGAGGTGCGGTATGACGAGGCGGGCCGGGAGGTAGCGGCAATGATGAAGTGAACGCGTAGTAGATACTTACTCAAATAAAAAAACACTCGTTGGGCGCCAATGAAAGAAAACTCAAAAAGTGGTCAATATAAAACAATTTTTGATATTGGCATTTAATTGCTGTAGTGTTCAATCAAAACCAATTGTGCGTTTTTTTTCTAATATTAAAAAGTATGGGAGTATGTAGTAATATTCGTAAAATATGATTATATATACCCGCAAGTAAACAAACCACGCAATAGGTAGGGTAGGTACTTAAATTAACGCGGGCTTTAGTTATTATTAGTTTTTTAATAATATCTATAATAAAAATTAATAAACAGAAACTTAATAACTTGAATATGATACTTAACATTCAATTATAAATGACATTTGACTAGATTATGAGATCAATAAAGCATGTGAGTAAATGTTTTTTACGATAGGCAGAGCGAGTATGATGATTGCATGTAATATGTTGGAATACGAAGTAAAATCATATAGGTAAGTAAATTATAACAATGTACAAAAAATCGACTCATTGTCTAAACTAAAAGTGTCGAGTGATCAATTGATATGTCCCGCTAAAATGAATTCTCCACAAGATACATAACTTGAAAAATGAAAGTTTCATCGATACATATTTTTTAAACATTCAATTACCTACATTGATTACGCTTAGCTACTATATTTCATTACTATTTTAAACATTAATAACAGCTTAATACTAGTTTTCCTGTACGTTTTAATACGTCATCCTCAAAATACTGAGATTTTATCCAGATTATATTTTATTTTCTTTCATATTTTTATTCAAATAATTTTTTACTGAAATATTGTAGGAAGCCATGAGAAGAAGTCTCTTATGTTAGTGTAAGTAGGTCTAATTAAAAAGCTTTTTTCTTAGAAAAATGTGAAATTTGGCATTGTGCATCTTTTGTTTTGCTTCAGTCAGGAGATAAGTATAAATGTTCAATCTCACGAAGTGTGCTTCCATATTTGTTTTAAAATCGATTATAAGGGGTCCACTCCACTGCTTATGTGCACATAAAGTTGGTAGCGTAAAGGCAGTATTAGTGATCTGTGTGGTACCTAGCGCTTCATTTCAAAATCAGATTTCGTGAAACGGAACATAAGGGGTCCACTGCTTAATCTGCTTATGTGTACATAAAGTTGGTAGCGTAAAGGCAGTATTAGTGATCTGTGTGGTACCTAGCGCTTCGTTTCAAAATCAGATTTCGTGATACGGAACATCTTTACTTTAGCTTTAATAATGCTATGATTTAAGAAAGTGAGTTTTAAGTCTTTCTGCATATAATTCTCCTTTTTCGTTAAATAATATTGGTCTGGATCAATTAGTATTGTTATTCATTCGGGCATCGTTTGTCCTCTAGCGACAGAATAAGAGCAGTTTCTATTTTAGATTTCAGCCAGGATAGTATTTCGGGATCAGATACGTCGATTACTTTTTCGTCTGTCGAGAAGTAGTTCACCATTTCATCCTGGAATATAAAATCAATGATAGTTTAGTAAAAAGTAGTCAATTACTCTAAAAAGATAACCACTAACTAAAGATAACTTTTCTTTTGTTTATGTCAATCTGGCTGATTGATAAAATGTTTTATTCATACCTGCTTGATGTTGAGCACGAGCTGTTCGCCGCGTACTATAGGCGTATCGATGACGTCATCGATGGTGACCACCCATTCGATGTGCCACGAGCCCCCACTGCCCGCACGCACCATGAAGATGTGCCTGAAACGAAACTACCATTTTAATACCCTGTTTTACACGGGGAAGGCTACTTGTATCAGCCATACCAGACTCAAGAAATAATTTGAAAACAAGATCGCATCTTTTCAATTTCTCAATCTTGTCAATTTTCTATAATTAGTGGATCAGAAATCTTGTTAAATCATAAAATCTACGAAATGCTTCGGTATATTTTCATCATCATCCTCATACGCATATTTAAGTCCACTGCAAATCTTTTAGTTCTCTCTCAGAGAACACAATAACGAGTACATTGCAGAATATTTTTTGAATGTATCGCGAACTGCGATAAAAATTGACAGCGGAACAAACTGTTAGAAGTTTTAATGAGTTCAGCCATGTGACATTCAGACATGTGGTAAGACTAGCGACTAGGTACTTACTGAGTGGAAATGAGCAGCGTGCAATTAGATGCCGGCCCGAGATGCGCATGCGCAATGTACGCGTCAGTGTCGGCGTAGTGGCCGCGCCCCAGCAGCGTGAGGAGTTGGAGGCCTAGCGCGGCGTGCTGCGAGTATGGTGTGACCCCCTGCGAGGAATGTTGATTATGATCGTTGCAAGAAATGAAAGAAAATCGGTATGCTATGCCGATATTTCATAACAAGGTCAAAGGATGGTTTGGCTAAAAGAGTTTCTTTCTTTAGTAAGATAAGGCAGATTCTGTTTCAAGTAAGTATACCCAACTGTCCAAAAATATATTGCCTCTGCCTACTATATCAAGCACAGATTAGAAGTTATGGGATATCAAGACGAGCTCGACAGGAGTTTAATCGATATCCAATTGAAAAAAAATCTTGAAACGTTTCCCAATCGTACAGATGTCAGTTTTGAGGTCGACAATCTTTTTAGCTTCAATGGCTGTACCTACGGGAACCGATATTCTCACCTCGATCAGCGGGCAGTGTCTTGGCAAACGTTGCCGCGCCACAAGCCTGCCTCTGCTTCGTTCCACGCAGGCTTTCAGAGCGTTTTCAGCGTTGTTCGCACCAAGTTGCCGAGAAAGGGACGCACGCGCTGCTTCGCGACATAAATCTGCAACGTCGAAGAGTTTTATTGGGAGGATACTTTAGGATTTTGAAATCAATTCACTTATCTTACCTAATGAGGTTTTAATTTTATTTAACTCTATGATCAAATCCTTATTATAATTATGCGTTGTGCTTTACGAAAAAGTCATTGTATTGATAATGATACCATTAATTTATGTTTTAGCTTAATTTATTATAGGGATGATAGATCACTAAAGACAGAAAAATCGGGTTTTAAGATTAATTTATTGAAATAAACATTAGTAATTTAGTATGACTCAAAAATAAATTACAAGATATTTTCGAAATCTAGTATATGTTTTACAATATTAGCATAAATTACTTCATTTGCCGTATCGGCATATAGAAAATCCAAGTGATTGAAGTCTTGGATATGACTCGAATCATAAACATTTGGCAAGTTTTTAAGTAACACTTTTACATCTTTGGGAACCGCGAGCCAATCATTTTCACTGAAATATATCACTACAGGAACCGTGATATTACTCATATTGTAATCTGGCGGAGACTCGGTGCTATAAATCTCTATATTCTTTTGTGCACCATGATCAAATCGACAGAATCGTCCAGATTTCACTAGTTGTCCGTAATGAATAAGTTGTAGAGTCGATGAAGTGGTAGGCATATGACCCAACACTACTGGCATAATTTCATTCATATATCTGCTATCCTGGCCAATTAACATGAACAAAAAGCTGCTACAAGATATTCCCAAAATACGACAAATAGTCTCAGACAAGGACCCCAGAAATTCTGTATTTGATAGATTGTAATCCCACAAGTTACTTCCTAGGAGACTGGAAGCAGGAGAGAACATTTTTACCAAAGGACTTCTGACATTTGCCATCCAAGCAACTGGTGCCAGAGCGAACATCAATTTAACTTTCTCATTGTATTCTGGTCTCAAAGTACTCATGACGTAGAAACTTGTAGTGCCTTGAGAGTATCCAATGTAGTATAGGTTTTCCTTTTCAGTGACGTTAAGTGTGTAATCTATCATTGCTGGCAAATCGTGCAATCCTATTTCTTCCCATGTGAATTCCCAAAATTCTAATTGGTTGGTGTCCAGTGTCGTATGCTTTAGGCCATGTTTGTTTCCTCGAGCATTTCCCAGCCAAACATCGAAACCGTTATCGGCTAGGATATACGCTAGTGATTTTTGAGGGCCTTGCAGGATCCAACTGTCTGAGCTATCAATGATTCCATGCATCAGGAATACTGTTAACTTGTTAGTTTTATTATTTCTTCCGTGTGGTATTCTATGCAGGTTAATAATATAGCCATCGTCTGTAGTAACACTATGCTCTTCAAAAGGGTATCCGTATTTCGCTACTAACTGTTCTATATTTAAATGAGCATCTTCATTAGGTGCGTCTAAATTCATTTGATCTCCAGCTTGATTCAAAACAATGCTGATTGTATCTTGAGCACCACTTAAAACGTTAGAGATTTGATTAACTCCTTGTAAGAAACTGTCCAATATTCCGAATCGCATTGACGATTCCAAACTCTTGGAGTAATTCCGAACGTGATAAGTTTGGGATTTCACTATAACGGCGAACGCGATTACAACTAGTAAATTGTATAAGTGACACGTCATCTTGAAGGCACGAACTAAGTTACACTAATAAATAACATGCATCATTTATATACTTTGGTATTCGTATTTTTTCCATGAGGTTCCAAAATGCGATTAACTTCACCTCATTCTTGGTAACGAACTTGACATTATTTAGTCAGATTACTTAGTAAGCGTTCTAAGCGCATTAAATATTGGTGACAACATTATGTTTGGTTAATAGCAGGTGGTATTTAACATTGACCTATTTGAGATTTAGATTTTAGTCCTTAGCTAGTTATATTTTTTGTAATATAATATTACACTAACTTGTGATGGGTTTATTTAAACGTTTGTTTACGAAGATCATGCATTCCTATAATATTAATAATACAGATTTACATACTAGTCCAAAGACATGCAATCTTAGCTACGAAGAGAGAAGGAGAGAGTCTATACAATTTGATATTAGATTTTGGTTAAACAATAGTCTTCATAACTTTTGTTCGCACTCACAAATGCAAAAGATTGTATGATAAAGAATATGAATTAAACAGTATGATCAATATAAGTATGTTATTGTTTTCATGCTTCCTAGACGTTTTCTCTCTCCGTAACGGTCATGCACTAGGATACTCACGTCCAACAAGTACATAGTCCTCGTCTATCCACACCCAGAGAGATAAAAAATGAAAAACAAAGTTAATGGTCACGTGACATTAGAAAAAGGATGAAACCCTTACCACGATAATGACGTTTAATTTGATATACAATATCAAAGGTTAAATTTTAAATCATGGTGGGGGTTTGTATGACACGCGAGTATTGAATTTAATATGCCATAGAAAATTGAGCCAAATATCGAGCAATCCAACAATGAGTCATGCATGAGTCGCAAATATAATGAACGGTTCAAAAGCTAAAAGAGTAAATAAATATAAAGATCTTAACAAAAAAAATAATTACAGTGAAATCTAAGTACCTACATCTAGTTAACTAACAATAATAATTTCTCTAAAACTGTGTCCCTATATAACTACTAATGCAAGCTGTGCAATGTGCAAGTAATGACACACAATACCTATAGATAGAAAAAATGCGTTAAAAAGAAGACACTGATTAATGGCTCTATTCTAACTAATCTGGCTAATCAAGCTCTCATGCCTTGCCTTGAAAGAAATAAACATAGCAACAACTTGGAGCTAAACTTAAAAATCATTCAGTGAAATGGGCATGCCACAGTGCAGAGGCCTAAGGCCGACGGCCTTACCGATAGTGGGCCTCGCGATGAGGCCTGTTAAGGACAACGCCACGCTCGCTACATTCATCTTGTCCCCTTCTAACACTGCCTCTGGGATATCGTTGTCTTCCATTTCTTCTTCACCTTCAAGATTTTGTTAATGTTCAAACTGATTTCCAATTAGGTTTGGAGTCGGAAGGAAAGGAGATAGACTGATGGTACAAGTTCGGAGGACACACAAAACAAGTTCTAGAACTATTGTAAATTTAATTTAAAAGTGATCGAAACGTTAATAACTGTCGTAACCTAACCTAACCTGTGGGGTGCGTGCAACTAAATGGTCAATCAGAGTCGGCTGAATTCTGAAATCTTCATATTTTCAACGTTGGCTTACAGTTATAATGTAATATGACTTATACAAATGTCGTTAACTCCAATATCATTGTCAGCAGATGAAGCCTCACCCGATCTCTTCTGCGTGGTGCGCGCTCGCGGTACCGCCTGGAACAGTTCTTGCGCGCCGCCTGCGCTCGCGCTGTGACCCAAGATGGCGGCCGCCGCGTCGCCCACACGCCTGCTGATGTCGAGCGCGCGAGCGCCAATTGAACCCTACAAGTAAGATATTCATTATTTATTACCCTTTGAACTGTATTTGTTACACCTTAGCTTCATTCAAGACATGGATCAGGAAGTAAGTACCTACTACTAAAGATTGTGTGATTTAACCTTAAGGAGTCACACCTTATAGGTAAACACATATTGAAATTGAAATTGAAATTGGTGAACTTGTGTTCTTTACACTAAACATGAAAAATTTCAGTATCAAATAATATGTGACTTACCTGCAGTGGCTGCAGTCATTGAATATGAATTCCTGATTGAACAGCCTATAAAATTCGACTTACAAGATACGGTTCATAGTACTGCTTCATGCCCTTGGAAAAGTCCCCTATGACGCTGTAAGGGTTCCCGAGGATGTTGAGGCCCAGCACCAACACATGGAACTGCTGAACCAGCTGCGTCCAGTAGTGACGCGACGCCATGTCTACCAGCGCGGGAATCGTGATGGGGGCGTTGCGCAGTTCTAGGTACGCCATCCTGGTGGTGGAATGGAATTTAATTGAGAATACTTTCAAGGGTTTTCTTCTTTAAATGTACATAATAGATTAGTAGCATAACCTACATACAAAGATTTACCTAAAGTTAAAATTGTAAATTACATAACCTTTCCATATTGGTCAATAATGTGTGAGAAAAATTAAAAATGTGGTAAAGAGTGCAAATCAAATTTACATACCTTAGGACAACATCTTTCATATCACATAATGATGAACCCCATGAATTGAAGAGATACTCCAATAAATCGCTGTTAAATAGTTTAGGCCTGTTTTCCTTCTTGTTCCCGAACCTCGAGCGGCTCGGACTATTAGTATCAGCTAAATACCCCCTCGAGGATAAGCTAAGCACCACCTTTATCGGCGACAAGTGGACAAATTCAAACACTACATTTCTTTGTGCCGTCGTTTGACTCTTAATCGCGATTATTGGTAAAGGCATGTGAACTAATGCCAAGTCAGCCCGTAGCCTGACGGCTGGCTTCTCCTCTATCTTCCAGTGATTCAGTATGTCGAAAACATGGTTCACGAAACCACGATCTAAATTCAAGCAGAATTCTCTAACTAAAACTTTAACATGTTTGTACACGTCTTGATTCAGACTAGGCCTATGTTGCTTTAATGTTTCTAATTCAATACACGGCTTCAATCCTCTGCTGGATCTAGCTTCAGCTGGTAAAGGAGCTGGGTACACTACACTAGGAAACACTGCTTCATTCAACTGATTATCTATTTGGAACCTTTGCACTTTCATATGAAAATACGAATAAGTGTCAGATTTACGGAATTGCAGCCAAATGCCGGGGTTATACGTTCTTCGTAATTCTGAGAAGAAGGGTTTAGTCATTTGCATCTTTTCTAAATCAATGTCTATGTATTCTTTGAGTTGACATTTCTTTTGGTCCGTTTGATATTTCTCCTCGATCCAAGCTGTTAAATCCGGTGATAATTGCTTCCATTTGCGACTAACATTCACTTCCCATCTGGGTAAAGAATCCGTTATACTTGCATAAGCCAATTCTTTTACGCTGTTTTGGTTCTGCACACAAACAGACAAACTTACGCCTGATAAAGACATATACACTTCATAGTTAGTCCTTTCCGAGTTGATTCTCGTTCGATACTGGTATGCTATCCTTTCGTCTTGCGCTAACGCGAAGACTCTTTGGTAACCTTCCATGTACGAAATCCAGTAAACGATTACTTTGTCCTTTCTCATTTTCTTAGCTTTTGTGTGATTTTCGGGTAAGTCTGAGCTGTCGGAATCGTCACTGCTTGAAGAACATGGTTCTGGGGATTTGGGTGTTAGGCGTTTGAGGGTCGACGAAAGCTTCGATGTTACACTGCTCGTTGCTACTAATGTGGAATGCTTCACTGACTGGAAACTAACTTTTTCTTCGCCAAATCTGAAAAATGGATTGATTTAGTATAGTTAGGTACTATTGACGTTCTCAAAGTGCATTTTAAATGCTTTCATTAATAAAAGAAAGAAATAAATATGACAAGGACACCCACATGTTGGGGTCCTCTCCTGTTGGTAATACCATTTTAAATTTGCCTTGTTATTTTAGATAGCCTTGCTAAAAGATATTTTTATACTACCTGCTCGTCAATGGCATATTATGTGTCATGCAAACCTTTCCTAAAGTAAGTCATTTTTCCCATGGGAATAATGTGATTTGAATTTGGAATGCAACTCATGTAGTCGTGCTTGATTGAGGTTGGTTTCCAAAATGTTTAGGTGCAATGAGATTTTATTCTGAGTTAGGCTCCATGTTAAGTTATGTACAAATTAAAAAAAAAGAAAATCATTAAAACTTTTTACAAAATTCATTTTCACCCACGCATCAAGAAGTATTTATTCGAATGTCGAACTGACCACTACAGAATAGACGACAAAAAAATTAAATAAATACTTAAGTCATTCTTTATAACAGTCATTGGTTTCAATTGCCTCGCAGAAAGTAAAAAAAGTAGAGTATGCATCGCGGGCTTAAATGTGTATTTGTCTTGGGCGATCTTGAACACCTCGTACTCAGCATTCTAGCCTTAACTCCCTCGCTCCGCACAGGAGTTAACCATAGAATCCCTCGTACTAGGGTTCAATATAGCGCCCGGGACATAATACACTACTTTAAGCCCTTATTGCATAATCTACTATTATTTATCTGGATCTAGAAGTCCTTCAGGTATAAAAAATACTAAAATCAATTTAAATTCGAGATGTGTTTGTTTTTTATTGTTTTTCCTACATACCTCGAAAACTAGGACATTAATGTAATTTTTTTAGCTCTAATACACAGGGATATTATCTACAAAACGACATCAAAATCATTGGTCTGGAGTTGCAAATTTCGAGAGTTATTGTTGTTTGAATATGACCCTCACAAGCACTAAAAGTTGTTTAATATTTTATCAATACGTACCCATCTTGATTAAAGTCAGCGTTGAAACCCTTGCCCTTATTGTTGTAGATATTCCAGAACAACATCCGCTCCTTACCAGGATCGTCCCAGGTATACAGCATTGACTGATATGGACTCAGTAGGGCAACCTAATATTAACACACAGCATTGTTAATTTTATTTTCTTAACTTACCTACTTATTTTGGTCTTTAGGCGAAAACAGTTCTAAAGGTAGTATTACATTTCATGAAATCTAGAGTTTATCTAGAGATGCTATTGATATTGATGATGAAGATTTCGATATGTATGTAATGAAAAATTAAGAGGTTCACAGATTGTAAGGTAACCAAGTTCGCAAACGTACGGTCGACTATTTCGTTGAAAGTTTTCTCTAAATTGCCAAAAAGTGTGATTTATTAGTTATTTATGCAACTGTAGTATAATGAGGGGTTTCGCCTCGTGTGATAATAGTATCACATGAGTTTTTTAATACCTAATTATGTACAGCATTGCATACAAGACTTTATCTACACCCATGATACCTCTTAAAAAGGTTTTGAAACAGTAGCTTATAGCCAACATTAAAACAACCAGTGTCATGGTAGCCGTAATATCCGAACGAGTGGCTATGTCGTGCTCCCCGCGCCAGCCTCCATCATTATATAAAATATCGCGAAAAAAAATCAGATGTTTCATACATTTTGATACATTCGATTTAATTTTTTGTATGAAACAGCTGATTTTTTCTTCGCGATTTCAGAGTTGGTCCCTAGTAAAAGTTGATCAGTTTGATGGTCCCTATATACCATATTCGCCATTAGGGGTATTTTTGTAACACCTTGTATAATCCAAACGAGTGTTGAATGTACTGAATTTCATGATGCAACTCGCGGGCGTGTTGTGGGGGTGGGAGGCGCGACCAGCCTTGACTCTTTCGGATACTATGACACTGGTTGTTTTAATGTTGGCTATAATAAGCTAACTGTTTCAGAACCTTTTATAGAGGATTTAAAGCATGGGTGTAGGTAAGCTTACAAAAGTTTATATCCATAACGCCTTTGTGAGGCCATTGCTGATATCAATCATTAAAAAACAAAAATTCTTCATCACCTGTCCCGAGTCCGCTTGATGCAACTTGAGGAACAGGTCGTCGCATAGGTTGTCGATGCGGACGGGCGCGTCGCCTGCGGTGAACGGTTTGAAGGTAATCGTGAACGGACGGTCCGTCCCGCCTGTTACGTCTACGCAGATCGCTGACTGGAAGAAAAGTATAATTCCTGTTGATTCAATATTGTCTAGGTAATTCGATACTATATTTAATGAAAGTTGGATGGATACTTTTAGGTGAATCTATAGAAGTTAAAAAACACATATTTTAATGACATTTTATAAACTTTACCGCTGTATATTAACGTGTGGTTTGATAAACCCGATTCGATCTAGAAAAGTCATTTGCTATTTATAAAGCGTTATTTTACTAAAAACTGTGTCACCGTGTACAGTTTACATAAGCTTATTGCAAGCTTAATTCACTCTTTACAGTGATAAACGGATATCTCTCCTCATAACGGCCACATTAACCAAGTACGTACGTGTCACATAAACTTATAATGTAAGTGCTTATTATGTTGCGCACATTACATCACCGGACGTCATATTTGTCCGCGTCCGAGTTTCCGCCTCTAACACAATTAACACCGCTTTCAACTCAACTATTATAAGACAGCGGCGACAATTTCACTTCCTCTCAGTTTTCAGGCGTCGTTTACCAAACCGAAATGTTAACGAACACAGTTCTCGCGGTTATAGTGTTTTGTGCTGTGACTTATGTCAAAAGTGAGGAAAGCTATGGACAAAATAATAGAATGCCGGAGAACGTGAGGATTAAGAGAGCGAAGTACTATTCTAACCCACCAATGAGGTTCTACAGAAGGCCTCCGATACCACAACCAGTTAGAGGAATCTTCTCATACACCCCGCCACCGAATTTTATGGACGAGGAGTCATCGCATCCTGGGAGTTTTAGACCTGCCAAGGTTAGTAAACGCCCTCCGCCTCCTAACGATGGTCTGGGGGACAATGACATTAATAATCTCGTAAAACACCTTTCAAAACAGGATTTAGATAAGATTATTAACTTTGCGGGGGAGAAATATAAGGAGTCACCATTTGAAAAATACAGCAGTTCGCAAAACATTATTGCAAAAGAAACAGACCATATAAATATTTACAAACCAGCTTTAAGAGAATTCGATACAAATAAGAGGTTCTCACAGAGTGAACCTTATGTGGGTGAAGGAAACGCTGAATTAAAAGAGGATATGGAGTATAGTAGCAATGGTCGATTCCCGGGACTAACAGAAAACACAGAACCTTATAGGTTTATTGGACCCTACGCTCCTACTCGTAGCTATACTGGACCAAAGACACAACCAACTCAACTATTCTACTTAAATCAACCCCAAAATTTAAACAACAATCTCCAAGATGTCTCTGATGTACCGTTTGAGACGCAAGAATCTACAAATAGTAATCAATTTTCTTTCGTTGATACTTATATTAAGCAGGAATTGAATAACGCACCATCGCATCAAATCGTAAGCAATGATTTTACTGATGACAAAATAATGCAGGAAGAACATTTGCCAAAACCGGTGAACTTAAGAGAAGATGACTTTCAAGCATCGAACACAGATAATGTGCCTAGAGTCGTAAAAGCGAGCTCTTATAAAGTCGAGAATTTTGGTAACCTTCCGTTAATGGATTATAATTCAAAATTGCATACAGTTAGCTCGTATCACGTTCCTCATTACAGTGTAAGTACCTTAGCACTCAATCAAAATTTCGTCAATGTCTATAATAGTTAGACTTCATATAAATTTAGGACATGTTTAAAGTGTTCTATAGTAAAAAACAGAATAAGCGAAAGCTCATTTCACAGGAGTTAATCAACGCTATCTCTACTCATTGGAAAATCTTTTTTACAGGTAATCTCCCAGCAGTCCCAGCAACATTTATCACAATCATCATCATCACAACTCGTTCCATCTCCCTCCTCACAAGGAATAAGGATACCAAAGATAGAAGCGGCGCCCCATCCTTCAGCAGCCAAGGAACAAAGCGATGCCCATCTCAAAGCCATAAGAATATGGACCCACATGTCCAGAGGAACTGCTTACACTTTGCATGACGATGGAACCTTGTCGTTGGAAAAAGGAGGACGTCCGAAACAAATTTATGGACATCCATAATTTAATAAATAGCTTCAATGGAAACTAAATTATTAAATATTGTATATAAATAGCTATTAATAATATTTTAGTCATTTTGAGTAATATTTATAGAACAATTAAGTTAATTTGTAAATAGTAGGTATGTAATACTATATTTCTGAAAGTACTGTACAAAAGACTTCTCATTAAAGATAATGATTAATGTATTGCGAGTTATTTAGAAGCAAACTCTTTTTCAAATTTTTATTTAGTTTAAGCGAGAAAACCGCCGTCCTCAAGAACGGGTACTGTACTGGCCTAGTCAATTTAATATAATAAACGGTGTTATGTGTAAGGTCAGTGCTAATAAACAGATTCAACAACGCATTTTCACGCGTTCACCTTACACAAAACATAAATACGTAACAAAATACTTCCCAAGACATGTTTGAGATACTTTCTATTCTGTACGATTAAAGGATTATTCCACATCTTTAGGTTCACTTATTAAATAATGATTAGTGGGACGTATTTATTTAAAACAATTGTCTGACATAATCAAAGACATAATAATGTCATATACCTACCCATGCATTTATGGTACTCACCCCTTTATCCATCCTGAGCACAGTGAAGTGGTTTTTAGTGATCGGGAAGTGCTGTGACACCACAGTAGAGTCTCTGAACTTGCAGTGCATCATCATAGAATCAGTCTGCGGCCAGAACGGTGCGCACTGCTGAGGTGCCAGGTCCATCCATAGATCTGCTGCTTCGTTCTCTTCCATGAACCGAAGGTGGCGTTTGGTGTCGTTGTACACCAGGAAGTATGGCAGCAGGGTCACTATTTTGGTCAGTTGTGGGCACAATTCAGAGAGGGTTACCTGTTGGAATTAGTTGTGTTAAAAGAAGACAATGCTGATACTTTTGTAGCACGCTGCTCAAATAGAAACAATTTTATTTTTTTCAAATCTGGTGCAGAAATCGATCGTAGCTATGTATATCTTCCAATTAGTGTGGTTTTTAGCACGGTCAAGCTAGGCTTCAAGGCATGGTCTTTGCAGACCGAAGCTCCCTTGCTTATTCTCACTATCTGTTAAAAACTGCACATAACTCTTACACCTACACGTATTCAAGAACTTAAGGCGACCCTTGCCTATGCGAAACGCACTGGGTTGAAATAGAGCTCTGTGAACGAGTTTCGTATTGTAGTTATTTAAAAGATATCGATGTTCTTGTGACATCATAAATTAGGGTTCGCCATTTTGGCTCGATTTATCTGTTCAACTAAAACAGCAAAGCAAAGAAATAAAATCGGTAGGTCTGGGGCCAGTCTTATAGTCATAAATAACTACCTATTATTTAGATTTGACCAGGATTTTGAATTCAAACAACAAAAGTAAAGATAATGGTTTACTAACGTTTAGCAGCAGGCGGTAGTTGGTACGTCGCTCAGTATGCGCGCACACGACGAGGCCGGGCGCGGCGGCGGCGAGCGGGGCGGCGCGCGACCACGCCGAGTGATGCGCGCGCAAACGAACACGCGGCCCGCGCCCACCGCGCCCGCGACTTGCAGCTCGCCACAGTAACGGCTCATCTGTTACTTCGTGCCATACATCCGTGTGCTGGCCCTATATAAATTGATATTAATAAGAAGTAGCGCAAAAGAGAGAACCTAAGACCAATATAATACACGCAGCCATTTGAACCAATGTATTTGGGTAGACTGGCAAAAACGCTATTCTGAAAACATATTGAATTTAATGGCTGATTTACATTATCTAAGCTGTTATTAGAGAGTAGAGGTACATTGCCTGGCATGTTCGTTGATTTTGAAAAAACGTCAAACAACAGACAATGTACGTCTACTCTATACTAACAGCTAAGATAATATAAACCAGCCCTAACACAATCATTTGCTGAGTGTGGCTTTGGAGATTTCAATACCAGCACGTCTGACTCTAATGGTATGTACGTCACCTTGAGTTGCAGCGGCAGACCGGTTTTGTTGATGAACCAGTGCTGCGCGTGCACGTGCAGCCGCCAGCACTCGTGCCGCTCCACCTTGAGGCACACCAGCAGCTGCCGCTTGTTGCTGTCTCTATCGCACTCGCTTGTCATGTTTATGTTTTTCTCGTTTACATCTGTGTGGAGATTTTTAAAATCATATGTTTGCTTGTCATGGAACATAAATTGTTCACCTGCCATCGAATGAACATTAGCATCGTATAAATAGTGCGCTGCCAAGCCACGCCACCATTAGCAATAGATTACAACAACAGCAAAAGTTAGTGGTAGTGGTAGTTTACTCTGCAATATCTTGAAAAGCGGAAAACACGTTATGAAAAATTTATCAACTCTCTTCTTAGTTTTAAAAGTCGTTCTTTGACTGATCAACAAAATTAAAATGCGCTTTTCAATGATTGAATTATTTATCTTTTAACACATACCAAACCAAAACCAGCCACATACATCGGACGGAATCTGGTTTTTTCCGAAACGGAATATCGAGTGTATGAAAATTCCGAACGGAAAAATATCGCATGTGTGTGGTGGGTCCATAGATTTGTATGGACTAGCTGCGTTCGGAATGATTCCGTTTTGGAATTCCGAATCAAAATTTCGTCTGTATGTGGCCATAATTCGGATGATATAAAACAAAGACAGAGTTAAGTTTCTACCTGGCGATAGCGTAAAGCTCCCAGTCCACGGCAGTCCCATGTACTGGATGTCCAGTGTCAAACGATGCGGCTTCGTCAACTGCAGCGTGTAATTGTGCGTCCGTTCTCCCGCCTCGACCCTCACGTGCCAGTCGATGGCAGGGCAAGACAACTCCAAGGCATACGGGAGCCGGTTGTAGATCGCCAAGGGTGGGACAACTCTGATCAGGTAGTTGGGAATCGCCCTTGTCACTTTGTGAGAGAGGCAACCTGGCAAGAATGTTTGAGCTATGAGAATAAACAATGGGCTCCCTTGCGGTGAAAAAAACCATTTCAGAAATTGAGTTTTGTCTGATTTGCCAATGGTGAAATTAAAGTTAAAAGGTCGCTATTTCAAAAAACTACTTTAAAATTGGCCATTATATCGGTAGTTTCTAAAAGCTGTATTTAATGCGGATGGTATACATACCTTCGACGGTTAGTATTCTCATAGCAAATATTCTGTTGTCCTCTCCATCTTTGGCAGGGCATATCATATCGCGAGGAGTACCTAAATCATTCGCCAATTCCATCCACCAGATTCCTTGCGTAGCTGTCTGATAATACCTAGAAGAATGTTTCCATTAATGTTGGTCCATTACTTTTTATTTGGGTTTTGATAAGTAAAATTCAATCACCATTTTTGACTTTCTAATCGAATGCCCATTACTAGATGGTGAAGGTATAACTTCAGTATTTACATTGATGGGTTTACAGAAACTAAAACTCACTCAAAGTTTGATGGTAGTAGGAACAGCTTGCAGTGATAAGCGATATACAGCGGGATGTTGTACGTGTCCTGTGGTGCGATGACTGCCAGTCTCATCTTGTCGTCGAAGGGATTGGTGAGCGATCCGATGAGGTCCGCTCCGATGGCTTGCAGGTCCGTCTTCTTGTAAAACAGCTCAAGGGCGTAGGAGGTCTCGTTGCGGATCTATGTTAATAGATAGAATAGAAGAAAAAAATGTTTACGCCTCCATCAAAAATAGTTAAAAGGGTTTGCAATGTCAATGTGGAACTGAAAACATTAGAGAAGATTAATGGATGAAAAGGAATACATAGTGCCTACTTAAGTATTAGTAATTGTTTGGTATTTAAGAAAAAGAAAAGGAAAAATATGGAACTGACCTGTAGAGGAGACCTGACGACAATCTTCTTGTTGTTGTACTTGGAAGTCCTCTCCACCACGATATAGTAGCGAGTGTTGTTTTTGCTCGGGTGGAGCACGTGCAACTTGGCAACATTCCGTTGAGGACACAGGATCTGTTCAGAAATGTAATAGGTAATTGAAAGATTTAAAAATAATCAATAAACTTTAATGCAGTTTTTTAGCATCTGCTTGTATCTCACTAATCTCCCTATGATACACAAGTCAGAGGCTTTTCTTTTATTTTAAAATTAGAGTCGAATCCATAAGGAATGTTGTGCATTATTTTTAGTACTTTAACACGGGATCATAGTCGTGAATTGAGCTCTCGGTGTCTGTAAATCGAAAAAACTACAAAGTTAATGGAAAGGAAGGATCGGATTTCAATTGGGCACCACACCACTACTGAACTAAAAAATTTTTGGAGTGAAAACTTTCGTTCAGGAAAGATTAGAAAGGACAAGTGTGAGGCGAACATCTTACTGTAAGGTGTTGCAGATCGTGTATTCGCACACTGAGCGTGAGCTCGGTGAGCCGGCGCAGGAGGCGTGTGGGCGCCGGCGTGGCGCCGCCGCCGCTCGGTGACATTTCGCCCGCTGGGAACCCGCCCTCGAACACGCTGTTACCACACAATACTTTACTCTCGGCGGATCCTCCACTTGGATTGAGCCCCACATGGCAGCGCGTAATATCGCTCTAGTAAATGACGATCCTCAGTGTTGAGACAAGTGGGGTTCAATCCCTATTCGCCATTATTATCATAAGCCATTACAATGTCCCCACTGCTGGGGCACATGATTTTATGCATGGATAAGGGGGATTGGCCATAACCTATTACTATGGCCCAATGCAGATAGGTCGATGTTAATTAACGACACTGTTATGTCCGGGATTAATGGCTTACCATGCCTTCTGAAGCACAGAGCGAGACACACTCTGCGCCATTAAGCTCCTCAACCACCATTCAACATGGTTTAAATAGCTACATAGGTTTAGATTATATATTTATGTTAATTGTCGATAGTTCGTCATTCTACTTGTTGTTGCTGGATTGTTCTTTTTTACTTTTCTAACTTACCAATCCCAATCCTCACCAACGTCTGTAACTTCGGGCTTACTTGCTTTAACACCTTCGTCTAAGAAATCAGCTACAGATGTGTCACAACCTAAAATTATTGTTGGCATTACATTTCTACAAGTCATTAAGATTATTGTCTTAGCAACAATAAAAGTACAACTGAACTGTTTCAAAAAGTAAAATGTTCAAATCTTTAAAAATTCTCCTTCTTACCAGGTGTGCTAGGTCTGCTAGAGTCTATGTCATAGTCAGCTATGGCCAACACCCTGTCGTTTCCCGCCAAATCCGTTTCAGTTGAAGTTCGAAGATGGACAGTTGAACCAGGTCCTAAGAAGTTTTACAAATGTAATACTGTTAACGCAGTTGCTTGATACGGATCAATATTGAACTAGATTCTAAAGAAGACAAAGATTTTGTTCTGTTTTGTTATTTTATAATGGATTTTAACCAAATCTAAATATCAATTAAAGATTTCGTAATTTTATAATTTAGGATCGTTTTCTCTTCGTCGTACTACTTACCGATATCATTAACAAGCGTCAGCCCAGTCTCAGCAGTGACTATGGCAGTGACAGCGGCGGTTCTGTCGCTACAAGCGGCTGACAGCGCTAACAGAGCTCTGGCGCCCGCCGGTGTTATAGTGATGTTCAGCGCGTGTCTTGCCTCCAGTATGATGTACGTGCATAGGCGTTCCTGGAAACTCTCCGTCTCCAGCCCTGAGTCTACGCTGTCTTCACGGACTGGCTCCTTCAAAAAAATGAAAATAAGGAAAAGTGCTACAAGTTTACTTATTGTGTATCAGAATAACGTTTTATAACGCATGAAAATGTCCCACGAGTGCTTATTTGAGGAAAACTTAATGTTTTACTTTTTGTGAAGTTTTTCTTGTTTGTGAATACGAGTCTTTGCATTTGTTCAAATTTTACTAAATCTCAGTCTAGTTACCTGCAGTGTAACAGTCTTAGGTTCCGTCTCTTTTTTGCTCTTATGGTTGCCGTCTGTGAAGGACACTGCCTTATCATTGTCATCATTATCACTGCCTTCCACTTCGCTCTGCTCCGGCGCAGACGAATCTTCATCGTTGCTTAAGTCATCGCCACTTGAATCACTGTTACACAGTAGGTATTACTTGTACAAAGTGAAATCTGAATCATTAGTGTTACCAATAAGACTAAATATTCGAGTTGAGCAAAATACTGATAAAAATATTCAAACTTTCTACTAACACGCCAATCCAGCTGTCAAATTCGTATTTGCTCAATATTAAAATTATGTGAAGCATCATCTACAAAAATGCAAGCCTTAAAGCTACCGATCAGAAGGTTTACTTACTCGTTAAACAGGTGTCCAAAAGCTGTCGCCAATTTATCCATCAATCCATTTTCATTATCTGAGTCAGAATCCTCAACATCCAGAGCCCCAAGTAGCGACATATTCCCAGCGCTGAAATCCACGCTATAATGCTTGCTTTCACTCCCATTAGGGTTTCTGATGAAAGTCATCTCGTTGTCAGTATCGCATTCATCAGCTGAGGTCTCGGATTCGAATTCGTTCTTCTTCTTGGGTTTTTTCGGTTGGTCAGCGAATGATGAATCTTCGACGTTCGGTTGGGATGATGTGTCGAGGCGAGATGACATGGGATAAGCTTTCGCCTGGACGGAAAAATAATGATAATGTGTTAAATTTTTTTCCTAACAACACAGTATAAAAAAATATTTTCTTTTGTGTTTACCTGGAAAATGGTGGCAACTAACTCCCAAGGCCGGTGTATATTCTCATTGATGACCACCGGCTCTATCAGCGGCTCCCAAACATCGAGGCGCTCGTTGTAGCAGCTGGCAGCCGCCGTCAGCGACGCGCTCCCGTGCAGTTGCCGCGACCAGTCGTGAATCGTCAGCTCGCTTGATAGCTAAACATATAATAAATAATGGTGCTGACTCAAGCCAACAATTCTGCCGTAGTGTCTTAATTGTTGAAGTCAATGACTTAATCAAAGTGCATTTTGCAATGAATATATGAAATACTAGTGGCCCGACCCGGCTTCGCACGGGTACAATGTAGTTACTAATGTGATGAGTGTGAAGTTATTAGACTATACTCAGGGCCGGATTTAGAGGTGTGGAGGCTCCGGGACAACAGGGGAGTGGAGGCCCCTAATTATTTTTCGAATAGGTTATATAATATTTTTCTTGCAAAGTGTTTCAAATGACACACACCGCTAGTAATAAATAATATTAATATCAAAATTACTAGGTATGTTTTCAAATCGTAATATTAGGTAGGTATGTACTCTTTCGTTGTGTAAGATTCTTTTTTTATAAATACTATTTATGTGGAGGCCTCTCTGTTGTGGAGGCCCCGGGCAGTTGCCCCGCTTGCCCTCCCTTAAATCCGGCCCTGACTATACTACAGGATAACTATATATAGTGGTGGCCACAAAATTAAGGACGCTGGTCGATTTTCTTACAAACGAAGTAACTTTTAAGCATTGCTTCTCCGCCAGGGATTGACCGAGCGGTGATCTGATGATGGCCATCCAAGGAGTGAATAGAGGAGATCCAGATTTCTACACACACCAAAGTGATCTCACCAGCATTTTAAGAGATGTAAGGATATGTTTAAAAAAACCGCGAATATAGTATAGAAATGTATGAAAACTTGCAACTGAAAATTCTTATGCTTACATCTCTTAGAATGCTGACCAGATCAGTTGGGTGTGTATTGCTATCATAATCTTCTCCATTCACTCCCTGAATGGCCATCATCAGATCATAGCTAGTTCAATAGAAGACACACGGCAGACCATAGCCCTACAAAAAGATCTTGAGGTTGTTTCGCAATGGTGTCATGACAATGACATGAATCTAAATGTGGATAAGTGTTGTGTTATCTCATTTACCAGAAAGAAAAACAAACTCACCCGATCATATTACATCAACCACAGTGTCTTGAAGAGAACAAATACTGTTAGGGATCTGGGTGTGATATTTGACGAACAGCTGTCCTTCCGTCCTCACTATGATCATTTCATAAAAAAGAGTCGCCGACTTTTGGGCTTTATATTGAGGACTACAAAAGAATTCAAAAAGTCACAAAGCACTCTATGTCTCTTTTACAGCTTAGTTAGAAGTGTCCTGGAATATTGCTGTCCTGTTTGGTCTCCTTATTATAAGGTTCATGTCGATAACCTGGAAAGAGTTCAGAAAAGATGCCTGAAATCCCTTTCCTACAAACATAACCTTGGTCGATCTCTCAAAGATTACAGTCAAAGGTTGTCTAAGTTCGGAGTCATTTCTTTGGAAACCCGACGTAAAAGATATGATCTTCTTTGTCTTCATAAAATACTCCATGCATCCATTGATGCACCTGATCTACTTTCATCATTGAGCATTAACACACGATACAGGTGCCGCCGTCCCAACACTTTTGAGATCCAAGTTTATAAAAACAATACGTCTTATTATAACCCTGTGGTTAGGATGTGTCGGACTTACAATGAAGTGGCGCGTAGTAGCAAGGACATCGACATATTTAACCCTAATTTCGCGCTGTATAAGAAGACTTTAACTAACCTTCTTAAAGACCAGAGATCAATCCCACCCTAATCTTATAAAACTTAATTTGAATTTGTATTTGTATTATTATATCATTGATTTGTTAAAAATAAGTTGTTCCCTACCTAACTGTTAACCTACTTTTCGTTTGATTGTGAGTATTTGTTAGTTTTTACATTAGATAATAATTAATCATGCTGTGTACACTACTTGTGGATTATTGTCTAGTCTAGCTATATCTTATTCTTGAAGTTGTCATTTTTTTTAGAGATGATAATCTGTCAGTGTACCTATTTATAAATAAATAAATAAATAAATCCCTAGCGGAAAACCAAGACTTCAAAATTACCTCGTTTGTATGAAAATCGACTTGTGTCCTTAATTATGTGGCCACCACTTTATGTATATACGACGTACACAACATACGCAAGGGGTGTTATAAGTTTGACTTATGTGTGTCTGTCTGTCTGAGACAACCTAGCTCCCAAACTTATGGACCAATTTGGTTGGGGTTTTTTATGCATAGTTTAAAAGATCAAAGTGTACAGACAACGGGACTCCTAAACCATTGATCCGATTATGATGAAACTTTGGTGAGTTGTTCTGCTTACGACCGGGAAAGTCCCTGGCTAAAAAAACGGAGCATTGCAATACGCATGCCGGGTGCAGCTAGTTCTAAATAAAATATGTTGTGCATTATCAGGATTATCAATCTCGATCATCCAACACTTCTCTATAATATACAACATGTAACAAAAATACCCTTAATGCCGAATACGGTATATACATTTTGATATTGTATCAAACAGCTGATTTTTATTTCGCGATTTCAGAGTTGGTCCCTATATACCATATTCAGCATTAAGGGTATTTTTGTAACATGTTGTATACCTACCACATTTCTTATCATGTTATCCGGTTGCAAAATAAAAAGGCTATTCGGCGAGCTGACTTTCGAGCAGGCTACATTAGAGCTGGCCATGGGAGAAACAATCACTGCGCAGATCTACACCAGCCGCTCTTAAACTTTGTCCCTGTGCTTTATTAATTGTCATAGCATAGGCGACTTGACCGAATATTGTATTCTTTTAAAATTAAACTGATAATTAGAGGGAATAATTTTGCACGTTGTTACAACGCAATAAGGAAAAAATGACAGCACTGTCAACATAACGCCATAGGTACTATTGAATGCCTATGGCGATAATGCATTTTACCTACTCTCAGGGGAAATGACCAAAGAGAATGTAATACTACGTTGATATGACAAATGATATTTATTTTTCTTATTTAATCAATCAAATGCACAAAAAGTTTCAATTCCGACGTCGAAGTCAATCACAGCAAAAGTAGCTTTTTATCACTTTTAACCCTGTTAGGTAATAAATATTTAAAAAATACGAAACACGTGTTCAATTAATTTTGTGAAAGTATGTCTATGCCAAATTCCAAGTCAATCGGGCCAAGGAATCGCGTTCTCCCATACAAACTTTACCACCCTGTTTCACCCCTTTAGGGGTTGAATTTCGCAAAATCCCGTCTTAGTGAGCACCTACGCCTTAAAAGGAGCCCCCATGCAAAATTTGAGACTCCTAGCACTTGCAGTTTCTGAGATTTCGTGATCAGTGAGTGAGTGATTTTCCCTTTTATATATATAGATGATGGCTATAACAAATAAATCTAATGTGGCGTTATGTGCGTTATCATCATTTCACCTTCCCTTTTTTATTATAAGAGGTAGGTGCGCTATTAGTACCAACATTTTATTGTTCCCTTTTATTATTAATATGCCTTAAATTATGAAAGCAAAAATCATTAATTGATATTTCGATGTTTTCCAAAATGTTGCTTTATGAGTCCGTTTTAATGAGACCTATTTCTATTGTAATGATTATTCCTTATATATTACCTGCATCATGAGTACTGGCACCCTCTCAGTATGTTCTATCTCCAACGTAATCTTGACGCTCGGTATCGCCACCAGTAATGTCTCCGAAGGTATCACACTGGGGTACTGGGGCTGCACGTAGCTATCCTCCGCGTTGATCATCACGTAAGGAGTCAACTTCTTCGGAGACCATAAATCTTCATCCTGCTTTTCCATTTTAGGATGGTACGTTGCAAAATTGAAAGGTTCTTTTTCATCAGGTATTATTAATTCTGTTGTTATTTCTTCGATGATATCTGAAAATAAAGCAATAAGAGTTAGCAAGTTCAATAAATCTGTTCTACGAAAGAGGCGGCTTACTATAGTAAATAGTGCATCAACTCACCCATAACCGTGTGCACAGTAGTTGCCGCTATGTGGACTTCTACTTCAGAGACTGTCAGTTTGACCTTTACTCCTTCCTCCGCATTCTTGAAACTCTTAGAGAATTCCACATCGCATGGTTTCAATACTGGTTGTGGGGGGAGATTCTTCAGCTTGGATTGCAACTTGGACATTACCTGCAGACGTAAATTATAGAGATCTATGAAATTGGTACGCATATTTTTGTCACATTTCATTAGGGTATAATTAAACAATATTATTTTTAATTAATTCTTTCATTTTTAACCCCCTACGCAAAAAGAGGGGTGTCCCCGTCATCGGGGTCGTTCACAAAAAACCAATGTATAAAGATTTGAGTATGTGATGTCTTACCTGCAATCCCGCCAAAGAGACGACCAAATTCTCAGAGCTACAGTGGCTGGAGTAGTCGAGCATTAGTTCAGCACGCAGCAGCAGCGCGTGGCCCTCGCTCTTGCTCAGGTCCGTGAAGAACATCACCTCGGGCTGACGAAACTGGATCGATATGGATAGGCCAGGCATCTCTTCCGCTATTGACGTCGCTGGAAATAACGTTTTGAGTATTACATTAGTGATTATCGAGGCTTTTTGGTTGTTCGACAACGGAGAAGCTATATCTCTCGTGGTTAGCTTACTTTGCCTTATCTACGATTTGTATAAGCTATCCTACTCGATACTGGCAACAATAATAAAAAAAACATCACTATTGAAACAGAAACCTGGTGGAACTTATGGTATCGGTGTCTATGTCTATATTTTTTTGGTCATTTAAATTGTTACACAATTCTAAGTTATTTGTTTTGTGATATTCTGATTATTTTAATTGTCGGCTGTTATTGTTGTAGTACTAAGTTTTTCTGAAGTGATACCGACCTGCAGAGTAGTATCCGCTGGAGTCGCTGCAGGAGGGCGGGCGCGCGGGCTGGCGAGGCGCGGGTGGCTCGCCCACGTACCCATGGTTCACTACTCCGCCCTCCATGACTTTTTCACCTATTAGTAGGTAGGGGAACATTAGTACTGGATTTTCGGAAAATAAATGCTGCAACCGTCGTCGTAATAAAATTGGTCGTGTAGTGTAGATGATGATGTCAAACCCGAGGGTTTCGGTTTTGTTTTTGAACATAGATGTGTAATTGTTATTATTCTAGAGCATTCACTATACCCAAGTTGACTACTAGCCAACGACTTCCCAGTATTTATAGACTTCACGTAAATTCACTTCAGCTTTGGGTTACACTCAGTATCTGGAAAGTTATTTGTCCCGTAAAAGTAATAAAAATATTGACCTGGCACGGCGTCCAGCAGCGTGCGCGCCAGCTGCAGCAGGAAGGCGGGCGCCAGGTTGGAGCGCGTGCGGTCGACGCGCACGTCCACTTGCGCGGCGCGCGCGGGCGCCACGCGCACCACGCAGTCGATTAGCGGCGGCCGCCGCACGCTGATGCCGCCCGACGCGCGCGTCGCGCCGCCTTGACATTGGAAGATCCTGAACGGACGATGTGAATTGAACTTATTGAAATGTGAACGTGTAAATTGAGCCGAAGATCTTAAAAACACTCGATCGAAAATGGATTAGCAGACAAAAGCTTCAATTGAAATGTTACAATGGTGATCTTTTTACAATAAACAACGGTCAAGGCTGGAAGAGTAGGATTTGCTCCTAACCCAAATAAACTGGGATACGGGCAGAGATGATGATGATTCTAGGACAAGAAAACAGAAAATAACTATAGGAACCTCGAAGAGTACAAAAGAACATGTACGAATTATCATAAGCAATCTTTGTACTATAAAAAAATACACAATTACTTTTTTATGACGATGGTGGGATCTGGTCTGATATCTTCAATGAGGAGGCTTTGCAAACTAGAGCGTAACTCGGTGCTGCCGTCGGAGTAGTAATCCATATGTAATGTGGCTTCTCCAGCAGTTAGTTTGGCCAAACCATGGTTCAAATCACGGACGGGAGAACTTAGCACTTCGTCCATATCAGAGAACAATTTTAGTTCTACGCCATCAAGGGTAAACCTGAAAAATAGACAAAACTCTCAGAACTCTGTTAGATACCTTGCGTATTTATATTTTCTTTTTTCAGTACGTGTATCGTTACCTCAAAACACCATCTTTTCTAATAGCTTCGCCTTGAGCTAAAAATGCTTGCAGCTTCTTTACTGATACGTCAGCAGGTGCAGTTTCTACTGGAGAGCTGGGCACTATACTTCCTGTAATGATCAACAATTTAATGAACTGGTGAGAATATTTATGAAAAATATAAAATAAGGCCAAGAATGACGTCAACACAATTAAAAAAACAAAACGAAATGAATTGTGTGCAACGTTGAACCATGTCAGCACGTACCGATATAATGTCCCTCGCTTAGGTTGTCGCTCCACACCGCTAGCATAGTAGCCAAGTCTTTCTGGCCAATGTTCAGCAGAACGCTGTCCAAGAGCACGTCTGCTTCCAACCCTAAGAGCTCCCGGTTGGCGTTGCCGCTGACCAGTTGCTGGTATCCAACGGCCCGCTTCATGTCGCAACGGGCAGATACCGGCTCTAAAATTGGCTCCTGGAAATTTGAAATAAGATTTTTCAACCGAAAGGATTTCGTGATTCTGTTTATTCTTTACTATACCTTGACCATTCCATTAAGATCAGAATGCCTAATAAATCAATTACGAAATACTGAAGCTACAACTTAGACTTTGATTTAAAGGAAATGAAGACAGCGTATCAGAACATCTTCTGAGTTATGTGGAACTCGGTAAATCATCTGGATGAAGATACTTACTTGAACTTCAAGAGTTCCGGCGAGTGTCATGACGGCGCGTGACAGAGTGACGTTGGCCAACTTTACCAAGATATTGTCTATGACGGGACTCTGCCCTGGACTACTTGCCTCCTGGCCCGTGTTCACTAGCTTGAAGAAGTTCTCTATAGTCAGATCACCTGGGACAAAAAGACGTATATTTATAATATCAATACAGAATGATGTTATAAAAATAGCAGGTTTTAAGTTTAACCAAAACTCACCCATATTTAGTACCAATAGATTTGGAGACGAGGGTTTTTGAGGCAGTAACAAAACAGGAGCATGGATCTGTAAAAAATACTTTAATGATAAACACAACTAGTTCAATGTCTTAATATCTCGAGACATTTATCATTCTAATCCTGATATAAATTGTTTTTTTTGTTAAACCTTACAAAGATCGTGCTAATAATAACAGTGAAGAGATAAATGAAGTCAAGCATTCCTCGGTTGTTAAACGCTTTGTCTTTTACCTCTATAACCAGGTTGAGCCTGGCCGAGCAAGACCGGAGTCCTTCCGCGTGTTTATGCGCGGTGCGCTCGGCCACTGCAGCCGCCTCGCCCGCCGCGGTACTTGGTATCAACGGCTCTAAGAATTGCTGGGGAAAATGTTACTTTTGAATCCTATCACTTTCTACGCCACTTGCTGATAAGTAGTAGATAAATAAATATGTGAAGCACCGCTAGTGTAAAAGGATGTAACTATCGCAATATTTAATATTGGCAATTTATTGGCATGCATTAGCGCATGATACGGGTTTTGTGTGTACTTTCAGAATATGACTGATAAGCTCGAATATGCAAGCTTTTGTGATCATTTAATGTATGATTAACAACTTATTAAAAAACTGCCATTTTTAATAAGTTATTAATCACGAACAGACCTCAAAAAGAGATGGGAGACACATCATGAATAACAATAGCGTATAATACTCTAGAAGAATTTTCGAAAGTCAAATCACACGATCGCACCTGAAGATGATGCAGTATACAGTAGAAGAGCACGACGTGAAGTCTTCCGACATATATGCGGAGTTCCCCATGAGCTTTGAGTTGCTTCTCATCGCCGTAGTACCGCGGAGCGGCACGCACGTACTTAATTTCCAGTACTTTATCCTCGTCTGGCCATACAAGCTATAACAAACGAATATTTAATGTAATTAACAACCTCAAGTCATTATTCCGAAACTAAGTTGCCAAAGGACTCGGAAGGCATGAAACAACCACAGAAGAAGACCAAATCAATAAAAAATAAGTTATGAAAATGCTTGTTACAGAGATAGTGAGTATAAATGTTCCTTGGAGATAGATGGAGAAAGAGTATGAATTATTGGAGATAGAGTATAAATGTTCCTTGGTTATGGTACAAAACAGGATGTACTACAAAAATGCAGCGGTCATTGGCAGCATAAAGTGACACAGCCTAACAGGGACTGACGATATTGGATAAAATACCTTTGGATACAGAGTAGCGTCAGACATATCATCGATATGCAAGGAGCTGAGGTAGAGGCGGAAGATGCAACGGTCATTGGCACGGAACACGCAGTCGCTCTCCAAACCGGACAGCCGCATCTCTAATAAAGCGCAGTCCAGGTGGCACAACTTCAGAGATATTGATGAGGCCCTGAACACAAAACATTAAATATAACGTATTGTTAAAAAATCCAAAATTTTAGAAAATTGACAGATCGTTAATTTAAAAAACCCGAATGACCAAAATTGTAGTTAGTATCTGTACCTGACTGAGTAACTGAATTTAGTTGCTCCAGATGGCACGGGTGGGTCTGTTTCGGGCTTCATCAAGTAGTTCCACAAGGAGGTTGTCTTGGGCACCACTATCTTCTTTATGTTCAGAGAGAGGCGATTTTGAATTCTGAAAAAATAATTTAGTGAGTGTTGCAGCTAAAAACAAAGCTGATGCCTTCTAAACATGATCTTGTGCTGAAAACTGCCTTGTATTAAGTTGCCCAGACCGTTCACTAAGAAAAAAAATAACTTTATTGTTTCTAGGCCCCCCAAACCAAACCCGCTTTAAGGATATTTTAGGAATGATTCGTAATCAAATACGTTAACTAATTTGACTGGCATATTGGATGTAACACTCACTTGTCGGCGACGTACTGCAGATACTTGATGAGCGTGTTGAGCGCGAGCGCATGCAGCAGTAGCGACACGGGGCCCGTGTCCAGCACCAGCGACTGCTCCACGCTGTGGAAGTGCGACCGGAACTCGGGGCAGTCGGCGCGAACCTGGGGAGTAAAATATTATTTATATACTTCGCGAATAAGGGTGACGACTTTTTGCGAAAAGTTTTGTTCGTAATAAATAAATTATTCAACTGAACTTTAGAAGATGTTAGGTACGGTTGCAGTTGCAGATATTATATTTAGAGTTATTAAAAATACTTACATACTTTGGAGACTCTTGCAGATTTGCTAGACTAAGAATAAACATGCAACTTTTACCTTTGATATTATGTGCTTTTTGAAAGATCTCTATGATATAGATTGGTCTTTGGGAATAAGTTAAATCAATCAAGTCCGATTATGTATGACTGGAAGCACAATTCTTACCTTCCTGTATAGCAAGTTAAACAACTCCCCGGAGCTGGTGAGCAGCTCTAGATACTGCCCAGTAACGGCGTGATGTTGTTTGTCCGTGAGCAGCGCGCGGCCTACGGCCAGCTGCAGCGCCGGTCCGTACCGCATCAGCGCCACGTCCACGCACACTTTGCTCACGCTCAGCATTATGTACGGACGGTCCGTTTGGTCCGTCGAACGGGACATGTTGATCACTATCTCGCCTGGACAAGTAAATTAAAATTGTTGAAGTTTTTGTTGAAGTTTCCTCCGTCATTGTAGCCAACAACTATTATAAATTATCAGTTCCTGTGTATCATAATAATTTGTTGCAGAGCTTGTCATTGGTAATTTGTTATCAAACAGCATTTTGCCTTCTATACACAGAGAGAATTTAAATAGGTACTAACATCACTGTTACTTACTAACTTCAACCAGCTGCAAAATTAAATTAAAATACATTAAATTTACTTCATTTTTAGAATACTTAGCCGTCTCTCTCCCATTTCCCTGTAATAATGATATAGGTAATGATACTCACCAATGATAAATCTCAATAACACGTTGATGGTGTTGCTAGGCGAGACATTGTCATCAAAGCCGGGAAGGTCCACAGATCTCGCGTACACTTCCATATCTTCGTCACTGTGCTCGGACGAAACGAACGCTGGCGTCGTCTCTTGGAAGCCGAGGCGGGCGCCAGCTTTGTCAAATGTCGATTCAGCAGCCCTTGGGAAAGAAAAATATTTAACACTCTTTTCGAAATACCCTATTCTAACATACAAAGTTCAAGAATTCTTCGACTATTGACAAACGTTTACACTACTCACCTGTGCCGACTTAAATAAGCGCTGACAATTTTCTGTCTCAAATTTACCAGCTCCTTATACCCCGGGTCTGCGTTGACAGTGTCCTGTTGGAACAGCTCCGTCAACTCTGGATCCTCAGCGTCTTCTACGTAATCTCCCGAGTCCATGAATGAGACGGGAACGGTGTTGGGCACCGGGATTGGCAAGTTGTCGCAGAAATCTAGGAGAAGACTGATTATCCGGTCCGAGAGATTCAGTTTTAAACTGGATAGTGATATATTCAGTTTGTATCTGGAAATAACAAGAAGCGAATTTAAAAAAGGATTTTTAATTTTATCAATTTTATCTGTTTCTTAAAAATATGTCTTCTTTTTGTTCTCCAGTTACCTTGGCAGTAATTTATAGTCCTTTTTGATGCTGTTTGAGAAGACCACTTGCGCCTTGATCTTTGGGATAAGATGCATTTCTGAGTCTGCGTGCTTACGCTGCTCTCGCCATGGCTCATTCCACTCGCAGAATAAAACCTGAGAAATAAGTTTTCTTTATAAAAACTGTCTGGAAACGATATACATATTTGTAAATATCGTTCCTTCTGATAAAGCTGATAAGTTTTTTGCGCCCATTTTTCTTGCCGGCTAAAAGACGTCATAATGGGTGGTAGGATAAAAGTATTAACGATTTAAAAATGCTTAAGATTTCGGATGCATTTATAATTACAAGGTTATTAAAATAAATAAGTACCTGAAGATTGCACTCAGCGTGTAGTCTGTCATACAAGCGCTCTTCCAGCTCCATGCAAGTCGCATCTTCTAAAGTTAAGTTTGATGGCTGCAAATCTGATTTTACTACGATGCGACTGATGTCCAAAACCATCACGCGCCCTGACCTGAAATCACCAATGAAATGAAAGGAATGTTGAAACGCCCAAGTTGGGTCCAGTTACTCGTAGATTACCATAACGAAGCAGAACCGAAACAACAGTGATAAAATAACATTTTTGTTTTACATTAATCGAGATATGAGAAGTAAATTGAATAAGATTCATGAAACAATGTATAGAGGAAAAGGCTATGTGAGCTCATTCAATGATTATAAATTCTTCTAAAACTTGCTAGAATCTAGGTTATAGGTTATAAGTACTTCAAAATCAAAACTAGACATTTCGTCTCCTCGGCTAAGAAGAATATGATATGCACGCATCCATTTTCCGGCACAACGGTACAAGGTCCCTTGATGTCCACATTGACTTAGCACAGCTTGCGGCGGTTGACGGCATACACGAGCACGGCGCACGCGCTCCTGCAGCTCCTCGGTGGACATCGAGTGCGTTTGGTGATCCAAACAGCTGGGATGTTTCCCAGCTAAGCAGAATATGATGACTTACTTATGCACACATCCATGCTCAGGGACGACGATGCAAGGTCCCTTGATGTCTACGTTGACTTGGAACAGCTTGCGGCGGCTGACGGCATACGCTAGCACAGCGCGGCTGACGCGCGCAGCGTGCCCCGCTGCCACCTGCAGCTCCTCCGACAACTCCTCGGCGGACATCGAGTGGGTTTGGAAGAAGTTTATCAGCTCCGTGAATGCATGCTGGTGTGGGAAAATTAACGTAATTTGACAGTTCATGATTTTCTTGTCGAAAATCATAAGGGATTATCCTAATGTAAAAAATTAAGATTTTTTAGAATACGATTCAATAATATACGTAACAATGAGACGTAAATTGGGAACACAAATAGATTGATTTAAAAAAAATAAGTTAAGATATTTTCAAAATTGCGACGATTCTACGATCTACATGTAAACAGACTGTATCTTTAGACCTTCTTTAAGCCGTATCAGAACAAAGTCTGTGACTTAACATCTCCACATCTTTTTAATTCTTACTTAAGATGAGGTAAAATTTATAAATTGTAACTCATTTCTAGTATTGTACAGACAAGCTGTGCTTTTACCTCGACGTACAGCAGTTCCACCGGCTCCATGAGCACACACAGACCGTAGTCCGCCTCCACAGTACTGGTCGGGTTCCTCTCGAAATCTACGGCCAGTATGTTGGCGCTTGTCGGCGCTAGGCCTCGCTCCGCACTTAGCAGGGGAACTAGCTCTCCATCGGACGTGGCGCCCTCTATCACGATACTTTCCGTTCTTGCTGATAACTGGAAAACAGTTGATTCTATATATTCTGGTTTTGATAAAAAAGCTGTCGAATGAGAGCTGACCGAAAATCTTTATATGGCAAACGCAAGCGATCGCAATTTTATTCGGTGGTGTACCACTGAATTTTATTGGTCACATATAGTAAAGCTATAATACATATTATAAATCTTAATTAATTACCTTATATGCCTTTGCTGAAGGTCTAGTTTCCAAAGAAGCAAGGAATTGAGTCAAAGTAACAACCAGAACTTCTTTACTTCGGTTCATTAGCGTCAGCGAACAGTTGGCCAATGTGAGATTCAGTTTATGTTCTGTAAAATAAACTTGTTTGATTACTGAAAATCTGTACCTTCAGATTTTTCACAATTTCTACAATTAATTGTATACAGCCAGATATTTCCGAACTACCTAAGAATAACAGAACTGACCAATATACTGTTTGGATTTGTCCGGCTTCTTCTCGCCCTCCACGAATCCGATTAGCTCGCAGACCTTCTTCTTCTCCGGGCTCGACAGATGGCTCCATAGGCTCTTGCATCGCTCGCTTTTCACGCACAGTTCCACATGCGTCTTCTCATCCGATTCACTCTCCGAATCCGAGCTGGTTGGCTTCCACCAGTCGAATTCACTTTCTACCACTTCAATTCTGTCTGGTTCTTGGGATAGCAGCTACAAAATTTAATTTACAAGGGACTACATTTGCAGAAAGTAAAACAATTCCTACGAAGAATAATCCCGTTTCTTTTATCAAATAAACTAAGTGCCTAACCAACGAGTTGTGCGAAATGAAATTTAACTTCTGAAATAATAAAAATACTAGCAAAAAAAGCGATCGCAACACTCACCTCGAACTTCGCTTGCTCCCTGGCTATAACTACTGATATGATCGGCAAGCTGTCCTCACACTTCTGCAAGTCCAACTTCAGCTCCGTGTCATTGGGACTCCTGAGAGTGCTCTTATATATCTTCTTGTATACCTCATAGTTCTCTCTGTGCTTCTTGACAGCCGCCCATGTGTAAGGCCTCACTCTTTGCTCCACGACCACGTTGTAGGCATAGCGCCACCATTTCTTGACGTCTTTAGAAGGAGGCACTCCAGGATGGAGGTGGCGATATTTCCTGGAATTTTCCAAAAAGCTTAAGAAATCTGAAGAAGCCCGTAAACTGGTATTAAAATAGAAGATAACTTGATCGCATGAAGAAAATATTACCTACATTACAATTTTATTATTATTGACAACCAAGTTGAATCCGGGAAACAAAGAGACAGTTGATCATATCTGTTACCTTCTTTTATGCAAACACACTCAAAGTAAAACAGTCTCACCTATTGAGTTTGATCCTAGCAAATGACGCCAACAGGTTGTCAATGGACAGGTACTGCCTCCTAGAAAGCTGCAGCGCGCTGTCTTGCAGCACTGCGTCCAGTAGAAGACGTGGTACTCGAGCCTCGCCAGAGCGGTTTATAAGGACCTTCACTTTGCAAGTCACTGGCTTTAACACTGAAAGCATGGAATAATTTTTCTTCAGGATGCATAATTTTATGGAAACACGTTTGTTTAATATCATAAAAAGTATCCAATTGTTTGATCAAGAAAACAATGTATGCCATCAGAATTTCCTATTGGACTGCATTCCAAAACAGTAAAATAAAATATACCTACCCTTCCAAAAAACAATAAAATCATTCGAATTTTCAATACAAATTCGCTCCTTAGGACTAATATGAATTAATATTTTTTTTGGTGGCGGATAAACTTACAAAATTCAAAGTCCTCATGGTGCATTGAGAACTTGTCGAGCCCCGTCAGCATGTAATGCTTCCAGTTGTAATACTGTATGGGCGTGATGTGCGCCGTCTCGTTGTCGTCCAGGGCTGTTGCTGTGGGGTTCCAGTAGAACGACAGCGATTCTATGCGCATCATTTGGTACACAGTGGACGCGTTTGGTGGAGTCACGCATGGCTTCCATTTACTGAAAAAAATATTTTAAAATTATTTTTTTGATTTCTGAACCACAAAAATAAGGATAAGATTACGAGATAATCATACCTATTAGTAGTTTCAATCGAAAGACTTTGCAGACAAAGACCGCATGCCAACGGCCCGTCTTTAGAACTAATGGAATCCTCATATCTAATATGAACATTCCTGACATAAATCTGAAGATTATCGACAATAGCCGTGAACAAGTTCTCGTAGAAATTTTGTGGTCCTTTCAATATCTCACTCTCAGCTTCCAAGTCTTGTAAAATTTTCCTTTTGGCAGCTCTCATTAGTCTTTTCTCTCTCTCGGGGTCGAAGTAGCTATTGGAGATGGCTGGTCCTACTAGGATTAGGACATCTTCGATGTGGACTACTACGGGCTGCGTGTATAGCCCAGACCATGGTATCTGAAGGTTGATGCGTCCGATGGTACCAATTTTCACATCGATCGGCAGGTCTAATTCGTACTGTAATACAGAAAATTAGACTTACATCACAGGGTGCTTTAGCTACCTATTTAGTAATCGAAGACATGTACCTTATCCAAAATTCGGTTGTAAATGTCTGGACCAATGCTCTTCCGACCGAGCTACAGTCACAAGTGGCATCATAGAAATTTTTCTAGTTTATCCTACTCTTTCGCTGTATACAAGGTGTTACAAAAGTACCCCTAATGCCGAATATGGTATATAGGGACCATTAAACCGAACAACTTTTACTATGGGACCAACTCTGAAATCGCGAAAAAAAATTCAGCTGTTTCATGCAAAAATTAATTACGAAAATATCAAAATGTATGATTTCAAAGTTGGTCCCGTAGTAAAAGTTGTCCAGTTTGATGGTCCCTATCTACCATATTCGGCATTAGGGGTACTTTTGTACCACCTTGTATAAGCCAGGTATGTTATTTTAACAATGTGAGGAATTACCCTCGACATCCAATTGAAGCATCTTTCCAGATGTTTGCTATATCGATTGAGATGAAACAACTATATAATTTTGAATTTGATATTTTAGCATTTATCTGGTGATGAGTCGAATTTTTCCTAGTACATATAATTATTTGGTGTCATTAAAATTGCTGTGACTTCTAATTTTTCCTTACCAATGCTTCAGGCTTAAGCTTGAGGTCTGTGAGGTTAACGTTCCCGGAGAAGATGCCCACGTTGAGGTTCTCTGTGTCCAGGTCCTGGACGTACTTGCCCAGGAGCCGGTTGAGGATGCCGGCGACGGCGCCCTCGAACATGGTCGCTACGCTGATGGGATGCTAAACTGAGGACAATTGGCAAAGTCGGTAATTGTATCGGGAGATGACACGGCTTTTCCTAATTGAGTGTCGAGATACAATTTTTTTTTTCTAAAAATAGGCAGTTAGGTAGAACCACAGCATAAGAGGTTATATAAACTGTGGTAGTAATATGCAATTATGCATAGAGGTTGTATATATTTTTTATTAATTTATTAACATTTAACTCGATGATTACTGAGGACGCAAAATAAATGAAAATAAAATAGTTGGTATTTGCGTTCGAGATGAGCCCATAACTTTAAAAAACTTCAAGTGGATCACACACAAGGACACTAAAAAAATGACGTAGCCACTTAAAAAAAAAGATATAGAGCACGTACCTACTAATATCCAACTTTTTTACGAACTGTCAAACATCGTTTCACCAAAATCCTGTAAATGCTTACACAATACTAAATAATATACAAGAAAAAATTAGGCTCGTGACCAAATCATATTCTCAGGCGGGAATCGAACCCGTGACCTTTGGAAGTCCGGTCCAATGCTCTTCCAACTGAGCTACCGAGGGGCCGGACTTCCAAAGGTTGCAGGTTCGATTTTTTTTGTATATTATTTAGTATTAGTATTTATATATATAACATGATAATAAGCCAGAAGCCTTTGAAATTTCTTAATTTGTGATTTTAGCATTCAAAGTGCTATTCTTATACAAAACTAAAAAATAAATAAGTAAAAAATAAAAATACTAATTTAATGATAAATATACAATATTATTAAGTATTGTATGCCTTTGAAAGTTTAGAATTAAAGTTTTGAACTATTAATCAATATTGGGAATTAGAAAATAAAATAGAATACAGGAAAAGAGTTAATTTAAAACATAAATGCATAGCAATTACTGAAGAGACCATAAGTGGTGATATATGCAGATTTTAAATAGGAAAACGTAATTAGACTTACCCGTTTATAAGAGTAAAACAAAAGACGTACTTTTTTATATCTACTTGCTTGTATTAAATAATTGGCGGCTAGCGGGAAATCCCCCTAATATCAACATCATAATATAATTTAGATGGAATTCATATTTTGTAAGTTGTCCGTATAATCCAAAAATAAACAACCAACCTTCACACTGTCAATCTTTATAACTTAAATTCTGCACACAGATAACCAAAGAAAGGAATTGACAAGAATCCATTCTAAATCGGGTTTAATCCCTAAATAAAAGAATCCAAGAAATAAATACCTATATATATCTAATTATTTTTTATAGCACATTAAAATTCATCAATCGGCATTTTGTAAACACAATTCGTCGTCATTTGTTCAAAACAAAAGCTAAAAAACAATTTCACAACACAATTTACTTCGTAAACGCGATTACATACAATGTTTGACGATAAGCTACACTCGAGTGACGGATATTTAATATATCTTTATCACGCCTCGCCATCATCGGTGATAACAGCACGAGTCGATTTATCTATAGGTACAACTTACTACATAGTAAGCGGAAACAAGCCAATTTGTGTAGGGAGAAAACGTCGATGAGCATTAGATAAAAATTTTGGCTGCTGGATTAGGTACTATTGCCTTTCTATAGCCAAGATAGGCAGTGGTAACTTGTGACAAAATAAGTAATAAATTAAATAAGATTTGAATTTGAATCTGGGACCTTTCGTGGTCCTGTCACCCTAGAGAATTTTCGCTACCGCTTTTCTTTAAAAAGATTTTATGGATTTGACGTTTTAAAAATCGATGAGCTATTTGAGTTCTTTGTTAACAAAATAAGACTCTTAAATAAATATACTATAGTAACAAACACGATTGAATTTAAACTATTTTCTCGTTGCAGCCGACTACGAAGAAAATAAAATTCTCGTAGCCGTCTACGATACTAAATGAAACTTTCGTAGCCGACTACGAAAAAATTTGAACTTTCGTGACTGTCTACGAGAATTACTAAATGAACATACCTATGATCCTACCTTGTAAATAATTCATTTACTAAATTAAAAGGAAATGTAAAAAGCATCCTCTGCAATTATTCAACTTTGAACAGTAAATAATCCTGAGGAAGTTAATTGACGAAATTCGTATGCAGCAGGCGAAATTAAAAGAAATCGTTTGAAGCTAAAGGTCGAAGGAGAGCTCAGCAGCCATCAAAATGCTAATACAGCTCGGAAGTGAATTAACTAACCGAGATGGCAGTCGACTAAGCTAGAAATTACAATATGATGCAACGCAATGACTGGGACTTTACAGTCAAGAAAATCTTAAGTTTAAAGCCTGCAAACTTATTTTACTTTTTTATGTAGAAAGATCTCTAACAGAGTAGATTGTTTTAACTGCATAGGAATAATTTTCGCGTAACGAAAAAACACATGTTCATGAAGTTTATAATTTATGATAAATCAAACATAACTTTGAGACCAATAAATAGAGACTTTATATATTATGTAGTAGGTATATATTAAAGAATTTAGGCAGGTACCTACACTATCAAAAATCGCGTAAGTATATGTAAATTACGTTACGAGTCGCATTTCTGCAATAAAATATACATAGGGCTCTCTGAAAGTATCTGGCAATGGCAATTTTTCACAAATATTGAAAATATAATGTTATCATTTTATAAACTTATTCATGAAATTAAAACAAAAATTAACCGGAAGTCGCGACTTATTTATTTTTAATCACAATGCAATTGAAATTGAAATTGAAAAATTATTTATTCAAATAAGCTCTTTTGCAAATATCAAGCGTCCCTCCTCCTATTTAGCCTTATATAAAAAACCTACTGATTATAGAAATTAAAAAGATTACAATTAAAAAAATCAAAACAAGGTACATACCTATTAGTTATGAATTTTATGTTTGGATAAGAAGTGCCATACATATAAATAGATAATATTAAACAGCCCTATACTATATACGATGCCCTTAATAAAAGCAGACAGAAGCAGACCCATTCCCACTGGCAGCACCCGTTCACGAGCATGACGCATGAACCAGCCATCGTTTCGCTCAACCATATTTGAGGGAACGTAACGACGTAATGCGAAGTTCGTCCCCCGTAGCAAAAATTAAATTTACGCGAATAGATTTCAGGGTGACGATTTTTAACCTGGGGGCACGGTAGTGCCATCACCAAGACGACCAAGCGAAGCGCAACTCGTCTTGTACAGAAGTTTTAACCCTAAAAACGTGAGGCGCATTTTGTAAGATTTATCATCAATGTCATTTGCATGCGCCCCACGTTTTTAGGTTTAAAACTTCTGTATAGACACAGAATACATAAATAGTACAATTGTATAGGGCATGGACCTTGGTCCATGGTATAGGGTTACAAATCTTTGCGGGAGAAATTATTTCATACTTTTTTGTTCGTTTTAAAAACGTGTTTTTTATTAAAAAAAAAAATATTAATATTTTTTTTTTAATTTTTGACCACGCAAAAATTTCAGAGGTTCCCATGTAACAGTTTTAATCTATCCGTTCTAATAATGGAATGATATAAGCAAGCAACTATAAGTCGATCTATCTGGCTTTGTAAAATCGTTAAAACGATTAATAGTTTTGTCAAATCTGTTGGAAATGTTCACTTTAAGAGAGCTAATTTAGATAGGACCTTTGTTGAAAAAAATCCGCTGTAAGGTTTTTTTTCTCTTAAATTGTTTTATTCGGAAGTAAAAAAATCTTGAATAAGATAAACAAAAACTTTCAAGTTTCATAAACTGATCTTCTATTTAAAACCCAAGGTACAATATCTATTGAGAAAATTGTACAAGGTCGATATTCTGCGGGCTGTATCTACAGGTAACTCTATTTACTACGAAAAAGAAAACTGAATTTACAGTACCTACCTCTGCTTCCTTCAGTCGAAAGCAAGTTACATATAAATTAACTTCAGATCTCAAATAAAACGTAACTGTGCTTGTTGAAAGCATTGCATGTTATTTCCGTACAAAAACAGATCGACCTATCGGTTGCCCGCCTAGCGTAATAGTGACAAATAGCTCAATTAAAGGTCGAACTCGTCAGTGCCATCAATTCCTCAATAAATTAAGAGTTACCCTCGATATTTTCTCAAAGCTTCGCAGCGAAGAAAGGTCACCACTCACCAAGCAAGCGCGATGCCTCAAACAATTGATTGATAATTCCATTCCATCTACTCTCATCTGTGATCTAAAAATAGAAATATTCAAGGGCGGCTAGTCCTCGAAATGAAGGACCAATTATAGAAAATTACTCACATGAAATTTCTTGCTGGTAACTTGCCCGAATTTTCCGCTCAAAATAAATCTAAGAAAATTCCGTCGAAAATAACAGCTAAAAATAATAAAACCTTAACAACTTCGAGTGCGTCAAAGTAGTAAACGCGACAAAAGAGCATCGCAACAAAGGACTTTTAATTTTTTTTTCTAAGGTATGACTAAAATAAGAAATGAGGTTTGTTACCTAAAATTCACATGTTTTTCCAGCCAGTGCACTAGGGTTTTCCAAAGTTTGGTGTGTGTAATGACGTCAAAGGTGCCAGGGATATTACTGAATGTTTTTGACATGTGTCAAAGATTACCCAGGGCGCATGCTCTTAGTTTAAGCATGCGCTGTGATGAGGAGGAACATTGAAATCATTTTGTAGGAAAACCGTGGGAGGAAACCGGGCGTTCGATAAACGCGCGGATGTGACGTGTAACTGAGGAAATGTTGACGGCATCCCTTTTCCTGTTGTTCCGAGAAAATAAAATGGAACTTTTTTAACATTTTACTGCGTATTGCTTTTTTGTTTTAAGAAAAAGCGTGTGAAATATAGGTGTAAAGGTTTGAAAATAATAAAATTGAACCAACAAAACTTTTAAGTCATTTATTAATTAAAAAACAGAGAGCAGATCACGCGATTTCCAAAAATGGTAATATTTATTATTCAGATGTATATCTGACGATTTAGAATGGACTTACATTTTCTAAGTCCATTCTAAATAGTCAAAGTTTTATTAAAATAAATTCAGACAACGACCAAGTCGCTATTTATTATGCAAATTATAGCGTTCCATTCGAAAGTGGAGCGTTACAGGATCCAATGGGCACATCGGTTCAAGTTTATGGCGTCCTCGGTAGAGCGAGGCATGCGTTGCAGGCGCCTACGGGCACAGCGGGGGCGAAGCACTCGCTCGGGCACACGGGGCAGGCGGCGGAGTATTGCCGCGGGTACGCACACTTTTCAGTGCTCGTCCACTGGGATGGCTGCGCGCTCTGCGAACACATTAAGGTTTTTAAGTAATACAAAGGTAGGTAAGGTAATACAAAGGTGGGGCAAGGAAATTTATATACAGATAATGCGAATTCGAGACGTTTTCTCTCCCTCATATTCCACGCACACAAGCCAGAGATACGCAACATTTTGTTTGGATTATTTTCTTCGCGCACCGTTGAAACATAAAAAGCTTTTAAAAATTAAAAGAAAAACGTCGTTCAAAAAATCTTAAAAAAATGCTATAAAAACGGCTTCAAAAAGCGATAGCTCTAAAAAGCAATAAATAATATTCAAATCTGCATAATTACTATTCAAGTACGCATTTCTGATATTAAAAAAACGTCTTTTGAAGTCGGGTGGATAGTGTCTAAAAGATATTTTCATTTTTTATCATTTATAAACATTTATCGTGGTTTCTCTTTCTCAATTTGTTTTTTTAATTCTTAAAGGCACATTCTTACAGTCATCACAATAAATACTCGCCGACCGAAACTTTGAACTTGGGAATGTCATAAATACCCAATAATTTAGGTATGTTATTCTTTTTAACATTCCACATACCTACCTCGTGTTGCGCGGGCAGGTCTCTCCAGACAAGCACCAAGGGAGAGTGACGCAGTAACTGAACTAGATACATGTCCAGTTAACTTACCCTAATGAAGGATGTGAAGGCGCACCACATGATGTCATACGCGGGGCAGTTCAGGTACAGCCCCTGCGAGGGCAGGTCTCTCTCCAAGCAGGCAGCCTGCACATGTCGCACCGCCACCAACCACTCCGGGTGCTCAGCTCCGAACCTCTCATAATGTTCAGACACCTTCTTCTTGTCCACCTTTGCGTCCACCAGAAAACCAGACTCACGGAAAGTGCAGGTTACTCGGTCACACTAACAAAAACAATACACTGATTACAGCACCTACTTAGTGAAAAGATAACAAATAATAAACTGAAACATCTTCTAAGTACCATTAAGTAACCCTTAAAAAGAAACACTTACGGGACTGGTGCTTCCTCCGCATTTACTGGTGACGTTCTCGCCTATTATCTTGGGCAATTTAATGCAATTGTAAATCTGTAAAGAGAGCAGACTGTTAGATTTTTATTATTTAACACAACCAACAGGTGTTGAATGAATGAAGTAAGAGCGTCCTTATCTAGCTCCCTATGTATTCTGGTAATAAAAAAATCTCTAGCTTTTTAGCCATAAGTAATTCTTGATGGTTGTTAATTATTGTCCCTCTCTGCTTCAGCCTCCTTTGCATGACCACAGAAACACGATATACATACATAATATATCGCGTGATATAGTGTTTTATCGATACTCAACTGTAAAAATTCATCGTCATAGTAGGGGGTAACATAAAAAGTTCGTTTTCTAAATTGACCCAGCCGGGGATCGACTACTCTGGGACCTCGAATATAGCGATACCCAGAAGCAACCTGGTATTAAGCCACTAGACCATTTTTCTTTACCAACCTGACTTGGTACTTCTCCGCAGTAGACTTTCGGCGGAGCAGGAGTGCCGACTGGCGTGTCAGATCTGCATGCCTGCAATGTTAACTAACATCAATCTATTGTACAACCCGCGCAGATAAAGAATGGGATTGCAAATGACCGCTCACCGCGCTTACTACAACGAGTGTGACTGGGAGAGTGATAGGTGTGGCGTTTAGTGTGCGAGCGAGAAGTGAATATGAAAGACGCCATTTCTAATCCCATTCTTTATCTGCGCGGGTTATAGGTAATAGGAGGAAATATCGAAAGCATCATAAGATTATTGGTAGGTAGGTTCTTCATACATAGAGCAAAATCATCACATTCGACCAAAGTAAAACTAAGGCTGAGTTGCACCATCTTGATTTAACCTTAACTTTAACAGACACAAACTTATCTGACTCGGTGACAGCGTCGCTGTCGTCTACGGCGTAACCTAGGTAACAATATGTAATAACACTTAGTTCCAGTTTTGGCCACCAGCTCAGATAAGTTTGTACCGTGTACTGTTATAGTTAAATTAAGATGATGCAACCGAGCCTTATTCTGCAGTTGTTGCTTCAACTGCTGCGTAACAACTTGAAGCAGAGAGAAAAATTTTTTTTTTGAAATCACACAACGATACACAACATTACAAAGACAGTAAGACAGTACAAAAAAATAAACACAAGCAAGGGACATAAACATTAACATTGCGCATCGTCGCGTGATGCCAAAACTGTACTCGGCTCAGTATAAGCAGCAGACTAGGCTTAATGCACTGGTATTCTGCCGAGCACAGTAATTACATCAGGAGCGAAAAACATTTTTTAAACACAATAAAAATTATAACAAAAATTCCTACTCGCTGATAAAGGGCTGTATCAAAAAGTTATGATTAGGTATGTACATCCACATGTAACGATATCACACATCCAAGAATTTATATCCCTTTTGGGCAAAATCCATCCTAAAATCTGCAATGTGCCAAGGCACTTCCCCGTTACCTTTAATACATCGTCAGCCTAAACACAAAACTTGAAGATCCTAACTTTGAAACTGAGGGACTTTCGTACAAACTTTTAATCCCTTAGGCATGTAATTTCCTTAGTGGATGCCTACACTGTATAAGGTATCTGTGTGCCAAGTCTCTAGGTCCAGCGATTTGAGTTGTGCATTGATATAGGTATCACCCTGTCAGTCAGTATACGATTTTACATAATAAAATGGTTGCCAAGCCTAAATGACTTGTTTTATTTCTCTAACTCTTATTTCTTTCGCTTTTTAAACAACGAGGTACTTAAACCTAGATTTTATAAAATTGATTGGGAGGGCATCAATAAAAATATTAATAGGTACCTATTAACTCACTCACCACAACGAGGCAAAGGCCGATGAAAACAGATTCTTTAAACATTTTCGTATGGGTCCTCTCGTTTCCGTGTCTAGAGAATACTGAGCAAACATACCACATACCTACAGATAGGCTCGGGTCGTGCGCCGGCGCAGGTCAATTCCGATTAGTTCATCGGTAGGTACACTAGGTACATAACGTTAAAAGTCGTACGTCTCGATGTCTGCTCGTCTTTTCTTTATTCTACCTTAAGTAAGATAATTTATGAGACTTGAATACAAAATATTTTTCAAAGTACATAGGTACCTACGTAAGTAGTCGAAAATTATTAAAACTATTTGCGGGTGTTAAACCTAGGTACTTCGTTGCGCCAGAAGTCCTGGATTCGAATTTCAGTAGGGGCGTATAGTGCGATCGGCATAAGCAGGTGTTCCCGATCAGAGTAAAACCACAGTAAAACTATATTTTAAACTTATCTACTTAATTACACTTGTTTAGTATCCATAGTGGTATAGTTTTGCACATTTAACTTAAAACAGATTTTTCTATTTATTATCGTCAACTGCACGGTAACGCTGATTGTGAGCCAATACGCCTGCTGCTTTGCTGGAGTGTATATAATTTGTATATTTCTTAATAGCCAACCGAGATCACGGGGCATTACTAGTCCACCAGAAGGTAGACACCGGTTCACCTTGAAGGTGTAACCATTTTTACTGCATTATAACAAAATTAGTTTAACGAACTCAATTGTATAGTGCCTACTTCACTACTGTCGTTCTGATAAAGTGCTTCTCTAATATCAATGGCGCCTCTACTCTTAATACTTTCGTATGCAGTCTTTATGCAGTGCAATAATTTATTGTATCTACATTTATTATTTTTATAATTATTACAAAATAGGAGAAGAATCAAAATGCAACTAGCTACTAAAAATGTTGTCTTTAATAACGCCGAAACATGGAGGTGGTCAAGCAAGTTAATTCTCATTACCTAGTACTCATACACTCGTAGTATTCTGTTATTTAATTTAATATTGATTGCTTATTATTAGCAAATGGCAGACTTAATGCTCTAGTATGAGTGTCAAGGAGAGAAATCGAATAGTCAGTAATCAACTGAATTAAAAGAGACACTGTTCATACATAAATTATAGTGAAGGTTGTAAAAAAAACAGCATAAAAACAGTCAAAAAATATAATTAATCTTTAAATCTATATGTATCACATACAGCTTTAACTTCTTAATCTTTCCTTAATTGAAAAAGTCTTTTTTCAACACTGGCAAAGCTTCTTCATCTCTCATATTTGATGGCAGTTTATTATCAAAATGTGGGTACTTTGGATGCCACCAGTCGAAGACAACAATGTTGACAACAGTGTCTAGAATCACAGTACATTCTGGCAGTATATCTCTAGAAACATTATGGCAACCAGTGTTGAAGCCAAGGTGCAGTCTGTGGTGCCGGAAACCCTGGGACAGGACAACACTGACTGATGAGAGGGTCATACCCATCAGTGGAGGCACCTCATAGAAACTCTGACAAGTTACCTGAAACAGGATAAAAATATGATTTCAACTTTTTTATGGACATGTAACTACTCTACTATTTATCTATTGTACAGTCAACAGCATGCTGGGCCACAACAGGATAATCAATTTTAAACTAAAATGAGAGGATATTAAGGTTCAAAAATGATTGGTAAAATTTGTTGTATTCTGACCTGCAAGACCTGTGAGTTATCCTCTGGATTAGCATCAACTCTCCCTAGTTCCTCAATAAAATCAACTGCTTTATCAAACCTCTGCATCTGCCACTTCTTAAATTTGAAGAAAATTGACCAGTGCTGAGGGCCTTTACAGAACCACACGTTGACACATCGTCGTTTCACAAGATGATGAGGCTTACTATCATGGGCTGCCTGTCGGGCAACTGTCTTAACAAATACGTCATAAGTATGATACAAAGCCCTGATAACCCTTTGTCGAAGACCATACACTTTATAGCTGTTTTCCAACCGAAGTCTATCTGGCAAATTTGGATGATTTTCACAATGTCTTTGATACAGTAGCCTCCAAAACGATTCTCGTTTAGTGATTGCATGTGTAGATTTGTTTATACCAGCAAACCTACCTACATCTTCTGGTTTTATGAACTTTGAAATCAAATACCATACAATTTCTGGGTAAACAATGCCAGGTATATCTTCAATGGTGTCTTCACTTTTGGAATGATTTCTCTTCTTCTTATAGACTATGCTCTTGGTGCCATCTTCATTGATTTCCTCCACAAGGTCATACTCCTCATCCTGAATTTGGTCCCAAGACAGTTCAGGAGGAGGAGCAGCCTCCACTGACTTTTTTAATTTACCTACTGGCTTTGGAGCATTTGCACAGTCATTAATAGTAAAATCTGGAAAAATTTAGAATTTATTAGGGCATTTAAAAATGTTAACGACTTTGTGGAACTTAAAGACTTTGTAGTGTAATATTATACACATGAGCAGTTCGTCTGATCCCGTTACCTTGATTAGAGATCTTTTTGTGACCTTTTTTCTTAGGCATTTAGTTTTGGAAGTTATTGTTTCATTGGTTAGATTGGGAGTCCAGTTTGAGGTTACAGATTGATGGTGTCTCTTCTTGACCTTACTTTATCGGTTAATCATAATCCATGTTTATAATTTCTTGGAAAAATAATCAAGTAATTTATTACAATTTAGAATTTTAGAATATGAACACTTTTTTATTAGCCTGTTTTTTGTTTGCATCCACTCACGCACACACACGCACAGACCTAACACTGACAGTGACAGTGACAGACAGGCAGGGCACACACAGGCACAGTGGGTGCGTTCCGTCGCTTCGCTCGAGTACACTCGAGCGCGCTCGGGTGCGCACTCTGGTCTGCGTTCCGTGTCGTTTTGGGTGTAGTTGTTTGGGTAAAGTTTCACTCGATTGAGTTGCAACCTTAGAGCATTAAGAACGGGAGATGCCAACAGCACTCTTCTACACTAGATTTTGTTCACCGATTTTGGAGGGGGACGAGGTAAACACGCACAGCACACAACTTCATATTCACGCACACTCTTGTAGAAAAAAGTCTTGTTGTTACACACGCACACAAAAACAAAATCCCACACAGTTATAATTGTGGGTGGTCAAATTTGGAACTAACAATCTCAGTACAAATTCTGACAGATCACGCTACGGCAGCGCCAAACTTAACAACAACAGCTAGTGATGTGCCGTCAAAAGACCGATGAAATTGAATGATTGGAAGATGAGTGATTGATTACGAACAAGATTATGTTAAATGGTTTTCATTTGATTTTGTGATATACACCAACAATCACTAAAATGCGCTTATAATTAAATGTTCAACATACATTTTTTATTTATTTATTTATTAAACAAAGTAAAACATACAATTTATAGAAAAACCCGGCGACTAAAACGTAAAACCCGATTAGGTTTGTCCAGTCACTACGTATTCGTCAAAATAGATAGTCGGTATACAACTAAGCAGTATTGAAAAGAAAAAACAAATTGCTTCATTCTTATGAATAAAAAAAAATAAAAAAAAAATATGTATACACCATGTTACAAAATACCCCTAATGCCGAATATGGTATATAGGACCATCAAACTAAACTCTCAAATCGCGAAATAAAAAAACAGCTATTTCATACATTTTGATCTGATTTGATTTCGCGATTTCAGTTTGATAGTCTTTATCTACCATATTCGGCATTAGAGGTACTTTTGTAACACGTTGTATACATGTATATATTATTTTAAGGTCTAAAAAAATACTTAATAAACACAATATTTGATGTGTGCACAGGATGATGTTAAGAAAAAGCTGACTATTGTTTAAATACGAGAAATTCTAAAGCAAATTTTTGGTAGAACAATAAATTTTGAGTTTTTACTTCACACTTTTGTGTTTGAGGTCATCCAGAATAACCTATAATTCTTTAGGTAGATTGTTAATTATGATAGGAAGAAGACAAGTAAATTTCCTCTTTCCGTAAAAGTTATTTGAGCGGCCCTTGAGAAGTTTCTTCTGCGTAATCTGTCTTGTTTGTATTCTATGATTAATCCTCGGCAAAGAAGCAACGTTATCGAGTTGTTCAGTTATAATTGCGTAACTCACTTTGTCATGAACCGATATGACCTTGCATTACCTAAAGAGTTCGTCATAATTATCTTTATAGATACGATTTACTTTCTTACTAACTATAAGCTTTAATATTCGTAATTGTAGATTATACATTTTCTCTAAGTAGGTTGAAATGTGCGTCCATAGTTTGAAATTCCATATGAAATTATAGGATCTACCAAGGATTTGTACAGGATTAATATAACTTGGAACGGTATTTTATTTTTGATTATGACAAATTTAGCTAACAGAGCACGAAGTTATGGCACACAGTTTCGATATGAGGACCCCAGTTGTGTCGGTTGTCAATTGATAGGCCTAAATACTTTTGCTGTTGCACCGTTTCTATTGGTTTGCATTGGCAAGATGATACTTTCTTGTGCATACAATCGTGATTGTGTATTACTATTGAAACGTCGTGGTCTCTACAATACGAGTTGTTAATAAAACATAATAGTACAAAAAAGTGAAATAAAATAATAAATGCTTGGAAAACAAGTGATGTTTCATTTTTATTAGGTATTATTAAATTTTTGTACACATGTTCTGCCAAAACATGATTAGTTCGTTCCGATGCCAAGGTAGGCTTTATCCAGAAGCCTTGTGTAGATGTGCTGGAAGGCTCACAGCTACGCTTTTCAAGCCAAAATATAAGCAGTAGTGAATGCTTGCAGCCACCTTTAAATGAAAAAGTTGGTATGATAATATGTTAATACCTATAATCTACAAATAAATCTGTATTGGTTGAATTGAAAACTTCCTTTTTGGTAGTTAGTAATTTTTTTGCAAGGAAAGTTTAAGTAAACAAAAGTTTTGAAATTTCTTTCCTGCAGAAGCTGCACAATCGGAACAATTTGACTTGAGGATCTCGGCATCAGTTTCCTTTATTTTGGTTAATGATTTTGGTGTCCTATGCTCGGGCTTTGACAGGACTGATTTATAAGATTCTCTCCACTTCTACATAACCGACAGACAGCCGAGGACTAGTAACTATCCCGGGATGACCTAAAAGACAGAGAAGATTAAAAAAGGAGAACATCACACCCGTAAAACAGTGTCTCCAATTAATACTATGTATAGATTTTGCAATAAAAAGTCAATACCTACCTATTACGTATTAATTATAAAAAATAATCTTTGACAATTTATGTGCTGGTCTGATCACATCAAAATAATAGTTAAAACTCATTCACTTGATCATTCATTCGTTCTTAGGGCATAAGCATTCGTTCTCTTTGTCGCAGCACTACGACTTTTATTATGGTATTCGACATGTGTTTGGTATCGTTTTGCTATCGCAATGTCGTCATTATCTTACACAAACAAAGTGCGTTTTCTTCGTAATTATATTATAGTTTGGTAATAAAATTATACTTACGTGTGATAGAAAATCCCGTTCTTAGTAAAATTTGAATTTTCAGATCGTCTTTTGCACGAAAACACTGCACAATTCACCATTTTTGCGGAGCTGCGATCGGTGACATGTGTTCTTACAAAATGACGGGTGTTCGAGACCAACTAGTTTTTATAAACTGTCACGATCAAATTGGTCATGTACTTTGGTGAAAGGGAAACGTGTATTTGCCATCTCCCGTTCTTAATGCTCTAAGGTTGCAACCAAGCCACAGAACGATCGAGTTGTTTTTATAACCTAAAAGAACTTTAGATGTCATTAAGTACAAAGATTTCGTTTTCTATTTTGGAATGCGGATAATTTAAAGATTCCTCTAAACAGTTTTTTTGAGGAGCAACCATGAACTTTTAGACACAAAAACATCTAAATACAAAATAATGTCAAATGACGTTGACATAAAAGATAAACGTCAGAGCGTTTTTCAACGACCGATTTAGGTGGTTGTTTGTTTGCTGCACTCTGAGCCACGGAACGGGTGAAACTACGCTCTGACAGCTGTCAGAGTAAAATTTCACCGAGCCACTGAACGGTAGTTAAGTACCTAACGTCGGCCTCACACCGCCGGAATGCCTTTCTGAAATTCAGAATCTTAATCCAGAAAGCCCGGAATTCCATATAAAGTCAGTACGTTTGACACACATTGTTATTTTCAGATCATGAATTTATCAGAATGTGTGCGGAACGTAACGACTTTATATGGAATTCCGGGCTTTCTGAATTAAGATTCTGAATTTCAGAAAGGCATTCCGGCAGTATGTGGCCAGCCTAACCTAGTTACTTGCGTGAAAAAAAATATAAGGGAATAATGTTAGGTATGTACGTACTTAGAGAAGTTACCGAAAAATAGGAAGTGTTTATTCATGGGTGCGTGCGCCCCTTTATCTAACTAGTTATTAAGTATTTTATATTTTTATAATTACAAACACATGACAAAGTTGCAAAAACAATAAAAAGTAATTTCCATGGTTACTACCATAAATCGAAAAGCAAAGAGTTCTGGTATATAGTCTCTTTACACCCTCGGAACTTTTAAAGAATGTTTAAATTCTCTTCAAGCCAACTTTTCCACTTAATTCTTCTAATTTTGGGCCAAAGAGTGGCTTGGTACACATATCAGCCAGCTGCCTCGTAGACGGTACTTGTTTGACTTCAAATTCTTTGTTAGTAACACATTCACGTACAAACAAGTGCTTCAACTTAATGTGTTTGGTCCGCTTATGGTACTCATATTTAGGATTGTGAGAAAGCTTCACAGCTGATTCATTATCTAGATACAGCACGGGTTTTTCTAAGTTGGTTACGTCTTTTAATAGGCTGTTCAGCCACAAAATTTCTTGTGCAGTCTCACTGGCTGCGATGATTTCCGCTTCAGTTGACGAGAGAGATACGACAGTTTGTCGTTGGCTTTTCCAGCTAATTGCTGCTCCTGAGAGTAAACACACCATTCCAGTTGTAGATCTCCCTGTTGTTTGATCTCCTGCAAGATCAGCATCAGAGTAGCACACTAAATTCTTTGGGGACTCTGCAGTGTGTCTATAAACTAAGCCTTTGTCAGTAGTTCCTTTCAGGTAGCGAAAGATCCGTTTCACTAGCAAGACATCAGTTGTAGTGGGTGCCTCAAGAGTTCTGGATGCTTTGCTCACAGCATAAGCTATATCAGGCCTTGTGCCCACTGCTAAGTAGGTAAGTGCTCCAACAGCCTGTCTATATGGAAAGACTGGTCTGTTTCCACTAGGTTCTGTGTCGTTGACACTTTCTTTAGTTATTGGAGTTGGTGTTGACTTACTGTTCACCATACCAAACTTCTCAAGAACCTTTCGTGTATAGGCTTGCTGGCATAGTGTTATTCTTCCTTTTTCTGTTTTAATTTCCATGCCTAGGAAGTAAGAGGCAGGTTTAGTCGTTATCTTGAAACGAGTTTTAAGTTCATTGATGAAGTCATCTCCTGCAGCGGCTGTGTTAGATGCCACAAGTCCGTCATCAACATAAAGTCCGATTAAAACTTTGGACTGTCCTTTTATTCTGATGTACAGACAAGGATCGGCTTCACTTTGTTTGAAGTCGCTTTTTAACAGAAATTCAGCAATGCACGTATTCCAGCACCGTGGTGCTTGCTTCAGTCCATATAAGCTGCGGTTTAATTTGCAAACCCGCTTTGTTCCATCTTGGAAGCCTTCGGGCTGTTTAACATAAATTTCCTCTTCAACCCTTAACAACTCTTACATCTTTGGAAATAACTGTTTTGCGTTTAGACGGAACGAAGACCCTATAAGCTTTGCTGGTGTCCGAGTATCCAACAAATACTCCTGGTATAGCCTTGGAAGCAAATTTATGACCTCTGGGTCCCTTATTCAGTATGAACGTTTTGGATCCAAATGGATGGAGATGAGAAACACAGGGCTTTCTTAACACCCATTTCTCGAATGGTGTTTTGTTTTCAATAGCACTGTTTACGCTTCTATTGGACAGGTAGTTTGCTGTGCAAATTGCTTCTCCCCATAGTTGCATTGGTGCATTTGCGTCAATAAGCATAGCTCTGGCTTTCTCCACTAATGTTCGATTCTTCCGTTCAGCAATACCGTTTTGATGTGGGGTATAAGGTGCGGATAGTCGTCGCGCAATCCCGTGTTCCTTTAGATAGACTTGGAATTTCTCGTTGATGTATTCCGTACCGTTGTCCGTTTGCAAATGTTTGATTTTGTTGCCTGTAAAGTTTTCCATTTCTTGTTTATAATCTTTGAACTTATCAAGGACTTCTGATTTGTTTTTCAAGAAATAGACCCGTCCGTACCTACTGTAGTCGTCAATGAAAGTTACAAAATACTTGTTTTTTCCATGAGATGGTGTAGTGATTGGACCACATACGTCACTGTGGACAATCTCTAGACGTTCAGTAGTTCTGGGTGTAGTTCGTTTAGGAGGGCTTGGCATTCGAGTAATTTTTGATTGAATGCAGATTTCGCAATCTAACAAAGTCTCATTTTTATTGAAATTTAATCCAACTAACGTCTCATTGTTAAGAGCTGTGTGGAGGTCTTTGTCGTTCATATGTCCAAGCTTCCTGTGCCAATCTTGTATTGTGTTTGCAGAGTCCGTTGCAGGCGTTGCTGCAAAGCTTCTTTCAATGTTTGGCGATCTAACGTAGTAGAGGCCATTTGATTTTTCTGCTGTCATTAGCAATTTTCCTGTCTTATTGCGTATGACTGCTCTGTCTTTATCAAACTTCACTGTGGCACCGTGATTGGTCATGCTAGACACTGAGAGTAGGTTTACAGAGAGTGCAGGTACAAATAGTGCGTCTTCTAGATGTACTTTTTGTAATTTATTGTTCAAAGTAACTCTGCCTTCTCCTTTGATATCAGTAGAATGATCTTCTGATGCAAAGTTGAGTCTTCTTGACACTGCTTTCATGTCTTTGAAGTATTCACGTTGATGTGTCATGTGAGATGTGCAGCCGCTGTCAAGTACCCAATCGTTTTGATTATTCCTGTTCAAGGAAAGAAGACACTCTTCCGCATAGTTAGAGTTATCATTTTTGCTGTATTTCCTCTCTTTGTTTTTCTTCCAGCAGTTTGAGCATATTTTGTGTGTCTTTTTCTGAAATATATTTCTTCCAGTTTTCTTGCAAACCTTACAAAAAGTGTAGAGTGCGTTTTCTTCTTGAGTTTGTTGAACAGGATCATACTGTTCATCATTGTGATGTCGAGCTTCACTCTCTTCTATAATTTTAATTTTAAGTTCTTCTGGTTTTGGCAGGACGTCGCGTGACTCTATGGCAACTCGAAAGTTATCGTATTCGGAGGATAGGCTATATAGCATCATTATTGTCAGCAGATCCTCGTTTATATTTACATCCATATCTGCCAGTTTATCAACCGTGTCCATCAACTTGTTTAAGTGTGTACGCACATCGTTTCCTTCTAGTTTTGTAAGAATGAGTTGTTTGAGAAGGGATGCTTTACGTGCGGGACCTTTGCTCGCATAGATTTCTTTAAGTTTATCCCAAAGAGCCTTTGCAGAGGTGCACTTTTTAATTTCCTTTAGCTGTGAAGGGGCGATTATAAGTATAAGCTCTGATTTCGCCTGTCTGTCTGCTTCGACGGCTTCGGCACTTGCGTTTGGGGCTAGAGGAATGGTAACACACTTCCATAAATTGTTTTTTACTAGGATTGCTTCCGCTTGAATTGCCCATGTGTCGTAATTATCTTTTTCAAGTGGATCTATGTGGTATGTCCTCGGCATGTTTGTAGTTGCACAAAGAACGTTTCACTTCAGATTCGCTTCGTTTTTATTTGAATATACGCTCTGCTACCATATTAAGTATTTTATATTTTTATAATTACAAACACATGACAAAGTTGCAAAAACAATAAAAAGTAATTTCCATGGTTACTACCATAAATCGAAAAGCAAAGAGTTCTGGTATATAGTCTCTTTACACTAGTCTAGCCAGCTAGCTAGAGGGCTAGCATAACCACCGAAACGCGATATGATATAGCGATTTATCGCGTTGAACTGTCAAAAGAAAATGGATTATAACAGTTAAGTCGATACTTAACTGTTAAAATCCATTTTCTTTTGAAAACGCTAGTGCAAGCGCAGTGCCCATCACTGAATTTAGATACTGGTAAACGGTTGAGGCAACTTGCGTTGTGAATAACAACAGCGACATTTTCGATAGGAAAAAAAACAAAATTGTACCTTATTAGTTTTATGTAAAAAAGTTCTATGGACAGACAACAACAGCGGTTTATATTGAATTTTTGTTATTTTTTGAAAATGTTGCTGTTGTTATTCACCACGTAAGTTGCTAATCACCCCAGTATAAGCTTAGAGCATTAAGAAGTATAAGGTATTCATACATTTGTATTTGTCGGGACAAACCGCACGCGCACTGATGAATGGACACTTCCTATTTTTAGCTCTAGTGATGGTAACATTGTACCAAAAAAGTGACGTTCTAATTTCAAGATGGCAGACATGCCGCTTAAGCCATGATAGTATGGAATCGTAGGAGTAAAAATTTTTAGGTGTGTCTTTCTTAATATCGAACTAGAATGTCTCCCGAATTGTTGACTAAATTCTTATTCGAACAATTCGATCATGTGAAGCTACGTATTTGTGTGTCGTGCGTTAGATTTAGGTAACACTTGTGCCGGAACATATGTAATAAACGGTGATCGAAATTGTGTTGTTCGGTGTATCGTGTACGTTTGTATTCTGGTTTAGTGGTAAATTAAAATGTGGAATATGATGTGCGACGTGATGCCCACGATATCCGAGGACAGTATCAGCCAGAGGAGTTCACAGTTATCTGGTGAAGATGCGAACTTCGAACAGCTCATGGTGTCGATGCTCGATGAACGGGATAAGCTGGTGGAGAGTTTGCGGGAGACGCAAGAGCGTCTCGGAGACTCGGAACTTCGCCTCAAGGAAGTGGAGAAAGAACGAGACTCCTTGCACAGACAAATCGCTGCCAACTTACCTCAGGTCAGTGACATTAGTTTTACTTTGCTCGGCTAGATTTATCAATGCGTTATCTAATAATAGCGCAGCTCAAGGGCGATAGCTAGTGTGGTCTACCTACACCTGACTTAGGTAAAGCTTTTAATGTCAAAGAGATACTGTTTGAAAGAGATTACCTTTGGTGTACCTTTTTCATAATACTCTATAACTAATTTACTTGTATCTTCCTAAACTGGGGCCACACTTGGGCTTAACACCAGTAATTATCAACCTCTAATGTAGGTGAACATTTACTTGAAAATTACTGCTGTTAAGACTTGGTGTTAGCCTGTCATTAAAACAAAATTACAGATTAAAAAGTTGTTAAAAGCATTACAATTATTTACCTATCTTATTCCTATTTCCAACCATTATCCTATTTCTAATTAATATTTTCCTTCTCCCCAGCCAGTCCATATCCTGAAAAAACTAATATTATGAAGATATGCTGAAAATTTGTAAATGTCATTATCAACAAGTATTTTAACTTGTATTTGTGAATAGATAGTGCTTTGGGGTAAGAGGTATTCTAAATCTGGCCCCCACTTTTGAAGCGATTGATACATCTGAGTAAGCTAATATGAATTACGTAGACCCCATGTCATCAAGTTTGATTCCGATGGGGGACCTACAGAGCCCGTTGCGAGTCTGTACAGCTCTCCCGGTAGCCAGTATGTAGCCCGACCAGTAAGCATGTAATGCTGCATGCAATTCAGGGTTCTTGAAATTAATAGGATTTCCTCAACCCCACTGATGTAAACTTTGCCTCTCTTTTTGGTTCAATTAGGTATCTTTCTATTATTTTACCACATTGTACACAGCAGAACATCAAGTTGGAATAGAAATAGTTCTAGTTTTCCAAAAGAAATTGACACTTGCTTGTTAGAGTTTATTTTTAAGTTACCATTTGTTTGTGTACCTATGTCATTTACTATTTATAACTATTTGATACAATGACAATAAAGTATGAAACATTTTGTTTAGTTTACAATAAATAAAAGTGCAAGCAAGACAAAGGTGTTGTTTGTATGTACATTTAATTCAAAATATCTTATGTTAACATTCACACATCCACTGTGCGTGCTCCATCTGGGGCATCTCATGGGGCATTTAGAGTCTATGATGTATGTGCATGCCCCATGGCATCTGTTCTTAGCAAGTTAAAAGGCTCACAACCTTGCACACATATGAGCAATGAACTTAAAAAAAGTTTGTGTTTGCATGTATGGGGTTAACTCCGAAAAAGTAACTGCACAGATAATGTGTTTCGAGTCTGTTTTTAGAAGTTGTGTCTTGTAAATATTTGTTTGCTGTTCCCTTCAATGGGTAAAACATTAAATATTTTTAACAAAGAAATTATATAATGTATCTTTTTGGCTTAAATATTACAACACGAAAATATTGCTTGCAACATTATTTTTTACTAACAAACTTAGAAAATCCAATACTAGTTGTTTTGGTTCATAAGTTTGGGATTTGTTTTAATTATTACCTATTATCACATTTATAGTTGTACTACCTCCTACATTAATTATATCAAATTACCAAAGGATATCAAAGTAATAATTAATGAAATATATATAAAAAAAATATTATTGGTTCAGGGCATTCACCCATATTGCGAAAAGATGTGGGTTTGCTTCTCACCTAAGTAGATAGAAACGCATGACATATTTTTCTGGTAAAAAAACAGATACAGAAACAGATATAGAAAACTAATAACTGTTTTATATAACATAAAATAGGAATCTTACTGAATTGTTTTCTTATGTACTTTATTAGTTTTGTTGAAACAAAGAATGTCTGAGTAGTTCAAGGAATGTTCAGCCACTGGAACTGAATGAAAGGAAATTAATCACAACAGCAACTAATTTTTCCTTGAACCAATTGTTTTAAGATTATTCTGTGATCTGATCACATAGCTAGAGTCTTATGTCACCATCTTTAAGTTTAGAGTTTGATTCCCAGATGTTGAACATTTTGACTCTTTAGTTAGATAAAAAAACATTTAAAAAATTAGATTATTATGAAATGAAAATATAGAGATATACAATCAATGTTTCACCTAAAAAACTCTGAATTTATAAATAAACAAGTCATAGTAATATGCAGTGTGTAATATAGTGAAAAAAATCTATTTTCTAACCTGACCCACTTTCCATGTTTATATTTACTTCCTTTACATTCAAGATCAATATACATTATCTATGTGTGTCACATGTTTCTGAATCAATTACACAACTGATAGTAATTTATCTTTCATTCAATTTTATGGTGTTGATAGAAGTTTAAGATTGAATAGTTAGTAATTAGTTTAACTAGTAATAACTTGTTAATAGAGATAAGTTTGCGTATTCTTGGTATTGTTTTAAACTCCCCAAAAAACGTCACACAAACATTTTAATTTAAACCCCTTAGATTTGAGAACTTAAGGAGGGTCGATACCGCGTAAGTGGGAATTAGGCAATAGAGAAGAAGAAGATTTGTGAACTTAAAGTTTCAAGTCGCGCGTATTAAACGTAGGCGTAACAAGGTCCATCAACGTGAAAATTATAGGCGTTGAGCGTTAGTGTTAGTGTAGCAAAATGTCGCAAAATTTTAACATATATTTACTTTAATTAAAAGCGTATAGGTAATTATTTATCTACTACTTTATTCCTTACGGCCGTTACGTCACAATGTCCATTTTACGTTAATAATTACGTTAATGTAAATATCGTTACTTATTTCTGTTAAAGCTGATAAGTTTCTTGCGCCTGTTCTTCTTGTCAGTTAAAAAATTCTGGAACGGGTGGTAGAAAAATATAGACGATTCAAAAGCGCTTAATTACTAAGTTTATTTGAATAAAGCAATTTTTTACTTTACTTTACTTTACTTTAATACCTAATTTCCTGATAAGAATGCGACGAAACGTTCCTCTGGGCAGTACCGAGGAACTGCCTGCTCACCCTCATTATCTCAGTTTTAGCGATGATCACGCCGAGTAATTGCCCTCGCAGTGACTTGTATTCTGTCTTTTGATTTATTACTGTATTATTCATTGTTATATTACGTCGGCGTGATTCAAGGTAAAATCAAAACATTTAACGTCAAAGACATTGTTGACAAAGTATATACCAAGGAAGTTCAACTCAAAACAGTTACTGATCCTAAAGCGCATCGTCCATGATGAATTAATCACATAGAGCGCCGTAGGACAACCGAAGAGTAGAATGGGCAAACTACGACATGGGTAGTCTCGTTACTATGTACGATTTGACAACCTCCGTGGTCAAGTGGCTTTGTACACCGGTTTTCAAGGTGTCGCCATCTCTGAGTTTTCGGGTTCGATCCCCGGTTGGGTCAATTTAGAAAAACAAACTTTTCTATATTGGCTCAGGTCTGGGTGTTTGTGATACCACCGTTGTATGATTTCTATAACACAAGTGCTTTAGCTACTTTGGAATCGGAGCAATGTATGTGATGTTGTCAAATATTTATTTATTTATTTGTCCTACACACGTCATAGTGATTGCACTACGAGAGTCGCTCTATATGATTTTAATACATCCCGTGGCCGAGGCGCTGAACAAGGAAGGACGTTCTTAGTCATGGGACCTGGGGAAGTGCGTAATGACGTAGACACAACAACGGTCGCAAACAAGATGGCCCACATAATGAAAAGCGGTTACCCAAGCCTCTAAAGTAATATTTCAAGGAACGTCATCTCTTGCGCGTTTTATATTTGATTTTCTTTTGTTAAATAAGTGTGGTTATGTTTTGATTTGATTTTATGTATTTCATTGTAAAACTTAGGTCATTCATAGAGGTCAGAGGGAGATTGCCACCGCACCCCCTATGACTGATCGACGAAGAGAGAGCAAGTAGTGAGGGGTTTAGTTGGTAGTGGTGCCTCCTCTCGACCACCCCATCTGGTCAGCCTACCTGAGTAGGTAACCTTATGGGGAGTTCGGGAGAAGGCTCTCTCCCTCTCCCTCCTCTGGGGAGAGGTAAGAACCCCCCGGCTCCCCCGCCGAGCCTACTATTTAGGCTCGACGGGGGCGCCGGGGACGGCGAGAGACAGCCCAGGAGTGGCTTCCTGCGCGCTGACCGAGTCCAACAAGCCGTTTGGTATACCTAAACATTAAATTTGCCCTCACTCTAATAAAAGAGGCAAATACTTCCTGCTTTCCATCCTTCCTTACAGACTGGACTATTAGAGAATGTCTCAAAACATAAAATTCATTTTTAACTGTAGAGCCTACCTAGAGGAAGAAATAGCCCGAATTAAAATTAACGAAGCATTTCCCAATGTTGTTTAAAATAAACCTGAACGTCAGACGAATGTTTCCTTTGACGTTGCTGTTATTTAAACGTGTTGTGATAGGAAGGAATGTTTTTAAACTATTATTACAGCCATTCTCTGTTTTTCTGAGTAGGTACTCGTGATCGTGATACAAAGCATACGGCTCTGATACTCATCCATCACAACATCAATATCTTTGACAAGTGACATGCCACCTTTTATCACTGTAAATAAAACCGTAATTTCTCTGAATTTCCGCGTCTATTCCAGTCTATAGAATGAGCAGACTTGTTTTAACCTTTACGATCCTATATTTAGATCTCATAGAAGTTTTATGGGCGCTTTGTGCACAGCTTCCATTGCTGGGCCCTAAAGTGAGCCTTGAAGGTATTGTTTTAAGGGCGAAGTATTTCGTAATTTGGTTAAGTTTGGTTCATCGTTGATTGTACTCCATTGCAGGGCTATTTATTTAGTAATGCATCGTTCGACCAAGCTTAAATAGTCTATTCTAGTACCTATATCGATGATAGATTTATTCGTGCTTTTGCGAAATGTTGTTGAAATTACATTTTGCTTCTAATATATTATACTAGTAAAAATTCGACTCGTCACCAAATCATTTTCTCAGTCGGGAATCGAACCGTGGCCTTTGGAAGTCCGGTCCAATTCTCTGCCAACTGATCTACCGAGTTACTAGTGTCATCGTCGAATTATTTCTAGTATATCCTACTCTTCCGCTGCAAGCCAGCGTTATTAAATTTCATCAATGCGAGGAATTACCTTCGACATCCAATTAAAATACAGCAAATACATACAAAAAAAAGGGCGCCACTTTCTTGCAAACACGTTAAAATCATGAATAACTTGGCAACACTGACTATATTTTGTACTCAAAAATTTTAGTTCCATTTTATTTAATTTCTACTCTTTCTAGCCAAACTGTATCTTTCCCGATAACAATCGATTAAGATGAAACAGCTACCTATTCACAATGCTATTTTTATATAATACTAAAAATATTATTTGTTGAAAGAACTGTCGGAAGTCTTACGTAGAGCCAATGTTACATTTGCAAACCTTCTCGCTATCGAAAGATCTATTTGATTGACATAAGTTTTCGCTAACCATCGATTTTTAAAACGTCATCCTACATAATATCTTAGTTAAGTAAGAGTTCCGCGTACCCCTTCATGTAACCTCGCGTACCACTAATAGGAAAACACTGGACTAGCGTCTAGTTTAGTCACACATAGACAGTAATAATTATTAAGCTCTATCTTTAGTGTACCCCAAAAGTACCTCCTCCTGTTTGGTAAGCCACCTATCAGATATCTTTCCGAGTCTAGATACAGCTAAAACCTTAAACTTGGAATCCCGCGCCGACCGCGATGTCTCCAACCAAAGTGACCTTCGTAAGTCACCCTTTCAACATCATTAGCACCAATTTATTATTCGAGGACTAGTGCGAGACGCCCTTTCGTGATATTTTTATATTTCTTGAAGGTGTGTAAGCATATTCGCCACGTTTTCATAGAAAGCCGCCATATTTAATCTTGTTTTTAATATTTGTTGTTAACTATCTTATCAAGATTTTAAATCAGTAGAATATATTGAAGGACGACGTTATTTTTTTCAAAAGGAAAAGCAATGTATATTATAAAAATCTACAGAAGTATGTGTAGAAGTGTACATATTTGAAAGATTTAAAACGTCATTAAAGACATAATTGGATTAAAATTTTATTAACTACTAAAATCATCAGTTTAAATTGACGAGTGAATGATGGACAATCGAGTCGAGCGAGACATGGCGGCGCGCGTTGGCTCGTAGCCAACAAATCCACATGCGTATGCGTCGTTTGCGTAGAAAAATGGCACCGGCTGCTATTAGCTCTAAAAATATTTTGATTAATTTCTGAAGGTAAAGTTCAGCTTTTGCGTCAGCGTCTGATTTAAAAAGACCTTTAAAATTTTAGGGTAAACTAACCAATTATTGTCCCATTAAGCAATACGTTACAAAAAAGCTCCTAAAATGTTACATTTATTCTTGATTCATCCGTTCAGATAAATAATTATATTGTAAGTATTACTTATAGTATGATTATTTCAGTATTTTCAATCGTTCTAAGCCAACCTATTTTTACAAAATAGACCCATTATTATTGGCCCCCTTAGACCTATTATTGACATGTACTGTGCCAATTATTAGCCATGCCTATGTCAATAAATAGGCATCAAAAAATTATTTTGTTCGACGGCGAGCCAGCTACAGGGATATCCAAAAACACGGTGTCACGCATCCGAGATGAGGCAACTTTTGCTGCAGCAACTACAAGTAAGATAACAACAAGTAAACAATTAGTTGATTAATTAAATTAAAATTAACTAATTAGTTAATTTCGATTTACATTGACAAGGTTCCATCCCATTCTCATCGCGCGTTGATTATACCGTCATACTTCTTAACTGCTTGTCATTTCGTTTACTATTGCTTTTGTACAGCTACATCTTCATTTCTAAAAAAGAAATAGGAATACTACCATAATTTATTATTCTGTTTAAAAAGTAAGAAATGGTAATTTACCTTATTTGGTTTTCAAAATGCGCTACACATGTTCTAATTTCTCTGTTTGCGGTCGAAAGTAAGCTGTCAAACTATCTTTGGCCTTCAATCAATCAATCAAGTGTACAACAAGTTTTATTTAATACGTTGCAACCTGACACTGCGATTGTATCGGTGACGGTGCTGGGGCGCGATTCTGATAATATTAACGCAACAATCGTGTCTCAATGGTGTTCCAATATTACGTAACAAGCAATCGTGTCTCACTCAACGGCATTCCAATTTCAAAGGTGTATTGCTTTTTGACAAAGTTCTTGTTAATGCCGCTTTGCTTTACACTCCCGTGCGGATCTCGGCTTCACGCGAATGTAGAGCCTAGTCACATTCTCGCCAAGATTGCGCTTCGCGGCTCCTTTCGCGGTTCCTTTTCCGAAAAAATCGGGGAACGAGGCGCGAACACAGCGCTAGCCGCGAATCGGTTCTACACTCATGTTTCGCTGGTGGTTCGCGGCTCCGCGCGCGCGCGTGATTCGGTAGTGTAGGGCGGCCCATACACTTACTAAAACACAAAAGCCATACTATTGAAACACCATTGTGATAAGATTATTACGTTAACATGAAGCAGAATCGAAGCCCAGGGTGCGCGGGCGCATAACGTGCGGTTCCCACGGTCGGCGACCGTTCCGGTATATTGTAGCTTTGTGCGGCCATTTCTTTGATGCTATCCATCTGATATGCAGCCAAGTGACACTCCCAGTTGTGGTATTTTGTCAATGGTACATTCATCTACAGTTATTTGATTGGTGTATATTTTTGTAAAGTTACTACAAAAAGTAGGTATGTTATTCGAATTTGTAAAAATATTTCTTTGTTTGAAAGTATACGTATACTTTCCAAATGGTCTCATTCCATATCATACTAAGTATTTTACGTTTGCGATACGATTACTTTAACATGGTTGCTAAGCAATTTTTGCTCATCATAATGCATGGTAAAGTGGAGCTGATGGTGAGGAACAGTCGAGTTCTTTAATATCTGAGCACGTCCATGAAGCAAAGTAAAGTTATATCATAAATATCTATGCATTAAGGTACAAAACGGATTAGGGGCTTACCTACACATCACAAGACCATACCATCGTCCAATAGTATCCAAATCAGAACAAAAGAAAAAACCTTGTTATTTAAACAAGTGGTAGCAGCAACGATCGTATAACAAATAGGTAGCAAAGTAAAACTTTAATGGCTTACTGGAATCAAAATTCAGAATTCTCGAGTCGTCGGAATGCGCCGGGCCGGGACGGAGTGGAGGCACCATCGCAAACGCGTCGTCGCATTGAGGACATTTTTCAAAGACTTTCAATTTAGGTCGGTGGGGCACAGGCGCAATGGCTTCACGACTATATTCAAGTAGAGTTTTTAACATCACTGTTAAAAAAGATTTTATCAACTTAGATGATATTTGTAATCACTCTCTTGGATATGATATTGTCCAAGTCCACTTGAGCTGACTTTAAGTGACAAAAGTTCAATAGGTTCTACCCTGGAATGTTATGTGTTGTGTTTATTGCAGAGACCAAGCGCTGCACAAACATAAAATGCATTGTAAGACTTCAAACACTCATAAACACCTTCACATAACACATCTAATGTTCAAAACCGGCGTTATATGCTAACTGCTTATGCAACAGACATACTTTGGAGAAAATACCTGCAGCTGTCGAGCTCAAATATTGACTGAACTGAACAAATTGTTCTCTCGTGCACCACACTTTCTACAGTCTCGTAATGAAGGTTTTTAGCGCTGAGTTGATGATTGTGCCTGGGATTTCATTAGCTAAATGCTTAGTCCTTATGATGAAGATTAATAATAATAATGGAATACTTTCAAGTCCATTGGTGTTCTATATATTTTTCAGAAATAGCTAGTTAGGTAGGTAATCCGGTTTTCAAGTTCCTTTTATTTCCAATTATTTTCAGATCAAAACTGTAATTATATAGGTAAGTGTACTTTTGTTATGGTTTCAAGTGGTTAAACATTACCTATCCTTACTTACTATCTGAATTACTGTATTGAGTCAATAATGGAGTTTCTCGCTCAGATTGGAATGCCCAGGAAATACTGTTTGAAGTAGGGACTACTGTTTCCATAGTGAATTAGTGTGTAATGGTTTTAATTTTTTGGCCGTCTGGCAATGCGCGGTGATTTGTCCGAGCGTATTTTAAGAAACACTTTGATTTCTCTGCCTTCAAAGGTTCACAGTCATGGCTAACTAAATGATAATGCTTGTTTCCCACCCTTGTGGAAAAACAACGATTGCAACAATACTGTTACAAGCAAATGCGTTGATGATGTAACCTTTACTGTTGAGCGAAAACATCTGAGAAATCTGAGCGGACTCTGTTGTGGTGTGGGTCAAGCGATGAGAAATGACGGGAAGACCAGTGGTTAATGGGGATTTTTGACTGGAATTATTATTTGAAGCTAATCATGTTGCTTAAAGAAATAGAACTGGTTTTTATACATAGCTTTAGAAGATGGATAATCATCTTTGTTATTTTGGAGCGCTCCGGGCTCCTCGGTACCCTCAACGTGCCTCAACCTCAACCGTTATTTAACTACCGCCAGAACATGCGACAAGAGTGGCAAATGTATCCTTATTGCTTTAGTAACAACTTAGTATTTACCATCAGGCGATCTTATTTGGCACTGCCACTTAGGTACATACCATAAGATATAACTACTTAAACTAAGAACAATCACAGGTAGTGTTATGTTTTCTTTGCCACTGATACATGTTTGCAGTTTATCCAAATTATTACTCTTAATTATAGGGTAGGTAGTAGGTAAAACATGTTGTATACCTACTTATAATATTTGTGATAAATAAAATGCTGACATAATACAGGTATACTAAAAATTCTGTAAATAAGCGCTTGTTTTGCCAACAACCTGATGCTGCAAGGTTTTAGAATAAGTAAAATTATGTATATGTGTGGGATATCGCAAATATATATATTATCGATGAAATATCGTTAAAAATTATAACGGTACCAAAAAACAGTTAAATAATATATGACGGTTAACATTATTTTGACGGTATTACAACGATAAAATAAATTTGTTGGGAATAACGGTAATTACGGCCAAAAAACGTGAATTTTCAAGTAACGTTTTCAATGCCTGGCGTCAAGTCCTAGTCCCCGCTGTCTCTCGTGGGTTGCGCCAGCGCATCGCAGAGGCAAGGCAATGAGCAATCAGTGCGCGACCGTCGATTCCCTTTCATGCGCTCGGATATCGCATGCTGCCGTCATCCGCTTCTCAACCTATACTACCGTTAACATAGTGATAGCTCTTTAGCATCACCCAATACGTATAAGCTGTGTGCGTGCGTTCATGCGAAATAGCAAACAACTGAAATCAAAATTTGATATTTCAGATATTTTAATCCAAGAACTTTAAATTCATACAGAATGAATTTTTTTTTTTTTGTTTTGATCTGTTTGAAAAATAAATTTCCCTAATGTTATAATATAATACAGATCGAAATCGTGATTTTTACAGAACATACAAAAACATTTCTCTGTACTGTGGTAATTTTTAGCTAAACCTGACCCTTCGATTATCTATAATTATGACATAATTGATCGTAATAATTCCTACATGGACTCTGTTTGTTACATGAATCTATGATATGGATCCTTTAGGTTCATAATGTCCCTTTCCCATAATGTCCCTCGGTTCCAAAAGGTCCCTTTCCCGGAATGTCCCTTTCCCATAACGTCCCTTTCCCGAAAAATCCCTTTCCCAAAACGTCCCTTACCCAAAATGTCCTTTTCCCATTATGTCCCTTTCCCAAAATGTCCCCAAATATCGATTATTATAATTATCTTTTGTAGGAAAGGGACATTTCCCTTTCCTACAAAAAGAATAATCCTACAAGAATAATCGATTACTAAAATGACATATTATAAGGGTTAAACAAATTTTAATATTTGCATAGAATAATCGATTAATAAAATGACATATTAGGGTTAAACAAATTTTAATATTTGCATAAGAAAAAAGTTAGGGAATACTTCCAATATAATCAAAACAACTGAAATCACACTACAAATACGTATAATCATCCCTGCACCATTGATTCTGTTTTAAACTATGAGATATTTTGTTTATTTCATCCTCTACCGTTTGTTGAGTGAGTTTTCCTCGAAAGACGTCCGGTCTAACATTGTTTATTTTATCTTTCTATTTATTTTCCTAAACGTCTTTCAAATTTTAGTGATCGGCACCTACAAATCCTACAACACAATGTTTATAAAATGGGGCCAACAACTTTAAATAATGGACATAAAACCAGAATGTCTTAAGAATATAGATTTGACTCATCCTTACTTCCCGTGGCAAACCCATATTTTCTTTGTAACGAAATCATCGCTTACGTTTTTACGTAGGTAGATATAATGTTAAAGATACTTTACCTTAAACTGGGACCAATGATATTTAAGCTTTATGCTAAGTATATCTTAGTATTTACAAATGTACGAACTCTTACTCATCCATGCGATAGTAGTCTTGATCATTATTTAGCGACCTGTCGAACCTATTTATACATATATGTTGCCAGTGATGACTTACGGCAGTGAAACGTGGTCGCTAACTATGTGTCTCATAAGCAGGCTCAAGGTCACCCAGCGAGCAATGGAATGAGCCATGCTCGGCGTTTCCTTACGTGATCGAATCAGAAATGAGGAGATCCTTGAATGGCGCTAATCCTAGTGAACAGTGGCCCACCATGACATGAGTTGATGCAAACTGCTTACGTTACCGTAAACTATCGTTTTTTCTCTTTCACTCTTTTCACTCGCATTGACTGTGAGCAGTATACCCGATAGTTTACGGATGCGTAAACAGTTTGCATCAACTCATGGTAGGGCCACAGGCGTTAGTGCCCCCGGCGAGTCCCACATACCTTCAGGATGCGTAAATGCATTCCCCCTACTATAAAAAAAAGGGCCACAGGCGTATTGCATAGTACTATCGCAGTTGGCCACGAATAATCACTATGCAAATGCAAGTCGTAGCGAATCTCTAAGCTTGGCACCTGTAGTGTGGCCTTAGGCTGAGACGTCAATTTTTAATGTGTCATTGTTGTGTAGTTATTGTGTTAAAAAACCGGTCAAGTGCGAGTCGGTATCGCGCATCGAGCATTCCGTACCATCATATAGCGGTATAGATATTGCAGTTTTGTTTTAAATCAGCGCCATCTCTTGATCGATAGTGGAACTAATGTTTAATGTAAGAGACATCGTTTTATTTTTCCTGTAATCTTCACATAAACTTTTATCTCATTAAAATAATTGATGTCTCTGAGTTCGCCTAAATGATGAAACTCGGCCGGCCGCCCGTCGGTAAAAACTACAGCTCATCAAATATAAAACCAAAATTATATTTAGATCGTCGGGGTCCGGCGCCATAGCAACCTGTGAACCTTGCCCTATCCACCAGATGTAAAATAAGTATTTTTTCCCCGTCCTTCCAACCAAACAAAATAACATTATACGTATTTATGGGTATTAAGAACGGAATTGTTACATTTTAATTAGGTACCTACTGTACTAAAATTCTATGGTGCTTGGATAAAGGTTTTATTATTATTATAGTAGCAAAATAGCGTATAATTGTATTACAGAAGGGTACTGGAAATTATCCTGAGTTTAGTTCATGAGGAATAATTATTCAACTTTGAGCGTGGTTGCGTATTCGCAGGTTAGTGTTCCGTAAGACTTTTTTTATTAATTCGTCTACTTAGTAAAGGAGTGTAGTGCAAGCTTATATCGTGCTTAGACCTTTTAAAAAATTACTCCGAACAGACAGCGGGTCGAAGTAGCAGGGTTATCAGTTAGCAGTAAAATCACATAATATGACATATACACTAATGTTGTTTCTGAGTTCTAGGGCCAATATTTCTTTATTCAAATGATAACTAGTGGCTCCGTGAGCTGTAGACCTCGCGTTTGTGTAGCTCAAATTGTATGTTGTTTAAAAATTAATCTAATAGATGTCGCCACGAGATTTTCAAAGCAGTACTGTGTGCTGTTTGGTATATTATTTGCTATAATTGAAGCTAGAAGGCGCTTCCAATTTTGATCATTTTTCGATTTTTCATTTTTCAAGTAAATTTCGAAAAAATGGCTCTACAAAACTTTATATAATTATAGAACCTGTCCACAAAATTTCACGTGAATCGGTTAAGAAATGGATGGTGGATGGTAGAGGAGAATAGACGGACAGCCGGAAGGACATACGGAAGAATTTTTGCCCAAGCTGAAGCAGAGACGCTTCGCTCGCGCTTCGCGTTCGCTCGTTAAATAAGTAGGTCCGTAGATATAATGAGATTAAAGATGTCGTAATGATGCACTGATTAAAAGTTTCTACGAAACGTTACACAAAGATGTAACTTTATTCTACGATAATTATATGCCGGAGCGAGTGCCTCGCATCGAGTTACGCTAGGAAATTGGGTTCAGTGAACTTCGGTGACGTTGTTAACATAGTGTACAAATAATTTAATAAAGAGAAGATAAGAAAATAAAGCTGGGGGCTAATTGTCTAATTTAAAAATCTATCGCAATCGCTTTCATTTGACTGTTGGATCCGACACATTGCTGCATTTCTTTGGTAAGTTTTTATTTGTGCCAAAAAGAAGCATCAATGTGTTTCATCCTGAAAGCGATTGCGATAGATTTTGAAATTAGACAATAGAAAGGCTGTTTATTTATTACTAGGAGAAAAGAAACAGCACGTAAGCACAGAATATATAATAGTACTAAACGTAGGTAAGTGCGGTCGGCCGTTGAGGTAGCTGAACAGATAAGTTAGTGCCATATGTCGCTACTACTAACTACTGCCTTATTTTTTCATTTATAGGGTAAGGTTGTCTTACTAGACTAACTGTGCTTCACCCAGGTGGAGAACCTAAGTGGAGCACGGCCCCAGACTCTAAACAAGAACTATAGTCAGTCTGACAAATAACTACCGATCAGCTAATCCTGTCGCCATCTCTATCCCGTACTAGTACTAGACTAGTCCGGTGGCCGTCCCCGGAGGCTTTCTATCGATTCACATGTGGTTATCAGCGGCCTAAGTAATTACACATCCTGAGAGGACCCTGTGTTTACTATCAACAGTATCATATAAAGTACAGTAGACCGCAAATCTGATATGACAGTTGTCGTGAAAGATTATTTGACTTTCAAAAATATTGAAACAGCCGTTCTGAATATAATCTAAAGTCTATTATTGACGAGCGCGAGCGGAGCGAGCGTCTGCTTCATCTTGTGAAATAATCCTTTCGTATGTCCGGCGGTCTGTTCTCCTCTACATGTTTTGTGAGCAGATTCGATAATTATATATTTTTTTGTCGGCCCAGTTTTTCGAAATTTTGCGAATAGATATATTAAAATAATACCTAACCTACCAAATAGCACATAGTACTGCTTTTCAAAAGCAGTGTCAACCTTGTGGCGACATCTATTAGATTATTTTTTAAACAACATACAATTTGAGCGAAGTTTACAGCCTACAGGTCACTAAGCCACTAATAATTATACTTTTTTAGTTACTTTTTTGCCTTAGCCCTTCTCATACCAGTAAGGCTTTAGTGATGAGCTGTTTTACAGCTTCGGCAATAAGTTCTGGTTTAATTTCAAAAACTGAACACAAATTATTGTAGTAAGTTAGTATAATTTCATTTATTGAGCAACAACAGCGGAATTATGGTCGGTTCATTTGGGTGCAGATTTAAAGTAAGTACTGTACAGTACATAATAGTACCGAAATTGCCATCAACAAATTATGCATATTTTTTATTTATTTTAGTACATGTTGTTGCAAACGATCTAGATGCTTACGTCCTTGAGTTAGAGTGCGAATCGTGCTGTATTTGACTGTGATGCCCTATCGTCCTTGCCGCTATTGCTGAAACGGTAATCGATATTTAATGTTTGCGAGAAAATACTTCGGATCTCAGAAGACTTCTCGTATTTATAATTAATGACCGAATCGGAAAGGTCTGTCTGTTTTAATAAGCATTAAATATCTGCCCATACTCTTATTGAATTTTAGATTTAACTGAATTATTGATAAATGAAATCTTGATACCGTCATCGTCACCATTACCACCGTTATCTTACTGCACTTATTCATAATAACAATTTTATGACCTGAGTGGTGCAGTGGTCAACATGCCGGTCTGCCACACAAGAGGTCCCGGGTTCGATTCCCGGTCGAGCAGAAATTGAAATGATGAATTTTAATTTCTGTGACGGGTCTGGGTGTTACAATGTATAATAAGTATATATTTAAAAAGTATATCAGTTGTCTAGCACCCATATTACAAGCTTTGCTTAGTTTGTGGCTAGATGGCGCTGTGTGAAATTGTCCAGGCATTTATTTATTATTATAATTTCAGCTAGGTCTTAGAGACACCACTGCCACTACAACACAAATAGTGTTTAAGTTAAAGCTTGGATCGTTAATAAATATTTTTGTATTTGTATGTTTGTATATTGTGTGTTTTGTTTACAAAGCACACAAAAGAAACCATTTGCAATAATTAGAACAGCTTATGGCTGGCGGTAGTTTTAGCGTGAGAATTGAGATGATTATTAGAATTAGAATAATGATGATGAATGGTAAACACATGCACGGCTCACGTACGTCACGTGACACGTGACACGTCACAATCACGGATAACATAATGCCGTGTTGCTAATCACGTGCGCGCATTCGCGCCCAGTAGGGTTGCCCAGACGCAGACCTTGGGTTAATCCGTTCCACGAATCAAACTCTTTGGGAAAAAAATGTTTTATAGCATCCTATTTAAATAATCCATCTTGGTCAGTGACCTGAAAAAGTGCGAGTGAAGATTAGTGGTGCTGCGAGGATGTGTAGCGTAGTCTGCGAAGGTGTTAAACGGTATGAGTTTGTTCCCATCGGAGATGTGTGAGGAAACTGAGTCATGCTGAGCGCTGCGACCAGGGGCCCTACCGGCTAACTTTTTGAACCTCGGCGGGTCTGCCGAGCTTCAACTTAAAACAGATAAATCGAAGTGAGGAGTTTCGTATTGTACTATTCGCCTAAGTTATTTAGAAGATATCCATGAATTGGGGTTCGCCCTTTTTGCCCGATTAGGGCTCGGTTTATCTGTTTTAATTTGAAGCCCGGCAGACTTTCTGAAGTTCGATGCGTTAGCCGGTACGGCCCCAGCTACGCGAGCTGAGCTGAGCTTTTTTCCAATCATTAGTGTTTTTTTTATTTCTATTCACTTGCGTTGTCTCCCCATTGTTAGTGGAAGGTCCCGTAGGTATCGAAAGGCGGTTAGCACGCATTAACCTAATTCAGAGTCTATCAATTATTAACACGCAGGAAGTCAATCGGAGGACTTGGCGACTGCTCGATCCATCGTCATTCGCCATGTAAATTACCACATTGTGATAAGCGTAAATAACTAACTGAATGATCTATTCTTTTCGAATACCAAAAAGTAATACCAATGGTATTTGTTTATTGCCGTTATAAAATTTCTATTCCCAACGAATACCAAATTTATTAAAAATTTTAAAATTTGGTAATCGTTGGGAATAAAAATTTATAACGGTAATAAACAAATACCAATTGGTTTTGGTTTTTGGTATTATAAAGGAATAGATCATTTGGATGACATTTTAAGATGTCGCTTGTTGTTTGTTTGTTGTGCTTTGCAGTAATTTGTTTACACCCTTTGTTTTGTCTGGCTTAAGTCACATCTACACCAGAATACAGAATAACATAATTAATTTTCTCTACAAGAGAATGAGAGACAACACTACTTTTCGCAATGTTTAGTTACGTATTAATTAATATTCACTAAGTAACTATTACCTTATGGGTACGAAAATAAAAAATCTAGGTCTTGGTAATGGTACCTAGAGCTTTTTATATTAGCTTTTTTAATAGGTGGTCCCATTATAGTAATTTAACCATTATATCACATGGTTATGTATTACATATTATGAGATTTTTTATTTTGAAAAATTATCGTATTATTTATCAAAGCCTCATTGTTTTACCTAATCTGTGGTAATTTAACGTCGATTAACATTATGTAGCCGTGCTCGAACCACACTAGAAAGCTGTTAAGGATCCATTAACGTGAGCACTAGTGTTGTGGCAATTAAACATCGATAAAGCAATCAAAACATGATACTTAGTTTTTTATCAAAATTATTATCTATCCGTGAATATAACATAAGTAATATGTACTGAATAATCCATTGAAAATAGGGGCCACCAACCACCATATGATATTTCTACACAAAAAAGCTAAGTTCTGAAAGGTATTTTTCTGATAAATTCAATATGTTTTTATTTAAATTTAATATTGTCCGAAAGCTGTAATACTCAACTTACAAACTTTACTGTTGAATTTACTGTAGTATTTTTCCTATTCGCCGTATGTCAATTAGAACTAAAAAATGTTAAATTTCGCGTATTTTTGTATGAAACTCCAATTTCTTTTCATTCTTACTCAATGTTAATTTAAAGCAAAGCACCCCTGTCAACACGGCTGAGTTGCCCCACTATAGTAAACATTACGCTATGATATTATCGTATCGATAACAGAGTCACAAGTCTCCAAGACAACACTAGTGAGCATCAGCTGTCTATGTGTTTTGTGGTTTTACATCAAAACGCGTTCGTTTTCAGGATTCCGATGCGTGGGTACTCAAAGGTTAAAGGACACGTACCTGGGTATAAATAAATTGCGTCGGGCATTAATGTTACAAAAACAAATCCTTAGTTAGTGTTTCCACGAGGGCTTTGTATGACAATATCCTTGAATCATTGTCAAGAAATATTCAAAATATTAATTAATCTTTTTTTAAATTCTGTTCAGTAATTTGGCAAAAAAGCTATCATGTTTATTTTTTTTCGTTTTGATGAAATCTTGGTATTGAAACATATCATATATCAGGAGCTTCAAATAAGAGCTTGCAGCGTAAGAGTTGATATATTAGAAGAAATTCGACGTTCCCACTAGTGACTCGGTAGCTCAGCGGTCAGAGCATTGGACCGGATATCCAAAATTCGCGGGTTCGATTCCCGTCCGAGAACATGATCTGGTGCGAGTCCTATTTTTTCTAGTATATTATTTAGTATTATATAAAAATAGCATTGTAAATGCTTAAAATCTCAAAATTTAAAAAAGCTTCAAATACTTGCCAATTATACTTATAATATTCCATTTAATATTTGTTACAAAATTAAGCTACTTGCTACTACATTGGTAACTCTTTCTCTCTCTCACATGATGGTGGGATCTGCCTTCCGAATATTTCTCCTCCATTTCGCTAGGGCAGGGATGGGGAAATGGCGGCCTGCGACAAGATTTAATCCGGCCCGCTACTATAACCCATCTGTATCAAATCGGCCCGCGAAAAACAACATTACAATATTCACGCTAATAACAAGAATGACTGACCAATGTTCCGACATCTCGAGTATTTCTTCAAGTAACTTGGGAAATGTATTCTGTGCTTGGAGCCAAACTTGAATAAACAGTCAAAATTTCATCTGGCACACCGACCCATCACGTAAAACAATAGGTAAATAAATGCTCCTTCGCTCGCGTAAATGTTATACTTATTCTATATGGCCCATCTCTAAATCTATTTCCCCATCCCTGATCTAGGGTGTCGTCCTGAGAGATGTTATTCGAGTATGTCCATTTTTACCCAAAGACTTCTATGTATATTACCAAATCCAGCTATCTTCTTTTTGGCTTGCCTTTCCTTCTAACATTGGTAACCAACAATATAAATTATTGACTAAAAATTCAGTGTTATCGTAATGTTGGCCGAAGAAACAAAATCAAAGTCGTGCCTGTAACAAGAACAGTGGTTCTGTTTTATTGTGCATTTAAGTCAAAGCTTAAATGGTGCTTATGTGCTGAGCGGTCCCCGGCCTGTTTTTACGGCGGCCACCGGCTGAAATATTCAGGGAAGCGCTCAACACATCGCCAGTATCGCAACTTGTTACGAGGAATTGCTTGAATTTTCATGTTAAGAGTGGCCGAATGCCAAATTAAAGATAATTAAATACATTTTCATAACATTTTGCTGTAAGTATGTGTACTAAATTCTTTGGTATGGTTGCATAACCACAGACTGCCAAAGTAACTTTTTTAAGACTTTATATACTAATTCCTTAAGGATTAAAATTGCTGGTTTGATCTTGAGTTTGAACATGAAAGCGAAAGGTTTTAACTTTTAAGACCCGGAATAAGTTTCAACAGTTTTTTTTCAAACTGGAAATAGTAAGCTCTTTCCACTTTAGAAAATAGATCATTAAAATATTTATTTTTTTGGCAACTGATTTCATGCGGCTTTTACTGCAGCTTCTTACAGCTAAACGACTGACTGACTGTGCGTTGTTGTGATTGAATATTTTAAACGACGGGTTTGGTTGAATTTACTGTTAATGTGTGATTATCACTGATGATTGTAGAATGTAACACAATCATTCCACTCTATAATATACCATAGTCCTTTTCCTAAATCTAGAGGCCAGATTCTCTGTTGAGATTTTTAGAATTATGGATGTTCGTTATTCAAAAAACATTTTGTTATATTGTAACCCCCTTACTAATAAAGATTGTATAGCAGATGCATAGTAACAGTATTTTGTACCTTTCTTTTTAATGTCAAACTAAAATAGTTTGACAGAGAGTAACGATTTTGAGTGTGAATATATTCTTTTTAGGGTTCCGTACCAAAATGGCAAAAAGGAACCCTTACGGTGCTATCAACTTGAAATTTATAATAGTTTTAGATGACGTTTGTCCAACTATTTTGCAAATAAGAGAGAAATAAAAACTTTTGCTTTCCTCTTGCGCTTTCAACAGACACATGCCTCAGGGCATGCAAAAGCGCAGGCAAAAGGACATGCGCTATCTTCTCAAAAAACGTCAAATTTGTATGGCAGAATGTTGAACGTGAAAGCGCACGGTTTGGAGACAATCAATATTGCATTCGTTTGACGCTATTTGACTTAAAGGTTAAAGTGATTCCGTGAAGACAGACCATTTTATCTATAACTAGGTATATGTTATCTTGACTTACACAATCCATCAAATATTGCGAAATCAATTTTTTGCTCGATTGTTGTAAAAAATGTAAATGCCACGTTACTTTCCAAACTCCCCGTATTCAGCTAGACCGGTTAAGTCCGGGTCTGAGTATAAATAACCGAGTCAATACTACGTCTGGGCCGTTGAAATTAATAAATTTGTCCCTAAATTTAATTTGTAAAGGCCGCCGCTGCTCGGTGCAATATTGTGCAAATAATTTGATTGGCTGCGCTCTGCCGTGAACGTACGATATGGTTGGTTGCTCGCAATAGTTCTATTTATCCTTTATTTCATCTCTACAGGCTAATAATCATAATAATAAAGACGATATAGTATTTAAGATGTTTAACTTTAAAAAAACATTTGAAAACTAATAACCTTTACTTATATTAGAAAAGGCAACATTTCTTATCACTCAGGCGGCTATTGAAGTAGGTATCTATTGAGTTAAACTGTGGTTTTGTTCTTGTACTTTTTTCACTTTATGGCGAAGTTAACCCAACAATGAGCGCCTAAAGGAACTGATGAGCATCGTACTCATAAGGTAGATTTTAGCGCGATGATAAACAAACACCTTTGACTGTTGAGCTACGCTAAGCCAAGTGTGTGTCCCCAGCATATATTTCGTCAGTATGAAACGAGGGTAAGTACCTGCCTCCTTACCTCATACAAATATAAGTAACGTTGCGAAAAAACCGTAGACCTTGACAGTTGACATGCCTTGACATTTCCCCATGGCCGAGATGCGATCGACGGCCGCCGGCGCCGGCGGCTCTCTAAAATACACAGCTTCCGGAATCTTAATTGAGCATACATTGTTTATTTTATAAATTCTCAACTGCGATTTTATATTTTCCAAGTTTTCTTAATGCGTAGAAATTCCGTAATTTTTGACACTTTTATTTATTGTAAATTATTAAGTTCTTATAATTGATTAGTTGATACGTATTTGCTAAGGAATTTCCTAGTGTTTGGGTTCGTTTGGTCGAAATAAGTTATGTTTTCTTATTTAATGTTGCTCACGTGCTGTTTGTTGTGATAGTAGACTATGTTGTATTTATAATAAGATCCATATAACTACAACGAATAAAATTACTATATAAACAGAACTTTATCAAATGGTAATAAAGAATAATAGTAGATTATGCAATAAGGGCTTAAAGTAGTGTATTGTGTCCCGGGCGCTATTATTGAACCCCGAGTACGAGGGATTCTATGGTTAACTCCCGAGCGGAGCGAGGGAGTTAAGGCTAGAATCCTGAGTACGAGGTGTTCAAGATCGCCCATGACAAATACACATTTAAGCCCGCGATGCATACTCTACTTTTTATACTTTCTGCGAGGCAATTGAAACCAATTACTGTTATAAAGAAAGTACTTAAGTAATTATTTAAAGAATAATAAAATATGAAAAATTAAGAATATTTATTGAAAATTAAAAGTTATGTTAGAAACATTACACCAATTGTGCAACGACAAAGTTACATTCTTTGGTACATTTATAGTTGGGTTAGAGTTTATGTTTTTGTCGTCTATTCTGTAGTGGTCAGTTCGACATTCAAATAAATCCTTCTTGGTGCGCGGGTGAAAATGAATTTCGTAAAAAGTTTTCATGATAACATACAGCCTAACTCAGAATAAGATCTCATTGCACCTAAACTTTTTTGAAACCAACATCGATCAAGCACGACTACAAGGGTTGCATTCCAAATTCAAATCACTTTATTCCCCATGGGAAAAATGACTTACTTTAGGAAAGGTTTGCATGACACATAATATGCCATTGACGAGCAGGTAGTATAAAAAATACATTATTGCGGCTAATGGCGAAACGCCAAGTTGCGTTGACTAATCGACATTTGATTATAATTATACTGATTATGTCGTCGCTGTTTCACTTTCTGTTTTTTATAGAACAATTTCCAAGAAATTGCAGGAATTTAATGAAGTTGTAAAATCAATTTGGGGCCGCGTTATGGTAATAATAAATAAAGTATGCTTTCCTAAAATTTTTTTTGATATCGTTATCAAATTAGACAAAAGTAATCCATACGAAGTTCCTAAACGGAAGAAAACGGTTCACTTCGTAATTATATTAGGCATTTTTTCTAAATGCCGATCTACCACGCAAGAAGGTTCGATTCCCGGCCGGGCAGAAATTGAAATGATAAATTTCAATTTCTGTGACGGGTCTAGGTGTTACTATGTATAATAACCCCCTTGCTAATAAAGATTGTATAACAGATGTATAGTTACACAGTGTTTTGTCCCTTTCTTTTTAATGTCAAACTTAAATAGTTGGACAGAGAGTAACCATTGTGTAACTATACATCTGCTGTACAATCTTTATTTGTAAGGGGGTAAGTATATATTTAAAAAAGTATATTAGTAGTATGTTAGTTGTCTAGCACCCATATTACAATTTTTGCTTAGTTTGGGGCTAGATGGCGCTGTGTGAAATTGTCCAAGCATTTATTTATTCATTATTTATTTATCTTTATTTTGTTTGTTTCTTGGCCAATATACATTCAAAGTATCTGCTAATAAATTATTATAACACGTAGATAACTTTCGATTTTAAAATCTCAGTATACTGAAATGAAGCCTTTACATACATATAAATTAAGTTACAAAGCCTAAATAAATAGTCTTTTGTAAGTATATAAGATTATAGTTCACAATCAGGCCGCTGGAGACGGCCGTAACTAGTTTTATCCGGCGAGCTCTCAGTGATCCGGCCGCCGGATATTGAGTGCGGCGGCGTTGCGGATAAGGACCTAATGTTGGCCCGGACATGGACTTAGGACTCTATAGGGGATATGACACTGTGACCTTCTGTTAAATTATGGCGCCTTTATCACCGGTTCGGTACGTTTTCATTCCAGAATCTGATCATACAGAATCTGTATTCTCTTACGCCTTCTCATACACCGGTGACTCTCTGTCAATCTATTTAAACTTGACACTAAAAAGACAAAACACTGAGTAACTAACCACTTACAACGTTTATTACTAATAAAAGTGGCCACTTTTGCCTACTACTAGTACAACGAACTATGTTTAACTGAGATGATTGTTTGTAAATAAACTATTGAACCTTAGCTTCAATTTGTACATGTTTTTCGATACATTATGTACTTAGGAACAATTAATTTAATTAAGATGAGGGCGCCACTTTGAGGTATACTACTATAGGGGCCTTAATGTTAACGTAACAATCGTGTCTCAATGATGTTTCAATAGTATTGCATTTTGAGTTTTTGGTTTAGTAACAAAAACTGTCAAATAGCAATACCATCGAAGCACAATTGAGACACGACTATGACGTCCGTAACCCGAACGAAGTACGTGACTCGTAGCTACCACGAACCATTTTCGGATTCGTAAGTTTAGTACGGACGCATAGACAAATTACGTAAACGAATGATGGAAAAAGGTTTTTTATGATGTCTTTACAAAAAAACCGGTAATAACATAAAAAAATAAAATTACTTGTATTTAAACAGTTTTGATTTAATAAACTACAGTTATGTTTAGCGGAAAGCTGCGTATGTTATTAAAACATTGCCAATTTTTAACAGACATTTTGTTATTACACTTTAACGCGCCATGACAGCCCGGGCTCTTAGTCTGTGGCAAAGTGGCCCCCGACAAGTGATAAACCAACCTAATCGAGAATGTCACGTTTCACTAATAACATTTTAATGATATGAGGATATTTCCTGCTGCAGTATTATACACCTTTCTGACATAAATGGCGTTTGTTTATTTACGTTTTTTGTGAATACATATATAGGTGTATTGGAGTTATTTTTGCTTTTGTTCACATGAAGTACTACTACTTTCAAGCGTTTCCTACGACTCGCACCGAGTTCAAGTGTTCTAAATCAAAGATTTCATCTGATAATGGTGTCAAACTCAAAAAAGGGACATTTATTTAACCATGTGTTCCTCGTTAGTTCTATACATATAATAAAACAGTAAATTCTAAATGTTTGTGTGCAAATCAATCAAAAACTGCTGAATGGATTTTGATGAGATTTTCATAGTTTAGGAGCTTGGGGTCCAACTTAAATCCCGGGGGATTTTTCTATTGTCCACGAGGACGAAGTCTAGTTGTTATTATATAGTAAAAGTTTCAATAAATTATAATAAAGATTTATTATCTGATTTCATTGCATAAGTCATTCTTTTTTATTAAATCTCTTTTCAAAGTAATGTCTTAACTATATCAATGAATTTATCAATTAATAATAAATTTATTATATATACAAAATATACCACTGTACAACGGTGGTATCACAAACACCCAGACATGAGCCAATACAGAAAAGTTCGTTTTCTAAATTGACCCAACCGGGACCTCAGAGATAACACCTTGAAAATCGGTGTACAAAGCCACTCAACCACGGAATTCGTCAAAATCTAATACCATTATATGTATTACCTTAAACATACTTTACTACATAATTATATTATCTATTCCTATTTAATAATTGAACTACGGCATCTCTGGCTCTTCTTCCTTGAAGCAATCCTTTGCTCGCAGATACTGGCAGTGTTGTGGCTGACACTTGTTGATTGTTCTCTTCTTGTAGCTCCTCTGGTGATAATTCGGGAGCCGCTAGCCCTCCTTGTACATACACAAGTTATGCAACACCACACAACTATAAACTCAATATCGGGAATCACTGCTCGCTCAATATAGCGATGTTGGCGTCTTCGCTCAAGGCGCTCTTCTCTTAGGGCTTCCAAGATAGCCACCGCGAATGCCATAACTTCAACAAATATGTAGGCAAAATAAATTATACTTAAGTACACCTTCCCAGTAGTCGAACAAAACCCAAACTGATATAAAATTGTCCATAACTTACTTATTTCTGCAATAAAATGTTAATCCGAAACTCTTACGGTAGCACTTGAGTTCTCGTGCGAAGTGAGGTTATACGCCCGAAAAACTGTATGTCCAAATTGAATTTTCGTGACGGGCTCGAGTGATCATAGTAAGCTATCCGTAACAACAAACGTCAAACGCCGATTTGATTCCGTTGACGGGCCCGTAGTATTTTCGTGGTAAGAAACAGCCCGAAATTACGGAGTTCGTTCGGGTTTCGTGTGTTCATTGTAGACGTCCTGGTCCGTCCATCTATCTTATTGGCGACTACCGTACCGCGTGATCGGGTGCCCTCGACTTTAAGATGTCGATGGATGCACTGCACCCCACCCCACCTCGGCGGAATACGTGCCCAAAGAAAGTGAGAATACGAGATGCTTATAATGTAATGTAGATTGAAATAATAATAAGAACTTTTCTATCAAATTAAAATTACGCTTTTTTATAGGAGCTACTTTATGATTCAAAATATATGTATGCAATAAGAATACTGGCTGATCAGGATCTGGAAAACAGCGAAATAGTAATGCGCCATCTGCGGCCAACTTTGGAACTAATTGACTCGTAATTTAGTTTTTGCGGTAAAAAGAATGTTAAATATATTTTTTTTTTCTCACGTGTCGTATCAAATAACTTGTAATGTTATTATTTCATATTTACAAAGAAAGTCGCAAAATGATAATGTGGCAAATAAGTTAATATTTTTTTGTCCAACTATAATTATTATCTCGTTCACACACACAACAATTAAAGCAGCGCCTCTAGCGACTCTTAAAGGTATCACATGGTAACGGAAAAGCCAAGCTTTTCGCAAGCTTCCAGTGTAAAAAGCAGCTTTGTAGTGTGTCCTCCCTCCGCTAGATGGCATTATGTTCAACAAGTTTAGTTCGTAATGTTCTCTTTATTTAATGCTGTTGTTATTCCAATAATGATAAGTTATGATTGTGAGTTATTGTCTGTTGCCTATTTACTAAGTAAGTTGAATTATTTATTAATATTTAGTATTTTTATTATTACACAGGTATGTTCGTGAGAGCCTCTGTCGGGTAAGCTAAGCAATACAAATCGCGTAGTCTGCACACTAGCGCCATCATTGAAAAAAATATAGTATTTAAATAAAGACGAAACTTTGTGGTACTTTTTATTGCTTAATCAATATTTTCTAGCCTGTCGTTTAGTCTAATGGTGTTTTTTTATGCGAAAAGTGGCCACTTTTCGCAAAAAAGAGATAATTCACAATTTTATCTTAACACTATAATTTTTTTCCAAAGGCGTTAGTGTGTCAGCACACTAACGCCTTTGGAAAAAAATTGCTGTGCGTGGTGTTAAGAGCGCGTAGTCAGCTACGCGCTCTTAACACCACGCACAGCACAGACACTGCGTTGCGTAGAGCTAAAAAGTTGCGCTACAAAAAGTAAGTCTTCCTTATAAGGTAAACTTACTTTCCCTCTATGGTTTTTCTTTACTACTAGGCTCAGAAAGATTTTTAATAAAAAACTCACTCAACGCAGATTATTTATTTCGTAGCTAGCTAGGTATTATGTTTATATTGATAATGAAGATCATATCTGTTAACCGTCGTGGAAGTTAATAAATCGGTCATTATCGCCAGATGCTCATATGTATCGTATCAATATATTTACATGGTCCGATAACAAAGCGTTTGATCCTGACTCCGCGGCAGGCGGTCGTCTATTTATAGTGCGCGCGCGCATTACGAGTTCATTCATTCGTTTCTGTTTATAATTAGAATGCTATTTGATTTGGTACGCGTTGAGTCAGTTCGCCCGAAGACGTGGGCGAGTGATGACGTTTTCTGCTGTATTCGTTTGTGACATACACAAAGACTGAAAGTACTTCCTTTTGCATTTTATTAAAAAATGGTAACATCGACGCGTAACAATTTAAATAAACTTAAAAGATGATTAGAGTTAATAATCAACATCACGTCAACGTAACATCCACTGCTGGGCATAAACCTCCCCCAAACCAAGGATTTAAATAACGAACAGTCCTTCGCTGCCCGCATCCAGAACTAGATCATCAGTCCACCTTGTCGGAGTTCGTATGTGGGGCTTCCTAGGAGGAGGCCGCAACATGCAAAGCTGCAGCCCGCCTTGTCCGGGCCTCCGGAGCCTACCATGACGCGTCGTCCAGTGTGCTTTCGCCATTACAGAACAACCCCACGCCGGCGCGGGGTTGTTCCGCCAGCGCGCCGCGCCGCCCCAGCGGCAATGGATTCATGTCAAGGTTTTATAATGATAATAAGTATATGTACAAGATCTGACTTATTATAGTAGAATAAAAATAAAACATTTACCCCCTTACTAAAAAAGATTGTATAGCAGATGTATAGTTACACAATGGTTACTCTCTGTCAAACTATTTAAGTTTGACATAAAAAAGAAAGGGACAAAACACTGTGCTATACAATCTTTATTAGTATGGGGGATAGTGTCTTTATAATCGAAAATACATTACGGCACGAAAACTTCGCTAAAATAAATGTGAGAAGCGTAGGATTCTGAAGACGAGGAGAGCGAAAGAAACGCCATAGCAACTCACCTAAATCGGTGCTTTCGGGACCTCGAGTCGCACAAATTAATCATGCTTGTGTTCCCTAAAAGGGCCACCGGCGGCCATCAATCTCCCCAGACGGGAACTGATCGCCGATTGGCAGATATTAGACAAATGATAACGCAGTGACGAAAAAAATGAAGCGCTGATTTGTGGGGGAAACTCCAAACGACTTTTCAGTGAAATTACTGGTAATTCTTGTTGATATTATTTTGTGATTTGGTGCAATAAAGAACTTATTATTAATAAATACCATAAATTGTGTATCAACAGAATTAGCGTCGTCGCGGAAAATATTCTGTTATAATCCATCCTCCATAATGACAATTTAATACGACTTCGCACATTTACATATTTACCCTTTGTGTATTTTATTGGTAAATTACGTATTCATATTTTGCCTTTGATAAGACTGGGTGACTTCGTAATAACATTCCTGGGGCCCGCATTGGACCGGATATCCAAAGGTCGCGGGTTCGATTCCCGTCCGAGAACATGATCTGGTGCAAGTCGTATTTTTTCTAGTATATTATTTGGTATTATCTCAAAATCTTTGTTTTACCTTTAGTATTCTTATTAAAATAGACCAAGATTAACATCATAGACTTTCTAGGCATATAGCTTTTAACAATGTTAACTAAAGTGAATATTTTACTGTAAACGAAACTGAATTAGCCCGATGAGCTTGTTTAGTGATTTATGACTAAACCGTCTATCGATATAACTGACAAATAACTCATTAAAAGTTCGTTTTCAGTTCAAATTGCTCATAATTTCTTTGGGAGCTGGAAGTTCGCTTGCGAGTGCTTTAAAACTTTTTTGTTCAGCCCAGCTGTGACTTAACTTAGACTGACTTTGAACACCGGCAATGCTGTGAATCGGATGTGGATTGTGGACTTGGTCTTGAACTAATAGTATATTATGACTTACGGCGTATGTAATGAAAAAGTTATACTCATAATACCAACTGTGCCACTAGACCGAGTTTAGCCGTAGGCCTTGTAGCCTTGTGCTGCACTAAAAAATATTTCCTACAATATATTTGTGTCTTTAATAATATGTTCTTTGCTTAATGTTCATATAAACATTTCTTGCCAAAAATTTACTAAATGGCCGTTCCCAACTACCTACCCTTGGTAGGTAACAGATGCAGATAAAGTTAAGGGCTCTACATACCTCAAAGTGGCGCACATCTTAATTAAATTTATTGTTCGCCAAGTACATGGTAAGGTAATGTATCGAAAATTCATGTACAGATTGAAGCTAAGGCCACTTTTTGCTCTTTTGCTTATTACTACAACAACGAACTATACTTAACTGAGATTATTGTTTGTAAATAAACTATAGAACCTTAGCTATAATTTGTATATGTGAATTTTTGATACATTATGTACTTAGCGAGAATGTGAGGGCGCCACTTGAGGGCTATAGGACCCTTAATTAGATCAACCTTGTCATTCAAAATAATTATCAAATAAAACAAATCCTCCTGCACTTTTTGCTACATTGCACTGAAAAGTATACTTACCAACTTTTCAATTGAAAATTGTACCCAAAAAACTTTCTTGACTTTTTCCTCATTATTTTCTCCTAAGAAATAGGTTAATATCAATTAAAATGGCTGCCCACAATTGCGTCGAAGCTATACTTAGACGTGCCAAAACTTTTAACCCCAAGTTGCTTAAATAAATATTCCCGTAGGCGTCGCGGGATACAACGACCTGATTTGACTTTTAATGAAGAAAATCATGAAAAATTCCTAAGACCTTTGAGCGGGTTACTTGTATTCGTATTGAAGGCTTAATTTTCTTTTTAAAACCTACTTTCCTTAAAGTATTTTTTTTTCTTACATTAAAATAGGGGCTTTGCATGTCTCTGCTTCTTTTAAGCTAATTATTTTAATAAAAACGGGAATATCTTTTATATAAAAAATAACTAGGTAGGTACCTAAAATTAACGGATTTATTTCAAATTGTAATATTTCAGATGTAAAGTAATAGAAAATCGAATTATGACAAAAAAAACGATCAAGAGCGAGTCAAACTCGCTCACTGAGGGTTCCGTACCATCATTCTGAAAAAGTTTACTGTTTAGATTTTAGAGACATCGTTTTATTTTTCCTGTAATCTTTACATAAACTTCTATCACAAAAAATAATTTTTAGATTTTTTTCTACGCAAACTTCGGAGATAAGGTAAGGGGGAACCGTATTTTATTTACATTTTTCATCAAGAGTCGAGAACTATACGGCCTAAAAAAATATTTGAGAATGTTCAAGCAGCGCTCTTTCATATGATACCCCATATGCCCTAGTATTTCGAATTTTTAAGACCCCCTTTCAGTCCCTGTTGCAAAAAATATAAACATTTTTATTTCTCTTTTATTTGCAAAATAGTTGGGCAAACGTCATCTAAAACTATTTCAAATTTTAAATCTTTGTGACAGACAGACTGAGTCGCACCATAAGGGTTCCTTTAACCATTTTACATTTGGTACGGAACCCTAAAAATGTTGCCTATGATAATCATGGTTATCACAAAAGAAAATAATAACACTTTTCCAGCGTATGTTATCGGGCTATTTCATCGAAGTAACAAATAGTTGAATTAGAAAAGCGTTTCGTTTATAAATTAAAAAATATACACGGTTCAAGTTAGACTATTTTTATGTTATACCAGCAACTGTTCTCAAACTTTTTTCATTTACCCAATTGTCACCTTTTTATATTATTAACTGTATGGCCCCCCGGCGCGGTCTATTCGACCCCAATCGTCCTCGTATTACGTAGAGCGGGTCCGTTTGTTCCCATTTTCCGCCGAGCCCCCAACCCAAACGTTGTTATCAAAACAGATATTGTTATATCCATTACACGTTTAGTGCGATAGCGTTCGGATATTGGTAATATCTTTTTGAGCAAATATTTACCAGGTAAATACAAGTAAAGAAATAAATAAATAAATAAATAAAATGCTTGGACAATTTCACACAGCGCCATCTAGCCCCAAACTAAGCAAAGCTTGTAATATGGGTGCTAGACAACTGATATACTATTTATATACTTTTTAATATATACTTATTGTACATAGTAACACCCAGACCCGTCACAGAAATTAAAATTCATCATTTCAATTTCTGCCCGGCCGGAAATCGATCCCGGGTCCTCTTGCGTGTTATAGACCGACATGTTGACCACTGCACCACTCAGGTCATCAAGTACCAGTAGGTACCAGGTAAAAATCATTACCTACCATTTAACAGGTAATTAATTCATTGCTCTCTTCATTGCATAAGTTAATTAAACTGATAATGATATTTCGTGGGCAACACCACTCTTGAACTCGTCTTGCTGCAGGGGCTTGTCTTACGCACAAACTCATGTGGATGAAGTATAGTTATGGCACAGAATTAGTATAGTACTGACGTACAGAACGGTCACACTCCGCCTCCCTCCGATCTGAGATACCGCACCTCCCCGGAGAAGTTCATTCTCCGAGGCTGTGTCGCGCGCGCGAGTTGTCAGTGGTACGAGCACAGAGTTAAAATATACTAGCCAACATAGGGCTCAACAGATGTTAAAAGTCAACCCTAAAAAGATCAGGCACACATTCGCAGCGTGTACTAACGTAATCTGAAAAAAAGACATAACGCACTTTTTGTATAGTGTCCGGGTGTGGTTGGTTAAGGGTCCATTTATAACAAGTACCCACCAGAAGAAGGTTTTATTTTCCAAATTGACGACCTCCGTGGTCGAGTGGTTTGTACACCGGTTTTCAAGTTGTCGCCATCTCTGAGGTCTCGGGTTCGATCCCCGGCTGGGTCAATATAGAAAATGAACTTTTCTATATTGGTCTAGGTGTTTGTAGTTCCACCGTTGTCTCTGATTTCCATAACACAAGTGCTCTAGCTACTTTGGATTGGCGCAATGTATGTGATGTTGTCAAATATTTATTTATTTTTATTTATAAATTCACACACGGATAAGGTCGAAGCAGTACCTTGAGCAGTACCACAGATACGTACTGCAGTACACAATAAACAAAAATGTTGTTTACCGCGATAAACACAAAACGGCGCGTACATTAGCGGCCGGTATTGTTTCCAGAGTCGGCTCGTAAATGCCATTCGTTTCTGTTATCTCTTTGTTGGCGATGAAGTCGCGCGAAAGAGATACGACAACAATTAGGCGAGCTTTTTTCTCTCCGTACTGTTCATAACGAACGGGACGAAACGCGAACGGGATCCGATGCGTCTACGTGAAGAATCGCGAACGAGACCAAACACGCCAAAAAGAAGAATCCTTGTAGGTATGTGATTCTTCTTTGTTTGATAAACAATCTTTTCTAATTAGACTTGATATGCCAATAATGTATACTGCCTCATTATACAAGACAAATAATGCTGATCAATCTTTTTAGCCAAAGGAACATTTGCACGTTATCATTTCGCTTCGAAACATGGTTTTGACATTTTAAACCAAAAACAAGAAAAGCAATAAAACACGTCTAATGAAGTAGGGTGGGACAACTTCTTTTTCTAATTCTAAAAGCCCCACCCGACTTCATTAGACGTGTTTTATTAATATTGATATGCGTTACATATAATTTGAATTTTATTTCTTGCCTTTTAGAAGTGTTTAATTTTTAAAGCTGGTCAGTTGCTTTTGTCGCTGTCTAGTCTAGACTTTTTGTTTATAGATCATTATTATAAATCAAATTTACTATTCATTAGGTATGGCTCACTCAGGCTTATTACATACTAGACTTGTAATATCAACAAGTATTTTAAGCAACGGAACTTTTTTTCGATGTTAACTGGTAATGAGGTCGGTATACCACTCATGTCGACTCCAAAACGCCATCAATAGGCGCTATTGAATCATCGATTCGATCACTGAATCTTTGAATGGGGTATTGACGAGATATCGTTGCTTCTTGCTGATCAATGCCAGGTCACGAGTTTAAAGGTTATTGTCCATCAACTACACTGGGCGGCAAAGAAACCGGGCCTCCACGTTATTTTCACACAAACAAGGTAACTTTGAAGCCTTGGTTCTCGGCCAAGGATTGACCTAGTTGTGATCTGATGATAGTTATCTAGGCAGTAAATGGAGGAGATTCAGATTGCTATACACACCCAACTGATCTGATCAAAATTCTAAGAAATGTAAGGATATGTTTTATAAAACCGCGAAAATTGCATTAAAATGTATGGTAATCCTGAAACTGAGAACTCTGAACTTCACATCTCTTAGAATGCTGATCAGATCAGTTGGGTGTGTATAGCGATCTGGATCTCCTCCATTCACTTCCTGGTTAGCCATCATCAGATCACAGCTAGGTCAATTCCTAGCGGAGAACTAAGGCTTTAAAGTTACCTTGTTTGTATGAAATTAATGTGCTGGCCCGGTTTCTTTGCGGCCCAGTGTATTACTATTTCTTCTCGAGTTTTTGAAAATTAATATTTTTTTTGTAAGTCTTAAGCCTCATCCTTCGTTTTCTTCTGACCTTAAACGCAATAGTCCGTGGATTCCGGGCACGCGTCGTCCTGGCATCCGGCATTCGACCGGGCGGCCGATTAGCGGCGTCCCGTTAATTTTATCACGGCCATCTTGACCGGTTCTTAGGTGAAAAGGAGTTGAAATCCGGACAACTCAAACCAATTATTTAGCCCAAATTTAGTAGAGCTTGTGCTATGGCGACAAAATAACTGATATTATTTAACTAAGACTGTATAATGTTACAGTCAAAACTCATAACCGTTCAAAAGTACTTGACCGCAGAAATCAAGCAAACGTAGTTTTGACCGATGCTTTAGGTCAAAAACAGTTTTAACTGATTTCGCAATCAAAAGTGGTTTTAACCAACGTTCTAACTTAGTCAAAAGTGGTTTTTGCCTGATTTCAAGTTCAGACTAGTGGTCAATAATGTATGAAATATGATTTATTTTATTATACTTTACCTAGGTATTCTATACAATACCGAATGCGCAGACGGTTGTGTGTGTAAAAGACGAGAACATGGAAGTTTCATGCATTTTATTGTGATTTTAATGCAGTTATAGAAAGGAAGTGCCTATTTATCAGTGCATGAAGCGGTGCGGTATTATAGCATCAGAAGAATTATATTCATAGTATTTTTAAAAAATATCATTTTTTACAAACCCGTTGTTTCTGGCACTTTGTCGGCCGCTGCCGCGGCACGCTCGGCTCGCGAGTTTTTGGTCGCAGTTTTAACCTAATCTAATTAACTCTGCGGATTTGCCCCCCCGACCCCTTAGTGTCAACCCCCTGACCAACCAATACCAAAATCTATTTATTTTACGCATTGCCGGTTGAAAGTGGTTTTGACCAACGTCCTTAGTCAAAACTACTTTTGCCTAATTTTTGCACTCTAATGTGGTTTTGACCGGTTATGAGTTTTGACTGCAACATATACATCCATAAAATCTGAAATGCGTTTCAGGGCAACATTATAAGCACTATGAACCCGAGACTTTTGGCGCAGTAGGCAGAAACGCTACTAATGTACCAAGCGGTCGTCAAGATATAATTCGTTCGTAGTTCAAATGACACAAGATACTACGAAATTCAATATAAACATTTACAAGCAGTTATTGAGATTATTATAACGTAGATTACTTAAAAAACAGGATTTATACTAAGTCTAACTTAAAGCACCACTTCCAACAAAAATAAATAAACAATTTTAACGCGCGCATCGAAGTGCTGTTAATTTCTGAAGTTAGTTGAGGGAATGCTAGCGGAACATTCTGAAACTAATGAATTCTACAGACAAGTCTTTTGTAATTCGCTATTTAATATCTATTTGCCAATACTGTCTGGAACTTGCAACAAAGCGACGCTCCCGAACAAAGCGGGACTCGAACCGGGAACCGGGAACAAATTGGCTGTCGGCGGGTATTGGAGAAGAGAGTTTAACTGTTGGTTGTCAGATTACTGATAGAATTAATGGTGCTAATTAATTATTTTAATGTAAATCTGTGTTGCAATTTATTTAAATTAGTTGGCTAATTTTTCGCTTTATTAATTTAACACGGGATTCTGGTAATGTTTCCTTTTACACTACATATTTACATGGTAAGTATTTATTTTTTGCCTTTACTTGCGTCTGTAATTGCATTATGGTTCTTATTTCATAATATAAAGTTTTCTTAAAAGAAAAAACTGTAATACAGTTCAGTTTTTAACGTAACTGTTTTATTCCTTTTTGCCGAAAGTTGCAAGTTGTTCGACTCAATGTAAATAGAGGTCTTATTCCAATACAGAGCACTTGAAACAAACAAAGAATAAGATATTCAATTACAAGCCAATCTAAAGTTTCAAAATATCTACGGAATTTCGTCACAGAAATTGTGATCACAAAAGCTCGTTACGTCACAACCCGTCGCAGTGCTACGAGGGCGGCCGTAGCAGTGACTACGGACGCTCCGCGCCGACTACGCGCCACGCTACGAGCGCCGTAGCAAAGCGATAAAAGTTTTCCGCGATTTTCGTTCAACGGATATAGCGATTACGCACTACGTGGAGTGAGTAGCAACTAGAGATATAAGTTGGAAAACTTTACAAAGTTTTAGTGAGTTTTTAGTGCAAAGTTTGAAATAACAAAAGTTGTAGTTTTAAAGCATAAATCATTACCTTATGCGAAGACTTAGCTGAATAACTCTAATTCCGAAATCAAATATCAAGCTTCAATGTAGATCGCGATTTATACCTCCAATTATTAGCTAATCCTCCTATTAAAAGTTTCCCAAAATAGACATTCTAAATACGATAATATCTCAAAGTCATTATGTAATTGTAATAAAGTCACTAAATGTGAATTAATTTAATAACGATTTATCTTTAAATAGGCTGATAAATTATGACATTAATATAGAAATACTTTGTTCAAGTATTTCGTACAAACAGTTATTCTTAAAAAAGGCTTAAAAACGAGAAACGAAGTTTCGTAAAATGTGATTAGTGATGGGAGAAGGCAACATCCCCGGGGTATTCTTCGCTGGCGGGGCCAATGGGAACGGGTACCGGCTATCGGCGCAGGGCGTGCGCACGCTGCAGGCCTTCCTCCGGGAACATGGCGCGGCCTGCGTCCGCCAGTTCATGCAGGTGAGCTACCTGACCGGAACAGAAAGAGGGTATACATTTGATGAATGTATTCTTAAAATCTGAGTAGTGATGGGAGAATGCAACATCCCCGGGGTATTCTTCGCTGGCGGGGCGAATGGGAACGGGTACCGGCTGTCGGCGCAGGGCGTGCGCACGCTGCAGGCCTTCCTCCGGGAACATGGCGCGGCCTACGTCCGCCAGTTCATGCAGGTGAGCTACCAGACCGGAAAAGAAAGTGGGTTATAGTTTTTCCGTAAAATGTCCAACAGCGTTAATAGTAAAGTTTACTTAAATAATTTTATCATAACCGCACCTAAATCACGTTTTTAACCGACTTAAAAAAAAGATGAGTTTCTATGTTCGTCTGTTTGTATGTTTTTTTCATCGTCGTCGTTTGATTAAACACCAAGAGATTGTCTCTATTGCCATCTTCCTTCATCACTCTACATCTGTTATTTTCCCTCTATTTGTTTCACTCAACAGGCGAACGTTATGACAAGCGTAGATTGTACGGTATTTGAAAACTAAAATCATCGTAACAGGTACGCAAAGAAAACGATGGTAACAAATATCTATCGTCACCCAAACCCTTCGTAAATCCGCTCGTGATAAACTACCGCCATAAATCAAGCCATCGCCGATCGCCGCAACTTTGTGACGGAGAACAAACGCAAGTTCTTCACTTAATCGGATAAGTAAAGCTTTTCTTGAGAAGCTTTGCAACCCAGGTGCGCGGGTGATGATGTAGAACTTTTAATGAATCACATAGATGGGCCACTTTCGTAAATAATTTGCTAAAGTACTTTTGTTATTGATTAGATATTTTGATTTCAATTTGTGCTGAATATTTTCGTACATTTTATTTTTCGGTAACGAAGTCTGATTGCTAATGAAAATGAACTTATAGTAAAAAAAGCATTGATATGTATAAAATACATAATATATTATTGTACAGTTAGTTTTTTTTATTCTGACTAATTGCATCTTTTCTTGAATGAAATTTGTTTCTTATTGATTATTTTATCGTATTGCTGATTATTTTATCGTATTGCATTATTAAAAAAACATCCTTTCAGTCCCCATGTGATACTTCAAAGTATCTGAAGGTTTATTTTGATATTAGCTTCCGCCCACGACTTCGCGTGGAATCCCACTTCCCGTGGAAACTTAGCTAATAAAATGGCGTAGGTATGTAACTCTGAGATAGTTTATACTTTATACCTCAGCTTACTGAAAGAAATTTTGAAACTATGTCAGTACTTTCGGAGATTACCTCCCACAACCTTTGCAAACTTTGTTTTCTTTTAATATTAGTATTAGATAAGATGTCTTCTCTAATTGCCTCTATTGTAAATATTGTGGCGTTCGTATGTAGTAACTTGAGACTAACTTCAGCTTATCTCTCAAGCTGACTTTGATCTATCGAGACAAGGCATTTTAAGCCACATAAGTACCCGAGTAACTTTTAAGTTGAAAACGAAATATTACACTGCGCTGCACTATATTCGACTACCTATCTTGGTAGTACGCGTAAAGCTCTTTTCTATTATTTTATCCAAAAGTTATGTCCGTGCATGCTGTGTTTTGCTTTTGACCATTAATGGAATTGATTATCAAAAACAATAGTCTATTTGCGTCTATGGTTGTCACTTTGCAGTTTTCCATCACTTGTTAGCTTAAGGACAGATTCGTTTTAAGACAGATCCGTTTTACGACAGATTCGCTTTAAGACTGAAATTATACAGTCTTTTTAAATCGTCTAATGGTTCAAACAAAATTCAACGGGTTATTATGAAACACTCTGTAGATAGAAAAACAAAAGGCTGTATATTAACTAGAAGACAATGTCTTTCAACCTTGTATTTCCAACTCCACGGAAAGACCACGAGGTGTCACTAGGTGACAAAATACGTAGATCTACATGAAGAGATCTACGTATTTTGTCACCTAGTAAACATATGCCTTTATTTTGTTCTCCAGTCTATCACTGGCCAAAGTTTAGCTTGACTTCCTATAGCTCGACTTGTAGCCGGCATCCATCTGTCGCCTAAAGCAGCTTATCTGCAAGCTGTCGCTTGGAAGCTTGACTTGGCACGAGCTGTTATCCAAAGATAGGTTGGTAGCTTTTAGCTTTCGAGCTGATATAAGTGTGTACGTACTGACTATACCATGTGGTCTGAATAGCTTGTTCCTCATATCAAAACCCATTATCCTGAGGACCACGCAAACCAGCCTTTACAAACGGTGCCCATCGATATTGTTTAAAAATATGACTCATTTAAAGACAATATAGTATAGATATTTTCACGACCGACCGGAAATAAAAACCTCGGAGATGGCCATATCTACACTCACTAATCTAATTAAATAAAACTCTTGACAGTTGCGGCGAGGCTGGATGTGGATAGTGCAATTATGCAGCACTAACCACGCGTCCACCTGTCGAAGGATACTAAGCCGTCCTATAATCGACAATATAAGTGGTGCAGTGGTCAACATACCGGTCTACCACGCAAGAGGTCCCGGGTTCGATTTCCGGCCGGGCAAAAATTGAAATGATGAATTTTAATTTCTGTGACGGGCTGTGAACGGGCTGTTTCTTCTCTGGCTGGTAGTTACTATGTATTATAAGTATATATTTAAAAAGTATATAAGTAGTATGTCAGTTGTCTAACACCCATATTACAAACTTTTCTTTGTTTGGGGCTAGATGGCGCTGTGTAAAACTGTCCAAGCATTTATCATTATTATTTATTTATTAGTATTATAATCATAATAATTATAGGTAATTATGTAAATTATGTAATATTGACTAACATCTGTAATAAATTATTTTTATGTTTTTTTTACTAATAATAGACAAGTGGTGTCTGGCAATAATTGGCAACATCCGACTTGTTTGACTACTAAATCATTGTGTGTTCGATGTCACGGTATCCTAGTAACTTAACGAACAAGATCAGCGTTGCCAGAATGTTACAAAAGTAACATTTTACGTTACTTTTGACCCTCTCATGTTACCTCCATGTTACACGACTCAATATGTTACTTTGTGTTACTTTTTAGATTTTCCAGCAAACAAAAAAATATCGTGGAACGGAACGCATTCAAGAGTTTTATTTGTTCGTCATCTTGGCGCACTTGATTTTCTGGCCTGACTGAATGCGACATATTCACTCACTCGCCTGTATTTCTCAATTTTCCATCCCGCTTACTTAAGCATGCGCAAGTGAGGCGAGTAGTGACTAGCAGCGAAAGATCGCAATCGATTTTAAAATTTTAAATGCATAAACAAAACCATTAGGTACAGGTTGATTATAATAAATTTTTGACCAAACCGTCTCATCACCGCAGGGCCCGGAGCGCGCGGCGCGCTACGCACGCCGCGACTAGGCTTTTATACCAATGGGTACCAACAAAGATGTTAGCCATCTTTCAAACACAACCCACCTATGTAGAATTTTAATATAAAAAAACTAACTAAAATGTTTTTTTTAAGACTGATACTAATTAGTTTACTAGTGGATAGGGGCCCACATCAGGCATTTTTTTTCAGCATCGCCAGTCGATTATTCGATCAACAATTATTACGATTTTTTCGATGTTTAACAAATGGAACAGGAAACTTATTTTAAATTTTGTGTAATAAAATGCCATATTATAGTATTGTGTCATTTCCCATAATAAACAAGGTAGGTAATGTTACTTTTCTCGTCAAAATGTTACTTTTTGAGCTGTCTCATGTTATATTTGACTATCTGCCACTGGCAACACTGAACAAGATAATCAGTGATACAATTATTTGTATCACTGATTATCTACTCCCTGTAAAAGTATACTTTGAATAAAATACATTTCCCAAACTTGTGTACAGTCACGAGCAATAAAATGTATACAACATTGGACCATGTAGCCATAGGACATACATACATGGTCCAATGTTGTATACATTTTATTGCTCGTGACTGTACCCTACCGAATTTATTTCGTACTGAAATAGGTTTGAACAGACTTTCGTTTCGTTGGAAATCTTGGAACAATATCAAATGAGGGTTTGTTTCAATCTGTTGTTATGGATGTTTCGTTCGTTTCGGCCTTGTCTCTGCGTGTGATGCCGCGATAAACGTTGTCTTGCGTCTGACAAGAAAAATAAATAATCCACTTTATTTGTTCCAGGTATGGCTCAGACAGCGGTTGACTACTTCAAAGTACTTGTTTTAATAGGTAAAGCATTTGGTAATAGAAATATGTACCTACCTAATATTTGAGAGACTTCATGATGTAATTTTTTAGAACGGTGTTAACAATTTTTAGGGTTTCGTACTTCGAAAGGAAAATACGGAACTCTTATAGGATCACTTTGTTGTCCGTCTGTTTGTCTGTCTGTCAAGACAAGACCTTTTATCTCGGGAACGCGTGGAGGTATCGAGTTGAAATTAAACCCATATATATACGAAGGTCTACATTTAATTTCGAAATTCTCAAAGGAATCATTTATAGGGTACCTACTTTCCGTTCACCTTGAACTATGAAATTTGCCAAGTAATATCGTCTTATTCTACAAGTACAGGGAAAAATCTGAAAACTATACATTTATAATTAAATCATAAAAATAAATCTTTATTTAAATTACGTACAAAATTGTGCGGAACCCTCGATGGGCGAGTCCAACTCGCCCTGTTTTTTTTGTAATAATTATAAAGTAAAAGTAACAAATATTCAATAAATAAAATGTCAAAGAAGTAACAAAGTTTTTCCGGTCGTGGTTTTATGTATCTACATCATAGAGTTATTTATACTCTACGCTAATATAATAAGTATGGTCCACATCTACTACCAATGATATTAGATAAAATATCAAAAGAGCGAAATACTATTTAAAAAGCAAAACAGAAACGTGTTAATTAATAAGGTATGATTTAACACTCTTATTTTAAAAAATATAAGCGGATTTAGCTCTTTGAATTCTCCGCTAGTTAATTTAAATATTTTTAGAGAAGTTTCAGTGACGGGCGGGCGGGAACGTCAAATATATCATGTCCAATTACCGTTTGGAGTCCAGTGTTGGAGTCTCGGCTTTTGGCGCCATATTGAAAGCACAGCACAGATTAAAATTAAATAAAGCTCGATGAGTATTATTTTAAACTTATAAACTGCTTGTTTCAATAAATTCTTATTTTTTGTCTGTATAGATTTTCCAATTATATTTTAGGGTTAGGTACATTCAGCTTTAAAAGTATCCGAACAATTTAGTAGGTACTTATGAAACCAACTTTTTTGTGCTTAAAGTTAGGATGGATTCATTAAACAAACTATAAGCTAGTGTGGCATGGTACTACCCCCTGGTGGTGTCGATCGTACTACTTTTAAACATAGGTACGGAAAAGATTCTCAGATACGAATTCCTCGTATACTTTATGTCTGTAATTTATTGATAAAAAAACGTTACCAAGAAAGATAAACGTGGAATATGGGTAAAAAACTTTTCTACAGATTTCTGATAAACTAAGACTTATATAAATGCGTTTATGGAAAAGTGTTTGAACGAATGCCAATTTCCCTTAATATTTAATGCAAATTATAGCTTTTACAGAAAAATAATGCACATTTGATGAAAATAATCAAGATAACGTGGATAATTATTCACCCCAACTATTTAATATAAGGGCAGGAGCTGTCTGCTGCAATTATACAGCAATTAACGTTGGCTATGACTGTTTTAATGCATTTCAGTTCACCATTAAACCGACCACCGCGGCCATAGTAATAAAACTAATTTATTACGTCGCGATACTACCTTCTCTACAATTCTATTCAATTAACGGCAAAGAGCGTTTTCGACACAGCGAAGCTGTCGGTAAAGGTTTTATAAAAACCTTTGTGAATCTTTTTTAATCTAGAGTCTTGATTCTTGACTGTGTCCAATTTAAGTAAAGTCTTAATTTTTACAACAAACTGGAAAGTAGAATGCCATTGCTAGAGTTCTAATAATGTCATATGACGATAGTATGGAATAAGTGTGACGAAGTAAAAAACAAACACCCCTTGCTGTCTTGAGCCGGTGTCACAGGTTCCATATAGGACATTTTCGGGTTTAATTAACTGTCAAGTAATTTAATTTAAACTTATCTGCAACCTAAGACACTAACTGACTCTTTACCTTGCATAGAATATCCTAGTTTTAAACGTGCTATTAATAATAAATATTAATTTCGTAAGTAGGTACTGAGATTTTTATTAGTACCTAGTTGACTGGAAATAAAACACTTTTTACGGATTACAGCGCGTATATTATTAATTCAGGTGTTGTTTTGGAATTATTTAGTTTGTATTTATTGGTTTTTAGAATTCCCGACGTTTCGACACCTTTCCAGGGGCCGTGGTCACGGGAGGACTAAAGCAAAATAGGCTGCTCATATTTTTATGAAATTACCCGCTCGAAATTTTATAAAAATGTATTCAAGTTTATTAAATTATTTTTAGCTGCGTTCTGATTTGATCATTATTACTGAATTAAATTGCAAAGTCTTAGAAGTGTATACCTAGTTGACGTTTTTTTTTATAAAGAAATTGTTGTTTCTCTAGTGGCTCAGCTCAGACTCATGTTTCATGCAACTAAGTCCTCATGAGTAATGTCTAGACGTTTTGGGCAAATTATACTTGTGTTAGTGTAACAGACTTATGTGGCCCATTTCAGGGACGTTGCGGCAAAGAAATGGATATTTACTGTGACTGAAGCTGAGCTATAAAACACTGTGCAGGTACACTTTACAATTGTTTAAGGTCTCCATTTTATATCGGAATAAAAATCCTGCTACATAGTTGTCGGGTATACTATAGAATTTATTTTGAAATTAGAAAAAAGAACAAAACAGTAAATAAATACAATTTGTCGTAAGTTACTAGATAGAGTTCTATGAATTTTGGATTAACATGATAAAAAATTTCTCACGACAAAATTGATACACACACACACACACGCACACGCACACAAACATGTGTTATACACACATAAGCAATATAAATATGTTGTAGTAGTACCACGTACAAATACGTAGTATGACCACTATACGATATTCTTCTTTTCAAAAGCGCTCATGGCGGAGCTTGACAGACTGATCGTACTCGATCAAGTTTGATAAACAACGCTCGGTCAGGCCAGCTGTCGGATGGGTGACCGTTAAGTGGCAATAAAACTGAGCGCTTTCGTGCTTCACGATAGGCACGAGGGCACGATAAACCGTCGGTCCCAGCTCTTGTCGTGATAACAGTCGTTAAGCCAAGTCAGAGGCCTTACAGGCGGCTTGATAAATTCTAACACCAGAAATGGCCACTAATCCTCATACGATAAGAAAAAGGCTACACTGTAATATCACAGTATATCCAAGGTGTTACAAAAATACCCCTAATGCCGAATATGGTAGATAGGGACCGGGGAATATTAAAATGTATGAAACAACTGATTTTTTTATTGGCGGTTTCAGAGTTGGTCCCATAGTAAAAGTTAATCAGTTTGATGGTCCCTATCTACCATACTCGGCATTAGGGGTGTTTTTGTAACACGTTGTATTTTGAAAAAACTAATATGTGTATTCTGATAATATGTAGCGATTTATTGAGAGTCAAGTATTGATAAGTCGCTTTATTATATTATATTTCGGTGGACATGTGATATGGGGCTGATTCAAAGTAAGCTAGTACCATCCCGAATCGCTGTAGTCATTCGGTGTCGTTAATATTTGCGGTGTTGCCACACAATTAATTTCGGCTTGTCGCTATTTGTCGAGCGACGTCGCGCGCTCCGACGAACGATATGATGAGCTATCGTAGGTAAATAACTTATTAACTAGACTTGCTGATATCTATACCTAGGCTATAAACATAAGTTGGAACGTCTTCAATGTTGAATTGTTGTCTTTAACAGTTACAAACTGATCGGGAAGGGAATAATTTAATAACGAATTAGGGAATATACACAATGGGTTGTGTTAACTGACATTTTTAAATGGATGTTGATAATTAATACGGCTAACAAGAATAACACTTTCATTGATAAGAAAACACTGTTTAACTTTGTTTTATTGTGTAGTTACACTAGTTAATATTTTATAGTTTCAAGTTCAAATAATTATATTCTTCTTTAAGTCTGTTTATCTTTACTTGTCTTATTTGGTAAACAATCTTCACCCAACTCTTTATTGAAATGATCATTTATAAAATACAACAAATGGTTTTCCACACACAGATTACGAAAGAAATTACTAACTATTAGTGACAATTTGATTTAATAAGACAACATATTTTTAAGTAACGATTTAAATTAAAAAGACGCATGACAACTGTCAAAAGTTGCTTTCTAAATAGGACAAGTAAGGATAAACAGACTTATAGCTACAAAGTTTCTATTTCAGTCTTCAATCCTATAATATGCCTTAAGCACAGTTTTAATCCTTAAGCGAATTACTATTCAAATAAACATGAGACCCCTAATTTAATAAAATACCCTCAGTTCTCACAACCTGGCGCCCGGCCGTAGGCTTTGCGGAAAATGTTCCTGATTAGGCTAAATCCTGCAGGAATCCTTATGAAGGACCGACAATCTTCCAGAAGAATTTAATCAGATGTGGATGGCGCGTTAAGTAAGGCGTATTACGTTCGTTTTCTCAAAATGTTGTGATTGTGAAGCTGAAAAATTCTGTAAAATCCCTTAAATACTCGTACATAGCAACATTGACAAATGAGTATTTCTAAATCATATAAATAAAAAGAGCAATGATAATTTATTTAAAAACTTACATATGTTTCAATTTTGTTGAACTGCCTATTCGTCAAACAGATACCTAATAGTTTCCTAATTAATAATTAATCGCATAATATACTCGTAGTGAATTTGAAAATTATATAGCTTTAATATGAAGTCTGGAAATTCAGTCTTATTTGTTTGCAGAGCTCCGACCGCTTACGCAACTCGCTCTTAACCAATTTTTTCTCTCCTGAGGACGTTGATAAGTGTCCGTTTAATCCCTCTCCTGTCCTCCAGCGGGAAGTTTAGATCAAAAGGGATTCCCTACAACCCGGGATTGTCTCAAATGACGGCTAAAATTAACTCCACTTCTTTCGCTAAGACACCTCCCACAGCCGTTGTTTATTTATTTATTTATTTATTTGTATATATATGTTTACTATCAAGATAAATATTTTGCCCTTATTAATCTTTGCTTTGTCCAAACTTATTCGTATACTAAATGCAAAACTATAATATTGTTAGATAAGGGAAGTAACATCTTAATACTTGTGCTCTTAACCAATTTTAAAAAGTAAACTGTTAACGTCACTCTGACACTGCCAAAATTAGCGGGAAATATCTAGAGGTCTAGTTCTTGTTGCCTAATCGTTTCTCTCTCTTGTACAAATTCTGAAAATAAGTGCAGTAAATTAAATTAAATAGTTTATTTCCTAAAGTTGTGTGTTATTTATAATCTCTGAAGTGAATTATTCAGCTCCGACTAAATTTTTCTCTTTATCTCTTTCAAACTTCCTAGTTAGAAACTATTTTTTGTAGTATGTTAGTTTTATTACTTTTTTTATATCAAACGTATTAGTTTGGTGAAGAGATAATCACTATTGTTTAGCTAAACACCCCTTTTTAACTATATTACTAGGTAGATCCGTTTCAATCCGATCTGACACGTATTTCCCGAGGGATGGCGAAGGGAGGCAAAATCTAGGCAAACTCAGAAGCCAGAAAAAGACGAGATGCCTCGAAACACTTTACGTTATAGGCTTGTTTTTTTTAATGCTTGTACACTGAATGGTTTTAAAAGACTAAAAGTCTATTATACAAGTTTCGCATTTTCAAATAGTTTACTTGGAAATTTTAATTCTAATAGTCATTATTATAGATACAGAGGCCAAATTCACAATTTATTTAAACTTTGTCTGTCTTGTTACCTCATGACGCGAAAATTACTTTACGGATTTTTATGAAAATTGGTATGCTAGTAACAGACTATCCGGTTCAACTTATAGGATACTTTTTATTTCGGGAAATTGTCTCATTCCCGAGGGAAAATACAGAAACTGCTTGGAGCCAAATTTGTGCCCATACTTAATTATTTTCTATGGAATGTTAGTAATTGCCTAATTATTCGAATATTATATTTTTTAAAACTAAAAAAACTTAAAATTGATGGTGTTTTCAAAATTCCCTAATAGATGTTTCGACGAGGTTTTCAAGACCCACTGCTACTATCTGCTGTTTTGGTATATCTATTCAAAGCTAGATGGCGCTAAATTTTGACTGGAGTTGAGTTGACTTGCTTAATTTTATTTTCGTTTATAAAATATTAAAAGTTATTATGAAATAATGTTAATAGAAAACCTTATCTGTCGACTGCCTGAAAAACAGTGGTAGAAAAATTCGTGGCAGTTTTTGTAAGTGAAAGAAGGATGAAATAACTAAAAAATTACATAATATATGTTTTTTTTTTTGAGAAAACGTGTTTAGAAAAAATATTAACCAATAAAAATCATCAATGAACAAACTGTTTGGTTTATAACTAATTTCAAACTAAAATACTAATTTCTCCGATAGCTTATGTAACTTGGAAAATATCTGACAAAAAAAACTAATGCGTCTGTAAGACTCGGAGTAGTCAAGATGCTATAAAATGAGGCGCGTGTCTCGTGTTACTTAGTGACGAAACGGCATCAGCGAGTAAATCATAAAAATCTTAAAACTTCATTTTTCTTTCTATTTGTGTTTAATTTTTATATTTAATTTTTCTTAAATCTATTATTAAGCAATATATTATAGGTACCACGTTGGGCGCCAATTGAAACCCCATCGTAACCCATCCCAAATTCCCATCGCGCGTTTCACACCAAGTGTAGGAACATCGGCGAATATTTCTCATCTACCTTATTACGGTGTTTATTTCCGCCTTTTGTTTTTCTTTATTGGATTTCGTTCGGCGTGATCCACTCACGCAGCCTGAGGGCCTACTATGTAACAAGAATTGCGATAATCGGAAGATATTTGTCGTTTTACTTTGTTTCGGGTCTTAGTGCTTAGTACTCTTCACTTCATTATAGTCACAGTTATTCCTTAGCAACCTAGCTGAAAACTGACAATTTCATCACGTCTTCTCAATCGGACGCTCCTATAGCCCTCAAGTGGCGCCCTCATCTTAGTCAAATGTATTGCTCGCTAAGTACAGTCAACTGCACGGTGGGCTTCCACGACAGGGTAGTCATATTCAATCAATGTTATACTTAAATGCGAAGATATTAAGGTTCAAAATAATTTTGACAGTTTTGTATAACCTGACGTGCCGCTAGTAGTAGTAGGCAAATATGCCTAAAGTGGCCACTATTTGCTCTTTTGTCTACTACTACAACGAACTACATTTTAATTAGGTTATTGTTTGTTTGTAAATAATTCAAATAATTCAACTCATTTATTCAGTCTAGGCTGTTACAAGCACTTGTGAATGTCAAAGAAGTTACGCCATCAGTTCGCAAACCCTAAGCGGGAGACCTTGTAACGAGAAGAACCGGCAAGAAACTCGTCTAGGGCTGCTTTTTCTCCCTTCTCCTGTATGAAATATACAATTTCATACAGAGTCGTCAAAATTTGAAAAATGAGGTCAGCTTTTAAAGTGACGTCATTTTCTATTACAATAATTAACAAAGTTTACATTCAATGGGTAGGTAAAATAAATTTCAACTAGTTGAGAAATCGCTGTCTACTACTCGATAACGCATAGCTAAGAAAAAGCTTTAGTGAGCTTGCGGTACATAACGACGTATATTCATCAATGCCTGAGCGGCCGGATGTGACCGAACAACAATGGAATATCTATTATGCCTCATTTTCCGGCCTTGATGGGTTAATCTGTAAAATTTTCTCTTTGCCATACATTCTCGAGTGAAGTTGCAGCGGATCACTGCCTATTGTCAATTTAACCCTTCAACGCCAGGAAAATGAGACACAATAGATATTCCATTGTTATCCGGCCGTATGCGTCCGCTCGGGCGTTGATGAATTAATCGCATTGTACTAATGTTGTATGAATAAGTCAACTGAAATAATGTCACAAAACGAATCGAACTTCGTCCGATTATCGAGTCTCATTTTTCAGAGAAGGGCCTCTATTTACGATGTCATGAAACCTTCAATACAATAATCTTCATCATATATCGTTTCTGTTTTGTACGGGGGTGTTATTTTTATCATCTTCTTGATAGATTCCTTGTTTTATAGTACAGTCAGCGGCACGCTGGGCTTCCACGGCATGGTAATCATATTCAATCAATTTTATACTTTAATGCGCAGATATTAAGGTTCAAAATAAATTATAGATTTTTTGACAGATTTTTTGACGGACTGCTGATCGTACAATATTCCTTCTTGTTTTGTTATTTCGTTTCAAATAACTAAATGATGGAGTGTTTGGCGAATTGAAAAAGACAGTTACACGTAGGTACTGTCGAGTTTACTAATATGTGAGCATGTTGACTTTTATTTCAAAGGCATATAGGTTGATGAACTGTCAGAGGTGCGGACATATTATTGAACTCAACTGGCCTAGACTTCGAAAACTTATATATAATAAAGTTTACCAAAAAGCAGATACCTATTACGGTTTTTGAAAACCTTGTGGCGACATCTATTAGGTAAATTTTGAAATCAAATGTTGGAGCACATGGAGAACGTATCGCATCTTTACAAGAATGTTTTATTTTAGTTTTTAGAGCTTCGTATATTACCAATATAGGAGGCAAAAATAGCTGCCAAAAACAATTGTTTTTTACTTTTTTTATTGCATATAAATTTTATAAATGATTATTTCAATAAAGAGTTGGGTGAAGATTGTTTATCAAATAAGTAAGGATAAACATTATATAATGTTTTATTTTTCAATATTTAATGTAGCTATTTAAAAAGTTTACAGTCCTGTCCAATATCTGAACGTGATCGTGACACAATCAAAAGGGGGAATCATTTTTTCCTTCACGTGGCACAGCGAGTTCGACGACCCTGCATAAGGCAAAGGCACTGAAAGCGACCGATCTCGACCAAAATGGTCCGCGCCATCGAGCCTGCTGCACTAGGGACGTGAAACTACCTGTTTGTGCCTACTTTAATCTGTGGTGAAACATAGTCTGAAAGAGAGATTTTCTCAAGAACTGGCAGTATGGCTTAGACCTTCGCCTGTCCTGAAAAGGACGAATATAACTACTACTACTGAAAGAGTGATTGGTATGAGCAGATTTTGTTATAGTCTTAACATTTTCTCTTATTCCTGCGATATAAACAAATATTCATAACATTGACATAATGAGCCGAAGCCTGTTCTGCCACCCGTTGTTACAGGCGCCCAATATGTTTATGACTGTTCAATTTCGATGGGAGGTTCGTATTTGGCGAGTTATTTAACATGTGGAATAACTTGTGGGTAGAGTTGTATCCCCTGTTTCTGTTTTACGTTTACTGGCCCAGTTATATCTTCAAAGTTTTTTCATCAGGTCGCTTCATTGTATCAGAAAATTCAGAAAACATGGTTATTTTCAGTAAACCTCAATATGTTTGACACTTTGTGTTTTCTTATTTATTAATATTACTTGTATCATAATAAGACTACACTTTGAAGAGTTAATTATTCGTAATTTAGGGCCGATTTTTCAATCCTCAGATAACAGATACAAGTCTGTTAAATTATTAACCAAATAAAATAAATGTCATTAAAAAAATTTGGCAGACAAACGAATGACAAACATTTTCAATTTTGCGGTATAATACGTTATCAAATGAGTTAATTTTATCTGGGCATTGAAGAATCAGCCCTTAGAAAGATAAATTAGCTACATTTCACCTCTGTTTACAACTACGTACTTAGCGATATGACTACACCAGCGAACTAAAATCTATGGAACACGCGTTTCGCTCTATAAATAGCACCACACAAAAATTTACAACCAAGTGGACGGGGCTCATAATGCTGGCATTTAGTTATGCAGCACAAAGCAACTAAACACTGGTTGCATAATAGCGTCCATAATATGTGTACTCATAGATATTTTCTATACTTAAACGAAAAAATATTTAATACTTATAATACGTTATCTCTGCATTTTTTGCCTTTTTTGCGTCTTTTACCTTATTTGACTACACAGAACGTCATCATTAATTTCTAATAAAGAGTTTATTAGAAATTATGACATCAATTATGTCAGTCATCGGGCGCGTGGCGTCTTCGCTCAAGGCGCTCTTCTCTTAGGGCTTCCAAGAAAGCCACCACGAATGCCATAACTTCAACAAATATGTAGCCACAATAAATTATACTTAAGTACACCTCAGTAGTCGAACAACTGATATAAAATTTGTCAATAACTTACTTATTTCTACAATAAAATGTTAATCCGAAACTCTTACGGTAGCACTTGAGTTCTCGTGAGAAGTGAGGTTATACGCCTGAAAAACTGTATGTCAAAATCGAATTTTCGTGACGGGCTCGAGTGATCATAGTAAGCTATCCGTAACAACAAACGTCAAACGCCGATTTCGTTCCGTTGACGGGCCCGTAGTATTTTCGTGGTAAGAAACAGCCCGAAATTACGGAGTTCGTTCGGGTTTCGTGTGTTCATTGTAGACCTCCTGGCCCGACTAAATGCTGTGCGGGTTGGTGCTATTTTTAAAGCAATATTTGTTTGCAAATACACTTCCATACATTTTAGTTCGCTAGACCGCTTTAAATATCATAAATAGTTAAGTTTTATAATGAGGGCTTACTCTGCCTAGTTACGCTTTTCAGCTTTGCACTGAAAGCTTGATGTTATCGTTATCATAACTTCCCTTTATCCCATTCTTTCACACTTAACTGCGGCGTCCATTAAATTTATCCAGTAATTGATCCTTCGTGGTTCTTTCAGATAACTCCTGTAACTATCTCGTAATTGCCGGCTGCATTATGAACCGACGCTATTCAGGACAGTTTTTAAAACTCTAGCTAGTTCACACAGACTAAATAAAGCTGAAGATATCCCGTAAAAACTCAAGTGCTTTGAATAAAACACTAAATTTTTGTATGAATTCGCTAATTGAAATGGAATAATCCTAATTAAATAAGATTATTATAAATATTAAAACTGGAACTCTGGAAGGAACTATAATTTTATACAACTTTTATGTTGTTATTTGTTATTATTAATATAAATGGACACGTTAAAGTTATATAAAAATTTAACTTCTCCGCGCATAATTCGCAATTCTTTAACTTAGAACACTTGCATGGTTACCAAGATAATGATCTAGATCGCAGCTTACGTCTATGAGTCATCTGCAGATTCTTAGGCTGTGTACGTGTCGCCCATTGACGATGCCTATCTCTTTGTCACCTTCTGCCTTCGACGCTTTTCGACCGAATTACTATTGCGTTTGCGAAACGGCTTCGTAACGAAGTTGTGGTCCCAAAGATGTTGGGTCCGTCACGCACGCCTGAATAAGTTCTCGCGATTTCTCAAAAGTTTGAAAGAGCTGAGAAATGTAGAGGCTCTGTGACATGAAAATGTAATCAGACGGGTTATTGTGCTTTGCTAGTAGAATATATTTTTTTATATTAGAAGTGTAGAATTTGAATGACTTGTATTAATGAACAATGAGTTTATTTGAAACAAACGCCTGATACCAACGTATATTTGATCGGCCTCGTTCTTAATAGTAGATTATGCAATAAGGGCTTAAAGTAGTGCATTATGTCCCGGGCGCTATATTGAACCCCGCGTACAAGGGATTCTATGGTTAAGTTGAGGCTAGAATCCTGAGTACGAGGTGTTCAAGATCTCCCAAGACAAATACACATTTAAGCCCGCGATGCATACTCTAATTTTTATACTTTCTGCGAGGCAATTGAAACCAATGACTGTTATAAAGAAAGTACTTAAGTATTTTTTTATTTTTTTTCTGGCGTCTATTCTGTAGTGGTCAGTTCGACATTCGAATAAATCCTTCTTGATGCGCGGGTAAAAATGAATTTCGTAAAAAGATTTCATGTTTTTTTTTTAAATTTGTACATGACATAACATGCAGCCTAATTCAGAATAAAATCTCATTGCACCTAAACATTTTTTAAACCAACCTCACTCAAGCACGACTACACGAGATGCATTCCAAATTCAAATCACATTATTTCCCATGGGAAAAATTACTTACTTTAGGAAAGGTTTGCATGACACATAATATTGACGAGCAGGTAGTGTAAAAAAGTTATTTTTTATATTTCGTGACTAAAAAATATCTCGATAGCTTTCAAGGGCTGCTTTGGACTTTGGTAGAAGTATTATTATCGTATATCATAAAGTTGCGCCGTGTAGCTGTTCAACCGTTGACCTAAACCAGATTTATGTTTCTTGTTCGGACCTAGGCGGCAGGTACACGGAACCCCTATTACTACGCCTCGGTTGTTTTGCATTTACTTGCAGACATAATTTAGACATTACTTTATATTGAAATAAGGCTGAAGTTACTTTATGAAAGTTTAGTGGTATTTTGGCAGTGCAGAACGGAACTTTGAGTTTTTGAAGGCTTTACAGGCGTTCGTTGTTTGGTACTTTTGATCTGATTAGGTGGTAAATAATAGACTTATAGTCTAATCTTATAGAGTTATAGTCATCGCACTGTTTTTCACATAGAGCTGTTTGTAAATTAAATCTGCTCCGCCCGACTACTAATGTCGCTGAGGCATCGAGGTTACTATTTTTCAATAAAAGAAAACAATATTTCTTACGTGTTTAACAGAGCACTTGTTTTTCTACTTAACTCAATTTAAGACCAAGCATAGTCCTAACAATTTGAGCAAAAAGGTCGTTATATTCAGCTCCTTTTTTTAATTTCCAGAAACTCTTTCCTTTCATAATATGTACTTTTTTCTCTCGTTGATAAAAGGGGCTGTTGTAATCAAACGCGTTGTAATCCAGATGGCAGAGGACCTTACCGGGAATCGCACAAAGCGCCTTTCTCTCGCTACCGATCCCATCTCTTATTTGATCTTATTTCTTTGTTGTAATTTATAAACAACAATCCTTTGTACTGAGATGTGTGTGTGTGTGTGTGTGTCACAGGTTCAATAATTTAATACAAATAGATACATACATAAATATAAAAAAGCAAAACCAACTGATGGAAAACTCTTGAGGATGTTTCGCAGGTCCTAGTTAGGTTCCAATCATCTTACTTGACAGATCATTTCTGTTTTTTTTTAATTATTAAAACAGAAGTCAATGCTGTCTGAAACCTTCGAAACAGGGGGCTAATTGTCTAATTTCAAAATCTATCGCAATCGCTTTCATTTGACAGATGGATGTGACACATTGCTGCATTTCTTTGGTAAGTTTTTATTTATGCCAAAAAGAAGCATCAATGTATTACATCTTGAAATGATTGCGATAGATTTTGAAATTAGACAATAGAAGGGCAGGTCTTTAGATAAGGTTTTTTCGTAAAGCTGATAGTTTGATGTTGATGCCTGTTCGCAATAGGTAAACCTTAAGGTGTTTGTGGTAAATTAGCCAAAGCTAACACGACAATGTGTAAAAGGTTTGAACATTTTTGTGTCAAGACCACGGAACAAAGAAAAAAAAATCTTGAGACCGTTATATTTGGTAACAATTTCAACTTCGCATTCATGAAAAAAGAGTTGACAAACAGACAGACAGATGGATCAGCACAGGAGTAATGGAACCCTATAAAATGGTATTGTGCATGTGTTTCTTTTGTGGTATTTTATTAACATTTCTGTTGGAATGGGTATGTCAATTTTAATCAACTTGGTAAGGTTTCGACGGACGGTGTGCGGCTTCCATAGATAATATAATGTGCTGGATTGAAGAACCATTTTAAATTTATTCACGTATATTTTATAAACAACATTTTCGAATTCACTACCAAAATTATAATTCGTATAACGTAAGATTTCGATCAAATTACCATAATATTTATACTGAACCAACTTATTTGTTCTACTTCTCAGCTCGATAAACATAACAATGTAATCATGGTTCATAAATCATGTTGATGAAATGTACGTCAACAACTCATGAAGCTGCCGTAATATTACAATAAACAAGTGAATTTGTGTTTCTTGTGTTTTTGCGATGAATACTACATAAACTAATACCTGCATCTTTAAAATATGATTGATTTTATTTCCATATTTAACTGTTTTGCAAAGATGAACATTTTAGTACTTTGTCACATCAACTTTAATTAGTTGCATTACAGTGTAACCCTAATATACTTATAAATCCAATAATTGGGTAGTTGACATGGCAGGGTAGTAAACCATTAAGCAATATATTACAGGCTGCGACTTTTCTAAAAAAAAAACACTTTATTTCAACCCTGTTAATTGTGTTATAACCTGATTGATTCTCAATAAACTGTAAAGTATAATTTATTTTGTCCGTTGAGATGAAAAATAAGGTTTACAGGTTTTGCGAGCCTGCAGATACTACAGTGTTCAGTTATTTCTTAAGTTTCAAAACCGAATTTTTTTTTAGACAACATCACTAACATTGCTCTGATTCCAAAGTAGGTACTGCTCAAAGAACTGCTTCGACCTTATCCGTGTGTGAGTTTATAAATAAAAATAAATAAATATTTGACAATATCACTTACATTGCTCCAATCCAAAGTAAGTAGCTAAAGCATATGTGTTATGAAAATCAGAGACAATGATGGAACTACAAACACCCAGACCTGAGCCAATATGGAAAAGTTCGTTTTCTTAATTGACCCAGCCGGTATGGAACCCGGGACCTTAGAGATGGCAACACCTAGAAAACCGGTGTACAAACCACTCGACCACAGAGGTCATCAACAATACATGAAAACTTATTAGACAAAGCGGGATTAAACTTGTTGATAAATTCGTCTAACCTCGGTAAAGAGAATAACATTTTTCGCTTCACAAAAGTCTAACAAACTTCACCAAGTTTGCGACCACAAGGCAACGGACCAAAACCATAAAACTATTCAGCACACGAAACAGGTCAGAAATGAACTTGATTATTCAAAATATTTGGATTAACAATGAACATCAGATTATAATAAGTTGGTAACAAAAGTCGTGTTCATATCTGATTCCCCGACATTTCACCTGAATTACGTCTGCGACTGTTTGATAAAATCTCAATTGACCGATACTCATTGTAAATAACGCTACCCTCACACGAACCTTGTAGGCGCTGTTCCGAAAAACGTCAACATGAATTTATATTTCGATTCAATTTATTATTTGATTGCCTTTATTATCGCACTACGCTATTCCTGTCAAGCGAGAGAAGTTAACTTCCTTCCATCCTTTGTTAGGTGTACGAAATGATTATACTTTGTTTTCTTCCGAGTTTTGACTTCCTATTTGTTTTGTGCCTCATATTGTAACCTCTAGTTTGCCTCTACTAAATCTTCGTTGCTTGTTAAATAATGTGTAATAAGCAACAGTTGCCCAGTAACTGATCCATAGTAGACCTATCTCTTATTGAGGTAAAGTTGTGAAGATATTGAAAAAGATAACAAAAGCTACATTTTTGATAAATATTTACTGTACAACGTGTTACAAAAGTACCCCTAATGCCGAATATGGTAGATAGGAACCATCAAACTGAACAACCTTTACTATGGGACCAACTCTGAAATCGCAAAAAAATATTTGCTGTTTCATACATTTTGATATTTTCGTAATTAATTTTTGTATGAAACAGCTGGTTTCTTTTTCGCGATTTCAGAGTCGGTATAGTAAAAGTTGATCAGTTTAATGGTCCCTATATGTATACCATATTCGGCATTAGGGGTATTTTTCTAACATGTTTTATAACTACGGCGGCTCCGTCGGATTCTGAGGATCATGACAACTTTAAAATCAAGACATTGGCTCTTATTTCTTTATTCATCAAACAAAAAGCAAAATGCAGATAAATTTTAGAAAGGTAGTGAACCCTAATCAAAATATATCGGAAATTTAATAGACAATATGTACGGCAAAAGTTACATTACAGCATTAGAGCCGCTCCTCTGTATTGTCTATTCATGAATTGTTACACAGTTTTAATAGATGAGTGAGCTGTCTATATATGGCAATAGCCTTGACCATCCCTGCCAATGATATGTAGCTATATATTTAACTAAGAACCGAAGTTTTAGATCAGCTATAAGTTTTTATAAGCCAGTCGAATAAAAATAATACCGTTTTGTTGCAAGTTGCAGTTTGCGTTTAGTTTCAGCAGCCGGCAGTTTTGCATTCAACAACAACTTCTAATATATTATTTAGTATTATTTTTTCTAGTATATTATTTAGTATTATACAACGTGTTACAAAAGTACCCCTAATGCCGAATATGGTGGATAGGGACCATCAAACTGAACAACTTTTACTATGGGACCAACTTTGAAATCGCGAAAAAAAAAAAACAGCTGTTTCATACGAAAATATCAAATTGTATGTTGTTTAAAAATAGCATTGTGAATGCTTACATCTCAATATTTCAAACAACTTCTAAGTTGAAAAATAATACTAAATATATCCAGTTCGTTATTCTGTCGTCAGGAACTTGTTACCCAGTTGTTAAATAAAATCCACCTGAAGGACAAATTTGCTATTAGCGCTTAACTGATAATTATCATGTTATCTGTCAGTTAGATTCTTAATCACAGTGTGACATATATTTTCATGGCAGATCCTGACATGTCACCTGCGCATTGTCACGCAAGCACAGATTAAATAATGCAAGGCAATTAAAAATCTGTTTGTCCTACTTACAAACAATGTAATGTGCAATTTCAAATAATGTAAAGTAAAAACTGGACTTTATTAAATGTAAAAGTTTTTGCACGTTTAGTATAACACGTATACATTAGATATTAATACCTTATTGCAAATGCTTCTTCTTCTTTTTTTGTTATGGCAATCTACTTTCCTCTTGGAAGTAATTTTTTCCAGTGTCAAGTGTTAAATAGTTCAGTGGTAGATATCGTTTAATTTTTCATTAGAATGCGGGTGCATCGCATTCCAATGCTGCTTGGAGCATTTGGCACCAAGTATATCAAGACAGTTTACTCGGTTAGTTCTGCCGAGGAAGCCACCACTTCAATAAAAGTCTCAGTCTCACACAACCAAGATCGCGCCTATTTCAATTATCCCACATATTGTTCAGTTGCATAGACACTTGTACCATATAACTGCACCAATTTTAAGACACAATATCCACTATGAATCAGTTTGAAAATAATTAAAATAGACACCAAACCGAACTCGACAAAATGGCGCCAAAAACTCATTGCAAATGCTATGTAACGATCTAAAAATTAAAATAAAAAAATTGACGATTACCGTGGTAGAGTGGTTCGCACGCCGGTTTTCAAGGTGTCGCCATCTCTGAGGTCCCGGGTTCCATCCCCGGCTGGTCAATTTAGAAAACGATATTTTCTATATTGGCTTAGGTCTGGGTGTTTGTGTACCACCATTGTCTCTGATTTCCATAACACAAGTGCTTTAGCTACTTACTTTGTAATCGGAACAATGTATGTAGTGTTGTGATGTTGTTGTCAAATATAAAAAATACTAAATAAGTAAGTATGTTTTCAATGCAAACTTTTTAAATAGATATCCAAAATATTGTTAATACAAACACATAATTTTCCTTACTTATTACTTATATGTAACAAATGTGTTTTTTAATGACAAGAGGTTCTTTAGGAGTGAGCAGCCTATAGGCTTCTGTAAACGATTTATAAGCTAGGATTACCTCGACTTAGTCCGACCTCAGCCGAGAGGAAAGAACTAGAATGATTAATTAATGTTGTTTCATTAATTAACGAGGCTTACAAGTAAAAAGCTAACCGCGAAGAATGGAGTTGTTCTCTCTCTCTCTCTCTGACCTCTCTTCTAAACAATATGGATGGTAATCAAGTAAACAAGCCGCGTCATTAAAAAAAACAAATTAAGTACCTTATAAATAAATAAGCAAATAAAAACTAACTACAGTAAATGGCACCAGTAGCTCTACCATGAGTTGATGCAAACTGTTTTAAATGATAGTTAACGGTAGCGTAAACAGTTTGCATCCACTCATGGTAGAACCACTGTTTTAAACGCACAAAATAAATAATATCAAAAGGCAGTGCTTATTGATGTTTTGTAAAAAACAAATAATTGTATATAATAATTATACTTAGGACAAAACATCAACTGAATGGATCATCTTAAGGACCAAATTCAAATTTCAAAGGGAAATAGAAAGAGTAGCAAATAACTCATTTGTACAATTAGTTGATTGATTTGAAGACTTTTCCTCCGTCGCGTCGCAACACTCACAAGATCGCCCCATAATTGGGTCAGAGGGTGCCGGTCAATTGGGCCCGCGGAGATCGGCCCAATTAAATACCAATTTGTCCGCGCGACGACCGGCGACAATAACTTACAAACTACGATGGATAATTGATTGAGTGGTGTCATAAAAAGACTTTGGGATAGTTCCTAATGCTTTCTTATCTTAGCTGTTGTAATGTATCCAAGTTTGACTTTGCGGCTTTTCATGATCATGCATAAGCACTGCCCCAGTGCACTTGTTCCAACTTCCAAATGCATGTACAGTCAGCGCCATTTCAGACATGGTGACCTTGAGACCGTATTTATGCCGTACGAAATAAAAGCTGTTTTCGTAGTTCAACTGTTCAACTTACCGTGCTGTTGTGCGTAGAATGTTATACAATTAGGTATAACAAGGAAAGACATATCGAATTTCAAAGTTCATATCGTTGAAATGTGTGACAGTATTTTCCTGATCTTTTTCTATTTCTGATTGCATCAGGTTTTTTATAGCTACAATACGATGGCGCCTTTTATCAAATGGTTATTATAAAAGACTAAGGTATAAAAGACTAAACCATGAGTGAGTAAGTCACATGTCTTAGTAATTCTCTAAGTGGTAAAGTAAAAAATACTTAAATATTATTAAAACAAACACAGAATTTTAACCACGAATTCTTTTTAATTACTGCCATCGGAAGCAATAAGGGCATCGTAGAATAATCCTCATATTGTAGTGAAAATGCTATTATTGTACCGCAAAATTATTGTTGTTCGGCGCGCGCGACGTGACGGCGACGCGTGTCGGTGTCTGTCGGGCGTCACGTTAGTGTCGCTCCGAACATGTTGCGAGCTGGGAACGATGGGAACGCAACACGCAACAATATAGTAAACTTATGCTATGTTACGCTTTCAAATATTTTTGTTTTCTGTCTTTCGACAATGACTGACCGGATTTGGATAATGTTTAGCGCTCCTGTCATTATTTATGTATATAAAGTTACTGATAAAAAGTACTTGATAATGCGTGAAAATAACTTTCAACGATAAGTAATAATAAAGACAACTAAGTAATTAAAAAACATAACCCTATGCAAAAGAGAATGTCGTTTAACCTTCCCTGTGAAAATGCATAACATGATAAATATTTCATTCGGATATTAATTCCTCAGCGCCAGCATCTGTAAACCACCATGTCGTTGCAATCGAAAAACGATGATAATGTAAAACAGGGTTTTGATATCTTAATAACGACATGACGTTTGCATCAAATGTGGCCTGAGAACCCAGACCCCATCGTCCACACACAAAACTCAGCTAGAATCCTAGCGTATAGTTCACATCACGTAAAAGACTGCTGACGCCCATACTTTGCTAGGAGAATCAGAGCTCTTTACCATTTAGTACAGACTACTAAATGGTAAAGAGCTCTGATTCTCCTGTAACTTCTGTAACTATATAGAATTGTTTGCAACGGTTCGACGAACAAACAATCGATTCGACGTTACTCTGTATTGGATCACAACCTACGGACAGGTTTTTAGTATGGAATAGCATGTTTATCGATGCTAATGCCGACTCTGCGCGCCGACAGAGATGCTGTTTGCCGACGACTATAAAATTGATCGAATGCTTAATGTATTTGCTGTGTTGCCGGTATACTTACATTATTTGTGTTCAACGATATACATCATTCGCGTCAATTCGTCCCACATGTGGAGAGGTCATGTGACAACTGAAAGTGGTAAATCAATTACTAGATATGTATAGTCTAAAAACTCAATCGAACAAAAAATAATCATCAAAATTGGTTCATAAATGTTGAAGTTACGCGCGAACAACTATAAAAATATATATACAAACTAAGTGAGAACTTTTAAATTTTTGAATTCGGTTTAAATAGGTGAAATGAATGATTTAAAAACAGCACACTACTATAAACCGTCACCGAAGACACTTGTGGTACCCATTCTTCCCGTAACATTGGTGTTAGTTTTATAAAAATTCGAACACCATAAATCGTTACCAAATATTTATCTGTGTTATACTTTATTCCATCAATTAATCATTTTGACATAAAAACTTAAGCAAAATACTTGTCGTTTTCTTGAATAAGATGATTTTAAAATAATTCTCATTATCTGGTTGAGTGGCAATAAGAGTGGTCTTAAGATTTAATACTTCCATTCGGCCTCCCTTCTTTAAGTTCAATTGATCGATAAAAGTGGGCAATTTTATAAAACGCCGATTCAGGAATCGCTATGTCCAAAATCTATAGATACAAAATAATAAATCTGTAAAAAAGTTGTGTCTGTACAAAGGAAATATTAAAAAAAAAGTGGTCGAGTTTAATATTTTTTGTCTGTTAGTGTGCGCATCACGTTAAAAGCGCAACCCACAATTGTGTTGATGTTTACATCAAATATACAACATGTTACAAAAATACCCCTAATGCCGAATATGGTATATAGGGACCATCAAACTGAACAACTTTTACTATGGGACCAACTCTCAAATCGCGAAAAAAATCAGCTGTTTCTGACATTTTGATATTTTCGATTTCAATTTTTGTATGAAACAGTTGATTTTTTTTTCGCGATTTCAGAGTTGGTCCCATTGTAAAAGTTGTTCAGTTTGATGGTCTCTATATACCATATTCGGCATTAGGGGTATTTTTGCAACACCTTGTATTATAAATCTCGTAAATAATAAAAAGCTGGTTCCACATAGGTAGTTAATTTGAAATTGAATATAATTGGTGTGAGTTTACGCCATTATTTATGAATTCAATGGATTTGAAATAGAATGCCGCGTGGATCAGATAGAGCTCGCTTAAAATTAAACGATTATGCTGATACAATGCGACGAGGCTCCGTTAGAAACTCAAAACATTATTTAGATTGATTACACCACTTTGTTAGATGAAGTTAGATGAATAGTGATTTTATTTGCAATCGCACATCATCATCATCGTCTTAAAGTAAAAACATTTCTCTGTTCTGCCCCCTACAGAAATGGCCAACATTATACAAGGTGTTACAAAAATACCCCTTATGCCGAATATGGTAGATAGGGACCATCAAACTGGACAACTTTTACTATGGGACCAACTCTGAAATCGCGAAAAAAAAGTCAGCTGTTTCATACATTTTAGTATTTTCGTAATTAATTTTTGTATGAAGCAGCTGATTGTTTTTTCGCGATTTCAAAGTTGGTCCTATAGTAAAAGTTGTTCAGTTTGATGGTCCCTATCTACCATATTCGGCATTAGGGGTATTTTTGTAACACCTTGTATAATAGAAAGCTACGCTTACTTTTAAAGCTTAAATGAGCAATAGACGATGAAATCACAAGTCGCAATCTTATGCAAATCACAGACTGGTGTATTGTATGAAATTGACAAGCTTACGGCACGTAATTTTATAGTTTACAGCTTATTTTAAAGCGAATAGTAAGCGTAGCGTTGAAACGCATAGAATGTTGGCAATTTCAGTATGGGGGCTGTGATCATAACTGCTTATATAAATATATAAAAGGCAAAAAAATAGAAATGATTGGTTAATAAGCTTATTTTTCGAAACTCAGTTATTCATTACCTATTTTACTTTGGACTTTAGAACAATAACACATAGAAACCGAGTCCTTGTATGTAAAGTGAGGCAAAAAAACCTGATCCAAAATGGTTTAGTTTTCAGATTTATATCCTTCATAATATATGTTACTAAAATCCAATAAAATAGTAACTAATCCCCTAAAGGTAGGTAAATTGAAACTTTTTTGTTATTATAAGATTAGATAACGTATGAAGGATAAAAATCTGAAAACTGAGTCATTTTGACTTACTTTCATTTGCCTCACTTTTAACAGTGTGCTTTGCAGGGAACTATCGTTCTCGGTTGTTATTATTCTAATTCTAAGCTTTGGCCTTACTTTGGCATGGTAAGTGTAATAATACTAAATCTTTTTTATAATCATACTTACGTGTCGTTTTGTTCCCACTTGTTCTACTGGTCAGTTCTACCGTAGAACTAATGAGACTTTTTTTCTCATTAGTCCTGCTACAAAGTACTAAATCGTAGCACTAATGAGAAAAAATAAGTATTTAAAAAAAAACAAGTTAAGTTTTATGAATTCAAGATCTTGTCAGCTATAAAAGTCTCGAATGGGTAGTAGGAAAAAATAGACAGTTCAAAAGCACTTAATATCAAAGTTTATTTGAATAAAGATTTTTTTTATTTATTTTCATGTAGTCTTGAATGCCATCTTTATACATATACATAATATCTTAATCCATATATATTTAAGTTGAAGATTAAAATATTTATTTATAAAACTATTGTCTTATATTTGTTACAGGTATACAAATGTAGCTGTGCTGTATTAATTTTACAGAAGTAAAGGTAAATAATAAGAAATATATTATATTCGAAAAAAAACGTCCTGGAATAATTGATGCCTACCCAACCAGAACCAATTATTTTTTTATATCGTTCGTTACGTTAAAAAAGCCATTTGAGGTAAAGCTATATTAAAATAATAGATGGCCGGTATCAGAGGAAAAGTCACTTTGTATCAAATAAATTAAGTATTCAAACGGCCTTCTACTTATTTTTTTTTTGATGACTAAGTAGCAATTGCTGTATTTTATGAATAAGATAAGAAATATTTCAGATGATTTGACATATTTTTCTTATTACTACTGTCAAATCTTCTGTCGAATAAGCTACTCAGACTTTTTGATTGTGAAACAGGCCATAGATGTGTTTTTTATTTTACCGACTACAAATAAACGGATAAATCACTCTTTAGATTACAACTATGTGTACCAATACGTTATATTATTGGTATTTATTAAATTGGGTTTTGTTTTGAAAACTTCACTTGATTTCGTAGTTTGTTGACATCTTACTGTTATTCAATGTCTGAAAACAATATTAAATTGTTAAAACCTTTCTATGTACTTATAACAACATTTAAATTATCTGCAAACAAGTTTTTATATTACGCCGTCGGATAATAAAGTTTACCGCCTTTTCAAATACGTATTTATTAGCCCATAAGGGAGCGGGAAAGGTGAGCTTGTTCATAAAACGTTTTGACAATATCGAGGCGTCGAAAGCTCTTCCTTGTTCGTTTTTCCCTTTCGTTATCTATCAGCGCTTTTCAAAGAATTTAAAAATATTTCGTACAGTTTCGTCAGCCCTCGTAATTTCAACTGTGTAAACTGATAGTCTTGTTAGAGTTATTTCCCGGCTAATTCTAACCCTTAGTTTCGCCGCAACGCCCGTTCGGGGCGAACGGAAGCGGCAGACCGGCGTGAAACGCGACCCAAACGAACGCCTCTCCCTTGCTTTGAAAAAAAAAAGAAAAGGACGCGCGCCAATCGAATACGAAACGAATTCTATTTTCAAATGGAATAAATTTATTTTTTGTGCTGCCAGTGACGTGTCGTGTGTGCATTGTGCGAGTGTCAAACAAGTAAATAATGATAAGACATGTGAAGTGTGTGTGATAAAAGGTTTTCTATGTGATAAAAATATTGGGCAACCTTTTCATAATAGTTGCTTGGGCATTGGTTATTTTGTTCCCTCGCCTGTTTCGCAGATTAGCAACAGGCATTTGCGTCAAAGGACCGATGCCCGCGCTGGCAACACATGGCTACATAATAAGAGTTACTGTTAAGGCCGACCGTACGTGATTCACTTGCTTCTTTTATACCTACATTTGAAGAAAAAGTAAATTGCCTAAAAGGCGACAGCTTTTATGTTAGGAATAAAAGAGACACATAAAACGTGGGAACTAAATTATTAATCACCTCTACTGTTTGTTGAGACGAATGTTGGGTCTGTGGGTCTGTATAAAGAAAGCAACAAATAAATCCAAATTTGGATTTGAAAACTGAGAAGATCTTTAAAAAAAGCCTTAATGCCGGAAGGTACGTTTAAGTAAAATTACTGTAGAAGATTAAAACTTCATGAAACAAACTAACTCAATACCTGTGGCATCTAGTAATATCTTGGTTAGATGAATACGTCTACTTTGTAATAATAACTGCTAATAACTCAATGAGCTAAGCCCTCTTATTGGTAGAGTCGAGGTCAAAAGTTAAGAGGCTTAAGACGGCCATATTGCCTCCATCACGAAAGTATCGGAGTCTGAAATTCCTATTACAACTAAAGATTCATTTCACAAAAGGAGGATGCCACAAAAAAACCCAGAGTCGATTAAAATAATTTATGTATGGTGAGGTAGACCAGACATAGTATGTCCCAAATATGCAATTTGATTTCGCTTAAACAATCCCCAACATTTAAAAAAAGTTGCGAGAACGCGGGGTACTATTAGAACATACAAGTATAGTGCGTTTGCGTTTAACATGTAAGTAGTTTTGTTACAACGTTACGTGAATATTTTGGGTATTTCAACGGTGAATATTATGAATATTATGATTGTATGATGTTGATAAGCTAACAATATAAATAAATAAAGAATAATAATAATAATATATACGAAACACTATTAAAAGGTGTTATTTTAGGATTATTTTGTTTGGATTTACTAGCCGTGGTCACGGTAGGACGGATCTTGGAAAGGTTCTGGACACCTTGTGTCGTCTGGAATTAAAAAAAAATCCAAACAAAAATAATTCTAAAATAACACCTGAATTAATAATATACTCGCAGTAATCCGTATAAAGTGTTTTATTTCTAAATACGATAGTTAAATACTAGTTGTTATTTTTTTACAGATTGTTAGCCTATCAACATCATGCAATAAAATATTATTAATTCATGATAATCACCATTGAAATAATATTTACGCAAAATATTTACCTAACGTCGTAACAAAACTACTTACATGTTAAACACAAACGCACTATGTAGTAGGTAATAGTACCCCGCGTTCTCACAACTTTTTTTTAATGTTGGGGATCGTTTAGGCGAAATCAAATTGCATATTTGGGACATACTATATCTGGTCTTTTTCACCATACATAAATTATATTAATCGACTCTGGGTTTTTTCTTTGATTTCGTGGCATTGTCTTTTGATGTGAAAAAATAGCTTTAAATAAATATAAATAAATAGTTATTAGACAATACGACAAACATTGCTCTGATAAATTAACTATGATTATAAGGCAAGAGATCTTCGTAATAAGATCTTACATAATTAACTTTATACTTAATAAAAATGTGGTCAATTTTTAATAACAAAATGTTTTATATTAAAAGATAACCTTAAATAACAGTAGAGAAATAAGAGCAGGAAAATCTTAAAATCTCACATCCATCCGTCCGGACTAAGCATCCGTTTTACAAGTGTTCCCACTTGGCCCATTTTCCCACCTGCCCCTTGACCCCGACTTATTAATAATAAATAACATATTGAGGCACAGGAAGCGGCACACAATGCCTAATAAACCCAAATCAATAATGCAATACCTGACTTATGACACAATATTTGGCGCCACTGCGGGCCCGACGCAAAGGAATTTTGGATATACAGCCTTTTGTTATAGAACGTGGATTGGGTATTTGATTTTTATTTTCTTTTATTACTCCTTTTGTGCGAAATGAAATAATGCCCGTAATACAAGGTGGTTGGAAATTCTTGTATAATCTCGTTGGGTGATTCAGGAATAAATAGAAATTGTTTTTTTTACGTAAAAACTAATGTTGTTCCTTCGATAGCGAAAGTACGAGTAGCGCTCTTAACGAATCCAAAATCCGAAGACTACTGCGCTGTGTCTGTGTGTGACTCTACCAGGGCACTACCATGTTTTAATTATATTTTTAACCGACTTCAAAAAAGGAATAGGTTAGGTACTTACAGGCAAAAAGAAAAAAAATACCGTACCGTCGTCACAACTCATTCGCTCCAAAAGTCTGTTTACGTCCAGTTCCGAGTCCCGTCCCGTCAGGTCTAAGAAACGCGCTTGAATTCATTTTCGCGCGCGTTTACTTATGGTGTAAAAGGTTTAAATAATGTGCATGAAATGCTTAAGGTAACTAACGTATAAAGTCCTTCTAAAGCTTTCCAATTTGCCGCATTTGTATGTGATTATTTTTTTAAAATATATAATGGGTATAGTAATCTATTCTTAAAAGATAGATATTGCCATCGTGGACTTTTTACTATAAAAGAGAAACAATTTCATCATACGTTATTTTGTTATGACTAAAGGTATGCAGCGTTTTCTATGCAAGCTCCCAGTGGGCTTAATTTTTGCCGACATCTTCAACAATTATTGTCATATTATCTACCAATTTACATAAAACTTCAACTTATTATATACTTAAACCTTCTCCAGGAATCATTATATGAATTGGTGAAAACCGCATGAAAATCCGTTCTGTAGTTTTTGAGTTTATCGCGGCTTTGTTTTATAATATGTAGTGATAGAAGATGAAATATTGATCTTAAAATTAACATATCTACGTTATAGTTTTAAGCTTCTCCGTTCTAAGCGACTTAATGTTCGCAAAATGCCAAACTTCATCGGTGAACCCACTCCGGTGGAGCGTCGACTACCCCCGGGCAGTGCGATCGGACCCGCGACTCTCTTCATGTATCGCATCACAGTTCAATGGTTTCATGTAGGGTTGTTAACGATTTGGTTAAATTTGTGTTGTGGTACCTCATTGTGACATTTGTACGGTTCTTATGAAGTGTGAATCAGGTGATTATTAAGTGCGTTTAAAATAAAAAATAGAAAGTGCACGCTCACATTTTTGAAGTGCACATATTTAGGTTCAAGACATGTAAATACCACTTAAAATTATGTTTGTCCCGCGTCTATTTATTTAACATTATCTTATCGAGTTGCCCAAACCTATACTCCATTAGTCCATCCATAGGAGTTACAAACTATTACATAAACAAAGTCCTCCGCCACGTCTGTCTGTTCGCGTTAAACTCAAAAACTACTGTACGGATTTTCATACGGTTTTCACCAATAGATAGAGTGATTCATGAGAAAAGTTTAGGTATATAATTTGTCAACGTTTTGTGTAAATTGGTTAAAATATAATTATAGTTATTGGAAATGCCGGAAAAAGTCAAACCCTAAGAGCTATCATCGAAAACACTGCCTTAAAACAATGCATGTTGAGATATTCCTCTTTTATAGATCTACAAAAAGTCCGCGATGGCATATATCTATTTTTAAGAATAGCTTACTATACCCATTATTATCTTCAAAAAAATTGGTTACGTACAATGCGGTTATTGGATAGCTACTTAGACGGATACAGTATTAATCCTTATCAACTTAAATACGTTAGTTACCTTAAGCATTTCATGCACATAATTATAATCTTATACACTGTATAATTTAAATGAATATTTTAGGAGTTGTCGCAAAAAAATTTCGCGCGTGGAACCCTTGGTGTCAAAATCCACACTTAACTACAGCGAAGCGAAGAGGGCGGGTCGCTAGTTGAAACTATGTATGTGTGAGTTCAGTCTTCGATCATTAGTCTGCATTGATCGTTTAAGAATCATAACTTTCCTCGTTAATTGCCTTGTTTGTTGGCGTTTCCGCCAGACATATCAGCTTTGCAATCTAAGCAGATCTCAACTAGGGGTTAGAATTAGATGCACTCTGCAAACTTGCCTAAATCATCTCGGAAAACTGTTGCCGAGTGATTTACGGTGGCGACCAGTTCGCGTACACATTTAACTAGAATGGAAATTCTGAAACCACTTCCAACCACTTGAACAATTAAAGACTTACTTTATCAAACTCGTTACTTAATAGAAAACCAAGTCCTCGGCAAGTTACAGGGCTTATGAAATATGACATTTATTTGAGAACACTTACGAAGATTTTCGTCTGAATTCGATAAGAAACACCATACTCCAATCCAGTTTAAAACTCAAACTGATTGTATTTGGTTCTCCTTTTTGAAGTATATTATTAATAATATTGATTAATCCATAATTAATTATTAACCTTATTTATGTGTCTCTAGCATAGGTTGTTTTTTTTTTCTTTTATAAAATAAGCTATTAGACATACATAATTTTAGATAATAATCTAGGTCTTTTTTGAATGCTAGTATAAATTATGTATTTTAATGATTGTAATCTGTCTTGTGTGCTAAATAAATTCGGATTTCGAATATACATTGTAATAGTTTTAAAATGTGATATGATTCTTTAAGGTGAATATATACTACTACACTCTTACAAGCAAGCCAAAAAAACAGTTGTAAGTAACAAATTGATATCATCTTTTGTGACTGCTCTAGCTTCACAAGAGTTTATTATGTAGTACTTGATCGCGGCGGATAATTTGTAGAGCCCTTATGCTTTCTACGGAAGAGGGAAACTTGGGCATCGATAAGTATAAACATATTAGATACAACAACGAAATGCAATTTGCGTCTTTTGTACTCTTCGCAAGCTCCCCTAATGAACAATATTGATTCATGCAGTCGTGAAACTCCATAACTCAGGACACGAAACTACGCCACTGCAATCTCATCCGCAGCGTTTTTCATAACAGGCGATCCATCAGGAACATTGCAATTTGTACCTTATCACGATGCTTCACGGTTCAGACCCTCGGTCTTGCTTCCCGATAGCGATCACGCGAAGGCAACGTTTAAATTTAATTTTGAATTGCGACAACTAGTAAGCTCGTATTACTGGTATTGTGGAAATATCGTACTATTTCTTTCAGGTTTTTCTATATTAGATGTTCATATTAGATACATACCTTATTGAACACCGTGATTCAAACTTTACTACATGTCGTATCTATCGTTGGTATTTGCATCTTCATATTTTCCCGACAGACAAATAGACGCCTCAATGAACAACTCTTCCATACTAACCCCCTTACTAATAAAGATTGTATAACAGATGTATAGTTACACAGTGTTTTGTCCCTTTCTTTTTAATGTCAAACTTAAATAGTTTGATAGAGAGTAACCATTGTGCATACATCTGCTATACAATCTTTATTAGAAAGGGGGTTACAATATAACTGTTTTAATTTATTTTCTGTATGTATAACTAAATAATTATTACCAAAACCAATACACCTGCTAAATCTTCAAAAAAAGAACGTTACACATAATTTTATTATTTTAGCAGGCAGCGTTGTGTTATCTATCACACCCGTATCTTTATTTACTTTTCGATAATGCCCTTGTAAGCCTCTTTATTATATTCCTCCACCTCAATAAGTCTATAAGCTTTATGGTTTATTTGCGTTATCACAAAATTTGCATTACGCACTTTTTAATGCTCATCCTCGAAGAGATTTTTCGTATAATTTAGATATTAATGGATCCTTTGTAGCACACTTGGTTTAGTTTTTTATGGAAATGCTCTTGAATATTCTGAGTCATAAGCAATTCTTAGTAGTTGCCAAGATTGCCAACTGTTGCATTGGTTTCTTGTCTTATATATTTATTTTCTAATCGATTCACGTTAAGTCTTGTTATTTTTTCAATTGACAATAAACTAGTGGCTCTGTAGAGCGATAGACTCCGCGTTTGTGAAATTTTCGAAATGGCTGAAATATGATTATCCCCATTTTGAAAAAAAAAACAAATAAAAACTGATCGAAAAAAAAATATAATACTGAACTTGCTCATAAAATTTTACGAGAATCGATTGAGAAATGGGACCTGTAGAGGAGAACAAACGGACAACCGGAAAGACATACGAAAGCATTTTTGTTCAGGCTGAAACAAAATTATGTGAGTTGTTTTTATTTTATTTTATCCGATTGATTTAAAAATACAAACTAATGGCTCTGTAGAGCTGAAGACCTCGCGTTTATGTGACATTTTTGAACATTTTTCGAAATGGCTGAAATATAATTTTCCTTATAATCCGCCATTTTATAAAATTTTGAAAAACTAAATCGACAAATCTTTATAATTATAGAATCTGCTCACAAAATTTCACGGGAAACGGTTTAAAAATGCGACCTGTAGAGGAGAACAAACGGACAGCCGGACAGCGGGACAGACATACGCGAAGATTTTTGCCTAAGTTGAAACAGAGACGCCTCGCGCTCGCTCGGTCCGTAAGACAGCAAAAGCAATCATCTTTTAAAAGAGTAATTTCCTTTTTTAACTTCAAAAATGTTTTCTCAATTGTTCCTTTTATTGGCTCAATCAAGAATGTTTTTATATGGAATGCTATCGTTATTCGATCTGAGCTTTCTTTTTCACAAAATTCTGTTTTTCCTTGAGGCTTGAGTAAATATTTGATGGAAATGCCAAGATTAAAGCTAAGGTTAATCGTCCCTGCCCTGTTTGGCGAGATTTAATGAATACTTGGTTTTAATTTAAGTGTCGCATTCCTGTTATTGATTAGAATATTGAAATTAAAAGAAGTAATAAATAAATAAATAAGTAATAAATTTTTGAGAACATCACATACATTGCTCCGATTCCAAAGTAAGTAGCTAAAGCACTTGTGTTATGGAAATCAGAGACAACGGTGGTATCACAAACACCCAGACCTGAGCCAATATAGAAAAGTTCGTTTTCTAAATTGACCAAACCGGGGATCGAACCCGGGACCTCAGAGATGGCGACACCTTGAAAACCGGTGTACAAAGCCACTCGACCACGGAGGTCGTCAATGGTTCATGGTCGTCGTTAATAGCTCAGTTTTATTTATTATTAATAAATCATTTCAGAGCATAACCGGTTTAACTATATGTCTGTGGTTTTGAAAGAATTGTTTGTAATCTTCAGTCCAGTTCAGTCCCCAGTTCCACGCAGACGAAGTCGCGGGCAACATCTAGTCTAAAATTATCCAGTTAGTGCTTGGTCAGTATTTGAAAACAAAATATTATATTGCAAAACTGGATTTAAAGCATACCAACCTCAAGGAGGCATACTCGCCCCACTGTTTCTCTATAAGAATATAGTTCTTTTCGTTTTACTTACAACGGCTTGCAAATGGTGTGCTAACTTTAAAACAACTAATAAAAGTTGTATGTAAGTTGTACGAACGGTATCATAGTAACAAATTGCTTTCCCTGACTTATAATAGATTTTTAGGGAACTTTTTCCCTATTGTCAGTGTTTTTCCCGATTCGGCTTTTGTTTCGAATACATCTGTTTATAAAGATTCACATAGTTTAAATTACACGATAACTTGTCATGTTACGATTTGTGGATATTTGATTTATGTACGCATAGACTGGAGATAGGAATCGGCATCAGCCATTTTTAATGTCCCCACTGCTGGGGCACAGGCATTCCTTATGGGTGGATAAGGAGGATAGGCCATAACCTGCCACGCGGGCCCAATGCGGATTGATGGGTGTTAACGACTGCAAATGCAGCCAGGACCGTAAAATACAGAACTAATGATAAATACAGAACGAATTAAGACTGTAAACAAAAATAGTAATTCAGTTACAACAATTTCTTTGATTTCTATCAAAAAAGAGGGAATAGTTACTCCAATTTTTATTCTATTTTAATGTTTATTAAAAAAATGATAAAACGGGACTTGACACAAGCTTGAATTCAGAAACCTATTTTCATTGAAAGTGAAAATAAAATTAGGAGGCACGTGCAGAATAAACGTTCGGCCACCTTTCCAAATTGTAATGTGGGTTCCGTAACTATATGTAAATAGGGAAACCTTGGCCCTCCTTCCGAGCTCTTTGTCTTGCAACTTTATGGGTAAGTAGGTACATCATAAATATCACACTTTATACACCAAGATGGTGTGTAGGACATATGTTTGGCACATCTTTAATTTGTAGTACACCCTCGTTTCCAAGTTTATTATTATAGCAATAAATATTTAAGCGGTCGGTGCTGATAATAGTTACACTGTGCAACTTATTAAATAAATATTTTGTACTATATTTAAAATATAAACACAATGTATCGTTCCAGTTGTAGTCATTCTTAAGGACAATAATAAAGCATCATGTTATTATATGTTCAACAAAAAACATTAATCATAAGTACATACAAAACAATTATAAACAAACTTCCTACTTAACATAATGGTTAACATACTTAAAAGCGTCAGCGGCCATCTTTTTAATCCCTAGCTGCATTACAAGTTTGAAACTTCCATGATCCTTCAGTCCTCCACTATTTTATCTTCAGACTAATGCGAAATTTAATTAAAAATAGTAATTTCAGACGTCCCGCATACAACTTAACATAATTACTTAACTTTGCGAATATGGCGGGTGAAAGAGCGCTAAACAACGTACCTAGTGTCATTTTATTTAATTCATCAACGCCCGAGCGGACGCAGGCGGCCGGATAACATAGGAACATTTTTTGTGTCTCATTTTCCTGGCGTTGAAGGGTTAATTACGAAAATAATAATAATTACATTTTTTACTCCTTATTCTATTCATATTAACAACCAACTCTGTTACCTCCAAAAATAGGTGTTTTACCCTCGCGGGGGTAATTACCCCCAGGTTCGGAACCAATGCTTTAAGGTCTCACTTGTGTTGTTAGTTTTGATCCTGTTTCCCCATTACGTGTAACAATTTCTCTAAAGCAAGAGATTTATATTCAAATTTCACTTTCTTTGACACAGCTATCAAACACACTTTACTTACTTTACTTTCAATAATTAGTGTCCACATTGAGGTAAAAGAAAAATGTAATAGGAAAAATACAAGTACCAACAAAAGTGTCTGTAAGCACCACTTGTTTGTGTTCCCCAGACGGCACAGCGATCGTTTCAGCGCTGTATTTCTAACCAATCTGACAGCTGTCACCCGACCGACTGCTATCGACACATCCCCGCTGTTCACGGCCGATCAGCATTGGAAATAGGAGCTTTTTTCTTATATGGCTTCGTCTTGATAATTTAGTCAGTGGTTTTTTCTGGATGACTGATTACTAACCTAGTATTGTCTGCAAAACTACTAAAACTTTGGAGTCCACGTGATGTCGTTTCGTCACGCGTTCTTGTTGCGTGAACTGTCAAAAGTGTCATGTAAGTGAAGAGGGATCGTTGACCCCAGCGGCGTGCGGGTAGTCGTAAAAAAGTCATCCAAGTTTAAATAGGGCTCTGGGCACGAATTCGCCGTGTTACGCATGTGGCTGTGACGCCTCGTTGTATTGTCATGCATATGAAATTGTTCTAGTCTAACCCTCTTACTGATATATCGACGACCTCCGTGGTCGAGTGGCTTTGCACACCGGTTTTCAAGGTGTCGCCATTTCTGCCCAACAAGCAAAATCAATACTTGAAGTGTTCTTTAAGGTTACTTTCTTTTTTACTTATAAGATACTTGAAGTTTGTTACAATGCTGGATTTGGGCGCAGTTATAGGAGCATTAGTTTCTAATAACGATCTTATAATCAACTCGCAGAATGTCACTAAGCATTATAATACACTTATGGAAGCGCAATTGCTTCTATAATGTTCTGAGACTACACATTTTAAAACACAAATACTCTTATTAGTTAGTGACTTAAGAACATTACTAGAGCAATCTTGTTTATAATGCACTACTAATGTACTTAGTTATTAGTTATAAGTACGTTTTCTTCTGAACATCTATTTGAGTTTCGACCGGTTGGATTGTGTTAAACACAAGAAAATTACGTAAGTATATATGTATTTACACTATTATACTATTATAATTTGTATTATCATAGGAAATGTAAGTATTGTAAAATATTGTATTTATAGTGTGTGAACTTGCCGGGGAAGTCATATTTATTGTAAATATCTCTCAAAATTTTGTTAATTTCACAACGCCCTTTAAAAAATAGCACATAGCATATTTATTATTAAAATAATATTTCGAAAATAATTACGAACATTCGCCATGTTTTTAAATTCTCTGCATTGAGTATGTTATAGAACAATTATAGGTAAATTTGTACTTATAGCATTTTCAATCCAGATAACTTGCCTCCATATTATAACATATTAGGGTTCCTCGCGAAATCTGCCTACTAATCTATAAATTAAATTTGCTAGAATTCAATTACGAGACGTATAAATCACTAGATTACAGCTAACTCTCGTCATGAATGCATGACAAAGTTTAAGGGTTACTCTATCACACTTTAAAAAAAAATCTTTTGTTTTTCAGTTCCTTTCGCGATGGTGGTATTTTTAGACGTTGACTGTTTTTTAAGTAAAGATAACTTTATAAAACTCAACGAATATAAATGGCCGTGGACAATGACACATTTTATTCTATCTGAAAAGTGTTATGGTTGTGGACGATTCACTGATTCAAGATTGTACTGTCACTTTATTGTTAACATAATCAATATTAAAAAACTTCTTAATATAAAACAATTGTGGTGTCAAGGCTGTCAATATATGCTAGTGTACAATCATTACCCGGAAGATGAATGTTACTATTGCTATTAAAAATAAAATAACATCTTTCACTATCCGTATCAACAAAGTACATATAACCACCATATTTTTATTTAGTAACTACCTACATAATACGAGCGCATTGTTCAATTGTTGTAATTCACGATTTTTTTCATATTCAGTGGTTTCCTCGAAATTGAAATCGTATTCTTCTAAAAAATCTTCAACTTCTTCGCTATCCAAATGATGGGCTAAGGGTGAAAAAAAATCCACCGCGGAACCCTCATTTACATCACCTGGACAAATAGGTGAACAATTGTATCAGAACAAAATGGCAGATGTTTACTAGTAAAGTGATTTATCTAGTAGCTTATACGGTTATTTCACCTAATATCGCCCTAATTAAGTACAATTACACTTAAAAGAATCTTGAACAAGACAAATAACGATGCAATCTTATAATTAGCGTAGCTTAGTGTATTATAATATCTTGTTCTCTTATAAAATACTACGATAGGATCAAATATCAGTCAGGACTACTTAATCTTTCTGCAAACAATTATAGGATACTTATACCTGTAAGTGTTTTACAAGATATTCTTGTAGCTAACTAGAAGACTGTGAAATAAAAACAAATGCTCTTGAGAGTATGTACGCTTGTGAAAGGTTACTATAAGTAAAAGTATCCTGTAACCGTTCTGTGCGTTAGTCTTGTAGCAAACTATAAGACTAAGATACAAAAATGAATGCTCTCGAGTATGTTAAAGCTTGTCGAATGCTATTATAAGTAAAAAAGTCTACAACAATACATTTATAAGAACGTTATTAGTAGATAATTACTTATAATTTTTCTTTATAGGATTACTTTGCTTGTTGGGTGAGGTCCCGGGTTCGATCCCCGGTTGGGTCAATTTAGAAAATGAACTTTTCTATACTGGCTCAGGTCTGGGTGTTTGTGATACCACCGTTGTCTCTGATTTCCATAACACAAGTGCTTTAGCTACTTACTTTGGGATCGGAGCAATGTATGTGATGTTGTAAAAAAAAAAAGATTTATTTATTACACACATCTATCTATCTTTACAGATTAGATTGTACAGCATATGTATAGTTACACAATGGATACTCTCTGTCAAAGTATTTAAGTTAGACACTAAAGAGTCATAACACTGTGTAACTATACATCTGCTATACAATCTTTATTAGTAAGGGGGTATGTATTGTGGAGAGTTATAAACTTTGGTGAAACTAATTTGACTTGAAACTATTTCGGTGTTTGTTTTGTTTTGTCGCTGTTTACTAATTGTACTTGAAACCTGCAAAATGGGAGTCTAAATGAGAATGTGGGTCCAAATGAGAATGTGGGTCGAAAAGGTGGGTCCAAATAGGAATAAATGGATTAGGCAAACATTTACTATTTATTTTGAATCAGCTTATTATGAACTTTCATAAACCCAATGTTTCAGTCTGATGAGCGATTAAGTGGTATTGACACGAGTCAACTTGGCAGGCGATTTTAGTCAATTAGCGCTTTTTATCGACAGTCACTTGTAAAATCTTATCGCAAAATTTCAATGAGTTGGAAGATTGATTGTAAGTTCAGGTTTTTAATTAAGTACTATTTTCCACTGATGTGTTTGTGTTGTTTTTCTTCGTTTTACAATGCACCACCACTTTAAATATAAAAGCATTTTATACGACTACATTTACTTTACCATTACTTTTTCGTTGAAACGTTAAAACAGTGAAATGCTTTTTGCATGTTTGGAAACGTCTAATTATGGCGTAAAACATTCTTCTACGGATGTCCAGTGAACAAAAAATTATAAAAAATAAAAACGCCGAAACGAACGAAAGTTCAGCAGAACAAAATTTAACACCTTTCGCGACAAGTTTCAAACAACGCTCGAATTTTTCATCGTAATGGAAACACTTGAGAGTTCATTGCCGACTTGTACTGACACCAACACAGTGTCTGCATAAATCTTCAGCCATTGGAATAAGTTCTATTTTTGCTTGACGTGTGCGGCTTTAAATACGTTGTCGGCTGTACATCGTTAGTATGGCAGGAGCATGAGTCGCCATGACACTAGCGCCATTTGTAAGATCGTTTTGTTTCTTGTATTAGTTCGAATATGTGTACGTACTACATGGTACTACCTAGCAACATTTTTATCTAACTAGGTAGTACCACGATATAGATATCTATATAGAATAGAATATAATTTATTTGCATTTGATTATGGTACACTGGAAGTCTTATATTTAAAAAATCTGCCTATTCAACCATTTACAATAGCATGCAAATATTATCATCAAATTAACATGCATTCTACATTTTTTATTTTTAACATTTAACATTGCGGATATGGAATACTGTTTTCACAATTTATATCTCATAATAGCAGCAGTCACATTATTATATCATTATATCAATGTCACAACAATTACAATACAAATGAAATAAATGTCATAAAATTCGTGAACATTTTTAGAAAGAGGGAGGATAAAATTCGTGAAAATTTTTAGAAAAAGGGAGGATTTACTTACTTACTTACATTACAATTGTAAGCATCTCACTAACCTAAAAATACTTTACATAATACTAAATAATATACTAGAAAAAAAAAATAGCATTGTGAATGCTTAAATCTCAAAAATTTAAAAAGCTAAAAATACCTATGAAACTTAAAGCTGAGCAAGGAATGGTTTAACAGTTTCAAAGATTTCAATATTAGACCATAAACTTTGCTTTACCTCTCGGTTTTAAGCGTAGTGTTCAAACGTTATCGATCAACTGTTAGTCCGAGCTGATCATAACTAACTTAGACCGCAAATTACTTTAGCCGTAGCCCTTCGCGTTCTCCCTACTCTGTGGTCGAAGTTTTCTTCTTTTTGATAGAGGTTCCATGGTTCCCACTTGGTTCGGAATTAAGCACGTAGGCTGTAAACAGAAGGTGCTACTTTTGGAGGGAATGCTAATTAAAAAGATCGGATTCTGCTTTCATTGGAGGTCATAAACATGTGTTACAATACTTACGTATCTCTGAGTACATACTGATGTAAAAATGCAGGTACATACATAGTATCGTTACAATTTAAAGTAATTTAAAATGTGATTAGTCTTGGAACTTATGGATTTTTATTTTCATTGACATTGTACCTTGGACTTGAAAGATACACAAGGGAACTCCTCAAAATCAAATAGGATAAGTATAGTGATTACCATTTAAAAGTATGAAACTTGTCTGTTTTATTTATAATATCGTCACTTATATACCTACCACAAAAAAGTTAAAAATCAAAAAATGTGTAAAAAATAATGCCTCCTTCACAAAAAGTAACAAAAACACGTTGTCAGGGGTACAGAGAAGGGCATAGGGTACCTTTCATCCCGAAAAAAATAATTGTACCCGAGGAATAGCAAAAAAATCTTTCCACGCAGACGAAGTTGCGGGCGGTCGCTAGTAGTATGACAATAACAATATTTTTTTAAGATATGAACTTTTTGTTTTAAGAAGCTGGCAAACACAATATTTTATAATACTTCCGTTCTGTGTTATGAATGATAGGAAATCGTAGCTTTCCTACAGATAAGTGGTTTCCAAAATTTTGTTCTTTTTATCGTAGAGAGCCTTCGTAAGATCTTAAATAGTTTTCTCTGGCATAAAATCTGTTTTGCTCTAAACATATCATAAGAACGGTTACCCTTATACGACCTTTAAGAACACTATTATATTCTGTGCTTTAGGTGTAAAAAACCATTCCTACGGCCAATCGATATTGATAGTGTGACAACCCCTTTAAGTTCAACCTGGTAATGTATCCGTTCACCTCGGGCCCAAACTGTTTTGTATTCATGAAAGAATTCACTTCTCTAAGTCTGAAAGCCTTCGCATTTCGGGCTGTGGAATGTTATACACCTTACTGTCCGCTGTCACGCTATAATCAGTACCTCGGTACATTTTAAACTCTTTGCACACCCTTTGTTTCGTAAGTTCCACCCACTTTAGGTATATTTTGTTCTTTTACTGTGATTTTTATTTTCTCTACTACTTTAGTACTCTTCATGCAATATGACTATAAAGGATTGAATGAACTCACAAGCACAAATCGGAACAGTATCATTAGATATACAAGGTAGTTACAGTAAATTACTACATCAACTACGCTACTCCGAGTATGCGATCTGAGAGCCTAAACTAGGGGGACCTTGTATTTCAGGCCTCCAGGACCTCCCTCCCATCTGCCTGAAATTAAAATCTTTTCCGGCTTAATTCTATAGGGTAAATATGTTACACTATTTCTAGTTTAGACTCATGTACAGTAAATCTTTCCAATATCAACATTGTTTCCTATAATTTACCGTCATTGTGTCTACTGAAACTTATTTTTACAGCCAGACCACGTTCAGCAAAGTTTTCTTTGTAGTTTGATTGTTTTAATAGAGAAAGCTCTTGTTTCATTAGAAAAGTAAACTAAATAGTTATTTGCTCGATACCAAAACTTAATAGTAAAATTGTTTTGATTTATAAATCACTTTCACTAGAGGCCCTACAGTGGAGGGCAGAAGATTTGGTACATTTTACTCCTTTTTTACTTTCAAAGAATTAAGGGTGAAAATTTAAAAGCATCAAAGTTAATAAGTAAAGTAAATAATTTGCAATAAGATATGCGTACAAAGTCGCGGATAACCGCTAGTCTCTAATAAAGTATCGCAAAGCACTCACGCCGACGGCCGTAGGGTTGCCACTCGTAGGTACTCTAAAATAGAGTATTGTACTCTATTTCGTGTAGGGTGTTCTCTTTAATTTGCGACAGCAATAGAGTACGCTAAAATACGCTCTATTTACTCAAATCTTGTGTAACTATATTAATGACAAATATTTGTTTAAAGTTGCGAAACGTAACACAAAATATACTTTAAGGATAAATAAGTATAAAATTAATAATGTACTCTTTTTATGCTGCGTACTTTAGTTTTGTTCTAACAAAATTAAAAAATACTCTTTTTGTCTGAAAAAAGGTGGCAACCCTGTGGAGACGGGCTTTCTCTTATTACTTTAAACTATCGTCTCGGGTTGCGGTTAAAAGCATCCGTTGGCTGAGCGGTCATCGCTCTCCGCGATGCCACCCACCTTATCTAGTAGTTACAGATCATTGGTAAGGATCATCGTCGTACGACGACCTCCGTGGTCGAGTGGCTTTGTACACCGGTTTTCAAGGTGTTGCCATCTCTGAGGTCCCGGGTTCGATCCCCGGTTGGGTCAATTTAGAAAACTAACTTTTCTATATTGGCTCTGGGTGTTATATAGGTCTGGGTGTTTGTTACCACCGTTGTCTCTGATTACCATAACACAAGTGCTTTAGCTACTTACTTTGGAATCAGAGCAATTTATGTGATGTTGTCATATATTTATTTATTTATCATCTGCTTAAGTTTCTGTTTGGAGTAGGTTTTTTTTTTAAACCTGAATAAGTTCTTTGCCATCATTACACCTGATGTTAAGTGACTAAACGGTCGAGCGGAACGGGAAGCGCACTTTACCCGCCCCCTGATTATGTAACTTTGTTGCAATCAACTCTGACAGAAATCGCAGTTACATTGCTGCTTTAGTAAGAACCAATATGACAACTATCTTACTTAAAGCAGCAATGTAACTGCAGTTTCAATCGATTTCAATCGAGAAATTTTAATTTCTTCAAACTTAGTCGTTCATTGCGCAAGTATCGTGTGAAATATAGGGTGTTCATGTGTTACGTGTAAATAGACGTCTGGGGCCCTACCGGCTAACTTTTCAAACATCGGTGAGTCTGCCGAGCTTCAACTTAAAACAGATAAATCGAAGTAAAGGAGTTTCGTATTGTACTATTCGCCGAAGTTATTTAGATGTTCGTGTGACATCATGAATTGAGGTTCGCTATTTTGGCCCGATTGGGGCTCGATTTATCTGTTTTAGTTTGAAGCCCGGCAGCCTTTTTTGAAGTTCGATGCGTTAGCCGGTACGGCCCCTGGTCAGTAGGGTGTCCCGATTTTAATCTCTTTTAGAATTTTGCTTCACAAGACCCCTCAAAAGTTGCGTATGCGACGTAGGTTAAAAGAAAAATAATTAAAAAAAAATGAGCTTATCACTTTGACTTTCGATTTTTAGATTTGATTTTAATAAAATACCTGTTTCAAAGAAATAATCTTTTTTTTATATTATTTTACCTAAAGATCGGTACACCCTACTAGCCATATGCATGTCTGTCGATGTCGACCACCCTCGTCATTCTATGAAAACGATATTCGAGTTCTATTTCATACTCTAATCTAAGGGATCCTGTAAAAGTAAAGTAAATAGTTTTATCACGTAACTGAAAAGGTTTAGTAAGGTTTGTGTGAGAAATTGATTGCTGTCAGTGGCAGGACTCAATCTGGGCCGCTTATTATCGAGAGTGGCGCCCCCCGTCGGGCTCCTAGAATACATTATTGAACCAAGTTTTGAAAATAAGATTGTATTGGAAGAACGGTTTTATTACGGTATGGAATGGAATTTGGCGCGTTTTTTGGTTACCGTAACGACGATTTTTTTTTTCTACTGGGTATTTGGTGATAACCTTATAAAAAGGAATATGGTAGATAGGGTACCATGCATACAACCCCAGAAAATTACTATAAACTCAACCACAACTTTAAAAAAATATCTTTTTATAACAAACTGCATAGTGACAACCCTAGACCGAAATTGTGTTTTGCTTTTACCCATTAATGAGATTGATCTTATCAAATACAATAGTCTATCATTCGACAATCGATAAAGAGGAAATAGCTATATAATTATTAAATTAAGATTTTTCGCATTCACAATGGTAGCATAATGATTGGTCAGTGCATTGGGCCGGAATCCCAAGGTTCGAGTCGATTTTTTCTAGTATTTTCTTTTAAATAAAAATAGCATTGTGAATGTGCAAAATCTCAATTTAGCAGTTATAGTTGTTCTATCTCACGAAGACTGATTTGTTGAAGAATGTTGTTAGGCGTGCACATGCACATTATTTTAGTGTGCGTAATACGAGAGTGAGCAGACGCACACTAAAACAATGTGCACGCCTAACACAGTCCTAGCAAAACGGCCTTCGTGAGATAGAACAACTATTAGTATAGCTAAAACGCGATGCATCTTACGTCGCACCTTCACAATGTGATTGAACCGATGCAGCATCAATTAAATCGCAAAAAAGCAAAAAAAAAATACCGTCGACTTGATAACCTCCTTCTTTTTTGAAGTCGGTTAAAAATAAAACATTGTATTGAACGTACGATAGTTTATTAGTTATTGATTGAAACACACAATCAAGTTACCATCAGTAATGTAATTTCGAGCTTATTCACTCGGTATGCCGCTCACACCCACAGATTTCTATAACTCTCGTAAGAAGTTAGACATTAATTTAATTAGAGCATTAGGAAAGTTATTCCTTCGTTACCTTTTAGAGAATTCTTACAAATCGTTGAAATAAATAACAAATACGGAATATGAGAGAGACTAATTATTAATATAGGAATCAACAGATTTTCTTGAATCATAGTTAAAAGACGATTGAAGCCATCCTTCAAATAAATAAAACTAAACAAAATCCAGTTTTCCTTTGGGAAGAGCTACAAAAATACAAATAAATACCAACGCAATGAATTTAATCGACTTATGGCCGAATATTCAAACGTCACTCAACTTTGAGAGGCTCTCAAACATCGTCCTGTCGCATTAAATGTCAAAGATACGACAAAGACAGCATGATGTTTGAGCGCCCCTCAAAGTTGAGTATCGTTTGATTATTCGGCCATTAGCGCTACACAATGCCGAACAGTTATCTAAAATGTATGACGATCTTGTTACCCGCTGCTGCAGTAGCAGGTCATACGTCAAAATTTGACAGCCGCAACGCAACCGCAGCTTTGTTAGCAGAATGAGAAATCAGCTGGAGTTTGGATAACTTTTGACGGGTGTGCTTCCAAGGCTACACAACAAAAAAGCAGTAACTATGTTCTCACAAAATATTAGTCGTTTTCATTTAAAAAAACATTGTTAGGAACAAACCGTAAAAAAGTAATATCAACTCTTACAGTTGACGTGGACTACACTTATTTCAATATTTTGCTGAAAACCTCTGCCGCGACCGCAAACTTTGGAGTGATGAGGTTTGACAGTATTTCAATCCCTTTTTTTTATATACAATCTTAAAACTGCAGACAAGACACGCATGATGCAGCGTTGCGTAACAATGCGACGTAACGTATAAATTAATAGTAGTAGACTCTTTTGCTAGCTTAGCTTACAACTAACTTAATAACAGACTGAGTACCTACCGCAGCTGTGAGCCACAAACTTACTCGTAGTTAAGATTCTAGAACGCTCTACGCGCAGTTGTTCGGTGGTTTAATTGCACCGTTTAACTTTCTACTGTTTTTACAAGTTGTTAAGTTTGTAACAAGGTACTTAAAACTGCAAAAGAAATAAATACAAATTAACGTGGTCATACCAAATTTTTCCCGCATCTGAAAGTTCCCAAAGTGTCTTCAGATAAATCAACGACTGCGACCGACGGGGTCTATTTCCATTGAACGGACACGTTCGACCGGCTTCATAATATTTTCCACTCCAAATATTAATTTCTATCGAATTTGAAACATCGATTTACGGACATCCCACAGACAAACCACATCAAAGACAGACTGTACGGAATTTCACCTTACGGTTTATGTGTGTTTCTTCATCAGTAGTAGAACTACTACAACGAACAAAATTTTACTGAGGTTATTGTTTGTAAATAAACTATAGAACCTTAGCTTCAATCTGTACATGTGAATTTTCGATACATTTTGTACTTAGCGAGCAAGAAATTTAATTAAAATGAGGGCGCCACTTGAGGTATATAGCTGCCTTAAGTTAAATAAACTCTTTGAAACATCTGCCTTAAGTTAAATAAACTCTTTGAAACATATTTTGTTCAAAAATATTTGTCAGAAAAGCTTTTAAGTTTTCCTTTTTTTTATCGGTAAACAAATGACAGTCTAACTTTTTCATCAAAGTTTATAGGGACTCCAATTTTTCCTCCAAAGAGTTATTACCGTGTAAATGGGATTGTTTTTAATAAATCTAAAAACGTACATAACTTGAATTTCTTTCTCTTCTCTTTGAAACCATCCCTTGAGAAATAGTAATTGGCCGGAATACGAAACCTCCTAAGTCCGATAGGATCGTAACTGTTGGTCCAATTGGTCCGATATACTCTGATGGTGCCAGTGGTCCAGTCTAAGTACAGATCACCTAATAGTTACTTTGTATTTTGTGACTCTACATAAGGTGTTGTATTGATTCGTTTTTATAATAATTAAAATAAACAGTTGATGTACAAAATAATGACATATTGAAAAGTGTGTTTTAACAATTGGTCCATTGTCAATCTGAGGATCATAAATGGGCAAGAACTTCATATTAAGACAGTCTCATCTCAATATATTTATGCTGTTTTTTAATGTTTCAAGATTTTCAAATATTTACTTTATTTTTGTTCGAAATTGACGAAGGAAATTTGTTCTTTTTGTTTATAGTAAACACTTAGTTTTAATCGCAAACTCAAACGAACCAGCGAAGCAATCCCCGGGGTGTGTGCCAGGAGTTCACCCACTATGTACACTGTTAACTGTTACAGTGTTAAAGGGACTTCTCTTAGTTTTTTTAACATATTGGATCCATTTTATCGAATCCAATCATCATGCAACCCTCTATTTTTCTCGGATCCATTTAAAAACAAAATGTGACAAAACACACACTGAATTTACGTTCATTTTACACTAACTGTAATGGTAAATCGCCCTAAGATATACAAATATTTTACTTGTTTTCTATTTTAAACTATCTTAAAAAACAATTTATCCAGCATATATAGCAGTTTTCAGGGGTTAATTTATTGTGCTTATTCTGCTGTGTATTGTGTAATTATTTATTTTACACTTACAAGATCGGCTCAAAGATAGAGTCGCACGACATTCGGCGATTTCAGCGCTTTGTGCAACAAATAATGAAATACAGGATCTAATTATGTGGGGTGGACATTGTTATTATTACACCATTAGCACACCAAAACGTATTTCTTTTGAAAAAATCTTTCACATTGTTGAGTAATGTTTTGACTAGTTTTGCTTGTACCACTTTTGAGGGTTCCGTAGTCAAGCCAACGAGGAACTCTTATAGTTTCGCCATGTACACACGACGGCACCTCAGACTATACATGTTGACCTTGAGACCGCCTTTATGCCCTACGTAATAAAAGCTGTTTTCGCAGTTTAACTGTATGTATCACCTGACGTGCTGTCGTGTGTACACACGATAGTACGTCAGGTTATATAGACAAAGTGCGAAATCAATTTTTGTGACGTAGGGCATAAAGGCGGTCTCAAGGTCAACATGTATAGTCTGAGGTGCCGTCGTGTGTACGTCTATCCATCCGCGAATATGTATATTAATAACGCCGAAAAAGTGGTAGAATAAAATAATAAAAAATATTTTTTTAGGTACCTCCCCTACATGTAAAGTAAGGATGTTTTTTCTTCTCACAAATCTCATAGTGTGGAGTGTCGTTGGATAGGTCTTTTAAAAATGTTGTAGGTTTGTGAAGACCACTTTTCGATTCAGTGCAAAATTTTGTGAGAGTCATCTTAGGAAATGTAATTTCTAGTTTTAACTATCGTAGTCATGATCACAGCTTAGAAACTTGAGACATCCCATCTAACTGCTGTAGTAAAATTAATGCCCAGTTTATGGCAGGCAGGTGTGACATGCATGACCATAAAGTAAATTGGTGATTCGCAATAGAGTCGTAAAGATGACATAATCGAGGCATGTGATTGACATGTCCCGCCTAGGTACCGCCCACTGCGCATTACCCAGTGGAGATGTTTATTTATAGTTTACTGGAGTTGGAAACGTTGAAAGAAAATTCTCCTGAAGTGAAATATAAAATGTTGATAAAACTAAAGCACTGCGAAACTAATTGCACGACACTACGAAAAACGAAACTAATTGCACGACACTACGAAACTACTAGTGTCGTGAAACTAGTTTCATTATTCATGCCACTAGTTTCATAATGCGATTATGTAGGAAGGAACATACCTTTAGCCTCTAGTAGGTTTACAAGATAAGACAATTATTATTGACCCCCCAAAATATTAAAAATCTTATGACTTTCGCTTCGAGTTAATCTTATTAGCAGATATGAAATACACACCTCTAATATAATTCGATGTAATATGATGTAGGATGGAGTCCAGGTATGTATCCTTGATAAGTTTATTCAAAATTCTGGAATGCCTGGACCAATGTTACTAAACTAGGCTAGCTATCAAAATAAAGAAGGGTCAGACAGACAGCTACTATTTGACAAAAAGATAAATAATTAATTACTATACAAAAATATGATTTGTTATTTAAAACACGAAAAGTAACTTCAGTTTAAACACTTTCAATTTCAAAAAGGAAATGGTATAAAAGAAGCAAGCAAGCCTTATGCTATAACATAATTCAATATAGAATTTAAATAGGTACCTAAAATCCTAATTCCTATTGTGTCTTATCTAAAAGCCTACTTCTTCACAAAAAGGGAACGGAAATAGATTTTAAACGTACATGTGAGATGCGTGTAAAAAGTGTCGGGTTTATGTATTGATTCTGAGGCACAGTGAGTGAAGCTTGATCAGTGTTGCGGCACTCATTATTATACTATGGTTGCATGCGGTGTCAAAGTGATAGTAAGAAGTGTTAAGTAGTGTAGCGCAAAACAAACACTTAGATCAGTGATGCAGTGTCAAAATGGCAGCAACTCTAATGTGAAGTAGTGTGGTGAGAAGAAGAGAATCGCGCGCGCAAGCGGGCGAGCATGGTCGCGTATGATGCAGCGCGTCGGCGCGTGCGCGTGGCTCGGCACCCCCTGCGCGCGCAAGAACGGCGCCGTCTGCACGTGCCGCGTGCACACCGCGCTGTTGCAGGTGCGTGCAGGTTTAAATATAAACTTTTCATGAATTATATGCCAATGAAAACTTTAGATAAATGAATATCCTACATCTCTGGAAGAATCTGCAACGAACTATGTAGCTATACTTTAATTTTCTCGATCGAGCTGTAACAAACCGCTTGTTATCCAGAATTCCCGTTTTTCTGTAAAACGGCAATGGTCATTCCAATTGTATCGTTTTAATTTAAACGCGGCACTGACACCGAGGTATTTGGCCACCGAAAGCATTATTCAAGGGTCGCCCGGTCAGCCAGCTGGTGTGACGCCGTGTTTTTTTTTCCTGGCGGAAATTGATTCAGCGTGTAACCACTGAAGCTCTCCCCTCCGTAAATTGAAAACTATTGGTTTATACCATTTGCTCGATTTCACTTCTTATGCCGTTACACATTCTTTGTGGTTTTTGTACATTTCGATGAAACTTTTTCAAACGCACCTATATTATTTATTATGTTTATTTCTTTGTTAATCCAACACATGAGTTATCCTAAATGACAAACAAATGAAAATAAAAAATAAAAAATTTGTCAAACTTTTTTTTTTATCAATATCCACCGAAGCAGGACCGACCGTCGTCCGAAGGACCGGAGGTGGTTAATGAAATGCTGAAATCGTCCTTGTAAATATTTAATTATCGGTTGCAGGCCGGCTAATGAAATTCCTCGCCGACCTTTGTGTGGCGCGACAAAAGCCGCGGTATTGGCCATGTTAGTGGCCATGTCATGTCAACTACGTTTATTCGTGGTTAGTTTGAACCAGTTTGCAAGCACGGCCACGGTATGGCACAGCTCTCGAACCAAGCGGAGTGGTTTGCTGAAATCGACGTTCAATACTTATTTTATGATTTTCTTTCGACGTTCAATACTTATTATATTATTATAACAAACTGCGATTATGTAAAAATGCATTTATTAAGCCTCCTAGCTTAGATTTTTTTAAGTTAATTAATTGTAGACACTTCGATGTCTGATTGAATAAAGTAAAGTTATCTTCAGCATTGCTATTATTATTGTATATTTTATTGTCAGTATGAAGTTAGCTACAGTCTAGACTTTGTGCGATAGTTTAATACTCGTATTTACCTTTAATAATTTGGATTGGAATTGAGAATGGAATGGAGAGAGTAAATATTTGATATGAAGGAATTGTTTTTGTAACAGAATGGAAAATATTTTGTCTTTCTGGCACTAAGTTTTATTAAACATCAAGTAAGTATATTGATACTTTGACTCCTAGCTTGGGAGATGAATCAAACAGCCAGTGTTGCTATAGCGCTAAGAAGCTAAGAACTATATTTATTTGTTTGTACATCTTATATACCAAATTATTACACATTATTGTATGTGCGTCAGCTGGATGTACCTAACACAGTGTGTGTGAGTTTGCTCTAGATACAAAGTCCGAGCTGACGCTACAGATACAATATAAATCGTATTATTTTTTAGCATATATTTCGTAATTATGGAAATGAGATTAAGTCAAAAATCAAGTAAGTATATTTATTATTACAACATAAATTGTATTATTTTAGCATATAGGTATTTCGTATATTTTGAAAATGGAAATGAGATTCAACAAGTCAAAACTTAGTTATTATAAGAGATTACATAAAATGCAACATCGAGAGCTTTAGAAAAGATCTAAATATAATTTTGATAAGTTGTATCATTTTCATCATCTATTTAAGTACTAATATAACCAGGGCCCTATTTAATAACGTGACAATTTGTCAATTGTCATGACAATTTGGTTTACATTGCGGTGTAGCTATGAGTAGTTTGTTCTATTTTCAAATTGGTTGACAAAATGGATATTTATAAAATTATTATGACAGGTGACAATTGTCAAGTTTCTTAAATAGAGCCCAGGGGCTATCATTTGCAGATGGATGTGACATTGCTAATTCTTTGTGGCACAAATAAAAACTTACCAAAGAAAAGTAGTAATGTTTCACATCCATCTGTCAAATGAAGCCGATAGTGATGCCGACACTTGCGCGGTGAATGGCTGGCGAGCAGAATCATTGCGCTAACAAATCGAGAAATCTGAGTGCGATGTCAATGCAATCTGTGCTCGCTCTAGCTGTCGATGGAGACGCTAGTTTATATACAGGTTAGGATAAATCTCGGATACTCTAGCTAGACCAGCGTTTCCCAAACTTTACTATCCCCTGCCCTTGCCTGGTTGTTTCAATGTTTCCCTATCGGGACCCATGACATTTTTTTAACCCGTTATTTTTTTTTTGTGGCCCGGTACGGGGTCACGAGCGCGACCCACCATTTGGGAAACGCTGCTCTAGCCTTGCGTGGAGATTACAGCAACATCCTCCCACGGGAGAGGCACATGTCCAGCGATGAGTTGTTTGTTATGATGATGAGAAGGTTGTCACATAATCAAAATGAACTCTTAGAATTACTTTTTTCTTAAACTTTATTTGTGCTTACATAATATGGTATCTCTCTTTAGCCTTCTTCAACCAATAGCTTGGTGTAGGCCTCCTTCCATTATGAAAATATGTATAACATTAGAATAAATAAGATTGGTTCCATATTTAGAACACTATGGCCGCCATTCCTTATTTTAGTAAAAATGAAATCCAAGTGATTATAAAATGGTTGGTCACCCTACTTCCCTGCTGCTATAGATGCAGGAGGCATAAAGATGGCGCGAATTAGGCCAATGAACATTCTACCCACAAACGAACCGGAAAGGAAATCTTTTTCAAAGCTTTTAAAGTGCTTTTAAAAAACTTGATTTTGTTAGCGTTACTGCCTAGTTAACTTGACTTGATCTATTTATGCCTAGCCTAATAATTTAGCCAATGAAAGAATATAAATAATGTTACATACATATTAGACTTAATCAAGGATTAAAGTTTATGGACATAAGAGTAACAAGTAACTTAGGGTCTAACTACACTAGTGTAGTATTATTATAGTGTAGTTAGACCCTAAGTTACTTGTTATTTAAGTACGGTAGAGCGGTGTCTCCCAAACACAGGCTTGCAGCTTAAATGGAGAGACACCAACTTATTCCATAGATTGTAATGGGTTTAAAAGATAAATAAATTTATTATTATTATTATTATTATAAGAGTGCATAAAGAGCCATCGATGGATCTTTACATTGGATTTTAGTTAATCTAGGGAAATAGCTGAATTAGGTTACTTTACCACCCACCTATCCAAATTCGAAATTCGACTTACGTAACACTGACTGTAAATATATTGAAACCATATAAACATTCTGAAAGGTCACGAAGTCCTTCTCAATCGTACTGACCTTTATCCGCCATCAATCTTCGACAGATCTTTGAAACTACAATCGGAGCGTGTAATGCGCTGAATATATCTGCTATCCTTGTCATTTATAAAGTGAAAGACAAGGATTGATTCATGGAGGGGAGGGTTCAAAAGTTGAGTGTATTAGAATAAGATGCTTGCTATTGGATTATCATATGATTATTGAGGTGTCGGTGAAAATGATAAACGATTACTCAGCTCTTTTATTTCCTTATCTTTGATACTTTCTTTTTCGATATTCAACTTTTTTTTAGAAAATAAGATTTTACTTAAATCTAACACCATACCATGGTCTTTTACAGAAGGCAAATAGATGCGTGTACCTATCCAGTTGTCGATTTTATTGAAAACAAATAACCGGCCATAAGTATATTTTCAATGTTTTCATCTTTTGATAAAGCTTTATGACACAATAGTTTATATATTATTCATTATTTCACCATATTGTGTATGTTATTTATTAGTTCGAGGTAGTGGGAGCCTGATGACCTGCAACACAGGTATTACACCTAGCGTAGGCATCAGTCTCACACAAACTTAAATTGTATACCTAAGTTCCATGTACCTAAGTCATGTTCATGTAAGTTTGTGATGGGAAAATAAACGCATATTATTATTATTATTATTATTGTATAATTAGTAAATTTTACTACTACTACAAACGTCACATCTCATTTAGTCAGACAAACAGGTGACAGCGTCAACAGTTTAGCTCGCGTGTCTGTTTGCTTTCCATTTGCAACTACAGTGTGCTTTTCGTCCTCAAAGTGAAATAGCTATCTGACTTTAACAATTAGAAAATATACTCGTGTTTCAATGTGAAGCTAATTTTAGTCTGTATATTATATATTATTCAACTCCATCAGTACTTTCGCTGTACCTAAATAATATTTAATTCCGATAACGTATAGCGTAGCATATTCAATATTCAAGTGCTTGCCTGTACCTATTTTCCTTTCGTTTACAAGGGAAACGTCTAATGTCCTAAGAACAAACGCACGCAGCGCCATCTACAATTAGTTTTGCGTTACCATCCCTATTGAAGTAGTGAGCACGAAGCGTCTCGGCTTCGTGGGCGAAAATACTTCCGTATGCCTGTCCGTTTGTTCTCCTCTACAGGTCGCATTTCTCAACCGATTCCCGTGAAATTTTGGGAGCAGGTTCTATAATTATATAGTTTTTTTATAGTTTATTTAAATAAAATCCAAACACACTATTGGCATTAATAAATAGCAACAGATACAACAACCATCGGTAATACTTACAAAAAATTTGCCCCCGATGGCGCTTAGAGGAAAAGTTTAAGGGCGTTGCACTTTTTGTGCGCTCGGAATATTATGAAGTGACAGCCCTTTGAAGTCCACGTGATAAAGCGGTTGTTTAGTCGGCGGTGACCTGTTTCCTGATCCTGACTCCCAGGAGGCTAGGCTTGCCACACCTCTTGACTACAACTCGGACGGTTACAAAAGTGCAAAAGTCTTTGTCACGTGTTAACGAATACTAATACTTTTATGCGTTTAGTTGAGTAAAATCGTGGTGTCATCGACAAACCATCTTTAATGGTATACACAGATATGTAGCCGGAAATTCCGGAAAGGTTTTCCGGACAAATCTGGATATATGGTAGCTCTACCGGGAACTGTGCACACTTCTCGCCTTTGATTCGCAGCCGTCAAAGTGCTCGGTTGTGAGTTGTGCATGACATGATGACTCGAGCTTCCTGCAGGATTTCTGTGCTACTGCAGATTTAACGAGAAACCTTGTATTGAATGTTGTTGCAGAATTGTGTATAGAAACAATTTAAATAAGGACGCATAATTGTGAAACAATTCCCATATCCTTTTTTTTATTTTATGTTATCCTAGCTGTTTAAAATCATAGTCGTTGTACTATTCCTAGAAGTTTACTAATGAGTATAATTTCACTTTGTTTCAGGAATTCGCAACACTCACAAAGGAGTTGAACCAAGCGAGAGAGTCACTGTTAGAGCGAGAGGAGGAGATATCGGAGCTCAAGGCGGAGAGGAACAACACAAGGGTGAGTATACAAATATTCATTTTAACGCCAAGATATGACCTATAATGGCCTTTTAGATGAATCCACTCTATTACTTACTTACTCCGATGGCTCGGCGACAGCGACCCAAAGTGTGTCTTGGCCTCCGATACTAGAGCTCGCCATCTATCTCGTTATTTTGCTGTTTCGCGCCAGTCTCCAGCATAGAGCTCGCGTAGATCGGCCTTCACCACGTCTCTCCATCAGTAGCGGGGGCGTCCGACCGGGCGTCGGCCAGTTGTTTGACCTTGGTAGCCTCTTTTGGCGCTTCTCTCTAATCCCATTCTTTCGACGTGACCAAGCCATCGGATTCTGTGTGCTTTCGTTTCTCCAATGATATTAGATCCAGCCAAGAGTTGGTCTACTTCGGCGTTTTCCTACTCCTCCAACATCCATCAGCGTCATGTTTAGGACCAAAGATTTTTCGAAGGATTTTTCTTTCAGCGTCCAGAAGATTTTCTTCGCTAAGTGTTAATTTCCAGGCCTCACTTCATTAAAATAGGTCTGATAACGGTCTTGTAGATCCAGATTTTGGTGTTTCTACTGAGAAGCCTGGACACCAGCTCTTTGTGTTATCCACTCTATTAAAATACGAAAATAACTCTGTGTTTGTTTCGTGTTTACGCCGAACAACTAAACCAATTTTATTATAGAGATTGGACCTTGGCAAACTTTACTAATTATCAAAACGCCTTTTAATTTGTTGATTCATTTCATACCTATACCAGTGAAGAACACTTAAAAATGATATAAAGGCCAAAAAGTCATTACTTACCTGTTTATCTTGTTTATGATGGCGAATTTCATCCTAATTTGGGCTTTCGTAAATACTCAGCCATGCATAACGTAGATCTACAGTGTTTTCTTTGCACTAAATTTATTCCAATTTAACTGCACAAACAAATCCAAAACCGCCGGCGTAGTGGGGCCGTATACTCCTATTAGCGTGCAATAAGAGCGAATTAGGGAATAACTAGGAGCTACGCTCTAGGGAACCGCTGTTCAAGCTTATAAGGAAATAAAAGGTTCCCATATGCACTAAGGGCATAACTTGCTTTCTCAAGCATTATCGTTATAGTATTTCTACTGTATTCTTTGACCTTTCTTTACAATTCTTAACAGTATATACGATTGTTGTAGTAAGAGAATGTTGCCACTTAGTATTTTTAACTTTTTCTGTCTGATAAAAACGTGATGGATTTTGTCATGAATCTTATCATTCATTCTAGAATAGACCCAAATTGTGAGGGGTTAAGAAAAACAGTTGCCATAGAGTTTGGCCAGAGTTGAAGTATAATTTTATTACAAAAGTAATTCTATTTAAAAATATTCAATTTTTAGTCTTGTTGGAGGACCATCTAAGAATGCTGAAATCTGACATGTAAAAGGGTCTCTAACCCTGTCCCAAACGTAGTGGGTACTTCTATTATCCATTGACATCAGTAAAGTCTACTCTACATTGTCGGGCACCCGCAAGGGTCTCAAAGATTCTTCAAGTTTATTTATGTCTTCAATATATTTATCGGTCAACCGCTGTCAGTCGTGGAGTCCATTAGACTGATGGGCTACCACATAAACGGATCTCGTGTTTCCTCTGAGTTTAGTGCGGCATTTTATGGCTCTTGTTATGTTTAGTGCCGCCGTAGTGTTGGCTGTTTTGGAAATTGATGTGAATTTAAATTTGATGTGTAGGTAAATGGCTGTACTATAAAAATTGTGGTGTCTGCGCTATTTTTTTGATGATGTGCAGTTAAAATAGAACGTGGCAAAAGCTAGTGGTTTAATGGGTTCTTTTTTACATACGTAGGTATGTAGAAACAAGAATGAGACTTGAAACTGTCTATCAAAAATGACTATTTTCTTTGGTTGCCGATCCTGCCTGTTTCTTAACCGACTTCAAAAAAAGGAGGAGGTTCTATGTTCGTCTGTTTATTTGTTTTTTTTTTTTTTTTTTTTTTTTTATATGTATGTCCACCGATTACTCGAGAACGGCTGAACCGATTGACATGATTCAAACGCCACTTTATTAGGTTTGTTCCCCAGGTGGTCCCATTTTTTTAAATTTTAAATCGGTTCAGTGGTTTTCGAGTAATCCTGAAAATACTGTAATTTTTTAGGTAACTTTTGCACGAGTTTCAACGGATCTTCAGACATAACTTCTTTGTTTATAAACCGATTGAGATAATTCTTGTTTTGTTAGAAAGGGGATACTTTAAGGGTGTTTTCATTAAAATTTCCTGCACATTGGACTTTGAACTTCGAAGATACACAAGAGAACTCTTCAAAATCAAATATGATAGTGTATTAGTGATTACTCTACGGTATTGGAAGGTTTCGCATCAGCCATTTTTATTGTCACTACTGGGGCTGGGATACAAGCTTTACTTATGGGCTGATGAATAGGATGGACCATAACCCACCGCGCGGGCCCAATGCGGATTGGTGGGTGTTAATGTGCAAATGTAGCTGGAACTAACGGCTTAACGTGTCTTCTGAAGCACGGAGGAGCTCGAGATAATACACTTTGGTCACCTACCCCATGTCTGACCCTTGCCTATTAACAGTGCGAAAAGTGGATATTGAGTTACTAGGCGTATTATACCATTCAAATGTGTGAAATATGAATAAAATATATTTATATCATCGCTAACATTTACTTATACATACCTACCACATAAAAGTTAAAAATAAAAAAAACTTTTAAAAATTAAAAAGAAAAACCTCCTTCAAAAAAACCTTAAAAAAATTGCTGTAAAAAAACAACAGCTCTAAAAAGCAAGAAATAATATTTAAATCTGCATAATTACTATTCAAGTACCTACGCATATCTGATATTAAAAAAAACGTCTTATGAAGTCGGGTGGGGCTTTAAGAATTAAAAAATCAAATTGAGAAAGAGAAACCACGATAATGATTAAAAAAGAAAAATATCTTTAGCCCCACCCGACTTCAAAAGACGTTTTTTTAATATCAGATATGCGTAGGTACTTGAATAGTAATTATGCAGATTTAAATATTATTTCTTGCTTTTTAGAGCTGTTGTTTTTTTACAGCAATTTTTTTAAGGTTTTTTTGAAGGAGGTTTTTCTTTTTAATTTTTAAAAGTTTTTTCGAATATGTAGGATCTACAACATTCTGTCGTCAGAATGTCTGGACTAATACTTTTTGTTATGTACTTACATATTCTTGGCTTAGTAACACTGCTTGTATAAGATTTTTTTTTTTAAATGACATTGTTACAGACAACAGATTAAAACTTAAACAATAAAACTACAATTTAAGAAGGTACACCAACACAGAATATATAATAGTACACACCATAGACTTATTTATACTAGCGTAAGTTTAATAAGTTTATGGTACACACCAATCTGATGTTCAATTACAACTATGTTCAACTGTGGTAGGTTTTATTTGTTATTATTATTGTATTAATTTTACAATAATAATAACAAATAATAAAGGTACACACAACATAACAACAGATAGACTAATAAAACGGACTACACAACGCTGTGTTACTCTCATCTTCCTACTTCTAAAAGCCATCGGTCATTTATGTATGAAGACTGGCATACCTACCTGTCCGCCATTTTGAAAAAAGTCGGTTTTGGAGGCCTGTGCTAAAAGTGTGTACTCGAATACCTCAGTAAGTATATCACTTGCGAGATTTTTTTCTTATTACTTTTTGTTTGTAATGACTTATTCTATTGATTAATGCAGAAAATGACAGATTTTGTTTTTCAACTTCAAACTCAAATATCTCAGTAAGTATATTACTTACGAGATTTTTTTACTTATTACTTTTTGTTTGTAATGACTTATTCTATCGATTGATTTAGAAAATGACAGATTTTATTTTTCAACTTTAAACTCAAATATCTCGGAAAGTATATCACTTACGAGATTTTTTTACTTATTACTTTTTGTTTGTAATAAATTATTCTATCGATTGGCACCACTTTTATCACAGGCCTCCAAAACCGACTTTTTTCAAAATGGCGGACAGGTAGGTATGCCAAAAGCACATGATGCTCTTTAAAAATTTAGAAGTACTACTGTTAAACATATCAAAATCAACACAAACCAAATTAAAATGATCTGCTTGTTTTTTATTCCAGCTACTACTCGAGCACTTGGAATGCCTGGTGTCACGGCACGAGCGCTCGCTGCGCATGACGGTGGTGAAGCGGCAGGCGGCCGCGCAGTCCGGCGTCTCCTCCGAGGTGGAGGTGCTCAAGGCGCTCAAGAGCCTCTTCGAGCATCACAAAGCCCTCGACGAGAAGGTATGTTTGTCATTCAAGCTACTGCTAGCATCTGGAATGCCTGGTGTCACGGTTTTCGGTTTCTAGATCCAACGCCTAGAATTACTGAGATTTAGAAAAAAAATTACAAGTTGGGCTTGACAGGACTAAATAAACTCAAACCCTCCTCTCGTGGTGAAGTTCATAAGCAATTTTTACCTTATTATTTAATTAGTAGGGACATTATATTATGAATGTTGCATGTCAGCAGCTTGTGGGACGTATGACGTGGCCGACTCGCGTAAATGTATTTAGTACTTAGGAAATTTTATATTAAATAAATTCGTAACTTTGATTGGCAATTTCGGTTTTTAATTGAAGGTTTTGGCAATAACTCCCAGATAGTATAGGATCCTCACATTAATTATATATGAAAAGTAACCGAGTTAAAAAGTTAATAACAGAGTCAGAACATTTTATTTAAATAAGAATACAACATTTTGCATTAGAACACGAGATCTTACAAATTTAATGCTTCAAATATAAACTATAATTATAATATAACTATAATTGTAATATAGAGATTTATCCCCACGGTATCCTAATAAAAACTTTGTTGATGTCTGTCTATCCGCAATCCTGTTAAATTTTAATAAAGAGCCGTTCATGAAACTTTCGTCTCGGTAATAGCTTATTAAGTTAATTATAACTTATTTTTACTCCGCAGGTCAGAGAAAGGTTACGAGTGGCGTTGGAGCGAAATACGGCCTTAGAAGAAGAATTAGCTTTAACCAAAGAAGAAGTGAGTATCTACAATGTACATGTTGTTAATTAGTATAATATTATGCAACTAGTGAAAAAAGGACGTTTAAAGCGAGGGCCGTAGATGAATCACAAGCAAGTGAAGGATTCTAACGATTGAATCGTGACCATAGAGAGTCATTCATATGTTAGAATCCTGAGCGACGCGAGTGATTCATGGCCCTCGATATAAATCTGTTTTATTCAAGAGTTGCATATTATACTTTATACCATGACTACGAGAAAAAGAAAGATTGAGTTTGTATGTCGAGTATTCTTTGCACAAGGAGTTTGTATCGAGTGTTTTTTGCGCAAGGAGGTTGTATAACATTGAGATGGAGGTTAAATTGTGTTCTAAATCCAAATACTAAAATAGTGATTAAAAGTGATTTTTGTCCGTGAATAAAATAAGCTTTTTAGAGGATAGAAATAATACAAGTAGTTATTCTTATGATAATAGTAAATCAATATTTTCTAATAACCACGACACGATCACGTTTGTGACACTATGGACCTACCATGTCGTGAGATAAAAGCTCATAAATAAAAGTTATCAATTTCATTTTACAAAAAATAAAAAGCTCATCCATCTGAAAGATTTTTTTGTTGATATAGAACTCTTATGGTTTGACTTTAATAAAAAAAAATAAAAATCTATTACATATTTGATAAAGTCACCAACATCAGGTCTTCCAAAAGCGTTGACTATTGTCGTTTATTACAGCTCCAGCAATACAAGGCGTCGAGCGGGCAGGACGCCGACAAGCCCAAGGAGAACGGCACCGCGCCCGGCGCCTCGCCCGACCACAACGGCGACCAGCCGCAGCATAAGGTGACCACTCGCGCTCATGACCACACACACACACACACACACACACACACACACACACACACACACAACAGGGGCCGTACCGGCTAACAAATTAAAACAGATAAATCGAGCCCCATGTCGGGCCAAAAAGGCGAACCCCAATTCATGATGTCACACGAACATCGATATCTTCTAAATAACTTCGGCGAATAGTACAATACGAAACTCCTTATTTCGATTTATCTGTTTTAAGTTGAAGCTCAGCAGGCCCGCCGAAGTTCGAAAAGTTAGCCGGTAGGGCCCCAGACCTCGAGCTGACTCCCGCGGCCCGCGGCAACTGACTGTCAATACACCCTGCATTATAAATATGATGGAACTAGTGAGTAAAAGAGCGGACATCTACATTGTAACACATTGCATTTCCCAGGGATGGAAACAAGTTGTTTTATGACTTACAAGTGGTTTTACAATCTTCATGAGTGGTTTTTACGACTCTACCAGTCTATTTGAACACACTTTTTATCTTCTTCTCGAATAAATTAACAATGGATGTTTCGCTATGCCTCCAAATGCTAAAACCATAAAGTTAGTATGTATTATCTTTATGACTAAAACATATTTTAACTTAAATGGGTCGTGGGAAGTCACCATTTACAAAAACACTCTTCACTTTCAGAAAAACATTAACAAGCATTGTATCAAGTGCTGTAATCGCGATACTAATTCTGTATCAACCAGCACCAAGGAAAACACAACTAAAACAATAGACTAGCAGACACATTTTGAGTAGAACCAAACGCAAAACAGTTAGCAAAACGTAAAACAATTTTGTTTTACTTACAGTTAAAATGTTCAATGTTACAGACAATAAGTGAATACAACAGATTTTATTAATAGATGCTTGTCCCCTTTATTCATAAATTTCGTTTACGCACATGGAATTTAATAAGTGTTGAGAGTCAATTCTTATTAATCTTGGTGAAAGACTTAAATAATTTATGAATAAGGGCCTTAAGAAACTGGCTAATGTTAGAGTTATGACTTAGTAGAGTTTTACTCAATTTATCAAGAATTTTGATTACTTTCATGACATCGCAAAAATAAGCGAAAAGCTAATAAGTTGAGTAAAACCGTTACTAAAGTTTGAATTCTTGCTTGTCGAACAAATGGCGCCGCCGCGCCGTGGTTGAAGTCTGTTTCTTATACTTAATCTCTTTAAAAGTTTCTACATTAGATAAACTTAGTTCTTTGAAAGATTGTTGGAAAGAGAAATACGTTAAACGCCTCATTAAACAGCTTGCATTAAATTCGATTCGATTGCGATCCTTTCAAGAATGTTAAGTATCTAAAATATAAATAGATACCTGGTGGCGCCATCTGTGCTAAAAGAGATTTTTAGTGTTTTATTTTGTAATTATTTGATTTTGACGGTCGACACAGGATCAAAATAGTGTAAACGGCGAATCAGACTCCAGCAAGAGAATCACTGAGCTCCATAACACGATTGCCAAGCAGGTCAGACCGACAAACGTACAGCCATGCATTATGAAAGATATTTTGTGTACTTTGATTGGTATTTTTCATCTAGAGTATTCTAGAAGATCTGATCATTCACTGAACCTGGCCTGCACACTGTTGATATTAATATCAAGTATTTAATATATTAACAAAGATTTGAATCACTTTATTATCAATATTTTAAGGATAATTGTATCCTTTGCCCTCAAAGTACACAATTAATACCGACCCCAGCTTCTATGGTTGGTCGCCAAAGCACGACTGTGTCGCCAATGTCGCCATCTGTGCGTCAATAACTAAACTAACAAGTGATAAATCAATGCAAAGCTTGCCATAACACATTTTGTGACGTTTTAGAATGTAGTGCATATGAAAATACACCAATCACTAGAATATATGAAATAAAAACATTAGAAGTTATTTAATCAGAATGTATTAAATTGCTTGCTTGCATACAATAAATATTTAAACAAGCATGTTAAAGATAACCGATCGACTCACCCGTAGCGCCTCAGACGGGACTGACCCGTCGATTTTTTCTAGTATTTATTTATCTTAATATAAAAATAGTATTGTGAAATGCAAAAAATCTAAAATTTATTAAGCATGTTAAAATTAACAACAGTAATAAGACTAGCAATAAATAACATAGTGATTCTTTAGTTTAAAAGATACATTGAAAATTGAAATAAAGGCATTTTGTATTAGTAAATAGACGGAAAAGATTTCTTTGGATTCTTGATAACATAGAATAGTTTTTGCATTGCCTTTCTTTCGATATCTAATTCGGACAGCTTGCTTGCTTGCTGTCTGATCATACCATAAGAAGCACGTGTTATTTGCTTTAGAGTTATTAGATATTATGGATTAAATCCAATGCCTCTTTAAAATACGGAAGCTCCAAGTAAAATCTTCAAATATTTGTTTTTTTATTGTATACAGAGGTGCTAAATACGTCCATAATATCCTAATATTAGTACACTTTAGAAAGCCAGTATTAGTAATTTAAAAACGCTATTTTACATAATAATTAGTCCCTAAATATACAAGGTGTTACAAAAATACCCCTAATGCGGAATATGGTATATAGGGACCATCAATCTGATCAACTTTTACTATGGGACCAACTCTGAAATCGCGAAAAAGAAATCAGCTGTTTCATACATTCTGAAATTTTCGATTTTAGTTTTTGTATGAAACAGCTGATTTTTTTTTCGCGATTTCAGAGTTGGTCCCATAGTAAAAGTTGTTCAGTTTGATGGTCCCTATCTACCATATTCGGCATTAGGGGTACTTTTGTAACACGTTGTATTGGCCCTAGTTTTGTACACAGTGATATTTTTGCATTATCTTTAACAATCATAGTTATAACACCACATCACAGTACTAACACTATCATTAGGTGATCACTAACATTTATTTTAAGACCGTATTGCGTAAGATCATGTTTGTAATGCGAACGGTAAGTTAATTTGCAAAATAACCCCCTTACTAATAAAGATTGTATAGCAGATGTATAGTTACAAAATGGTTACTCTCTGTCAAACTATTTAAGTTTGACATTAAAAGAAAGGAACAAAACACCGTAACTGTACATTTGCTATACAATCTTTATTAGTAAGGGGGTAAAAATATAATGTTCAACTAGTAAAAATGAATGACATATGTAATTTGCAAAATTTCATTATTATATTGTTAATTTCAACAGTGTAGTATTCAATACATTATATCAAAACAATTATGTAACTCCATTAAACATTATTTATTGCATCAGTCTTCGCACTGAAGTCCCACTATCACCATTTATAATACGAGTTTTAATTCAATCGCGTTTACGTTATTAAAGTTTTTTTTTGCTTATTCTGTACCTAAAGGTATAGATAGTTTTTGTGCTAAAGCACAAAAATCAAGTACGATTCGAATCCGTATTCAGTACAAATATGTTTATTTTTGTATTGAAATTTGCACAGCGCCGCCCGTATCTAAGGTAACTAAGATTTCCAGTACAACAATTTGACATTCGTGCTCGATACGAATTCGATCGTCAAATCTGTCGTCTCGTTCAATAGTTTTCTGTGCTACGGGTATCGAAATCGAATAGCGAATCGTTTATTTCTTCTGGAATATATATAAATGAACCGAATCAAACAAGAGCCATAGAATTAACGTCAACGCGATCGAGTGGAAAGGAAAACCGTGAATTCGAATGTGAAAATGAACCTGTTCCATCTGCAACAGTCCGCGGAGCTGAGCTCGTGGCAGCGGCGGGTGGCGGAGCTGAACAACAAGGTGTCCGAGCTCGAGGAGCGCCTCGGCAAGGCCGACAAGGAGCTCGCCAAGAAGCACGACGAGTGCGCCAAGCTGCAGCGCGACCTGCGCGAGAACGTCGCGCAGAAGGAGGACCAGGTACCTGCCGCCAGACGAGGGATGCTGCCCGGGGGCATTCTATTGAGCCTTAAAAGTCGTTTTATACGGACGCGTTGCTATACCTCTATCCCTATCACAATTTTCTCAATCACAATAATAATGCTTTAAAAGTTCACGCTGAGCTAAAATAAATTTACAATCGAGACACTACCTGATTTAATGATGATTTACAATTTTTTAGAGATTATAGAAAATAGCTATGAGGTTTTATATGTATACAGTCAAATACCATCCTGTTTATTTTATTGAATAGGTTCAGAAACACTGAGAAGTCAAAAAGGCTCAAAATTAATAACACGCTTGTAATGCCTGTGGTGTCACCGTTGTTCCATAAAATAGCGTATTCCTAATATAGTCTTCTCATATTTGGCTCTAAATAACATGATCCTGGTGGTGTTCCCCAGGAGGAGCGGATAGCGACCCTGGAGAAGCGGTACCTGAACGCGCAGCGCGAGTCCACGTCGCTGCACGACCTCAACGAGAAGCTCGACCAGGAGCTGCAGCACAAGCAGGCGCAGCTCAAGGTCACTAGCTCCATCATTGTGCAGACCTCTTGTGTTTGTCACTTCCTGTAGCCCATTCCATACTTGTGATACTCTTTAGTGAGATAAAAATATCCCCCCAATGGCGGGATCACAGAAAATGTATCCCGCTCGGTGGCGCTGCTGTAGGTGGGGGCTGTTGTACGTACATCTGAGTTATTTTCCAACATCCTTAAATTGATAGCAAACACATTACAAACAGCAAAATGACAGGTCTACATCTACACTAACGCCAAGTTGACGGTAGTACGTCGACTGGTAGACGATTCGTGAATCAGCAAAATTATCCTGCCATTGTGGTTAATGGCGTCAAACAAATGGGTGAAACCATGGCGAAACATTGTTTAAAAAATCCATGCATCTACCCACACGTTGTAAACCTATTTGCAGTTTATTTAAACCTTTATGTTTTTTGCTCCATTTTTTTATAATGTAGATATAGAAAAGTAGGCTTTATCAAGTTTGTAGTAACAATCAAATTAAACCATGACTAACCAGTTGAGATTGGTCGACTGATCTAATGTAGTAATACCAATACATACCGTATACATTTACTGAATGAAATTCCTCTGGTAGTGTTCCATGTCCGGAGAATGGTTTTTGTCGATCACAACGGGTGTTTTTAAAGGTTTTTTATATTCAAGAAACTTTGGTCTGGTTAATCAAACTTGTTAACAAAACATTTTTTAACGCCCGTTGCACACCTACGCCGCGAAACAGTACTAGCGAAACCGCGGTAGTTCCGCCAAGATTTATCTTATATCGACAACGATAATGACGATCACATCTACGTAGCGGTTTCGCGTCATTACTTTCGCGGGTGACAACGGTCGAAGCCGATAGGGCGGAATCGCGCGAGAAAAATCGTTTTGTTCCCACTTGTTCTACTGGGCAATTCTACAGTAGAACTAATGATACTTATTTTATCTCATTAGTGTTACGATTTAGTACTTTGTGGTAGGACTAATGAGAAAAAAAGTCTCATTAGTTCTACGATAGAACTGAAAAGTAGAACAAGTGGGAACAAAACAAAAAATCTATGCATTAGCACAGGCTGTTCGCATTTGTTTCGCTTGTCGGTCATGGCGGAACCTACTGCGGTGTGACGCGGCGGAGCGGTGTGCTACAGGCGTAACTTAAAGGAGATCTTCGTTCATAGAAATTTGGACTGAAAGCCAGTCCGATTATTTTCACTATAGCGCCAAGTCACCAAAAAAAGTGATCAAGTCTGCTAAGATGATGAGATAGAACTGATATAGTATTATGAATATGGCATTATGTGGCAATAGACTTTAACCAGGTTTGAAGAAATGGCGTTTGAAAACAAAACAAAACGACATTAAACCATGCTTAAACTCATTTATTTTGTACAAACCGCCCAACTTGTCGAAACAAACTATTCTCCGATGACGGGCAGCACGTAGTATAGTACTCACTCGCCGCATGACATGACGTGTATATATCGCGCAGCTCCAAGAAGAGAAGATCGCGGCCATCGAGGAGAAGCTCGAGCTGTCCACGCAGAAGCTCGCGCAGATGTCCTCGCTGCCCGAGATGGAGGAGCAGCTCAAGGCGCGCATGGAGGCACTCAGCCAGGTAACTATACATGTTTTTGTACCTTCGAGATCTTGGCCTCTTTTCGAGCAATGGTTAAGGCGCTTGTGCACTTACATCCATGAATTTCGGATTTGTTTTTATCTGTTTGTTTAAAACACGTATCCTACGAATCGATACGAGTATGAGTGCAGAAGCACCCTTAGAATTAACAGGCGTCTGACTTAAATAGTTGGATTTGTGTATTGTTAAAAACTTGTACTTATATTGCTTTGTTAAAACACGTAGTGACATGTTCGATGGTGATGATCATAATCGGCACCATAGAAAAAATATTTGCAATTTGAAATAAAATAAATGATTAATTTAATACCAAATGATATACTAGAAAAAATAGGACTCGCACCAGATCATGTTCTCGGACGGGAATCGAACCCGCGACCTTTGGATATCCGGTCCAATGCTCTGACCGCTGAGCTACCGAGTCACTAGTGGGAACGTCGAATTTCTTCTAGTATATCAACTCTTACGCTGCAAGCCAGCGCCATCTCACCAATGTAGAAGGAATTAACCTCTACATTCAACTGAACATCTTTCCAGATATTTTTAAACAGTTGATTAAGATGAGAAAGCTAGATAACTTTTTAAATTTTGAGATTTAAGCATTGACAATGCTATTTTATATAATACCAAATGATATACTAGAAAAAATAGGACTCGCACCAGATCATGTTCTCGGACGGGAATCGAACCCGCGACCTTTGGATATCCGGTCCAATGCTCTGACCGCTGAGCTACCGAGTCACTAGTGGGAACGTCGAATTTCTTCTAGTATATCAACTCTTACGCTGCAAGCCAGCGCCATCTCACCAATGTAGAAGGAATTAACCTCTACATTCAACTGAACATCTTTCCAGATATTTTTGATCTGGTGCGAGTCCTATTTTTTCTAGTATATCATTTGGTATTATATAAAATAGCATTGTCAATGCTTAAATCTCAAAATTTAAAAAGTTATCTAGCTTTCTCATCTTAATCAACTGTTTAAAAATATCTGGAAAGATGTTCAGTTGAATGTAGAGGTTAATTCCTTCTACATTGGTGAGATGGCGCTGGCTTGCAGCGTAAGAGTTGATATACTAGAAGAAATTCGACGTTCCCACTAGTGACTCGGTAGCTCAGCGGTCAGAGCATTGGACCGGATATCCAAAGGTCGCGGGTTCGATTCCCGTCCGAGAACATGATCTGGTGCGAGTCCTATTTTTTCTAGTATATCATTTGGTATTATATAAAATAGCATTGTCAATGCTTAAATCTCAAAATTTAAAAAGTTATCTAGCTTTCTCATCTTAATCAACTGTTTAAAAATATCTGGAAAGATGTTCAGTTGAATGTAGAGGTTAATTCCTTCTACATTGGTGAGATGGCGCTGGCTTGCAGCGTAAGAGTTGATATACTAGAAGAAATTCGACGTTCCCACTAGTGACTCGGTAGCTCAGCGGTCAGAGCATTGGACCGGATATCCAAAGGTCGCGGGTTCGATTCCCGTCCGAGAACATGATCTGGTGCGAGTCCTATTTTTTCTAGTATATCATTTGGTATTATATAAAATAGCATTGTCAATGCTTAAATCTCAAAATTTAAAAAGTTATCTAGCTTTCTCATCTTAATCAACTGTTTAAAAATATCTGGAAAGATGTTCAGTTGAATGTAGAGGTTAATTCCTTCTACATTGGTGAGATGGCGCTGGCTTGCAGCGTAAGAGTTGATATACTAGAAGAAATTCGACGTTCCCACTAGTGACTCGGTAGCTCAGCGGTCAGAGCATTGGACCGGATATCCAAAGGTCGCGGGTTCGATTCCCGTCCGAGAACATGATCTGGTGCGAGTCCTATTTTTTCTAGTATATCATTTGGTATTATATAAAATAGCATTGTCAATGCTTAAATCTCAAAATTTAAAAAGTTATCTAGCTTTCTCATCTTAATCAACTGTTTAAAAATATCTGGAAAGATGTTCAGTTGAATGTAGAGGTTAATTCCTTCTACATTGGTGAGATGGCGCTGGCTTGCAGCGTAAGAGTTGATATACTAGAAGAAATTCGACGTTCCCACTAGTGACTCGGTAGCTCAGCGGTCAGAGCATTGGACCGGATATCCAAAGGTCGCGGGTTCGATTCCCGTCCGAGAACATGATCTGGTGCGAGTCCTATTTTTTCTAGTATATCATTTGGTATTATATAAAATAGCATTGTCAATGCTTAAATCTCAAAATTTAAAAAGTTATCTAGCTTTCTCATCTTAATCAACTGTTTAAAAATATCTGGAAAGATGTTCAGTTGAATGTAGAGGTTAATTCCTTCTACATTGGTGAGATGGCGCTGGCTTGCAGCGTAAGAGTTGATATACTAGAAGAAATTCGACGTTCCCACTAGTGACTCGGTAGCTCAGCGGTCAGAGCATTGGACCGGATATCCAAAGGTCGCGGGTTCGATTCCCGTCCGAGAACATGATCTGGTGCGAGTCCTATTTTTTCTAGTATATCATTTGGTATTATATAAAATAGCATTGTCAATGCTTAAATCTCAAAATTTAAAAAGTTATCTAGCTTTCTCATCTTAATCAACTGTTTAAAAATATCTGGAAAGATGTTCAGTTGAATGTAGAGGTTAATTCCTTCTACATTGGTGAGATGGCGCTGGCTTGCAGCGTAAGAGTTGATATACTAGAAGAAATTCGACGTTCCCACTAGTGACTCGGTAGCTCAGCGGTCAGAGCATTGGACCGGATATCCAAAGGTCGCGGGTTCGATTCCCGTCCGAGAACATGATCTGGTGCGAGTCCTATTTTTTCTAGTATATCATTTGGTATTATATAAAATAGCATTGTCAATGCTTAAATCTCAAAATTTAAAAAGTTATCTAGCTTTCTCATCTTAATCAACTGTTTAAAAATATCTGGAAAGATGTTCAGTTGAATGTAGAGGTTAATTCCTTCTACATTGGTGAGATGGCGCTGGCTTGCAGCGTAAGAGTTGATATACTAGAAGAAATTCGACGTTCCCACTAGTGACTCGGTAGCTCAGCGGTCAGAGCATTGGACCGGATATCCAAAGGTCGCGGGTTCGATTCCCGTCCGAGAACATGATCTGGTGCGAGTCCTATTTTTTCTAGTATATCATTTGGTATTATATAAAATAGCATTGTCAATGCTTAAATCTCAAAATTTAAAAAGTTATCTAGCTTTCTCATCTTAATCAACTGTTTAAAAATATCTGGAAAGATGTTCAGTTGAATGTAGAGGTTAATTCCTTCTACATTGGTGAGATGGCGCTGGCTTGCAGCGTAAGAGTTGATATACTAGAAGAAATTCGACGTTCCCACTAGTGACTCGGTAGCTCAGCGGTCAGAGCATTGGACCGGATATCCAAAGGTCGCGGGTTCGATTCCCGTCCGAGAACATGATCTGGTGCGAGTCCTATTTTTTCTAGTATATCATTTGGTATTATATAAAATAGCATTGTCAATGCTTAAATCTCAAAATTTAAAAAGTTATCTAGCTTTCTCATCTTAATCAACTGTTTAAAAATATCTGGAAAGATGTTCAGTTGAATGTAGAGGTTAATTCCTTCTACATTGGTGAGATGGCGCTGGCTTGCAGCGTAAGAGTTGATATACTAGAAGAAATTCGACGTTCCCACTAGTGACTCGGTAGCTCAGCGGTCAGAGCATTGGACCGGATATCCAAAGGTCGCGGGTTCGATTCCCGTCCGAGAACATGATCTGGTGCGAGTCCTATTTTTTCTAGTATATCATTTGGTATTATATAAAATAGCATTGTCAATGCTTAAATCTCAAAATTTAAAAAGTTATCTAGCTTTCTCATCTTAATCAACTGTTTAAAAATATCTGGAAAGATGTTCAGTTGAATGTAGAGGTTAATTCCTTCTACATTGGTGAGATGGCGCTGGCTTGCAGCGTAAGAGTTGATATACTAGAAGAAATTCGACGTTCCCACTAGTGACTCGGTAGCTCAGCGGTCAGAGCATTGGACCGGATATCCAAAGGTCGCGGGTTCGATTCCCGTCCGAGAACATGATCTGGTGCGAGTCCTATTTTTTCTAGTATATCATTTGGTATTATATAAAATAGCATTGTCAATGCTTAAATCTCAAAATTTAAAAAGTTATCTAGCTTTCTCATCTTAATCAACTGTTTAAAAATATCTGGAAAGATGTTCAGTTGAATGTAGAGGTTAATTCCTTCTACATTGGTGAGATGGCGCTGGCTTGCAGCGTAAGAGTTGATATACTAGAAGAAATTCGACGTTCCCACTAGTGACTCGGTAGCTCAGCGGTCAGAGCATTGGACCGGATATCCAAAGGTCGCGGGTTCGATTCCCGTCCGAGAACATGATCTGGTGCGAGTCCTATTTTTTCTAGTATATCATTTGGTATTATATAAAATAGCATTGTCAATGCTTAAATCTCAAAATTTAAAATGATTAATTTGCTCTAAATAGAATTCTCGGGCCATGTATAAAGACGCATTCAGAATTTAATATCACATGCTATAAAAAAGAAAATTATAATAATTTATTGTTTTGAAATATTAAAAGAACCTCTGTTCAGTGGGGTATAATCATAACTCATGTGTTTCAACAAAGCAAATACCTACTATAACTTCGACGACCTGAATGGTGCAGTGGTCAATATGCCGGTCTACCATATAAGAGGTCACGGGTTCGATTCCTGACCCGGCAGAAATTAAAAAAAAAGAAATTGAATTCCAGTAACGGGTCTGGGTGTTACTATATTATGTTTAAAAAGTATATAAGTACTATATAAGTTGTCTAGCACCCATATTACAAGCTTTGCTTAGTTTGGGGTTAGATGGCGCTGTGTGAAATTGTCCAAGATTTATTATTTATTATTATAATATCAATAATTTTGATAAAATGTATATGTCAAAAGATTTTCTAAATGTTTAAAGAGCCTATTTTAATTATTAGTGATGCATTGACTGTAAGCAACAAATCTTGTTTAAAGTGATGGTTTACACGCCGGTTTTCAAGGCTCCCGGGTTCGATCCCTGGCTGGGTCAATGTAAAAATGTTATTTTGTATATTGTCTTAGTTCTGGGTGTTTGTGATACCACCGTCGTCTCTGATTTCCATGATACAAGTGCTACTTACTTTGGAATCGGAGCAATGTATGTGATGTTGTCAAATATTTTAATAAAATATATATAAATGTTTCTAAGCTCCCCTTAGGTTCAACCAAGTTTGTGACAGCACAGCCAGGTACAGCTTGTATCACATCCCTTAACGGGAGTCATGCTTCAAGCATTTCACCATCCCTTCATGATTCATTTTAGCTTGAAAATAACTTATAGCTGTGAATAAACTAGCATCAAAATAATAAAGTTTGTCTTCAGTTAATAGCAAAATCCTGGTGAATCAATTAAATTAAATCAATTATATGGAAAATAATCAATTTAAAAAATATTAGTTAAGTACCTATACACAAAACGTAAAGTTGCAAACGTAAAATGAGATGGCATTTTAATTATTGGTCTTATTTTTATGCTGTTCCCTTATAATATCTTATTTTAAAAGTAAAAGTTATCAGTCGAGACTTAATTGATTTCTGTCGCTTAAACGAAGTCATTTTTCTAAATCCATAAACTGAAAAATTAGCTTCATAGTGAATATAAGTAGGTATAAGTAAGCTATAAAATAAGCAATGCCAGCTTTGAGTAACAAAATGACCGTTCAACGAAGCTGGCCCCGCAGGCGCAGGAGAGGCACGGCTCGGCCGAGGACCGCATCCAGCGCCTCGAGGCCAGCGTCGAGGAGAAGAACGCCGAGCTCATGCGCCTCAACCAGCGCCTGCGCATGAACGAGGAGCACAACACCAGGCTCTCCGCCACCGTCGACAAGCTGCTGTCCGAGTCCAACGACCGGTGAGCGACCACTATAACCACGTTTCAGCACTAGCTCTCTCTATACTGGCAAAGTTTAATCGCAACCTTAAGGCGTGTTTGCACGAACGAACAAGAACATGGTGAACACGAACATGAACACAAACATTTGGTTCGTATGTGTAAACATAGTGATAGTACATTACAGGCCAGCTCAGGAAGTTAGCATTTACATTGTCGAGGATGGTTTGAAGCTTGAACCGTAGATGAGGGCTTTAATCATTCGAGGCAATGTAAATTGCTTCCCGCAGAAGGCTTATGTAGTGCTTTTCTCAAGAAATGCGAGGAAATCAAGTTTTTTCAGTAAAACAATATTTTTTAAATTGTTCGTGTAGCCATGTTAAAAGAAATCATGCAACCATAAAATTTATAAAAATAATGCTTGCTGATGAGTTCTACTTAAGTGCCGAAAGAATTGAAATTAATTTCCGTACAGAATTTCAAATTTCGTAAATATTGTTTCTTCCCTCATTCTTTTTTCAAATGTAATGAGCATATTTCAGAGCATGAGTGAGAAAATATAGTTACATGCCACCAGCATGTTGTGTTAATTGTTGGATAAGATAATTAATCACAAAACTATTTTATCTTGAAGGTCTCCTACGCAACTTTCTCATACATTGTAGTGGGTGTTAGTGATGCCACCGTTGTCTCTTATTTCCATAACACAAGTGCTTTAGCTACTTACTTTGGAATCGGAGCTATGTATGTGATGTTGTCAAATAATAAAAAATATTAAAAAACATTTCTCACCTTTTCATCCAGGTTACAAGTCCACTTGAAAGAACGCATGCACGCATTAGACGAGAAGAACGCCTTAACGCAGGAGTTGGACAAGACGCGCAAGTACGCCGACGAGCTCATGGCAGAGAAGCAGGACATACTCAAGGAGCTCGCCAAGTGGCGAATGGAGACGGAACAGGTAACTTTATGGGGACGTACAATGTCAATTACACATTTTTGAGCAAATATTTCACATAGTATAACTTGATTTAGCGGTCCCAAAAAAATAATGTAGAAAGTAGAATATATTTAGTACTCAGTTATGTGATAGACAGAAATATGATTGATAAAATTTTTCTCGATTGAAAAAATCGTAAATTAAACATCCAGTTTTGTAGTTTTTTGATGCTGTGCCAACCAATAAAAAACCTATAATCTTGAAACTATAATAAAAAGAAACCTTAGCTAGCTCCCTAGTTTTGTGATTGACAGTTTTCCAAAATAAGAAAATGTTTATTAATTAATTAATAACGATAATGTTGTCAATAATTTCGATGGTTTTTAATATGCTTCCAGCGTAGTGCGCCCCCTTAAGGGTCAATTTCACCAATTGTTTGCCCAAATCAAGTGTTTTGCATCTAGCTCAAATGTCGAGTATCATCTCCGTTTACTTAAATCTATTTCATCGGCTAAATATCGCGTAAAACTTCGATGTACCTAAAATTCCGTTAAATAAACGCAATGAGTTTTGTATTTGCAACATGTGACAGCGATCTACTGTGGTTTTTATATAGGATTAAATCGAATGGCGCGCATCGTAAACTATAGCGCAGCGTAAAATACAATAACATATTAAATAATCATATTGATTGTACTTGTGACAATCAATTTTCACCTAGCAATCAATTATAGACCTTATTACATTCCAATTACGGTTGCAGCTGAAACGGCAGATGCTAGAACAAGAGATCGCGTTCAACATCCAGCAGACGGACGCATTGACTCGCTCGCTGTCCCCCGCGCATGCGCCGCGCACGCCCTCCGCGCTATACCAGCCCAAGGTATCTATTATTACGACACATTGATTATTCAAAAGGAAATACACTCATCAATAGTGTCTAGGGATCTAGATATTCTTTTGTTGTAGGTACGTTATTCAAACCTTAACAGAAGATTTTCATATTGTGATCGAAGTAAAACAACTGCTTTATAAAAAACCACATGAGTTAAGAATATATAACGTAAAAAAATTATTTTCACTAATTGTCAAAATGTACGTGATCCCTAGACACTTCTGATTTGTGTCATTTGCACTCTTAAAGACAAAAAAAAATTAAGAACTAAATTAAATTACTTTCCTTTAGTCTATGGTGATAAATTACTTAGCGATTAGTCTGCTGGAATACACCAAATCAAATGTTTAAATTTGGTTTAATTACAAATAAATTCCGGAATCAATTATCGATGTCCAAGTAAAATAAGAACATTCGTATAAAACTCACTGTTATATTATAGTTGGACAGCTCGTGGGAGAAGTTGCAGCAAGCGCATGTGTTGGCGAACGTGCAGCAGCAGTTCGATGTGTCTAGCGACGCAGAGGTAAGGCTTTGGAGGTTGATGATTGTTTAAATAAATGAGTGTGTAAACAGCGACATTTAGTGACGGCTTGCTTAGATAATTAATCAAATATAAGCATTCGTAGTTTCTTGCTCACGCGCAGCAGCAATGACTAGTTTGCCTACAATACAAATCCGACAGGGTGCCGTTATTTTAAAATATTAAAAATTGCTCATTGGTTTACTGAAATTAAAAAATATTAATTTCTGTTTAAATAAAAAAAATGCTTTTATTCGAGCCACACCTTTTACAGGTGACCAACAGCGTTTTTAGGTTTGAATGAAAATTTGAATAGATCGTGTATGTTTGTTCAGAACGATGAGTCAGACGGCGGCGTGGAGGGCGGGCACACGGACGCGGCGGCGCTCGCGCTCATGCTGCAGGAACAGCTCGACGCCATCAACACAGAGATACGGCTCATACAGGAGGAGAAGCAGACCACTGAAGCCAGGGCAGAGGAGCTCGAGTCCAGGGTCAGTATCATAATCCTATCCTTAGGAGCTTGATGGTGCAGTAGCTGAACGCATGCGCTTTTTGTAATATCTGCAGTTTGATTTAGCTATGCACCACTCCATCGGCATCCATGACATTTTATCTAACTGTTATTTTCTGTCCCATTTTTAGACTGACCCGAGGAGTTGAATATAAGCTTCTTAGACTGACCGGGCACACGGCCTTATTAATAAACGATGAGTAAGTTTACACCTGGTTTGACCAATAATATTATATAACAATATTGTTCCTCACGTATGACGTCTCAAAGCGTCATATTCCTAAGCAAACTTTTTGGTTAAACTAGGCGTAAATTTACTATTCGTTTATTATAAGTATACTGGCTTTTGCCCGCAACTTCTTTCGCATGATTAAAATTTGTGCGTTTATTTTGAAAGTCACCGATTACCAATATACCTAAGTATTTATCAGTAGACCTTATTTTTTGTTCCATGCTCACTTATCCTCTGACTTGATGGGTCTGAGTCTTTGTTCGCTTTGTTTTTAACTATCAATCAACAATTACACTATTTAAAGAATCTAGCCTCCAAAAATGGTGTGTCCACCTTCAACCCTATACATATTCCCATACATGATAGAACACCTTGTAGCACCCTGTATAACGGGAATTTTCCAAAATCCTTTCTTAGAGCTCACCTACACTATGATAGGTATCTACCCTCCAAAAATGGTGTCTCTACCTTCAGCCGTCAGGGCTCTACACCTATCCCAACAATGAATGAATGAATAAATAATTTAGAGTTTTATATATACAAATTGTTGGCCAAAGCTGATTATTATAATGATGATTAATAAATTAATGTTACCCCCCTTAGGTGGGCAGCTACGAGCACATGAACGCGCTGGCGCCCGCCTCGCCGCCGCGCGCGCACCACCACAAGTACCACACGGTAACTACTCTACTCAAGCATACTACTCTACGGAATCATACTACACTACACAATCATACTACACTACACAATCATACTACACTACACAATCATACTACACTACACAGTCATACTACGCTACAAAATCATACTACACTACACAATCATACTATACTACACAACCATACTACGCTACAAAATCTTACTACACTACACAATCATACTACACTACACAACCATACTACACTACACAATCATACTACACTACACAATCATACTACACTACACAGACATACTACACTACACAATCATACTACACTACACAGGCATACTACGCTACAAAATCATATTACACTACGCAATCATACTACACTACACAATCATACTACACTACACAGTCATACTACGCTACAAAATCATACTACACTACACAATCATACTATACTACACAACCATACTACGCTACAAAATCTTACTACACTACACAATCATACTACACTACACAACCATACTACACTACACAATCATACTACACTACACAATCATACTACACTACACAATCATACTACACTACACAATCATACTACACTACACAGTCATACTACGCTACAAAATCATACTACACTACACAATCATACTATACTACACAACCATACTACGCTACAAAATCTTACTACACTACACAATCATACTACACTACACAACCATACTACACTACACAATCATACTACACTACACAATCATACTACACTACACAGACATACTACACTACACAATCATACTACACTACACAGGCATACTACGCTACAAAATCATATTACACTACGCAATCATACTACACTACACAATCATACTACACTACACAGTCATACTACGCTACAAAATCATACTACACTACACAATCATACTATACTACACAACCATACTACGCTACAAAATCTTACTACACTACACAATCATACTACACTACACAACCATACTACACTACACAATCATACTACACTACACAATCATACTACACTACACAGGCATACTACACTACACAATCATACTACACTACACAGGCATACTACACTACACAATCATACTACACTACACAGGCATACTACGCTACAAAATCATATTACACTACGCAATCATACTACACTACACAATCATACTACACCACACAATCATATTATACTATTTATAGGTCACGGATGCGTATTTTTAGATCTGTACCCGTAGCACGAACAGCTATTGAGTGACAATCGAATTCGTATCGAACACAATTACTGTAAAATTTTTGTGATAGATACGTGTTTAATTCTATTTCAATCACATGTCTACTTGCGCAGGAGTTGTGTTGTGATTCGTCAGTTGCATGTCTCGAGACTATGATATAATTTGTTTATTGATCCCGAAATGCACAAATCGCAAAGCTATCCCCACTCTTTCTTCCAGCGTACAAGATCGCAGATACGTCGTCTAACGTATTGTATTTACTAGACGGTAAATAACACGACATTATTGACCAAAATACAAGGTTAATAGATAATTTTAGAATTTTATTTCATGAAATGCTTGCTGCTATTAAAAAAAAAATTCACTATTTATTTTTCAATGTTGTCGATATAATAAGTGATGTCAATAAATGTAAAAAGTATGAAATAATTATATCACTAAGCTTATATTTGAGGATTTACTTGCCGTGTATATAATTAATATTATTATTGCTACTGTACGGTCCTTTGTAAAAAAGTAACTTAAATTATTAAACATTGATATAGGTATATAGAAGTGGAGTATACTGCATGTTATATACTCAAGTATAAGGAATTAAAGTAAACCATACCACAGATTTATAAACCATACTCATAACCATAACATGAAAATGTATCGAGACCGAATCGAGTTCGTGTGTCATATTTTTTTGTTTGTTTCATATTCTTGGTTTTATTTACCCAAGTACTTATGTAGCACTCACAGGCAACACAGATACTGAAAAGGAGTAAAGCTTCGTTACCTTAATATAAATTCTGACATTTATGAGTACGCACGCTTTGAAATATCACATAATCATAATGTAACGTAAAGTACGAAGTGGTGAATGAAAGCTACCACGTGAAATAATAAAGTAACCACTCATATTCCATTTGTCATTTCTGCACCCTCAAACCATACAAAACTCTTAATACGGTGTCTATTGGGTTATGTTGTCCGTGGGTAGTGGCACATAAAATTATAATGACTCGATTCGATCTCGATATATATTCGTGGTATAGATCGTAACGTATAAATAAGCTGGTGTGTCAGGCGCCCGCGTCGATGTCGCCGGCGCACGCGCTGTACCGCGCGGCGCCCGCCTCCGAGAGCCTGCCCTCCAGCCAGGTCGGTCAACGCCGGAGCTTACTGCGCCTATACCCGCAACTTACTGCGCCTATACCCGCCACTTAACGCGCCTACACCCGCCATTTACCGCGCCTATACCCGCCACTTACCGCGCCTATGCCCGCCACTTACCGCGTCTACTCCCGCCACTTACCGCGCCTATACCCGCCATTTACCGCGCCTATACCCGCCACTTACCGCGCCTATACCCGCCTCTTGACACTTTTAAACCTCTGGCCATGTTTTCCTATAACCGCCACTGTGATATGGCCGAAAGCTTACTCGCCAATTAAATTATTTACACCCACCTTCTGTCCCTCGCGCGTCTGGCCTCGCTAACGTACGCCAGCCAAATGTGATTAACTGAGCTCTGGCCTCGTTTACTGATGAATGTTCTGCACACCCATTGCATGTCCAACAAAAAATTCCATTCCTGTTTACCTCAAACTGGATTCTGTTACCCTGCATTTGCTTAGCACTGTATTTATTTACCCCGTATAATTGTAGCTGACTAATCACTAAATGTCATCTTTATCGACCATCTTTGAATATGAGAGTTTTCGCGTTAGCTACTCGACGCATATTTGCTTCTAAGTAACACTATTCTCGTTATGAAATTTTCTTAATGAGCAGGTTGTCACCTAATTACTCCTTATTATGGCGAATCTTCCGTATCTGTTTATCGTTGTCCATAAGTTGATTTTTGCCGAAAAATACAATTTTTTTTCCTTTCTCTCCATATCCTCGACCATCCATAAGTAAAGCAAAGGTATATATATCTATCCAGCAATGTTTATATAAAGTTGTATAGCTAATAAATAAGACACTATAGCACTTTTGTAAAACTTAATTAGGTACCTACCAGTGGCGATGGGTGAAATTATGACTAAGGTAAGCCGTTCTACAAATATGTCATGATTTGCATAGTGGATCGATGGGGTGGGATTTCTTAAAGGTAAGCCGATGGGAATCGGCTTTTATGGATCCTTCGCCACTGGTACCTACTTATTATACCGCTACAGTAGTTGCCCAGAATGTTGTTAAACTCTAGCCTGTAATCCAGTAGTTAACGGCAAATTAGCTTAATATATATTTGAATAAAATTAACACATTTTATGTATTATTGTCAGCTATTGGTTATGTTCTTGCATATCAATGTATATCCCTGGGCTTTAATTGTGCATAATATCAACAAAAACAAACTAATTATTAGTTTGTCAACATGGACGAATTGAACTAGACAAAGGCCATTGTTACTATTTATTTATATTTCTTCATAATTATGTCATTGTCGCAGAGTTCTATTATTCAGCCATGTTGATCCACGCATAATACCAATGTAGTTTTAGATATTGAATTATCGAAGTAGTACTTAGTCTTAACCACTTTATAAGTTATGTAAAACCATTTACGTACTTATTGTTATAAATTTAAATAATCAATTGTAATTTTCACTCATAGATTTATTAATGTAGTTTAAAAAAACTGTCAAATAAGCTAGAAAGAATCTATTTGATTGATAATATTAATTGTAGTATGTTTTGAATACTATTTTTTGTAGTAGCCAGTAGTGTCATAACAACCTTTCGGTTTCTTTTTAGAGATTCTAATTATTATTGGTGAAAGGATTTTCTCTTTCAAAGTTTTGATAATGAAAATAGGAATTGTAAAACTTTGGTTACATTTTACCTGCACGCAGTGGAGACATGGCGCGCTGCGTTTTGGGTAAAGCACGTAAAGTGGCACTCACTCATAGATACTAGTTTAACCCCTTTTATTTGTTCACAAAAAATATATCGTATACACAAGTAAATGTTCGTATAGAACATTTTAAGTGTAGTCAACAAAGGTTTTATATTTACAGTGATCATTAAAGGGGGTTCATTTTATGACAATAACGCCTTTTACTGATTTGTCTGTGCAGCATCGCTACGACAACAGCACGCTCTGCTCGGTACTCGGCATCAAATGTGTAATGCTCCATTGATATTATAGGCGTGTCCAGGGGGGCGATCGCGCTAAATTATCTCAACCAAACCACAAACGATGGCGCTATACGAAGTCGGCATAACGGCTGAGGTTCGTTTGTGGTTTGGCTGAAATTATTTAGCGCGATCGCCCCTGTAAACTTTCGGTACGCTTTCGGTACCGCGTGTACCGAGCATGCTGATGTCGTACCGGTGCTGCGCCGACAAGTGAGTGAAGGCTCTAAATTACAAGTTATAAATTTTGAAAATTATCTGCCAAGGCACGTGTCTGAGTCAACAAATGAGGCGTTAATCCCACAGTTGCAGCTGTGCGAGGAGGGCGGCGTGGGGGTGGTGGGGGTGGTGGGGGCGGTGGGCGCGGTGGGGGCGGGGCAGGAGGGCGCGGAGAGCCCGCTCACGGCGCGCTCGCTGCGCCTGGAGCGGGCGGCGCGCGCGCTGCACGCCGAGCGCGACCGGCTGCGCACGCACTATCAGCCGCCCTACGACTCGTGAGTACACTACACTACACTACACTACACTACACATACCGAACGCACACAATACATAATACTACAAGTATAGTCTGTTTATCCTTACTTATCCTATTTAGTAAACGGCTTTTGACAGTTGTCAGACGTCTTTTCAATTATTTTAAAATATGTTGTCTTATCAAATTAAATTGTCACTAATAATTAGTAATTTCTTCCGTTATCTATGTGTGGAAAACCATTGTATTTCTTAATTGATTTTTTTAATGAAGAGTGAAGATTGATTACAAAATAGACAAATAAGGATAAACAGACTATACGAAAAATGCACTTCGCAAAGTCATTTAAATTAATAGCGATTATTGCTACGACACAATAAAGTGCGATTCAGGTCACACAGCGCTAAATGTCCTACAGTTATATTCACCTAGAAGTTGCCTTTCTTTCTATCGCGTACTCTCATTTGACGACGTTAGGGTTGTCTTATTTAAATGAACGGCGTATCATATCATAAAAGGAAAGCGATTGTACGTACTACGGTTAAAGAAAAGCTTACAAGAATATTGGAACATTTTTGTTAAATATCTTAAGCAACAAATGTATGAAGCGCATAACCATACGCGACGTAGCGAGCGCGTAAGTGATTATCGAACTAACGTGCGACCGGCCGGCGCGTGGCAACCCTCTGACATTGGCCTGGTCAAAGAGGCCCTCCACGTACTTATAGCTTCATACTTCATATCTAAAGTGTGGAGTGCACCTTATACCGGCCGAAGGGTTAATCTAGATTGTCAGTTTTGTGTGCTCTTTCTAAAATGACCACAGCATTGTTAACAATGAATTTAATCTAATTTAACGCCAATAAAAAAACAGTTCGTGGTCGTTCACATCGAACTAATGCTTGTCCACAGCAACCACTTGGTCTAACTAAGCTATTTTTAAACAATCATTATTACCCGATCACCATTTGTTATTAACCCCATTGTCAAATGAATCACAGTATATCATAGTCATTAACAACATTGTAACTTTCGAAATTAACACTGCATTTTCCTTCTCTTTCACGCCGCCAGGACTTCAATGATGTCAGGGAGCCTCGCCAGATTCCCCGTTCACAGGTGCTTACCCGTTCCCCGTAGCCCTAGGCCCCGGTTGTCCCACTCGGAAGTGAACCTGTCTACCGTCTGGTGCGACTGCCCAGACACGCAGTTCAACTACGCCCCGCACAGACTATGCATGAAGTCGAATTTGTATAAGATGTTGGACAATTATCTGTTTTACCACCCGTGTCTTGTGAAGTCTGCGAGTTATATTTGAGTGTTCAGTTGGCCACGTGAAAACAAACTTTATGGAAAATGATGACTGATAGAAAATGCTTTTTATGTCCGCTTTTTCACATGGATTGTAGTTGGCGGCTTTTATAGCTCGCCGTTTTATAATGTAAGGGATGTGCACACAGAGGATGTATGTATTTGTTACAAAGTTTGTTTGTTTGAATTGAATTGAAAATGATAGTGAAGTTGGCACACACTTCCTAACAAAAATAAGCTATAAACCTTACATTTGGTCTATACTATAGATGCGTTATGTCGTCACTCTAAAGAATAAGAATTTTATTGCAATCGGTAAAAGACTCAATAATGTTCAACAGAAATAGAAGTTTAGTATTTCATTTGTGTATCGGTGGCTTTTTATGTGTATTATATTCAGTTTATTATACAGCGTGAAGTATAATCATTTGGTTTCCGTAATGAGGTTGTTCCACTCATCATTACAAGCAACTTTTTCTATGGGGCCAACTCTGATGTCGCGATAAAAAATCAGCTGTTCCATACATTAATCCATAAAGACCCGGAAAATGAGACACAATAGATATTCCATTGTTGTCCAGCCGCATTCGGCCGCTTGGGCATTGATGAATTAAGGTCGAGTAGGTATTGTGTTTTTGTATGGAACAGCTGACTTTTTTCGCGATATCAGAGTTGGCCACATAGTAAAAGTTGCTTGTAATCATGAGTGGAACCACCACACTGCGGGAACCGAATGATTAAAATTTCAGCAAGTATTATTCGCTGTGGGAAGAGAAGATATATTTGCTTGTTGGAACTTGTTTTGCGTGTATTATATAAGTCGTTTTATATGCAACAAATGTATGACACAAATTATTTTCACTAAATGTTTATATTTTACAATAAAATGGAATTACTAAGGGTTGTGCTCATTTGCTGTGGCCGTCACCATCGAATACGGTACGTGTGACTTAGTTGTGTTACCCTTTCCATTAGACTAGATGCCTAGAGCTCCGCCACGCTACAGACCCAATAGTAATTCCATTTTATAGGTTTCCTAGCGAGAGTTGAGGCGAATAAGGCCGTTATTGTATGTATCGGATTCGGAGTGGATTCGTCATCATCATCGTGATTAGGAAATGCTTTCTGTCCTGCTTGTTCAGGTCATTTGTGTACTCAACTCACGCCGGATGGCCTAAAATTTAAACATTTTTAAGTCCACTTAGGGTTAAACTTGCAACACTTGTAAACTAACCACAACCAATTTTCGGCCGACCAACACTTATATATATGTCGCTAGAAGATGTTTGGTTTGTTGTTATTAATATTAAGCTAGAGTCCACACAGTTCGCTCGCTAACATATTTTCGTATCTACATGTAACGTTTTGCTTTCTAAGGCTGAGTTGCATCACCTTGATTTATCCTTAACTTTAACAGACATCTGACTCGGTGACAGCGTCGCTGTCGTCTATGGCGTCACCTAGGTAACAATATGTAATAACGCTTAGTTCCAGTTTTGGCCACAGGCTCAGATAAGTTTGTGTTATTTACTGTTATAGTTAAATTAAGATGTTGCAACCGAGCCTTGATGTTAGTGTTTGCTTAGGTTAATTAATTACATCAACTATATCTCCTAACTAGAAATCTCCTCCACAGTAGTTCAAGTCAAGAGTCACTGGGTGGCCTCGGCATGAGCAACATGAGCGGTAGCGGGGGCGGGGGCGGGGGCGGGGCGTGGGGCGGAGCGTCGCCCGGCCTGCCGCGGGGCGTGGCCGCTGCCGCCTCTGCTGTCTCTATCGCCAGTATGCATCAGCAGAAGAAGAGGGGCATTAAGAGCTCGCTAGGGAGGTTCTTTAGCAAGAAAGAGAAGGCGGGGATGCCGGTCAGTGGGTTTTGATTTTTTATAAATTGTGGTGTGGGAAGGGAAGGGAGTGATATGACGGGTGATAGGAAAGAATGAAACATAAGGACGCACTGAGCCGTTCCCTATAAACTGGGATAAGGGCAGCGAGGCTCTCTGATGATGATTTAAGTTTTTCGGAAAGAGTGATGATATTTCGACAACAAACTATCTAATCTATTACAAAACCAATATACAAGTTGATTCAGCATTTTAACTTAAAATTTTCATATTATTTAGTTTGGCTTTGCGTTTTTTCATATAACGTTAACAGTTAATTAAAAACTTAGCTTATGAATAGTAGTCCCAATACTCAAGAAGCGGATTAAATAATACTTTTTACTTCCTCCTCTTTTAGATTCGACATAACACAACAACGTCTCGATATCGTCGTTTCTCTTTTTCTTCCTGGTTTTATCAGCGACAACATTACCTTGTGTAGATGCAGGGCGGCGGCGCGCGGTCGTTATCGTCGGCATCATCGTTAGGACTATCGGGACTAGCCGACGACATGCTTACACCCGACTGCCCCCCACCACCGCCACACCAAGACCTGGCGCGAGTTAAAACCAAGTCAGTACACACATGAAAACGCTCTTGTTTTACAGATACGCCGCATTTTGTGTAACATATTGTTTTAATTTAACTGCCTGACCACGCAACAGAGCGACTGACAGCGGACGTGGCGAGTGAATATCTCGTTATTGCTTGGTCGAAACGCTTACCGTATAGCGGCATAGCGGATGATTGGCATCACACGCTAAGCATTAGGAATTCTTACGTCGCGCCGGCGCCTAGTCATGCAAATTTAACTATTTTTGCAATACAGATCTTTTATTAAAAAAAAAAAGAAATATACAAGGTGTTACAAAAGAAACCCCTAATGCCGAATATGGTATATAGGGACCATCAAACTGAACAACTTTTACAATGGGGCCAACTTTTTATATTTTCGATTTTAATTTTTGTATGAAACAGCTGATTGTTTTTTCGCGAATTCAGAGTTGGTCCCATAGTAAAAGTTGTTCAGTTTGGTGGTCCCTATATACCATATTCGGCATTAGGGGTATTTTTGTAACACTTTGTATATACAAAGTGTTACAAAAATACCGTAAGCTATTTAGCTTACTTACTTTTTTGCGGGCGGGCGGGCGGTGCATCTTGCATAAATTTTTTGCGGAAGTAAGCTACATATATTTCTTTTTTCACAAAGATTCGGGACTTCCGCCAAGTGACGCCTGATTCAATCAAATTTTTGTTTTAATTTTTGTTGCTTCAAATATGTGAAATGTTGGTGCCTGAAACAAGAATTTTTAGTTTTTATTGTCTTCCATTCCGATTCCGACTCACAGTTACTACCATGACATTCCTAAATAGTCAGTTACTAGCTAATAATCGCTCGCGCGTTAGGCCTAAATAGCACTGAACGTGTGTGTGTGTGTGTGGGACAGAGAGCGCGACTACCGGCACGAGTTGCTGGGCGAGGCGATGCGCGCGGGCACGCCGTTCGCGCTGTGGAACGGGCCCACCGTGGTGGCGTGGCTCGAGCTGTGGGTGGGCATGCCCGCCTGGTACGTGGCCGCCTGTCGAGCCAACGTCAAGTCCGGCGCCATCATGTCCGCGCTCTCCGACCAGGAGATCCAGCGCGAGATCGGTCAGTGTATCTGTAGTATTATGGTATACCAGGCCAGGTACAATAATATACTGCGCCGAGGGTAACACAAGCTTACGTCATCTCCGCTATCGGTATTGAAAATTACGTTCATTCGTCTTTAACTTGAACTGTTTCGTTTGCTAAGACAAACAAATCACAATAAAATTGCACTATAATAATTTTGTAATTAGTGTGATAGAAAAAAAACCGTTATTCTTTGCTTGTTACTATGAAGTCACGCAACTGGATAGTGACGTAAGCTAGTGTTATTCCCGGAATGCCAAACCCTGTTTTCTCGGACCACGTACCAGACATGCCGCCTGATACGTGGCCGCCTGTCGAGCCAACGTCAAGTCCGGCGCCATCATATCCACGCTCTCCGACCAGAGGATCCTGAGCTAGGATCCAGGGACTTCAGTATTTCTATACAATTGGTTCAAAATCTCAATAAAAAATCGTTACATGAGTAGTTTTAGAACATTCGAAAAAGGCTTACAAATCTTGCAATACAAATAAAGATTTATTTAAAAACATTAGGATAAATCAAAAAAATTAATGGGAAAAAGATATATTTGACTACCTCTGTCAAAGATTACAAATTAATGATGACTGCCTCTGTCAAAGGTAACAAATTAATTTATACTGTTTAAAGTGATTTATTTTAAACTTGTGCAGGTTGTACTAAGTATATTAGAATCTTTATTCAAATAATTAAGTGCTTTTGAATCGTCTATATTTTCCTAGCACCCGTTCCAGACTATATTTAGATTATAAGATCCTCCAACCAAGTCGTTCGTGTGTCGTAGGCATCAGCAACCCGCTGCACCGGCTGAAGCTGCGGCTCGCGATCCAGGAGATGGTGTCTCTGACGTCACCGTCGGCGCCGCGCGGCACCGCCTGCGCCGCGCTCGCCTTCGGGGACATGAACCACGAGTGGATCGGGAACGTGTGGCTGCCTGAACTCGGTATGAATCACCAATATCAATTGCCTATCAATAATTCAAAGTTAGTTCTATCAACAACTATCTTTGAATTATTGATAGGTGATACTTTAGGTGACATGAACCACCCCACCACGAGTGGATCGGGAACGTGTGGCTGCCTGAACTCGGTATGAATCACCAATATCAATTGCCTATCAATAATTCAAAGTTAGTTCTATCAACAACTATCTTTGAATTATTGATAAGGTGATACTTTAGGTGACATGAACCACCCCACCACGAGTGGATCGGGAACGTGTGACTGCCTCGACTCGGTATGAATCACCAATATCAATTGCCTATCAATAATTCAAAGTTAGTTCTATCGACAACTATCTTTGAATTATTGATAAGGTGATACTTTAGGTGACATGAACCACCCCACCACGAGTGGATCGGGAACGTGTGACTGCCTGAACTCGGTATGAATCACCAATATCAATTGCCTATCAATAATTCAAAGTTAGTTCTATCAACAACTATCTTTGAATTATTGATAAGGTGATACTTTAGGTGACATGAACCACCCCACCACGAGTGGATCGGGAACGTGTGACTGCCTGAACTCGGTATGAATCACCAATATCAATTGCTTATCAATAATTCAAAGTTAGTTCTATCGACAACTATCTTTGAATTATTGATAAGGTGATACTTTAGGTGACATGAACCACCCCACCACGAGTGGATCGGGAACGTGTGACTGCCTGAACTCTGTATGAATCACCAATATCAATTGCCTATCAATAATTCAAAGTTAGTTCTATCAACAACTATCTTTGAATTATTGATAGGTGATACTTTAGGTGACATGAACCACCCCACCACGAGTGGATCGGGAACGTGTGGCTGCCTGAACTCGGTATGAATCACCAATATCAATTGCCTATCAATAATTCCAAGTTAGTTCTATCAACAACTATCTTTGAATTATTGATAGGTGATACTTTAGGTGACATGAACCACCCCACCACGAGTGGATCGGGAACGTGTGGCTGCCTGAACTCGGTATGAATCACCAATATCAATTGCCTATCAATAATTCCAAGTTAGTTCTATCAACAACTAAAAAGTTAACTAACTTTAAATTATTGATAGGCGATACTTTAAGTGACGCGAACCACGAGTGGATCGGGAAAGTGTGGCTGCCAGAACTCGGACAAAAATGATAGCTTTATCTGGGGCTTTAATTGAGCCCAAATCGGGCCAAATGGCGAATCTCAATTCATGATGTCACACGAACATCGACATCTTCTAAATAACTTCGGCGAATAGTAAATACGAAATTCCTTACTTCGATTTATCTGTTTTAAGTTGAAGCTCGGCAGACGCGCCGAAGTTCGAAAAGTTAGCCGGTAGGGCCCCTGTTAAATTTAAAATTGTTTTGATATTTTTTTATGATTCTGGTTCAGATTATCAATTTAAATTACCTATAGAATAATGAAATTACGTAAGAATATACAAACGAACGAAATGTGCGATTACGAAAAATGTGAAACGTCATTTTTTTCGCTCTAATAAAAAAACAGATTTTAATATATTTTATTTTCATTTGAAAACTTACAGCTTATTTCGTTGGAAAACTTACAGCTATTAATGATGAGGTTGTGAAGTAAAGTGAGAATGCTCCTATGAATTACGTGGTAACTTTTTGCCATCTAGTTTATTAAAGCTGATGATAAACGTAAAAAATTGGAATATAATAGTGGTGTCGATTCGGTGCTGCCTAAACTAAATTAACGGGTCTAAACTAAATTTAACTTTGCATCCTTTTCTTTCCGTATCGAAAAGACAAGAACAGAATACTAAAATTAAGTTTAATCCTGTTAATTTAGTTTGGTCGTCTGTACTGAATCGACACCATTAACATGCAACGTTTTGTTTCAGGATTACCTCAATATAGGACGACGTTTATGGAATGTCTCGTGGACGCGAGAATGCTAGAACACTTAACTAAGAGAGATTTACGGACGCAGCTTAAAATGGTCGATAGTTTTCACAGGTAACACACATAATAAAGCTTTTACCAGTTTAGGGACACATTTCATTATCATTTGTAATGTGTCTGATATTATTATGATAATAATGAATGATATCGCCTATCACACGTAATACGAACCAATCACAGAGCTCTATTTCAACGCAGTGCGTTTGCGTAGGCAAGGGTCGTTTGAGTATTGTTCTTGAATACGGGTGTTACACAACGATAAGACAAAACCTCTCTCGAGCTTGTTATGTTTTTAGCTCGAGAGAGGTTAATAAATTAGAGGAGTAGAGGACGAAAAAGTCAGTTGATTACACAAGCCAGTCCTGATTCAAATTGCTTATATTGTATTCTTAACTTTAGACAATTGTCGCAAGCACAAATATAATATCAAAGTAAATCACAGATATTGTTCTATGACAAGTTACGATATGTAATTTTCAGTTTGCTGATTTTTGAATTTTAAGTTAACGACCGAATCGAAAGTTGGCCATTTGAATAAGAAGGCTGTATTATGACTGTTGTCCCCAGAACGTCGTTACACTTCGGCGTGGCGTGCCTAAAGCGGGTGGGGTACAGCGTGCGTGCCTTAGAGGAGAGGAGACGCGCCGCCGAGCACGGCGTTAGGGACGTGCTCGTGTGGACCAACGAGCGCCTGCAGCGGTGGCTGGCTGCCATCAACCTCAAGGTAGGGACGTGGCGTGTGAACCAACCTCAAGTTAGGGACGTGGCGTGTGGACCATTCTCACGGTAGGGACGTGGCGTGTAGACCACTCTCAAGGTAGAGACGTGGCGTGTGAACCACCCTCATGGTAGGGACGTGGCGTGTGGACCAACCTCAAGGTAGGGACGTGGCCTGAGGTGGACCAAGCTCAAGGTACGGACGTGGCGTGTAGACCAGCCTAAAGGTAGGAACGTGGCGTGTGGACCAACCACAAGGTATGGACGTGGCTTGTGGACCAACCTCAAGGCACAGTTTTACCATACATACAGTTATAAAAAACTTAATTTTTAAAAATTAATAGGTACTGACAAGACAGATAGCATTAAAAAATTGCTGTAACTCAATATTGGACTCTATTTCATTACTAAAGGATGTAATTTGCTTTGTTCTTTGAAGGATTTCTGTCGTGTGACGTCACAGCAGCGGGCGTCGACCACACGTCGCCCGCCCAACTTAAAATTAAAATATCTCTGAAACTATTTAACGTATCAAAAAAAATCACAGTATTTTTTGTTTTCAATATAGTACTTATACTGTTATGTAAAAATTAAAAATGTTGACGTTCTTCATTGCAAAATATTAAAGACAACCGTGACTTGCGCAGGAGTATGCGAACAACTTATCGGAGAGCGGCGTGCACGGCGCGCTGATCGCGCTCGACGACAACTTCGACGCTAACAGTATGGCGCTGGCGCTGCAGATACCTACGCAAAACACACAGGTAAATATTATATTTTGTATTTCAATCGTAATATCTGAGTGAGTTGAGTTTAGACTTGTATGATAATTAGCATTTTTGCTATGATGTTCAGACAAGAATTTCAGAATTTCAAAATAGTTTTGAAATAGAAAAGTTTATCTAATCTTCATGTTTTAATTTAAATAATGTAAAAATTAACTATGGAAAATCATATTAATTTATACGAGGAGTTACATTTTTTGGTCTGATTCGTCAAACCTAAGGCAAAGTTGTTCACTGTGGAAATTCGTCCTCAGGCGCGGCAAATCCTAGAGATGGAGTTCGCGAACCTCCTGGCGGCGGGCACCGAGCGGCGCGCCGAGCACCCCGCGTCCTGACGGCCCGCGCCGCCCGCGCCCCGCGACTAGCGCCCCGCCCGCGCCCACGCCCTGCGCCCCCGCCCCCGCCCCCGCCCCCGCGCCCGCCCCGACCAGCCCCCGCCCTACTACTGCTAGGCTGCCGGCACGGCCCGAGAGATCACTGCATCTATTCATGAACTCAAATATATAAAAAGGCGACAGTGGCATTGTGACGATTGAACTTCATCGTTTGAAGGAAGCCTGAACTAAACTTGAAGTGGCCCCCGAATATACGACACGCCTTCCTGCTGAACTGTTCTGTGACATCAAAAGCAATCGTGACCGTGACATCTATCGATACTGTGGAATTGGACTGAACTTCGAGACTCATATGAAGCCTGAACACACGACGCATCTTACTGCTACTAAAACTACTCTGTGACAACGGCGATTAAAAGCATCGCTGGATCTATCACTTGGTGAAGATTCGTGCCGAAATTGTCTAAAAATTAACGACTGAAAATTGTAAATTGTTGATATGTATAATGTTTTTCTTTACTTGTCTTATTTAATGATCACCTTTCACCATCATAGGTAGGTATACGTGTACCTAACTGATAGTTTATCACTTACTTTAGGTAAATATATTTTTAATTTTGTATTTTATTTTACTACTATTTTTATATTCTATGACAAGTTTAGCTTAGAAGTCACATGGAAATTAAATGAGACAAGTTAAAAAAGACACTATTAATCTATCGAAATGTTAAAAACTAAAGCGTGCTAGATACTGATGCCTGACCCACGAGAGAAACCAGGCAAAAACACTTGTATTGTTGATATTATGTATCATTTTATATGATTTTTAGAACGAAATTCGAGTTCGCATCGAACAGTAATTTAAAAAAAAATTACTAATGTGACATTAAAATATCGAAAATTTTGCTAAAAAATTTACAGTTGTCGGAATAGAGTACATTCCGACAACTGTAAATTTTTTAGCAGATCACTCGTGACTATGAAAAACTACAAAACAATTGTTCATTTGTGTACGTTTCAGTATTGCGTCTCAGAGTGGGGGAAATATTAAGAATTGCATTTAAATATACCCAGATTTTTAAATATGGTTTATAGTCTAAAATCTACTATAATAATGTTTAACAAGTTTTTGACATGTAGACTCCTTAAAACTTTAATCATTGGCGTCGCCCTAATTAATTGTAAGAACGTCGTTATTCAAGGTTAGTCTCTTACTAGGTAAATTTACCCAATTTTACATTTAAACCGTGTAGTCGGAGCGCGCAATTAAACAATTAAGAAGCGCCGTAGTCTATGCGCACTTCAATAGCCTTTAAATCCGTTCTTATTAAAAAATGTTGACATCATAGCTACGCAAAACTAAAATTTAAATAGATTATGATGTTAATCTATTTAGTAATGAAGGAACTCGACTTTTAAACTAATTAGTTTAAATTTAAACTGACTTTATAGTCAAATACTGCCACTGACAATGAAATCAAGATGTTTGCTGCTTACAACCAAGGGTTTGTTTTTTTTCTTAATTTTGGTTATATATTTTTAATTCAAAATATTGTTAAATGGAATTGTAAAAATATATATTTTAAATTTAATAGCTAAAGTTATATTTCTTTGTAATGAATTTAGGTTTTAAAAGTAAATAACTCTTGTAAACAAATACCAGCTCGGTATATTTTTACATAATAAAATCATAAAAACATATTTTACAATTAAAGGGCCAATTGTGACGAAATGGCAACACTTGAAATTAAATCTACAAGTCGATTTAATACTACTTATGAAATTGAATAATTTTATTATGAGATTAATAGGTTAACTAACAGTCATAATTATTTAAATCGTATTTATAAATTAAAATCTCGTAAATTACAACATTCAACGGTGTGTGAAATTATGATATGAAAGGGCAGACTTTACAGAGTTTTAGGCGAGATTCTAGTCTGCCGCGCAAAGACTCAGGAAATTTGAATATGGCAACTCTGAAATGTACGAATTATGATGTGGAATGTGATCATTAATTTACGATTTCGATTTAGAAATAGCTAGTACAAATTAAAGAATGCAAGATTACGGGAAATGTGTACCCTTGTAAAATTAGTCGTGGTATTGTTGCTATATTCAAATATTGAGTAATGTTGTTGATACATACAATAAAGTTTTCATTAATGTCTATATTGACTATTAAATAAATATACAGTTGTAGCGAAGTTATGCTTGATGAAGATATGATTAACGAAAGTGCTCTAATGTCGTAGTTTTACTATGTACTTAACGTGTATTCCAATATTTATTGTTATGAAATACAATGTAGGTTTATACTGAGGTGCCGTGTCTATGTGAGTTTTAGACGAATGCTTTTTGTTTGCAACTCGTTGACATCGTGTATCTAAATATATACCTTTAATTTTTTCGTCCCTATGTAGACTAGTGTACTGGTGAACTGTAGACCTCGCGTTTGTGCGTTAAAAAGTAGCTCAAATTGTATGTTGTTTAAAAAATAATCTTATTGATGTCGCCACGAGGTTTTCAAAAGCAGTACTATGTGCTGTTAGGTATAATATAATTTTGCACATTTTACGAAATTGGTAAAATATTTTTTTCGAAAATCTTGGTCGTCTAAACAATTCTAAATGATTATCGAACTTGCTCACAAATTTCACGAGAATTGGTTGGGAAATGCGACCTGTAGATGAGAATAAACGGACATAGGAAAGCATTTTTGCCAAGCTGAAGCAGACGCTTCGCGCTCGCTCGGTCAACTAGATGAAATTATTATTTTCATAGTTCCTGCTCAAACATCAGATAAGTCTCTAGAAATCACATAGCGCGGTGAGTCTAATAAATTGAAATTTTTCATACTCTGATGCCAAATATTAGTTACATTTTAACTAATATATTACAGTTTGGTTCCACAGCCCTAACCGCGACCAGTGCGTGCGGGCCGTGGAATGATTCGCCAGATAGAGTTACGATATCGTGAGAGAATTTTCATCGGAATAAAATATTCGAACAACCTTTTATCGTATTTGTTTTACCGGGGACGCGCGAGGAGAGTGGGCCGAGGGCCTAGCGGGTGCCGCGTCACAATCTGATATTTGTGATCTTAGAGTATAGGTTCGCTCGCTAGCGCCCTCTGCCCACGAACCGTCATCGGCCCTGTATCTGTCTAAGTGCCTCGCAGAGGTGTGTGTGTATATATTTAGCTTTACGTAGATCATTGTGTGCCTCTCCGTTTGTCGGTTTGTTTTATGCATACGATAAACACTACCGTTTATTATAATAATAATGATAAAGATATTTAAAGTTAAATCACAAACAATATAATATTATGATATAAAGAGTTACTAATAGTCGCAATACGCTTTATCGCTTGTTGTTAATTTGTACTGGAGTACTGGTGCGGTACTCCTGCTCGGGAGGACGAGGGCACACACATACTAGTCTTATGTACAGTGTTAACGCATTGTTTTGTAATCTTCTATTTTATTAACTACTTATAGCGGAGACAATTGAGACGTAGCTAGGTATATTTTTGTTATAACTTATACAGATAATAAAGTTCGCGGTTCGTTAATGCTATTCAGTGTAGTGTAATGGAGAATCACATACATAACATTGGGCTCAGTACAGTACAAGAGTGAGATAAAAAGGCGTTGAAGTACAATTGCATTTATTAAATTTCTACTTAGCGGATCACTTATGTTTAAAATGTATGATAGATTGTGCTACATTGAATAGTATGTGATTGAATTTCATTTACTGAGCGGTGTATGATCAATGCCGATGTAAGTAATACTTCGGTTCACAAGATTTTATAGATTTTCCTAGCATAATTAAAATTGATTTTGCAGGATACTCTACAGAACATTGTTGTAGCGCCAACATCTCTTTGAAATCATCTTATTAAAATATCCGAAATGAAATTTTGAAATTATATAGCTAACCGATTTTAATTTTGTGGAATCTTTATGAGTAGCGAATATATTGTAAATATGGTTTCTATGACATAGCGTTTCTATCATGGGTAGTTAAAAAATGTAGCAATATTTAGCTAGGATGTGTTCAAACAAGTAGATTGTTATTTTATTATTTGTAATGTTTTATTTATTAACTAGGATTTATTATTTATTATGTTATTAGTAACACATGTCCGTACTACATATTCTTGTTTTTTGATTATGGAATAATTACCTCATAATCTTGTATGTCTGCAAAAGTCGTATGTTATCACAATTAACATTTATTAAAAAATGAATACGGTCAAAATAAAATGGGCTGCTGTCGAACTTTAATAAGATAATGGTGTATAGTGTATGAGGAACAGTATTAATAAAAATAGACGTTGATGTGTGGCCACTGGTGTTGATAAAATTTAATTAAGGCAAACGCATTGGAAGAAATCATTTCCAAAATTTTATATTGAAATTATTCAGTATGTTAAAGAAAATAATCATAGTTGTGGCTGATATTGGACAGTTTTAGAATAAAGAAAATGTGAGCGAGTTCTAAGGGTAGCGTTGGTGGTGCCTTTGCAGTATGAATACATTATACTGCTGCAATAGCGCTTTTACGGGCATATACATAGACAGTCGTCAATGGGTATTGACAATAATAATACAAAAGTGCAACTAGTCGTCCAATAAGTCTATGAATCATCCAGCGGTGGCTCAGTTGTTGTTATTTAGGATCGGCTCCCTAGATGCACCCTATTGTTTAAGTCGCCCACTGACCCTGATATGAGAACTCGCTCGAAGCGACTGTAGTCACATTTTCCGTGCTATATGTTGTGTTAAGGCGGCTAGTCACGCGTATCCTTCGACACCGAGCAGAAACCCAATCATGCTGGAAGTATTCTTCCTTATATTCATGAATGTTTAGTTTAAATGGTTGTTTGTGGTACATAGGTATTAAAAAAACGATCCGGCCGGCCTGCGATTCCGGTACGCAGTCTGTTAATTGTCAAAAAAAAATGTATATATAATGCTGTCGCGTGTATTGGGCCAGTAATGGCCAGCCGTGATTGGGTGTCTGTAAGCCTAGTAGTATCTACATGACGTACCGTCTCGGACGCCCCACGTCACTATATCATTCGTACACATCAATCGCTTCGTTATGAAGTAAAACTATATTATAAATAGCGACACAAAGTTTTATAAAAGCAAGTATGATATTATGTTTACGAGAGGTTATTTAGTCATTCGTTAGTGTATAGCTTTTCGATGTAGCTGTGTCCCTTTAGGGGCCCGGCGTCAGTCGACGCTGTTTTTACCTTCGAGGTGGATCTTGTAGATATCGCTTATCGTCCAATCGTTCAGTCCTAACACGCTGGAGCCTTCCCATATAAATTGTAATAAACTGCTAGATTCTCGAGTCCCCGGGCTCGTCGTTAGGAACCTCCTCAAGTGCCAAGAGTCTCGGCAGCGCTGCGGCGGCGGCGGCACGCCCGACGAACAATAACTAGTATAATTTAGTAACTCCTTCACATTCCAGCGAACATTTCGGTGTTAAGTAATGATAACTTCTTGTCGAACAAATGAGATATTTTTCCATACTCTGATCCCTGTGGCTCGCGCTACCAAAGAGTAAAGTTACCCTCAATTTAAGGAATTAATGTAAAATAGTTTGTTAGTGAAATTTCGAATGTATATATAATTTTGCATAAATGTGTTGCATAGCTTTGTATAGAAGGGAGTATTTAATGAGAGATTGTACTGCTAGCGTCCCAGTCAGTTGATCGCGGTCAGTCAACGGTCCCCCGACGTGCCCGCGGCGCCGGCGCCGGCGCAACATTCCATGCTTTCTGTGTCATGAGTAATCGCTTGGGCCCTCAACTAATGTATTAGCGAATGTACGGGAAGTGGTACAGGGCATCTGTAATGTCTGAATTCAAAATTGTTAACCTAGACAATGATTATTTTGACCAATGTAATCTGAAGTACTGTGTAACCTTTGTAAAAATATTTATCAAACGTGCGATGACGGCATACGTTATGCATAATGATAAGAGGTAAATACAATTTACACGATAAATAACTTGTTTCATTTCTACTACCTACTCTTTAGTTAGTTTATTATTACCACAGGGAAAAAAACCGGTCAAGAATGAGTGGACTCGCGCACCGGGGGTGCCATACCATCATAATATATAAATACACTGCGTGTAGCATACTGCAGTTTTAGGTCGGCGCCATCTTTTGGCTGATGGAGTGGAACTGATGTAATTTTTGTTATCATCAACAAAAAAATATTCTAAAAAAGAGACATCTTTTTAGACATTTTTCCTGTAATCTTTACATAAACTTCTATCACAGAATAATTTCTGATTTTCTCTATACAAACTTCGGAGATTAGGGGGACGGTATTTTTTACATTTTTCATTTAAAGTAAATAAATAAAAAAACAAAAAAATAAAGTAAGTAGAAAGCTATGCGGCCAAAATAAAAGATTTTTTTTTTAAATGTGCAAATAGCGCTCTTTCATATGATTAGCGCCGCTTCGAATTTTTAAGAAATGAAAAGTAGTTCGAGATATCCAGCTGGATAGTCTGTCACAGCTGTGACAGACACAGAGTCGCACCATAATGGTTCCTTTTCACCATTTTGGTACAGAACCCTAGAAATGGATTCATGTTTTATTACTATGTTGCATTATTAATTTAATAATGGTCTCTAAACCATAACGTACCGGCGAATTGTTTTAAAACTGGCCGACTATACCTAACCTACGATTTCACGAGTATAAAGAACAACTACCAGTAATATCTAGCTTGTTGCTACAAAATTACTACTCACACCGCAGTTGTGATGAAGTTATGTCACAGAATATATAATAGTACTAAATGTACAGAAGTCCATCTGCGCGAGGACAATCAAATAAGCTACTCTCGTTGCACGGCAATAAAGTACAACTTCAAATTGCGCAGCGTTGCGTGCCTATTATTGTAAGCGCCACCGAAGCGCTTCTCTTTATGTCGCGTAGCTCTGTCTCAACATCAACCGACACACGACATCCCTCGTGCGCTAGCTCGAATGAGTCAGATATTTAAGCGCGGAGTGAAATCCCCTGGTTATGTTATAAATGTATTATTTGAATTCAATAGTAGTGACATTAAAAAGAAAGAAATTTTTATTAGTAACAAAATTATTTTACTTCAATCCACTTTTTACATTTGAGGCTTCTTTTTGTTACCCATTTTACTTAAATGCCTACAAATCTTCTTCTTTAACTCCTTTTGTCTCTTTATTCGCCGCCATTGTTCGTCCTCGAGCTGTTTCCTGTGCGCCCTCAGCCGCTCCGCCGTCGCCTCCTTCTGTATTACTTTCTTCTTTTCAAAGTTAGTTTTCAACATCTTCATCACATTAGATACCTTCTGCTCATACGGATTCTTGATGACTGCTACCCTATCTAACTTAGTTTTAGGCTTTCCAGAGAGAGTACTCGATTTTTCCTTAGGTTTAAATCTGTAAGGTAGACCTTTCTGCAGTTCTTTCGGTATCACTAAAGGTTTAAACACTTTCGGTTCTCTTTTTATTTCTGTGTACATGGAATCTGTATTGGCCTCACTCTTGATATCGCGCTCTCTCTTTAACTGCCCTTTCGTCTTCATACCTTGCCAAGCGTTTTTAGACCCGAGAGGTAAGAGCAGATTCACGACAGGAGCATAGAACTTGGTGACATCGACTTTGAACCACGTCCTGCAGAAAATAATGTCACTCATGAGGATTTTGTCCTCGAATGTCGCTCGGAAAGCGCCTTCTGGCTTATTTAAAGCTTTTTTTATCTGCCCTCTGATTCCTGATACAGTCTTTACTCTAGCTCCTTCAAACTTGGCAACTTCTAGAGTACTTGTGAACATATCTTTGATAAAAGCAGTTTTCTTGTATATTTTGAGAGGTGTACCAACTAGTTTAAGCTTCTTCACTATCTGGGTAGACTTGTTGATTTCATTCACGCTGCCTGTCGCAGCTATGCGGAACCCCAGTTTTTTAATTTCGTTATGATTGTTGTTCACCGTTTGTAAAGCTAGAAATCCAGTATTTTGAGGAGTAACTGGCCCATAGAAGTGCATGTTGCATGTGACATGTTCTGGCGTATATTTTAAATACCTACATTTCAAATCGTCTTCTATCTTAGAATAAATTGGTAAAGTTTGAAAGCGTCGCCAACCAAGAGAAATAATTATAGGATCATTGGTTTTTAAAATTTTCTTATACCACCTATGTTTCTTTACTTTGCAGGAGACGAATCCTATATTTTGTTCTGCCATGTTGAGCGCACCAATTAAGATAGGGTATGTGGGATCAAAATTTGTAACAAATTCAGAAGGCATATTTTTAAACATCATTCGTACATATAAGCCCGGTCTAAAACCTTCAACTTCAATTCTCAATCCATTATCTAGATTTTCAAATACTGACTTATTAAGCTCCGACTGCTTCAGGGCTTCAGCTTTTAAGTTTTCATAATATGAATGATCTCCTTTTATTCTGTGATCATCAGGGTTATCATATTCTGAATCAAATTTTGCCTTTAACTTCAGTTTTTTATCTAGTATTTCAGATTTTGTTGGTTCTGCCTTTCGTTTATTGCCAGATTCTATTTTAGTTGTATCGTCTGATTTCTCTTCAGCAATATGTTTCTCACCAGTTTCTAAATCTTCGAAATCCCCATAAACTTCTTCATCATCTCCGTCACTAGCATCATCAAGCTTTAAGAGCTCTGAGGCATCTTCATCTGCAGATCTCTTACCAGTCACAAAACGATTGATCAAGAACTGTTTGTTAACTTCACTGCTCCAGTCCTTTAAAGGGGGTTTATCTAACGAGTAAAAGAATGAACATTCATCCAAATTTATTCTCTCTCTCTCTTTATGTTTCTTCTTTTGGGTGTCGGTAACTTTCTTGAATAGTCCTCCAATTTCTTCATCATCAGAATCATCTCCAGATTCTTCATTTTTATCTTTAGTCTTATTTCCTATCTCAAATTCTCCATACACAAGTTTCATAATGTTTTTTGATGTTTTTTGTCTTTCTAAGTAAGCCTCTGTGGCCTTTTCACTCATCTTCTCTTTCCACTTGGAACTAAAGTCTTCATTTTCCGATTCATCTTCCTCCTCACTATTAGATTTTTCTTCTGCATCATAATCCTTATCTTCTTCATTATCAGACTCATTATCCCAAGGCAGTTTATTTTTTTCGCCTATTTCTTTTTCACTTTGATCAATACCACTATCATGATCGGAATCAGACTGATCATCTTCATTAGAACTAGTATCGTCATTGGTTTTAGCTTTGTTCTTATTTTGTGGCAAGTATTCATCATCCTTTAACATGTCTGGATATATAACTGCTCCTCCACTGAACAACTGGAAGCCAGTTTCTTGCATTTGTTCATCAATAGTTTCTGTGGTTTCAACAACATTCTTTAGCAAGGCCTTTTTCTCATTTGTTTCTTCATCTTCATGTTTATGGGAATGAGAACCTTTTAATTCAATATAAACAGCATCTTTGTCATAGACAATACCACCAACACCTGAGAAAGGGGCATATATTTGTCTCTCCCTCTCCATTAGGTGACGTTTCTTTTCACTACTTGGCAAGGGACATGGATCTGGTAAGTATGAAAGTTCATTGATTTTCATATCACCCACACCTGAAATGAAAAGTTAAAATATCAGTACCTACTTTTGGATTAGAATTGAATAAAATATTCCTCACATTTTCTTCTGGCTTACCTGCAATATGCACCATTGATTCTTTCATAAGAGGTACTCCTCTGACATATCCATACAGGATTATATCTCTGCTGACTTTTGGGTCCTTTCTTATGGTTTCTTGACTAGTCACATCCTCCAACCTGTCAGCCAAAACATAAGCGTGGGTAGATCTCCAGCTAAGTGGCCGGAACTTCATCACTGAAATGAACCTAGCAAGATTTTTTATCTCATTTCTTAAATATTCCCCATGAACAATACCAGAAAGGTAAAAAAGTTTTGCTCCTTGATATACTTCAGTCCAAAATCGGTGTTTCAATGTCTTTTTGGTTATTTTTAATGTCTTAGCATTCTTAATCATGTCGAGATGGGTCAACACACCCATTATCTTGGGCATGCCGTGCACTTGGCAGATGTTTAGGAACTCAAAGATCTCCATTTCAAAGCCAAAACTGGCATCGCAGAGCAACAGAACCAAATCAGCACATTTTGCTATATCTATCATTGAATTGATGTCATTGTTACATTCAATCAATGTGAGTCGCCGTTTCTTAGAGGTTACAATAGTAATAGGGCCATTAGTGCTTGTGACATTGGTTTTGATAAAACTTTTGATGAGATTATTTATCAACGTCGTCTTGCCGACTCGTGGAGGGCCGACGACTGCTACTATGATCGGAGGAGGTTCGAGAGGTGTTTTGTCCACCTGAGGAATATGCTGTTTCTTAGAAATAACATCTTCTCGGCGTCGAAATTGCCGCTCAGCTCTCACAGCCGATTGGATAGCAAAAGCCTTTGGATTTCTTTGCCTAGCACTTAGGTTAGATGTGTCTATTTGCTTCTTCTTTTTTTTCTTCTCAGCTTTTCGTCCAGATTGCTTAGCACGATGCGCTTTTTTCTTATCAAAAACACTTTCATCAGCCATTGTTATAAATTCAATTATATTTAAATTCCCATGATTTCATAAATGTTTAAAAAATCACGTGTTTTTATTACGACCGTCTCGTTTACATCAAACGTTAATATGACACTCCACTCGACACCTTTCAACACTCACGTCACACAAGGTGCGTTCCGTCGCTTCGTTCGAGTGTACTCGAGCGTGCTCGGGTGCGCACTCTAACCGTTCCGTGGTTTGGTGAAATTTTATTCTGAGCGCTGTCAGAGCTTAGTTTCACCCGTTCCGTGGCTCAGAATGCCGTAGGTGAATCTACGTTGTTTTGTTATGTTTCTTACTTCCTGCGTCATTGTCGTTTACTCGAAAATCTTTAAAAACCAATGCATCACAACGGAATTTGCCATCATTTACGTTAGCGTACGATAATAAATTATATAAATTTGCATATTTTTAACATATTTATTGCGATGCATTGGATTTTGAAAGATTTTAGAGTAAACGACAATGACGCCGGAAGTAAGAAACAAGGTAGATTCGCCCAGTAACCAAACAACCACCTAAATCGGAAGTTGAAAAACGCTCTGACGTTTATCTTTTGTCATAATGTCAAAGTCATTTGACATTATTTTGTATTTTGATTTTATTGTGTCTAAAAGTTTATGGTTGCTCCTCAAAAATACAGATTTAATTTGATTTTGTTTATAGGAATGTTTAAATTATCCTTATTCCAAAATAGAAAACGAAAACATTGTACTCAACGACATCTAAAGTTCTTTTAGTTTATAAAAACAACTCGATCGTTCCGTGGCTTGGTTGCAACTCAAACGAGTTAAACTTTAATCAAACAACTACACCAAAAACGACGGAACGCACACACAGGCTCCGAACTAGAACAAAGAATCGTAGTACCCATAGACGGTTAAGCATGGCTTGTCAAGCATGTAATTTTTTCCGTTTGTCAATCACATTTTGATCGTCTAGAAGTGATGCTTGACAAGCACGTAGGTATTATGTGATTACAGTGGCCTATCAAAGGTACGCCACGGGCCACGCCTCCAAATGGAAGTGGTGATAATAATTACGTTTACGTGCTTGACAAGCCATGCTTGATCGTTAAGCTAGGGTGCTATATTAAATTCATTATGTAGCTGACCTCAAAATATTTCAGTATAGATTATTAATTTAAACTTTTTGGGGTCTATTCCTTTTAGAAAGTATTAAAGACATAAATTCTTTTGCTAATCCTATAACGGCAACGGAAGAATATAAAAACAAATTACTAATTTCTGTTGCTTTTCATTCTTCTTCTAAACTAATCAATCTGTGAAAATAAATACAGTCTGTGGAATGGAAAATAAAAAGAAAACTGTCAGTGAGATCGACAAAATTGGAGAGCTGTTTTTATTCGGCAACATATTTAGAAAATCTTTTATTTGGATGATGATAGTAAAAAACGTGTCAACTAATGACGGCTATCGTGTGACGAATGTGATTGTGATTTAGAAACTAATTTTGTTACTATGAGTTCTTCGGAAGTAGACAGCCGCAGTATCACTATTTCGATGTTAGTATTATTGACGTACCTATTTCTACTAATTAAAGTAATTCGCTCGTTCTATTCATTTAAAGACAGTACAAAAACATTATTTATTTTGTACACTACTGTGTATAGATTTTTTGGTAGAGTAATTGTCTAACTGCAGTTCTAACTGCAGGCCTGCAAGTGTAGAGGTCATTGATCTTTATAGTAGTTTAGAGCGTAGCCTGTTGGAACAGATAAACGTTTTATAGTCTATTTAATTAAATAATACTGTTTTAGTACATACTTTGGTCACACTCTTCTAGCAAGTAGAAGTTGGCAATAACATAACATGGACTTTATTTAGTTTTTTCTCAAACATAAACACACATCTTGCTTTGGTTACTGTAATGTTAATGTTTCCCAATGTTTGTTTCAATATGGTGCCCGTCTTTTCCTTTACTATTCATTTCAGAATTTGGTCTATTTCTTATAAAACTATGAAGTGTAGGACACATGAACTAGAGTCATACCTTTGCATTACACTTAATTAAGGTATTAAAGTGTGTAAAAACCCCTTCAATGAGATAAGCTCTACCCTTCAACGACTGGATAATGGGACACAATAGATATTCCATTGTTATCCGGCCGCATGCGTCCGCTCGGGCGTTGATGAATGAAAGAAAGAGATTTATACAATAAACTGTTAAATCTTTTAGGCGCAAGTCTGTGGAGAATCTAGTGATATCATCCCAAGATGCCATCGGACAAAGCATCAGCCAAGCGCTCAACTTCTCTGGAGCTATCTCCCAGCACGCCAACCAGATCATTCAGGAGGCCAGGTAAGATAAATGTTTCTTCTTTTGCTACAAATAAAACAATACAACACTTATATTAAAAAAACAACTTTATTATTCAATTTCACTATAACATAATATTGAGACTTTTGTACGTTATAAAACAGTTGTAAAACATTATTAAACAAGTTTTTTGTACCTATTTGTACTTAGAACACCAACACCAATGAGAAGTACAATATTAACTGACCTCTATTACTCATATAGTTTACTTTTTAGATAGGTAAGTATAAAAACTACTTAAAGTCTGTTGAAGATAACTTGGTGATTTAGTCAGATATTTTTTTTTGTAAATACCGTATTAGGAGTGCTTGATTACCACCAAATCATTATCAAAATAGCTCTGAAGCTGCTGGAAACCTTACTATAACATATACTTTTTTTTACAAAAGGTATTTATCTGTTAAAATCACCAAACTCTATCGGCTTACCCAACAATTCCCCCCTAAAATTTTCCCCTTGATAAGTGGAATCAAAAACTAAGACTAGAATTCCCCTTTAGGTAAAAAAAGGAAACCATTCCCCCCTGAAAATCTGAATCTGAAGATTTATGGAATAACCCAAGCTAATTTGGACAAAAGAAAATAGTTAGTGTTCTAGTATTACTTTTTATGGACCAATTTTCATAGAATATAACTAACTAAAAGTATAAAAAGTAACTAATTCAGTAGTTTCTGTACCTATTAGGTTTTGTTTATCACAGTGAGTCACTACAAACAGTTAACAAAAAGTGTTGGTCACTCAAAGGGACCTTGAAAGCGTGCAATTTCACAAGCCACACTTCAACATGTCTTGCATTAATCAAGAATTTAAATTCATATTCTTTTAAAGTTCTTGCATTATTATAGTTTTGAAGGCTGACCTTGTTTCCTCATAATTGAAAGATCAGTTGTATAAAAATATTTGGATTTTTTTTATAAAATAACAAAATGAGTTTGAATACTTTGACACACTTTTCAACACTTCTGTGCTTTGTCTGCAAGCTCTGTACTATAAATATATGTATGTCTCAACGACTTTCAATCTTTCTTTATGGTGGACATCTCACATCAAAGTAACCTTAAAACTGATAACCAACTATGACTAAATTAATGACTTTAAATATTAAAAAAGTTGCGTAATCTAAATTTGAAATGTACTGAATCTTGTTAATTCTTTACTTACACAGTCACAGTCAGTCATCCATCATTTACCTGACCCATCCATGGAATGGCACAAAAGCTCAGATACCAAATTGAAGATGCCTTTTGTACACAATATATTTAAAAATCAATTTGTTTAGTGTAATGATCATTCAGCCATTATAAATGAGATATTGGCACCTAACCTTCCTACTTCATAATTCCTTCTCTATTATCTCTTCTCATTATAAACTTATGAATAAGTATGTAAAAAAAGATTGTCACAATAGTAAATAGATTGGGGCTCTCAATCGATGAAACCCTACACGGGTCTGATGTTGAACAAATTAATCTGGATTAAAGCCGAGGTTTTTTTGTTGACATCTAAAATCGTCACGTCACGTCACGCGTAAGTACGCAGTAGACTGCAGTACGTTAACTGCAATTTACGCGTTTCTAGTTTTCGTTTTCAAAATCTCCTTGTCTTTTTTATTATAACATGAATAAATATACCTAAATAAATGCGCTACTGCTACTATGCGGCGGCTAAGTCTCTTGGCCTAATATATCTAGCATCTTAATCTTGAAAATAACAAGAAAATAAGAAAAGTTTAAGGCTTTTGTTAAGACACCAAAACGTAGGAACAAACAGACTAAGTTACTGTCGACTGTCGCATGTGTGTGGATATTTTGGAAGTACGGATATGAATATTGTGGTAAAGTGGATACATATGCGTAGTAGTATCACAGAATAGATATTAGTACTACGTAGTACGTAAAAATGGAAGTGCTATTATTGGCGTAAATATTTACAGATATGCTGTATTTTTTTCTCAAGTTCAAAGTTGGTCTGGCGAATTTAAATACAATATCTGCTTTTCCAATTTGTAGGTATAATTTTTCTCAATAAATTGTTAGCAAGACTTTTCATTAGTTTTATTGTTAGTAAGATAACATTAACCTACCCGTACAGACGGCTGATATGAAAAAGCTCTTAATCCTTTGAAATAGCAGTCATATTTGCAATTCATAAATGTAACGCTCGGTTGCATAGCGCGTTAACACCCATTAAAATGTATGTTTCATTTCCGCACCTGCGAGTGAATTGACTTTTTATAGGCTTTTGGCATTTTATGCACTACCACTTGGATAGACAAAACAGGTAGCCCGTGTATTGTCAACGACACCACTGGACCACACCACTGGGATGTCGTTAATCTTTTTTTGTAACCACACCATTGCTGTCTAGTGGTGTGTATATTGTCATGTCGTGATCTACGAATGATAAATTGATATCGATAAATGCAAGTTAAGTATTAGAACTTTACGGTTGTGTGGTTACCAAAACAATACTGTTAACGACACCTCCGTGGTGTCGTCCAATGGTGTCGTTGACAATACACGAGGCAGCCAACTAAATCTAAATGAAATAAGTATATATCATTAGTGTTATTTTTAAAGTACTCGTAAAATAATCAGTTTTGTGGTGTGGTGTGGTCGAGCGACACGCATAGGTCGATTTTAGTATTCCCAGACCATCGATAAATTGTAACTTCTTCCGAAATTAATATAACTGACTTAGAGTTCTAGTTTTTTCGCAAATCGTTTTCCAAGTTTTATAGAATAAACACACCGTCTTCACCAAAGAAAAATTGCCAACTTTTGTGTTGTCAACACGTGTTGGTGACAAAAGCTTGTGTTAGCAACAAAAATTGTTAAGAAAAGGCCGGAAACTTAGTTTCCGTTTTTGGCGGTAAACACCAAAAGAATACGCTTGTTGCGGATATTTTTAGGCTCTGTGGGTACGCTTGTTGGGAACATTAGTTGGAAACAGGAACATGTCTGTCACGTGGACGAACGAATTAACCGATACGTTAAGTGATTTATATCACATACAAAGTGTACTATAGGATTCAATTGATGAAAAAATAAAAATAAAAAAATGAATAGTTCAATCCCTCCATGTACTTTTCTTCCTTTGAGGCTTGGTCGTCGTACCCAATATTTATGCTTGCGTTTTTTTGCACAAAATATTAATCACTGCGGCCGCTTGGATAATGTCATCGTCGTTCGAAAGTGGAGACAGCTTGTTGTCAACTAAAATGTTTTTCACATTGTTGGCGACTCGGTGTGGACACAATGTAAACAAAAGTTGGTGATTTTCTGAAGAGTTGCAAACAGTTGGAAACACTAAAATTGCCACAAAAAATTTCAGTGGAAACGCACCTTTATAGAATCTCCTGTGTACAATTGCACACATTCAAGGATGGAAGAAATAAAATACTTTTATTTGGGAACCCACAATGATACACAATTACATTATAAAAACAATAGAAAAAATATATAAATAAACTAAAAACATAGATGCATTTTGGCTGACCTAACTTCAATGGTGCCTCTTCCGCTCTTTTGTTTCCTCGCTTTTTCTCGCAGATATTCTAGTTTTATCGTTTTGGAACAATAAACATGTTATCACGCACCTATTATCTTATCATTTGAAATTAAGTTAGGCCAATTAGTGCAGTGGAGTCGATTCACGACTGCGTGCGTGAGATTGGTTGTTAGTACTTGTACTAGGATTTAATTGGGTAGGAACGCGAGTGATGGAACAATGAATGTATCTGACAAGTATTTAGTGCGATTCTCGATATGGGAGCCTTCGAAACCAGTCACAATATTAAGGTACCTACCCCTAATGATGAACAAAATATTGTGAAACTTATTTTATCCACTCATGACAAATCCATTCTAATCTTTTGTTAGCTAAAGTCCTTGTATGATTCTAACACGAAAACAATGTAGGTACCTACTTGTACCTTCTTGTATTCTTAATTACACGTTAATATAGTATCTACGTTTGTAAATAGACTTCATGAAACTGACTTTTTCTTTTAACTACGCATAAAAAACATTGTTAAAGTTTATGTTAATGTCCTATGCTGTCAGATGTTCATTATGAAGAAGAGATATTTGAACCGCAACGACCTTATCTAGGCACTGTAGACCATGGATGCACAGACTTATTAAGACTAGGGGCCACTCGGGCAAATTATGAACTGATGGTGGGCCACCAGAAGTATAGGTAATTAAAGACAATGAAAAATTGATAATAATGTATTCAAATTGAAAAAGAATTTATTAATTTGAAGCGTGGCACTGCATAGTGCTTACAATCTTTTTTATATTTGGCTCAAATTTACTTGTAGCAACACGTAAAACTGCTTCCAAACTTTCATTTGCAAGGCGGTTTCGATTTTTTGTTTTATTATTATTTAGGATTGAAAAGGTTTGTTCACATATATAGGTAGAACCAAATAAGCTTGCACATTTCAGAGCGTTTATGCGCAACTCTTTGTACGTATTTTTATCAATGCAGCGGTAAAAGTTCAGCAAGTCTCCTTCGTTGAATTTGTTGCGTAAATCTTGGTCGTTCTGAATGTCGATAATTTCTAACTGCATTAACTCTGGCGCATTTTCAACTGAAATCGTGAAAGGATTGCTAAATATGTCCAACAGAGGTTTCACTGTTTTAAACTCCGAAAATCTGTCTTGAAAAGATTGAATCAAAATATCTAGCTTTTTTACATAACTGAAATTAATAGCAGTTTTTTTGAATTTTTCAGCCATTTTCTTATAATTCGGAAAATGATTGTAATTTCCAGAATTCAATTGCGATCTGAAAAGTGTCAGCTTGCATTGAAAGGATGATACATGTGCGTAGAGCTGGGATATCAGTTGATTTTTGCCTTGAAGCCGTGTGTTCAAGACATTCAAATGATTTGTAATGTCAACTAAAAAAGCCAAATCACACAACCAATCAGGACTTTTAAGTTCCGGGACGTCCCTTTGCTTTTCCGCCAGAAAAATATCAATTTCTTCTATTAAATTTAAAAATCGTTCCAGTGTCAATCCACGACTTAGCCACCTTACTTCTGTATAATACAGTAAATCTCCATGTTCGCATTCAATGTCATCAAGGAATTGTTTGAATTGCCTGTGATTGAGTCCTCGTGATTTTATGAAATTCACAGTCGAAACTACCACTTTCATGACATTTTCAAATTCAATTTTTTTAGAACAGAGGGCTTCTTGGTGTATAATGCAGTGAAACTGCATGAGATCTTCAGCGTTTAAGTTTTTTTCTTGCAAATGCTTTTTCAACAAAGTAACTAGCCCAGAATTGACACCAATCATCGAAGGAGCACCGTCAGTCGAAACTCCCGATAATTTCGATAAGTCCAAATCAGTTTTTGAACACTCGTCCAAAAGTACATTGAGTATATCAACTCCTCTGGTTTGACCTTTCAATGAACACATTCCTAATAACTCTTCGAAGACTTCAAAATCTTGAGTAACACCTCGTATGAATATAAGAAGTTGAGCTGTGGAACTAATATCAGTGGATTCGTCGAGTGCTAATGAAAAAAAATCAATTATCTTAGTTTTTTCATTTAATTGTTCCGCAATATTATCTGACAAAGACATAATTCGTCTTTGGATGGTCATACGATTCAGTTGAATTTTCTCAAACTTTTTTGCTGCTTCTGGACACATTTTCTTAGCGGCAATTTCTATGCATTCTTTTACAAAATCCCCATCATTGAAGGGGCGACTCCGCTTTGCTATCATTCGAGAAATTTCATAACTAACTTCTGTAGCTGTTTCTGTATCTTGAATGGGTTTTGTAAACATAGCTTGTTGACCAATAAGCTCCCGTTTTAAAGACAAAACTTTTTGCTTTCTTAATTCGCCTGTAAACTTCGTAAAAGTAGGATGCTGCGTTTCATAGTGCCTTTTTACATTATATTCCTTTGCAATCGCAACAGAATTCTTGCAAATTAAACAAACGACTTTGTTATGCGACCATACAAAAAAGTATTTCTCAGTCCAAATTTCTTGAAACTGCCGATTTTCATCTTTAACCTTACGTTTTTTACTAGTTCCTGGCATGTCCATGTTGCGTTTTAATCCTGACTAGGATTACCACAGCACCTAAAACCAATTACAGTTCCTAATTAATTACCAAAAATAATTGATAAAATATGTAGATAAAATTAATAACAGTTTTACTTACGATTTCACAACACAATTATACACGGCACTTGACGGGAAATCTACGTTGAATGTGGATCAAAATATATTATAATTATGACACCGGCTAGTCGAGTTAAAATCTACACTAGAACTAACGACACTTTACTCAAATTAAAACCGAACTGTCGGTCGCTGCGGTTAGCGTGGCTTTTATACCACGCGCATAGTCGAAAACTGTCTGGAGAAATCTCGAAACCGACTCTGGAAGCTTCGTGTATCTACCTACGCGAGCTATCGGGAATTTGGGACTATTGCTATCTCGCTCGCTCGAACAGTATAACGCGGCGCGCTTCCTCAAGAAAACGAATTTAACCGAGATCAGCACGAACATTACCGACCGCTGTTACCGACGCATGCACGGCGCACCGATAAGATTGATAGAGCGCGCGCGCGAGATTCAAATTACTTTTCGAACATTTGTTATTGGTTTTATTCTGGAATAGAACTCAATATTTTCGAATGTACGAGAGTATTATTTTTGCTGTCGGCGGGCCACCAGTATTCGACCGGCGGGCCGCATGCGGCCCGCGGGCCGTAGTCTGTGCATCCCTGCTGTAGACTGACAATATTTTTAACCCTTAAATGATACACAATTAAACTACAACTACAATAAACTACAACTACAGACGACCGATTAAAAGTTTTTCGGGTCATAACTTCTCTAATCTCTTTGCGTCGTAGTCGTAATTAGTAGTCAAGTCAATCGTTATGCCGAGAAAAATAATTAAGTGCTAAACTATACCTACGCATTTGGTATACTCACAGTCGAGTCCAGTCAACGAATGGCTCAAAAAGGGGTGTAGAGCGAGCGGGCAAATAAGCGATTCCCAATCGTTATTGAGCTACTCACTCGGGAAGATATAGGTCATTTTGTTATAGGTCAAAATTATCTTCCCAACCGTTTTTGAGCTACTCGCACAGGAAGTTATAGGTCCCCAGTCCCCCTCGACTCCGGCACGCCCCCTAGGAAAGGACTTTTAGTATGATCACTCCCTAAGCATAAGCACCCTAAACAAGTTTCTGAACGAATCGCTTCATTGCCCGCTCGCGCACTCTACAACGCCTTTACTTCATGGACTATCAGTGTGCGACATATTACGTGATTCTTCATAAAGAAGTTTATGAAGAAAACACGTTTTGTTCCTAGATACTGTCACTTTTAAAGCAGAAGTAACGCGGAACTTGTGCCGAGCCTGTGGTCCCGATATCTTCTTATTTATATTATATTCGTTTATTATTATATCTTATGTACAGTCAGCAGCACGTCAGGTTATACAAAACTGACAAAAATCTGCAATTTATTTTGAACCTTAAAGTCTTCGTTTTTAACTATAAAATTGATTGAATATGATTATGACTGTACTTACTTATAAAAATAAACACGTTATATGGAAGATTGAGAAGTGTATGTGGAGCGAAATTATATAGTCTGTGGTATGAATGTGTTATCCATCCACATTCATACGGGTAGAGGAAGGCCAAAGAAAAATGAATAGATTGTAAACTTATGTTATTCATAATGTACCTGACATGACATACAAAGTTACAAACTTCGCGGTTAAGGGTTAAGTATACAAGTCTTTGTCTATTTTCTGTAAATAAGCGGTTAGTGTGTTTATATTTGCAAGTCCTTACCTTACCACGCGTTTCAATCACTTTTGTAAAAAAATCTAGAATAAACTAGATATAACTAGATATATTAATAAAGTTAATTTGAAAAGCTTAGTTTGTGTCTTGTGTTATTGAATAATTGATATAGCTTGCTATACGATTAAGTGACATTGTCAGTGTGTGTACCATAATATGTTATAATGAGTGATTCGATATTTTTTAAAAGTTTTTCCAGCTTAAAGCCTAGTACTACTAATTTAGGGAATAAGAAAAATAGAAGGAAGTGGCACGTTAGTATTAGTATTAAAAAGTAAGTAGCTAGCGTCTAATTAAATACACTAGTTGACGCATAGAAAACTGTTTCTTACTAACATGTCGATGTTACCCATAATGTCTCTAGTTAATAACTAGAAACGTCATTATCAAACTAAGTAGCCTGTAGTTTGGAGAAGTAACAATGTGAGATTAAAATTTAGATGCACTAAAAAAATAAAAAATAAAAATTATGGCAGCCATTTTTTTTGCCGCTTTTTTGTTTTTTTTTTCTTGCACCTAAGTTTGCCCAAGGTGTACATTATTTTAGTGAAAACACCACCTCTGTATCTTTTACCGTTTCGGCAGGCAGTTGGCTATCTCCATAATGGCTAGATGGACTTCCATCAAGCGCGGCTTAGTACCATCTCGATTAGATTAGATTTCAATTTAAAAAAATGCATTGTAATAGCTTGATCCGTTTAGGCACTACGAATATTCGTACAGACACACAAACATAAGCTTCAATCTTATAACACCCCTCTTTGCGCTGCGTCGGGGGTTAAACGCGTTTAATACCTGTGAATTTAATCTAATAAAATGCAACGCGAAAGTTTAATATGAGGTGGTTCCTCCACAGAAAGTGGCGCCCTCAAAGGATTTTATTTAATAAGTCAGTAAAAGAAAAGGATTTTAATAAAATAAAATGTCGAATGTGTTAAACGTGCAATGTATTATTCAATGCAATTTTCATTTCATGCAATGTATTATCAAAAGCACTTAATATCTAAGTTTATTTGAATAAAGAATATTTCATTTCATTTCATTTCAGAAAGTCTTTTCGGTAATAAATAAATTATTAATATACTCTGTAAACTTCATTAATTTTGTTTTAACAGATCTTTATAATACTGAGGGTCGTGATTCCCCCGACGGGAAGTTAATTTTTCGATGACGATGCCTCCATCTATGCCTGTCCTTGGCATCATGGAGTGCATCGTGCACTTTGTAGTGTTAATGAATGGCCTGAAATTCATTAATTATTAACAGTATCCTTATATTTTCCAGGAGTGTGTCCCGGTCGCCGTCGCCGTCGCCGCGGAATACCGACGGCGGTCCCGACAGCATAGACAATGATAAGGTATGCTCTTACGTACTAAACACCAATCCTGCGTCTGCGACGGGGTGGCGACGTGCGTGACGTGACGTCAGCAGTTATACGTAACGCATTATTTAATAGAGAATAAGTCACAGAGCTCAAGAGAGCGCGTGCGTCGCCGCCGTCATCGCGCCCCGTTCGCTCGCTGTCAAGATTCAGTTCAGACCCTGTCCAGAGCTACGCGCGTATTAGACGTGTTTCTCTGTACAATGCTCGCTTAGGACCAGCGACGTCAGCAACGTGTGCAATATTAACAGCATTGTAACCAAAATCGCGTGTCAAATTGTGGCGAATTCGCCCTTTCTGGACAAGTCGCACACAGCGAGTGCGTTCAGTCACAGGCAGCGAATATTCGCTATGTGTAACTGAACCTTGACCAGACTGCTTTAGCTACAGTAATACTGATTGTGATGAATGAATAGCATTCGAATGTAATTGGAAAATTTGTCGATCCATATGCGTAGTAGTAGATTGGAAAATCAACTGTGCCGTTTAGGTATATCCTTCTAAGATATGCGCTCGTAGGCAGGTACTTGAAATTGAAATAAAACACCGTCTACTGAATACTGATCCCGTGACCATGGCCCTTGCGAAAGTGTAGCACGAAACGTCAGGATACGAAAAAACAAACGAATTAAAAAAACTTAAAAAACCCTTGCATGTCAAAATGTTTTATATCAACTAGGATAAGTAGTAATATTTATTTAAGCCGAACTTAATTATCACAGATATACCTTAACCCACTAACTCCACTCAATCATTCAAGAAATATCTGCGTTGAATTATATTTTTATCATGTAAGTTTATGATGATGAGTCATTTGTAGTTTTCAAACGATTCGACTAAAATCATTTGGGTTTACAAACGATTTAACTGTTTCACAACGATTTTCTATCCCCGTATATTAATTTTCAGTTACGCTCGCAGCGCAGATATAGTAGCAAGTGTATCATGATGAATATTATAATCATGGTCAAAAACTTCGCCGTTCAACTTTCGTTGAAGATTAATTTGCCGAATTGCATGTTATCCGTTTATTTAAAAGAAAAGTAGCTTCGTTCTGAAAAAGTGTCAAAAATACGCACATAATGTATACTTACACGCTGAAGATATATTTGACATGATTTATAATAAGAAGTTGATTGAGTCCACCGTCCGCAAAATAATGCGTCACGTTTGCTATTATATGTAGATATTCGTTTCAACCGAGACCAACATGGACATTGGACGATGCAATTTAATAAGTTTTATTATTGATATGATCTGAAATCCACTCAACGTAAGGGCTAACGGGGGTGATAATTGCAAACCAATTGTTCTTTTTATTGATGGTCTGAAAACAATCAGTGATGAGACCCATCGATATTACCCCGACGACCCCCGAGGGATGCAGCAGCGGCCCGCCCGAGTCCCCCGGGCAGATGGACGCGGTGTCCCCGCACCGCCGACTCAAACACATCACTGGGTATACCGTTTGACGCTCCTCCGAGCATGTCCTCACCATGACGTCCAGCACTTGCAGAGATTTTCTCAGAGTCAAAGTGTTACCCACAAACGGTCCGACATTTGTGACGCCATATCCGGCTGCGACAGTTTTCTGACCGACCAAAGTCGAGTAGTCCACCGCGCTGAGTTTTCTGTAGCGATCCAGCGTGATCGGCGCTGTTTTCAAAAGGCCGATGTCATTTTTCAAAAAGGTATCTCCATGTAATTCATACTGTTGGTAAGATGGATGCTTTATCATGTGTACGATGGCGCTGAAGCTGTCGTTGCTCCAAGGGATGCTGTACGCTGAACCGTATCGTATAACCAACTTCAGATCTATAATTTCCGGATTCCGTTCTAAATTTTCGAATTGGTCAATGCAATGGGAAGCAGTCAAGACCCAGGTCGAGGTTAAAACGGTGGCGGTGCAAAAATGTAGGAATTTAATTAGGTATTTTTGGATTTCTATTGGGATTGTTAGACTCAATTCTAACCTGACGATGTTTGTGTAATATTCTGAGCTGGCGTCCTGCCCTCCGGTTATGCGCGATATCGGTTTCTTCGTTTCAGATTTCCACACTATCATTATTATTATTAAGAACGTTGATCTGATATTAATGTTATGCATTTTGCCTTAAGTAAAAAAACTGGAATCGTCAGTAAAAGTGTTAAAACAATAAGCTTTTATTCCTACAAACGCTAGTAACAGTTTACCAATGCTCACTTCTTATCAAATTCTATAAATATTTTAGTACTAACCTACTTTTTAAATTCAATTTAACTTTTTAATGTAAAATGAAGCAAACCTACACCAAAACGGATGGTGTCCGGTTATCTACAGGAGAAAACTTTTGATATGATAATATTCTGATTGATAATCATCTTTGTATCTTTGTATGTCTAAAACTTAGTGACATTTTCACTGTAATACAATTTATACAATAATTTGAGAATCACTTAGTAATTTACGGTTCAATGTTCATTTAGTATTTCTTTCTTATATTTAATTGTATTCAAAGTTTTTTAATATGTGAAAAGTTTTGTATTCCTACCTAGTTATTTAATTTTTTTTAGTAAGTAGCTATACTTACTTCAGTATGTACAACCGCAATGTTTATGATATGCATGTTGAATATGTTGATGCAATCACGACGATGGTTTTTATGCTTAATTCAATAAGGAATTTATATTTTTTTCCATTAATACCCCAACTCCGTACAAACCCGGAGTGGTAGTACACGTACAGCTCGGCCAGAAAGAGATGAAATTAAATAAAATGGAACTAAAATTTTTCAGTACAAAATATAGTTAGTGTTGCCAAGTTATTCGTGATTTTGACGTGTTTGCATAGAAAGTGGCGCCCTCATTTTTTGTCAACTCTTTATGGTCAAGCTGTACGGTAGTTTGAAATAATTAACGAATATCAGATTTTGCTTCGGAGCTTATTATTTGATTTGTTGAAAGTATTCAACTTATTTAGGTCCAGTTTCACGGGCTGCGGATAACAGATTATCTTCTGGTTTAATTTACATATGAAACAAAATATGTATGAAAAAAGACATTACATCTAAAACATAACAGCTAAAAAAGTCTCGAATGGGTGGTAGAAAATATAGACAATTCCAAAGCACTTAATATCTAAGTTTATTTGAATAATTAATTTTTCATTTTCATCTTCATCTTCATATATCCGCATCCGTATTAACCGTAAGTGTCCGTTTATACAGCGATCCGTTTAATAGGTCCGTTTTGTCGGATAAGTTTTTTCGGCGATGGCGTATGTACTCCGCGTTCATTTAAGTACCTATACTTATTTTGCCATCATGTAAGTACATGTAATGTAAGTGTATTTTCATGTAAGTACCTATACTTATTTTGCCTGAAATACAGGTTCATCCTAGTTCAGGCACATTACTTATTTTTCTATATGTACCTATGTTTAGAATAGTTGTAATAGTGATGTAAAAATTATTTCAATAAATATTTTATTTATTTATTTATTTCACCATTGCCGCTACCTCCCGGCCTGCTTCTGCGTACCGCGCCCCCTGCGTCGCCTGGGGAGGCGTGCGGGGGCGCGACGCAGGGGATGCGGTATGAAAAAGCGGGCCGGGAGGTAACGGCGATGGTGAAATGAACGCGTGTTGTATGAGCCTGTTCACACACAACACAGTATATCGGATCCAGTAACAATACCGATCCGTTTTCCAGGCCCGTTTGTGTCGTTGTTAATATGGACCTGCTGTGTGAACGCACGTAGTCTTCTTTTTAAACAACTTTAAAAATTGAAAAAACAGGAGATTATGGCTCTTATTTTTTTTTGAGTTATATAACACTAAGGGATATCGCGCACTTGTAGTTCAAGTCCATTCGGACGTTCATAAAATATCTGATCGAATGGTTTTATATTTTGAGTACAAGAGCGCAAGATACCTGCGAGATAAAGTGGATAACGTAGTAATGTGCGTGGTGGTGGACAGTGCAGCGAGACGTCACTGGTGGTGCCGTCGGGGGGGTCGGGGGGCTCGGGGGGGTCGGGCGACTCCGCCTCCGTGTCCAGCGCCAGCGAGCTCGCCACCCTCGTCGGCGCCCTGCCCAGGACCGACAACTCTAAGGTATCACCATTTTATTTACAGTAAATGAGCTTGCTTTAAGAGCGCTTTCACATATATTACTAAAGGCGTTTTAGTCGCGCGACAGCAGCTCTGCACCATGGACCCTTTCCCATGACAGCGGCGTACTCGCGGCGTCTGTCATATGTATGGATCTGACAGACGCGCTGCTTACGCTGTGCTTTCGCCGCGACTAAAGGTGTTAATGTGAAAGCGCTCTTAGCCACATTAAAAACCTATTCAATATTGCCTGATTGCAGTAGATACTCGTTTTTGATAAAGCAATTTTTATATTTTAAAATTAGTTGCAACTCCTTACAGGGAGAACAAAGAACTTTTTTCATTACAGAATAAAAAGAAAATAATATATGTAACACTCTTCTAATACTTCCGCGCCTACATAAAACACTTTTTTTACGGATTACAACGCGTATATTATTAATTTATACGGATTACAACGCATATATTAAAAATATGTATATTATTAACATATATGTTGTTTGTGTTTTCGTTAGATAATAGTGTCGATTCGGTGCAGCATAACTTAACTAAATCGACAGGACTAAACTAAATTTAAGCTTTCCATCTTTTTCTCGACTAACCCCTCCTCCCCCTCCCGAGACACCCCTTCCCGTTTTGATATTTCGTCCCCCTTCGTACCGCTCGCCCCTTCCCCCTTTTAAGCGTCACGTGATTAATGGACGACCCCTTAGAAAAGTGTGGTGCACCGAATCCATACCAACAGAGGTCGTTTCCATAAGCAGGTGACGTCACCGACGCCCCCGCCGGCGGGCGCGGCCGGGCGCGGCGCGGACGGGGCGGGCGCGGCCGGGCGCGGCGCGGACGGGGCGCGCGCCAAGAAGAAGAGCTGGTACACCGCGCTCTACCCCACCTACAAGAGCAAGTCCGACGACTTCAAGCGGCTGTTCAAGGAGTTGCCCGACGACGAGAGACTCATAGTCGGTCAGTTCTTACCGTAAATAACATTATAAGCGAGGTATTTCTAATAGTCCGCTCGCGGAGTAGAAAGTGATGAGACCTCATTCTGCGCGAGCGCAACGGCGATGTGTTAGCGCACGTGCGACGAAGAAAAGTATACACGGGTCTTTAATTGGACAAAATTATTACTTTTTTCTAATTGCTCCGCGACTTGAATATAGTCCCAAATTAAGCAGAGCTTATTATTTATGCCACAGAATAAATGTGTCCCATATAACTATATAACAATAATAAATAAACAAAATATGCTATAAAATGCAAATGTAAATCTTTGTTACCTTTTCACGCTTTACCGTCGAACCGATTTTGATAAATCTGGTTTCTGATAAAAAAATTGAAAGGAGTCAATATCGTGTATGTTATTACGGTGGTGTAGACTACTCGTGCGCGCTGCAGAAGGACATCTTAGTGCACGGGCGCCTGTACGCGTCGCAGAACTACCTGTGCTTCCACGCCAGCATCTTCAGCTGGGAGACCTCGCTGGCGCTGCGCTGGAAGGACGTCACCGCCATCACCAAGGAGAAGACCGCGCTGGTGAGACCCTCACTACTACCTTACACGACTACCTGAGCTTCCACACCTGCACCGTTACCCTGGATACATCATCACCAAGGAGAAAAGTGCACTGGTGAGATCGTCATTACCTTACAGAACTAGATTTGCTACCACGACAGCATCTGCTGGATGACGTCACCGCCACCACCCATTAGAACACCGCGCAGTGAGTTGATTCCATTACAATACAAGACTGCCTGTGCTTCCGCGCCAGCTTCAGCGTTTGGATGCCCGCTGGAACATCATCACCAAGAGACGACCGTTCTGGTGAGACCCTCATTACCTTACAGGACTGCAGTTGCTGCCACCCAGCATCTTCGGCGGATACCCCAGTAGAATATAATCACTAAGGACTCTTGCAAACCACGTTTTTTACGCGCGTCAACGGCTCCGGTAAAAACGTGGTCTGTCTTGGCCCGAAGAAGACCATACTGGTGCGCCACTCAGTACCTTAGAGGGAGATTACACGATCTGTAGACTGACATCAAACTCATAGAGGGCTGCCATTTGTACGATTTATTCTGATAGGTATTATAGATATATATATTTTTTAAATAAACAGTACAAATGGCAGCCCTGTCAGTCTGGTGTCAGTTTGAATGATCGTGTAATGTCCCTCTTACACAACTGCCTGTGCTGCTATGCCAGCATCTTCAGCTGGAGTCCTGCTGGATGACGTCACCACCACAACAGAAAGACCCATGGACAAAAACCACAGAATATAATAATACGACTATAAGAATAGTTTCATTTATAGTAATTATCACTTATACTTAATTACTTTTAGAATTGAAAGAATCTCCTCACGTTCCATCAACACATTTGGACACATGACGACCTCCGTGGTCGAGTGGTTTGTACGCCGGTTTTGAAGGTGTCGCCATCTCTGAGGTCCCGGGTTCGATCCCCGGCTGGGTCAATTTAGAAAACTAACTTTTCTATATTGGCTCAAGTTTGGGTGTGTGTGTTTACCACCGTTGTCTCTTATTTCCAGAACACAAGTGCTTTAGCCACTTATTTTGAGATCAGGGCAATGCTTGTGATGTTGTCTTATATTTATATTTTTTACATTTTATAATCCCCCATCTGCTACAAACTACGCCAATAACGCATTCCTATGACGCTCGTCGATATTGTAACAAAAATAGAAATAAAAGATATTTTTTATTTACAGCTATCAATGTTTAAACGAAAAGTGGAAAAAATAGTATTTAATAATGAACCCCTTAATTCATCAACGCCCGAGCGGACGCATGCGGCCGGATAACAATGGAATATCTATTGTGTCTCATTTTCCGGGCGTTGGAGGGTAATAAAACCCTAATTTTACTGTTACTGCTATGTTATATTGTTCTACTCGCTACCTTTGTGCAGACTCAGTATTTGTAATTATTTAATGAAACTGCCTAGTCTATTTGTAAACTACTAAAACATGTTTATGGCTGTATGTTTTCTTGAATAAATAAAATAATATATAAATCATCATCATCATCATCGCGATCGTGGTTGATCAAACCGCGTGTTCCCCAGGTGATCCCCAACGCGATCCTGGTGTGCGCGTCTGGTGACAAGAACTTCCTGACGTCGTTCACCGGCCGCGACAAGGCGTACCTGATGCTGTTCCGCGTCTGGCAGAACGCGCTCATGGACCAGCCCATGACCAGCCAGGAGATATGGCAGTGGGTCAGTCGAGTTTAATTATAGTGCATTAAGTACTCCATACACGGTGCGGATGGCAACGGTTCTACGCAAGCCCCATATTACATACGAAACGAAAACGGATGGACTATGTTCGTCGATTGATTAACTTGATTTTGAACTTTAAGCTTTTACTGAGCGGAACGAACATCGTCCGATTATCAGTGTTCTTTTTCGTTCCATATGTAATAGGGGCATTGCGACGAATCGTTGCGATCTCAAACTTGCGAGCAGTCTAGTCGTTTCGATCTACCAGAAATTAGATCGTAATGCGCTCATGGACCAGCCCGTGACCGGCCAGGGGCCCCACCGGCTAACAGTGTTTTACAATAATAACATCTGCCAAACTGCTCAGCAGTTTGTCGGCAGTAGTTCTCGTACTTAGTTTTACCTTACAATCTAATTATGGACTATGGACTACATAATCCCATACTAAAAGCGTTCGAAAAAGTGATTCCAACATTGCTATACAGTTTAGTCATAATACAGATATTTTGCTTCCGAATACTGCCGCTGCTATAATTTATATTCGACCTTACGTCACAGTAACTGGTTTTAAATTCGGACGGCAGTGGTAGTACTTACGATAATATTACATGAAATGCTCAATCCAATCGGTCGACGGACGCTACTCTTTCTTAAGCATCTCTGTCTTGCTATCGCAAATAGAGGAAAGGTTGCACGGCATGAAATATTGTAATAATTATATTTAAATAATCTAATTAAGGTGGTTTCAATCCATGTTTGACTTTAAATTCATAGTGAAATTATGTGTACGCTCAATATTTACTGAAAATATGATATTCCATCTTTTTTCACTTTTTTCGAGTTGTTTTAGCACAAATTCACAGCACATTTAGGCATCGTTCCGCCGGGCGGTCAAATGACTATTGAGATCGATCTAATGCTCACTTTCGATTGGAGCATTCGTTCGCGGCGTCACTTTTAGTGCGCTTACGCTACATCTAGTATTTATATGATCAAAGGAAAAATTCAAGTGTTTAAAACTGGCGGTGGGAATCTGAATCCCGATTGTGCTAATGTTAACGTAATAATAGTGTTTCAATAAAATTGCATTTTGTGTTTTGGTAACAAGAACTGTGTTAAAGAATTATTCTATTAAAAACACCATTAAGACACAATTGTTACGTTAAAATAACAGAACCGAGGCCCTGGGGCAGTACCGGCTAACGCATCGAGGTTCGGTAATTCTGTCGAGCTTCAAATTAAAACAGATAAATCGAACCCCGTTCGGGCCAAAATGGTGAACCCCAATTTATAATGTCACACGAACATCGATATCTTCTAAATAACTTCGGCAAATAGTACAATACGAAACTCCTTACTTCGATTCATCTGTTTTAAGTTGAAGCTCGGCAGACCCGCCGAAGTTCGAAAAGTTAGCCGGTAGGGCCCCTGGTGATCATAATATTATACTGAAATCTTTTGCGGATGTTTTAAAATATACTACTCTACTCGCACCATCTGGATCAACATTTCAGCTATTTATCTGTGCTTTTTACAAACTAATGTGTGATGAATTATTCAATTGTGACCTGACTGCGATTTCATCCATTGTTGGCAATCGGGCGTATAACCTATGCGCATATTTCGCGAACTGTTTACACGACATATCTGGACTTTACGGCCTTATGTTTAAATGATTTAATCCATATAAAGAGATTTGTTTGTCTTTATGTAGATATAATCTAATCTGTTTCTCAAGCAACTTAAAGATTATTTTTTTGTGAGAAAAGAGTATTGTTTCGCGGCGAGGAGGCGTGCTACAGACGAAACTGGTGCATGCGGCTTCTTTTTTTATTGTTTATGCTGCTTTAACAAAATAACCCTAAGCAAAAATAAAAAATAATATAAAAATACGTGACTAGCAAATAAAAAAAAAACATAAGAGCTTTATGAAAAGCGTACCAACCTCAAGACAACACATTTAGAGAGTTCTAACTTGTAATTAATAAGGCCTATGTTTGCCATTTCTCTCACAAGCGGCGCTAGTGTCTATGTAAGACATATCAATACGACGTTTTGTTTGATTTCTTTGTATTTTTTTAAACATGTGATATTTATTTAATCGGGTATCAATGAATGTTGATCATGAACCGTAGTAACGGATTTAAAATTAGAATTGAAGAACGGTAATGCAAAGTCTGCAAAAAGGAAGCTTTCTAAACTTGCGTCAATAAGATGATGTCAGAGGTTCTTGGTGAACAGAATGGTACACCACTCAACAAGAAATGGACAACATTTCATTTTGAGAAAGTAGTAAGCCATTTCGAGATTTTAGAGTTCTATGCTCATTTTTTTTTCAGTATTTTTATTTTTATTTAATAAATCAAAAATCTAGTCCAAATTGAGAAAGATAGGCATTTTGAATTGAGTTTCTTTGCCTTTTATCAAATAAAATCAATTGTCAAATTTGACAGTTGATTCCAATTTGTCATGCACCCGATAGTGCTTGCCTACCACACTATCGACACCATTATCGAGTATCGATATTTTATATTGGATTTCACCAATTACTTAACTAGCCGATTATTTTAAATCATATGTTTTCGACATTTTCTCCATACATAAAAACGTCAAAAACAGACGGTTAAAGCTAATCAGCTGTTAAATGTGTTGGTGAATAAACATAGCAGCAGAAGCTGCGCTGCGGTGGAGGGGGTATTTCCTTTCCACATTTGCGCTTCTTTCGCTTCTCATTTTCCTCCAACTAGTCCAACTACCTTCATATTTTTCCACCCTCTAAGAATACACTCAAACTTAATACAATACAAAATTCTATAGTAAATTACAAACGAATGATCAAACAGCGCTCTTTCATATGATACGCCACATGCCCTAGTGGGGCATGTGTGGCCTAAAGTAAGTCATTTTTGCCATGGGAAATAATGTGATTTGAATTTGGAATGCAACTCATATAGTCGTGCTTGATTGAGGTTGGTTTCAAAAATGTTTAGGTGCAATAAGATTTTATTATGAGTTAGGCTGCATGTTATCATTTTCTTTGCACTGCTTATACAAATTTTAAAAAAGAAAAACATGAAAACTTTTTACGTAATTCATTTTCACCCGGGAGTTTTTTGGCGCCATTTTGTCGAGTTCGGTTAGGTGTCTATTTTAATTATTTTCAAATTGATTCATAGTGGATATTGTGTCTTAAAATTGGTGCAGTTATATGGTACAAGTGTCTACGCAACTGAACAATATGTGGGATCATTGAAATAGGCGCGATCTTGGTTATGTGAAGCTGAGACTTTTATTGAAGTGGTGGCTTCCTCGGCAGAACTAACCGAGTAAACTGTCTTGATATACTTGGTGCCAAATGCACCAAGCAGCATTGGAATACGATGCACCCGCATTCTAATGAAAAATGAAACAATATCAACTCAAGAACTGGCAGCATGGCTTAGACCTTCGCCTGTCCTGAAAAGGACGAATATAACTACTACTACTACTACTCATTTTCATCCGCGTATCAAGAAGGATTTATTCGAATGTCGAACTGACCACTACAGAATAGACGACAAAAAAAATTAAATAAATACTTAAGTACTTTCTTTATAACAGTCATTGGTTTCAATTGCCTCGCAGAAAGTATAAAAAGTAGAGTATGCATCGCGGGCTTAAATGTGTATTTGTCTTGGGCGATCTTGAACACCTCGCACTCAGGATTCTAGCTTTAACTCCCTCGTACTCGGGGTTCAATATAGCGAGCGCCCGGGACATAATACACTACTTTAAGCCCTTATTGCACAATCTACTATTATTTCTTTCTTATTTGCTTGATAAATAGTTGTCATCTAAAACTATTTCAAATTTCAAGTTAATAGCATTAGTAGTTCTTGAGATAATCAGCTGTGACAGACTGACAGACAGACTGAGTCGCACCATAAGGGTTTCTTTTTACCATTTTGGTACGGAACCCTAACAAAGCGATTTATTATATCGTCGAAATATCGATCTGATTCTGAAATTTCTTAGAAGCTAAATGCCATTTCCGTAAAAAAGTTGATTATTTATTAGGTAATTTAACAATATGAAACGAGATTTTTTTTCATGGTGATGAAGTCGCGGACATTCGCCAGTTGTAAAAAAAGGTAAAAAAAAAAATGTGACTAGCACAGAGCACGTGCCTCTCCTTCATTACCATTTCTAACATATTCTAATGTCTCTGGTTTGTGCTTGAATAAAACAGAAACGGAGCTATTTTTCTCCGTTTGGCGTAGCGTGGAATACATTTCTTCAAATCTATGTCATCAATTTGTTAAAAATGTTTAACTAAGAACAGGCAACTCTTCGCACACCTACCACCGATACAGTTTTAATTGGGTTGAATTTTTATTTAATATGTGACATAGATCAAATATCCTCAATTATTTTTATTTTCTTGTTAAATGATTTGAAAAAATAAACACACATCTTTTGTTTAGCTGTTAAAATAACAATCACATGTACAGTCACGTCTATACTTACTAATATTATAAATGCGAAAGCCCGTTTGTTTGTTTGTTACGTCTTAACTACTGAACCGATCATCATGAAATTTTGCATACACGTTGTCAGGGGTACAGAGAAGGACATAGGGTACCTTTCATCCCGAAAAAATAATCGTCCCCGAGGGATAGCATAAACAACTTTCCACGCAGACGAAGTCGCGGGCGGTCGTAGTTTTCTAAAAACTTTAGAACTTTGTCACTCTAAGCTACGAACAGAAATCAATGTCAAATGACAACTACAAGTTTTAGCTTCGCAACGTTTTCATCGCAAAACACTTCTGCCCATTTTCTACTCCACTAAAGTATTGATTTATGTGTCGTAGGATAATCGTATAAACCGGATCTTTGCAAAAATCCTAGGTCGATTGTAAAGGAGCAATTTTAAGGATCTTGTAAAAATCCCAGTATATTTCGGACGATTGAAAACTTGAATGCTAATTGGATAATCTAAGAGTAGTCAGAACATGACTTCTTAAAGGACTATAGGTAGCCGTTAGCCAATCAGAGCATCTATCAGTCCATAACATTGACGTCAGCCAATCAGCGCGCGCAAAATGATAGTTATTTGCGATTTACCTAAGATACATTGTCATTTTATACTAGAATAAGCAAATCGTCTCCAACTATTGAAGCAGCCGGATTGTGAATGAAAAAAATCGATATCTTCGCCAAATAAAATATTCAAAAATAAACTCACACACATACTTTACGGGAAACGTCAGAAGATAATTTAAAACTAAACAAAACAACTAAATTGAAAAGTGTCTAGTTATCGTTCCATTTCTGACAGCCGCACGAAATTATTTAAAAGAGGAAAATATTGTATTCCTATTTATAGAGCAACCGGGTGTTCATATTTTAAGTAAGTTTACTAGATAAAGTGTCACTATATTGGTACATGTACGGCGCGCAACAATCTCTTCATACAGGAAGGAAATCTGATCTGTCAGGCTTAAAATAATATTATAAAAACAACGTAACGTGACACAGTGTTTATTCAACATATTTATGTGCGTTTATTACCATAGAGCTAAATAAATTGAAATCGGTTTTAAATAACAAATGGTTTGGAGTGTGGGGAAAATGCATGGTGTTAGTGCCAGCAAGGACGCAGTCTGCGCCCGACACGACTCCGCGCTGCCCGGACGCAGGTTAGATTTACTCGAATATTTCATTATGATAATTAAGCAGGAATATTTATTTCGCGCAACATTATAAATTTTGTTTCAAATAAGTAGCAACTTTGAAAAAGTAAGCAGTGGTTTTTGGAAATATATTTATGCTCACCCATCTGATTACTAACCATTGCGAAAGTTGTTTAGCTTTTGCAATTTACCGAACAGGGGCCCGGCTAACTTTTCGAACTTCAGCGGATCTGCCGAGCTTCAACTTAAAACAAATAAATCGAAGTAAGGAGTTTCGTATTATTCTATTCGCCGAAGTTATTTAGATGATATCGATGTTTGTGTGACATCATGAATTGGGGTTCGCCATTTTGGCCCGATTGGAGCTCGATTTCTGTTTTAATTTGAAGCCCGGCAGACTATCCGAAGTTCGATGCGTTAGCCGGTACGGCCCCAGGTTAAGCGTGTTTATAATTTCCTAAATAACATTTGCGTGACGATGACGAAACCTTACGTGGAAACACTAATTAGCACGATTTATAAATATAAGCAATAGGTAGGTACAATATGTTCGCTAAGTACTTAGTCCGCGCCGTGAAATTCACTAATCTAAATTAACGTTATCTGTCACAACACTGTTTATCACACCCACGAGAAACTCGTGTAGTCGTCGTAATATGATCTTTACTGCGTTGTTTTAAGGTCATACATTACAAATATTACAATTACTAATTTTCGCGACAACAAAGTTATATTGTTTCGGCTATAAACACATTGGGTGGTCCAAAACTACAAACAGTGGTTACAATGTAGTTTAATCCATAACTTTTGGTTCCGAATTAGGCTGAAAATCCAGGCCGTTCTCAGTGTGTTATGTTACAATGTAGTATAACATAAATCGTTGCGTCATTATGCTTTGTTTTTAGAAACTCTTTCTTTATTTATTATTTCAATTTTAAACAATGAAATTTTATATTCTTGATATTTCTGTTAATTGATTTCTTTCTGAATCATTAGTACCTAACGTACATATTGATGAACTGGATTTGATGTGCTGTTATAAGAAAAAAGGTAAAAGTATTGATTTTAATGAAACGTGTGATGTCACACTTATACACGGTGCTGTGTTGTGTGATCCCTGATGGCTTTTATTAGCTTTTGTGATTTTCATCGGACATGACGGGACATAGTTTGTCACATAATGTAATCAATATACAACATGTTACAAAAATACCCCTAATGTCGAACATGGTATATAGGGACCATCAGAAAATTCATCATTTGGAACCAACTCAGAAATCGCGAAAAAAAACAACTGTTTCATACAAAAATTAAAATCGAAAATAACAAAATGTATAAAACAGCTGATTTTTTTTCGCGATTTGAGAGTTAGTCCCATTAAAAGTTGCTCAGTTTTATGGGTCCCTATATACCTTATTCAGCATTAGGGGTATTTTTGTAACATGTTGTATATAAGGTTAGAATGACTAGGTATTATATTGATTTTTATTTGTACAATGTGTATGCGTGTGTTTAATCTTGCAAGGGTACTAAAGTACTCATAATAATGAAATGTTAACGGTATTGTTCCATAAAAACAGGCCCCTTGCTTCAGGCCCTAAGTTTGACAGGTTGTGGATAGCGCGATCTTTTGGTTAAATTAAATAATTGGATCAGAATTTGTATGAAAGTTGCTGTACCCAACAGGGTCCATTATGATATGATTTATACTATTTGAAATTTTGAGATTTAAGCATTGACAATGCTATTTTATATAATACCAAATAATATACTAGAAAAAATAGGACTCGCACCAGATAATGTTCTCGGACGGGAATCGAACCCGCGACCTTTGGAAATCCGGTCCAATGCTCTGACCGCTGAGCTACCGAGTCACTAGTGAGAACGTCGAATTTCTTCTAGAAAATCAACTCTACGCTGCAAGCCAGCGCCATCTCACCAATGTAGAAGGAATTAACCTCGGAAAGGCATTGGACCGGATATCCAAAGGTCGCGGGTTCGATTCCCGTCCGAGAACATGATCTGGTGCGAGTCCTATTTTTTCTAGTATATTATTTGGTATTGTATTTATACTCTTTATATAATGGTTTATGGAATAAAATATTGAATACCTAATAAGTTATCAGCCAGGCTTGATAACTAAACATGAAACCTGTGGAACTGTGCTTTGGTCTGGTATTCTAGCCGCAATAACGAGTTGTGCCTGTGTTCAGGTGCACAGCTGCTACGGCGAGGAGCTCGGCTTCAACTCTGACGACGAGGGCTACGGGCGCGACTTCCCCGAGGAGGCCTCGCTGCCGCTCGACGTCGCCGAGGTAACCTCAACATCTTATTTATTATCATTATTACGAACCATTTTAAACCCACTTAGGTTCGCGAACTTAAGTGGGTAAAATATTTCAAACATTAATGTTTTTAAATCTAGATGGAGGTCCTATCTACTGGAGATTTTTTTCAATAGTAGGTATAGAATATTATTTCAACTTTTTTTTTTTAATTTTGTATACAATTTGCCCTGTAGCCCCTGTATAATAATAATAATTTAATTGAATTCAATGTTTAATGATGGGAATATTTTATTTTTTATTATTTTATTGTTTGTTAGTGATAACAATTTGTTATTTTATGTCTGTGCTTATTTCAATTTCAATTTCCTAAATAAATATGAATGTGAATATGAATATGATGTATATGAATATGAATAAATAACTTATGGGCTCGTTGGGACCTCGGGCAGGAGGGGGGCCATACCCACTAAAACTCGGCACTTGTCCTCGCTCCGCCGTTGGTGCCATTGAGGCTATTGTGCCAATCCCCCCTTATGTGACCCGGCGGAGGTTCATGGGGCGCAGCACAGGCCTTCCTAAAGGGTGGCTAATAAGAATGGGCTGTAACCTGTCACTAGGGTGGCCATGTGTTCTGTATTTTACGGGACGTTTTACAGCTACCATTTTAGCCGTACACTGTGTCTTTTACTAAATAAATTACAGGACCGCATAAGGCCAATTTATTTTTGACTCGACCTCATGCGCTCAGGCTTTTACACCTCCCCATAATAGACAAAGTCTCTATATTTTTAGTCACGTCAATGTAAGGCTTACTGGACAGATTCAGTAGGTCAAGATAATTACCTAAGTCAATCCAGTTCAGACCATCTCATCAGCCCGCGGATCTTTCCAGGTTTTTTCTTAAAACAAAATTAAAATAATAAAAAATACAGTTATACAATACATTTAAATAAATGTCTATCTTAAGATATAAATAAGTAAATATTAACATATTTATGTGATATAAGAACAACAAAAAAGTCCGTGTTTAATATCTTATCTTCTCAGATAAATTGTAAAGCTACCACTACACTGCGTGCGATACTATTAGCAAGATACTCTCATTTAATTGATGACTGGTTGCTTCCATAGTAGCCGAGCTGATTGTCTAATTTTTGGAATCATTTTAAGTAAATGTAGTCAATATTTTAAACGCCTAGCTAATTTTCTACGCACAGATGACGCCTGTGCGTAGAAATTAGCTATTTAACACAAAGTAAAATTTATCCTCCCTTTTTTTCTGTTTTATGACTCGTTAAAATTAAAATTACTTTTGTTTATAAATCAAAAATACTTCTTTCTATAATTGCTTTATTATTTAAGCCAATTAAGTCAAATACTCCAACAATTTTTAAAGTTAAGGCCATCTTAAATTCAAAACAGAATCTCTATAAAACTGATCAGCTTCATTAAAAAGGAGACCCACGATTTTAGCTAAGAAGCCTTTCGTAGGGGCAACTTCGATAAATGATACGACTTGATGATGCTAAAAATGATATATTGGAACAACCCTTAAAAATAACTATTAACGATGACGAGGATGCTTGGTAAATGCGAACTGATTATTTGTGCAATACAATTTTGTGAAATAGTGTAAATGAGGTCAACATAAAAGTGATGATGCGGGGAAGAGTGCATTGTGCGACGCTAGCTCGTACACCTTTCATTCATTCATTTTATTTCGGAATCAATCCATGTCATCATCAGTAGATACAACCATAAAGTAATAACGTTTAAAATCATACAGAACAATTACTTTAAAAATTAAATTAAAATTCCAAAATAATCAAATAAAAATACTTAATACTTTGAGTATTCGGCCGTTACCAGAACGAAGTTGTCTAGATAGTTTATTACAAAATACTAAGGGCCTGTTTCACAATCAAAAAGTAAGTTCTGAGTAGCTTACTTGACAGATGATTTGACATTTGTGATATGAAAAATATGTCAAATCATCTGTCAAGTAATAGCTACCCAGAACTTACTTTTTGATTGTGAAACAGACTTACTTTTTGATTGTGAAAAACTGGTGTATAAAACGTTATCACGGCAGGCATATCTTTTAATGGCGAAAGTTTATTGCCACCAGCTGTTGGTCTTTAACCAGCGTTTTGTAGCGGAAATAAGTGCTTATTCTATGAATATAATCCTTTTGTTCGATCACTATATGCAGTACGCCACCGACTCAGTCCGATACGCTATCGATACTTGTGCTCGCGAAGATATCGCGATGTTCTGATAATACTAGTTCACGATTAACATTCGCGGCGTGTGGAGCATCCAACATGGTCCGCATACCTAAAGGCTTAACTAAATGGAAAGTGAGTGAAATAAAACAGTGATAGATAACATTGTCAGACTTGTACTTGTTTGTTTAGACTCAAATGACATTGTCGCGGAACGTAATAATAAAAGCAACTTTTTGTAGTACTGAGAATATACATGTCATATTGGTCCAATGTAGAATGAACTAACTGTAAAGAACAAGCGGATTGTGCAAAGTAGCACCGGGAATTCCCGAAAATGTGCAAGAATTCTCCTAACAACTGTGTTAGGCTTAAATAATAACACAGTTTTGAACGTTACACCATTGACTTAAGGTTCATTATGATATGTACAATTTGTGATAAGAATGCCCATACATTATGTTTAACGGCGAAGTAGATAGACCTTTATTATTTTGTGTGTATTAAGTACCTACTTACTAAGAGCATTTGAAATACTTTTGGCGATATGGTCATGGGTTTATATGGTGCAAAACGGTGTAACAGTTTCTTTGGTAACAGCAAGAAGAAATTGTAAAAATCGCATACTTAGCACCTGAAAATCTTTATATGTATAACTGATAATTTAACATTGCTATCACCCAGTCCTATGAGTAAGTAGCGGTATGTACCTTACATACTGTTATTTGTTATCAATAAAAACTATTGATGTCCTACAGATATTTACGTTCAAGTATAATTTAAGATTAATTAAAATGCACATTACGTAAATTAAAATGTATGAAAGGTTATCCTTTCTTGAAAACCCAATAAAACTAAGAACACGTGACTCGGATAAAGTATACGATAGTGTTTTATTTCAATGAAATAACTCGGCAAAGTGATTTTACTACGTAGACACAATACATACAGCAGGTAAGTAACAAACTACTGACTACTGCGAACATTGGGCTTTGACAGATGACACGTTCGTCTTTATTGTTGATTGCTCGTACAAACTAAAGATGTACGCGTCGCATTGTTCATACGAACTCGCGAATAAACAGTCTAAAGTAAGTAACGAGTGATCTAACTGATGATTGCGCACTCAGTTCACAACAAAGAACGACGAAATTGCATCGTTTTCGTTTGTTCGTGCGAGCTTACTATGCCGGCGGCATTTTTACGTTGCAGGATTTTTGCCGGGCGCGTACGTACCCGGCATTAAAAGCCGCTGGCATAGTGTATAGGGGCATTGAGTCTGGCTGTCACGGGATCATGAACTATACAATGCGATTAATCTTATAATGTACTAGATAACCAATTTCAGAGCGCTTCACACCATACATTTTCCAGTGAAGTTGCCGCGGACCACCGTCCCTGTCAAATCGCATTTTATGTATTTAAAATATTTTTTACACCGTAATAAAAAACCTCAAAATTTTATGAAAATTTCGCCTTTTTATGCAAAAAGTTTGTTTTCAGTGTAATGAAACGCGAAGACCTTCAAACCATTCAGCATTAAGCTTCTTAGATTAAAAAACAAAATGGTCCAAGACACTTCAAATCTTTTGCAACGTATTACAGTAATAAACATTTATTGACAATTAAAACAATTCATTTCATTAATTTTCCTAATTGTACGCATAAACTCGACATTTTTTAATTCTCAATACAGAAGCTCTTTGGTAGTAATCAGATCAGACTAGACAGTTAAAAAAAACCGTAAACAAAAACACCTGTACTGTCATCGAAATCACACATTTTCGAGCAACTGTATGGAAAAAGAAGTTAAATGTGAATTTGTTGCACGTAGGAGCTGGCGGAGTCTTCGATGGAGGCGGGCGGCGGCGCGGACGAGGGCCGCGGGGCGCGCGCCCCCACCGCGCCCTCCGCGCGGGACTCCGACCCACCGCTAGGTGAGGGACTTCTATAAAGTCTGTTTATCCTTACTTGTCCTATTTGGTAAACAATCTTCACCCGACTCTTTATTGAAATAATCACTTATAAAGTACAACAAATGGTTTTTAGCACATAGAATACGAAAGATATTGTTAATAAGAAATAAAACACTTTTTACGGATTACAGCGCGTATATTATTAATTCAGGTTTTATTTTAGATAGAATCCAAACTGTACGCGCGGAAGTCTTAGAAGTGTTTATATTGTTAATTATTATTAATTACAATTTCATTTAATAACACGACATATTTTTAAATAGCAATTTAAGTTTAAAAGACGTATAACAACTGTCAAAAACTATTTACTGAATAAGACAGTAAGAATAAACAGACAGTAGGGGCATCCACAAGTTACAATCTGGCCCGTCCTATTTTATTAATTTTGGACGTGCTGTCGAACTGGTCGGACATCCTAAATAGCAAGGTGTGGATAGCCCTTATGCGATCCTGTACAGTCGCCCAAAAAAGTTGTCTACCAGTTTTGACTAAACTTCCTGTGTAACCAAAAAAGCGTTACGGTTGACATTAGTAACTGTGAAAATATGATTGCAAGGGAAAATCAACCTTGTTGTTTGTTTGGATGACGTGTAAATGAACTTCAACCGACTGTACGATCGGCCAATCACGTGCTACCACTTTGCAGAAAAGTTTTCGTACTAAACTAAACGGATGGAAGTGACGGTGCGGCGTGCAAGCGATTTTAAACTTAGAGGTGGTAAAACGCCGGTGTGGTCGATTGTACATGACACCGAAAACCGGACTGGAGCACGCCTCACTTTTTTCACTCATATTTGTTTCCATGGAATCAAATTGTTACTATGGCAACAGAGTTTACTGAGGTATGTGGCAACAGGGCCATTCTGTATGCGGCGCGATGTCTCGGTCTTGCTCCGGTACGGTCGAGTTTCAGTTGAATTTCTGTGTCATGCTCAATTATTGTTCATGTACACGATCGCTTACTTACACTATACAATCTTTAGGAAACTAAATCGTATCCTTAATCGAAAGCAAAACGTGTTCATCTTCCGATTTTTAAATCTATACTAATTATGATAATGTAAAATCGCACTATATATTATTATTCTATATAATCTATGCGAATATTGCGAATGCGTCCTACCCTACACTCGCCACAGATCAAAATGACAGACAGAAATAATATTTTGTACCAAGATTTGGCCTTCAGTATTTAAATGGATTCAAGAAATAATTGCAATTTGAGAATAAACAGACAGTGTATCGGTAGTATTATCTTCGTTGAATGTATCGTTAATATAGCCATTTACAAAGTGGGTATTCCCCGAACTTACTTAAGACTCCAATAGAAATCAAGGTTCTTCCCGGGAAAGAAAGAGGAAAATCCTGGATCTATTACAAGAAAGAGGAAAATTCCCATAAATTATTCGTAAATAAACGCCTCAATTTCGAGATAGTAAAATCAACCTGTATATATAATTCTTACTAATATTATAAATGCGCAACTCAGTTTTTGTTAATATATAAAAAAATCATAGTGCTTAAATAAAGACAAAATAGTGAATTACCTCTCAGTAGTGCACTCTGAAGAAGATTTTTGGTACTTTTATAGCTTAAACAATATTGTGTAGCCTGTCGTTTAGTTTAATGGAGTTTTTATGCGAAAAGTGTCATTGCAATCGGGGAACCTCAATCAAAACGGTTTCCCGACTGCAATGACTCTTGTTATTAAAATTTTTGGTTGTTTTTTGGCAGGGCAGTCGTGTTTTAATGATTTTTTTAAGTACTCGTGTCCTATAAAAGAAAACAGGTTTTTTTTTATTTGCCAAGAAAGGAGAGAGAATAAAAAAATATTAGTTATTACCTTCCTACTAAATACGTATTTGCTTCTTAAAATCATTACTTAGAAAAGCTTAATTATGAAAAGGATTATAAAAAAATTACAAAATATCATTAATTAATTAACGTTGTGGTATGCAATTAATATAAAGTTATAATGGTATTTTTTCTCCGGGTGTTCCCTCACTTTCTTAAGCGGGAACCCAAAACAATAACAATGGCGCTATTAGCAACTCCGCTTAATTTATCTGCTACAAACAACGCATAAATAGAACTGTCCGTAGGGTTCGCCGGTCAGTCTGTACTTATGCGTGCGTTAATAACGTTTGACGTGAAATTTCTTTGATAACATTTTTATTTGGCGAAATATGAAAGCTATTTTTGTTTGAAGTGTTTTTTAACGAAATGTTGGCATTAATTGCGTGGAATATGATAAACCGTGCGGTGTCATACTACATGCTGAAGGACTTGAATGTGCGAGAGACGGACGAGTTCGTGTTCGTCGACCGGCACATCTCCCGCTTGTTGGAGGATGAGGTCGTGGAGGGATGCGAGATAGCCACCGCGGCGCTGCCCGGTGATGTGCCGGCCTTGATCGGTGCGAAATTTTTTTATCTTTACTTGATCACTGAGTGAACATGTCGCTCAAAGGTGTGAGCTTTTTTACGTCTTTTTGTCGAGCCATTATCGGATCGGAGAGAAAATCGGTTACTGATTGTCGATAGTGGCGCGTCTTATTGTTGATGTGATCGTGTAATCCACAAAGCATATAAAGCATCTGAAACAATATAACATACAATATACATTACTACAATACGGTGATTTCTCACAGGCGAACTTTAAGCGACAACATAATATGTGGTTTCGTGACAACCATTTTAACTATATATGTTAATTTTTGTAACGTATATTAATCGGTTGATATATTTCAGTGACGAACGGCGACGCGGCGTACAGAGAGGAGGAGGGCGGCGACACGCTGCCCACCGACATGTCGGACACCAGCGACAGCGAGCCCGACAAACCGCACAAGTACGGCACACGGATATTTACACTGGTGGCCACATAATTAAAGCGCCAGCACAGACCATATAATAGTACTAAACGTACAGAGGTCCATCTGCGCGAGGACAATCAAATAATAAGCTACTCTCGCTGCACGGCAATAAAGTACAATTTCAAATTGCACAGCGCTGCGTGCCTGTTATTGTATGCACCTTCTCTTTTTGTCGTGTTAGTGGCGTAGTTCTGTCTCAACCGACACACGGCATCGTGTGCTGGCTCGACTGAGTGAGCCGCGACCAGTAGGTTTATATAAAAGTTTAAGCGCGAAGTGCGCCCGCTCTGGCGCCCGTCGATTTTCATACAAACGAGGTCACTTTGAAGCCTTGGTTCTCCGCCAGGAATTGATCAAGCTGTGATCTGTTGATGGCTATCCAGGGAGTGAATGGAGATCCAGATTGCTATACACACCCAACTGATCTGATCAGCGTTCTAAGAGATGTAAGGATCAGATTTTAAACCTTACATCTCCTATAATGTTGATCAGAGCAGTTGGGTGTGTATAGCGATTTGGATCTCTTCCATCCACTCTCTGGATGGCCATCATCAGATTATCACAGTTCGATTAATCCTTGGCGGAGAACCAAGGCTTAAGTGAGGTCGTTTGTACGAAAATTCACTGGCGTCCCTAATTATGTGGCCACCACTGTATGTATTAAACAGTTAACAAAAACAGAGGTAGACTTACAATATGTTGCTGCGATTCCAGATTCGTGCTCGCCTCGCCACTCGCGCGAGTTGAGTAACTCGACGAAACGATTTTGGACGCTCCCACGCGACCATAGAGTACATTTTCATTTTCCGCCGTTAGGCCTCTCGCGCCCTTTGACTCGCATCCGAAATGCCGCTCTCAACAACGCGAGCGACGAGGCGAATAGCGACTTTAGGCCCGCTACATACGAAATTTTGATGGCTTAACCACCGCAATACCAGGGGCTCTATTGGCCATTAAAACATTGAATTTCATGATACATTGCTGAAGTAGCAATGTATCACATACATCCGTCAAAACACAGTTAACATAAACTTAAATGTCTTTAGCCGATACCGCCGCAGGTCGAATGCAGTATGCCAGCGCCATTGCGCTCCTCGTCATCACATCATAACTATAATACTACAGTAATCGTACAATTTGTACATACCATTTATAACAATATTATTTTCTTTAATATATATTCTTTCTGTGCTTATTTGAGTGTAAATATTGATATCTGAAATATTTAGGTAAACAGTTGTCCAGTATGCCCAGATTTTATTTCAATATACAGATTATTTTTGATCAAATAAATAATTCCTCATTTATTTTTAGATGTACAGTAACAGTTATGAACTGTCTCTTAAAATACGAAGTAAATTAACGGGAGAAAGATACATATTATCTTATAAAACACATTAGCTTACTTTTTAAGACACAAAATTCAGTGTCCAAGCAGATTATTATCATAATTAAATAATAAGCTCTTTATCAGATACTGTGTTATTGATAGCAACGAAAGACATTTTCTTTGAAACAAGTTTTTGTCGAACATCTTTAGTAAAGATTAAAAATATTTTTAAAGTATCAATTAGGTACATTGTATAAATAGTGTTTTGTTTCTGTTAGCATGATAATTATGAATAAGGGTCTGTGCATATTAGCCACAAAACGCCACAACTGGCGTTTGTGTGTATGAAAATTACAGTCCGCCGCCCTCTGTCGCGGTGATAAGAGCGTGTATAATTAGAAAGCGACACTCCTATTTGCCTCTCGCCTACACGCTATCTTTCTTTTTCACTTCCAACCTTTACAAAGCCTATGGGTCAATTTCATACTGACGCTATATTAACTTTTAGAGACTTTTTTCATTTGTTGGCTCAGCAGCGTTACGACAGCGCCTCGCTATAGTAACCGCGCGGTTGCCATGGTTACCGAGGTGAGTTACTATGGCGAGATGATGTCGTACCGCTGCTGGGGCCCTAGCGGCTAACTTTTCGAACTTCGGCGGGTCTACTGAGCTTCAACTTAAAACAGATAAATCAAAGTAAGGAGTTTCATATTGTACTATTCGCCGAAGTTATTGAGAAGATATCGATGTTCATGTGACATCATGAATTGGGGTTCGCCATTTTGACCCGATTGGAGCTCGATTTATCTGTTTTAATTTGTAGCCCGGCAGACTTCCCGAAGTTTGATGCGTTAGCCGGTACGGCCCCAGAGCCGACAAATGAGAAGAGGGTGTTAGATTAAACGCTTCGATGTGCTTCGACTCTGCGCTAGCATGAATGGGGATCCAGCACAAGCAAAGATAATAATTGCAGGTGGCGACTCGGCCTATCAATGATTTTGATTGGCAGATGTCCGGTCAGAGTCTCAAAGACGGCATTTTGAAATAACGCCCCATCTCGAACTGGGTTGTTATTTTGTTCAAAGTATTCTCTTCTTTGTTTCTTACTATTTAAAGTTGAATTTGGAAAGAATTATTCATGAGGTCATTCGAATTTCAAAATTTTGAATCGCTATTAGTTTCGTCATTCTGTGCCACATTTGTGTGCAGTTTTAGTTCATGAAGCGTTATCTTATACACTTCTAAGACTTTCGCGCGTACAGTTCATTAGAAATAAAACACTTTTTACGGATTACAGCGCGTATATTATTAATTCAGGTGTTGTTTTAGAATCATTTAGTTTGTATTTATTGGTTTTTTGAATTCCCGACGTTTCGACACTTTTCCAGGGGCCGTAGTCAGGACTAAAGCAAAAAGCGTTGTCTTATCTAGGATATTTTTGATCAAAGGTTAAAATACGTCAGAAATTATATTTTACATTTGAAACAACCAATCAAACGATTTTAGGACAGTCGCTTGTGGCATCATTAGTACCTCAGTATGCATCCCCATTGACCCCATCACATTATCACGTAGCGGGGGCTCGGATGAGAAGTGCACGGCGAGCCACGAGGGCCAGCGGCTGCTGCACCAGGAGGTGCCGTTCAACATCGACCAGCTGTTCACCATGATGTTCACCAACTCCAAGTTCAACCTGGAACTGCTCGCCGCCAGGGGCACCACCGATTACGTGCAGGTAAATAATATTTGACGACTTTAAAAATGGTATTTTGTATGGGAGTATAATTTTTTTTTTTTTTTTACCTATTTTTCTTGGAGAAAGTTGTTCAGTTTTAGCAATACTAAATAGGTGGTCTGTTTCAGTATGAGTAATGAAATGACTCATTATATTAGTCACATAATTTCGTTATACCTTAAATTATAAATGCGGAAACTGTACAATTGACCGAATTATCATGGAAAGGCAAAAAAATCGTTTTTCGACCTATGTTCCTTGGAGAAAGATGTTCAGTTTTAGCAACACTATCACCTGTTTCAGTATAGTCATAATTTTGTTACACCTTTTTATTATGGACAGATAAATAAATGATGTATGTTTGTGTAGGCGCCGTGGCAGGCGACGGGCGGGCTGAAGTGCCGGCAGATCAGCTACACGCTGGGGCTCACGTCCGGCCCCATCGGGCCCAAGGAGGTGCACGTCACCGAGACGCAGGTAATTACTCACGCCATTAAGAAAGGTATCTAAAATGGCGGCAATTGTTGTGCCATCGCACGCGGTTTATCATTTGGTTTAAGTTGTGTGACTGAGACATCACAATAATTGTTGCCCTATATTGCCGCCATTTTAGATTCCTTTCTTTAATGGCGCGAGTTATACTATACTATTTTAAACTTTCGCATACTCAGTCAGCCCGTGACCACGGCCGAATCGTCGAAAGTTTAGGTAGGTGTAATTGCCTATCATAAGTAACGCGTTGTAAATCATAAGTAGATTTACAATTTTACATTGTACACAGTTAATAGTAGATTATGCAACAAGGGCTTAAAGTAGTGTATTATGTCCCGGGCGCTATATTTCTTGGGGTTCAAGATAGCCCAAGACAAATACACATTTAAGCCCGCGATGCATACTCTACTTTTTATACTTTCTGCGAGGTATGCTATTTAAGAATTTATTAAAAAAAATGTCTATTCTGTAGTGGTCAGTTCGACATTCCAATAAATCCTTCTTGGTGCGCGGGTGAAAATAAATTTCATAAAAAGTTTTCATGTTTTTCTTTTTTTTAATTTGTAGGCAGTGCAAAGAAATGATAACATACAGCCTAACTCAGAATAAAATCTCATTGCACCTAAACATTTTTGAAACCAACCTCGATCAAGCACGACTACATGGGTTGCTTTCCAATTTCAAATCACATTATTTCTCATGGAAAAAATGATATTCAGTACAACATTATGACCCGGCTAGACTCCACGGTCTACATTACAGCCCCACGGCTGTAATGCCTTACTTTAGGAAACGTTTGCATGACACATAATATGCCATTGACGAGTAGGTAGTATAAAAATGATGATATTGTCATAAATTGAATTTAACAGCCACCGATCCATTGACATACGAAAGAGTTGTTTTACCCTAGATTTTGCGTGGCAATAACAAACTGTGATATCACTTCGTGATGTTGCATCCAACTGAATTATTATTTTATTACGATAAATAATATGACTAGTGTTACGACCACAGCGTATTTACTTGAAGTTTCTTTCTGTGGATTGTATCATTAAATATTACGACTGGGTTTTCTCACAGGTAATGAACAAATGCTCCAAGCCCGGCGTGCTATACTCGATCGACGCGTGTAGCGAAAACTCCGGCATTCCGTACGCGGACTACTTCAGCGTTTGCGTACATTACTGCCTCGCGAGGATAGGCGACGCGAGGACATTACTCGTCGTTACTGCAAGATTACACTATAAGAAGACAATGTGGAACACTATTAAGGGTGAGTTACTATACTACCCTACATACCATACAACACTACATACTTTATTACACTACTACCACGCGAGGACATTACTCGTCGTTACTGCTAGACTTCACTATAATAAGAACGGTGTTACGGTCTTTCTGGGTACTTAGGCCCGTATCTATAAACCACTCTCAACGTCGAGAGCTATCTCGAGATCATAACTGAGATGCTGTTCTTATAAGAATGAGCATCAGTCAGCATCTCAAGTATGAATTCGAGGTAACTCTCAACGTTGAGAGCGGTTTATAAATACGGGCCTCAGTATAAAGTGGTTGTGTGTCGTCAGGTTTCCTGGAGAAGAATACGATATCTGGTTTAGAGCAGTTCTGCCGTTTGCTGGCGACGCGGCTGCAGGCCGAGGCCGACGCCGCCGCGCCCACGGCCCGCAAGGCGCGCCGCCGCCGGAACACGGGTAACTGCACCTTTACATTCACCGATCCGTGTCGGGCCCGATGGAAGGATTCTTGCTCCCCTTACATGACCACTGAAACGCGATATGATATAGCGATTTATCACGCTTAACTGTTAAGAGACGATGGATTTTGACAGTTGAGTGTCGAATACACATTTAAAATTTACTATTTTAAATTTAATTCGAATAATAATAATTATCTACTATATGATGATATGAAGTGATTAAAAATAAAATAAGTGCAACGTTTGATGTAACTCGGTTAAAGTAATTACATTTCAGTCAGTTTTATACGTAAAGTATGCTCGGTTTGAAAAATAACGTCACACATCATACTGATTCTTATTTTAATCGCACAGTTAACAGTAATGAGGATCAGCGACGATTTTTGTTTAGTGGCTCATCAGAAAGCTTATGCCACTACATGATTAACTGTGAAGAAATTTTCACGATATCTCTTAAACCTGAGAAGTTATACGAGCTAGAACGCTGTTATTTTGGGGGTCTTTATGACGTCCACCGCCACGTACGCAAACCGTACGTCCTACGTGATAAAGCACATATTGCATTGAGCTTGGCATTTCCTTTAAACCCTTATAACCCAACTATTTCTAAACGGATTTCAAAAATCTTTCACTAGGGTTCATAGCTATGAATATAAAATAAATAAATGCTTGGACAATTTCACACAGCGCCATCTAGCCCCAAACTAAGCAAAGCTTGTAATATGGGTGCTTGACAACTGATATACTACTTATATACTTTTTTAAATATATACTTATTATACATAGTAACACCCAGATCCGTTACAGAAATTAAAATTCATCATTAAAATTTCTACCCGGCCGGGAATAGAACTCGGGACTTCTTGCGTGGTAGACCGGCATGTTGACCACTGCACCATTCAAGTCGTCAAATAATATGTGTTTATATTATATCAATAAAACCTTAGGATTCAAACCTGTCGCTGATCCTCATTATGTTCAGTGTATCCCAGTAGTCCCCTCTAGCCTTTCCCCCTTGGGGGACAATTGGGATTTCTTTTTAAAAACCTCCCAGTTGTCTCCTCTACCAACGTCACGGGTGACAACTGGGACTTTAATTTTTAGATGTCCCAGTCTCCCCCACTTGAGATGTTGCCGTATAATTTTGCTAGAAGTGACAAACAATAAAGCATTTGTTAGATATCCTATACACTGGCTCGGATATGACGAAGTGTTTTAATGAGGAACAGAAAAACTCAATTAGGGAATTATCACGAAATTAGGTATAGTTTTAGTGTTTCATGTAAAATAAAACACGTACAATAATATTTTTAATTTTAAATTATAAGTAAAATTAAGAAACTATGATTTTTACATTTAAGAACTATATTTTACCCGCGGCTTCGCTCACGTTAAAAACAAATATTTCGGTTACTCTAAAAAAATAAAAAGTAGCTAAATTCCAGTTGACGCCTCCCGCCGCAAAACCTATCGGGACTGACATTATAAAAGTATTGTTTCTATCTCTTTTTCGCACATGTAAACTTTGAAGTAAACAACTCAGTTGGTCGGCGCAATGTGATTTTTACCACGATCGTTGGAAATAAAGCATAATGCCGTGAGTGAGACGTAAATGTAATTTATGCATGACCGATATTTTTTTGAGTGATTTTCTGGAGGGGTGTTTTTGCTTGGAATAGTACATGCAAATTAGCAAATTAACTTTATTAATTATTAATTTGGGGCAAATTAACTTTATTTGTACACAACTTGGTTCTATGATTGATCGGCTCGGTCGGTGTACGACAGCGAATCATTCAGGAATTTTCCATTTCTTATCAGTGCATTCCCAACAATGTCAACGTCGAGTGCTTCGTGTAGTTCGGGTCTAAATTCATTAGTGTTTATCAAAAGGCGACGTGGAACTATATTACTTCGAGCAGGTCACCGATACCACGTGAAAAAAAAATATAACAGTGGCCTAGTCGTGTTTGAACGTCACTTCTAGCAACATTATAGGGCACTCTCAAGTGGGGGAGACTGGGATATTTAAAAATGTATTTCCCAATCGTCCCCCTCCACCGGTGACACGGGGGACAAACGCCAGAGGGGACTACTGGGATACACTGATTATGTCTATCAAATCCAGTATCGGCGCAAGAGACGGCGGTGACGGCGTCGGTAAAGCTGCCCGTGGGCGCGGGGCTGGTGTCCCCGCGGGCGCCCGCGGCCGCGCCCGCCCCCGCGCCCGCGCCCGCGCGCGCGCTGCTGGCCGCCGTGCTGCTGCTGCTGGCCCTCAACGCCGCGCTCTACTGGCGGCTGCACCACGCCTTGCACGCGCACCAGGCGCCGCCCCTCACTGACAAGTCAGTGCGCATACACCATCCTACACTATTATACGCATCTTACACGCTTTACTACATATCGACTCTTGCTAATCTTCTCTCTTGCTAAAGGCCCTCCCGGGAATGTGCAATGCTAGCATCCTACACTATGAATACTGTGCTAATGTGTCGTTTGTAACAGGCTGGTGAACGAGTTAGGGCGGTCTCAGACGGCGCAGTGGGGCGCGCTCCTGCAGGCGCACGCGGCGCGCCAGCGCGGGGAGCTGCGCGCCTGGAGGACGGCGCTGGAGGACACCAGGAACCACCTGCACCAGGTATGTACTGCCTGTGGACCTCTACTGGGAACTAGCTAGCGAGCTGGGGAGCTGCGCACCTGGAGGACGGCGCTGGAGGACACCAGGAACCACCTGCACCAGGTATGTACTGCCTGTGGACCTCTACTGTGAACTAGCTAGCGAGCTGGGGAGCTGCTGCCTGTGGACCTCTTGTATAATGTTTCCACTATACATTTAAATATTAGATAAGTTGATAAGATAAGTTGATGTTGCAGGAGTGCAGCAGAGAAACCACGGTCCACAGTTAAGTTTATATTCACGTATAAATATAAAACAAATAGTTATTGTGGCTGTACCTTTCTCTATGGTAGTTAGTTGTACACTATTATGAAATTATAATTAAATAATAAAGTAAACAATCCGCGCGGCCTCCAAATGTGGGTCGCAGCGTAAGCTAAAAAGAATATGTACAGTTTAAGACTGTACACCTCTACTGTGATTACGATACGTTTTAAGCTCACTGGTGGCTAGCATCGCGCGACCGAGACGATGCACACGACACGATTTCCATGTAAGTGGATGACAGAGGCGAGTTAGTTTTGTATGGCATTGGTAAATATCACTAATTCCGCTAGGTGACGGGCCACATTCACACAAGCCACATTTGAAAAAAAATCTAGGAAGCATTTGACCAGGATAAGTATCCTATGTTTCAATCCGAGTTATGAACTATCTGTGTGACAAATTTCATCTAAATCCGTTAACCGTTTTTACGTGATCGAGTAACAAATATCCAAACATCTGAACTTTCACATTTATAGTGAATAGGATTATCTCGCTCTATAATCAAACCACTTATCTACTGACAATCATGTAATAATGTGAAGTTGTGAACTTATCGAAAGGGTGTGAACTGCGAATGGAGTTTCTCTTTCCTGACATATCTTTTTATTCCAGACTGAACAAGCGTTAATGAAGCTTTTGGAAACCATCAAACCCTCGTTGGAAGGGGCGCCGCCTGACGAGCAGCCCTCGGAGGACCCTCCGCCCTCCAGCACTCCACGCCCCGACCTGTAGACGTGGTAACCCCATGGAATATATTCTAGAACCTTAACACCTGGCACCCAGCAAGTTGCCGATACATACAGCAGACAAGTAGATGTAAAGTTAAAAATATGTGGTATCGATGGGCATCTTCAGTTATGTCAATCCCATGCATTTTTTCACTATCGACGATAACTATCTGCCGGTGTGTGTGTGTGTGTGTAGTTATGAGAATGTTAACTACGGTGTCTGAAAGTAACGTATAGAGTTGGAAATAATGGAATGATGTAGGCGTCAACGAAAGACTAGTTTTTGCGATGATACGCTTAAAAACACAGCGATGTGTTGAAGGGTTGATGTTTTGCATCGCCGAAACGGCATCGGCACAGCATTTATAAAAAAGAATTTATCCACAACTCATGTTGAAATTGTCTTGTTATGCTCTTATACAGTTTGTAAATTAACTAAAGCCAATCCTTGTAACCAGGCTGTGGGTACATGTTTTATTTTTCAATTAATAAAATATTATTATTATTTCACATTTAAAAACAAACCTCTTTCGTAACCGGCAAACAAAACATCACCCTGTAAAATAGAGTAGACAAGCATAACAAACTTTACTGTTTTTCTTTTAAAACTAGGAGTTTGTATTCTTTTTAACCGACTTCAAAAAAGGAGAAGGTTATCTAGTCGACGGTATGTTTTTTTATGTACGTTTTACCATTACTTCGCTAGTTGTTAACCGATTTTAATAACTCTTTTTTATTGACAGGTTGATGATAAACAAATACCCCACTCAAAACTGTACAGTATGTTACATTTATTGTTACAAATCTTTAAAAATCGTTTTAATTGAAACAAACATGTACCATTGGCTTCTTCTCAACCTACACACAGACTGGTCAAAAGGATTGCCTTTAGTTAATTTACATTCTGTATTTCTGTTGAATTTCCATATTATGTAACATAAACTGAGCGTGGTTATAGAATTTAAAGATTTTAGTATACCTACCTATTTCTAGAAATTAAAACATTTAGTTGAGCAGTGAAATGTATCAGGGTGACGTTTTACTGCACTGAATTCTTCCGGTAGGATCGGTACAATTCGCAGTTAGTCTAATTGGTCTTGCTCGCGGTTGGTCTTATCGAGTCCTTTTTGAGGTTGATCCAATTCGCGTTTATCGCAGATCAATTAATGTTTTGATTGCCTATTTTAATGTGGAAAATAGTATTAATCCAACGCAATAAGAGCTCAATTCCTGTAACAGATCGAGATTTTACATTAACCAAAGTTCTTTCGAGACACTAATAAGTCCTTACTTTTGTCTATAGTCGCCTTCTTTAATTCTTTGCTATTTTCGCCACTTCGTTTAAAGCAATGCCGTCTCCTTTCCTCCTTTGATAAGATGTAATTATTCGTTAGTATTCTCTTGTGAAGTGACAAACCCTTGCTTTGCTTGACTGTTGTAAGCTTCGCCGAGAAATGGCTATAAAGATGCGATTGTTTTTCTATATAACCACTGCAAAAATTCAAACACTCACTACATACTTACATACACACAAACATGACAGCTGTGCACTTTGAAAATTATTAATATTTCTTACTTGTTCGCTTGAACTAACATATTGCCAAAAGGTTTCTATGAAAACCTCGCAGGTCCCCACTGTGATAATTATGATAAAATTACTTTATTTTTAATTCTTTAGTGAATTTATTTTATGACGTAATGACGCGGGGCGTTGTATCCGATTTGTTAATATTTATTTTGTTAGATATTTGCAGTCGTATTTTATGTACTGCCAGGGCATAACTTTAGCTTATTTATATTATCATCACAATACTATGTTTAATTGTTGCCAGTTGCAATAGAAAATCACAATATTTCTAAGATTTCTGCTTTGTACTTATACATTTTGGTAAATTACAAAGCACCTGCCGTTTTTGTTAATATTAATTTTTTTATGTTTATGTATTTTAAGCAATTTTTGGCTAAAATAATTTATTGAAACATTTGTGGTAGCAGCGATATAGCTGCTCGAACAGTGGACGTTGAGGAACAGCTTTACCAAATATTATAAGAAATCATGGTTTAATGAAATTAAAACCTAATACAAATATTTGATCATTAATTAAGTATTTAACTTCTTATTGAATCGCCAAATGTAACGCTACATTAAGTGATTTTAAGTACTTATGCGAATATTGTATTTTGCGATGTGCAAAAGCTTGGTGTGAAATTTTATAAATTCGGTTGTTACTGCTACACTCGGTGGACTTATCAGTGTTTAAATCAATATTATAATCTAGCATTTAAGATTGGCATCCAATAGAACGATGATTAATTATAAGGCATCTTTGAATTCCACAATGTGTTATGAAATAATATTTTTCGTTTTATTGGGTACAACTTATCGATCAAAATTAAATGATAAGGACTAAGGTAGAACACAGCTGCCCGAGAACGAAAATCCGAGACCGAATCAACACTTATGTCAAATTTATGCTTTGATATCTCACATTTCCTTTGACGTAAAAAAACCATATAATATGACGATGTCTTCCGTATTCTACCCTTTTTCTACCCACTAGCTTATAATAATAATAATTCAGTTTTCTAACTATTCAGAAATATAACAATTTATTGTACCGAAGGCAGAAAGCGGAATAGATTTTGGACAGAAAGCGGAATTAGTGGGTAGAATACGGAATACGTTAAAATGACTAGCTTAGACTTCTCTAGAATTTTCGTGCTACGGTTAAAGTTCAATTTGATTGACATGACATCATGGAACATGTCACATCAGACTCAAGCTCGTATGCGTAACCCCAGCAAAATGTTGCGCCTTAGAGAAATGAAAGCATTACAGATAATTCGTTCATAGTTTAATTATCTGTAATATACTGTTTATTCTACACTGTAAAATTGCGTAATTTTCAATATCATTAGGAGATTGGATTACTTGTGACCATTAAAATGAAGATAAATGATTGTTCACTCAAGGTTATTTGCAATAAATATTGATGTTAATTACCTGAACTTGTAACAGTACAAGCTATTAGTAAAGTAGTATCCTCCCATTCCATATTATTGAAATCTTAAATGCCAGTTGCAACTTAGACATTTAAGTTTTAGTTAAGAAACCTAGCACTTCTTATTTTGGTGTTAGTTAGAGAGTTTATCATGTTTTTTTAAATCATCATGTATTATTAAACGGGGTGTCTATTTCTACAATAATGTCATGCAAATATTTTTAAAATTGCATGACAAATCAATAACCACATTCTAATTTTAGTAAATGAATTACGTATATGAATTGATGAATGTAATATTATATAAACTGTGTAAGCGTAGAATAGTTACGCTATCGACAATACTTACTACGTCACTATTGTAATGTTCAATTAAATGAGATATCAATTAATTACTATTCTCACACTGTTTATAAGTAAAGCCTTTAGAGTACAGTTTTATAGGACTAAATATACTATCAAAAAACTATCAATTTCAAACAAAACATATTTTATAGACTGCATGAATGTACAATCACCCACGCAGATAAAAAATGGGATTGAAACATGGCGGCTCATCGTTGAATCTTAGTGAGAGAGCGATAGGTGTGGAAATATGTGTGCGAGCGAGAGGTGAATATTAACGTCAATTTTAATTCCACTCTTCGTCTGCGCGAGTTGTAGTAGAAGTGTAGTGATAGTGAGATGCTATATTAAATGTCATCATTTCTATTTAAACTGTTTTGCGTAACCTAGACACGGGAAATGCACCAATGGTGTTAAGACAATGTACTAAACTTTCGAAGTTAATGTGAATAAATGTAATAATTAAAATTATACAACGCGTTACTAAAATAAGGCAAAACCTTTAAACTACCACTTTTTGCACGAATACATTTTAGCAAAAATCGCCAAAAAATTTGTATGAAACAGCTGATTTTTTCACGATTTCAGGATTGTTTCCATACAAAGATTTGCGTTATTTCAATTGCATGTTGTTGGATAAACTATCATAAATAAACACAAAACTATTTACTGAACTTAGGTAATTAAATAGATATTTACTTAAATGAAATTATAAAACGTTACGCGACGAATTTTAAAGAGGTTTATAAATAAATTAAAATATTAGGATATACGTATCCCTTAGGGCTGGTTTACAATATCTTAGCTTTTATTAGGCGATGCAAAACGGAGGGTTAGGATTTTTTAAAATCAACGAGCATGCCAGGTAATGTGCTCTACTCTCTACCAGGGATGTCAGACGTACCAACTTCTTGGTAAACATACTAGTTTTTAGCGTCACGTACCATGTACCGAGACTACTCGGTCCTTGTACGCAAAAATACCAAGATTGGCCGTTAACCGACAAACATACACCGACAATGGCAAAAATTAACTAAAAATGATGTATTGTCAACTTTTCTTTTTGAACACGAAATTAAATATAACACGGACAGAAAATCGCAGTCAGCTGTCAGTTTTTTGTCACTGTACGGTTGGTGAAACTGCTTGGCTTGGCTATGGCTAGTCGTTTACTGCGCCATCTTCGCATCGTACTGAAATTGAAATATAATTTTTTTTCACTAGGATGCGATTTCCGACATAGTTTATATACCAGTGTTGGCAGCGCCGCAGCGGAGCACAGGCGTACCAGTTTTTCGTTCTCAATACCAGCTTTCAGCCAGCTCGGCACAAGGATTTCTGAGTGGCCGTCTAACATCCCTGCTCTCTACTAACAGCTAAGATATGGTAAACCAGCCATTCACGTGGTAGGTAGCGTATCATTCAGTTGTATTAGGTGTTACGATCTCTTCATTATTATTGTATAAATTAGTTAATTTTCGTGGTGCTCTACTTGTAAAGATTTATTTGATATTATGTGATGTGTCAATTGAGGCCGTGGGAAAATTTAATTATTTGATTAAGATTTCATTAAGATTTTCTTTGTCTTTGTTTCATATTGGAAGAAACGTGTGACAAATAAGATTTTAAATGAATAACCAATTGTATATAATCTTTACCCGACCGAAATTGATTTATATTATATGTTTTAGATTATTTGTTACGTCAAACCTATTGCAAGAATATTTTGATAATAATTTTCTGAACGAGATTGTGTTTATTGTAGAACATGAAAAAGCGATACTTTTTATTTTATACATACAACATGTTACAAAAATACCCCTAATGCCGAATATGGTTATATTAACATTTACAAAAATAAATAAAAATCAGCTGTTTCATACAAAAAAATAAAATCGAAAATATCAAAATGTATGTAACAGCCGATTTTATTTTTCGCGACTTTAAAGTTGGTCCCATAGTAAAAGTTGTTCAGTTTGATGGTCCCTATATACCATATTCGGCATTAGGGGTATTTTTGTAACATGTTGTATAATGGTAAATATTCATTCCAAATCAAAATCTGAAAATATTATTTATAATTTTAACGTATTGTTTGTGAACAGAGCTCTAGATTCCTATTAGCTGTATGTGTGATGCATTTGAGGCTGCGCACAAATGATTCCGCTGCAGCCGTTTTACTTTAAGTTAGACAATTATAATTCACAGTATTGAATAAATATTTTAATGAATAACATCTGTTTTATTAATGGTTTAACTTCTGTTCATGAAAATTTGTTTAGTGCTTCTTTATCTAGATCTAAGGCACAGAAAATAAAATCGAAAGAGCTAATTTGAAATAGAAATTCTTAAGTATATGAAGTTGTGACCCTGCTACATCAAAGATACTGACTAATGATATACGCAAGTTAAACAATCTACTCAAAATACTAAGTACTAATAAACTACATAAAGGACTAGGAACATAGACTTAGAAAAATTTTCGCTGCGCTCAAGAAGACCAACAGAGCGTGGAAAAGAGAAGTTATCGTTATACGGACACGGTCTATGAAAAAAAGAGACATAGGATCAAGTGACAGTGTGCCAACATTTTTTACAGTAAGAGCCCCTAGCGTCCCGTCTTGCAAATGAGCAATCACATTTTGCTTAAAATATTTGAGAATCTTAATTAGAATTTTTAATAAAGGTAACGTGGAGCCACGGTGTCTTGTTCTTTATGTAATTGTGATGTGACAAAAAGAAACAATCTAAGTAATCACACTTTTCACAGGTAAATAAGATATTGCCACACATTTCTTTAAAAACTAAATTTTGCTACATTTATTCGTTTATCGACGAAGAAAACAGTATGGAACATAGTTTATTAATTTCATTTGCCATATATAGTCATATTTTATATGTACAATAAATAATTTAGTTTATTTTACGTAAAATAGTAAAATGTTGTTTTACGATAGGGCTTGACTAACTGATGACGTCACGAGTATCGATAAAATCGATAAACTAGGACTGGCAGTCCAATTGGCCATACTATTTATTTTTGATGTATTTTTATTATATTTCTTTTTTAAATAAAGACCATTTTAAGAAACTGATTTCGTTATTTTCAAGTTTTATTGATTCTGACTACTTTTAATACTTTTCTAAAATTTTACCAGATGTGACGTAGCTAGAGCTTGAACAACGAAATATGTCTTTGCCTACACACCAGAAAAAGGTGAGCATGCGAACGTCCGTGCCACTTGCATAATTCCTTCCTAAAACCACCTAGAAGTAATGTACCGATGATATACGTTCCTATTTTAGGTTTCGTTATGATTGTGACGGCTTCCCCGGCAGAATTATTTACAAAAACATGTGGGCCGGAGATCCGCCACTTTTTGAGTTAATGTTTTGGTTAAATCGTCGAATTCCAGATCGATCCGAGCCGACCGGTGGGTTGATTGTATTTGTAGCCGTCACATATTCATTGTGACAGCTACGAATACATTCGTTGCTCATGTAACGCAACCGGGACAAAGATATCGCGATCTAAAGTTTTAAGAGCATGCGAACCTCCAGTTCATACTATTTTTGTAATGTAAAGTCTAAAATATTGGTGAAAATTGTATTCAGATTAAAAATAAACAGATTTTCTTAACCGTTTGATCACGATAAACGTCCCGAAAACATATTTCCACGATATCTTCATTCGTTTTAGAGAAATTTGCAAATTTATTTACTATGAATAATCAAAGTGTAGGGTGACCATATCGTCAGTCGGTCGGTCGGAACTGGAGGAGCGGCAAGCGAATTCGGTAATCGGTTGAGACGACGAGCTGAGAAGTCACCATCGATATAGTGTGCAGTGATTATTGAATTCGCTTGCCGCGCTAGTTGTTTCTAGAAAAAGGTAAGTTAAAGTTATTTGAATTTTTGAGATTTAAGCATTCACAATGCTATTTTTATATAATACTAAATAATATACTAGAAAAAATAGGACTCGCACCAGATAATGTTCTCGGACGGGAATCGAACCCGCGACCTTTGGATATCCGGTCCAATGCTCTGACCGCTGAGCTACCGAGTCACTACTACAGTGACTCGGTAGCTCAGCTTTAGATATTATGAATGGCTAATTTTGTTGACATATTTGTTGAGGTTTGATTTGCCTACGTACTCGAATCGTAAAAAAACTACTTATAGTTCATTAATCAGATTGATACTGACTAGGTAGGTACATATCTAAATACCTATGCAAAAGGTAAGTATCTATTTTTGTTTATGGTGGGTATTTTGCTTAGGTATTTTGTAATTTAATGAAGATGTGCCAGTAGTAAATTTACTAATATTATAAATGCGAAAGTCCGTTTGTTTGTTTGTTTGTTACGCCATCATGTCTTAACTACTGAACCGATCATCATGAAATTTTGCATACACGTTGTCAGAGGTACAGAAAAGGTTAAAGGGTACCTTTCATCCCGAAAAAAAAAATTGTTCTCGAGGGATAGCAAAAAACTTTCCACGCAGACAAGGCGCGGGATAATCCTTTATTTACCAGAATATGATAGTATACATTGATGACATATAAGATAAGATCTGCTATTCTGCCTCCGTCAGGTGTGGAAATATGTTAGTACTTACCTAATTATAGAATTTAAGAAATACCTAATTAGAAAAATCAATTTACTTATTTACTCAAACAAAAAAGTACGTGTACGTAAGTGAAATCACGTTAATACTGTAGGTATGATATTATTTTGTGCTTGTCCATATAAATATATTATGTCATACATTACACACCCATTAATAATTATTCGAACTATACGCAATGTTTTAATTACCTACCTACGAATCCTACGATACTGAGTTGAGTGCACTAACCACCTGAAACTAACCAGATGAAAAATTGAAAATGTCAATATCACCACTCTATGTAAGCCACACAGTAAGTCATCGATAACATTATTAAGTAGTGTACACAACACTATTTCACTCACACATTTGCACTTTGTTTTTCGGATCACTTGTTCATTGACATTGTTGTTCTTTGACATTCTATTTCTATGACTAGGAATAAAACACATGTTAAAGCAAATTTGTTTATTGAAAAAATATACTTACCAATATTGCTGCACTGCTCCCGCTATAAAATATTGCAGTTATATTGATTGACTAACCCATGTATACTAAGTTTTTTTTAATTTACCAAAGCAAAAAAAATAAACGTTGATTAATCTAAACTAAACTGTATGAAATTGATATTAAACACTTTTCACGGATTACAGCGCGTATATTATTAATTCAGGTGTTATTTTAGAATTATTTTTTTTTTTTTTATTCCCGACGTTTCCGACACCTTTTCAGCGGCCGTGGTCACGGGAGGACTAAAGCAAAAAGGCAGCTCTTATTTTTCACAAAAATGGAAAGGTGTCGTAACGGCGGGAATTCAAAAACCAATAAATCTAAACTAAATAATTCTAAAATAATACCTGAATTAATAATATACGCACTGTAATCCTTGAAAAGTATTTTTTTTTTAATAAACTTCCGCGCGAAGTCTTAGAAGTGTATGTATGTAATTGAATTCTATTAGGCAACGTGTTTAATTTAGTTTTTAAAGTCTTCTATTCAAGTTCTTGCTGAAAACTATATGTCCCCTCAATACGAGTATTGAATCTCATAATAATTGTACTAATATACAGTAATCTACGACATCACTCGTACTTACCAAAACGGAAAACCAAGGAGCACGAAAGAAAACCAAAAAAGTCTCTGACACTGTGTCAAGATTTATTTTCAAAATCCATCATACACAGCAGTCGGAGCGTTAGCCTTAGCCTAGGTGTAGTCTAGATCTATTTGTCGTCGTCCTTGAAGACCATCGTGCTGTGGCACTTGCCGCAGTAGTGGCGGTCCTCCATCACGGCCATGAACACGCCGGCGCCGCACTGCTCGCCGGTGCACTCGCGCCTCAGACGATGGATCTTGCCATTCTCGTCCACCTACGCAAAATTATGTCTTTATAAGAGGCTGATACATCCTTGTTTTTTTGTAAATTAACGTGTCTATTTTAGGGTTTTTAAAGGGTTCTTCAAACCAGTAATGTTTCATAGAATCGTTTAGAACCCCTAGATTGACGTGGAATTGACAGATGGAAATTCCATAAATAATGCCTGTTAAAGCAACAAAAGAAGTCGCACTTCGTCACCCTAATCGACCTCACGGTGGGACGAACAAGTCGCTACTCGACCGTGGCGTGTGACTAATGTACTGCCAACCAGCGGAATTCATGCCAATCACGATGTTTGTATTTGTAAAGGGCTCTTTTTAGCGACCACTCAACGGCGAAGTTATTAAAAAAGGAAAACATATGATTCAGAACATCCTGTCGTGTCAGGCCAACATTTCTTAAACCTTCTTACAATGCAAATAAAAATAAACTGGTTCTCTTTATCATTTTGTTAAAATCATTTTCAATCAGATTTGCGACTACAACCTTCAACAATTAAGCGCAAAACAACTCATACACCCGTTTGCACTAAACTTAAGAGCGTCTTTTCCTAAATACAACTCGGCCAAGACAAATTAGGCGCATGAAAGCTGCATGACAGGTAAGTTAATGACTTCGTTTTAATTTGGTCAAGTTGTAGTTAGGAAATGACTTAGGCGATTCTCAAGTTTAGTGCAAACGGGCATAGGGCAAGTTTAACAGCTCCTTATCTAAAAGTTGCCGTTTTAAGCACTAAGCTGAATGTTGATTTAAAAAAATTTGAAGTCGGTCACACAGCGTGCTGCGGTCTATCAGTATTCTGTAGTGGTGATATGTCGATACCTAATGAGATCTTTTTGATCAACTTACCTTGTAGTATCTAAGCACAGCGAGTTTGACCTTCTTCTTCTTGTGCTTGATCTTCTTGGGGGTGGAGTAATTCTTCTTCTTGCGCTTCTTGGCGCCACCACGGAGCCGCAGCACCAAGTGGAGGGTTGACTCCTTCTGGATGTTGTAGTCCGAGAGGGTGCGGCCGTCCTCCAGCTGCTTACCCGCGAAGATTAACCTGCGACCAAACGTTGGTTGAACACTACAGTTTTGGCGTCAGTTCACATTAAAAACAGGACAAGTGCGAGTCGGACTCGCCCATTGAGGGTTCGGTACAAACTCGATGATTGATTACTTAGGTATGTACCTACTTTAAGTAAAAAAACTTATATTTTTTATGATTTTATTACAAATGTATAGTTTTCAGATTTTTCCCTGTACTTGCCAATTTTCATAGTCCTATGTCCCTATAAATTTTGATTCCTTGAGAGCGTCGAAATATGCGTTTTTGCGGCATAAAAGGCCGTATCTTTTTTTACGTTAACTTAGGAGTTTGATTTTTTTTTCACAGCTTTAAGGGACTGTAGACCCGAGTATATTGTTTTAATTTCAACTTGATACCTCCATGCGTTCCCCAGATTAAGCGTCTTTTACAGACAGACGGACAACATAGTGATCCTATAAGGCTTCCGTTTTTTTTGAAGTACGGAACCCTAAAAATGCCATACAAGGAGCATTTTTTAAAGTTTAAAAACAATATACTTAGAGCCTATCTATATCTAGTACAAAATATGTTTCAATGAGAGCGCGAAAACCAGTTATTAAAAAAGTGGGTGACTGAGAAAATCTCAGAAGAGAATTAAAGGTCGTATTACATAAACTGCAAATTAATTATGCAATTTGTATTCATAAAAAGCTTTTTGACGTTTTATTATGGTCGCATAGTGCTGGCAACAAGAAAACATAATATAATCACCTCTGCTGATCAGGGGGGATTCCTTCTTTATCTTGAATTTTAGCTTTGACATTTTCGATAGTGTCAGAAGGCTCGACCTCAAGAGTGATGGTCTTGCCCGTTAGGGTCTTTACGAAGATCTGCATCTTGAATTACCTGGAATAACAAAATTTAATTTAATAAGAGTTGTATGTTAGAAGGAACTAAGGAACTACAACTTATAAAAATAGGTATTATTTTACTGACTGGATGCGGGCAGCGCAAGACCGATTGATGTGGAGATCCTTGGGGGAGGCCTATACCCAGCAGTGGGTGTTGTGTGGCTGATATGACAATTTACTCAAATATAACTGAACTGTAGATACGACAGCATAACAAGTTAAACAGTTGAACTGCGAAAACAGCTTTTATTATGTAGGGCAAGACAGTATCAAGGTCAACATGTACAGTCTGATGTGCCGTCGCCTGTACAATCGACAATATGTATAATTGAATCATTATCAATAATTCAGCTGTCTTTATGACCTACCTACATAAAGAAAATTGGGAAGTTGGTTCTTGTGCAACTTATTATTAATAAAACTACTTTGAAAAACCTGTATTCGAGATAACAAAATTGTGTAGGGTGACCCAACAGACTATCATTTGAGTCATATTGACTTTATTATGATGACTGATCTAAAACAGTTATAATCCTGTTCAGTCCTGTTGCAGTGTTGTCAAACACATTTATTTATTTATACAGCAATCTGCCCAAAACCACATCAGTTGTGCTCTTCAGTCTTTGTGAATAACATCTATTGCAGTGATTCTGTGCAGTGTAATTGTGTACAAATAAAAAAACATTGGATTTTTTGAACAGTTTGGATTGACAGGTCAAGCAGGATGTCGTGTGGAATGGCCTTGATGTTTACAGGTAAAATGAAACTGGAATAATAACACATAAATAAAAACCAATTAAAGCTTTACAGTAAAATTTATTTCAGAATAATAAAAATACAATAATGGAATAAATTATACTAATAGTACAGCATTGATGCAACCATCATTTTCTGGGTTGTTGGTAACTTGAGCGTACTTTCCCCACACAACTTTACCAGCCTGCGTCACCAGACCCAATTCAGAAATGTTGATTTCTATAACTGTACCCTTTGTTATCACTCCAAGACTTGTGTACATCTGTGAACTAGGATTCTTCTTTACTCCAATAATAGGTAGACAGAATGTTGCTTTTAACTCAGGATGTGTCACATGTGCCTTCTTGAAACGTAAGGCCATAGGCCGGATGAATCTTTCAAACTTTGGTGGTTTACGTGTAAAGTTCTCTCCGACATAAGTTACTTTGGTCACCATACGTTTCCAAGCTTTTCTTTTTGTTTTGCCAGACTTTAGAACTTTGAACACCTCAGCATCGGCCTGTGCTCTGACTTTAGGTATTGGTACGTCCCACTTACCAGCTTTCTCTTTACGTTTCTGTTTGATCATATTGGATAGTACCTTAGCGCGGGACTGTACATCTCTGTCGAGGAGGTACACGGGCAGAGCGCCCTCAGCGACTTTCTCAGTGTTCTGTTTGACATTCTTCTCCTCATGCGCCTTGATCTTCTTTTTCATCTGTATCTTTTCATTGCGGCGCTCCTTGTTGTAGATCTTAGCCTTGATACCGCGGAGTTTGCGCGCCTTCTCCGCTCTCTTATGAGGCTCACGCGCCTCACGTTTCCTCTTTCGTTCCTCATAGTCGAGTCTCCTACCGTAAAGTTTTTGGTGACGTTCAATATATTCGTTCTGCGGCATTGTGGTTGCTTATTCGGCAACTACAACAAAATTACCACTTATCAATCGTTTCACTGATATGCTTTTCAAACTAACCTCTCCGATCAAACTAGATCTGGTTGTGCTTGCGTTCCTGCTATTTTTAATATTCTCGCCTTCGAACATCCACCACTCTGACTACTCGCACTAGCATAAATAGCCTGGCAGTTATTATTTAGATAATTTCCTCATCCGAATAGAAATTGTGTAAATCCACGTGTGATGTTTTCGTTTAACAAACCACTTCAAAGACTTGAAACTTATAATAGTCCGCAATAATGCAACAAATAAATCTTACCAATGATCAAATATTGGAAGTTATTTAGTAGAGAAGAATTACGCATAAATTTCCAGAATATAACACAAAATTAATCAACTCACCTTATGCCGACACCATGCCACACAGGAAAAGGAAACCAGTAGTTTTTTTTTTATTGGTTTGAGTTTGACATCTATAATGTTGCCAGATTATTATACTTTTAGTAATTTAGTACAATTTCGAAGTCTACAATGGCCTGCAGTTGAAAGTCGATTTTCTGGCGGTTTTTATATTTTGATTTTATTAAATAAACCTTTTTTACGCGCTTCGATCTACCAATGGCAATCTATACTTTTCCACCAGTAAGAACACAATATTTAAAAAATTTTGACACCGCTCAAGTTCGTTGGTTCGTTAACACCGCGTAACACCCGTTTGCACTTAACTTAAGAATCGCCTAAGTCTTTTCTTAACCACAACTCGACCAAGATAAATAGGCGCGTGAAAGCTGCATGATAGCTAAGTTAATGACATCGTTTTAATTTGGTGAAGTTGTAGTAAGGAAAAGACTTAAGCGATTCTTAACTTTAGTGCAAACGAGTATAAGTCTTCATTCTGCTATACTGTTTTGATGACTACTTGTTGCTCCGCAAATAATAAATAGTAGCAGGATTTTGTTTATGATGGCAACATGTTGAAGTAAATGTCAAAAACAGATCCACGCTGGAGGCTTGCTTCTTGCTTGAGCTTGGTTTTTCACAACGTCAAACGTCATTGGTGGTAATTAGATTTACCACAGCATCCTCGTCCCTATTGGTTAAAATTATAGTTATTAAGAAAATAAAAAGTAGCGCGCACCAATCTCAGTGAAGGAAGTTGGATGGACGTTAATGTATTATCTATGGTTGGTTAGTTTGATTGATTGAGGAAAGGCGGAACGGAAGCAAAGCAAAGCAAGCAAACATAAAAACATTAATTTCTACTTTGTCCCGAACTCCGATCGAAAACGACTTGGTGGTTTGGTCATTAGTAATAATAGTATGTCTTCTATGTCTGTGGGACACTCAGCATCCTATATTTCAGGTATGTAGAAACATCGTATCATAACATAACATAAAACTTGAGTTGTATCCACTGTGTGACTGTTCCCAGTATTTTTTTACCCATCTGTTAAATAAAGGTTATGTAGTTAAGTTTACGTTACGATTTGTGTGCTTTTACGAAGGTCAACGCTATTATAGTATAGTAATAATCAGTACCTAGGTGATTCTCAAAGCGTCGTCATATTCCTAACTCTCAAAGATTTTGGTTATACTAAGTGTAATGTAAACTTACTTTCTTTTCCACCAAGCGTGCCTTTCTGCACAATTAAATACAGTATTTTTCTCTATACTTGAGGAATATCCTTATAGTGTCTTGGTAGGAAGGTCACCTGGTCAGTTCACAAAGCTTACAGTAGAGGCAGAACAGCTTAATTCTATTTTTTTTTAATTTAGATTTTTCGCATTCACAATGCTATTTTTATATTAAGATAAATAATATTAGAAAAAATACTAGAAAAAATCGACTCACCCGTAGCACCTCAGACGGGACTCGAACCCGCACCCCGCGACTCGGTAGCATAATTGGTCAGTGCATTGGGCCGGAATCCCAAGGGTGCGGGTTCGAGTCCCGTCTGAGGTGCTACGGGTGAGTCGATTTTTTCTAGTATTTTTTCTAATATTATTTAGCTTAATTCTAGCCAAATCTTCAGTATGTGTCTACAATAAACAATAAGTATAAATATAATTAATGATAGAGCTACCATATTTGTATTGACATTTGAAAAGTCTTGCTAGACAATGACCAGACCAAACACTTTTAGACCAAACACTAAAAGCTGGGTCCACACTTATAACATTTTGGTTTGTCAGATCACCATACCTTATCGTACTTCATAATTATAGTATTACCTTAGCGCACGCCCAACCAATCTACTGATCTGATACACCCAAAATGTTACAAGTGTGGACCAACCTTTAAGTATAACCATACATGGTGGTCAGGTCAGGTCATCTAAAGAAAAATTGGAGAGCTAAAAAATTTAATTTTGATATCTCAGGGCCTTATTAATGAATAAGAATTACACCCTCTTTAATTAAACCAAAAAGTTTGCTTAAGAATATGACACCTTGAGATGTTAATGTAAACGTAACATATATGGTTTAGCCAGGGTGTAAACTTATTCTTTGTTTATTAGATTAGACTTTTAGTGAATAAATCAAACAATAATAAATAGAATAGTACTAAATGAACCGTTTGGTCAAATTTAAAGACATGTTAGGGTAGGTAACCCTTATCAAAGCTAACTTGAGAAATTATGCTTCTAATCTGACTGGCATGTGAATGGACCTTTCATTTGGAACATATTTTTATTTTAATGCTTGTTTCAGACACTACATGGAGCAGACGTTGCTCAACTGAGACCATTTTCAGTTTGCAGGGCAAAGAAACCGGTATGTGACATGATGGGACCAATAATTTGTTTGTATAACTTTCACTGTAATGCATGGTTTGGTTTTATGTTTTTGTTCATAAGGTATACTTTGCAGTATCATTCTTGGATAATGAGTAGAGTGACCACATTTAAGGAACTATATTTCTTTTTTTTCTCCATCCTATTTATTTACTTGTACTTTCGCATTTCGTATTTTATTACCCATTATATTATTTTAAATTAGTATATCGATATATTTTTTTAATTTACTTTCAATAGAACATACCATTTATCACTTAAATAATGTGTAGAGTTATTGATTGACCAAGTGAACCTGCCCCCCTAGCCAAAGTAACATTTGCAAATTTTCGTTATAACTTCACTTTGTAACATGTATGGATTTGACGTTTTGAAAGATACATTCATATACATTAGAGATGGGCCGACTATGACTTTGGCCGACTAGCCGAGTGGCCGACTAGCCGAGTGGCCGACTAGTCGGTTGCAAAAGGCTGTGTAAAATGTTAATGTTATGTAATAGGCCGACCAGTCAGTGCTATTTAACGACTAGTCAGGCGACTTCCCCAACTAGCCGGTTCGGTACATCTCTAATACATACATGTTTCGAAAGCGAAGCGATTAAAAAGATTTGCAAATGTTACTTTAGCCAGGCTAGGGGGTATGTTCAGAAATGGATTTGATTAAGTACAAATATTTCTCTTCATACCTCCTTGTCCTGCCTACCCAAATATCACGCGGAAAATTCCTCAACTTGATGCGATGCGTGATGCGTAGATTGCGTAGGCGTCGCTGGCCGTATGCGCACTGCATGCAGTGTCTCCACCAGACGTATTTTTATTCCGTGATGACCACACGAATAAGAAGACATTAACGTTTTTAAATATCGGTATGGTACCTTACGGATTTGTCAGATTCTGAAAAAGCCAAACGAGTTTAATACTTACCATTCAAACTGACGGCATTTATAATAGTAAATAAAAATAACAACAATAATTTTCATTATGATTTAGTATTAAGTAAGTACTTAAGATGGCATTATTCAGTGTGTGGTATGGTAATGGTATCGAAAAATATATATTCAAATTAATAATGTCCACTGTTTTCCTCATTCATGGGCAGTGAGATGACGTCAATGCTATCTATTATCAACTGCGTCGCACGCGCATCGCATTGTTCATAGGTGGTTGCTGCTCATATGACTCAGGTCGCACTCCACACTCGTGGTGCACTGCACAGACTCGTTCTAACAAGTTTCTGTCTCATCACTTAGCTAGGTATTTTTGTCTTTCTCACACGTCACGCCAAGTTGCGTGCAGTTTTCGAGTTATCAAAAAAAATGGAATTATCTTTTTTATCTTGGAGCTTTAATTGCCACAATAGCAATTTTATCGTCATTCTTTAATTCGATGTAGACTAAATAATGTTTTGGTCAAAAACTTGATATTTTAACTTGCCTACTGTCATGTGAAATTGTGAAAGATATAGGTATGTTGCTTGCAAAAAAACAAAGATACAGTTACTGTAAAAACATCCGTTTTACTTTGTACCTACTCTTCTGAGAATCAGTTACTCCCATCAACAAATATTGCTGCCCGGGTACAAAGGAGGCCTTTATTATTTCCTATCAAATTTTTCAATGGGGGAAACCCCATTACATTTCTATAAACTGTGTACCTATTGATGATGTTGATGTCGATCCCCCATGCATCATGCTATCTATCGCCGCCGCCGGCTTGTTAAGTCTTGTTTGAACATGAAATAGTTCATTTATAAAGAAACAAATACATTTACAATTTACATATTAACAACACACAGTAGTTATGTTTAGTAGGGTCATGAAAGTAGAATACAATTTAAAACAAAACAAAAAAAGAGTGATTAATAAAAAATGTGCTTCTGTTGGGCCAAATATAAGCATTTAGCCATATCATATCAATCAGTTAAATATATTTTATGAACAAATTTTTGTTGTAAACACACAATGATTATAATATAATCATTATGTTAGGCACTCGCTATGGAGGCCGCACCCTAACATTTAAGTAGGTACCTATTTAATTTATTAAAGGGTGCATCGTGAGTCTACTAGCGCCGCCAATCAAGATAAAATCATTACAACGAATTACTATGTTTGTTAGAATTTTGAAAATATAAAAGTACTTGAATGTAGATATTGATATTATGTATATCTTATAATATTTTGTTTATCTTCTCTAATATTTTTTTTTTATTATAAAAAATACACTTTAGTGGATTGTAGTCACAGACAGTAATTGCAGTGGTATGTTCTGTACCTTGTGTAAAATATATTCTGTGCCTCCTCAACCTAGAAATTCGACCTAAAATAATCACAGCAGTTCGTTCGCGCCCGGCTGCTGTTTCCATTGTATTTTTTTGGGAAGGCCTATACTTAGTAGTAGAAGATCATAAGCTAATAGCAGATACTACATACAATAGATTCCATAAGAACTTTCCAATTGATCAATTTAATTACATGTTTAGTAAAGCAAATCATTTATTAATGATGTCAGTATGAAAGGACTAATAGTTTTGATGGTAAACTTGTCAGTTTCCTGTGAATGCATCACACCCTGTCGGCCCCAGGAGCCAGGGGTGAGGTGAGGCTTCAGGACCGACCATGGATTTCCACCGCAGATCTTACTGTTCTATAAATAGGACATTATTGTCCTTTATATAGGAACAAATGAACTTTTTCGTAGTTGCAGTGCATTCATTTGTAGAATTAGTGTTTGTTTATAGCTTAAGTAATGTTATCAATCATTAAACGTCAATTATGCAAAAATATTTAAAGCTAAAATGTAGTTTTAGAAAGACTAATTGGCAACATTGGCTGCATAATTCCTTCAACATAACATGCCATGTCGTGGATGGATATACTGCTCTTAGTGGGTACAAAAATCACTTAACATTAACTAATAAATTACTTGTGAAATGTAATACATGTGACATTGGTTTACTTATGCTTATGACTTATGTTATGACCGAGTCAGAGGTTGAGAGAATAAGTCACACAATCTTCATACAATGTTAAAAAGAAAGAAGTTTGTTTCATAAAATACTTAAACTAATGGACAACAGTTTACCGTTGGACTCTAAAAACTTAATTTTCTCTTTTCAAATGCACACAATTTCGTTAAGAATACATTTATAACCAGTTTAAGATTGTAACCATCATAAATTCGTCCATGATCACTTTAATAGTGGTATAGATCAATTTTTAACTATTTCTATTTATACATTAAGCCAATTCCTTGTTTTGTTAATATCACTTTTATCACTTTATTAGCACTTAATTATTTTTGCAGAATTGATGATGGAATTAGATAAGTAATTAGCAAATAGATTTGGTTAATAATTATTTTGATTGTATTAATTTCATCAGAGGAGTCAAAATGAATGTTGATTAAAACGTTTGAAAATGATTGTTTTTGGCACAAAATTATACATATTATTATGTAATATAATTTTGTGCCAAGAATAATAATTTTTTATTAAAATTGAAGGATGTGAATAAAATTACGTGTCATTGGCTCGAGGGCTGGGTTTAAAGTCAGTAAATATTTGTTCTATTATTGTTACTGAATAACTCTAGGATAATTATGGCACGTAATTTAATTACACGTTGTATATTTTGACTTGTCTACTACATTTTTACCATCCATTATGTCGAAAGAAAATGCAGGTGTATTTTTTTTTTGTGTAAACCCAAAAATGTAAATGCCTGTCTAAGATTTTGTTCCTTGTTGATTAATCCTAATAATTTTTCAAAGTCATGGTCAGTTTCAGACTGCACACATTATGATTTTATGATAGATTAATTGATAATAAATGAAGAATCATAATTTTGCTTGCTGAAAGATTACGACCGTTGTATGGTTGATGTACAAACGACGACACCTCAGACTACATGTTGACCTTGAGACCGCCTTTATGCCCTACGTAATAAAAGCTGTTTTCGCAGTTTAACTGTATACCTGACGTGCTGTCGTGTGTACCTGAAAAGTGATTTTTCACCTTTTGCAAAAAATACAGTCACAATGTCACACAGAAATTGGTATCTCTCTGGATTTTAATTTGAAAGTGATAAATCACTTTTTGGCACACCATTATGTATTTTATGCTTGATCATTGTTTTGCAACTCAAGATAATTTAATTGCATGAAGTTGTGTTATCATATTTGGCAGTGAAAAAAAAGACAAAATTTACCCAATGAAATAAAAAAGAAATGGTATCGTATAAAATGGAAAAAATTGGACATTACAGAAAAACATTGAACTGAAAAAAAATATAAGAAAAAAATGTAGTCAGTAAAAAAGAGAAGTTGAAGAAAGAATAAAGAGCAAAGAAATCGGAAAAAAAAATTAAAAGAAAAGAAGTCTATATAACTGTGTTGAGTGTTTAAAGGTTTGCGCCGTGTGGCCTTATCTAACGTGCGTGGTGTTTGTAGATTTTGTTGAAGACTCGAGCGATACATTGGGAAGCGCCGACGAGAATGTCGAGTACGAGCCAGTCACGGCGTCGGAGGAGGAGGCGCCTATATCCGCCGACTCATCAGGACAAACTGACGTACGTATAATCATAATTCATCAACGCCCGAGCGAACGCATGCGGCCGGATTACAATGGAATATCTATTGTGTCTCATTTTCTGGACGTTGAAGGGTTTACTAAAAAAGATGTATGAAAAGTTTATGAAATAGGATGAATAGTTTCGGAGATTGCCTATGCCTCTACATCTAACCAAAGAAACAAACTTTACCTCTAATCGTCTACATTAGCTTGCATAAATTTATATTTGTGAATTATGAGAAATAACACCTTAATTTTTTTTATTTCTTGAGCCTGATAACGTCCGGGACTTCTCTGGACGTAGGTAACCTTGAATCAAACTATTCGAGGCTCTTTTAATATACGACAGTTTAATTAAATACTTGCATCGGTGATAAGCGTTTTTGCAATTGCGAAAGAGAAACATCGACCCTGTCCGGCGCGTGAAACGAAACATTTGTACGGGAAATTAGCATAATTTGGAGCGCCGCTCCATGCGGTACGTTGCCAGATAGCGTTGTTTTAAAAAATATATAATGTGGCGTGGGGATTGTGCGCTGTTGGTTTTTGTTTGATTACTTTTTAGTGAACACCCAAAAAAATTAATGTCACGAGCCGCCTCTGCTTTAAACCCAAGGCCCCTATAGTATACCACAAGTGGCGCCCTCATTTTAATTCAATTTATTGCTCGCTAAGTACATAATGTATATGTATGTAATGAACTACTACTACAAGGAACAAAATTTTACTGAGGTTATTGTTTGTAAATAAACTATAGAACCTTAGCTTCAATCTGTACATGTGAATTTTCGATACATTATGTACTTAGCGAGCAATAAATTTAATTAAAATGAGGGCGCCACTTGAGGTGTATAGGAGCCTTAACCACAAAAAATGTTCGTTCCTCAGAACGAGGTGATCGCCGCGGTAGTGGCCGTGGAGTCGGTCGACTCGGACCTCCAGCTGGCGGACTCGGAGGCGGGCTCGTACGTGTCGGACAGCGAGCTGGACCTGCCCGCCTACTGGACCTGCGCGCGCTGCCGCAGCGACAACGACAACACCCGCTACAGATACTGCCACAAGTGCTTCAAGGTAAACACACCTAATTTACTCTAATAAAAGGTTTTGAAAATAAGGACGCCCATTTCTGACATCTCAAAATGTAGATTTTATTAATTGTCGTGTATAGAAAAGTAATATAGCTCATAAAGTTGCATTTTATTGTTATTTATAAATTGCTACTTAACACAAAAATTGTCAATACAGAAACAGAGAAAATTAATAACAAAGCTTGGCAATAATTATATCGATTTTACCATCACATACTTTTCTGATTACCAAATTAAAATTCAATAAATCTAGTGTTCTACGGTCATAGCAACTATTCAAATATAATTGTATTATCAATTATACACCAACTTTTAAAAAAAGCTATTTGACAAGTCAATGCTTGTGTGAGAAGTGGTTGCTGTTCATTATAAACTAATTTTAGATTTAAAAGTACTGCCGCTTCCATCCTCATTTTAATGAAAATAAAGCGATACGTGGCGGTATTGACATTAACACGACAGCTATCGCGATCCCATTATTTTATAGAATTTTAGAAAACAATCATTGCCATAATTCAAAATATCAGCCGCACGACACCCACTGCTAGGTATAATAGACAATAATGAGTAACTATATAAAATTTATAAAATTACAGGTACGAAAAAGCTTTTTCCCGCCGAGACCGAGGCGAAAAGACAAACGTATGGCCCCGAGTCAGGAAGGCCCGATCGTCTTGTCACAGGATTCGGGCGTGGAGTCGCACAATAGCCAGGAGATTCACAACAGCCAGGAGTCCCACAACGGCCCGGAGACCAAGCCCAGCCGGGAGCTGGGCGAAGGCCCCTCCCAACCTCCAGTAGCCGGGTTAGGTAAGGCCACCAAAAGACGCGCCGATTCCGCTGAACGTACTTTTAAAAGGCCGAAACTCGAGTCCCAGTCCGATGTCGAAAGTAAAAATGATCGTGTCGAAGCAGCTCCCCTGGTTAAGACGATCAGCGATCCCTCGGTCACTATCGAGTCGCTGGAAGCCTACAAAGGTTACAAAACGGACCCTAAAGACATGTGTATAATTTGCTTGACGGAACCGAAAACCGGTGTTTTCGTCCACCGCAGAGTGGCCCACATCTGCTGCTGCTACAAGTGCGCCGTCAAAGTGTGGGCGAAGGCCAAGCGCTGTCCCATATGCAATTGCAAAGTGAGCAACGTTCTGAAAGCGGTTGTGATGTGAGAGATGCTTGAAAGGCTGTTTATAGTACGTTATGCAACAAAAGTCGCTTAACACTTTAGTACTTTGTCATAGCAACTTTTTTTGACAGAGTGTCGCACAGTTTGAAACATTCACCGAAAAAGTTGCTATGTCAAGTACTAAAGTGTTAAACGACTTTCGTTGCTGACTACACGGCTGAATATTGAAACGTCACTAGTTTTTTAAGATATGTTTAATTATAAATAAGGTCGCATAAACACGGTACTTAAATGAATTCTATTTTTAATTGTATTAAAATCGATGTCTTTTTAACCAACTAAAAAAAGAAGGAGGCTATCAATTCGGTTGTAATTTTTTTGTTTGTTACCGCACTTCTCCGTCATTTATTATTTGATTATAATTTTTTTATTATTTTAAATTTTTCTATTGTCAGTAAGTATATTTCTAACGCCATGGCAAAAAATGAAGTCATTTAATGTGATCGACCCAACTTATAGTCAAGCACTCCTAAAAATTAAGTGACGTTATATTCGGTCGACTTTCACGTAGCACAAGGGCTTGAATGTGAGATCCATAATTACGTTAAATTTGATATGTAGCACTTTTCACCAAATTTATAAGACAATGGTGTCGATTCGGTTGTCAACGATTTATTTGAATTGACAGGACTAAACTAAATTCAATTTTCCATCCTTTTCTTGCTGTATCGAAACGATGCTCAAATTCAGTTTAATCCTGTCGATTTAGTTAAGTCGTACCAACCGAATCGACACTTTTATTATCGTTTTCGCTAGTCAGTCAAATTTTTATGTTTGAAAATCAGAATTATTGAAGTTAAATTATAGGTATAATAAGCTTGGTCGTTGTAATACTCTAGCCGGGAATTAGGATAGTATTGTAAAGCAGAATTAGTAGGAATTACCTCATTTAAAATTATCGTGGAGTAGTTGACAGTTATTCGATTTAAATTACAAATAATAATTAAAAGTTAAACAACGCTAGTTGACATAGCGTTGACAAAATGGCAATATAGGATAGAAGAAAAGTATCTAATTTAAATTAAACGCAACATGTAAAACAATAATTACTTTGCTGCAATTATTCGAAAATATAAAAACACTTTACTGTCACTTATAAATAAAAACATGTTTTAATGTAACGCAACCAAGGAACTTTCGCACTTGGGGTAATTTCAAAATAACATTAAGTTATGTATAATATGTTGTATATAAACAGAGTTTAATATATGTCGATACATAAAGTATAGGTATAGTAGGCTAAATTTAAAGTACCTACATGCCTATATAAAAATATTAACGTTAGCAAAAAAAATTACTTATTACATTTTAATAGATCTCCTTATAACATAATTATGAAAGAAATATTCGAAAAGTAAATTTTATGGAATCGCTTTGTTGTTGACGTGTTCTATTGGTTGTTAGATGTGTATTATAATTGTAAGGACCGCATTTTGAAGACCATTTCTCCTTTTATTGCAATAGTTTTTTTTTTATTAAAAAGACGTTTGAAAGTAATATCAAGTGACTTTAAAAACCTTTAAAAAACATATTTTTTTCTATTACGTAGTCGTTAAGTGTTCTGTTGCGCCATAAATATAACGAACATGTTAAGGATCATAACAGTTATCTTGCAAACATAGTATTTGTTTTCGTTGTCTTGCAAGTTTTTATCTGAAACGCACCAGATGTCTAAAAGTTATCTCCTATAATTTCTTTGTGCGGAATCATTAGTTATTTCATTATTATAATTTTAGTTTTAAAATATGCACTATATGGTAATGTAACCCATCGCTTATATTTTATGCACAATTTATGCTATAAAGTATATTTTATTTAGGTAATATTCTAATTATGTTGCTCCCTGGGTTAACTTAAATCACTTAGTTAGATAAGATCATTCGGGGAAATAATAATTATCTAACGGAAAGTAGGAATTCAAACATTAAAAAAAATATATTAGGTAAGATTTTTTGTTTATTTAATTAATTCGGTCACCTCGTATTTTATTATAAGATGCGTCGCGTATGAAGAAGAAATAAATGACCGCTCGTTAGGCAGAGTTCATTGTTATCTGATATACTTCAACAAAAAAAAATGCTCATGCTGCATACTAAACACTGAAGCAAGGATCAGAAGTCTCGTTATAAAATATAATTAAAAACTAGTTAATTAACTTGTAAAAAATCTAGAATTAATTAATTTGCTACATAATTCAGTACTATAAAAATCTGTGTAATAGGTTGAATTTCCAAGAGTAAATTTTTACGTTGCGAAGTTGTAAAAATGAAAAATTATCAAGGTTCTCTTTTGAAATTAAAGAACAATGGTCACGAGGCGTTTCTAAAAGTTCAAAAGAAATAAAAAACGTGTATTATTGTGTACTTTATAAATGACAGAATATTTATAGAACGGTACCTATTTAAAGGCTTCAAACTAACCGAGTTTACTTTTAATTTTAGCTTAACTTGTTAAGAATTGGCAATAAATAACCATTGTTGAATAAGGAAAAAATAGGACTTTGTGTTAGGTTGCCCTATAGTTAATTTTGTGTTCTAATTATTAGTGGAAACTTTGCTGATCACTGTTTTATAACTAAATAAAACTAAATAAAGTAATCGCAAACTATTCTATTTTATCTATGATGAGTATAAACATCCCACCATACTTTCCCTCCGCGAAGAGGATTATATTGATGTTGTTTTTTTATTTAAAAGTAATAAAGTTGTCTATTTCGTTTTTAGGAATTCTGTGTGTGTAGTGTTTTCACAGCGTTGCTTGTATGATGCTTTGAAAGTAAAGTGTGAACTTAGCATTGATGAATGTAAGTAAGGTGTGTGTTTGGGATAAACATCAATTAAATTGAATAACACGTGGGCCACTACGGAAACGTTTATATTTTTAACATAAATTAAAGACTTACTAAGATGTAAAACTATTTTTATGTAATAATCTGTAATCATTGTTTCTCAAACTTGGTTTTATTGTGTTCTATGTTGTTTTACGTTGACGTAACTCTTTGATTTATACATAGGTGTCATTACGTGTATAGTAAACTAATGTATAGTTAATAATTATTTTGCCTTTAAAAGAATAAAAAGAAAAAGAAAGAGATGAAAGATACTTACAAAAAAAATATGAATAATAAAATTTTTCTTTTTCAGCAAACTTGACTTTTATTAATACAAAATCCCTGCTTTTGTGAGTTATGCCGTTTTTGCAAATACAATATTAACATAAGTCTAGGAGACGAAAGATGATAATATAAAAAAGGAGATGATAATAGAATAGTTGAATAGGTAGCAAGTAAGGAGAAAATATCCTAGGGGACGAAATCCTAATTTAGTTAAGGTTTCTTAAGGTCCCCTGAGGCCACTGAGGGCCTGATGGGTTGATGTTAATTCATTTTTCACTTCGGATATACTGCTCATAGTCAATGCGAGTGAAAGAGAGAACGATAGTTTTCAATAACGAAAAGTGAATCGTCAACTCGCACTAGGCCCCTCTGAAAGTAGACACTTTCAGATATAAGTCCGATCCGCTATAATGATCATTATATTAATTAGAGTTTCGGTGATAGATCATGCGACAGAGGCTTGGCTTTTTAATTAGCCTTGCTATCAACAGGTATCTGCATGGAATATGGCTCTAAATAATTTTCCCCCGTTCGGTTCAATCAAGCCCCCGACGACGGAGAAAATTATTTAGTGAACCGGACCCCAAAATCGTTGGCAAATATCAACCACTGCTGCACTAAATGGTCATACATACTATAATACTAGTGGCTCCGTTAAAAAAAAGTAGCTTAAATTGTATGTTGTTTAAAAACAAATAAATGATATACCTACCTATGCAGTCATATGTTAGCTGTCACAACCTTATTCTTCTCAAATTTCGAATACCTATTAGCCAAATGTTTTGATTGAATTTGAACTATGAACTCTTCTAAAAATAAAAAAAACAAAATTTGCTTTGCACCGCTAACAAAAAGGTTTTTATTTTTGATCATTTTTCAAAACGCCTGAAACATGTTTTTATTTTCATAACTCCGCCATTTTGAAAAATTCGAAAACTAAAAAAAAATTATGTATCATTATCGAACCTGGTCAAAAAATTTCACGAGATTCAGTTAAGAAATACGACCGAGGGGAACAAACGGACATCCGGACACCGTAAGGACATACGGAAGCATTTTTTCCCAAGCTGACCCAGGGCCTACCGCCTAACTCAAAGCTATAGCGATATCAATGCACTGTCCGTCCTTGTCATATCATAACATGATGACAAGGACGAACAGTGCATTGACGCAGGGCCGGATTTAAGGGAGGGCAAACGGGGCAACTGCCCGGGGCCTCCACAAGAAAGGGGCCGCCACAAGAAAGGGGTCTTCACATGAATTGTATTTATTAAAAAAAGAATCTTACACAACGAAAGAGTACCTATCTAATTTTACGATTTGAAAACATACCTAGTAATTTTGATTTTAATATTATTTAGTGCCATACGACTAAATAAATAAACGATTGAAATACTTTGCAAGAAAAATATTATATAACCTATTTGAAAAATAATTAGGGGCCTCCACTCCCTTATTGTCCCGGGGCCTCCACACCTCTAAATTCGGCCCTGCATTGACGTCATAAACTTTAGCAATTTGAAAGTATTTTGAGTTAAGCGGTAGGGAGACGTTTCGCGCTCGCTCGGTCAATAATAATGTAGTATTTGTTATTAACTAAATTTGATAATTAGTGAACTTTGAAAGCCCTTCGAAACTAAAATAAAATGCAAACAATTGAAAGTCTTTAAACACGTAGATAAGTAAGTATGAACAAAGGGCGTGCTGCAATCTTTAAATGCTACCGGACTGTCGTCATTAAATAAGAAAACCTTTGCTCCTTTGCCGTTGTTTCCAACAAAGCCATAGATTTAATGAATCACCGCAAAACATACGTGGATCTATATCATAAATATTATTATTCGGCTTCGGTATCGGACCGCGAGCCTATCGCGGCCACCCTCTACTACGCGCCGCGCGCCCGCTACGCTACGCCCGCACCGCGCCCGCCCGCTCGTCAGCAGTCGCATTTTGACGTCGAAACACAGTGCACGATTATCCGCTTCCATTCCTCCACATCACTCCACTTGGTGAGTCATTTTTTATTTTCTTTCTTTTAGGATTAGGTAGGTACCTAATAGAAAAATATTAAACAACCTGTGTTCAAAATGATGTTTAAGAAGTTGCTTGATTTTTTGTTGTTTTCCGTCCGCGTTTTTGTGTCGCACCCTCGGGAGCCGGCGATCGAAGTGCGTGTACAACTACAAAATGTTGTTTCAATCGCATGTCGTGTTCTTATGGACGAATAGTTTAGAAAAAGTCTTTAAATATGTTGGAGTAAACAGAATGTTAAATTGTCAATACATTTACTGGTGGAATGACTTCATCGAATTACTTGCTTCGTTCGTTCGATATTCGTGGATTTTTTTGCTGTCGGTGTGAAGTTTATACCGATGAGACGTCCGTTTTTAACATTGATAGTGCATTCTCCTCGAAGACACGTAGCATGTAATTAGATGATTAATATAAGTAAACGTAATATTCATCATAAAAATGTAGACAAAAGAATCGCTATCAACGATGGGATTTGTATTTCGATAAATAGGTATGTTTTCGTCAACAAGTTCATAGGTACCGAGTAGAAAACGTTACGAATGGTGCTGAAAAAGGAATTTATGAACTACCTACCTAGTGTTATTAATCGAAAACTTATTTCCTTATAAACAGGAAGATAATAATTCCATGTATACTTAATAATAAAGGTATGTCTGATTGTACCTATTGTATAACAAACAAAAGGAGCCATAAAACACTTGTAGGTTGATGTACATAGGTATCTAATTAATATCTTTTGACATGTAACTTGGCAACCCTTTGAGCACACCGTTAAAATGATTAATTTAGTTACAAAGTTCGTATTTAGAGGGGTGAGTCAGATTGGGGGAGATTCAATCCAGAAGGAGAACGCGACAAATAAATATTCCCGTTATAGCTTTTGTCTTACTTTCTCAGCACATCAATCACGTTTTTCACACAGCAATTTCTAAAATTTATGTGAAGACGCGGTTCAAAAAACGCAGAAGTAACTGTTTTGATACGGTTCGTTAAACAACATGCTAGATTATGTTAATAAATACAATTACACCGCTGCGCTAACGATCCGGTTTAAACTAAAAATTCTCCTGTATCTAAAAACTCCAAATCTGCTTATTTCTCCACAATAATATTTTTAAGGATACTTAATAATGTCCTCATGACATGGTGCTAACGAACTCAGAAGTTTGTATCAGTTGGTGTGTACTAAAAATAGATTTGGTGACTAACACATCATGCCACATGAGACACCCAATAACGTCTGGTTTTTGTCATGTAATAAACACTTAATCTGATGGACTTAAGCTAAGTAAGCCACCCTTGGATTTACAGGGTGGGAGGAATACAGTATGTACCTATAGGATAGGAACGTAACGTAAATGTCAGACGAAACAACTACTTATAGGTAGATATATATTTTAACTACTTACTTAACTTAATTACTTTTGACACCTCCGTGGTCGAGTGGTTTGTACGCCGGTTTTCAAGGTGTCGTCATCTCATAGCTCCCGGGTTCGAACCCCGGCTGGGTCAATTTAAAAAATGAACTTTTCTCTATTGGCTCAGGTCCGGGTGTTTATAGTTCCACCGTTGTCTCTGATTTCCATAAAACAAGTGTTTCAGCTACTTACTTTGGGATCAGAGAAATGTTTGTGATGTTGTATAATATTTATTTATTTATTTGCTTCGTTAACATACAGAAAAGGACTTAGGTATGTAAATTATTTAACTAAATTAAAGTTAAAAATAAAATATGAAAAGGTCATATTATGACTTTGAAACCGTGCGTATGCCATTGGATATTTGTAATTCAATTCAATTCCATTTATTTGCAAATACAGGTGGTACAGAGTATTTAATAAAAGTTGATCTCTTAATTAACAAAATATGTTTGTCGTCTAATAATTACTAAACTAACACTAATAGGCTTTGTCCACTAATATGTCTTTCAATTTATAAATAAATTTACATAAGAATTTCTTGAAATTACCGATTTTTCTCATTTTGGATGGTATTTTATTGTACAATTTAGCTTATACAAACTACAATACCATCGAACAAAGTGGAGAGATCTATTTTTGTCACCCTCGCTCGTATTGTTTAATTCGCATACGGCACTCTTGATTACAAAAGAGTTATTTGAAACCGGTCCATGATAAAAACGCGTTGTTAACTTTCGCCGCTTTCTCGTGTACTGTCTCTTCGTCATGGCAATCATTCTCAAATCATCAATTAAGTTTATCCCATGACTGTCTTGCATATAGACGAAGCTAAATTAATTTCACGTCAATTTAAATGTACTAGGTACCTAGACCTACTGTGGGTGCTCAGATTGCAGACCCTAATTACTACTTGCCCCTCTTGCCGCGTGGTCCGACTGCTTGTGTTTTATCCGATTGCAGTGCTACGAGCCTAGGGCACAAAATAAAGTGACTATTTTGTGCTACGGATTTTAAGTCTCGATCTCCTTCGACGCGCGCTACGGCTACAGAGTTCAAAAATAATGTAAGACTGCATTTTTTTTTTTAAGTAGGCCTTTATTTTGTGAGTAATAACAAATTCAATGTATACTCCGGCTCTACCTACCGCCTAACTTCAATACAGGTCTGTATAAGTACTGGTATTTGATAAGTTTTTATTTGTGCCAAAAAGAAGTAGTTTATTTTAGCCCTATCATCTAGTCTAGCCTAGCACGATGCACATTGTACCTATTTGAATACCAGGAAAATAAGATACGCACTATTATTATCCAATAAACCAGATTTCCGTCCCAGTTCCCACTTCCCAGTCAAATACCTGACGAAGTATAGGAAAGTTATTGAATGTATTCCCGGACGTATCTATTCTGTACTCCCGGCTAACCTTTAACGATAAAAAATAACACAAAGCTTCTTCGGAGTGCACTACAGAGAGATAATTCCCAATTTCGTTTTTAGTCCAATGGCGGCGCTTATTATCCTAAAAATCCTTTTTATTATAAAATCAGCAAAGAAAAACGATAAGAACAGTGTACCTACCTTAGCTTAATGAAATCTGCTCAGTCAGACAGGACAGTGGTTCACACGACAGAGTGAGAGCAACGGAAACCAGAGTCCTGACCATCCCACTAGAGAGGGACAAAACAACTTCCCGAATATGCGAATCGATTTCCCGCGGACCAAACGCACCCCTAATGCCTAAACTGTCAGGGCTGCCTCTCATGAAACTGTTAATAACAATACCTAAGTACATGCTAACTAAATGCTAGTTAAAAGTAATCTCTTCATTACCTGGCAAACGGAAGCGGTTTGTTGTTGAATACCCCGGATATTGGATGTTAGCATGAAAGTTACTTAATCAGCTAATTGGCGTGACATGTTAACATGCAAATCGTTTTTTGAAGATGTTAAACGCTTTGTAACACCAAATTGTTTGGCGGTAATCGATTAATATTTTATGCTGACTATAAATATACAAAAATGGAAAAGGTGAATTAACTTTCTTAATGAGTCATAAAATACATAATATTTAACCTCAATCAACAGTGAATAATAATGGTTTATCATCAATAAAACAGTGACAACCGCGAATAACAATATAGACTCAAGCTAGGTACCCTACGTGTTGGTTTATAGATCAATAATGTGTGGGGGAGACCAATCCACTCCGCCTTCTTTCGGACCCCGCGTCTGTGCGTAATAATAACAAAATAAAACATTTATTTGACCGTAAACTTGGGAAATATTTATAGCCTCTTCCAGGTTATTTGTCGTCACTTAAGTGCCTATTTTGGGGTGAGGAATCATCGTACGTAGGTGACTTCATTATTTTTCAGCATCTTATAAAATTAATATTGTACAGATTGGAACAGCCCCCTGGTTTTGTAACTTTGTTGCAATCAACTTCAGATGGAAACTGACAGTAATCGCAGTTACATAGCTGTTTTAAGTAACATAGTTGTCACATTGATTCTTACTAAAGCTGTAATGTAATGTACCTAACTGGGATTTCTTTTAGTTGCAATCAAAAGTTGTTAGCAACAGAACAGAGTCATTTTTGTCAGTTAGTTTCGAGGTAATTAAAACATATTTTAAATATGAAATAACATTATTCGTAGCTATAACTACCTACTTATATTGCTTAATTCACTAGCCAGCTTGAAATATTTAATTGGTTTAATGCACTCTAGTGAAAAAATCGGGGCGCATCGGTGACTAGACTTGCTTAGCTAGTAGCCATCCGTGAGGTACCTACTTGAAAATGTTATAATTGCCGACCAACTTGACGCTCCATAAAATTTGAGACGTATCTCAGTTGCGTTCTATAGCTTCTGGAGGTCAATGACACTGCAACTTGCCGACTCTTCGATGAATTTTGAATACATCCCGAACTTCATAAAAGCTATAGAATTCATTTGAATCCGGTTTAATTAGTGTAACGGCATGTGATTTGGAAATTAAATCGGCTGTTTACATTTTGTGCGGTCAAAGAGTCGTGATTGCATTTTGTTTTTTATTGCATTACGACGAGCCATGAAAGGACATTGTAAGAACAACCTGCTGACTGCGTAAGATAGGTAGGTATATCTTTGTGGTCCACCTTGACTTGATTCAATGCAACTCTGCTGAAGGGATGTTGTCGGTTGACGATGTAAAGGCGCACTATTATGAGCTTCAACAATAGCGAGGCGACAGTCTATACCACCGGTTTGCGACTTGTTTGTGATTACACGTGCTGCTATTCAAAGTCCTATCAGACGTAGACAAGGTACATCAAACAATACTTTCTAATAGCTGACGGGATCAGGGTCAAAATCGTAAAATGAACTCCCTTGAATGTTTTTTTTTAAATACTTACTTACATAGTATTTAGTACTAAACGTCTATTGCTGAAGTTTGGAGGAGATACGTGATTTAGAGTAGGTAATCTGACTTCTACTTGAATGAGGTACAGTAGTAAATCCTGCACTTATTTCATTTATAAAGTACCTAACGTAAAGTAATGTGTAAACTTACAGAAATCAATTATGGCCTGCCTATTTTATCTTTGTCGAAACATAAACATTATCTTTTAGTAGACAGGTACTTAGGATAAGATGTACTTACGTAATTCAGTCAAAAATACTGCAAATAAATTCGTTTGAATAAGAAAATCCATAATCCGGCTCGAAGGACCAAACGTATAAATTATTAGATAGGCAGGTATGTCATTTTGACATCTTTCTTTACTTTTCGTTTTTGTTGGTTCTTGATACGATAGAATACCGCCTTCTCATCAATTATGAATGACGATGATATTTTATTTTTTTATTTATTGACTTATCGGCTAAAGGACAAAAACCGATAATGAACACCAATAGATATTTCTAGAATGCATTATGATTTAGGTTGGTAGTTATATTACTTTTGCTTTGTGTTCGTAGGTATATCATTATCAAATACTGATTAATATGTTTTGTGAACTTCCATAATCCTCTGTTTGTTTACCTTTCGATAAACATTTGTTTTGTTGTGTTTATATACTATAAAGGACTTTTACTTATTTTATATCATAATTCAGCTAACCGACAATAATATGAATTCATGAAACTTTTATTGGATGTGTGAGTGATAACTGTGCTTTGGTAGGTATGTACCTAACCTAAGTGTCAATAATTGTTGTACTTACCTACTTTACTTGAGTTTATGAATCCAACCTCGGTACCTACTCCAATTTAAAAATTTAAGTCTACTGCTATGTTCTTTTATATGAATGAATGAAAGTCGTCGGTAGCATGTTGAACCTTGATAAAATGCATCGAAAGTAAGAAAAATTTGTTAAATGTTGTTTGTATTCAATAAGATGAGAAATCTCTTACACCCGGTATTCAAGAACAATACTCAAACCCCTTGCCTATGCGAACGCACTGCGATGAAATAGAGCTTTGTGATTGGTTCGTTTGTATTACGTATGTGTGATTGGTAGTTAGGACGCTATGCGTCCGCGGGCACTGTAAGACCTCATAGTAATGTTTGTGAATACTGGTGTTAATTTTGTACCCATGTGCGCATCACATAGGATAAGTAGCCTGATGCGGAATTGCATCATGCATATTTATGCATTACCTATGCATCTCTTTTTATGGCGTCTAAGGCTGGCGCGGGCATGTGTCACGCTCACGTATTGCGCTCATGGTCTTAGCTTGACTGCAGGACTGTATGTAGGAATGCTCCTCGGTTAAAAATAGAAGCAAGGTCATTGCGGATGCGGTTATCCGATACCGCAATAAGATAATATCTATTCGGTCTTACGAGATCTGGGTGTAGGTAGACACGACAGCACGTCAGGTTATACAGTTAAACTGCGAAACCAGCTTTTATTAAATAGGGAATAAAGGCGGTCTCAAGGTCAACATGTATAGTCTGAGGTGCCGCCGGGTGTACTAGAATTGGACCGCGATTTCACACGGAACATGACAATGTATTCAATTGGAATCTGTTTAGGCAAGTATCAAATGAAAAATAGATGCATAAGTGTGTATGATTAAATAAAAATATGTAAAAGAGACTTACCGAATTTAAAAACAATTTGCTCTTTGCTTTGTGAAAAACTAGCGACATTTTTTAGAAGAAATTCAGACTGTGCTGATTTGTTCTCTTTAGTTTCGGATTACTTACAGTTTTATTTTAGTGGATCAGATGGGGTACAACTATGTAGGTAGGTACTATTATATATTCTGTGGTACAACCTTCGACCAACCCCACAGAATATGTCCAACCCTATAAGTAGGTAAATCAAAATGGATCAAACCAACAAAATATTTAAATTTACTTACTTAACTGTTGTTTACGCTGTACTATCATCATTGATTGCAAACATGGATGATTCATCGTCGTTTGACGTGTTATCAAAGAAAGAGGCGTTGGCTACCAGCAACAGTGTATCGGCTGATGATAAATTGTTATTTTTTTAATCTATACTTAGTTAACACTAAAAAACTTATTAACCTACCTACTTAGGTAGGTACCTACTACCTTTTTACTTAACAAAACCTTGTTCGATTCCTAGAAAGAAACAAGCTAGATGATTCTGAACTAGTACTTATGTGGTGAACTCATTATTTTCTTACTTTCCGTCTTTTTCTTTGGTAGGTATTGTCCTTGGTTCTACGTTAAATTTTTCGACACCTGTTCTAACTGTGCTTTCAGTGTTTCTTGTGTTAAGTATGTTCAGAGGAATCAAACACTATAGATAATTCTTTTGATTAACAAGATAAAGTTATGCTTCGCTTGTAGCAGTTAGCAGATGAATAGGTTTTTTTTTTCTTGTGATATTTTACCATGGTGCATTGAAAAGCATAACTGCACTTATCAGTTCGTTGTGTTGACAAAATATGAGACATTGGCACCATAACCTGGCAAAATCAGTACGCGTCGAGGCCAGCGTACCTACTGCGGTGAAATTTAAATAAGTTTAAACTTTCTACGGTGTAAATGTCGGCGGTAGCGCGGTACGGTCTGAGTCACCGGTCGGTTCACTGCTCGCCTCCCCTCAGCCGCGTCGCAGTCGCAGCCGACGGACCGGAGGACGATCGATTGAATTCAACAATATTTTTTTCGCAAGTCGAATTTCGCCAGCCGTTACTCAATCACGAATCGAGTTTGCATAAAAATGGTCACTCACGAACTCACTCGCGGAATCATAGCGTTGCGGATTGAGTGAAAACGCAAAATCTGCTGAGTAATCTCAAAATTCGCCATTAGAAATTGTTGCAATGTTGTTATTAAGGTTGCAATATTCACTGTTACGTCCCGTCGGTATTTCTCATACCAAGATTATTGTTTTCAAAAGACTGGGGTCACTCTCTTGACTTGACCATATGGCGCTCGCGCCCGGTCACATTTTTATGGCGTCACGAATTAAGACTTGTTTTGTACTTGTCGTTCCCGTTCGGTTCTTAAACCATATAAGGTTTGAAAAGGAGCCATGACACCGACAGTTAACATAGCTGGATTATTGTCTACTATAATAGGACGTTGATTTTATCAAGAATACGAGACGGTCTACGACGCGAGCGTTCGGTCGTTAGAAACACATGGTCAAACTCAAACACATGTTGCTCCTGATTAGTCCTGATTGAAGATTAATGTTCGCAGTTCTTTATGTAGGTACCTATATACTGCATAATAAGTAATAACTATTAGTTTTGGGTGTGTTTTTGGTTTGCGAATATTTCAATTTAACAGTAAATCTAGGTAAGTAGTTAGTTGGTTGTTTGTTTTACTTTCTATAGTGTTATTACCCGACTACGGCGAAGCAAAAAGGAGGGTTATGATTTTCGAATCTATCTAAGATATCATTAAATGAATCACTACTGTGAGAGAAAATAATGACGCATTGAATGAATGAAATATTGACTAGAAGTGTGAGGGCAAGTAAGTGGAGAATAAAGGATTGACTCAGTCGTGTTATCGACTACAAACATTTTTGTTTTGACTCACTTGCTAAATAGTTCTATAGAGGTTGTTGAACGTATCGGAGAATTTTAATGGTTAGTCATTACTTACGTGTCCCACTTACATTACATTTAAGTGGTCATTTTTCCTTATTCTAGACTACCTACCTAGAACGTTATTTGATGATGTCAAACTTCTGATTAGCAAGGTCCAATTTGTATTGTTTTCTTATGCAAAGAGCGTGCTACAATTCCGTGCAACTTCCTAAATAAAAAAGATCATGAATGCGAAAGCAAAGATAACAGGTACCTATACATATAGGTACATAGATATCATCTAAACCATTATACATTTTTCCTTTAAACTGTTAGTACTTAACAGAGTAATGCAAAGTAACCAAATTGTTTCTTTTGTAAATTTGTGTCAAATAGGTTTTTGAATTCATGCCTGTCATTGGTTTGTCATTAAACATTTGGAGTTATAATCTGAAATTGAGATTCCCATACAACATGGCTTAAAGGACTTTGTATCCAAGCCAAAAATCTTCAAAAAAAAAACAAATTTGCCAATGTTGAATTTTCGATTATTTAGCTGTTCTTTTCGGTTTTCCCTATTTTTTTGGTTGCTAAACTACCTCAGTAGGTAATTATCGAACCTGCTCATAAAATTTCACGAGAATCGGTTGAGAAGTGCGATGTGACCTGTAGAGAGAGAACAGGGATAGCCGGCCGGACATACGAAAGCATATTTGCCCAAGCTGCTGACGCTTTGCGCTCGCTCGGTCAATAAAATGTTCATTGAATTCAGTAGTTATTTCAAGCGAATGATCAATTTTTAATTTTAATCTTGTCGATGTTCCTCCTTAGTTACTCCGAAGGCCTACTTACCTATGGTTACTTTATCATTATTTTGAAGTGTCAATAAATTATTTTACTGGCAGAGACATTTAGCACACTGCACATCAAGCCGTTAGTTCCAACCTACATCTGTATAATTTTTGCTTGTTTACCTCTTCCAAGCGACAAAACAAGAAAAACAAGGTAAATAATTTTAACAAATTGGTCCACAAACTGCTATGATCCCCAGCTATTTGAACTTTAACATCCTCTCGAAACAAAAGACTAATGTTTCGCCGCGCCGCCGCCGCCGCTGCGCCGGCAGGACGTAGCCCAGTTTAATATACAAGGCGTGTAGAGGCAACAATACAATGAATGAATGACCGATGGAATTCGTATTCGTGATGCGTTTGAGTCACGAGGAGTGTATGTATCGTATCGCCATTCGCCATCCATATCGCTCTCGGCGATGATAACTTCGCGGGTAATCGACTCGACTCGAGCAAGATGACAGGTTTAAATTCGAGACTTAAAATCAAGAGTAAATATTTTTAATAGCTTGCTCCTAGCTAGGTAAACTGTTTTTTACGATAACGATCACTTGCACGTAAGTAGTAGGAAGATCTAAGAACGTGGGTGATTCTTCGTGTACAGTTATTAACCCAGAATAAAGAAAGAGTCGAGTTGCAAGTAAAATGGAGCGCAGCTTTAACTGTTACTGTTACACAGCTCTGCTGTAAACACTGCCTGCTGTGAAAGTTTGAGAATCTCATGTTACCTACATACAACATTTTGTAATTAATTAATTACTAAATTACGACCACTTTGTAAATATAAAACAAGAACACCTTTGTGTAAATGCTTTAAATGACACGCACGAGTTAACTAGGGATTATTTTCCTTATGCTCTAAGATATTTTCTTACATACGATATTTCGTTTTTCACTTAATAGACGTCAATTCATCGTTATTTTAAATGGTAATGAAGCGAAAGACGTACAATTTGACAAACATGTAAGTAGTAAGATTAAATCGAAAGCCAGTATCAGGCTATTGTTTCTTAACCGCAGTTTGGGTTGGGTGTGTTACGGTCGATTTGGTGGGCTAACTCGATGCCGAGTGCCATGCCATTCGATGTCTCATCACGGAATCCGTTATGTGTACCTAAAGAACGCACCACGGCTGACTCAATACGCCTTCTTGTAAGCGAATTAGAACGCAGTTTTCTTTGCTTTTTGTTGAACACTCAGATAACTCATACTGAGGTTTATGGTCTGATGAAATAACTCGGTTTGTAGACCGACGTAAGTAGATAAAATGTCAGCTACCAAAATAGGTAGGTTAGGTACTTGATCTATTTGCGTACTGCAGTTCCATTCATTGTATGTGTACCTACTTATATGCTTGCTAGGTACACGTGTTGACTAACCTGTTCCTTTTCATTCCAGGTATATCAAATATGGCCTGCTCAGTAGACGCACCCTCCCTGAAAGACCTGCCGAAGGTGGCCACAGACCTCAAGAGCCAGCTCGAGGGCTTCAACACCAGCTGCCTAAAGGATGTCGACACGAATGAGAAGATCGTTCTGCCGTCTGCAGAAGGTGTGATTTTTAATAAATAACACGGCGTGTTGCAAGTTGCAAGACGTAACTTTTACCTATTCATTGTAGTTAGTTTTCAATATGACAAAAACTACACTTGTTATTAATTACTGTTTGAATATCAATAATAAAATCACCAACAGAAGGTAACACAGTAAGAAGAAATTTCAATTTCTTACCAGACGTAGCGAAAGAAAAGCAACATACAGCACTACTTCAGGGCGTCGAACGATTTCAAACATCGTCACTTCGGCGGACGGACACTGTCGAAAAAATTGTGCTCCCAAACGCCTTAGGTACTACGAGAGTGGAAATTAACGTGATATTAACGTTGAGTCTACATTGCTACGGATATTGGTTAACACTAGTCAGTAGTCACTAATGTAATGCTTGCAATGATGGTGACTTCTAAAATACCCGCCAAAATTAGCCCGCACAATACCATCGTCTCTAGGCTATTGCTTGATTTAACTTTACAATGTAGACACATTGTAAGTAACCCAAAACGTTGAAAATACATGGTTGCATCAAAGACGTTGCATACGCTCATCACGTCAGTCATCCCATAAAAAAATTATATTACATTACGCTAATAACATTATAAGTAACAAAACATATAACTTATCCTTATTCCTTATTGAACGGATGACTTTTAACTTTGTGGTTTACTTGATGAACTAACGAATAAAAAAGGAGTTTCTAAACCTAATAGCATGATAAAATTAAAATGGTATTGAATTGTGTTGACTTGTGATGTGAACTTTATTTACGTTTCGCGCCAATCGCGTTTATTTACGTACCTACCTAACTAAAGTAGCTTAATCAAACCATACTTTGTCTATGAATTTCAGATGTTGCCACAGAAAAAACCCAAAAGTCCCTATTTGATGGAATTGAAAAGTTTGATGCCAGCAGATTGAAGCACACGGAGACACAGGAAAAGAACCCGCTTCCCGACAAAGATGGTACAAAAACATTTACTAAAATAATTTAATTTTACAAAGGCATGTAATTTTATCTGTCAAATATATCTTATACTGTTTGCACCGCTGCGCTGACTTTTTTACCGGCGATAAAAGAGACTCGGCATTTTATGCTTAAGAAGTTGTATTTGTTTGTATACCTACTTTTTGAATCCGTAATATAGTCATAATCAGCGGCGGTATAGAGGCAGATAGAACCCCTGGAGCTCTACCGGCTGAAAAAATTGAAGTTAATGTTAACTGTGTTTTAACAGATGTATATAATACATTGCTACTTCGTTTTGATACAAATAAAAATTTACCAAAGAAAAGTAGCAATGTATCACATACATCTGTCAAAACACAATTAACAATAACTTCAATGTTTGTAGCTAATACCGCCGCTGGTAATAATAAACAGTACCTAGTTGCCATTTGGTTGACATGACTGGACTGACACTTACCCACAGACTACTATTTTTCTATATGATTATATTATACAAGTTAAGCATTTTTTTATGGCAAGTGCCGGTTCTTCTTTATATAAATATATATCTTCTTTATTCTTTATACAATACACTCGCAAAATAAAACTTAATTTTACTTCGCCGCTGTGCCCTAGTATGCATGTTAAACGTTATTTATCTCTATTTATTGATCGGTTTTAATTTGTTTTGTCAACAACATTTATTCATTCAAGTCATTACTCTGCCGGAAATTACAGGTAGGTATAATACTTTTAGCGTAATGTGGATCTTGTTATTTGATATTAAACTATCTATATTATAAATACAATGCAATTAATTTAACAATGTACAACAGAAGTGACTAACTTCAAAGCGCTTGCGGTACAAAACGACGTATTCTGTATAATTTTCTCTTTGCCATACATTCTCAAGTGAACTTGCAACGAATCACTGAAAATAGTGTCAATTTAATCGCATTGTATAGACGTATTGCTTTCAATGCATTTTTTCACTGAACTCACTTCTTTCAAAAGGCATCTAGTGCGATATTTTACCACAGCATGTAAATATTTGTCTTTGCCTCCAAATAATTGTAATTTTCCTTTATGCAGCAATATGTTTATTTAATGCTTTTTTATTTATGATTTTGTGCACGATTCTGCTTATATCAGTTGTGGCAGCGGAGAAGGCACACCAGAACCTCTTAGATGGAGTGGAACACTTTGACAAGAGTCAGATGAAGCATGCGACCACCGAAGAAAAGAACCCTCTGCCGCCCATCGAAGGTTTATTTTCTGCTTGCTTTATGTATTATTATAGTTCTGATTTTGCAGTTGCCGCTTTGAGCAATGACCCTTCTATTTGATAACCAATAATTAGCACTTTACTGGTGTCATGATTACCTAATTACTATTTCGTTTTTTTTTAATCTGACTGTGTTGATCGTCGATGACCAACTATCAAATTAATTTATTAATAATTCAACATTTTAAAATCTGCGCTATGAATCCAATCCTCAGATGAGACCTTTTTAATCACATTGTTTTTCAACTACCTATTTAGATGAACTTCTTAAAATGCAAAATTCGAAATTATTAAAACAGTTTTAATTTTTAACAGCTATCGAAGCGGAAAAGGAAAAGAACAAGTTCTTGAATGGCATCGAGAACTTCGACCCCACAAAGCTAAAGCACACGGAAACTTGTGAGAAGAACCCCCTGCCCACGAAGGACACCATCGAGCAGGAGAAGACCGCCTGAATGGCTCCATCCAAAAAACTCTCGCAACTATATTTCGCTAGTATCGCTGTATTTTAAACTCGATGTAAGTTATGTAACAGGTCAGTCTACGAAGTTTGTCTGTCTTCTTATTATAACAAAAAAGTCTGAAAGATCACTAGACAAGGCGGACTTCGTAAACTGATAATTATCATTAGATTTTAGGAACCGAAATTTCTATGTCACTTTTAACGGTATATATTTTAAATAAGTGTATTTTATGAGCATTTTGTAATTTATTTTATATTGAATGAATAATTAAGTATTAATGTCCAGTACTGATTTATTTAAGTCGAGAACACTGCACTCCAATAAATAGGTTTGATTTACTTTTTATTTGTTTGTGCTGGTGTTCTCTATTAGTTGAGATATTCATGAGATTTAGTACGCATCTAAATGTATGACGGTGATGCTCTGGTCAATAAATTAGGAGTGTAGTTACCAAATCTCGTTTGGTTCTAAATTTATTTCTGGCCTTAAATTCGTGGTTAACGTAGTATTTTGACAATTAGGTATGTTGACTTAGATAACAAAGATCATCGAAAATAGTACTATCATAATAACAATACTTGCTCAACCGTGTAGGTAATATTAAGTAGAAATTGGTCTGATTTGAAAAAGCAACAGAAGTATTTGATGATAACCATTGTGAATAACAATAATATTTTATACAGTATACACAGCAATGATATAATTTTTCAATTTTATAATAATTATGCTATCGATGCCAATAAACCATTTTTATCGGAATTTTGTATGTTTTACAGACGGTGCTTTTTATAAATATAGATAAAATGAATATAATTACTTTTATTGCTCCCCTTGCATTTTTTACCTTCATAATAATAAAATAAATAATAAACATACTACTTTATTCATCATTTTCAAGAGTATTATCGATATTCAAAGGGTAACAAGTAATTCTACACGTAGAGTACACGTGGAGACGTATAAAATGGGTACCTACAATTTGAAAGCAAGAAAAAGGTAAAAGCAATATAAAGAGAAAATGTAAATTATGATTGATTCATTAGCCACGATCTCTCCGGGGTGCCACCGGAGAAAATATATATTATAAGCAAAAAATATGAACTATTAAAATAATAATGCACAATTAGGTACCCAAATACAAGGGTACACATTTATGCTCTAGCAACATGCTCATTCACAGAGCTTCCGCAGCAAGTTACTTTAGGCCGCATTCACACATGACGGACCAGGCCAGACTTGCCATGACCAATGATCTTTATTCACGACTTTAAGGCGCTCTTTTACTAAAGCGAGATAGCAATGAGAAAACGACGCGCGCGGGAGCAAGACCGATTTGGCAGGTTAGGTGAAAAAATCATATTAATTTGTGGTAATTGAAATAATAAACGTATCGCTAAAATATTCGGTCATAAAATCAGTTTAACGGAGAAGTACTGCATACAGCATTTTAATTGCTTAGTTTCGGCATAGTTTTGCAAATATTTGGTTAGGGACCATCATACTGAACAACTTTTACTATGGGACCAACTTTGAAATCGTGAAAAAAAAATCAGCTGTTTCATACATTTTAATATTTTCGTAATTATTTTTTGTATGAAACGGCTGATTTTTTTCGCGATTTCAAAGTGGGTCCCGTAGTAAAAGTTGTTCAGTTTGATGGTCCTTACCTATCTACCATATTCGGCATTAGGGGTATTTTTGTAACACGTTGTATATTTAGTTGGGCTGGCCCCAGCTAGACCTACCGGTTTTATTTCAAATTCAAATTAAAACAGAAAACAGATAAATCGAGCCCGAATCTGGCCAAAATGGCGAACCCTAATTTATGATTTCACACGAACATCGATATCTTTTAAATAACTACAATACGAAACTTCTTACTTAGATTTATGTTTTAAGTTGAAGCCCGGCAGACTTTTCGAAGTTCGATGCGTTAGCTGGTACGGCCTCCTGTTCTACTAGAACAGCAAAGCAAAGAAATGAAACCGGTAGGTATGGGGCCAGCCTTAAAGGACTGAAGTTACACATACTAAAATATAACGAAGGAAATCTTTTTAGAAGTCCCTATGCTTTCAAAAACACCCATTTCACTTTATACCGGGCAATAAGTTAAAAATCGGTTTAACTGCCAGTCTCCGTCACCACCTGTCCGCCACGCCGCCATCGCCACCAGCTTAGAGTTAATGCTCTAAGGCCACCAGTGACTGCCGCATACTTAGAGCATTATCGTGTGTGAACGCGTTCATACTATTCCATCCATAATGTTCTATCTTTTTTGCCTTTTTTTGCTTGAGAAATAGGCATAGAGAAAAACAGATCAAAATACATCGTTCTCCATAGACAAAACTCTTTTTTATATAAATGGTGCTGCTACATGATCTTATTACCCTTGCTTTATGGAAAATATAAAGTACAGCTTGACCATAAGCAGTTGACAAAAAATGAGGGCGGCACTTTCTATGCAAACACGTCAAAAACACGAATAACTTGGCAGCACTGACTATATTTTGTACTGAAAAATTTTAGTTCCATTTTATTTAATTTCTTCTCTTTCTGTCCAAGCTGTATATTGAATAGGATTCATAATCTCTTTAAAAAAAAATTAATCACTGAAATGTAAATGTATAAATCCATTACTTCAGAACGACTGCACCTAATTAGATAATTCTTTTTTTTGTTGTGTTTGTTATTATCACGACAAGGTTTGTATATTATTAATTTTTTAAATTATCTTTTGATTTTTTTTGCGGAAAGATGGAAAAAATATATCTTTGCTGTTATTGTAAATTGCAATATAACAAACAGTTACCCGTGTAAATCCGGGGCAGGCAGCTAGTGGTAATAAATATTTTTAATTAATTATTGTTGCGTGGCTAAATATGTTTAGAAGTATGGTAACATTGACGCCAAAAATGCTAAAATTGTAAATTTTGATTTTTCTTCCCGCCGGCTCTTGACGGTTTGGTTTTGGCACGTGCAATTTTCAATCAGATTTCTTGGAATAATACTTCCAATTTATAAATACAGTTCAACACTGATGCTGACTGTTGGGAATTATCATTTCGGTAAGTGTCTTGTTAATATTTTTTAGGCATACACGCTAATCATTACATTTGCACGTGTTGTTTAGCGTAGACAGCAAAACAACCATTTGCATTCGCCAAACGTTATAGCTACGATATGGTTTTGTGGTCGAATGTTATTATGCTTTTTCGTTTTGTTAAAGATAACTCAGAACCCACTTGGGAAAACAACCAACAATGTTTGTAATTATTGTCTAGTATGATAGAAGCGTCATTTGTTTTTGTTTACCTGCAGATCCTTAGCTGTTGTACAATGTCGCCTTCTCCAATCCGCTGTCGTGGACCTTGGAAAATACATAAACGTTCCTCGGAACCTGACAGGTGGCTAGATGAAATGGGTTTTTTCCGAAAACACACAGCTAGGGACTCCAGCTGTCTCTTTAGAGCTGTTTCAGAAAACATCTATAATACCCAGAGATACTTTCACAAAGTTCGCCTTGACTGTGTTCAATTCATGACTTCAAAAAGACATCTCTTTGAAGGGGTAGGATTTATTTTCAAAAACACAAATCACTTTGATATTTCTTTGCATAAATAATGCACTGATTAACAATATTTTCCAATTTATGTTGTAGTCCTTGAATTGTAACTTTGAAAACTATGTGAAAGAGATGTCAAATGCTTCAGAGTGGGGAGGGTTTATTGAAATTACTGCCATGAGTCACTTGTATAGGTAAGACGGCTGTAAAATATGTACAAATTTTTCACCTCATCTTCCCATTGAATTAAACATTACTCCTTGAACCCATTTCAGACGTGATTTTATTATATTTGAAGCTAACAATGGCCCACAAACAAAAATATCTAATGGCTATGGAAAAGTAATTTACTTGTTTCATTCACCTGAAACTAAACACTTTGATGTGGTATATACTAAAGAAGTTATCACTACATCTGCATTTTGCCAGTGTAAGTTTGAAGTAATCTTGATTACACATCATCTGTTAACAATATATTTGATTTTAATAATGAGATTACTCAGTTAATGTTTATCTCGGTCAGTCTCTATTGTTCACATGAAACCAAATCACAAAAACATTGTTATACCTTTTCTGTTGCTCTGCTTGTTGTCTTGTGTTGTAAAAATTAATTGAGTAAGTTCCATTTCAACTTTTTGATTTGCATTATTATAATTTGATTCTGTATTATTTGCAAATTGTTGTGAATTTGTGGTTATTTGTAGCATTGGTTTATGAAATACTTTATGATGGTGTGTACCAACTGAAAGATCTACCGTATGCTGTGGATAAAATGCTCCATGATAAAGTGCCCACCAATCACATTGAGTACTTCATGTCTGAAAATGTAGAACGTCGTAAGAAGCAGAAAGAGAGGGCTAAGATTTTTATCGAAGCAACTAATGAAGATAGCAAGGATAGAAATAACAATGCTGTTGCACTGAAGTGCAAGCATCACACCGAAGACCTGGAGCGAGCCAGCCTATTGAAGGAATCTCTCAGTATTTTTGTGTTTAATCGCAGCCTGATACAACTCGAAAATGTCTGCATGAATTGTTTAAATGTGAACAGTGCAAAAGATTTGCTTGATAACGGCATCACCCCTTTTCCATATAAAGTTGCAAAAGCTTTAGATCCAGATATATATAGAAATATTGAATTTGATGTTTGGAGTGAAATGCGACGAGGTATCCTCTCTCTCTTGTGATAATTGATTTAAAATTGTTGAGTTGTGTGGTAAACTGATTTGGTTTTGCAGAGTTGCGTTACGGTGCTAGATATTCAGATGGCACCACTCTTCAAGTAGGTGTGAAGTGTTTATGTAGACTGCAGCCAGAGCAATCGGTGCCGTATCACTGCCATATTCAGGAGATGCGGCCGGACGGCGGGCCGGTCCTGGTGTTCATCGAGGAGTTAGGGGAGAAGCGTGTACTCAATTACGACCAGCTGGAGCCCCTGCCGCAGGACGAGGTGCGCCCGTGGGCCCCGCCTTACAGATTCTCCCGGACCAACTCTCAGTTCTTGACTCTTAGCCAAATGTTGCAACAGATAGGTGTGATATTATTTAATTTTTAGTGCACGAGTTCGGCGCAAATCGGTTTCGCCTCGAGTTGTGTACGATCGATGCTCTGCCGGCTCACGTCTGGAGTGACACTGCAATCATTACTCGTCATATCATGCCCCTAACTCCTGCACGTAATTCATGTTGTTCTCATATTTCCTACATTCACATTTCATTTCACAACATCCAGGCAACATCACTCGTAAGCAAGGTCTGAGCAAGGGCCGCAGTAAGGCGAAGGTTGCCCCGGATGACCCCAAAAGCCCAGACAAGGCGGTTTCGCAAAAGCCCAAACTGAATTGGAACGAGGAGAAGCCCGAGGGCGGCGACGCGCCACCCTATGTGACCCAAACCAATGTTGACTACTCCGCATATCAACATTTGGACTTTATTAACTTTGAACCGATGCCTGTTAGTCCATCATTAGTAACGTAGCTGTATTAGAGGTCTATGTTGTCATTTATAAGCATGTCATTTGATTTTACGTTCAACTTCTATCTATTTAATGTCATTTCATAACAAGTGTCCCATCTGCTAGTTGCACCTTTCATCCGAATGTGATAAGTGTTATTCTTCGATAAGGAACTATTAGTTAGATTACCTGAGCTGAATTAATGCCCTATAATTCTGTATTTGAACATACACTGTTAATTTTTAAGTATATCAAATAATGAAATGGGGATATCAGACCACTTTGCTGAATATATATAGCTAAAAATATAACTATGTGTGCAGCTAAAAGTAAAAAATCAACAGACTGAAAGGGAAAATCCTAAATATCCGAAAAAATCTTCTAACTCACAAAAATAGCAAGACGCATGCGTAGACGCATTCTGTCTTTCCATGGTTTGTGTAAACAAGACAGTCTCTTTTCATTACGCGCTTGTATTTATATGAATGGGCTCTAAACCCCGAATACAGTCATATTTTGAGACAAAAAATTCTCAATATCTTGACTAATTATGAAATATTAAAACTTTTAACTGTACATACTTGATTAGTAAAGGGAAGACATACGCCCTTTACATTTTTAGATGAACACATGACCTCACCTCAGACTACACATGTTGACCTTGAGACCGCCTTTATGCCCTACGTAATAAAAGTTGTTTTCGCAGTTTAACTGCATAACCTGACGTGCTGTCGTGTGCACTTAAAATTAACCGTGTATAAGTAAATAAGTTCTTCAACAAGTGATACTAGGATTACTTGCAATGTTTGTGACCAGATAGGAGTTTCCTGTAATCTGATGAGGTGCTTATGAATGGAAGGGTGACCCTTGGATCTGCCATATCGTAGCTATAGGCGCCGTTGGACGCTTCGCTTGTTTTCTTGTAGTTAGTAGCAGAGTGCGACAAGGTAAGTGATTCCAGGTTGCAATGTTGATTTGGCAGTACTTGAACGTTTAGAAGTAGTTAATGGAGTTATGTAATCTTTAGGTATTAATTCTTTTACAGAGTAACATTAAAAAAAAGTTGTAGTTAAGGTTGGTATGGTAATTTAGTTTATATGGGACGGAGGGTTGTTGAGAACAGTGATGTAGCTACTGCCAAAGTTTAATAAGGTCTTAAGATGATCTTATATTTTTTCAAATGCCCTTTTTAGATTAAATGCATACTTTCCGGCATTTTTTTGTAGCAGATTTATGAATTAAAGAAAAGAATTAAGGCAACTTTCGTGCCATCTCACGCGGCTTATCATTTGGTTTTAGTTGTATGACCGAGACAGCATGATAACTGCTACCCTATATTGCCGCCATTTTAGATTTACGAAAATAAATTGTTGAATATAAAAATATCTCTAAATAATCAACTTTAAGATGTATGTAACAGCAGTAGCTCCATCTCTGGTAAGTATGACTTTTATCTACTTAATGAGTGCCAAATGTAAAATGTGTCGTTTGCTTCGCAGGTTGAAGTTGAAGCACTGCCCCTGATGGTTGACTGCCGGCCGACCGCGGGCGCTGCGCCCCACGACATCGCGCACTCCGCGCCCAACGGGGCGCCGCCGCCGCCCGACAACCATCATAACCAGGTTAACTTAAACCTTTAACTTTAACCTTTTTTTGAAATATCTTGAACTTTTCAACGTTGCGGCTCCCTCCACGACCGCCTCCCGTGATTCCATCCAGCTTAAGTTGCTCAATGGGATCCCCGAGGGAATAAACAACGAAAATAATAGAACAAAAAATTTAAATAGGGGATGTAAGTTTGTATGAAAGTCCCTCCGATTCGAAGGACTTTCATACGAAAGACCTTAAAGTTTTGTGTTTAGGCTGATGAATAAAAAATCGAAGTCGAAGGACGAAGTCGCAGGCGGAAGCTAGTTTTATCATAAGTACATACACCTTGAAAAAAGTCCAAGCTAAAAAATATGATTAAATTATAAAATTGATATTTGTCAGTATTTTGAGTGTATGAAGCTTCAACATTTTCAAATTGAACCGTGGTTGGAGATGACACGACTCACTGGCAAACAATTTTATACAAAACGCGAAGATTTACCATCCAAGTACACGCTACGTCATAAAAATAAATTAGTTTTGCCAAATGCCCGATTAAAACTAACATCTTCAAGTACCTTCAGTTCTTCTATAAAAATATACAACAAATTACCTGGCATAATAAAAAATGAAAACAATAATAACATCTTTACCAGTAAATTAAAACAGCTACTAACAAGTGAATGCTATTACAGCATTAATGAATATTTTATAGACAATTCATACATAGGGTCTACGAAATCAAATTAAAACCAATTATATAAGTACCTACTATCCTATCTTAGTTAAACGCCCGCCCCCCTTTCTTCTAGCCCAAATTTGCGTGCCCAACAGGGACCATAATAATGGTCTTTTATTATGTAACATCTTTGTAAACATTATGGTTTAGCAATAAATTATTTAATTTGATTATACGTTTCTGCGGCTTTGAACCATTTGGTTGAACCTTGTATTTGCGCTATTACAATTCCTTTCTTGTATTTGATCTTTTGTATACTGTTCCCTGTCGCGATTAAGATCGCGTCGCGTCGCATTCAAGAACATCGTTACATAATTTATGTAATATTAAAGGATCGCAATATCCAAAAAATATTTGTTGATATGGAAATAGACATGCAGTTTTTAAATCTCCTGTGACTTCTTAGTAGTTCTAAATTTTAAAATTCAATGAGTAAAATAACCTATCTGCACCTCAATTTATCGCAATTCGATCGTGGAATGAAAAGATAATTTTTTCGCCTCGCCGGCAGTCGCCCTTTTACGTGGCCAGACGTCATTGCACGTTGCTAATACCCGCAAGTTGCTAATGCGCCATGCCGCAATTTTTTAACCTCAAAAAGGAAAACCAATTGTAATTTTTTTATATACCTAGACCCTATATTATTGAGAATAATAATTCACTAATTAATATATTAAATTACCTATTAGAATTTTTTTGTTACATATCATATTTAGTTGCGGATGACGTTAACGTGAATGTTAATGTGACAAGGTTCCTGCGCATTAGCAATTTGCGGGGATAATATTGACAGGCAAAAATACGAATTTCTTATAGACCTATTGTTTCATAAATGTGGCTAAGAGTAAGCCAATTTAATATTAAAAAGATGAGCATGCTAGGCCAACCAGTTAAAGTATTTGTAAACTAATATTCGGAGGTCAGCCTTCTCGAGGGTAGCCAGTCTTCTCCGAGCTAGGGCCGTACCGGCTAACGCATCGAACTTCGGAAAGTCTGCCGGGCTTCAAATCAAAACAGATAAATCGAAGTAAGGAGTATCGTATTGTACTATTCGCCGAAATTATTCAGAAAATATCGATGTTCGCGTGACATCATGAATTGGGGTTCGCCATTTTGTCCCTCGACTTATCTGTTTTAATTTGAAGCCCGGCAGACCTGCCGAAGTTCGAAAAGTTAGCCGGTAAGGCCCCTGGTCTAATTTGGAGATTCCACAGGCGTATGACGTCGGTCATCGCTGTGAGAAAAACGACGAACGACATCAGTATGACCGTGTATCTGTGTTGTAGCCAAGTGGCAACAACGAGATGAGCGGGCACGCGGTGACCTCGCCCGGGGCCGCGCGCGCCTCCACGCCCGCCACCTCCAGCGTTGTGCCTGCTTACACTGGCAACGTGTATAGTAAGTACAGGCCTCGGCACGGATCTTGGGCGGTGACATTTAATGCGCAGGAGTCATTTTTATGTCATTGGCGGGGACGTGGTGAGGGGCGACTGCAAACATGCGCATTAATACCTTCCAATTTCTCTCACCGCTCACGATTCGTGCCGGTACGTATACCTACATTATTTTCACCTGACAATATTTATAACACTTCGGCATTAGCCATTTTTAATGTCCCCACTGCTGGGGTACAGGCCTTCCTTACGCGTGGATAAGGAGGTTGGGCCATAACCCAACACGCAGGCCCCATGCGGATTGGTGGGTGTTAACGATGCAAATGCAGCCGCGACCAACGACTTAACGTGCCATCCGAAGCACAGAGGAACTCGAGATAATAAAGTTTTGGTCACCCATCCCACGACCGAAAGTTGTGAAATTTGCTTAACCTCCGCAATGGCAGGGCTAGGCGCTAAACCACTGCACCACCGAGCTCCTCATTATAATACTTGCTCATTAGAAATTGATGAAGTCTCGGACGGCTTCTACTTAGCTGTGGGTTCTATAGCCCAAGTTTTGAAATCCATGTCGATACGGTCCGTGCGGCAGTTTATTCTAAACACAGGCTATATTAGCTTAAATGGAGGCTCCAATCACCATTTCAAATGGAAAATTGTGTCTAGCAATAAACTTTCTTTTAACTTGCCTTCCGAAGCGAGGGCGAGCTTGACTTAGTACATTTTTGGTCACCCTTCCGACGACCAAACCTAACGATTTTTTTTTACCGCCACAATTGCAGCCGAATGCACTATAATCCGGAAATAAACCTTTTGTTCAGTCTTTTACTATATTAAAAGTTATCGCAGTTGACGGTTAATTTCATATTAAGTCTCTTCTTCATTTGGCATACAAATTCTAACACTTGTAATGTTCGTATAGCGTCTCATCCAGCCGGCATGAACCCCTCAAACGTGGGGTACCCGAACGTGGGCATGGGCGGCATGAGCGGCGGCGTGGGCGTGGGCGTGGGCGTGAGCGTGGGCATGGGCGGGCCGGGGGTGGGGGGCACGGCGCCGTACATGTGCGGCGTCAAGTCGCTAGTGTGGTGCGCGTCGCCGCCGCCGCCGCACGCGCCGCCGCCGCCGCCGCACGGCGTCAACCCGCACGTGTTTAAGAGCGTGCAGGCTAACGGCGCGGACTTGCCTATGAATGGTGAGAACTCATCATAGCGTATGGCCGACTACGTCATCGTATACTTCCAATTTTGAATTTCTTAATCACTCTTCAGTTGCAAGTGTCATTCGGTGAAGTTCCCTTAGACCACAGGAGAAACAGCATAGTGTAGTATTCTAGCGAAGGTCACGTGAAGCGGTCGATGCGGGCAACGCTGGACCGTCCTAGAGATCCTTGGAAAAGGCTTATATAACGCTAACGGTGCTGATTTGCCTATGAATGGTGAGTGTAATCATTGTATAGTTCTAGTGACGTACGTCTCGAATTCTCGACCTATAAGGATGCTATTATCGCAATGAAAGTCTATGAAATATAGGGCAAAAACCGATGCTTAAGGTTTTCATCATGTCAGCCGCACTACATCCACTGCTGGGCGAAGGCCTTCCTCAAGGATCTCTACAGCGAAAGGTCCTGCGCTGCCCGCATCCAGCGGCTTCCCGCTACCGACCAGTTTGTCGGGGGTCCACAAAGCGTCCGGTGCGCGGTGTCCGTTCCAGAACCTTTTCGCCCTGTTTGAGATAGCAGAAGTGCTATCTCCAGTACAAAGTGAAAAATAACGAAATGAAAAGTTTTAGCTCGAAACTATGTGGCGAGTCAAATGTTGAATCAAGCAATTTTTTGTGCAGACATCCCAACTCTCCGCTACTACTTCAACTTGGGGGTAGAATGCATGTGGTCGGCGTACGGGCCGCCGCCGCCGCACCCGCCGCCGCGACACTACTCGCCCAGGGACCTCGCGCAGGTAACTGACACCATACTGCATACACTACTCGCCCAGGGACCTCGCGCAGGTAACTGACACCATACTGCATACACTACTCGCCCAGGGACCTCGCGCAGGTAACTGACACCATACTGCATACACTACTCGCCCAGGGACCTCGCGCAGGTAACTGACACCATACTGCATACACTACTCGCCCAGGGACCTCGCGCAGGTAACTGACACCATACTGCATACACTACTCGCCCAGGGACCTCGCGCAGGTAACTGACACCATACTGCATACACTACTCGCCCAGGGACCTCGCGCAGGTAACTGACACCATACTGCATACACTACTCGCCCAGGGACCTCGCGCAGGTAACTGACACCATACTGCATACACTACTCGCCCAGGGACCTCGCGCAGGTAACTGACACCATACTGCATACACTACTCGCCCAGGGACCTCGCGCAGGTAACTGACACCATACTGCATACACTACTCGCCCAGGGACCTCGCGCAGGTAACTGACACCATACTGCATACACTACTCGCCCAGGGACCTCGCGCAGGTAACTGACACCATACTGCATACACTACTCGCCCAGGGACCTCGCGCAGGTAACTGACACCATACTGCATACACTACTCGCCCAGGGACCTCGCGCAGGTAACTGACACCATACTGCATACACTACTCGCCCAGGGACCTCGCGCAGGTAACTGACACCATACTGCATACACTACTCGCCCAGGGACCTCGCGCAGGTAACTGACACCATACTGCATACACTACTCGCCCAGGGACCTCGCGCAGGTAACTGACACCATACTGCATACACTACTCGCCCAGGGACCTCGCGCAGGTAACTGACACCATACTGCATACACTACTCGCCCAGGGACCTCGCGCAGGTAACTGACACCATACTGCATACACTACTCGCCCAGGGACCTCGCGCAGGTAACTGACACCATACTGCATACACTACTCGCCCAGGGACCTCGCGCAGGTAACTGACACCATACTGCATACACTACTCGCCCAGGGACCTCGCGCAGGTAACTGACACCATACTGCATACACTACTCGCCCAGGGACCTCGCGCAGGTAACTGACACCATACTGCATACACTACTCGCCCAGGGACCTCGCGCAGGTAACTGACACCATACTGCATACACTACTCGCCCAGGGACCTCGCGCAGGTAACTGACACCATACTGCATACACTACTCGCCCAGGGACCTCGCGCAGGTAACTGACACCATACTGCATACACTACTCGCCCAGGGACCTCGCGCAGGTAACTGACACCATACTGCATACACTACTCGCCCAGGGACCTCGCGCAGGTAACTGACACCTTACTGCATACACTACTGGCCCAGGGACTCTAATAATAACTAATTTATTCCACTCTATAAGAATTTTAACAATGCATACATAAAGAGAAATACCACCAACTATCACTAGCACAGACATATTTTAAACACGTTTACATAGAGATCAGAACTCCATTCATCAAAGTTCTCTTCATACTTAGAAATGTTTTACGTCTGTACTGGACTGTGCATAGGTACCAGGACAGCACGTCAGGTTATACAGTTCAACTGCGAAAACAGCTTTTATTACGTAGGGCATAAAGGCAGTCTCAAGGTCAACATGTATAGTCTGAGGTGCCCGCGTGTGTACATACATTCATCGAACGCCTGTGCTAGAAATTGTCGTCTAATTTCTGACATCTTTTTAACACACAATTTGTTTGAATAATCTTGAATAGAGTATGTGTTTATTGTGTCGTAGGACATGCAGCAAATGAACATCCACGAGCGTAACGTGGGCGGCAACAACGTGGAACAGAACCACAAACACAAGTCGGACAAGCCCGCGCCCGCCGCCGCCAAGCCCGCGCAGCGCCCGCTGCTGGGGCCCAGGTAACATATCGATATTTATTCACCTCAGTGCCCAATAAATAACACCTAGTTGCCAACAATTCTCGATTGAAATCGTTTCAAATAGTAAATAATGAAATTTGTTGAGGCAGGAACTGTTCGCCAATATTCAGCGAAAAGGGAAGTACTTCCGCCGAGCTAGGTGTCTGCTCGGGGACCGCGGTCCAACTATTCGATGTTAGAATTTGTATTTATGCGAAGTGCTTAGAACACTTCAATATCATGGGTCAGGTCTCCATACGTTGTTGCCTCGACGTTAGCTTGACGTAGTGCGACATCACGTCTGCGTAATGTTTACATATTGTACTTTTCGCTGATCCTGCATTTCTTCGTCATTCGTCGATTGCTTGTGTAGCGGTATGATCGCGCCGCCACAAAATTTGTCAGCTTCATTTATTAAAGAACTCTTATAGCAACTGAAACTGATAAATTGCATTAATTCTATACGATTTCAATGGAAATTTGTTAGCAACAGAGTAACATAATAAAGGGGCAGGTAAGTAGGCGATAAAAACGAAAATGTAAAACTTTAATGATATAAAAATCATCGACGGCTGCACGTGGGGTTGCAGTTGGCAGCTCGGTTCGGAATGTACTCTTAATCTGATTTTAAATTATTATTAACCTTTTCACCGCCAACGACTTCTATAGAAGTTCGAGATTTTCGTGCCCTCCACGCCAGGACTTCTATAGAAGTTCTTCATTATACCTACTTTGATAAAATACATTTACGATACATAAAACATTTGTTTCTTTTGTAATTTTGTAAGATGGACACAGCTGAAGCCCTATTTTTTATTTTCCTAGGCAAAACAGGCTTTTTTGAGTCTTAAAATGGATAAAAACAAAAACGTCTCAAATATTTTGATGTCCCGCACGCCAACGACTTCATATCAAGTAGGCCAGTGATGTGACGCGAAAGTTGCATTCACTACAATCCTCCATATTTACTATGTTTTATTCCATCCAAATGTTCATAAATTCTATGATTTAAAATAAATCCCGGTCAGGAAATAACGTATTACATAATACATTTTAAAATTAATGTACGTATCAAATCACTTTATTAAAATTAGTTAAGTTTACTGAGGATTTTCGATATTGCAACACCCATCTCTACGTAATGGCAAGATGTCAGTGCTACCTGCGCCACCGACTATATTTCAAGTTAGCTCGTGACGTCGTAAGCGCACAGGTGTCAAGGTCATCGTGTCATAGTGCTGGGCGTTACAAACAAAACAAACGTGTGCCGTGTTTTTTGCCCGGTTCGGGAAAAGTGCAAATGATGAGTGACAGTGAATGTTCTAATGAGTTGTTACGGATTTTACAAGGTGTGGAACCTGATTCAGAATTTGATTGCGAAACGGAAAATAGTAGTACTTCGGAAGAGGACGATAATGAGGTAAGTTTTAATCAGTAAATATTATCTTGTTTTATTGTTAGCTAATTATTAAAGTGCAAAGAAAACACAAGTTATCTTGATATGTGGATATAGTTATGTGCTAATTAAACTTAGGAAGATAATTAATTAAGTTGCGAATCGCGAATCACTTACAATACAATCTCGTTCACAAATTCATAAATACAGTAACTAACACAATACCTACTCAACTAAGTTCAATCAATATTGCACTGAATATCACTCGAATTTATTTAAACAGTTTCGATACGCTTGAGTTTTTAAATACCATATTATTTTATGTAGTACTGGTAGGTACCTATTACCTACTTACATGTTCTTTTTACTCAAACGTTCACAGAGAACGTACACTCAGTAACTCAGCGGTAGTTAAAAGTCTGTAAGCCAGCCACTTAACCAAAATACGTTGTATACCTATCAACATTAAAACTGAACGCGAACACTTTAGGTACCTACATAGAACGTCGAAGTATAGACCAACAAAACTCTAGAATGAAAAAAAGCATAGACAACCCTTTTCCTTAAGAAATTTATCGTGCTACGAGCGCCAAAGACTTGATATGAAGTCAACGGACGACGTTATGAAATGAATAGTGAAGTGCCTATTATAATATATCTCTAGCAAGTATATGCATGTCTTTTTGTCTCTGATAATGGATTTTCATTTTTCTTACTAAAATTGTTCATAAAATAAAACCAACTACCATTATAATGTATCAGTGTTTATTTATATTTGTAAATTTAGATACAAACTTAAATTTACACGTAATTTTTTTTATTATCGATATGACGTTACCGCCATCCTTGCTTTCGTACTATAGAATTTGTTATACATATATACGTTGGCGTACAGCGGGACATCGCGTGCAGGATAGTTGGGCGGTGAAAAGGTTAATAAATTTTCAATGTGTAAGAAACTTAAACATTTATAGAGCCAATTTATTATGCGAAGCGACTTCACCAGCGATTTATTAAGTATGTTTAAGAATTTTCTTAGAGAAATGATTTAGCCTTACATACAACCTCAACACCTCGTACCAGTTTCCAGTTATGGTTTGTTTTAATTTTATTAGCTTTATGCGCTTTTAATATTTAAAATCTTCATCATATTTGATTAGTTTATTGCGCGCTTTTTCCCCTTTAATAATAAACATATATTAAGTTTACACCTAGTTTAAGCAACAAGATTGATTAGGAATATGACGCTTTGAGGCGTCAAACGTAAGGCATAATATTGCTAAGCCCAATTTTTGGTTAAACCAGGTGCAAACTCTTTTATTGATAAGGCCGTTTAGGTTTGAAATCGATAGGAAGCATGAGTTCTGGATAGCCTGGAATGCCATTTGACGTCAAATACATGTCATTTATGATCGTCTTGTGTAGGTTCAAGCGCGGTGGCAACAACCAGGACGGCAACCAGAATAGCAACCACAACCAGAACAAGGGCCACAACAACAACGTCTCCAACAAGGGACCCAACAACAGGTAACAACATAAACAAGACAATATGTTGCTTTATACAGGATGTTCTTCTTATAAGGCGTTCAAATGGGCACTATTACTGCAATGTAAACTGCCATGACTGCGGCCAGCCATCACAAAATCATTTCAGTTTGGCTTAACTATGCAATATATTACAATGTTTCCTCGATTCTGCTTTCCGTAACAGTCGCACTAACTAACCTAACACAAGTAACTAAATTATATTGCAAATGTGAAGGTTTGTGTGTTTGGATGTTTGTTACTCAATCACGCAAAAATGGCTGTTTATAACATAGAATACTTTCTATATCGGACAAAGGCTTCCTAGGGATTTTTCGTATGTGAACGCGAATGAAGTCGCAGACGGAAGCATGTTGTTGATATTTATAATGTTCACAGGCAATGGTTCAACAACAGCCGGGGGCAGGGCGGGGGCGGGGGCGGGGGCGCGGGGGCGGGGGCGGGGGCGGGCGCGTACGGGGGGGGCGCGGGGGCCCCCGACGAGTGCGTGCCGGAGCCGCCGCTGCTCACTTTGCCCTACATCCCCTACCCGCCGCCCATATACCCCATACCCTACTACCCGGTCGAGTCTGACCCCGGTGAGTACCTTATTATTGTTGCATGTCTTTGTACAGATTCTTTTAAATAGTAATTGTTATTGTTTGCTATTGTGGTTTTACTTGTTTTAAAATATTCAATCATACCTAACCTGTTATGAGGTAAATTGACATACTGATGATATTTTTTTCTTATCACAATGGACGTGGGAAAAATGAAAAATTAAAGAAAAAAATTACCCTATACCATCATAGAAGCCATAATTCCAAAACCGACTGTTTGTATTTCACTTCGATACGATAAGTATTTACAAAGTTATTGTAAATAATGAATCTGTTTAAAACACTATTACGTTTGCATCCGCGAGTCGGTGCCATGCGTCCTTTTAGAATGAGACTAGCGAGAAAATGGAATCCGATGACGTCATCGTATCGTCCTGCCTGACTCCACGTTAGTGATTACTTGTTTAGTGCCTGTCACGAAAACAATAAAGTATGGTCATTTTTACGAATCTTTAAAAATGTATTGTGAAGTATGAAAAAGGGATACAGAAAATGTTAAGTAAAAATATTTCAAAAAAATAAAAATGTCCCCAAGCTCATTGTCAAATAAGATATTTAGGGGTCGTGAAACGCCCAATAATTATTTCCCAACCGATGGGCGTGGGCCTCTGTGGGGTCCGTTGGGATTTTCCTGCTAATAACAAGAGGACAATTGATACCAATTTATTCCCATCGGACCACATAAGAAATATATTAATAGTCGCATGAACAAAACCAAGTAAGTACATAATTGATGTTATATTGTAACCTATTTTCCGTTGACAGCCATGATGGGTATGATGGGCGGCATGGGGTACGTGGGCTACGAGGAGGGCGGGGAGTACGCGCCGATGCCGTACTACCCGCACTTCCCCCCGCCGCCGCCCCACCCGCACCACCAGCACATGCCCCCCCCACACACCCTGGAACACAAGTGAACGGACGAACCATTCGACACGACGACGGCTTCGATCTAAAACCGACATTAAATGAGATTCTGAAATCACAACTAAGAAATTGAGTCGTATAGGTAGAATCAAAACCGGATATCTGCCAATTTCTCAAAAATTACATATTGATACTGTCAGCATTGAAAATTTCAAACTGATTCTCCGTCGACTGTTCGACCGATGAAGAATCAAAGACGGATCTTACATACAAAATCCACAAAACTCTACTTGATTTTTTTTTCGTTATACCACAAATTAGTAAAATGACAGATAGACAGTTTTGATTTTATACGACTCTATTTATAAGTAAACAAAAAAGTAAATAACAGTTTGACTCCAAGTTTCTAAAACTTTAAAAATTCATAAATTGCAATATATAAAGTCAATGGTGTCGATTCGACAACTGAACTAAATCGACAGGACTAAACTAAATTTTAAGTTAGCATCGTTTTCTTTCCGTATTGAAAAGACAAGAGCAGAATACTAAAATTAAGTTGGTCTTGTCACTTTATTTTAATCGTCTGAGCCGAACCGACACTATTGTACAACTAATAGTATTGTTATGATTAGATGTCTGTTTTCCATCAGAAAGTAAAATATAAAAAAAAGTTGTGACAGAAGAATCGATAAGAACTTTAATGAAATATTGTTTAAAAACTTCATTGTATTTCACGTCATTTAAGTTGAATAAGTCGCAAACAGACTATTTCGTCAATATATAAAAAAACTGTAATATTCGACTTGCTTGGCGTATCATTTAATTTCTCTTTATATTTTGTAACAAAGGCTTAAATTATTTCTTAACAAATGCAATATTTTTCGTTCTCCACACCCATTTTAATGGTTAAGTAGTTCATGTAAATGAAGACTATTATGAATCTCAAAATCTTCAAAAAAAATACTGTTTATTTATTTATTTAATTTACATAAAAATAATACCAGAGTTTTTAAAATATAAAGAGAAATAAATGTTGTGATGTTTTAAATTATAACTGTGAAACATTGTTAAATTACCAAATTATGTCGGTTTTCAGAATTAGCTACATCACTGTTTAAATTGCTACTTAACAAATTAAGTACGGCTACTATCGGTTCCTAATTCTGAGTAAACTTAGAAGCTGTTCCATGTAATGTGTATTGGTTGATGTTATGTTATGTATAACATTGACTCGTGGGCGACTGTTGCTTATTTTTCATGAACTTAAATGTCTTAAAAAGTAGTTTTTCCTACATTAGTTCCAAAACAGTTTCGATTTATTGTAAAAAACACTTTCAGTACATACCTACATAAAAATTCATTATCATTAAATATAAAGTCCTTTACTCTTCAAACCATTAGTGCATTATTTTATTATGTGTACTTGCCTATTGGCATGTAGATTATTATCTAGGTCATTTCAAGACAAGTGAAATGATTTGTCACACTTTTTTGACAATGAAATGAGCTTAACCACGAATTATAGACTTCAATGTTAATGACATCATGTTTTCATGATAACTGAATGAACGTAAAATGTCCTAGTTATTCCAAATATATAAAAAAAATATTCAATTAACAGCGACAGTCGCCTACGATCTAGCTACGAAGCCAAACAAGCCTCAAGTCCAATTTTGAACATAAAGCTAGGTGATTGTTTCATACAATCATTATTTGATAAAATTCTGGAACAATTACCCAGCTGATAGATCGCGGTCACCCATCTTTGAGTGACACGGGTCTCATTGGCAAACAACGATTTTGCTCATCGAAAACGGTATACGATTTAAGCTGGATTTATATCTTCAGACACTGAGAACGTCAGACAAAAATAATATTGATCTAAGTGTATTAACGTAAAATCTATCGTACCGTCCCCGCGCAGACACGGACAACCTGTATATTATTATAGTGTAATAATTATGTAACTATACCAATACATATAATTATATAACTATGATTATGTAACTATACTGAATCTGATTATAGTATTGCTTATACTAAACAACTTTCTACAAAGAACATAGATCGAAAAACGTAATTTTTTTTTCGTTTTTCCGTAGTTATTGCATACAAAATGTATTGGTCAGCTGACCAATACATTTTGTATGGGAGTATAAATATTTTTTAGTTTTTTGACCTATGTTCCTCGGAGAAAATTCAGTTTTAACAACACCATCTTCCGTTTCAGTATAGTTACATAATTTTATTACACCTCAGAAGAATATGGCACGGACGTGTCTGAAGATATAAACGGACCTTTAGACTCGTCACGGGGGCGGACGTCGGCCGCCGCCGTGTCGGGCCCTATGCTGTGTGTAGTCCGAAATATTAAATATACAATTAAGAATCGTCAATTATTCGGGCAATAAGTTCAAAATATTTACGTTTCGTTTCCACTAGTTGCAGCAATTTACGGAATAGTCGGGCACAGCTCGCGACACACAGCATAGTTGCATTTTTATACAAGTAGACGCGAGTGTGTACGATTGGTGTATGTTAACTATTGTGTAACCGTGTACAGTCAGGAGAGGAGAGAGGAGCGCAGGAGAGCAGACGTAGACTGAGTCGACGCCCTTCCTTGTCCCCCCGAAGCCCCTAGCGCTGTCCCTATTCACAACGAACGTTCGACAGAGACAGACGCACCCGCTGTGATCTATACGACTGATACGTCCCCCTTTCGATTTACCCCCAAAATGGTTTTCAAAATTTTTATTCCTAAGTGTTCATTGGTGCTGCGAAATTGTCGAGGTTGACAGGGTTTTGGAAATATTTTTGTATGGATCGGCATTTTACATACTTACGTCGTAGGTGTTAGGCGCTGTGTATCATTCCTTAATGTAATTATAAGCCAACGTTGTAATGTAGGTCGTACGTCGCAAATTTTAAGTTGATAGGTCTCCACCCGACGCGTCGCGGCCGCGGCTCGCTGGTTTGTTTACACGAATTTCTCTTTTTAGTACATAAATAGTTGTAGTTTTAGTTATAACTTTTAATATTAACCATCGTTACTTTTAAGTTCCTAGAGCGAACTCCTGTGAAGTTTATGAAACGAGCACTCGAGTCAATTAAACAGCAAGCGAATTGGAAATCTTTTGAATATCGGTCTCGTAGGTGTATGTAAAACCCGCGCAGATAAAGAATAGGATAAATAATGGCGACTCACCGCGCTTACCACAACAAGTGTGACTGAGAGAGCGATAGGGGGGGCGTTTAGTGTGCGAGCGAGAAGTGAATATGAACGACGCTATTTCTAATCCACTTCTTTATCTGCGCGAGTTGTAAGGATCACGGGTGAGCCGCGGGCGCGCGGGCGTCGTTAGTTTAGTTAATGTAAGAGGTCGAGTGGCCTGGCAGATCTCTCGCCGTCGCTCCGCGTCGACATCCATCGAGCATTAAGCTAATAATCGAGTCCTACTATGATCTCATCGTAAATCTGTCACGAGACGATAAAATCCTGGTGCTTGGGTAGTCATTTATATATATGTAGTAGCGCTCCTCCCGATCGCTTGAGGCTAGTCTTCGCATTTAGTCGGCGGCGCGGACGCCCTCCGCCCCCCACGCGGGCGCCCGATATCGATACGTGTACGCGTAACCCTGCGTTCACACAGCGATCCGTTTTACAGGAACGTTTTAACGAATCATTCGCGACTGCATACAGTTACTTTATCCGAAGTACTGTGTTGTGTGTGAACAGGCTCACAACTACATACGCCATCGCCGAATAATAACGTATCCGATAAAACGGACCTGTAAATCAGATTGCTGTGTGAACGGACAGTAACTCGAATATTTTTCCGCTGCAAAGAACGAAAATTGTTCTCGGGTGATGGTAGGTTAGTTCTTTATTAAAGTGTAAACCCCCTCCCCTCGTAACGTGTTTCCCGTTGTGAAGTATCTCGATAACTTTTTGTCTTAGGTGTACCGATATTATTATGAAAAGTTTATTCCGAAAATTTCTATTTTGGCGTCTAGGATGGCTGTGATTCGCTTGTAATCTCAGATGAGCTTGGAAATATGGGCAGAGTAATTTTATGTAGGTAAGGAGTCAAAATCACAGTAGGTTGAAGTCAAAAGACGTAGTTTACCCATTTTTTGGAGTCTTTAAAGTATATTTAGTGAGCCCGACCTCCGTCGGCGAGTGACTTGTGAAACTTCCAATCCGCCCATGATTTTTGATCCATACTTTATTATTCCTGCATATGTATGACATATATATTTTTAAGTATATATTTAAACGTAACTACTACGTAACTAAATCTCATTGTTTGTACAGAGCGTTGTTAAATAAATAAAAAATAAAAAAAAAATAAGTGTACTCTTCTATAGGCATATGTGTGATGTTCAGTGTAAAGTCAATTTCGTGTTTTTCAGTATTAGTTTTAAATCACTAGGAGTTAGAATTTATGTTAGTCGTTAATTAATGTTTACGTAAACATAGTCTAGTGTTACTTTTTTAAGAATACCGTCAGTTACTTTAATCTCGTCAGGAAGCTGCGCAGGAGTGGCGCGTTTTGTTCTCACTAGTGTTAAACATTATGTGCCAATGTTGAGATCGTATATTATTTAGAAATTGGCAGTACATCAGACCAATATTAATTCACCGACTGCCAAAGAACAAAATTCTTGTTGTCATATCAGTTTACATAATAAATGTCTACAATAATAATTGTGTTGTGAATATACTATAGATGTACGTCTTAACTGTATGGTTGTATGTGCTCAAAGTTAGCGTTGTGTCCGCCTTTGAGATGTCGTTATTTGTATTTTTTTCCAAATTCCATCAAATAAAAGTCAACTGATTTTTAAAATTTTGCATTTTCATGTTTGAAACCCGACCCAACTGTTTTTTAGGTCCCTGAACTTTTTTCATATTGTTGCGATTAGTTAACAATCAACAAAATAAACTTTGGAGAAATGAACCATGGTTAGCTATACTAATTACAAAAAAGAGTTTCATTTTTTCTATGTAACATCTCTTACACCATGTTAAACAGCAAATAAATGATTGTCTTATCTTATCTAATTTTCATTATTTATTGTTTTGTTCATGTCGTACTCGTACGATAAATTATTTTACTACTTTTTTTTAACTCCGATGATAGAATTACGCTGTCAATTCAGGTGTCACTGTCTCCGCGCCATTATAATGTTAATTATATTGCGAACAAGGCAATATCAACCTTACCATTATCAAATCAATAACCAAGTTAGACTGAATGTTTTGAAATGTGAAGTTGTTACGAATCGTGCGCTGACACAAAAATAAACGTTGACATTTACAATACAATCCAACGGTACGTCTCAACTGTTACTTAAAATGCCGGTGTTGCTTAACTAGATAGCGAAGGAAAAGATTAAAGTGAATAACTTACTGCAAATTGCAGTCATTGTTTTGTTTACGTTAGCCACGTTGGTTCAGTATATTATATTAATCTATGCGTAGGTATTAGTGATATCAAGAAGTTGGTTGAACTGAAGGCAAGTGTTTTTTATGTGTAGTACTAAGTCACATTCCATTACAGTCGCATCCCATTAAAATTAATTATCGTTTTTAAAAGTTGTAAGGTTTTATGCAACTTTTTGTGTTTAGTAAATTAAAGTTCACAAAATATGCGCAGATGACTGTATTTAGAATTGTGTCATAGTCGTATCGTATGATAAACTTTATAGGTTGGAAGATTTCTCTCAACGCCGTTTGTTGTAGAAATAATATTGATAAGCGTTCCACGTTCTGCGTTGCGTGGAATTTTCATGTAGGGGTTTTTTAGTATTGTGTTATGTACAACTTGGCCAGAAAGAGTAGAAATTAAATAAAATGGAAATAAAATTTGTCAGTACAAAATATAGTCAGTGTGGCCAAGTTATTCGTGATTTTGACGTGTTTGCATAGAAATTTTTTTGTCAAAATTAAAATAGAAAATATCAAAATGTATGAAACAGCTGATATTTTTTTTTCGCGATTTCAGAGTTAGCCCCATAGTAAAAGTTGTTCAGTTTGATGGTCCCTATATACCATATTCGGCATTAGGGGTATTTTTGTAACACCTTGTATAATGTTAGTATAAAATAGGATATTTAAAAAATCTTTAACTAAATTTCCAACTTAGTCTTACATAATTACCTACATTGATGAGCCAACGTTGAGTGTTGGGTAGGTTGAATTAAAAATGTTTAATTATATGCCTGTATCTAGATAAAGGTATGTTTATCAGTGGGCATATTACTTAATAAGCCTGACAATTTTTTTAAAAGTAAGATCGGAAGCAGACCCATAGGTCAGTGATCGAAAAGCTCGTTTTTATATTATATATGTTTTATATAATATATATTTTTATATACAACGTGTAACAGAATTAATAGCTAAACCAAAATATAGTAGATAGGGACAATCGCGAAAAAAATAATTAGCTGTTTCATACATTTTTACAACGCGTTCACTTCATTATTGCCGCTACCTCCCGGCCCGCTTCGTCATACCGCACCCCCTGCATCGCCTTTCTAGTACGGCTAGCAACGCAAAGCTTAATTTTTGTTTCTGTTGAGTTAATCATTACGTTCGTTATTAGTGTTATTATAATGATTAAAAGAGTAATGGCGAACCTAACTTGTTATATAAATTAATGACACTCTTTGAACAAGAAAAAATGAAAAACAGTTGAAAGACATGATTACTTTTGGGTTGTTCCGTATTCATCCCATGACGATTCATCCCAATTCTTCACTCATCCCAAATTGGTATTCCTTACTCAACCCATTACATTATTTTAATATATTTTCTTAATTCAACCCAATTGCATTCCTTACTCATCCCAAATGAATTTATCACTAAAAAGTATGGATAGCAGTACAATGATTAATATTTTATCAGAAAATTATATAGGAATACAATAAATTGAACTAAGTAATACTAAGTACTTATGTACTCATTAGAAATTAAATATGCATGTTTTGTAAATAAAACTATACCTCAGATAGGCAGATTTATTCACTACTGTCCCCGGGGCAGTTTAATACTTTATTATTTTTTACTCTCTACTGACCCTTATACAAGGTGTTACAAAAATACCCCTAATGCCGAATATGGTAGATAGGGACCATCAAACTGAACAACTTTTAGTATGGGACCAACTTTGAAATCTCGAAAAAAAAATCAGCTGTTTCATACAAAACTTAATTACGAAAATATCAAAATGTATGAAACAGCTGATTTTCTTTTCGCGATTTCAGAGTTGGTCCCATAGTAAAAGTTGTTCAGTTTGATGGTCCCTACATACCATATTCGGCATTAGGGGTATTTTTGTAACACCTTGTATATTATAGTCCTCACTGCCCCCGAATTATAATAAAATTTATTTTCAAGTTAAAATTATTTAAATAAATTTCCAGATTTAGCCCAATTTGTTATGGCCCCTATCATTGTACCATCTTTTAGATATATTTTTATAAGTGTTAATTTACTTAAGTTCTAATGTCTATAACATCTAAATTTTTTTGGATCATCAAATGGATAAGTAAAAATTGTTGGTGAGAACAAAATAATACATTTTGACGACCGATTTGGCGCAGGGGAAGGATACCTTCTGCGCCAGATGTTTCAGATTCGATTCCCGAACAAGACAAATATTTGTGTGCATGATCATGTCTATTTGTCTTGGCCTGGGTGTTATCTATGTACCTATATATTAAGTATTTATTTACTAAAAAGTAAGTATATAAGAATATATTTATCCACTATCTAGATTCCATAACACACTTTTTTAATGAAAACCACTTATCAGCTAGATAATATTGATGTGATTGTAAAAAAAATGTTATTATTAATAATATTATTTGTTTCTTTTACTTTTTTTATTTTTGAAATATATGTTTTTTTTAATATAACAACAATAAAGCAAAAATGAACTGAGTTTAAAATATTTCTAATAAGTGATAATATTTTTATTCAGACCGTACACATAAATCTTAAATTTTGTGTGGCTTTACGTAATGGGTTGAGTTAGGAATACTTTTGGGATGAATAAGGAATTTAAAATGATATTATTGTCGTGGGTTGAGTAAGGAACAAAACTGGGTTGAGTAAGGAAAAAATAATAAGTGGGATGTGACGTCATGGGATGAATACGGAACAACCCTTACTTTTTTGTCTACAGTACCGTTAGCTGTGACGTTATAACGGTCGACGACGGGAATCACGAAGTGAACGCGTAGTATATTTTCGTTATTAACTTTTGTATGAAACGGCTTGTTTTTTTTGCGATTTCAGAGTTGGTCCCATAGTAAAAGTTGTTCAGTTTGATGGTCCCTATCTACCATATTCTGATTTAGCTATCTATTAATTTTGTTACACGTTGTATTATAAGCATAAGCTCGGGCCCTGCCTCTGAGAAAGCAATAAATTATGAAGCTAAGTTAGGAGTCTACGTACCATCTTCTACGCACAACCGCCATATTAAACCAACGTCATAAATTCTAGTACGAGAACTATGCCCTGTTTATTCATCATATTATGAATGAATTAACTAAAACCATTAATAATTGTACATCATAGACCGTGCTTTCATAGGAGAGGCGCTTATCTCTCACGCGTTCGATTATCAATAGCCGAGTTGTTTTGGTTTGATGAAGCATCGGCTTAAATCGGCCGCGACGGTCGCCGTCGCCCGCATTATCATCCGGAGTTGACGAGTGATAACTACTAACAGCTTTAATTGATTGTTGACTGTGTTCGCCTCTGTTCTTTTGAGAGTGAGTATTTAAACTGTTATTCAATATCTCGTTTTTGAATTAAATATGTGTAAGTACCTATATACAATTCCGCGCGTACAGTTAATTAGAAATAAAACACTTTTTACATGCAGATACACTATGCAGTTCATAATATTTTTGTAGAACGGCTTACCTTCACCATAATTTCACTCCTGTTACCAACTTACCTACACATAAATAATAATTTAATCAGTGATTTAAATACATAAGAAGAATCTGTTAAGTCGCATTATTATTGTCAGTCATCATCCATCTTCACCTTATCCCATTTTCAGAATCAACCGTCGTATCAGAATACCTGCTTTCTGGCTCTTGTATCTTTTGGCTACGTACTACGTGTTCATTTCGTGATTGCCGTCGTCGACCGTTATGACGTCACAGCTAACGGTCTGTACCTAGACAAAAAAGTGTTTTTTTTATCTGACAAAGTGCGACTTGAGTGCGAATAATAGAGCAGGGCGGTGCCACAGCGGTGCTATGATTGATTTATTTTAATTGATGTTAAGATCTTTAACATCATAATAAATTAATATAGCGTTATCAACTGTTTTTCATTTTTTTCTAGTTTAAACTACGTTCGCCATTGTGTAGGACCTTTCCTCTTTTACTCATTATAGCAACACAATTAACGAACGTAAATAATAAACCAACTGTTGATTATCAACAGTAACAAAAATTAAGCTTTGCGTTGCTATCAGTACCAAAGGGGCGACGCAGGGGTGCTGCATGACACGACGAAGCGGGCTGGGAGGTAGCGGCAATCATGAAGTGAACGCGTAGTAGGTACTATATTATTCAATCCAACCACATTCAAACATGTTCAAACTTTCAGCAGAACATGCCCAACCCAAAGACATTTTCCCCATTTTCCAGCAACGTTTCTCGTAACATTCCCCTTCTCATTCTCATCTATACGTAGTCTGAGTTAGGTACATGTAAATAGATGTAACAGATTTGTATTTTCAAGTGCGATGGCAGTACTTAAAGGCGTTGTTAACCTCGGTGTACGTTTCAATAGTACTCAGACAGACAATAAGTACTGTAGGCAATTCACAATCCATCCTCTTATGATTATCATCAAAAACGGATCACAACAACGCAACTCCCTGACTGTTTAACTTAATAATTATAGCTGTCATGTTATTAACTTACCTAAACTGAATTTTACAAATTACTTTCGTTTGCCTATCACTTCTTTTTCCACTTCGCGTAGAATTCGCTCGATGAGAAAGGGATGGAGCCTTTTAATTTGAATTTTAGTTATCTTACTTGAAGTTGCTGCAGCAAAAGTTGCCACACCTCGGATGCGTGACACCGTGTTTTTGGATATCCCTGTGGCTGGCAGGCGTACCGTGCGCGTCTCAGTTTGACAAGGTTCCATCCCATTCTCATCACGCGCGGATACCTACAATAATTTCAGTTCATGTTGTTCGTTTGCCTGTCAGTCACTCTTGCCGTTTAAAAGTAAGAAGCTTTATTTACGGTCCATCTTGCAGTACGCCTCGAATGATGAAAGCATACAAGGGGACAGGAACTACAGGAAGCCTATCTCAACATGCATCCTTAGAATAATAATAACCTAGAACGATAGTTCCCTACAAAGCATACTGTCAAAAAATACTGAGCCAAAATGGCTTAGTTTTCAGATTTTTATCCTTCATACGTTACCGAATCGTACCTATAAGAACGAAATAGTTTCAATTTTCCTACCTTTAGGGGATTAGTTACTATTTTATTACGATTAGTATCGTACGAAGGATATAAATCTGAAAACAGCCATTTTGGCCCAGAATTTTTTGCCTTACTTTACATACAAGGACTGGCTTCTAGGTATTATTATTTTAAGCATGCATCCCATTCCTCCGTATGGTTTCGTCTCTCGTGGCGTACAGCAAGATGAATCGTAACCCTCACGAGCTGTGGACCCACTGGCATTACCCACTGGTAACGCTTGTTGTCATGTCCCAGATGTCAGTGAAGGTGGAGAAGGTGACGGAGCCGGTGGTGCTGGGCGAGGGCCCGCACTGGGACGCGGCGCAGCGGGCCCTGTACTTCGTGGACATCAAGGGGCCCACGATACACAAGTATAAGCCGGAGACAGGAGAACACACCAGGACTAAACTCGGTAAGTTCTGAGGCTATAGTGGATGAAAACTTTGATGGTAGAGCTGATGAATTAAAGTGGGGTGAGAGCCCACAGACTACAAACTGTCAATACTGCGTTTTTTGATCATTAACTTATTTTATCATGCTTTGATAACCCTGACTCTATTCTTTTGTACAGCGTGTTTTGTGTAGCAGAATTTAATTTTCTGTAGCTGTTTTCCGCAAACGACTTTGAACTGAATCTTCAACGAATAAGATTTTAATTCAATTGGAGTACTTAATAGTGTTAACCGTGAACATTGCCCTTACGTATTGAAAACTACGAAAAGCATGATCCAAGTAGAGTCGTAAGTAGTGATGGCCCTTTCCGACTGAATTTATTTTCTTGAGTTCACTCAATAATTTTGTATAAATTCACAGGAAATACTGTAGGCTTCATAGTCCCGGTAGAGGGCACCACAGACCAGTTCGTGGTGGGGGTGGGGCGGGAGTTCCAGGTTGTGGAGTGGGACGGGCGCGATGGCAGCGCCGCCACGCTGCTGCGGTCGTTGGGGGAAGTCGACCAAGCAGTGCCTACCAACCGGATCAACGACGGGAAAGCGGATCCTAGGGGGAGGCTGTTTGCTGGTAATTAATGATGATATGATACATGTAATGGCGTTGGGACGGAGACCCGAAATGAAACAATGTCTTGCGTTGAATGAATAATCTTTATCCTCTAGTGTATCATCTTAAATACTAATTAACATCACATCTATACGTGACTAGAGGAAGGACGCCTTGTCAATCAGGAAGACCTTAATTATCACGTACTATTGAGTACGTGCTGATAGTGTAATTCACTATATCACACCTCCCCTGAAAAGGCTAGGCATCCCTTCCCTGAAAAGTAAACTCTTATTTTCTAAATATCTTAGTTCTATTCTTATGAACTATATATTCTTTATTATTCTTTAATATTTTTACATTAGTACCTAGCTCTTCTAAAACTTCAAATGGACCTAAATACAAGTCATTCAATTTATTATATTTTCATTCTTATACAAGAGTAGATCACCTTTTTTGTAGTGTACTTCCTTACAATCTAAATCATAATTAGTTTTTCTACTTTGTTTTGATATTAATAAGTTGTTCCTGGCATCATTATGAGCTTTTTGCAATCTAAATTTTAACTCCGATGGATAATTGTCGTATACATATAAGGGATCAACTTTACTAACTAAATTACTAGGTACGTTACATGTTTTCCCAAAAACTAGTTCATAAGGGGAGTATTTGGTTATTACCTTTAAAAAAATATTCAGCTAATTAGTTTTTTTCAGACATTCCCCATTGTGCCTATTTAAATTACACATAATTTATGTCATGAACATTGGAATATGCATAATAATCTGTATTTTAAACCTATCAACAGGTACGATGGGTGCTGAAGACATCCCAGGGCAGTTTGACATGAACAAGGGCTCGTTGTTCCGGCTCGACGGACCCAAGCTGTCGACGCTGGTGCAGGGGGTCAGCATCTCCAACGGGCTCGCCTGGGACTTGAACGAGAAGGCATTTTACTACACCGACTCCTTGGAGCACAACATCAGGAGATATGACTATGATGTCGACACTGGGGAAATCTGTAAGTCTGTTGTCTGTTGTGCTTTGGTTTATTTTTAATCGACTTCAAAAAAAGGAGGAGCTTATCAAGTCGACGGTATTTTTTTTAATATATGTTTTAACATAACTTCACCAGTTGTTAACCGATTTCAATTATTCTTTTTTTTATTTGAAAAAACATAGTTCGTGTGTGGTCCCATAAAAAAATTACAGAGATCTGGCTAGTAGTTTTTTCATAATGAAAAATATCAATTATTTATCTTACCATCGCACGAGTTTTTACGGATTTTCAGGTATAACTTCTTTGTTTATGAACTGATTTCGAAGATTCTTTTTTTGTTTGAAAGGGTATACCTCAAGAGTGGTCACATTTTAATTTCATTGGTATTGGACCTTGGACTTCGAAGATACACAAGGGAACTCCTCAAAGTCAAATAGGATATGTATAGTGACTGAGATATTGGTAGGGTTATGACAATCCAAAACAAACCGAGCTATGGCTATGGCTATACGTTTTGGACTAGACTTGGACTACGGAGTACGAAGGCACAACGGAACAAACAGCGTGAATTTGGAAATTGAGTTATGGGCGTTGTACCATAGAAAATATTATATAAAAATAAAAAAAAAATAAAATAAAATTCATTTATTTCAGACTAAGTTTGTCCATATAAATAGTTAGTGACACCTTACAAATTATGTTAGTATTATATTACTGTTAGTATTTTCTTACAGCTATGTTAGTATCAACATGAAGTTTGATTAACCTCCCCAGTACTGCCAATTCCGGGCTGTCAACAATTAGCCTCAGCACAGCGTTTGGACTCCGCCTTAGACGGTTTACAAGTGATGCAGATTTTTTGCGCATTATTGCATAAAAATCATCGAGCCTTGCATCAGCAAACATGCCTGATGCACTACAGAATTTAGGCAATCTCAATAACATTCTTAAGGCATTATTGTACTGTACCCTGAGAGCACTGTAGGCCCGCTGAGAATAGTTAGTCCACAGTGAACAAGTGTAGAAATTTTGACAAAAGGCTCTGAAAAGCATAAGTTTTACCTCAACTGTGCACCCACCGAACCTATGAACCAACATATTAGCCCGAACCGACAGTGCCCTTCTCTCTCTTTCAATATCTTCATCATCAGACAAGGTTTCATTAATGATGTGGCCGAGGTATTTGAACTGTGAGACTCTGGTCAAAGGAACTTTGTTTAGATAGACAGGTGGTATGAAGTCAGGTTTTTTGTTATAGCCTCTAATTACCATAAACTCACTTTTTCCTTCATTATACCTTAGACCATGGTCCTCAGCATAGGACCCACAAACATTGAGCAATTTTCTCAACCCATTTACCGACGGACTCAGCAGAACCATGTCATCTGCGTAGCTCAGGTTATTGATACATAAGTTATTAATGTGACATCCGACCATGGTGCTGCTGAGCCCCTCGATAAGCTGATTAATATACAAATTAAAAAGTCTTGGAGAGGTCAGACCCCCCTGTCTTACACCACAATCTAACCTGTAACCATCTGAATAGGTATTACCCCATTTAATGAAGTTTTTCTGGTGCCTGTACCAAAAGGACAAGATGTTAACTATTTCGACAGGGGTGCCCACCTCACCAAGCTTTGCCCAAAGTTTATCATAATCCACTCGATCGAAGGCCTTTGACAGATCCAGGAAGCATGCATATACTGGTGTGTTTCTCATATTATAATAAGTAACAATGTGTTTCAGTGACATTATTGCACTTTCTGTTGACAAAGTTTTACGAAAACCAAATTGTGAATCGCTGAGTACCACATGTTTGTTTAATTGCTCATCCAGCAAGCCGTCAAAGACCCTTGCAATCACAGTGGCCAGAGAGATTGGCCTATAATTAGCCTTATCATTTACATCCCCAGTAGCATTTTTAGGTATTGGTACAACAATTGTCTCAATCATGCTAGATGGCAAATAGGAGTGTCGTACACAAAAAGTAAACAACATTGATAAGGTACGACCAAGATGCTTACCAGCATACTGTAAATGTTCAATACTAAGCCCGTCACTACCGGGAGACTTGCCTCTTTTCATACTTTTGATTCTACACTCAACATATATATAATATATATATATGAAGTTAAAAAAAATTTACACGCGTACATACCTACCACTAAAAAGTAGAAAATAAAAAAGCTTTTTTTAAAAAAGAAAAACCTCCTTAAAAAACCTAAAAACAAGAACAAAAACAGCTTCAAAAATAAATACCTCTAAAAAGCAAAAAAAATATATTCAAATTATTAGTAACACATATGAATATTAATATAACACGTCTAATGAAGTCGGGTTCCTGAGCCAATATAGAAAAGTTCGTTTTCTAAATTGACCCAACCGGGGATCGAACCCGGGACCTCAGAGATGGCGACACCTTGAAAACCGGTGTACAAATCCACTCGACCAGGGAGGTCGTCATAAAGAAGAAGTGAAAGTCGCGAGAAGCCGCTGGCTGGATGCGGGCAGCTCAGGACCGATCGTCGTGGAGATGTATCAGTCGCACGTAACTAGCACAGTCGGTAAGAGCATAAGGGTGCGTCCACATCTGGCGAATGCGCGGCGAATGCGCAGCTTGCGAGCGGCATACGAGTTGCGCGCATTCTACGCGCCGTACGTGCGCGGCTCGCGCGCTGCACTTACTTCCTCCCGACCGCCCTTCAAGTCCCGCACCATTTCATCCGCGCGAACTGAACGCGCGCAGATCGCGCTCACTATACAAGCATTTCCTGAGTTGCGCTAATGAGGCGCACCAAACAGCGGCAGTAATGGCATGCGTGCAGCGTGTGCGCAGCTCGTGAGCTGCGCATTCGCCGCGCATTCGCCAGATGTGGACGCACCCTTAGACTTGATTTCCAAAGGTTCCCAAAGGGTTCGATTCCCGCCTGAAACAATTCTGGTGACGAGTCGGATTTTTTCCAGTATTTTTTATTACATATTTAATTATTGTTATTATTATTATTATATTAGATATTAAGTAAAGTAAGATTTTTTCACTGTGTTAACTTGTACATAATTTTCTACTCTCTGGTTTACAGCGAACATGCGCTACATATTCGACTTCAAGTCGAACAACGTGGAGGGCGTCCCGGACGGGTCCACCATAGACACGGCGGGCAACCTGTGGGTGGCCGTGTTTGACGGCGCCTGCGTCATCAACGTCGACCCGCGCACCGGCGCGCTGTTGCGCAAGATTCCCATACCGGCGAAGCAGGTGATCATATTCTGCTACACACATCAGCCGTTTTTGATGTTGGTACCCACTGCCGAGGCACAGGCCTTCCTTATGGTAACCCAACCGTCCCGTATTGTTCCCCTTTATCAGAAGCGTCCCACTGTCCCACATTGAAAATATGCATAGACAGTTACAGCCAGTGAAATCGACGCATTGCGCGCGAATCTCACTTACCAAAACGAGTGAAAAAGCGAGGTGGCGAATCATGCTGTTTTTTTGGGTCACTAATTTTGGATTTTTAGGTCAGTTGTCAGCCTTATTATGGGTGGATAAGGAGGACGGGGCATAAGCACAAAATAGAGAGGACAGAAGTTAAGCTAAGTACTATGCGCGCTCGACCAACGCACACAAAGACACCTCTCACCGACACGGAATCTCTGCTACGCTCAAAACAGTTCGAGCTCGTGACGCAGTGTCGTCGGTCGGTGAGAGCTGTCTATGTGCGTGTGCGTCGCTACTTGCTCGAGCGCGCGTAGTGATAAGCTTAACTTCTGTCCTTCCTCTATTTTGTACCATAAGTGCCATAAACCACCACGTGGATTTGTGGGTGTAACGACTGGAAATGCAGCCGGGAGCGACCGCTTAACATGGCTTCCTCCAAGATAATACATTTTTGGTCACTCATCCTATGACTGTTGCGAAAGTTTCTTAATTGCCACTCTCAACACGGAAATCGAAAACGAGTTTTAGAGTAGGTACTTATTTTTTTATTTTACAGCGGCTCTTACGAGTATTTCGGTAAAATCACAGTAAGATAATTTAAGATTAAATCTTAACTATCATTTTGTATTCTAAGCACGCGAGGAGTCACTTTCGGCGTTCCTGATTCTGATGAAAGGAGGAGTTCTATCGCATCTAAATTTTTTATCAACAGTATTGTTATGTAGGTGACATCCGTTACGTTCGGCGGCCCAAACTTGGACATCCTGTTCGTGACGACGGCGAGCATGAACATCTCCGGCGAGCAGAAGCCGCCGTGTGGCGCCACCTTTATGGTCACCGGACTAGACGTGAAAGGGCACCCTAATGTAAACTTTAAGTTGTAAGCATTTACCCATTTACCGATATTTACGAATATTTTTATTGACATTAGTTGTTACATTCCATTTCACTCCAAATTACCAATTAGGTAATCTTGAGGTATTGCGTTATCTTAAGATCAATTAATTATCTTGATAAGTAATGTTTTTATACATTGTTTTGTAAGTTCTATAGAAAAATGTATAATATTGTTATTATGTATATTTTACACAGATCACGTGTGAAAGTTACTATTATACTTATTACTTAGAAATATAACTTATTTTTTCCTCCAAACAAATCACGTCACGAGAATCTTGTCGAATAACTTTTGTTTTTTGGTCAATTTTTCAATCTAAAATAATTAAGTTAGAATAGAACTCCACCCAACTTCTTTCAGATGTTTTATTCCCTTTTCGCACAATTGAAAAACAATGAAATAATATTAAATACAGTTTAACATTGACGTTAGGCAGTCCCATAGCCCCTTAATTCTAAACGTGGCGTCGTTAAGGCGGGTGTTGTTTCCGGCCACGGACCATGGCGGCAAGATGGCGGTCGACTTCACGTATAACTTACGCCAAACTTCTAGATCGCTCTGAAGTTGCTTCGCACATGCGTAGAGTGTATTTTCCGTTAGCCTTAGCTATTCATTTTGGCGCGATCTATACAGCAAGTCATGAACCAGGACTTTTTAGATGATCTTGTCGACTTTTGTTGATTAAAGAAATTAAAATAATAATAATTATATTTTCTAGTCACATTGATTTTATTACTAATATAGTTTTAGTGCTGTTAACACTATTGATACGTAAACAGTTAGGTTACGTAAGAACTCTGGCCAGCAATTTAAATAAAACAACCATATTTTTTACGACCTCCGTGGTCGAGTGGCTTTGTACACCGGTTTTCAAGGTATCGCCATCTCTGAGGTCCCGGGTTCGATCCCCGGTTGGGTCAATTAAGAAAACGAATTTTTCTATATTGGCTCAGGTCTCTGATTTTCATAACACAAGTGCTTTAGCTATTTACTTTGGAATCGGAGCTATGTATGTGTTGCTGTCAAAAAATTATTTATTTATTTTATCGTGATTGTTCAGTTTACCTATATTTAATCCAATGTGACGTCGTCAACGAGTAGTCCCCTAGCCCTGAGCCCTTTTTTTAAATAAAATACTATTTTTGTGATAATTGTTACCCGCAATACGATCAATAAAAACACATCATCTTGATGAATATATTTAATCGAGCTTGACATTGACGTTGGGCAGTCCCCTAGCCCCGAGCCCGCTAACCCTGAAGGTGGCGCCGCAGGGCGGGCGTTGTTCGTGTCCGCGGTCCATGGAGGCCGACGTCACGTACAGGTGGTCGAGCGCGCGCCCCCCCCACGTGGCCGACGTCACCTGCAGCGCGGGAATTGCCACCTTTTGTAGAATCTTACCGGCGCGGGGATCTATTTTTATGACCTGGAATTTAAAATAATGAAATCTCTTAAGTGATTCTATAGTGATAGTATAAGACGACACGATACTTATTGAAGCGTTTAACTAGATCGACCTAACTGTGACACTCTGTTTCGGATCAAACTCCCAAAAATGGCGATACCTCCAGTACGTAGACGAGCCAGTGTAAAAAGGAATAAAGATTCTAAACTTACAATATGGACGTCGAAAGAATGCGTTTCCGTCAGATTTTATTATATTCCTTATGTCACGTTAATAAAGTTTATTTTCGATTGTCATTTCTTTTCCTGTTATTTTTTTTTAACAAAATTGCAACCGTCCTCGTAGCTACTGCTACTATCTCCAAAAAATTTTGTAATAATGAGCCCTATGTTGTTACCTGATGGTTATCGAAGTTGGCGACCCAGAGGTTGCCGTCGGTGTCTATGGTCATACCGTCCACGATGCCCTCGAGTCCGTGCTCGGAGTATTTGAAGATCAGTCGCGGGTTTGCTGAAGACAAAATGGGTATTATTGACCAAGGGAGCATGAAGCGTATCCGCTTGGGCAAAAATGCTTTCGTATGTCCGGCTGTCCGTCTGTTCTCAACCGATTCTCGTGAAATTTTGTGAGCAGGTTCGATAATTATATGTAGGTACTTTTTGTCGATTCAGTTTTTCGAACTTTATGAAAAAAAAAATTTTTTTTTCAGCCATTTCGAAAAATGTTCAAAAATGTCACGCACGCGAGATCTACCACTCACAGAGCCACTAGTTTACAACAGCACAAAATATAATTACACCGAAATCCTAGAACGTGCACTCTGATTCATCATATCGATTACACAATGTATATTGTTTGTGAATAAATTACTTACTTACTTACTTACCTATAAATACTGAATATGCCAAATTTAATACCGAAATTAAAAATAAATCAATGGCGGATCCAAGACTACCTGGCAATATGAAATAAGGCAGTTTTTAGGGTTCCGTACCCAAAGGGTAAAACGGGACCCTATCACTAAGATTCCGCTGTCCGTCTGTCACCAGGCAGTATCTCATAATTCGTGATAGTTAGTTAGACAGTTTAAATTTTCACAGATGATGTATTTCTGTTGCCACTATAACAACAAATACTAAAAACAATAAAATAAATATTTAATGGGGCTCCCATACAACAAACGTGTTGTTTTTGCTCGTTTTAATAGATAATGGTACGGACCCTTTCATATGAAAGTCCGATTCGCACTTGGCCGGGTTTTTTACATTTATTTCGGTTTGACCGGGCGATGGCAAGCAATATAAAAAAATAATTTAGCATGTTACAGATGCTGAGATTTCATAGATAGTTTCAGTTATACCATTCAATAATTAATCTAGGTCCTAATCTTTTAGGCCTGAAGAGGCAACAAACACACACATACTTTTGCATTTATAATATTTTCCAATGCCTAGATAAAGCTTTATTAGTCTGACAGCGTATAAACAGCCAAATTGAAAATGATCGTTATACATTTGTCTGACATATTTTTGAATGACTTCTTTTATTTGGTTAATAACTAAACTAACAGATTTCTGTTATCTAAAGATTGAAAAATCAGCTCTGAGTAGGCTGAATCTATAAAGCGTACTCACAAATATCTCCAGTGTCCACATCGTAGTCGTATCTCCTGATGGCGTACTCGAACGAGTCGGCGTAGTAGAAGGCCTTCTCGTTCTCGTCCCAGCACAGCCCGTTGGAGATGTCGACGTCGGCGACGACGCGGCGCGCGCTGCCGTCGCCCGCGATGCGGTACAGCGAGCCCTTCTTCAGGTGGAACTTGCCGGGCTCGTACTCGTGCCCCATCGTTCCTGGAGTGGAATGTGAAGTTTAGTGCTCGTTCTGCAGTCTAGCCAAAATTTCTTATTCCCACTATTCCTACAGTACCCGGCACCTTTTTTTTTAATGCTGAGGAAAAACGCATTTACGCGCTTCCCTCCCCGCAGGTGATCGGGGAGGAGGCATGTGCGAGTCGCCACGATTAGCAGTACTCGGCACCTAACTTGCCAACCACTCGAGTGACTGAAGTTGACCGTGACTGGCTCTCGAGTTGACCTCGAAGTTATAAACTGATAATCACACTCACCTGCGAACAATCTTCCTCTCGGGTCAGCCTTAGCATCATTGAACCTATTGTCGGGGCTGTGGTCGTCGACCACGGCGACCGTCCTCACCACTCGCGCCTGCCCCTCGCCCCCCTCCCACCGCACCTCCACCACGGAGCGCCGGAGCCCCACCACGAAGTGGTGCTTCTTGCCCTCTATCGGGATTATGAACGTGGGCATGCCATCTGTAACAACACCATGCAGGGTTTCGAATTACAGCTATTTATTGAAAAGTTAAACATACATAAAAAATACCGTCGACTTGCTAAGCCTCCCCCTTTTTTTGAAGTCGGTTAAAAACAAGACTACTCGCCACCATGACGTTCCTACAAACAAAAGCTAGTTCCAAATAATTATTCCAAAGTTTTTACTAATTATACTTACTAATTTTCCTATACACACAGAAAAATTAATTTAAGAGTCGGGTGAACAGTGAGCTTCCCATACAAACGTATTACCAAAATGATTTGCAATTTGAGCATAATTAACTCTTCTTGTGATGTTATTCGGATAAAGACAGTATTTGTCTAGGGTTCTATTAAATAAAGAATCCAAAATACTAACCTAATTCAAAATAAATGCCAATTACATTGTATCATACAAAACTGTAAATCGCATTATTTTAATGGGTAAATTCAGGGTAAATTCACTATCGAAACGTTAGAGAGAACTCCACGTCAACTGCTCAATTAAGAAAAGGAACACCCAAGATGGATACTATTGCCCATGAAGCTGCTCAAATGAAATTGTAATATTGAAAAAAAATGCGACAGTGTAATGTTGCTCGGAAACTGAATCTCAGTCATTAGTTCCGTATGACGAGTGTTCCAATGGTTTTGAGAGACTGTTGGTTATACAAGGTGTTACAAAAATACCCCTAATAAGACAAAGGTACAAAGCAAAATAAATTACAAAGGATCATAAAACTGTTTCGGTTCACATAACTGTCATCACGAGTGTCGCCGTTATCAAAGTTTTTGGGTTGCCGCTTTATTCTGTTGCAAACTTAGGTTTTCACGATTCTATTAAGTTTTAATTTAATTAGTTTAAGAAAAGAAAATTTTAAACAAATCAAGTTTTTGGAATAGCTGATAGTCATATTTTATTAATTGCAAAAATGATAATTTACATAAGTATATCTATCTGATGGAGGATCATCCGTTTATCATTATCATAATTTAAAAAGAAACTATTTTGATTTAATCGTTTTTTAAATTCCTTGATTTCAACACACACACGCGTTATGCCAAACTTTATATGGGCGGAGTATAGTAAACCACTGAAAGCATTGTTTTGACGACCTCCGTGGTCGAGTGGCTTTGTACACCGGTTTTCAAGGTGTCACCATCTCTGAGGTCCCGGGTTCCCCGGTTGGGTCAATTTAGAAAACGAACTTTTCTATATTGGCTCAGGTCTGGGTGTTTGTGATACCACCGTCGTCTCTGATTTCCATTACACAAGTGCTTTAGCTACTTACTTTGGAATTCGGAGCAATGTACGTGATGTTGTCTTATATTTATTTATTTTGCACAATTTTGTTTTGCAATGTGCATGATGCGATTATCCATCTTATAAGTTTTATAAATAAAATTGAATGAAATCTCATACAGACCCAGCTCAGATTTGGTGTGCGCGCCAGTAGCAGGCACGTACTTGTGTATGGTCTTGTCGAAGATGCTGACGAAGTAGAGCGCCTGCTCGGCGCCGTCCCAGTGCGGGCCCTCGCCCAGCCACACCGGCGACGTCACCGCCTCCACCACGGGCGCCATCTACACAACCGATAGGGAAAATCTTCGATCAAGAACACCCTACATGTGTCATGTCCGGTCAGTCCCAAAAACGGCACCTCGAAATGACGCCACTTTCAAACTGGGTTGTTGTTTTGTACAAAAAGTATTTTCTTTTTCGTTTCTTATTATTCAAAGTTAAATTTGGAACGAATAGTAATTTGTACTCTGATAAAAATATTCATGTGAGGAATCGAATTTCACGATTCGCTTTTTGTTTTGTCAGTCGGTGCCATATTTGCGTGCTGTTTTAGTTCGTGAAGCGTTATCTAGGATATTTTTGATCGAAGGGGAAAACTTTAGCGCTGCATCCAAGCTAACCATATGCATGTATTTTATCCACATTGCGTGGCTGGCGAGCGTTGGGAGTGAAATAGTTGACCATCAGCCATTTTTGATGTCCCCGCTGCTGGGGGACAGGCCATCCTTTATGAGTGGATAAGGAGTATGAGCCATAACCCACCGCGCGGACCCAATGCGGATTGGTGGGTGTTAACGACTGGAAATTCAACCGGGACCGACGGTTTAACGTGCCTTCCGGAGGAGCTCAAAAAAATACAATTTTGGCCACCGATCCCATGACCGACCCTAGCGAAAGTTGCTTAACCTCCGTAATCGAGCTCCTCGAGTGAAACTGGAGATGAAAATTCGTATGAAGGTCTGAAAAAATAAGTCTTCACGTTAAACTGTCTAATGACAGCAACACAATTTTTTTCCTGAATCCAAATTGTGATAAGGAAATCAACGACACAAATTACCACAAGCACCGAACGTCCAAAGCGATACAGAAAAGTTAGTTTTCGTTTCCTGATTTTCGTTTGGGGTCGGTGATCGGGCCTCGGAGATGGCAGCACCACGAAAACAAGTCATATTTTTTTTATATTTATTATCTCTATCCTATTTGCTGTAACATCAAATTTTTTAAAATCGTTTAAAGGTTTCTTACCCCGAAATACTAAGTATTACTATTTTAAAAAATGTGTCCCACTTAATTAGTAGAGAAGTGAGTACGTAGTTGTGGCGTAGTAACTATTTAGTAATCTGTAGTTGTGGTTTAATTTTCCTATATAAGTAGTAACACCGAAGCGATGTTAAAACAGAGTGGAAATATAACTTTACGGTGCTTATCATCATCATAATTAGCTAACAGATTATGTTTATGGCCGTTTATACTAATGTCACAAAAGTTGTTCAGTCTCGAAGATAAATAAATACACTAGACCACAATCATTGGCTTTGTCTTAAGGTATTGTAACTAAAATTTTAATGTAATTATCTATTCATATTAATAAAAATGAACCGCCAAAATGTATGTAAGCGCATAACTTCAGAACGACTGCACCAAATTACATCTTTTTTTTGCTGTGTGTAAAAAAAATCCTTTTCCGTCATTTTAAATCGCAATATGACTAAAAGATGGCGCCATCCGTGAGAAGCCTTGGCGGGCAGCCAGTTATTTTTTTTAATAATTTGTGGCAAAAACATTTTTGGTAAAAATTACCATTTAAAATTATGACATATAATAACAAAGGATTCATTTTAGAACTTGACAAAGTTCCAAATTATCTCAAATACAGTCGTTACTAAAAGCGTTTTTTATCAGATAATCAAGTTAGAGAATTGAGATTTTGACAGAAACTGAGAGACGACTAAGAGGGTGCTAAATGGCTAAAAACCTCAAATAAATACTTATTCAATTTCTAGTAAAAAGCATACTTAAGTTTATACCATATCAGTAAACTTTTCCCCTATTTTCCTGAAATTTATAATTGCGTGTTAATTACAAGGACAGAATAAGGCTTCACTTTATTAGATAAGGCCTACTTAGTAAAGACATTATTTATTCGAAACGGGAACTTAATTTTAGTTAATACTTACGCTTAGATAGGTATTGTAAGTGGGTATTTGTAGAACACACGCGTACGTTACACTGCAGAGTCTCGGCCTAATCTGCGAGGTTATTATCACAATCGCTATATATTCGCGAGTATCTAATCAAGCCATCGACGCTACACGAGATAGCCGCATCTCGAACATGTAAACGAATTAGCCGCGAGATCTCAACTATTGATTATTCTTTCTGTTAAAATTTGGAAATCGTGGCTCAAATCTACACGGCAGTGTTACTTAATGATGGAGCTAAAGTTAAAAAAACAATTATACAAGGTGTTACAAAAATACCCCTAATGCCGAATATGGTACCTATATAGGGACCATCAAACTGATCATCTTTTACTATGGGACCAACTCTGAAATCGCGAAAAAAAAATCAGCTGTTTCATACATTTTGTTATTTTCGTAGTTAATTTTTGTATGAAACAGCTGATTTTTTTTCGCGATTTCAAAGTTGGTCCCATAGTAAAAGATGATCAGTTTGATGGTCCCTATATACCATATTCGGGGTATTTTTGTAACACCTTGTATATTTAGATTGCCTAAGTATTACACTAATATTTACACATCACTTAAACATCCTGGAGTAAGTGACTTTTTATTTCTAATCCATCCTATTTTATGTTTTCACCCTGACCGACCGACCGCCTCCCGTGGTCCCTCCCAGCCAGTGGCTCGATGGGACTATCCTGGGATGCGCCGCTGCGCCAGTTGGCCCTGAGGGTTCCCTGTAGGAATCGCCTCATAACCCTGTATTGTACCTAAATACAAAACTCATTATCTTTGCTATCCTGTAGAATAGATCTATAATTGTTATATTGATGGAATCTTCATGTTTAGATCTATAAAATCGTACATAAATTTATCAGTGTAACGGTCAGGGGCCGTACCGGCTAACGTATCGAACTTCAGAAAGTCTGCCGGGCTTCAAATTAAAACAGATAAGTCGAGCCCCTATCGGGCCAAAATGGCGAACCTCAATTCATTATGTCACACGAACATCGATATCTTCTAAATATCTTCGGCGAATAGTTCAATACGAAACTCCTCACTTCGATTTATCTGTTTTAAGTTGAAGCTCGGCAGACCCGCCGAGGTTCGAAAAGTTAGCCGGTAGGGCCCCAGGCCCAAGGTCCTAAGGAACTTGTCTCTCTCTCTCTCTCTCTCCTATGTCCATCAAAATATAGTAATAAAAGTGTGTAGAGTTCAACAATGGATTTATGAGGACAAATATTATACTTAGTTATTGTATTTCAATGCACGTGTGATAGATAATCAATATTTATTTTTATCAACGGTATTAATTTATAAGATTTTGATTTTGATCTTGGCACAAAAGATGTCAATTTGATAAACAAACTACGCTAATATCATGAATCTGATATGCACTGGCCTGTTCTGTTGCTGTGTTAACAATGTCTGCTTTATTAGCGGAATAAAAAAGTGAAAGTGTGTTGCATTGATTAATAGTAGATTTGGTGGCCTGCTTAGAAAAATAAACTGAATAATACAATATTTACAAGGCCACACATTATCAGCCTTACAAAAGATTTTAAAACACTGTTCAACAAGTGTTTGACTTAGACACTGTTTAAATGTGATGCTGTCACTTATTTTACAATATTGTTTGAAAGAGACGGCATCACATTTAAACAGTGTCTAAATTAAAAAGTGTTTTAAAATATTTTGTGGTAAGGCCGTATTTGTTTTAGCACAGATTACTAAATAGTTACTACGTAACAGACAAATCACTCCATAGAAATTTGTCAATACCTACTGCTATAATAGCCTACTCTTTTGAGTAGCTAGACACTGCAAACGAGAATGTACCTAAGTTTACAAGCATAATCTGAGTTTTGCTTTGCAGCTACGCGCGGTCACGTGGTTAGCGTGAATTGCCAGGGCTGCTTCTTGCGATACAGATGTCAGTAGGTATTTACAGTACATTTTACAAAATAACGACTGTTGGACTTTATTATGGACAATATTTGGATTCGAACAAAAAGTTTTAATAAATACTCTTACGGGAAACAAGTAAGCACAAGGGTATCAAATGCCATATTTTAAATAAAAAAATCGTGATGCCGGGATTTTGTCTGATATTTTGTTCAGTTTTTAATAAACGTGGTTTCAATATCTTTTATATAATTATAAAAGGAATTTGAAGGCATTTTCAACCTAACATACTCAGGCGTACACAAGTACAGTTGCCAACAGAAGCGTTGCGTCAAAATAACGGTGCAACAGGCATGCATCACCACCATGCTCAGATACGAATAAATAGAGATAAGATATTCTCAAGAGGATCGAGACAATCTTGTATTGTTAATTTTGAAGCCCGCGAGGGAATTTCGTAACGATATGCTATGCTAATTTTCTCATCTGGATTTGTCTGGTGACCATTAGAGCCAAAACGACTGCGACGTCGTTAGAAAGAATAAGGAGAAAGGACGACACAGATTGTTAATAGATTACAGATAAGATTATGTAAAAGATAAAAACTTACGTCAAGGTCTTGCGCCTGAAATGATGACCACCCACCCATCGCTAGTTCTCCGTAATGGGGACCTCCAACACTTCCATGCCTTTCCCGTACACGCACACTGTGATCGAGTCCCTGTAAAAGATGTTTCTTTAAGTTTTAAGCGTCACCTAACCAATGGTAATACATTTAAAAAAAAGTTAAAAATTACCAAAGTATTTACTATTATGTAAACCAAGACCTCTCACAATCGAGGTGATATCTCTCGAAAACATCTTATGAAATGATTGTATCCCTGACAAATTTTGTAACTATACTTTACTCACCTACACGCTTTCAAGACATCCAAGCCTTGTATATCAGCAACATCGCTGAACATTTGCTTCAAAAACACGCATTTAATACCATCTTCGTCCACACTCCATCTTGCTAGAGTAATTCTCTGATCAATAGAAGCAGTCAGTAAATATTTTTCGACAAATTTGACGCCCGTGACTTGCGAGCAATGGTACTTATCCGTTGACCACGAGCATTTCATACAAGTACCATCCAATGAACCAGGTACTTGTATTAAAGTTAAAATGATAGCATTATCGTCACCTCCCGTAGCTACTAAGACTTCCTTATCTGATAATACTCTACTATCGATGCTGTTTACACCAGATTTGTTACTCCTCGTTGTGAAGCAGGGAACCACTTCCGTTTTAAATGATTGATTTACTTTCCACAGAGATATCTCTCCTCTAGTGGTGCAGGTAATAAGGAAATCTCTGTCCGACATCTTCATGCAAACCGTTTTCAAAATGCATGTATTATGATGTTTAACTTCGCTGATCAGTTGAAACTCTTTATTGGCATAAGAAAAAATTCTAAGGTAAGCATCTGAGCAACCTGCATATACAACAATATGATCATTGTCTATTATATTTACATCGAGATCCATTATTCTAGTTTCAGGGTCAAAATCAATTGTACTGTTCCTCCAATTTTGGTTATTCCTTCTCTCTTTGTCTGTTCCCTTCACCATAAAGTTTACCAATTCTTCTGATAAAACTTTCGGATGGCCATTTGCATTCACAATATTCATCAACTTCATACAAATTTGCGCTCTGCCCCCACCGGACACCACAAGTATTCCATCGCCATATTCCGCTAATCTTAATGTTCTTACATTTGATAACTGCTTAAATACAACTTCATCTTGAAATCTTTGATCTAAATTGACTGACGAAACTCTTAATGTTGTATCTTCCCCACCAGTCACATAAAATGTTACAGATCCATTTAACTTATTAGTGAAAGTCTTTAAACAGTTGATTTCTTTTGAATGAGAACCTTTAATTACATGTTGTAGAACAATTTTGCTCATTTGAAAAATGTGGGAATGTACATCCGAGTTTTTAACATAAAGAAACTTTATAAATTCATCATAGTTGTCTCCAACTTTATCTATGTATCTTACGACGTCCCAAGACCTGTGCCCACCTCCACACGGAACCTCGAGGAACTTGCAATGATTCTTAAGATCAAATACAACAAAAGTTCTTTCTTGGAATCCACATACAATTCTTTCATCTTTGTCAATAAACTTTTCCACCCACTGGAATTCTAAATCTTTACAGCTCATATATTTGCTTAACAGTTTATTAGCTGTAGTCAATGAGAAGGACTTTATGGTCCCATCTCGCCCTGTTGTTACAAACTCATTGTTTTTTATTGTGATTGATGTAGGGCCATATCTACCATGAACTTTAATGAATGTTTTATAAGGATTTTTATTTCCTTGTAAATAAACATGGACATTTCCACATCTGTCTCCAAGAACTAGAAATTTATTTGTTGAATCCATGGCTGCTGAGGTAAGCCATCTTTCTTTACAAGGTGGAAGCATGTAATCTGCAACAGTCTCCACATCAATATTTCTTGAACTCATTACAGTTATGAGCCCCTTCTCTGAACAATAAACTAAATGCCTATTTCCTGCCCAATGCATAGACAATATTTTACCTAAATTAAGATTACTATCTATAGTGTTAGAAAGACATGCTTCACCCTTACAATTTTCAGTGAAAACATCAAGTTTCCCATTCATGTCACCAACTGCTACTAATTGTTTACAATTAGATATACTGAAAAATTTGTATGTTGAATCATGATTCAGTTTGTAATTTGTCCGAGTTTTACCATTTAAATTATAATAAACCAAATGGTCACTATCATCTAGGACTACAAGGTTTCTTCTGGCAGTGAAAGCTATTTTCTTTGGATTTCCTTGAAAATTAAAAATATCAAATTCCCCTTCATATAAAGCTGTTGTAAGTGGATGAACAATGACTGCACAGTCACCACCACCAGTGACTGCAATGCTTCCATCAGCATCAACTGACCAAATGCATCCATTTTGATGGGTCAAATACTTCTTCAGTAAATTGCCTTCATAACTCCAGTAACATATAGCAGAGTCCTCGCCTACAGATATGATTGACTGATCAGTAATACAACTACGCATCACCCTAGCTGCATGGCCATACACATCATGGGCACATGTTATGTTGACATTTCGCCAGTAATCTATTGTATCTGATTCGCTATTATTGGATGAGTTTGGTGCTATCCTCCATATTCTTACTGACCTGTCATCTGAAGTGGTCACAATGAGTCCTTTCTTTAGTTCAGCAGATATAGAGAATATGACTCCCTGCAATAGAAACGATTTCATATTAGTTAAGAAACTTTTAAATGTAATAAGTTTCTCATATTCCTGTTTTCTTTTCATCCGTTTTTTTAAATGACCCATCAAGCAGAATGGAAAAGGAATTTTATTGCATTAAAAATTGTGTGACTGTCTGTGATTTCTAGCTGCAAGAGAAACTAAATGCTATAAGTGAAGATTAATTTATTTATTAGGGAATTTTAAATTTATAAGTTTCATTTAGCCAATAACAGTTTCACTGCATGGTAAAATTCTACTGGCAAACTGTTTAAAAAATATATATATATTTGCTTTAACAAATATAAGTAGGTAAAATATAAAAAATAGACTAAAATATAAACTAAATTAAGCAAGAGGTATGATTGCCAGATGTGAATCATATAATTCATATTACATTTATATTTGATATTGAGATATATAAGTAGGTAATGATAATAAACAAAGACAAAAACAAAACAAAAAAAACATTAAACAGTGTAAAACAAATTAAGTAACAAACCCTGTGTCCTTTTAAGTAGTGTAAAGGTTTGTCTTCTGTTGGTGTATGTATAATTACTTCAGAGAACACTGTGCCTGCCAACACCAGGATGCCGTCTTGCAGGGCTAGCAGTAAGCCACTGTACAGAATGGAGTTTTCTTTACTGCAGTACTGGGATATGATATCACACTTATATATGTCCCAAACCTGCAGAAACAACAAATTTATATGATACCACAGCAGTCTTAAGTTATTAAAATAACCTTTTAAAGTATAAACTACAAACTTTGATTTTTACACTAATAATTAGTGGTTCCTTTTGATATATTCACCTCTCAAGCTTACGTGCTAACTAGACATGAAATAAATCACTTTTAATGGACACTAGAGTGGTTTTATGAAAAGTACTTTGGTAATTAGCTGGTATTTAGTTGCAAACGTGCCGAAACATCAAGAAAATAAAAAATCAAACTAATTACCAAAGTACTTTTAATAAAACCGTGATAGTATCCTTTAAGTGTTTCATTTCATTCATTTTGATAGGTTTGAATACATTACCTGTACAGTATTATGAGCTGTCAAAATTGCTATGGAATTGTCTGTAATCCAGGCTCCGGAATGCAGCCAATCAATGGTAACTACAGGATTGATGATTCTAATAACTTTAATACCACCTTCGTTATCCATAGAACTTTCCAGATTTAATATCGTGAACTGTTTACCACCAAAAACAAGTATGTTGCCATTAATTTCATGAGATACAATTCCATATATCTTTTGCCCAGTCAAACATTGTATTCTGTCTAATAATTTGAAATTTTCTTTACAATATATAAATAAGGAACTGCCAATTCCTGAAAAATAGTAATTGTCTTAGAAACTGTTATGAACAAGAGTATGAATGGATCAAGTTTCTGAATAAGGTCATTTAAATCTTACCTGCCAAAATATATTTTTGGTGTATTTTTACTGCAGTTACATCAGTGCGTATCATCAAAGACATTTTTTTTTTACTTAATCAATTCATTAATTTAATACTCTAACAATGCCTTGATTTGATGCCGATGTGCAACTTTAGAGTAGTTTTGAGGTTATTTCATGATTAATTTTTGATTTTGATGTCAATGTCAGTCAAGTCAAACAAAATGTCTACTGTCAAGTGGAAGTTGCGGTAAAGTAACAGAATCACACAGCCTATCAAAAAAAACACAAAGAAGTACTTTACAATCTTCTTTGTTTTACATTGAGGAACAGTGAAACAGGTAATGCCAGGGCCTTTACACTGGCTCCAGCACCTATCCTTTGGATTAATTTAAATATTGAACAAAAATTTCTAAAAAAATATCAGTCAAATTAGGTAGGGTATTATTTATATAATAATTTATCAACTGACCCCTTACTGCCCCAGGCTAGGAATTCATCAAATCATATAAAAATAATAGGTATTATGAACAAAACTTTATTCATAAGTTAGGTAGGTTAGCTATTAACATTAAAGTACAGGAAGACAATTTTATTCAGATTTGTATTTATCTAATGAATAATGTTCCCCGTAATTCTTTAGGTGTTCTTCCATTTCTTGCATTTGTTTCCTGTAACAATAAATGAAATGCTTTAATTATTAAAACTTCACTGAAGTGAGCGAAATATAACCTCCTCCTTTTCAGTATTTGAAGTCGGTAGTTATTTATGCAACTGTAGTACCTACCTTTAATGAGTTTTTAGAACAAATATTACTTATACAAGGTGTTACAAAAGTACCCCTAATGCCGCATATGGTAGATAGGGACCATCAAACTAAGCAACTTTTACTCTGGGACCAACTCTGAAATCGCGAAAAAAAAATCAGCTGTTTTATACATTTTGATATTTTCGATTTTAATTTTTGTATGAAACAGCTGATTTTTTTTTTGCGATTTCAGAGTTGGTTCCATAGTAAAAGTTGTTTAGTTTGATGGTCCCTATCTACCATATTCGGCATTAGGGGTACTTTTGTAACACCTTGTATACTTTTATGTGCAGTTGCATACAAGAATTTATCTACACCCATGATATGAATGTATTGTAGCTTATGGTCAACATTAAAACAATCAGTGTGACGGTAGCCGTAATATCTGTGGTCGCGCTCCCCGCGCCCACGCCCACGCGCGCATCCGCTCATTATAATATCATCCAAACGAGTATTATAATTAATAGTGTTGTACTACGGTTCACTTCGTGATTGCCGTCGATGACCGTTATTACGTCACAGCTAACGGTACTGTAGACAAAAAGTAATCATGTTTTTCAATTGTTTTTAATTTTTTCTTGTTCAAAGAGTGTTCTTAATTTATATAACAAGTTAGGTTCGCCATTATGTAGGAACTTTACTCTTTTAATCATTATAATAACACAAATAACGAACGTAATATAATAAACGAAACAAAAATTAAGCTTTGCGTTGCTAGCCGTACTAGAAAGGCGACGCAGGGGGTGCGGTATGACGAAGCGGGCCGCGAGGTAGCGGCAATGATGAAGTGAACGCGTAGTATTTATAATGCTTACCGCGGGCAGGGGCGCGGGGGCGCGACCAGCCTTGACTCGTTCGGATATAATGGTTACTATGACACTGGTTGTTTTACTGTTGGCTATAAGCCAACTTTTTCAGAACCTTTTAGAAAGAATTAAAGCATGGGTGTGAATAAAAAAAGAATATAATTACTAAGTCTATGTAACTTAATAAAGAAGTTAGATTTGGTTTGAAGTTCAATACTAACGTTTTAGAGTAGTATGTACTTACTGGATCCTAGGTGGCATCTCATAATAGACATCTTCTAGCATTTCTTTCCATGGAGGTAGTTTCTTCTTCTCAGCCTCTTGCATCGTTTTCACGACACGGTCACGAGCCTCTTTGTACAACGCCTTATCTGACTCCGCATCCCAGTAACCTTGGGAAAAAACCAAAAACGTATAATTATTATCGTGCGAAGAAAAGCATCATATAGCTATTAAATAAAATGGAATGGAACTAAAATTTTTAAGTGCAAATATAGTCAGTGTTGCCAAGTTATTCGTGATATTGACATTTTAGCATAGAAAGTGGCACCCTCAATTTTTGTCAACCCTTTATGGTTCAAGCTGTCCTATTGCTGAAAACTCACCTTTCTGCTCTAAATACAGCTTGAATTTGGGGATTGGGTTTTCATCCCCACTCCATTTTTGTATTTCTTCAACGGTTCTGTATGCTGTACTATCGTCAGATGTAGAATGGTGGCTCACTCTGAAAGTAAATTATAAAGAAATTATATAGAATTTTGTTTAGATCACTGAATTATTATAAGTACATTTGACCTCTATGGTTCAGATGGTATTTTTTCTGATTAAGCGTACCGAGCGAGCGAAGCGAGACAGGATTCGCCACGTTCAAGGATCATTTCTACAGCTCAGTCACGTTTTAGTCATATCACGTCTCAGTTAAGGCAATGGTCAGTCACGTCAACGTCGGGAACTTAGGTATATGAAAAAACCATTTCCGTTCAAATACATTACATAATTAAATTATTAGAAAACTGAAAACATCTAAAAATAAAGTGTCACGTAAACATCGTACTGCAACACATGTTAGCATATGTAATTAGGTAAGTACCTACATAGGAACTTGTAAATAAATTATAACATAATAATCACATTTATTTTGTTTTTGACAACCCTTGCACATAAACTCGATGGGGTTGCATGGTTTTATTACAGAGTTTCTCTGGCCTTCTTCCGGCTCCATCATCAGATCAGCTCAATGACACCGTAATATTGCATTGTCTTCCAGTTCTGACCTATGTTTAAAGTTTTAAGTCATTAGCTGATTGGGTAGTTAGATTAAAATCGTTTACAAAATTTGTGGACACAGAAACAAACAAATGAACGAAAAACGAGAAAGCGACCTAATAAAAACGTGTTAAAATAAGGCTATTGACCTGTAGGACATTGCCTCGATGAGCACGGGCTTGTTGTCGGCGAGCGCGGCTGTGCGCGCGGCGCGCACGGCGCTGTACACGGCGAGCGGGTCGGTGCCGTCGACGCGCGCCGTGAGCAGCCCCAGCGCCGGCCCGCGCGCCGCCACGCCGTCGCCGCGGTACTGCTCGCGCGTCGGCGTCGAGATCGCGTAGCCGTTGTTTCTGCTGGAAGATTCAAAAGAGTTTCGCTATCTTTTCGCAGTTCCGGAAAGAAAAGGGAAGATTCAAGGTGTACGCTGCCACGTTATGTCTAATCGCGGTTTTGACGCATAACAGCACAGCAGCACAGCGAAGAGCGATTACTCAGGGGAACAGGGGCCCTACCGGCTAACTTTTCGAACTTCGGTGGGTCTGCCGAGCTTCAATTTAAAACAGATAAATTGAAGTAAGGAGTTTCGTATTGTACTATTCGCCGAAGTTAGTTAGAAGGTATCGATGATCGTGTGACATCATGAATTGGGGTTCGCCATTTTGGGCCGATTGGGGCTCGATTTATCTGTTTTAATTTGAAGACCGGCAGTCTTTCCGAAGCTCGATGCGTTAGCCGGTACGACCCCAGGACCAAAGTTGAGTAAATCGAGCAACGAACATCGACCACCTTAGAGCATGCTCTAAGTTGGCCACAATAGCGCGTGTCGCAAGGCCGCGGCTTTCACCATTACAGGCTGTTTGGTAATAGCCTTATAATGCCGAATATGGTAGATATGGGTACATGCATACAACCCCGGTGTATCATTATAAACTCTGAAAACCACCACATAGATAAGAAATTTAGTCTTTTTATTTATCATAATTTCCAATGAGATTTATCACGTAGTCCGACAGTATTTTTATTACATAACCTTCACCATTGTATTCTAGTGTTAGAGGAATGCTGTTACTACATCGCATTTCTTACCACAGCATGATGACAGGGCACTCGAGCGTGGCGGCGAAGTTGAAGGCTGCGTGCGCGTCGCCCTCGGAGGCGGCGCCGTCGCCGAAGTAGCACACGACGCAGCGGTCGTTGTTGGGTACGCGCTTGAACGCGTACGCCGCGCCTACTGCTTGGGGCATCTGCGTGGCTGAAGAACGTAAACCAATTAGTTGAATTTATAACAACAAGAGAATGTCGAAATAGCACTTCATGCACCGATCGTCTCGCCCCAACCTTGGGGCACCTGGGTGGCTGGAGAACGAACGCCAATTAGTTAAATATTCTACACGAGCTCAAGACAATGTGACGGAAGCAGACAAATCAAGTAGCCTGTCATTTTATTAAAGCCTCTCAGCTAAATCAACTCTTAAAATAATTTCATGGCCTCCAACACGATCGTGCTCGTGTCCTCCGACGGGCTGAGACTTAAAGGTCTTTTCTGTTGATAGAACATACTTAGTAAGCAACTAACCTAAAGGGCTAGACAATGTGATGAAGTTAAGTTGCTTGCTGCCGTAGTGTACGGGCATCTGACGGCCCTTGCCCGGGTCCTCGCAGTTGCCGTAGCACTGGTTCACGATCTCCGTGACCGTCATGCCCCGGTACAGCACCACGCCCACCTCCCGGTACTGCGCAAAGATCAGATCAGAGGGAGAAAGTGCCGCCGCACTGCCCACGTGGATTCCTTCCTCGCCGTAGTTCGTCATGTAGAACGATATGCGACCTTGTCTGGGGGTAATAAGAGTTATTCTACAATTTATTTTCGATCAACATGGTCCATATACTATTATAGCTGCGCAAGTGTCTTTGACTTGCTTTAAGGAATTGCTTTCATTTTAAAGTCTGGTGAGTGTGTGCTTTAGTTAGTGTCTAGTTTAACACTCTTAGCAACACAGCCGCCTTACGTAGGTACCTTTAGAGTTTGCAGTTTCGTTACCTTTGAGACTCATATAAGATCTTGTCCATCTGGCTGAGCTGCACCATGGTCTTGTACATGTTAAGTAACGTGTCCTTGTCTATACTCGGTTCCTCCCTGGCGTCGATAACCTGGAAAAAGAAAGAAAGTGGTGTAGTCGGTCGTGGACTTGTGTGTAAATCAGACTAAGTAATTTGATCTTTTTTAACAAACTTGACGTGAATGTGGTGATAGAAAAGTCCAGTCTATTTAAGAGTGGAGGAACTCAGTTAGGTATACAGGCCACCGTGGTGGTATACTACGGGTCACGCAGCTCTTTATTGGGTCAGTTCACCTGTCCATTGCTGTCGAGCACCCTGTAGATGGGGATGGGGTCGTAGCTGGCTTCGCTGAGGAACTTCAGCTCGGTGACGAAGGGTGCGCGGGCGCCAGGAAACTCCCCCACTCTTCCATTCTGGGTGGCCTCCGGTCTCGTGTGGGTCGAGAGAAGCTGTCACACGAACAGAACTCTATACTGTGTGCTGGGGCTACACTAAAACTTAAAGCAGTGGTTCTTAACTGGTGGTCTACGGACCCTTGGTGGTCCCTGGAAACACCAGAAGCGGTCCGCGAAGCCTTCCGAAAATAACAACCCTTCATTAATTTACTGTATTTCGAAGGTATTTTACCTTCAATCTAAACAGTGGATGGTCCATGACCTGACATAAATTTTGTCAAATAGTCCCTCATCACTAAAAGCTTAAGAACCACTGACAAAGCTTATAGTTACCTCGCTAATGGATGCGCTCAAACATCTAAGATATCTAAAGATTAAACATAGAGCGATAAATTATTAACAACACATAAAGTATGTCGCTATAACTGTTATAGCGACGGTGAAGAGATTTTAATTTGCATTAAATTTGCACTAAATTTATTGTGTTATTAAAACAAATTTTGGTGTCTCAATGTTTACGACATAACGCCTATAAAAACTATAATAGCAAACCACCAACAATATAAAACCTGACGGCATTTATGTGAAAATGGTAGAGAATAAAATAATTTCAACTATATAAATTATATAGGTTACCCTTTTACAGGTTCTAGATAAATTCCGGATATATATTTGGCAGATAATTTGACAGAAATTTGTTCCATTTTTTTTAATTTTAATAAACTTGAAGATAGGTGTTAATCTAAAACCTGTAAAACAGGTAGATAGATTACAATTTTAATTGATAATAATTAATGTAACTATGTTGAGGTTTATTTTTGATGAGCACTGGTAAAACAACTTGTGACGAACAGCGTGTGACGTTTCTTATTTACATGTGATTCGGATTACACTGATTACTGCCAGTTGTACTTAGAAATTACTATCAATCTTTCCAATCTTATAAATAATAAGACAAGTATATTGACAATACTACAAATCAAAACTTTACTTGCACTTGTAATTTTTTTTAACACTGATGTGGAATAAAAATAGAAACGGTAGGTACCCGCAATGCTTGCCGCAAGCTATTGAGTTTGAACGCACGCGCACCGCTTTGGAGCGCCATTTTGCTACTGACGAAACTTGCATACATGAGTTTATAATCACTGATGGTTTGTTGTATACGTTTTCACATTAGCAAGTAAGATAAAGCTTTATCACAGTATAGCAAGCAAGGCAGAAATTCCTGTGTTAAAAAATAATAATTTTTGGTTGAAGTGAATAAAAAACATGTTTACTATTTAGAGACATTGTTTTATTTTTCCTGTAATCTTTACATAAACTTCTAACACATAAAATAATTTCAGATTTTTCTCTATGCAAACTTCGGAGATAAGGGGAGAACATTATTTTTTTTACATTTTTCATCAAAAGTCGAAAACTATGCGGCTTAAAAAATGTTTGAGAATGAGCAAGCAGCGCTCTTTCATATGATAGGTACCTCTTATGCCCACTAGGGCTACTAAGCGTCACTTCGAATTTTTAAGACCCCCGGTTCAGTCACTGTTGCAAAAAAAATATGAATATTTTTATTTGTCTCTTATTTGCAAAATAGTTGGGTAAACGTCATCTTACTATTCCAAATTTCTAGTTGATAGCATTAGTAGTTCTCAAAATATCCAGCTGTGTCAGACAGACAGACTGAGTCGCACCATAAGGGTTCCTTTCTACTATTTTGGTACGGAACCCTAAAAAGACCTACCTACCTTATCTAATTATTTTTATATTGTCCAATAATTGCCAGTTTCACAGGTTTCTGGTAATATTTCAGGATAGATGTAAATATAAATTCTATTGTCTTCTAAATCTAAGTAAAAAATTGTGCTATCCGAAACCTGTGAAACTGCTAAAACTACTGAATCTACTGACTTTATGTGTTTACTGTAGGTAGTAAAGAGCACGCGGGTCATTTGTTATCGTGTTATCATTGCTTAAAAATAACAAAATAGGTACCTACATAAGTAATACGATTTTTGTCACTCATAGAGTAGAGCCTAGGTACGTACGTAGAATAGAATAGAATAGATCTTTATTATTAACCTCATGTCAAGAAAATTTATCCTTTTTATTATAATAAGGAAACTTGTCCAACGCCATCTCCCGCAGAAAAGCGGTATTCATTAGTATCTCATTTCGCTTCTCGGCGGTAGATGGCGCTGTACAAATTTCCCATAGAAAATGACTCTAATAGCATTCTGTGCTAAGCCAATAGAGGTGGTGTAAGCGAAGGTGGCGCAGGTATTGAAATTCATTCCACCGCGAAGAACATTGATATGAAGTTCATGTAAATGTTTACTGACATTTGAAGTCCCTATTTCTAAGCGTTTATACTCTTAATGCTCTAAGCGTTTACATTTACCCTAAGCATTTACCAATCTAGTGTCAAATTTAGAGTTGCCACCCGTGTAATAAGTTCAATATTAACAGTGAATTTACACTTATAACGGAAAGGTAAACATTGTTTATGATTTTTATTTTCGATTCTCATCTCCAATCTTAAACAATGTTTACCTTTCCATTATAATAAAATTGAAAATTACTTCGTGTCGGTACAGTAATTACTTTGTATAAGGTACTTCGTGTCGTACGCAGTAAATGTGTTCTATAGTGTGCTACAGATTTTATATACAGGTTTTAAGTTAAATTAGCATACAGATTAAATACATATTTTAGCAGTTTCTACTACAGACTACAGATAAAAGGTTCAAGGCATCTGGCAACACTGCGTCAGTCAGTCAAGTCAAGTCAGTGAAGTGAAGTCAGTCAGTGAGTTTTACCTTACCACAGAGTAGCTTTACAGTGGATGGAGGTTAGAACTCAAAACGATTAATAATTGATAATTTATTTATTTCGCTATAGTAGTGTTCAAAATGCCTTATTGGTATTACGATAAAAAAGACTTACAAAATACACCCTCTTTCCGCGATGGAATCAGCAACGAAACGGAAAATCGGTATCGAAAAGAAGGTGCAAGGTTTATCATAGATACAGGATCCAAAATGGACTTAGGTTATAATACAGTGGCCACTGGTGTTGTTTATTTTCATCGTTTCTACATGTTCCACTCGTTTAGAACATTTCCTAGATATATAACTGCATGCTGTTGTCTGTTCCTGGCGGGTAAAGTTGAAGAGACCCCAAAGAAGTGTAAAGATATAATAAAAGTGGCGAGATCCTTGCTTACTGACCAGAAGTTCGGTACGTTTGGTGAGGATCCCAAGGAGGAGGTAATGACATTGGAGAGGATATTGCTGCAGACTATCAAGTTCGACCTACAGGTTGAACATCCTTATGGCTACTTGCTCAAGTATGCAAAATGTCTCAAAGGAGACAAGACCAAGTTACAGAAGATGGTTCAGATGGCGTGGACCTTTGTAAATGACAGGTTAGTGAGTCTTTTGCTTATGAATTACTATATTGTTGGTGTCAAATTACTTTACTTTAATTTAGCTATGAGCAGTGACAAATAATAATAAGTGAAAGAGCACCTACTTTGTTTGCTGTTCTGTGATTGAGTTACTCGACAACCACAAGACCTTGTTGTGTCCTGTGTCCAATTTGTCAAGTTTTTATTTTCTAGGACTGCCAGTCTATATACAATTAAGTATCCAACATAGTTTCTTTAGTCATATGCAACTATATCTTTGTTATAACATTAAAGGACAATGATGTAAGAAAACATTCAAAATTCACAACAAACTTCTATTTAGTGGATTATATCTACTAAACTCCTCAGGGTTTAGTTGTTATTGTAGTAGCTACACTAACAACCAATAAGATAATGACTAAAGGAAAGATGGCATTAATATAAGCTGTCTGGTTGATACAGTTGCAAATGACAAAATCTTTGATAAAAGACATTCCGTTGAGGAGTCGATTCTTTTTGTAATTGTCCTCTTCACATGTGTAAGTTTCCAACAGTTTATGTACAACATTGTGCCTGCAATGGGAGCCGGAGGTGATAGCGGTTGCTCTTATGTTCCTGGCTGGCAAGCTCAGCAAGTTTGAGGTAGTAGACTGGAACGGACGGACACCCAAGCATACCGCCTGGTGGGATATGTTTGTAGAAGATATAACTATGGAGCTATTGGAAGACATTTGCCACCAGGTATTTGAGAAATATTAATCTAAAAATCTGTGTTTTATAGATTACAACAATTTTCTCATTCTCATTTAAACAAACATTTAAAAAACTGCAAATAAATAACTTATTTTTTGGCTCTCTCTTGAGGTACAAAAGATGTTAAAAATGTTTAATGGCCAGTTTTAGTGCATAGATTTTTTTATGCCAGCAGAGCTTGTATTTTGATAAGCTGGGTGTATCATTAACCTGCACACTCCATCTAACTGTTGAGTCACAAACCTTTATTTTACGTTAATCTGCTACTTTTCAGGTGCTAGACTTGTATTCGATGCAGGCCCAAGCGTCTGGCGCCGATTCTCCTCCACTGACTTCGACCACAAAACCGACGCCGCCAAAAAACGAGAAGAAACCGCCCTCCGGTACACCGCCCACTTCCGTTTCGCCTGTCGCCCCTGCCGTCGTTAAGGTATACAAAAATAAATCATCAACTATATTTTAGTACAAAATGATATTAACTAAGGTAATATTTTTGTCGATTTTGACTTTCAGTGAGAAACCAAGCTATAAAATTATAAGTTCTAGTCTAGATGATTTTCATTTGAGTTTTCAGCACAGTTTTCCTTCACCTACTGTTTACAATTATACAACGTGTTACAAAAGTACCCCTAATGCCGCATATGGTATATAGGGACCTTCAAACTGAACAACTTTTACTATGGGACCAACTCTGAAATCGCGAAAAAAAAACAGCTGTTTCATACATTTTGATATTTTCGATTTTAATTTTTGTATGAAACAGCTGATTTTTTTTCGCGATTTCAGAGATGGTCCCTTAGTAAAAGTTGATCAGTTTGATGGTCCCTATATACCATATTAGGCATTAGGGGTATTTTTGTAACACCTTGTATAAGACGAAATACACACTGCTATGCATTATGCAGATTTTAGAAAAATGCATTTCATTAAAAACTTTGCACTTTACATGCAATTTTAAAAACTGCAGTCAAGCATGGAACAGTGTGAGTCGATCCGTCGTCGCAAACCCTATATCTCGTTGATAAATAATGACGTTTTCCAGGTGATGACACCGATCAAGAACGGCGCGGAAGTGAAGCCCGAGATGCCGAAGCCGGAGCTGCGGTTCCCGTTCTACCCGGCGCCGCCGCCGCCGCCGCTGGGCGCGGGCGCGTACAGCACGCCTCCGCCACGGCTCCCGCCCCCGCCACGCTTGCCGCCCCCGCTCATGTACACGGAGCCGCCGCCGAGCGCGCCGCCCCGCTACCCTCCCCCGCCGGTGCTCGTGCCGCCGGTCCCCGTCCCCGTCAACGTGCCCCCGCCCCCCTTCTACCCGGCGCGCGGGCCCCCGCCCGGCCCCCCGCCGCGACCCTACTACCCCCCGCCGTGAGGGGACCGACAGATTAGGCTATTGTGTAATTTTTTACAGAAATATATTATTGATAGACTGCGATTATTGATTTTTATTACCGACTACACAGCCTACACTACAATATATGAAATGACCGATGATACTTCGATTTCAATCACCATCGAGTACCTAATTAGTTCCTCGTTTCGTTAGAAAATGATAACAAAGAATTCGGCATAAGATTTTATTGTCAATACAAACATCACAAATTTTGAGAAAATTATCGCTTTTACGCATTCTCTACAAATAATTAGTATCAATTTAATTAAAATTATTAGATGAGAACAAACACTTCGTGATTATAGGTACAATAAATACGTTCAATACTGTTTTTCAACACAAGATATTTTTATAAATTTCATATAAAATTTATTAAATAATAAATAGATCGAAATTCATACAAAAACAAACAGACAATAGTGCTCACCAGACATTGTGCACAAAAAACATCAATCTGCATATTCCACTTTCCTTAATAATAAAAATAACACACTTAGCTGCCATTCGACTAGAAAAATACAAATGGATTGGGCTCAATAATGAAATCCTGTTTAATTGAAGTAGACATCTCATCAAGTAGAAAGATAACAAATTATCAAATAACTTGTGAATCATTCATAGCAATAATAGATGCTTCCTTATACATACATACAGTGTAAGAAACTTAATGCATTCTCAATGGACTCCCTTCCCATGTCGAAGAAAAGAAGGAGATTCACAACAAAATGCAGAGATTGAACAGAATTGAGCCCTGTATAAGTATAAACATTATATGAACACAGTCAGTGCACCACAGTTGTAAAAAAAATACACTTCGAACGCTATTATAAAATATTATCCTAAAATTTGAGTTTATCTTGTTTGAGATATCTAAGTATGGACGATATAGAACATTTCATTTCAATATTGTTTTCATAAACTTGATACTTAGTACAATGCGATTAAGGAGACCCGGCCTTTTATGCTAAAGTTGTATACTTTTTAAATTTTTTAATCTGTGATTCATAATCTGCTTACTTTTTCACTTATTAGTCCGTGATATCCGTCAACCAAATGACAGATTAATGCCAAATCGGAAGTCATATAGAGCTTGCGGTTTAAAAACGACGTATTTTAATCTGTACAATTTACTCTTTGCCATACATTCTCAAGTGAAGTTGCAGTGGATCACTGTCTATTGTCAATTTAATCGCATTGTACCTACTTAATTACTTAACAACAAAACCTCATGATTTTTTCAATCTATCAAATAGATCTACTCGTTTTAAACAGTTCTTTGAGCAAGCTTTTTAATAAAAATTAAAAATGAGTTGTATTAAAAAAGTTAATATTTTTTTTCCCAATGTATAAATATTAGTTTACAACTAAAACCTACAAAGGCACGCACATTGACACCATCAGATCGTAAATAATCTCCGATTTATAAGGCACATGATTTTCAACTTACATCCTATAAAATATTGAAACTAGTAAACATGAGTAACTATTTATACATAATATGAGTTCTTTACATATTTATTATATTACAGTATAGGCACATAGGTATTTACAAACTAGCAATACTTTCTGACATATTTCATTATTTTAGAATAGGTAGTCGGTGACACTGTACAGTCAGCGCCAAAAGATCTACCAAAATACCTAATCATTTGAATATTATTTCTTGCTTTTTAGAGCTATTTAATTTTGAAGCTGTTTTTGTTTTTAATTTTAGAACTAAAAACAAAAACAGCTTCAAAATTAAATAGGTCAGAAATCACATAAAAGTGTACCTTAATGTCTTGAGATAAGGTTGATTTTTGAGAAAAGATTATCTTTTTTGTAGGTTTGAATGCTCAGATCATTTTGACGCAGACTGCACTCTTTTACAGTTGTTTATAGAAAATATAAATACACAATATACAAAACATAGCAAGACAAAACTGGAAGATTGTCAGGTTAGACAATACACTGGAGGCTGGAAGCGACATTGTCGGCCAAACGGCACGACTTTAAATTTAATTTAACAAATTTTCAAAGTATGTAAAACGTGACGTAGCGGAGTTTCGTAACCACCGTTTCTTTTGTATACTAAAGAATCTTAAATCGTTACCAACGGGGATAGCAATAAATAATTGAATTAAATCGTGTTTTGATTGACCGATATCACTATATTAAAAAATTGAAATAAGTCGTCAAGAACGGTACTTACCAAACTTTAGGACCGTAGTCGAAAGCAGCATCTAAAGCTTCTGATTTCAAAATCCTGACATTGGACACTTCCGTATGAGTGGATGTATCCGTGAAGGGAGGGGAGGGCGGTCATATGAGTCGCGAGTGTCGCAGATACGTGAGCAGCAGCAGGTGCAGGAACCGGTACAGCGGCAGGCTGTCCACCAGCCCGGCGCGCTGCTCGTGCAGCAAGCCGATAGTGCGGGGGATGTCCAACTCCTACAAATGCATAGTTAGCCGGAATTGTATTAAAGTCGAATCACCTAAAAAAATATTATGAACTGTTGAAGATAAACTGTCTTTGACCTCTTGTCATTTTGATGTACACACGACGGCACATCAGACTATACATGTTGATCTTGAAACCGCCTTTATGCCCTACGTAATAAAAGCTGTTTTCGCAGTTTAACTGTATAACCTGACGTGCGGTCAATATATCTATTGGTCAGCAACATTTCAAAATTGTTTAAAATAAACTAGAAAGGGGTGGGGAGGGGGAGGGATGGGGAAAGGTAAAGGGGAGGGGAGTAGGGAAGTGCTTGTTTCCTTCAAAATCTGGGAATAAAAGGGGGCAGTCACAAAAGAAGGGTGGGGGGGGGGGGAATCTTAAGAGTTCCTTGTTGTGTTCCCTGCTACGTGTATATGTTACCTGGTTGTTGTCCAGTATGTGCAGCAGCAAGTGTGCAGCCAGCGCGGCGCCGGCGCGCGACGCTCGAGCGCCGCACAGCGCCAGCGGCCACGCGCCCCCGCCCCCGCCCCCGCCCCCCGCGTCGCCCTATGTTACCTGGTTGTTGTCCAGTATGTGCAGCAGCAAGTGTGCAGCCAGCGCGGCGCCGGCGCGCGACGCTCGAGCGCCGCACAGCGCCAACGGCCACGCGCCCCCGCCCCCGCCCCCGCCCCCGCCCCCCGCGTCGCCCTATGTTACCTGGTTGTTGTCCAGTATGTGCAGCAGCAAGTGTGCAGCCAGCGCGGCGCCGGCGCGCGACGCTCGAGCGCCGCACAGCGCCAGCGGCCACGCGCCCCCGCCCCCGCCCCCGCCCCCCGCGTCGCCCTATGTTACCTGGTTGTTGTCCAGTATGTGCAGCAGCAAGTGTGCAGCCAGCGCGGCGCCGGCGCGCGACGCTCGAGCGCCGCACAGCGCCAGCGGCCACGCGCCCCCGCCCCCGCCCCCGCCCCCCGCCTCGCCCTCCGACTCGCACGCTAACCGTAGACTGTTCACTTCAGACAGGAACGCTGGAAAACACAAACGCTGTTACAGCCGAGTTCAATAATATGTACGCCCATTTGACAGTTAATCGACCTTATGCCTTTTTAATAAAGGTCAACACATCTGTCAAAAGTGCTCACAATTTATGAACTCGTTTGCACGTACGAGTCGAGACATGGCCACGCGACTGCGGGACAGTCTCCGGTGAGCGAATTTTGTCTTTATTATTGGTCGGAGTTCTCATCGCACGGCGACTAATTGGAATGACAATTCACTCGCTGCGCCACTAGTCCCTCCGATGTGTGGGCATGTCAACATACAAGCTGAAATTTAAATTATTTAGTATCTCTTCCTCGATGAAACGTGTTCCGGGATCGGCGCTATATGATATATGGGTCGTGTCGGGTAGTGGCTCACCTAGGAAGTCGTCCGGGTCGGGCGGGGCGGGCAGGGCGGCGGGCCAGTTGCGGTAGGCCACGTGCCAGAGCTCGCGCGCGCGCCCGCCGCAGCGCACGCGCACGCGCGCCGTCGCACCCCACGCCGCCGCCGACCACGACCGACATGATACCTGGAACTGGAAACACAATTTGTCCTTGTAACCGACCTCAAAAAAGGAGGAGGTTCTCTGTTCGTCTGTATATTTTTCGCAAATGTCCGCCGATTACACAAAGACGGCTGGACCGACTAATTATTCAAAACGTTACGAGTATCAACTCAATGCCCAAGGTGGTCCCATTTTTTTAATTTAGAAATCAATTTATCAGTAGTTTTCAAGTAATCCTGAAAATACAGTCGTGTAAACTGTAAACGGAAAAATATAGTTTGGCCCACCCAACTTCAAAAGAAGTTTTTTCATATCAGACATGCGTACCTATTGGTATTAAGAAGCGCTCATGGCAGAGCTTGTCAGACTGATCGTACCGTAAATTGGAGCGAATCGGGTCACTTTCTGAGTTCTACATTAATTATCCCAACTTTTTTCATCGTTCTAACCAATAAAATGGAGATTATAATGATTCCGACGTTTTGTTTACTCATATCCAGTGCATTTTGCTAATATTGTATTTAAAACATACACAAAAAGTTCAAAAAACCGGTTTTTCCCTATTCACCTCAGCTTTGGGGCGAATCGAGTCACTTATGGGGACAATGGAGTTTTCGTTAAAGTACCACCAGTTTTTTTTAAAGTACCACGTTTTATTCGCTTTCTTATTTATTTATTTGTTTGTTCGTTTTTTCACATAGGTTGACTTTTTTCAATAAATCTATAGCCAGTGTCATTCGGAGTGATGTAAGGATTATAATATAACTCAAAACACATCCAAATCTGTTCAGGCATTTATAAGTTATGGTGAAATCAAGAAACTCACATACATATCGTCGCCCACTAGTGCTATGATCCTGGCGCCTGGCGCACTCCCACACTAGTCACCCCCTTCCCCACTCACCTCCCCCATATCCACCGTAGTGTTGTCCTTGGGCAGATAGTGCGGATGCTCCTCGTCGCTCACAAACGCTATGAGCCTGGCGCCCACTTGCCAGGCGCACTCCCACACTAGCCACCCCCTTCCCCACTCACCTCCCCCATGTCCACCGTAGTGTTGTCCTTGGGCAGATAGTGCGGATGCTCCTCGTCGCCCACAAGCGCTATGAGCCTGGCGCCCACTTGCCAGGCGCACTCCCACACTAGCCACCCCCTTTCCCACTCACCTCCCCCATATCCACCGTAGTGTTGTCCTTGGGCAGATAGTGCGGATGCTCCTCGTCGCCCACAAGCGCTATGAGCCTGGCGCCCACTTGCCAGGCGCACTCCCACACTAGCCACCCCCTTCCCCACTCACCTCCCCCATATCCACCGTAGTGTTGTCTTTGGGCAGATAGTGCGGATGCTCCTCGTCGCCCACAAGCGCTATGAGCCTGGCGCCCACTTGCCAGGCGCACTCCCACACTAGCCACCCCCTTTCCCACTCACCTCCCCCATATCCACCGTAGTGTTGTCCTTGGGCAGATAGTGCGGATGCTCCTCGTCGCCCACAAGCGCTATGAGCCTGGCGCCCACTTGCCAGGCGCACTCCCACACTAGCCACCCCCTTTCCCACTCACCTCCCCCATATCCACCGTAGTGTTGTCCTTGGGCAGATAGTGCGGATGCTCCTCGTCGCCCACAAGCGCTATGAGCCTGGCGCCCACTTGCCAGGCGCACTCCCACACTAGCCACCCCCTTCCCCACTCACCTCCCCCATATCCACCGTAGTGTTGTCCTTGGGCAGATAGTGCGGATGCTCCTCGTCGCCCACAAGCGCTATGAGCCTGGCGCCCACTTGCCAGGCGCACTCCCACACTAGCCACCCCCTTCCCCACTCACCTCCCCCATATCCACCGTAGTGTTGTCCTTGGGCAGATAGTGCGGATGCTCCTCGTCGCCCACAAGCGCTATGAGCCTGGCGCCCACTTGCCAGGCGCACTCCCACACTAGCCACCCCCTTCCCCACTCACCTCCCCCATATCCACCGTAGTGTTGTCCTTGGGCAGATAGTGCGGATGCTCCTCGTCGCCCACAAGCGCTATGAGCCTGGCGCCCACTTGCCAGGCGCACTCCCACACTAGCCACCCCCTTCCCCACTCACCTCCCCCATATCCACCGTAGTGTTGTCCTTGGGCAGATAGTGCGGATGCTCCTCGTCGTCCACAAGCGCTATGAGCCTGGCGCCCACTTGCCAGGCGCACTCCCACACTAGCCACCCCCTTCCCCACTCACCTCCCCCATATCCACCGTAGTGTTGTCCTTGGGCAGATAGTGCGGATGCTCGTCGTCGCCCACAAGCGCTATGAGCCTGGCGCCCACTTGCCAGGCGCACTCCCACACTAGCCACCCCCTTCCCCACTCACCTCCCCCATATCCACCGTAGTGTTGTCCTTGGGCAGATAGTGCGGATGCTCCTCGTCGCCCACAAGCGCTATGAGCCTGGCGCCCACTTGCCAGGCGCACTCCCACACTAGCCACCCCCTTCCCCACTCACCTCCCCCATATCCACCGTAGTGTTGTCCTTGGGCAGATAGTGCGGATGCTCCTCGTCGCCCACAAGCGCTATGAGCCTGGCGCCCACTTGCCAGGCGCACTCCCACACTAGCCACCCCCTTCCCCACTCACCTCCCCCATATCCACCGTAGTGTTGTCCTTGGGCAGATAGTGCGGATGCTCCTCGTCGCCCACAAGCGCTATGAGCCTGGCGCCCACTTGCCAGGCGCACTCCCACACTAGCCACCCCCTTCCCCACTCACCTCCCCCATATCCACCGTAGTGTTGTCCTTGGGCAGATAGTGCGGATGCTCCTCGTCGCCCACAAGCGCTATGAGCCTGGCGCCCACTTGCCAGGCGCACTCCCACACTAGCCACCCCCTTCCCCACTCACCTCCCCCATATCCACCGTAGTGTTGTCCTTGGGCAGATAGTGCGGATGCTCCTCGTCGCCCACAAGCGCTATGAGCCTGGCGCCCACTTGCCAGGCGCACTCCCACACTAGCCACCCCCTTCCCCACTCACCTCCCCCATATCCACCGTAGTGTTGTCCTTGGGCAGATAGTGCGGATGCTCCTCGTCGCCCACAAGCGCTATGAGCCTGGCGCCCACTTGCCAGGCGCACTCCCACACTAGCCACCCCCTTCCCCACTCACCTCCCCCATATCCACCGTAGTGTTGTCCTTGGGCAGATAGTGCGGATGCTCCTCGTCGCCCACAAGCGCTATGAGCCTGGCGCCCACTTGCCAGGCGCACTCCCACACTAGCCACCCCCTTCCCCACTCACCTCCCCCATATCCACCGTAGTGTTGTCCTTGGGCAGATAGTGCGGATGCTCCTCGTCGCCCACAAGCGCTATGAGCCTGGCGCCCACTTGCCAGGCGCACTCCCACACTAGCCACCCCCTTCCCCACTCACCTCCCCCATATCCACCGTAGTGTTGTCCTTGGGCAGATAGTGCGGATGCTCCTCGTCGCCCACAAGCGCTATGAGCCTGGCGCCCACTTGCCAGGCGCACTCCCACACGCCCGCGCAGCCGCAGCCACACCCCCGCCCCGCCACGGGACGCCCCGTGCCCACTTTTATCACCACGTAGAAACGCTGCGAGCTGCCCACTGTCATCTAAGGGTAAATACGAACGAAACACATTGTAATGTATGATGTAGGTAAATCCGGGCGGAAGTTAAAAAATGGATAGGTGGAAGCCAATATATGGATTTCTTGTAACAGTGAATCTATTTCAATAAAGATCTAGCTGGGCTGCGTTTTTGCATTTTGTTTTAAATTTTGATCACATTACAGAAGGCGTTACATACGAAACGTCTTATCGTCGAAGTTTATTCTCACCCTTTGTTAATGGGATGTATCTCATGAATTATGTAAAAATAGGGCATGACATTTTAAAATACACGAAGGATCTCCTCTCATCTTCTCTCAATTTAGTAAACTTTAAATAAAATTCCGAAACATATAGGGCTGTCGATATTTCTCTTGTCTACACATCGTCTTTTGGCTTAGTAGTAAATCATCAAATAATCCATTACGATATCTACTGTTCACCCGCGCGGCCAAGATTGTACTGGCGGGAGTCCGTCGCGGGCGCCCGCGACAGGATCCCGCTTAACGCAGCAGACGCCCTTAATACTAATTACATATAATAATAATAAATGAAATCTAAATGCTTACGCGTGAAACACCGTTTGCTCTATTTATATTTCTAAAATTGTTGGTGCACAGATGAAAGGCACAAGACGGCATTTTTAAACAGTCTTCTCGTGGTTTTCTCGCAATAACCGACACTGTGTTTTATGAGCATAATAGCCAACTATTAGCAAAGATTTGAAGCTCACTCATTTCAATAGTGACACATTCCGATGCGGTCATAGTATGGTAAGGGCGTGTCTAACGACTTAAACCTTTGCTGGAAATAACATATTTATTTATCTTACCGTAACATGCGACGCGTTGATATACCCATGCGGGTTAGCGGGGGTGGGCTTCAATCTAACCCTGTTGTCGTCGTAGGGTAGGCTGTCCACTGAGTACCCATTGAGGGGGGCATGTTGAGGTAAGAGGGCGGTTTGCACAGAGCCACCCTTCTCCCTCCCCTTGGGGAGGCGCTCGAAGGCGAACGAGATTTGGTCCTCGGACATCTTCCTTTCTAACAGTTGGCACTGTGGAGGAATGTTTGAGCTAATATTTATGTTATAAAATCTCATAAATGGTTCTACGCAAAAGTAGCTGTGTTTTAATCGGGCACTACACACGTAAACAAACGCGTAGTTTTTTCAATATTGATCCTGTTACATACAATTGGCCGAATCTTGAAAGAGAAACAATCAACGTACTTACAATGCGATTAAATTGACAATAGACAGTGATCTTCGGCAACTTCACTCGAGAATGTATGGTGCGCACAGATTTCAACAGATTAAAATACATCGTTTTGTACCTACCACAAGCGCTCTAAAGTTGATCACTGCTGTTGTACATTGTCAAATTAATCCCATTGTTTAATGGTAGTAGTTGCAGTATCGTTCAGGGTTTCAGATTTTTTTCAAAACAAAGCTAGCTACAAATATTTTAATCAGTCTCGTTGATTGCTTTTGTATCTCATTTTAAAAGTCGTCCGTATTTATTAACGCTTCACTCGAACCACATGGCTGTTGCCGACCGATAACGTATGTATTTAATTAATAATGTGTTGACAAATTAACGTTATGTTGATAAATACGCGGCCTTCGATACGTAACAACTCATCGTAATTTGTAATACTCGTAATTGGTATCTTAAGTTGTAATTACACAAGTGCTGAATACAATGTTTAAGTGAATACTGTCTTCAATTTCCTATTTGGTTGGGTTTGAGAATTTAGAATAAAAATCTAACAGTACTTTCGATTTGACCATCGGCTGTTCCCAATAACTCATCCTGGCTGTGTTTGCATATAAGTTTACTTCAGTTCAGAATAGTTCAGATATTATGCAAATGTTGTTATTTTCTTCTATTAACACACAATTTTAAGTAGTACTTACCAAAGTTTCTTTGGTAATGCTCGGTGGCAGAGGTTGGAACTTGGGCAATCCTGTAGACCACCTATGTTTGTTCGCGGGCTGCGGCGCGGGCTTCGCCTTGTCCCGCCCCAGCGTGGCGCTCCGCACCTCGGCCTTCGCCCCCCGCCCCATAAACACCCCCCACCGCCTCCTCTTCTTCTCCTTAATACTCACGTTACTCTTCCCGTCATCCGTCACGTTGATCGTCGAGCTATCCGACATGCTCACCCCGTAGCTAGCGTTCGACTGATCGATCGATATCGACGTCACATTTTCTTTATTTATCGTATTGTTATTCGATACTCGCGTCGATAAACTCTGGTACGGAGTCTCGTCATCTTTCATCGACAACTTCTCCACAGATAAAGCTACGTTCTCAAACACGTCCGTCTTATTAATTGATCGATTCGAAGAGTGCGTGTCTTTCGGAACGCTCGACTCTCTAACCCCTTGGATTATTTGCGCGTTCACATAATGACTGTCTGGGTTATCTACTCTAATCGGTATGTAATTTGGCACGTTTAAAGTTTGTTTTAAGTTCCCGTATTTGTTTATGCTCGGATGACTGCTGTTTCTTTCGTTTAGCCTGGCAATTTCGTCTGTCGTTGTTAAACTCTGCGCGCGATCTCTCATGGTTACTTTATCGCTCTGCCACGGCAGCGGGATGTTCTCGTATATCGGTTCTTGAGTGTCGTTCAGTTTAATCGGTTGCGTTTGCGAAAGCACTATATGCCTTTGATAAGGTGGTCTGTGCATCGGCATAGAGTACATGATATTACCTCTTTCGTCGTATACTTTTTGAATGTTATCTGATATGTGGTGGGGGTCTATAATGATATGCGGAGGGTTCGGTTCCAAGACCGAGGCTAGGTTGTTGTAAGTGCCGTGCGTGGGCATCATGTTCGGTCTGCCGTAGTTGATGACGTTGTGGCTGCCCGTTAGGTAACCCAAGTACTGCCTGTTCAGAGCTGTTCTGGTGGATACTAGATCTGGGCTGGATCCGGAAACGTGGGAGTTGATATAACCTCGGTGGTAGTTAAGAGCTTGGCTGGCGACGGCTAAGTCGGGGGTGGAGTTCGAGGCGAGCCCGTTTGAAGGGTAGGGGGGCGGGGGTTTGTATACGTTCACGTAGTGCATTTGGGGGGTGATTTCTGCTTGGACGTTGGGGTTGACTGCGAAGGGGTAGTTGAGATAGTTAAGTGCGTAGAAGTCGTCGTAGTGTCGGTGTATGTCAGGCTGGGAGCCGTACGCGGGCTTCGCCGGGGAGTGGCTTTGGTAACGGAGTTGTGCTTCCGCCCGTTGCTGTTGGTATTTCTGTTGGATGGCTGTTTCGTAGTCCGGCGCGGGCCGGTATTGAGGTAGTAATGCCCTGGGAACAGTTTTTTTTTAAATACTCCTCCGTGCCTCGGAAGGTACAGTCGAGTTCAATAATATGTACGCACCTTTGACAGTTCACTAACCTTAATGCCTTTGTAATAAAAGTCAAAAGTGCCAACATATTAATAAATTCGACTGTACGTCAAGCCGTTAGTCCCCACCACCATTCATATTGGGCCCTCGTGATGGATTATGGCCAATCCGACTTATTTTTTGTAAGAAATAATAAACTGTTACGCATTAAAGTTCAATTAAGGGTACCATAATACTTATCTATGCATAGGAATGGCAAGTGCCCCATCAGTGGAGACGATAAAATAATGGCTGACGTGTACCTACTCCTGGGCTGGTGGCCATTCAGCTCGAGGCAGGAGGTGGCTGCCCTCCTGCGTCCGCCTTCCTACAGTCTAGTTCCTAGCGACTTTAAGACAGACCATGCTATAGTGTACCCATTCCTGTGTTGGTGGTCGTCGAGCTCGAGGCAGGAGGTGAACGGCAGCCCGCCAGCTCCTCGCGACTCTCCGATAGACCAAGCTCCTACAAACAAGCGTATAGTGTACCTATTCCTGGGCTGGTGGTCGTTCAGCTCGAGGCAGGAGGTGGAGTGAGCGCGGTGCGCGGCCGTCAGCGGCTGCCCGCCCGCGCCCGTTTCCCGCACCTCCCGGGAGTCCAGCTCTTCGCGACTCTCCGATAGACCATGCTCCTGAAATCAAATGTTTGTTGTGGCGTGTGGGATCGAAGAGCTGTTCTCTTAATTAGCTAGTAGTATCATTAGAAATTATGAATAGGCTTATGAACCTCAAGTATCGGATGGGAGTTATACTATATAACGGAATCCTTTCGAATAAGCTCTATCAATACCCATTATTGATCAATAATGTATATAAAATATAGTGTTACTTATAGGACAATTTCTCCCATGAAAAGGGAGCAAAAACAGGAGGTTAAGGTAATCATCTAAATTCGGACGAAATAATGATATATCGAAAAGTTAAATAAACGAAATGTGTCAGTAAATTGTTCATTCACCATCTCAATGACTTGTTTATCGGTTCTTCTTTCGACGGCGCAATATCAGTAAATAAGTAATAACTTGTGCCTAAGTACTAAATAAATGAATTATAATTTCAATGAGTTTATTACGCCAACGCTTTCTAGTTTCGTGATAATACAAATTTAAATAGTTAACTATACTTTTCATAAACATCCATCTCCTGAAAAATATAGGATAGACACTTTTGCTGACTTTTAAAGATTGCGAAGCAAGTATCAGTGATATGACAATTCCAGCTACGTGGACTGCGTGTAAGAAAACTGATTGACATACACTTTCATATCCGATGAAACAGCAGCATACTACGACGCGCATCTCCACATATATGTTATCAACTAATTTGCACTACAACAAACTGTGAAACACATATTACACTAGGCCACAGAATCCTGAGACCTATAAATGTTGACGATGATTTTCACGCAGCGAGCGTGCGCGCGCGCCTCCACTCTATCTGCAAGTATACACTCTGATTTCCGCTTTTTAATTAGTGACGCTTCATTGCTTTAGCGTTTGCTGGATAAGTGTTATGTGCCATAATTTAATAAAAATAACCATAAGTATTAATATTTGGGAAATTTTAATTACTTTAACGGTTTAAAACAGCACGAAACAAAAAATACACTTTATTTCTAAAATATTGAGTTTTGTAAACTCTTCTTTTCCTGGTATACATACATTGCCCTGTGTCTTTGCATAGTAAAAATATTACCTAATAACACATTTTATATTCGAGTATTGATATATAGTCACAGTGACTTTCATATCGCCGCATATTTGTCTATAATTACATATTATTATCGGCACGAATTCTTCTACCAGTCCACACTATAACGAATAAACATAACAGTTCAGAATTAGGATTGGAGTTAAATTTAATTATATTAACATCATAAGGTAAATTGTCGCGTATACTATATGGGTACTTGTTAGTTTGGATTCCATAACAGGACTGTAAAGACTGGAAAGTCACTGGTTTATGATGTATCCCGAGCGAGACCGATAGGGAAATGAAAACTCAAATTAAATAACACAAAAGGCAAATATCTACAAATTACAAAAAAATTCGTAAGTTCTGTTTCAACCAGTTTCAACTGGCATTGAAAAACTTCATCCGTTTGGGAGCTACGACACCACAGACAGACACACAGACACGTTAAACTTATAACACCCCTCTTTTTGCGTCGGGGGTTAATAAAATAATTGAGAGCAAGCTTTTTACTCTCTTTCTTTACATTCTGACCGAAATTTGGATAAAAAGAGAGCCGTGTTTTTATACCTCCTTTTTTAAATTGTTTGGGTTTACTTCAGTTTGGGTTTAGCTAAACATTAGCATGGCCACCTGCGGGCTGACCGTTGGCTGAAGCATTATCATATTTGGACCGGGGACCGTAGCCGCTACGACCGCCGCATACTAATGGCGCTGTTGCGGCGAATTCCTTTACGTAACGCGCGCGAATTGATGCAGAAAAGTGGACTCTAATTAAGGCGTTACATTTTTAATATGAAGCAATGTTATTAAAACTTTCTTTGTATGTGTTATGTTTTTTTAAGCAAATACGAGTACGAGTAACGTCATTTAATGACTTAGTCATCATGCGCATTATTATTGCTATCGAGGGTTTATACACATGTTAGTATACACACTACAATATCGATATCGTTATTGAAGGCGAAATATTAATATCGACGGTGAATATCGTATCTATACGAAGTTACAATACCAAAAAACATACATAAAAAAATAAAAATACCGTCGACTTGATAACCTCCTCCTTTTTTTGAAGTCGGTTAAAAATACCAAATCATTGCTTAAAATGAGCATCAACCCCGTCACCTTAGAGATATTCTGCTTCCTGAACTTTTCTAAAAAAAACCTATTAATTTGGCTGTACAGTCGAGAAACAAATTGGTCCACCAACCATAGGCGACTGTCGTCCTTTTTCCCAACTGTCTGCTTTTATCTAAACATCAACAGATTTTAATAAAATGAAAAGTGTCATTTCCTTCGCTACCGCAATTGGTGACGTCATATAGGGAAGTTTGTATAAAATTAAAATTTGAAATTAGAAATTAAATTATTTGCCTTTGAATAGGGTACACTGAAGGTCGTCGTATCTCTTCTATCTTGATTTATTCCTGTAGAAAGAACTGTTACTGTACCTGGAACTTGGGCCTGGGTTGCGGCTGGTCCGTCAGCGGCCGCTGGTGGCGCATGTAGAAGGTATGCTGCTGTATGCACATGCGCCAGACGTACTTCCCGTCCTCGGGGCTGGGCAACGCGAACGACGCCGAATCCGCCTGCCGACAGCACTCGATGCTGAACGTGCGCTTGTGGTTGATCACGTTCGTTATGTCCATCCATCTAGAGAGACAGGAAGCCGTTTAAGAAATACGTTCAACTCCAACGCCCACCAGATATCTAGTTAGAGAATCAACACCCCACAAACCTCTAGGCTTCTGTAAAAGCTAACCTCTATTTCACAGATATCTATGGGATGAGCCAGGTGAGTGGGTGTCTTTTCCACGGGCTCCAGGAATTGTGATATTTAGGCATTTTGCGTTTTAGACATTCTACGTTCCAGGCGTTATGTGATTTAGGAATTTCGCTACTAATATATTTTGCGTTTTAGACTTCGCGCTCATAAAGGGCCTATCCGACAAGCAAAGCACTTATCGGATAGACGCGGAAACTTTAAAACATAGTGACTGATTACATGCTCTTTGGTATACTTAAATACCCTCACAGAACCATTCTTGTTGACCATAGTTATATAATAAGCGCTGCATGTTCAAGGCGTTTTAAAAACTAACCTGTAGAAGTGTGGTGTGTCTGTGTTCTCCGGCAGCACCCTGATACCAGTGAGGGAGATGGCGATAGTGACCTCCCCCCCGTCCCGCTGGTCGCGCGCCGCGAACATCTCCTGCCCGTACCCGCGCAGCTGCTGGCATGTTGTGATGAAACCCTCCTCAGCTTGCGCCTAACGATTAAGAGGATATTTTTTAACTCTTTTTCGGACTTACAATAAAGTGCTGAAGTATAAAAAGAGATCTACTTGTAGCATGTTTTGAGCTAAAGCACAGTTTAAATGAGATTCACAATTTTCGGTTGAGATTGTTTTTTTAAAGCCCCTATTCACAATGATTGGTTGTGCCAGCAAGGCAGCCAAAAACGCATATTTAAAGATACCTACATACTAACTAACGTGACTACGCTACATTATTCATGAATGGGATATGATTCGTTTCTTCACTCTGTAGTGTTTTAAAAATACTTGGATTTAGACTACATTTTACCATGGCAATTTACATAAGTAGTTAAAAGGAGTATGTAACGATACGACCGTAACTGTTGTTAGTGGATTATATTATCTGGATGACATCACTTTGCGTCGGCGTTAAAGGCAATAAAAAAATCATAACTTAGTAATTGCTCAACAACAGCTGACCATAACTTTGATAGATTTCAGTGTAGGTAGACCACGCAAAAGTGGTCCTTCTCTGACCTTCCATATTTGGAATTTCGCTTGTAAGTACATTGCAATACTTATATTATTAAAACATTGCAACGAAAAGAAATTGAATAAAATCATCAGTTTTGCGCACTAATTCCAGACTCGTTACGCCCGTTACAAAGCGCGTCCTGCAGTGCACTGTGGCAAAACTAGGAAAGGCAAATAATGCGTTCAAAGAAGTGTGCGTATGTAAATTGCTGTGTATCTTTAGTTGTATCAGACAATGTCTATCGCGGTAGTCAATGAATATCGTCCGCGTAAATGCATCGTAAGAAATGCTAACATTGAGTACGAGTATCGATATTTCTGGAAGAACTGAACTGAATTTAAACTTACTGAAAGAGGGCTATACTTTTCTCGAGTATAATAGCCTATCGAATCCGGAATTCGAAAAGCGAAATTTCGTGCGCCCTACAGTTAAGAATAACAAACACTTGAATGTTCCGAGAGTTAATAAATTGCAACAAATGGCAGATTTGAGATTACCGACATTCCACGGCCGAAGTGGGTTATTGAAATGGCCCCATGGGAAAAGAGCGTCAATGGGTCTGAGATTCTGAGCTCGAATAAAGAGACTTCTCACACCTCCTCCGTAATTAGCCGTCACGACGTCATATCGGCGGCATCTAACGAGACAGTTTCACGTTTTTACGGTGGTGGCCGGCGCTATCTGCTCGTTACGATTGCTTACCAGATACCACGCGTAATCACACAAACCGCTTATTGTTCCACGCTTTCATTATGAAACAGATATGCTGTAAGTTGTATCCCACCAGCGTGGTTAAAGTAAAAAGGCGCCACATTAATAAAATTTATGTAAATGAAAATGGCAAACCTCTTTAAACAGGGTGTCCCAAAACCTTAAATTATGTTGAGATATTAAATTATATTAAAAAAAAATTTTTATTAGTTGGAACTGATTTCAAAGTTTTTTTTATCGCACACAGTACAATACAGTATGTAATAATTAAAGTTTAAATGTTGAATTTCATGGTCTTCCATGAAAGGTTCAAGATGCTGTGTTACTCAAGAAAAAAAAATCCTAATAATTCGATGAGTATTGTAAAATAAAAAATTTTTTTTTTCATATTTCGTGGGTTCGATCCTGGTGTAAAAGAATCGTATTCATTTGACAGTTCAAAACATACAGTTTCATTCAACAAACAGCAAGAATGAATACAATTCTTTTACACATTTGCACCTCTGGTTAAGCAAATTGATTAAAAAAAAAAAAATCTGAATGCAGTTCCAATTATTTTTAAAATCAAAATGTTTTCTTTAAGTAAAATTTATTACCTTCATTATTTAAGGTAATTTCCCTTCCTGTGGCATAGTTTTAGGACACCCTGTGTATTAGAACGTAATTATAAAGCTTTCTTATTGAATAACTCTTTACAAAACTATAATATTATCTTTTCAGTGATTACTTGTGAATTTAGTTGAAAACAGCAGTTAATTCTACCTATAGATGCAAAAACTGTGGATTGAGACTAACCACTTCAATATTTATGTTTGTTTAGTTGTATGTTATTAGGCCAATTATACTTTAGCCACAGTATTAAAATGTTTTATTGCTATTACCATACACCATTTACCTGTGATTAAAAAGTCTTATGAATGGCTTCTGCACTTCTTTGTTCTTTGACACAGCTGAGGGAAAGTATGTACAAACCTGACACTTGATATGAGAACTTGGAATGATTTGTGGTCTCTTTATCTATCTTATCTTTACAATTATAGGCAAATATATTTCATAAGACTTTACTATAGCAATAAAAAAAATTGAAATTTAATACGTACAAATGATGGAGAATATATAATAATAAGAAAAACAGATACTTTAACTGGTAATAAAAACAAAAGGGTACAAATTAATATAATTAATTTTATATACATATAGGTATCTAACAAAACCACTTATAGAATTGAGTTTTGTGTGATTATCTAGCTAGGTTATTAAAGTTATCAAATTAGTCACAGTACTTTAAAAGATAACATAATTTAGGTTAGGGTGTGTCCCAAATAACTTATTTTTACACTGTTATTTTGATTTTGTTCATCGGAATGGTCAGAAGGAATGAAGTTGATGAAATGATACCCTAATAAGGCTTTAATCTAATTATAACTAACTTAGAATGGCTGTTTATATCAACTTTGTCCATCAAATGTTGAAAAAAATGTTTAATTGAAGATTTTTTAATGATTTAGTATACAGGTAAACTAGCCAATTCATTCATAGGTTATAACATCCTAATAGTATGTAATTTCATACAATTTCTTACTATGCTGCTTAAAGTATTAAACATACCTGTGACATGTTGTGCAAAGCCATATGGTGTTGAATGACCGCTGCCGTCAGATATTCAAGTTTTCCAGATTCAGCTAAGTTACTGCCATCAATAATCTGTCCTCCATCAAGAATTTGTTTTGGGAAAGTTAACAAATTCTTTAAATATTCCACTGTGTGCCTTTCCCGGTCATGATTTCCATACTCGGCTTGTCTACTGTATGACGCTAACAGGACAGCCTGCTGACAGTCACATATAATGCGACCTTCTACCAAATCATTCTTTAGTTGCAAAAAATAATGATAACGAGTCACTTCATCTGTGATCAAACTCGTACCAGATATCACATAATACATCACCCGTAAATATAGTTGGTGAGATGAAGCGTATTTGTCTAACTGGCGCTTCAAAGGGCGATCTAATTGCACCCATCGTGGTTGCTGGTTCCTGTCAATGTAGCGGAGCCCAAAGAACTCTGGTTGATTGATGGCCTGCCTCTGACACACGTTATCGAGACACTCCTGCCCGGAACTGTCCACAGACAGCGTACAATCTGCGACACCACCGTCCAGCAACTCTACACTTATCACAAACAAACTCTTCGACGCTACATTGTACTGCCGCGTCTTCTTCAGCTTCAGCTTGAACGGCATCTTCCTGCGTTACCCGGCGCTGATTTGTAATAACATCACATAGGAAACAAACGTTACTTTACATTTATGGCTTGAGAATAAGAATGTAAGAAACGATGCTTCGGTTTGGTTACGCGCGACACATATTAACACATTTCCAATAAGAAAATGGGGTGTGTGAATTTTTCTTCACATATTTCGATTCTGGTGATGGCGATGACGTACAAATAGAAGCGTAAAGCAATAAAAACTGCCAGGTAAACAATATATTAACAAAACCACACATTCACAACACGATCATATCATTGCAAATGACATAAATGAATTTGACATAATAAAAAAGTGTTGCCATTGTATAAAATAAAATAGTAATGTGTCAAAATGACACTTTAAAAAAGTATCTACCTATTTGCCTCAGTAGATGGCGTTGATGGACAAGTGAAGTGTCAAAATTAGCTTTGAAAAGCTTAAGTTGAAAAATAAACAGCCTGTACAGCTTGACCATAAAGAGTTAATAACACAAATTGAGGGCGCCACTTTCTATGCAAACACGTCAAAAATCACGAATATCTTGGCAACACTGACTATATTTTGTTCTGAAAAGTTTTAGTTCCATTTTATTTAATTTCTTCTCTTTCTGGCCAAGCTGTCATTTTCATTCCTTGGCGTTGGTTGGTTGTCATTGTCAGAGGAATTAAAAAAAAAAAGAAAAGAAAATTGTCCCATTCGTGTAAAAGCTAACTACGAACATTGGCGGAATTGTGCATAGACCACAGAGCAAGCCACGAAGAAGAAGAAGTTCTTTTTCCAACGTTTTATATTTTATACAGTTGACACTTGCCTGTTTATCAACGCCATCTATCGAGCCTACAGATTTTTGTCTTCTTCTTCTTTTTTTGTTATGGCAATCTACTTTCCTCTTGGAAGTAATTTTTGCCAGTGTCAAGTATTAAATAGTTCAGTGGTAGATATTGTTTAATTTTTCATTAGAATGCGGGTGCATCGCATTCCAATGCTGCTTGGAGCATTTGGCACCAAGTATATCAAGACAGCTGTTTACTCGGATAGTTCTGCCGAGGAAGCCACCACTTCAATAAAAGTCTCAGCTTCACACAACCAACATCGCGCCTATTTCAGTTATCCCACATATTGTTCAGTTGCGTAGACACTTGTACCATATAACTGCACCAATTTTAAGACACAATATCCACTATGAATCAATTTGAAAATAATTAAAATAGACACCAAACCGAGCTCGACAAAATGGCGCCAAAATTGTCATCTTGAAAAGCCTTCAATAGGTTTTAATTTTTCGTTACCTTAGCAGTGGCGTCATAACTTTTTTGCCATGACATCACTGCAAACACAAAGTCGACTGTAATAATAAGTTTTAATGGGGAGGATGAGTATATTTTTTTTATAATTTAGAAAAATCAAACTTAAAATCCAAAAAATATTAGTGAAAGAATTTTTTCGATGTCTCAAAAAATGAATTTTCTATTAATTTTCAAAGTTGAATGTTTTTAAAATGAACTCAAACTTGACAGCTCTACGCGTGACGTCACTTCGCCGGTCACGTCCGCGCGCTAACGAAACGAAACTCATGTAGTTGCTGTACCAAATTTTTTGATTTCATTGATATTTTTGGAATTATGGTGTAGCGTTACAGGAGAGTAGAAAAAGAGAGAGCCTACCTAAGAGAGGATGGATAGTATCTAACTAGTAAGGAGTGAAGTGGAAAGATAAAATAGTTTACAATTATTATTTATTTACAAATTAAACCTAAACTTAAAGTATGGGGAAGAGGATAAGAGGGCGAGTCTTCAGGGGATAGAGGGTCAGTCTTCAGGGGATAGAGGGTCAGGGGACGAGATCTTGCGTACGGAGAGGAGCACGGATGGGTCGCAGAGTGTCGACGTGGAGCGTAGACGCAGCTCGTACGTAGGTGGTTGAAGAATTCGTGCAGCGGTTGAAGAGTTCGTGCAGCGGTTGAAGAATTCGTGCAGCGGTTGAAGAATTCGTGCAGCAGTTGAAGAGGTCGTGCAGCGGTTGGAGAGGTCGAGCAGCGGTAACAGAGTCGAAGGTGCTGACCGGCGAGGGGTTGGAGACTTCTGTCACTGGTAGCGCGGGGCTTTCTTGAGTCCCGGGCCTTTGCCTAAGGCCCGGGAACGGCCACTTGTTCGAATTACGCGGAGTAAAACTCGACGAAGAACTGACTACCGAATCAAAGAAACGGAGCCTTTTATACACACTAGGAATTTTGAAAACCGAAAGAAATCGCGTAGAAGAAAAATAATTCAAGATTTCGAAATGAGAATTTGTGTACTCACTCGGTAGCAATATGAAAGAGCGAGAAGAATAATAAAAAGATATACAACCTACTGAAATGTGAGGAAAAGCTGAGATAAAGCAAATAAAATAAACTGTCATGAAAAACAAGAAGATGTCAAAATAAATACAAAATTGTAACCTCACTTTTTCAATAAAATATGGAAATTTGTATGAAAGTGAATAAAAATGTACGAGAGATGGTAAAACTATAAACATAATAAGAATCGCCGTGAATTGGTGATTAATTTGCTACCAGGTGAGCACTTATATTCAAAGAATTTAGAAAGTTATTGCCAAAAATACTTATTTACTAGAAAACTTAAACTAATTAAAACTAGTTAAAAACTAAGAATAGGAGCGACAGGCAACACGCTACAATGGATAAAAAAATACCATACAGATATTGTATAGTACCTTTATGTACTAATACAACGGTTAGCGCTTCAGAAAAATACTTTTTTCATGTGCCCAACGACAAAAAACTGAGAAATAAATGGTGTAAACTGATGAGAAGGAAAAAATTATTATCTACAAAAACCAGTCGACATTGTTGCGAAGATCATTTTAATGTGAGTACCTACCTAAATACTAAATACCTGCCTAAATATTGTTGCATTACCAAATAATTATTTAGTTTACAAAATATGCTGAAAATAAATAAAGTATTTTAGTGACAATGTCTTTTAAACTGGGCAAAACATCAACAATACACAAGGCACGCAAATGTGTTACTTAAAAAGTCCATTGCTTAGAAAAAAGATAATAAGACAAAACAAAATACTCTGGAAGTACCTACCTACCTTTTCCCTTGTTGATTACTATGATATTATGGTTGATGATAGTGTTGTCACTAAGTAAATAACTCTTATTTGAGTTGTTATCGACAAACAGATTTTTTTACGAATAAAATGCCATAGATTGACTATTCTACTTTAGTATGTCACATGTCATATATTTTGGCAAACTACGTGTTTATTTAGTTCCCTTTACAACATTTTTCATTGCAGAGATGATTTTATAGCCTCTTTTATTTATTTCAGATCGAGTTAGACACGGAAAATCATATGAAATGGAAACTGTGCGGCGGAACTTTAAAACTAAAACAAGGTGCACTACCAACAAAATTTGATTGTCAAAAAATAAAAAAAAAGGCAACGGTTATTCGTACTGGATATGAAAAACGACAAAAAATAGACTTTTTCGAAACTTTGCTTACAAAAGAAGTGAGGCCGTCAGTAGCCCAGCAGGAAATTGAATTTATTTCTTTCGACAATGTGACTGTAGAAGTCAAAGAGTTTATTAATCCACTGCCAATCGACAACACTCTTCAAATAGAGTTTCCTGCAACAGAAATAAAGAAAACGAGAGAAAAGAAGATTCAAGTAGAACAGCAAAGTAAAAAAGTACAGACTCAAACCATAAGAAACAGGAAAAACGTTGAAAAAGCCCTCTCACTAGAGTTAGACACCAGTTTTGAATGTGACAGAATGGACTGTACTTCCGATACATCATCGTACACTGATTCCATAGAAACTAACGAAGTGTATACGGATAATCATATAAACACTTGTTTGAAAATTGAACACCATTCCAATCTTTATTTGGGGATTCCAAAAGAATCATATTTTGTCATTAGTCTCTTGGAAGAAAACACTAAGTGTCTTTTACTACATATTATATTGATCACACTTAAAAAAATTAAACTGAATGATTCCTATGAACGTTTAGAAATCGATTTTAATACCAAAAATATAAGTCATATTTTTAGAAAAACAGTGGTGTTATTAGCTAACTGCTTAAAACAATTAGTTTATTTTCCAAAAAATGACGCTGTAAATGAAAAGTTACCCCTTCCTTTTCGAAGGAGATATAATAAGACAGTTAGTATAATTGACTGCTTCGAAATTAGAATAGAAAAGCCCTCCGACACACGACACCAAACTTTGACGTGGTCGCAGTATAAAGGCTGCAATACTATTAAGTATTTAATATCTATAACTCCAGATGGATTGATCAACTTTGTATCAAACGGTTATGGTGGTAGAGCTACTGACATAGACATTTTTAATGATTCCAAAATTTTGGAACTGATGCCAAAAGGTAGTGCAGTCATGGCCGACAGAGGCTTTAAAAATATTGCAGCCGATGTAGAGATGCATAGCTGTTTCCTTGTGAGACCTCCAAGTGTCAGCACGAGTAAAGCTAGTACGAAGGAGGAAGTCATAGAAACGAAACGGATTGCAGCTCTACGTATACATGTCGAAAGGGCTATAGGGCGAATAAGAGAATTTAAACTGACTGCACCACATGCATGTGTCGACACAAAAGTTATTGACTTGTTAGATGACGCCGTTATAATATCTTGTGGGTTAGTAAACTTACAAAGCAAATTAGTTTAAGGTAATTTTTATTTTATATGTGATAGATAACTAGAATAAAAGAACTCTTATGAATAAAAACTTCAATGTTATTGTATAACATTTATTTTACTCTCAGCAGTATAATTAACTATTTGTGTATTCTAGAGGAGTTGTACGAATATATTTTCCTTCCAAAACATAACACACTTTCTGATTAATTCCGCACAATAATCTTTATCATACATTACTTCATTTATGTCAACTTTTTTTGAGGTTTCAAAATTCTCGTGAGCAATACAAAAGAAACACTTCTGTCTCCGAGCAAAAAACATTTGTAGTTGCATTTGAGCATTATATTTTTGTACCACAACACAGTCTTTAACGTAGTTTTCAATATTTTTATTAGACAATGGGCACTTTATTTCTAATATGCAATCTTCAGCAATACCGTCTGGAGAAGCGCCTAGAACTGGGTATTCTTTACAAAGAATAAATCCTACTCTTCTGAATTTAATATTTTTGATTTTAGATACTTCTTCCATAACAGAATTTTCCAATAGTTTACCTGCAAGTAAAATGAAGGATTAATCAAAAACTATCGATGTTATGCCTAATATAATTTTCCTCTCATGGAATGTTCTACGAACCTCTTTTGATTGCAAACGTCTCTTTAAATTTATAGGCACCTAAGATTATTTCCACTAAAAGTCCATCGGGTGTACTACATTTAGCGGATTCGTACGCTTTCGATGCGGTAATACGAGCATATCTCATTTCATGCCACAGTCTGCAGTCTGCTTGTGATCTTGTAGCATTCTCGATCATATCGCATTGCTGGGATCGTATATTTTCTTTGCAAAAAGTAATAAATCTATCGGCATCCTTGACACTGTTTTCTTTTCTGAACTGAATCACTAGATGGTGTATTGATACTTTGTCTACATCTGCAGTTGGACGAAAGTAAGTCATGATCTGAGAATCTATACCCAGCTCCATTGATTTTTTTATTACTGACTGTAGAAAACGTTCGTTTACGTTGATACGTCGTTAGGCGTCAAAGGTGCTGTCGAGGAACCGGGCAGCCTTGTATTGCTCATATCTTTGGCTTTAATAAATTTCAGCTGAGATCCAACTTGCGACAGTTTTGGTTTCATCCAATAACAGGCTACTTCTGTACAAGCGGGCTCCTCACTACGTCTATGTAACCACATAACCAACGCCATGGTATGTTTGCATCCTCCTTTGCTTGCTGCACAACCTTCACATTCCAGATTTTCAATTTTATTCGTAACTTCGTCACAAACAAATGTACAATGATATGCTGTGGCTCGAACTTTGTGTTCAGGTGTAACTCTTGCTTTAACCATGCACTGCGGATGTAGTCTTTTCACCTGAACATACCCTATTGCATTATCTCCATAACTATCGCGTCCAGCCCTGTAAAAATAATACATAATAGAAGTAAAACGCTCCTGATTTAATGATTGATATCATTTTTTATCAATAATCCACAGCAATCTGACAGCAGCACTAGTACATCTATATATATAAAAGGGTAAATCACTCACTCACTGATCACGAAATCTCAGAAACTACAAGTGCTAGGAGTCTCAAATTTTGCATGGGAGTTCCTTTTAGGGCGTAAGTGCTCACTAAGACGGGATTTTGCGAAATTCAACCCCTAAAGGGGTGAAACAGGGTGGCAAAGTTTGTATGGGAGAACGCGATTCCTTGGCCCGATTGACTTGAAATTTGGCATACACATTCTTTCACAAAATTAATTGAATACCTGTTTCGTATTTTTTTAATATTTATCCCTTAACAGGGTTAAAAAGTGATAAAAGGCTACTTTTAGGGTGCTTGACTTCGACGTCGGAATTGAAACTTCTTTGTGCACTTGATTGATTAATTAAGAAAAATAAATATCATTTGTCATCTCAACGTAGTATTATTACATTCTCTTTTGTCATTTCCCCTGAGAGTACGTAGAATGCATTTCATTGAATAGTACCTATGGCGTTATGTTGGCAGTGCTGTCATTTTTCCTTATTGCGTTGTAATAAGGTGCAAAATTATTCCATCTGATCATCAGATTAATTTTAATAGAATACAATATCCGGTCAAGTCGCCTATGCTATGACAATTAATAAAGCACAGGGACAAAGTTTAAGAGCGTTTGGTGTAGAACTGCGCAGTGATTGTTTCTCCCATGGCCAGCTCTAATGTCACCTGCTCGAGAGTCAGCTCGCCAAATAGCCTTTTTATTTTGCAACCGGATCAAATGACAAGAAATGTGGTAGGTATTTAGAGAAGTGTTGGATGATCGATCGAGATTGATAATCCTGATAATGCATAACATATTTTTATTTAGAACTGCTTCCGGCATGCGTATTGCAATGCTCCGTTTTTTTAGCCAGGGACTTTCTCGGTCGTAAGCAAAACAACTCACCAAAGTTTCATCATAATCGGATAAATGTTTAAGGAGTCCCGCCGTCTGTACACTTAGATCTTTTAAACTATGCATAAAATCGCATCAAAATCGGTCCATAAGTTTGGGAGCTAGGTTGCCTTAGACAGACAGACACCCACACAGGTCAAACTTATAACACCGCTTGCGTTAGTTGTGTACGTCGTATATACATATACATATAGTGGTGGCCACTTAATTATGGACACAAGTCGATTTTCATACAAATGAGGTAATTTTGAAGTCTTGGTTTTTCACTAGGGATTAAACTAGCTGTGATCTGATGATGGCCATCCAGGAAGTGAATGGAGAAGATTCGGATCGCAATACACACCCAACTGATCTGGTCGGCATTCTAAGAGATGTAGCGTCAGAATTGTCAGTTGCAAGATTTTCATACATTTTAATGCTATATTCGCGGTTTTTTTAACATATCCTTACATCTCTTAAAATGCTGGTCAGATCACTTGGGTGGCCATCACCAGATCACCGCTCGGTCAATCCCAGGCGGAGAAGCAATGCTTAAAAGTTACTTCGTTTGTATGAAAATCGACTGGCGTCCTTAATTATGTGGCCACTATATGTTACAAAAGTACCCCTAATGCCGAATATGGTATATAAGGACCATCAAACTGAACAACTTTTACTATGGGACCAACTTTCAAATAGCGAAAAAAAATCAGCTGTTTCATACATTTTGATATTTTCGTTTTTAAGTTTTTGTATGAAACAGCTGATTTTATTTTCGCGATTTCAGAGTTGGTCCGATAGTAAAAGTTGATCAAGTTAATGATAGGGACCATATTCGGCATAAGGGGTATTTTTGTAACATGTTGTATAAGATATCCTGTAGTATAGTCTAATAACTTCACACTCACCACATTAGTAACTATATTGTACCCGTGCGAAGCCGGGGCGGGCCGCTAGTATACTATAAGTAGGCACAGATTTGCCAATAAATTCTCAAGATCTGCTCCCCTACCGCGTAATAACATTGATATAAAGTTCATGTTAATGTTGACATTTAAAGTCCTCATTTTTATTTTTGGCAATTTTTTTGTTCTTTTTAACGACGGTCCTAATAACGAGACCGGCTTCGTTGAAAAAAGAAACAAATCTACAAAAAAGCCTTAAAAATAGGGACTTTAAGTTAACATTTATATGAACTTCATATCAATATAGTTATGCGGTACAGCCCAGACATAATATGTCTGTATCTATGCATAAATCTAATACACTTTTACTTTACCTAGATCCTTTCTCACTTTTATATTATCAACCTACCTCCTACGAATAACGCACTGAACGCAATGATTATTACTACACTCACCTTGCACGTTTTTGCCCTTGGATTTCTGCACTACTGTACTTTGCATGGTTTGTGAAATAATCCGCAACCATAAGTAAATCGACTTTCGGAAGATTATTTGATTGGCCGCGTGAAAATCCAGTTTCCATGTTAGTTGGTTGGTATGCCGCAACGATTTACTAAAGTAAATTTGTTAACGTTTGTTATTTTATATAAGACTTTAGTTTTAACATATTAAATAAAAACAAACATTCCGACGAACTGAGAACCTCCTCCTTTTTGGGAAGCCGGTTAAATAACAAACGTATCGAAATGAACGAAAGTAAGTTTACAGTGCACGTGTCAATCGCATACTGTCCTGCGGCGGTATCAGCTAAAAACATTGAAGTTCATGTTAACTGTGTTTTGACAGATGTATGTGATACATTGCTACTTCGTCTTGGCACACATAACAACTTAACAAAGAAAAATAGCAATGTATCACATACATCTGTCAAAACACAGTTAACATGAACTTCAATGTTTTTAGCTGATACCGCCGCTGTCGTGTCGCTAGTTACCACCCGCGCCCGCCGCTGCCGCTCGTCACACAACCGGCGATGTGACGTCACAGCCGTTACTCGAAAGGCACAATTAGTTTTCGCGCGCTCCCAAATTGATTTGCTTATAAAAAGTTCAATTTTAGTGATATCAACACAATTTTTTCACAGTTATTCTAAGAATTGCTTAAAGTTTCTGTTAAGGCTAAAAAAAAGGGAATAAATTTTCATTTACATCTTCCCCATTGGAAACTACATCAGGGCCCCAATCGCGCTAATGTTTTTAGATCAACTGGAACACGACCTATCATAACTTTTGACATATTTCGTATCGCGCTAACGTTCTGACAGCTAGTTGAGACGGACCTCGTGCGTAACTGGAACTTAACTGGTGCGTCAAGACAAAGTTAAAAGGATGCTACTTTTAATAAACATTCGCTTTGTTTGGACCTACATTATTATCACTCTATACAATCCACCTCTGTTATGAAATTATCAATTTAGAATAATTCATTTATTATTTTTTATATTTTTGTAACAACTTACAATCAAAACAAACACTTCGAAGAAAAAAGAAGTGTCAAATTACTCTTATTGATGTAGTAAAATTGTTAAGTCGACCGTCGATTACACTCAAATAGCACATAGGGATGAAAATAGCGTATCACATCCCTAACGTTTCAGCTTTGACAGCGGTTCATCAATGATTGTAGTTTGGTTGACGGTTGAAGTTTATGGCGATACGGTTTTTTAGCAAAGTTGGATCATTCACAGAACTGGGGCTCTATCGGCTAAAAACATTGAAGTTTTTGTTAACTGTGTTTTGACAGATGTATGTGATACATTGCTACTTCGTTTTGGCACAAATAAAAACTTACCAAAGAAAAGTAGCAATGTATCACATACATCTGTCAAAACACAGTTAACATGAACTTCAATGTTTTTAGCCGATACCGCCGCTGGAACTCAAACTGACCTCATACGAAACTTTTATGTTTTAAATTAGCGCGATTGGCACCCAGGCAGACGTGGGCCACGTGCCGTAGTACGCCGATGGCGCGTCCAATAACGTACTCTATGGGCACGTCAAAAAACATACTTTACGGTGCGTCGTGTAACGTGGTATCGCATCATACAAGTCGTGGATACGCGTGGATGTAGCTCTCTATGTAAAACGTATGGGGACCAACGCGCCTTAGATTATTAATATTGATTTCAGTAGTAATAATAATTATTTCGTAGATCATACGAGATTCTTTTTATTTATTGTATTTTTGTTACAATTTGCGAAAGTTGTTGTTCACAAAGAAGCCCTGGTTCGTGAATTAATTCTATAGACTATGATTAAAGGCTTGAGGGGTAAAAAAATACGAAGAAATATATCCGACAAAAAACATTTATAAAAATAAATTATGACAATAAAGTGACAATTAAAATTGCATAAATGCTATGATTTTATAAACAACTTGATAATCAACAGCCCACACCAAAATAATAGTGAGAGTATCAATAAAATTTATCCTTAACATGAACCATAATAATTTTCTACGCTGCCGTCCGCGTCCTTACTTTTTCAAAATTAAGCCAGTCTCTTGGTTCCCTTAAAACTTTCAACAATTCTTCTTCCGGGGAATTCGGTTTTGGTGTGTGCATATACTCCCATTTCTGTGGACAATTAAAAATTGTGTTGCCATGATAAAAATTTGATGATCCAACGTTGATAAAATTATAACGTTATAGCGTTTCAATAACATTTTTTTAGCCTCAGGACGTTTAGTACTATTCTGTGCCTCAGGAGAGGTGTGCATGTGCAGGTCGAACTTAGAGCCGCGGTCGTGGATGAGGTTGAGGTCCACGTGTATACTCACAGCAGTGAGTGGCAGCGACATGAGTATAGACTCGTAGCGCGCCTCGGGCGTGTGCAGCCCGAACTTGGTGCCGCGGTCGTAGATGAGGTTGAACTCGACGTAGCGGCCGCGGCGCAGCAGCTGCCATTGCCGCTCGTGGTAGCCGTACGCGTCGTCTTTGTGCTTTTGGACTGTCAATAAATAAACAACTTTACATACTCTGAGATTATTTATTTGGTAGGTGATTGAAGTCCTTCAATCCGGCTCGAAGGACCATGCCATTTTATTTAGTAAGATTAGTTCATCAACGCCCGAGCGGACGCAGGTGGCCGGATAACAATAACGAATATCTATTGTGTCTCATTTTCCGGGCGTTGAAGGGTTAAAATAAGATTTAGTTAAGATTATTAAAATTGTTTATTTAACTTGAAAGGCAGATCCTGTATTTTATTTCATAATAAAATATTGATACAAGAACCGATTTGTAGCAATGCTAAATATTTAAGGGGGCTCCCATGCAAAAAACGTGATTTTTATTGGCTTGTTTTTGCTCGATATTGAGAACGGCAACAGGTAGACGCTTGAAATATTCACTTTAAAATTAAATAATTAAATTAAAATAAAACAAATATTTAAAGGTAGCTCCCATACAACAGACATGTTGTTTTCCCCGTTTTTATAGATAATGGTACGGAACCCTTCGTGCGCGAGTCCGACTCGCACTTGGCCGGTTTTTCAAGTTCCTGCTCTGATAATGAGTTGAAATTGAAAAAAATGTAACTTGTAATGTATATGAAAGTTATGTCGTGACTACCTATAGGCAAGTAGCTGGGTATGACGGCCTCGGCGCAGGAGGTGACGAAGTTGAACGCGCCCCACTGCGACGGCGTGTCGAGATCGTCGAAGAATATCCCGCCGACGCCGCGCCGCTCGCCGCGGTGCGGGATGTTGAAGTAGTCGTCGCACCACTTCTTGAACCTGATTGGACGTGATTAATGCTAATATAATCACTACTACGCGTTCACTTCGTGATTGCCGTCGACGACCGCTATTACGTCACAGCTAACGGTACTGTAAGTAAAAGTAATCACGTTTTTCAACTGTTTTTGATTTTTTTCTTGTGCAAAGAGTGTCATTAATTTATATAACAAGTTGGGTTCGCCATTATGTAGGAATTTTACTGTATTAATCATGATAACAACACAAATAACGAACGTAATGATTAAATCAACAGAAACAAAAATTAAGCTTTGCGTTGCTAGCCGTACTAGAAAGGCGACGCAGGGGGTGCGGTATGACGAAGCGGGCCGGGAGGTAGCGGCAATGATGAAGTGAACGCGTAGTACTTAGGTACACACGACGGCACCTCAGACTAAAATAAGAAATAAAAACTAAGAATAAAAACTGTTTTCGCAGTTTAACTGTATAACCTGACGTTCTGTCGTGTGTACTTCATAATTTTTGTTAAGAAATTATCATATCTACCTAATAAATGTCAGCATCTTACCTTATGTCCGTAGTATTAGGTGTACGCAAAAAAACGCAGATCGATGTACAGGTCAACCGTTTGGCACATGACATGACAAAAAAATTGTTTTGACCTCATGTAGGTATACATAGTAGAAAAACAAAATTTAAGAAATCAGCTCAACAAAATTCATTTCACCTCAAGTAATTGTGTGCTAAATGGCTATATCCTATACATAGATTTGCGGTTTTCCTTCGATATTAAGCTCGTACGCCGACCACAACCAGAATATGAGTATAATTATGTGCCTGATATACATAAATTATTCGGTAAGAGTAAGCTATGAAAAGATACTATTTCTAATCTAGTTGTTGAAAAAAGAGTAAAAAAGCGCAAAACGATGAGAAGCGGCGCATAGACTAAATTAGTCATCAATGGAAAATCTGCTGCTCTTCGCGCCTTTTTACTTTGGGCAATTTTTTGCTTATGCAAATCAACCTTATGCAAAGGTTTTTACAGTCGACTTTTAATTGACAACGAATTTAACCCTTCGCTAGTACTCTGTCGGTCTGCGGTAACCCTTACTTATCGTAATATGTGTTGTCGTGTTCGTCGCAGGCGTCTTTCAGGGTCCGGTGGAAGTGGACAGCATCTTCTTCGTTCAGGTAATATGGTGTCAGGTCGGTGCCACCGCCGAACCACCACTGCACTCCTGTGCATAAGGTGGAACAAGTTCAGTGTCTATGCCCATTTTCGTTTAAGAGTATTTTATTTAATTTCCTATTCCATGTCATAGCATCTCGCATCAAAAAACTTTTGCCAACTTGGAAAAAAGTTAGATCTGGTTTAAACCTAACATTGACACTTTTATTTGCTGAAAGGTAGACAGAGACAGCGGCGACTGGAAAAATATCTTCAGTCACAAAAACAGTCAAATTACAGTGGCTTTACCATGAGTTGATGCTTACTATTTTCACTACCGTAAACTATCGTTTTCTCTCTTTCACTCGCATTAACTATGAGCAGTATATCCGATAGTTTTCGGTAGCGAAAACAGTTTGCATCAACTCATGGTACAGCTACTATTCTCCATGACAGGCAAAGTGTCTCACCGTCTTTGTCCCGCACCTCGAAGTATCGGTAGTTGAAGTGTATGGTGGGCACCATGGGGTTCCGCGGATGGATTACGGCGCTCACGCCCGCCGCGAAGAACGGCAGCTCGTTGCTTTGCAGGTTGCGCCCTCTGAACACGATTATTCGTTACTAATGCCTCGCCCTCGCATCGTTTCCGTGTGTACTATAAGGCAGCCGGGAACGATCAATGGACGTGGGAAAAATAAAAATAAAAAAAATTACACTATAGTTTAAAGAAGCCGTAATTGAAAACGCTGGGCATGTATGAAAAGGTTGATGGATGTAAATGAAGCGAAAGAAGTGTGCAAGGATCGTAGCAGGTGGCTATCCATAGCCTCTGCCTACCCCCATGGGAAACAGGCGTGAGTATATGTATGTATGTATGTAAGCCGTAATTTCAAAATCAACAATTTTTATTTCATTTCAATACGATAAGTCTAAGTATTTACAATGTAAAGTTTTGTAAATAAGTAATCAGCTTAATTACGTTTGCATCCGCGAGTCAGCGCCATGCATCCTTTCCGAACGAGACTTGTCACGAAAACAATAACGCGTGGTAATTTTTACGAATCTTTAAAAAAATATTGTAAAGTATGTAGAAAGTCTTCAGAAAAAAATGTCATATTTTAAGTTAAAATGTATATTTTGAAAAATACTGTTCCTAGGCTCATTGCGATTGTAAATTTTTACGTCAATGCCATTGTTATAGCAATTCACAATCGCTTCAATTGCACATGTAAAATATCAATTTTCGCGTCAATTAAAAATTGTCTCACTACACTACAAATACACACACAACACGCAAAATGAACCTAAAATAAAATATCCTCACATAATAAATGTGAGTATTTAAATTAAAAAAATGCAGGGTCCAGAGTTGGAGAGGCTGGTTATCTGTCATACAGGTCTCCTAGCGCAGAAACCAGTCTCTTACGTAGATAATTGAATGTTGTCAGCAACTTATTTTAAGACTTTCCTTTATAAATCTGTGCATTATATCTATGTGAGAGAACAAACAAAAATTTTTTGTATTTGTATTTGTTGTATTTGCCCATCGCTAATTATCATTACCGGAGCGCTATAGATTTGTACACATAAAGATAAATCTTTAAAATGGTTTTTTGTTCCTAACTTTAAAAAATCCTTCGCATCGCTCGCGGACTTTTTTGTAGGTAATGATGAGAACTATAAACATACAGTAGGTATGTACCTTCATTATTTTTATGAATCATCAATAGTTTTCGCAGCGCACGCCAAATTATTACTTTTTATAGTGTTTGATGAAAATGATCGATACCGTGGCTGGGTTCTCTTTATTCTTGCAATTTTCGTTGGGATTTTTTGAAAATAAAATATAGCCTATGTTTCTATAAGTAGGTGAAAGAATTTTTAAAATGGGATCAGTTGTTTTTGAGTTTATTCATTACAAACTAACAAACAAATATTTTCTCTTTATAATATAGTATAGATTAATTGAACTATGCCCCACCCGCCCCCCTTGCAGTCAAGTGCTCCAGTTAAAAACAGCTCACCTGCTGCGCATCTGCTGCACGGCGGCAGGTGGCAGTTTGCCCGACACTACTGATACGTTGACGCCCGCCTTCTCGAACACCCTGCCGTCCTGCAGCACGCACGTTATGCCCCCGCCGCCCTCCTTGCGCGTCCAGCGATCCACTTTGAACTTTGCATCCTGGTAATAAAAGTGTTTATTAGTAAACTAACATTAGGTACACACGACAGCACGTCAGGTTATACAGTTAAAACTGCGAAAATAGCTTTTATTACGTAGGGCATAAAGACGGTCTCAAGGTCAACATGTATAGTCTGAGGTGCCGTCGTGTGTACAATAATAAAATGTAATCCACTTTAAACTTTACGTCGTAGTAATAGAGGTTTTTATTTGCATGCTAAAGTTTGACGGTATTATTACAAATGATTTTTAAACACTCTTTAACTTAGGCACCTGTTTAAATGTGATGCCGTCACTTTTTGGACTATATTGTTTGAAAGAGACAGCAACACATTTAAACAGGTGTCTAAGTTAAAATATTTTGTAATAACATGGTGAAAGTTATAAAAACACAGCTCAGTATTTTCATCCAGTTTGAGCTCTAGGTCCTGGTAAATAAAGTTATGATAATAAAAACACAGCTCACATGTAATGAAAGTGTTCTCTAACAATACACTTTACTTCTCAAAAATAAGACTGATATTTTATTGACATAAAATCTGGTGGACTTGTATATTAATTAGGAAAAAGGTTTGAATGGTATAAAACTACTAAAAAAATTAGATTAGCTGCTAGTCATACCGGAAATACCAAATAAATGTCTTCATCAAAGTCATAATCATCAGTTTTTTCATCTTGCCAAGCCTACAAGAAAAAAATTGTTTTGGAAAAAAAAGTACATACAAAATAGAATAAAAAAAACTAAAATCTTATTGTTTTGAAAGAGCAAGATTGTTTTGTCTCTTCTTCATACATAAGTTTAATGAAATAGTTTGATTTATCAAGAATATTATCCATAAGTTAACATATATTAGCATTTAAGTAGGTATGTGGCTGAAATGTTTTTCTACTTTTTTAACTTTTTAGCAGCATAGTTTAACGTTAACATGTTTTATAATCTGTTTTATGTCTTCAAGCTGCCTTCAAATTGTTTTCTTGTTCTTTGCATGATGTAAAAATATTTTTTTAGGGTTAATTAAGTTGATTCTGTCTAACAAATCTTTTATCATAGCTGCAACTGAAATATATTAAAAGCTATATAGCTAGATAAGCATACTTTGTCTTCCTCCCCTTCAAGAGCCCTACAGAACTCGGCTTGTATCCTCATGATGAGCAGCTCTATCTGGGTTTTCATGTCGTCCTGAGTTCGCTCTAGCTGTGCTATTGGAGTGATTGGTTCTGCCATGTAGTTCTTTAGTTGCATGATTTCTTTCATCTCTGCTTTGCTCTTTTTGAGCTGGCTGTATGCTATGCATCCTGATCCCACTAATGCTGCACAATATAATCTGAAATAAATGATTTTACATTACTAAATAAATAATATACTAGAAAAAAATCAACTCACAACCTTTTGAAGTCCGGTCACAGTATTACTTAGTATTGGAAAAACAATAGCATTGTGAACGCTAAAATCTCAAATTTAAAAATGATTTTACATTCATTGTCGAAAATATTGTTGTGATATCTAAGTAGGTTACTATTTATTTATATACTTGAACCAAATGTGGTTTAGATGAGGGTGGTCAAGTTTGCTCAGCAAGTTTAAGTGAGACATAAAAGAGAAATTAGAAAAAGAACTTTGTATAGTTTTTGCCAGTAACAGTATGCTTATGCATGACATGAAACTAAAATACTAAATAGGTACTTAAAACTTATGAATCATACTTTCTGTCGATATTGAAGTGTTATCAACAATATTGCATAACCTCAGTATAATCAAATCAGTAGCATATCAAACTATTTTGTATAATAAGAATGAGAGTATCAATTAATTTCAGCCGAATACAAGCGAAAGCAAATAAACACATAGTTTCTGGTAGGATTCCAACAAGAACATCACGAATAATTTATTCACAATCACTTTCCACTGGTAGCAGTTTCACTTAATAAGACTCACTTTAGAGGCCGATCTCGGAATTTCTTGTAGCTACTGACGTAACTCAACGTTTGGAAGCTTCGCACCATTATTTTAAAAGTCATTTTAATGAAAAATCACTGAAAAACGGTGAAAATTGAAATATACTGGATTGTATGTTTACATCAAGTTTACATTAATTGACAGATTTGACAGGTCAAGTAAAGTTTTGACTTTGACAAGCACGTCACGTCACTCACGTTGCGATGTTTTGTTTGCAGCGCAGCCTGGTGGCCGCTATGGGAACTAAACTAGCTATCAGCTGTTGTAATTTTTCCTCTGCAAGACGCGCCTACATGCTCAATATGTATTCATCTCTTTCCCGTACAGGGGCGGAGACATCGATCGGGCGCGGCGTGCTCTTTCCGCCAGTCCGCGGCGACCTCGCTGGCGACGTGTCGGCATTGCGCGTGTGTGGCGCGGTCTCTGTGCTATCCCGGCTATCGATCCGCAAGAGGAGCCGCATTGCCGTACATTCCGGAGGCGGTGCCTCGCCTAGTTTTCGTCGATCGTCGGCGTGGCTGGCGCGTGTCGGCGTCGGCGGCGGCCCGGGGCGGCCTTGCGCAGTAACGGCGCGAGTAGCGCGAGAGCGAGCGACCTATCTTCCGCCAAAACCGGCTCGCTGTCCGCCGCGGACGGCTGTGATGTAGCCGGGGCCGGCGCGAGCGGCCTTCGGACAAAGGACCCGCGTCGACACGGTGTTTCGCGATGAAGAAGTTCACGTTCAAGGGGGTGCTGGACGGGTTCCGCAGCTCGGTGCAGGCGGCGCCGCGCGGCGTGGAGCAGGAGATCCAGGAGACGCTGCGTCCGGATCACTTCCAGATTAAAAAGGTAAGTTGTTGTTTTATCGCGCGACGAGACCTCGCAGATAATGGTGATGAACGGGGAGCGGGCCCCGCTACGCTCGAGTGGAGTGCCGTATTTATAAACGGCAACCTAACTGTCCGCTGGCCGATTGTATACGCTCCGCAGCGTCGCGTCGGCACCACGCACCAAAACAATCCCCACCGCGACACTGCATTACCGCTGCCAAAAATATAATTGGCCTGTTTGTGAGGCTTTCGCTGAAACGATAAAACAACGAGAGCGAGCGCGTTGCCGCCGAGCCTACTACGTCAGTGCTTAACCTTGACCATCTAATCTGAGGCGTGTATACGCACAACAAGAGCGTAATTTCGTTAGCTGCCTCCTCCGTAAGTTTGTAGTAAGCACGATTAGACAATTTCCTCACTGCGTGGGTACCTACCTCGCAGTGAACACTATCGTGCACCTGTGTAGGCGGCAGAATGCCGATCATATTGGACTGATAGCAGATAAGATAAAGGGTGCACTTAATAATGGCTACAACTTTGTGTATAGTAACTAATTTTTGATACTCGTAGAAGACCTTGTGAACGTACGCTGAGATTAAATTTTCCACGAAGAAGGCTAGACGTGTTCGAGACAAGAGGTTCAAAGTGTAATTGGTCCCATAATCCCAGTGGAGAGGTTCAATAAATTGTAAAACAAAAAGATTAGCTGTAGCCTAAACTGATAGATTTAACTGAAATAAGCTATAAAACGAAATTGATTTGTAATTTTAAGTTTAGTCTGAAATATAACATACCTACTCTTAAATGTAATGAATTCCTCTAACTTCAACTAAACTATTTGTCGTGGGCAAAATTTGGTTTAATTTAGCCTGTTACCTTGCACGTTTCAAATTAATATCTTATTAAATTAAATTGCGAGACGTTATTATATATTCGTCCTAAATGTTTAATGAGCTTTGAGTTGTACCATCATTGCTCTTCGTAAAACTGTACGAGATAGATAATTATTTTAATGTCTATAATTAATAGTAATAGAAATAGAAAAAGTTCTTCTTTTTGTCGGTCTACAAATAAACAAAAGTCTTCATTGGCTGAAGGAAAATCTCATCGAGGACACTGCGGACAACGTAAACCTTTTAAAACTTTCTGCCTCAATCTTCATTTTCCAAATTAGGTGGCCAAACTAATTTTAGCTGAAATTTCGCCGAGTATGAGTCGAAGATAGCGTTGAAAATTTCTCCCAATTTCACCTAATACTTTGGCGTAATCCAGAAAATTAGTTTCTAGGTGCGAAGATGTTTTTTAACGTTTTGGTTTAAGGAGGATTTAATGGGCGTTCCTTGGGATGCTCCAAATGGGAGGGTAGGAGCAAATTCATTTTTCCGTGAAATGTTTTAGCTGCGCATTTGGTTATGACTACCCAAAGCCATTCTGCTTTGTTTTCGGGAGTAGAGATGTCTTCACTTAGGTGAAACAAAAGCGACCCGTGTATTTTTGGTCCTTTTGTCCTTCATAAATCTTCAACGTCACCAATTTTCATTTCCGAATGCTTGCAATGAAATCGAATCACATTTTCATCGTAATTATAATTTAGCATTGTATGAAATGAACACCGTTTTAGAGCGTCTGGGGAATTTTTTAACATAGTCGCTATAAAGAAGCATCATAAGATATTTATTTAAACAGTCGAGACGTAAACTAAGTGCAGCACTAAAGAATAACTATGGGCTAAAGTGTAGTTATGTTCTATCGCTAGGATACCCGTTTAAATATTCATATTGTGTCTTATTTGCATAAAATTACAGTCCTCGTTTTAGCTTATGCCCTGGAGTTCTGTGAAAGTGCCTTTTGTATTATTACGTTCGTGTTTTTAAATTGTATTGCTTTAATATTAGTTTTCTTTTGTCGTTTCGATTCCAACGATAAATCGATAAAGGTTGTGTCTGTCCCAAATGTTATCACTGCTATTACGTTCTTAATATGAGGTTGGCGTAATGTAATAACTATGTAGGTAATTATGTTGGGTGACGTCATGAATGAATCATAGTAGAGTAGCTAGTGGCCGTTATGAGATTCGTCCTCATCTCTGATTCAGATGATAAAGCGACCGGGAGACACTTGCTTTCGCCTTCAAAGCTTTAATTGAATTCGTTGAAGATAATTAAAATGTCGTTATCTTATGAAGATTTGGACGAGAGTTAATATCTTGTAAAAGTACAAGGAAGAAAACGAAGATGTTCATTCGATAAAATGAACATCTTGTTTTTCGACCAAGAACTCCTTGGGGGAAGCCTATAAGAGTATGCAATGAAGCGATTTTTTGTATGAAGACCCCAACATTAAATCCTCAGTCGATGAAACTTTGCTGTAAACTTTGATGACATCCTAGTATTTTCAGGATTCCTTGGACACTAAAAAATCCGATTAAATAAAATAATAAATGGAACCATCTTGCAAGAGAACTCAATGAAACAAAAAAAGAGTCATCAAAATCAGTCCATAATTGTATAAAAAATACAATCGAATTGAGAACCTCCTCCTTTTCAATTTTTGAAGTCTGTTTAAACGGGCGGCACAGAATAATCCAATACCGCTCCAGTTTAATTGAAACACATTAGCTTTTATTAAATTACACCCATCTAGATTTTATTAACTTCGGAGCCTCTGACGCAATGGGAGATGGGAGTGCGCTTTGGCTGTCATTGGTGGAAACGGGACCATTAATATCTTATGACTGTGATTGAATTTAATCCAGATGGATTTATACGATATGGGGAGATGAGTTTGAGGGTCCCGAGTGACGGTTGTAAATTGCAAAGATCAGCCAGGACACACGTGACACGGTTTAAACTTACCAGATAGTTTCATTGATTGCGTAATGGAATTCTACATAGGGTTTTGCTAATGTATTTATCCTTGTTAAAATATCAGACAGCCATTAGGACGAAAACAACTTTGACCTTGTTGATAAAAACATGATTAAAATTTTGTTGACTTGGTCCTACCTACAGTCATGTTATTTACCTGCATGTACATAAATAACTTAGGTAATCAAAAATAATTATGTAACAATGTTCGCATGGGCGCCGGCAGCAAGGGGGATGCACTTGCACCCCCATGTCAGGAAAGAAATACATAGACAAACATTTTTTTTTTATTAAGTTACTGTTTAAATAAAACCGAAGGCGTCTAGGTTGCTGTCCAAATTTGTTCATCACCTTGTCAATAACCTCTTACGCACATGCACTTCCCTGAAAAAAATCCCGGCGGCGTCCATGAATTCGTTGTTAAACAATTTCCTTTTGAATGCAATAATAATATAAATAAAATTTGCTGCGCCGTGTTGATAATCGGAGTGTTTTCCGCGACGGATATTATGACATATTATTTTATTATAACGGATCGATTCTATTATTGGGCATTATTATATAAGTTTTCCCCTTGAAAGTGGTATGCTCACAAATAATAAGTCTTTAAAAAAAAAGAAAAAGACGAGAATGAGGTCGATTCGAAAACATACGCGCAAGTGTTTTCAGTAAGAGAGTTTAAAAACTAATAATTTGTAGTTACGAAATTGAAAATGTAACTTGTTCCTTTTTACTTTTGCGCTTAATACGGTCAGCCTGACCTATGAGAAAAATAATTGTCCAATTTCCACCAGTGTCATCTCAGCACACCCATTTGTATTCATCTCACGTAGTTTACTGGCTATTGTTCATATGAAAAGAATAATGTTCGCTCTCCGAGAATCGTCATACATAATTATGATATGCTAATGACTGGAAGCTGCGGCTCCCGCATTAAGTTGCTGCGAAGAAATTGCTGACATTGCAAAAGTTGTTCGCACATTTTCTTCATACATATGAGCTCCCCTAGACAAAGACACACTAAACATCTAAAAAATAAAAATAAAACTTCTTCTGAAATAAAGATCTTATGTTTTAAATATCAAAAACTTATGACAAACCCATGGTTTTATTAAACCCATACATAATATTTGGTTAGTAAAGTGCAAAGTTCATTATCTTTTTTGCAATAGATATGACATTGGCCATACAGGTATAGAACCTTCCTCAGTGACATCAGTTCAGTTCAGATGAGTCATGTCATAAAATAATGTTACTAGCCGATTTTGTATCAATCTTGCTCCCCATACAAGCCTAAGGCATTAGAGGCTAAAAGAGCTGTCGATAGACTTTACCCAATATATATGTAGACTTGCGTTTAAACCTAAAAGGTTTACAGGTCAGCTTTAGCTGTCGTTATGGTATAAATATCATGCTCATGTTTAACGTGCCTTGAAGTTATACCACAGAATAAATCATAGTTATATGCGGGGGCGTGGGCCGGGCAGTGGCCCACATCGCACGCTGGCCCACTTCTGGTAAAATATACAATGGGAAAAACCACATTTGATTTTCAATTTACTGTTTAATTTATTAACTTAAAACACAGCTTTTGATTTTTCAAAGGGTTGATAATTAAATGAAATTATAGGTAATATTTTATTTCAGAATACAAGTTTTGCCACGTCTTACACGTGCCTACACGTTAGAAATAAAATATATTTTTGTTATAAACCACTTATAAACGTACTTATTGATTATTTCCTTTGTTACTCTGTGGTTTATAAATATTACTTCTGCATAATGACAATGTCAGCGAACATTGTCATCGTCTCTTTTATTTCTCGATTTTTTATTTTAAAGGAGGTTTTAGTTCAAGTTTCAATACACCACGCACGGCGTGTACAAGTTTCAATACATCGTTTGTAAAACAAATTACATATGACGTCTACTAACTATTCAGAAATATTCAAAACATTTTATATATCATAATTTTAAGGATTACTAACCAATGGAATGGATAATTATTCTCTTTGTGCAGAAAATAACTGCAATCTCAAGACTCAAAAAGTAATTTAGGCTATAAGATTTTCTGCACCTGCATCTGTGACGGCTTCGTATGCAACCAATGAGGGTTGTGAAGAAAGGTGGTGAAACAAGCAAAGGATTTTAAAATTTGTGAAGTTTATACTTTCGCAATAGAGTACCGTTAATTTTTTTAAGAATATTCCGCAGATTTTAATTTGTGATAATTTTTTCACCACTTGGCTTACATTATGTACCTTAAATTACTTATTGTCTTATAAATATTTCTTACATTATTATCTCTACGAAAATGTTTTACAATATCAAAATTAACCTTTTTTTCATTTGAATATTTGATATTGAGAATTCCAAGAATAAAATTTTATGTGGAATCGAATTTTAAATGAAACCATGGGCAAATATTATAAATCTAAAATCTGATAACTGGACTATAGAAGCGAGTAGAGTATGTACCTATCGAATTTATTTTTTGGAGAAGGCTTACCAGTTACAGTGACTTACAAATTGTTAGATTATTTTTTAATACGCAACTGTTTATTAAAAAAACTGTGCAAGATAAACCTTTTTTTACATAACTCAATGGAATATTTATTCTTTATTTACACTTTAGTTTGGTCTGTCCCTCTCTGCCAGACGCTTTTTGGCATTCTGAGCACGTACGCCTTTGCATCATACATGCCTCAATAATCTCGAATTCGCTTTACCAATACTATCCTTTTATTCTTTTGTATCTTGTTATGAATTTTTACCACATCGTGCTCGTTATTTAACAGCCTTTGGAATATCTGCCGATTAAGTATACTGCCAGTCATAGTAAGTTGTAAAAGATGTTATATAGAACTACCAATAATAATAATCAAGCTACAAAATCACATCGATTTTTTTTTATCACAGACTCTTCTTGTTAGGCTTTTCACGGCTTGGTTTTTGGCACTTTTATCACAGGAATAATAAGATTTTTGTTTATCCTTTGCTTAAATATTTATACTTGCTATAAATTAATATACCTAGTTACTTATAATTTTATAATCAACGTGCCAGAGGTAGAATCCCTCTCGGACCGACCTTCCTACCAAGCATTTCCACCAGTGGGAAGGTTACATCTAATCAGGAGTAGCCAAAAACTTCTGTGTATACTACACTAGACAGCCTGTACAGTACCGAAAAATTGCTCATCAAGTTACGGTGCATGCACCAAAACTCCTTTTGTCTATTGCGAGCGACCGATAGAAACAGTTGATGCGCCGCGAAGGTTGGTTGTGACACAATTTTAATTTAAACAGCTCGTCTATGTAATTGAAGTCATTGGGAGTAGCCTTACCACGTTTCCGGTGTTGGGTAGGTTGGTCTCACTACCTACGCTGTGAGTCTACGATAACGAACTTCGTTATATTTTACTTAGAGTCTACGACAGACCATTGCGCCCTGCGTGCCCGACTACCTGCACGGACGAGGAGCTGCACGAGGCTTCCGAACGAGGTGTCGCGGTTGCGCGGCTTTTTAGACTGTCCGTGTTTGACGTTACCGTCGACTCGAGATTCTTCTCGATTCGACGGTTCTTCTGAAGTTTGCTATTTATAACCTTTGTTTTATTTGGTGTAAGGTAACAAAATATATATATTGACGTCTATCTACCTTTGGCATTATACAGGTGGACAAAACCACAGAATATATAGACAAAACTAGAAAATGTGCTTAAATTTAATCAATAGGTTAGGTATCCTCAATACTCTGTCAAAGGTCGGATATAAACCGCAACAAACAGGGACAGTTTGAATGTCCTGAATTTAGTTATTTTCAGGGACGTTTGACCACTAATGCTGGGTGGTATTAAACTAGTATTAACAATACAGTCGGCTTATGTTCGGTGTATTATTATTGAAATAGATTTCACTTAGCGGGCGAAAGGGTTAGAGAATAAAGGTCTGGTTCTGGTTTTTCGCCATGTTTTATTGTGTTTCCAAAAGCTAAGGAACTTCAAAAAGTGCCATATCATGTTAAGGTATGGTTTATCTTTATATGAGGTATGATTTCATTATGATTGAACATAAAGTTTTTGTGTACGACCTAAGTAAAAGTTGAAATAACAGGAATGCAACACTATTAAAGTTTTGTAATATTTTTTGTTTCGATTAATATAACTTAAATGTGATGTATTTTTTGAGCCTATAATTTATTTTATTTCGAAAGCTGGGTGTTAAATTTCTAAAAAAATTTACAAGTAGTGAAAATGTAAGAAAAAACCTAAATATAAGTAAGTAGGTATATGGTTTATAGAAAAAATTGAAGTGGGTTCTGAGATTTTTATTAATTTCTATTTTTATAAATATTGAGAGCGATTCGATAATTGCTTTGCCAGAAGCCTACATGACCAGTGTTTCAAATAAACTCCACAGCTCTCCCAAATAAAAACAATCAAACGAGTATTATTTATTCCATGTTTCTCGCAACGAATAGAAAAATGTTTTAGGTTGCTTCTGGTTGCTGCTATTTTATGCCTATGAATAGATGAAAAAATATTGCTGGTTTTTTTTTATTACGAAAGTCTCTCTCTTTTTATGGTTCCGTACCAAAATGGTAAAAAGGAACTTAGATAGCTTAGATGTAAATCCATTAGCTTAGCGATCCCCTGAGACGTCTACGATTTTTTCATAGATCTATTTATGACTTGATGATATTATGATATAATTTTTACTTTTTATGAGTGAGCTTTTTTTATAAGAGGAGTTTTTTATCAAGAGTTAGCTTTTTGGGTCGGGGGTTTTTAAAATTTTTATTTTCAGTTTTATTAGCTAGGAAATGAAATTAACAAATTAGACGGAAACTACCATAGCTTGTGTACAAATTACAACGTGGTTTAGGATAAAGCGCAAACACTTTGCTCTATGATTATTTCAAAACTACACGACCTTAAAAATCAAATATATCGATGATTGAATCACTGCACGTCAAATTGCGTCACCACCTGTATAATAGAACAAAGTTTCATGAAGATCGGTCGAGCACTAGGAGACCATTAATAAGATCCAATACCGCCTGATAAGGATTTCGCAAACACAATTGAGTTGTGGGTGCGAATTCACTTCGACCTACATTACTACCACCCTAAAACAGAGGGAGATGTGCATATCCACCCTCTCGCTTCGACGCGTGGAAAATAAATCTACGAAGGTTTTATGTTATCTCGAGTTCCCGATGCGATTTCGAGATTATCTCTGCGTCGTGTATTTTTCAATCTATGGTGTTACGCGACGTTTGGGCGGGAAATTCTGCAAAATATTATAATCCGCGCGCGATTAGAATGGGATGGGACCTTGTCAAAGTCAATCGAAAATGACAGTTAAGCAATCAAGTAGCGTTAGCAAAAAATCTAAATCTATTTAAATAAAAATGAATTTAAAAAAAGGACCCCTTTTACCCCTTTTTCACCCAATATTAATTAATTACTAAGATAATCACACAATAATAATTATATAAATCTCGCATTTAAGATAAAACTAGAGCAGAAATCCACGCGCACAGTTCTACACAACTATGCGAGCATCTACGCGAGTTTGCCGACGCTACGGCTGGCCGACGGACCGTGCGCGTCTCAGTTCCAAAAGGTAGCATCCCAATCTCATATTCAAATTAGCTCATATTAGTGACCCCGCACAATTTTCTAGCTTCTTTCCGGCTTCACTTTAATACTGAAATGTTATTTTGGACTGGCTTAAATGTTATGAGTTAGTTGTGAATTGTGAGCATCATTAAAGTCTTTAATGTCCTAAAATAATTAAAAAATATAACTATAAGAACTTGGCTAAGTAGGAAATTTCAATATTCCGAGGAGAATTCTCTAATTACTTTTTGTCCTACTTAATTTAGCAGCCTTCTCGGTGACGCACTGTCCTGGGCTAATTTTTCTTTTAATGTAGCATTTTGTAATTGGTTTTCGACTAGAGTAGAAATATTTCAGTAAAACATGCGGTTAGCACCATTAATTTGTTTTTTTTTTTGAATGAGGGAAGGAAGTTTACATCTACATAGTAAAAGTATAAAGGTCTATCAAAAAATATTAAATTACCTCGTCAGTTCAATAAAAATTCTTTTATGTGAAACCTAAAGTATCAGTTCACATAATATTTGGATTGCAAAAACACCACAGCCTGCTATATTGTCCGATAAGCAGACTCTCCTCCATTTTGTCTCTCCTGATAAAGCCACATAGATCGATTATGAACTTAGTCAGCTAGGACATAAGTCCTACCTTTGAGACATTTGATAGCAAGCGCTGGCATTTTTACCAAGGTTTCTATTGGATAATTCATATTACTATTAACGTGACTATGATAATGAGTAGTAAATTGTTTTCATTATTTTCTACAAAATAAACTCGTAAAACCCAATACTTAGTTTAACGCTAAAGCACTAACCGGAAGAAACATGCACATGATTTAAACAGCACATCTAACATAAGTAACCACTATCTATGAATTAAGCAGCTTAAAGTAGGCCAATGTGGGCTCGCACGCGATGCTACAGCTTAGCGTAAAGCCTTAACTTAAATAGAGGTAAACATAACTTCTAGCTAAAGATACACTTTGCATTTAGTACCGAAAGAAATAAAACGTTAAGTGATTGGAAGTATCCATGAATTGAGCCATTCGATCTTCGATTCGAAACATTCGATAGATCGTACATCTGTATAGAATTTATCTAAAACTTTTTAGATGATTTGCCCTTTTGATGATGAAACATTTTGGTCAAAAGTAAAACATTATTGAATGGCATAAAAAATAACATGCTAATATTAATAACAACGGTAGATCCAACATCCGAATAGAATTTATAGATAATTTCACCTTTCGACACAGAAGATATAATAGTACTAAACGCTTTTGATGAAGAAAAATATAGTTTAAATGAACGTAAAAAATAACATTCTAATATTAATAACAACGTCATCAATGCAAAAGAATTTTTAATATAACTGATGACATAGAGTACGAAGAACATGATGATATAACAAACCAGAGTAAAAATATGTGAAAGTAGGAACGATGATATCATAGCCCAAGATATTGCACACGTCACCCGTAAAGAGGATGACGCAAATCCTAGGCTCTGAAGGAATCAGACAGTTTTCGGGATTTTTTGATGTGGAATCTAGTCGCTTTTCTGTTACTGAGTGGAAAAGAAATGGGAATAACCCCATTCCTTAAGGAATGCTTAAATAATTCAGCAAGAATAAATAAATAAATAAATATTTGACAACATCACATACATTGCTCCGATTCCAAAGTAAGTAGCTAAAGCACTTATGTGTTATGGAAATCAGAGACAACGGTGGTATCACAAACACCCAGATCTGAGCCAATTTGGAAGAGTTCGTTTTCTAAATTGACCCAACCGTGGATCGTACCCGGGACCTCAGAGATGGCGACACCTTGAAAACCGGTGTACAAAGCCACTCGACCAAAGTGGTTATACGGTAGCAAAAAGTAAATCTTGATCGATTAGAAACTTTAAATTATGACTTTTATTAAAACAGAATAAAATTATGATGTGGATAGATTAAATCATAAGCGTTTGAAATAGATCAGTTACTAATGAAGAAATCGATAGTTCTCGTTACTGGACGTATTTAAATCAACCCTGACCTGTGAATTTCCCGTTACAAATTCAACAAAGTGGATCCAATTAACGGGGATTCAGATAGCATATATTTCTGGAATTTCATTGGATGTATAGGTATAAGATGATTTTTTATAATTTACACATCCATTCAAGGGCAATTTACTTTTGTATGAAGTTGAAACAATTGATTTTAGATGTCAATTTATTAGAACATAGTTTTGAACTTTTAATTTTAAAATCTGACCGAACGAGCGCTAAGCGTCTTCGTTTCAGCTTGGGAAAAAATGCTTTCATATGTCTGTCCGTCTGTTCTTATTTACAGGTCGCATTTCTCAACCGATTCTCGTAAAATTTTGTGAGCAGGTTCGATAATAATTGTATTTTTTTTTGTTGAGTCCGTTTACCGAATTATTTTCAAAACGAAATCCTGTTTCAGCCATTTCAAAAAATGTCACAAACGCGAGGTCTAGAGCTCACAGAGACACTAGTCTTTTTGCCGTAATATAATTTTTAGGCAATTTCTTCCAAATCAATTGAAGATTAAACGTTAAGTCATTTTTCACATCAACCCTCGCTTTTTTACAAAGTTAAAAAATAATTATAGGATGAATTGAAAGCCTGATTTATACAGCTTTTAATTACAGGAAAAAACAGAATGGAGTATAAAATTACAGCGACGTAATTTATATCGGAGTTAGCGAAGAAAGCTAGGAGCCTTTTAATTCTTCAAAGTCGCGAGTTATTATTAACCAAGAAAAATACCCAACAAAAGGCTTGTCCGCCGCTTGGTAAACAAAGAAAGTGGGCCGCAATGGCGGCGGGATTTCGACGATGTTTTTATGAGTTTATTTACTTTTGTCGATGGCGTAACTTGTAGTGATTTTGCTAGATCAACATATAAGCACTTGTGTGTTATATGTTTAAAAGACATAAAAAACTCTCAAAGGTTTGTAAGTTGTACCTTTTCTATATTTTTTCTAGTTATGGTTATTATTTTCTTTTTCGTTGTGAATATTTTTTTCTACTTTCGGTCTTTCTTCGATCGCCAAATCTAAAGAAAATACAAAAGTGAATTACTTAAAATTTTCTTAACTAGTTTTTGTATCATAATAATTTATTTTAAAACCACTGTGTAACAGCGAGTCTTTAAACATGCGCTTGTGTTGTTGTCGCATCTCTGATGCAATATTGCCATTCCGATCGGCATATGATTGCGCAACGCAGCTCAAATCATGCCCAACAAGGTTAGCCTGACCTATTGACATGAAACAGAGATTCCCAAACATAGTTATTTTGTGTACACACTCTTAGAAGTCCACTTCATACTGGGCTTGACAAAATTGTGCGAAAAGTTTTCTTTTTTATTCAACAATTGGAAAAGTATTTTCAATCAAACTCAATTTCAAAGTAAAAGTAATCTTTGTTCTAAAAAACTTAAATATTAAGTGCTTAATATGAATATGAATCGTCAATATTTTTCTACCAAGACTTTTTAGCTGTTAGTGATAAATTGAAATAAAACATTGAAGCGCAATATTTAGTTTTCTTAAGAAAATAGTTAGTAATATATAGTTGGTACTGTAGCTGATAATTACACAAAAGTATTACCTACTGTACGAAAAGCCATCAAAAACAGATTAAGAGGCGGATATCTTGTGCTAACGAACAAAAACTTGTCATTTATTTTTGGGGAAAGACGTTACTTACTTGTCTTGTTTGAATATACCAAGAAGATTAATAGAATATGAATTTAAACTTCTTGGAATATACTGATGTGTGATTGGTACTTATTCTGTGGTTAGTACGAGTACATATACATACACAGAATAATACAACTACTATCGGTACCTAATATCTACTGTCTCATCTATTATTTATTCTGTGGTTGTATTGTAACCTAATTAGCCTACAAAGAAGGGTATATGCGTGATACAAGACAAGGGATTTATAAGAAAAAAGTTGGAAATCACTAGGTTTCAATAGCCTCGGCAATGATGCATCGAGTCTAGTATGGCCGTGGGCCTACTATAAAAACAATGTCATCGGGCGACATTCCTAGTTCGATTTACTTCGTATTTGGACCTTATTCCTGAATTCCGACCGACCGTTGTTCGATTGTCGTGGTTCTGTTTTCGGAGTAGGCCCACATCTTTTTGCGAACCGTGCACCGTTGACCAGGTGAAGGTCGGGCCGCACCACTGCGCCACTTGGCACTCCTCCACGGTCGCAGGTTCCGTAGAAATGAGCCAGCCTTGCGCCCAACTGCCCACAAATCTATCCATGTGATCTATGGACGATCCTCTATTTTCCACGCTCTAACGTTAGCGTTAAATTCATATGTCCCAGTGGGAATCTGTGTAACCTTCGTAACTTCGAGTAGCTTTCTATGAGATTATTATTTTTTGGTGTTTGCCTTCGATCATATATCGAAGGTATTTGCTTCTAATGCTTAGGTACAACATATAGTTTGGTTTTTAGTTTGAAAGTAATTGGTTATTGTCGTTCGAATATTTTATTCAGTAAACTAATCGCATTTAAAAAACTATTCAAGTTAAGTTTCGTTACGCAAAAAATATTGCATGTTGGTGTTTTTCTACACCTAAATATTGTTGCAAGTTTTTGTAAACCATCGGAAGAGAGAACTTTTGCTACGTGAAATTGTTTTTCTTTAATGTTTCTTAAAAAATGCCCTAAAGAAATTATTATTTTTGCTAATTATTTTTTATTTCTTTTGTGAACTCAGCTAGATGTTAAATAATTGTTCATAAATTAACGGTCTAGTCTCGGCTGGTGCTAAACGTGCGAATGATTTTTCGCTCATTGTAGTCAATTACTAGGTCGTCGACCTAGTCGTTATCTTTGACGTCACGTGCAAGATATCTCTGAGTCACTCAGTTGTTTCGGAATCATCTATTTATAGGTAGTATATGGTTTAATTGTGTCAGTTTTAACAGTGTGTAAGTACATAAATAGACTTTGTGAAGAATCCATTGTTTGTAATGAAGCATCGTGTTAGTGTTCCGACCCAATAGTCGATTAAAAGATTAGATATAAAGTTTTATAGACTTACTTAGAAATAAAACAATTTTTAGGATTATTTAGTTTGGATTTATTTAGACTTAGTTTTGTTGACGGGTGAATCTACGAGCGTTTTAACGCCATAATTATTCTCAACATATTTTCAAAATTTTTGAGTAAGATTGCAACTTATTTTTACGTCGAGAACAATGACGGCGCTTAAAACGCCCGTAGATTCACACTGACATGATTTGATATAACGTTCCTTAATACGTATTATCACGTGCGAAATCTATTAGTTCATTTAAAGTTTTAAATTGAATTAAAGGTTACATAAAACTAGTTTATAATTTAATTGTAGTCCCTGTTCATTTGGATACGAGACAAAAGTGCACTAAAACTGAGTCAAAAAAAAAAACATCGAAGAAAATGAACTCCAATTTTGAGTCGGTGCTAAAGAAGAAAGCAATTAACTGTCTACGTTGTTTAAATTAATTAATATAAGAGTTAGTAAAGTGCCTCCTGCTCGGTGGGGTGTCCTGCCCTTGGCCCACCCCATATGACACATGTCCCGTTGTCCCTATAAATCTCGCCCCGCGTCAAGACTTCCACACGCGCAATTTATGGCCCACCCGGTCCCACTTTTTGGACTGTTTGCAAATTGCAGGGGCTCCAGATGGCAGAGCAATACTGCTGTCTAAGTGGGTTGATGTAGAGTGAACAATAAAAAACAGCGGCCCAATCCTACTAAAATGTTTTAGCTAAACGTAAACGTAAATTATTTGTAAATTAGTAGAATTGTATACCAGGTCCCAGTGCCAGGTTGTATCTGGCCATGTTTAACAAGCATGAACAAATGAAGGCTTGTTAGGGTTCCGTACCAAAATGGTAAAAAGGAACCCTTATGGTGCGACTCAGTCTGTTTGTCTCAGCTGGATATCTCGAGAACTATACTAATGCTATCAACTTCAAATTTGGAATAGTTTTAGATGACGTTTGCCCAACTATTTTGCAAATAAGAGAGAAATATTTTTTTTTTTTGCAATCGGGACTGAATTTTCAAGACCCCCTGGTCTTGAAAATTCGAATTAAGGTTATACTAGGGCATATGGGGTATCATACAAAAGAGCGCTGCACATTCTCAAATAGTTTTCGATTTTTGATGAAAAAGAAAAACAAAAACCCTCCCCCGCCTTCACCGTTTTTCTCTATAGCATCCGATCCGATCGCAGATCGCTGCGATCTATGATAGGACTGGAACGCAACCAGTGTGGAAAGGATAAGAGAACTCCATACATTGCATAGATCGCGTAGATCTGCGGATCGGATTGGATGACCGGAACTTATCCTGTGTGTTTGAGCTCTTAATAGCATCTAATACGCATTTGTTATTTTTCCTTCTTCATTTTCATCGAGTTTCTTGACAGATTTTCTCAAAAACCCGCTGCGGCGAGTAGCTTTTTACTTTTATGATGTAATCGTCCCGCTTTGCTTATATTTTCATTTTCAGTAATGAAATCGAGTAGTTATGCATTTGATAGTACAGTTTTCTTCAGGGGTTGTAAAATAAGCAACAAGTTTGCTTCAGACGACATTCTGTCGGGTCGCGTTTGAGGTTGCATTGCGGCGTATCGATCGCAAGGATGCGTCAGTTCAGTTGGTATCGCGCGACAAATCTGCCAACTGTCGCTTTTCCTACCATCACCGGTTTCTTCTGCGGGTCTATCGGCTCAAAATAATGAATTAAATGTAAGCTTTGATTTAACAGATGGATGTGATACATTGCTACTTTTATTTGGTAAGTATTTATTTGTTCTAAAAAGAAATAGCAATGTATCACATCCATTTGTAAAATCAAAGTTTTAGCCGAAAGACCTGCTGATAGTTATAACCAAAAAGCTTAAACTCATAGTCTATGACAATGTGAATTTATATAAGCTTCTTGGTTAAAACGGATTTAACACTGGCGCCAATAATACCTACTCCTAGATTACTCCTAGATTTTGTAAGCCATAACACTAGCTCGCATCAGGTGATTGAAGATGTCGAGCTTCAAAATCGAAAGTCGAGGCTTCAACTTCGCAGTCGTCTAAGTTCTACATCAACCAGACAGATCTGTCGCAAACTTTTCAAATGTGATTCCAACACCTTGAACCTTTTTGGATATCCTTGAATTTACGAAAAAACTACATGACATGGTTTAATTCTACTTTATGTTGCGTGTTTTGCAGTATTCGCATATTTTCAGTGATTGCAGCAAATTATGGAGTTACGTGACGCTATCACCGACATAAATACTTACTCTATCACTGTCGTATTTTATGACATTATCAATTTAATCCCCAACCTTATTTCATTGTTAACCGATGAGACAAAGACCAGTTTGAAATGTTGTAATACATAAAATCTAATTCACATTTTTTGTAGTCCAGGAAACGTTACATACCTATTCTACATACACGAGTGCGATAACCCAGTTTATCAGACTTTTATACATTAAAATGAGATCCTTATAACGAGCGACTGATTAAATATAACGAGAACAAACATTGGCACACTCCGTAACGATTTGTTCATTAAAACTTATCACTGGCCCAGCTTGGTGAATTTTAATTAATAACTAACTTTGGTAACTACGGTACTGCTTTTATAATAAATAGCATTTTCGGATGAAATTATGCCACAACAATAATATTATATTGTTTTAAATATCCATGGTTGATGTTAGAATAAACTATGTCGGTATTATTATTAAACAGGCGGTTGAATCAACGTTGTTTCTTACTTCCTGCGTCATTGTCGTTACTCGAAAATCTTTAAAAATCCAATCCATCACAAGGAAATATGCTATCATTTACGTTAGAGTACGATAGTAAATTATATTAATTTATATATTTCGACAATGACGCAGGAAGTAAGAAACATCATAGATTCGCCCAGGCCTCGTGTAAATCCCGATATACCTAGTTTATTCTAAAAATATTACTAACAGCTAATATTTTTTTCGTCAAAGACAAAGGTTTTATGCGGGGTAATGAAAAATCTACCCATTCTCGTTGCGAACAACGGTAAAGCGTATTTAGTTCGCGCTATTCGTTCGCATTGTGTGTTTGTGTCCATTACGTAACGCTGCGTTTCCCTACTATGGATGTGGACATGTCGAGTGATATTTGTGAATGGATATGGATTTACGAGGCGTTGTAATGCCATTTCGAAATCATCTTAAATTCGCGTAAATTTTACCCAATCAATGTCTGGCCCCCTAGCATGACCAACGAAACGCGATATGATATGGTGATTATTATCACGTTTGACTGTCAAAAGACAATGGATTTTGACAGTTGAATGTCGATAAAACGTTTCGGTGGTCATGCTAGGGGGCAAGGGTCCAAAAAATATTAGATACATGCTGGCTAGTGCTGGAGGTGCACGTAACACTATTTAAGTATTGTGATTGAGCATACATATATTATACTTACTACATAAATAAATACGAATAAGTCAAAATCGTAACGTTACACATTTAGGTTACATTTACTAAATGTAGGTTACATTTACTTAAAAAATGTTGGTTTGACCATAAGGTCAAATAATTTTCGCCATTGAATATTGGGATCCTGGGCTCCATATGGGATTAAGTGTTAACAATTTGACCAAAACCACAGATTACTAAATAGTTACTTACAACACTGTTTCTGTAAATGGAATGAAACAGTAACGATTTAGTATTTTGTTGTATCGTTTAAAATTAGCTCAATAGGTAAACTGAATCAATAAATATACGAACATGATGAAACTTCATAAGCAGTGCCCACCACTAGCTGGCCTATTGTTGATGAGTACACAGAGATAAGCTGCGTATATCTACCAATATAGGTATACCTATTACGCAGCACCGCACTATCGTATATACAATACAACATCGCACACTTTGTTACATTCACGCGTGCCATCTCATTAATGGATCGATTTCAAACATTAAATTTAATGAAATAGGTAGGTATACGTACTAACAGAGTCTCTTTTGTGAATAAAATTTTCTGTGTATACTGAAGTAGGTTATACACAGAAAATGTGTACTTTTTAGGGGTTGAGAAAGTGTGCTTCATTTTTAATGATGAAGAACTACTTAGAAATAAATCTTAAACAATAATAATTCTTACCTAATTCATAAAAATAAGACATAGTTAAAGTCAAAGTCAAAATAGCTTTTTTCTAATAATCTGAGTAATTAAGCGCTTTTGAATTGTCTTTATTTTACTACCACCCGTTCCTGCGCGTGTTTAAAAAGAAAAAATGTTGGAAAAACAAAACACCGCGAAAAGAAGACATAAGATTTTGTTTTCTTTTCCACCATATTGATTGCTGAAAACAATCAAAGTTGAAACATTCTATTCGTTTGTCAATAAATAGAGTCTACGTTACCATAGCAACGATAAGGAGAAAGTTTGGCAAGTAATGCACGCAACATTTTGGAGGTGTTCCAATGTTCCAGCTCACATCGAGCATCGGTCAAGGGCACGCACAATGTCGTGTCAACTTGCTCCAATTTTTACGGATGAGTAAATGGAATTTCTTTAAATGGCAATATTGACAGTTACTCGTGAAACTCGTTGATATTGATATCGATTGTAACTTACTTAGTTCAGTTCGAAGTTTGAATCTGCAACTATTGAGTTTCTCGATTGAAGAATTGATTTAAGGGGCTGACATGAGCCAACTAGCGCCGCCAGTCGAATTTTATTTTCTTTCTTCTAAATAAGCCCAATTTCTTAAAAAAGGAATCAGTCAAGGTCTTGTGAATGACGTCTAATGTTTATTGAAAAACGTTACAACATTACACAATGCGTACAATAGTTTAAAAACGGGTTTGAACCAACAGTGGCCACTTTTAACAAAATCACGTTTTAAATTGTTTGAATGCCTTTTGTGAACTGTTTGAAACTGTGTAAAGTTATTCAATAAATATTAGACGTTATTAACAAAACCTTGACTGATTCCTTTTTTAAGAAATTGGGCTTATTTAGAATAAATAAAATAAAATCGACTGGCGGCGCTAGTTGGCTCATGTCAGCCCCTTAATAAAGCTTGTTTGTGTAGCTAAATAGTTAATATTTTATTAAAATACTTGGAGTAGATAATTTGTTTAGTCTTTTTGTTATGGTATGAAATTAGATAGCGTCAGCTAGGTACTTTACATAAACCATGCGGCGTCGTAATTAAGTAGGTAACTAGGTACTGATAATACAAAATTACTCGATTCAAAATTTCGAATAGCTACATTACATTTTCAGGGCAGAATTTAAATCATTGTAGAAAGAAAAACCCCATCTGACTGATCACTGATTGTAAATAATTCGATAGATTCGAACGTCGTCGATCAAAGTATCTTGACTTTAAAGTTATTTTTTTCATCAATCTTATTTATTTAGAAGATTTTAAAGGCTGTGTTCACTGCTTGTCTGTGAGAGCGAATATTTGACGTTGTCCAATATTTATTTGCCAAAAAATGACATGTTTTTTTTTACCGCCCCTTTATCAAAGCTTTAAGTGCGTTGTGCTGTCTTCACCAAAACTACACACTATTTTGTGTCATTTGATTAAGTATTTATAATTTTACAGCAACTCATACAGTCGGGCCAGTGTGTGATAGCCGCCCACGCACATATTATTATTGCATAAATCTGCGCAATATTGATAATACGTATAGTAAACAGTGATAATATTCTAACCGTTTTCATAATGACCACATGTGTTTTGGTCCTCCGGCGTAAAGACACAGAGTAAACAAAAATCTTCTCTGTAGTTTATTATTCCTGTGATAAAGACAGTTTTTGACCCCCGACGCAAAAAGAGGGGTGTTATAAGTTTAACGTGTCTGTGTATGGGTGTATCTGTGTATCTGTCTGTGTTATCGTACCTCCCAAACGGATGAACCAATTTTGGTTTAGTTTTTTTTGTGTGAAAGATAATTTTATCCCAAGTGTTCTTAGTCATGTTTCATGAAAATTTGTTCACCGTTTGAAGATCATCAGCTCCTTTCTAGTTGATGAGGGTATCTGACTAACTTCCACATGTCCGATCGATTCGGAATTTGGTACCGTGTTACTTCAATGACATTGAAAGAACATGGTAAGGTAACCATGACCTGATCAACCTTTTGAAGATCATCAGCTCTTTTTTAGACAATAGTTTACGTAAAATCTTGACACTTCGAATTTAAGACGCGCGAGTCAGTTACACAGTCATATTAAAAATAAAAATAAGTCTTCTTGCATAATGGTTTTTAGTTCAGCTTATATCCTATAATATCTTCACCTTTATTTTATTTAATGCAAAAACCTTCGTGCTTGGATCTTTTAAAATTAATGTAGTGCCGTTTCCTTCTCAACTATTGAAACATAAAGGTATTAAAAGTGACCAACAAGTCGACCTGTGCGGCTTACTATTTCAAGCTCAATCCAATGTGTACCGAGCTAGAATAATCGCGTGTCTTTATCGGTCAAACCGCAACCCTGGCGACAATTCGGCCTAATGACCCTATTTAGGGATGGTGTACAAAAGAGGGTTAAATAAGATCCATAATAGGTACATACTACATTATTATGTAAAATACCCGCTTTGAAATAACCTTTTTACTTGATTTACTTGGTGAAAATGACATTATAAAATACAAACTTAGATTATCTACAGGCTTTTTAAGTTTTGACAAATACAACATTATGAAAATCAAAACTTAATTAGGACTTTATTCTTGAAACTTTACGAATTGTGTTTGTGTAAATAATTAAAGGGAGTTTACTAGAATTCATTAATTGAGCGAAGATTCTTGTTATGGTTTCTGTTTAATCGAGTTGTATATTTATAGCCCCACAGGAGGTCATACGCAACACAATCTTGTTTCATAATCTACAAAGGCTTTCTCGAGCGATAAATCTCTAAGACGAGACGACTCAACTTTGTCTACCCCAAAGTTTGCTCTACTTTTCATAATTGTGTTATAGGATATTGTTGTAGAACTTTTGGCACTTGTATTTTTTTTAGTATTTTCACAGTAATAAATAAGACCAGTAGATTAGGTATCAGGTAGATATTTAAATATAGGTGCTTTAAAGAAAAATTCATTCATATTAAAAACTTGAATTCGAAGTGGAATGCGAAAGTCTTTTTTTACATCTATCTTGAAATAACTGACTTTTTCGAATTATTTAAGAAACTCATCTCGTTTTCATCATCTTTGCATGCAAAAAAACCGCTTATAGTCAAGTATTTTTCATATAATAAGTAAGCGGCCTTATTAAAAACTTTATTGACATTGATTAGGGAGTTTTTGGCGCCATTTTGCCGAGTTCAGTTTGGTGTCTATTTTAATTCTTTTCAAATTGATTCATAGTGGATATTGTGTCTTAAAATTGGTGCAGTTATATGGTACAAGTGTCTACGCAACTGAACAATATGTGGGATAATTGAAATAGGCGCGATCTTGGTTATGTGAAGCTGAGACTTTTATTGAAGTGGTGGCTTCCTCGGCAGAACTAACCGAGTAAACTGTCTTGATATACTTGGTGCCAAAAGTTCCAAGCAGCATTGGAATGCGATGCACCCGCATTCTAATGAAAAATGAAACAATATCTACCACTAAACTATTGAACACTAGACACTGGCAAAAATTACTTCCAAGAGGAAAGTAGATTGCCAAAACAAAAAAAAGAAGAAGAAGACATTGATTAGACATTTTGGAATAAAAGCACAGTAGGTTATGTGTTATTAAGGTATTAGTTTTTTCAAGTGTGACAAAAGTGACGACCAATGAAAACCTATTATGGCAACGTCAAATAAGCATTTTCGAACCGTCATCCTTTTGTTTTTATATGACAATCTTTTAAGTTTTAGCTGACAAGAAGAACGCAAGAAGCAATGCTACACAAATTTGTAAATTAGGTCTTTAATTTGCCAATATTTTCAAGGCTTACCGCCTACTGTAAGTTGAACAGAGATATTGCCATAAATCAGGGCAGATTTAAAGTTGCCCGTTGAAGATATTGCAGTCTGGGTTGCGGCAGGCGCTTTTATCCATTCGAACAGAGTTTCCTGGTTTTTAACTTATCCCCGTGGATTACGGCGACGCATCGATAAACTATTTTCGTATCGACTGTCTCGCTCAAACTCTCGTAAATTACACATAACTATCTCACTCATGGCAAGCAGTTTTGCGACACCAAACCGGTTTTTTTCGTTTAAATAAAAATTTATAATGTTTAAAAAAAAATCCAACTGGCATTTTAAAGTATTTTTCTGATGATCGGTGAGTACCTAGTTAACAAACAACATATAAACTCTCTTTGGTATTTATAATATCATAGATAACATGTTCCTTGCCATTTTATGATGTTATCAAAATAATAACAATAATATTAATTTTTGTTGCAGGTAACGATTCATAGAACGACGATGAACAAGTGGAGAAGTAGGTAGGTAAGAATTAGGAGTGTTTTTAACTATTAAAATAAAAAAAGGTTTTGCATCAAACGCTATCTACTTAACTAGTAAAGTTTGTACTTATGTGGTAAAAATACTAATAAAAGAAATCTCATCCTGTAATCAATAAACTATTTGTATAAATCGTATCTAATGCCTAAGTGCTTATCCATTTTCAGAGATAAGTTAGTAACAGTTTCCAAAATAATATAATAAAAATGTAAGTACTTATTGGGTTTATTACTTCCCGACAACTTCTTTACATTGACATCTTTACACGATATCATAATAAAGAAAAACGGAGTGACAGACGTTATTAAAATTTAAACCTCGTTTTATTACCAGCAGTCCAGCATTCGGAACTCAATCGAGATAATTAACTTCCACTCCGATTCACGAAAGGACAGATTTCTAAGACTGTTTCATGTCCGACATTAATGTCGCTTTAATCACAGATGGAATAGCTTTATTATGAAATGTCTCAGAACATTTAACACAAAGAAACGATTGTTTTCGACTGAAATTAACAATTCAAGGAGTATAAATTCATACGAAATACGATTTATTTTTAAAAAGGTATTAACGTGTATGTATTATTTAAAAATAAATGTTCTATATACTTAAATTTACTTCCTGCTATTGAAAGAAATTTTGTTTAACGAAAACTTTTCAGTGATAATTTTCCTTTTTTTTTTAAATATTAGGCAACATCACAAACATTACTCCAATTCCAAAGTAACTAGCTAAAGCACTTGTGCTATGGAAATCAGAGACAACGGTGGTATCACAAACACCCAGACCTGAGCCAATATAGAAAAGTTCGTTTTATAAATTGACCCAACCGGGGATCGAACCCGAGACCTCAGGGATGACGACGCCTTGAAAACCGGTGTACAAGAACACGACCACGGAGGACGTTATTAAAAGACCTATCCAACGTCACCCCACACTATGAGATATACAAGGTGTTACAAAAGTACCCCTAATGCTGAATATGGTAGATAGGGACCATCAAACTGAACAACTTTTACTATGGGACCAACTCCGAAATCGCGAAAAAAAAATCAGCCGTTTCATACATTTTGATATTTCCGTAATTAATTTTTGTATGAAACAGCTGATTTTTTTTTCGCGATTTCAAAGTTGGTCCCATAGTAAAAGTTGTTCAGTTTGATTGTCCCTATCTATCATATTCGGCATTAGGGGTACTTTTGTAACACCTTGTATATAATATACTATATATGTATACATTCATGCTAAATTACAGCTTTCTAGAGGGCCTCTGAGCTAAGCCGCCGCCGCCGATGGACAGACGGACAGACGGACATGGCGAAACTATAACGGCTTTACCGCAAAAGATTTTAAAACTTTTTCAACAAGTGTTTAATTTAGACACTGCTTAAATGTGATGCTGTTACTTTTTTGAGAATATTGTTTTAAAATCTTTTATGGTAAGGGTTCCTTGTTGACTTGACTACGGAACCCTAAAAAAGGGCTTGCATTACAATGTAATAATACATAATTTAATGTAGAAACGTGTCATTAAAATATGTAACGAGAAACCCTTAACCCTTGTATATTAATTAATAGCGATATTGGTGGTTTCGAGATAACGAGCGTTTTTTTATATTTTAACTCGTTTTATAATAATGGGTTTTACTTAATGAGGTGATTATTTTTGAGAGAGATTGCAGTTAGTTTAGAATAATTAATGTGATTATTATAAACTTTATTCATAGTTCTAACACTGTGAAGAGTGGATGTGTAAACGAAATATTAATTATTTTTGGAAATGTGACTTCGGTTTCAAGCGACATACCTACCTAATGTAAGTAAATATTGATATGCTAGTTTTAAATATAAGTAACTTAGTGAGTACTTAAGTTTAGTACCTATATAAATACTGGTATGATTCTAAATTCCGCATAATATTTAAAAACCATTCAAACTAACCGCATCATAGAAAACGGAATCGTAGTTTGCATTTCAAATCTTTAAAAAGTTTAGGATTTATGGCCTGTATTTTATCTGCAACGTCACTTCTCCAGCTCGTTGCTCCGTTTCCAATCCAATTTCAAAAGTGACAGCTCAATTCGAAACAAATGCAATCTATTAGTTCTTCATGCGACGCGACACGCTGGCCGCTACGCCCACAGAATAAAGAATTTTCACAACATTTCTGTCACCAAAAAGCTTTTAAAGCTTAAAAATGAAAATAAACATGCCGAGCATACATTAATGTAATTTACATTTATGTATGCTCGTCATGTTCATTCATTCAGTACAGATAATATGTAATTTTTGCATGCAATTTTGAGTAAGTATCTACCTACCTAGTTTGATTGAACAATGTTTTATACATGGAATGGGTGCAAATCTAAAATATAGCTATTCAAGTTATGCTACGAGTAGGTATAGGAGGTTCTTAAGTAGGAAAAGTTACTTACCTCCATTTCGAAATTTACTTTAGTCACAGAATAGATATAAGTTCTTTAGTTACTGAGTAAAGATTTATCTTGAAATCTTGAATTTCTTTCAACTATTTACTTAGGGCTATTCAGTCTGAAAGTGAGATCTGTAATGAAGTTAAATACAAAGTCTAATATAGTGAACAAAACAAGCTTTGAACGCACTAATTGATAAACTGTTTGGTATTCATCTGTCGTACTGAAGATTTATGGTGTGGTGGTGTCTATCGAAGGGGTGCGTATGGGAAAGGGGGGAAGGGGGATGATTCACGTCTGAGTTCATTGTACTATCTTGGTCAGTGGGGCGGGCTTGATTTATTACACGTTTATGGATGACATCATGATGTGGAAGAAGAATTTGACGTGTTGTTTTATTTGAAATTTTGAGATTTAAGCATTCACAATGCTATTTTTATATAATACTAAATAATATACTAGAAAAAATAGGACTCGCACCAGATCATGTTCTCGGACGGGAATCGAACCCGCGACCTTTGGATATCCGGTCCAATGCTCTGACCGCTGAGCTACCGAGTCACTGGTGAGAACGTCGAATTTCTTCTAGTATATCAACTCTTACGCTGCAAGCCAGCGCCATCTCACCAATGTAGAAGGAATTAACCTCGACATTCATGTTGTTTTATTTTATTTTTTCTAACATTTGACCGAATTGAGACTTAACTCTTTGGATTCATAATGTTGGTATTCCGATAGTGATATCAAAATGGTTTAAGATTAGCTCAAAGTCAAATATTGCACTAGATAGAAAATGGCAACTTTGCGTGTAATTTGACGATTTCTAAAAGCTGTGCCTAAATGGCAGGCTTGTCCACTTAGCTACAGTGTTAATCAAGTTAATCTCTTTGCAATTATTTAAAGAAAATCATATCTAAGTAATTCTGACTTCAAAAGATGTTTTTAAATTGCTTTATTGATCAATGTTACTTTTTAGTAAAAAAGAAACTTTGTAAAAAGATTTTCATTCTCAATCTCCTTTTCCATCTCCAGATTTGGAATTCTTTTAATAGTAATTTTCATCAAAGTTGTAATTATTTAAAAATAGCTTATTCAATGCAAAAGTCTTAAATTTAATAATAAATCTGTTTTACTACAGAAAACAGTAAAGTTGAAGTCATCGATCAGTGTATCGCGTGACCCGGCCGTTTACACCCAACGATAGTCGTTACGTCCCCGTATCGTCTCCGGCCCGAGGCCTCCATAAAGTCCGGCTCGGAGGACCATAACGAGTTTTATCGTGCAGTCGCAATTAAACAGCGCGATTCGGGAAGACGCCGCGAGCGCATTACACGAGCTTTTTTAGCCATTACGTAAAACAGTAACTTTGAAACACTTTTAATGGGTTTACGTTAATTGATCTATGAGCTGGTGTCAAATTCTATCTTTCACGTTTTATACTTTGTTGAATTATATCTGTGCCATATATAAAACAATTTAATCTCAACAAAATAACGTACAAGAGGCGGACTTAATGTTAAAAATCATTTTCTGACTAAGTCCTCCATAAAAACTTCCATAAAATATTTCGAATTGTAAAAACACTATACTTACTTAAAAGTCTGAAGTGCATAGAGGTATTTCTAATTTTTTCGGCTACTATTGGTTTTTAAAACTTGGTTTCGCAAACGAAGGGTCTGCTGATCCAAAAGAAAGATCTAGGTTATATTATATCGGCAGCTCATCAGTGCTTATCCTGTAACCTAAGACTAAGTAATGGGTGACGTCATTGAGACACTTTCTGGGAGTGGATGGGCCCGTATCGTCGGCGTCGCCTATCAGTGACGTCACTACAGCACCGTCTGAGCCATGAACTTATGACGTGATTGGGTTGGGGTTTTGTTCACATGGCGTCTGTAGTTTGAGGTCAAATTGACATAACAATTAAAGTTCTAACTACCTCAATAAAATTAAGTATATAGCCACTAAATTATAATAATGCAACAGACGATTGCTACATAAGATGTTCGGTAATATTAAACAATGTCGAAAATTTACAAATGGGATCCGAAATGTTGCTAGATAAATGCGATGGATAAAATCAAAGATTTTTTATTGCATATTGCGGCCGTCCGTCCTATAAAAGAAATTGGTTACTAAATAAAATGCTATTTTTCCCGTCCCGTCTGAGGTGCTACGGGGGAGTTGATTTTTACACGACTGCCCAAAAAACAGAGAGTGTAATGTGTTCAGGGTTCATGTATGATGGCGGGTGTGTGAGTTTCTTTATTTCACCATAACTTCTAAATGCCTCGAAGATTTGGATCTATAGGGTATCGTTTTAGAATCCTTACATCATTCGGAGTGACACTGGCTATATTTTTTTTAAGTATATTTGAGTAAATATTTTTTCAAAAAAATCAATATGGCAACTGTACCACTCCACTTTCAAATGTGAAAAAATAATTCTTCTATAATTGCCTGCAATAACACATGTTATTTAACTATTTAGTTCGATTTTGGCAGGGCAGTCTATATTTTATATTTATATTGATAATGTATGGGTAAAATATGCCTGAAATAAATTATTTAAATTTCATTTATCTTTATATTTCCTTCTTCAGGTAATTTTAGATTTCATTGTTTCTGATTTCAAGAAATACTTAAGGTCGATATTGTTTCGTTTTTCGTGAATTCATAATTTATTTATTCAGCTGCTTAAGATCAAACAGCTAATCACTCGTTCCTTGGACCAGCAAACTTGATTAAACCATAAAGGTACGTACTCTGACCCACGATCGGTACAGTTTCGTGGTCACGCATGACCTAATTCCCCGTGATATTAAACAAGATCGTTTACAGTTTATTGTCTCTATTATTGTAAATGTGTCAGTCACTCGATCATATCGAACTTTTCTCTTAATTTTTTCGCACTTGGCAGTTCTAGGATAAATAACAGTATTTTTTTAAATTAATAAAGATTCTTACATATTTTATTTTAAATAGTCTTCACATATTAATTTATAAAAAAATAACCAATTCATTTTTGTTTTATAATCAAGAAATCTTATTTTTAGTGCTTTTTCGTAAACTGTTTTTAGATAATTAATACAAATACTATCATATTTTTCTTCACATATTAATTAAAAATCATAACTGATTCCTTTCTGTTTTAAAATCAAGAAATCTTATTTTCAGTGTTTTTTCTTAAACTGCCTTTGACATAATTTTGTTTTTATTATACCGCCCACCACTTTTAACTTGTGGCATTCTCACAAGGTCACTTCACAATAGGAGTAATTCTTGTTGGTCGCGATTTTACGACCGCTCAAGGTATACGACTTTCGCTCCTCGCTCGTCGCTCATCACTTTTACTAGTCGGTCATAAAGGGAGCGTTAACTGTGATTGGTGACTTCGCAAGAGACTTAATTAATATATTATCTAAAAGCAACTTACTAACTATGGGTCTCACAAGAAGGTTCAGGGTCATCCAGCGTGGAATGGAGAGAATCGGTGTTTCCCTACGCGATCGAATCAGAAATGAGGGGCTTCGTAGAAGAATAAAAATAACCGACATTGTTCGAAGGATTGCTCAACAGCAGTGTGCGGGACACATAGCGAGAAGAATCTATGTCCGTTGGGGCGGAAGGTTCTGGACGACGTTCCGCTCCGTGGGTAGGCTACCGACAAGGTAGACCAGCGAACTGGTGTAGGTCATGGGAAGCCGCTGGATTCAGGCATCGCCGGATCGATCGTTGTGTAGATCCTAGGGGAGACCATACCCAGCAGTGGGTGTTGTGTGGCTGATATGATGATGATGATGATTTTCACTACCTTCTGAAAACTGAATTTACAAAGACACAAAAATATGTGCGTGGTGAACAATGACGTAGTTTGAATAAAATGGCGGCAAATCGTGCAGTAAAATCCGGCGCCATCTTGCAATGGATTGATTGATTTCTTTTACGGTCCGTTTTACGCGCGAATAGGAATATCCTTGCAGATGACAACAATCGTGGTGACATTTTACGAGCCGATCTTGTAATACCTAATTTGGGTTCTTACGTTTTTTGATTCAACTTTTCTAGAATTTTATTATCTAAGGAGTTGATACATTTGTTATTGCGGTTAACGAAACTAGATATATAATATGTCTGTGCAATCCATTTAATCTAACCTTCCTTATTTAATGACATTACAACAATATAATATTTATCAAGAATTACGTTATAAATAATAAAAACCTACCTATAAAATCATGAAAAATTCACAGCAGATAAATAAGATGTATACAGGGTTTTACATAAAAACCCCTTAAGTCGAAAATAGTAGATAGGGACTATCAAACTGAACAACTTAGTTTGATGGTCCCTATCTACCATATTCAGCTTTAGGGTTTTTTTTGTAACAAGTTATATACTTAAACAAATGAAAACGAATACTCAGGCACAAATGCTTCTAATTATAGGAAAAAAATTCCGATCAAGTTTGTGGCAGTTAGATTTGCTAATTTGAATTCTATTAAAAAAAGACTTTCTTTTTTCTTGACAATGAAAAGATTCGGTAGTAAAGTATGATGAGAACTTTATTATTCTCAGATAAAGGACCATCATAAAAGTAATGTATTTCAGATATCTCTCGGCTACAATATATTTTCCATAAAACTGCCGCGAGCCGCGAGCCGTCGCGCGTCGTGTTCCCGTCAGGAGATATTTTACGTATTACCTTTCCTCTTGTTACGGTACAATGGTAGGGATTTCTTTTCTTCCAATGAAATATTCAACTTTTTCTTCTCTTTAAATTTGAGATTTTAGCATTCACAATGCTATTTTTATACAATACTAAATAATATACTTGAAAAAATAGGACTCCCACCGATTATGTAACTTTGTAGCTATCAACTCTGACAGAAATCGCAGTTTTGCTGCTTTAGTAAGAACCAATGTGACAACTACCTTACTTAAAGCAGCAATGTAACTGCGGTTTCAATTGATTTCAATCTAGAATTGTTAGCAACAGAGTTACGTAATCAGCCCCCAGATCATATTCGTGGACGGGATTCGAGCCCGCGACCTTTGGAATTCCGGTCCAATGCTCTTACCGCTCAGCTACCGAGTCAGAACGGTTTGATTCTCGTCGGAGAATATGATCCGGTGTATTTATTCTAGTATATTCTTTAGTAATTTTTCTTCTCGTTAATAAAATGTATATTTTTATTGAGGATGCAATAAAATAGTAGACTGTACAACAAGTGCATATTTACGAGTTATAACACTCTGCTTTTCACTTCGATTGTGAGCAAATTAAATAGCAATATTTCAAGAACAAGTTTATTTGCCGTTTACCTGACGACCTTTGTCTTAGTGAAGATGAGAGACATGCGACTGAGAAGTGAAAAGATATGTTTGATTCAAGTTTCCGCGAATGATAATATTTTGTGAAAATAGTAAAGACTTTTTACGATTTTACATTATTACTAGGTTTACTAAATAGGTTTTATATTATTACTAACTTCCGCCCGCGACTTCACCCGCTTGGACATTCGGAAAATACCTCTGACCGGTTTAAAAAGTATTATATGTTTTATCCAGGCTATAAACTATCTGTGTGCCATATTTCATACAAATCCGTTCAGCCGTTTTTGTGTGATTGAGTAACAAACATCCAAACTTATTTTTTTATTGGTAGGATATGTTTGTAATGAAATTAATTGTGACAATAATATGTTTAATTTTGGATTTGTACGTACAATTGATTATTGGCAGCCCAAAAATTGGATTTCAACAACACTGCAAATTCGCTATGGCCTCATCTATGCTTCCGCATCGTATGGAATGCTGAATCGGTTTTAATATATTAACTGCGATGCGTCAGTTACCACGTACCCGAATCAAGCTTTAGTCATTGTACTCTCAGCTGAGCAGTGAGCTGATGGTAGCCAAACCTGTAATTCACGACCCCTTATTGTCCATAACTTTTTTGTAAAATCGAGACAAACACGTTAAATTGAAAAACTCAGTCTCATAACAGCTGTTGAAACTTCCAAAAGACTCGTTAAAATGACTCGTCAAATAATACATTGCCCCAAAACAAAAGAACAAACTGCAAAGAAACAAAACAACTTCGAACTCGGCCGGGATTAAACTAAAGTTGGTTCGTGCTGGGGTGGCCGGACTGCTGGTGAAGTTATGGGTTACTAGCGGCCGCCCGCTACTTCGTCCACGTTCTAGGGGGTTCTAGGGAACCTTTGACCAGAGCCCTATTTCATGAAGTGACAATTGGTTTCCATTACGGCGTAGCTATGAGTAGTTTATTCATTTTCAAATCAGTTAACGCAATGGATATAAAATTGCCATGACAGGTGACAAATTGTCACGTTTATTAAACAGGGCCCAGGATAAAAAGTATCCTATGTCATAAACTATCTGTGTGCCAAGGCCGTGGTCGGAGGTTAATCTTTATGGTCACCTTATTCATAACACAAACTATGGAGTACTTGATGTAAACTATTTGAGATCCATTAATCTATATACAAGGTGTTACAAAAATACCCCTAATGCCGAATATGGTAGATAGGGACCATCAAACTGAACAACTTTTACTATGGGACGAAAAATAAATCAGCAGTTTCATACATTTTGATATTTTTGATTTTAATTTTTGTATGAAACAGCTGATTTTTTTTCGCGATTTCAGAGTTGGTCCCATAGTAAAAGTTGATCAGTTTGATGGTCCCTATATACCATATTCGGCATTAGGGGTATTTATGTAACAGGTTGTATATAGTTTCATAGGCAAATTAAATCACTTCTGATTTAATTTAAATTATCTAATAGAAGATTATTTTGTAACATACATTGAAATCTTTAAAATATTACATAATTGGAAAGAGAGTTTCAAAATAATTTGATTACTTGCTTAAAAAATAAGAATCACAAAACGAGAAAAGCTTTAGCGAAATTAAATAAAAAATGAAAGCAAGTATTCTTAATTTTAAAATCTTCTTCATAATTATTGTCTGACTTTCGTCATACAACAGATGAAGTAGGTAACTAAGTACATAATGAATGGTCTTCTTACTGTATCTCATCCTATATCCCTCAAGTGGCGCCCTCATCCCAATTAAATTTATTGCTCGCTAAATACAGAATGTATCGGTAAGTCTCATGTACAGATTGTAGTACTTAGTAGGTAGTAGGCAAAAGTGCTTAAACCACTTTTTGCTCTATTGCCTACTACTACTACAACGAACTATATTTTACAGAGGTTACTGTTTGTAAATTAACTATAGAACCTTAGCTTCAATCTGTACATGTGACTTTTTATAAATTATGTATTTAGCGAGCAATAAATTTAATTAAGACGAGGGCGCCACTTTGAGGTATATAAGGCCCTTAAATGACAAATCCTTATGACCGCTTTTCATAACTCGTTTGGACTTATTCAATTACAAGTTCGCTAGTTAGCTCTTAAATAAGTTTCTTCGGTTAGCTAAATAAATTAACTTAGTGCTCAACGCGGGTCGCTACAGATTAACCCGAAGTTTTCAGAACTTTAATTATTCAGAGAGATATTTCAATTTATTATTTATTCGTTTATTTGTTGTTTGAAAAATATAATTAACGATATTCATAGTCGAGGGACGTGAATCGTATGTAACGAAATATCGATAAGTATAATTGTATCCAAATTGAACGGAATAAATTAATTTTATTGAAATGTGATATGACGCAACAGCAAAATAATAAAAAGTAAAATGAACTGTTATTGGGATATGATTAATTGTTTTATTAATCGTGAAATGTTTAAGTTCGTGGGATAATTGTCCCAAAACCAGCTGACCTGAAAGCCCACCCAACAAACACTCATCACAATTCACGGAATTATGGGAAATGTAATTACTTTTTTATAAATGAATTCAAACACACCTCGTCACAGCCGGCCAGTTGACAACCCTCTGAAATACGATTACTTTTGTTTCATTGTTTTAATATTAATGGTAATGAAGATAATAATGTAATGTTTATCAAAAAAGTTTTTATTGATATTAATAATTTAAATTACCAGATATTGTCAAGTCTTTTCTCAAGCATCTTGTATTAAACTTTTCTAGAGTTCCATTCCAAAATGGTAAAAAGGAACCCTTATGGTGCGACTCCTATCGGTCTGTCCGTCTGTCACAGCTGGATATGTCAAGAACTATTAATGCTATCAACTTGAAATTTGGAATAACTTTAAATGACGTCTGCTCAACTATTTGGCGAATAAGAAAGAAATAAGTGGTTTTTCGGTACGTTTATCGAATCGAGATTGCGGAGCACTCTTGGTAACTCACCTCGTAAAATTTTGTTTTGTGAGCTGAGTAGCTAGTGTTGGGTGCTACACCGGAAATCATCGAACTTATGATGAACATTTTCCGGATCCTTTTTCATAAAATCATTGCTAAAAGTTACACAGAAAACTAATTAATTAGTGACTTGATATTAACTAGGAACTTATTTAGATAATACAATTGAATAAGTGTATAAAAATAGTTCGACATGGGACTGTGTTTATAAATTCATAATTTTGAAAACATTTTGCTTTCTAATAAAATTATTCAATCCAATTCCAGTTTATAATAAAATTAATTAATGTCAAAATTACACATGTTAAATAAAAGAATTAATATATTTATCAATATCAGATTACTAATAGAGATGACCGATTAGTTACAATGAAAAACATAATAAAATTAAAAATAAATAAATTTAGGGTTCATTGTAATTTAAATATTCTGTGATACTTTAAAATAAGCTGTAAGAGTCGTACCCCTTGTAGCATCGTAGCAATGTACCCCTTGTGAGTGTGATGAGTGTTAACATCCTTTATAGAGATGAAGCATGTCGTTTGCTTTGCTATTCGTAAATATTTACTCTTTAATAATGAAAACTGTTTTGCATTGCGGAAAGTAACAAAATCCTCTCTTATTTTTTAGGGAAGAAAATTTTCCACGTCCCTACACTAGTGCTGAGAAAATTACTCCTACCATCGTTTGTTATTAGACAGCGTACGTGGATGTGATCTCATAAAAAAACCTCAACAGCCGGTATCGTCGGTTTTATTCCGGAATTCATTGGCTTCGTGTGCGAATTACGTTGCCGGAAAATGTTTAAAGGAAAATTTGATGATGTTCGTGTTGCGGAACGGCCCGAATGTATTTTTAAGGTGTTTTATGATATGATACTGTGAAAGCCGCTGGTAATCGTCGTTTCACACAACACTTAAAGGGATGTGATATAGGTATACTTTTGAAATTTTCTCATTTCGTTTAACATACAGGTATGAATCAACTGTTTGTTTGCCTAACAATTTAATTAATAAAATTCTCGTTGGTATGTAAACAAAGGGAAACTACTAACTTTGCGCAATACTGGACCTAAACAGCAGATATAAATTATAGGCTATTCTTTTAGGCTTTACTAATGTCTTGTATGGTTACGGATTTACTAATGTCCTACCATTGAAATAAATAGGTTGAATACATTTTTTCACTTTCACTTATGTAGCATATTCGCTCTCGCTTACTAGCTTTGAAATGAAGCCAGTTCTTAAATTTCCATGGTTTTTGACGTTATTAGAATAAACTATATCGGGATTTACACCATGTACCTGTTTATTTTTGAGACTCCGATATTTCGGCGCAGTTGCATGCGCCATGGTCACGGAAGAACCGATACATGGTGTAAATCCCGATATAGTTTATCCTAATGAAGCCAGTTCTGTTTAAATGAAACCAGAGTTACTGGCTTGCTGGCCTGATACTGTCTTGGTACTCTGGCTTCAAAAACTGAATCCTCGCGTAATCCGGATATTAATAAAACCCCACAGCCTGTTATGTAGCACAAAACAGAAGCAAGCCAGAAGGCAGTGATAATCGCTAGACAGAACACGCGCATCCGGAAATATTGTTTTTGTAATGGCCACATCACTCGCGCGCCGCCAACCGCTTTGAAATTACGCATTTCTGGTTATATGAAACGAGGTTATTTAAGGGCTGGACAAAGTTGCTGTACTGTTATTTGTATAAAGTAATTTTTCTTTTTTTGAAATATTTCATTAATTGCCTGTATTTTACCATATAATATCCACCAAAAACTAAATGCACACCAAAATTATAACTTGAACCAAGTTTTCACGTTGATTTATAACAAGACTAAAAGTAAGCACTGTAATATTATTTATTTAGAATACGAAGTCCGTTAAAATGGTCATTCTTCTTGTCAGCTAAAGAAGTCTCTAATGGGTGGTACGATAATAAAGACTACTCAAAAGCACCTAATTTCCAAGTTTATTTGAATAAAGTATTTTTCAATTTCAATTCGATTGTGGTTTTTGCATCTACATGATATACATGACCTTAGAAGACATGTACAATGACGTAAGTTGTTGAAGAATGCTATCATATCTCCTCCAGCACATGGCTGGTGATATATGGGGCCATAATGATCCGTACATGACGACTGCGCCATGGAAATGAGCCGAGACATTATAATGGAGAGTGAATTAAGTGGGAGGGATGTTCATGGCGTCATTGTTTTACGGACTGTGTGTCACTGAATAAAGGACATTTCTTTGCAACCTATAAATACATTAAAAAAGATCGAATGCTCTTGAAAATTGCATTTTTAACTACACTAACTACGAACAAAAGAACAAATACCGATTTGAAATACTGCAATCAAATGTGACACAAACAGATTTAGCGGTTGGAGAAACAAGTATTTTTTTAACACAATCCTTACTAATATTTTAAATGCGAAAGTCCGTTTGTTTGTTTGTTACGCCTTCACGTCTTAACTACTGAACCGATCATCATGAAATTTTGCAAACACGTTGTCAGGGGTACAGAGAAAGACATAGGGTACCTTTCATTTCGAAAAAAATAATTGTTCCCGAGGGATAGCGAAAAACTTTCCACGCAGACGAATTTGCGGGCGGTCGCTAGTATTAAATAAATTCTGACCGTATGTATTGCAGTTTCATTGTTTGCGTCTTTGGCCTAATACAGAGGATACAAAAGAGGACAAATAATTTGGTCAATGAATATCACTTTGATGCCGGAGGTGTCTCGCACCGGACGAAATGGGACATACCTAACCATAGGGCCCGCCTTGATGGCACATTTTATGGGGGCGAGTATTGCTAGTTCCGTAGCAGGGCTACCACTATAAATACTTAGACAAGACAATTAGTTTCTAAACTCTCTATATCCACTTTTTAAACAGCATGCTTAGCATCGAGGTATAAGCTTTTCGATGCTTGCAATACAACAGAATAACAATAACTTATTATGAAAATAGCAAATAGTCAATTCTTTCTTAATGTTAAGTTGTTATTTCAGTTTTGAAAATGTTAAACAGTGTTCTCTAATTCGATAATCACATTTAACTACTGTTAAAAATAAAAGCACAATGTCATGTTTATTTACTTTTCGGTATGAATAAATGCTATAGTTTTATTATAAAACACAACAAAAGTGAAAATTGAATGAATACTTTAGTTTTACGACGATATTACCCTGTGGTGGCATCCCTAACTTCATCTGCACAAATCATATTTGCGCGGCATCCGCAAATGGTCCCGTGGGCCGAGTCGGGCCTTGGCCTTATCAGGCCTTCACATCCTTTATTGTCCTCCGAGATGAAGCCTGCGTGCAATCCTTTTTATGTAAATTTATGTCTGTTGTATATTGTACTGACAAAAATGTTTTACTGCTGTTGTTGTTATTAGAGAATAAGGGATGGTATAAGTCTAAGGTTAATGAGGTTAGCTTTAATTAAATAAATTTGGTGTTAGGGGTTGTCGTTAATATTATCTTCAGTCGACCGGTGCATCATAAAATAATCAACTTACTATTAGCGAACTGTCGAGCGTAGCAAACGAACTTTATAACGATTCATATTTGTTGAAAATAAAACAAATCATAAAATATCTAAAGAAAAAAAAGTGATTTTTTTCTACAGCATTATTGTTCCGTCTGTCAAAATATTGGACGAGTTGACAATATTCCACGAAAGTGGTGTGTCGCATTGATTTATTGGGTAACAGAACGTGTCGGCTTCGTAAGTGATATTATTGTATGTTTCCGAAGCGATCCATCGTGGTTGATGTATCTGTGTCAGTCAATAAACATCAATACACTGATTTGTTATGAGAATCTTCGTAGTCGAATTTAAGTTCATATTTCAAAACAGATATTCAGACGTTATATTATTGGTGTTGACGAATTCGTGGTGGTTTTCTCATCCATGGTTCAGTTCCCTGACGAAATGGTGTCTAAAATGTCCTAAAATACTTATCTCTTAATAAATATCTCACCCATTAAAATATTGTTTTGGTTTTGTATTCCGTACATTGCAATAGTTCCAGCATACCCATAGGGTAGTTCGTTAGATGCTCCCCTATCGTGTCACACCAGCCATTATCGTGATATAAACCTCGCGTGCTCAACACTAATGCTCTACGTAGAAATCACTATTATACATCATCATATACATAAAACAACCATATTTTTTATAAGTTCGGCAAAATTGAGCTTTTACAGCCTGATGACTTCCAAAGAACCGGAGTATTTTTTAAGCAAACTCATTCATATAAAAATCTAGAGAGGATTTACAAAGTGTCCGAGGGACAAATAAGAGAGTTTTGTCCCACTTGTTCTACTGGGCGGTTCTAGTAATGAGACTTTTTTCTCATTAGTCCTACCACAAAGTACTTAATCGCAGCACTAATGTGAAAAAGTTTCATTAGCTCTACGGTTGCACTGTCAGAAGAACAAATGGGAACAAACACAACCACTGATCACATATGCAATCAATTCTACTGAACTCACTTGTCCACTTTTTTATTTCACCGGCAAAACTACTACTAATATCTTATTAAATAACAGGTAATATTAATAACAGACGCCTATTCAACTCTTTTCTTACAGTAAGCAGTTCAACTTTTAGAAAATTGTAAAATTGTAGAATATGTGTTTATCTGGCAACACCGTTGTGACGTCACAGAGCGTGGTGTTAACACGGAGATAATGACGGAGCATCACCATAATGCATGGTAAAGTGCCGCATACGTTTAACTAAATCGACGTTATATTTAACGAGGCCTACGCTTATTGAAATATTTTGGACGAGGAAGAATTCTAGCTGCCTTTTGTGAACATTTTTGCTATAGAATGTGTATGGTAGTCTATCTGTTATACAATTATCGTTAACACTGTTTAGTTCAGTTTAAATTACTTGGCAAAGGTAGATAATAAAATTGCTCTAAAGGTCATGAGTTCAAATCCAAGGGAATTTATTATTATGGTACATATTATTGTCTCTTTTTGGTACATCTTATCGTGTCTCTCGCCTCTCTACATGATATACCCATATTACCCATTCCTATAAAAATATTTTAAGCAACCAGAACTAGAACTTGCTTACCAAAAGTTACCATTATCACGCAACAAAATTACTGAACCGATTTCAAATTTTCAAAAAATGGGACCAAATTGAAATTATTCAAATGTTACTTTATCAGGTTTATTACCAAAACACTGATAAAAGAACGTTTGAATTATTGCAATCGGTCTAGCCGTTTTCGAGTAATCAATGGATATACATAAAAAAAAACAAATAAACAGACGAACATAGAACCTTCTCCTTTTTTGAAGAAAGTTAAAAAACAGTTTTTACACCTGCGTCACAAAATATAAAGTCTGTGTATTTTAGGCAGAAGCGAAACTCTGACTGTATTCGAAAACACTTCCGTCATTGTCATTTGTTTCTCGGTGCTAGGAACTGCTAAGGAACTATGCTATTGTATGCCCCGTCGTAGATTTAACTCACCGGCTAACTCTTTATCATAAATATGTTTTTCTTAGCTATGCGTTATAGAGTAGTAGACAGTGATTACTTAACTATTTAGTTGAAAGTTATTTTACCTACCCATTGAATGTAAACGTTGTTAATTATTGTGATGGAAAATGACGTCACGCTGAATTTTTAAATTTTTTACGACTCTTTATGAAATATACAGGGAAAAAAGCAGTCCTTGACGAGTTTCTAGCCGGTTCTTCTCGTTACAAGGTCGGTCGGCCGGTCTTGCTTAGGATTTGCGAACCGATGGCGTAGCTTCTTTGACATTCACAAGTGCTTGTAACAGCCCAGACTGAATAAATGAGTTTTGAATTTTGAATTGCTATAGTCCTGTCTATAATCCGATTTGGCCCGAGATTGCTTGTACGTAATGTCTATGTGTGCGTGCACGGAAAACTGCGTTTTGTTTCGAGCGGTTCTTCTTCTGTATACTTTCTATTTTGTGGCTGTGTGCTGTCATTTGAAGGTGTCACAGAAATACAATAAATTTTCATATCGCGTAATATGTGACGGGGGTGTTGCGTATGACGTGTCACAGTGACGCCGCGAGTTGTCGCGGTGACAAGTATAACGTGGCCATCCACCCGTATATTTTTGTTTTGTTGGCGGTTTTCCGGGTAAGACTTAGGAATGTGTAAAACAACATGTTTACTTCGATTACATAAATTGTAAAACAAAGCGAATATAAAGCTTTCAAATATATAATTACACATTCTTTGTAAAATTAAAAGCGCTATTCACTTCACACACGTGATAACAATGGTGTTGCCAAACAACATAGAAGTCATTGGAAGCTGTTTTTTAGGGTTCCGTACCCAAAGGGTAAAACGGGACCTTATTACTAAGACTCCGTCTGTCTGTCTGTCCGTCCATCTGTCACCAGGCTGTATCTTATGAACCGTGATAGTTAGTCAGTTGAAATTTTCACAGAGTATTTCTGTTGCCGCTATAACAACAAATTACTAAAAAACAGAATACAACAAACGTGATTTTTTTGTTCCTATTTTGTTCGATATTGATAACGCCAACAAGTAGATGTTTGAAATATTCACAGAATATTTATTTTTATATTCACTTTAAAAATAAATTTATATATTAAAATAAAACAAATGTTTAAAGGGAGCTCCTATACGATAAACGTGATTTTTATGGAACCCTTCGTACGCGAGTCCGACTCGCTTTTTATCGTAAACTTTTTAATGTACGTTTGACAATAGGTCACTTTACAAATATTTAGGCCAAAACTTCTGATTTTTGTCCAAACTGAAACGGAGACGCTTCGCGCTCGCTCGGTCAATTATACTTACAATACTGCAGCCCTGCACTTAATTACATTGACTTGTAGAGCGAGCAATTATCTGCTGGCCTCCAGCCAGCCGCTTAATGTCGGTCCTCCTTACATATTTACGACCCGTGATGATTTAGGCTGGTCGCAGCATCCAGCATACGAATTGACTATTAATCTATATTGCCTTGCACAGTCTCTACGAGCTATTTAGGGGTAATATAATTGTTTCCGTAGCAGCAGAGTATCAATATTAATATTCAAGATATATCCTTATTGATCGAGCGAGCGTGAAGCGCGAGCGAAGCGTCTCTGCTTTAGCTTGGGCATAAATGCTTTCGTATGTCCGATAAAAAATCACCTATTCGGAAAACGTTCAAAGCGCCATCAAACTATACATAAAATAGATATACTTAAAGCCAAACAGCACATAGTACATACTGCTTTTCAAAAGCAGTGTCAACCTTGTGGCGACATCTATTAGATTAATTTTTAAACAACATACGATTTGAGCGAGGTCTACAGCTCACTGAGGCACAGTATAAAGGATTTAGATAAATGATTCCGCTGATTATTTTCATATTTTGCAGAAACCCACTACTGTACAGAACCTTAAGTACGCGATAAATAACGGTAATGAAGCTAATTCACTGTAATTTCACAATTCAGTTCTTAATTTTCAAACGTAATAACACCTTTAAATCAAAATAAAGTCCCATTTTGTTCAAAGCGGAGTTCGCTATATAAAATGGCGGTTGGATTTCCCGCTAAAACTGGGGCCCGCGCAACATGGCGGCAATTAGATTTGGGAAATAATGTCGGCAATTATCTCTGGTCGCCACTTGCCAAATGTCGGCTCGCAATGTTGCCAGTGACACTGTCGAATTTTTCTTACGTGGCAGGTTGAAGATGGGACCATTTTAACACTATTCAGTAATAAGAAATTTCATTGCAATTAATCTGAAACTTCGAAATGTTTTGTTAACTCGTTTTATTTTTATTTTCAATTAAGTGGATATTGAATTTAAAACAGGCTTTTGTTTTCATAAACAATGTTGACGCCCAACGTGGAACTCCAAGACTAAGTAAAACTTGTATCAAATAAAGATTGGTTCATAAAAGTATTGAATAACGTATATGTAACTTAATGTGAATAGCAAAATTCATCAACTAAAGAAATAATACTTAGAAGAAAGCAAGCATTTTCAGGGGGCTGTAGAAAAGCGGTTTTGTTGCCGTTTAAAACGGTTCTCATAAAATTTCGTTTTGAAAATTGATAGCCACGTAACGTAAAGTTTTTAATAATAGTATACCTGAAAGAGATATTAACTGTCTTTCACATTACGCAAAGTTGAATGCGTGTAGCAGTTGCTCATAAGGTTAACGGCGACATCGCCCTTATTTATAGCGCGTAATGAGATAAGTGCTAATCTAGTGCCGGAGCTCACTTCCCGGTCTAGGTCCCAGCCTTCGGGGAAGCCTCTCAGGAGCTGATAGTTCAAGGCCACTGGTCTTTATAACCTGCTTCAAGTTTTCAATTTAGACAAAATTGGCCTCAAAGGTCAAAATGTAGCTTTATGCGTCCTTCTTACATTATTTTTTGTTTTGACCGTTACTTCCGTATTTACAAAAGGAATTAAAAGATTATGGATTATTTCCGTTGTCAAGCGATTAGCACTGAGTACTCGATGGCGCTGTTGTTTAGCGCCTGGTCCAGCGATTGCGGAGGTTAAGCAACTTTCGCAAGGGTCGGTCACGGGATGGGTGACCAAAAATGTATTATCTCGAGCTCCTCCGTGTTTCGGAAGGCACTTTAAGCCGTTGATTCCGGGTGCATTTGCGCAAATCCGCATTCTGCCCGCGTGGTGGGTATGGCCCATCCTCTTTATCCACCCATAAGGAAGGCCTGTGCTCCAGCAGTGGGGACATTAAAAATGGCTGATGGTCTTAATTGTAAAAGTCAAAGTTTACTGTACTTACATAATTTATAAGACAGAGTTTCTTTCCTTTTTGGTTAGCTGCATGAATCAAAAAGTGTATAAAGTATATGGTTTTATACTTTTTGAACACATGACTACCTAGAAAGTAAATAATTGTATGCCTTCGCCTTCCAACTTCCGTTTTGAGGCATTCACAAAATAAGCAACAACCTAAGTGATTGATGATTCATCATATTTTCGAAGTCTTACATTGAATACTAACAATTCTTTCTTATCATTTCAGGTAATTAATCAGCAGACTGGCATCATGAGGTGGGTCCATTAGGCAAACAAATTGCAGATAAGGCACGAATAATGATCTATCTGCGTTATCTCGGGCCGATCGGCGACGACGAATAACCTCTGACACAGTCCAACGGAGATCTGTAAAAAACGAGAGGAGAAAATGAGTACAGTTTTGTGTTTCGGTGATTAAACCATTCGGTCTCTGAAACAGAGGACCCGGGTTGGTTTTCCAATAAATGGATTCACTAACACATTTTTGAAACTTTCGCGTTGCATTGTACTATATTAAAATCACTGGTATTAAACTACGAACATTTTTGTTCGTTGGTTGGAACAAGCATTCTGCTCAAAAAATGACACCACACGAAAATGACACCTTAGTGGGTGGATCTAAAAATGCAGGCATTTAATTATGCAGCACAAAGCGACTGCGTGCACGAACATTGGTTGCATACTAGCGACCGTAATTTGTATAAGTACTAATAGATATTTTCCATAAACGAAAAAACTATACGTTATTTCTGCATCTTTTTACTGCCTTCTTTGCGTCTTTTACACCATTTGATAGACAGGACGTTATTTTTTAATAAACTCTCTCCTTCTCTAACGCCTGTACCGGGCGCGTGGCTGGCCCGACGCTGAGCGAGTTGTCATTTTATAGCCCCGTGGTGCCATTTTTTAAGCAATATTTGTTTGAAATTGCACTTCCATAGATTTTAGTTCGCTGTATTAAACGCATTACTAATTGGATAGGCTTTACAAAACTACCTAAAACTAAGATAAATAATATTAGAAAAAATCGACTCGACGGTAGTGACTCGGTAGCATAATTGCTCAGTGCATTGGGCCGGAATCCCAAGGGTGCGGGTTTGAGTCCCGTCTGAGGCTACGGGGGAGTCGATTTTATCTAGTATTTTTCTAATATTATTTATCTTAATATAAAAATAGCATTGTGAATGCGAAAAATCTAAATTTAATAATTACCTAAAATTATCCACGTTTTGGCCAAATTAGATCGTGATAGATGACAGATCTATGTATTAACGCATCGAACTTCGGAAAGTCTGCCGGGCTTCAAATTAAAACAGACAAATCAAACTCCAATCGGGCCAAAATGGCAAACCCCAATTCATGATGTCGCACGAACATCGATATCTTCTAAATAACTTTGGCGAATAGTTCGATACGAAACTCATTACTTCGATTTATCTGTTTTAAGTTGAAGCTTGGTAGACCCGCCGAAGTTCGAAAAGTTAGCCGGTACGGCCCCTGGTTAGTTATCACTTTCTTACCTGACGCAATAAGAACGTTGTGTTCCAACAGTTACAGGTGAGAAATGTGCATCTATCAATTCTTAGCGTTTGAGGTGGTATGTGACATGAAGGCGATGCACTTTACCGCTATCAATAAAAAGTAAAATAAAATACTCGGTTTGACGATGCTCTCATAAATATACGAGTGCTTGTTGCAAATGTTTTCGTTCTAAAATACGGTGTAAATAAACCAGTAAACTACATTGTATTTAAAATTGTCGCGTTTTACTCTAAGAAATGAAACAGACTTTAATGTGAGAAATACGATGTAAATAGACCATACATTGTATTAAAAATTGTCGGGTCTTACTCTAAGAAATGAAACAGACTTTAATACGAGAATGAAATTGGGATCATACCCAATTATAATTATCACTCACAACGTAATTTAAATTATGCTTAGATTGGCAATAGCAACTTTTAGTTATAGGAATTTATAAAAAAACAAATAAAATGCATTACTACTGGCCACAGCATCCAGCAACATCGCCACAACCGACTGAGCAATAGATCTACGAGCGATAAATAAGCGATGCCGGTACAAATGGCGGGCGTTTGCGATATTTCAAGTGCTTGTTGTACATCCTGCTCGATTTTATCTTGAAGGAGCAGATTTGTCAGGATTACGGCATCGATTTGTGGTCTGTTCGCGAAAGGAGCACTACAAATCGTCGAGTGCTTTTATCGAGGTGGATTTTTTATTTATTTCAGTTTGTATTTTTATCATTACTTATACGAGCATCGTATCTCAGTCTAGTTTATTAAAATTATTGTAAGTTTCGGATAACCTAATTTGATCTCAACCTTTGCACAGCTTGTTGTGTGGATGATTTGGTATGACGAAATTAAAACTACTCTTGGCAGGATTCCAATTTCTTTTTTGGTCCTTTGGTCATTAAATGACCGTTAATTTAATTTGTAATAAAATTATTACTACACTACATAAAAATCGCAACCATCAAACTTCAGTGTTCAGCTATTTAATTGATATTTTTGCCGGTACTGATTACCTTTTACAAATACGGCTTCAAGTTAAATCTATATGTATCAATGGGGCCCCAAGTGTTTACATTCCTCATGGAATCACTTAGAGCCCCCCGCACGTGCCCCGCGGCTCTGTGGCCCACCAATCATGCTGTCAACCGCGCCCCACTGACCCACTTGTGGGCTGAGGGGACTGCAATTAGCCCCCGGTTTGGGGACGTGCCAATTGCAGATTATGAAACTTTTGGGAAACATTGCCATATTTGTAATTGGCCGTTTTAAAAATGGTTAACTTTGTGGAAACTCTTGATTTAGATTTGTGAAAACTTTAGCAAGCGTGGAAATATTTTAGTGTTAACAGAAAATATCAGCGCTATCTATCACATTCTTTTACATAAACTAATATCTATCTATAATGGAAACATGACAAAGCATGTGCTCTGTAATATGACGTTTGGGGATTATCCTTTATGATCAAACAACAAAAGAATACTTAATTTACAAAATATATTTTAAGGTAGTATGTAAATAGAAGTACCTGCCTATGAACTTCGCAAAATTAATTTCCAACTTTTTGAGATTTTTTATGTACAAAAAAGTTCTTCTGAGTTCTAAATGTTCGCTGAAAGGGAAAAGAGCAATATCGATAAAATCTGTTGATTTCATGCTGGACTCCCATTTTCAGGGGCAATGAATATCCGGCCGGAGTTTTACGCCGCTTTTGTGAATATTTCCAATTTAAGTTTCCAAACGTGTTTGCTACTTAACTTCGATTTATTTTTTTACTTTTTTGTACCAGTAGAACTCTTTTTCTCAGTTTCATTTACGAGCATTATAACGTGTCTAGGAAAACTAATTAGGAGAATAATTTTTAAGGCCACTAGAATATAGTAAAATTAAAATGTGAGGCTATTTTCATTACTCTTCATACATAAAGAAAAAGACAGAGACAGAGTTTTTAGAATATAAATGTAAAATTTATATTCTGCGTATGAAGAGTAATGAAAATAAACTCACTTTTTATTTTATTCAGTGTTTTTCTTGTTATTTTGAGCGTAAAGTCACTTTTGAAAAAGTAACCGTTAAATATTCTTCTATTATACCCATTATATTATTTGTGAGTTAGATATTAATAAACTTTAAGTATAAGTATCATAAAAATAATGAAAATTTTCTTTGTCAAGATTGCTTATGAAACCACAAAAATTATATTTTCATCTGATCAAAATAAAAAAAATATTTGATTGTGTACCTTTCAATCAAAAATAGGCTAATTTCAAATATACTGGCCTTAATATAATGTTAATGACATTCACTTGTCTACCCTTGTTCACATAGTTTTTTTATTATTGTGCCATCTCGTCAAAAGTCACTTAACATTAGATTAGACGGCAAAATAAATTACTTTCACTGAGATAAACATGGAAAATCTAATTTAACATAAATCAATTTTCGACACAAGAACCTCGTAATTCTAGGTAAAATCATTTCTCTCATCATTACGCCGCAGAATAAATAATAATATATTATGCTTTATGAATTTATTATGAGTGGAATGAATAAATAAATCCACTCGAAACGTTGGCCATACATATTTATTTTCGCGAAAGCGCTGCGCGTTATATCCACTGAGTCAGATAAAGAGGTTTCTGTTCTGGTCGCTAAGGGTGATGTCACACGGATGTTAACCGTCTGCAAGTTATTTAAAAATGGTATTTATTACCACTCTAAGACGCGGTGGTGTAAACAGATAAAAAAATTATAATACTAAATAATATACTAGAAAAAATAGGACGCGCACCAGATCATGTTCTCTGACGGGAATCGAACCCGCGACCTTTGGATATCCGGTCCAGCGGTCAGCGGTCAGAGCATTGGACCGGATATCCAAAGGTCGCGGGTTCGATTCCCGTCAGAGAACATGATCTGGTGCGCGTCCTATATTTGACGATTTTGTTTTAAGAAGTTTTACTAATACCAGTCAGTCATTACAGGATTAGATATTATTATTTTAGACAAGAGCTTTTGCATGAAGACAAGAAAAGGTTTCAATTTTCTTTTACTATTTTTTGTTTATAAAATTATTTGATTCCTCACAGTTACCGCATCACTTTTTCTCGCTTAGGTGTCGTAGTTGTTTGTTCGATATAGGTGCCAATTTCATTACCTGAATTTGGTAACATATTTTACATGTCATCTTTTTTCGACAAGGTAACGTGCCTTGTGGTGCAACCCCTAGGCCGCGTGCGTACCGACAGGTGGCTCGGTTAGCGCCTAGATGATGTATCTAACATCTGGTTACTTGCTTAGATACACGGTGACCGCACTGGAAGGTGGGTTGCATCGTGGGTCGCTAGGATAGGAGTCTTGGTCGTTCACTTGTTGACACGGCAACAAAATTTCACTTTCTGAAATAACTCGAAAACTGTTACTTACGGAAAATTCATATTGAAAACTATTTTACGGCCTGGAGGGTTTTACAACCTCTTAAAACTTGCCAGGTTTATGAATTGCTATTGTTACATCTCTTTCAAGCTGTATAACAAATAAAAGAGACGCATTCATTCAGAAGACTGGCAAGTTTTGAGAGGTTGTAATACCCCCACTGGTCCATCAAGTCATATCTAAATGCCTCGCGCCTACGATACATGCTAGGCAGTCGCCTGCATGTGTATCGTAGGCGTAGCGCAGCGCCTAGCACGCAGTGCGATCGGTTGCGAACATTCCGATACATGGCGTTAGGCGCCCATCTGCCACCTGTCGGTGTATACGCTGCCTTAGACTTAGATGAAAGCTGAAGAACCGCCGCGTCACTCCCGTCTGGAGATTGTATGGAAAATCCCACCTTTTGTGGGGAAATGATACGATGGTTATTGGGGTGGAGCCATTGAGCCTTCTGTTGGGGGTTTTTGATGAAAGCTTACACGATCAAGCTACTTTATTGAAATTTACTCTTTCGTAAAGAACTAATGGTTTATAAATATTTCACTTGGTTTTTTATAGGATATACAGTAAATGCAACTATTGTGTCGTAATGGTTGGAAGTTGTAAATATGCCGAGTCGCTGAGAAAACTCTGTTAGCAAGATGTAGGTTTCCATACTAATTCATCATTGTTGATACCAGCGTCATCCACCTCGGATTGGTGACACCGAGTTTTTGGACATCCCTGTGGCTGGCCGGCGAACAAACGCGTCTCAGTTTGACAAGGTTCCATCCCATTCTCATCACGCGCGGATTATATCTTTATGTTCCAAACAACTCATTCGAGTCCGACAAACTTGAGTTAAGTCCTTTCGGAACGAGGACTCACATTTAAATTGTTTGTTCTGGGTGAAAGAACTCATTTTACCCAGTTTTATTGCATCCACTGCGACTACTCAGAGATGCAGCGATTCATCGCAGAGTTGTTAGTATGGATAGACTAATATACAAAATACTGGGTAGTTGTTAGCGCTCGATATTCTGCATCTAGATTCCGTTAATAGATTAAGGCGCTCCATTACTAAAACGAGAAAGCAATGAGAAAACGACGCGCGTGGGAGCGAGACAGATTTGGCAGATTAGGCGAAAAAATCACAAATTAATTCGTAGTGATTGAAATAATAAACGTATCGCTAAAATATTCGGTCATAAAATCAGTTTAACGGAGAAGTATCGAATACAGCATTTTAATTGCTTAGTTTCTGCATAGTTTTGCAAATATTTGGTAATTTTTTTGGTTATCGAAATAAAAAGCACATTATCAAAATAAAAAAGTCCGGTACTATGCATTCAAAAAACAGCCACACACACACACAGCCACAGCCATTCAATGAATGGCCCGGCATAAAGTGAAATGTCCCCCAAATTGTACCTATCAAGTAACACGCTTAAGTGAAGGAACGAATTAGAGCAGTGCTACAAGTGTTACGTAGCATGCATCTGGGTTAAACTAGCTGTAGGAAACTTTGACAGACCGACAGACATTGCTGCTGACACCGCCCTATTTATGAGAACTGGCCGCACATTACAATGCAACTTTAATAGTAGTTAGTTTATGATACAAGGTTGGTAAGGAGGTTTTTAAAACGAGTTGACGTTTTATAAGCCCGAGCCGCAGGAAAGGGTTTATAATCGCCACGAATTTTAAAAACCTTAACAACCGTGTGCCATAATGCGTTTTTCAATATATTTGCGAGAAAACATATATACTCACAAAAACCCCCCCCGGTGGTGGCGTGCGGTAAAATTAACTTTTCGTACGCTGTACTAAACCGTAAACTAAAATGGACGGCGTGCGGTAAAATCAACTTACCGCACGTTGTACTGTCATCGTAAAAACATATTTTCGAGCAAATGTATTGAAAATGTGTTTTACTGAATCGTTTTGAAGTCACTCTTGTTATATCTGAGGTGTGGTTACTTATTATTATTTTAATAGTAAGTTACGTTAGTTTAGTGTTGAGAATTTTGAGGAATTAATACTATTGAGTAACAGATAAAGGTTAGTATACTTTATCCTTGTTGTCAAAGACTCAAAGGCACAGAATATATAATAGTACTAACGTTCAAAGGTCTTAAAAAGTTAAATAATATTTTTAAATCCGTCAAACAACGACTTTTCACATTTATAACTTATTTTACTCATTTCCTGCCATTCTGTATACATGCCTGAACTTGAACGAATACTAACTAATTTTAAACGTATCCGTAAATATGTTGTATCAGACTTTGCTCTTAAAAATCAATAGTCGTCTTTGCTGAAAGCACTTTTTTGATCTAGAAAGCAACTGCCGTCCGGCGAGGGATTAGCCGGCTCCGGGCCGGACGTAAAATATCCCCCGGATAAAGCCGCCGTACGTAACGTAAGCTCACATTTTTTCCTATTTTCAACTTTTAAGAGAATCTATTAGCCTTTTTCGTGTTACGTAAACATTTCGTAACATATACCAAGAAATTATTTATAAAGTTGGAGAGATTTTAAAAACTTAATGATCTATTTTATTTGACACGCATATTATTATCATAGTGCAATCATATCTTTTCTAATGCACAGTAGTGACAGCTTGCCACTCTGTTTCCTATTTATATAACTCAATTTTTAGGTCGATTTTATGACATGCGCGAGATGAATAGCATACGTTATTATTAGGTACCTATTCAGTTTTATATGAATAGAAACGAAGAATGGCAACAGTTGTTGTATCTGAGGATACTTTATGGAACAGCCCCCCTAGACAAACTCACGTTGGCAAATCGGCAATCAAGTTGAAGATAAGTTATAGATGATGTGATGGTATAAATAGAACTCAAAATATAATACTTATTTCGAAAGTGAAGCGATAGTGATGATTTGCAAATAAGGGGGCAGAGCAATTAATGCTATCCTATATAAATATATTACTTGAACAAGTCTTGATATTGCAAAGTGATATTATGAAAATAAGAACTAAAAACATTTAGTAAAATAATAATAATTAAACTTTTCCCAATCAAACTACTACTCTTTCTTATTCATCCTAGTTTTATTTATCCACATCCCATTTTTCATAAAATTCCGAGAGCCCCGTGAAGAGTTACGGCGCTAACACGTCTCAGTAACCTCGTTACGACCCGGCCTTGCGGGATCCTTTACGGGATGACCCCTAACCTGGAGCTAATGCACTTTGAACAGCCCTTGTTTAACTTTGAACAGTAAAAGAGTTTGTTACAGTAATTTAGTAAGATAATATTAAGGAAGGAGGGAATCTATTTCGAGTGAACTTTGTAATAATGCTGAAATAATGAAAAAATATACCTACTAGGTAGTATTCAACACTTCTTTTCACTTTGTGTTGTTTTTCGGTGCGTACTTATTTTTTGCCGTAGGCTTATCTCTTTCTGTCACTCAGTAACATCGTTTACTTGAGTGAGCAAACTGTTGAGGTCTGCGCTCTTCGGCATTGGTGAGCCGATCTTCGTTTTTTTTCTATTGTTTCATATTTTTATTTTAGCCTTAAGTTTCAAATCATGTCTGTAACGCCTGTCTAATTTGAGGTGGGCGCTTATAACTGTTACACAGCATATGACTACAACGGTTGTTAACGCTAATTTGTGTTTGTATACATATCATGATTTAAAACAAACTTTTATTATTATTATTCTCTGTCTCACGATCAAAGAATCTGAGCGGCAGAAAGAGATAGAGCGATGGAAAATTGCAAAGCAAACTATATTGTGCATAGTTCATCCCTTAGAGGGGTAGAATATGTCGGCTGGTAGTTAGCTAGACGATCTATAGTTTTATAGGCTGACATGATTGTTAAGATATTTGTTGATATAAAACTTCATGGCTTGACTTTGACTGTTTTCTTTACGTAGTTAATAATCGCTTCACCAAACTGTTGCGACTCACTAAAACCCATAGTGGCGGTAATATTCTAGAGTGGTCATATCACCCATTGTCGTAATGTTTCCACGTCGCAAACTGTTATTAACAGCTAAACACGTCTTCATCGTAAACCGTCCACAATATCACAATATAGGTTGCTCGGAATAAAGCCGCTCGAAATATAGGTCTTTGAAAAGTTCTCCGAAAACTTATTATTGTTATAGTTGACGAACTGTTTTAAAGCAATATGAAGTTCTGGGAATGTATAATGTTGAGCATAATTTAAACTTTTTGTGAAGCTATATTATCATTTTGGCTTTGTAACTTTTGTACAAATAGTCGACTGCGGACCCTTTAGATAAAGTATGTAAACAAAATAGAAAAATGCATGGATTAAATAAAATTATAAATAAATATTAGACAACATCACAAACATTGCTCCGATTCCAAAGTAAGTAGTAGTAAGTATAGAAATCAGAGACAACGGTGGTATCACAAACAACCATACCTGAGCCAATATAGAAAAGTTCGTTTTCTAAATTGACCCAACCGGGGATCGAACCCGGGACCTCAGAGATGGCGACACCTTGAAAACCGGTCTACAAAGCCACTCGACCACGGAGGTCGTCTAAATAAAATTTAAATCGGTTTTAGGTTAGATATTGGTAAGTATTAGGTTACTGAACCTTCCACAAAACCCATTCCTCCCTTCCACCCTTCTGGTACCTTCATAAAAATTGGACTAAAATTAAACAAAACGCTTTGACTCTAAGCGAAATTGACATAGTGTGTTTAAGGAAAATATTGAGTAACATTCAGGTTTACGAAAAGTTGTGTTTGCAGCATATTCATCAAATCATCACCATCATCATCCCCCTACCCTTATCCCGATTTAAGTATTTGGGGTCGGTGCAGTGCGTCCTCTTCCATTCCTTCCTGTCACTCGTCATCTCCTCATCAACTCCCTTCACACTCATATCATTCCGCACACAATCCATCAATATTTTCTGCGGTCTTCCTCTTACTTTTCAGCCATCAACATCCATATCCGTTACTCTTCTGGCAACATTGCATTCCTTCTGATGATGAGATGCTAATACTTATTATTTGCAATTGTCACAGTAAAAATCAAATCTCAATATAATATTACTATGAAGCCAAAACCTCACAAAATTACATAGAAAAATCTTTTGGACACGTGTAGAAACATAATGAAATGTTACAGGTATAAAAGGACAAGAACATTTATAACATTGTCGGATTTTATCTGCAAAATGTCTTCAACTTTAGAATACATGTGCTATTTTGCTCCGTGAAAAAGGTTGCTGCAAGATACATGTTTTTGTATTAACCTTTGTATACGGAATGTGAAAGCTAAATCCTTCTCGAAATAAATATTTTAAAAGACAGTAACATAAGCATGAAATAAGTTGTCATTTTTAATTTTTTTTTTTGGAAATTGGGTTTAAATTTTAGAGCGCATTCTAAAATCATTCGGCCTTACCACAAAAGATTTTAAAACGCTGTTTAATTAAGACACTGTTTAAATGTGATGCCGTCTTTTTGATACAATATTGTGAAAAAGTGACAGCATCACATTTGAACAGTGTCTAAGTTAAACACTCATTATTTGTGGTAAGGGCGATTATTTTTACATCTCAACCTAGTCTAGCGTGTTAGTTCTCAGAAAATTAACTTGGGAAACAACTGAACATTCAATTTAACAAAGTGAAAAAATAACTGTAAGTTGTTATTAAATTTAGATTTTTTGCAATGCTATTTTTATATTAAGATAAATAATATTAGAAAAAAACGACTCCGTAGTTGGTCAGTGCATTGGGCTGGAATCCTAAGGGTGCGGGTTCGAGTCCCGTCTGAGGTGCAACGGGTGAGTCGATTTTTCTAGTATTTCTTCTAATATTATTTATCTTAACTGTAAGTTGTATTAAAACGGGTTGCTCTGTAGCTATTATTCATGAGTGGTTTTGTTAAATTGCCACACTGCTGGGCGTATATCTAACATACCTACCTTGATTTAGTATCACATATACCCCCTTACTAATAAATAATGTGTAGGGACACAATGTATTTAGCTGACTTTGCATTTTGTTGACTGCGCAGGAGTGCGGCGCGCCGAGTTGAGTCAGTCGTTCCCCGTCGCGCTCCCTCGCTAGTTCCGCAGACCAAACCGCTTACCCTCTTAGAGTCTTAAAAAGTGTATTTTATAAAATTCTGTAATTGGAATAATTACACCAGAAATTATCAGTAACAATTTGGACTTTTATTCCTGCAACCTTTTGAGGAGTCATCCGTCAGGCAATTATTGGCCCCCATATAAAGTAACAATACGGACAAATGTATAGCAGATGTATAGTTACAATTTTGTCTCTTTCTCTTTAGTGTCAAACTTAAATAGTTTGACAGAGAGTAATCACTGTGTAACTATACATCTGCTGTACAATCTTTATTAGTAAGGGGGATAGTATTTTACTTTCTAAAATTATACCTTTCGGGGACTATGGACCAATATGTCATTAATTATGTCAAATAATAATTGATAAAACCAATTGTTTTTTGCTTTATTTGAATATTAGCTATGCGTTTCGAATAATCGATTGTAAATTACTGATGTAATATAAAAGATAACTTTAAATAAGAACAATTTAACGATATTTTGAAATTGCTTGTGACAGTCTTGTCTGGTACTTACGCTTTAGTTTCGATTATGATATTGAAATAATAATTATTTAAGATCTGTTGTTGGTCTAGCTTCGAATAAAACTTCAAATGAAAGAACACGTGTAATTTTTCTTTGATTCAGAAAATTACTAGCGCACTCATTCGGCAAGTCAAAACCTTTGTCGCCCCTTAAGGGTAAATTACACGATTTCTATTTAGGTAATTCTCTCTCATACTTAGGATAAGTAGTTATATTTTCCTGTTCTTTCTCCTTGTCTTCATTATCTTCAGTATTTTTTTACTTTGTTTGTTACTTTGCCGACTAATTCTCTCAAAGGTTTCGCTATCCGTAATTCCGAATATAATTTTCCTGAATATTGTTTGGAAAAACATTTGTAATTAAAATGTGGATGTTCGGTGTTTGCCGTTAAACGATAAAACTGCCTTCGCAGTACTTTATAGTATTCAAAGGAAGATTAATGTAATTGAAAGTTCTAGGAATGGATTTCGACATTGACCAATGGTTTGTTATATAGTATTTGTGGTATTTGGCTTATGTTATGGTACAGGGTTTCTGGTCGCAACTTGAAATAAATATTGAATTTGCGTGTAGGCGACGTTGATTTGTGATTTTCACAAATACTTTGATTTGGGGCTTGGGGCTACTAGGGCTGGGGCTACTAAGGCATGTGGAATCAAATCGACACAACGAAAAAGAAAACTTATTCAATTAATTCGATTGCTAGAGATTTCTAAATGTTTGTCACATCATCAACACAATTCTTTCGTTATCCTAAAATAAACAACCATTTTGGTGATGTATTTTGTTTTCAGATAAGCCTGTTTATCCAAAAACTTTGGCATTTTTTCGGTTTTTGAGCAATTGAGTGTTTCAATCTCTTACATAATCAATAGTAAATAGTCTAGAGTCAAAATTTCTTTATTCAAATAAACTTAATAATTAAGCGCTTTTGAATCGTCTATATTTTCCTACCATCCGTCCCAGACTTTTTTAACTGACAAGAAGAACAGGCGCAAGAAACTTATCAGCTTTAACAGAAATAAGTAACCATATTTACAAACTTGAAAATAATAAATTTTACATGTTAATAAATAAATCCAAACACAAAACCCATCACGGTATGATTTAAATCTATATTCTGTCGGGCTATAGAGCCATTAGGGTTGTCAGATTACAAAATCGTTTTTATATTTTGTGTTCCCGTCTCCATTACTGCTCACACATACATAAACTGTGTGTATGGCGACTGAAACCCATTATTAATGGTGTTGTAGATACACAACTAGGCTTCGGATCGAATGCTCGGTGGAGCGCGCCCGGGGCGGGCGTCCGATTTCAGGGTGCTTTGCTTACATTTGTTAAATAAAAAAGATTCTCATTTTTTGTACAACTTGTACTGAATATGTGCTGACGCAAATTGGCCATGGCCGGTTTGGCCAGCTAGATAGCTAGTGATTGTCAAAATTTTTACTGTTCTGTGATGATTGTTATGGCGTTGAATGAGGATTGGTATGTACCTGCTTATGATTTGTAAATTTTATTTTATAAGCCTTTATTTACTTCAAAGAAAACAAAAAAAAAAAAAAAAGTACATAGAGTACATATAAGAACAAATATGTAGTTAATTACAGTGTTTTTATAAATTTACAGCAGCTTCCTTTGTAAGTCTGTCCTTCTGTTTTTATATAAATTTAATTAATTGATTTAGTGTATTAATAATGATTCATAATTTTAAACAAAACTTTATGCTGGAACTCTAGCTTAAGTTTTCGTATCGAAAGTGTTTGGTTTAAGTCCCGACAGGGACAATAATTGTGTGATGAGATGAGCAAAAGCACTTATTTTCGGGTCGTACATATTTTATAGTTATTTCTGTAATCTAACTGCTATTTATTCGCCACAATATAAAACCTGCTGAGTTTGTTTTTTTAGGAATTATTTGTTATTTATATTGATTGATTATTTAAGTGAAATATTAGTAGCAACCCTATTCGTTCCCTTTAATGATTGTCGGCCGCGGGCGCTCGTGTGTGATGCCACAATTACGTGTGCTGTTTCAATGCTATGGATTTGTTGGGCTCTATCCAGTTGTTGTTGCGAATGTTTTGCTGAAAGCTGTACCTATTCAAGTTGCATAATATTAATATTTAATATTTGACAACATTACATACATTGTTCCGATTCCAAAGTAAGTAGCTAAAGCACTTGTGTTATGGAAATCAGAGACAACAGTGGTATCACAAACACCCAGACCTGAGCCAATATAGAAAAGTTCGTTTTCTAAATTGACCCAACCGGGGATTGAACCCGGGACCTCAGAGATGGCGACACCTTGTAAACCGGTGTACAAAGCCGCTCGACCACGGAGGTCGTCAAATATGATTGCGTCAATAATACTTTGCTAATTCTTTGTTTTCCCTGTCGAATGACGAACTAAAATCACATAAAAATTTGTACCGCGAGTAGCATATTCAGGGCCACGGAACAGCGTTTTTTTCTTTCATCATCATCTGGTAGATATTTGGAACAGTTTTCAATGCATACTTAATCTGTAAAGTGTGCTAGTTTATTCAAAATACTAATACTTAACTTTAAAAGGAAATAAGAAAAAAAAACACGAAAGCTTTGTTCACTGTTATGTAATCGCTAGTAATTCTTTTATAAAAATAAAAAACCCATTTAAATAAAGTTAATTATTTCTTCAGAAACTTTCCTAACTTACCAATCAGAAGTAAGCGCAATAGGTAATATTTCAGAAGTGGAATGTTATTAAACCTCCAACTATTCCTTTGTCTCGTACAAACTTATTTCCGCCAGTAATACAGTTTTGTAGAATTATAAAAAAGCAATTCCCTTTACCAACTTTCTTGTTACAGCGCAAATTGCATCTTCCTACTTTATATTGCCGGTCTGTGTTGTTTTTAGGATTCCGTACCAAAATAGTAAAAACCCTTATGATGCGACTCATTCTGTCTGTCTGTCTGTCACAGCTGGATATCTCAAGAACTTGAGGAATAGTTTTGGATGACATTTGCACAACTATTTTGCAAATAAAAAAAATGTAAAAATAAATATAAATTTTTCGCAACATGATGGTACGGAATCCTCGGTGCCCGAGTCCGACTCGCTCTTAAACTGTTTTTTTTAACTTTATTCGTGTCGGACAACGACACTGCATTTGTAGTGGGTCTGTGGTAGAAACTCGTTCGAACTTTCTTGCGGCGTGACTTCGCCTTCCCAATCGTTTTGAGCGGGAAAAACTCAGCAGACTTCTGCAACGAAACTTTTTGCTGACACAACTCTATACTCTTTGGTAAAACCTTTTTCGATGCTAGTATTCTTTTTTAGGATAAAGCTATTCGGCCAGTATGACGAAACTTTGTTTTAGTTTTTTAAGGAGTTGAAACTTTTAACTTACGAGTACAATGCGATTAATTTAATAATGTACGACTGAAGTGGCTAACTTCAGAGCGCTTGCGGTACAAACGACATATTTTAATCTGTAAAATTTATACTCTTTGCCATACATTCTAGAGTGAAGTTGCAGTAGATCACTGTCTAATGGTAATTTAATCGCATTGTATATCCTGTCAATCCTGTGGCATGGCTTACAGATAGAAAGATAAAAAAAACCTTATTTTAAAGATTTTTCTCAGTATTAAATTGCAAACGATGCATGCAAAAGTCAATTTCCTAAAAAATATAAGTTAAAATGAGTTTTCAATGCATGATACAGTTGCTTCATGTAAATTGAAGAAATATAGTAGTACTCCTGAATAAAAAAGCATGCTATGAAATGGCTACCTATACAACACAAAGTAACATTGGTAGAAAAGTAGGCCATAAAAACATAAAACACATTTGAAATCGTAGCTTTTAACACTCAGCTGTTGCGTTGTTTTTTCGCATCGATCGCCGTTGTTTTTAAAACCGTGAATACTCTTTGCTCTCATTTTTTCATCGTAATCAAAGAGCCTTCGCTAAGTGGATTAAATACGCATTCGAGTGCGAAGAGTAGGCGTTGCGTGTTCGCAGATCGCTTTTGCTTTGTGTAAGGTATTTATTAATCGAGTTTATTTTATCGTTAGCTTTGAGGGTTGGGGAGTAAAAGGGTTTATTTTGAGGCTTATTTTTATTTGTGGAAAGGCAACGCTATTACATTTCTATTTGCAGCTTTAATAATAACAATTGAATAGTACCTACCTAGTATGTTAAACGTACTAATTTCAATTACGACCTGAGTGGTGCAGTGGTCAACATGCCGGTCTACCACCCAAGAGGCCCTAGGTTCAATCTGTAACCGGCCGGACCGAAATTGAAATGATGAATTTTAATTTCTGTGACGGGTCTGGGTGTTACTACGTATAACAAGTATATATTTAAAAAGTATATAAGTAGTATATCAGTTGTCTAGCACCCATATTACAAGCTTTGCTTACTTTGGGGCTAGATGGCGCTGTGTGAAATGGTCCAAGCATTTATTATTAATTAAGTATGTAAAAATAAACATTGAACGCGTAACTGCTTTAATTTACTTTACTAAGTACTTACTATTTATTGTTAAATTAGTATTGAGTAACGAGACAAAAGTATTATGAATTTTTAACATTAAAATTAAAATGACTACATAGCGGGAACACCACAGCTGCAAACATTCTGATAAAGTTGCCAACAACCCGAGCGTGCTTAAGTTGCTTAGTTTGCATAGTTGGTCAGATTACGCGCATATTTCAGCAATATTCGCGAACATTCGCGGGCCATTACTCGCTATATGCTAATCGCATATGAAAAGATTGGGCCTTAGTTCTACTATTTCGTAATTTACGAAAAATATATTACATATAATTGGCAATGACATTAGGTTTGAGAAAATAGTTGAAATGTTGAATGGTTTGAAAAAATGTTGTTGCTTTCTGAATATTTTTTTAATTTGTCGTGTTTAACTAATGGTATGCTATCGACAATTAGTAATCAAGCAATTATATATTTAGATTGAATAACGATTTCAATAAGTAACCCTTAAAATTGCATTTCACTGAATGCGAATCTAAAAAAAACAATGTGAAGTGAAAGACAAAACAATTATGACGATTCTTTCTTGTTCCTTCACTTTACATAAACTCAATGTTAATAGTGACTTTGTACTTTTAATTTGTTGGGTTCTTAAATTTCTTGCATCATAACATAAATAAGAAAACCAGGCCATAAAAAGAACCTTAAATTTCATAAATAAAAACCCACGAGTATTTAATCCTCCAATATTTCTGTAGCTTCCGATAAAACCCTTCATTTGGCCCTTATCGCTGTTACATTGTTTGAAACTCGATTCGATCCACTCGCATGCCGCGATTGGCAATGTTACTAAGGGGGGCCCCCCTTTTGGTCCCCTGGGGTCCATAAAAAGCGGTCGTAATGAGTAATCGCTGCGTTTGCATTTATTATGGTTAGGAACATACATGGTATTGTGTGTGTTGCTTGTTTTGTAGCTGTTTTATTAATTTCGACCTGTCTAAAAGAAAAGAAAATCGGCTTTCTATTCTTTTATAGAAATTAGCTTCACGATTGATTCTGATTGGTTTTATGATAATAAGGCACAGACCATACAACGTTAATAAGGTAACATCCTTTGTAAAAATAGAATATACATAGTTTTAAATCTTTAACTAACACATTGTAGATCATTGTCCGAAATAAATAGATTTTATTTATTTTATTTATAGATCTTCTGAATTTGAAGATGTAATCTTTATTCAATAGTATGTTTCAATGCTGTTGGTGATTTCTGCTTTGCTGTTGGTTGGTGTTTAAAATATATAATTTATGAAGAATATGAGTTGTCATTTTCCTAAATAGACAAATTAGCCTGTAAAAGTTGACGAAACTTTGTGCTATGTTAGGTACTTCAACATGGTACTTATTTTTCAGTCGCAACCCCATCTTTAACATAAATTTACACATTAACTTACATTATTTATACGTTCTTAATAATATTCAACGAAGTTGAAATTGAGTTTGATATATATTCTGAGTATTATTATAAGTCATAACTTAACCTATTTTTACAGTATAACCAGCTTAGTGAAAACGTTTGCCGTTAACTTTAGTAAATAAATTATTCGTCGATTTACTTAAGGCCCCTATATACCTCAAGTGGCGCCCTCATTTTAATAAAATTTATTGCTCGCTAAGTACATAATGTATCGAAAATTCACATGTACAGATTTAAGCTAGGGTTCAATAGTTTATTTACAAACAATAACCTCAGTATAATATAGTTCATTGTAGTAGTAGTTCGCAAAAGTGCTAAAAGTGGCCACTTTTAGCACTTTTGTGAACTACTACTACTACATCTAACTGTATTTTAAAGAAGTTATTGTTTGTAAATAAACTATAGAACCTTAGCTTCAATCTGTACATGTGAATTTTCGATACATTATGTACTTAGCGAGCAATAAATTTAATTCAAATGAGGGCGCCACTTGAGGTATATAGGAGCCTTAAGACAAAGTTTTGACACATAAAAGATGGTTCGACTTTGTGGTCATGCTGTAAATAAATCGGATCCCGACCTCCAACCCGTAGTAATCTAATTTTACTTTAATCGAACCGCCAAACCTCTGTAATTCATAATAATTAATCTGACCAAGAGGCTTTAATAAGGATTTACTGAGGGATTTGTTCCCGAGTTTTAGACTAATAAATTCATCGTTAAAATGACCTTTTGAAATGGATATTAACAGATACAGGGTCACTTGATTTATTTGACTAAGTGCGTTTTCCTTTTTGGGGTGTTTTAGTTTTGTGAAGGATAAAAATTGCCTTTTTGCCACCTTTATTGAGAATATTTTTTTTATAAGCTTTCCGTCGTCTTCTATGCTTTGATTGTAATCATATAGACAACTAGCGACCGCCCGCGACTTCGTCTGCGTGGAAAGCTTTTGCGCTATCCCTCGGGAACAATTATTTTTTTCGAGATGAAAGGTACCCTATGTCCTTCTGACAACGTGTATGCAAAATTTCATGATGATGAGTTCAGTAGTTAAGACGTGAAGGCGTAACAAACAATCAAACAAACGGACTTTCGCATTTATAAGGATTTTCTGGGTAAAACGCTACCTAGGCTCGGTTGCTATGCATTTAATTAGCATTAACTTTGAGCGCACCACGGTAATCCGCAACAACTTCAAGTCAGAGAGGTAAATTTCTTTTTTTGAATTTCTTATAAGTAATCAATCAATTGAACCCACTGTCCCACCCGACGCTGTGGCCAAAATTTAAAGCTTAAATTCAAGTAACATTTTAGCGCCTTAGATGCTAACCATTATATTCCTAGCATCAGAATGTTCAATGTAAGTAATGTACTTCAGGGTAATAAGCAAAACAAAATGCAGATTATTATTAGTCCCCAGTCTTTGTGAACGCAGCCAAGTTTAAAATTAAAAGAAATGCGCCGGATTCCAGTCACGTCGGGGAAGTTTGCCGTCCGGCTGCCGGCCGGACCGGCGCGGAATGTCCTCTGGAATATTTTTAATAAAACACTGCTCATATTGGAGCAATAATGGCCGCCTATTTTGCACAAATTATTGGAAACTTGGAAGTGATCAAAGTTTATGGACTCTTTTTGCGTTTTGTACAGATTTTCTTTTATATGAAGCAGAACTCACGTCTGCTGATAGTTAGGATCTTTTATCGATGCTCAAATTATAGTTTTAAGTTCGATTCTTTTTTCTTCCAATAATCCAAATGCGTAGTAAAAGAAACGTAATTTTAAACTAATTAGGTAACTAGGTAATTATATATTTTTATTCTTTTAGGACAGATATAATTCCGCAGTTAACAGGAAGGAGATAAAATATGACTTACTAGCGGCCGCCTGCGACTTTGTCTGCGTAGACAATTATTTTTCTATCCCTCGGGATTAGTGCATTATCTGGATGAAAGGTGCCTTGTGTTAAGATTCATGATGATCGGTTGAATAGTTATGACGTGAAAGCGTAACAAACAAACAAACTTACTTTTGCATTTATAATATTAAATAATAATACTCATAATAACATATTATTGAAAAATAAAATATTAAAATAATATATTATTACGAGTAATATTATTTATTTATTATAATATAAATGCGAAAGTAAGTTTGTTTGCTTGTTGTATCATATGGCGTTTCTGTGGTCATGCTATGGGCTGCTATTAGCTTCACACTCTCATTGGTAGTAAAAAGTGCGTGTTAAAATGCCACCTATGTATTAATCGTGGCGGCCATTGTAGTCCCATAAATATTGCGGCGCACCTCCTAATGCTAAATGACCGGCCTTTGATTTGGTCAAAGGCACTGGAACTTAGCAGTTGGGCTGTTGTGATTCTTGTTGTGACGAAAATAATTTGGATAATCTGTACTGAAAAGTAGGTATCGCATCTTTTTTATAATGGAAAAATCATTGTTAATTTATTTTTATTTTGGTTTCAGGTAAACTTTGATAGTTGAATTTAAAATGCAATGCGGATGCTGGTAATCGGAGGTAATTCAAATTTAGTTACTTTAATTATATAAAATGATTGTATATCCCAACCACAGCACTGAGTTTGGCCCGTTTTTTATTTAAAAAGGTAGGTACCAAATTTGTTATTGTTGTTTATTTATTTTTATTTATTTTGTTGTCACTGTTTATTATTTCCGGGTTAAGTTTAACGTCTTGTTCTAAATTTTATAACTTCCTAACTTTGTGCAAAATGTCTGTTGATGCCTGGCAAACATAACTGAATAAATTGCTCTGGCTTTAACTGCTTAATTCATTACTTTGAGTCAAATTCAATGAAAAAATAAAAGTATTTCAAATTGAAATTTGCGTTTACAAATAAAGTTTAGCATTCTTCAAAGTTTGCCTTAAGTGTTCCAACAAACTTGGTAGATCGCTTTTGGGAATTAGACCGTTAAAAGAAAAATTTGTTTTGCAAACATTACTCGCCAAATAAAGAGGCATTAGAGCCATCATATTACCAGCCTGTCGATTCTGTAACCAAACTCGCATCTTACTTCGAACCTCACTTCCCTTCGCGTGAATTTGTTATTAGAAATTTGCAGAGTATAAGCTACCTTACCGATTGTAGAATATGTATAAAAAAAAAATATCGATATATCGAGAAAAAAAATATCAACGATATACAACATGTTACAAAAATGCCCCTAATGCCGAATATGGTATATAGGGACCATCAAACTGATCATCTTTTACTATGGGACCAGATCTGAAATCGCGAAAAAAAAATCAGCTGTTTCATATATTTTGATATTTACGATTTTAATTTGTGTATGAAACAGCTGTTATTTTTTTCACGATTTCAGAATTGATCCCATAGTAATAGTTGATCAGTTTGATGGTCCATACCATATTCGGCATTAGGGGTATTTTTGTAACATGTTTCATATCGTTTTTTTTAATTTCTTCTGATAAATTCCCATTTGCACTAACAATTATTAATTCAATAAGATAACTCAAAAGTTCCCTTTTGTCGTAGCAGGTGTTAGATAAACGCCGTGCATTTAATGGTGATAAACGAGTGTCGCTGGCAGTTGCGCAACTCGCATCGTCGCTCATGCCGGATTTCTTGCATCCCTGACGCGTGGCCATTTGTTACTGCACTTTTGACTAGCGCAGATCTGGTGAATTCTATTTAGAGTTTATTTTAAAGTTCACATGTCTTTTGAATTGATATAAATACATAGTTCTTTCACTTTTTTGTCAATGCACAAAATACAGTCTCTATTGGTTAATACGGTACAATAACATTACATACATATGTACTGATATCAGAAATAATACCGGTACTATTATTTCTCATTTCACAAGTGAAGAGCAATGTAGATAAATAATAATTTAGATCATGGCTTAACGTTACGCGACAAGAAAGTCAAAGTTATCGTTTACTCTCAACTTTATGTAAATAACTTAAATGTTTATTAAAATAAAAATACGTTAAGTTGACCGACGTCATATTCGCAATGATGTGCTACCGACAAAGTGTATTAAGCAAACGACTTAGATTTTCTAAGGTGATTTTTATGTATCGTGTGGTGTCGTTACTATTCAGGAGAGAAAAGTAAAGTAATATTTCACTGAAATTGCTTTCGAAATCTACCAAGTTATTGACAACCTAATTGAGTTCACATTGTTTCAAGAACATGTACGTTTCGCTTGCTGTCTCTTTTAGCTTTATTGAAATTAATTGTTGACTCTTATATTTTTATTCAAATAAAAAAGGTTTGGTTCTTGTATCACTTTTGTTAATGTTGACTTATATAACAAAGTGAATAAAACTTTTATTATCAAAGGGCTGAACTGTAAATAATGAAATGATCTTACACATTAACAGACTTGACTTTATATACTTACGTTAACCCACAGTAATTATACAATTTAATTTCAAACATGTTGTCTAGCGAGGAACGACCTCCGTGGTCGAATAGCTTTGTACACAGGTTTTCAAGGTTTCACCATCTCTGAGGTCTCGGGTTCGATCCCCGGTTGGGTCAATTTAGAAAATGAACTTTTCTATATTGGCTCAGGTCTGGGTGTTTGTGATGCCACCGTTGTCTCCGATTTCCATAACACAAGTGCTTTAGCTACTTACTTTGGAATCGGAGCAATGTATGTGATGTTGTCAAAAGTTTATAAAAAAATATATATAAAGAGACGAGGTAAAGAGAAAATGGTTTTTTATCCCTCAACAAATTATACTAATCGGTTAGCCTGTTGACCACAAGTGGAGGCTAGAATGTTTAAGACAGCGCTTGTTACACAAACATTACAAGGGTCCCGCCGACCTCTCAAATGGGTGCGCATAATTTTCCCACATTGTTGCTGAAATGTTGTGAACTCTATACTATACGCATCAGTTTTATTACATTTTTGTAGCACATATAAACTTTTGAAGATAAAAATATAGAACAACTACAACAAGAAATGAAAATAACACTAATATTAACGGTGAAACTTCTTATAATGATTGTTACGTAAAGTTCCTAGAAGTTCTTTGAACTTGTTCAAGTAGTGCATGTTGATTGTTTGACGACCTCCGTGGTCGAGTGGCTTTGTACACCGATTTTCAAGGTGTTGTCAAGTCTGTGGTTCCGGGTTCGATCCCCGGTTGGGTCAATTTAGAAAACGAACTTTTTTATATTGGTTCAGGTCTGTGTGTTTTCTTTAGCTACTTACTTTGAAATCAGAGCAATGTACCTGATTTGCCATATACATAAAAAAAAAACTTTTATCTTTTATGAAAAAAAATTCCTTGAATTATAAGAAAACACACTAGGTACTCCATATCTGAGCAGAATCACATAATACTTAGGTATTATGTGTTGTTGAATTTCTTGACTACTTCGTATGCTGCAGTCATCTCATTTTATTTATAACATTATCAAAATCCTACACTTATCCTAACAAAAGTTCGGAAAGCACTTCTAACCAAAAGTGGATCAGCCAACCTGTACTCCCAAAGGAACTTCGTGACAAACGTCCTCTTTTATGACAACCCCCTTTTTCCCATTTGGCTCTCTCTTTCTAACCCCACGTACACATATATCTTTCTGCCTCACTCTCGGCATAGTTATTCAAACGTCGCGCGAAACATTAATCTTGACGCAGCACAAATGAGATTTAATAACCGACATTCGTTTTCGGAGTTATGTCGATTTCGAAACTGTGGAATGTATAATGAAACGTGAACTCCAGATATGTTCATATCTTGACATATTTATAGTAGCGTGTCCTTTATATCAAAATGGGTCTCAATATTATTTAAGTACTTTAGTATTTGGGTTACCAAGTAATTACCTAATTAATTACTTATTATCTATGAAAATAAAACTGTCTGTATCATTAGAATAAATAAGTCTCAGCTTCAAAAATAATTAACAAGGTTAGTTAGCAGTGAAATCGATCGCTACTGCTACGAAAGTACTACTACGTAGTCTTCAAGACAGACTACGAGTGGGTACGTAGCTGCTACGGCCTACGGATGATTAGTACGTGCTCGTAGCTTTGTGCTGTCATTGTACCTATTTAGTAAGATAGGATTTTATGATATGCTTTTACTATGATTCTGCTAAGTAAGAGCGAGAAATGAAAAATAAAAAGAGATAAAAAAACTACATACATATCTGAAATAACTACTCATTACTCAAAAGACCATAGCTCAGGGTTTATATATGTTTGTATGTGAGTTTCTTTGTTCCACCATAACTTCTAAATGCCTTTTTTATAAATAATAATAATGGCGACTGTACGACGGCACTTCCAAATGTAAAAAAAAAACTTTTCTTCATTTATTATAATATGGGCATCAAATGAAAGGCACATCCAAAATTATATATTATGTCACTAAAATGTGTGAATTTTTTTTTTATGTCCAAGATATCGTTTTGATTACAAACAATATTTTTCGCTGATGATCTGAATTATTACAACAATTACAGTGGAACTTAAACCAAGTTTGGCATACCCTAACATCCCGCCCCCAGATGGTGTTAGTTGGCAACATAAGCATGTCTCCTATTGAAACATCTCCAAGCCTACTAATATCCTGCTTTTAACCGGATATATCTCAGTTCGCCTTTTGCGTTTCTGCCAACTTCACGTAATATTCACGACAACAGCAATTTGTGTTACTAAGGGTTAGAGTATAAGAAGATTTGGAAATATTTTACGCTTAAAATGTTGGGGTATAATCATAAGAAACAAAATGAACATTTTTGTTAGTCTTTTATCGTACCTATTAACGCACAATAGTAATTCAATATCTCTTTTTTACTTGAACCGTTTACCAATTAAATATATTTTCTGGATATTATATTTGAAAGTTTAAATACAATGCGAATATTAGTTATAAATAGTTAATAAATATTAAAAGTAGCAAGAAAATCGGTTCCCTGATTACGTAACTCTGTTGCTAGCAATTCTTGATTCAAATCATTTGAAATTAATGAAATTTGTCGGTTTCAGTTGCTAACAGAGTATTCTGTTAGAACTCTGTCAGCACCTGAGACTGTCAAATTTCATTAATTTCAATGGACTTCAAACGGGTTCAATCGATTTCAATCTAGAATTGTTAACAACATAGTTACGTTATCATGGGCTGAACATTTATACTGATTTTCTTTGCAAACACGTATTGTGCGTGAATTAAAAGGTTTTCGTTGATGGCCATTTGTTTTAACAAATCACCTGTGTCCAATTAAGGCTTTGATTCAAGGCTCTAAAACGACCACTTCGCGTTCTCGTCTGGGGTAAATAAATTGCCTTTGCCGCGCTAACGATGGTCATAACAACTCTATCAGTGAATAATTATTAATACGGTTCAGCTGATGGTTAACGCTGCTCTATATAAGGTAGATTATAACATTTGTAGATTTAGGTAAACTGTAAGACTAAAATTAGATTTGTGTATAAATTAGATGTGTTCTTTTAATTATTGCTTTTATTGATAAAATAACTATTGTTTTTAATAACCATCAATTAAACGAATCTAATCGAAAGCCATTTTTACTATTTGGAATATAAAAGAATTATCCTTTTTGGGGTTTTTAACCTTTTAGAGGTTTTATGATTCTCGATAGTAAATATATTAATCATGATATTTGAGTAGAATTGGGTCAAAATCGAATAAAAGACATTGCGTGACTTGATTTATTTTTTGAGTTAGATAACCGAGAAAGTGGGTAATTTTCTCATGAATTATGTTCAGGTAAATAAGTTACCATAGTCACTGAATAAAATGATTGATCGGTAATACGAATAAGAGATTAAGACGTTGTCTTTGTATAATATTATAAAAGGATTTCAAGAAAAATACACTTTCTTAAGTTAACTTACTTTTGGCAGATTAGGTTGTAAAATAAAATAAGCTTCGGGAATGAATATAAAATCTAGTTTCCATAGTGATTCTGAGATATGTTTGATAAAAATAACTATAGTCTGTGATGTGAAAATTTCACTAAAGGGCAAATGTAAATATAGGTCTTATAAGATTAGTCTGTCTATAAAAATAGGCTATGAGAAAGCACTTAGGCTTTTTCTTGAACAATTAAATTATCATAAAATTACTTATTGTTTGAAAGTAGCAAGCGACAAAGGAATGTCTTTATCTCGGAAAATAAGCTGAAACGAAAATGTCTCTTGCTTGCAGCTTATAGGCACCTATTTTTAGTTATCAGAGGTTGAGGCAAGTTGGAACAAGGTTTAACATGTCTAAGAGATTTGCCGACAGTAGTTCGTTGTAGTAACATAAAGATACCACGAACTTCTGTCTCGAGGGAGTGACAACTTGTGCCATTATTCCGAGAGCCATCAGGCGCGGCTAAGCCTTTGATTCCGACTCGAATCCAGTGCTCGAGAGATCGGGATGTCGAACAAAAAAGAAACCTGTCGTCTCTTTGTCACTGTCATTTTTTTTGTCATTTTGTGACTTTGCAGGGTTGTCAGATTTTGAACCCTAATTATTATCTTTTTAACCTTAATGTCGCTGATATAAACTTCGTTAAAATTCTTTAATGTTATGCAAATAACGGAAAATTTATTATTCGTTAGTAACTTTCTAATGCATCTGTTAAAGTTTTTTTTATGAAATACATGCCCTATATGCAAGTGCTAAAAATTTGCGTGGTTAAAACTTTTCATTAAGCTTTATTTTCTACGATTTCGGAAAGGGGTATGAGTAATTTCCTAAGAAGAGGTGGGTCAATTTTTTTTTTGCTGTCGCTTCCAAAAAACCGTTTCATCGCAAAGATCTTATCCCGATAAGCAAAAAAATATTCAACAGCGTAAGTCTAGCATGGGCAGTTTATGAGATATTTAAGTTTAAAAAAAAAATTTGGGTAATTTTTTTATGCGATGTCGCTTCCAAAAAACCATTTCATCGCATAGATCTCATCCAAATAAGCCAAAAACTATTCAACAGCGTAAGTCTAGCATGGGCAGTTTTTGAGATATTTAAGTTTAAAAAAAAATATGTGGGTTATTTACTTTTTTGGCGTTGTCGCTTCCGAAAAAACTATTTCATCGCAAAAATCTCATCCAAATAAACAATAAACTACTAGGCAGCGTAAGTCTATCATGGGCAGTTTTTGAGATATTTAAGTTTGAAAAATAATATGTGGGTTATTTTTTTTTTGGCATTGTCGCTTCCAAAAATCCATTTCATCGCAAATATCTCATCCAAATAAGCAAAAAACTATCAGGCAGCGTAAGTTTATCATGGGCAGTTTTTGAGATATTTGAGTTAAAAAAATAATGTGTGGGTTATTTACTTTTTTTGGCGTTGTCGCTTCCAAAAAACTATTTCATCGCATAGATCTCATCCAAATAAGCCAAAAACTATTCAACAGCGTAAGTCTAGCATGGGCAGTTTTTGAGATATTTAAGTTTAAAAAAAAATATGTGGGTTATTTACTTTTTTGGCGTTGTCGCTTCCGAAAAAACTATTTCATCGCAAAAATCTCATCCAAATAAACAATAAACTACTAGGCAGCGTAAGTCTATCATGGGCAGTTTTTGAGATATTTAAGTTTGAAAAATAATATGTGGGTTATTTTTTTTTTTGGCATTGTCGCTTCCAAAAATCCATTTCATCGCAAATATCTCATCCAAATAAGCAAAAAACTATCAGGCAGCGTAAGTCTATCATGGGCAGTTTTTGAGATATTTGAGTTAAAAAAATAATGTGTGGGTTATTTACTTTTTTTGGCGTTGTCGCTTCCAAAAAACTATTTCATCGCAAAGATCTCATCTAAATAAGCAAAAAACTATTTGGCAGCGTAAGTCTATCATGGGCAGTTTTTGAGATATTTAAGTTTAAAAAATAATATGTGGGTTATTTACTTTTTTTGGCGTTGTCGCTTCCAAAAAACTATTTCATCGCAAAAATCTATTAGGCAGCGTAAGTCTATCATGGGCAGATTTTGAAATATTTAAAACCATTTCATCGCAAATATCTCATCCAAATAAGCAAAAAACTATCAGGCAGCGTAAGTCTATCATGGGCAGTTTTGGAGATATTTGAGTTAAAAAAAATTATGTGGGTTATTTACTTTTTTTGGCGTTGTCGCTTCCAAAAAACCATTTCATCGCAAAGATCTCATCTAAATAAGCAAAAAACTATTTGGCAGCGTAAGTCTATCATGGGCAGTTTTTGAGATATTTAAGTTAAAAAAATAATATGTGGGTTATTTTTTTTTTTGGCGTTGTTGCTTCCAAAAAACTATTTCATCGCAAAGATCTCATCTAAATAAGCAAAAAACTAATTGGCAGCGTAAGTCTATCATGGGCAGTTTTTGAGATATTAGAGTTTAAAAAATAATATGTGGGTTATTTTTTTTTTGGCGGTGTCGCTTCCAAAAAACTATTTCGTCGCAAAAATCTCATCCAAATAAGCAAAAATCTATTAGGCAGCGTAAGTCTAGCATGGGCAGATTTTGAGATATTTAAAACCATTTTATCGCAAATATCTCATCCAAATAAGCAAAAAACTATTCAACAGCGTAAGTCTAGCATGGGCAGTTTTTGAGATATTTAAGTTTAAAAAATAATCCAATAATCAAATATCTCATAAACTGCCCTTGATAGACTTACGCTGCCAAATAGTTTTTTGCTTATTTAGATGAAATCTTTGCGATGAAATAGTTTTTTTGAAGCAACAACGCCAAAAAAGATAATGACCTACATTATTTTTTAAACTTAAATATCTCAAAAACTGCCCAAGATAGACTTACGCTGTTGAATAGTTTTTTGCTTATTTAGATGAGATCTTTGCGATGAAATGGTTTTTTGGAAGCGACATCGCATTAAAAAAGACCCAAATATTTTTTTCAACTTAAATATCTCAAAAACTGCCCTTGCTAGACTAACGCTTTAGAATAGGTTTTTGCTGATTTGGATGAGATCTTTGCGATGAAACAGTTTTTTGGAAGCGACAACGCCAAAAAAGAAACTAGCCTACATATTTTTTTTTTAAACTTAAATATTTCAAAAACTGCCCATGATAGACTTACGCTGCAAAATAATGTTTTGCTTATTTGGATGAGGTTTTTGCGATGAAATGGTTTTTTGGAAGCGACAACGCCAAAAAAAGTAAATTACCCACATATTATTTTTTAAACTTAAATATCTCAAAAACTGCCCATGATAGAGTTACCTTGCCACATAGTTTTTTGCTTATTTGGATGAGATTTTTGCGATAAAATGGTTTTTTGGAAGCGACAACGCCAAAAAAAGTAAATAACCCACATATTATTTTTTAAACTTAAATAACTCAAAAACTGCCCATGATAGAGTTACCTTGCCACATAGGTTTTTGCTTATTGGGACGAGATCTTTGCGATGAAATTGTTTTTTGGAAGCGACAACGCCAAAAAAGAAAATAACTTACATATTATTTTTTAAACTTAAATATCTCAAAAAATGCCCATGATAGACTTACGCTGCAAAATAATTTTTTGCTTATTTGGATGAGATTTTTGCGATGAAATGGTTTTTTGGAAGCGACAACGACAAAAAAAGTAAATAACCCACATATTATTTTTTAAACTTAAATATCTCAAAAACTGCCCATGATAGAGTTACCTTGCCACATAGTTTTTTGCTTATTTGGATGAGATTTTTGCGATAAAATGGTTTTTTGGAAGCGACAACGCCAAAAAAAGTAAATAACCCACATATTATTTTTTAAACTTAAATAACTCAAAAACTGCCCATGATAGAGTTACCTTGCCACATAGTTTTTTGCTTATTGGGACGAGATCTTTGCGATGAAATTTTTTTTTGGAAGCGACAACGCCAAAAAAGAAAATAACTTACATATTATTTTTTAAACTTAAATATCTCAAAAAATGCCCATGATAGACTTACGCTGCAGAATAATTTTTTGCTTATTTGGATGAGATATTTGCGATGAAATGGTTTTTTGGAAGCGACAACGACAAACAAAGAAAATAACCTACAGTTTTTTTTTAAACTTAAATATCTCAAAAACTGCCCATGATAAACTTACGCTGCAGAAAATTTTTTTGCTTATTTGGATGAGATTTTTGCGATGAAATGGTTTTTTGGAAGCGACAACGCCAAAAAAATTAAATAACCCACATATTATTTTTTAAACTTAAATATCTCAAAAACTGCCCATGATAGAGTTACCTTGCCATATAGTTTTTGGCTTATTTGGATGAGATCTTTACGATTAAATTGTTTTATGGAAGCGACAGCGCAAAAAAAATATGACCCGAATTTAATTTTTTAAACTTAAATATCTCAAAAACTGCCCATGATAGACTTACGCTGTAGAATATTTTTTTAGTTATTTCGATAAGGTCTTTGAGATAAAAGAGCTTTTTGGAAGCGACATCGCAAAAAAAAATGACCCACTTTTTACTCATACCCCTTTCATTTTCATTGTTAGATTGTCTTTTCTCAACCAAATAGTTCTTATGAATACTTATAACAATAACTTTTACAATTCATGCGATGAAAACATATATAATTAGATTATTTACTTATTTACTGTTTATTTACATATAAAAAAAATTTTTCATGTAGTTGACAGCCCTATTTTTTACGTTCTTGCCGATTTCATTCACCTGGCGTTTCGCATTGCGGATTTTGCTTCGTTACGTCCGTTAATTCGGGGGAGTCCCCGATTAAATCTGAAGCCAATTCTAGATAGCAGCCGAGCGGAAAAATATGTTAATTCTAGCCTTTACCAAGACTTTTTCAGTTAATAACCCGTGAAAATACGACTAGTTTATATTAGAAATATTTCTATGGTTTATGAAGCGTTTTTGTATCATTGATGTTTAACCCTTCAAGGCCCGGAGAATGAGACACAATAGATATTCTATTGTTGTCCGGCCGCATACGGCGGCTCGGGTGTTGAATGAATCAACTTATTTACATACCATTATGATGAATAAAAAACCCAATGTATCTCAACAAAATCAACGATACCTCAATTTACGTACGTACTTTACAATTTGTTTTGTCGTAATATTCACTAGGCACGTATCATGCGAGTAAACCATAGAATTAAAAAAAAATTTCGCTGCGCTCATTTCTATGGAGTAAACAGATATCTTATATACGAATAAAAAAGCATTGGAAAGGAGAATGACCTCTAATGATACCACCTTTTTAGGACATGGGCCTCAACAAAATAGAATCCAATAATATTGTATTGTTTTTTCATTCCTGAAAATATATTTGAAACTATCTTTTGTTTCCTGAGATTAAAAACAGTAGCTAATTGATTTGTGACTTATCTCAGTCAACGTCCGCCATATTGACCTCAGATTTTATTTTAATGCATTTTACGGGACTGTTGTTATTTAAGCCTTAAAATCCAATAATATTGTTTGTTTGTTTGTTATTGCGATATGTTTTGGCCTTAGAAAGTGGTCATTTTCCTTTGTTTAAGCGCTTGTCGATTAGATAGTTGAAAATATTGTGAAGGTGTTCGGTGTTTTAGTAAGACAGCCAATACAGTTCAAAAGAGAAATGTATAACTTTAAAAAAGTAAATGAAATTGCTACTTAAATGTTGTCCTGAATTAATAATCCTAAGTTAAAGTAATAGGAAGTAACATTACAAGCGAAAAACAAAGCGATTCAAAATTATAATTAAATCGTATCCTAGAAACTGCACTTTTGGAGCGCTCTTAAAGTTAGTACCTCTGAAACAAGCTGAGATGAGAACTAAACAATTTTATTATAGCATCATGAAACTTGAAACATCCTGAAACTTAGTAACGGGACGCTTTGCTTTGTATCTTGGGACAATATCAGCGGAGGTGGGACGAGGAGGGATGAAGTGGGACAAACTGGGGCGAAGAGACAAAGGACTGCAAATTGTACCGTTGAATATTTTGATGCTAGTCTTGCAGGTGATTGATAATTTAAATTGAATCTACTCGTCCCATTACAAATACAGCTATGTATTTGTAATGGGACTATTTCGCTCAGCTGTTTACTGGGACATGTTTACCTACTACATAGAATAATTTCCTCAAAACTGTGAAATTATCATACATCTTTGCGGATTGGCTCCAGCGCCTCTTGCACGCGGTCGTAACACAAATTGTTTGCTCTGTATCCTAGTTAATTAGACTCAACTAGATATTTGCTGAAATTTACAATTTGCCCTGGTTTAGTTTTCTCTTTGTGCGGTTTTATTATATTACTAGCGGCCGCCCGCGACTTCGTCTGCGGGGACAGTTTTTATTCTATTCGGAAATAGTTCTTTTTTTCAGCATAAAAGGTACCCTATGTGGCAAATGAAAACAGCTTTAGCTCACTCGGCTGACATCACATATGCATTTTGAGAAGCAGTTTCGAGGAAGTCCAAATCTTTTTATTGAATTTAGCATACAATTTAACGAATTTCAATTAGAAATAGAATAAAATTATTGAGAATATACCAATATTTTTGTAATACGTACTGCAGTTAAACTTCGTCACATACAAAAAAGGTGAAATAGATATAGGTGCTAAATGCATTCGAAAGAAATATCTGTTGAGTTTAACCCTAAGATGTTAGCTAGATGTTAGCTTGATTAGCAGCAGCTCGGGACATAATAGACCAGTCCAGGTCTAACAAAGCGCTTAATCCACTTAGCCCAGGAGCGGCTCCTTAGCTAAGATGACTGCCGTGTAGTGATTCACGGCAGGAATACTGGTTGATTTTTTTAATCTTATAATCGTGAACTAGAATATGTTTGAACACTAATTAAGATAGATAAATAGTTTTAGTATATATAGGGCAATATCAAAAATTAAATTCAATTCCAGTTATTTGTGAATGCAGGTAGTACAGAGGTTTTCAATATATTATATTGAAGCTTAATCTGTAGGTATTTCACCACAGTATATTTAAGAGTTACAAATGGCTGAAAATTCAGGCTTTGTCCTCTAATATATGTCTAATGTGTTCTAATATGTATAAGTAGTTAAAAATTTATGACGTTATGAAAAATCGAGAATAACGATGGTACTACCAATGAAGATACCAGCCAGATATATCGATAGCGTTTTATCGATACTCAACTGTCAAAATCCATTGTCTTTTGACAGTTAAACGTGATAAATCGCTTTATCATATTCCGTTTCAGTGGTCATGCAAAGGGGGCAGATTTTTATATCGGTAGTAAATTATTTTTCTTTAAGCGAATTCGCCGAAATTGGATTTGCTTGTTAAATAAAACACTGTACAATGTATTTATACATACTGTCTTAAATCTACCTTCCTTAAACTTCAGTATCCTTAGCACGAACATCTATCGAGAAAAAAACGCGCGTAAAAGTGCTCGTTAGAGTAAAATCTCATTTCGATTTTCAGCGGTAGATGGCGCTGTACAAATTTCAATACAAAATTATTCTATCGAATGATTTTGCGCGTTATTTTTTTCGATAGCTGTTCGTGCTACGGGTACAGAACACCTACCAGAATGGTTAGGTTTTATTAACAAAGCGGTGTCACAGACTTTTCACACTTACATGGAAAAAGAAAATACGTGAAGTTACAATGAAAAAAAATCGAGGGTATAAATGACGTCCCGTAATTTTGCGGTCGCAATCGTTTCCCGCAATTCAGGACAAAATACCGTGACAAAACCAGGTGAGAGAGGGACAGGGCTGCCAACAACGTAAAATATTTAAGTGTAGGCGAAATAAATAATTACAAAAGAAATTGAAAGAGTGAAAATATTACTGTCGCTACCAGCTTTACTTCATTTTTAGTTCCAGAAAAGATAGCTCTTTTAGATATAGCTATGAAAATATTTCATATCACCCACCCCACATCATACCTATCTAATCTTCTTTGTGTTTACTCAATTCAATCATGGGGAACTATTGTGAATAACAACGTAAAAGCATGATGTTTGTATTTGAGAAGTAAGTTTTGATACACCTTTTGATTTCTCTCTTTTTCTTTTGCTATAGCAATCACTCATAATTTTTGGCACACTTAAGTTAACTTTATTAAGGATATAAAAAAGCTGAATTTCCACAGCCTAGTAAATACCTACAATCTCTTCAGGATCCACCACAATGGCGGCAAATGTGTCCAGAATATCTGCGTCCTCTTCACGCGCGCCGTAATTCCGAAGCCGTTTATTGTTGTGCTCGCCGCACGTTAAGGCGATGCATTGATAATCTTTTTCCGTATTGTCTGTCTCGCTCAAACTCTCGTAAATGACACCAAAATGTCCAATGCGTCCTCTTAACAATTCCGCTATGAAGCCACGCTTCAGTCGTAATCGCTTAACAAAAACAAACTTTATCAATGAAGAAAACGTCATAGAAATGAGTTTTGTTAAACCAGAACAAAACTATGAACATTTCGAAGCTTGGTTAGAACTCTTTCCTGCCATATTTCAGTTTACAATTCCATTCAAATGCTAATATAAATTGTTGAATGAAAAACTCGATCTAACTTTACTGAAAACAAGTCAAAACATAAAAGGTAGTCATTCATATTCAGACAAGTATTTTTCATGTTATTATATTATGAAAAAAAATTATGATGGCTGACTAGATGTCAAGGCGAAAGCAACTATCTTAACGTGATTACTAATGATTTGGAAACATTTGTTACAGTCGCGACGGCTAACGATTATTATTGTAATCAAGCGTACATCTGCTTCAACTGTAGCTTGTCGAGGCTCTGGGGGAGTAAAAAGGCAAAATTGTATATTACACTAGTGGCTCTGTGAGCTGTAGGCTTTAACATATCTCCGCCTTTTTCAAAAAAAATTAACGACGATAAACGATAAAAGATATAGTTATCGAACCTGCTCCCAAATTTCACGAGAATCGGTTGAGAAATGCGAACTGTAGAGGAGAACAGACGGACAGCCGGATAGCCGGACAGCGGGACAGACATACGTATAAGCATTTTTGCCCAAGTTGAAACGGAGACGCTTTGCGCTCGCTCGGATATTGACATTGAAATTGAAAAATTCTTTATTCAAATAAGCTCAAATAGTAAGCATTTTTAAATCGTCAATTCTTTTAACCTATTATGACGTCTTTTAGCTGACAAGAAAAATGGGCGCATAAAACTTATCAGCTTTATTAGGATGAACGATATTTACAAATATGTATATCGTTTCCAGACATTACATTCATACATGTTACAATTAACATAGATTCATAAATAAAATAACAATAGTATTGTAGGTTAATAACAATAGTATTGTACATAATATGTTTTATTACCCAAATCTTTCAAAGGTTATGTGAATCATAAAATTAACATAAACATTATAGGTAGAACCCAAATAAGTTTTCATGAATAAAAAAATTTCAGATGTTTCATGTCACCATTTTAAATTTTCAATCAGAATCACATTAGTCCAAGAGATCCAGATTCTTGTTTACTATTTGTCAGAGTTTGATCAAAGGCTTGTTCCTAGAAAAGCAGCGAAACCACACAAACAGATGAAACGCAACGGAAAAATGAATATTCAAAGAGAATTGTATACCCAGATTTATTAGGTGCACCGCGAATTTTTTTTTGTTGTCAAATTGCAATATTTTTTATGATTTAATTACAAATGTATAGTATTCAGATTTTCCCGGTACTTGAAGTATAAGAAAATTTATTACCTTATAGTTCTAGATCAACGGAAAGCTCTATAATTTTGCGGCATAAACAGCCGTATCTTTTTTTATCGATAACTTAGATGTATGATTTTTTTCATAGCTTCAAGGGACTGTAGTGGTAATTTCAACTCGATACCTTCACGCGTTGTGTGTCTTGACAGACAGACAGACAAACGGACAACGAAGTGATCTTAAAACGGTTCCATTTTTTCCTTTTGAGGTACGGAACCCTAAAAACCTAGCGAATGTGATAGAAAAATCTTTTGAAACCTGCATTTTTGGTTTTAAATCTTGTTTTTTCAGAGTCAGTGGAATGACAATATCAGGGGAAATGCCTCATGTGGGCGCCGTATCTGTAAATACCGTCACTAATTTAAAAGCGAAAACCGCTTCTATTCCGTGTCGTGTTAAGTACAATGGCTTCAGCTCCGTTGTCCCATTTGCGAGCTTTGTCTAGCCCCTGAAAGAAAATGCGCTCAGTTTTCTGGGTCGTTTTGTTGTAACTCTACCGGATAGTGTTTCTCGGTTAGCACTAAACGTAGCGTGCTTTATGGCCTCAGTAATTTAGTTACTTCGTTAAATACAAAGTAAGTTTATCTTTGTTTAGTTCTTTGTTGCATGCAGTAAAATTTTCTGAATATTGTTCTTTGTAATCAAAACATAATAAGAAAATGTATTTTATGCCGTTATGTTGGCAGTGCTCTCATTGTAATGTTATTGCGTTATAGTAAGGTGCAAATTAAGTAGATTTTCGGAAAACCAACATACCGGCAAAGGAACTATTTGATGAAACGCACTCTATGTGTGTTATTAAATTGTTATCTGTGAGATATTGCAGTTTCATTTCAGCTTTGAACAGTTTGGTGTGTGGTTTTTTCTTCTTATTATCCACTGCATAACGTTTCTAGAAAAGCTTTATTAATGCCATATCTACATTTTAGAAGCGTAAATCATATTATTATTTAATTTTGTTATGTTTTGGTGGGAAATGAAACGAATGGACTGTAGTACAATGATGGATGTAATATAAGTTTCAATGGCAAAAACAAGGGACAATTAAAGACACGCGAATGATACGTGGCCGTTCGATTGTGAAGAGTGACGCGGTTGGCGGACCCCCTCCGCCCCCGCTCCCCGCTCCGCTAGTGTTAACAGTTAAGTTAGGAGAATTTCATGTATTTAATTTACTGAAAATATAAAGACTCTTCAAAAGTAGGTAGCAGTGGTTCTTCTTCTTGCTAACGTGTCTAGATGTAAACCTACATTTTAAAGCATATTTTAATTTTGTAAAAGAGGATTCCATGTTGTTTACTCTTTTCCAAAATAAGAAGACTGTAATATAGTAGCAAAGTTAAATTAGCTTTTTCCGACTTTTTAATAAAAGTTCTATTTAACCGGCACAGCGAAGAAGCCGTAGCACGTGATATTGTCGCGGAATAACCGCGGCAGGGGAATTCTCTGGCGAATGCAGTGGCTACTGGCCAGGGGAATGACGTTCCTGCCTTTTTCTGTTTACGACTGTCTTGTAAGGCGTTCCTTCTGAGGTTCGATAAAATGGTAGAAAACCAGGATTAGATATAAGATTTGGTGGCTTCTAACAAAAATATTCTTCACAAGGTATGTTATCGTACCTACTAAAAAATAAAATGCCTCAGAAATTAAATTTTAACAAATACTGTGAAACATTTTGTTATAGAAACAGTTTAATGGTTTTTTTGTCGCTCCACGGTGACAAATAGCGCCACCTGATAGTAATTACCAAAAAATACGTAACCACACGTATCACTGCCGTGCCGAAATTGTGTGGAGTTGAATAATTAATTGCTACGGGTATGTAAAAAACATCAAATAAATAACTGTACCTAATTCTTTCATTTCAACTTTAAAGAACAAAGAATTTAATGCTTTTTATTCATGTATATATAACATTGAGCTTTTATTTTGAACGCAAGACAATGTATTATATTCAAGTCAGATATTATACTAGCGACTCACCCTCGCTTCGTTTCGGTTTCTTCCTTTTTAATTGCCTGCTTTTGCCTAATGCGGTCTTCCACCAACTTCCAAAAAGAAAACAAATTCCGTACAGTCGTCACCGCCGTTCGCTGCAAACGTTTGTTTCCGTCCCGTTCTGGTCCCGTCCCGTAGAGTGTAAGAAACGCGCTTGAATTTATTTTCGCGCGCGTTAATTTTTTGCGAGATCTCCTAAGATATTCATTTAAATGGTATGGTGTAGAAGGTTAAATAATGTGCATGAAATGCTTAAAGCAACTAACGTATTTAAGTTGAAAAGGATTAATAATGTATCCTTCTAAATAGCTTTCCAAATTACCGCATTACGTGATCAATTTTTTTTAAGATATAATATGCACAGTATATGTATAGTAATGTATAATGTGTCAATCGATTTCAATCGCGAATTGTTAGCAACAGAGTTACCTAATCAGGGGGCCGTTCAGTAGTTTTTGAGTTTATCGCGAACAGACAGACAAACAGACGTGGCGAGGGACTTTGTTTGTTTGTTATAATATGTACTGATTATATCATAATAGGTTTAGCTAGTGACGACTTGAACAAATTGAAGTTTTGGCATCTTTTCTAAACTCTTGAAATTCATTGTGAAAGTGAAAGTAGGATAATTATTTGTGCTCATATTACATTGCATAAACATTATTTACAACAAAATTGGTACATTTTTTTTTCGTTTTTGTTCGGAACGGCGGCGAGTACTAAATTGTACCCTTGGGGTCAGGTAAGAACATCGCAAGCACACAATCCTTTATTTAAAGTTTCTGATTTAGTGGTTGCTTGTTGTGGGTATCAATCATTGTTTGGGCGACGGTGGCGCGGCGCTAGGGATGCTCAAACTTTATGTCGCTGTTTTGCGACGCGATTCAACAATAATTTGTCATGAAATATTTTGATATTATATTGTATGTTGTACTTGCATACTATTGAAATAAAAAGTACAGTTAGTTACAAACAATTCAATTTAGATATCATCTGATTGGATTTTTCATAAGACGTTTGCAGACAGTTTAAAAAACACAGTCTAAATGATGACCTGAACATAACAGCTAGCCTGACACATCGGCTAATTTATGCTTATTTATTACTTTTTAAGGAAAATCTTACTGATGTTATCCAAATAGAACTGAAATAGAAATAGCTCCCCAGAACTTAATATGACACATCGTCAGCGACCGATCATTTGACATATTGTTTGATTCAATACGTCGCCCGTCGATATCTGGCGCGTACCCTAGGGATAGGGATAGCAATTTGTCTGCGAGTCCCTCAGGAACACATTCCCGTCCATGGTCGCTAATCTGTCCAACTCATCAATCAGGCTGAACGATTTTATTGGATTATTTCTTTTTTGTTTATTGTTTCACTTGATGTTTCGTTGTGTCTTATTTCCTAGTGAGACTACTGGAAGAGTATTTTGCTATTTTTAGATTTGTTTCCAAGTCGATAAATGTATTCAATTGCTTATCAATTTTTTACTATACTTTTATTTTATTGTTGCTTAAGTTTTTCTCTCTCTCTCTTTGTTGCATCTGCGATCAGTCACTGACTATGAGCAAATTTGATGAAGGTCATGGACTTGACGAGCGTAGCTCTCATGTAGCTATCTACCCTTTATATTCAAATCGACATCTCGTCCAGTTCCAATATGATTCGGCGTTTCAGTCGTGTGTCTCTTCTGCCGTACAGTAGCTGGCTAGCCAGTTCGTTTGGATGATTACTCAATCTCTTTTTGTAGGTCACTGTGGAGTTTCGAATCTCTCTTCCTTTATGGTAGACATTTGCAAATTCTCATGGAGCTCTTTGGTAGTTGTAAACCATGGGACATTTGCTATATTTCTTAAAATTATATTTTGGAATCGTTGAGGAATGTTTATATTTGAGTCGCTAGCACTGGCCCGGAGCTGTGCAGCGTACATCCAACATGGTTCCAGTACGCTTGTGTAGATGAGGAGTTTATTGTCTATTGACAGTTTTGAATTTCTTCCCAGCAACCAATATAGCTTCTTGTATTTAATGTTTAGCTCATCTCTTTTTGTTTTTATATGTGTCTTCCAAGTCAAACGCCGATCTAAGTGCAATCCAACGTACCTTACAGTATCATGATGTGGTAGCATATTACCAGCAAGACTGAGTGGTGGGTAGTTATTGTAGGTATGTCGCTCAAGTGACTGACTAAATTGTATGTAATAACTTTTAGGCATTGGATTAACTTTCTGGGTATGCTGATTAAATAAACGATATGAATGTTCTTTAATTATTCTTCAAAGCACACTCATTTTCCAATTTCATAATAGTTAAACTTGCATATATGCAAATGCAAACCGAAAAGCGTTGCAAATCCCACATACCTGTAAATTATTCCAACTTGAAGTTCGTTTCATTTGGCAAAATAGGCGCTTCGGTCGCTCGCTTCGCTTGCGCTAATGGTTGCTCGCGGCGTTTCATAAACGATAGAGGGAACGACGGAGGCTTCGCTTGTTCGCTTATTTCCCTATTTCTCGTGGAGGCTCCTGTTTTAATTACGTGTGAGCTTTAGACAAGTGGTGTGTTTTGAATCGTAGTTAACTTGAAAACCCACTTCTAATGTGAGTGTACCAGTCAGTTTAGTTTGTTACTTTTTAATATTTTTTTTCAAAACTTCAATAGTTATATGGCAATTGTTACTATTTCAATAAAAAAATCGTTGATAGGTAATCAGTGTAAGGCTGCAAGCAAAAGTCTTTGTCTAAGAAGAAACACTCATTATTACGACCTCCGTGGTCGAGTGGCTTTGTACACCGGTTTTCAAGGTGTTGCCCTTTTTGAGGTAAAAAAACATTAATAATCAAATATTTTTTTTCAAGTTAAGAATTTTTTTCGATGACGAGTGCCGGTTCTCCTCTTTCTTAATGAAAGAGGTATGATTTTTACTATTATAGTGACGACAATGGAATTTATTTGATTTTAAACTGCATTTTATTAAAGGTTTTTAACTTCCAGGAAAATGCAGTCTTGAATAGTATGGGAAAACAAATATTCGAATGCATATTTCGATAATTGTGTTAAAACAACTTAAACCGTTTTGTTAGTACATAATATAACATTGTTACATAATATACTCGTAGTTACTATGACTTGCGGTCACACTATTCAAATATCGAAGAAGTACCTATACATTCTTAAGTTTGGCGAAGAATGTATATGTGTAATATTTGTGGGATTCTTTCGGATTGAATTGGCTCAATTGGCTGGTAGATATGTGCGCGGCGTAGTCGAGCAACTGACAGATGGTGAATACGATATTTTATACGATATTCCTCGCGATTCGCGATATGCCCAAATAAGCATATTTCTATTTATGATCTGGAAAAGGCTTGAAGGTTTCTAGTAAAGTTGGTGGCATTTAATGCCAGAAGTTTCCTTTCTGTATAATAAGTTTCTTTCCTATTTTAAATGAAAATGTTTTTATTCTTCGTTATTTTTATTAATCATTGAAATGAAATGAAATGAAATATTCTTTATTCAAATAAACTTAGATATTAAGTGCTTTTGAATGGTCTATATTTTCCTACCACCCATTCGAGACTTTTTTAGCTGACAAGAAGAATGGGCGCAAGAAACTTATCAGCTTTGTCAGAAATCAGAGTAACGATATTTACAAAGAAATTATATCGTTACCAAATACCTTAATTTAAAACAACATAATAAATAAAACAATAAAGTTATTAAAAACTGAAAATTAGGATAGTTACTTATAATGTTACATCCATGCATTGCTGTCTTTTAAATAATCTTCTACTTTGTAATAACCTTTGCTCATGAGCGTCTTTTTAACATGTATTTTGAATTCATGCAAAGGCAGTTCAATTACATTTTGTGGAACTTTATTAAAAAGGGCAATTCCTTTCCCCATAAATGAGCCCCTAGTTTTTGCTAGTCTAAAACTAGGAACGGCAAGTTTGTCTTTATTTCTTGTATTAAAACGGTGTACATCACTATTTTTAGCAAGTGAGCAATAATGTTTCCTTACATTAACTAAATTATCATAGATGTATTGGCCCACAACTGTTAAAATATTAATTTCTTTAAACAATTCTCTTAAAGAATCTCGCGGCCGAAGGCTGTATATGGCGCGAACAGCTCTTTTTTGGAGCACAAAAATATTTCCAATATTAGCTGCTGAGCCCCACAACAACATTCCGTAGGACATTACACTATGAAAATAACTAAAATAGACCAGCCTTGCCGTTTCAATGTCAGTTAAGAGCCTTATTTGTTTAACTGCGAATGCCGCAGAACTGAGTCTACTCGACAAGGCATCAATATGTGGATCCCATTGTAGTCGTGAATCTACTGTAATACCTAGAAATTTTGTGCTCTCAACACACTCGACTACTTCTGCATTCAAATTAATATGCACGTCTACCTGCCTTACATTAGGTAAAGTGAATTTTACACATTTTGTTTTCTTCGGGTTTAATGCTAAATTATTAATGTTAAACCAATTCAAAACTTTAGAGAGAGCACTATTTACATCGTCAGAACAATTATTACCTCTATCGACTTTGAAGACTAAGGAGGTATCATCTGCAAATAGCACTGTCTCACATAAATTCTCCGCGTAGTAAGGTAGGTCATTAATATAGATTAAGAACAGTAAAGGTCCCAATATCGATCCTTGGGGCACGCCCATGCTAATGGGGGCTCCAGTAGATGCTGCTTTATTAATAATTACTTGTTGTGTTCTACCACACAGATAAGATTGCAAAAGGCTAACTGATTTATTAGAGACACCATAATGTTCCAACTTCTTTAAGAGAGTTATGTGATCAACACAATCAAACGCTTTAGAAAGGTCACAAAAAATGCCAATTACATCTTGCTTAGCCTCCCAAGCGTCAAAGATATGCTTCAAAAGTGCAATTCCAGCATCAGTAGTGCATTATTTTATTTAAGTAATCGTTGAGTAGGTACCTAAATAGAAACGTGAAATAAAATTAGCCGTGTGGCTTCCGGTAGAGTAGAATGGCGGCAACGTTTTCCGATGAAACGGTTTAACTCAGAAATCTTCAACCAACTTACCAAGCGTGGAGATTATGACAACATCCTCCCATGACAGAGGTAAATCAGGACCACGTGATCATCTTACTAAAGTCGTCTTCTTCCCAAAGTCGTCACCTTCCGGAGTGGTTATTACGTAGACTATTTGGATATGATGTTGATAATATTATTACTTAAAGCGCTATACGACTAAAGCGAGATACTAATGAGAAAACGACGCGCGCGGGAGCGAGACCAATTTGGCAGGTTAAGCAAAAAATCACGAAATCAATTCGTATTAAATAATTTTAGTGATTAAAGAAAAATGCTTCTACACGATTGTGAATATATAAGACACATATCAGATTACTAAAAGCAATATCTACTTGAATACCTAATGTTGTTTCTAAATCATTTTAAACTTAAATATTTTTAAGAGGTATTTACGAAATTTAAATCTATATGAACCAAAATTATTGAATCGTAATTCTGGTTCAATGCGTGTCTGGATAAAGATATGAAGAATTATATATATATTAATTTTAGATCAGTATGATCTTTTAGTGACCTTTGGCATTACATCAAAAAGTGTCAATTTTCTTTAACTCACTTTAAGTTAGCAGCTAGATAAAATAAAGAAAGCTTGTTTTCTATAATCAACTGGAAATCGAACGGAGACTGTGGCACCAGACCATCACGGCCAAACAGGTAAATCCTTTATAATCCCGTGTTGTTATTTTGGGCGCTACGTTTCCCCTCACTATTAATTTTGCGTGTGGGGTTGGTATTACGGTGTATGCGTGTGTGAGTTTTCCCGGCTAAGCCCTAATGCTGTCTCGTGTCGATGATGTACGTACCTTTTGTGAATTCATTATATATTTGAAGGTAAAATAAATAATTAATATCACCCGAAGTTGAAAATTGACGTTAATTATTTATTTAACTTCATTTCTGAGGCTGGACCCTAAAATATTTCGTAATCTGGGCATCTGCTTTGACATTATTTCTTTCGTAATAAATCCATAGTTAAAGAGACTAGTTAAGGATTACAAAATTATTAAAGATAATACTAAATAATATACTAGAAAAAATAGGACTCGCACCAGATCATGTTCTCGGACGGGAATCGAACCCTGGACCGGATATCCAAAGGTCGCGGGTTCGATTCCCGTCCGAGAACATGATCTGGTGCGAGTCCTATTTTTTCTAGTACATTATTTAGTATTATATAAAAATAGCATTGTGAATGCTTAAATCTCAAAATTTCAAATAGTTATTAAAGATAAATTGGTTTTCCTGTTGTTTTTGAGATAAAAGCTGAAACACGTCTGCCAGCGCCAGCGGGCTGACAATAATGTTTACACACGTAGGTGTTAGCAGCAAGCTTTTACACCACATTTTAATTCGCCCAAAATCTCCTTGCGCGGTCCAAATCCCTCGTCAAACCGGCGCCGCTGGACATTCACATGAATTGTATCTAAATTGTTGGACCAATGGCTTATTTCGATAGCTGTCAGCGTTTACTTAAATCGAATGCGTATCAATAGATTGATCACGGGTGCGTTTCTAAATAAAATGTTTTTGAATAACAAATGAAATAATATATATTTTCATCACATTAGGAACTAATAGTTTATGTTAATACCTATAAGGCTTGCAATTAAATACAATCTTTGTAACGATATTGCATCCTATTAAATTGGGGTTAACTTCCGTTAAAAAAATATTTACAATTGTATCTTTAATAATTTAAAAAACTGTACTATTCATAAATTCTCCGAACTATTTAATCAGGAAGATATTATTATGAAGGTTATGTAGCAGTACATATTATATGATATGAGACATTATCAAAACCCTACATATTAATTTAGTAGTTAGATAGTAAAATGATAGTTCGAATCGTAAATATACTAAACGTGTTGCGCATAGATATACATTCGTTACTCAATACAACACATCGCGTACGGACCCTTTATGTCCTCGTGTAAACGAGTATTTTTGCCCTGACAAAGTAAATAGGTTTCGCCCCGCCCGCCTTGAGGACGTGCTAAGTCGTCGGAGGCAGAGTTTCCAATGATTATCTCGATCTAGCTCAGCTGCGGTAAAGTAAGGAGGATTGAGCCCGAATAAAATACAATGTCTTATTTATAAAATGTGGTTGAAAAGCCATCGGTCATTTATGTATGAAGACTGGCATACCTACCTGTCCGCCATTTTGAAAAAAGTCGGTTTTGGAGGCCTGTGCTATCACCAACGAGATTTTTTTACTCATTAGTTTTTGTTTGTAATGACTTATTCTATCAATTGATTTAGAAAATGACAAAATTTTTTTTCAACTTTAAACTCAAATATCTCGGTAAGAATATCACTTACGAGATTTTTTTACTTATTAGTTTTTGTTTGTAATGACTTATTCTATCGATTGGCACCACTTTTATTACAGGCCTCCAAAACCGACTTTTTTCAAAATGGCGGACAGCTAGGTAGGTATGCCAAAAGCACATGATGCTCTTTGTCGCTTTTTCACCTTTCAATTTTGATGAATTTAGTCTAGAGATAGATTGGACTATGGGAAGAGACAAAGTATATTTTCGTTAAAATTAATATCGAAAGAGTGCAATAGGGGATAAAAATTCGTATGGGGATGTGGAAAAAGTCACGTGGGTGAAATCGGAGGCGAACGCTAGTACGACCTATGCTCGTTGAAGGTCATTTTACAAGACTAATAAATTAACTTGCGAATCCCGACTATGAATTATCTACGTTTAATCTAAGTTGTGATTGAAATTGAATTGTGCTGTTAGTGAACTGTTTATGTTTGGCTGGGTTCATAATACTACTAACTTTGATTGGATTCATAGGAATTTAATAATGTATTTCTGAAAACGAAACGTCTGTAAAATCAAACCAAATACCAACTAATTACCAAAGTACTTTCAATAAAACCGCGCTAGTACCCGTCAAAAAAAGTGTTTTTTTTCATGTTTTGTGAGCGCGTAAGCTTGAGAGGTGAATTATTAGTTGTGCTTCAAAAGTCAAAAAACGTTCTGAATAATGTTGGGTTCGGTTAGGTTAGGTTAGGTTAGATTAGGTTAGGTAGGTAGGTGAACAAATATTTATCCTTAGGTTACGGTAAAGTATTTTTCGCAAAACACTTTGGAATTTTAATAACACAGTAAGTATAACAAATACGCTGGCATAAATAAAACTTCCTTTTTATCGCGGCCTTTTCATTTGCGTTGCAGAATTATGTTTTTGCTTATCATTATGAATTATAGGCGAGTCTCATAAATTATTCACCTTCTTATTTACGGTTTTACTGAAAGTATTAGTCGCGAGTTTTATATGTGACAAGTTAAATTTCAATATTAATTAGTCTTTGAGTAGTTTTAAAATGTTTATTTTTATTATCGTTAAGTTAGAATACTTATCCATAGTTCACTAAGCTCAGCTTAGGTTCCGTTAAACCTTTACCCATCCCGGTTAGACCAGGTTTAAGTTAAGTCCTCGTTTTAGATTTAGAATAAAAGATACATGATTTTTTACTGAAAATAGTTATAAATCTATGTAACCGCCTTCGGTTTTGACCATTTTCAACATTGCGTCATGTACTCAGCAAGTGTCCTTACCATAGTAAACAATTAAACATGATATGGCTCCCTTTGTCCACGACGCTCAGTTTTAACTATCACCGTGATTAAAATGTTAGTGATTTCAAAACTATTTTACCTTGCAGCATCGAGAACAATAAATTGAACCCTAAAAATTTACAGCCATAACCACAATAATGTACAGCTATTAAAAATGGGTCTCGCTTACCATTTATAGGCGATAAAGGCGGCAAATTACTAAAGTACACAGATTAAAAATCCCTTGGCTGGCAAACGCAAACAGTCACGTTAACGGTTCGCGTTATTCGGGCAATTTTTCCGTTTATTCCCTTTATTCGGCGCTATCTGGCTCCACAGGGGTCTCCCCATTACGGAGTCGCCGCCCCTTTATACTGTACTTAGCTTTTTAACTTCATTATTTGCTAGACCTTTTTTTTCTTATCCTCCCAATTTTAGGGATTTCTTTGTTATTAAATTTAGATTTTTCGCATTCACAATGCTATTTTTATATTAAGATAAATAATATTAGATATAATAAGGGTACGGGTTCGAGTCCCGTCTGAGGTGCTACGGGTGAGTCGATTTTTTCTAGTATTTTTTCTAATATTATTTATCTTAATTTCTTTGTTAGTCTGAAGGTTATAATACTATTAAACTATTTGGTTATTTTCTTATATTAATCCCTCGTAGTATTTATAATAATATGTAAATAATATTTATTAAATTAATTTACTAAAAATAATATTAAGACTGCGTACTAACACATATTGGATGTAATTATTTGAATAAAAAATAATTTAATTTAATTTAGTAGTCTCAATTTTTCTTTGTTTCGAAACTAACTTACATCATAATACTAAATAATATACTAGAAAAAATAGGACTCGCACCAGATCATGTTCTCGGACGGGAATCGAACCCGCGACCTTTGGATATCCGGTCCAATGCTCTGACCGCTGAGCTAACCTACATCACTTTAAGAAACTTTTGTGTTTCCGTCATGAAACACGGCAACACCTACATGTGTCGGTCGACACTGTGTGTTCATTCATAATTTGTAAGTAGCATGAAAATATTTTTAACAAAATTAATTTTGGGAGCGGAATATTCTCAATGCTGACTGAAATTCACTTTAAGCGTAATCGGATTATGAAATTCAGCTTCAATTTTATATCAAAATGTTTAAATATTGGAGGTAACTATGAGTAACGTATTTTAAAACCCATTATTTCAGAGTTAATCTCGGTAATGTAATTTATTTTATTATATTAAAGTGATAGATAAATATCGATGACACACTATTTCTTGATTACGTTACTGGAAGTGATCCGTCTGTTCTCTTCTACAGGTCGCATTACTCAACCGATTCTCGTAAAATTTTATTATATAATTATTATATAACTATTTAGTAGATTCAGTTTTTCGAAATATTTCGAAAAAAATTCAGCCGTTCAAAAATGTTAAAAAATGTCACAAACGCGATGTCTACAGCTCACAGAGCCACTAATAATATTAGTAAGGAAGTAAAGATTAATAAGGATTAGTGTATAGATTAGTGGATTAGTGAATTATTGTATTTGTTTGTTAACTTGCATTTAAAAAAAGTTTATAATTCCAATTTGGAATCACTAAACTTTTTTAAATGCAACGGCGTCGAAGCCACGCAGCCAGTTACCTGCGCTGGCACTTCGTTCTACATTTCCAATTGTGAATATTCATGGGGCGGTGCGACGACTGCCGAATTAGCTTTATGCCTTGGCCCACTCCTGGCCAATGCAAATGTTTGCTTTGGCCTTTTATGCTGAGGTATAAATTGTCGTTTTGTGCTGGCTAATAACTTTTTAAGTTTGGTTAGGTAGAGACTGTAAAATAAATAGTATGCTTTCTATCTTGGGTGTCGCAATAATTTGCTGTTGTTTATTTAGCTATGCACAAGTAAAATATTAATAGACAGAAATACTCAATATACCTATCAATAGGTATATTACATCTATCGCTTTAACTTAAGGGTGTCTTTTTTTTCGCTGCGAAGAAATCGCGGCTGCGCAACGACCTCGCGGCGTGCGATCTGCGGTTTGAATAGTCAGAAAACCGTTCAAACCGTGGATCGCATTCCGCAAGCTTGCTGCTGCTGCTGCTGCGCGCCCGCGACGAGTTCGCGGTGCGCAGCAGTGCTCATTGGGAACTCGCCGAGAGCTCGTTGAGCAATCGTGAACTCGCTTAGCTTTGAACTCGCTGACAAATCGCCAGTGTGATAAGTCTGTAACTCAAGTTACAATGTTTTGGATTTATACGGCAGACTGCTCACTACTGCTACTGCTACTTCAGACAAAGATGGTATTTATCGTCCGGTTCGCGCGGTTCGACATCAGCCAATTTTTAAGTCCTCACTGCTGGGGCACAGGCCTTCCTTATGGGTGGATAAGGAGAATGGGTCATAACCCACCATGCAGGCCCAATGCGGATTGGTGGGTGTTAACGACTGCAATTGCAGCTGGGACTAACGGCTTAATGTGCCTTTCGTAGCACGGAGGAACTCGAGATAGTAAATTTTGGTCATCTATCCCATGAACGACCCTTGCGGAAGTTTCTTACCTCCGCAATCGCAGGGCCAGGCGCTAAACCACTGCGCCACCGAGCTTCTCCTTCGCGCGGTTACTGTCTATTATTTCAGTATTACCGTCTCATCAAAGTACACCGACGCAACTAACTATGTAATAACTGCACTGCTTTGAACGTTCCGCCTCGGGCTGCTAGTTAAATTATCTATTTGCTATTTGTGCGTTAAATAGTTTCGCCCGGACACAGAATTATTTTCCATTAACAAACACGAAAATTGAGTCGCCTAAATATATTTTAAATTGGTGTTTTAATAATGGATTTATCAGAGATACGTAATTAGTAGAATTACGTATTAAAATAATTATGTTTATAATTACAAATGTTTTTCAATCTCATAACGAGATTTTTCTTGTTAATAAAACAACAGTAACCCTAGTTTATATAGAACTAGTCTGCAGTTTCCTTGTATATTATTTTGATCTGTATCTTGTTGACGAAAGTATTACCTGTGTCAGTTCAATCATTGGAATACCTAAGCAATAATTGAAATTACAACGGTGCCCAAATACAGCTGCTTTGACGATCGCAGCATAATGAACAAGACGCAGTGCACTTGTGCAAACTGTACAAACTGGTTCAAACTTATCTCTCGTTGTAAGGCAGTTAGAGTAGAACCACATCAGTTATCGAGAAGTTGCTCCAACTTGGAGATACGAGATGAAACCGTCGCCAACTTTGATGCTCTGATAGTTAAAGCGTTTTGTTATCGATAGTACAATACGATTCCTTGCTATTAGAAATATATATGCAATAGTTGGTTGCAATAGTAAGCTATTAATCGTTAAAAATAATAAACTAATAGTGCACCGTTCACCAGTTATTGTAATTGTAAAAGTGTTGATTATTTGACATTGCATTTTAAGCATTGCAAGTTAAAATAATTAAAAGATGTTGATTCAAAATTTATAATGGATTTCCTAGTAGGAATTACCTATTTAAATCCTCGTTAAAAAAATGCTAAAGTCTTTGATTATTTATATGTTTAGATAGACAGACGAAGCTATGAACGCGTCGAAACAATTACATATCAGCGAACTATTGGCTGGAACGATTTCAAACGAATGATTAAAAAATAGGACACTTAAAGTGACACCATTTCAGCTACAGCTAAACTGAAAAGCTGAATCTGTAAAGAACTACATAATTGTGTCACTTATCAGAACAAGATGTTAACATCAAATCTGCTTGCTACGAGCTCCGTACTTGCTACGGTTTCCGCTACGGATTACGACGCTACAGTTGCTACGATAGAATTTGTGTGATTTACTACGAAACGTCTAGCTCGAGATGTTGTTTCATGAATGTTAATACTGTTGTTACATGAATTAATTTTGCTTAGACTAATAGTGTTTTAGAGAAATGTAAATGCTGTGTGTGTAACGTAATATCGCTTGTCATTTGATGGTATTTAACATTTGCATTATTTAACTGTAAAAACTACATTTATTTTCAGCCATTACATAAATTACTTAACAGTTTTATAACAAAATAATAATATTTCAGTAACACTTTTTTCATAATTGTTTTCAATGTCACTTACATTATTTTTTCTAATAATACCTAATACCTATTTAACTAAGAGTTAATAACTGGCAAGGGCTTCATATTAAATAGTCTGTTTAACCGACTGCGCCACACAAGCAGAAGTTTTTTTTTCAGTGGCTTCAGTAGAATTCAATTATCTCAGACAGTGAACGAGAAGCTTTGAGGGTTGTCGACTTTGTGCCTCATGTCATAGTTTACTTATTAGTTATTTTAGTTTACTGAGTTTAAAATTATGGCTTAGAATAAAAAAATATGTACCAAATTTTTTACAATCATAAATATTATGTAATCGATTAGTAACGAAGTGCTTGTTATATATTGTTTTAATTATATGAAATAAAGAATTTTGAAATAAAATGAGTCAATTTATAAATTTTATAGAATGACGCACTAAATACTAATATTAGTTAATAACATTTGTTCTGTTTTGCCAATTGTATATTCCAAATTCAAAATTCATAACTCATTTATTCAGTCTAGGCTATTACAAGCACTTGTAAATATCAAAGAAGCTACGCCATCGGTTCGCAAATCCTAAGCGGGAGGACCTTGTAATGGGAATAACCGGCATGAAACTCGTCAAGGGCTGCTTTTTTCTCCCTGTATATTTCATACAGAGTCGTCAAAATCTGAAAAATGATCTTAGCATTTAAAGTAAGGTCATTTTCCATCACAATAATTAACAAAGTTTTCAATAAACGGGTAGGTAATGGAATTAATTAACTATCTACTTAACGGATAGGTAATTGTGAGAGCAAATAACTTTCAACTAGTTAAGAAATCACTTTCTAATACTCGAAAACTCATAGCTAAGAAAATCATATTGTATGATATGAAGATCGAATTAGCCCAGGTGAATTAAGTCTACGACTGGGCAATATTAACTGAATTCACTTGAGATAAAAGTAAACATTAATTATAAAAAAATGCAATTTTTACAATTCAATATGCGTTAAGATAGGTAGTCAGGAGCAGACCCATTCACACTGGCAGCACCCGTTCACTAGCATGACGCATGAACCAGCGATCGCTTCGCTCAACCATATTTGAGGGAACGTAACCACCCGCCTCACACGACATTACCGCAGAAATGTTTAAAGTGAGCATGACATCTAAAGCTACCCATATTAAGGTGTCAAGTCAAAATGCCTATGGTACCAAGTTTATAAGTAGGTAGGACAATTCTCACAGTTTACACTTAGAAAAGAAAAATCTACGACAAAGCTGTTTTATCAACTAAAGAATCTTTTAGATATTGCTTAGAATTTTATTATAAAACTTTATACCTAGACCTATGATAGAATATTGTATGATATATTACATACTCAATGAAAACAGTTGAGAGTTAGGTAAATTGATATAACATGTCTCTAAAATAAGTCCAGTCATTTTAAATTAAATAAAATCGACAGCCCTAACGGCAGAGCACGGATGACATTTCTAGATTTTTTGTTTGAGTCCTTTTTTGCTTTATTAACCTGGATTGTTTTCTAACGGACGGAGAGATTCTGCTGCATATTGTTTTGCATTTTTTATTTTAAAATGAAAGACTCATTAACTGTAGTCAATAGTATATTGTGGAACCTTATTGTATTTAGTTTTAGTCAGATGTTTTTTTTTTAATTTATTATAAAAAATATCTTAATTAACTATGTGTTTTTTTTTTCAGGTAATTTACAAGCTGAGCTCTACTGTCTTCTATTCGGATGATTGAAAAATATACTTTTCTGTAGGAGAAGTTATACTACGTAAGTATTTTGGTTACTAACTATAATAGTATTCCATTGTCAAATAAAAATAATATCGCCGTGTAATTATATCAAACTAGTGGCTCTGTAGAGCTATAAACCTCGCGTTTGTGACATTTTTGATAATTTTTAGAAATGGCTGAAATATTATTTTCTTCATATCTCCGTCATTTGGAAAAAAATGAAAAACTGAATCGACAAAAAATCTATATAATCATAGAACCTGCTCACAAAATTTCACGACAATCGGTTGAGAAATGCGACCTGTAGAGGGAACAGACGGACAGCCGGAAATCCGGATAGACACGAAAGCATTTTTGCTCGAGCTGAAACGGAGACGCTTAGCTTGCGCTTCGCGCTCGCTCGGTCAACAACAACGTATATCAGAAGCGGCAGTAACTTAAGTGCTTATTAAAAGGTAGGTAAATCAAATCTTGAAAATCATTTCAGATTCGAAACAACAAATGTCAGAAACTGTACACGCATTAATTGTACGTACCTAAGTTAACGCTATAACTTGCCATAACGACAAAAATATTGTTAGTGTCATTCGATGTTGTTCGTGTTGACTGTACCAAACTCATCAAAACCTAGGAGTTACTCTGAAAGCGTATGTGCTTGTTAGTAGTCCAGATAATATCATGCCAGGTAGGTAAGTAGTATTGGTAGACTCAGTAAATAAATAACTCAACTAGTCTTACTCCTGACGTTTTCGATATTAAATTATGATTTGTAGCTAGAGAGAGTTCCACTAAGCCTGAGTGACGTCAGCCCAGATGCCGTAACTAGATCGTATTATGATACTTTCTAGTAAATATAGTAAAACCAGTGGATGCAGAATAAGCCGTGATTCAATACTTTAAATTAAATAAAAGTATCGAAAGTTTTAAACGAATTATTGTTTTTTTTTTTTTGTTTTTAATACAACATCACATAGATTGCTCCGATTAAAAAGTAAGTATAGCTAAAGCACTTGTGTTATGGAAATCAGAGACAACGCGCGGTGGTATCACAAACACCCAGACCTGAGCCACAATATAGATTAATTCATTTTCTAAATTGACCCAACCGGGGATCGAACCCGGGACCTTAGAGATGGCGACCTTGAAAACCGGTGTACAAAGCCACTCGACCACGGAGGTCGTCATTGACGTATTGACGTGTCTATCTATAGAAACCAAGGTTTATTAATGAAGTATAATATGACTGGTATTGATAATTGGTGAATAATAGAAACGACTACGGGCGCTCTCAAATACTAATTACAAACACCGAATATTACGACAAGAATCAAATCTTCTCATTGCAAGTTCTATTAGCTTCTATCTTGACTCAACTCAATAGTTTCTAGCCATCAGCCAGTAAGCAACCGAACTTCACCGTCTATTGCAGTAGTTAGACTATCGAACTAGTCCGTTTGAACAACCAAGTTGTGCATTAAAGATACTATGAATGTAAGTGAGTATAGTTAACAAAGTAACTTAAGGAATCGTAAATAATAAAAAGTATAATATTAGGCATCGTTTCAAACAACGATTCGATTGGTTCGAAGGTATTAGATTTCCACAAAGAAACGTACGCAAAAGTAACTTTGGTCCCGATTCCCGATTTACATAATGCCTGTATTGTGTTCCTAGCTCTGGGTCGCGATTACATCGGCTTAATTTCTGTAGGGGGATAAGGGAAGGCAATCTCCACGTCAACAATCTTGATATCTGCAAACACTGATCCGGCTATTTTTGAATAAAATGTTCCTCTTAGGACAGTGATTACATTTATAATAGATTTAGCCCTTTTTTAACACTTATTTAGATACTCGTGGCTCTGTGAGTTGTAAACCTCGCGTATGTGCCATTTTTAATCATTTTTCAAAACGGCTGAAATATGTTTTTTTTTTTAATTTCGAAAAACTGAATCGACAAATATAATTCTATATAATTATCGAACCTGCTTATCGAAATGCGATCTGTAGAGGAGAACAGCCGGACAGACAGATATACGAAAGCATTTTTGCCCAAGCTGAAGAAGAGACGCTTTGCTCACGCTTCGCGTTCGCTCGGTCAATTACATTAGATGTCATTGCAGCTCTAGTTTACCGATAAATTAACAAAGAAAGTACTTTAGCATAAAACAGGTTTTTAATCTTCAGTTTTTCATTAATATCCTAAGAATACTTTTTGCTATCAAAATAAATACTTTGTTGTTTGGCTACAACAACGTTTTCATAGTAAAATGTTAATTAATATTTCATTACAAGTTTATAATAACGTTAGCGAGTAGTGAAACAATTTAAATTCATTCGCGAACAACTGGTCGCTTGCGACACACCAATATTGCTGGAACCACCATGTGGACCAGGCATAAGCTGTAAGCGATTTGAAATTAAAATAACCAACTCTTGAAGATAAAATGCGGATGATTATCAGATTAAGATACAAAACAGAGGAAAAAGTTTTGCTGATTTTTAGGGTTCCGTAGTAAAGTTAATCGGTTGAAAAATGCGACCTGTAGAGGAGAACAAACGGACAGCCGCCGGACAGATTTACGAAATCATTTTTGCCCAATCTGAAGCAGAGACGCTTCGCGCTCGCTCGGTCAATAAGTTTATAGCCATATATGGTATGTGGTTACTACGGAACTCTATAATGAGCATGGCCCGACATGCACTTGGCCGGTTTTTTACAGTGTACGCTGCCTTACCAATATGGCGTCGCTTTTCAACGCTCACAATGTGTTCGTAAAATAAGCATTTTTTTTATATTTATCAACCAGGTCTAAAACTACATGGCTTGTTAGGCATATCTCATCAGCGTATTTATTCTAAATGAAAATGTCACATTCGGCTCGGCTAGTGCCGTTTAATTTTCCCGCGTTTATGTTGTAACTTGTGCCTACAAAAGTATTTATTGGAGATCGTTGTTATTGACGGCTCTCACAAAGTTTTAAATATTGTTTTTTATACAACGTTTGTACTCCTATTCAAATATATATTTTTGTATCTTTCACAACCTGTAATAACTTTCATGCATGAGAGCTTTTATACGGGATCGGAAAATGTTTGCAGCTTTTAAATGAGTTAAATGTTTCATGAATTCAGCTCAAATGTATCGCCTGAAGGTTTATTCGTTTGAATCAGAATTCTCGTTTTGTTTGTAAAATGTAGTAATAATAAATTTCTATTTTCGGTATTTCGATTAAAATGATCATTTACTAAATAGAAAACTTATTGGTGCATATTATTTAATAGAAGATGGTTCTTAGAAAATCTTAGAAGTGTATAGGATGGTTCTGTTTACTGATTTAGTATTAAAATGTTTTTCACTCCTCATGCTCGTAAAGTTTGTCTTTATGTTGGGTATAGACTGCATAAAATCGCTTTTCATGCTCTAGTGCATAAAGTAAAATCTTCTAAGTCTCAGACTCTAAGACAAAGGTCGTCAGGTAAACAGCCACACACGCAATCAAACTTCATTAGAATAAACTTGTTATTTCATTCTGTTTCTTAATTTTTATATATAATCCATATTATAATACTAAATTAATAAAACTAGGCAATATTAATGAGTTTAAACAAGTATTTCAAGAGCATTATGGACTACGATCTATACTGTCACTGTGCTGTCCTACGTATAAAAAAAAGAAAAATAAGTATATTGGCGGGATGTCCTTATTTTTTCTTTGTGTTGCAATTTGAAATTGTTTTACAATATTTACGTTTAATTTCCCCATAATCGAAGTGAAAAGCAGAGTGTATGACTCGTACATAAAACCCATTTTATGCACTTGTTGTAAAATCTACTATTTATTAGATGTGATATAGATATTTTATTATGGATGGTGTTATGATTAAAATATTTTACTACCAGCCACCAGCTGTTACTTTTGGTGTGAAAATAACAAAGTAAAACAAACGTTTTTGCTTAGGTAATAGAGTATAAATCACAGTGTGCTGTGTAGACCTTGTTAACGACGTGGTTTGGCTGCAAGCCAGCACTAAGTCACGAGGTCTATTCTGTGCCTTCTTATCATTCGCGTCAACAGCCTTCGAGATATAAATATTTAAGGGTAAGATATGACATTAAGTCTAGCTCGACCATCCAAAACCGAACAATAGTTGTACTGAAATTAAATTAGATGGTGCACATAGATATTTATGAGCTGTTTGTGGCGTACACAAGTTTTTGAACACCCATTAAAGGGGCACAAAGAGGTAGTTACGAGTATATTGATCTATTAAACGTCGGTTGTATTGTAATTGGCAACCGTAGCATAGCTGTTAGTAGCACTAACTGTTAACATTTACTACGGGACTAAAACGATACTGTTACTGACTGATAATAAACCATATACATTGTATACAAAGTCAACTTTGGAGTTTGAAAACCACAAAAGTTGTAAGTTTTTAAAAATATATCTTTGACGAATTTTGGATAGAACGCGAGAAATGTTACTTAAATGTAATTTAGATTTCTATTTTCTTGAACTTGTAATACAAGTTCAATTATCAAATTATAAAATTATACTTGATATGTAACCTTCGGAAACAAAAGAAAACCATACATAGATTCCTATTTCCCCGCCCATACTACAACGCAATGAATCTTTGTACGTTTCATTAATAATCCATCTTCTTGGACAAAGGGATCAATCAGCCAGGACTCGGACATTGATAACGAACGCCCAGTGGGACCAACGAATGAATGACCCGAATACCTCATTCTGCAATCATTCATTCATTTTATATTGTAACTAGATGTATGTGGAAGTAAACTATGTGAAACATGTGAAAAAAGTAATGGGAAACATTACACAAAAATTTTCCCCTACTCTCGACGGGATCGAGTTCACATCAGGATCGAAAAACGTCAGCAATCTGTTATTTTGGTACAAACGGTATCAATGGTACAGTTTTGACGTTTACTCTCGAACTCGTTCTCGATCGCGTCGAGAGTAACCCCCAATACATTAAAAAATCTAAAAACCTTCAATAAAACACATCCATATTTTTTGTGGTATTAATTTTAAGGGTACATTTTAAGTGCTCACCAAAATAATTTTTGCTTGCCAAAATGGATTAATGCTCACCAAATATTGTTTTACTGAAACAGTAATATTGATAAAAAACCAAAAACTAAAATTCTAATTTGCCTTAGTGTGTAATGCACCAGGTAGGTTAGGTTAGGTTAGTGTTTTGACCACTCGCAGTGGAGCTCCATAATGCTTATGCATGCAAGCATTATGGAGCTCATGCATTTGCATAAATGTTATTATATCATCTGATCGTTAGTCCATGTAAATTTAGGTCATACATTACACACCCTTAAAACATATATTTCTATGAATTCTTCATGAAACACAATTTGGTGAGCATTTATCCATTTTGGCAGGTAATTTGAATTTATTGGAATTAATATAAGTTCATTTCTGGTAGGCATTTAAACACAAGCCTGATTTTAATGTGACCAAGTTCATATAGATGCTACTAAACATGTTAATAGATACACAGTTCACAGTATTCGTAACTAAGCTTTGACCCTCTCGTTGATATGCGCCGTCCTACAAAGGGACGCAAATTGTTTCATGATGTGAACTGAGTGGAACTCGCTCTCTACCTATATGAACTAAACTACAGCCATACTAGCAGCCGCCCGAGACTGCGTCTGCGTGTACAAATATTTTTCTATCCCTCGGGAACAGTACTTTTTTCTGGATTAAAGGTCCTATTCTGTACCCCTAACAACGTGTTTAAAAAATTTCATGACGATCGTTCGAGTGAAACACACTTTCGAATTTTTAATACGTTAGGACAGTCTGTTGAGGGATATCAAAAAGTAAATCTCCTATTCGCCTTTGATGTGAACTAAACGCGACTGGCCCGCGTGAATTTCCACTATCTGCCTAATACATACTAATATCTCAATCAAGGATAGTGCAGTTTTCTATAGGTGAAAAAAAAATATTTATTTATTTGGACCGTCAACAAAGTTAACAAGATCATGATACATTAAAAACAAGTCAGTATTAGTTTTTGGGTCATGCAACTCTAATTATAGACAGCCTCGTCATGCGCCATAAACACGTTACATACATGTTGAAATCTAAAAGTAGTTTCTGAAATTACTTCTTCCGTCTAAACTTTATCACTCTTTATAGTAACTGTGGATTTATCGATTTTTATTTGATATTTGGAGAACATTGCATTTTCCAGTTGCGCTTTTGTTATAACAGATATTGAAATTCCGCAATTTGCTTTGTGCATGCTTTGTGACAATATTTCACTTCACGATCGAAAGCGGTACAAAAGCAACAGACTGCCTGTGTTGATTTGCGCCGTATCCATAAAATAAAAGTAGCTTGGTCTTTGGTACGTTTATTTCCACAAATATAAAATTATTAACAAACGTAGAGGAAATTTTAATCCAATAATATGTCAAAATATCAATTAAAACGGGGTTTGAGGCCTATAAAAACAGTTCATTACAGAGTATTTTTATTACATTTTGTGATTAAACATGATTCTAATTACTTGCCCTACCGGCACGCTACTTCACATTAAACAGGGTCACATTAAACAACCTCATAAACAAGAAAGTTTGTTCTACGACTTTTCTGAAAAAATAAAAAATAAAATGGACTTTCCACACAAATGTCCGAACAACTAATCGAGTTTGTATAAAATTTTGTCTTTTTTGGAAATTCGTAGAACAAAAGTTGTTGTTTATGATGTTAGTAATCTACTCCTGCGAAGTTGTTGGTGTTTTAGTATGTATAACCCTGTATATTCAAAGCCAATCAGGTTACGATTCACAACAAATTCGTTACAAAAGTCTCTTGAAAGAGTAAAAGACAGTAAAAAGGAGTAAACGAAACGACGCCAGCACTTTTTATTGGAATTATGTCATGTATCATCAAGCAAATAAATAATTTCTATTTCATGACGGAATACATTCAGAATGGCGATAATCCAGTAGTAGTACCAAACGCCGGATTTGTCCGGGCTGTTGGGTGACTGTAAAGACAATTCGCCCGCCTATTCAAATGGCCAACATTATATATGCGTTTCAACGCTTCGGTTCATAAACAAAGAAGTTAATCCGAACAACCATATAAAACATCAATGTGACAGTAACCGAAATCAGGATTACTTGAAAACTGATGAACCAATTTTAAAATTTCAAAAAATGTAACTAACTTGGGGACAAACCTGATGAAATAACGTGTGAATCATTTCAATCGGTCCAGCCGTTTTGGAGTAACCGGTAAACAATAACATACACAAATTCCCTAGCAGCACAAATAACAGCTACGACTTTATTGTTTGGAGTGATGTAGATTAGCAAGAGCAGTGTTCTCTATTTGCTTAGCAGTAAAGAGCATAATTGTTTGTATATTGACTCTGGGTCAAAGAGACCCGGTGTGATGGATTGTGTACAGCGCCACGGTTGATTGATCAGGCTTTTTCCGAGGGTCGATTTATTCCCGTCCGTTCATTCCACTTTAATACAGCATCCGCGAACTTAATTGAAATATGATGAAAATTAATCAATAAGACATCAAATAGAAATAACGTATGAAATAAAAAAGTTAACAGTACAATTTATTTTGAATGATATTAAAAAGTAACTGAGTTCGGCTCTAACACTATTCTGAGCATTGAGTGAAAAAGCTAATCTTTGTTAGTTATCAAGCCCCATAGCTTTTTTTAAACACAAAAATTAGGTTTATATTTAAATAATTCATTTACTACCGATACAAGGTTAATTGGACTCTACTCAATTATTCGATGCAGATTGAAGGTTTAAGCCTTTTAATTAAAAGCAGCCACTAGTTCAAAGTGAACTTAAAATAACAACAGAATTGAGGATATTGTTTATGAATAACTTGATTAAAATGTAATACCGTCTAAGTTTATTTAAGAGGTAAAGGACTTTTTATTTGTGGTGTTATAAAGGTACCCTGGAGATGTTTTAACTAAGTAAATATTTTGTCATATCGCTCTCAATACAAGTTATCGAATGTAAGTATTTATTTACTCTTTATTTCTTTCTTATTGAATTCTAGGAGTAAATTAAAAATTGCTTATATACTTTTCATTTCGCTTATTATATTCTTATTTCATAAATGAGTAGAGACGTTAGAAAGCATTTATGAAAAAATAAATTAGGTACCTGCTCGTGACCGTTCAATATCGCGTTCCACCCTTTTAAAACATAAAATTCATTTTATATTAACCTCGGGCAACCTTCAAAGACTACCTTACAATTTTATTTCGGTGCCGTCGCAAGTTGCTTAGTCTGACTGCATCGTTTTATTATTTTTTTGTTGATGGACTGTTTTTAATAAAAACTTGTTTACACGTTTTCCGTTTGCTTTTGAATATTCTGCAGAATATGATAAACTTAAATATAATTTTGACTCCCGATTAAATTAAACCTTCTTTCCACTTGATACCCCCATTTAAGCCCCCTGGGGTATTTAATTATGTTTTTGAATTCGTTGGATGTTATAATGTTGGATGTCATTAAGTTTCTGCGTGCTGAGATATTGCGTTTTAAATTTTTATCTGTAAAATATGTCATGAAATACAAACATTATTTTGAATAATATAGTCAATGGGACAGATTTATTTTAAAACAAAACTCTAGTGAGAGGTTACTCAATGTTATTATTGGGTACCAAATTCAATAGTAGAGTTAATTATGAATTGACATTTATGACTCTTATAACTTAACATAACAAACACTTAACAAGCAATACATTGCTATAAATTTCTTTATTTTAATAAAAAAAATGTTTGACAATTAGAAACGAGCACCGAAAGTTTTATGATCGAAGGCCAAAAAGGTCCAATAAAAATTCATTCTGACCTCAATACAAAGACTAGGGTTTATGATTGAAATTGCGGTAACAGTTGAAGTCAAACAAAAGACAATAATAATCCTTTTGCGCTGACTTTCGCTTTGAAACGGACAAAGAACTTCAAACAACAACCTTATGAATTACTTTACTCCCCCCTATTTTCATCATTATGGTGGTGTTTAGTCCAGAGGTTTAGTGTTCGATTCACTGTAAGAGAAAATGGGTTGTATTTTACTGTACCTACTTCTTACAAACCTGCCCACCAGAATTTCTTAATCGGTAATAATAGTGTCTTAATGCTCACCATTAGAATAACTTATTTAATTTTGTAGAGAAGCTCGGTGGCGTGGTTTAGCGCCTGGCCCTGCGATTGCGGAGATTAAGCAACTTTCGCAAGGGTCGGTCATGGGATGGGTGACCAAAAAGTTATTATTTCGTGTTCCTCCGTGCTTCGGGAGACACGTTGAGCCGTTGGTCCCAGCTGCATTTGCAGTCGTTAACACCAATCCGCATTTGGCCTGCGTGGTGGGTTATGGCTTATCCTCCTAATCCACCCATAAGGAAGGCCTGTGCCCCAGCAGTGGGGACATTAAAAATGGTTGATGTCAAGCATTTACCGCCTTATTCATAAAAACAAGCAAAGATATATAGGAGGCTTATGTCGTGTTTTGTTTCTTTTACTCTTTTGACAAATGATAAAGATAAAACATATTTTAACGGTGCAATAGCTAAATTTGAATTATTTGCGTTTATGAATGAACATGATTTTAGTATGTCTTGCTTCCCGCTAAGGAACTTTTTTCTTTGGCATTCACATGTGTTTGAAGTGGCCGATATTGATAAATGATTCTTAATTTGAGTTTGGAACTCAACATATTAATTCTTCTTTTTTCTTTGTTCTATGAGTACATTAGCAAGAGGTAGAAAAGCGAACCTTTCCTTGACATCCCGCATTATACTAATAGCTTTGTACGCTATAAAATCGTGAGTGCGTGCTCTAGATATAAAGTGAAAGAACCAATTTCTTCGAGAGCTTCATCACGGCGAGCTATGAATAAAGGATAAGCCATTGTCCTTTGTCTTTTTCATTACTAATTTTATTGGTACATCTAGTGTCGTTTGGGATGAAGTTAGATCACGAAATAAAATACTTTTCGTATTAAAAGTAGGTACCTATTTTATTACAAACAGATGTTTGACAGAGGGCAAAATACTCTTAAATTGTGCATAGGTGGTTACTACACACTGTTGATACCTACTACAAGATTCTTTAATTTTTATTTAGGAAAATTGAGAATATTATCAACAATCATATTAATATACTAGTGGCCCGCCCCGGCTTCGCACGGGTACAATGTAGTTACTAATGTGGTGAGTGTGAAGTTATTAGACTATACTACAGGATATCTATATATAGTGGTGGCCACATAATTAAGGACGCCAGTCGATTTTCATACAAACGAAGTTACTTTTAAGCATTGCTTCTCCGCCAGGGATTGACCGAGCGGTGATCTGGTGATGGCCATCCAGGGAGTGAATGGAGGACATCCAGATTTCTATACACACCCAAGTGATCTGACCAGCATTTTAAGAGATGTAAGGATATGTTTAAAAAAACCGCGAAACAGCATTAAAATGTATGAAAATCTTGCAACTGAAAATTCTGACCAGATCAGTTGGGTGTGTATTGCAATCTGAATCTTCTCCATTCACTCCCTGGATGGCCATCATCAGATCGCAGCTAGTTCAATTCCTAGCGGAAAACCAAGACTTCAAAATTACCTCGTTTGTATGAAAATCGACTTGTGTCCTTAATTATATATATAGATATCCTGTAGTATAGTCTAATAACTTCACACTCACCACATTAGTAACTACATTGTACCCGTGCGAAGTCGGGGCGGGCCGCTATAGCTTAAAAGATCTAAGTGTACAGACGACGGGACTCCTAAACCATTGATCCGATTATGATGAAACTTTAGAGAGTTGTTCTGCTTACGACCAAGAAGGTCCCTGGCTAAAAAAACAGAGCATTACAATACGCATGCCGGGTGCAGCTATTTCTAAATAAAAATATGTTGTGCATTATCAGGATTATCGATCTCGATCATCCAACACTTCTCTATAATTTACAACGTGTTACAAAAATACCCCTAATGCCGAATGTGGTATAAAGGAACCATCAAACTGAACAACTTTTACTATGGGACCAACTCTGAAATCACGAAATAAAAATCAGCTGTTTCATACATAAAGTAAAATCGAAAATATCAAAATGTATGAAACAGCTGATTTTTTTTTCGCGATTTGAGAGTTGGTCCCTATACTAAAAGTTGTTCAGTTTGATGGTCCCTATATACCATATTCGGCATTAGGGGTATTTTTGTAACATGTTGTATACCTACCGCATTTCTTGTCATGTTATCCGGTTGCAAAATAAAAAGGCTATTCGGCGAGCTGACTCTCGAGCAGGCGACATTAGAGCTGACCATGGGAGAAACAATCACTGCGCAGATCTACACCAGCCGCTCTTAAACTTTGTCCCTGTACTTACTTGTCCGACCGAATATTGTATTCTTTTAAAATTAAACTGATAATTAGATGGAATAATTTTGCACCTTATTACAACGCAAGGAAGGAAAAAATGACAGCACTGCCAACATAACGCCATAGGTACTATTCAATGAAATGCATTCTACCTACTCTCAGGGGAAATGACCAAAGAGAATGTAATACTACGTTGAGATGACAAATGATATTTATTTTTCTTAATTAATCAATCAAATGCACAAAATAGTTTCAATTCCGACGTCGAAGTCAATCACCCCAAAAGTAGCTTAATATCACTTTTTAATCCTGTTAGGTGATAAATATTAAAAAAATACGAAACACGTGTTCAATTAATTTTGGGAAAAAATGTCTATGCCAAATTTCAAGTCAATCGGGCCAAGGAATCGCGTCCTCCCATACAAACTTTGCCACCCTGTTTCACCCCTTTAGGAGTTGAATTTCGCAAAATCCCGTCTTAGTGAGCACCTACGCCCTAAAAGGAGCCCCCATGCAAAATTTGAGACTCCTGGCACTTGTAGTTTCTGAGATTTCGTGATCAGTGAGTGAGTGAGTGAGTGATTTTCCCTTTTATATATATAGATTATAGCTTTTAAATTTAAAAAAATCTTCTTTACGAACAAATTTTAAAGAAAAAAATCATTTGGACACTCGCTAAGTTTCTCTTGCTATTCCTTTGTTTTGTTCGAAGCCTTCCAGTTTGTTCGCTGATTATATAGTTGGCTTTAAGCCTCTCGTAATAAGGTTGTGTTTTGTTTGTTGTTGGTCCCGCTTGCACAGGCTGTGACCGCGAAGTGCTCTACTTACGTGACCCAAAAGCTTCATTTTAAGTCAAGAGAGACTTGATGCAATCGGACTGAGAATCAATGCGCATTTTGGAAATAAATCAGATATAATTTTTAAACAGATTTTAGCATTCACAATGCTGTTTTACCGCTAAGCTACCGAGTCACGAGCTCACCAGTAAGAGCATTGGACCGGACATCCAAAGGTCGCGGGTTCGATTCCCGTCTGAGTATATGATCTGGTGGGAGTCGTATTTTTCTAGTATAATTTTTAGTACTGTATAAAGCAGATATAATATGAAATTAATCTCATTTTAGCAGTTTCATGTTATTCTCATACAAGGAACAAGTTTATGTATGCCTTTTATTTTAATTTAAAGATACTTATTTTTGTTGTTTTTTTAATTCTAGCCATATATTAAACCTAACTGTTCAGTTTATATTAATAAGTAAGTATAATAAGTATAAGGAGCTTTTTATTATCTTTCCCTCTCTAGTTGTTTTTTCATGATTTTCACAGTTTTTCTAATGCCTTATTAGGTATGTTTAATATATTAAAGGAGCAAACTATTACCGAGGAAAGGTTACTTCATTAGTTAGGTGCTCATAATGTTAGGTACATCATACTTTAAGCACGACTTAAGTTCCTCACGAGGGGCTCCCGTATAATCCGCCTCCGTCCGCCCGTTGCGCCGGATCCGGCCCGGAAGCGGCCACGTCCGGGACGTCCGCCGGAGAGCTTATCACAGACCTCGTATTCTTATAACGAAACTGTATACGTCTTTACCAGTTAAACGGTAAGTATGAATATCAAATAAATGAAAAAATGCTTGGATTTGCTATGAATTGCAGCCGTACTATCTCAGCCGAAACATGGTAAATTAAGTAGCGATTTAAAGGTAAATCGTGATATCGTTATGTGATGTTTCGGTATAAATAAGTATATAAGTTTAAGTAGCTTTCATCTTAGAATACTTTCATACAAACATACATGCATGAGCTCCGCCTTTTGGCCACATATATCAATTCACTTACTACGATCCTTACACAATAACATTCGCTTCATTTATCATCACAGTCGTCATACATCCTTCAATTTGGGGTACCTGCTCTTTAATATCTGACCCTTCTTTAAAATGTTTAAGATTTATGTATTGTGTTCATGTTATGTAGTAAACATCTCTAACAGGTATTTCATATCGGGCGTGGAAAAGCGATGTTGAATATTTAAAACGATAAATGTCACCGAGTTGTGTTCATTTCATATTCATTCTCGTCCGATGTTTTAGAGGCTCGCCTCTTTTGATGACGGTCGTATGCTTAACTTTTAAGCGTACTAGTATTAACATAGTCTTTAAATTTTCATGAGTTTTGTTGACATACTAAACGTGATCTACTTGTATTTATAATGCGAAAATCTACTTCAGATTTAAAGATAATTTTAGCTTCTGCTACGAACTAATTATTTTAGTTCCTACTATCTATCTAATCAAATGCTGCGGCAGTTTATTGTTTTTTGAATGATTGCCATATCCGAAAAAGGAATCAATTAATAAACATTTTCTCATTGAAGTAGCAAAATCCCCATTCATCACGAAATAAACAGCAGGAATAAAAAGTATCATTGAATCCGTCATCGCCATAAACAATAAACCCCGGATATACCCAATAAAGACGGCAGATGTGCAGCAATCCAGCACAGATGTCGGTTCGAATCCTGGCGCTGCGCCATAGACAATTTAGGCTAATTTCCTTCACACTTGGCACTATCCCACACAGTTCAAGTTAAACAGTTAAAATTCTTCTATTTAGGGAAGGTTTAACTTCGTAGTTGCATGTTTCGGTTTAGTTTGGGGCTAGAGGGGTACTAATGAAAACATTCAGCCCTCGACGTGTTTCGGGAAACGTTCCCTAATTGCTTCAAGTTGGAACTACTGGGAGAAAGGAAAACAAGTGGGAAATACCTGGACTTTGGCGAGTACGTTAAGTAGGATTGTTTTGTCAGTTAAATTAATAATTATAGTGTACTTAGTTAGTTTTGATAAGTTATAGTAGAAATGTGCTAATTAAATAATGTTATTTATTTATGAATCTTGTATGAATGTAATGTCTGAAAACGATATACATATTTGTAAATATTGTTCCTTCTGATAAAGCTGATAAGTTTTTTGCGCCCATTTTTCTTATCAGCTAAAAGACGTCATAATGGGTGGTAGGATAAAAGAATTGACAATTTATAAATGCTTATTATGTGAGCTTATTTGAATAAGGAATTTTTCAATTTCAATTATGTTGTATGTACACTCAAGATATCTTGGTGCTAAGTTGTCATTTTGTTGTACAAAGCTCATAGGTTACTTAAAACCGTAACTAACGAGTAAATGGTATCCCCTATTCTATTGTTATGCTGGCAAGCTCAGCTCTGCTGCCTATGCCATTACAAAAGTTAGACAGTTAACAGATATAGATACTGCCAGATTAGTGTATTTCAGTTATTTTCATAGCATTATGTCGTACTGTATTCTTTTGTGGGGAAAAGCAGCCGATATAAATACTATTTTTGTTTTACAAAAACGAGCAATAAGAGCTATTTATCAACTAAGTTCTAGAACATCTCTTAGGGATAGGTTCAAGGAGATCGGTATATTGACAGCAGCATCTCAATTTATATTAAACTGCATTCTTTATGTGCGTCGCAATATTAATTTGTATACAAAACATAGTGATTGGCACAATCGGAACACCAGGAATAAAGACAAACTTGTAATGCCTTGGTATAGATTAGAAAAAGTCCGTGGTTCTTTCATAGGTCTAGGTATAAAGTTTTATAATAAAATTCCAAGTAATATCTTGGATTTACCATGTGAAAACTTTAAGACTCATATAAAAAATTGTCTTCTCAAAAAAGGCTACTATACCGTTAAAGATTATTTAATTGATAAAACAGCTTGGTCGTAGATTTTCTTTTGTAAATGTAAATTGTGCAAGAAATTGTAATAAATGCATTTTTTTAATAATTTAACTTGTATATCAAGTAACTTCCAGTTATTGTTGCCCCGTCGTAGACTTAATTCACCTGGGCTAATTCTTCATATCATACAATGATTTTCTTAGTTATCGAGTAGTAGACAGCGATTTCTCAACTAGTTGAAATTTATTTTACCTACCCATTGAATGTTAACTTTGTTAATTATTGTAATGGAAAATGACGTCACTTTAAATGCCGACCTCATTTTTAAAATTTTGACGACTCTGTATGAAATATACAGGGAGAAAAAAGCAGCCCTTGACGAGTTTCTTGCCGGTTCTTCTCGTTACAAGGTCTCCCGCTTAGGGTTTGCAAACCGATGGCGTAGCTTCTTTGACATTCACAAGTGCTTGTAACAGCCTAGACTGAATAAACGAGTTTTGAATTTTGAATTTTGAATTCAATTCACGGACGTATCAATATAGGTGCACTACACAAATCACACATCATGAGGTTATTGTTCCCTATACCATTGTGTTGTTCCAGTAAATATGATTGGTTGTACAACAACCACCGCTGCAGATGCCAATTAATCAAATGCTGTCGTTATGTGGTTTGATCGATTTTAACACAATTCTGAAGAGTGATCCTTTAGTCAGCTTAGTTTTGGTTAAATTGAGCGAATTTTTTTACGGATTACTTTAATCGTTCCACCAAAATATGAACTAGCTAAACAAAGAATTTTCGTAATCTTAAAATCCTTTTCTTAATGCTATGACAAATTTATAGAGTGACAGAACGAATTCTAAATGAATTACAAGTACTATTTGTATTGTATTTGTCGCAGCCAACTGGTTTAATCAGCCACTTAATTAACGGCCTAGTCATCTAATTCAACAGCGCCGTTTAATCACCGGCCTAAATTACATTTAGCCAATACGGGCTGGCAGATGCTTATGCCATAAAAAACACACAAATTTATATTTAAACTTGTAAAAATCATTGTATACCGCCTTACAAAACCAAGTCATTTGCCTAGCCATCTAATTAGATAAAGATATAATTTAGGTCGCTGATTAAGTTGCGCCATTAAAAGAAAAGGCTAGGCCGTTCATTGAACGACTGATTAAGTTAGTTGGCTACGACATATCGGTCAAGTTACCAATCCACGCAGATAAAACGATCAGTAGCGCCGCCCACTCGAGCCTTGAATACTCGTACAACACTTTTTTAAACATCAAAGGGCTTTTTAAACTGTCGACTATTTTGACGAGAGCGGATATTTTAAACGTTTTATTTACTGTAAGTTAACTGGGAATTAGGACTAATTGGCTGTTTGGAGCTAAAAGGAAGGGTCTGATTAATATTCTTGCTTTTTTTTACTTTTAATTCTGAGTAGCGTTTGTTTCGAAATAAGATCCAGAGTTTAGTGTCTTTTTCTTATTTATATTGTCTTTATATTTACCTTTTTACGTTTATTACGTGTCCAAATAAAACAGAATAGAAGTTAGTAAAAGTCTAATAAATCACTACACACAAGGTTACACAAAATAATGTCTATTTGATAATCGTTACTTAATTAGTAGGGCACAAACGGCAGGCACGCGTGTAGGGATACGACTGTTTGCTGCGGCTACGATGCTACGAATATATTTGCTGATGCAACAAACGTTTTGACGACCTCCGTGGTCGAGTGGCTTTGTACACCGGTTTTCAAGGTGTCGCCAACTCTGAGGTCCCGGGTTCGATCCCCGGTTGGGTCAATTTTGAAAACGAACTTTTCTATATTGGCTCAGGTCTGGGTGTTTGTGATACCACCGTTGTCTCCGATTTTCATAACACAAGTGCTTTAGCTACTTACTTTGGAATCGGAGCAATGTATGTGATGTTGTCAAATATTTATTATTATATTTATTATTTATATTGAGCCGCTACACAGAGAAAAAAATGTTTTCACAAATTGAGCTTAATACACATGTGTAATTCGAGACAAATCGACTTGAATTGGAATTTGATTATAAAACAAAATTATGAAAAGTTTCTGTAAATAAAATTAAAATAGTTTCCAACGAAGAGGTTTTATAAATGTGGTTTCCGTTCTCACTAAACTCGGTATGTATGTAGCCTTTGAGCGTGCTGCTTTGGGCAAAATGTGCTCCGGGCGAGTGTCGCCACGCATTACGCCGACAAAGCGGGGACTATGCATTGCTTAATTACCTTTTGTTTGTGAATTCCATGCTAACGCTGGCTTAATATTACTATTAATAAACAGTACTATTTCGCTTCATAATTTTGTGCTTTAAATCACCAAGATACATACTTAAATTAATAGCATAATCAAACGCAAAAGTGAACAAAAATACAGAAGCATGTGATATAAATAAATAAGGATATAAATGTAAATATTTGACAACATCACATACATTGTTCCGATTCCAAAGAAAGCTCGAGTGAATAGGTTTTTTTAGGCTCGCTCCATCTTAAGCCCCTTCTCAATCTAACGATATAGAATGTGGCCAAGAGTAAGCCTAATTAAAAAAAAATAATTAAAAAATAATTTGACGACCTCCTTGGCCGAGTGGCTTTGTACACCGGTTTTCAAGGTGTCGCCATCTCTGAGGTCCCGGGTTCGATCCCCGGTTGGGTCAATTTAGAAAACGAACTTTTCTATATTGGCTCAGGTCTGGGTGTTTGTGATACCACCGTTGTCTCCGATTTCCATAACACAAGTGCTTTAGCTACTTACTTTGGAATCGGAGCAATGTATGTGATGTTGTGAAATATTTATTTATTTTATTTATTTATAATAGCTAAAGCACTTGTGTACTGAAAATCTGAGACAGTGGTGGTAACGCAAACACCCAGACCTGTGCCAATATAGAAAAGTTTATTTTCTAAATTGACTCAGCCGGTGATCGAACCCGGGACCTCATAGATGGCGACACCTTAAAAACCAGCATGCGAACCACTCTACCACGGACGTCATGAAATGTGAGATATCTCACTTTTTATTTTGTAAATAATCAAAAGTGTATTTTTTTAATGAAATATTATATAAATATTTTCAGTTTTCAGTGGACTTGTACTTCCATCGAATTATTTTTTATGTGCAGTGCGATTCATCAATATGGAAATGGAACCACTTTCGCAAAACAAAGGAGCAATGCTATAATCTGAAACTGCTACACTGTTCGAATTATCCCCAGCTGTCACGTCAGCCCTAATACTTACTAATCCACATTGAAATCGTGTAGGCGTAGGATGAACCAGCGCCTGCATAATAAGATCATTTTACCATTCCGTCATAAAATAATCCTTTGTAGGTACTAAACAAGCAAAGTTGAACAAAGAAAATCAGCAGTTTTATGTTCCAAAAACGCTGGCTTTTAACTTAGTATGAAATGTTGTTGTTTGTTATTTTAGACGGTTCGGAAATTAGCGAAAAGTTGCCCGGGTGCTGACGGCATCGCTTAGTTGCCGAGTCCGCTAAACACAGCTTCGATAGCAGAAAAACAACTTTAAACTAAACTCTGCAAGGTCCATTTTCAAACTTCGTGTTTATCGACTACCTGGTTTTCGTTATGATTGAGCACCTCAGCCGGTGTATTAAATTAGTTTTGTTGGCTCAGTCTAGTTTGAGTTTAAGTTACGTAGATGGCGTAGTTCACTGCATGGTTTTAAAAGGTTAGCAACTTTATTAACAGGTCCTGTCAATAGATGATACTATGTTACATCTCTTTACTTTTTATACTACTTATTATTAAGATTATTTTGGATTTACGTTCCTCAGTAACGTTCTTCCGCTCAGTAATATTTAACCGTGGGATATATTTAGCCTCCAAGCGGACCCTACAGGTCCCCCAGACCTCAACCCTCGGGAGCTTCACACATATACATTTTTTATTCACATGAGCCCTAAGCCTTTACGTCCTTCCGGTCGGTGGCCTGAACTGCATTAAAACCTCTTTAATAATAAATCTCTTTAAATTGAATAAAATTTTATAGACGGGTGTCCTTTGTGTAGTCTGTCCGTCTTAAGTAAATCATTAAAGGTATTAATGTGTTCGTGCGCACACGCGTACAATTTCGTTGCATTATATTAGTTTTAATTAAAAATACCACCGACGTGGTCCACAGCATGGCGTAGTAGCCCTTCCCCATATAATAAATAATAATAAAAATAATAAATTTGACAACATCACATACATTGCTCCGATTCCAAAGTAAGTAGCTAAAGCACTTGTGTTATGGAAATTAGAGACAACGGTGGTAAACAGACACACCCAGACCTGAGCCAATATAGAAAAGTTCGTTTTCTAAATTGACCCAACCGGGGATCGAACCCGGGACCTCAGAGATGGCGACACCTTGAAAACCGGTGTACAAAGCCACTCGACCACGGAGGTCGTCAAGGTATCCATTGATATAAGGCCTACAGTGGTTGTTAATGATGATTACAATGATCAAAATTGCAAAAAAATATAGTTGTCTGTAAAGTATGAAATTCTTAAATTGAGACAAAACGCAAAGACACAGGATGATACAGCAATAGCTGATAAATGGGTCTGAAAATATTTTTGTGCATCATATTGCTTGATTTTGATAGCTTAGTTAGAATTTTATGTTACGTAGTACAAATATCTATTCTTTGGCACTATTATTTAATAATAATATAATGAAATATGGTTCTATGAGTAAAAACTTTGTTACCAACAAAAATGAGTCTTTGTAACTTGAATTTAATAAATAATAAATAATATTCTGAGATTATCCTTTTAGTTTGCGTTATAAACGCGGTTCTAAATTATCTTTGACTGACTCCAACTACATTTCTCGTCGTCTGTGCAGGCCTTAAAAGAATAATAAAAAAAGTCGCTAGTATTTATAGGACGACGGCTTAGTTAAATATCGCACATGGATCTAATTATTAAAAAACCTAATTACCTATTTAAAACGATCAATTTAATTACTTTCTTGGGACACCTGTTTCTACATTATTTTCAGTAGCGCTAACGCGCTGTTTACTCGCGCATTAATTTAGCGTACCGCTTTGAAGTCGCGCCACTTTATATTTGCGCTTCTATCGAGTTACCTTTGTCAGATAATGATGCTGTGTTCTAACACTATACGTGTTTTGAAATAAACGTGTTTTAATTAATTTCTTTGTCGTTTAGTCGAGACGTACGCACAAAGCCTTATTAACATAAATAACTAAAAAGTCACCTTGTTGCTTGTAATTTGGACGCCTTTTGGCAGTCTCAGCATTGCAAAAGTTAAGTATGAGCTTTTCAAAACTGCACATTATGTACACTAAAGTACGTATATAGCTTTGTGTAAAGAACTAAGTTGAAATCATTATTAATTGATTTAAATTTTACTAAAACCGAAACATCTGAATTTAAAAATTAGTAAAATAATTAAAATGGTGGATTTAATCCTCGCCACAAAAAGTAATTAATTATAAAGGTGCATACCATCTGACCAATCGGACTCTCATTTCTGTTTTCGAATAAGCAACGAAAATAATGAAACAGAAATAACATACTTTTCGATAAGGGGTATAAGGGCAGGCTTTTATTGGCCCAGCCGAGGGAAAATGACCGTTACGGGAAACCGACCGGATTTATTAGCCCGCCTGAGAGTACTTAGGCTGTTAGTAAATTAATCTTCCCTTAATATTAAAATGTAGTACAGGGTTAAGAAAATAATTAATATTTTTTGCTAGTTCATTGCTTTCAAGTTTAGTGTATTTGAGCTGACTCCGAGCAGAAAAATAACTAATAAATAAATAAATAAATATTAGACAACATCACAAACATCACTCTGGTCCCCAAGTGGCTAAAGCACTTGTGTTATGGAAATTAGAGACAACGGTGGTAAACAGACACACCCAGACCTGAGCCAATATAGAAACGTTAGTTTTCTAAATTTACCCAGCCGGGGATCGAACCCGGGACCTCAGAGATGGCGACACCATGAAAACCGGCATACGAACCACTCGACCACGGAGGTCGTCAACTAACTGTTTTAATAAACCTAAAAGAATACATTTGTTGGGCAGAAACTTTGCACTTCTATTCCATTCTGTATAACACAAAGTGCAGCAGCTCCGCATAAAACAATTTTTGTTGCAGTTCGCAAACTTTAATGGTTTTGTGGAGTATACGAGTACGTAGCTACGTACTAGCTAGTTGTGCACAACTTGTGCAGTTGCAGTTGTTCATCGTGTGTGCTTTGATAAGTGCACGAGGAGGACGTGCGCTACGAGAGATCGACACTGTGGGAAAAAGTTGAGTTATGAGCGAAAAAGTTGTTCGTTAATGAATGTTATTCAATATAATTATTGTAGTCATACATGTTCACACAACAAAACAAAAACGTTATCGTTATTGAAATAAACATCAACAAGTGCTTTTGAATCTTCCTATTTTCTACCCCAGATAATTATAACCAAGTGGGTTACATAGCCTACACAAAACATATCCTCATTATAAGTAATATTAAAAGTTGATTGATTTATATTTAAACTTTCAATGCTTTTTTTGTTAAATGAATTTACTTACGAATTGATTAAAAAATACTAAAGCTTAATTTTGTTTAATAATCTCACACAAAATAAAATCTTTTCACCTGCTCTTTTTTACTCTAGATTAAGAATTGATTGGCTTTGTAAATATTGATTAAAAAACTTGTAAAATATTTGTTACATAAAACTTGATGTTTTAATTTAAACTTATCGTGCTTTAAAATGACAATGCCCGGAATCCCGGAATGCCGCGACCAATTAGGTGAGACACGATCCCGGGATAATTCCTGCTATTGCTTTTAGGGCTTTCCCGTTGCTTTCGGCTTTAAAAGTGATTTCAGAAGATTATCGGCTATGTTCACTTGCGAAATGTCCCATTCCTTTCCGGATGTTTTAGCTGAAAGGACTTTTGATAAACTTTGAAAACTTTACTTAAGCTCTTGTTAGTCATCGACATTAAAAGGAGCTTTATTTGATTATTGCATTAGAAATAATTATTCATTATTTTTACTGCTAATGAAGGGGACATAAAGAAAGGGGTTCATTGTCATTTGCTTATACTTGCGTTGGGGCGCAATATCAAAAATATTTGGAACAAGATGCTAACAATATATTTTTATTTGTTTCAGGTACATTACGTGACACCAAGTAAAAAGAATTGCTTCCTTACATTCATGCTAGAAAAAGAAATTGCCACTTTTTGGTAAGTTTGAATTTAATAGTTTGACAACTTTTTGTAAGTCATTCTAACTATTCCAATCGAAGATTATATGGCACATTCGTAACTTCTTGTTTACGGTATCATTAGGGTTCCGTAATACTGTCCCCCACCCACTTATCTCCGAAGTTTGCATAGAGAAAAAACTGAAATTTGAAAAACTGATTGAACTTTATGTTCAGATTACAGGAAAATAAAACGATGTCTCTAAATAGTAAACTTTTTGAGAATGATAGTACGGAACCCGCGGTGCGACTCGCTCTTGACTGTTTTTTTCATTAGTGCTCTATTGAAACTTCAATTCGAGTGAAATGTTCAAAGCACTTTCAGTCAGAAGCTAATAGAGCTTTTGGAAGTGTATAAATCGGAGTATTCAGAATATGTTCGATACCGATTTACGGTCCTTTTGAATGGTTTGAATCTTTAACTAGTTTGTTCTTCAAATGGATCTATCAATCATTTATTTTAATACTAGCGACCCGCCCTCGCTTCGCTTCGGTGTGAATTACAAATTATTTCGCTTTTACAAACTTACAGAAGTAGCAGCAGAATGGAGATGATTCCTTTGCTCTCCCTAATCACCACATAGTTAAAAAAAGTCAAGTGACAAATTTTAATGACATTTCTGTAAAGCCATTTTTTATTTCAAAGTGTTAGACAGTTTTTTTATAATGTGGTGATTAGGGGATAGCAAGGGATTATTCCATTCTGCTGTACGTGTGCAAAAACTTAGAACTTTATTTTTTTTATTTTTCCACGCAACGCAACCAAAAATTCCGAAACTAACTATTCAACTTATTTATTTTTTTGAAACATTCCCTTTCGTTAATCAGAAAAAGTTACGTTACTCATATCAATTTAACCCCAAATAGCACCTCAACAGCACCTGCCTACTCAACCCTGATACGATCGAGTGTCCGCCTGTTGAACGTGCAATTGATCACTTAGTCAACAGCGCTGCCAGTAATTGCCAGTGACACTCGTTTCGTTAAGTACTTACATCGACACAGTAATACCTACCAATCAACACTGTAAAACTAAGGTCCTTTTCAAAAACGCACCTACGTACAATCAAGTGTTTAAGGGGTAATACAAGATAAACTAAATTCACCTGGTAAGGTTAACACTAGATATGATTTTCCCGATCTAAATAACACAAATATAAATTATGATAATAGATGTCAGTCTACACTTAGAATGCCATAAATCCCATATGGGTATTACCGCAGAAACCAATGTCACACACGACAGCACGTCAGGTTATACAGTTAAACTGCGAAAATAGCTTTTATTACGTAGGGCATAAAGGCGGTCTCAAGGTCAACATGTATACTCTGAGTTGCCGTCGTGTGTACATATAAAAAACAAGTTAAGGTTTACTAATATAAGGCACGTGCTTTTACTTTATGCCCACCGTGTAGGTCATTTCTCTACCTATGTAAGTACATAGGTAGAAAAATAACCTTCTGATTATAATAATATATGTTAAAAGATATTTAAGTTAGGTTTATTTCAGTTCAATTCAAAAACTTCGTGTTACTTAACCGAAAACGATTGAGTTCTTGTAATATCCTCTTCTTTTTCCAATAAGGAAAATAAATTGAAAACTGTAAGTTGGCGTCGCAAAAGCAACTGAGCGACGTTTAAATATACTGATCGGAAATTTACCGACGGAGCGGAATTCTAAAGGAAACTTTACAAAGCACGATCGCACGACCGGAACGTTTCCGGTCGGCAGGAACGCTTCTGATCAATCGGGAATCGAGGCCCCGCTGCAGGGAAATAAACGGTACATAATGTTTATGTTCCTTTCGTCTCTTGTTGCGATATATTTGAAGTGTTTATATATATTTCACCTGAGTTTATTTTTCGTAAATCTGAAGCAACGAAAATCTTTATAGTCGACAGGGTTTGCTTTCACCAGATCAAGTATTTTTTATACAAACAAGTATCTATAGCTGTTTATAGCGACGCGACAGACTTACACGCACTACGTCAAGCTAACATCGAGGCAATATGTATGGAAACCTGATTATGGATATCAAAATTTTGTACTTTGACCGCGGTCGCTGAGTAAAGACACACCTAGCTCGGCGGAAGTACTTTCCTTTTCGCTATGGCGAAGAGTACTGCCACAACATGTTAATTAATAAAGGTTTTATTATATCCATTAACTCTGTTTCGATTTAGGTATACCTACATGTGATGTTGCTAACAGGGAATTTCAATCAAAATTGTTCTACAGCTAAATTAATCAACAAGATTACTATTTCCAAGTAGAATACAAACAAGTCTATAATGTAATAATAAGATAATTAATTAAATTCCAAACAATAACAACACAACAGACTGTGGGTTAGGTACTAGTAGTTCTCAGTAAATATTATTAACATTACTAATGTGATATTCTAATAGTAAATTAATTAGGCAGTAGTTGTCCAGGGTTGTTCCAAAATAAACCATAATATAGGTTCTGTGAGTATATATTCCAAGTATCCGACCAACCGTTGGTAGTAATTAATCTTGACGCTATTGTTACCCTAATAAGCTCTACAACAAAACAAAGAGTGAATAATTGTAGCTATTCTAGTTGATCTATTTTTAGAATGTTTGTGGTAGTAATTTCAGTCAAATTTATTCAGGTAGAAACTCCAGATAATTTAACAGAATCTTAATAACTTGCAATTTGAAACCTGAATGATAAAATTATTAAATTGTTTCTTTTATCTCGAAATAGGTATCTAGAAAACTATGGGTATCTAAAAATAAACTTTTGGCGCTGTTAGCTGTAGACCTCGCGGTTGTGACATTTTTTAATATATTTCGGAATGGCTAAAATATTTTTTTTAATCGACAATAATAGAATCGACAAAAAAATCTATACAATTATCTAACCTGCTCACTATCGAACAAAAATCGGTTGAGAAATGCGACCCTTAGAGGAGATCCGACGGACAGCTGGACATACGAAAACATTTTTGCTCAAGCTGAAACGGACACGCTTCGCGCTCGCTTGGTCAAGAATTTCCAAATGAATAATTTATTTCTTTTTACTTCCATTCGGTAGCCATGACAGCTTGGTGACAATGCAATTATGAAAATTTTATCATTAATGGATGTTAAAATGGACAATGTTTGTAAATAGAATGCGAGCGCTCTTTACTACTCATTTTCATCGCATGCGGTATAATGTCACACGTCCCACCAGGTGGAAAGAGTGGTTTGTCGGTTAGTAATAGACACCTAGGTAACAATAAGTAATAACACTTAGTTTCAGTTTTGGCCACCGGGTCAGATAAGTTTGTTTCACTCAAGAACTTAATAATTATATTCAAGTCTTCTAAAATTCTTGGTGTCACTGTACTACACACTACTGACCAACGAGCGATATAAATATACGAATTTTACTATGTCGTATGAAAATGAGAAGTAAAGAGCGCTCGCTGCCTTTCATAAATAGAGCCCCTGGAATGTTTAAAATAATAGACGCGTACCTCACACTATTGGATATAATACAGGTAATCAAACTTAAAGAAGAGACCCACACATTGTTAAATTACTTGTAGTAAGATATAATGTTTTTTTTACTGGACTTCGCGAGTAATTATTTGCTTTTTCAACATGTAATAATGATAAAAGCACAAATCATGTTTTTAGAAACCAACCATTTTATTTTATCCGCAGTCAGCACAGCTGTGTCAATGTAAAACTTCTCAAGCACGAAACTACGTGGTGTAGTGTCGTAATCAAAGTGTAGTGTTACCAAGTTGCATTAGTGTTTACGGCCTCGGTGTTGCCAGTCAAAGTGCCAGTAACGACCCTTTTACAGCCCGAGAACTCTTCAGGACTTTGCCAATTGTAATCATGGCAACACTCATTTTCACTTTTAAGCTCTCTTTTAGAAAGCTACTTTATTCTGCACTGTTATATAAACATCATTATTACAAACAACATATATTTTATGCGAAAACATATAATGGTGCATAGACTGGATTACTTATAAAGCTACTGAGTCACTGTATGTTTTCCTATGAAATAAAATTAAATAAATTAATTAATACATTGAAACAAGTAGGTAAGTATATAGTAAAAAGGTTTTTGTTAACCCTGTGGATACGTTGTGTGGATATTCAAAGTGTTAATGAATGAACCGAAAATGCGAAAACCGTTTTTTCGGACCATCAAACTGAACAACTTTTGCTATTGAACCAACTCTGAAATCGCGATAAAAAATCAGCTGTTTCATACATATTGATATTTTCGTTATTATTTTTTGTATGAAACAGTAGATTTTTTTTTTCACAATATAAGTCTGATATTGTGAAAAAAAAATTCTACTGTCTTCTTATAAAACTGATCAGGGGGGCTGATCAGTTTTATAAGAGATGACAATTGTGACGAATTTCGACACGAAAGTTGTTTAGTTTCATGGACTGAACACATCCTCAAAAATTTGGATGGAAACTATAAAATAACCCTGTATATCGGTAGATAAATCGGTAGATAAATAAATAAATAATAATAATAAATATTTGACAACATCACATACATTGCTCAGATTCCAAAGTAAGTAGCTAAAGCACTTGTGTTATGGAAAATCAGAGACAACGGTGGTATCACAAACACCCAGACCTGAGCCAATATAGATAAGTTCGTTTTCTAACTCTAAAATTTCCGGGGATCGAACCCGAGACCTCAGAAATGGCGACACCTTGAAAACCGGTGTACAAAACCACTCGACCACGAAGGTCATATACGTCGTTGAAAAAAAACATGTAAATGTATAATAAATACAAACTAGAACTCAGCTATTTCTCTTGAGATCACTACAATGAATATAATTTTGTCCAATTTGTTTACAAGTGTTCGTATTAATTCTAATCAAAGCTTGAATGAAATCCGAGATCCGCACTAGAATGAAGCACATCAATTTTATTTATGTTTAACCCCACCGTAGATGGAGTAATAAATTGCAAATCCACGTGCCCAATACCGATTGTTCTACAACACCTAAAAAAGCTTCGGTTCTAATAAAAACACATAAAATGCGACGAGGGCCGACCCGCCACCTCCGCCGCCGTAAAATATTTGACAGAGAAGTAGTATTTACGCCGGCCCGCCGGCCTGCGAGGCGGCGGGGGATTGGACCGTATTAATAGTGCAGTGTAGTTGGCCTCAAAAATGTACAACGAGCTTTGGGTCCTTAGGGCTTTGGGTGCTTTGAGGAATTAAGGAGATGTCAAGGTGAAATGCGCCATTCACAACCGCAGCCACAGCCAAACGACCCATATACGTAATTAATTAGTTTGTCTCTTTAAAAACCGGCCAAGTGCATGTCGAGCCACGCGCAGTGTAGGGTTCCGTAGCCCATAGTTAATATACTTAAATGTAAATTACGGTTTTTACACCTGACAACGTTATTTAAGTAGTTCCCAATGAGGAATTTGTACTGCGCCAAGTACATTTTATAAGTTGGTCGACTGTTACTCGTAAACTTGTAAAGCCTACTTAGCTGTGATAGTTTTCATTTTAACTTCGTCATATATACAATAGCTACTGTGAATTTTTTAACGTATCCAAAAACAACCATTTGGCAGGCAAAAGGGGACACTTGACTCTAACAAAGATGGACTTGGTCAAACTATTAGGGTTCCTTGTTGACTATGGAACCCTAAAAAACAGATTTGTTGGATGTACATTTATCTTCTCGATTAGAATGTAGAACTTTCTCAAATATAAGATTAGGATTGACAATTCGATGAAATAATTTTAGGAAACCTTTTCTACAGGGTTATTTTTAATTCATTTAAAACCTCTCGTGGGGTTGATCAGACCATCAAACTGAACAACTTTCATTATGGGACCAACCTTGAAATCGCGAAAAAAAAACAGCTGTTTCATACATTTGATGGAGTAGGCATTGTACTTTTGTATGAAACAGCTGTTTTTTTTCGCGATTTCAAGGTTGGTCCCATAATGAAAGTTGTTCAGTTTGATGGTCTGATCAACCCCACGAGAGGTTTTAAATGAATTAAAAATGACTCTGTATATGGCAGTAATTATAGGTAAAAGATTTGTAGGTATAACATGAGTATTTGGAAAGTCATGTTTTCTCAAGATCCCCATCACAACGTACCCCAACAAAGAGAAGGCGCAGCGCATTAATTTTAATTAATAAAACTATCGATTACCCAACGCGTCACAGCCTTTGTGATAACATTGTTTGTAGCTTAGTTATAAAGCTGAAAGTTATTGTGTTGAGTTAGCGAACAATAGAGGGTCAGCCCCACAGATACGGCTCACACTATGTTTTGAAACATACTATGTTATGGAACACTGTAATGTTAGTATTAGGTCGAATCAATACGACTGAGCTAGGTCAATAAAGTGAAAATCTTGAATAAGCTTTAGAATCTTTAGATATTAGGATTAGTTAGAAGAAGATACCAGATCTTGAAAGTTTTTCGTATAAAAAAAGGCTAAAAAGGGATGATACACAGTTCTTTTTTCGTTTAATTTGTGCGGACGACGGGAAAACATCATAGAGATACAATTTTTATACTGGGATATTTATTTTACCCTGTGATTTATTCATTAGATTTCAAGAGAACGTCTACGTAAAAGGCTATAGAAATGTGTGTGAACTCCTGGATAGAAGGCCAAGATCCTAATATTTTTATACGAATGATGGGCTATTTACACGGGTTGATTTTAGCAACCTGTGACGGTCGACTTTAGTCACCTATAGCAAGTCGCTTGCAAAATTTAATTGCATCGGTGACGATGTCACTGTCGTCTAACAAGGTGTTACAAAAATACCCCTAATGCCGAATATGGTAGATAGAGACCATCAAACTGAACAACTTTTACTATAGGACCAACTCTGAAATCGCGAAAAAAATACAGCTGTTTCATACAAAAATTAAAATCGAAAATATCAAAATGTATGGAACAGCTGATTTTTTTTTCGCGATTTCAGAGTTGGTTCCATAGTAAAAGTTGTTCAGTTTGATGGTCCCTATATACCATATTCGGCATTAGGGGTATTTTTGTAACACGTTGTATAGTCGATGGCGTAACCTAGGTAACAATATATAATAACACTTAGTTCCAGTTTTGGCCACCGAATCAGATAAGTTGGTTAAGTCAGGCCGCATTGCTTTTTACAGAATCGATATTCGCCGTGCGGCAAAAGTCGTGCGGTTTTAGTCACCCGTGTTAATACCACATGAACAAACTGACCGAAAACATTGAGAGTCGCCCTTTTATTCAGAAACATTCCAAACGGCCAGTGTTGAAGGCACTTGCGCTATCTGAGTCACTCGGCTTCGGACTAAAGATCATTGGACCGGAAAATGGCGGATAAGTTTCGGGTATTGAGACGTCTGAACTTTGTAACGATATATTTTCATCTTGATTTATGGAAAATAAAACTTTCACGGGCATAAACTATAATAATATTATTTTCACTTCTGAGACCTTCAGTGAAACTGCGTGACAGTATCCGTAAAAAGGGTTTAATTTATATTCCACTAAATAAAGTTTTTTAAACCTGGTGTTTGTTCTAAAAACTTAAACTTGCCTAAAAGTGTAATTATTCCGAAATAATACGAAACCATGACTGATACTTTTTTTATAAATCACCGCATGAGAGGAGCTCAGTGGCGTAGTGGTATAGTGCCGGGCCCTACGATTGCGGAAGTTAAGCAACTTTCGCAAAGGTCGGTCATGGGATGGGTGACCAAAAATTTATAATCTTGCCTCCGTGCTTCGGAAGGCACGTTAAGCCGTTGGTCCCGGCTGCAATTGCAGTCGTTAATACCCACCAAACCGCATTGGGCCTGCATGGTGGGTTATGGCCAATCCTCCTTATCCACCCATATGGAAGGTCTGTGCCGCAGCATTGGAGACATTAAAAGTGGCTGGCCTTCTAGCATGACCACCGAAACACGATATATATCGCGTGATATAGCGTTTTATCGACATTCAACTGTCAAATTCCCATGTCTTTTGACAGTTAAACGTGATAAATCACTATATCATATCGCGTTTCAGTGGTCATGCTACGGGGCTGGTGTCGAATGAGAGATATAAATAAATAATTAGAAGTAGGAGTCGCTCACCGCTTGACCTTCTGGGCGGTGTCGATGTGTTGAGTAAAACATGCCTTATCAAGCTTTTATGTGGAACTTACGTGTGTGTGAAAAGGTCGAGATTATCCGTGAAACAACATTTACTTTAAGTAGTTTTTGCGAAGTTCTTGGATCGAATCCCGTCTGATCCAATTAAGTAGCCGCGATTGGTTCTCGAAGATCAGGAAAACATTAGTTTCATTTGATCTTCTGGGTGTAATTGTACTACGGTAATTTATATATGAGAGTCTAAAAGAGATAAAACAAAGTGGATTTCTCAGCAGCCTCTGGAAAAGTATCTACGTCTTTCTATTCAAACTTTATGTAATTTATGAAATAACACTGATAGTAAATGTAGGTTCAATTTTCTTTTCTTTCAGCGTCGATATTTATTGAGGAGTGTAGTGGAAACACGGGGTTTCAGTGACATAATTAATTTAATTGCTGCTGTCGAATCATCTCTCTTGCAGAATACAGAAAAATTGTATATTGGGCAAAAATATTTCGTATGTTGTCCGTCTGTTCTCCTCTACAGGTCGCATTTCTCAACCGATTCTCGTGAAATTTTGTGAGCAGGTTCGATAATAATTACATAATATTTTTTTATTCAGTTTTTTGTTTATTGAAAATATAACATTTCAGTCATTTCAACAAAGTCACAAACGCAAGGTCTGCAGCTCACAGAGCCACAAGTTTATTTTAAGTTTATAACTTTTGAACACCCCTCACACAATCTTGCAATGATCCAGCATTTCCCCGGGGGCCAAAGTGCAATAAGTTTAGTAATTACAAACTCATTTAGCTTACCTGCAAAGTCTCTATTACACACAAGGTGACATTCAGATGACACTCAAATGAGCTTGTTGAACCACCCTCAAAGTGCCCATCAATATTTTATCAAATTCAGAATTGCTTTCATTTGTGCGAAACATCTTTTCACATTCAAATTTTATTGGGACAGGTGTACTCCACAGTAAAGTTTACACAGCGAAATTGCTTCATTGAGCCTCAAAATACACGCAAAACCAGTTATGATATTTATAAAGTTATGTCGCGTTTTGCCACAAAAAATAGTGCATTTATTTTTAGTTCGATATACATCTTTTATTAGTAATTTACATTAGTTTTAGAAAGAAACATTAAAAGTGAATACATTTTTAGAAAACAGATAACTCATTCTAATATTAACAGCTGCCAATATGAGGTAAAAATTACGTTAGAATTTTTTGACGACCTCCGTGGTTTGTACACAGGTTTTAAAGGTGTCACCATCTCTGAGGTTCCGGGTTCGATCCCCGGTTGGGTCAATTTAGAAAACAAACGTGTCTGTGACACCACCGTTGTCTCTGATTTCCATAACACAAGTGCTTTAGCTACTTACTTTGGAATCAGAGCAATGTATGTGATGTTGTTAAATGTTTATTTATTTATATTTTATTAATATACCTTCAATAAAAATGAGATTTTTTAAATTTCAAACTTGCAATCTTAGATATTTAAATTCATAGATTTAATAAGCTAAACAGCTGTTGTCAGTAGCTGTTTAAAGCTGCTTAGACATGCCAGAGTTGTTGTATTTCCCTGGGGCCGAGGTGAACACCCGCAAAGTCCGCCACCTTCTTGCGACATGCACCGAAACTTAGAAATGAGAAACGACACCGACGAGACCCGTCACACGCGGTCAAGAATTTAATAACTTACATTCATGTTAATCAACAGATTAAGGTGATACCAAATTACTCTATTGTCTGAAGGTTTAGATTTTAATAACATTCTGAAATATTTAGGATAACAACATTTTAAGCATATTCAAAAGAAGCTATTAACTAATTCTCGCAGATATAGGATGGAAATTTTAGTTAGCAAATGATAATGCTAATAATCATCCTTTTATATTATTTATTTTCTGTGGCAAATTACATGACACAAATTAACTTCTGAAATCCTCAAATCTTCAGCAATAGTAATGAAGAACCAGTAGCAGAGGTGTGAAACGTATTTATTTGAACACCGAAGGCGCCGCCGTGCATCGCGTGCACGACTGTTAGTTCCCCGGGGACGTGCCTGCTCTCTGTATGAACGGGGAAGTCGCAATCTCTACATGCTTTTGTACCTGCGACTTCTAAGTTATGTCGCTTTGACTTTGACTCTACTTTTCGCGCGCTTTCCTTGGTACAGTATAAGCTTTTTTATTTCTGCCAAAAATATTTCTCGTTTGTATGTGGGAATAGTAGTAGAGTTGCTCCATTTATTTCGGGATGTTTGTATGGAACTTTTTATTTGATTTTTTTTGTAAATTAGTGTAATTAATGTAGGTATTTCGATGAGCTGTGTGGCGCAGTGGTTAAGCACCTGGCCCAGCGATTGCGGAGGTTAAAAAAAAAAAGGGTCGATCATGGGATGAGTGACCAAAAATTTATTATCTCGAGCTCCTCCGTGCTTCGGAAGGCACGTTAAGCCATTGGGCCCGGCTGCATTCGCAGTCGTTAGCACCCACCAATTCGCATTGGGGCCGCGTGGTGGGTCATTCTTCTTATCCACCCATAAGGAAGGCCTGTGCCCCAGCAGTGGGGACACTAAAAATGGCTGATGGTCAAATTGAGATACTATTAGAATAAACTTCCGGAAGATTAGATGGATCCGTGGTTAACCACGGAAGAACTTCCGTGACCATGGCGCATGCATCTGCGCCGAAATATCGGAGTCTCAAAAATAAACAGGTACATGGTGTAAATCCCGATATAGTTTATTCTAATAACGTCAAAAACCATGGAAATTTAAAACATTAAATTGAGATACTTATCTCGTCAAAAGTTTCTGTTTAATCTAGTTTCCTACTACTTACATCCATATGTAAATCAAGTTATTTTTGAAAACGACTACACGATCTGAAATTTTAAGATTTCAAATGTAACGCTTTACGTTATACTAATTGATTTCCTTGACATTTCGCTAATTGCTGATCCGGGGAGTTAAATTACCGTTTTACATTAAAATATACAAGGTTGGAAACACTGAACAAACGACTCGTTTGATCTGAAACGGCTCTGACTTTTGGTAATTGAATTTTCAAATTAATTAACAAAATATTGAAACGTTTTTTATATACTTTAAAAATTTTGATTTGTTAGGAGTAATATTCAATTCTCACTTCTTACTTAAGGCCCCTGTATACCTCAAGTGGTGCCCTCATTTTAATCAAATTGATTGCTCGCTAAGTACATAATGTTTCGAAAATTCACATGTACAGATTGAAGCTAAGGTTCTATAGTTTATTTACAAACAACAACCTAAAGTGGCCACTTTTAGCACTTTTGCGAACTACTACTACAACGAACAAAATTTTACTGAGGTTATTGTTTGTAAATAAACTATAGAACCTTAGCTTCAATATGTACATGTGAATTTTCGATACATTATGTACTTAGCGAGCAAGAAATTTAATTAAAATGAGGGCGCCACTTGAGGTATATAGGAGCCTTAAAAAACTTGACTAACGACATCTTTGTTTACTCGACTTGAAACAAAACAGAAAATGACTTTGTATACTTGTATATATAAGTATTACAAAACTTAATTTTGTCACCTCTGAGAAAACGACATACAAACTTAGGGTTCAAGTCATAGAATATAATCTATCACTTTCCATATAAACCAAAAATTTTCATTTGGCTTGCCGGTGCAACGTAAGACGTGTCGTCTCGATGGACGTTACTCACATTATAACGCTTGGCTGCCTTAATTTCCGGGGACAGCTGAGCTGTGTTATTAAGGCAAGGCAGTTCACGAAATCTAGTCTTTCACTATCACTTTAGAATATGGTTGATTATTGCATAGCTCTAACTGTCGCTTAGCCAGAAATTTGACGAAATTTAGTACATTTTTATTGATTTCTGAAATACTGGACTTTATCAATAAAAAAGCTATCCTTTTTGCATAAAAAAATCATATTACTGTCGTTGATAATTACGAAATCTGACGATTGGAAGTTAATTTTTGTGTTTTTATGGTTTTATTCAGGATTTTTTCAAAGAGTTACCAAGTCATTTTTCAATATTCTGTTCGGTTATTGTGTTTCTTTTGTTTCTTTTTCAGTCTACTGTAATTTTTGTTAAGTAGAATGCCTCATCAATTCTTCACATTGGAAGCTCAAAAATCAATCAATCATATCGTGAACTGGCTTCACCTTAACTACTGGAAAATTACAGGTCACTAGTCACTCACCAGTAACTAGATAGTTGCCCGTTACCGCCTGTACATGTACAGTCACGTCTAAAAATATGAATACAGTTTAGAACTTTGTCACTTTGTTGTACTTATCATTAGTCATTGATTTGTGTTCAAAAAAGGTTTAACTCTTAGAGTGACAAAGTTCTAAACTGTATACATATTTATAGACCTGACTGTACAAGCGAGTCACGTTTGTTTGCAGTGATTGCCCGCTGGGAATTGAAACGAAATAACAATGGATTACGCAACGTTTATTCGATAATTTGTATGAAATTGGAGAAACTTTTATGTAGAACTATTTACTTATTTACATGTAATGTTCGATAAATGGAAATCCATTTTGGTTTTAATTCAATGTTACGTTAAAGGGTTGTTCCATGTTTATATTATAAAAAAAAACAACCACTGCTCAGATCACTTGAAAACTTGTTATAGGCACTTTAATAAGTAAGTGACTCGGTAGCTCAGTTGGTAAGAGCATTGGACCGAACTCTTAAAGGTCGCGGGTTCGATTCCCGCCTGAGACAATTCTGGTGAGTCGATTTTTTGTAGTATATTATTTACTTTAATGTTATTGTGAATTGTTGAATGGAAGAACAGTATCTGCTTCGTAAAAAGCTGATTTATAGAATATCCAAACAGTTTTCATTCACGTATAAATAATAATCGAACGAAATCACGACGAGCCACATAAAAATCACCTTTAAACCAACTCTACACGTCATAAAATCGAACGAAGCTCACATATTCGAATGGTGTGAAATATTTCAGCGGTAGTGACAGGTGGGGTCGACGATATCACAAAGTAAACAAAAATGTTCTGTGTCTCGATACGATGCTCGGCAATAAATACCGATGATTGTTCCGACTGGGTGTGATACGCGACGCAGAACGACATTTTGGGCGAGTTACAATGCGATTTTTTTGTATTTTATATAAGTAAATCTAAATAAATAAAACAAAGTCGGGTTTTGTACATCGTTTATAGCTCAAGAACGGCTGGACCGATTTGGATGATCGATTAAGTCCTGGACTCATATAGTTGGCTGCTTTTTATCCCGGTCGAAAGTTCCGTAGGGTCCACGCAGATGAAGTCGCGGGCGACCGCTAGTATTACAATAAAGTATAGTTTCATTGATGACCAGTTGGCTCAGTAACAGCGATCCTGCCTCTTGAGTCAAGGGTTCCGTTCCGGGTATGGTATCGTATGTATCGTAGAGGCATAAATGATTGATAAATATAAGCATTTGTTCTCAAACAATTTTTATTCGTTACTAGCGGCCGCCCGCAAATTTCGTCCGGGTGGGCCCTAGGGAACCTTTGACCAGAATAAAAAGTACCCTTTATATTAATCCAGGATAAACTACTTATATGTATGCCAAACGCAAAAAACCAAATCCGTCTAGCCACTTAGGGGCGAAAAGGTAACAAACACACACACACACACAAACTTTCGCATTTATAGTATTATACTAGGTGTAACAAAAGTACCCCTAATGCCGAATATGGTAGATAGGGACCATCAAACTGAACAACTTTTACTATGGAATAACTATGAAATCGCGAAAAAAAAATCAGCTGTTCCATACAAAAATTAAAATCGAAAATATCAAAATGTATGAAACAGCTGATTTTATTTTCGCGATTTCAGAGTTGTCCCCATAGTAAAAGTTGTTCAGTTTGATGGTCCCTATATGCCATATTCGGCATTAGGGGTACTTTTGTAACACCTTGTATAGTAGGATTTAGTAAATAGCCCTAAGTCAATTACAAGACATATTTTTTGTACGTATAGAAAAAGAAATAAAAAGTGCGAGAATAATTTCGACACCGCTCCTCAAAAATTGTGGAACGTCTTCATGAATACGGTCCGGGTATATAGGTCGTAAAGTCCGTAGTACTATTAAACGTGTCGGCTATCTAATCAGCATAAACATAATTAATTTCCCCCCTTTACGGCATTTTCATGGTGCCGTATAATAAAAAAAAAAACATCTCAACGTATATTTGGGTTAATATTTTATGTTTTGCAAGATGGTGCTTCCCATATTTAAGTGGAAGAGAGGAAATGGAATGTATGAGCCGTTTATTGTGGGGTTACTCTAATTATTTGGTTCATTAATTTCTAATTAACAAAATTGTTTCTCGTGTTTTTTAATGAAAATAAAATATTAATTATAAGATAATATACTGTTAACATTCAGCCACAAGACGTCAAACTAACTCATAGGTCAGTATGGTAATTTTGTACAGCGCCACCTACCGCCGAAAAGCGAAATGAGATTTTCCATAGAGAATTACTCTATCAAGTACCTTTACGCGCGTAATTTTTCCCGATAGCTGTTCGTGCTAAGGGTACATATGGAAACTACTCAATTATTTCAGTATCCTCATTTTTACGATTTGTTTTTTTTTTTACTTTTGATCACACAACAAAATAAATTTCAAACAAAACGAGAAAGTGAGTTAAACAAGATTGATAAATAAAGGTCTCCAAGAGTCGCGTCATTTTTCACTTGGCTGCGCAAAAACATTTGTCTGTAGAGTTTTTGCCCATATTTCAGGACACTCATATTTCACGGGGAACTGACTTGTGAGGAAACTCTTGTGATTTGTATGTACCCACGAATTTTGTTTGCCATAAACTATCATGAGTCGTTCGAATTATTCATATTCTAGGTAAAAATAGAGATATTTCGGTCGTCTGAATATAACTAAATAACTTATTAATTTTTATAATCATCATCTGCAATATTTAACATTTACAGCAAGTAAGATAAAAAAACTTATTTAACAACTTTCTATTCTGCTATTCTGCTCGTTTTTGAGGTACTACATAATATATCTGGTTTAAAGTCAATTTTATTCCTTTAAACCAGATAATGACGTGGACCCTCCGATAAAGTACCTCAAAAACCGGGGTTTAGTAACAAACTGACGTACCGGATGACTTCTTTTCGGTACCCCTAGCACGAACATCAATCGAGAAAAAAAAACGCGCTTAAAGTAATCGATAGAGTGATTATGTATGGAAAATTTGTATAGCGCCATCTACCGCCGAAAAGCGAAATTAGTTAATTTTTAACAAGATATACATACTGTCAACCACTTTTATTATTATTTCAAAACATTAAAAATGTAGAGCTGTTTAATTACGCTACTTTAAAATTGTTCATAAGAGCAGTTAACCCTAGTCGCCCCTATACATCGTCAACGCCACCTGGTGGCAAATGAGTTACGATAACATTTTGTACGTCGTTTTGGTAACGTAACGCACCTCGTTACGGTGGCTTCATCTCTTTATCTGCCGGGTAAGCTGACAGTTGGTGTTTTAAAAGAGTAGTTAGGAGTTCACTGAACTTTTAAAGGAGTTTCACTGAAATTTACATTTACACTCGTATTTCCCTAAAATAATTTTATATTGCAACAGGTTTAACTATATCTATCGTGATTGCTTTTAATTTACGTTCTAATCTAGAGACTACCTCCTTGGTTGAGTAGCTTGCATCTAAAGGTGTTCATAACGGCTGTTTGCCATTATTACGTTAAAAGCTTTATGCTTTAAATATTTATTAGGTTTTTATAAGAGCTATAATATAGCTCTAACCTCAAAACATAAAGGCTATGAAGCCCTTAAGGTTAGATAGAGCTATATTAGTAAAAGCTTTATAGTAAATACTTCCGTTGAGGTTGCAGCTATATTAGAAGGGACGATTACGCGATTTATAAAAATATTTACCTAATACATTTTATAATTTAAACCAAGGAATATAATTTATTGAAGCTCTTTGGGCAATGATATTAAAATAACTTTTAATATTATTGCTCTTTGGGAGTCCGTTATGGACGTTATACGTTATATTTAATAGTAGATTGTTAGACAAGGGTCAAAAGGAAGCAATTCCCATGCGAGATACTTAGAATATAGTTCGAGTGTGGAATTGATGACTTTTACCCGTGTTAAACACTCTACTTTTCATTTCGAATATAAGGAAAGTAAAAAAATCGTAGTTTTTCCAAAATATTCATTAATAAAACATGTAGTAATTACATAGGTAGACCATTTTTATTTATTTCTTATTTCAAGTTTGGAACAGCCCGCGTCGCCGCTCCGCCCAATGTTTTTAATTTTGCACTGGCTGTTATAGCAACTCTATGGTCGACTATGTAACCAAATTCAGTTCTATTTTTAAAATTCTTTTACACCCTAGGGTGGAACACAGAGTTTTTAACCCGCTGCTCAGTTTAAATATACATCACTTTCCGAATATGAGAAATGAAAAAAGGCTTTATTTATAACGGCTATACGTTATATTAGCCACCACTACTTGCATCCCGGTTTTCATGGTGTCGCCATCTTTGTGTATCGGTTCCGCCCGGATGGATCAAAGTAGAAAAACTAACTCTTCAATATTTTCTTGAGTCAGTTTGATTGTGGTACCGTTTCAAGTGTCTAATTTATTTATTTTTACACAGTTCATTATTGTCAATTATTTCAAACAGTAAGCTACTTCATGAAGATCTAGACTGTGATGACGGTTGGGCGGTTTTGCGAATAAACGTTGACCAGATATACGTATACTTACTCGTATGTACCCACTCTTTATAATTGATTGTTCTATCTAAATTTTTGTTGTTGGTTGCTCTTTGAGAACCTAGTATCTAGATAAACCTAATATAGGTTTTTAAGATATTACTTACCATTAATGTTACATGTTTGTTGGCAAATGAATAAATGAACGTAAGCGAAAAAACTTGAAGCTTGGTCTTAATGATGGATGTGATGTTGCAATGAAGTTTCAGTGGGAGGGCGAGCCTTGCGTGTGATCTTATTGGTAGTGTGGCCGATAATCTATCATAAGACACACGCGGCTCTCTCTCTCACTTGCTAACGACAGAAGAAGATGGAAGATAAAGTCTACAGCACGAAGAAAAGGATACAAAGAATTTATGAACAACAATTTTTTAATGAAGTTAACTAAGATATGTCATAATTTTTCGTCCAAACGAACACATAAATACCGGTAAAAATATTAGATTAATTATTTTTATTTGCTATCTGATTAAAACTTAATTAAAACATACAATGACTAGTAAGTATATACAACGAAGTTTAAAAAAAATAATAAACAAGCCACAATAATAATAAACAAGCGACTGGAGCTTGTTTATTCTGATATTCTACAAAAGTTGGTTTTATTTTATGCTGTTTTGTGTCTTTAAATAAATAGCTTACCCCGCAAATGTTGTTTTGCCATATAAATTATTTCTATTATTTCTATTTCGGTAGTCAAATAAAAAATAACTAACTTATTGTATCTACCGCCGAGAGTATAATATTATTAAACTACTAATATCGATATTTATAAAATAGGAGTTGGTGGTAGAAGGGTTGTATGTATTATTTAATGCCGAATTATAAAAAAAATAAAATAATTTTATTTTGTCTAAAAACAAAACAAAAATGGGTTAAACCACCCTTATCACTTAGGGGTATGAAAAATATTTAACGTCCTATTTTCAGACCTACTGAATATACACACATCAGTTAAGCCTTTTCGGTAGAGTTTTGTTAGAAACACTGTGACACGAGAATTTTATGTATTAGACAAAACCTTATTAATCATTGCTTACTTTGTAAGAAACAAACAGCGAATCTAATCAAATAGTATAATGAGAGCGTACTCTATTACCTTCGGTCGAAAACTGTATAAAACACTTGGAATACCTGTGTGAAGTGTGACCGCAACTAGTTGTGAATTAACCGGCAGTTAGGGACTTTAACCGATGCTTTAATCGGCCCCCAACTATTACGGCCTTACCACAAAAGATTTTAAAACACTGTTCTATTTAGACACTGTTTAAATGTGATGCCGTCTCTTTCAAACAATACTGTCATAAAAGTGACAGCATCACATTTAAACAATGTCTCGTGTTTTAAAATCCTTTGTGGTAAGGCCGTTACTCATTTAGCCATAACTAACTGAGATCTAACTCGGCTTGTTCGAATGCAAATTCTATACGCATACACTTAGTAATTACAAGTGGAGAAATTTTTATATGTAAGGTGATGTATTTCATCGAAATTACTGACTTCTCTAACATTTAAATTAAGTTGAATGCTAACCAGATGATGTTTGACTACCGAAAAAAAAATGAATAAACAATATCTAAACTACACTAAAAAAATATATTTATCAAAAATCTATTCGACCTCTTTTTCGGCGTAATTAATATACACATTTATGTCAAGTTACAGCTTACTAGTACTATAGCCTCTGAGCTAGGCCACGGACAGACAAGATTTGATTACAGACAGACAAACAAAAAAACAAACACCGGACAGGTGAAACTAATAGAAGCTTGTGAAAAGACAAAAGCAAGGTAATTACAACAATGTCTCACGAATTGTTTGTGTCTGTAAACAAATGGCTGCTGACATATATGATAAACATTTACAAACAATTTTACAAATTGTCTTAACTTCTACGAGTATAATGTCAGCAGCCATTTGACTGATGTTTGTACCAAAATTAATGACTTTCTTTACCGCCGAGCTCAATAGAAATCGTAGTCACTACATTTGTCACTCGTCCATTTGTCTTCATAGTTTTGTACTTAAGCTTTCTCCGTGTCAAAGTATAGCTCGAATCTTAGTCAGAAAAGATTTATTAGTACCTACCTATTTTATTATTTTCATGCAAAAGTTTATCTCAAAATTAACCCTTAATTGTTATTTGGTGTAGGAAATAAATGCTATGAGAGTACATAATGTATGTATAGGCTGTAGATAATAGTAGTGTGTAGAAATTAGCTATTTGCGAATGATATACTCTTGAATGAAATACTCTTCTGTCTGAACTATCTTCACACATGAAAATCTTAACAATAACACAGACTGAGACAATATTTATTTGTTTTTATTGTGTGCTTCGCAGAGCCCAGAGATATTATTTACTTGGAAAATATGAAATGGGGAAAATACTGTGATTATATGCTTGTTAGCGATTCTTGACAAAGAAGCTTTAAACATATTTTCCCCATTTCATATACTTCAAGAAAATAATTCCTCTGGGCTCACAATTTAAATATTGGAATTCCCAGAAACATCGAATCGCTTACTCGACCGTTATGCAGCTAGAAATATATTCTCTGACGTTCGCTATCCACTGCAACGGAAATAGGTTATAAAAAACAAATCCTTTGAAATATGGAGCTGGTGGTAGAGAATTTATTCACAACATTAACTATTAAAATGATTAAGCTTTAGTATTACAGCTAAGTGTTTTCAGTCTTTATTTATTTGCACTAGTCTAGTTACAGCTAGGGCTGCTGATCCATCCAGGTTTCCATGGATTTGTCCTAGTTTGAAGGGCGTCTGGGCGGGGTGATTAAATAGTGCCCGGTGTATAAGGGGAAAGAGTGTTATTGTTGTCTCCCAAACGAAAGAACTGATTTTGGTTTAGTTTTTTCTGTGTGAAAGATATTTTTTGTATGTAGCTTCAACCTATTTATTTGCGCGCCAACGTTAATCGCACATTCGTTATTCGACTTCAAGTTCCTCGCAATGATCACATGTCTCTACAACGGAGCTTCTCTAGGTATTTTGGTTTAATAATTTATGTATTTGATTTACATAATGTATCTGCCGGCACTACAGTGTCACAATTCCATACATATTCTCGTGTGACCGCACAAATTGAAGACACCCGAGCGCACTATTGTCCAATTTGCTCGAATTCAAAACGACATTTGTGATTCATATACAAAACCAGACAGAACTATTCTAAACTCCGTGTATTGGTAATATAATATTCCTAACAATGGTATTCATCTTGGAGTTTCACAGATTCACGTGTTATGAAGCCAGTCACCGGTACGGTTCTAGTAAATAGCGAGAGTATCGGTAGTAATTCCGGTACGGGAACTCGATGCCAGGATTTATGGATAGTGTGCAGAATTCATATTTAATAACAGACTGTACGAGCAAGCCAGTACATCGCCGACGCATCATCTCTTGAATGACCCAATTACTTTATATTAGCAATTAATTTTACACAATTCAGTTCGCAATTAGCATTTTATCAAGTCACGCGTACTCATTTCATTTACCATTATTGCACATCAATTTTATAGTTTTTTATTCCAAATATACTTACAACAGTTTAATTCTATCAGTTTTATCATTTTATTAGTTATATGTCCTATCAGTTAACAGACTTGTTATATGTATATACCTTCATTAAACCTTTATTTAACGTTTGAAAACTAGATAGATAGATTGATGATCCAATCTTGTAAAAAATATGAAAGATTTTTTACTTTTAGGAGATAAAATAATTTCCTTAAATAAAACTTACATTAATACATCGAAATTTGACGCCAAACAATTTAAAAAAAAAATAACACGACTGGCCTGCCAGAAACGAACTAAAGAGTTAAATAACAAGTGTCATTGCAGTCGGAGGACCGTTATGTGAATAAATTTTTTTATGAAAGAGGTCCCCCGACTAAAATGACAATTGTTTTTCCTCAGTGGTTGAGGATTCCGGGTAAAGTCCACTTCCTTCCGCCTTTAGCCTTTTTGACAGTTATCATCAGGTCAAATGAAGGTCAAGTCATTTCCATTTGTGGATAAAGAAAATAACTTTTTAAAACTTCCATTTATACTTTCACCATCTACCTAGTTTACGTGAAGAATGTACAAAAATTAAGAGCATACATTAAGTCCGCCGTGAATTCGTGAATGCCGGCACTAGGTTTCCTGCGACTTTCTCACGGCAAATCATCATTTCGCGTGTTTTTGCCGTTCCAGTGGAGCTGTGACGACACGCCCGCTAATAGCGCCCAAATACACTGGCGAGCAACGAAATTGATTCATTTACATACTAATCCAAACTAGACTGAATAAATGAGTTTTGAATTTTGAAACTTTTTCGAAGAACATGTTATTAGATAATACCATAGAATACCTATCGTTACTTTTTTATAGCATCCTCAAATCGTTTATCCAAAACGTTGTATCCGTTTGAATTGCAATATTGGAGGAATATGCTATATGGAATTTCCAATATTGATTATTGCACCACATAAATCTTCTGCGTTGTTTAGGTTTTGTATGTTGATAAGAAACGGTGCAAAGTGCAGTTGCTTTTTTCCTATTCATGTTAATATACTATAAACTTCATTTTCTCTTTGCGATAATAATGTATTAAGTAACGCCCCATATTTTTCTATAAATATATGAATAGTTTCTAAATATTTTGGTGAGGGATTCAATTAACCGCTCGTAAGTGTACTGTAATGTTTTACGACTGGCTCTACATTTCTATTGGTTGCTTTTTAATCTGTGTACGGTTCAAGGACAATGTAACTTTACTAGTTATTTAGCATTTAGGACCAATAAAAATGAAGGCTTTGGTCAGTGATTACTTAACATCAGAAAAAACCTTCGCTATCTGTTTTTAAGTCTTCGAAGGCATAAGTATTTTTCTGGCTAAGAAAACGGACCTTCAGTATCTGTACTAACATCTGAGCTCATTGCAAAGGTTTTGTCATAACAGATACATTACACATTATGATCGCTACAAAACACGGGAATGATTTTACTATTCACGTTATAGGTAGGTACCTAGATTTTTAATTAAATGTAATTCAATGTTTTCTATACCCACAGATTTGCATAATCCACTTGCTTCCAGTCCAGTTGTTGGATTTGTAGTTAATTTACAATACAAACCCGTATGAATGGCCAAGTAAAATTGACAAACTCACAATGTAATGGACGCCCATGAAGCCTTTGTGTGGCTAAGTGGCAGACCGATGTATGACTGCCATTGTTCGAGTTAATGGGACTCCTTCAAACCGCGCCGCTTTGTTTATGACATTTTATTTTTTTATATCATCTTTCTAAAAAGGTAAGTTTTGTTCAACCGTTGGTGATTGTGGAACCACAATCTTTCTGATTTTTTTTATTACAAGTTCTTTGACTTCTTGCATTTGCTCTAATATCATAGTGTAAGCTATTATTACACTAAAGCTTATATTATGATAGCTGTTCATTGATTGCAACTACTCCTATTATTGTGTAATGAAAAAATGCACCTGCATTTTTTAACGACATCATTTTTGTCAGGTAATGTACTAGGTATCTGCCTTGCCTACAAAGGTTTACCACTTAGGTAGTTTGAGACTAAAATACTTCGTTGTTGGTAAAAATGTTTTCCCATGTTATACCAAAGTGAATTGGTGGTAACTTGCAACAACAACACACACGTGTTCTTTTAATCAGCCCTCGTCGACCGTCATGTGCAGTGCATGATAATTGCAATTTAACTTATCTCGTTCATGTCTGTTTTGTTGTAAAGCCCGTGTATTCCGTCATGCAGCATAACTGCATAATAAGGTTGTAGATTAAAGTTAACGTATTGTTAACTACATATATATTGATGACATACTCGTGTAAGTAGAAATATTCATAATGTTTGTGGACACAATTCTACGACTATTATTGCAATTGCATTCAATATTCTAGTGTTGGTGTTTGTATACTATTCTGAGTAACTCTTGAGACTGTCTGCTGATATTATTGGACACCACATTGCTCCGACAACTAACAGAGACGCTCTTTATTTTTAGTATTATTTTATTTTATAACATAATACAAAAAATATAGTGATATTGCTTTAGAAAACACATAACCCACGGTTATCATGCTCTTTGCGTCTGGAGATGTATTTAAAAAAATGTTTAATTATATTAATTAAAAAAGTACTAGCCATCATGGTATATTTAAAGCAGATCTTAATTAAAATTCAAACAAAGGGCTTGCCTCGATAATAATCCCGGAACTGTACCAAATGAGAGTGGAGATGAGGTGTTCAGCTTGATTGCTACAAACCCGACGGACATTTACAATTAGCTTTCGGACAATCGCGGCCCTTCGCCTAAACAAAGGACTTGAGTAATTGCCATTTAGAAGTTTAGAAGTCAAAACTGGAATAAACTCGACACGAACAAACAGAAGACAGAATACCTATTTTAAATTTAGAGTAAGGCAGTTTAAAAATAGACAATTATTATGAAAATATGAAAGATAAATGGGTAAGCACAGTTTCAAACCTGCAAACCATACGTCTCCGACCAAAAGAAGAATAATTCTTCGGCCTCCAGTGCCGTTCCCAAAACGAAATACGACGCTAGCTGTCGGTTTTCTATTTGAAAATTTTATTTTGACGGAATATATTTTTCAATTTCAAATCTCATACGGGCAGTATCTTTATCCAAATGGTCGCTTGTATTCTCCCCTATTCGCTGTAGTCTGTTGTACCAATCTCTTTGTTTTGTGTACATACAAGCTGTAATTCTGTAATCCGAGTGTTGTTGCGCCCCGCGGCTTCGCCCGGTGTTGTCATTGTTCCAAATCCCTTTGTTATTCCGTCTTTTCGGCTTCTTTTATTACTGTCCCGAGTGAATTTTAATATGGCACGACAAATTGCTGAAATGTTATACAATTGAGTTTGCACGAAATTCTCAGTATTGTGATTATTACAAATAATATTACTTCAATGAAAGGAGATGTTTTTCTTTTTCCGTACAATACGTTTGTGTAATTATTAATGTCATATTAAGCACGAAGGAATTAATTTCTTCTTTTTATTCGTAGGTAGGTACTACCTATTTACATAATAAACATGAATTATAACAATATCGTACTTAAAATATCAAGTCTAAAAAAATCAGTAAGTCAAGCTACCAAACATGAGTTTTTGTAGACTCGTAGACAGAAAACTGTAACGACAACCAACCTATTATGTATAGGCATTATGTTAAAAATAATTATTAACATGAATACGAATGTTTATTTAGTCACTTATCAGGAGTTTAAACTGATTAAAGCATTTATTTTCAACTCCTGTTTCACTTAATCAAAAGCTCTTGCAGGTGCAATTAAAATTAAATTCTGCTATCCGAAATCCGTTTCGTATTATCACAACAACCATCGGGATTGTAAGCGGTACATGTAATTGTGTTTCATCCGATTGTGTCGCGACGCGAGTGAAGTAAATTATTTTACATTTTAAATAATATTTGGCCACAAACCGCCGCGGCGGGTTAACGAGCTCTCATTAGTTGCTCAAAAGCTCACACGTTGAGTGCAGCTTATTTTTACTGTAGAATATTATTACTGCTGCATTGAGATTTTTGACACATTCGTTAAATACAATGCATATTGTACTGTAGCAGTAATCACTGGAATCCAATAAAAATGAAAAGAAATGCGTTTATTCCCAGAAGAGTGAAAACATACACGATTCAATCGCGTACACGTTTCGTTGCGTTCTTTCACGTCGCGTGGCGCTGTGGTGTAAGCGCCTGGCCCTGCGATTGCTGAGTTTAAGCAAATTTTCAAAAGACTCGGTCATTGGATGGGTAACAAAAATGTATTATCTCGATTCGGTCCCGGCTGCATTTGTTAACACCCACCAATACGCATTGGGCGCGCGTGGTGGGTTATAGCCTCCTTATCCACCCATAAGGAAGGCCTGTGCCCTAGCATCGCAGACATAAAAATGGTTGAAGTCGAATGTGATATCGACGATTGATTATTTATAAGACATTTTTAAAAATGCCACTAAATGTAATACTAATATTTTTTTTATACCATGGCCACTCGAAAAAGTGCGTTTAATTCCTTAATAACAGTGAATAAAACGCGTTTTTTTTTTCACTTAATGAATAAAAATATTTAGAATTTGGAACAAGCACGCAATATATGAATTATGTAAAAGAACGTGCTAAAAGTACCTACTGGTTGGCTAAATGGAGCTTTTCCATGGAGCAATATTTATACAATTTAAAAAAACGAAATGCACCCTTTTATTTCATCCTTTGTTCTCTTATTAGTTTACCGATTATATAATAAAATGTGATAATTTTAATACTGTAGGTACTATTTATTTTCTCGCAGTAGCGAAGCGAGGGAATAGAATCCTTCGCTACACTCGAGATCCAACTTAGTACCTCGAATTAAATTTCCTATTTTCACTTGTTGTATAATCTACTTTTATGTAATGTGTTTTATACTAAACACATTGAAATACTTAATTAGTTCACATACTTACCCTCGGTAACAGTTTTATTTGCCTGAATTTCTCTTTATAATGTTTTAGAAAACATAGCCTAGCCAATTTAGGGACTGTTTTGAATTCCAGTTATTCTTTTTTTGTGCGGGCAGCGATGTGAGCGAGCGTAGCGGTTGCCATGGCGACGGCCAGCCAATTAGGGCTGCTGCCGTGGCGGGAACGTCGATAGCCACTCTCACCAATGTTCTTTAGTTGTACGGATCGCTTTTGATAAATTTTGTCGTCCTTTGTGTGTAAATGAAACTGTAGACAGCTCGATGATTGTTTGGTTTGAAGTTAAGATTTATAAGTTAGATTTATAAGTTTTAAGTGCTATAAGAGTGCTACGTTGTACGGACCCCTCACTATGTGGGACTTTTTTAGCGTCAAAAATGTCCTTCTCTTTCGTTATTTTCTGTCCCCAATCACCACCTCATTCATCCCACTCATATCCTTCCGTATGTACACAATCCATCCACCTTTTCTGCAATCTGCTTCTTCCTCTGTATCCACCAAGGTCCATGTCCAAGAACACTGCTATGCTAGCAATATGCCTTCCATCATACATGTTCATACTTGCCGGTTCTTCTCGTTACTAGGTGTCCCGCTTAGGGTTCGCGAACCGATGGCGTAGCTTCTTTGACATTCACAAGTGCTTGTAACCCCTCACGCGTTGTTCGGCAGATTCGCGATACGGCAGAAGCTAGTTTAGGCACAATCGTGTTTGGACGGAGTATAGTCGGTAGCAATAGGAAACAACTGTGCTGTTTAATACAGCTAATAAAAAATAAGCAAAAAATCTAAAATAAATAATATTAGAAAAAATACTAGAAAATCTCAATTTAATAATTATATAGCTATTTCATCATTATCGATTGTCAAAACATCTAAAAAGATGTTTCTTTCGAATGTGGGGGTATTTCCTCACATTGATGAAATTGCGCTGGCTTGCAGCGAATAAGTTAAAAAGTGCTAGAAAATTGTGCCGCTCCCACTAGCGACTCGGTAGCATAATTGGTCAGTGCGTTGGGCCGGAATCCCAAGGGTGCGGGTTCGAGTCCCGTCTGAGGTGCTACGGGTGAGTCGATTTTTTCTAGTATTTTTTCTAATATTATTTATCTAAATATAAAAATAGCATTGTGTATTCGAAAATTCTAAATTTAATAAAAAATCTAAATCTAAAACAAAACTTCAGCCTAGACTGAATAAATGAGTTTTGAATTTTGAATACAGACGGTACCTTTTCAACTTTCTGTTTCTTTGAAATAAATAATGCTCATAGCACGGAAAATATTTGAATGAAACCAACGTTATATTGTTGTCGTTACGGCAGAAAAACCAATAAACTTAACTGTAAACGATGCTTTCACAGATATTGAACAGTTGACATGAATCGAGGGCTGTCGACACGGCGGCACTCGGCGCGATACAAATTATATTTCGCCTTGTTAATAAAATATTGTGGTTTACATATCATGTTCGATTCTAGTTAATTTGAGGTTCGTCGAACCAGTTGTGTTTATGATCGTGTTTATTAATATTTATGTAATACCAGTAAATATAAACTGCTAGCATCAGAAGAAAAAAGCAGTTTTTATCGAATTGTAGGGGACATAAGTTAAGAATGTAGATTTTTCTCTAAGAATTAATTTATATTCTTACAGCTACATGAAAATACAACTAATTAAAACTCTTTATTTATGGGTGTGGTTTAAATGGTAAGCAAAATATTCATATTTTGGTGAGCAGAAAAATATATTCAGTCAGCTAAAATGATTAGTTGGTCAACTAACTTTTGGCTAGCAAATATTTCTAAATCAATCACCAATTAATGTCATATGGACTGTTCTTATATTTTTTTTAATTTACAGCAATTCAGTAAATCACGTTTAATAAAATTTTGGGCGCTTCGCCAGTTTCTGCCGCGGCACGCTCACTCCGCTCGTTCGGTCCGCGCATTTTTATTTCTAAGAGTAAAAAGTCAAAATTTCTTTATTCAAATAAACTTAATAATTAAGCACATTTGAATCGTCCATATTTTTCTACCACCCTTTCCAGCCTTTTTTAACTGACAAGAAGACCGGGCGCAAGAAACTTATTAGCTTTAACAGAAATAAGTAACGATATTTACAAACTTAAATATATCGTTACCAAATACATGATTATTAGTATTACTTAGTACTAGTAGGTTATGTGTCACATGTTACATCATTTCCACGCATTTCGGTCTTTTAGATAATAGTCTATTTTAAACTAAAACTAACTAACCTAACCTATAGATATTTTTTCGTGTTGCGATGTTTAATGGCTCAACGAAATACTTCCCTTTATTTATTGTTAACCCTCCCAAAATAAGCCGATGTTTAGCTAAGATTGTGAACATCTTCGTTTTATGTAACCAAGTGATACAGGATAAGACACGCGTCATCGACACACTTGATACACCTACGTGTAGTCAATGTTTGCAATACGTGAGCTAACTGTTTACACGCATGGGAAAACAAAGTACAGTCAGCACCTTATTATTCTGCCACGGGAGGTTGTTTTCATTTGATATTGAATTTTATATGTTGTAGTTTGTGTTCAAAATAGCTTGAAAGATATTGCATTTTTGGTAAGTATATTTGGAGTACAAACGACGTCAATATAGTCTACAAGAAACAAGAAATACTTCGAATAAGCAAAGTAAGAAAAACAAATTATTTGCTACTGTCGACTTAAAACCCAGTTACATACAATTAAGTATTGTTATATTGATACAGTGTATAAACACAATACACACCATAAACCATTACTTGCCAAAAAACAATAAATAAGAGTACCACACACACAACCGCACCATTCGTCTATATACAACGTGTTACAAAAGTACCCCTAATGCCGAATATGGTAGATAGGGACCATCGAACTGGACAACTTTTACTACGGGACCAACTTTGAAATCACACATTTTGATATTTTCGTAATTAATTTTTGCATGAAACAGCTGGTTTTTTTTTCGCGATTTCAGAGTTGGTCCCATAGTAAAAGTTGTTCGGTTTAATGGTCCCTATATACCATATTCGGCATTAGGGGAACTTTTGTAACACCTTGTGTATCGTAGTTAAATATTAGTGTCTACCTCGCTTTAACATATCTCCGCCATTTTGAAAAATTCGAAACAGAATCGACCAAAAATAACTAAATAATTATCATATCAGCTCACAAAACACGAGAATCGGTAGAGAAATGCGACCTGTAAAGGAGAACAGCCGGACAGACATACGAAAGCATTTTTTCCCAAGCTGAAACGGAGACGTTTCGCGCTCGCTCGGTCAATAATGCTTATTGGCAATTTGTAACACGTAGCGCGTAGTAGTATTATTTAAATAATACATTTATTATAGTTTGTTTATCCTTACTCGTCTTATTTGGTAAACAATCTTCTCAATAACTAACTTAAAGTAAGTTAACTTACCAAAAAAATGGTGCCTTTGAAAAATGAAAGGTCTTGGTAAGATCTTCATTTTAGATGACAGCTGTCAAAATTAAAACAGCAATATTTGGAAAGTACTTATCTTAGACTGATGGTGTCCTTGAAGAAATGAAAGGTCTCGGTAAGATCTTTATTTCAGATGACAGCTGTCAAACTTAAAACAGCAATATCTCGGAAAGTAGTCATTCTAGACTGATGGTGTCTTTAAAGAAATGAAATGTCTTACTGAGATTATTATTTCAGATGACAGCTGTCAAACTTAAAACAGCAATATCTCGGAAAGTACTCATTCTAGACTGATGGTGTCTTTAAAGAAATGAAAGGTCTTACTGAGATTATTATTTCTGATGACAGCTGTCAAGTTAATACAATTAATTAAATACAATTAATAGTTCTTGATGTTCATTTCAATGTACTCTGATAGTTGCATGAAGCGTGAAATCTGTAATATTATCAGGTCAATATAATTTAGTTTTTCGAAATTTTCCGAAAAAGAAGACATATTGCATAGACAAATGCGAGGAATAGTTCACAGAGCCACTTAAAATTTTTAGTAAGTGATAATTATAATAACAAGTTCGAAAATATTGCTTTTAATTAACCGACCTACTTTAAAAAAAAATTATCTTAGACATTTAGAGAACTCAAGATGCCCGTCGAGTTTTCATATTATATTAAACTAATACTTTACTTACGGCCACTTATATGTTTTATAGTGAATGTTGGATAAAGACAGCGCCAAGTATTCATATGCTACGATAATAGCTACGGAGCTACGAGAACTACTTCGTAGCACTACGAATGTTATCATCATTAAGTCGCCGTTGGTGACTAACTACAGTTTGGATGATGCTGCTTTTTGCATTGTTTATTAAAAATATTTTTAATAATTCAATAGTGCACAGGCCTGTATGGTTTATGCAAATATTTGTTTCAAACAAATTCCTCACTATATTTTTAACGAAATCTACTCTAGCGTGAGCAATGTCACTTAAACATCATAATTTATTTTTTCTTAGTTTAGGAATTATTGATGTAGATTTAATTCTTTGTACTAATCAGGTCTGGGTATAGGTACTTTTAATTAATAATAAAATCTTTTAACTCATATGAATGTCACCCACCCATGTCCAAAATAACAATTTCACCACCCACCTTTGTATCTTTCCTGTCAAGTACATTGACGTGTATTGCCCGCCGTGATGACGCGCCCATTGTACCTGCTTAATTGCGTCAGTGCAGCCGCCTGTACTAGCTAACCGGTGACGTCACACATTGATCACACCCGCCACGTTTGCCGATTCGGTCCAATTAACGGATGCATAATTGTTATGCCACCCGAATAATGCTGAGTAGGATTTGGTTAGTGTTAGACAGGATTAGTGCAGTGATGCGGATTGTGTTTTATGGCCGAGTGGCTTAATTATTGTCGTTTCACATTAGTCAAAGTGCAGTCTACAACTATAACGAACTATATTTTCAATATCGAATTCAGTATTTGGTCGTCAAAGAAATAAGGCTGTTATTACAAACAAAAGGCAGCAATTAGATATTTTCTTGAAAGTTGTTAAACTCTTAATTTCTAAGCACGAACCAGATAAAAGATTCCGATTTCTCACTCAAATATTAAAAGGATTATCCAAAACATTATTAGTATTCAAAAGAACTCCATCGCGAAACGAGATCATCGGGAAGATTTAGATGACTAAAATCGGATTGAGCTGTAATCCGAAAATTGTAACGGCGTTATTCAAATCCGGTTATCGCGCTCACAAAACAAATCAATACCAGTGTCATATCCCGCCCCACGTTCTTGAAACTATTACCTGTTATTAGTTTTATTTCTTTTCCTAAATATTTGATATTATATCAAGATTACGGCCTGAAGCGATGACCGTCGCGTGCACCGCCGCGGGCACAGCCGCGGGCACCGCTACTCTTCACGCCCCGCGTCTCCATAAACAACATCGTACATTATTGTCATATATTTGTGTTTACACGTGCACGCTGCACACTCTCTTAACGGAAAAAACATCCGACGCCACGCCATACGCGTCTTCGAGAACGAGCACCAAGACGTGTGAGTTTAAAAACGTTATCACTAGTCTATAAATATGAATTCTAACATTAATACACCGAAGAACAAAACAGTCGATACAGCGTCTGCTTCTGTACTCTTCCGTACTGCGACGCACTCGCGACTGTTGTGTACCGAAGTATAGTATACCGAGATTCCAGGGCGTCACTTCAGCTCGATGCAACCGGTCCGTATAAAGATAGTATATAAATACTGTGACGCGATTGTTCCTTCCCCCTCCCCTCTAACTTTCCCCCATTATAACCAAAGTTTCATTTCGTCTCCAGCCTCGTTTGCAAAGGATCCTCGGGCCACAAGTGTGGATTGATGATATTAAAATGAATTTTTCATGCTACAGTATTTTTATGAAAAAGTATTAATTTTGCTCAAGGTAGGTAGGTACAGGAGAATGATTGGAAAGCTTATTATTTATTTTAATACCAGCTTCCGCCCGCGACTTCGTCCGCGTGGACATTCGGAAAATCCCAAGGGAACCTTAGGCTAAAAAGTGTCCTATGTGTTAATCCAGGCTATATATCTGTGTGCCAAATTTCATCCCTAATCCGTTCAGCTGTTATTGCGTGATTGAGTAACAAACATCTGAACGTCCAGACTTTCAGATTAATTATAATATTAGTAAGATGAACTTTGATCGAGATGATCGAAGCGTATGAATGGCAAGTGAGCATATTTCATTTTTGACTTTTATAATTTACGCAAAGGGCCATGAAATAATCTTATTCACAGTTTTTCTTTAGATCTGCAAGGAGTTTGATCCATGAATATTTCGACTTTTTAACATGTTCACTTTTTCAACTAAGTGTCAACTTAAGTTACCGTCTGTATGCATAAGTTGATAAATGGCTTGTCAGCCAACTTCCCAAACTCATTTCGTACGGCTGTAACTTATCAAGTGAGTCAAGTTTTTTAGCAGCTAACTTAGCGATTCATTGCCGCCAAGAAATATTCGGGCAGGTGCCAAATTATTCTATATTTTATTCTAAAGATATATTATTGTGGGATCAAACTACTGAGAGAAAATAACGACTGTCAGATGCATAGTATGTCACTCACTGTGCATAATTTGAAGTTTTATGGAATAATAATAAATTTGACGACCTCCGTGGTCGAGTGGCTTTGTACACCGGTTTTCAAGGTGTCGCCATCTCTGAGGTCCCGGTTTCGGTCCTCGGTTGGGTCAATTTAATAAACGAACTTTTCTATATTGTCTCAGGTCTGGGTGTTTGTAGTACCACCGTTGTCTCTGATTTCCATAACCCAAGTGCTTTAGCTACTTACTTTGGAATCAGAGCAATGTATGTGACGTTGTCAAATATTTTGAAAAAATAAAAATAATCATAAAGTATCGCAAGCCACATTGCGGTAGTGGCGTGTGAGGCGGGTCGTTACGTTCCCTCAAATGTGGTTGAACGAAACGATGGCTGGTTCATGCGTCATGCTCGCGAACGGATGCTGCCAGTGGGAATGGGTCTGCTTCTGCCTGCCTGTCTTAACGTTTATTGAATTGTTTGAATTGTTTTTTTTTTGTAACAGCCTAGACTGAATAATGACCTTACATTTTGAATTAAGCTTGAACCCTGTAACTTGATTCAATAGAAATGAGCTAATTAAATAATGTTATTTATTTATGAATCTATGTTAATTGTAACATGTATGAATGTAATGTTTGGCAACGATATACATATTTGTAAATATCGTTTCTTCTGATAAAGCTGATAAGTTTTTTGCGCCCATTTTTCTTGTCAGCTAAAAGACGTCATAATGGGTGGTAGGGTAAAAGAATTGACGACTTAATATGTGAGCTTATTTGAATAAAGAATTTTTCAATTTCAGTTTCAATTTCACATTCTTGACGCAAGCAAACTTATAACGTAAGATTTATTAATATACCCATGAGAGAATAAGTTGGAACCCTTTCACCCTTTTGGCACCTTACGCACTCGACCCCATTTGTCATATAATTAAGGTTTAACTTAGTGAGACTTAGCCGTTCTCTCAATACTTTATACTCATAAATCTTAAGTAAAGCCTAACGCGCAGCCTCCGCTCCCGAACACTGTAACACATTCTTCCAGATGATTTCCCTCAGGAGTAACACGAGCTACTCCAAAAAACTCCCATCTGGAATGCCTGTCTGATTTTTGAGTGGTTTTTAATATTAAATACTGAACGTTTTGATAATTTATGATATTGTGGACAATCCAAATTATATAAAATAGGGAATACAAAAGTTACTTGTTCTAGTTGCACAAAAATAATATTTTACATTTCGCAATTTTTTAACCGTATAAACTCTAAATCAATATTCTTTGGAGGAGGCAATCTATGTCTGTCCATGTACGACGACCGTTGTCATGTATGGTGGTGGTGTTGGTGATGTATTTTTAAGAATACAAATTAAATTTAAAACTAGCCACTTAAAGTTTTTACGAATTGCCTTATTATGACAATGATGAATGTAAGGTACTTAAACATTTAATTTTAATTTTAAACAAATACAGACAACCAAAATTAACCAAATACCTATCCTTTTATTTCCATTTTCCGTCCATTTATAACGAAAGTAACATATGAGAAAAACAGTCGTAAATCGAGTATTGTAATTGTGACGTATCCGCCGTAACTGACGATACGATACTCTTGCGATATTTTGCATGCGAATATCAGCGTTGAAATGTTGAGAATTGCGTTATATGAAAATGCAGGCCAATCTTAGAGCCAATTTCGTGCGGTTTAGAATTTTATTTCATTTGAAAATGTACGTATGTCATATGATTTTTCTGAATTATTATGTAGGAATAGGTACCTATTTACTTAATGTAATGAATATTGGAACTGATGTTTAAAATGAGTTTAAATAAACTTACTGCTTTTTTGCAACACATTTGAGTGACAACGTTTTAACAGTAAAAACAACGATACAGAAATAGTTACTTTACATTTTAATAGTGTATCTTGCCAACTAATAAAAGCTTGTAAATAAAAACAAGATATTTATTGTGAAAACTTTTATTTAGTATTTATGTCGCCGAGTTTGCAGTTTACATGATTATTCGCAATAAAACCGATTCGGATACAAATGAATCGACGGAATCAAATGGAAAAGCTCAGCGATAAATCATTTGGCGTCCGCTGGAGTCCAGTTAATTTGCAACTCACAGTAATTAACTCCGAATGAACTCGCAATTATTTTATTTGAAAACTTTATCCAATGGTAACTACATTAGTCTGTAGTACGACTGAATGAAGTTGGTCTGAGTGCTTTCGACTTATTTATTAATTTTTAGAGCACCGACAAGAATATTTGGATAAAATGAATGGAAAAAACATGCTCTTAGTTGTATTGTATGATACCGCATTATGTTTGAATCAAATTAAATGTTGTTATCCATTTAACTTTTAATGCCACTTTAGAAGCGTATTTTGTTTTTTTTTAATATTATTTTCAATTTTAGCTTATCTTGTGTTTATGTAGATGCGCAATCTAAAGATCGTAATAAATAATAAGCGTTAATAAGGTAAAGTATTTTTTTAAATTATATTTTACAAATCGGAGATGCTTTTTTTAAAGTAATTACTACTTATATTACAGGTATAGCGCTTACATAAAAATTAAAGTTTTACAAAAACTTGAATAAAAAAACGTATTCCTCACAAAATGACTTAGTCAGTCAAAACGTCCGACGTCCTCCGTGGTCGAGTGGCTTTGTACACAGGTTTTCAAGGTGTCGCCATCTCTTAAGTCCCGGGTTCGATCCCCAGTTGGGTCAATTTAGGAAACGAACTTTTCTATATTGGCTCAGGTCTGGGTGTTTGTGATACCGCCGTTGTCTCTGATTTCCATAACACAAGTGCTTTACCTACTTACTTTAGAATCGGAGCAATGTATGTGATGCTGTCAAATATTTATTACATTTATTTATTTATTAAAACAGTCGTTTGAGTATTCAAAGGACACCTAACTGATACAAAGGGAATGCCAAGTGGGACAGTGGTGGCCCTCGATCCTCAATCAAACGGGTCACGAGGGCCACTAATGCCACCAAAGCACTTACGAAACACCCCAACCAAGTAAAGGGTGCCTAATAACTCAACTTGTTAGGAGAGACTTTTCTCTGTTAATTATTTATTTATTTATTCATGCAACAGCTGGACACATCGGGCATTAATTGGGTTCCGGGTTCGATTCCCCTCTAACTATGAGCTTTATTGCCAATTAAAGATGTTCAAAGGTTTGCCATAACGCAAATATTATTGGCCTTCCTTTTTTCTTATACAAATTACTTATAATTGCATTCCAAAATCTTTTTTATAACATAGCTATGGTAATTGCCCTTAAAAGAAATCCTCGAGAGAACCAAATAATGAGTAAATAAAAAAATATTCGATTACACTATCACACTTATCTACACTATAACAATATCAAAAATATGAACACTAATGCTATTTTTATACAATACTTAATAATATACTAGAAAAAATTCGACTCGCACCAGATCATATACTCGGACGGTAATTGAACTCGCGACCTTTGGAAGTCTGGTCCATTGCTCTTACCACTGAGTTACCGAGTCAGGATCAGTATATTATTTAGTATTGTATAAAACCTATTTTACCCAAAACTAAATATATTTCTCGATTAAAGGTTCCATTTTTAGGTTACGCTTACGGAAATAATTTACAGTTGCGGGATTTTACGCTATAAATCGGCAGCCCTATCAGAAACGTTTCGGTTTACGTTTGAAATGTTGTTATTGCATTCCGCCGCTGATTCGTCGGGGACCTCCAACTTAAATGCATACTTTGATCCCATTAATCCCGAGTGTCATTCCCAGTCAAAGGCATTGCGCACTTAAGTGGGTCTGGATGCTGGAAGTAATGTTTACAGTTTACTATTTGCTGTTACATTTTAGTAGGAAAATGCTGGTGCTGAGTTTAAAAAGGGAATGTGATATGACCTCAGATATGTATATACCTAGTGAGCGTCGTAGTAAAGTATGACAAATTATAGATTATTTCTCAGCAGTTTATAACAGAGCAAAGGTATAACGGTTGGCCTACTAGGGCTGTAATAATTTTCTAGTCGAGTGATCTGACCGATCGCACTGTTCGTCAAGGGGTGGTTAACGGCTCGTAAAGACAGGTTGTTATTATTTTGTCAAGTATCAAGACCTGTTGCACCCCTATTGTCTTTGTGTCGCTCCTTGCCGTTGTATTGTACATGTATATACCTAAACTAATAGTTAGTATTCTAACAATATACTTCAGTTGATTGACATTTTGGAACAATTGAAACTTGATAACTTTTGAGTAATACGAACAATAATTTTTCGCATGTGTAGAAATATGCTGGTATATTTTTGGGGTACGTTTTTAAAACAAATTCAGTTCAGTATTATAATATTTTATCGACATTGTGTAAATAATATTCTAGCTCTGTTAAAAACACAGTATGCGAAAACGAATAAATTAGGATTTAGTTAGACTTACGAATAAGTTATTCAATACAGAACATGCGACCGGTGCGTAATCACAGGGTCCTGTTGTTAATTAGATAATTGGGTTAATTTGTGCCGGTTACTATTCAAATTTAATCTGCAATACATTTGTGAATTAATTTCTAACTCGCCTGGGTTTTCCATTTAATATTGAATTACGGAGAATTAATACGTTATATTTTGGTTTCACATAAATAAACTTTATTTAATCTGTGTTATTATTGATGCCGGTTTTATCTGAAATTGATTTACATAAAATAAATAGCAATCCCCGTACTCAAATGGCCAACATTCTATGCGTTTGAACGCTACGCTTACTATGAAAGCTTTAACATAAGTAGTAAAATATAAAATTACGTGCCGTGAGCTTGTCAATTCCATACAATACATCAAAATCTGTAACTTACATAAGTTTGTAATATGTGATTTAATTGTCTATTGCTCATATTTAAGCTTTAAAAGTAAGCGTAGCATTCAAACGTATACAATGTTTTGAGGAGGGCTTGTCTCTCCTTCGGTCCTTTTACAATTACCTAAACAGGCAACTATTACGTTTTTTTTTTCGAATTTACAGTTATTATTTTTTCATGTTGTTTAGCTATTATTTATCACAAGAAGATTGATAAAATCTATGACTACGGTCACAGCCATGGGATCGATTTCAGCGCGTGTTTTCATATACTATTTATTACGTAAAAGCCACTTAGAAGCAATAAGATACTGACACTTGTTTCATAAAGAGTAATATCATTGGCTGTGTGGTGGCTCAATTGCCCGCGTTAAGATGACACATAGCCGTCCCAATGCCAAGTATCAAAACCTGTTGCGCCTCCTAGATTTGCCGTGTCACTGTGCGCCATTATGACTTTTGTTTTTATGTTCTACTCACTGTGTGTGATGTTACAATGAGTTAAAAAGTGACTCGGTAGCTCAGCGGTCAGAGCATCAGACCGGATATCCAAAGGTCGCGGGGGTTCGATTCCCGTCCGAGAACATGATCTGGTGCGAGTCGTATTTTTTCTAGTATATTATTTGGTATTAGTTAAAAAGTTTTTAGATAGAAACTGTATATTTCTTAACCAAGTGAAAATGTGATTTTCCTGTATTAAAATTTGTTTCTAATATTGTTTCTTACTTGTTTCAGGTAATACACGAGATATTGTGACCAGCACGCCCGGTCCAGTAAGCGTCTGTTTCAACAAAAATCGAACTAAAAATTTTTTTGGTGAAAAATATGTTTTGAGTTTATGTTATTTATTATTTATTTGTTTCTATTGAAAAAAACTGAAGATTAAGAGTAGTATTAACTCTACTATAACAGGTAAGATAGCTAAACTATTCATTTATTTATTCTAAACTTATTAGAATTAATTTAAAATGGTGATTAAAATGAATAAAAAAATTATTTTTAAATGATTTTTAAATTTTGTATAGCATTATTATAACATCACAATAATTTAGATAAGTAAACACTTAACTGGTTATTCTTTTGCATTAGTTAAGTTTTACAATCTGCTGGAAATAGAAAAAATAATACAATGATTCGTATAATTTTTAAGTTAAACTTTTGTTATGAATGTGATTGGGTACAGCATAAATACACATTATATGTATTCTTAATAACCTTGTTTTTATTTCAAAACCTAAAAAGCTTTCCTGGTGACCTTTTCAGTGCTATGTGACAAATGATTATGTGACTGGGTGTAAAGTGTTGACAAATTGTTGGGCAGTTAGTGGCAGGCTCGTTGACTTCCAACCGGCGTAAATTACTTTTGGTGGTGTCTAAATCGCTCGCTTATTTGTCAAACGACTAAGCTACAGCTAAGTTAGTCATCCTAAGAGATATTTGGTATGAACAGATTAATTAAAGTTGTAAATGTCGTCAAAAACGTCAGCCTTTAATGATGAAATAATACAGTTAATAAAGATCGTTATTAACCACGAAAATGGAAACAAAGTTTGTAAATCTTTGATAAGGTTTCTCCAAACTCAAACTTGGCGTAGAAACGATCCTTTAAGTATGACGAATTGTAGAAATTCAAAAGGAAAGTCGACTGTTGAGCATAAAACATTCCCTTTGCAGAAAATTATTAACAAAGAGCCCTAACGACCTCAAATCGGAGTCCCCAGACGACCCCGTATGCAAAATACACATTTTATTCCCTCAAGTTATGAGTATTCAGCTTCAACCGAGTTTATGTTTTAAGTTGGAGCGAAAAAGATTTCTCTCAAAAAATGAAACTTGCCACTTACGCCGTTTCGGTTCGCTCGCGCCGTTTTGTTATTGTCGTCGTATAAGTAAACCTTTATGCCATTACGTATAATTTTATATTGGATGTAAAAATATTACCCAGCTTCGTGTAAGATTTGATGTTTATTTCTGTACTTTTGGACACCTTTGCTCTTTACAATATTACCTCATTCTTTATAAAGATTTTTGAATGAATGACCATCAGCAAATATATTGTCCCTACTGCTGGGGCATAGGCCTTCCTTATGGGTGGATAAGGAGGATGGGCCATATCCCACCAAGCGGGCCCAATGCGGATTGGTGGGTTAACGACTGCAAATGAAACCGGAACCAACGGCTTAACGTGCCTACCGAAGCACAGAGGAGCTAGACATAGTAAATTTTTGGTCACCAATCCCAAGACCGCCCCTTTCGAAAGTTGCTTAACCTCCGCAATCACTGGGCCAGGCGCTAAACCACTGCGCCACCGAGCTCTTCTTTGTATGAATAGTTGTATTGATTAGGTTATAAACATGGTTTTATATGATTATCTATTATACGCTTTCACTTTTTTGCTGTACAGCGACTATGCTCTAAATACCTTCAGCCTCTGAAAATGATAATGATGTTATTTTAATAAAAGAAGAATATAACACTACCAAAGATTTCTTTGTCTTTGACTTTTTGGTTTATTTGATCCGTGGTCTTGCCACAAAGAAGAAAATCCGTAAAAAAATAAAGAGCGTTATAAATCTCGCAATGTATCCATATTATATGAAAATACATATTTAAAACCCAAGCATTTCATCACTGAGTCCCGGGTGGAATCTCCGAAAGTTAAATACCTCTCGTGGTTATATTTAAAGTTGCGTCGGACAGGAAATTAAATCCGGGGTAATCCGCCATTTTTCATTAACTGATGTGGAGTATTTGCGTACTGTAACAGGCTTGCATCAGAAATATAACCGCTCCGACACGACCTCTGGCTAGCTTATAGTTACAAGAAAATTAAATTCAAATTAAACGACACATAACTATATGTTTTAATGTCTCATGAAAAGCACCTCAACAGATATTCGACAGATAGAGACATTGAAAAAAGGAAATTTAGCTTAAGCTTGAAAATATGCACTATTGCACTTGGCTGGCAGAGATTTATTTTAAAGATAATCTCACCTTTGCTCCGTAATGTAACCGTGTTTTAATGCAACATACCTTCTATTTTTATTTCGTTTCATAACAAATTATTGTAATGGAAATCTTCACTATTTTGAAGCACACTAAAGACTATGATAATTTATAAACTTGTTCTGATTAGTAGAAGACGTGTAAACTTTATAAAGGTTAACCGTATTTTCATATCCCTTCTTTACACAGTCAGAAAAGTTTTCTTTCCTAATCTACGGTGAGCCATTAAAAAATTACCAATTCACCAAAGAAAGATTGTCGAAAAAGGGCCGTTTAAAAGCTAATCTCGTTACAAACTCACTAAAACAACTTGAAACATGAAAGTCATTGAGTAGTCAAACGGAATCCCAATAGATTAGAAAAAAGAGCAAAGCCGCCGAAACCTGTGTTCTGTCGCCCTCCCACCACCTTCAACCCCCGCTTTTTGCGGTGAAAGTCACATAGGTATTTTAACCCCTTTTTCTGCTTATGGAAGCTACCTATGTAATTATTGTCGCGGGATTATTTTTAAAATGTTTCTTTTAAACATGCACTCCAAAAGAGGTTATTTTTCAGTACGTACCTTGTTTTTGCGATGCCTATTATTGCTATTGTCGTTCATATCGAATGAAAATCAGAGAAGTACCTATAACAAGTGTTTCTTTTCTTCATTGATATTGTATCGAGTGATAGTGCCTTTTGTGTTCTGTTTGTATAATATACAATACAACGTAGGAATCCCACCTACATTCAACACGTTGACACTAGACAACGGGATGTTGACAATCGTCACTCACTTTGTGTAGTGATGTGACCCAAAAAAAACTATCCATAGGTTTGGCAGGTCTGTCCCTGCGACGCGCCCCTCTTATAAAAGGCTGGCCTACTTCTATTGTCTTCTTTTTTATTTATTTCATAAAGTTACTTCTACTGATATCACTTGATGTTGATGATACTTTGGTGATGATTTAAATACTTACTATTCAATACAAAGTATAACTTCTGATGAATATTCGTTGTATAAATAGTATGACCAATTTATTTCCATACTTTTTTATATCTATTGATAAACTATCGATAGTAAACAAAAACATCACTAACCCAAATCCGTGAAAAATGTGCCAATGTCTGGCAACGACACGTTTCAAAGAAAGGGGGCTCCTATTTCAGGCTTTTCGAAGGTGAATCGAGTATTCTTTGAAGGCGTTTCGGCAGAATTCCCGCCTATTTTCAGCCTGTTTCAGGTAACGCGGCTTCCGCCTCAATGGCGATGAATTATTTATGTGTTTATTATCATGACGCTCTTTTATCTGTCTTCGCCAAATTCTTTATTTTCATGTTACTTCCAATAAAGTTATTTCTTCGGGAATGTGAGATCAAACCCTTGAGTTACTAAAAATGAATGCCTTTATGAACTCTCTGAATCACATCCATTTTCATTTGTTAACTTTGTGTCGTTATTCGTGATTTTGTATAAAAGCAAGAATTTAATTAACTTTTGTAGAGTTATTTTCAAGTATAAGTAACTTTTTGCTGGACCGTAAAATTTAGAGCATTGTCTGTTTTGCGCATACGTAAAAGTCGCTGTAAAATATAGCGCTTAGCGTGATAAACATAATACTGCAGTAGGTACTATTAAAGCTGTTTAATCAATACTGCTTGCTTATACAACAAAAAGCATGCAACACAATGCTGTGAGAACGTACGCTAAGCCATCGACTTGAAATGGAAACTACGTACATTTTGCTAGATGATTATAAGTCATCCAATGAGTATATTTAATACAGGAATAAGATTAGCTTCTTTTTTCTTTTCATTAAGAAAGGAAAAATTAAATGAGATCAGATTACACGGGTTTGATGATAATGAGGTACATTAATTAATTTTTTGGGGAAAAACAATTAAATTTTACCGTTAATCTTCTGGGTGAGCACTTGTAGGGAGATCCGGAGCCTTTGCGTATCACCTCAAGGATAATCCGACGTTGGCATTAATTAATTTTGGATAAATTCTTCCCTGGGGACTTTTTTATAAGAACAGGACAACATTTTTCATCAGGACTTCAATCAGAATTTAAAAATATATAAACAGCAGAATGTAATTTATAATTCGATCTGTACCCGACTGTTTAAATCATAGGTGATACCTACAATAAAATTTGTAATAATGTTTTTGTGATTTTTTATAACACATCGTAAGTAAGTAAGTTTAATATTTAAGAAGCTAGATAATACCTAATACCACATAGCTGGCCGAGATGAAGCCCATTCCGACAGAGTTCACCACATCCAGTCTTTAATCTGTACTCTATTCAGGTCCTGCCAGGATACCGGCGCTGTCGTGGTGTGACGAACGTATACCATAACAGCATATGCTGAGGCAGGGTCCTGATTGGCCCGTCACACAATTTAGTATACTAAGTAGCCGCTTGTAGTTTGTCTGTTATGTTTTATATGTATTTTTTTATTTTCTATGTGTGTATTCACTTCTGGTTTCTTTTTTTTGTTTTTATTATGTTCTTGTTATGTGTGATGTGTGCCAATAACATGTTATTCATTCTACTAAAATCTTTTTAAGATGAAATCTTGTGCTTGGTGTTTCAGTTGAGAAAAGATCAAATGAGTCGTCGTATTAAGAGCGCATAGTCTGCACACTAGCGCCGCCATTGGAAAAAAATCGTAGTGCTTAAATAAAGATGAAATTGTGAATTATCTCTCTTAGTACACTCCGAAGAAGCTATGTGATACTTTTTATCGCTTAAACAATATTTTCTAGCTTTTCGTTAAATTTAATGGAGTTCTATTGCTAAAAGTGGCCACTTTTCGCAAAAAAACTCCTTTAAACTAACTACAGAAAAATAATTCACAATTTCGACTTTATTAAAGTACTTTGTTTTTTTTCCAATGGCAGTAGTGTGCAGACTACGCGCTTTTAAGTAGTAAGAAAATATAAAAACAGATTCCAAAGTGCTTGATAACACTTGGCAAACGTCAAAGACTTCTTCAATAATTTTAAAGTATCCTTACTTTCCAAAAAGTTATTTGATTTCCCGAACGATGCCTTTGTAGGCAAATTAATAAAGAAGTCCTTGTTATATTCGGCTACAGTAAATAAATTTTGAGACACCACTTAAGTCCACGAAAAGACTCCTAAAGTAGGGTTACCAGTTTTTATTAAATAATAACAGGAACTTATTTTTTCTATAAAGGTGTGCTACTATTTTATATCCATGATCCTTTTTCTTCTACACTTGAAGGAATAGTTGTGTTTAGAAACTACTTCAAAGTTCAATGATTAACCTAGCTAGTACCTTTATTCTAAAAGGACTAAATTTAATGCTTACCCATTTATAATTGCTAATAATCAGCAAATCTGCAATGATTAGTACCTATAACTAGTGTCTCCGTGAGCTATAGACCTGTATGTTATTTAAAAACAAATAAATACTTAATATACGCAGACATATTTCCGCTATTTTGAAAAAAATCTAAAAACTGAATAAACCAAAAAAAATATTTATTATTATTGAACTTGCTCCCAAAAATTCACGAGAATCGGTTGAGAAATGCGACCTGTAGAGGAGAACAAACAGACACCGGAAAGCATTTTTGCACAAGCTAGCCAAAAACGCTTCGCAAAGTAGGTCAAAGGAAACTACTTTAATTTCAACTTACCTGTTTCAAAAAGCACCAGCAATAATGTTATAAATTCAAATGCCAAACACCAAAATGATGTCCTGTCAAAAAACTCAATTTTGGACACCCTATTAAAGTCCTCATCGGATGGCTCTCAACAAAACAATGACAACACAGGAATGGTTCGTTATTCCACACAAGTGGTCCCATCCATAGGTCCCGTCTGGCCTGAGAGGGCCCGAGCTCCAGTAATCATTATTAATGTATGTTCTTATTTGCTTATCATATTATATTCAATTAGGTATTCTACTTGAGAATGGATTCAACTTTTAAGGTATGAGAGAGCAAAAAGGGAAGCAAAATAAACCCCTACGCAAAATTTCGGCTCAATTTTTTTACGATTTTGTATAGTCGTCTAAACACAATCATTAAGTTCAGGAATTTCAGATTTTTTTTGGTTTTTCAAGACAATGCATTGGTTAAGCTAGCAACATAACTACAAATAGAACAAAAACTGTAAATAAACGCATTGTCTACTGATTTCAATCCCCTTGTTTAAAATAGCCTTTATTACAATTAAGTTTCTTTCATAGTCGGTTTGTTCCAATCGCTTATTCCCTTTAAAACAAAGCGGGAAATGAACAAAGCTGTAAGCGAACAAGATTGAACCCGATGGAGCTCGATCAAGAGTGAATGGACCGAGCCGGGAAAATCAACCGATGAATGAATGAATGAATGACCTAGTTAACAACCGACGGATGCCTGTGGAAATAACAGTATAAAATCTATTTGAACCTTGTATTCACTTAGATTAAGCTTCATTTATGATTAAGTAAAATTGAGATTTTCGTTGTGCTATTATTTAATAATGATAACGGATTATAAGCTTTAACGTCTATAACATAAATAATTTTCAATTTAAAATATTATCAAATTGGTTATTGGTTAGTTTATGTTGGCATATATTTTTTGGGACTTTATGAGATTTTTACTGTTAATAATAATTAATAATCCGTCATAACAACGACTCACATTAGAAACTACAAAACCAAAATTATATTTTTTATACTTAACTTAGTAATAACAATAATTTGACAATAATTTCTTCCTATCAATTACATAATACGTATGTATATAAAATAATTGAAATCTGAATAGATCTATTTGTAGATAAGAACAGGATAATCACAGTTAAATCACACGTGAAATAAAAATAAAATATTTATCTGCCTATTGTTATTCATTACAAGATACATTGAACAGTGGTGCTGATAACGAAGAACATCAAACCATTACTCAACAATGGAACACACCACTTTCCTAAATTGCTAACCGAATAACCGGCTAACTTCGAAAGTCGTTAATCATTTCGGTTGAATAACTTTTAACGTACAGATACTTTTGTCTCGTTATCGTGGAAACAATTACTTGTTTTTTAATACTGAAAAAGTCTTTTGTTGTGAAACCCTCACGTTTAAAAGCTTTTAAATTCATAAATCTCTAATTGTTTGGATATGTGTATTCAAATGGAGTAATTTCGAAATGATATGTCTGCAATATTGGCGAAATTGTAAAAAAATACTTAACAAAAAATAGAAAATAGAAAAAAAGTTTTAATCCATTTGCAAAAGTAAACTGTTTATTTACTATTCTTCCCAAATTTTGAAAATGCCTTTTATCCGAACAAGCGTTTTTAAGGATTGTTATTCACGATGATGCAATAAACTTAGTTATTTCTAATTCAAAATAAAGAAAGAAAGAGCCAGAAAGTTATAAGCCAATAAAAGCCATTAGCGTCACTCACAGAGAAAGCACAATATTTATCGATAAACAATTTGCCATCGCTCCGCAAACAAATGTAATTAGGTATATATGAAGCGATATGAATGTTATTGTACAGGCAATAAGAAAGCGAACAGCCTAGCAGGCAAACATTGTGTTTATTCTAGTTGTATTTAGGATGAAAAACAACTCGCTACAGGAATATTGTGGGAATAAAATGATAGTAGGGAAAATACTGACAATTCAAAAACGTTTCTAATCAAACAACAAGACTAGAGAATGAAGCGACACACGAGCCCAGTACATGTTTATCTTCAAAACATTAAAGCCGGAGCCATCAGAACTTCATGAGCGGTATACTCCGCCATTTTACCAACTTAAAACGCTGCAATAATCTCGCACGCGTCCGCAACATCAATCACAACCTTACCGCCACGACTTAAGAATCACTTTTGAACAAACCACCTATCAATCACGCCCTGGCATGAATGAAGATAATTTTTGATGCAGACTTTACACAAAGAGCGGTTGTTAAGAAAAATTGTGTAAATAACATATACTATTTCTCTCTACTTGGATTTAAAAGCAAACTTTTATTTATTACAGATATCAATTTTTTTCATTATAATTAGTAATAAAACGTTGTCGTCGTCGAATAAACTTGTTTGTGTTTGTTATCTCATAATCACCGGAAAGCTATTTCGCCGTCTCGTCGCTGCCCGCTGCTCCCTTCATGGCGCATCAAAGCTCCCAATCAATCTCCAATACCCTCTAGATAAACATCAGTAACAGACCGAATCTTGGACTCCAGACCAATATTTGATGAGACCGATGTGTCACTGACAGGAGGTTAAATGATAGGAAACTGTAACAGCCGCTCAATTATTGAGTTTCCGTTGAAGATTGGGGCGTTGGGAGCATCCGGTCTACAAAGCGATTGTTGGTAATGACTGACATAGTATAGCCAGGCACATTCAAGACTATACTATAACTACTGCTTATGAGCTGAAGCTCGATGACACAGTAGCATAGCTTATTAGGCTACTAATCAATAATAGGGCTCAAAAAAAAACATTTCCTCCGTGTTTCGTGGGAAGGCATTTAAACCGTTTATCCCGGCTGCTTCCGCTGCTTTATAGCGGGTCACAACCACCGCACTAGATCTGCATGGTGGGTGATGGCTAATTTTCCATATTAAGGAAGGCCTATATCTGCGCCCCAGCAGAGGGAACATTAAAAGTGACTGATGATGAATAGAAATTGTATCATTGCAATCGTATTTATTTATTGCATATAGCAAGTAGGACACGTAATTTGCAACGGCAGACTATTTTGCGGTCCCAAAAAAGTTAAAGTAACCTTTTCGATCACAGAACAGAGAATTATTTTTTCTTTGTTCTGTGATTTTGACTCCCGATGTTATAAATTATGTATTATGATAGAGTCTATATCTATATCTAACTGGGGCTATAGCCCAGTAGATTAACTGCAAATCGATACGGCCGGCCGTGTGCTTTAGTCGGAATGACGACTATGTTAGCGAATTTAATTGAATAGATCGGTTATTGCGATGCGGGAGGTTCCTTTACACGGCTCTTTTTCATACTTCTGATTGAATCTGTATTTCGAAGCGTGGAATTTTGATTAGGGCTGGTTACTGTTTGCTTTTGTCCAAGTTATAAAAAATTAGCGTATCGTTTTGATTCTTTACACGAGTACCGTTTTTGTGTAGTGCTATATATTACAATATACGTTTTTTTAGAAAGTTTAATAAAAACATAGAAGATTGCTCATTGTTAATTTAAAATTTTATTAAATTAACACTGAGCAATCTTCGATTCAAAAGTGCTTAATTATTAAGTTTATTTGAATAAAGAAATTTTGACTATTGACTATTTTAGAGCTAAAAGCAACGGTGAGAAACATTTATAATTTGATTTTGTACCCCAAATATTTTCTGATTTTTTTTTAACATATTAAATGAAAACCAGTTAAGACGTTAAGTTTATTTAAGTTTATTTCTTTATTGGCATGTTCATTTTAAATATTATATAATTTTGGCAACCCTGTAAAAATACTCATATGGGTCAATCAAAAATACGTAGCGCAGTGCACATTCTCAGTTCACTTTGAGGCTCGGCGGGGGTTAGAGGGGTGGGGGAGGACACAAAGAAACTGCATTGTCACTTTGTGAGCGTCTGCGATCCTTTGTGTAGATGCCTCGAGCGTGCGTCACACTTGCATGTAGCACAATACTATATGTATGTATAAACAAAGAGAGATTTTGGACTTTTTTAATGGTTAATACAGAGAGCCTATTACAAAAAAGTATCGCGATAAGCGTACGATGTTTGTTTCACTCCGTGACATTATTGACTCATAACACGTATAAGGCTCAACAAAATCAATTAAATCGATCCACAAACATCGTCCGACTATCGTAATTCTTTTTATGGTTCCGTACCTCAAAAGGAAAAAAGGAATTCTTATAGGATCACTTTGTTGTCCGTCTGTCTGTCTGTCCGTGAATCTGTCAAGCCCCCTTATCTCGGGAACGCGTGGATGCTAAAATAAAATAGGGGCTACTATATGGTTTTTCATACAAACAAGCTGTTACTGAAAGATTTATTTCATATAGATATTGCTCGAAAGCTGTAATAGTCAACTTGCGGACTTCACTGACGAATTTACTACATAATATCTCCTATTCGCCGAGTGTCAGTTACAATTAAAAAATGTTAACTGACTGACTTACTGACACACGGTGAATAGGAGAAATTATACAGTTAAAGTCCGCAAGTTGATCTTTACAGCTTTTGAACAATATCAAATTCAAATAAAATCAGATTGAACTTATATTAAAAAAACCTTTCAGAACTTAGCTCGTTTGTGTGGATAACCATATGGCGGCTCTCATTTTCTTTTGAGTAGTTTATAATCTTGTAAACCCGTCCCGATATATGACTTACTGCGTTAGCGAAAAGCTTATTATTATAAAATCTTCATCCTTTTACTGGTAACGTTATACAACGTGTTACAAAATAACCCCTAATGCCGAATATAGTAGATAGGGACCATCAAACTGAATAACTTTTATTACGGGACCAACTCTCAACACGCGAAAAAAAAATCAGCTGTTTCATACATTTTGATATTTTTGATTTTAATTTTTGTATGAAACAGCTGATATTTTTTTTCGCGATTTCAGAGTTAGTCCTCTTGTAAAAGTTGTTCAGTTTGATGGTCCTTATCTACCATATTCGGCATTAGGCGTATTTTTGTAACACGTTGTATACAAATAAAATTAAGGGATTTTTTGCGTTCCAATAATACTTCTTCGTTTAAACAAGATTGAAATATTTAAAACAGTCATCATCAGCATGCTCAAAACCTAGGCTATCAAAATTTTATTGGTTTATTACTCTGTAGCCTATAAGATCCACAGATAATAATTTACATTCTGCAACCTGTCATGTCTGTCTGAAAATAAACGTCAAACATCGTCTTGTGCGTCGGTCGTCTAATATTAATTAGTATATTAAATATAAAAACATAATCACAGTAGTGGTTTGATTATTTTAATAATAGCAACAAATTAGAAAACCATAAATGAAGAGTATTCAATTGATGTTATTCAAGTCTTTGTTTAAACAAAATTATGAAAAGGGAAAAGAACTCGATAACAAACTCAAAACTAAAGCAAGAACCTCGACGTCCTCTACTGGACGCCACAGCAAACAGAACAAATTGACGGTGAGGTTAGTTAAAAGCTTTTAATTTTTTTTTTTTTAATAATTTATTCATGACTGCTTTTAATTTTGAGCCAAGGGCCAGCCCCATTACGTAACTCTGTTGCTAACAATTCTCGATTAAAATCGATTGGAACCGCAGATACATCGCTACTTTAAGTAAGATAGCTGTCACATTGGTGACACACTTCTTACTAAAGCAGCAATGTAACTGCGATTTCTGTCAGAGTTGATTGCAACAAAGTTACATAATCAGCCCCCAGGTATAACTTAGTCCACTGAGCAAGTAATCAATACGTTTTAACTTAACCAGAAAACATGCAGATCCAAAATCTGGGAAAAGCAAAATTTTAAACCTTTGGGAAAAGTTCTAAGAACAATTAAATAAAAGTAAACTACCTACACATAACAAATAAGTTCTGAATACATAAATAACTCTGTAAACTATACATTTTATTTATTTATTTAGAGGCTCTATAGCGCAGTAGGCAAACATTTGTGCTTAGAATCGGCTGCATTTGAATATGTTGTAATGTAAGTAACTGGTCATAAACTCAAAATACCAATTTCTTGAAAAGTCTTACCATTAGTCTCTTCCAACCATATTTTTTTTATTAATTATAAAAGCATATTTTGAGTAATTACATTCGAACTCGCTCCATTTTAGAACCGACAGCAGTTCTTAAAAATGCATTCAACAGTCTGATTATCATAATTGACACTTAGGGGCTGCAGTTAAAGGCTATAAAAAAGATTCAGTGTGGGCTTTTCATTCAAACTTGAATCGAATCCCATTTAGAGCTGGAACCACTTCCCGGGATTAGCGCCGGATTGAGATGTATTTGAATTTAAAGCAAACGATAGTTTTATGCTCCTCTAAGTGCTATTTGATGAGCTTTTTCTATAAACTATCACTTTAATACTTCTTTAGTATCGTTTGTAGTTAGTTCTTTTTATACAAAACACTTTCAATTACAATTTACAAATGTGTGATCAAATTTTATTAAATTCAATCATTGTTTTCATTTTAACTTGACGCAGAGTCTGTTTCAAAATCACGTGTGTTTATAATTTCGTATCATATTATTAAAATTGTTGCTAAAAAAGCATTATCCTTCGTAATAATGTAAATAAGCAAAGTTATACCAAAGATCCACTCCACTAAGAATCTTTTTACCATACAAAATGTGCAGTTGAAAAGTCTTAAAATGACTCTTTTCGTAGTTGAAATATGAAGGGCTTAATCCGCAAGATAAGTTGCGCGTTAACTTTGAGCACTTAGCCGCGCCGCGGCTCAGCTGAGCTGCATGCATAATGAGCGGCTCATTGGAACATAGTTAGTGAACTAGGGTTTGTTCACATGTCACCCGCTGTACTTACAATAATGGCCACAAAAGTTTACATTAAGACTTTTTAGACCATATTCGAATTCTGTATAATTCTCATATTCGCCGTGTGTCAATTAGAATTGACAAATGTAAAATTTCGCGTTTTTTTGTATGGAACTTTATTTTCCCTCTATTCTTACACACGGCTAATAGGAGAAATTATACAGTAAATTCGACTGTAAAGTCCGCAAGTTCACTATTACAACTTTGGAACAATATCAAAATCGAATAAAATGAGATTGAATTTATATTTTAAAACTAATAGCTAATTTCTGAGAGTTTAAATATTTTTAAACTTTCAGAAATTAGCTCGTTTGTATGGAAAACAATGTGATGGCATCCACTTTGTCAGTACTTAATTGGTAATACGATAATAATTATTATGATAATTGTCCATCATCTAAGTTTACGTTGTTTCCCCTCTCACTTTGTGCGTACAATGTGTTATAATGCTATAAAAATCATCTAGAATTATTTCTTCTTAATATTTAGAAGAATTATTATTACTTACTATAGATAGGTCTTATGTTGTTTTTCCTATTATTTGTACTATAGTACCTACCTACAGTCTATTCCCTTAATTCCGTTGAAAGAAATCCCATGCGTTGTAACATCTGAACACTCGCGGAGACAAGGGCCCAGCCCCTTATTTTCCGAAGGATCCCTAAGCCATTCCAATATTTTTACAGTACTTCCCAAGCCGGCCTGCCTATTTAGCCCTTATTTGGGTTCTGTATCTCGAGCGACCAATCTTCAGAAAGAAAGTCCTTGAAAGGGATTTCAACATCTCGAATAAATACTGTTTTATCATTGCTATTCTGTATTTGAGCACTTGGAGTTGGAATTACTTAAGTTTACTATCTTATGTCTGACTTTAGTTCATTACATTAGCCGATTCCTGTCACTGCCACATACCTACATAATAAAATTCTCAAATACAGTGACATAATGATATGACTGTTTGTCTTATGAAATCATATTATAATCTTCATTTTCATTTTGGGAATTCAGGTTAATATAATAAGAATATTAATAACTTTAAATACTTATTGTATTTTTTTATTTGTAAATTTGCACTTTTTTATTATTTCAATGTTGTTTTATTAAATTCAAGTTAGTGCCCTTAGTACGAACAGCTATCAAAAAAAAACGCACGTAAAAACAACATTTGATGTTCAGATGTTCATTAGATGTTCGTGCTAAGGGTAAGAACAGTAGTCTGAAGCTTTCAAAATCTATAAGGTAAAATTTTCTAACTAATTAAAGAGTGAAACTCCTGCCTAAATAAAATGTATGATCTACATTTTATTCCAAGGGCTTTAATAAAGGATCTGTAAAAGCAAACGTCAGCATTCTTTTAATTAATGCTCTTTATTTCTAACAATAAATAGTATAATTATCTCGTTCACATGTGTGTCATGTTGTCGACGCTCATCAGCATCACGTCCCGGTAGGACCTCTTCACCATGCAGTCGGTGTCAAGGTAGGTCAGGTCGTCGCGCTTCATCACCATGTCAGACATGTCCATATCCTTCACCAAGTTAGCGGTGTGCAGGTCCTTCCTGAAGATAAAGATGTCAGTGAACTTCATGTTCTTGGTGAAGAAGTTGGTCACGTCAATATGCCTGTCGAACGGAAAACCGAGAGGCATGGTGTCCACACATGTGGTCCAGCGGCAAGCATGACGCTCCTTCATGATGGTCATGTCCAAGATCGGAAGGATCAGGCCGGTGCGCACCGGGCTGACGATGACGAACATCTGCATTTCCACACCACCGCGGGTACCCATTGGAAGAAGAAGTCTGTGAGGGAAACCCATGCGAGTCTTCCACCACCAGCTGTCTACCATCTTGACGCCGGCGCCCATGGTCTCCATGGAGCGGTCCCACATACGACGAGTCCAAGGCCTCTGCTCGATGACGCCGTGCATTTCCAAGGAGTTGCGGACAATGATGTTCTTGCCAGTGTCTAGTTTGTAGAGGAAGCTGTCGATCTCAACCATATCGAGACGTCTGTCGTTAAGTTGCAGCAAGCGACCCATGCAGTCGTATTTAGGACCGATGAAGACGCGCACGACAGCGTCGACAGCCTTGTCGGAGACCACGTCAATGGTGACTTTGAATGGATGGTGATTGAGGCGACGCATACGGGCAACGTAGATCATGTCGGAACGCCTCTTCTGCATCTCAACCTTGTCGAGGTATAGGGCGTTGGTCATGTCGAGATCGTATTCGTCCATAAAGGTAACGAGTTTGTCGGTCATGAAGCGTTCAACTCTCACTCCAGGGAAGTCGAACTCGTCCAGTGTGTACATGGGGAGCAGTTTTTTGAACAGCACGAATGAATCGGTGACGCGTTTCATCAACTTCCAGAAGACAGGGTCTCGTAGGCAGGTCGTGTACATGTCCAATGCGGTAGGGATGTAGGTGTACCTACAAAAAAAAACATGTTGAAAACATTTTTTAAATTTTGAGATTTTAGCATTCACTATACTATTTTGCTATGGCGCTGGCTTGCAGCGTAAGAGTTTATATACTAGGAGAAATTCGACGTTCCCACTAGTGACTCGGTAGCTCAGCGGTCAGAGCATTGGACTGGATATCCAAAGGTCGCGGGTTCGATTCCCGTCCGAGAACATGACCTGGTGCGAGTCGTATTTTTTCTAGTATATTATTTGGTATTATGTTGAAAACATTTCAATTGTAACTTTCTTATTATTGAGATTTTTTTATAAATGGTTAGTTAGTTAACATTGAAAATTATTATCAATAATAATAAAGTTGAAAGAAAAGCTTTACTATTATGGGTTAATACATTTTAATGTCAGCTTTTTAGGGTTGCCATGCCGAAGCATAAAATTATTAAATAAGATAGAATAGGAAGTAATGTTAAATAAATTATAACATTAATTGCTTACTTGTCAACGTTGTATTTGCTGTAGGTCAACATCCTCTTAAACACGTTGCTAACGTGAATGATCTTAGCGTGGTCGAATTTCAGTCCGTATCCACCGAGCAGCAGCCTGGCGAGGTATTCGATGTCTTCAGCCTTATTCAGCATGATAGTTGTTCCGTCGCGCTATAAAAGAATTTAAAGAATAAAGAACTTGTTTATCATACGTATGTAAGTCTGAAACGAGATACATACCAATTCGATGCGTCCCTTGATGATACCGTCACGCACAATCCTTTCGATGTCGTCAACGAGGATTTTGTCCTTGACGTTGTCCTTGGTAATCAAGTTTACGTTGTTGCGGCGCATGGGCATCTCTTCACCGTTGTGCATGCGGATCTTGGGCCAGTACCCAGTCTTCAGAGGTTCATTCCACATAAGAGGCTTGATGTCGCACATGTTCTTGGACAGGCGCTCTAATCTCAATCTAGCCAACAGTTGCATCTGTGAGTACATCATGATCTCACCACGACGTTCCTTGTTCACATTGTACAGGTCATCGGTCATCCAGTATGGGTAGTTCATATGCAAGTAGTACATGTAAGTGTTCAGGTCAATATCCTCCGTGAAGTAAGAGATTCTGTCAAACTCAGTGAGAGTGTGACGGACGCCCTTACGCCAGTCAATGACGACGATGTTGTTGTCCTTAACCTTGATACCGAAGTAGTCTTTAACGACGGGGTCCAAAGCGGCTTTAGTCATCTTCATCTGGAAGGCCGTGTTGATGATGTTACTGTCGACGAAGAAATAGGGGTAGATTTCATAGGGGGCTGGGAGGACAATGCCGTGACAGTCGGTGCGGTGGAAGCAGGCAACGGTGAGTGCATAGACGAACATGCCGCCGTTGATGCGCTCGCGCAGCCAGCAGGCGGTACGCAAGAAGACGTCGAAGTCCTTCGCGAAGAAGAGCAGGCGGAAGGTCCTGATGGCCTCGTCAAGGTGCTTCTCGTTGGTGTGGACGAACACCTCACCGCGGGGCAGCATGCCCATCTTGTACATCTCGATAAAGTTCTTGACTACATCGACTTTCTGTAAGATGTTAAAAATATAAAATTAAAACAGCTTCTTTTGATTTTTTTAAAACAATAGTTCTACTTTATGTTATACTTTAAGTATTGATTAGGAACTTTTGTAACGATTCTCCTTACCAGGTATTTGTCGACGTTGTCTTCGATCACATACTCGCGGGCGATGTCTCGGATGTCGTCGTACATGGTGGGCTGCAGGATGTGATTCAGAAGCTTCAGTAGGCATAACTCTTTTGTCTTAACATCCAAGTTTACTGTAAAAGGAAAAATATACCTTTCTTAAAGTAGAATACCTTTTTTTAAGAAATGGTCTGGGTCAGATGTATCTAGGTGTTTAGTCTACTTGGTAAACACAGAGTCTCGCTGGGAATAACTACAAAAGTGTAATTTTCTCTTAAAATAGCCAGAACATAATGTATCACTACCACAATGTACCTCCCGTCTTCTAAGCGGGCGGCTTTACAAACGCGTGCCCTGAGATATGGATGCGTTGGCAGCCAAATAATGAGCTGTTTAATGACAACATTTTAAATATTTTAAACGTTATGTTCATTATTGCCAGTTATGGCTTTTCGCAAGCAGTGTAAACAGCAATGGATCGGGTGCCATTTCGCTTGCATACATTTTTTAATTATAATACGGTTTGGCATAACAGATACGGCATAAAGTTTTTTCGCATAATTGCATATTCGCATAATGTTACATTCACAGAATGATTTCATAACGATCCTTGTACTAATTTCATTTAGCATAAATGACATGACCCATTTTACTGTTCCCCAACAGCAATCAGTGAAAATCCACTGCCAGTGGTGGCGACCAGTGGTGGCGATCGAGGTAGGGAAACCAGGAATAGAGGCAAAATAGATTCTGCGCCAAGAACTTTAAATTTATATTCTTTGGTCTGCGCCAAGAAAAAAGTTATTTGGATCGTTACGTTATTCAAAAAAAATCTTTGGTGGGCATAAATGTTAAACGCATAACTTTAACACGCATAGTAGAAATTTAACATAATAAACAAATAATTTATTACTATAAGCTTCATAGTCAGAATTTGACTGGCAATTGGCAATATAAAAACATTTGATGGACTAGTTATGTTAGGACCTTTGGTAAACAGACGATTAGGTGCGACGACGAGTGAGCGAAGTATGCGTAAAAAAATATTCTGTATTAATGCTATGCGAATTGATTATTCTGCCAAAAAAAACCTTAGGCCATAGTATATTATATGACTTAAAATTGTATGCATTACACATATGGACCAATGGATCAACCCAAGACAGGGTAGACGCTGCTTGCTACTCGTGATTCATAATTCGTACTGTTATTTTTACTTAAATTCAGTTGAATCTACTTCTTTTCAACTCACCCATGGTGTCCTTCTTGAACATGACGTCAACCAAGTCATCTTTGATGGCGGTGGCGGCCACCAGGGCCAGGCAAGCCGCGAACACTAGCACCCTCATGCTGCTGCTGTTGCTCCCGAATGTGCCTCCTAGAGAGATCACTTGCGTTTTTATACTCCACCTGTTTGTTTTTTTGCCGCTTTATCTCCCGCCGACCGCTGATAACCTTCACTATTGTTTCTAGTTTATTAAGTTTAGGCAGGTCGGGAGAACTTTCACTGCCTATTCATATTGTGTAGCAATTCCCTTATATTTTTTACATATATTTAATATTAATTCGGTTATTTTTTTGTAATTATTATATCGGCAGTAGAATACTAATTTGAATGACTGGTATGTAGTATGTACTGTAGATCAAAATAATTTTATCAAAATAAAATTATTTATTTACTTTTTAAAAAGTACGGCTACCAAAATTTTGTTAGCAGACCGTACCTACCTTGAAAATGGATCAAAAATAAAATCGTAAAAATGTGATACAGCGTTCTTTCCGATGGGTTATTCTAAACTCGCCATGACAGTTAATTCGTCATCAGAAAAACGGCAAATAAACGTGTGTAAACTCGCCATAGGAAGCATTTTCAAAAAAACTAGTGGTCCCTGTGAACTTCGTATCACCTACAATTTATAGAACCTGGGCCCTATTGTATAACGATGGTTTACTTTGCAGTGTAGCTATAAGTAGTTTGTTCTATTTTCAAATTGCTTGATGCAATGGATATAAAATTTTCATGACAGGTGACAAATTGTCAATATTATTTAAATAGGGCCCTGGAGACGACAATAAATTAAATGTCGTATACCTAGCTAAATAACGCTCCAAGTCTGCATAAAAAAATATCCAATATTTTAGTCACAGGAAATATTTGTTAGTTACTGTTTTTAGTACTTACAATTTTTGCTTTAAATTATTTTCATATCACAACTCAAATCATCTGTCAAGTAAGCCACTCAGAACTTACTTTTTGAGTGTGGTATTAGTAAAAAATATAAAGAGATCATCCAGTCTTCCTATTCTCCACGATATTTTTAATCTATTTCGGTAATTAAGTGGCGTCTTACGTCACGTTAAGAGATAGAACAGGAGTTGTTTTTGTTGTATTAGGTATAAAATATTTGTTTATGAATACTTCTTCTTCTTCTTCTTATGAATACATATATTGAAGTTAAAGTTATTGCAGAATTGAAGATAACTTAGCCGTAGGTACCATATTAATTTTGTGAACTACACGGAATAGGTGGTAATAAATTTAAAGAGTTGTGGTATAGTGGTGATAAAGATGAGTAATGCCTCCAGCTGAGTGTTATTGGGGCGGGGAGTTACGCTGTTATTAAAAATATTTCTCATACATTTAAATAAGTGCTTTTCGATCTCGTCTTGTTTTTTGAATTGCTCTGTGCGGCGTGGAGTTTAGGGTTTTATGAGTTAAATTTTTGCATTGCATTAGCTTCCTTAAATTATCACAAACTTCATTTAAGAGTCCGGCGAACAGTGAGCTTCCCATACAAACGTAATACCAAAATGATTTGCAATTTGAGCATAATTAACTAATCTTGTGATGTTATTCGGATTGAGACAGTATATGTCTAGGTTTCTATTAAATAAAAATTCCAAAATACTAACGCAATTCAAAATATATGCCAATTATTTTTTTTATATAAAACTGTATATGCATTACTTTTTATTTGGTTTTGTATTTTGGATTTTTTATTTAATAGAAACCTAGACAAATATTGTCTTCATCCGAATAACATCACAAGAAGAGTTAATTATGCTCAAATTGCTAATCATTTTGGTATAACGTTTCTATGGGATGCTCACTGTTCGTCGGCGTCTTAACTGCCCCCAACGAAGTAGACTTAACACTTTAAATCTAAAAAAGGTTTATAAAGCACTTAAGTTTTTTATGAATAATAGATACAGTTATTATAATTATACTTAACAAAACTAAATAACATTTAAAAAAATGACATAAAAAAACATGTTCAAAGCATCATTTTGCTAAAGTTTCCATCTGTCTATGCTATAAGCTTGTTTTTCGGATCCTTTCAAACGGGGTAGCGTCACCCACTACCACACCACTGAGAGTTCATTGGTCTCGGCGTTGCCGGGCACTCGCCGCCCGCCGAGGCATGCGCCAGCGCAGAGGGCTTATTACGAAATAAAAAAAATCGGACGAAATGCGTCCCACTAAGTACTTAACATTATTAAATCACGCATAAGGTTCAAAATCAAATGAATCAGTCGACGAACATCGTTCGATTATCGCGATTCTTTTTTGTAATAGGCCCTCAGATAACGACACATCGGACCACTCGTGATGCTTTCATTCGCTCGTCTCACGTCAAATGTTACTGTAATCAAATCAATGTGATTAATTGTTTTATTTTTGTTTTGCTCTTTAAAAAACATCTCTACTTTGTTTTGCCGTATAATCACAGGAAACCAATGTAATAATTTTCATGATAAATATATTAATGATCCATGTTTTGAGACCAAGTATTTAAGAATTTAATTATTTATTTTCCTTTATTTCGTTTTTCAAGATGTAACCTGGATCGAACCTGGGACCTCTGAAACTTATGTTCTTAATCCGGCCAACTCACTCACGCATTTGTTTTCTTACTGTACCTACTAAAGTGGTTATTCTGTTTGTTCCAGACATTCCGACACGGGTTCCCATTCTCGCCCACGGCACTGGCATGGGACCCCATACAGAAGCTACTGGCCATCGGTGACAAGGGAGGCAATCTTAGAATGTATCCTTTACTATATTATCATATATCTACATCGCATTTTAAGCGGTTGCATATATCTACATTATTATGACACATGTTCATTTTAAGTATCGGCGTTACCAAGTCCATTTCCCCTAGCATGACCACCGAAACAAGATAATATACAAGGTGTTACAAAAATACCCCTAATGCCGAGTATGGTATATAGGGACCATCAAACTGAACAACTTTTACTATGGGACCAACTCTGAAATCGCGAAAAAAAATCAGCTGTTTCATACATTTTGATATTTATGATTTAAATTTTTGTATGAAACAGCTGATTTTTTTTTCGCGATTTCAGAGTTAGTCCCAAAGTAAAAGTTGTTCAGTTTGATGGCCCCTATATACCATATTCGGCATTAGGGGTATTTTTGTAACACCTTGTATATCGCGTGACATAGCGATTTATCGACACTCAACTGTCAAAATCCATTGTCTTTTGACAGTGATAAATCGCCTTAACATATCGCGTTTTGGTGGTCATGCTAGGGGGGCATGAATCATATATGAGAAACACTATAGGTGATTTCAAGAGCCATTTACTGGAATAGCAATACGGATAGGTACTTAAGGGTTCGCTCTGCAGTCTCGTTCAACTCGCCGGGCTGGCCCCCGCCAGGCCCGGAAGTCTATAAAAGAGTACCCCTGCGTAATCAAAAAAAAAAAAGGTACTTAAGGGTTACAGTTTGGCAAAAAGTTTCGGACGAAGTATAGGTACATACACTAGCTAGTGCATTTTATAATTGATGAATCCCAGCTTATTTGGTTTCTAATAGCAGTCTTAATTTGGAACAGCCAGAGTACTAAAACATTTTAAGCACTTCAATACAATAAAACTTTGATGAGTACTAAAAGCCACTACATGACTTCATTCCGCAAAAAACAAAGATAAAGTGACTATGTATTCTAAATCCCCTTTTTTAACCCTCGACGCAAAAGAGGGGTGCTAAACGTGTCTGTGGATGGGTGTATCTGTGTATCTGTCTGTGGTATCGTAGATTCGTAGCTCCCAAACGGAAGAACCAATTTTGGTTGTTATTTTTGTGTGAAAAATATTTTTTCTGCTATAGTTCTTTTGTGCGCACGTGTCGTCTAATTTCGTTTTTTTACTTGATCTCATTACCCTGTTAGCTAAGTACTGTGTAACTATTCCGTTGTTGTTTCGATTCTCTTAAGTGAAAACGAATGTTCCAAATGAGAACTGCCGTCAACTAAGAAAATTTTAAGAATATTTTTTTTTGTTAATTGCGGAAAGCTAGGTAGCTAATACATCACTCTGTCTACAAACGGATATGAGGTTTTCGACGCCAACTCTGAGCTCATTTGAACTAATGTCCTCGTCAGATTAACGAGCTCAGAAGCTTTTTTCCGCCACAGATAACCCGACCCTTAATTGACCTTTAATGTATAAGCTTTCTGACCACATTTTATGGGTCGATTGATTTCCGAAATCAGCCATTTTTTTAATGTACCCACTGCTGGAGCACTGGCCTTCCTTATGGGTGGATAGAAAGGATGGGCCATAACCCACCACGCGGGCCCAATCCGGATTGGTAGGTGCGATTTATTGTAATGGATCGGATACTTTTTTTATATAATACGGAAACAAAACATTTCAAATCGTCATAGACTAGGAAACATAGTTTGGCGGTTCCGTTTTAAGAGTTTACATAAAAACAATTGAGATAATTTCAACTAATGAGACTATCTTTTATCGAAAACTTAGTATATTTATCAACATAAATATAAGATAAAAATCTAAACAGTACAATAACCTATAAAGATTCCAAAAAATACGGTCAACATTGATGTTCGTGTGTTTAACGACAGGAGACGCCCTCTAGCGGAAGGCGCGTAAACTATTGATGGCGGGTGTAAAGTGGCACTGACGGGTAAACGTAAGGGTTAACTGCCAGATAAAGTTGATTTTACTGCTTTGGACGGGTCCCCGCCCTCAGCGGTCAAGGATTTACATTTAAACCGGAGCACAAATAACAAGGTATAAAACCATTTATGTTAGTAAAATAGTGAGCTATCATTGTCGTTGACACTGACCAATCAGGTAGCAAACAAATAAAAACCTAAGTTCTTAATTGGTTAGTGACACAGGGAATACAAAAATCTGTGTCAGATCACTTTTTCTTAAGCGAATGGCTAAACTATGCATTCCAAAATAAAGCAACCCTAGTGGTGTAAATCAAACACATCCTTAGCAACGTAGCACAGCTTAGTTCAAGTGAAACCGCACCCAAAGATCTAAAGAATCGCCAAGATTAATTTTCCTGAATGACAGCTGCATGCCAGCTAAGTTCATGACGAGTCGAGTTCAAAGGTTAGGTTAGGTTAAGTTAGGTTAGGGTTTCAATTACTGTAAGGTTCCCATAACTTTAGACCCTTTTGTTAACGCGGTGGGTTTATTTTATGAAATGCATCCTATAGAAAAGAGAAAAGCGTAAATTCATAATGAGAATTGAAATAATATGCAAGCACGTAGTAAAATCAACCACCCAAATTATGTATTTTGACCATAGACAAGCCATAGACTTATATAGGATGATTGGCAATAAGGCTAAAGCTGAATATGGTATATAGGATGCCATGCTTAAAACCCGGGAAAATTATTGTAAACCCTTAACCACCACTTTGTAGTTTTTTTTTCCTTTTTATGATAAACTGCTTATTGGCAACCCTAGAACGATTTTTGTTTGTTCATTAATGGGATTGATTATCGAATACAATAGTCTGTTTGCGTCTAGAGTTATTATTTTGCATTTATCCATACAAATAAAAAAATCATTTCTCAGCCACCATGTGGCCGTTTCCAGGGTTTATAATAATTTTCTGGGATTCTATACGTGGTACCCTATCTACCATATTCGGCATTATAAAAGTATTACTAAACACCCTGTATAATATAATTTTGTCTGAGTTGTATTGGATGTGTTTATTGGATAGAAGAAATATACCTAAAGACATTAATTGTCCAGACATTATTATCACTACCCAAAATTTATCGCACATACTTTGTTCTGCCTAGAATTATCTCATGTAAAGTTGAAGTCAGCCGAGGTCAAACACAGGTTAATTATTATAAGCTACAATGATTGTGGCCTGTAGCAACGCAACATTTTAAACACGGACATAGACACTGATAACGCCACCTTTGAAAAAATTTCTCCTTTGAGATAAATTACGTCAACTTAACGATAATGCACTAAAGATTGCTTTGCAATAACACATTCTCAATAACAAATAATATCAGGTTAATAACATTTAAACGTTCGAGAATGACCGTAAACATCTGTATATAATTAAAATAGAGTTGTAACATTTATTCATTGACATCAGCCATTTTTAATGTACCCACTGCTGGGGCGCAGGCCTTCCTTATGGGTGGACGGTGGATGAGGAGGATGGGCCGCATTGGGCCTGCGTTGTGGGTTACGGCCCATTACCCATCACGCAGGCTTAATGCGGATTGGTGGGTGTTACCCAATGCTACCAAATGCAGCTGGCACCAACGGCCTAATGTGCTTTCCAGCACAGAAGAACTCGAGATATTAAATTTTTGATCACCCATCGCATGACCGACCCCTGCGAAAGTTGCTTAACCTCCGCAATCGCAGGGCAAGGCAGTAAACCACTGCGCCGAGCTATTATATTCACCAACAATGATATTAGCCTAATCTACTAATTCTTGATTTAACACAAAACCTTTTACAATCGTCATGTGGTTTTTGTCTACTGTGTCTTTGTATCGGTCTTGTATTAACGATAATTTAAAGTTTACACTTAATTTTATCGACATTTTATTAACATTTAGTGCTTGTAAGGGTCATATTCCAACAACACTGGAAATATGCAACACAGAGCAATGATTTTAATGTCGTTTAGTAGATAATATCTGTGTATTAGAATAATGCACAAAAAATACACATGAATTGCCTAGTTTTTGAGATGTAAGAAAAAGCTTAAAAAAGGCACACAAACTTCGAATTAAAATTTAATTTAGTAATTTTTATGACGTATTAAAGTTGAAAGTATACACAAACTTATTTTTACTTAATAGGTAGTATTATTAGCTTACAAATAGTATTTTTTTATAACTGTAGGACTTGTAGGAAATTATTATTTTTCGGCAGGGCCATCTAAAATAAAAAGTCATGTTTAAAATGGCGGTCATTCCAACAGGAGAGGGGATGGACCCCAACATGTGGGTGTTTTTGTCATAAAATTAGGTGTATTTCACGCCATTAAATTATCGTTAGTACATTTGAAACAACATTTTTCAAATGTAGCTTAGACAGACGCTATGTCCTACAGAAATCGTCTCTCCGTTCTAGGATGCTTATACCTGTGAATTTTAGAACTATAGTGCCACACCATGCCACTATAAGTTTGTTAATAACTTTGAGTAGCGATGGCCGCGCTTGAGTTACCTACTAACAAGCCGGCAGAACAATAAGTTCACAAACTCGTAGTAGAGTCAATAGTAGTCAAAACCTCTTAGTTTAGGGGAACTGTAAAGATGATTCCGATACTATGCTCAGCAGCTGCGACAAACGGTTCAAACGATGATAAAGAATTACGTCTTTTTATTTCATGGTTTCGGAATTTTGTTTTGGTGTAAACAAAGAAGTTAATATTTTTCTATCAATTTGCTATTTTTCTATAATTGATGGAAATTACATGACTGTATGGTGATGTGTATCATTTTTGCTTTGCATAATGTCCATAAGATAAACTACTGACATCCCTGGTGAAAGCTTTTATGAACTGCGTGGTTGATACAGGCCGGACAAGCCGTACATATCCGGTTATCCTACTCATAGACCGGACATATCCGGTTACTTCCGTATCGTGGGCTGATGAGATTTGCCTGCCGATGGCGAAGGCTTTTGAACAAAGCGATACTTGGCCTGGCCCGAGTCTGTTGTGATTTATCCTGTTTCCGTATTGAGTGATTCGGATAAATGGTTTTGATGTTGTTCGAAAACCTGTAAGTTGTCTTTAAATGATAAAAAATATTTTTTCCTGACGATTCGTTCACAGTTTAGTTTTAATGCTATTATATAATATTCTGTGGTTTAGGTCTTATATCTTCTTTACCAAGTTGTTACAGAATGCATAAATACACTTATCTCAGTTTTGCGTTTGTCTGGCTGCGTGAAGATCATTCCTCGATTAAAATGATCGTACAATTTTTGTAGGTACATTAAAATATGATTTGATCATCATCAATGCTGGGGCACAGTTCTTCCTTGGATTCATCCTAGAGAGATTATTTACTTTCTCATATATCTTTTTATTTTATTGGGGACAAACAAACAGTTTGTGTGTATTATACAGCTTAGGTTACATAGAAAAAAAATATTAACATTTTTGAAGTTTTACAAAAGCTTGTAAATTTTAGCTATGTCAAAGTTTATGCAATTAAATCCTTTTTGTTATTTAATTCGGTATAAGTAGTGTTGATCTTGTTTAACTTATTTATAACGAACTCTTAAAGGAGCCAATTCTCGTAACAAATATAGCCATATCCTGAAAATATTTATCACAATATAAGTGTCAGTCGAGATAAATATACAAATTATCTTCCAAAGTTTCTCAAAAGGACATACAAAGTAAAGTATAATTCAAAAGTAACTTGTTGAGTTGAGTTGAGTTGAGTACCACAAGCGCTTGCGTTAATCGCGCGCTGACCGCAGCTGCTCCGTTTGGAGGTTGCCGAAACATTATATTTTGAGCCGGTTTAATTATGTCTAAAAGGTTTCTCTTTTTAGGGTTCCGTACCAAAATGGTAAAAAGGAACCCTAATGGTGCGACTCAGTCTGTCTGTCACAGCTGGATATCTCGAGAACTACTAATGCTAATCAAGTTGTGGAATAGTTAGATGACGTTTGCTTAACAATTTTGCAAATAAGAGAGAAATAAAAATATTTATATTTTTTTACAACAGGGACTGAAAGGGGGTCTTAAAAATTCGAAGTAAGACTACTAGGGCATATGGAGTATTATATGAAAGAGCGCTGCTTGTAAATTCTCTAACATATTTTTTTATTTTTTTAGGCCTCATAGTTTTTGACTTTTGATGAAAAATTTAAAAACTACCGTTAATAAATGTACTTACATCAATTGTTATATTATTAAATTTAGATTTTTCGCATTCACAATGCTATTTTTATATTATGATAAATAATATTAGAAAAAATCGACTCACCCGTAGCACCTCCCGTCCCGTCTGAGGTGCTACGGGTGAGTCGATTTTTTCTAGTATTTTTTCTAATATTATTTATCATAATCAATTGTTATAATTAGTCAATTACCCGGCCATATTGAACAAAACTCTTTAAGTACACATCATAGTAGTAAAAACTAATTTCCATTGCGCTCCCTACAAAAACATTAGCGGAAACCGAGCGCCTTTAAGTACTAACCCAGATAACGGTATCGGACCGGACGTCCGGCGCCGCACGCTGCCGGACCGCCGTATTACCACGCAGTCAAACGGCTTACTGTGTGCGATAGTTGGACCATTGTAAGACGAAAATAATGTAAACAAAAGAAGTTTCAATAGTTGAACAAAGTCATAAAAATATATATCAACATACATAATGTGTTCGTACACATAAGTACAGTCAGGAGCAACAAATAGAATCGTGTAACAATAAGTTATGAAGACGTTACTACTTTACGAATCATGTTTGTTGGAGTTTCTTACAGAGAAACTACTGTTATTAAATAGATTTTTCGCATTCACAATGTTATTTTTATATTAATATAAATAATATTAGAAAAAATACTAGATAAAGTCGACTCACCCGTAGCATACCCGTCCCGTCTGAGGTGCTACGAGTGAGTCGATTTTTTCTAGTATTTTTTCTAATATTATTTAATTTTATCTTGAGAAACTACTGCATAAATTTACATACTAAAGATCGCTCAAGCCACGATATAAAAGATACGAAAACCAAGTATATTATAATAAGAAAATAAATTTAAAGAAATCACCCTACCGTAAAAAAGAAATCCGTTACAAATCCCAAGTAATCTGCAAAATTATCGCGGCCATTGAAGATTTCTACTTCTTCTAAAAATTATAGCCTCCTTTCTCACAAATCTATTGTTACAATCTTTTTTTACAAAATGAAACCATTCTTTTATGAGTTAGACAACTCGTCGGTTGAAAGAAAATATTAATGGGTGATTTGGAAGTAAAGAAAATTAACTTGCTTTTGTGCCAAGATTTTCAAGAACTATTTATTATTTAGATGATTAATGCACTAAGAACCTTTTGATTGAAATAAATGTGTGGGTGGACAAGGGGCGGCATTGGAATAAATTGTATTAGAAATGATTAATTGGAATATTCTGCTTAATTGAATTTTAAGGTTCTTTTTGCTTTTCTAAAAAATCATTTCTTTTGCTAAACAATTAAGGGATTATCCTTTGTCTGGTTTTACAAGTTTCAATCAAAATTAAAACAGTTTTACGTACAGTGTTGTAATAGTGAAAACATTTTAGCATGGATCAGACTGCGTTAGTTTTTCTTAAGTATAACAATGCCAATGACTTATGATATCTCAGTAACCACCACCACGAATATTTTTTCCATTCAAATACTTTTATTTTATTTTATTCAATAAGTGTCATGCTGATTAAAGCAGTTTTATTCATTTTGATCATCAGTTTTATTCATAGCTCATCTGATAAGAAATTCTTTACAAACTTATTACGTCTTATTAATAGCTTACATTATTCACACTGTAAGACTAGATTAAAACATTAATATGTCCAAGTTATTAGGGACAACCTCCTATATGTCTCCACTCTTGAGGGGCGTATTATCCCATATATCATATAATAAAAGGTAACACCCCTTGATCTTTAGCTGATAATTAATTACTTTTGATTAATATAAAATATATTCCAACTATATTCATATATATAACTTGCGCTGCCAGTGAAATATATATAGATACTATTATTTACTTTGTGCAAAGATTCGGTGAGCTTAAGTTTTACTTAGGCAGTGATGCAGAAGGGCTTTTATAATTCATGTCATTTATAGCTCTATTGAAATTTATCACATTTCAAGCATTCTTTTGGTTAAAATGTTGAAAAATTTCTAACTCTGAGTTGAAAAGTCTACGACTCTAAAACAACTTAAAAAGAGTTGGTGATGTGACGTTTCGGACGTCCACAGCAAGCCGCATACCTTCAGGCAGTACACTTAAATGTTTTGGTGTTTGGTGTAATAAACAGACTCACAGTGGAATGCTCACAGTTCGCTACAACCGCTTCTCTGGCAACGCGCCAGCGCCATTGTTGCGACGTATGGTGACACTTGTATCGCTGTTCAATTGAAGGTGCTGCTATTCCAATCTGCCTATTCTCTGCTAAAATAGTCGGATTCTTTGGAATTGGAATGGATCTGAGATAAATATTTGGTGTAGCAGGCTTTACGCTGACTTTGCGTACCTACGCACCTGCCCTACCTACTCACAGAACACATTCAGGTATACCACGAATCCGATCGCACTTTTAGCTGTTCTGTCTTCTTTTTACACTTTTTTTGATGTGATATATAAAAAACACAGAACTGATGTTAGAAATCATTTCTATTCTTTCTTAAGAATCTCAAATTGTTTATTCTTCATTACTTTTATCGGAATACTAGTTTTTATTCATTCACTCCTTTCGTTGCTGTTTGAATAATAAGTAAAGCTAAAAAACGAACAAAATCCGGTGGCCACAATCCGAATTAGAGCAACCACTGCGTGTCTGGTGGTGGCCGTCAAATTAGCCAGGTTTTGTGGGCTTATGTCACTGGCCTAATCATTTGGTAAGCCGAATTAAAAGGCGATGAAATTGATAATAGACAGTGATCTGCAGCAACTTCAGAGCGCTTGCGGTACAAAACGACGTATTTTAATCTGTAATTGCATCGCATTGTAGTCGAATTGGCACGGTGGTGTGTCTTAACTTGACTCGTTCTTTAAAGTAACTTAACGCTTAATAAAAAATAAGTTTTTCTATCCTCCGAAAATACTTAATACTTTTATCAGATGGAACGATTTTTACAAATATGTATATCGTTTCCAAATATTACATTCATATATGTTACAATTAACATAGATTAATAAATAAATAACATTATTTAATTAGATTAGATTCTTAATGAATCCATTTACAGGGTTTAAGCTAAATTCAAAATTCAAAGTCATTTATTCAGTCTAGGCAATAAAGGCAAACAAACGATGCAATTCATACAATTCTATAAGCGTTAAGATAGGTAATCATAAGCAGACCCATTCCCATTGGCAGCACCCGTTCACGAGCATGACGCATGAACCAGCCATCGCTTCACTCAACCTTATTTGAGTGAACGTAACGATCGCCTCACACGATAATGAAACAATATCTTCACTCAACGGTTCAAAAAACTGATAAAAGAATTATCTAATTGATTAAACAAGCACTTTTGAACTAACTTACGGTCTTCTGAGAAACGAATTTGCCTCTCCCGCTAAAATTACTTTTCCATGATAAAACTCGGGAGTTACGCCATCTTTTAATATTTCTCCCCCCTCCTTAATTAATACGCGCCGACGAACAGGGGGGGCTTTTTTTCTTGTTCCACTACACCGTGATTAGACCTTGAAACCTTATTGAATGTTTGCAAAAGACTGAATCAGTACTGATTTTTCGCTTATATTTGACAATTTGATTATCTTTCTTCATAATGAAATGGAAGAAGTGAATTCATTGCTGATGTCGGCGCGTTTGCCTACGAACCTTTTAATTAAATGAACTCTTTCAGCCTTCGAGATTTTCGCAATAAAATTTTCTCATTTTGTAATAGTAATACAGAATTACAACGCAAATCGATTTCGAGGTTTGGTAATATAACATAAGGGAGGTGTATTGATAACAACAACACACACTAGAATGACGGCCATTGATGACCAAATAATATTATTTAAAAATACTAATATTATAAATGCGGAAGTCCGTTTGTTTGTTTGTTTGTTTGTTACGCCTTCACGTCTTAACTACTGAACCGATCATCATAAAATTTTGCATACACGTTGTCAAATTTTGCATACCTTTCATCCCGAAAAAAAATAATTGTTCCCGAGGGATAGCAAAAAACTTTCCACGCAGATGAAGTCGTGGGCGGTCGCTAGTTTAAAAATAAGTAGAGTTTAATCAGAATCTTAAATAAGTATGAATCTTACTTTATAGGAAGATAAATACTTATATTTATAAAAACCCTTGTAATTATGGCATGATAAAAATAAAAAAAACTGCAGAAGAATCATGAGGGAAAGCGTCGATTTTCATTTTCCTGGCAGAACGGGCAGCTGACGTGACGGGACAATTTGTGGCTGCCGCCGGTGGCCGCCCTTCAGCCGAGCTACTCGTAGCATCTCAATAACAGCCGGCATTCAGTTCGATAAAGTTGTTATTTCACAGCTGTTAGCCTGTTATAGACGCTTTACTGTTTCTTTTGTATTCAAATTTTAATAAAACAAAACACTTTTAGCGGATACTAGCGTGGTTTTATTGAAAGTACTTTGGTAATTAGTTGGTATTTAGTTAGATTTTTTATTTTAAAAAGATTTTGAAAAGCAATAATCAAACTAAATACCAACAAATTACCAAAGTACTTTCAATAAAACCGCGCTAGTATTCTTTAATTATTTCATGTCTAGTGAGCGTGTAAGCTTGAGAGGTGAACATGTTCAAATTTTAATTCATTTAGGTATTATCTAAACTCTTTTAAATCATATTGGTCAAAATGTAAAGTGTAATACATTTTAACGATCTCCCATCATGAGTAAAGGAAAAGCTATTTACTTTTTCAAACTGTTGTCAATTCGCGATTCATGGAATAAATAATAGTACTAGCGCCCATACCGGTGCTTAAACGTAAAAAGGAGGTAATACCTACTGAGTGAAAGAATCAAGTCAATCAAAATTTATTGAACAAACAGCAAAAAAACTTAAAAGCTTTCTTCAACGCTTAATTGCAAAATATTTTTCAGTCAACAATGCCCCGATTTCTGTCCTCCATTTTATATACTTATAGGTAAAGTAACTCAACAACACCCGCCTCACTGTCACCGTTAATAATTCGCGTCGAAATTTCGCCTCCATCGGACCGGAAACTCGTTCAAATCACAGTTATCGCGGCATTGTGTTCGCGCAATTGTTGCGTCGTCGGAGACGCCAATCTGTTCTTAAACAATAACTTGTGCAGCTTAACGAGGTAACTCGATTCGAGTTCGACCCTTTGTGTAACTTCCAGGCTTCGTTTTCGACTCGAAAACACTTTGAATTGGCACTCGATAACTTTTATGTCGTTTACCTCGAACATTGTTTACGTTTCTACCGGCTTTACTTTGCTGAATATGTTTTGACATGGTTATAAATGATGGTTCACAGCTTAAGCAGCGGGTGTTCCCTCTATGATAACAGTTTATAGAGAAGGCGGATAGATAATAGTAACTTCATTGCTCACACACAACAGAGGGAACAAAATATAAGATCTGTGTTATTACAAGTCTACTTTTTATTTTGTAGTAGAAGTCTGTGGGATGCACCAAGAAAGTTCGTTCACCAGTACGATACTAGTGGCGTCCTAATTAAAGACTTGTTCAAGAAGACTCAATTAAACTAAACAAGAGTTGAGAACACTTTTAGCTTCTTTGTGGAAGTTCGTTGTAGTTAGTTCCCTTACACGAAAACGTAAACCAAAGTACCTATAGCTCCTGCTACGTCATTTAATAATTCATTTCTCATAATAGCAAAGTTCGCGGGCGGGCTGATTTGACTGCTTAGGGCTGTCACGCCATTTGGAAGTTTTTTGAGACACAAAGACAAAAGTGTTGTCACCTGTTAGCATTGAGTGTTACCAGTTTACCACTTGACTAGTAGTGCAATGAAATTTTATTCTTTTTATTTTAGTCACTTGGTGAAGTCCAGAAATAGCTAAATTACTGACTACCCGTTCCTATATTCGAGAAATGATTCGTTTTGCTTACGGATGATAGAATTTTGACACATTTACTGTGGACTTTATGTTAAAACACTACCATATCCGTGAGCAAAACGAATCGTTCTCGAATATAGGGACCGGCCCTAAATTCAATTCATTAAGTTTCAACAAATTATTACTGCGTGGTTTTACATAGAAAACTTACAGCACAAACAAAATTTATAGAACCGAGATGAGGAAGACTGTTGAAGCTAATAACAACCCTTTTCAATTAATTCAATTAATATAGCAATCATTTTTATGACTGGATGGTAAACAGCCCTTGTTTGAAGTTTCCCAATTGTTTTGCATTGCTTCGATTCGTCGTCGGTCGCTCTCCCCAAAACTTGGTTGTTTATCAAAACAGCTTATTTTCACCGCGCTGAACGTTCTCATTTTGTATTTTTTTCTGTAGTTCCACCTACAAAATATGCTCTCAAAGCTTATGTGAAATTGAGTTTAAACTAAGTTACTCGGATAACATAGGCTTAATATCTTGTGATGACAAAGGAAACATGTTAAAGTTAGTTGGAACTTGTTAGGTACCGTCGCTGTGATACTCGCTTCGCTGAAATCGTTGAAAATTTAATTTCATGTTAGACATATAACTATAGTTGATGACATTACCGCTGTACGTAGCATTAGTTATTATTGTTGAAACAAAACGAATATAGAACAAAACCAGTGTTTCGAAAGCTCAGTTGAAAGAACATTACAGAAGATCTTGGATTCACAGCTTCAGATTAGTTTATATGTTATATTTATAGTTGTATTAATACAAATTATTAGATAAAATAAAATTTTAAACGTTGAATATGTTAAAACCATAAGCAACGTGTACTCGTATCTAAACAAATTATAAGTTCAAACCAAAATAAATAAATTTATGTCCCTTTTTAGCCGACTTCGAAAAAGGAGAAGATTATCAAGTCGAACGTTTTTATGTATGTTTTAGCATAACTTCACCAGTTGTTGTACTCATAGTACGAACAGCTATCGAAAAAAAATAACGCCCGTAAAAATATTCGATAGAGTAATTTTATATGGGACATTTGTACAGCGCCATCTACCGCCGATCTACCGATAATTACTCTATAGAGTACTTTTATGCTCTTTTTTTTTCTCGATAGATGTTCGTGCTAATGGTACTGATTTTTTTCAGTAAATTATTATTTTCTGCTTATTTTAGTCAACGAGCTAAAACGAAATGATCTGATGATGGAGCCTTCTTCCGGTTCCATCATCAGAACAGCTCAATGTCAACATAATATTGCACTGCCTTCCAGTTCTGAACTATATTCAAAGTTTCAAGTCTATAGCTCATCGAGAAGTTATTATAAAATCGTTTGCTAAATTTGTGGACAAACAAACGAACAAATAAGAAAGCAACCTAATAAAAACGTGTAAAAAATAAGTTGTCCTCCCGCCCCACCCGACTTCAAAAGACGTGTTTTATTAATAATGATATGCGAATATTTTGAATATTATTTCTTGCTTTTTAGAGGTATAATAAATAATAATAATTAATATTTGAAAACATCACATACATTGCTCCGATTCTAAAGTAAGTAGCTAAAGCACTTGTGTTATGGAAATAAGAGACAACGGTGGTATCACAAACACCCAGACCTGACCCAATATAAAAAAAATCGTTTTCTAAATTCACCCAACCGGGGTTCGAACCCGGGACCTCAGAGATGGCGACACCTTGAAAAAGCCACTCGACCACGGAGGTCGTCATCGTATTAAATTAAGAAGCTGTTTTTGTTTTCAGATTTTTGAAGGACTTTTTTTTAAAGCATTTTTCAATGCTTGCGTACCACTACGATTACATTAATCAATTTGTTAGAAACTTTTCCATTCATAATAGGACACTCCTTCAGAGCTCACACAGATAAGAAGTCAATCTTTCCTCATTCTTAATATATCAGTTACATACAAAATTTCCTCTTTGATAAAACTTGCGCAGGTCCCCTTTATGTGGATGAAAGCCCTCCCCCAGGTTTCTATCGATACTCGACGCAATTTCCTCACAACTTCACTAGTTAGTAGTTAATGTCCTCCAAAGCTCCTCAAGAGCTGATCAAGCTCCTCTATAGGCTATAAAGAAGATACATTTGTGGGAAATTATTATGAAAAGTAAAGCAAGTTTAGATTAAAAATGTAAAAGTTATGAAAATCATTATTTTTTTAAACTTTGGTTTAAACTTTTTTACCCAGAATTGAATTATTTTAAAATAATCTTATCCCTTACAACAACGATTACTTACTCTCAAAAAATATTACCCCTATATTAAATTAATTTGAGTTCCACGAAACAAGGCATCCAACTGTAAATTAAAAAAAGTCTACGGAATTGATTTCATAAAAGGAAGGCTCTGCCAAAACATACGTATCTCTAGATGTTGACTGAAGTTTGAAATAACAAACTTTTATGAAACTATTATACATAATAAATGTACTGTATTTTCAAAGACAAGTTTTAAATTAGATGGAAGCTTTTGAAATATTGAAGCAAAAAGTAAATTAATACTATTCTATATTTTATTGTATCAACAACCCTTAAATCCACATATAAAACTCAGTATCGGTAAAGAACCCATGAATTAGATTTCTAACCGTGAAGAGGGAAGCTCGAATTGAACGCTTATTCGATTGATTTGTGTTATATCGATAACCGGCGGCAGTAAACCTGTCCGCAATCGAGAATAAGGAAACGAATAAAGATGCCGCAACGATAGCGGAACCGATGAATGGAGCGGAAAAAAGTATTTTATGTGATACACCTGAACATCGTGGTGTACTTGTGTAGTTGAGAGGTATATGTATGGGATATGAAATGATAAATGAACTCTTGTATAGTATTATTAGGTAAGCAAAGAAAGGTGCCATAAATTCCCAGAGTAGAGCCAAAACTATGTGGAATCAATACATTGGCTGCTTTATTTATTAGACATAATTTCAATGATAATTTCTAATTCTAATTTTCTTGTTTACTTATTTCAGTTTACCAATATTTAGGAAAACTTTATTAACAAGTAATAAGCCTAATGGATAACTTGATTCAGTTACTTTTGTTGATTAACTTAACAAAACAAACAAGATAAGAGGATCCTGTTTAGTATTTAACTTGGATTTATGTTGAGCAATTCATTTGTTTTAGATGTGAAACTTCACGATCGAGCAAATTTCAGTTTAAAGATATCTCAAGCGAGCGCAGAAAGCAAGTCAGCATTGCGATTATATCTGTCCATTCATCGCGAGCACGTCTCCAATGCGGATAACGGAAAGGAATCGTTGCAAAAGGACTTTTCCGTTAGGTCGTTCGGTGCGATCCGAATAAAGATAGTTGTCGTCTGGCGAGTGACTCAAGCTTTAACACTTCGTTTCGTTACTCTTTTTAAACCCGATCGTGTTTTCCACATCGAATGTTGACAATTCATTGGAAAATTTTATATTAGCTGCGCGAGATTTCAGTCCGCAATTCGTTTTATGCTGACCATTTCCATCTTTATATGGATTTTATATAATAAAGTCAATTTTATTGAATGAATGTATGCTTCTTGCGGCAATGGTGCTTGGCACTTGGCTCTACTGCAGAGATTCTGTTTTGCGTTGTCTATAGTATCTGTTATGTCATTATAAATATTAGTTTTCATTACAGAAGTAAACAAAGTGAACAAGTAAATTTAAGTAATCACATACAATAAATAACACCCTTTAATAGCTTCAAAGAGTGCCACAGCTTTATAGCTCTGTTATATGTACCTATTAACGTCGCATTATTGAGCCTCATCAGGAGCTAGCTTATTACCGATAATGAGCTGAATACTATGTTCATCGCCTCCCCGTATTCAGCGCGTTTGCGATCAATAATTTATTATCTTTTTCGTATAGATATATAAGCAGAATACATTGGTCTAAAACGTTAGTTAAAACATTGTCGATAAATAGTGTTACAGTCTAATTTAATGACTGATTTAAAATTTTCCATGGAAACAGAAACTTTATCTTTTTTTAAATAAGACATTTCAAAAATATTTTCAACTATCTTTTTAGACCAATGTATTCCGCTTACGCGTATAAAGTTTCATTAAAATCGGTTCATTCATTTCGAAAAATAAGGACTTAAAAGTTTATATGAAATGCCGTTTGCGTCAACGCTCTTAATTCAACAATTTAATTAACCAATAAGACCGTTACATCTCGTAATTTTTAGTAAAATTACTGTAGTGTTTAGTTAGAGGGCTACCGGTGTCTAACTATTTATCTGCTATTCCACAATTATTTATTAGTCAATAATGATGGCTGTGTGTTTATAACCAAATCACTTTTACGTGTTTATCCAAATCACTTTGAAAGCGATATTCCTTAAGCCGTATCCAGACTGGGCGGGCCGGGCGTCGACGCGCACGTGCGCCACGAGTGCGGCGAAGCGGTGCTGCACGCCAAGTTCCTCGTCAACGAGGGCGCGCTGGCCACCGCCACCGCCGACGACCAGCTTCATCTCTGGACCTTCCGCCAGAAATTGCCGCAGAGGGTGCAGTCGCTCAAATTCCAGAGAGAAAGGTGAGCCTTTTTTAATTTATATGTTGGTTAACAGCCTGGCCACGCAACAGAACAACCAATAGTCTCTTCATTGTACGCTCGAACTGCACAACGGTACCCGGCATTGCATATATTAGGAATTGGCCACGCCACAAGTAGCTCTGTTGCGTGGGCAAGCCAATGGTTAACGGTTGGTCTGGTCTAACAGTAGCCTTAACTGAATATACTCGTAAATAAGAAATAGGGACGTTATAGGGTAACGAAAGATCATAATTACTTATTTTTAATGAATGAAACATATACGCTGACGTCTGTTTGTACGAGAAGATTTATTTAGAAACTAATATAGAGACGATGATACTTTGTGAAGTTATTTTAATATATTGCCCGTTATAATTACATTAGCCTATGTGGAATAATTATTTTGTTGTAACTCAACGTCAAAGTCTATATCACAAGTTATTAAGGCTCCGGCTAACCCACTTCGAAATAAATGCCAATTAATTATTTTTTTTCATACAAAACTGAAAATCGCATTAATTTTTATTGATTTAGTATTTTGGATTTTTTATTTAATAGAAACCTAGACAAATACTGTCTTAATCCGTATAACATCACAAGAAGAGTTAATTATGCTCAAATTGCAAATCATTTTGGTATTACGTTTGTATGGGAAGCTCTCGGTTCGCCGGACTCTTTAAGATTAGATTTAGAATGTAGTATTCATATATCGCAAGCACTTCCCAGCCTGGCGCATCTTAGCAACCACTTAAAGGCAGCAAGCAAACATAGGCCATCTATTACCCAGATCGTACGTAGATGTATCGTAATATCGTTCCAGTAAGATCGGAGCCAATACTGATGTATGTACACACCACGCACGCAGCTCCCAGATGCAATTGAGAGATTGCTTCTAGGGTTGTATCCATGTACTATTTTATTTTATTTTATTCAATAGGAAAACTTACTGCTACAATACATAATACACAGTAATTTTACACGGACATCCATGAACTAATAACTAGTTTCCACTAAGAAATAAATATGTAACGCAATCAAAATTCGAGAAATTCTTGTTACGCTTATTCCAGTATTTGTACTGAACGAAAGTAGACTTAGATAGTAACCTAGGTATAGATACAATACTCAAAGAAAACGTAAAAAAAATAAAAAAACAACCATCGATACTATTATCAATAACCTAGGTACTTACTGTCTAATATTGTTTGTCCACTCCCTTCGAAGTATTTAAAGTTAGTGCTCAGATTTCCCGAAATATACTATATATATCATTAATTGCACAGTGAACTTACTGAAATGGACCAAATTATTTACCTAACGTCTATTTGATTAATGGTGTTAAAACATGGTGTTAATGAATGAACCAAAAATAAACTTCATAAACAGCGCTCCCGTGACGTAAACGAAAGCTAAAGTGTCTCAGAAAAAAGTTAAGTAGTTGTCACCACCTTTTCATGAGCTTCCAATTTACCAACTCAATCAACTATTAATACAAGGCTTTCAGGGCTAAAGTAAAAGTTTTGAATAATTTGTGTCTTGGAGGTGCCAATATCAAGTCAACTACCCAATTTTTTGTTCTTCTACGATTTCCAAAAGGTATTCGTTTTAAAATCCATTTTCCTGTCACGGATCGGTTATTCGAGGCTGTTCTGTTTGGGCTCGCGTGATTACAGCGTAAGGGCGGTGGGGCGTGCCCCGAGCTCCGTACAGCCTGATTGCAGGACAGACAGGTTTTAATTAAACCCCGATACAGAATAAGTTACTGCGAAAATTAATTAAAAAAAGCAAAATGAAGCTCACGTAGACGTCATAACATAATTATGCATTATCCGCCCTCATTTTTAATTAATTTTGTATTTCATCGAATCGGACTATATTGAATTTAAAATGTATTTTACTTGGGCGTTTAAAGTTTTGTATGTATTTGTAAAATAGATTATGGATAGTGAATGTTATAAATTCATTGTTATTGAACTTGAACTGACTACTTTTCTTATTGAAATGGAATCCAGTAGTATTAAATGAACTTAAAGAATTATTTACAGCACACATTTATAATAAATAAATAAAAAATAAATGCTTGGACAATTTCACACAGCGCCATCTAGCCCCAAACTAAGCAAAGCTAGTAATATGGGTGCTAGACAACTGGTATACTACTTATATACTTTTTAAATATATAATGATTATACATAGCACCACCCAGACCCGTCACAGAAATTAAAATTCATCATTTCAATTTCTGCCCGGCCGGGAATTGAACCCGGACCTCTAGCGTGGTAGACCGGTATGTTGACCACTGCACCACTCAGGTCGTCTTGATATGTTATTATTATTATTTATATGTTAGTTTTGCATTTTTTCCATATATTTAACTACGTAACTTCATAGTGTTATATGATTAAGCTTTCACTAAACTGTAGGTACTGTAGTTTTCTTTTTTACTTGTAGCAATAAGTTTATTTATTACTATTAAGGAACTATATTAAACTGATTCTTGCTATTGGGCGCAATACTCAATTCAAAGTGTATTTTACTCCAAGCTCCAAAGCATGAATTAACCACGTTTACCGATATATTTTTACCCTGTATTTACGGTTTTCAGTGTTAGGCGCAACACACATGTCACGTACAAAGTTCTGAACACGGTACGGCAACAGCCGTGTCCGGAAGGGTCCGTCCTGATTTCTTCAGACATGTCCGGGCTTTTAAACTTTTGTCTCAACTTTTGCTGAATTAATAAATCATATATTATAAAAAATACATAATTTTGCTATAGTATCAACTCATCCCAAATAAGCCACAGGCGCGCGCGACGAGTTAATGAACGACTCAGTCTTATAGTTGCTTCAGCCATTCAAAAAAGCCTAGCTTTCAACACAATAATTCCAAATTTGCGTATTGTAGAGCTGTCTTAATCAATTTTCCATTTCACGCGAACCATTTGCGATTCAATCAAATATACATGAGTTTCAAACCAAATAGTAATTAATCAGGACATTGTTCTTAAGGTTGTATAACGGGTTTGCTTAATTCGGTCGTGAGGTGGGGGCTTAATTACAAAGGCTCTGAGGGGTGAAAGATGCCACGGAAATGACGCCTCATTGCGTCCTCATAAATAATGGAGGACATATTTGCGAGTAGTACGCACCGCGAGCCGCTGGAGCGAGTGACCCCCGATTTGTTGCCTTCACTATTTACATAACAGCTTTTGCTTGTTTTTTATTTCACAAAAATCCGAGTTCACAATCAACGTTTGACACCGAATAAGTTGCGGGTATATTCGTCTGTACGTGTACGTTTGTTTTCATAAAGAATGTTGATGGTGTAGATACTTAACCGGTATCTGACACAAACAAATTGGATTTATATTTTATCGCCTTCAACCATTTTATGAAAATTGAGTTATTAACATATTTTTAATCTTTACTAGCAATCTAATACTGATACACGAAATACGTCAAATTCCTTCGTGGTAATTTAAGCCGGGGGCCCAATCGCGCTAATTTTCAAAGATAAAACCATAACAAAATCGTTACCGTTTTAGTTTCGTTTACAGAAAAATACTTGCTCCAGTTATGTTGAGATTGTTGAAAACTATTCCTAGATTGTAAATTTATTGATCATTTTTCGAAATGGCTGAAATATAACTTTCCCCATTTTAAAAATATTCGGAAAACTGAATCGACAAAATAGAACCATAAAATTATTATGGAACCTGCTCACAAAATTTCACGAGAATCGGTTGAGAAATGCGACCTGTAGTGTGAACAGACGGACATTATACGAAATACGAAATCATTTTTACCCAAGCTGCTTCGCGATCGCTCGGTCAATGACAACGTAACGGTTTTGGTTTCATCGTTCAGAATTAGCGCAATTGGGCCCCTGTGTCAAACCGGATGCAGCACAGCACGTTAGCGTTGCGTTGACATGTAGGATGTCACACCGAATGCCGCGCGGCTTTACATACCATTATACATCATCGTTTGCCGTCACGCTACGCAACGCAACGCACTGTGCTGCACTCGGTTTGGCCCAGGCTCGTATCCTCTAATATCTCCTGATGATTGACTCTCTTTGGGCAACGGATGCTGAATCTGCATATTCAACATGATTCAGCTTTCTTTACTTTTTTACCGTTCTTTTTGTGTTCAAAATATTTGAACACAAAAACACTTTGTACTAATTCCACACACATTTTTATATTTTTTATTATTATTGTAACATTGAAATGAAATTAAACATTGCCTGCCAATAAAGGAAGATTCATTTCAATACATTGCTACATTTTTAAATTTTATGTATGTTTCTTCTTATAAGCTAAATTTATTGCACATTTGCACTGTATTTTTATTATACACAAGGGTTGCCAATCATTTTACTAAAAATATTTTCTAAAATTTAAAGATTTCCAATATGACACTTCAGTCTGCCATTAGTTTGACATGCTTGATAGATCGGACATCACGCCCTCAATTGGCCACCCTTAGTTCGTACTTTTGCACAAACTTTTGGTATAGGCGTTCGTTTGCACATTGTTACAGATACAGCATCAAACTATCACGAAAGACTAATGAAATAAAAGGGTGAGTGGTGTTAGTTTGATGTCGTATGTCTATCTCGCTCTCGCCCACACCTTTCCCACACCAGTTGCACTCCTCTGGTATGCGCATACACATATACCTCAATACCAGATAGTTACTCTGTCTACTCAAGCCTTCCTTTTCGGTCTACGCCTATTCTTGTCTCTGCTTCTACTAAGACTTCGTTGACATGATACTTTCTAGCAGGCGTTATTCTATGAATCATCGCGATATGGTTCAGTAGAAGTAATCACAGATTCACATTCTTAAGTTAAGATTTAATAGCGAGTTTCAAATCGCGAAACGCATGGTAGTCGCACTGGTCACTGAAATCAAGTAGTTCCATATTTGTATTCCTGCACCAACTTTATGTAGCTCTACATCACCTGTGCTATCTCTGTGACAAGGATATGATTTTTTTTTTATCTAAATAAACACTTACACACAACCAATTCTCACCTCTCCCGGTTTCGTCAATTATTGTCTCATTCATTAAGTCCTGCCCGCATGAGACCGACTCTTTTGATAGGTTTTGGTAGCATTTCCTCCACTTATGGGCAAATCAACACAGTATATTCTTTGCCCGTGTCACAAGATACTGCAAGAGGCATCAATCACCACATCAACGTGAATCGTTCGTCGCGCGGGTGCTTTGGCTTGTCGGTGAAATAGTAATCTACGATCTACTGATGATAATAGCAGGTCCATTGGATGGAATAGATACTGTCAATCGTTGTCGTCTGATCTCATTTGATCGGGCGATGATATCGATCAGGAAGATAACTATTTTGAACTTAAACATTATTGATTGATCTCTAATAAGAAACCTCAGACAAAAGACCAATTCCCTTAGTCAAATGTTAAATGCTACACAACTGTCTCTCACTCCCGGGCTCTACCTGCGCTTGCCGGCTCTCGGGCTCTCGGACTCCATAAAGCGCTAAAATTACCCGCGGCGTGCCTTTGAACTGTCCAGTTCTGTACTACGACACTCATATATAATTTTGCCGAAGTCGCAGTTAAACTGTTATTTGCTCTTAATTTCGCTGTTTGTCGCCGTTTCCTGGTATTCCTTTTCATTTTTGTTTAATGGATGAAACTTTCGCTTCATGCTTCAAATCGTGGCGGTTAATGTTTGACTTCTTATCCAGTGATTCATTTCAAGTCCTCTAAAAAGGTTTGAGCAAAGTCTTCCCAGCAAATCCTAACAATTCCCAGTTAGCAGTCAGCTATCTTAGCGAGCTTAACTTACCCCTGCTGCAATAACCAATCACCTTGTTATTGCTAACCATCCACCAATTCCCCACCATCCCCACCAAAATGGCGGCTACCGGGCACCTAGCCAATCGGTGCTTACAGCCCAATTATCCAACGAATAGATTAAATTTGCACATCGTAACGATATCCGAACAATTAATGAAATTTGCTAAAGGAAAAACCACCTAGTGATCATCGACATATGGTTGATATAACAGAAGTGGTTATTGCTTTTCTTCGATCATGGTGGCCTTTAACGAAAGCAATAACGTGTGATGGTAATGGTAGCCGGTAGGCTGGCAGTAACATAAGTGTATTTTGTTACTCATGCTCGTAAAATATTATTACCATATTAGGGTTTTAATAAAATGTGATAGGTAGTAATCTCATTGAGATGAATGTAGACACGGGAAATAAATATAAAATTAGATGTAGTTTTTTCGTTATTATGTAAAGAAATTGCATGTTTGCCCATATCTATACACTTATATAATTGGTGGTCAAACACACACAAAACGAATAACTTATGCTTTGCTCTCCATGCTGCGTGCAGCATGCATAATACTGCATGCATTATCTAACTACAATATAACGATGTTGACTTTTGATAATCGGCTTTTTTCCCAAAAATAAAAAGTTTGGAACTTACATGACTGTGTGAGAATTGTTTTTATTTCAAAAGCGTTCCGTGTCACGAGTGCGATATCAAAGGGTCTACTTCTTTATCGATACACGTACGTCGAATGTTTCACATTTTCCATAGTTTTACTGCCGCCTTTACGATCGCTACGTCGTAGAAGTGCTACGAGAACCGTAGATGGCTCGTAGTTATTCGTAGCGCACACTCTTGACATCCGTTACGGGCCGACGATGTGTGATTTCTGTATCGATGAAACATTTCCTTTCGTTTACAATGTATTTTATGTGGCTCTTTTTTGTTACGAAAACACAGAAAAAAAAGAGAGGTACATATTTATATGCAATATAGTTTCATAGCTTTCTAGTTGTTGATGATTAATGAAACCTGAACTATGATGACCACTTTTTATTTTCTTCAATATGATAATGAATAGGTCATTCATTATCTTTTAGCTGACAAAAAGTTGCGAAACCACATACTCACAATACATCAATTTTACAACTTAACGAATTGCATTTACAAATTATACAATTGTCACTCTTTCGTTTCAAATTATTTAAATTGTCGACAGAAGACAGGTATAATGTATTAGTAAAACATATACGAGTATTTCAGTATCAAAAGTTAGAAGCAAGATGCAAATGTGTCGTGTGTTCGAGTCGTTGTTAAGTTGAGGCTAAAGTTAAAAACTATACTGGCGTCGCTGATCTCCTCCCTGTATCAAGTAAGTTTCGTTGCCGCGATGTAAAGTTATATATGCCCGTATATGTTACGAAGTTCCTTCTCATAGACGATGCCTAGGTGTAGCATACATTAAAGACGATCTGAGAATGTAGCGTCTTCTTATTAAATTGTAGTTAGATTACTGAATAGTTCAATGTTACTTCATTGACATAATTTGCCAAGTTTAGGAATGCAAAGTACAATTTACATACTTATACATTATTAAAGAGGTATCTTTCTCAAATTAACTTTAGTATAATAACGACGTGATTCTATGCAACTATAATACATGATGCACAGTTCGTCACCGTCACAAAGCTGATTCTTCCTTGCACAGTCGAGCAACAAAGCAATATCGCTAGAACAGCTCTCCAGCGGAGTGGCATCCAAGGCTCTCTTCAATGCGATTGTCAATCCGCAATCCGACCGACAAGTTCCGATATGTTCCAAGTTCCGTTATGTTCGACCACCGGGCACTTGTTGCGCGCTGATGAACTAATGGGACATATTTATGTATTGCTTGCTATAAGTTGAAAATGGAATACGAATATTTTGGTTGATTGATATCAAAAACCTCCCAAAACGATCCTTATTTCATTGATCGAATTTAAAAGGTGGGTACCCAATTACTACCTACTCTAAATGTTTTTATCCTGTGCTGCAACAGTGCGCCATACGTGTGTGTACGTGTGCGAACACGTATGTGAACCTACACAAACACACTATGGCTTTAAAAAAATTTTTTGCTACGGCGCACTGTTCCAGGTTCGCGGAGTGCGGAGGTTCACGAACCTTAGTGGGTACCCCCCTTATACTTGAATTTGTAATGAAAGGAAATATTGTTATTAAGTTGCTACTTAACTTGATATTTTCATCCATTTTTGAACGTTCATTATCGCTTTTGCGATAACTTCTAGGTCCCAGATGCAAATTTCATTATACAATAGCATTGATGTTGTGTGTGGTTCGCAGGATCACATGCCTGCACCTGCCGCTGCAGTCAAAATGGATCCACGTGGGCACGGAGCGCGGCAACGTGCACGTCGTCAACATCGACACCTTCGCGCTCAGCGGGTACGTCATCAACTGGAACAAGGCCATCGAAGTGTGAGTACATGCACCTACCTTACATATACTTACTACATCTATATTCAGAAATAAAAAAACATATGAATATAAGGAGGAGCTCGGTGTCGCACTGGTTTAGCGCCTGGCCCTACGTTTGCGGAAGTTAAGCAACTTTCGCAAGGGTCGGTCGTGGGATGGGTGACCAAAAATTTATTATCTCGAGTTTCGCCGTGCTTTGGAAAGCACGTTAAGCCGTTGGTCCCGGCCGCATTTGCAGTCGTTAACACATACCAATCCACTTTGGGCCCGCGTGGTGGACAATGGCTCATAAATCAAATTATAACACCTAAAAAACTTGAAGAACAACAGCTATCCGTAAGTGTTTTCAATTGTTTTCAAATGTTTTCAATTTCAAAACAGCAACAACTTGCTTACACAAAACGTGCACAAAACTATAAGTACTTATATTGATTGAGTAAACTCAATAAGCTAGAAGAATATATTTCTGCCGGTGTCAACCTCAGCTCAGGTGTCAAAATCGTCATAGACATACATATCTCCATCTTACTATTAGTCGTCCGTAACTGTATTGTCCATAATCTTGTCGTTCCAGTATAAACCAATTTTTACACAATATTATAAGCTAATTCTTCATTAAATACGTATAATGGATAAACTAATATAGCTCACTTTAATTCATCAATGCATAACAAAAGTAATATGTGTGGATATCAGAAGGCTACCAAATAAATGATAATTATCTCGCGCACTCAGCCGCTCATTTCGTGATTGTATTAACCATGAAAGGAGCTGAAGGAGGCTTCGTCGCTCCGGACAATTAGCCCGTGATTAATCAGGAGCCCGATAACTAACGGAAGCTTCTCACCAAGCTCGCTGTAACACAATACACTTTTTTTTATCATGTGCTATTACGAGATTGCATTTTGAGGGAAATTGGTAAATATTTACTGACTTTGTTTTCATATATACATAAGTTTTTACGACATGATTATCTAAATCAGTATGTCATAATTCATTTATCCAAACTCCAAGTGACCAATAAAAGTTTTTAAAGTACCCATGGGACGTTGCGACATCTAACATTTCTTATTCTACTCTCGTCTCCCAGACTTAAATCTGAATGACCTTAATCATTTTATTATTACAACCTAGACTTACTCAGTATTTATTAAATGTTTATTACCTTTAATTTTATTAATTTTGTCAATAAATTACAACCATTTATCTGTAACAAAAACACAGAAATATTATTTTCCTTTATTAGTAATACTGGCTGTTTTTTATGCCTTTGCCTTAAAAAAAGCGCTGAAGCGCGCGCATCGCTAATTTGTGTAAAAATACAAGTAAAAATTATTCCGCGCGCTTTTTTATTTGAAAATGTCGTCAAGTACTGATGAATTTAATAATTCGACACCGCCAGAAGTCTCAGAGGCAGCGACAAAGGCTACTCTAAGCCTCTTGCCCGAAAAATATATAAGTCAAGCTCATTGTGGTGCTACTTCAATTAAATGCTAAAAAGCACTGTGAAAAAAACAAATCATGGTATTGATATCAAGTCATACTCCAAATTGCTGGCATTTCTAAAAAGACGCAAAAGTGGCCAAGTGGCAATCCCAACTGGCAACGTAATAATCAATTATACAAATTGTTCAAATTTTTATAACTGCTTTAACAAGTGATAAAAAATTTTTTCGTTTAAGAAAGTCCGAGTTTTATTTATTTTTAAAACGTCGTATGACATACATGCACTTTGATAATTACCGCACTTATATCATAATGTACTATTATTTCTAATGAACTGTACGCGCGGAAGTCTTGGAAGTGTGTGTAATATCAACAACCTTCAAACAACTTTAACAATTTCATCCACTTTACATAGGTAATCAACACCATCATGTCGACGAACTCAATAATTATTACTATTTAATTACCTTCAGCCACTTTGTGGTTTTAGTTTATAAAGCATTATTTATCTTCCACCACCGGAATGAGCAGTCATCCGAGTTTACCAGAAGTTTTATATTATACTGATAAACTGGATAAAATTAATGTCGAGTGTCGGACGGAGCCAATCAGCGGTATTAATTCATCAACGCCCGAGCGGCCGAATGCGGCTGGACAACAATAGAATATTGTGTTGAGTCTTATTTTATGGGCCTTGAAGGGTTAACAAAAAAGTTAGATAAATTCTTATAAAAATTAAATTTATAAAATTGCGAATGTAATAAAAAAATAATTTATAAATATATCGTTATAAATTCGCAGCGCATGTTGCTTGTTTTGATTTATAAATTAGTTTATGAAATAATAGCAGGTTTGTTTTTTTTGTCTTTGAATCTTTTAGAACCGCTTTACATTATTATACAAGAGATAGTACAAACAAATAAAACTCGGATAAAGCTAACCTATTTAACCTATTAGACGTTGATTAAACCATCTTAGCTGGAACAACATAAAATAGTGTTGGGAATCAGATCACATCACAACGAATGCTCTAAGCAACAGACTAATGAGTCACGTAACGCAGGCAGGACGCAACACCCTGTCCGCATATCCTGCCATTATGTATGTGTGGTCAATGAAAAGATTTCATTAATCACAGAAAATTTAACCCGCTTGGTGGCGCTGCTGTAGATGGATACCTTTTGTACGTGGGCTTTAGGTTACCTTCCCGGTTATTTTTAACTTATGTCTAAAAATGGTTGATAATAATAATAAATATTAAGAAAGTTGAAAAAGAATGAATTAAAAATCGAATAAAAAAAAAATAATTACGAAAATTCGCTTCCAACTTTCAAAAATTGATAGATTGATTGAAACTACAAAATGATACTAGCGCCAAACCACGGTAACATTAATTACCGTGATCAAGCTGGCGCTAGTGCGTCGACTGGTGGGCGATTTGTGAATCAGCCGAATTATTCTGCCATTGGCTGTACACTTTTTTTATTAATGTATGTAATCAAAACAAAAAAACATTATTGAAAATATTATGACAGAGTTGTTTGTCTGTAGGATCAGTCTCTAAATCTAACCTTTTAGATTTCTAACATCATAAACTACAACATTTTTGATCTACGACTTTTCCGAAAACAGACAAAAAACTGGTATGTATAAATTGTAATAAAATAAATTGACCTATCACAACGCTCGTCTTTAAGTTTGTTTCAAATTTATCCTATTTAACTAAAATAACCTATCGTTGGTGGAAATTTAAACGTCTTATATTTCAAGCATCAGTATGTTTTACTTCGGCACAAAATAATTGTAAATTTAATACAAGTGGGTACAAAATAGTCGGAAGGTCCCTAATATTTTTCATCCTTGTATCTTAATCAGGGCCGGACAGCCTTAATGAAGGCCTTATCCGGATAAACTCCGGCTGGTTTGTAAACACCAGACACACGTCTTACTAATTAAGTTTACGGACGAATGTTGAATTACAAACGCCCAAGATTTGTTGTTTGTTTTGATCCGACTTAAGGTGGTATATGTGTATGTAACATTAATTGGTATCGGAAATAAAACATTCTTAGTTGCCAGTATTATTTGTATATTGCCTAATGAAATAAAAATAATTGAAAATACAATTATAATTATAGAATCAATCAGCACCAAATAATAGAATCAAACTTTGTCTTAAAAGGAGCAAAAATGAACCTTAAATAAAATATACAACAATAGCTTTGCTATCTGTTTTTTGTACACTGAATTAGTATCGAGGAAAGCTCCAGGAGTTGTCTTAACAAAACCTTTCCTGACAAACACGCAAGTTTTAACTGCAAGACAGTTTGAACTTTAAACATTTATTACGGTTTAGCTGTAAACACTCCGGGCCATAACCATCGCATGGGAGTCAAAAAACCTTATTTGAACCAAGTGTTTTGCTAAAAAGTACATCGAGCTTATACTGCACGTTACTTTCCGACAGAGGGCGTGCGAAGTACGGGCGCCGGGACGCTCGTAAACATCCCCCCTTAACCCCCCAAATGTTAACTTGTAATTACACATGCAAGTAAGTGCTATGTTATTACCAACTTGGCTTGTTTTCTGACCCCTCGCGAACTTAACGCCGAGCATTAATTGAAGATGGGATTAGTGTTGCTTCTGAATACTGCTTGGAAGTTAATGTTATCGTGACGCTACAATACAATGTTTTAAAAAGATAAAAGATAGTAGAATATATAATATAAAAAGTTGTAAGTACATAGTTCACAGGCGACAGACTTAACTTTAACTCGACTGTTGTCGACTTTGATTGTTGTGCTGTTTTGGTCCCATTTTTTTTCTTCCATAATGATTTAAAATTGATCTAATCGAAGTATAGTAAAAGGCTACTTCTATGCTGTAAAATTTTGAAAATGTATTTTAGCAATATTTCAGAGTTAGAAATATTTACCAGAATAAAATATTTACAAAAGTTATGAAGTATTATAAAGTAGCACTTAATAATACTTTTACAAAAATCTGGCTTTAAAATGCATAAAAGTAAATTGAAACGCACTCGCGTGCCAGTGCCAGCCCTGGGAGCAGTATCACCGCACACCACACTCGGTACATAATCATGAAAATCGCTGTTTTATCACGGGCGGTATAAAAAGCGTGGAACTTTACTTTTTTCATCTCTTTGCGTAAGACGCGTAACAAAGTTAAGCGTAATACTGAGTGGGTCGGAGGGGAGGCCACGGGGTTGCTAGGGCTGCCAGTAATTTTACCTTTATCGCTTATCCCTTACTTATGAGAGTGACTGGGAATCGGGTATTTTAGGGGGACAATAGAATCTTTATTATAGAAATATAGCTTGCCTAAAAAGTTATATGTCGTGGTATTAGAGTGCTTGTGGAGAGTGTGTGTTGGGGCCTAGTTTCCATAATTTTCCAAATGAATTTCATAATCACAAATATTGCATAGTTTAGAAAATATTGTTTATTATCTTTAAGTAAAGTAGTGTACCTACTTAATTAAATTCGCTTAATTCTACTTGTAAAATTTTAAAGTTTTATAAAAGGCAAATAATAAAAGGTTACAAAAAGCTATCATTCCACACCTGACTTTATAGTTCTCGCGTTAATTACCGTACATAAGCTAGGTAAGGCTCCTTGTTAACGAGACGGTTTCTACCCGGGCCGGCGCCGGGTTTGTACCGGTCCTGTACCCGGCTGAAGCGCAGCCTGTTTTTTTTGTTCGTCGAACACGAGACCGCGCCATGCGTACACCCGGCCTCGTCAATAAGCCGTAATTGAGTGTCATACGAGTACAGCAGTTAATTACTACTGCGCACTGGTTCGTAGACACGGCGGCGTGCCCCGTGCCCAAACCGTCGCTAGCGCAGGTGTCGTTAACAAACCACGGTCTATACACATTTTATGTTTCAGTTGACAAAAACTAAGTACTTATAGTAGGCGGCACGTATAAAGAGCGCTGGACAACAAGCGAATGTATAACGTCAGCGCTCTTTTAATGTGCCGCCATGCATACTTACCTACCTACTACAGTTTTTTTAACAAAACACACAAACCGCATTGAATCCAAATTAGATTTTAATTTAATTAGATAATCTCATTACAATAAACTTTATTTTGTTTTCATTATTCGTTAACTGTTGTTTGATATTTTAGGAAAATATAGTCCCTAAGTAATTATATTGTTTCCCCGATTTTCCCGATAAAAATGGGATAATAACACACGAGCGTGCAAGCCCTGCGGCCGCACGTTTGATTTGCATATTTCGTAGTATTTGCATTGGCTCTGCAAATAATTCATGCATTAATTGTTGCTGATATGAAAACATTGCCTTTGGATCCGTATTTACTATTTATTGAAATATAATGTATATGCTTTACAAATCAATGCAAATGTGTATGCAAACTTTTCCATCAGAACTCGAATTTTGTGTGTTTTAAAGACCTCCCAGCTGGACGACAGTTTAACTTTAATTGGAATTCAGTGACACTTTAAAACGGTTTGTAAGTTAAAGAAAAATGTCTGACTTCCATTTAATAGTGTCAGAGCGACTCGCCTTGGCCCGTGCAGGGGGCGCCACGTGCGAGGATATAAAATAAGATTTATGAGTTCGGTGAGCGGCAAAGAGTGTCAGGATTAAGTGATATGAACACACACACTTTACCAACAACGCTAGTTTATTCTGTGCTAAAGTATTACTACCTAGTAGACTGTTTCCTCTGTAGCACAATTAAATATTGAGTATTGAACCGTACATAAAAGTTGACTTAATTTTATTACACATATTAAAGGCTGAAATCAACCCTTATTAACTACTTAAGTTGAAACAGAAATGTAACTTCTCTCAAGTTTATTAAAACTAAACTGTCGTTGGAAATATTTAACAAGGAAAATAATTTGCTCTCAAGATATATGTAATTGTAAACATTACACCTTTTAGTGTGTGTCGTTGCAGATAGAGGTCATTCATGAGAAGTAGATAGGTTTGTTGCAATATAAGATCTATGTATTTTGTGGGAGTAATGCAGTGTTATTACAAAAGATTTTTAAACCACCTGTCTAACTTAGACGCTGATTAAATGTGATACTGTCACTTTTAAAATAAAATTGTCAAAAAAGTGTCAGCATCACATTTAAACAGTGTGTGTTTAAAAATCTTTAGTAATAACACCGTTGATGTTTAAGTACATAATTCTATTATGATTTATTTTCATATTTTACTCTAATTACTTTCGTGTTTCTCCCAAATTCGTTTATAAAAACGAGGAAACGTATTATTAAGTAAAAGATTACCTACTTTTGTAACTATTAAACATAATTTACATATATTTCCATCGCTTATATCTGACCACACTAACTGTGAAGACAGTTCTGGCTAAGGGCCACAATGCCGTGTTAAATATCGCAAACGAAAATTGACATAGGATTAAAGAGGGCAAGTCCCGCGTGGCACGGGACCCCGGGACGCGGCCGAGACGTAGCATTTAATACCTGAGCTAAAATTAATCGCGGCGGATATATCCTCGATGCATTATGGATGAGACCGGTCTTACGTTTCACTTGGAGATTCCTTCTTCAGCTGGTAGCTATTATACTTCTGATGATTGAACGACATTGATTTCTTTCTCTTCGCATTCATTCTTAAACAGGGTTTGAATTCCTTTCTTCGTCAAATAGACCTGACAGTTTATGCTAAAGCTGTATAAAATTAAGAATTTACTGTATATAAACCTACTAGGTATAATTCCATAAGAGATAACTCTTATTAACCTACTAGTCACTTGTTTTATGTTTACTCTCACTCATACTTTGCAACAATATTTACATTCAAATAAACTATAGTAGGTATGTAGTTAATTACCCCGCCCGCAAACTAGCACATACACTAATGTGAGTACACAGATACTGCTGTACTGCGAACTCCCTCAAAGCGAAACTTATATTACTTACACAAATTATTTGAGTAACTACTCAAATATCATGTTGAATATTCGCGCGGTGTACGTAGGGCTACCACACGCTATAATGTGTTGTAATGTAGGTATCAGAATTTCGGACACAAGTAGGAAGGTTTTCCATTAGAGCCAAAGCGTAATTTTGAACAATAGAAACTTGATTCTTACATAAAATTAATCATGTGAAAATGTCAAAGCTCCACGAACACGGAGTATACTTAGTACAGAATATTTACATAATAGGACAACTGCAATAGGGGCATGTTTAGTGACCGCTTACTATATTCATTGTCCTGCCTTTTTTACAAAATAAAGGGGCATTTAAATATACTTTCAATGAGTCAAGGACATTACACTTTAAGGCTGCTTAAAGACAATTTTTTAATAATAAATTGCATAATTGTTTCAATCTTTACATCTGGTAACCCTACTGACTTGCAAATTAATCATCAGGAGGCACAGTTTCTGGTCAATTATACGGTTAATTACAATCGGGAGTCGCGGGATATTTCACGTACCATAATACGCCGTGTATTGTCAACGATACCACTGGATGACACCACTGGGGTGTTGGTTGTAATTTATTTTGCTTACCACACCACTGCCGACTAGTGATGTGTAACGTGTCATGTAGTGACCTTACGAATGATAAATGATTGATATCGGTAAATGCAAATTAGTATTAGAAGTTCACTATGGTGGTGCGGTTACCAAAATAATATTGTAAACGACACCCCGGTGGTGTGGTCCAGTGGTGTCGTTGGGCGCGCTATTTCGATGTCAGTCGGCCTCCTAGCTCGTCTCTTCGCGACCACGCGCGCAGTGGTTGCCGAGACGCAAGACGCAGGGCGCGCTTGCTGTCGTGGTGGAGATGATTAACAAACGTTAAAATATATTTTTCTGAAACTTCTTCATTCAACTTTCTGAAATTATTGATTTCAAAATTCGTCACAATATAGTATTTCTTCCATTTACTCTCTATCTTAAAATCAATAGTACCTACATCTGTATTAACGTGCAAATAACTAGTTTATAGATTAGCTATAATTATTATGTAGGTATAATTAAAGAAGAGCATCAGTAGGCAGCAGATAATAGCTGAAACTTACTTCAATAAAGCTAAAGATATTTTAGATAAATAGTTAGATACGAGTACATCAATTTGTTCTCAAAGCATCTGAAAATACGTAAACAACGCCAGCAATGTGTGAAGTTATTCAACCTGCCCTCAAGCCAAAACATCTCATTTTGTGAACATAAATAAAATACGCTGTATAATACCGACCACAGAACTCGAGTTCTTATACGATGCTTCAATAAAAGAGCGTGCGTTTCCCTAATCCGGTTCAATCAGCTGGCAGCCCTGGCAGGGAGGGCTGTCATGTCAACACTCACAATGAGGGCTGTCACCCGCGCCGGAATAATACCGCTGAGGCAGAGGTTTTGTGTCTACATTGCTCCTCAGCTTTGTATGACGGCGTTTTCATAAATATCAATATTGGTAATAAATAACTAATTTCTTCCTTTTAAAAGTGTTTTATTTTCCTTACAAATATATTTTTAATGACTTCTGGAATTGAAATGAAATCAAAAGTTAAGTAATTGGTTGAAGAAAAATAAAGTTATTGGATGCACTAGCCGTGCTAAAGCAAAAAAACTGTTGTGTCGCTTCCACACGTAAGCTGCGTGTCAAAAGAGAGAGATGGATTTACGATGTGTGCCCAATATAATTGTGGAAATTCTAGACCTTAGAGCCTGCATTCTACAACAAAACAATTCTAACTTAGCAACTTAGTTACTTTCACTTTTACTTTCACGCCAAAGCCCAGTTTTGACCTTTTCAATAGAAGCATTACTTACATTGTTTTAATCTATAAAGTTTGGTTAAAATAACTTTAAGAGGTATTATATATAAACAATTAAGTCTTCAATTCAAAACGAATTTACAATATTTTGCTCACAATCAAAAGTGAAATAATTCGGGATCAAAATTACTTTGTAAGTTCTCCAGCGTTTCACAGAGTGAAGTTGTTTGGAGTTTGGCTAAAAGGTAAATTAGTGACCTGTCATATCCAGGATCGCCATAAAGCTAGCTAGCGAGCACTACTCGCGAACTGCGCGTGACGGCTCTGCAGGGTTGCCACACAACAGACAACTACGCCAGCAAAATAAGTTTAAAAATATTTCGACATCCATGGACATCAACAATTTTTAATGTCCTCACTGCTGGGGCACAGGCCTTCCTTATGGGTGGATTAGGAGGATGGGCCATATAACCCACCACGCAGGCCCAATAATTAGGGATAATTCTGGTACGCACTAGTGTGTAATGTATATTATGCACGTGTGTTATAGCTCTGTTTATGGCCCTTAAAGCGATGCAATAAGGCTCACTTTACAACTTTTGCTTTGCTGATAACTATACAATCAAAGAACCTAATAGAAGAAATATATAAAGAAAGGTAAAAGTAATTTCAGCCGTAGCCTCTTCCCCTGCCATCCAGGGAGTAATCTGTATGCAGGCTACGCCAGCGCTTTGCATTTACGGCCTGAACTCATTCACGAAGGCATCTCCAATAGAAACAAATTGTTTGATTTACGCTAAACCACTGCTGCCGTTAAATGTTCAGTACGACGTTGTTCAGTTTTTAAAGCGATGCCTACAAACATTTTTCTCGAAGGAAACATGCAGAATAACTTCAGTTATTTATCGTGCAAGGCCTATTGTTACTTATTGTTTAATATTTTACAGCTTTTTCAAACATTAATCCTTGTGCATTGAGACAATAATTCCATAACAAGCTTTATGGGCCAGCTGAGAATCCATAGTATTTTATTGTCGCTTCAACTCGACCGACACAGAAATAAAGTTAGTAGGTAAGAACTTAACACTATTTGTATACTGTTAAACAAACACTAATAAGCCTCCGCCCACGACTTCGCCCGCGTGAACATTCAAGAAAATCCTTAGGAAACCTATAACCGGGATAAAAAGTATTCTGTTTTAATTTTATCAAAATCCGATCAGCCGTTTTTTCCTGATTAGGCCTCGCACGAGGCAGGACGTTCACTGCGTGCGGCTATCATGTCCACCTAAGAGTCCGGTGAACAGAGAGCTTCCCATACAAACGTAATACCAAAATTATTTGCATTTGAGCATAATTAACTCTTCTTATGATGTTATTTGAATAAAGACAGTATTTGTCTAGGGTTCTATTAAATAAAAAATATAAAATACTAACCCAATTCAAAATAAATAGCAATTACATTTTTTCATATAAAACTGTAAATCGCCTTGCTTGTAACGGGACATCGTAACAAAAAAATAATTTAATTTATAAAAAAACCGGACAAGTGCGAGGCGGGCTCGCCCACCGAAGGTTCCGTACCTACATTATAAATAGTTCAGAAATCGAGTCTCAGTTTTTTCCGAGCTACACCCAAAATTCAGTACCCAAAACGGACGGATCGGTGCATTCAGCAGACCGATCGCTAAGTCATCGACCACCACAGTATACGTTTGTACAAAGTACAAGTCACTTAAGTAGGTAGGTACCTATTTAGAATTGTGTTTAATTGCATTACAAAATTATAAAAATAGGGCTAAGGGGCGGGGTTTATCTGTGCTACTCGTTTGACCGCAAAATTAAGCTGGTTTGTAATAGGAAAATGAGGGAATTTAAAATAAAAAAAATAGAATTATCAATGTATTGGTAAAAAACACGTAATAATAAACATAATTACCAAATTTCTAGTTTATTGGTCAATTAGAAGTTAAATTATGACCGCGCATACCGTCGTTTAACCTCGATGATTGAGTACGTACTTTAATAACTATTTTTTTTTATGATATAATTATAAATGTATAGTTTTAAGATTTTTCCCTGTACTTGTAGTATAAGACGATATTACTTGTCAAATTTCATAGTTCTAAGTCAACAGGAAGTACCCTATGAATTTTGATTCCCTTCAGGGTGTCGAAATGCGTTGCCGTATGCGTTTTTTGAGGCATTAATGGCCGTATCTTTTTTTTACGTTAACTTAGAAGTTTGATTTTTTCACAGCTGCAAGTGCCCGTAGACTTGAGTATATGGTTCTAATTTCAACTCGATACCTCCTCGCGTTCCTGTGATAAGGGTCTTGATAGACAGATGGACAGACAGACAGACAGTTAATGATTTAACTACAAATGTATAGTTTTCAGACTTTTTCCTGTACTTGTAGTATATGACGATATTATTTGCCAAATTTCAAAGTTCTAGGTCAAAGGGAAGTACCCTATGAATTGATTCTCTTGAGGGTGGCGAAATATGCGTTTTTGAGGCATTAATGGCCGTATCTTTTTTTTACGTTAACTTAGAAGTTTGATTTTTTCACAGCTGCAAGTGCCCCTAGATTTCAGTATATGGTTTTAATTTCAACTCGATACCTCCACGCGTTCCTGAGATAAAGGGACAGACGGACAGACAGACAGACAGACAAACAGACAGACAGACGGACGGACAGACAGACAGACAGACAGACAGACGGACAACAAAGTGATCCTATAAGGGTTCCGTTTTTTCCTTTTGAGGTACGAAACCCTAAAAAGGCTCACAATAGGTACTTATCGCCGATAGTCTCCAATATGGCATAAAATTGCTTGTCAACTTACGTGAAAGTCCGGTATCAGATTCTGTTTTCCTTTGATTATTGCTCCCAAACATTTCATCGGACTTGTACCTATCAGATATAAGTGTTCAAAATACCTTTAAACGTGATATTGATATACTTAAGACTGTTATGTACAGTTATTAGATTCTGAGAAACCTCTCTAGGGGCCCTGTCTGTCTATGTATTTCACCCTTCACAGCGCTGTTTGAAGTTAATCATTTGAACAAGCCCCCCTGTTGATTCCCTCGCAATAGTTTGATCAATTTCCTTGGTAACTATTCCAACCAAAATTAATAAAGAAAGTAACAATGATTTCTATCTTGTAAGTATCCACTACACTACATTTAGTGAGTTCAGAACTTTAGTTATCTAACTAACCTGCAAGCGAAATTCTCGTGTTTCATTTATTATTCTCACATTTACTTTGGGCTTCACCGCAAGTTGAATCTAAGCTAATTTTCTCTTTGCACTATAAACAAAGATCTTAATTGGCGAAATTGTGCCGCCAGGGGCGTACTCACCGCTATTATTGCAAACGCTCAATTCACAGACAATAAAGGTCATTATAACACGCCCTCGGGCGTGTGCCAGCCCTGTTGACTAACGTCGAGTTCACAATTCAAATAACGCTCGCTCATTGGCGCTTCCTAATGAACTTCCGCCAATGGTGGTGTAGTTACAATTAAATCGCCTAGGGTTGGCGCTCTGCTATTGTTAAATAGATATGTATAAGTAAAATACTTCCGCATGCTAATGATATCCGCAACAGACGAAATAGCAAGTAAAAAAACCACGGATTTGAATAAAAATTATTCGTTGCCACAAAAAGACTCGCTCGACGTTTATTCAGAAATTCTAAAAGCAGAACTCAAATTACAGAGATTTCAAGCAAACTGAATAAACAATGCAGTTAAATCTTTCATAAAGTGTTCAACCGAGAAGGTAATGCTTATCTATGGGATGTTGTAATGGAAGTGAATATTTAACTTTGTTTTCTAAGTAACTTTTGGTTAACGAAAGGTTAAGGAAAGGGCCAATTAAGATCTCTTACTTTATAAGAGATCTTAATTGGCCCTTTCCTTTATTACTCGTGATTCATCTGTGTTGATTTTATCGACTCAACTGGATGAACTGTTTGATTTTGCGAACATAAAGGACGGACGATGGAGAAAGGGCCAAAGCACCGTAAATCGTAAGCCGAGTCGATTGTCAGAGCAAACAATTCCGTTGGCATAGAAAGGACAGCGCCGGTAACCGCATCGCGGCGAGCGCGCGGCAACGTGCTACAAGCGACAGGCGACAGGCGACGCGACACGCGACGGAAGCACATTGTGTCGCCGCGCCGCTTATCTCGCCCATCGGACGCGCAACAGTTGACGCCTGTTGTTCACTCTGCCCGATTCATTCGCCACGGACTATTAACTTGATAGCAGTTCTTAGTTTATTTTCTTATTATTATACTTAGTTGTTCTTCACACACAAACAACGATAAGTATAGTTTTCATTAGTGAGTAAGTAGTGATTGTTTACTTTGCAATCTTTAACTTATATCAAAATTTAGAACCACGTGTAGACAGTTCGTGTTTTAAATAAATCGACTTTTGACTTTACCCTTATTCCGTCTAATTTCGCACTTAACGGTAAGTATATGTTAGTTTATATCAGTGTTATTTTGTACTAACATTGTACAGACTACAAGTTGAACAGTCAGCGAGACCCGACAAGATCCAATTTGAAAGTCGACCGCAAACACGGAGCGCGTTCAGAATAAACCAGGCACAGGCACAACCAGGTTCGCCAAATTAATCTGATCCCCACCACGCGGCTGGTCGGTGGAAGGGGTTGTTAATCAACCTGCTAACTTGTTTTTGTGCAGTCATCATAAGTAACCTCCACAGTCTGTGGAGGTTATTAAGTGAAGTAACCTCGTGCAGCCGGACAAAAGCCATCTTTGTATCGTATCTCTGGAAAAACGTGGAAAAACTTCGAAGGAAAAATAATTTGTTAATAGGTTTTTTGTATGGAAGTTAAAGTAAATTGATAAAAAGATTTCCTCAAGGCATAGTTTAAAAGGATGTTTTTCGTTCCATGGCAGAATATCTATCATGCCAAAATAAGAAGATAAAAATGCCGCCCACTGGAGCGGCGCCGCCAGTCATCCAAGAATGTGGTCATGTATTTATTATTTTCATAACCAGTGATTGCTTTTCCATCAAATGGGTTAGCTATAAGATCAGTAAAATAAAAAAATTATGGTCCTTCCAAGCGTGAAGAATGTAATTATTCTGAAGAACATCGCCGCCGTCGAGGGCGGGCGGGCTTCAGACTATAAAAAAACCCATCAGATTTTATTTTACGTCCGTGCGTTAAACATGCTCGAAAGCGCAGCGTTAATAGGTACGATTCATACACTCAATCTCTTGTGTGATAATTATCTGTTGTTAAAGCTGGACACTTTGTTCTTCTAACTAAAATAACGTAACATAACATAACAAAACGATAAAGCGGGTTAAGAAGAAATAAAACAAGGTTCAGTTCTACTACCTTAGCTATGTATTATTTATCAGGCTTATAAATTCATTTTCTTCCAATCGCTTGAAGAACCTCGTAAAACCTTTTCCATCGAGCTGTTAATAGGAAAAACCATCGAATTTACCTTCCAATATCTTTTGTTTACCACCCTCCTTTTTCGAGATTCATCCATCGGTGAATTTCAAAGGCGTAACGAAGTAACCGGATTCATTTGGAAAGGCTATGAAACCGATAGCGGGCTAATCTCAGCCGGGGGAGGGGGCGGGCGTGTGGAGGTGGGGGTGATGTCGCCGCGACATCGCAACAAGTGGCGCCGACGCGACGCGCGACTGGCGCCATCCAGACATAGGTCTGACACACTCCTCTGTTGACGGTCAAAAAATGGATACTGATGTTTACTGCTCCGATTTTATATCATTTTATTAATATGAAACTTACACACAACACAATTACTTAGCTTAGAATAAAAAGTTCATTATTTCAGTGGAGGTTCTGTTTAGACAGCCTTAACTAATCCACCACATAAAGATTTAAGTAAATACCTTTCTGCTGTACTTATGGGTATTTTGTTACAACACTGTTGCTTATTTGCAGTACAAATAGTTTAAAACTATAGCTATCTAGGATTAAATTCAATACCAACGTTTTCATTTTGAAAAACATGCATCTAAAATAACGTCAAGTAAAATTAGTAAAAATATATAGTAGTATATATAAATAAATAAACTACGTTTGAAGACACATAAATATTGAACCGGCAAACAGCGGGACAGGTACGCATCCTAATTTGTTACGTCAAGAAGACTACCGAGCTCGTGTGTGTGCGTGCTGTTTGCTCAGCCGTCCCGTCCCGAGCAAACAGACCTGGCAAAAAGTGGGACACTGATGGACGGGTCGGATTTGCCGTCCTCTGCAAACAACGCGCGCGAAGTGAAGCACCATTTAGTATCAATCGCTAAATGGTATTTAGATACCTTTGGCAGCTGTGATAAGAATACAATATCCTTTTTTCCGATAAAAAGCAATTACTACCCAATCTACATGTTAGTAGATTAACCTCATAATAATAATAATAATAACACCGCAGGCCAGCTTTTGGTGAGTGGCGACATCACGGTAATCCGAGTGCACCATGGAGTCGGACGAGCCCTCCGCTTGCGCGCCAGAGTGGATCTCAAGGGGGCCCGGATTCTCGCCCTGGGCTGGCCTTTACCGGCTGATCAGGGTGGAGTCTCAAGAGCTATACGCTCGCAGGGTGGAAATAAAACATATGTAAGATGCGAGTTAACACACTACCCGGGTGGAAAGCGGTGTACATCTCTTTGCCCCCTTCAGCCGAGGACACCATTTTGCTCTCTTTACATCGCGGCTATTTTGGAGGGCCGATTTAGTCCTTGGCTAGTCACCGCCTGCCAATTTTTCGGACTAGAGACTATGATTAGGCAAGTGTCTGGCAGACTCTCCATAGCCCAAATCTTTGTCCATCTCAAACCCAACCCAATAGGCCCACTAGTCCTTAACCAGTAGATTCAATTGCTGGGGATACTAGTCTCTGAGTATATTAAATTAACTGATGTTCAGAGATTTGATCCAGCACACGCATTTTAGATTAAAGACGCTAAAAATGGCCTCATACGATAGCATGTCGTATAAAGGAGCACATAAAAGCGGTCAAAAACAACGATACGCAAAAATCGGCCATCGCTGAACATTTAATTCATTCGGACACAAATCACTGGATCGAGTTGCATAACCCTCAGATTATCTCAACAGAACGCCACTACATACCAAGAATGGTCAGAGAAATTGAAATTACCAAATACAAAAATTTCAATCGTGAAGATGGGTTAAATTGTCGAGTGTCTGGAACCCCGTAATCCGGTTGTATAAAAACAACAAGAAATGTAACGCGCCGTTTCGCGTACGTATACAGTGAGTGTCGTGTGTCGTGAACAAATTCGAGTGAGTTTGCAGATAGTGGTACCGGTATCGAGCGTAATAATAAAAGACTTAGACGGAGGGTAGACCGATTCGTCTGCCAATAACATCTACCCGCACGCAACAATCGACAGTTCTTCCGTAACCATGGCGCAAGCAACTGCGCTGAAATATTGCAGTCTCAAAAATAAACAGGTACATGGTGTAAATCCCGATATAGTTTATTCTAATAATGGCCTCTACGTGTTGGATCCATATCCCCACGCAAGTCATAAAGGATCAGGTCACTTGACCCGTGAATTCCAAAGCGTACAATAATAATAATAAAAAACTAACACACTTTATGATGTTTAATGATGTCCAGGTCCAGCTACTGGGATTTGGCCGATGTTCTTTAGGATATCTAACAGGTAAAAGTTTAAAACAAATTAAAATTGCAATCAACAAATTGTAGCATCTGCAGCTGAACTAGGATAATAAATCCTGTATTTCAGCATACAGCGCCCTAGCCTCGGAGGTTGCAAATTTGTAATAAATGCTAGCAAGCCATATCAATCAGCGTTGCCAGAATGTTACAAAAGTAACATTTTACGTTACTTTTGACCCTCTCATGTTACCTCCATGTTACACGACTCAATATGTTACTTTTTAGATTTTCCAGCAAACAAAAAAATATCGTGAAACGGAACGCATTCAAGATTTTTTTTGTTCGTCATCTTCTTAGAATAATAACTATATTCTAAGGTCATCTTGGCGCACTTGATTTTGTAGACTAACTGAATGCGATATATTCACTCACTCGCCTGTATTTCTTAATTTTCCATCCCGCTTACTTAAGCATGCGCAAGTGAGGCGAGTGGTGACTAGCAGCGAATGATTACAATCGATTTTAAAATTTTAAATGCATAAACAAAATCATTAGGTACAGGTTGATTGTAATGATTTTTGACCAAACCGTCACTACTGCAGTGCTCGGAGCGCGCGGCGCGCTACGCACGCCGCGACTAGACTTTTACACGAATGGGTACAAACAAAGATGTAGCCATCTTTCAAACACGACCAAAATTTAATATAAAAAAGTAACTAAATTTTTATTTTAAGACTGTTACTAATTAGTTTACTAGTGGATAGGGGTCGCCAGTCGATTATTCGATTAACAATTATTACGATTTTTTCGATGTTTAACAAATGGGACAGGAAACTTATTTTAGTTTTTGTGTAATAAAATGCCATATTATAGTATTGTGTCGTTTTCCACAATAAGTAGGTAATGTTACTTTTCTCGTGAAAATGTTACTTTTTGAGCTGTCTCATGTTATATTTGACTATCTACCACTGGCAACACTGATATCAATACAATTAGTCTAGAGTTATGCATACTTCATTACAGACTTCATAAAGAGGGAGGGAGGTACTCAATTCGACCCGTATTTTTTTGAATTTTTTGTATGTACATCGGCGTTGGAGTGCCGATTTTAATAGATAGTTGTTTTTTGTTCGATTGGGTATACTTTCAACTTGGTCCTATATAAGTTTCATTGAGATCCGACGATAATCTTCGGAGATATGGGGCCTAATGACATGGGAGTCATGAATAATTAGAACAAAATAATGAGTAAAATCATATATGTAAACGTTAACTTTTTGTTCTAGCTGAAGAGTTTGTTCGAACGCACCTGCGTATTAGTATACTTACTACACTAATTATCTACCTAATACTTTTGTATTACATTGTCAAATTACAATGTCGGACAATTAACTTCTTTTTTTTTATTCTAAAAGCCCCACCCGACTTCATTGCACGTGTTTAATTAAATTGACATGCGCGACTATCATTAGATTTGAATATTATTTCTTGCTTTTTAGAGGTATTTAAATTTGAAGCTGTTTTTGTATTTTTTAAAGTCGGTTTTTTGTTTTTAATTTATTTTTTTGAGTCCTTTCGGTGAACTCAGAATAAGCTATTCAGTGTTAACAATTTTATCAATTCTGATAATTTTATGAAAGAGAAAGACGTGTAGCTAATATGGAAAGCCAGGTCATTCATTGTAGATTTAATCCATGTTTTATTGCTGAACTTCGTCAACAACTTTTTCCTAATTTCTATATTGACATAAAAGGTAGTAACGACACAGGACCTAATTTCGTTTCGACGACATTACGTCGTCGAAATCAAAATGATTGGTTCAAATCCCTCTTTAATGCTCCCCCAAACATAATTAATCATCGCTTCGAATGAACTTTGAACAGCTTCAAAGTTTTCAAAGGAGGCTTAAGAGTTCATACTTGGGTGGCGCGACGACGTCTCCGCTATACCTTAAATAAATTAAACAACAATCTTAAGAAATATTGACGGGAACAACGACGACGCGACGGTGAAATTTAATTATTCTTAGTATTACACCCACATTTACCTAGTTGATAAACAACATACTGTAGTACCGTGTAGGTACTCGGGTTTTCTCGCGCTACAACTACGCTACACACGGCTACGCTATAAAATTTTCATTGTAGGTGAAGTGAATTTGATGACATTCACAGACAGACACAAATCGCGGCCAACCATTTTGATAACGATTTTAAAGCGGTAGTTACATGAATGGTTTTAAACTTACCCCTAGATACTTGTAATTTGTTACCTTACCCGTAAGTATGATATTTTAACCCACGTCAAATCCGATGAGCGAGCTTGTATCTGATAGAAGTGAATAAGTTTCTATTGTTTATTGTTTCAGAACGAGATCGAATCACCCCGGCTCTGTCGTTGAAATTATCGATAATCCTTTGGATGCTAGCAAGGTATGTTTTGCATTCTTAGTCATTTTATAGTGGAAGCTAAATGCAAGAACTATTACAATGATGCAAGTTTAGAAATAACTGTGAATCTCTAAATATGTGAGTATTATTTAGTACCTACTTGCTTCTCTAACTTGTCGTGTTTACATCATCACACTTACTGTTAGACCGGATATTTGATAGTAAGTATAAGATTAAATAATCACATTTGCTTTATGAACTTAAATGTTGCAGCTGTTAATAGCGTTCGAGACTGGGTTGGTAGTGGTATGGGACCTGCGCCAGCGGCTGGCGGAGTGGCGCGGCTGCCTCGGCACGGGCGGGCCCGCGGACGGCATCCGCGCCGCCGCCTGGCAGCACGACGGCAAGCTCATGACCGCGCACAACGACGGCGGGCTCGCCACCTGGACCACGCGCTCTCCCCGCCCCGGCTCAATATCCTACCCGCACGGTGAGTGTGAACCACACCTGCTCCTCCCACCCCGGCTCAATCTCCTACCCGCACGGTGAGTGTAAACAACACATGCTCCCCCCACCCCAGCTCAATCTCCTACCCGCACGGTGAGTGAAAACAACACATGCTCCCCCCACCCCAGCTCAATCTCCTACCCGCACGGTGAGTGAAAACAACACATGCTCCCCCCACCCCAGCTCAATCTCCTACCCGCACGGTGAGTGAAAACCACACACGCTCCCCCCACCCCGGCTTCGTGTCCTACCCGCACGCACCAAGGAAGGATAAACACGATAACCTATATCTTCTACTCAAACTACTATCACTAGAAACAGACAAAAGTGAAGATCTCTTGTATTGACACAAAGACTACCATCGCACGATTCGCGCAATGAATATAGATCTCACGTGTACACGTTACTGTTACCAGTAAAAACAATTACGATCAAAATTAACGTTACCTAAAATCTTTCGAATATGCTGACATTCGTCTGTGATGATAATCGGTGTCTTTTCGTAACAAAATTAATATGGCCTAAGCGTATGTAGTACAGTCTTTTTTAGAAATACAAGCATTATCGGAACAGAATCTCTCGCAACCTATACTTCGGAATATTTTCCGCGTCCGGAATTCGTTGAACTTTCTGAAGCATTCAATATAAAGTAATTTGAATTATTCATCAAAGAAGCTTACACAATGTTTTGTTCCTTATTTTCAGCGAAAGTGAACAAAGACGGAAAATTGGAGCCCTGCAAACCCATACTAAGGCTTGAATGGAAAACCTCGAGAACGGGGTACGTTTCTAAGTAATTTACTTAAGAATTCTCTTACATTTTATAACAGCCTTTTTTTTAACGATGAATGAATTTTACCTTCTATTAATCCTTAACGTTAATAATGACGTAAATTGCGTTAACCAGCACAAATATTTTATGAAATATTTTAAGTTCGTCATTTAACCTATCGGTTAAACTTTATTAGATTAAAGTTGTACAATTTGTTTTAAACAATCAATTAGTAAACACAATAATTGTCAATTATAAAGTGAGTACCTATTCGTTCCTCCTTACTCTTTAACAATATACTGACATTCATTTGTTTTCAGGGAGAGTCTAGTGATTTTCTCGGGTGGGCTGCCGTCGGACAAGGCGGGGCGGACGCACAGCGTCACGGTGCTTAACGGCAAGTCCACCACTGTCCTGGAGATGGAGCACAGCGTCGTGGACTTTGTCACGCTCTGTGAAACTCCACACACTGCAGGTGAGGAGTCCACATGGATACTGGATACTCCAGCTATCTCCATTTGCAACTATGTTACTACATGCTATTAAGTTCATCATCACTACTGACTAACATTCTCGGAAGTAAGAGTTAAAGCAGGAGACAGTTTCCCCTCATAGTTACAAAACGATAAACTAGACTCTACAGAGCATTGAATGAATCCAAAAAATCATCCCATTTCTGAATTACAAATCCATTACACCGACACTATAAAGTAGTAGCTTGTCCTTCAGAAACATCAAAGCTTTCTTTAACGTACCTAAGCCTTCTTGTTTCAGATTTCCAGGAGCCGTACGCGATCGTGGTGCTACTGCAGAACGACCTGGTGGTGATAGACCTGCAGTCGCCGGGGTACCCGTGTTTCGAGAACCCATACCCCATGGACATCCACGAGTCGCCCGTCACCTGCTGCTCCTACTTCGCCGACTGCCCTTCAGACTTGGTCAGTATTATTTCAAAAACATAATGATGATGACCTTTAATAATTACTTACCAATAACGTTTCAGGATTCCCATACATTTTTATGCTAACTTCGCGGTTCTTTTTAAACATAATTATCCTTTATCTCTTAGAATGTTGATCAGATCAGTTGGGTGTGTATAGCGATCTGAATCTCCTCCATTAACTCCCTGGATGGCCATCATCAGATCACAGATAAATGAATCCACACATCTAGAACATTATAATGAAATAAAAAAACAGGACGCGTGGGTCGACTTGGCTTCATTACTTGAAACTAAAGTGGAAATTTGTAAGAAAAAATATCGCAAGCGTATCCATCGCTCCATTGCGGAGCACAGTCGAGTGCAGTGCTCGCTACGAGCAAGGGTACAAGGTCAGTCAGGCAATGCCGTAACGTAACACGCTCGACGCTTCGAATGTTTTATTACAGCAAAATGCTCAGGTCAGTCGCCACACTTAGAATAATAACACCTAGAAGCCGAGTCCTCGTATGTAAAGTGAGGCAAAAAATACTGAGCCAAAATGGCTTAGTTTTCAGATTTACATCCTTCATACGTCACCCGATCGTAACTAAAATCCAATATAATAGTAATTAATCTCCTAAAGGTAGGGAAATTGAAATTATTTATATTTCGTTCTTATAGGTCTCATAGTTTATATCAGTAGCAGTAGACCCACTCTCACCGACAGCACCCGTTCACGAGCATGACGCATGAACCGGCCATCGCATCGCTCAAACATATCTGAGGGAACGTAAGGAGCCGGCTCGTAGGTAGGTGGAGTATTGATGCGTGATGTCGGTGGTTGCAGATCCCGGCGTTCTACTCGGTGGGGCGGCAGGCGGCCGCGGCGGCGGCGGCGGCGGGGTTCAGCGCCAAGCTGTGGCCCGTCAGCGGCGGCGAGTGGGCGCCCGCCTCCTGCTCCTACAGCGAGATCATACTCACGGGGTGAGTGACGCCCGACGCCCGACGCCCGACGCCCGACCGCTGGTCAATTTACATTAGGCCGAATGTGGGCCACGTACGCCGATCTCTATCTGCACGTCAGTAAACATACTTTTTGTTGCGTCGCGTAACGTAGTATCGGGTCGCAAGGCGTGGATGTAGAGTAACTCTTAAGTACTCGGCCAGACTGCGAGCGCGCGTCGTACTCGAACATGAGAACTTTATTTGAGCGTCCGGAGTGGGCACGCGGACGAGGGGTGGACGCGGTGAGCGCAGGCGACAGACTCACGCCATAGCCCGCTCATATAAGTGGCCGCAGTGAGCGCGCAAGCGCCAAGCGGCAACCCGCGCGGGAGTGGGCAGCTCAAACTAGTTCGATATAATCGTGCGCGTTGTGATGGCATCTATTAATGTTGAAAAAATAATATTATTATTTTCTTAATTTGCAAACTCGACTGCTTATTTTTATAAAATATATACACACACTTACTTCTAAAATCTTAACCAATTACAGAGTTTCACCACTGAGTTCAAAGAAAGCCAATTATCCTTAACATATATTAATCAATTAACTAATTAATTTATATAAATGTTATTTTGTTTTTCTAAATAAACGCCTTTTAAGATCAAATAATATCCAACAAAAAAACAACAGAACCACAAAAATTCAATAATAAGATATAATATAATATTTGTATATAATATAATATAATATGTGCTATTCAATCAAGCACTATCTGCACCGTGCATTTCGAAATATCGTCAATACAAAAATAAAAAAGATATTTTTCGTAGTATGTAAAACTCTTTTAATTTTCTCTGATAAATTTAATATTTTACCACCCACCCACTTTAACAAATTATAAATTCTTTAAGCTTATTATAATTTAACATCTTTTGGCATTCATAATTCTACTTTTAGTTGAATTCACGAGAAAATTAATCTATACATATGTAATAATTTAGGGAACTATAGGTTTTTAAGTATATTATGCTTCTGAAATGAATATAAATGTATGACTGTTTGTTCCTTAATAATAATTAAAAAAAAAAAATTCGTTTGTAGCATTTGTCATTTAAAGTAAGAATTTTAAACTGTTGCTAACAAGTCTCGATTGAAATCGATTGAAACCGCAGTTACATTGCTATTTTAAGTAAGATAGTTGTCACATTGGTTCTTACTAAAGCAGCAATCTAGTATGAATGAATCCTATATTAGAATATAGGTTTTCCATAACTTACACGATCTTTCTTTTCCAGGCATGCAGACGGTAGTGTTAAATTTTGGGATGCGAGTGCAGGGACCTTACAAATTTTGTACAAATTAAAATGTTCTAAAGGTAAGATTTTTTTTTTATTCGCTAAAGCTTTTTGAGAATCGTCATATCGAACAAAACAAACATATGTGAGATTGAATATCTGATAGTGTATATATATCGTCAGTATTCGAGCGGCGGGCGAGCAGTAGCGGCGGGGCGCCGTGGGAGGAGGAGGCGCCGCTGGGCATCCAGCAGGTGGCGCTGTGCGCGGAGTCGCGCCGGCTGGCCGTGGCGCTGCCGCACGGACACTGCGTGCTATTCAAATTCCGCAAGACTGAAACGCACACGGAAACATATGTGAGATAACGTTTATAAATATTATTACCAAGTTTCGAAGTACCAAAAACATCAATGTAAATACAGCAAAGTCAAAGTAAACAATCGATTCTTAACACGAATGATGTCGAGACTCTAACGACTTTACCACGAAAGATTTTAAAACACTGTTTAAATGACATGTGATGTTGTCTCTTTCGAACAATATTGTCAAAAAAGTGACAGCATCACATTTTGTGGTAAGGCCGTTAATCTTGAAATCTTGACTATTATCATGGACTGACTATAAATAAACATTTATGAGTAGGTACTAGGTATTTAATTCAAAAAACATAATTTATTTGTATAGTCTGTTTATCCCATAGGGTTATTTATACTAGCGTAAATATAATAAATTTATGGTTTATCCTTACCTTTCTTATTAAGCAAACAGCTTTTGACAGTCAGTTGTTATATTGTCATTATTATTATAAATTTATGGTTTATCCTTACCTTTCTTATTAAGCAAACAGCTTTTGACAGTCAGTTGTTATATTGTCATTATTATTAACTTCTTTCGTAATCTACGAAGAAACCATTTGTTGTATTTTAAAAATTAATATTTCAATAAAGAGTCGGGTGAAGATTGTTTACCAAATAAGACAAGTAAGGATAAACAGACTAAAAATTCAAGGATGAATTAAACGAGACAATTTATTTACGTAATGAAATTCGAGGATGAACGATAAAGTGATGTCGTTTCAGGTATTAGAAATTCCAGTAATATCAGAAGCGCTAGAAGAAGAAACGTCCCCAGACGTAGAGGGCTGCCGGTCTATGTCGTTTAGTAGAGCGGGGGACGCGTCGGAGGCGGAAAGCCGAAGAGTAAGTTTCATTAATCTTTTTTCTGCCGTATAACATTTTATCCGTTATCGTACAACATTTCTTATCGGCGGCTCGGATCATTGCGCGAGTCGATGCGTAGATCACTATTTCAATGTAGTCGGGTGAGGGCCGAGTGTCGGGGACGGCTACGCTACGTGCCTGCAGCCGCCGATAAGATTGAAACTCATTTATACTAAAATACGCTTGATACGAAGCGTGCGTCGTGTACGATGTTTTATAATGTTGTCGTTTGCGCAGTCTGGCGTGTGGACGGGGGCGACGATGGGCGCGGGCGCGGGCGGCGGTGGGGGCGGGGGCGGGGGCGGGGGCGGGGGCTGCGGGGCGGGGCTGCGCGTGCGCGGGGCGGCGGGCACGGGGGGGGCGCGGCGCGCGGCGGGGTTCCAGCCCGCGCTCGTGGCGCTGCAGGCCGGCCCGCCGCACCCCGTCACCGCGCTCGCCATCAACTCCTCCACCGGCCTGTACGTATACCTCACGAGGGGACTTATTCACAGATTCCACATAGTGACTATCTTCTGACTGATGGACCGTGCGAGGGCGAAGCGTCTCTAGTTCAGCTTGGGCGACGATGCTTTAGTGTCTTTCCGGTGTCCGTTTGTTCTCTTTTACAGGTCGCATTTCTCGACCGATTCTCGTGAAATTTTGTAAACAAGTTAGATATAGAATTGCAAAGCATGTTTTTTTTTTAGAAGACTCAAAAGTTCATAGTTCGAAATCGATTAAAACTTTTCTGGCCAATATTTGGAATGTGAAAATAATAAGATTGTGACAGAATTTATGCCTGCGTATATTAGGTATCTATTTGTTTTTAAACTACATACAATTCGAGCTACTCTTCGATGCGAGGGCTATAGCTCACGGAGCCACTAGTTTAGAAATAGATCACGGCCATGATGATTCCTTTGTGGCGGTCGAACTTCTATCGTTACGATCGGTCGTCGAACGAGTGATGTAAATGTATCATTTCAAGATCCTCCGTGCTTCGAAAGACCTGTCGAACCGTGGTCCCGACTCCGATCGCGGTCGTCGACGTCCACCTTTCCGCTCCTCTGTTACACAATTACAAGACAGCCCCGAGATTATTAGAAACCCCGAACTTTAGAAGGGTGGGTGTATAACGGAGTGTGTCGTGTGTGTGCAGCATGGCGTGGGGCGGCGAGCGCGGCGTGGTGGTGGCGGACGTGTGGCGGCGCTGCGTGCTGTGTGCGCTGCCCCCCGCGCGCCTGTACCACGCGCCGCCCGCGCCCGCGCCCGCGCCCGCCACCGCCACCGCCACCGCCGCCGCGCCGCCCACCGCGCCGCCCACCGCGCCCGCGCCGCCCGACCGCCAGCGCTCGCCCAGCCTCGACCAGGTACGCACACGCACACATACACGAACTCACCCCCGATTCCTATATTGAAGAACGACACGTTTCGCTTTTACGCACGGACGGTAGAATTCTAACAGAAAGCTAGTAGAGAATCTGTCCGTCTGTGAGCGAACGGATAGTTCTATGATATGAGAACTCGGGGGTCGATCGTCTTTCCGTACTAGGATTAACTGACGGCCCGCAGTGCCGGTCTAGCGTGCACACGGCGACTATATTTCGTTGACGCTCATCTCGCGATGTTGTCACAGAACTGACATCGCGCTAACGCGAGAAAAGTGTTTACTTTTTTTTGTAGTGCGCACGTTATGCCGCTCGACCTCGCGGAGGAGTGCACGGCGGGCGACGCGACTGACGAATTCCTACACGTCACGAGAGTGAGAGAGTCTCGACCGTGCGAGGTTAAGAATGTTCGCTCGCCGCGTCATCGACCGATTTTTCGCTCGGCCGAGTCCGAGACTCGACACTGATAGTTATCGAACCGTTGTACCTTATACACGTACTTTTACGTATAATTGACACCGGCTGGCGCGAGTCTGGCCACGGACACGCATCCGGTGGCACGCTCTTCTAGGAGCGCGCGAAGCCGATCCGGTTCCAAACTGCGTAAATTCCAACCAAATATAGACTACCCGTATAGAAGCTTACCTTTAGCAGATTGTAAAATGCGCTCCGGCGCGGACCGACGCGACTCATGCCGGTCGGTGTGAATCGTACATTAGGTCCATTGGCGCGAAAACTTTTGGAGTAAAGCGAGCGTTGCAGTCGAGTTAACGCTGACGACGCACGCGGCATTCAAACTTTTTGAACTTGACGATTTCAACAATTAATAGTTTATTCAAATATATATCAACTCTCAACAGTATTAAATGCCTACATATCATAACAATAACTGACAAGAAATGGGAGCTGTTCTCTTGTACAGCGAATAAAACTGATATCTTAACTGAGATAATTAATACGGAGCCCAAAGACAACCACACCGTCAGAATCGCTTCTATGAATCCAAAAAACTATAAGTATCAGAGTTTTGCATAAATAAAAGCGCATCAATATCGGTCATTTTAGTATATCTAGTAATATTTTCAATACCTAAACTCTACATTTCACGAAGCTTTCAATATTATCAGTTTGGTAGATTTGCGAAACATCACTAAGAAGATTCCAGGTCCAATAACATCACATCTGCGGACGACACTCATCGATAAATTAATTTGCATTAGCTCTGTGCGTAAGAAAATAGTCGATTTTTGCAACTAAACGTAGACGCCTTAAGTATGAGAAGCTACACGCGACAGTACACACGAGCCGGCGCGGCGGCTCGCGGAGGACGGGTGAGTACGAGGATCGCGGCGGACGGGACTCGGCCCGACCTTTTATTTTGTATTCTGTTGATTTGCTATTTTTATTTATTTGAGTTTAAGTTGCCCCGGGCGGCGGCGCCCCGGCCGCGCCCGCGTCGCTCGGTCAGTCCCGTAGCACCCGCCCCCCCGCACCCGCACCCGTCGCACGCAGCCTCGTCCCGCTCGCACTCCCCGTAGCGCCGGCAGACTCTGATGATTCCGTTGTCCCCGAAGCCCGAGGAGGCGACGCGATCGCCGGCCGTCAGCCCCGCCGGCGACGAGCCCGACGAGCGCCGCCCCGACGCCCGCCGCAAGTCCAACACCTGGAAGACGTTCAACCTCAAGCGGCAGCTCTCTAAAGTCGATCTCAAATTCAAGGCGGCGTTCGCGGCGCCCGCCGAGAACGCCGCCGAGGACGCGAGCGACAGGCCCGAGCCGAGCGCACCGAGCGCGCCGAGCGAACCGAGCGTCGCCGAGGCCGAGGAGGGGGACGGCAGCTCGCCCGAGGACGACCCGCCCGCGCCCGACGTGTTCGAGCGCATGCACCGTGAGCTGCAGGACCGGCGCGCCACCGACGCCTACGAGCGCATGCACCGCGAGCTGCAGCAGCGCTGGCACGAGCGCGACGCGGGGGGCGCGGGGGGCGCGGCGGCGGCGGCGGGGGACGAGGGGGAGCCGCCCGCGCCCGTGGCGCCGCCGCGGCGGGGGCGGGAGCGCGGCGAGCGCGACGCGCGCCTGCTGTCCGTGCCCAACATCAAGTACAGTAAGCGACCCGCCGCCGCCGCCGCCGCCGCGCCCGCCGTCGCCGCCGCCGCCGCGCCGCCGTCCTTCGCCGGCAACCTGATTCGGCGCTTCAGTGAGTACCCGCGTCATCTCACCCGCATCCGTCGCCGGCGCCGGGCCCGCCGGTTAGCACTAGCCGTTGTTCGCTGTGACCTAGAGTAGTTCGCGGTTTCGATCGGTTTGGAATGGTAATGATTTGGCGATTTTTTAAAGCTCAGATAAAGTAGCTCCCTTTTTGATAATGACGGTTAGACGACGGTAGATCTAGAGGTGATGGTAGTTAGTTTTTTTTATTCGATCGCCCCGATCCCCGGGACGAACGGACCGAGTCGACGTCTTCGTGAACGCCGATCGTGTCCTACGATCCGTAGACGTGGCCGGCCGGGGCGGGCGCCGTCCGCCCCGCTCCCCGGCTCGCTTCACGCTTCTTGTGATTTTTGGCTTGTTTATTTTATTTATTTATTTTACTATTTATACGATATAGTGTACTGAGATGTATAATATTGTAAAATATGATATGTACGATACGACACGGAGGAAGCGATGCACACGGTGGAGGTTGGGGTCGGGCGTCGATTTCGACTGACGCGTCCGTTTTCTATTCGAAGGACTCATCCGACGAGGACTCTACTAACTGCCTAAAGTATCTGTTCGCCGACTTCCTCGGTATGGGCCCCGGTATAATATACTTATTATAGTGTGTGAGATAGAGCTCGGTGCTTGTAGCGCGCCGCGCCGACGCCCGGGGGCGGGAGTGGGGGCGGGGGCGGGGCGGGGCGGGCGCGGGGTGGGCGCGGGCAGTAACCGTGGCGCGTGTCCGCAGGGCAGACGCTGGGCCGGCTGTGCGCGCACGCCGCGCCGCCGCCGCCCGCAGGTACGCCGCGCCGCGCCCGCACGCATGCGCGTGAGCCGTGCCGCCCACTCCACCGCTTTACCCCTGCGTACCTTCCCGGGAAATTAAAACTCTTTGTCGGCCTCTTGATCCACCATATTCTTTTAACTCTTTCTTGTCACAACTCTAATTAATCACGACACTTGTCTACAAAGAAATGCAGGATTAAGATTATGTCGAAGAGAGTCAAAACGATGAAGGTTAAATGACGGTCGATTTCGATAAATGACACACAAAATAAAATTAATACGTAACGGAAAGATCTATACTCTCACGGTACGCACATTGCGTCGACCGTAGATAGTGTCTTGTTGATTCAAAAGTTTGTGGGCTATTAAATAATTAGCGCTTGAATTGTTTTAAATTGTATAGATTGAGCAGGGGTGAAGTATGCGAGTGGGCGGCGGTGAGTATGGTAACCACGGGCACGGGATCACCAGTTACTAACCCTCGGTGCGTCGGTGTAGCGTGGGCATGGGCGTGGGCTGTGGGCTAGTGGGCGGCGGCGGCAGCGTGGCTCGGTGTGTGTGTTGTAGATGAACGGGCCGGGCGGCGGGGGCGGCGGGGGCGGCGGGGGCGGCGTGGCCGGCGGGGGCGGCGGGTGTGGCGGGGCAGGCGGCGGGGGCGGCGCGGTCGCCGGTGGGGGCGGGGGCGGGGCGCGCGTGCGGCGCTCGCGCTCGCAAGGTACCCGCAAACTGCACAAGTGCCTGTCCACCGCGTCCGACGTGTACAACGCGCCCCCCGCCCCGCAACTCTCTCTGCTGACGACGCGCCAGTATTGCAGTTTTGGTAGTACAGTCACCTTGTCGGCCTCGTTTCCTTCCGTTCTGAAACAGTCGCAGTTTCCTCGCCTTTTGGTTTTACTCTATTTCTTTTCGTTTTTTTACTCGTCTGGAGTCCACGATGATGGCTTTTTTTGAGTCAACGTAACTTTTGGCTGAAGCTCAAAATGATAATACTGATCTCTTCTATATGTGATATTTTCACAATGTTCAGTACATAATTAATTTGTATGTGTACCTTACCTAGTTCAAAACTTTTGCTTTTAGTCAACATTAACAGTAGGTATTTATTCAGTGATCTAACGTTATAAAGCAGAAGGGGGGTGTAAAAGACTCATTTCTCAAAATTGTAACAAAATCCATTGCCTTTAACAAACCGTACCTTAATTAATTTCACTGCTTCTTGAAGTAAACTTATCAGAATCACAGATGGCCTAATGAGTAATAAATAACAACCATCAATTGATTTTTTTTCCAAGAACTTGACATCGAGGGACAGGGACACGTCTCCAGACGACTTCATTTCTGTTTTCAAAACTGTTTTTATTTCGTCTTATTTGGTTTATTTATCTTTAGTTCTCCTCTACACTCACTGTTATACTTCCTTCATTTCTAATACTGACATCTTCACATGTAGCGAGTTGAACATACGACAATTACCAAAATATTTGGAACAATGAATTATTTTGAATTAATACGAGTAAGTAAGTATATTTGCAAAAGTCGTGTCATGTGTTCAACTTTGCGTCAAGTAATTATAAGAATTTTGGCCACTGACACCCAAAATAATTCATTCTAAAACGAACCATGAAAGTACTTCTTAAATACATTGATAAACTATAATTGCTCATCAACTCCAACTAACACCAGCAGATATCGGTGAACCACCACGCCCTATGACTTGCCGCCGAGCATGCACTGACTTACTGTCATTCTGTTTATTCATTTGATCAATTTCCAATTTCAGATCGGAATCATTTAATAGGTAATCATTGGAATATACCACACCTTTCGTTACAATTTTATTTTGTAGCTGTTCAATCTTGAGTAGTGTTTCCTTTGTTGTACCTCATTGCCGACTCTGGAATGAGACCTCTTCTAAATGGTGTGTCATGTCATGTATGACCGCGCGGTCTGTGCTGTACGGTGTGACCATGCATCCGGGCGCCGGCGGCGTGCGGCGGCGTGCGGCGGCGTGCGACGACGTGCGGCGCCGTCCGGCCGGCTCCGGCCCGCACCCGGCCCGCCGCGCGCCGCCGCACGCCGCGCCGGCGCCACTAGACCTGTCCGTGAGAACATGCTTGTAACATATTTGATTTATTTGTCGGTACAGAACCAACTATTCCGCAGTCTCTCGCATCTATGGAGTACTTACACATTATGCAACCCAATGGTATCCAAACATGCATCCGTTTTTACATTTATTATTATTGTTTTGTTATTTGGATCGTTATCGGCTTGGGCCCCGGCCCGCTCACACCACACCGTAGTGCGTTAGTCGCGTTGTGGCTGTGACTGTTTTGTCATGTTCTCCTCTTCCACACGACACTTCGATTGCACTTAACGACTTCGTGGCATGACTTAGTTTACGTGAAAGGTGACTTACTACTCAAAACTATTATCTATTTATAATCTACCACTTACCTATTGAGTGTTGCGATGTAATATCCGATAGATTGTTACATGTGCATATAAGATAAGCGAGGCTTTCCATATCGTATCAGACACATGTCCTTATAGTCCATTTTTCCTCTATTTGGTTTTCTCTCGTCTGTATTTTGCTGTCACCGCGTTCACCGTTGTAGTTGGCTTGCGGGCGCGGTCCGCCCGCGCCGCCCGTCTCTGACCTAACGCTGTTGAGTACATGTCTGTTTATTTCTTTTCTAGCTCGACCACAAAGCAAAAAGATTAAATGGCTCGTTTTTGGCTGCCTCTATATTCGGCTGTCATTATGTCTATGTATGCTTACAATCTTCTTATTCGCACTAGATGCATGCGCGCTCGTGTCGAAGCACCGCCCTGTCACTGTTATGTTTAATTGCATTGTCTGTCCGTCCACGACGCTTGGTATTAGTGGCGCGGGGTCTAGCGGACCCGGGCTTGGGTAGCGACTAGCGGCTAGCGGCTAGAGTAGCGGAGTAGCGAGCGACCACGGCGACAAGCTGCGAGCGCTTGGTGTCGGCTGCGGAGGCCGCCTGCTTCTGTGTAGCGACCTGCTCCATCTCCATCCCATACTTCATACTGTTTTATTTGCTCATCCCATTCTTGTAAATAAACATTTGTGACTCGCCGCTTCTCATCTAACAATCGATCATCTAGAGCTGTTTATTAATGTGATACTAAATTAAGAAAAATAAGAAATCGTAGCTAAATACATAGCACATGAAGGGTGTTATATCTATTATACTGTGAAATAATCTCTCACGAAGCACCTAACCATTTGTCGTAAAATTAAGTAATTTAATCTGGATCGGTGATAGTTCCCTCGTTGGTTCGCTAGGGGGACGGTGTGCAATAAGCTGAGATTGGACGGGCATGCAAGCACATTTCTTTTGAGCATGAATCTCCTCTGATCTTTTCTCGATTCCCACCTCAGAGAGTATGCCGCACCCAAATGGTTAATTTCAGCTGATTTCACAACCGCACTGGAACACTTGGTGGGCTACAGCTAGCTTTAGTGCCCCTGTACTACGTAGACTAGTCTGAACGCACTTGGTGACGTCATATATCAAACTTACATTTACATTCTGTAGTATACTCCAGTCTCTTAGTCGTTTTCAATTGAATAAAATCATCTCAGCATTCAAAGCAGAAGACTTGTCATTCATTCAATCAGTTGTCCATTTAATTTTAATACCAAAACATTAAAATTCAATGGATTGTAGTAGTTTTCTCTACATCAAGATTAACTACATTTGCATTCAGTTTAGTATAGCTAAAGCGATAGCAAATAACTTTAAGATGGAGTTTTACAAGAAATTATTTTTGAATATAATGCTGCGATGATTCTGTAGTTGTAGAAAGTAAGTTGACGTCATCAAGTGCGTGTAAATGAACCCCGCCCCCTGCCGCGGGCCGTGGCGGGGGGCGGGGCGCGGCGGGCGCGCGGTAACCATGTTGTTGTGTTGCCGGCGCGCGCGCAGACAAACTGGACAGCTCGTTCTCGCGGTCGCGCTCCAGCTCCATGTCCAGCCTGGAGAACATCTCGCAGGAGGGCATACAGTGCCTCGCCTTCGCCGACAGCTACACCAAGAAGTCCGGTGAGAACACATTTTTTAATAGAAAGTAGCCGTGACTCACAAAAACTGCTTTGTCAAATATTACCGTAGAATTTTCTGCATATAAAATAAATATAATTTTACTGGTTGGCAAAACGTCATGACGCTTGCAACCTGGGTAATATCTGTAAAGAATTAACATTTCAAAACGCTAGAGAAAACTTACTTAAATTCCATAGATACATTTTTACTTTGCGAAGCTTATTAGGTCCCTCCGTGGCCGGTCCGGTCCGCCAGTCGGACCGTACCACGGCCCACGGAGGGGCCAGCCTACCGGGAAGTCCCGGTATGCCGTGAGGCCAGACCGTCCCTGGAGCGTAGGATAACATCGATAACTAACTTGCAATCGTCGTCTCCCAGAGCCGACGCTGCTGCTGCCGACGCTGTGGATCGGCACGACGCTGGGCTCCGTGTTCACGATGCAGCTCGGCCTGCCCGACGCAGACGTGCGCCACATACAGCCCGTCGTCGTCACTACCACCGGTACGAGCGACACCTCTGCCTTACATTAAAAATTTTCAAAATGGCGGAATTCTTAGTGAGGTCTACAGCTCACAGAGCCACTAGTTTATTGTTTTGGAATAAATAGATGCTTAACCTCCTCGTGCTTCGGAAGGTCTCGCCGGTCTGGCCGGTGGTCTCGACTGCATTTGAAGATACACTTAACGTTCTTATGAACCATTTATAATGCGGAACATCTTTAACGCCGATCTCCAAAATCGCAAGATACTGTCGCTAATTGCAAATTCTCTGTTCCAGGTGGACCCATGTTTAGGTTAAAAGGCTCAATCCTGACTATGTCATTTCTTGACTGCAACGGTGCTCTCATACCTTATTCTTACGAAAGTTGGAAAGACGATAGTAAAGACGTGAGTACAAATTTATTTACACCTACACACTCTTCACGTTTGCTATACTAGTCTCTAATTTACTAAAATTATTAACCGACTACTTTTGAAAATTACCATTTTAGACAAAAGAGCGACGGGAGCGTACGCCGACAAAGCAGGGTTCCTCGAGTAGTGGAAGCCGGATGTCGCCGACGCCCGGCGCCGAGCCTTCCGGCGCCGGCGATCGGCAGTTCGTCGTCATCGCGTCCGAGAAGCAGGCGCGCGTAATCGCACTGCCCAGCCAGAACTGCGTCTACCGACAACAGATAGTCGACACAGATTTCGTCGTCAAAGCAGAAATAGTCAGTCTTAAAGGTACGCATTTGGACGCGATGATACCTACTGTATCGTGCTGATATCTGGTACCTTTAATCTTTATTACTGTTTCGATCGAGATGCTAAACTTGAATCGCGTATGAAACACCAAAAACAATATAACAATATTTATACTCTACATTTATTCAAATCCTCGTTTTTATTGGCCGACATTATTAACAGTTGAGCCTAAATAAAATTTAGTTTTCACTCATTGTTATTTTATTAAGTTCACGCTTAGCAAGTGAGGCATCCTGATCAATGCGGAATCTTCGCTTGTTGACTTCCAGATAGTGTATGTCTCGTCAATTACCTGTCGACCGGCCACCTGGTCGCCTACAGCCTGCCCTCCCTGCGGCCGCTCGTAGACGTTGACTTCCTCCCTCTCTCAGAGCTTAGGTGAGTTCCTCCATAGTCTCACCGATAGTCTCGTTACTATCTCGGTGTGAACACGACTCGCTCGCCACCTGTCGGCACTCGGTGTCGTGTTCCTGCCCGCGGGGGCCCATATTCTGTCTCGTGACACGCAGATCACTTAGACGACTCTATGCACCGAACGAAGGCACTAAATGATAAACGGCTTATTTTACTAGTCATTTTTCAGCCTCCAGCTTCGCAATTTTATCACTAAGAACGCTAGACAACTCTCGAGCTGATCGATCGTCATTATCTGGTTTTTACATTCATATTCCGATCATCTACTAACCGAAAACCATATTTACTTATTTGTGATCATTTGCTATTTTATCATTTGGGGGCCTACCAACAGACTTCCTGTACTGAAATCGATGTTAGTATCGTAGACTCGCCTGGTGAGACACGGCCCTGCGCGCCCCCCGGTCGGGTCGCCCTAGGGAGGCGGCGGGCGTGTCGCACCAGGCGACCGCCGGTGTCACTCTACTTCGAAATGCCGCAGCACTCCGCCGCTGACGCTACGTCGTGCTACTTCTAATCACAAAGTAGACAAAATTTTGCAACTCTTTCGAGCACCACCTGTGCTTACGATATTTGGCACTCTTTATCTATTTTTCAGTTGAAAATATAATCGGACAACCCCGACACCACTAGAACACACCTCGGGGCGGCCACTCGAGCCGCTCCGTCGACTTTTCCAACTCCGGTGCTAAACGAACCGTTAACCTGTTGATGTACCTACTAATGCACCTTTAGATACCGGCTCGAATCTGGTTCCCTAACCGATAGTTGAATGTTCCCAGCGACTAACGTCCATAGTGTACCGTACGATAGCGTAACCCCGCACGCGCCACATCGACCGCATTACCGTAACGTGCGCCCGCTCGCACGCGCGGGCCCCGGGCCCCGGCCCCCGGCCCCCGACCCGGGGCGCGGAGCGCGTGCGTGCCGGCGGGCGCATACTGACGATGTCTGTGTTCCTGGTAGCTTCCAGACACAGACCAAACAGAGGGGTATCGTAGACCCAATGCTCTCCATTTGGGGCCAACAACTCATTGTAAACGAGGACACGGACCAGTAAGTGACCGTCCATACGATAGCCTCGTGCCGTCACTTGTCATGTGGAGTCTCGCTCCGGCCTCTGTTGCGTTCCTTAGACATGTTTGTTCATGTTCCGTTCACGATCGCTTCTGACCCCTCCCTGTTGTGTCTACAGTACCTTAAACCTTTAAGTCGGTTCGAGGGAAATCGTCGGGACCCCGCCTGATGCCGAATATAAGTATGCTGGACATTGAAGTGCCCAGTGGCGTAGCTATCATAGGGCCAGGTGGTGCAGTGCACCAGGGCCCCGGAGCTCAGGGGGCCCTCTAGCCTTAGCTTTGAAAAAAAATGAAAAATTGAAAAAATTGAAAAATTGAAAAAATTGTTTATTTACTCTCTTTTTCGAGGGGAGGAGGGCCCGATTCTCTCCCTATGCACCAGGGCCCTTGCCCCCCTAGCTACGCCACTGGAAGTGCCCCCTGGCGGGTGGAGCGCAGGCGGTGAGCTCCGGACGGTTTGCCTCGGGCTGGAACGGCTGCCTGAGATTCTGCTTGTCTAGATCCCCAACTGTCCGACGATATCTTGTACGTCACCCCCCTTCAGCGACACACACACACACTCTACTCACACACACTTGAACTGTCCACGATAATGGCTTCACTCGCTACTTTTCTTTGCTCTACTCTACAGATCCAATCTATGCTTTCAGCATGAGCGCTTAACTTTTTCGTGTGATCTTTGTGAAACTTTTCGGTTTCCTTTCATCGTATTTAGATATGACTGAAAAGAGACTTCAGTTCAAATACATGTTCATAGTAAATGTTAGCGCTTATATGTTAGAAATTAATTTTGTCTCATAGAACTCATTAAGGAACGGATGGATTTTAAGGTGAGAGTTTTCATATTAAGACGACTTACGTTACGAAAATTTAAAAATAAAAGTGTTAATTGTAACTTATACAACATGTTACAAAAATACCCCTAATGTCGAATATAGTATATAGGGATCATCAAACTGAACAACTTTTACTACGGGACCAACTCTGAAATCGCGACAAAAAAAACAGCTGTTTCATACATTTTGATATTTTAGATTTTAATTTTTGTATGAAACAGCTGATTTTTTTTCGCGATTTCAGAGTTGGTCCCATAGTAAAAGTTGATCAGTTTGATGGTCCCTATATACCATATTTGGCATTAGGGGTATTTTGTAACACCTTGTATAATAAGTAACGTTTTATAATGTACAAAATATTACTAATGCTATATTATATACCAAATAAATTATAATTCAGTGCTGACAGTAACTAACTGGTCAGAATAATGGTCAGCATGAGGTGTGTGAGCGGGATGTGACCAGCGGCTTGGTGTTGCAGGATAGCGCGGACGTTCTGCTTCAGCAACCGAGGCCACGGTCTCTACCTCGCCTCGCCCTCCGAGATACAGAAGTTCACCATCGATGCAGAATTCTGGTGAGCCAATCGGTTCCGTCTGATTTTGATCATTCGAATCTCTAGAAAAACTAGTACCTATACCTACCTACCTCACGCAAGCTACAGTTATTCGTCTGACGTGTCGCATTTTGCTCGGCAGCCAACAGTTGAACGAGATGTTGGGCGAGCTGTTCCTGCCGCGTGACATGCCGGAGCCGCCCAAGGAGAGCTTCTTCCGCGGCCTCTTCGGCGGCGGCTCGCGTCCGCTCGACCGCGAGGAGCTCTGTAAGTCTATCGACGTCCCGTGATCGCACCGCACGGATCACACTACAGTCGTTTAGGACCGATTAGGTATTCCTAACGGTACTTTTACATCATAACATCGCTTAACACAAAATATAAATAGGTAGGTACGCGCCGTAAGTAGACAGCGATCATTTCTCTACTGCACGTGAATCGTTAAGAACTCCAGGAACTTTTTCTAACTTCAGGAAAATTCGGGCACTAAAATCATCCCGAAGACCTTTTCTTCCATATTTCGGTGTTAACGCTGTCGCTCGCTCTCTGTTGGCAGTCGGCGAGGGCAGCGGCAAGCCGAACCGCACGGTGGCGAAACACATCCCGGGCCCGAGCGCGCAGCTGGAGCAGCTGGGCGCGCGCGCGGGCACCGCCGCCAGCGAGGTGTCGCGCGCGCACCAGCTCGTGCTCGAGCGCGGCGACAAGCTGTCGCAGCTCGAGGACCGCACCGAGCGCATGCACTCGCAAGCCTCCGAGTTCTCCTCCACCGCGCACCAGCTCATGCTCAAGTGCAAGGACAAGAAGTGGTACCAGCTGTGAGCGGCGCGCCCCGTCTTCGTGATCTTCCTGAGGTCGGAGCGCTCGGCCGCCGCTCGCCGGTAGCGCCCGCGCCCGCCACGGACCCGCCACGGACCCGCCACGGACCCGCGCCCCGCGCGTGACTCGGTGGTCCGGATCGAGTGATCTCGGACGCGTCCACTTCGGGGACGGCCCGAACTCCCGCCCCCGTGTCGGGTAGACTTCGTCGGCTGTTCTACGAAAGAGACCTACGTCCCTGACGTGAGCGAAATGTATAGAACTGTTTTTTGTATAACCCTATAAATACTTACTTTAAAAATGTTTCGGCACGGTACCCTCTTTCCGAATAATGTAGCGAAATCGATCGAACACGTGTCGTATGGGCTCTTTAACGATTCACTGAGATCGGTATCGTTCGTAGCCTGTCAAATAAACCTATCCTACGGAAGCGTTACAAGTAAACATTGAAAATAAGGTATGTAGTGATGAATTAAAGAATCGCCCCGACACGTTTAAGTGAGAAATATCAATTGAACATTTTTTAAGGTTACCGACCGTTTGTAAATATATAATACTTTTTTTTGTAACCTAATTTAAATAGTAGTTACGGAACAATCTATTTAAGATAGGTAAATCGAAGTGTTTCGATCGGAGGAAGAATTCAAAATTCCCGGAGTGCGATCGCGAGTGTAACTAAAGAAGCCGCGACACGTCCTGTAAAAAATATTAAGGGCTGATTTTTCAATACTCATTTAACAGATATAAGTCAGTTCAATATTAACCAAATATAATAAAAGTCATTCTAAAAATACGACAAGACACATTTGTAATGAATGACAAAAATTTTCAATTTGGCGGTATAATGCGCTATCAAACGGATAAAGCTTTATCTAGGCATTGAATAATCAGCCCTAAGTAAATTAAACACTAATAATGTTTGAAAACTTAAGCATTGGATGACAATAATTTTTGTTACCGCACTCTGGCCGCGTCCGCCGGACGCCGGACGCCGGACGGCCGCTGCTTCGTTTCCGCCGCTCGGTCGGCGACGCTTCTTTGTGACTACTAATACTTTTGTACGCGCCACATCTCGCTGTATTATCGGTCTTCATAATAATTAAGCATTTACAAAAGCCTTAATTAATAGAGTTTAAAAAGTGCACTTTTGTCTAATAAGAATTTAAATATCGTATGTTGCGTTAAAAACTGTAGGGTACAAATATATATACGATCCTTCGTACCCAATAGTTATTTTCAGCCTGCCAATGCTTACTTATTTTAACTACTAGGTGCGTATTCAGGTAGTTGATCGCGGACCGCAAAACATGCACGCTTGGCATCTAAGCTACGTTGCGAGCGACTCGTGTGCACATTTAGTTTTAGTTTTGATGTCCGTGGATGTCGCAGTGGGCGCGAGCAAGCGTTCAACGAGCGCGAGGGTGGATAGCACGCTGCACGCTCGCATCGCGTCGTGGCCACAACTCTCTTACGTCATTCATTGGCCATTCGCGTACCTTTCTTAAGCTTCAACTCTTCTATAGAGATGCTAGTTCTGTTTAAATGTACGTACACTTAGCGTATATTACTATCGGATGCCAAAGGTTTGTATTGTACCATTAACGCTGTCTTATAGATACCTACCTACATTAATACTTGTTATGAGATTCGTAATCATATTTTAGTTTAGATTTAACCGTGGATATATCCGTTATACCTAGTTCCGTCGGAGTCCCTCGTCGCCGCAGCCGACGACAGTATCACTAAGTAGAGGTCTTAGCACGCTGCGTTTTAACCAGATTATTTTGGTATAGAAGTACGATATCGTTAGAATGAGAGGATATTTTCGTATCGGAGTTTACCGGGTTTTAGCTGATACAGCCGAGCGCGAACGCCGCTCACAACGGATAGTCTGCAGCCGCCGCATATCTGTCAAATATATCAACCTACTATGTACCTATTGAGTCGACATCTCACTCGTCACATAGTTTTGAGAAGCGACTAAAGTTTTCTACCTAAGAAAGTTAAAATATTATTAGATTTTTCATTTCAAATCATCGTCGGGAATCTCTTCATTCGCTCCACGCGCGTTTCACGTCCTCTACGCCGAGTATTGAAGGTTCGCGCGCATTATAACAATTATGTATTTTAAAGAAATATACGCAATAAGTATCGTTGTTTACAGATGGCATAGTTTATCAGATATTTATTTTTGTTCCCGAGCGGCCTCGCGGCCGGCGTCACGCCGCACGACTCGGACGCTAGTCCTGATGTTTCTCGTTAAGTTTTAATATAGTTTTGTGGAGCGGCGCTGGAGCGTGGCGCCGGCCGGCGAGGCCGCGTTCTCGCTCATGGCCGGGCCCCTGCAAGGCGCAGGGCTCCTGGCCCCCGGTCGCGGGCCCGCGGGCCCGCGGGCCCGCGGGCTCGCGGGGACTCGGGTTGAAGCGGGGCGCGGCCGCGGCCGGGTCGAGGCGCGCGCGTTAAGTTTCTCGATTCTATTGATCGTTACTAGTCGACGTCGCATTGCACGTTCTGTTCACGAGCGAAGGTTCCATTTCAAGAGTTGACGATTTATTTGGAAATTATGGGACTAAATTAATAATAAGAATTGTAAATAAATAATAAAACTTGTGGCAAATTATTACTTGTTAATCTGTAATAATCGTAGTTCATTTCGACATTATTTTGTATGGATTAGACTGTCTCTTTTTTAATCGTTCGGAAACGAGGAAAATTATTAAAACTATTAACTATACATATTGTATATAAAGGATGCTGTTGAATTATATTGATTATTTAGTTTGGTAGATGATTATAGTCATTATATATAAATAAATTATGAAAATATGAGAATAAAATTGTATCAAAACATTGTCCTGTCGTTTTATTTCACCTCCGACGTAGGGGAAGGGGTACTCACTATTGAAAGTCTAGTTTATTGAGCAACTTTTTTAATAAAAACTTTTTAACTATGATATAATATAAATACAATAAGAATACATTACGAGCATTTATTATGTCTCGGGCGAGTGGGGCGCCCGGAAGGCACAGTTCTCGTTCGGGGCGGGCCTCATGCGCCCGCGGCCCGCGGCCCGCCGGCTCACATTCACGACAGCTACGGGCCTACCTAACTATTTACAAAACGATACATACGAGCAGACGCAGACGCAGACGCACCCGCGTCCGCTCACTAATTACTCAAAACGTGGAACTGATCATAATTATTTCTCACATGATACAGAAGCTTGACATTTGATTGATAGCGCGAGAATTTCGCCGTTAAGAGCGTTTTCGCATTTTGAAGCTCAGATAGGCTGTCTCACTCACACTTTTCAACTTTTTAGAGACATTAAATTACTTTTTTTTTTGTGAATGTTTTCAATACACTGTCAAAATAATAGTATTAGGGAAATATCCGTATAATAATAATAAATACCTACATTGTTTTTCATGACAACTTAAGTAGAGAAACTAGTTCAAAATAATTTTTTTTTAAAGTTATTTCACCAAGTAAATCCTACAAAATCTATAAATTAATATACGTAAAATATTTGTGATATTAGTCTATTGACGATGTAAGTATTGAAAACATCCACCAAAAATAAATCAAATAATTTATTTACTTTTAAAAAGTTCAAAAGTGTGAATGAGACAGCCTATCCGACCCGCAAAATGCGAAATCTCTTAAGTAAATGTGAGAATACACTAAAAGGTGAATTAACACAAACGCCTTCATTTACGAATCGGTGATTACCTGGAGACCGATGCCAAGTGCACGTCGGTCGGCCGCCTCAAACATCACACAGCAACACATGGGGTTATACAAAACTTTCAAATTACTTACATCAAACTATTTTCTATAACATGTTGGAAATAAAGTTCAAAATCGCTTGAAGAATTTGTTAAAGAACAGAAGTATGATAACCTGACTACGTAGATGTGGGTATCGTAACAATTATCTGTTCCATCTACACCAACCCAACTATGGATATTTTTTTCACTCTTCCCAACTTGTGTTTTTATTTTTATTTCTAATGAACTATACACGCGGAAGCCTTAGAAAGATTTGTTTTCATGCAAAAAATGTGATTAAAATATTTAGTTTCTTTTTATTAAAAAGTTAATTAATGAAAAATTATTTTTCTGCAAAACTGTAATTTAGCTAAATTGGGAAGAGTGGATAAAAAAATATATGTATCTCAACTGATTAGGATAGCCAGTTGGTATAGATGGAACAGATCGTATTAACGTGCACCCAGTATCGGCCTCGAGGCGAGCGCTACGCCTACAAAGTTTGACATACAAATTTATCACAAACAAGTCCTGTACATTGCGTTGGAAGAAGCGACATCGGAACAGCGTATAAAGGATCACAAGTTCTATCACACTCGACTGATACAAAACGCTAATATATTTCACTAGTACACTCGTTATAAGAATACCATGTAAATATACCGTTGCAGCGGGCCACGAGTAAATATATCAAACTCATTGCTTTAATCGTTCAATTCATTCATTGCACACATACTCCCTTACTAATAAAGATTGTATAACAGATGTATAGTTACAATGGTTACTCTCTGTCAAACTACTTTGGCCTTACCGCAAAAGATTTTAAAACCCTGTTCAACAAGTGCTTAACTTAGACACTGTTTAAATGTGATGCTGTCACTTTTTTGACAATATTGTTTGAAAGAGACAGCAACACATTTAAACAGTGTTTTAAAATCTTTTGTGGTAAGGCCGCTAAGTTTGGCACTAAAGAGAAAAGGACAAAACACTGTAACTATACATCTGCTACACAATCTTTATTAGTAAGGGGTGAATGTATTGTGTTCGGGTATACATTGCGTCTGGAAGAAGATAACATATTGTATTTGTAAACATTTGCCCGTGACCGGACAGCTGCAGTGACGAATGGTTCGTGCCGACGCGTTGCAGATGATAGTTTAAGAGCAATATGTATAGCAAATAACAAACGGTCTTTGGACCAATGGAACCGTGTCAAATATAACTTCACGTCAAATAACTAGATACATTCTTGGCCGATGCAGTTTTGTGCCCAAGTACAAATTGTATTACTTTCTGTAACGTATGACATTATTAATATAAAAATGGTGTCGATGATTTTTTTTTTGATAGTTATATCATCGTCACCATTTTAATACAATTCATGAAGGTAGTTGCATATATTTGAGGCATGATTATTACATTATTCGCGTCCGTTCGTAGAAAAACAATTCCATAGATAGTTCCGAACTCAAGGAACGTAAAATATCAGCAACGCCTCAGCCGACCATAAATACATAATAACAATTTTTATATAAAAAAATTTGGTACCGAAACTTGTACATAGAGATTGTTTAAGCAGGTTCAATTCGATATTTACAGCTTATCCATACCGGCTGGCGTGAGCGCAAGTAAACATTATTCTTTCTTACTCTTTTCCACAACATTTAGAAAGCCACTTACCAAATCCCTTTAATATTTAGTATGGTATTTTGTACAGATCGATCGATGTGGGGATTTTAATGAACAAAAGCTTAGGCTTTTTTTTGGAGGGAGCGTAATTAGTTACGCTCCCTCCAGCCTTTATTTATACACTAGCACGTATTCTACAGCTACCACTCAAACAGTATAAAAAGATCAACGACAGTCTATGGTTTTGAGATTTAGTGGCGTTATCGCTAATTTAGCCATTTTATTACAGTGGTAACTGTTCAATAAGTGTCTTTGAAATATATCAAAATTGCCAACAACACAGGTGACAAGTAATTGCACTAATACAGAAAGGTTCGCAGCTTTAAATGCTCTACGACTATAAATACTTAGTTTGGGGAGCCGCGCGCTGCCCGCACGCTGTATACGATGCATTTTGGTCCTTGTGGTTCACTAAACTTTCGGTCTTTCGTAGAAAATGGAATTTTATTAGAAACTTAGATTAATTTTTAACTTTGTACACCTATCATCAAATCAGGTTTCCACAAAGCGTTTTCTTCAATCAATTTGGAACATAATATCGAAGTGTTAAGATTCAAATCGATTGACTTTTTACAGTTTAGATAACCTGATGTGCTGTTGAGTGCACTATAAAATACAGTAGTGCTCTTATTGAAATACTTCGAGTCTCTGTTACAGTAACTGAACTGTTTCTTATACATAAACCGATTGAGTACATTGAGTACTCTAAAGCAGGGAAGTCAAAGATACGGCCCGCGGGCCACATCCGGCCCGCAAGCCATCTCAATATGGCCCGGGACCAGAATCTATTTATTTATTTATTGTAAAGCTCAAGATGGCTCCTTTTTATAACCATTGTATGAAAATTTACTTAAACTAAATAAACAAAGATTTAGTATGCGTTTGAGATTTTAATTTTGAGTCCGGCCCGCTAACACACCCTAAGTCTTAAAAATGGCCCTTTAGCAAACTCAGTCTGACACCCCTGCTCTAAAGTACTTTCTCTTACGGTTTTTTTTTATTATATCGATAGAGTAACAAGCCCCGATAAACAACTATTCAAACACTCGGCTCTATATTTAAGTTGGGAGGGCTACATGTGATAGACAGTTGAGAATCAAACATTTTTATTTTGAACCTTTCGAATGACGTCATCGCTAGAGATTTAGATGTATTCGAATGATAGCACTACTGGTAATGATTATATTAAAAATAGTAGCGGTATAAACGTGCGGCTCCCGGCCGGACGGCGTCGGAGGCGTGCGACGCTTGTGGTGTGGTGGCCACACAGGAGACGGTACGATAGGACTACAGTTTCAATTGCACCGACATATTCAGCGTGTGTGACCCCACACCTAGATTTATCAGTTCCATTTAAACTTCGCATTGCTATAGTGTCGATTTCTCGTAGCGTGTATAGCAGCCACTAGGTATGTTATTCACCACGCCTCAGACGTTGGCCGCAGTATGTACATACACCTCAGTGACAAGGGAGCCCTATACCTCGACAAAAGACACCCATCGTGTGACCTAGCTACGAGTATGCAGTACATACGTTACACCTAGCTACGAGTACGCAGTACATACGTTACACCTAGCTACGAGTACGCAGTACATACGTTACACCTAGCTACGAGTACGCAGTACATACGTTACACCTAGCTACGAGTACGCAGTACATACGTTACACCTAGCTACGAGTACGCAGTACATACGTTACACCTAGCTACGAGTACGCAGTACTTACGTTACACCTAGCTACGAGTACGCAGTACATACGTTACACCTAGCTACGAGTACGCAGTACATACGTTACACCTAGCTACGAGTACGCGGTACATACGTTACACCTAGCTACGAGTACGCGGTACATACGCTAGCACCACCGGGCGAGGCCGCGCCGCCCGCCTCTATACACCTCTATGTACAAGGTGTTTCAATCGATTGACTGAACATAGAGAAATGCTACTGTAAATTATATGGAAATCACTTCGTTTGCGATGTCATTATCGAACCTGGATATTGAACATTTCGAATGATCAAATAATATTATTATGCATTAAATTATAACTTTCCCTGTGACCTAGTTAGACTGAAACACCCTGATCGTTCAATTGACCACATAAATTATTAACGGTATATATTTACAATTTTGTGACAACCGAGAGGCAACATGGCAAAGCATTCATACGCGGCGCGGCCGCCACATTTCACATCCGATCGCATCGATAACTACCACTATGAACCGACACGATCATATCGCTAACGCCGACAATACGTGTTAAAATTAAGTATCGCTCTAACAGCTTTGTTCAGTGAAAAAATTAAGTTTAAGTTCATTTGCACGCAACATTTGTACACATTTACAAAATTAAACTTTACGATATGAATTACAATATGTTTAGGAAACGTTGAGATGTGGACAAGCCGAGCTACATGCTCGTAGCTCGGACCATACGAAAAACGACTATTCTCACTAAACGTTTTGCCTCCATTCTACGTTATTTCAATAACTTTAAGCATAATTATAGAAAGCAATTGAGTTGCAGCTGAAACGGATACAAAATGTGTAGTGATAAGCATCGTCGTCTCTGGACTTGGGGCGCACACGCGCCCCCGAGTCGCAAAACAAATACATAACAAACATACGAATGATATTAAAAACATATACTTACTTAAAACACGCGTAAATAATGCATTTGTACAGATAAAACTGGATTTTAAAATTCATTTTAAAGATAACCGAAATTAATTTGGCACCCTCCTTCAATAGGAGTCAATGAAATATAAGAACAATAACTCAATGGGGAATGTCTGTTAATTCAAATTGGCTGAATGTTTTTCTTAAGGTAGGAATAAGCTCCCTTATTATTAGAAAAAAGTAAAAAAAATAATTGTTGTGTACATTTTTTTTATTAATTAAAACTTACTTCGTTTTTGCAAACTTACAGAAGTAACAGCAGAATGGAAATTATTCCCTTGCTATTTATATACATGCCCTAATGACACATATTTAAAAAGTCAACTGACAAATGACACTTATGCATAGGCGTTTTTTATTTATGTCAAAAAGTTTTTGGCGCCATTTTGTCGAGTTCGGTTAGGTGTCTATTTTAATTATTTTCAAATTGATTCATAGTGGATATTGTGTCTTAAAATTGGTGCAGTTATATGGTACAAGTGTCTACGCAACTGAACAATATGTGGGATAATTGAAATAGGCGCGATCTTGGTTATGTGAAGCTGAGACTTTTATTGAAGTGGTGGCTTTCTCGGCAGAACTAACCGAGTAAACTGTCTTGTTATACTTGGTGCCAAATGCTCCAAGCAGCATTGGAATACGATGCACCCGCATTCTAATGAAAAATGAAATAATATCAACTCAAGAACTGGCAGTATGGCTTAGACCTTCGCCTGTCCTGAAAAGGACGAATATAACTACTACTACTTTATTTATGCCAAAGTGCAGTTGACAGATACCTTTTTTTCAATATGTGGTTATTAGGGGAAAAATAGCAAAATAGCAAGGAAATAAGCCATTCGTTGTTAGGTTTGCAAAAACGAAGTATAGGCTGTCTATCCTTACTTGTCTTATTTAGTAAACAGCTTTTGACAGTTGTCATACGTTTTTTAAATTTAAATCATTATTTAAAAATATGTTGTCTTATTAAATCAAATTGTCCCTAGTAATTTCTTTTGTTATCTATGTGTGGAAAACCATTTGTTATATTTTATAATTAATTTCAATAAAGAGTTGGGTGAAGATTGTTTACCAAATAGACAAGTAAGGTTAGACAGACTATAACTTGTAATTTTTTTAAAGTTTCCACGCAACCAAAAATTCAGAAACTTTTTTATATTAATAAGCTATTCATACCTATTAAAACCTATCCAGCCTTTTTTTTCAGACATTCCCCATTATTGGGAGCGCGTACGGTCAAAGTACAAATAGAAGCTGCCAACGACTTGTGCAAATAAACACAATTAGAATATTCCCCTCATCGTGAGTTACATTTTATAATCAGTAGCATTTAGCTAAGCTAAACTTTAACATGGTTTATCACGGTTCAGTGTTGGCACTTTCTTTGACCGTAAAACCAAGCGAACTTGCTTTCATCATAATATCATTGGCATTGCAGTAAACTCACAACAATTTGGTAGTTAAACGAACATATTAATAATAGAGGAACGGTAAAATTTTGGAACAAGCAATAAAATTCTAAACACTTATAAGTTCTCTCATGAGTGTCCGAGCAGCGGCGTAGTACAATCAGACACATAACATAGTTCGAATACTCAACAGTGCAAGGAGTCAGTCGCCCGCGGTACACAAGCTTCCCCAGTTACACTAACATCTTTTTATTTAAAAAAAATCTCTTTAGATTTGCTTCGTTTTATAAGTAATAGTTGCCTAGAGAAATTATCCAACCATTGTTAGACCCTATTCTTTTAACATAAGCAATATTTTACTTTGCATAAGATGTCTAAAGGAGCTAAGTATTTGCAATCTGTTTTCATCGCCACTTTAACCCAGTCAAATGGAACATGTCTGAACTAGGGATATAACATCAATATCAATCAATCAATATAGGTATTGACTGACGATATTTAGTATTTATTTGAAAAACAAAAAACTAAATGTGTTAAATATTCATTACCGAATGTTGAGCACGTCGAATTGAATATTAATCTGAATGACGTTGAAGTTGAGTTTACGGAGAGTACAAAATTTCTAGGTATTACACTAGATTCCCGACTGCAATGGGATCCTCATATTGAAGCTTTGTCAAGTAGACTTAGTTCTGCGGCCTTCGCCGTTAAGAAAATAAGACTTTTAACTGAAATTGAAACGGCAAGGTTGGTATATTTTAGTTATTTTCACAGTGTAATGTCTTATGGGCTACTATTGTGGGGCTCGGCTGCCAATATTCAAAATATTTTTATACTTCAAAAAAGAGCTGTTCGTGCCATATATAATCTTCGTCGAAGAGATTCCCTGAGAGAATTTTTTAAAGAAATAAATATACTAACTTTGGCTGGCCAATACATATATGAAAATTTACTATGTGTAAGGAAACACTATGATTCATTTGCTAAGAACAGCGATAATTACCATATTAATACAAGGAATAAAGATAAACTTGCCGTTCCAAGATTTAGGCTTGCAAAAACTAGAGGTTCATTTATGGGGAAACGCATAACCTTATTTAATAAAGTTCCACAACAAGTGATTGATCTACCTTTGCATGAATTTAAAAATCATGTCAAAAAGACGCTCATGGGTAAAGGTTATTATAAAGTAGACGATTATTTGAAAGACCGGAATGCGTGGAAATGATGTAACACAATAACTCGCTAGTAAGTACTTTGTTGTTAATAACCTGTTGTATTTTTTTGTATTTGGTAACGATATATTTAAGTTTGTAAATATCGTTACTTATTTCTGTTAAAGCTGATAAGTTTCTTGCGCCTGTTCTTCTTGTCAGTTAAAAAAGTCTGGAACAGGTGGTAGAAAAATATAGACGATTCAAAAGCGCTTAATTACTAAGTTTATTTGAATAAAGCAATTTTTTACTTTTACTTTAAAATAATTATCAATATTTGAAAAACAATGAGATCCGAATCACTTTGCGATTGTGATTGGGGGGTGGCTCGTGTACTGCGGGGGCGGAGTCGGACTGCTCGAGGAATAAGCATTTCGGCCTACAATATAATACGGTGCACTATTGAAATATTCATTGAACACGTCCTAACACCATCTAATCGAACACTTATCTACAAATAGATTTACTTCGTTAAAAAACGAGAGTTAACAATCTAGACAGGATGAGAGCCAATTAATTTGATTATAGTAACGAGCCGTTGCAATACAGTTGAATCACCTTTTCAAACGACTACAAGTAATTTTTTAGATTAATTAAAGATTTACATCGTCTGGCCCTCGGTAAGTAGCTTGTGATGAATAGGTATCGAACGTCAGGAATATATTACTTAAGCGATGTGACTAACGCGTTTTTAACCTGTGGTTAGTCGCATGAAACAGTTAGTGACTTAAACTAGGTGTAGCGAGTGATTATGTGCCTTACGATATCTACACTACGGCGGCAGGCGGCACGACGACATTTGCTGGCCAGAGTTATTACAAATGATTTTTAAACACTGTTTAACTTAGATATCTATTTAAAGGATGCTGTCACTTTTTTGACAATGTTGTTTGAAAGAGACAGCATTACATTTAAACAGGTGTCTAAATTAAATAGTGTTTAAAAATCTTTTGTAATAACACGGTTGCTGTTTTTCGTGCTGTTTGCTATTATACTAAAACTTACATAGTCGTTATAAAACGGAATGTCGTCGTGTCGCACATCGCGCGCGGCCGCCTGCTGCTTATACCACCACTAGGTATCACTCTTAACAGAATAACAAGGAGAGGTATGTATCTCGTTCTATCGCTCTCTTACTTTGCACATTAGTAAAACAATTACCCTGCTGCTGTTTAAGAATTTATGGCAAATGGAAACGGATGAGTGTACTTATATAAATGTTTAATTTTTCTCGATATTTTAGCAATATTGATTATGACTCCGTTAAAATAATAATTTTGGCTCCTAGCTTGCAGCTTAACCACTACAAAGACGGACCCCCGATTTAAATAAATTTGAATTAGTGAAGTTGAAGTAGTGTGTTACGGATTTCGGTGGGGAATAAATTCCAACCATCCCCCCTCTGGTTACGTGCCTGGTGTGGCTAGCTATGGAAGGTATTTCCTAGAAATACGTAGAAACCAGTATATGACATTTAACATATTGTGACCGACGAACAAAATATGTTAAATGTCATAGCTAACAATAACATAGTACTATACTCGTGTCACAGGCAACTGTACAACGCTCCATCAGCCACAACGTCCGCCACAGCAGCGTCGCCGTCGCCCCCATACTAAATATTGCACTAATTTTCAACAGAAAAGGAATGAAGTAATTGCGTCGTCTTATATTAATACAATTCATTATCTCTTTCTCTTACTTATAAATTATATAATAATAATAATATTTTCAGTTGAAACGAAGCTCGATTCGGTCGCCCGGAGTGATCTGTTTACGACTACATTAGTTTACGTTGAAATGCTTCTATTATGGCTTGGTTTCTTTGGAGTCACGTGCGCAAGTCGCGGGACTATGAACTTTATACTGAACGATATAAATACTGAAATATTTTGTTAGTACAAAATCTACTCGAGGCTCCGAGAATCACGCTCGGAACTTATCGTATCATGCACTTGAACATTGTTTGTTAACAAAAAAAAAATTGTTTAGCTTATAGCTTTTGATTTATAACCCCCATGAAAACAGAGGGATGTAATATGGAGTATTTTAGCATTTAATAATTTGCATTATCTCACTAGCGTCCGTTTTACTTAATTGTTCATTTTTAAGTAGTAATTTTCATAAATGCATGCATGTCTTTTTTATATTACTTTATTTTTATGATTTTTGGTATGTTGTAGCTTTAGGTTTAAAAGGGAATCAAATTGTTTGGGCATTAAAGATTAAAGAGTAGATTTGTTCGTTCAAATGTTAACGTGGTCGTCGCACACGGGCCCGGGCCACCGCGTGCCGCGTCACGGATACGTATGTGATACGATACGTATATTCTATTTATAAATTAACTACATCACCAAGATTTTTATCTTCCTATATAAAATCGATATATTTAATTGCAATTAGTATTTCAAGTCGCATCGAAGACGGTTCTTTCCGCAACGTTATGTAAATCATTAATTATAATATGTAGACAAGGATATAGCCCATCACGAAGGTCGAGGAACGTCTCTGCCGTGAGTTTGCGGATCCAAAAAAATTAATATTAGTTACATAGTTTGAAGCGCGTCCAACATAACTAGTCGAAACATACAGGATGTAAAAACACCCTTATCGAAGCCGAAGTCTACGCATTCTATACATCAAAAAAAGAAAGCTAAAAAATTTTACTGTTGTTTGCTGTTAATAAAGCACTGCACAGTACCACGTCCGTATCGCGCGCTACACGGGGGCGCGCGCCCGCCGAGCTTCGGAGCACTTTGTTTGTTACGAAATACTGACAATTTTGAAATAACTTTTAATATTTGTTTTCATAAAATATTGAAAAAAATGAATACTTTGACCTTTAAATACGTCATAGCTATCGATTTCCCAGATATACTCTAAAAGACAAAAATGGACTTCATGTCGAGCAGAATACGTAGGTTTCGGCTTCGATAAGGATCTTTCGACACCCTCTGTGACAGGAGCTGTTTGCACAGAGATTTATAATGACAGAGGTGCTACAGGAATTCGCAAAGTTACGTCAGACGGGCGGCGACGGGCGCGTGTGTTCGTCTGCAGCCGCCTGCGTCACACTACACTACTGCCATCGATCATCTCTGGCCGTCGGAGGGTTCTGCGTTACTTTCGGGGGTGCTCTCTTCGACGGATGTATTTTCTAGAACGGGTGAATCGCTTCGGACGGGGGGATTTGGTAGAACGAGATCGGAGTGATTTTCTCGAACAGACTCTTTTAGTACAGAAATATGTTCTTGGACAGGTAGATCTTTTGAAACGGAGGTTTCTTGAACGGTGTGAATTTTTTCGCTAGAGGAATCTTGTCGAACGGGAGAATCGCTAGGGGCCGAATCGGTGTTTATGGAAGGGTTCGTACTCAGCTGGGGGAGGTCTGCGATTTGTTTCTGTTCGTCGGTGTAATCTTCGAAGGGGTCCCGTTTATCGTCGGTGGATGCCACGATGGTGGCCACCAGGTGCGGCGGCATGTCGGCCATGGCGGACAGTAATTTGGTGGCTAGTTGCACGCTGTCGTCCAGTCGACATAAATTCACCATGCCCGATGATAGGTTTTCTTCCGTGTTGTTTTCTACAAATAAATAACGATAATATTTAATATACTAGAAAAATCTTGACTCGCCACTAGATCATTTTCTTAGGCGAGACTCGAACCCGCGACCTTTGGGAGTCCGGTCCGATGCTCTTCCGACTGAGCTACGGAATCACTAGTGGAGTGACAATGTTGAATTGAAAAATAATTAGATGTTGCAACTGTTTATTTATAAGTTAACTAGTTTAGCGATTAATTGTTTTAATATTGTGTTCGTTTGACGATCAGTTATACAAATATTAATTAAAATAAAAGAAGTATGGTCAAAATCAGAGATGGTTTTAGTTAGAACAATTTAAGGATATTCAAACAAAAAAATCTAAAATAGAAAATATTTTAGGAAGACAAAACATAGTGAAAAAAACAGCTACAAAAACTTTCGATGGAATCGTTAGTAGTATACGACGTGTTACAATAAACCCCTAAAGCCGAATATGGTAGATGGGGACCATCGAACTGAAAAACTTTACTATGCGACCAACACTGAAATCGTGAAAAAACAAACAGCTGTTTCACACAAAAATTAATAACGAACATATCAAAATGTATAAAACAGTCGATTTATTTTTCACTATTTCAGAATTGGTCTATTAGTAAAAGTAGTTCAGTTCGGCGGTCCCTATCTACCATATTCCGCTCGAGGGGTTTTATTGCAATACGTAGTATGATGTGGTATACCATTAGGATATCCCCAGAAGCAACTGTTGTCACTGGGCGCGTCGAACTGCGCCCAGCCCTCGCCGCCGCAGCCCGGCGCCCCCGCCCCCAGCGCCCCCGCCCCCGCCCCCGCCCCCGCCCCTGCCCCCGCCGCGCTCTCCCACGCTGCCGACACCCACACCGTTCATTACCACATCACCACAGAGAGTATAATCCGCGCGCGATGTGAATGGGGTGCTACCTTTTGGAACTGAGACGCGCACGGTCCGTCAACCAGCCGTAGCGTCAGCAAACTCGCATAGTGCTAGTTGTGTACAACTGTGCGCGTGGATTTCACTCGAGTTTTATTTTAAATTATTTTGTGATTAATAAATAATGAGTGGAAAAAGGGGTTAAAAAGTTCACTTTTTAAAATCCTTTTTTATTTAAATAGATTCAGAACTTTTTGCTAGCGCTACTTGACTGTATAACTGTCATTTTTTATTTACTTTGGCAAGGTCCCATCCCAATCTAATCGCGCGTGGATTATAACAATAATGGCTATTCATGTACAGATCATTCCTTAGTCTCGGCACAGACAGAATAGGTATCAGTACTACATACGGAAAGGACACTCCCCGCCCCGCCCTAGAATCGTTTACCTCACCCCGACCCGCGAGTTCATGTGCCGAATCGTGTGCTCGTTTAGTCGTGAGTATCGATAGCTGTCGACTTTCGTGCACGGGCGACGTGAATTTAAGTTGCAAAAAGCAAAGCTAAACGTTTAATATCACTCATGGAAACATTTCATATCACCGGTAAATAACATAACATTTACACGTAGTTACTCGCTAATAATGTAGATTCCTATATATCCGAGTTTTTAAAATTGGATCAGTAGTTTTTTATTTTATTCATTACAAACATACAAAAACAACAATATTTTCTCGTTATAAAAGTAATATCAGATAAACACTAATGCATTAAAAATACCATTTGATAAATTATTTGAACAATACACTTACGTGAGGGCACAGCCAACACCTCCAACACCTGCTCCATCGGACAATCGCGCGCGTCCGCCTCCGCCTCCGCTTCCGCGTCCGCGTCCGCCGCAGGCGAATCTTCCCACATGTTGCTAAAACACAAATCATTTATCAAACGTTTATATACCTAAAAGAGATATACAGGGTTTAACTTTATACTGGACCCCTTGTCAAAAGTAAATATGAGGCAAAAAAGTATGTAACGACAAAATTTAAGTGACAAAAATCACAAACAAAAATTTTTATTTTTCAGTCAACTAATAATTGTAGTTTTTCGGGGTTGTATGCATAATCAACTTTGAAATATATGGATATCCCCAAACACCCTGTATGTTAATTCAGGCTTTGAACTTCACATATGTCTACTGATTTTCATTCAAATCCATTCAACCGTTTCTGAGGTCGGATACGATAAAAACAGAGTAACAAATTAGATAAATAAAATTTAAAAACTCACTCGTCGCTAAACCTCTGGCTCGCCAGCTCCAGGAAGTTGCCCCTGTTCTCCATCTGGGAACAATAAATTATTACATATCAAAATAATGTTATAACACAACGAAATAATTTATTAAGTACTTTATTGTTAACACTTACTAATATTTTTTTTCTATATTCCTCGAGAACAGTAACTTTTTACTGAATGAAAGGTACCCTATGTCCTTTTCAATGCCCCTGACAATGTGTATGCAGAATTTCATAATGACCGGTTGAGTCGTTAAGAGACGTGAAAGCGTAACAAACAAACTGTGCTAAAAATCGAAGATCCCGATGGCGTAGTGGTTTAGCGCCTGGCCCGGCGGTTGCAGAGGTTAAGCAACTTTCGCAAGGGTCGGTCATGCGATGGGTGACCAAAAATTTAAAATCTAAAGCTGTTCCGCGCTTCGGATGGCACGTTAAGTCGTCGGTCTCGGCTACATTTGCAGTCGTCGACACCCACCAATCCGCATCGGGCCCGCGTGGAGGTTTATGGCCCTTCCTCTTTATCCACTCATAAAAGGCATGTAGCCCTATACCCTAGCAGCGGGGGCAATAAAAATTACTGATGATGATGCCAAAAATGTCTTCAAATTAAAAGAAATTAATAATGAAAAAATATACCTTTTCGTTGTCATCCATATCTAGTTCGTCTGCTAAGAAATCTGGGTGGTCGCTCGGGCCGCCTATGATCTGAAACAAACATTCACCGCCTTCATAAAGAGATCGGGGCGTCCGCCGTCCGCCGTCCGCCGTCCGCCGTCCGCCGTCCGCTGCGTCCCAAGGAATCCCAGCGTTGGCGGCCGGCGACGCACAGACAGTTCCGTACCATCATATGTAAATACAGTGCCGTGTAGAATATTGCAGTTTAGGTCAGCGCCATCTCTTGACCGATAGTAGAACTAATGTAACTTTTGCTATTTAAAGACATCGTTTTATTTTCCCTGTACATATACATACTTCTATCACATACTTTACATACTTCTATCGCATAGAATAATTACAGATTTTTCTCTACGCAAACTTCGGAGATGGGGGGGGGTCGGTATTATTTTACATTTTTCATTGCCACATGCCCTATGAGTCCTACTTCGAATTTTAAGACCCCCTTTCACTGTTGCAAAAATTTTTTTTTTTTTTTTCAAAATAGTTGGGTAAACGTCATCCAAATGAAACTCTTTATTCAAATAAGCTCACATTTCTATACAAAGTCATAAAGAATCAGTTTGATTGCACTCATTTGATTAATAATGTTTCCTTAAGCATACCAAGTAGATCTCAAAGTAAACACAACTCTAGAGCATATAAACTATTTGCTTTAAAAATGTAAAATTGGTAAGCTGTTATGTAAGTGTATGTATAACCTCATTTTGTAAATATTTGTTGTTCCTAATAAAATTAAAAAAATAAAACTCACAAAATAAGCTATTTTATATAGTCATTTTTTTTAACCTGCCACCCATTATGACGTCTTTTAGCTGACAAAAAAAATGGGCGCAAAAAACTTATCAGCTTTAACAGATGGAACGATATTTATTTACAAATAAATATATCGTTTCCAAACATTACATTCAAATATGTTACAATTAACATAGATTAATAAATAAACAACATTATTAAATTAGCTCATTTCTTAATGAGTTAATTTACAGGGTTCAAGCTAAATTCAAAATTTAAGTCATTATTCAGTCTAGGCTGTTAAAAAAAATGCAATTCATACAATTCAATATGCGTTAAGATAGGTAGTCAGAAGCAGACCCATTTCCACTGGCAGCACCCGTTCACTAGCATGACGCATGAACCAGCCATCGCTTCGCTCAACCATAATCGAGGGAACGTAATGACCCGCTCCACACGACACCACCGCAGAAATGATTAAAGAGAGCATGATATACTTAGGAAGGCATCGAATTGAAAACTAATATCCAAAAGCTTTTCATAGTGGCCTTTACTTACAAAACTACGGACTATAGAAAACAACACAGTGAAACAGTGTACACAACTTGTGGTTGACACGTGGGGTACATACCTCGTGCGCGTCGTCGGGCGCCAGCCCCGTGGCCTCGTCCGCGCCCGCGCCCGCGCTCGCGTCCGCCTCGTTGAACTGCACACAAACATTTAATTTGGCTTCATCTACTATCGTATAACTCCACATATTTGCCAAAATGCGATGATGTGTGTAGCGTCAGCTCGGACTTTGTATCTAGGGCAAACTCACACACACTGTGTTAGGTACATCCAGCTGACGCACATACAATAATGTGTAATAATTTAGTATATAAGATGTACAAACAAATAAACATAGTTCTTAGCTTCTTAGCGCTATAGCAACACTGGCTGTTTGATTCATCTCCCAAGCTAGGAGCCAAATGTGCAAAACAAAAGCTCTAAATTATTCATCATACGATATTATGAGACTAAGTGTTGCCACAGAATAAATAATAGTACAAGTACGGAAGGTTCACTCCTGAATCTCCTGAAAATCGCCGTTCAGTTACGCTCCGCCGCCGCACTGCCGAGTGGGTGGGGTTAATGGGGTCACTAGGCAGTCCCTCGGCTCACAGTTCATGCGGCTCACGTTTCATTACAGCTATTTTATGCTGAGTTTGAATCATATCAGCGACAGCATGCTGTTTTCGCGACTAAGAAAGAGTCAGCGGAGCCCGATGGAATATGAACGCTTGTCCCACACAATAAGGTTTAATATCACGTGCAAGTCGAACGAGAAGGAGGCGATTCATTATACGTTAAATGAGGATCATGCCTGGTATTACTTGCGAGTTGCAGATAGAAATAAATCTCTAGTCTAATAATTGATTAGTACGACAGTTTTAATCCCACATTAGACAATATTTTAACTCACCTCGTAAGTGTTCTCCGAGGGATAGTATCCACCCTGAAATTAAAAAATAACTTGAGAATTCAGGTTGTATATTAAATATATATTATAATAGACATTCATGGTCCAATCATAGAATAACTTATTTTTCTAATTTTAGCCTCTGGTTCGGGTGTTTGTCGCCCCGTGAACCCGTCCTAATTTCCATAACACGAGTGTTTAGTTACTCACTAAGGCAAAATACGTCGATCGACCAACCACTACACTACTCGCGAACTTCAATTCAATTCATTTCGCTGCAGGCTGCAGTCCGAGTGCAACGCTATATGTACATGTACCACGTACTAGCGGCGTGTCGTGGCGCTGCAGCGTGGCGTGCAGGCGGCGCGCGTGCAGGGCGCTGTACCGCTGCAGCGCGGCCGCGGGCAGCAGATCCTGCAGGCTGCAGTCCGAGTGCAGCGCTATATGTACATGTACCACGTACTAGCGGCGTGTCGTGGCGCTGCAGCGTGGCGTGCAGGCGGCGCGCGTGCAGGGCGCTGTACCGCTGCAGCGCGGCCGCGGGCAGCAGATCCTGCAGGCTGCAGTCCGAGTGCAGCGCTATATGTACATGTACCACGTACTAGCGGCGTGTCGTGGCGCTGCAGCGTGGCGTGCAGGCGGCGCGCGTGCAGGGCGCTGTACCGCTGCAGCGCGGCCGCGGGCAGCAGATCCTGCAGGCTGCAGTCCGAGTGCAGCGCTATATGTACATGTACCACGTACTAGCGGCGTGTCGTGGCGCTGCAGCGTGGCGTGCAGGCGGCGCGCGTGCAGGGCGCTGTACCGCTGCAGCGCGGCCGCGGGCAGCAGATCCTGCAGGCTGCAGTCCGAGTGCAGCGCTATATGTACATGTACCACGTACTAGCGGCGTGTCGTGGCGCTGCAGCGTGGCGTGCAGGCGGCGCGCGTGCAGGGCGCTGTACCGCTGCAGCGCGGCCGCGGGCAGCAGATCCTGCAGGCTGCAGTCCGAGTGCAGCGCCTTGCCGACGCACCGCAGCATCTCCACCACGTGCCCCATGTACCCGCTCCGAGGTGTGCCCGCCCTGACCGACCAACATCAACCCGTTACGTCATACCGCTAATGTTATGTACAGTCGACTAAATTGAATCATGACCCACCTTAAGGTTAATTTCTTACTTCATTTAAATACAAGTAGGTTGAAATTCGCTTGAACATACATTACCTTGGTAACGAACCTGTTATTATTTTATTAGACACTGACAGTCACTGACTTGGCTATGGTAAATAGATCGGACAGACTCTATACTCATTCGTGACAACAGAGAAATGCTATTACTGTCTCTGTCATTCACTATATTTTCTTCTTGACTGACTACTACTTGACATCTGACACACCGTCATATGTGTTATAATGTCATTTTATTTTCAAAATTATACTACTTTTCTGCAGTTAAAAGAGTTAGGATTATGATCCATATCTTATTCGAAATTCAAATCATGACATGACATATTGAAAAACGTATCTCGTGTAGATAATAAAGGTTAATAGATCTGACCCGTAATGATGAATTTTTATTCATATTTAAAACGTACTAAGTGCAATATACACGTTAAAGAAGAAAACCTAACTATTTTTATGGTTTCAAAGGAATTATCGGCAAAGTGGGTCATGATTCAGTTGGTTCGACTGTACCTATGTACGTATAATCGCAGGAGTTGCCATTCTACCACGTCCCAAACATAATGCATTAATTTAAGCCCACACGCGCGGTATACGGTACGGCCAATCGGAAGCTACTGTTCAATATGAAGAGGTCGCACGGGCGAACCATTTATAGCACAGCGTAGCACTGGACCGCGTGCTATACATATAAGTTAAATAGCAATTAATCTCTACTATGAATAGATTTTACCGCGTCGTTAGAACAATTTAATTTTGAACTCAAGAGCGGCAAAGCGCCGTCTTCTACGATAGTATACTTGGTATTTCCTATTTAATAAAAACGGTTAATTCTATCGATAGATATAAAACTTTTAAAGCATAGTATTTGCTAAAAATGTTGTGTTAAACACTAAAAACTTGAGTAAATAAAGCTACTAATAAGGATTTAAGACATCTGTGATTTAGTTGTTGTAACCTATGATACTTAGTTTGAAATAAACTAGATAGAAAATAGTAAAAGACGCTGCATTTTTTAATTTGGTTTCACTTAATCTATGAATGTGAAACAACGGCAACGGAAATCCTTTGTCATGTTTTATTGCCTCATTGCATTACCTAACATCTTTTCAGAAAATAAACGTATCCTATGTTAATGTAAAACACACTAGAACACGAAAAGCACTCACATTTTATTTTCATTTTCTTCAAAGGCATCCATGAGTCTTGTTAGTAGATCGCATTCAACCAACAACTAAAATAAAATAACAAAATATTAGTTATGCGACTGTAGCTGTATGTGTGTGTGTGTGTCGGTGTGTGTGTGTGTGTGTGTGTCGGTGTGTGTGTGTGTGTGTGTGTGTGTGTCGGTATGTGTGTGTGTGTGTGTGCGTACTCACGTGTCTTGCGTACTGCGTGCGGTGGAGGGGGTTGCGGTTGTTGAGCGCGTGGCGCACGAGCGCATGCGCCTGCGCGTGCATGAAGTTGTTGTGCTCGTACTTGAACATCAGGTCCAGCACCACGCCCGGCGTGCCTACGCAACACCCAACAGAGGTTACGGGACGCACGCGACACTCATATGAGGTGATATAATATACACTTTTAAACTTTCGCGTTGCATTTTATTAGACTGACTGACTGACTGACCGACAGTCAGCCCGTGACCACGGCCAATGCAATTCGGTCGAAACGTCGGGAAAATGTAGGTGTATGTTTTAGTTTAAACGCGTTTAACACCTGTGATTTTGATCTAAGAGGTGATATGAGTCAACACTTTTAGGGCCCTTTTCACACATATGGTTTCTGTATTATAACGACACTGTGACGGTTGAGTAATGTAAGAGTTAATATTTAAGCCTTCACACGACACCGCGGTCCTGCCGTGATTGTGATGTAGCCGTGAAAATATACATGGACGCGACCCCGCTCGCGGCCACCTGCACGCGCGCCAGCCCCACGCCCGCCGCGGGGCGAGCGGGCTCCTCCAGCAGCGCCGGTGTAGTGATGTATACTCACGCAGCGTGATCATGGTGGAGCACACGTCCTGCACGTCGGACAGCGCGAGGTGCGCCAGCAGCGCGGCCACCTGCACGCGCGCCAGCCCCACGCCCGCCGCGGGGCGAGCGGGCTCCTCCAGCAGCGCCGGTGTAGTGATGTATACTCACGCAGCGTGATCATGGTGGAGCACACGTCCTGCACGTCGGACAGCGCGAGGTGCGCCAGCAGCGCGGCCACCTGCACGCGCGCCAGCCCCACGCCCGCCGCGGGGCGAGCGGGCTCCTCCAGCAGCGCCGGTGTAGTGATGTATACTCACGCAGCGTGATCATGGTGGAGCACACGTCCTGCACGTCGGACAGCGCGAGGTGCGCCAGCAGCGCGGCCACCTGCACGCGCGCCAGCCCCACGCCCGCCGCGGGGCGAGCGGGCTCCTCCAGTAGCGCCTGGTGTAGTAGTGGCAGGTGTGGGGCGATCGCCATCTCCACGCTTCTGCGGTCCGCGTCGCATTCTCCACTCCTGAGACACCACAACATTAGGTGGATTCGATTTCATAACCAAACTTTTTTTTGACAAATCGTCAATTAGTTAAATTGACACGTCCCTGTATTGTGACGTCAATAATGTTCTTGCATAATTTATTACTACTACTTGGACGCTTCTATGATCATGTAAGCGAGCGATCAAAGTGCACTTTAATCAAAATTTTAATCAAAGTAAACTTGGACCATGTTCTACTTTCATCTAAGCCTGCGTTGACCCAGTTTTGATGGCTGTTGAGGCAGGATCTCCTCGCCATATTCAGCAAAATGGGAAGTACTTCCGCCGAGCTAGGCGTTTGATCGGGGACCGCGGTCCAACTGTAAGATGTTGGAATTTGTATTTATGGATTATGGAAGTGCTTAAGAAAACTTCGATATCGTGAGTCAGGTCTTCATACATTTTTGCCTTGATGTTAGCTTGACGTAGTGCGACATCACGTCTGCGTAATGTTTACATATTGTACTTTTCGCTGATCTTGCATTTCTTCGTCATTCGTCGATATGCTTATGTAACGGTATGCTCGAGCCGCTACATCACTCCCTCCCTTCTTGAAATACTCGTTGACTCGTTCATAGGCCAGACTCCCATTATGACGAGCGTGTGCTGCTGGCTGCTCCGTGGGCGGTATGGCTTCGTGTGCAGAACTGCCACGCCGGTGTAGACCCCAGTTGGTCCGGCCGTGGGCTGCCGTGATGCCGCCGTCCGCCAGTCACCAAGTCGTTGCCGCAGGACCAAGTCGCATTTTCTGCTGATCGTGGACCTTGATGGATTCTCCCATCTCGATCTTATGAGGGGTGGTATACCTTGTTGATGCTCCAGAAGGTTGCTGCTGTCCAGTGTCGGTGTTCACCAATGTTGAGGCAGGATCTCCTCGCCATGTATTCAGCGAAAAGGGAAGTACTTCCGCCGAGCTAGGTGTCTTTGCTCGGGGATTGCGGTCCAACTGTAAGATGTTGGAATTTGTATTTATGCGAAGTGCTTAGAAAACTTCGACATCGTGAGTCAGGTCTTCATACATTTTTGCCTCGACGTTAGCTTGACGTAGTGCGACCTCACGTCTGCGTAATGTTTACATATTGTACTTTTCGCTGATCTTGCATTTCTTCGTCATTCTTCGATATGCTTATGTAGCGGTATGATCTACTATTTTACTCGTGAAAAAGAGTAATCAAAGCGCACTTTGACATCGGCGTTCAAAGTGGACTTGGAGCCGTATTCACGGCGTTGGACATGGGGCCATGTTCAAGAGTGGCTAAAATAAACTAACTGATCCAAGCATTAACATGTATCAAAGTGAACTTTGTTCGAAGCTTTCTGCCAAAGCATATTGTCAAAGCAGACTTTGAGCGTATCAACGCGGCTTTAAGAACATATACAACTAATACAGAATAACTCCAACTCCTATAATAATATATGCGCTGTAATCTATAAAAAGTGTTTTATTTCTAATTCAACTCCTAAACTAGGATGAATCTTGTATCTTAGGAGTTGGCGATTTCTCCCTACAGCTCTCTCATTCTCAACAGCTTTGTAAAGCGCAAGTAAAGCGTTCGTGTGTGTGTGTGTGTGTGTGTGCGTGTGCGTGTGTATACTGACGTGGCGGGGTCGTGGTCGAGCAGCGCGAGCAGCACGTGCGCGCCGTGCACGAGCGCGTGCGGGCGCGCGCGCGCCGGCGCCGTGAACATGCCGGCCAGCAGCCACGCCGCGCCCGCGCCCGCCAGCCGGGACACCAGCGCCCAGTTCGTGCGCGCCCTACACCCATATTACACATTAGCGAACGATCGATCAATCGACCATTTATAAAAAATCCTCTCATTGGTGAACAAAACGCTCGTTCACGAAAGCGACGAAAAAATAATAAATCACAACATTCTGTTACGTATTTTTTATATTGTGAACTAAATAAATAAAAATAATTGCATAGTATTAAATTACATTATGTTGAACACGATTTAGGTTGGGTTAATTCTCATAAAAAAAAAAAATCCTGTCTATATTATTATTCCTGTCTTTTAGCATTAATAATATTATAAATGCAGAAGTAAGTTTGTTCGTTTCTTACACCTCCACGTCCTAACTACTCGGCCGATCATCATGAAATTTCGCATACACTTTGTCAGGTGTACAGAAAAAGATTAGAATACCTTTCGTCCGGAAAAAATATACTGTTCCCGAGGTATACAAAAAATACTTTAAGGCGCTTTTCCGCTATGACAACGCCATTTACTGACATGAATAAATAATAATAATACATTAATTATATAAATAATATTTGTCGCTATTTGAAATTTTTGAGATTTAAGCATTCACAATGCTATTTTTATATAACAAACTTCTACATTGGTGAGATGGCGCTGGCTTGCAGCGTAAGAGTTGATATACTAGAAGAAATTCGACGTTCCCACTAGTGACTCGGTAGCTCAGCGGTCAGAGCATTGGACCGGTTATCCAAAGGTCGCGGGTTCGATTCCCGTCCGAGAACATGATCTGGTGCGAGTCCTATTTTTTCTAGTATATTGTTTAGTATTATATAAAAATAGCATTGTGAATGCTTAAATCTCAAAAATTTCAAATAGTTAAAAAGCTTTCTCATCTTAATCAACTGTTTAAAAATATCTGGAAAGATGTTCAGTTGAATGTTGAAGTTAATTCCTTCTACATTGGTGAGATGGCGCTGGCTTGCAGCGTAAGAGTTGATATACTAGAAGAAATTCGACGTTCCCACTAGTGACTCGGTAGCTCAGCGGTCAGAGCATTGGACCGGTTATCCAAAGGTCGCGGGTTCGATTCCCGTCCGAGAACATGATCTGGTGCGAGTCCTATTTTTTCTAGTATATTGTTTAGTATAATATTTGTCGCCTCATCGTAAGTCACGGGCAAAAGCTAAACTGTCATAAAAACTATTTCCACGCGAACGAAGTCGCGGGTGAAACCTAGTCATTTTCTTACATCTGCTGCAAAATGACTGTTGTTAAATTCGGTTTAAATTACAGATTAGCGTGTTCTATAAAATACATAATGTTATTTTATTTCAATGTTACCTGGTATTGTATCCGTCTCCCGCGCAGCCGCCGAGTATGAGGTCGCAGAGCAGCGCGGCGGCGTTGGCGGACGCCACGGCGGCGATGCGCGCCGCCCGCGTCTCCGCCCCCGCCCCCGCCCCCGCCCCCGCCCCCACCCCCGCCCCCGCCCCCGCCCCCGCCCCCGCCCCCGCCCCCGCCCCCGCCCCCACACCCGCCCCGCTACCAGGCTCCGTCTTCACCTTCACCGCTTCGTGGACTTCGTTCGTTTCCTCTACGTTGTTTTGAACACCCTCTGTTTGACACACATGCAGATGTATTGCTTTTTTTACAGAAGCCAAATAAAATATTGTACGATTGGGGCATTTATTACTCCAATTATTAGCTCAATGGAGGAAAAACGATCCAAAAAGTAAGGTTTACTTACATAATAATTTCTTTTTTACTGTCATTTTTATAGCTTTTCTTTTGTAGTAGCGTAAAGATCCGTTGTGTCAAAATCCATTCATTGTCTTTTGATAGTTAAACGTGATAAATCGCTATATCGTATCGCGTTTCGCGGGTCATGCTACGGGGCAGATCAATAAAAAAAACATCAAATAAAAATAAATGTTATGAAAGAAAAGGGTACTAAATTTGCAACAATTTATTATACTGCGACATTTTGATGCAATCGATAATTAAAGAGTGACAACACAATCGACATTAATAAGTGTTACTGATGTTTGTACACACGCCAGCACGTCAGGTTATACAGTTAAACTGCGAAAACAGCTTTTATTACGTAGGGCATAAAGGCGGTCTCAAGGTCAACATGTATAGTGTGAGGTGCCGTCGTGTGTACAATAAAATTACTCATGTTTATTGTGTGATAAACACAATAAACATGAGTAATAAACTCTTTAACTATAGATTGTATCAAAATGTTGTATTTTCATATTTTTTCAAAGTTCAGGTATTATATATCAAAAATACAAGAGCTTGATCACAATTTTGTTTTTTTTTTTAAACTTCCACATAGTTTTCAAGGCCACAAATTTATTTCCAGCTAGTAGAGTAGAGTCATACCGACGTACTAGACTAAAACAACGATTTGGCTAAATCTAAATTAGCTCATGCAAAAATAAAAATTCCTCTTCTGTAACTATTAAAACGACGTATGCAGTAGTTTCTATTGTTTATGACAATCTCATATATTTTCATAACAAACAAAGTCGTTATGGCCTGGCTCCTCCGTATGTTACCTTTGTCAGCGCCATCGTGCGGCGTATGGTTAGCGTGCGCCTTCTCGCTGGGCTCGAGTTGACCCTTCTCGGGCAGATCGGGCGAGCGGCCCGCGCCCGCGCCCGCGCCCACGCCCGGACCCGCGCTCGCGCCCGCGCCCGGTCCCGCGCCTGGTCCCGCGCCCACGCCCTCGCCCTCGCCCGCGCCCTCGCCCGCGCCCGCGCCCGCGCCCGCCGCCGCGCCGTCCTTCGCTAGAGGCTCCGGCACGTACGTCCCGCAGATTATCTGGATCAGGCACTCCAGGAACTGGTGCTCCTCAAACCACTGGCAGACAACACAAAAAAGATGACATGCAGCCCGAGATATACGCTTTTTGATCATGTTTAAGGATCTTAACAACTTCCTGAACCCCCAAAAAGTTGTATTTATAGCCAATATAGACATGTCACGTGATTTAGGTTCTCATAAACTTTTAAAACAGTACAAGTTGTATCGTTACTTTGTGACACATCTAAACTTCGACGTATTTCCCAAAGAGCTTGTTCAGCAACAGCATGTAGATAAAATACAGAATACCAATACGGATCTTTAGTTAAACATAAAACATTTCACATAATATACAATGTAGTTTGATTAACAATAAGATCAACCAGTCTACATTAATTATTATACAATACTAAATAATATACTAGAAAAAAATCGACTCGCAACAGATCATATTCTCAGACGGGAATCAAACCCGCGGTGCCACTAGTGACGCGGTAGCTCAGTGGTCAGAGCATTGAACCGGACTTCCAAAGGTCTCTTCTGATTTCTGAGTCTATTTGGTGAGAGTCGAATTTTTTCCAGTATATTATTTAGTATTGTATAAAAATAGCATTGTGAATGCTAAAATTTCGAATTTAAAAATACATTCATTATTACTAATAAAACAGGTCAGTTTCATCAGCTGTGTCTACATGAAATATGAGCAATATTAATAGAATGTATTTACAATTAACATTAAACATGCATGTATCACTTTTTTCTCGATAAAGGTTATTAACTTTCAAATATTGACAGTAATCATACACATTCAGACTGCGTTACTCATAGTAAACATCTGGATTGAATACCTGTTGATATTGTGTGTTACAAACATCCAAATAATGGGAAAGTGAATCATATTAGAAGTGTTTCACTTTGACCACCTTTGACATCCAGTAACCTGGTTATGAGTAATGTCCATACTGGAGTATGTAAGGAAATGAATCAGCAGCTATTTGTTGGCCTCAAACGTGTTGTGTGTGTGTGTGTGTGTGTGTGTGTGTGTGTGTTTTAATAGTAAGGAAATTGAAAGACTCACCTCCATAATAATTTTGTTGAAAAGATCATCAAGCCTTATAAAGTACTTGAAGGTATCCGCAATGGCGGAGGTGGATATGTGGCGCAGCAGGTTCGGCAGAAAGTCCCGGCGGGACTTGAAGAAATCGAGCACTCGCAGGCACACTACGTGGTAAAGGTACCAGTCCTGGGCAAAACAGAGGTTCCTTACTACTTCACGGAACGACAGTTCCGGCGCTTTATCTAGGGCGCCCCTCCCGCGCCCGGGGCTCGCCTGCGCGCCTGCGGCACACAGGCAATGAGACAGTCGGCAGCTACCGAGCCAAGCGCACCATGCCAACACTCTAAATTCACTACAGAAACCTACATTGTCTTCATAAGGTCCAACTTTGCACACAATGGTTTTTATTGAAATTTTAAGTAACATTGATGTCAAAAACTGCAGCCTTCCTTGAGCTTGCACTCGTGTAATACCGCTTCTTTTACCATTATTTAATAAATATATAAAAAGATAATGATTGAAAAAAATATCAATGAGTGAACATTAATTGAGAACAAACTAATTTATTATTATTATGGTTATTCCAATCTCAAAAACAAAAATGTAAGGTAGGTTATCTTACAAGTTCTTATTTCTTCTTCTTACATTATTGTAATCATAACTTTTTCATGCAATCATAAACTAAAATCTAAAGTTCCTATTTTTAAAACACCCATAAAGCTGAACCAAATATAGCAAAAGTAAGCATATCTTCTCTTTCTAATAAACACTCTTCTTTTTTAGGATTACAAGTTCTAGGTATCTCAAAAAAAATTAACGAAAGCGAACTTCACTCATTAAATAAATTCACTCATCTATGAATAAAAAGAATTGTCATTTATTTGTTGATTAGTGTACGACGGTGGGAGTGGAAAAGGTTGGAGGAGGCCTTTGCCGACTGGCAATCAGACCTACCAAAGATAAACAAAGCCCAAATACTCAATTTAACAAAGAATGTCTGATGCAAGGGGCTATTACTATAGTACAACAATCACTCCATCCATTACATTTAATTAAACAACCAAATTAAATTTAAAAAAAAACCTTTTTTATATGCAACTCAAAGTTAATGCTTAATGATACATTGTGAAGTGGGCACTTTATCTAAATACAATATAAATCTATTTAAAATAAAAATGAGTTTAAAATGTAGTAGGTGATATAGTTTATCAAGTGATCTTTTAATGAGTTAATTTGTAGCTTCTTAATTTCATGAAATAATTTTATGTAAAGAGTGTTGACTAATAACTTTGCGACTGATTTCTTATCATTGCATTATTGTATTAATATAAACTTGTTTAGCATTTACTAAGTAAGGTAATTTTATGGAAAACCTGTAATTCGCCTTGCTAATGGTTAGAATAAGTAGTGTAAACAAAATTGTAACGCTGTTGTTTTCAAATAAAATAAAATAAAAAGAATCAACATGTTACAAAAATACCGCAAATGCCAAATATGATGCCAAATATGGTATATAGGGACCATCAAACTGATCAACTATTACTATGGGACCAACTCTCAAATCGCGAAAAAGAATCTGCTGTTTCATACAAAAATTAAAATCGAAAATATCAAAATGTATGAAACAGCAGATTTTTATTTTATATTTATATTTTACAATATGTTACAAAAACCCTGTCCGATCCGTGAAGGGGTTATTAGGTATCTAGTTTCGATTCTATTCACGCAATCCGCTTTGATTAATGAGTAAAAAGTTTTTTCACTTGGTAAAATAAAAAAAAAATAAAAAAAAGAGGAACTCACATTGCAACACTGACAGCAGAATGACCCAGTGCCATTAACCCATTAACAAAAAAAAAAGACCTTATGACAAGTAGTGACGTCATGACGTTTTGCTACTGTGATAGGGATGTTACTCATTGAAAATTTCCCACGTTTCGGGGAGATTTGGGTACTAAAGGTCCGTCAAAAGGTATAATTTGAATTAAGACAGAATTTTCATTATTAGCAAAAAAGTTTTTTATCATTTTCTTGGTAACATTTACACCTTTATGCCCCTTTCGGATCTGACAGGGTTTTTGTTACATATTGTATAAATTTACACCTATATGTATTATACAAACTTCTTATACATTAAAAAAGTAAAAGGAGACTATCAAGTTATTATTCATATTAATATTATTGATATAAAAAGTTAAATTACCTGTTTAGGACCTCTATCAAGAAGCATTTCAACTGTTTTGCTAAAGTATGATGCGAGCAGCGGGTTTAAAGGAGGATCTCTATTGATGAAGTCACAGAGCCGGTTCATCTGCACGACATCCATGGACAGGCGGTCGCTGAGGGTGGACAGGTGGCTGGTGAGCACCTCGCATGCAATACTTGCGTGTCTGTACTGCGAGGCTAGCTCCACATTTTTTGGTGGTTCCTCAGTTATTAATGTTATTAATTCAGCCAGAATCTTTGGCTTTGTGAGGCTGAAATAAACAAAATCAGTTTAAAAAATAATTTCTCCCGCACGACAGCACGTCTGGTTATACAGTTAAACTGCGAAAACAACTTTTATTACGTAGGGCATAAAGGCGGTCTAAAGGTCAACATGTATAGTCCGAGGTGCCAACTAGAGAACTACCTACTAGAGATGCGAACTACCCCCACAGCCGCCCTAGAAGTAGCTCTGGATCTAACACCCTTGGACCTCTTTATACAACAAGAAGCCTCCATGGCTGCTATAAGGCTTAAACACCTAGGTCTGTGGTACAACCGAGAGGGTCCTCACTCCATATTGTGGAATAACATAGTGAAACATGAGTCACTAATCGCTGCCCCATGCGACAGGATCCCCAAGCAATATATTTTCCTAAAGAAATACCAAATCCAGTTATTTGAAAGCGACCGAGATTACTCTGGCATACATGAAGTCCGAATCTATACGGACGGTTCCAAAATGGGGACTGGAACTGGAGCTGGAGTATTCTCTCAAGACCTAAATATCAAAATATCACTAGCGCTAGGCCAACACAGTTCGATATTTCAATGCGAATGTGTTGCTATAATAAACGCCGCTACTACGGCCCTGTCTAGAGGTGTGAAGGGACTAAACATCCGCATACTGACTGATAGCATGGCCGTCCTAACAGCACTGGAAGCCAATACGATCAACTCCAGTATCGTCTTCGAATGCCACCAAGTTTTGGATCGATTGGCATCCAACAACGGAGTAATCCTACAATGGATTAAAGGGCATAGTGGATCACACGGGAACGATGCCGCCGATGAGCTGGCTAGAATAGGATCTTCCACAACAGTGGCAGGACCCATACCCATTCTGCCACTTCCGTTCAGCCAACTACGCTCATGGGTAGGACAACGAACTCGTGCTGCACACAATACTCGTTGGGTAGATCTAACAAGCTGTAGACAGTCTAAGATTGCGATGACTGCAGTCTCAATCGCCCAGACCTCCGGATAGTTGTAGGTACACTTACAGGTCACTTAGCTTTAAACCGACAACTATTCATCATGAATGCGACAGACAGTCCTCTATGCAGGGGATGCCTGGAAGCAGAGGAAACAGCCGCCCACGTGATCCTGGAGTGCGTGGGGCTGGCCACACAACGGGCAGAAATCCTCACAGAGGTGAGGTCGCTCCTAGAAGCCTGTGAACGCCCCAGGAGGCTTCTGCGCTTCTGGAAGGAGCTGGGATGGCTCGATTAGCCATACCGATGCTATGAGGTTTCACGCATAACGGACCAAATTGGTCTAAATGCGGAGAAAAGTGCCCACCACCAATACCAATACCAATAGTCCGAGGTGCCGTCGTGTGTACCTATGAGTGACACAATAATTTTTAGTAGGTACAAAGCTAGGTACGCCATCTAGCATTTGTGTCGAACTAATTTAAAAATAATTTAAGTAAGCAAGGGTTGTGCTTTTTTACGAGTCATCTGTTATTTAGATTAGTCTAGATGGCGCTGCGCAGTAATCGTATCAATATTTTGGTAAACGTCGTGTGAAAAAAGACTTAAATTAGTAATAGTAACGAACAATGCATAGTATAGCATTTGCTTGTATATTGACCTGGTAAAAAAAAAATAGACGCTTGTATTGAGTTGGTGAAGAAAATAGCTTGCTTTGTTGAGGTTTCATTCTCTAGGCCAGTCACGCCACTGAATGTGTCTTTTATTTATTATTCTTAAGTTTGTATAATGCTACTAGGTACACAAGGCCGTCTTTAACCTATTTGAGGCCCTGGGCACATTTGGGGGCCCCTATGATCTTGACTTAAATTTATCTAAACATGTTGAAATCAGATCAGAAAGCCTGATATTCGGGCAAGAGTAGGATAGCTATGCGCATGCAAAAGCTAGTAAGCAAGTATTGTAGTCAGTAATTATTGTTTAAGTTTTCGAAATTCCTAAATATGTTTTATATGTATATATTTTTTGGTAATAAGCATCCGTTATCGTTTGGCGATCTGGCAGGAACTAGGGGGGCCCCTATCGATTTCGGGGCCCTGAGCACGTGCCCAGAGTACCCAGTGGCAAAGATGGGCCTGTAGGTACAAGACACTGAAGTAGGTGGGTACCTATTTAGGATTGTGTTTAATTACATTACAAAATTATAAAAATAGGGCTAAGGGGCGGAGCGTATCTGTGCTACTCTTTTGACCGCAAAATTAAGCTGGTTTGTAATGGGAAAATGAGGGAATTTAAAAGAAAAAAAACAGAATTATCAATATATTGGTATTTGTTGGTGAAATATACATAATTATAAACATTTTCACCAAATTTCAAGTTTATAGGTCAATTAAAAGTTAAATTATGACCGCCCATACCGTTGTTTAACCTCGACGATTGACTACGTACTTTAATGACTATATTTTTTAGGATATAATTACAAATGTATAGTTTTCAGATTTTTCCCTAAACTTGTAGTATAAGACGATATTACTTGCCAAATTTTATAGTTCTAAGTCAACGGGAAGTACCTTATAAATTTTGATTCCCTTGAGAGTGACTAAATATGCGATTTATGCGGTATAAATGGCCGTATCTTTTTTTTTAGTTAACTTAGTAGTTTGATTTTTTTGACAGCTTCAAGAGACCGTAGACCTGAGTATATGGTTTTAATTTCAACTCAATACCTCCACGTGTTCTCAAGATAAGGATCTTGACGGACAGACAGACAGACAGTTAATGATTTAATTACAAATTTCAAAGTTGTAGGTCAACGGGAAGTACCCTATGAATTTTGATTCCCTTGAGGGTGTCGAAATATGCGTTTTTGCGGCATAAATGGCAGTATCTTTTTTTACGTTAACTTAGAAGTTTGATTTTTTCACAGCTGCAAGTGCCCATAGATTTAAGTATATGGTTTTAATTTCAACTTGATACCTTCACGTGTTCCCGAGATAAAGAGTCTTGACAGACAGACCGACGGACAACAAAGTGTTCCTATAAGGGTACCATTTTTTCCTTTTGAGGTATGGAACCCTAAAAAATAAGCTATCAATTAGTAAAGAAACTTTAAAGTAAGTGATTTGCAGTTTCAGTAATATTCATTGCGGCTGTCAATTTATTAAATACAACAAATGACTTTCCTCACATAGATGACAAAGAAATTGTTAATAATTAATAACAATTTGATAAAGTTATTTACATATTTTTGAATAACGATTTAAGTATAAAAGACACATGACAACTATCAAAAACTGTTTACTAAATAAGACAAGTTAGGATAAACAGACTATAATTATTTATCTTGTTGTCGATCTTTTCCATGAGCTTTAGGCAAGCTCATGCTTGTTAGCAAAAAGATTGTTTTAATTGTTGAAAGATAATTATAACTTAAAATAAAACATTACTGTTATCTATAATACAGCTTGTATATATGTATACCTCAAATAGAGTTTAGACATAATTTGTTCATCACAAGATATTAGAGGAGTGCCACTGTTTTATGAAGGATCAAACGCGACTTTTTCTGGAGTAGGCTACAGGTGGTGGATAGTCATACTTACAATTGCATCAAAGCTTTGTTGTCTGCTTGACATTCTTGCAAAATATCATCCGCCTCTAAAACCTGCGTCAGTGTAACATTCTGGAATTTAACAACATCAGCAATTACCGGCCCATTCACACACGGCAAGACATTGTATGTTCTTAATTCATATAATTACAATGCAACAATATAAACTCGTAAAATCACTTCGCAAGATTCATCCAACCAATCACTTCATAACCATCAAATTTTCAACAAAATACGCACCTCTTCTTTTAGAAGAACATTTAACTCCCTAACTACCATATAATTACCGCTCCAAAACATAATTATAATTAATAAGTACAGGTACTTTAATTAGTCTAGATCCATAGAAAACTTATTAAATTTACAAAATTTTAGCGTTTCTCCGATAAAAAGTGCAACGATCCGTTTTCTTTTATGACAGATTCAGTCAGTCAGACAGATTTCATAAAAGTTGCAAGTTTACAAAAACATTCTACCATCAGTAGTTCATACGTTGTTCATGCGCATATTTTTTGTATGTGTTGCCAGAGCAAGAAACTGTAATAAGTCGTAAACCGAAATAAACCGGTTTGTCGTTTAAAAAACCGGTTTTGTTTTTACTTCTGACTTAGCTGAAATATACCGAAAAACCGTTTTTTTCGGTTTCGATTTGCATTCCCCTCATTCCCTAATACTAGAGTATTAAATGCAGTGCGAACTGCGATTACTCATAAAAGAGCTCCCTAAGTGTAAGTATTGTTTGTGAATTGAAATGCTTGTCATATGCAACCAACGCATTGACAAATGCCTTACTTCGCACAATAAAGGTACTCTACAGACGAGTATTGTTTGTGAATACGGGGATTAAAGTCCCTATTTTTATGGCTTTTTTGTTGATTTTTACAGCGCCAGCCTAAATGATTAACAAGCCATGCTTATCGTCTAGCTAGGGGCTACTTTCGCTCGTCTTGACTGACACTCGGCGGCGGAAAGAGTAATAAAAAGGGGAGGGGCTGGCTCTTACCTTGGCAAATACATGTCCCCAGCAACGCGGGGTCTTGATACGTAGTATGTTTGTTGTATGATCTATGTAAAAACCATATTTACAAATCATATAAGCATAGCAATAGCACTTAGCATACTAAAATATTAAAATTAGCATGCTGATGAAATTAACAAAAATTCGCATTAATTTCCATTACCATCTGTGCCATTACTCTGAACTAGTATAGTTATATGTGACAATATCGTGTTTCGTAGGGGGGCGTGAGTCCAGAATGGGTGTTCAATAAAACATAGCATACCTAATTCATTTTTTTTTATTATTTCTTCTGAAGTAAGGTCATAGCAAGTGCTTCAGCTTCATGGACCGATAGTTTTGAAGAAATATCTTGAATTTTCTTAACCTTGCGAGGCGCCACGCTTTCTTGAGGAATACCCTTACTTTCAATTAATTTTCTTTTGGAGGGCCTGAAATCAATAAAATTATTACCTTATTGGACTTTAAGCATATTAAATGTTTTGAAAGTGTGTCAATCAAATTGGCATGTTATGTTTTTTAAAAGGTAAAAAAAAATACCTGTGGTATATCTGGTCATCTTCAGATTCGTCAGAGTTTGAATCCTTAGCCGACTGCCATGGGTCTCTTTCATAACCTTCAGAGAGTGACTCATTATCATTTTCCTTCTCTCCATATACTTTATCTGGATCAGGCAACCATGACAAGTCAGGACCATCTGACTCTGACTGGGATCCAAAGTCATCTTTCTCACCTTCTTCTGCATTCTTTTTATTTTTTAATTTACGCTTTTGTTCTTTATGTTTGGCCTTTATTTTCTCTCTGAATCGTATTTTATCATATTTATCTTCTTCCTGTAAGATTTCTTTAGCCTTTTCAATGTCTATGCCTCCTATATTTTCATTACTGAATTGTTTGGCTAAATCTGACTTTAAGTCTCTCTTTTCATCTTCTATTACTTCACCGTCTTCTGTGAATTTGACTGTGGTGTTAACTTTAATTTTCTTTTTCAATATTTTTTTAGCTACAGCTGCTTTTGTTAATGGTTTGGTTTTTTTCTTTGAAGTTTTAGGTTCTATGTCAATAGGTGGATCTTCAATGTCAACATCAACTTTCTTAACTTGCAGAAATTCATTCTCATCACTTTCTTCATCATTGTGAAAAACTAATTTCGGTATTTCTTTCTTACTTCTCTGTGGCTTTAACTTTTTAAGTTCTAGGAAAAGTTTCTCTTTAATTTCCTCATCTTCAGAAAGGCTTTGATTGGATTCTATATCCACATCTGCTTTTTCATTTAATTTTTCTACAACATGATCACCTTCAATATCCTCAGGATCTTCTTTAACAATATTATTATTTCTCTGATATTTATGCATAAATCTTATCCTTGGTGGTACAATTAGGCCAAGTGACCTAGCATATGCATCTGTATCTATAAGTTGGACATCAAATATTTCTTTATTTTTCATCAAGAACACCGACTTTAGATAATTCACAAAAGCTCTCTGTGCTGTCTGTTTCAAATCTACGTGATCAGATAACAAAGCTTCAATTTTTCTTTGTGGTGCCATCACTTTTGAAGGGTCTACTGCAATTTTATTGATAGGGATTTTTCTGTTTCTTAGATCTTCAACAATTTTTTCTTCATGAGGCAATAGCATCAAAAGTCCTTCTCCCTTACCAAAAACTCCTCTGGCAGTCCTGCCTGCCCGGTGGATATATGTGTCAACATCTTCAGGGCAGTCCATCTGTATGACCCAGTTAACTCTCGGAAAGTCTAATCCTCTGGAGGCTAGATCAGTAGCAAATAGAATCACATTTGACTTTCTACAAAATTCATTATATATTTTCTCTCTTTTCTCTTGATGCAATGTACCATATAGAGCTAACAGACTTACTCCTGGTCTTAACTTACAAAACAAGTCATAAGTATATTTCACTTGTTTACATGTTGCCATAAATACTATAACTTTCTGTTTCAAGTGATTTTTGATAAAAGACCATAAAATTCCAAGTTTCTCATCAATTTCACAGACAATGTAACTTTGCTGTAGAAATTCTGGAGTGACAGTTTCAGCCTGTTCATGTGGTGCTACATATGTGGGAAAAGATAAACTCAAGCGTGCAAGGTCTTTTACCGATTTAGTTTGCGTGGCTGAAAAGAGAAGTGTCTGTCTCTCTGGTGGTAAATTTTCAATAATAGCATTCATTGTTGCTTCAAAACCCATATCCAAACATCTATCAGCTTCATCCAATACCAAGATTTGTAGATTGTTGCAACTAAACAAGGGGTTTTCATCCATATGTTGTAGCAGACGTCCAGGAGTACAGATTAAAATGTTAATTTGGTCCATTCTTTTTCTTTCAAACTTAAGGTTTTGCCCCCCAATTATCAACCCAACTGAAAAGTCATGAAGGTGGCCAACTTTTCGTAGGGTCTCATATATTTGATATGCTAATTCTCTTGTAGGTGAAATAACCAAAGCACCAACACCATCAAGTCGAGTCCATTTTTTGCAAAACAAGTTTTCAAGTATTGGTATCAAGAATGCTAATGTTTTACCAGAGCCTGTTTTAGCAGCTCCAAGGATATCTTTCCCTTGTAATGCATATCCTATAGATTGTTTTTGAATCTCAGTGGGCACAACATAATTATTCTCTTTAAGACCTTTCAATGTTTTTTGAGACAGAGGAAAATCTTTGAAAGTTTTTATGTCTTCAGGAACAATCTGAAATACAAGATTTGTTAATGAAAAATAGTCAGTCTGTCAATTTTATGCAAACATTTTCCCTAATTAAAAAACTCCCAAAGTAGTTATGTTAAGCAAAATGTTTAATGAAAGTATAGTTTTTCAGGGTGCAGTGTGTCAAAAATTTGCTCTCGTTAAATTTTCAAACAAAAAATTGAATTGTTATAGGTACATGAATTAAAAAATTTGGTAGTCAACAACAAAAATTGTATCTAAGATCATCATAAACGAATTAAATAGTCAACACATCATTATAAAGATAAATAATATACAAAACTCAAAAACTACACACCTTCTCATACTGCGCATGTAAATATTGTATTGCTGCGTCTTCTGCAACACTCTTCTTTTTACGTGGCTTATACAGTTTGTTTTTTTTATGTTTGCTCCCATTCCTATTTTCTTTCATATTAAATTTATGCGTTAGCATCACAGAAAATAAAGTTGGAATCGAATCGCTTATTAACCTCAAAATTTCAATGGCCCAGCCAGGCCACGCCACAGATTACCTAAAAAATCAAAAACAGTCAACACAGTACTCAGAGCTGGGGTGCGTTCCGTCGTTTCGTTCGAGTGCACTCGGGAGTTTTTGGCGCCATTTTGTCGAGTTCGGTTTGGTGTCTATTTTAATTATTTTCAAATTGATTCATAGTGGATATTGTGTCTTAAAATTGGTGCAGTTATATGGTACAAGTGTCTACGCAAATGAACAATATGTGGGATAATTGAAATAGGCGCGATCTTGGTTGTGTGAAGCTGAGACTTTTATTGAAGTGGTGGCTTCCTCGGCAGAACTAACCGAGTAAACTGTCTTGATATACTTGGTGCCAAATGCTCCAAGCAGCATTGGAATGCGATGCACCCGCATTCTAATGAAAAATTAAACAATATCTACCACTGAACTATTTAACACTTGACACTGGCAAAAATTACTTCCAAGAGGAAAGTAGATTGCCATAACAAAAAAAGAAGAAGAAGAAGAGTGCACTCGAGCGCGCTCGGGTGCGCACTCTTGGGTGCGTTATGTCATTTGACATTGACATTATGACAAAAGATAAAGTGCTCTCGTCTAGTCTCGCCAAGAGCTCTCGTCCGAGAGGCCTATCCGCGAGCGCTACAATGTACATTCTCGTACGAGTGCACTTGACCAGCCGTAAACTCTCGTGCGAGTGTACAGCCGTAAACTCTCGTGCGAGTGCTTTCGTCAAGTCTTGCCTGCTCTCTCTTCTGCACTGCACTGCAGTTGCGGTTGCGAACGCCGAGAATATATAGAATATGTATATATATATATATACATATATCTATGAAATTCAGTTTGTTTTCATTGTTCCACATTTGCTTGTGGGTAAACATGCTGGCTGTGCACTGAAGCACGCGAAAGTGTACAGCAACGCTCTCGGCGTTCCTCGTGAGGCATGCCAAGACCCTTTGACTCTGGTGCAATAAACCGCCACGGGAGTGAGAGCAGGCGAGACACCTCAGGGCAGCCCGAGACTACGATTCCTACGAAAGCACTCGAACGAGAGTGTAGAGTTGCCAGTACAATAACTATCTACTCCATGGTCTCCACCTGAGTAATATTGTTCTGTAGTCTCCATGTATACTCTATGATCTGCTCTACAAAACAACGCTATTGTGATAAAAACGCGCATAAATAATTTGATATCGGTTGAGGGTGGGTGCTCGCACATTTTACCTTTGTTTGTTCCATTCGTTCGTTATAATTTATCTCGCTAGTGATCAGCTGTACCTGCACCTACTGAATAAATATTGTTGTTTATTAATTTGCTACATTTAATCGGTGAGTACCTACTGATATTATTTTGTACTAAATTCGGTCAGAGTATCGGCTGTGTTGGAAATCCGTCTGTTCTTCGTCAAAATAAGCAACATTTTTCTTTGTGTTGAGTCATTCCGTCTACCACTGTGCGTCTACCTACGCAGTAAGCATAGGCAAAGCACTAATTAAACTGAGGCAGTTCTTTGTTGTCAGTGTTTAGTACAATCAATATTTTTTGGGATTGTTGGTTCAATCAAATTGATATTCCTGTTTGTAAAATTAAAGTTACCTACTTACCAAAATAAATTCTACAAATTCATTTAAACTTTAACCCGAGTTTTAAATTGCTATTATGTACACTATAACGATTTTTTTGCCTTAACAAATATTTCCCAATTTTTGTGATTACTTACCTAGGTACTTGTTTTGTTTACTAAAATAGCTCAGCTCGTTCGTGGATGACCCAACAATGAAGTCTACACATATTAGGCATTAACAGTACCTACCAATAAGTAACCTACATCGAACTTAGTTTGGGTCAGTGTACTAAGTATAGTAATGTAAGTTAAATGGGGCCTATACAACCAATGACTTTGATACAAACAATATCTTTATGTACAACTATAGCTACAGGGTTGCCAAAAAGACGGTTGGAAAATACCATAGCACAGATTACTAAATAGTTGACCATAGGCCTGGCCAAACACATGTAGGTACAGAATTCTGATCCGAACGCAGATCCATACAAATTTATGGACCTACCACACAGTACACACATCCGTTATTTTTCGGAGCAGGTTCTAATTTTTTCTATAAAAAAAACTAATTTCAGTAATTTCAAAAAATTATCAAAAAAGACACTAACGGCAGCTCACAGAACCACAAGTTAATAAGTTGTGCACTTTTGAAAAACTGCATTCAAAGATTTTTTTATCAAAGCTTGTCTTGCCTGAGAATCAAATGAGCTACAATCCGAAAAATAACATCCTGAACTTTTATGATACCTACTAATCGATAGGGTCAATAATACGGTCAAATTCTTCTAAATAACATAGTATCTTAAATAAAAGATAAAAAAGTAGGTATTCAAAAAATAAATATACCTGTCCATCCTACAAAAGAAAGTAAATAAATCATCCTATAAAAGAAAGATTGGTAACTAATAATAAGTGTGTTTTAAAAAAACCGTGTGAAGTAGGAAAAACTATTCTGGTAAAAGCATTTCAATTGTTATTGGGTATTGGGTAATTTGAGTAATGTCATTTCGGCGGGTGATTTAACAAACGGCGCTGTACAATTAAATGTCTAGGCCGTTAATTGAGTGGCTGATTAAACCAGTTGGCTGCGACATTTACACTATGTTTATAACCACACACTTCCATTGAACTATATTCTCGTGCAAACATATTTTAATCCCGTTAAATCGGGAGAAATAACAAAAATACCACAGCGTGGTCGACGCCATATTGGCAACTCTGCTTACAGCGCTCTAGGTGACGGAACTATATTTCAATGTCTTGGCTAGGCAAGTTATTACGTCATTGAACCAAATCATTTGTCTAGCCATCTAATTAGATATAATTCAGGCCACTGATTAAACGGCGCCCCGTTAAATGAAAAGGCTATGCCGTTAACTGAATGATTAAGCTAGTTGGCTGCGACAGGTACAACATAATAATGGAAATGCTTTTACCAGATTAATTTTTCCTACTTCACAGGGTTCTTTTTTAAAAACACCCTTATCTGGAACTCAAGATAACAATCTTTCTTTTGCAGGATGATATATTAAATTTTGCCATACTTACCTACTTTTTTATCTTCAATTTAAGATACCTAGGTACTATGTTATTTAGGAGAATTTGACCTTATCATTGATCCTATCGATTGGTAGGTATAATTTAGTCCAGGATGTTATTTTTTCAGGGTTTTAGCAATTTAGAAGGCTTAATACTTCTTTAATTCCCAGGCGAAACAAGCTATTTATCAAAAAATCTTTGAATGCAGTTTTTCAAAAGTGCCAACATATTAACTTGTGGCTCTGTGAGCTGTCGTTTGTGACATTTTTGTTAATATTTCGAAATTCTAAGTGTGAAAGTTTGGTTGGTCCGTTCCGCCAGTAGAAGTCGACTCTGGAGTCGGGAGCCAGCCTAGTTTGATACAACTAAGGGTAAGGGGAAAACAGTAATTGCTATATTTTAGATTTTGTGTAATAACTATCAAGTCTTAACAAACATACTTTGACTATCCCAGTTATCATACTTATCATTACGTCTGCGACGTATGCTTGTTTGCCCAAAAGTTGTGTTTTGATGTGGTCCTGTCGTGATCAAATTCCAAAAATAAAAATATGATAATGTTCCTCCCAGGGTGCAGCGATGAAGGGCCTGGTAGTGGCGCTGAGCCTGCTGGCGGCCGTCGGCGCCGTCTCATTCTTCGACCTGGTCAAGGAGGAGTGGAATGCGTACAAGGTACCTGCTTTCCGCTTACGTAATTCATCTTTTAGTTGAGTCACTGATAGTGTAGAATAAATTATTTCCAGCCAAATTAAACAGTTATTTAGATGCTTAGACTTGGAACGTGAGATAAAGTGAATGATTGATTCTGTTTGAGGTGAGGCGTGCAGAACCGGTTTTGTTTACAAAAACTATTGCTCATACATACCTACAAGCTAAGCGGTACGTAGGAATAATAATACAACGACGTTAGTTGAGTCCGATTGAAATTCCAATGAAATAAATAATAAATAAATAAATGCTTGGACAATTTCACACAGCGCCATCTATCTAGCCCCAAACTAAGCAAAGCTTGTAATATGGGTGCTAGACAACTGATATACTACTTATATACTTTTTAAATATATACTTATTATGTAACTGGCGTTGCCAGGTGTCCCGATTTTAGCGGGACGTCCCGCGAAACAGCCCATTTTTATGATGTCCCGCCGGGACAGGTATGTGTCCCACATTATGATATTTTTCAGTTAGACAAAGAAACAAAACAAAGTGTAATATTTCAGCGAATATACATTAATCAATTAGTTTCAGCTTCTATCTCAATTGTAGTTAGTTTAAATTATCCGCGCTTTATGCTACTTTACACTGATTGAAAGCGCTGTTTGACTTACGATCGCTGATTGGCCACTGTCACAGCGTTTGCCGCCAATCAAATTACAGTATAGTAATAGCTAAAGTAATTGTTGTTCCTTGATTTTTTTATTCAATTTAAGTACATGTCCCGAGTTTCTGAAAAAAATACCTGGTAACCCTAAGTAACACCCAGACTCGTCACAGAAATTAAAATTATCATTTTTTCTGCCCGGCCGGGAAATCGAAGCCGGGACCTCTTGCGTGGTAGACCGGCAAGTTGACCACTGCACCACTCAGGTCGTCATTCATATGACGTATGTCATTGAAATAATGTCGGAAATCCAAACCATTGCCGTAGATTTACTTTTCCTCATAAACCTAGTCACGGGGCTATAGGTAACAGTAATGAAGAGGAAAATATTATCAAACACCTACTTAAGTATTTACCTTCATACCTTACAAAAGCAACGACTTTAAAAAATATACGACATATTTAAAAATCTCTTATTTTAGAAAAATAAATCTTACTAAAAACATTTTCATGTAAAATGTTGCCAAGACGTACACTCACACTGTCAAACAGTTATCTAGTGTAGTGTGTGTAGCTTACATACCAAATTTCAGCTTTCTAGGATTATCTTCGATGATTATCAGTGAGTCAGTGACGAAATCAAGGTTTTTAGATATCAGTAAAATCTAAAGTTTAAGAGCTATGCAATTGAAACTTAATATATCCCGAGAATTTTATTTATCTGGTATAATCATAAAAAATGAGGGTTATGAGGGTTAAAAAAAATCGTTCCGTAAAAATCACGTTTGTTTTATGGGAGCCCCCTTAAATATTTATTTTATTCTGTTTTTTAGATTGAAAATTTGAACTGTTTAACTATAAACAGACAGACGGACGGACAGCGGAGTCTTAGTAATAGGGTCCCGTTTTACCCTTTGGGTACGGAACCCTAAAAATGACGAAGAGTTCCAAGTTTTAGATTTTTTGTTGTTTTATCCTCGCTTAGTTGGAGCACGGCAAGAAATACGATAGCGAGATCGAGGACAAGTTCCGCATGAAGATCTACGCGGAGAACAAGCACCGCATCGCCAAGCACAACCAGCGCTACGAGCAGGGGCTGGTCGGCTTCAAGCTGCAGCAGAACAAATACGGGGACCTGCTACACCACGAGTTCATACACATAATGAACGGGTTCAACAAGACCTCAAAGTGAGTACCTACTACCTACTTACTATTTACGGAAACGTAATTAACGCATGCTGAAGCCATTTAATTAGATGGTCCATTAACGCAAACTTTTTGGAGTTAAGCCGCGTGGCCAAAGTTCTAATAAATAACTACAGGTACACCTACCAGTAGCAGATTATAAAAATGCTGTTTATTCTTGCTTGAATGATGATTGTGTGTGAGAATTCAATTTTCATGCCTATTTCACTTTAACTCCTAGAAACAATGCATGTGAGCAATCTTGATTCCTCGCTGTTTATATCCGCGCGCGGTTTCCATTGGTTATTTCGTTTGAACTGCTGGTCAGAATGAAAGAAATATGATGGTAAATACAGGTACATTATTAAATTGAGATTTACAATGCTATTTTTATATTAAGATAAATAATATATTAGAAAAAATACTTAAAAATATCGACTCACCCGTAGCATTTCACACGGGACTCGAACCCGCACCCTTAACATTCTGGCCCAATGCACTGACCAACTATGTTACCGAGTCGTAGGTACACATTATTCAAATATTTGTCGATACAGTAAGCATATTGAATGCGGCGCGTGTAAGTTCATACAATCAGTTCATTCAGTACCTACTGTATCAATAACGGAACGAAATCATACGACGTGGTGTGTGCTATTATTGAAAGCTGATTACGATTTATGAACGGCATATTGATATGAGACGAGACTAGCAGACCCCAATCCGCCCCCTCGGCAATCGTCTGGCCGAGGCCATGTGTTATTATTAAATTTAGATACGTCTTATAAAATACTTGTTTACATTATGATAACACGCTTCCACCTACTTTCTACCGTATTTTCAAATACTTACATTAATTTCGTTATTTATTTATAGAGAAATAAATAATTCAGAATAAAATTATCTAAGAATTGCAAAAAACATTTAGCAGTAGAATATATAGTCTATGGCAGTACCTAGGTTTTTGGAGCTTTACGTTCAACCCTATTTACAACTTGAAATTACGTATTTCGCATTTTTTATGGTTTGTTCTCTTTATTATTACAAAGTTTGATATATGGGTAGGTACTATTATTATAGGTTTATCCATAGTACCTATTTAAATAAAATAAAAACATCATTACAATTTAAGTACAGGGAGAAAATTATAAAATGTGTCCTTCAAAAACTTATTTTACTTTCTAACCAAATCGTCTGTAGCTTATGTAGCTTTTCTTTCATTTCTCATATTATGATGTTTAGGAAGCTACCATAGCCGTCCGGTGGTCGCTCTCACTGGAAAGTCGGCTTTCTCTTAACAAGTTGGAAGAAATCAACGTTGACATCGTTGATTGTCGGATTCGCAAAAGATTGGATTCATAGAGCATCGAACGAGAGGCGATAAAAGGATGTCGGCTCAAATTAGAGACAGAGAGGCACTCTCTGGCAAGTCCCAAACAAATCAAATCAAATCAAAAATTCTTTCAAATAACCTTAGAAATTAAGTGCTCCGAATTGTCTATATTTTCCTACCGCTAGCTCGAGACTTTTATACCTGAAAAGAAACAAGCATTGAATCGTTCGCAAACCCGAGGACATGAGATGCGTAAAAGCATCCCTCGCACAAAACAGCAGGCAGTGTGTAAGACGTGTGTGCTTGGTTGGGCAGGCACGGCAAGGGCCTGTACGGCAAGGGTCGCGAGCTGCGCGGCGCGACGTTCATCCCGCCGGCGCACGTGTCGCTGCCCGCGCAGGTGGACTGGCGCAAGCAGGGCGCCGTCACCGAGGTCAAGGACCAGGGCAAGTGCGGCTCCTGCTGGTCTTTCAGCACTGTAAGTATACCTTTATATCTACCTATCTCTAGCTTGCCCGCGATTTCGACCACGTAAAGATCTTACCCGTGGGAATTTTTAAAACAATAAGTAGGTAGCCTATGTTCTTCTCCAAATACCGAAATCCATGATGACTTCCGTAGTCGAATAGCTTGCGCTTGCACACCGGTTGTCATCTCTTGATATTGAATAAAGAACTTGACTTTGTACCGACAATAACGTGTACCCTTCGGGACCCTTTAGGAGATTTGTCGTTTAACAAATTCTTGTTCGTATCGGTACTAGCTATCGATTTACACAGGTTTCATGCGTAGCAGCTATTTTGAAAAAAAAAATGTCGGACATTAAGTAGGTATGCCAAAATATTAAAACATCTTTGATGGGTATTATTATCACCTGTTAAAAACGCGCAGGTAAACGGAGAGCTACCTGCTGATATATTTACGGCTGTTGTCTGTTGGTTACTATAAACAATATGGGCGACATGGTTCAGCTTTTATTACCTACTTACCTAAAAAGATATGAATGGTAACTGAGGAGGAACTCTGTTAAATTAGGAAATAGTGCTCAATAGCTATTATATACGTTACGCATATAAATACGATTAATTACGCAGACCTACTAAGAATCATTGTTTATCGATTAATTTCCGCGTACTCATAATGAGGCGGGTTTGTTCAAGTGCGGACTACATCCGTCGCATCGTTGCTCATTGTGTCTCATCGAACGACAATGATATTGTTTTATTTAACTACACTGGGTAAATAGTAAGTCATAATAATGTGTTCAATGATGATTTCGCAAGCTTTATTTGTAGGATACATACCTACATACTGACCTGTGACTCACTGTGTGCTCAGCTGAATTATTGTGTCATTCTTAAGATCACATTGCTTTTTAAGTTTGAGATTTTAGCATTCACAATGCTATTTTTATATAATAATAAATAATATACCAGAAAAAATAAGACTCGCACCAGATCATATTCTTGGACGGGAATCGAACCCGCGATTTCCGAATGTCCGGTCCAATGCTCTTACCGCTAAGCTACCTAGTCATTAGTGGCATCGTCGAATTTCTTTTAGTATATCCCACTCTTACGCTACAAGCCAGCGTTATTTCATCAATGTAACTCGACATTCAATTGAAATATTAGTAGATTCTTATATTATTTAGTTTTGTATAAAATAGCATTGTGAATGAAAAAATTAATAAATTCTAAAAAAAAATAAAAAAAGTCAGATTTAGAAATTATATAGCAGTTTCATCTTAACAAATTGTCAAAATATCTGGAAAGATGTTTCAATTACGGGTTGCTTTCATAACAATATTTTAATTGATGATATTTTTAATAAAATTAGCGACCGACCGGCAGTGATGCGTAACAGATTGGAATCATTGAAACAAAGAAACCGAGGCGAACTAATTTTTATCGCATTGCGCGTATCTGCGCCCGCGCCGGAGTCATGACCTACGATAAATATTGCTGCGACTGTCCAAAAACAAGTTATGCTAATATCATATCGTACATATTCTCGTTTCCAGAAAAAGTCAGTAGGACAAAGTAACAAAAACAAACAGAAAAGTCATTTCGGCGACATCCCAACGAATAGTATTTAAATTTGATGCAAATTCACCAGAAGTGAACCTTATAATGGCATTGACTGGTGTGACCAGTCGCGTATCGTCTTCCTGCTCTTATTGTTGATGGAATAAAATTACTGTAACCTACTTCGCGCCGGCCCCGTTTCTGGGGCGTATCTTCACTCCCTACAAGACTCGAAACAAGTTTGAATCGGTTCTTTTGAGTCTTTCATTTACAGGAACGCGTTGTACTAACATAATCATTAATGTATTAACTGAATGAAAAATAATTCATCTTGATTCATTTGCAATAAAGTAATTGTACTCGGCCCGCATCATGCCCAATAATTGGTACTTAATGTTTTGTAATAATCATTTAATATGTGTTAGCTGCGAGACTAATATTATAAAAAAATCAACAAATATAAGGGTCCTGAATTGCCGAATAATACTTTAATTTATTACATCAGTTAACAGATCCGGAAAAAGGTGACTTTGTCCAACGACTTCGTATTAAGAAGGAAGTTGGAAGTAGGAACTGAATTAAGTAGGAAGTTGGCGCAATTTATTAATTTCAAATATTGGACTATTTAATTTAATTGTAAGTCATTTAATTTAATCCTAATGTATTCAGCAATTGTTATATTTTCGACACATGAACATTGTTATGAAATAATAAATAAATATAATTACCTACGTGCGAATTTCACGAACAATAGTAATTCTTCTCCAAGCGATTTACAATTTAATTTTATGCCAAAACTCATCGATATTAATTTGATTGAAAGTATCAGTATGGATTTGCGGCAATTAAAAACATCTTAAATGGGTTCAAAAATCATTGATGTTATGCAGACGGGCGCTCTCGAAGGGCAGCATTACCGCAAGAGCGGTTACCTGGTGTCCCTCTCGGAGCAGAACCTGATCGACTGCTCCACCGCGTACGGCAACAACGGCTGCAACGGCGGCCTCATGGACAACGCCTTCAAGTACATCCGCGACAACCACGGCATCGACACTGAGAAGACCTACCCCTACGAGGCCACCGATGACAAGTGCAGGTAGGTTACGTAAAACAGTCAAAAGGACGAAAGCAACCTATTTCAAACAATTTATTTCGTAGTTTTTACTGTCGAAGCATAAACCTTAATATGTCAAAAAGTAGGTAAACAGATGATCCTTCGATTCATAGATCTTTAGTCCCCACTCTAAGCATATTCCCGTTGGCTCCCACTTTTGTCTCCCACTGAGGGACTTCTCTTTTCCATACTTTTTTCCTGATATCCTCCAGTGGGGGACAACGGGAATAGGCTTAGATAATAAATTTCGGTTCCACACAGCGCCATCTAGCCCCAAACTGAGCGAAGCTTGTAATATGGGTGCTACGGTGCTAGACAACTAATTATACGTATTATATTATTGTTTTGGACAGAAAACTCTAATTTTGACAAAAAGCTAAAATGTATGGTGTCGTGCCCCGCCCCATCCAGATACAACCCGAAGAACAACGGCGCGGACGACGTCGGGTTCGTGGACATCCCGGCCGGCGACGAGCAGAAGCTGATGCAGGCGGTGGCCACCGTGGGGCCCGTGTCCGTGGCCATCGACGCCAGCCAGGAGTCCTTCCAGTTCTACTCCACCGGCGTCTACTACGACGACAACTGCTCCTCCTCCAACCTCGACCACGGGGTGCGTTACACACTCTTTAACATCTTACCATTGTTTTGTACTATTACTAGCTTTTGCCCGCGACTTCGTTCGCGTGATTGAGGTTGAAGGTAGCCTTCGGCCGTTAGAGCTCTATTACACATTTAAATTTTTCTAAACAAATTCCCATACAAACTTTCATCCCCTATTTCGACCCTTTAGGGCGTAAAATTTTTAAAATCTTTTGTTAGTAGCTGTAGCTCACCTACACCGTGAAAGGTATATCTACCCTCCAAAAATGGTATATCTACCTTCAGCAGTTGTTTTTAAATTTAATGTATCAATTTAGAGTTTTATAAGTATTCTGTGCCATTGCCTGTCTTTTTAACTAAGCGTTAATTTAATAAGAAGTCGTCTCGTGTTAAATCAAATCCACCTCTTCCTATTGTAACTGAATAGAGGATGACCGACTAAATCGAAAAACATGGGATTTTAGGGTCGGTTCACATGTTCTGCCCCCATAGATAATGTTACTTTTGCAAACCTTCGCTATCGCTAGAGTTCTAAAATGAAACAGAATCTCTATGAAAGATAGAAACTGACCCTTTATAACTATGAGGACGGCATCGGCAATCGATAACGAGTAGGTTGATCGCTCAGGTGCTGGTGGTGGGTTACGGCACGGACGAGGCGGGCGGCGACTACTGGCTGGTGAAGAACTCGTGGGGGCGCACGTGGGGCGAGCTCGGCTACATCAAGATGGCGCGCAACCGCGACAACCACTGCGGCATCGCCTCCGCCGCCTCCTACCCGCTCGTCTAACGCCGCCCTTATATCTATTACTATACTAACTATCTACACTCGGCGGCATTATTAGTAAGTGACACTCCAAAAACATTACAATTACCGAGAGTTGTTGCAATCGGCAGACCATAACTAGCATAATATAACTAACCCGACGATGTTTTTGCCTACATCGAAATGTCATTTTTGACGTTTAAACAAAGCGTTTGTCTATAAATGTCGTAGTTGACATTCATATACAAATTCCTTATCGGTTTTGTCATGCTATCTGTAGCATTTTATGATTTTGTCATTTATCAAAACGATCTGCCATTTTTATATTTTTGGTCATTACATGTTTGCTACTATTGTGATATTGATTGTCGCCGACTGTACCTTTATGAAAACTCCCTAGCTTCTTATACCACGAATTTATGTTCTAAATACAACTCGACTCGATCAAGAGGTGAGCAGAGCAATGTAGCTTGGTCGCGAATCCACCGCTCGTGTCGAGCTACCATTATTATGATAATAGTGTAAAGATGTATTATGAAATTCATGATCTTACCGATATAGTGGAACTGTAACATGATTTTAGTTAGTTGATGTACAAAACATTAAATAATGTAGTCTTTCATATCGCCACATATTTATGTGTATAACATTCCATCACTATATCGAGTTGTAGCGATAAGTTTTATATGAAATAATAATTTTAGCTTAACGCTGTTTTTAAAGTCGTGTGATAATAGCTTAATTTTATGTAAGTGTAAGGTTTTAAGAGAAATAAAGACATTATTTTCTATTAATACCCGTGTTTTATTGATATGTTTGTGTGATACACTGATGCTTGTAGTTAATGTACTTAGAGTTACATTGATATTTTCCACTCAAATGTGCCCTTTATTCGCAACGAGTCATACTGTGACTGGTTGAGAAAAAAAATCTAAGAGTAACAGTGTAATTCGATGCGATTTTTTTTTCCGAACGCGGCAGTCACACTATACACGAACCAGTGTTACTAGATGAGAAAAAAAATCGCATCGTCTCACTTTTTGCGATTTTTTTTTCTCAACCAGTCACAGTGTGACCACGATTCAGTTTGACTCGTTGCAAATAAAGGAAAAGTACACCCTCGCTAGTCGGGACTATTTTATGCGATTACACTGTATATCCCTTGTAATGGAGGAAGCATATGAACCTACGTAGACGTCAGGCATTTTATACGATCCACTCGGAGACATCTCGATGACCTCTAGTAGAGTACGTAGACCTCGAGGTCTACGTACTCTGAGAGGTCTCTGTAAAAAAGCCGTATATTATGATATTCTCAAAACTTCATTGTATGTACCTACACCTATACATAAAGATAACGCATTCCGTTCTATTTAATAATTTATTCGGCCAACCCGCAGTGTCGCACTCGCAATGAACTAAAGATGGACATCATGCACATAAATAATATTAAGTATGAATATCTACTAAATTAAACTTTTAAATTCATTCAATTCAGCATTGCCACTTTAGGTTACGCTACACTGCGACGAGCTAAGCTAACAACGTAGCTGCGGGACGTTTATTTTCAACTGTTTTAATAAAGGTTTAAGTTTAATCGATGTTTTAGAATAAGGGGGCGACAGATTATTTTGGAGGACCTCGGGGAGACCTTACTAGCAGTGGGCGTATTAGGTATGGATAGTATGGCTGATCGGCTGCTAAGATGATTAGCTTGCTTGGCAGTGTGGCTCGGCGCGACGGATCTCAGAAAAATAACGTCGGATACGTCTTCATGTGACGGGATATGTAATCTGTGTCTCGCGGGCGCAGGGTCGCCCACTGACCCGCGCCGCGTCTGCCTGCGACGCACATCACATCACGCGACCCAGTAATCTATGCCACGATACGAGTCACGTCACATGACAAATCATGACTGCTCTATCTAAACAACACAGTACACACTTGTTTACATCGACACAATAATTACCTACATTTTTACATGTACTACATACTATATAACAAACTATATACTTACTATTATAAATGTAAAAAAAGTCTGCTACCTTTTTACGCTTGAACCACTGTATCATTTTGATGAATTTCAGTATATTATTATGAAGAGTTGATGTAGAGATTTCACCATAGGGAGACCATTGGCTATATACCTTTTGTCGAAAAAAAAAAATTCAAAGGGAGTCAAATAGGGGATGAAAGTTGGTATGAAAAATTTACTTGGATGGAACAAAGTCCACGAAAGAACTGGGGTCGTACCGGCAAACTTTTCGAACTTCGGCGGGTCTGCCAAGCTTTAACTTAAAACAGATAAATCGAAGTAAGTTTCGTATTGTACTATTCGGCGAAGTTACCTATTTACAAGATATTATCTATGTTCGTGTGACACCATGAATTGGGGTTCGCCATTTTGGCCCGATTGGGGGGGCTCGATTTATGTTTTAATTTGAAGCCCGGCAGACTTTCCGAAAATCGATGCGTTAGCCGGTAGGTACGGCCCCTGGAAGAAATCGCCGGCGGCCGCTAGTACCTAATCTACTAATGAAGGTACTAATTTCATTTTTAACGGCTAATCCCATTAAAAAATCCGCATTTGACACATTGTTCATATCACAGTCTTTTTCAAATTAAAACGACGCTCACTGAATATTAAATAATTGTGAACCTACCTACCTACTCCGTAACGGCGCAGTTTGAGTGCGTCGTCCTCCCGATAGATTATTATGAAGTAATTAGCGATTTCACTACGCTTACTCTGGTTCGGTCCGGTTTGTCCGGCCGTCCCTTCTAGACCGACGCGAAGATGATTTAAGGCTCCTATATACCTCAAGTGGCGCCCTCATTTTAATTAAATTTATTGCTCGCTAAGTACATAATGTATCGAAAATTCACATGTACAGATTGAAGCTAAGGTTCTATAGTTTATTTACAAACAATAACTTAATTAAAATTCAGTTCGTTGTAGTAGTAGTTCGCAAAAGTGCTAAAAGTGGCCACTTTTAGCACTTTTGCGAACTACTACTACAACGAACAAAATTTTACAGAGGTTATTGTTTGTAAATAAACTATAGAACCTTAGCTTCAATCTGTACATGTGAATTTTCGATACATTATGTACTTAGCGAGCAATAAATTTAATTAAAATGAGGGCGCCACTTGAGGTATATAGGAGCCTTAATCAACGAACAATGTATAATGTAGGTACTTACTGAACGCAATGTTCAAATGCAGGCACATAGAGCACCGTCCAACCTAACTAGGGACCATTATTTCAATCAAACTTAACATTCAACACATTGTTATCGAATTAATTGAAGCGATTGGAAAGTTTTGAAAAAAAGTGTTGACTGTACAATACCTACAAGTAAAACAAGTACCTACCTACTTAATTCCCATTCGTCTTCAAATGAATCTTTCATTTCATTCATAGACGAATAAGAACTTTTAAAAATGGGTAGCTACCTACCTGTAGGTATAGTAACTATATGTTATCTGTGGTTCTGGTTTATACATTTTTGTAAAACCTATGTAATAGTTAAACTAGAGTCAATAGTGAAGACAACAGCACCAATTTACTCTGCCAGGAATATTTCTCCTCGTGAAACTGCGACTGAAACTGTATACAACATTTTACGAAAATTAAAAAAAGAAAATATAGTAAAAGTAACATGCATCGTCCTTTGTTTAATTTAATTAGGTTTAATAAATAGGTATTATTTACGTTAAGGAACATTAAAACAACCCATTACAGAGACACTGTTTATATTATTGTAAAACAAAACTATACACACTTATTTGCGTACACCACTATTTACAGATGGCCACCTAACGTAAGATAATAACTAGTTTTGTTATTAAACTCGACCATTCCGATATACGTGTACATTGTACCACTTTAGCTAGGTACCTACTGTACAAGGCATTTCCGCAAATTCAACTAGAAATCGAAAGAATTGTTCTTAATGAATGTAAACGCACATGCTATCCAGAATATATTTTATAACCTTAGTGCTGACTGAGGGCACATATGTAAACAATTATAGAAAAATGTAGTCATTAGCCGTATCTACATTATTGTAGCGGAAAAGAATACACACATAATAATTTACTATGAACTAACTATTATTTAGAAGTCTGCGCTTTAAGACTTTGGCACATACTTGTCTAAGCATCGTGCTATACATGGACTTCTCATGAAACCCGCCTACAATAAATACAGACGCTCAACATCGGGCTGTGCTGTCAAATCAAATTGAACTTTATTCGTAGGTGGAGCAGCAGGAAGTCCTTCATCGCTACGTATCAATTAATTAGTTTCGAATTTGAATTCTGTCACAAGAGTCTGTTTCGAAACAGTGTTGAAGACATTGTTAATTGACTAGTGGCAATGGCAACGCTCGGTCACCTAGACTAGACTAACTAATGCTCTACAGAGGGCGCAAGCCTCTTGCGCTCTTGCCCTAGCTAGCCCCTCTCTTATACTACATATTGGCTTGGCTTAGACGTCGCACTTTCTCACCTTTTGTCCGGGCATAGACACAGAGTAAGTATAATAGTGTGTATGCAACAATATGTACAAAGTTCTTACTTATTGGTAACGTTATAATTATCTAATTAACTATAAAACACATTTAAGAAACAATTTATTCAGTCTACTAAAATTATAAACACTTGAACATCTAATTATAGCTGCGCGGCGAAATACGAGGTTGGTTTGAAAAGTCCATGACTTAGGAAAGAGGAAACACTTTTTTTCGGCATATTTTATTTTATTTCTCTACATAATCTTATTGCAGCTCTGCCGCAGAGCTGCAATAAGATTATGTAGATATACTTAGGAACTTCGTTGGACTGAGTACGCAGAGCCTCCAACGAAGTTCCTATATCTTTCACCCATTATTTTTTCTTTCATCACCTGAAAAATGTGGTAACTGAAATGGGGGCCCATTTCAGGCACTATCTTTTGGCTAGATAAAACTCTTTGCCCGCCAAGACATTTATTCATGTATGGTAGGTAAGAGAAAAAATCACAGCAGGCTAAATCTAGAGAATAGGAAGGGCAATAATTCGTATCGTAATTCGATGAGTTAAGATGTCATGAGCTCAGCCGAGGACAAAGAAAAGTTAGAAGTCGCTTGAGCTTTTGTTTCCAAAAGTAATAATCTTCAGCTTCGTAAGGAGTTTCTTTAAAAGAAACAAAAATACACTGGCCTTCAAAACTTAGCTCCACAATTTTAAAATTTCAATAACTTTTAAAATACACAGATATATTTTCGAAATAAAAAGGACTAAAAAAATATTTTTTATGTTTTTTAAATAACTTCACAATCGAAAACCTTCTTAAAAAAACTTTTTAATTTGAAAACTCTTAACTTTTAAAAGTGTGGTACTAAGTTTTGATGTGAATAAGTGGAAGCTGTGACCGCAGGTATTTCAGCTTCAAATAAAAGGCTTTCTTCCGACAAGACGGTTTCTATTGTTATACATGTTACAAAAATACCCCATATATAGGGGTATTTTTGTAACTCGTTGTATTTTATAAAACTGAATCTTTTGGAACCCCATGTTCTGTATAATGTCCATGTGTTCTTATTTGCATTGTGCATCAACAAAGCTGCATAGACCGGAAGAAAGCCTTTTAGTTGAAGCTAAAATACCTGCGGGAAGCTTCCCTTGTTTACACATCAAAACTAAGTTTTGAAGGCCAGTGTAAATTATGAAAAATAAATATTTTTTCAGTCATAGACTTATCAAACTGCCCTCGTAGTTAGAGTCTGGCCAGCGAGACGAGTCATCTCAAACCGCCGTGAATGTTGAATTTTAAAAAGTTGATACTGCGAAATATCATTTTTATCATAAATACATACACCTTGACAAAAGTCCAAGCTAAAGAAATATAATGAAAGTATAAAATTGATATTTAATAGTAAGAATTTTGAGTGTATAAAGTTTCAACATTTTGGAATTGAACGGTGGTTGGAGATGACACGACTCGCTGACCAGACTCAGTCACCATTTAAGTAAGTTAGGATGGTATAAAGTAAGTACCTACACTGGCTGGCACATTGTTATCCCAGGCTGGGCGAGTTAAATTAGTCAAAATAAACTTTTTCCGTTTCCGCCCTTCATCTCTCTTTGACGAACGCGACAAAGTGATTTTGTTTATCCATAAAAGATATTTATGACATTTCAACGTAGACAAAACTGCTCTCGAGGTCGTCACGCTCTAGGGCAAGAAAGGCAAAACACTTTCGTGGAAGGTTAATACTGATATAGTTAAACAGAGTACATCCATTCTGTCGAGGTATTAATTGGTCATTACAGTAACGCAGTGGAGACCGGGATTTATATTGTGATACGCGAGACCTTCATTCAATCAGAACTCAAAAACGTACCTTGTCGTAATAATAAATGTGATGCGAAATATTATGAGAAACTATTATTTTACAAATGTTTGGCACAAAATAGCACTAGAGTGCTTAAAGTTATTTTAAAACTTGATCTTAAAGACATAGGGTACTAATTTACTTAATTAAATACTATATTATGTACAAATTTATACAATATATTGAGTGATTCGTTGCAGTATTAACAGAGGTGATAATATTTATTATTATATGAAACGAAATTGGAACTTTAAAATCATGCTTAGGTACTGTTTTGCTTTCATAAATATTTTTTTAAATAAAGTAAGTATTTGGAACATATTTCAATTGCAATATGCTTGAATAGCATTCACCTGTATAATACAACGTTGCATATGAGACAGATAATTTTATACAAAGTAGATAAAGGCATCCACACATGATTCAATGTGGACAAATGATTCGCTTAGTTATCTTTTCCCACTAGTCCATCAAATTTTGTTTTATTATGGCATTTTTTTACTATTTTTATTATGACGTTTTTTTGCCCAGTCGCATGTTCTTACAAAACCAAACAGCACTAGTCCCGCTGAAAGTACGTGATCTAGAACTACCATAGACACAAAATTATTTAAGTATATTTTAGTTTTTTTCTTTAGACAAGCAGTATTTTCGCATAGGAAAATAGAACTGTATGGACTACCAAAAAGCTTTTTGGTAGTCCAAAAAGCTCTTTTTTCTTATACGAAAATATTGCGAAAAGGAAACTAAGCGATTCAAATATCCTATTTTATATTAAGACTTATTAGAAAAAAATAATTATAAGATTCTTATATGTATGCTACTCCACATCAAATGTTTATGTGTATTTGATATACTGTCTGACACTCAGCTGGAATAAAATATTAATCTCACTCATTTCCATTCAGCAATGAATCATCAGGTCGTCAGAGCCATCAGTTTCAGTACTACATACACTTATAGTACAATTAAATTAACTGCAGTGATAAAATCATTTAAATAATTTTATGAAACTGTAGAATATTTTAAACTTCTGGTCGAATCGTCTCGCTCGCAGGTTCGACGACACGAGTTCCAATTTCTCGAATGAGCTGGTCCGAATCGCGTCGGCATTCCGCTCGCGGTCGTCAAACTTTATTAAAAGGGATGCAAGATAACAAATGAGATTAATATTATCGCTTATAAATAACACAAATATTAACTGTATAGTGCAGATAAGAAAACTATCATGACACAAAAAAAACTGAGAAGATTTGGTAAACGTACGGTTTGGCAACCATCTACTATACAACATTTTACAAAAATACCCCTAATGCCGCTTACGGTATATTGGGACCATCAAACTGAACAACTTTTACTACGGAACCAACTCTGAAATTGCGAAATAAAAATCAGCTGTTTCATACAAAAATTAAAATCGAAAATATTAAAATGTATGAAACGGCTGATTTTTTTTCGCGTTTTGAGAGTCGGTCCCATAGTAAAAGTCGTCCAGTTCGACGGTCCCTATCTACCATATTCGGCATTAGGGGTATTTTTGTAACACGTCGTATTTTCTAAAACTGAATCTTTTGGAATCTCAAGTTCTGTATATCCATCCGTTTGTTTTTTTCGCATCGTGCATCAAGAGAGCCGCATAGACCGGAAGAAAGCCTTCTATCGAAGCTGAAAGTATAACGATAATATTACCTTATAAGAGGGGGCAGACTATTTCTTCTTGGGCTTCTTGGGGTTCCTGGAGCGGCTCTTGGCCTTGCAGAGCGGGCAGATGGGCGCGTTGCGGTGGATCTGCTGGTGGCACGACAGGCACGACTTCATCGGCGGCGGCTGCTGCCTGCGGCACTCACGCACACACACACACTCACACACACACTCACCGTGACACCACAACACAACACACGACACACAGGGGACATAAGTCGAGCTAAGCCACGATTACGTTTACCGATCAGTTTAGGAATCGACCTATACTTGACAATAAAAATAATGTGTAATAAAGTTCGATTTTAACAGTGAATGTATACTAATAATGGAAAGGTAAACATTGTTAAAAAATCATAAACAATGTTTACCTTCCCGTTATTAGTGTAAATTCACTGTTAAACTCGAACTTATTATTTGGGTGGCAATTCTAAATTGGACACTAGATTGGTAAATGTAATCGCAGTTTTAGTACTACGCGCGCTCGAGCAACGCACACATAGACACCCTATCACCGACATCGAGTGCGTGACGCAATGTCGTCAGTCGGTGAGAGGTATATCACCGACATCGAGTGCGTGACGCAATGTCGTCAGTCGGTGAGAGGTATATCACCGACATCGAGTGCGTGACGCCGTGTCGTCAGTCGGTGAGAGGTATATCACCGACATCGAGTGCGTGACGCCGTGTCGTCAGTCGGTGAGAGGTATATCACCGACATCGAGTGCGTGACGCAATGTCGTCAGTCGGTGAGAGGTATATCACCGACATCGAGTGCGTGACGCCGTGTCGTCAGTCGGTGAGAGGTATATCACCGACATCGAGTGCGTGACGCCGTGTCGTCAGTCGGTGAGAGGTATATCACCGACATCGAGTGCGTGACGCCGTGTCGTCAGTCGGTGAGAGGTATATCACCGACATCGAGTGCGTGACGCAATGTCGTCAGTCGGTGAGAGGTATATCACCGACATCGAGTGCGTGACGCAATGTCGTCAGTCGGTGAGAGGTATATCACCGACATCGAGTGCGTGACGCAATGTCGTCAGTCGGTGAGAGGTATATCACCGACATCGAGTGCGTGACGCAGTGTCATCAGTCTATCAGTATATCTATGTGTGCGTTGCTCGAGCGCACATAATACTAAGCTTGACTTCTGTCCTCTCTCTATTTTGTGGTAATACTCTCAGCCTCTCAGTGAACTAAAGTGAGTTGAGCATGCCACTATGATTCAAGAATGATAAGTATAGTTTTCTACTTCACCTACTCGAATGTTTCTATTAATAAATAAAAATCTATTACAGCTTAATGACAAAATCTCATTATTGTGATAAATACTTCTTATTTTGATGCACAAATTAAGAATCGTAAAGCATTATAAAATCATATATAATTAAAATTAGAATAAAGAAAAACATTGACAACAAAACAAAATTAATCATAATGGCCAGTATGTTAAGACGGTCCAACGTTTACAAGAAACTGCCGTCGAGTCGCCACGTGATTACGAAGCCCGTGTGTTCGTAAAAAGTCCGGCTTCGTCGTCACACGACAGCTGTGAGGAATCGGAAGGAAACGAGGAGGCAGGAGAGGAGAAAAAGTAAACAAAAAGAACAGAAAGTAAGCGAACCTCAGCGAGACGGTAATGAAATCTTGGTCGAGAGCAGACCTGAACGCGGGCGGCGGCGGCGGCGGCTTGCGCGGCGCCGGCGCCAGGAACGCGCCCCGCCCGGCCGCCCCGCCCCCGCCCACGCCCCCGCCCCCGCCCCCGCCCCCGCCGCCCGCCCCCGCCAGCGGGGGGAAGCGGCTGCAACAAACAGATTCAACTTCAAAACTCACACACGACTAATATGAACAAAATCTGTTCAATATTTTAGGAGCTACGATGTCAAGCTTATAAGACTGCCGTTTTCATACATAGCTTTATTTGATAGCAGACAGAACTGTAGTGGCTGGAGCACAACAGCATGATCGATAAATTGCTATACATATAACTCTTACTTTAATCACTATTTAAATTTGTCAATTGTCATGACAATTTGGTTTACATTGCAGTGTAGCTATGAGCAGTTTGTTAAGGTCCGTACCGAAATGGTAAAAAAGAACCCTTATGGTGCAACTCAGTCTGTCTGTCTGTCTGTCACAGCTGGATATCTCAAGAACTACTAATGCTATCAACTTGAAATTTGGAATAGTTTTAGATGACGTTTGCCCAACTATTTTTCAGAACGATGGAAGGAGTTACCCACCCTTCAGTGCGCGAGTCCGACTCGCTCTTCACCGTTTTTTTTTTCAATTGGTTGACGCGATAGATATTAAAATGTCATGACAATTGACAAATTGTCGCATTTATTAAATAGGGCCCTGGTGTCTAAATTAAACAGTGTTTAGGAAAACCATGTGTTGTATTTTATAATTGATTATTTCAATAAAGAGTAGGGTGAAGATTGTTTACGAAATAAGACAAGTAAAGATAAACAGACTATAATGTGTGATAGTTGGACATACTCGGGCGTGATGGGGCTGCCCTCCTCCTCGTGCAGGTCGGGCAGGCGGTCGAGGCCGAGGCACTGGCGGCGCAGCAGGTCCACCTCGGCCTTCAAAGGCCGGTAGTCCTCGTGCAGCCGCGACGCCGTCGACAGCTTGCGCGTCATGCTCTCCTCAGTCTGCTTTATCACTGTCTCCATCTAGACAACATTATTTACGCATTTTAGTGCCCTATCACACAAATTCAAATTTGCTAATGTAAAGGCCAAAATAGCTTTCCGAAATTAAATATGTAATTAAATATTGACTTGGTATCCATCCCACATATAATCTTTAGCAAGTTAAAATAGTATGAAATAATAAAAATCATTCTAAAATAACACCTGAATTAATAATAAATGTGCAGTATCCATTAAAAGTCTTTCATTTCTTAAAATAAATTCCTTTTTTTTCTTTGCCAGAAGCCATCTTATAGAATTTAATTGTATGAGATAAATGCTTTATTTTAATTGTCCACGAATGATTTAACATCTCAGATCTTTTATTATTCAAATTCCCTTAGTACACTTTTGAATAGCAATCAAACACAACAGTTGTATTGCACTTAAAAGAAAGTGGGCCAAAGATAATAAACATAGGTTTAAAACGGCTACAATAACACATCCACAATAGCATCCCGCTATACAAACAAATACAACCTCGGGAACACTTGCCATGCCAGATATTTATAGCCCAGACTGCTCAGATCATACACCATTTTTTATATTGAATCTATTAAAAATTTAAGAGGTACTTGTTGTTCATCACTAAGGTACTACTGCTAATCAATTTATCACATAAATAGTTTTTTATCACCAAAAAATTATAAGCTGCATGAGTAGAAAAAATACTAACTGCATTGATGTCTGCGTGTATCTGGCGAAGCTCCTCCACGTGGCTCATCTTCTCCTGCTGCAGCAGTTCCATCTCTCTCTTGTACTGGGCCAGGCATCGCCCCTCTTGGTCTCCGCTGCGCACCTCATTCAAGATACTACGCTTTAACCTCTCTAGTGTAATAGTTTTATTCCTGCAAAGTACATTTAATAATATACAATATAAAAAAAACATTTATAACATTTGACAATACTTTAATATCTCTTTATATTCACAAGAAAAGAAACCAAAAGTTCTGAGAGAAAACTATACATATACTTAATATAACATTTGTTAATTGTTTGTTTGTATTAATTTTTTGGTAGACGTAATTTTATTATTGTTACATTTTGGTCGACAGAAAAATCAAATAGTATCTTGTAATTGGCTTTTTATATTGTATTGTATGGTTTTATCCAGCAAAATATAAAAAAATGAAACTTGAGCTGAAATGTTTTATTGATCGATCGAGTCCACAGGTGCGAATTAGAAGATTTTTGAATACATAAAGTGCAATTAAGTAAAACCTGATCTCCTTCATGGCTTCTAACTTGTGATATATTTCACGTTCGTTTTCTGCGGTCATTTCTTGAATATTTTTGAAAGAATTACGCTATTTAACAAGATATTTAGAACAAAACAGCAAAAAAAATCAAGACGACTCCATCATCGGCATCATCCAAAACTTTTTCTTTTTTTTGGTTCTTTTTTTCCGCTTCGAGCAGAATAGGCAAAGGCTCATTTGCGCCATACAGCCATGACTTAAGAGTTTATTTACAAAATATTTGTACAGCTTAAGTTTTCAAGTTTGCAGTCTTCATTCTCATATGTCTTCTATTGTGCTTCTTATAAAAACTAGTCCTGTACACTGTACACTCACACAAACCATAAACTTATTATACTCCCGTAGTAGTAGTGTAGTATAGTACGCTTGTATAAATATTCTATGTCACAAACAGAGCTTAAAGGCCTGTATTCACTTTGATTAGTGATTAGTGCAGCTGTGCCCAGTGATTAGGAGAAAACACGTGTGGACACAGCGATTGATTAGTGCGAGTGATTAGTAACCTGCATAGTAAAGTGATTAGAAGCGTGTTCTATTTTTTTGCGAGTGAACTGCGAGTGCTCACCGCGCTTGCCAGAACACAACGAGTGTGAGGTAAACAATACAAACTAGTGTCAGTTTTGACAGGACGCTTACAGTAAAATCGTTCGGAGCATGAGCGGCGTAAGCGCAAGATGGCGGATGTAATCAGTAACGTCACACGGACTGTTGCCTTAGACTGTCGCTATCGCGCTTACGGTGATTCGGTACGCAAATCAGCGCGATGACATCGCTGACAGCGCGAATCGGAATGCACCTAAAAGTGGCGCTACTACGGTCGCACCGACTGTGAGGTCATCAGTCGCGGGCACGCTGCATTGCATATTAGTGTCAATACGTTGAATCAAGTCGCGCTAGTGATTAATCGTCGTTCTAGCAAAATACCAGAATGTACTAGAAAACGTTAAGTCAAGTCTCCAGCGATAATTTATTGAAAACATTCAACCAAATCGACCAATCAACACACATGCTTTAGTTTTTTCGGCTTTGGAGCCGAAACTGAAAATGTGTACAGAGTAGTTGCCAAATATTACAGTCGATCTGTTTGATCGATTGAGAATGCCTTCCTGGAGCTTTTCTGTTAATAATATGAGACCTTACTTGATGGAAGGATACAAATCATTTTTGCTACTGATGCTGTCTGCTGCATGTCCGCTTTGTTCTCGAACGTCCGCTCGAGTTTTTGAAACTTTTGATTACCGACAGTACGGAAATGTAGAAATTATTTACTGTTTATGAAAACAACTGTTTGTGATATGCTCTAAGGATATAAGTGACGTAGTCACAAATTTTAATAGTTACTGGTTACACTACTCGAACGCGACGCGAACGCGAAATCCGGCTCAAAGGACCAAAAACTGTAGTGGACTACAGTTTAGAGCTTTGATAGTTAGGCCTTCCCTAAAAAAAACGTAGGAAAAATTATCAAACCCAATGAGTGCTGTTGTGACACTGATTTAATGCAATAAAATTAAGTATATGACAAGCAATAATCGAGGTCAAGAATGTTACACCACAAATGTAACGCAGCAATATTCTCACCTACTACATACAATTATTTTGGCTCGTACGTAACAAAATGTGACCTTTCGGAAAAACAATGTTGTCTTGAGGAGAAAACAAAAGATTTCATAATATAAAAAGAAAATAACACTTTCGTTCACCGAAGACCGAAGCACTTACCCTAGGCTTAGAGCATTAAGACCCTAGGTATGTCTAAATCCATAGACTTAAATGGTCGAAAATGGGTCGAAATAAAAAAATTAGGCATCATGTTGTGAATTCCTTTAACAGAAATACTTGTTCTCTGTGAAAAAAGTTCGTAGAAAAATGGCCGTCTAACCATCGATAGCGGCTTGCTGTCAAAATAACTAAATTTATTTTCAACGCATAGGATATAATTCACATAGATTAGTTTCCCATGTATTATTTTATAATCTCAACTGGATGAAGACGTATTATTAGTTTCAAATGTTTGTTCAAATATTCATAGAGGTCGTTTACACCTTTGCGTGCTTCGTGTCGTGGTGACTGACCACTTACACATTCAATATTCGGTGTTTACATCTCAAGCTAAGATGAGTGATGAAGGTAGTGATGATTCGGCACCACGGCCTAAACGGAAGATCAAGCGAGTGGTCGTGATGTCGTCAAGTTCTGGATCCGACAGTGATGAGAATATTGTTGTGGCGGGGACACGTAGAAAGAGACTAAGGGTGAATATTAGAGTGATATAATGGTTCAAGAGCTACGGCAGTTGTGTTCAACCAACCTGATATCATTGCGTTCTGTATTGCAGGTGGTCAGCGAAGCTGAAGGCGATAGCAGCGGCAGTTCCGTAGTATGTGCAGCGACGCGCCGTAAACGTACTCTGCCGAAACTAAGGGACTCTGAGACTGAAAGCGATACATCTGGCTGGGCTACGGACCAGTCAGATGCGGCTAAGCCTGCTCCTGTTGCTGCCAAATCTGCTTCTGGTTTCGCATCAGATAGCTCCGAAGGCAACTCAGATAAATGTTCAATTTGTCTCATGCGTTTTACTAACCAGGAAGTGGGAACACCCCAGAATTGTGAACATATTTTCTGTTTGGACTGCATCACAGAGTGGTCTAAGAATGTGAACACTTGTCCAGTAGACAGAATCACATTTGAATCTATAGTTGTGAGGGCATGTGCGGGTGGCCGTGTGCTGCGCACGGAGTCTGTGAAAGTGGTGCAACGTAGGCCGTCAGTTGAAATGTTGGTCGTGGAAGACCCAACAGTGTGTGAGGTATATATTATGTATCATTGTATATTTCAATGGAATACTATTAAGTGCAATACAAAATGTACTTATATTTTTTGTCAATGCCAGATTTGTGGGAGTCCTGAAAATGAGGAGAACATGCTGTTGTGTGACGGCTGTGATCTTGGGTTTCACATGCAGTGCCTTACACCACCACTAACTGAGGTAACCAACCTGATAGTTCAGAGATGTGTTCACTTGAAATTGTAATGCTTGCACCATCAGCTGAAAACAGTGAAGTTAATGTAAACTGTGATTTGACAGATATAAGTGCTACTTTGTTTTGGCACATATAAAAACTAGCCAAAGAAAAGTAGCAATATATTACAGTTGCAACTTCAATCAGAGCAATTACGATAGTAATGTAAGTTACTCGATAGTGCCCCTGTTATATCTAACGTTACTACTTTTTATTGTTAAAAATCAGATGAACCTGTTAAAAAAACACTTTAAAAGCCTAGTGTGTCTATTTTTACTTCATTTGTGATATTATAATTTACTAATGTTAAAAATAATCAAAATACTCTCATAACTTATTTGTTTTACAATATATTATGCTTGTAGCATTAGTATTTTAAGCAAATTTATATTAACTGTTCTAACCACTATACAAGGTGTTACAAAAATACCCCTATTTTTGTAACACCTTGTATAGCAATGTCTCTAATTTAGAAATATAGCTATATTTTTAAATTGTTCCTGTAAAATCAGTTAGGATAGGACAATTCAATCTTTAGTGACTAACTAAAGATTAAATCTTTCTTCTCCTTACAAAAACAGGAACAATTTAAAAGCCAAATCTTTCACGTCTGGCAAGGGAGCATAATTAATGTTTTTTTTCCAACACCAACATGGTAGGAATAACAAGACATGTGAAATATTGTTACAGATACCGGTAGATCAGTGGTTTTGTCCAAATTGTGCTATCATGGAAATGATTCATTTATCGGAAGTGGACGACTTGTTCTCCAGTTTAGTGGATATGGAGTTTCCTTCTGGCCCGCGGCAGGTGCCCCTGCGGCAGGTGCGGGAAGCGCGTCGCTCCAACAGGAATAGGCTCGACGAGCCCTCCACGTCGTCCGGCCGCCGCGGCGGCGCACTCGACGCCGAGCCCTCGACGTCGCAAGCCAGACAGACTAATAGAAGCGACAGAGCACCTACGACCCGGAGGAGAACCACCACCGCACCGAGAAGGAAGTACAAAAGGAGAAGAACAAAAACTGTCCTTATAGAGTACGAAGTGCAGGAGAATGGAAAATTTCCCATCACAAAAACGGTGAAGAGGAGGGTGAAGAAGCGAAGAGTACGTTCTCTCTATTAATAAAAAAAAACAAATTCAAGTGATTCACAAAGAAGTACCTACATAGTTTTATTTTTCTCTTTATGTTAGGTAAAAAAGCGGCAACCCCGAACGGCGGCGAGAATGTCCCACGTTCGCGCGAGTGTCCGCGCGAAGTTGGCCACGATGAAGAGCGATCAGCGCGTGGAGTGGTCGCAGCCGTGGGGTCGCGGCGGGGGGGGCGGGGGGGGGCGGCGGCGAGGTGCGGGCGCTGTCCTGGCGGCGGCGGCGCGCCGGCGTGCCCGCGCTCAGCCTGTTCGGCGACGCGCGCCAGCTGGACTACTTCTCCGAGGACGAGGCGGACGCGGCCGAGGGCGCCACCGTCGCCGTCGCCGCCCGACCCACCTCCGGCGCGCTCAGCGCTCTCCGACAGGTATCACACACACGCTAAAGTTAACAAACTTAATACTGGATAAGTTAACTGATTGTGTATCGTTTTTCAGGCGAGAAGAAAAATGATAGGTGTTCCGTCGCCGCCGCACGCGGCGTCGGCGCCCGACGTGCTCTCGAGCATCCTAGAGAGTCAAACTTTGTTACATTCGAAGAATTCTATCGTCGAGATATCGGTCGACGGAAACGTCAATATCAAGCTTCAGAAGAAAGATAGGCCTCTCAAAAAAGCTGAGGCCGAAAGAGTCGATCTATCGAAAGGGGAGGACGCTTCGAAGAAAGCGCCGTCGTATCCGGGGCAATCGAGAGGTGGGGGGTGGGGGGGAGGTTACAGGGGAAACTACCACCGCGAGCACGGGACTGGGGGCTTCCACAGGGCGAGCTACGGCGACCCGGGCGCCCCGCCGCGACCGTCCTACCCCAGCAACGGGGCGCGCCGGGAGGACGACAACTACGGAGGGTACACGAGGCGCTCGTACCCGCCGGACGAGCCTTTCGACCGGCGAGTGAACCGGCGGCCGGAGCCGGGGCGCGGCGCCGGCGCGTGGCCGCCGCCCGGGCCTGCGCGCCCCCGCCCATTCGACGACCCCCTCGACATGCGCGTCGGCACGCCCGCCGACAGGTTGCCGCCCGCCGACAAACCGTTCAGACCCCTCCCGGAGCCCCCTGTCTTCAACTTTGATAAAACCCCCGACGTCGACCGCTCGGAGGACGAGCGCAGCGACTCGGGCCTCGTGATCGACACGGAGAAGTACGACCCCATGGAGCCCACCAACGATGATGACAGCGACGAGCCCGTGGCGCCAGCGCCCGCGCCCGCGCCCCCAACCCCTCCGTCGCTCCCGGAAATGTCCCCCATCGCCGACATCACAAACGTTCATCCCGACGTGTTAGATAGCGCCGTTCGTCAAGTGTTACGCGAGCACCAGAACCTCCTCGCTCCGGCGCCGGCGCGCAGCGATGATGAGTCGGACGGGGACTGCCCCAATTTCTCGATATATTCTGCGACGAGCGTTCACATCGCCAGCGAGGGTGGCGCCCTGCCGCCCGCCCTGCCGCCGCTGCCCGCTCCGGGCGACGACCTCGCCGATCTCGTACAGGAGGATGATGAACCTGAACCGTTGTTCTCCACACCCACCAAATTACCGGAGAAAAACAAACTAGACTACAAAGAAAAGGTCTCCAAGAGGTGTCCGATAACCACGAACCCGCGAAACCCTATTAAAATTAAGCTAAATACGCCGTCACTGATCAAGCGGCAGGTGTCGCTGTACGACGACGAGGAAGAAGCGGTGGACGAGAGTGAGCCGGTGGACAAGCCGGAAGCGAGCGTGGATGACGCGCCCGACGCTAAACAGTTAACAAAAGGCGACGCTGAAGTGAAAGATGACGATAACAGTCACGAGGACAGAGTGGAAGAAATCAACCATGAGACTGAGACAGAGAAACGTCCCGAAATCGCTGTGGAAAATGAAGACAAAACACCGCTTTCAGATTCGGAGAAAGAAACGGGTAGTGTCACGCCCGACCGCTCGGACGACGGTCGACGCGACCGCGACAAGGACAAGTCGCCGGAGATAGCGCTCGCCGCGTCGCCGCCGGCCGCACGCGACCACAAGCCCGACGAGACGCCGCCGCGCCTCCCTCACGACGACGACGACGACAACGATAACGATTCCGACGACGAGCTCTCCGAGGGCGAGTCCCCGCAAAAAGCCTTCGAAGACAAGACGGAGGACGCTCTAGATAAGATGACGGAGTCCATCAGCGAGACGGAAGACGAGCGCAGCTACACGCCGTGCCTCGACGAGAACAAGTCCAAGGACACGTCGCTTGAGACCGACAAGGGCATCGAGGGGCTCGACACCGAGATGATCTCCGAGGACGAGGGCAACGAGATGTTCTCCGACGAGGGCCGCGCCTCCCCCGCGCTCTCCCCCGCGCCCTCTCCCGCACCCTCTCCTGCGCTCTCCCCCACGCCCGCGCCCCGTGAGGACGGCGAGATCCTCGAAAAGCGCGACCGCGACGACATCAAGAAGAAGAAAAAGAAGGACTCTAAACGCGAAATTAAAAAGGAAGCGAAAGAGAAGAACAAGAGCAAAACGAAGAAGACCGACGTCGCTTTCAAAAAACTTAGCAAGAGCGGAAAGGAGCGCAACTACAGGGATAAAGACAAAGAGAGGCGTGACTCGAGCGACGCCGCCGAGAAGAAGCGCAAGCGCAAGGAGAAGAGAAAGGACTTGGAGCGGTATGACGTGCGCACCGTCGTCACGGAGAAGCGGCGCAAGGTGAAGGACCCATTCGGGCGCGACGTGTCCCCGCCTCCCTCCCCCTCGCCGCCGCCGCGCGCCTCCGCCTCGCCCCGCGTGCGCCTCTCCCTCTCCCCGCGCCGCCGTTCTGTCTCGCCTCTTCGTCGGTCGCCGTCCCCCCGCCGCCGATCGTCCTCCCTCCGTCGCCGATCGCCTTCGATTCGTCGTCAGTCGCCCTCCGTTCGTCGTCGGTCGCCTTCGATCCGAAGAGGGTCGCCTTCGATCCGCAGAAGGTCGCCTTCGATCCGCAGAGGGTCGCCTTCGATCCGCAGAAGGTCGCCTTCGATCCGCAGAGGGTCGCCTCCGGTCCGTAGAGGATCGCCTTTGATCCGCAGAGGGTCGCCGTCGATCCGTAGAGGATCACCTTTGATCCGCAGAGGGTCACCTTCTATCCGCAGAGGGTCACCTTCGATCCGTAGAGGGTCGCCTCCGATTCGCAGGGGGTCGCCTCCCCTCCGTCGACGCTCTCCTTCCCTCCGCCGCCGTTCTCCTTCCCTACGGCGACGCTCCCCCTCGCCCCGGCGCCACTCGCCCGCCGTTCGACACCGTTCCCCCTCCCCGAGGCGACGGTCCAACTCTCCGCCCCCTCCCCGGCGGCGCTCGACGTCGTCTCCGGCGCGCGTGCGCCTGTCCCTCAGCCCGCGGTCGCCGTCGCCGCGTCGCCGCCGCCGGTCCCAGGAGCGGCGCCGCCGGCGGTCCACCGAGCGAGCGCGGAAGCGACGCCGCTCCGCCGAACGGTCGCCGAGCCCCCGCGCCAAATCTAAGACGGGGAAACGTCGGCGTCGCGCGCGGTCCGAGCGCCCCGCGGAAAAGAAGGAGGCCCGGCGCAAGTCCCCGAAGCGGCGGCGCGCGCGGCGTCGCAGCGCAGTGGCGTCGCCCGCGCCGGTGGCGGCCGCGCCGGGGGCGGGCGCGGGGGCGGGCGCGGGCGCGGGGGCGGGCGCGGGGGCGGGCGCGGGGGCGTGGTCGCCGGCGTCGGTGGACTCGCGGCTGCTGTCGCCCCGCACGCCGCCCCCGGAGCCGGCGCGCGAGGACCGCACGCCCAAGAAGCGACGCCGCGAAGACCGCCCGCGACACAAGCGCAACCGGGACCACCAGGGACCCTCCAAGGAGGTGTTCACCTCCGGGGACAACATACTCGTCAGCGTCAGCTTCAAGGTAACAGCTCGTTCACTATTCATTCGATGAATCGAGTAAACGACGATAGGTACTATTGATAAAATTAGAGGTATGAGTAAATGACAAAAATAAACTTTAACATCGCCATTGCGTTCGAAGCTTTTCTTTCGCCATCACTTTGATAAATTGACTTTAAAGTCGACTGAAAATCAAATGTCAACTTTCAAATTAGTAACGTAGAGTCCGTCTAGTATAAGTCGGCACTCGGCACGTGGTATGAAAAGGAACTAATCGTGAGAGTCGCTTACGCCTCGTGATGGGTCAGTTTCCAATAACATAATTAATTGACGTAACGGGGATAATGGCGCCTCCATTTGGATGGTAGTTTTCGTTAGACAATGTTTATTTAGTGTGGTGTGTATGGGCGTGACCGCGTGTTGTGTGCGTAGGACGAGGAGCGGTCGGGCGGCGCGGCGGCGGCGGCGGCGGCGGAGGCGCGCCGGTTGCGGCGCCTGACGCGGCGCCGGCGCCGGGCGCAGCCGGACGCGCCCGCCGAGCCGCGCCCGGTCGCCATCATCGACCTCGAGCGCTCGCCCTTCCGCGAGCTCACGCCCTCGCCCACCAACGTCATCGTGCTCAGCGACACTGAACAAGGTGACACGCGATAACACATCGATAGATTATTTCATCGTCACTTTATAGACCGATTGTGATACCGTCGATTGAATAAATCCTTACATAAGCGTACACCGACTGCGATTCGATAGAAACTTTACTTAATTTAATCATTCTTAAAATTAAGTTAGCCGTCTTTGTTTTATGGAAATTAAAGAAAGAATGCAGATTTAAGTAGCGAAGATCCTATGTGAAGTGGACATGCGACGTCGCATATCTTTGTTTTATAAGACATCGAAGACAATTCGCGGTTTCGTGTCCGTGAATCGATTTTGTAACCCACAGTTTGTGTGTAAACACAGTTGTGATGGCAGGTCCCACGGAGGCGCCGGCGGCGACGGCGACGGCGGCGTCCCCCGCGGCGGCGCGGGAGGGCCCCCCCGCGCCGGCGCCCGGCCCCCGCACGCCCCCCGCGAGATCCTCCCCTCCCCCCGCGCCCGCACAGCCCTCGCCTCCCAGCCCCGCAGACGACGGCTCCCGGGGGCCCAACACCCCACCCGAACCCCCGCTATCCCCCGACGCGTACGACCCGTTCGAGCCGACGCGGTCCCCGTCGCCCGCGCGCTCGCCGCCCTCCCCCGCGCTCGCGCCCCCCTCGCCCCCGCGCCCCTCCATCACGCTCGAGACTGCGCAGAAGACGAATCTCTCCGCCGACGACGTCATAGACCGCCGCCCGCTCTCGCCCATGGAGAAGGTCAGTATCTTCGTTTGAATCTGCTAGATAACTCGGATGATGTACAAATTAAATTGACAATAGACATTGATGCGCTGCAATTTCACTCGAAAATGTATGGCAAAGATAAAATTTTACTGATTAAAATACGTCTATTTGTACCGCAAACGCTCTAAAGTTAGTCACTTCAGTTGAACATTGTTAAATTAATCGCATTGTACATTTAAAAATTTGCACGGTCCAAATGTAACCCATATAAAAGTGGCACGATATTAAACGTTCATTTTGCTTTCCGCAAACCAAATGCCAAAATTAATACCAATGATAGACTTTAACAATCTTGTTATACAAGATAACCAAAATAAGTTTTGTTACATTGTATCAACATTGACTCACTAGTCAAGTTACATGGAACATATTTAAAAACAACAATAAAAAAATACTCTTTCGTACATTGTTGTACTCAGTCCTTTTGATATTAAGATAATTGAGGAAGATGAGTAAAACTGACTCTTTAATTTCATATGTCTGATGTGGCGAGACAGGCGCGAAGAAGTTACGTACGTACTACCTGGAGCCCTATTTTCGAAAGGCGGCGAGCGCTCTTTACTACTCGTTTTCATCGCATGCGGTATAATGTCACAATTGACAACACGCACTCGAACAGCACAAACTTATCTGACCCTGTGACGGCGTCGCTGTCGTCTATGTAGTCGACGGCGTAACCTTGGTAACCACTACCAGTTCCAGTCTTGGCCGCCGAGTCAGATAATAGTCAATAGTCAAATATTTTTTTATCAAATAAACTTAATAATTAAGCACTTGTGAATCGTCTATATTCCTAGCACCCGTTCCATATCGATAAGTCTGTGTCAGTTTACATACTACACTGACAACTACTGACCAATGAGCGATTAAAAAATACGGATTTTGCTATGTCGAATGAAAATGAGTAGTGAAGAGCGCTCGCCGCCTTTCAAACATAGGGCCCCTGAAGTGCTCCGTACTCTATCCAATACCTATGATATGCTGTGACGTCACGCGGTTCAGAGAATTTATTCAAAGCAAAATAGTCCTTGTTACAGGGGCGTAAGAAGTTTGCACGATCTAAATCAGCTTTGAAATTGACAATGTTTCATTGGACACAGAAATTGGGTTCATCGTCAAAAAATATGATTTTAGCATAAAATGAGTGGTAGCTATCGCAAGTTCCAAAAGGATAGTTTACAGACCATTGTGATATCAATTTCGTAATGTGGGTCTCTACCTTTTTTAACATACTAATTCATCTTTCCAATACATTACTAGTAAAAGTTCTACTTCAGTTTGTTATAAGTATTTTCTGTTTATAATATCCCTTCTTTCGTTAGATTTAACCCATCAACGCCCGGAAAATGAGACATAATAGATATTTCATTGTAATCCGGCTGCATTCGTCCGCTCGGGCATGGATGAATAAAAAAATGTATTAATCATAAGAGAACCCGACAGTCAGTCACGTTACATATTATTAAGCTATTTATTTTGCAACAGTATTTAAAACGTGGTTGCGTATGTTGGCTGGCTGGGCCGCCGCGTATCTCGGACGCTCATATTATTCCTGGTGGTTGATATCGAACGTGTCGCACGATACGAGCAGGTGATGGCGTTACTGCAGTCGACGCGCGACGTGTCGCCCGAGCCGCCGCCGTGCGTGCCGCCCGCGGGGTCGTCGCCGGGCCCCCCGGGGGCGCCCGCGGGGCCCCCGCAGCCCCCGGCCGCGGCGCCCCCCGCGCCCCCCACGGCGGCCGCGGCGCCCCGCATCGTGCTGCCCGAGGCGATCCGCGTGCAGCCGCCTAAGCTGTTCCTCGCCAAGCCATCGCCCATCAAGTCGGACCCGATCAAGCCTCTCCAGGTATTCGATGTGAGAATTTTTTGTTATTTGTTTTTTTGATTTGTATTAGCCATTTTTACTAATATTATTTTGATCAAGATAGACCATATTTAATTAATCTATAGTATTTATTATTTTTTAAATCTATAACTGTTTAAAATGACAACGAACTGGGTTCTGATATCATACCTGTTATTATTGTCGGTGATGACCATAATTCAATCACAAATGTATTTATTCCCTTCCCATAAGAGGGATATTGAGTGCTTGCGGTAGTCGTCTATTTTTGGCGTATACAAACGCTGGTCACTGAGTATATGCGAGTAATAATCCTAACTTACTAATATTAATATTATAAATGCGAAAGTAAGTTTGTATGTTACGCTTTCACGTCTTAACTACTCGACCGATCATCACAAAATTTTGCATACACATTATTAGGGGTACAGGAAAGGGTACCTTTAATACAAGAAAAAAGTACTGTTCCTGAGGGATAGAATAACTGTCCACGCGAGCGAAGTCGCAGGCAGCCGCTAGCTATTCGGCGAAAGTGTGAAGTGTGTGAACTCGTTGTAATGCGCGTCTATGTGCGCAGGCGGCGGCGGCGGCACTGTCGCGCGCGGAGTCGCCGTACTCGCCGGGCTCGTCGGACTTCGGCGAGCTGTTCTCGCCGCCGGGCGGGGGCGGGGGCGGGGGCGGGGGCGGGGGCGCGGCGGGGGGCGCGGGGGGCCGGGGGGCGCGCTACGACCGCCGCCGCGCGCGCAACCACCAGCCCGCCAAGGTGCCCGTCAAGTTCAACAAGAAGAAAGGTACGTGCCATTGCAGCCTCGATGGGCATACCCGACAGCATTTTTCACTTTTATAAATTAATTTTACTTTGTCTAAAAGATTCAGGGACCACTGTGCGAAAGTTATGATGATATAAAAAGTATATGTATAAAAAAATACCTAAGTATCATAAAAATATAATATTACGATTTAAAATGAATTTAAAGTTGCAAAATTAATTTTATCATGAAAACAGCTGAATTTAAACATGCGTCTACTATTGTTACATCGCGTATCTATTGAAACAAAAGACAGGGTAAAAATATAAAATTTAATAAAAGTATTGATGATGCAGGCAAGACGCAGGTGGGCGTGAAGATCGACGACGACAACCTCAAGATCCTGGACGAGCTGCCTAGCTCCGCCGTCGAGATGCAGGTCAAGAATAAGGTATGCAACCTGGTTGAATGCATTTTATATTGGACAAAGTTAATACTTATTGCAAGATACATATATACTCAGCACCATGCACCATGCGGCAAACACGGGTCTTTTGAAACTGCATGTATGTACTCGGTTTTACTTAATAGGTATCTATCCTATCTACATTCCAAAAAGGTATTATTGCGACTTCTCATCTTTTAGATGACTGGACCTATCAACAAAATAATAATTGTAATTTGTATACCTCGCTTATAAGTTTATATTAAGTTTTTATATAGTAATATGTGTCGTGTCGTGTGTTGTTAGTTCCTGAAGAAGTTGAACCGTCAAGAGCGCGTGGTAGAGGAGGTGAAGTTAGTGCTGAAGCCGCACTACAACAAGAAGCGCGTCACCAAGGACGAGTACAAGGACATCCTGCGCCGCGCCGTGCCCAAGGTATGTATACCACACCACACCATACCAGACCACACTACAACAAGAAGGGTATTTATACAAAATAAAACGCTTTTTAAACTCATATTACAATAAAAAAAAACTTAAATCTAGTCCAAATTGAGAAAGACATGCATTTTGAATTGTCTCTTTGCCTTATATCAAATAAAATCAATTGGCAAATTTGACAGTTGGTTACAATTTGTCATGCACCTGAATTATAGTGCTTACCTACCAAACTATCGACACTATTATCGAGTATCGATATTTTATATTTGATAGTGCTAAAAAGAATAAGTATTCAAATAAATAAAATTTTAAAATACAGAAAAGACATCACAGCAGTTTTCCTATTTTAAAAGATAAGTCCTATATTGCTTTGATACTTTGAATGTGTCGCTCTGTCGCTAACACATAGCGTTTGCCGCAGATCTGCCACAACAAGTCGGGGGAGATCAACCCGACCAAGATCCAGGCGCTGGTGGAAGCGTACGTCAAGAAGTTTCGGAAAAAACACAAGCTCGGCCTCGCGTAGCGCCACAGTGTAACATAGCAGATGGCAGTAGAACGAGATGCTCTATCAGATTCGATTGTAATTATAATTTATGTACTGACCTTGTATTTTACTTAAAACGTTTTATTTAAATCAATTGTAGAATAAAATCATTATTATTAGTTAAATGGTGACTACTATTCGAGTCCCTTTCCGTTGAGAGAAGGTGGAATATGCGCACGAATTAAAATTTTTGGTGGGTTTATAAAACTGAAATTTGCGATAGTTTCGCAGTTTCAAACTTACTAATAAAAATGGGAATTGAAGTGGTAATTTTATCTGTAGTCGCATTTTTTACAAATTAATGCTGATTCCCTTAAAGTTTTAAGAGAAACTTTAAAACCATATAAAAATGTGTGAGATTTCAATAAATATAATATTTCGCGTTTTAGTGAGAAAGAACCGAGATAAGAATGTTAAATAATCCATCACTCAGTGCGGCTGACGTTTTGTGATTAGCACGTTTGGACTTATAGTAAGTTGTAATATGAACTTCAGCAATATGCGCTAAGTGTATAAATGTCTAAACAATTAGTAGAACAATAATAAAACACTCGTTTAGTTTTGAGTTTATTTGCATAAGTAAAAACATATGAAAGAAACTAGGTGACATCACTAGTCGCCGGGCGTGCGGACGTCCCCGACGATTCTTAGACAAATAAAATTATATGAATAAAAATATTTATTATCGCTAAACAATATTGTTGTTAATAGCTACGATACATTATTTTAAAACTGCAATGAATGTTTTATGAATAGTCAATCTATACATGAATAGTTATGCAATTAAGTTGTAAAAATATTCTATGAATACATTTTTTTCTACAACAAACGACTCTTTGGTTTTTAAATTCTTTATCGTATGAAAATATGAATACGGTGCTTAACCTAGTCTAAAGGGAGGAACAACATGCACCTATGATGTAGTTCTAATGCATAAACCATTTTAGTTAACATGATCATAATAAACGGTTTAAACTTAGAGCCATGGGAACGGTAACATTCGCGGTCGGCGACTGCGACCGAGGCGGAGACCTAGTAAATGGCATCTAGGTACGTTTGTATCAAAAATACACATGACGGCCATTGAAGGCGTCTGCCTTCACACAAAGGATATGTGAGGCACTGGGCAGTCGACCCTTCAGGTTTAAAATGTACATTTCCCATAAGGTACATCGGTTTCAAAAGGTACCTATCCCGAAATATCCACTTCCCAAAATGTAACTTTCGCGTAATGTACCTTTCCCATAATATACCTTCTTAGAATAGTTCTGTTAGAATAAAGATTCTATTTTATTTTTTACATATTTAAAATGTATCCAATCAGTTATTCTGTCTATTCTAAGAAGGTATATTTAGGGAAATGTACATTTTGAACCTGAAGGCAGTCAACGAGTAACAATATAAGGCGAAAAAAGCTTTCTAATTTGCGTTACCCCTTTGGTAGTCGATACAGAGGAACCACAGACAACATACTCCTATAGACATCACGTAGGTGGGCAACACCTCGTTATCTAATCAATTCGAATGTTTGACATAATATCACGTAACGTTAGCCAATCAAATTCTTTATGTCATTTTTACACGCTTTTTCAATTGCAATGGGGATGAATACTGAGGAACCAATGGCGCCACAAGTGGTTGTCCTAAAATCGTTTGATTGGTTGTTTCAAATATCTGATGTCATTTCTGACGTGTGATCCCCATTACGAACATAAGGCCCGCCACATATGTACATACAGAATATTGACTCGGAATTCCAAAACGAAACCATTCCGAACGAACGCAGCAAATCCATACTAATCTAGCGGTATTTTTCCGATCGATAGAACAAGAAAAAACAAAATATAGTTTGAAACTTTATATAATTGAAAGATAATCTTACTGGGAAAACGTATATACCTTTAGAATATTTTTAAAACCCGGCAATATCAAAATATTCACAGTAAAAAAAAAGTTGTAAGTATAGTGTAATTCCATTGCCTTCATGACGTCTGTATGTGGCGGGGCTAATGCGCGGTGACTATAAGGTGATGTCGTGCGTGGGCGTGGGTTTCGTGTCGTCGGTTCAGACGGCGGGCGCGAAGCCGAGGCGCTTGTTGGCGACGTCGAACTCGGTGTAGTACTTGCCGATGAACACGTCGCCCAGGATCCACAGCGGCCCGTTGGGCGGCGGGATGTCCAGCCCCATGAACCCGCTCAGGCACACCGTCTTGCCGAACTGCGACACCTACATAAAAACCCTTGTTATAGCGACTCACTAGACCAGCGGTTATTAAATTTTTTTTGGCGACAGAACTCTTTTGGAAAACTAAATATTCGACGGATCCCTAAAATATTAGAAAAAAACTGTCAACTAATCTTCTGCCCCCTAGCATGACCACCGAAACGCGATATGATATAGCGATTCATCACTTTGAACTGTCAAAAGACAATGGATTTTGACAATAAAGTGTCGATAAATGCTATATCACGTGGTATATCGTGTTTCGGTGGTCATGCTAGGGGGCCTGGCTGAAATGTCGCGCGCTCGTGCTCGCTTGCTATAAGTATTACGCATTCCACTACTACTCATTTAGTTAGATTAATTCTGCAACCTTATTATCACATTTGTAATTTTATTTTATTATGACCACTAAGCGACCTAAGCGACTGAACACTGACTAGAAAAAAAGATTTGTATTCAGAATGCGATTAAATCGACAATGGGACAATGATCTGCGGCAACTTTACTCGAGAATGTATGGCAAAGAATAGATTAAAATACACCGTTTCGTACCGCAAGCGTTCGGAAGTCGATTACTTCTGTTATAGATCGTTAATCGATGGCGAGAGTTGGGTTTTTGAGTGAACAATGTTTTCGTTATGTCATGTAATGAAGAGTGTAGTCACCCTGAGCACATAGTCGGCGCCCTCGAGCGTGAAGGTGTTCCCGGCGATGGTGAAGGCGACGGCGGGCAGGCGCGGCAGCAGCGCGCAGTCGAACATGTACTGCCCGAACGCGAGCGGCGTCGCGCCCAGCGCCGCGTTCAGCGCCGCCACCTCGCGCACCGGCCCGCCGATCAGCGACGTGCCAGTGTCCGCGATCGCCTCGCAACCCTATACGGATACGGATACGATTAGCACCTGCCCGACACTTCATCTCACAGTCATTTTTAAATCCCTCGGGGACAGTATTTTTTATTCTGGATGAAAGGTACCCGTGTCCTTTTCGGTACCCTTGACGACGTGTATATGCAAGATTTCATGATTATCGGTCGAGTAGTTCAGACGTAAATGCGTAACGAACAAACGAACATAGTTTTGCATTTATAATATAAGTAAGGATAACATTTCGATCGACGATACACTAGGGCCCGTATTTATGAACCGCTTTCGAAGTTGAAAGCTATCTAGAGATATTTGAGATGCTGTTCTCGCAAGAAACGGCATCTCGAGATAGCTCTCGACGTTAAGAGCGGTTTATAAATACGAGCCTTATCCGGTCATAAAATCTGTGTTTCGAACTAACTCCGGGTCTTATTTAACACAAACAAAAATGGGATTTAAAAGGAGGGCTTAGGGAGCTTTTAGGGTTAATTTTTTTTAAATTATTAAGTAACTATTAAGAACTACCGTATTATGACATATTCACTCTTCTTCTTTTTTGTTATGGCAATCTACTTTCCTCTTGGAAGTAATTTTTGCCAGTGTCAAGTGTTAAATATTTCAGTGGTAGATATTGTTTAATTTTTCATTAGAATGCGGGTGCATCGCATTCCAATGCTGCTTGGAGCATTTGGCACCAAGTATATCAAGACAGTTTACTCGGTCAGTTCTGCCGAGGAAGCCACCACTTCATAAAAGTCTCAGCTTCACACAACCAAGATCGCGCCTATTTCAATTATCCCACATATTGTTCAGTTGCGTAGACACTTTGTACTATATAACTGCACCAATTTTAAGACACAATATCCACTATGAATCAATTTGAAAATAATTAAAATAGACACCAAACCAAGCTCGACAAAATGGCGCCAAAAACCAGGACATATTCACTCATTCCGCCATTTAAGTTAGGGTAGGGTTGGGCTTATAAGGTCCTGAAATCGAAATCGATTCGATACAAAACAATTGAATTGATTCTTAGCTTTAGTGTAAAACAGTTACTGATTTTGTAATTTATTGGTGTGTTTAACTAACAATTACTCATTCATTCAGTGATTACGCAGCAGTAAACGAATGACATTTCAAGTATCCACTGCAGCTGCGCTCTTGATCTTTTTTTTTTTAGTTTGATACCTACATTACGAGGCTGTGGCTTTATTTCTCAAATGTATGACGATCCCCTATTGATCTAGTAAGCCTGTTATTGTATTTGTACGTCCGTTTCATAAAAATACTTAAAATCGAAAAAACTATTTCGCAATGAACTGTATTATAGCTCATCGACTTTGAAAGCTTTCGATAGATAGTGAATTAATTGCTTTCTAATTATTGATTTATATTAAACCTTAAATATTGAAATGTAGCGTTATTATTGAATTATTGAAATACAGATAGTCGAAATAACATTACATTACTAGTGATATAGGTTACACCCCTAGCTGTCATATGTCAATGTCAATAATCAAACAATCAAATCATCTCGTTCATTTGTACCTTCGCCTGTCCTAGGGTGCGTTCCGTCGCTTCGCTCGAGTGCACTCGAGCGCGCTCGGGTGCGCACTCTGACCGTTCAGTGGTTTTGGTGAAATTTTACTCTGACAGCTGTCAGAGCGTAGTTTCACCCGTTCCGTGGCTCAGAGTGCAGCAACTAAAATCGGTCGTTGAAAAACGCTCTGACGTTCATCTTTTGTCATAATGTCAATGTCATTTGACATTATTTTGTATTTAGATGTTTTTGTGTCTAAAAGTTCATGGTTGCTCCTCAAAAAAACAGATTTTATTTGATTTTGTTTATAGGAACGTTTAAATTATCCGTATTCCAAAATAGAAAACAAAAACTTTGTACTTAATGACATCTAAAGTTCTTTTAGGTTATAGAAACAACTCGATCGTTCTGTGGCTTGGTTGCAACTCAAACGAGTTAAACTTTACCCAAACAACTACACCAAAAACGACGGAACGTACACCTGAAAAGGATGAATATAACTACTACTCGTTCATTTGTCATCTTGTAGTTTTGTTTGTGCGTCGCGTCGAGTTGAGCTTTTTGATCCTCCGTTACTAACTACATAACATATTATATTATCAACACAACCGCGTGTGCTTTGAATAGTGATAAAATAAGACAGGACTTTATATGTGTGATTGCGAATATTGCATGCCCTACGCGTGACATGATGTTTTTGATTTGTTCCATTATACCTACCTATATATAATCACCTTGAACCATTTTTGGCACTATTTTCCTACATAATTATGAGCTAGGAGGACTGTATTAGTCGATTACATCCAAAACACGAATACAAACACAAACACGAATCTTAAATACGGTTACATAAAGTCCATATTACATTGAGGTTGCTATAACCCTAAAACCCATTTTTTGTTCAATATGTCTAAAGTCCAAAAACTAAAATTGACTAAAGTTGGTACGTAAGAATTCGTTAAGATAGCCCAATCAAATAAACCCAATTTTAACAAGACACGAAAATATTTAGTTCAGTACTTTCAACCATACTATTTGGGCAATCTCTTTTGTGGAAAAGGCATAAATTAGATCGAAATGATTAAGACTAAAGTAATTTTACTTTCCATTTAGTATCGTCGTCGGTGCCATATTTGCGTTCTATTTGTTCGTAAAGCGTTATCTAGGCTATTGACGTATTGTTAATCGAAGTTTAACAAAAGTCATACAATAAATTATCCGAACATCATCACCCACTCTGATCTTATTAAATGCAAAATAAATAATAACAATGTGTAATACTGACGTTTTCGCAGAAGACTTTGTCGTTGGAGGTGTTGACCTTATCCATGCGGAACTGCCAGTAGGCGGCGCGGCGCACGGGCACGTACGTGAAGTTGCCGCGGTAGTGCGCCGGGTCCGACCCGCCCAGGATCACCTCCCCGCCCTGCGCCGCCGCAGGGTCCCTATCCACATCACCCATCTTTAATGTCCCCGTAGCTCTACCGTGAGTCGATGCAAACGTTCGCGCTACCGAAAACTATCGGATATACTGATCGGTCGATGCGAGTGAGAGAGAACACATTCGTTTACGGTAGCGAAAACAGTTTTCGACGACTCATGATAGAGCCACAGGCCTTCCTCATGTGGTAGGTGGATAAGGGGGATGGGCCATAATCCACCACGCCGGCCCGGGGTGTTGACGCCTGCAAATGCGGCCGGGACCGACGGCTCGTGCCTTCCGAAGCACGGAGGAACTTGAAATAATAAATTTTTGGTGACCACATGACACCGACACTTGCGAAAGTTGCTTATAGAGCCAGGCGCTAGACCACTGCTCCATCGAGCCCCGTGTCATCGAGCCCTGACGCATCGACCTTTACTATAGGGCGCTCGCTGAGATTATGCACTTGTGATAAGTTCTGTTGATTTTTTATTGTCTCCTTTTCCCGATAATAGAAAAATACTTTTATGGCATAAGGAACTTGTCAATTCCACCAAAACAAGCGACTAAAAATTCGAAGCGACAATTTTGAGTCAATATTTTTTATCCTTTCTAAGTATCGACAGGAATAATAAAATGCTAGAAAAGCTATTAAAACAAAAATGAAAGTTTAAGAAGTGGAGATAAAAATGTACCGTGTGAAATACAAAAGATATCTAAACACTGTTTAACTTAGACACCTGTTTAAATATGATGCTGTCACTTTTTTGACAATATTGTTTGAAAGAGACAGCATCACATTCAAACAGATGTCTGATCGGTGTTTAAAAATCTTTTTTAATAACACGGATGATGTTTTGATGTAAACGTTACCTGTTGAGGTAGAAGGAGAAGACAGGCTTGACGAGCCCCTGCGCCACCATGTTGTCGAACACCGGCGGCACGCGGTCCACAGAGATGCTGCGCGTGACACGACACTTTATGCACCAGCGGTATATCATATCATATATAGGGTACCATGCATACAACCCCGGAAATATATTATAAACTATGACAACCATCACCTAAAAAAAAACTGCATAGTGGCAACCCTAGACCGAAATTGCTTTTACCTGTTCATGGGATTGATTATCGAATACAATAGTCTATTTGCGTCTAGGGTTGTTTTTTGCATTTTTTTGCCGTGGCGGTTTTCGAGACTATAATAATTATCTTAGGTCGCTTGCATGGTACCCTGGCTACCATATTCGGCTTTATAAGGCTATGCGCTCTAAACGGGGCCTCATACTGATTATGAAGCTGAAACTTTTAAAGTACACATTAAGTATGAAATTATATAAGGTCAGAGCGGGGAAGACCGGTATACTTTATATAAAAAATCAAATAAATAAAACAAATCTTTGGTAAGTTCTAGACCGAGTTTTATATTTGACGAATCAATTTTGAGCACACGAATTGAATTATCATATAAAATCTTTCAATTATACCATTTTTTTTTAAACTCGGCATGCATGTAGACGGTCTTCCCGTGCTATGGGAGGCAAGCTCGTCTATTGACATTTATTTTATTTCGATTCTGGTGTGTTATACTTAAAATACTTACGGCCGAATACTCTGGCTTCTCAGCCTAAAGTCTCCTTAACTTTAAGGAAGCTGTCAGTTTTATAAAGTTTCTGTCGAATCTCACGACTTTTTTGAATTTAAGGTGGCCTTAATTTCCAGATTCGTTTGAGTATTCGGCCGTCACTCAACCTCTCTGTTCTAAAAATGTTCGTAGTCGTTTTTGTTTTAATTCGAATTCGATCGTCGAGCGACCGACACGATGAACACACAGTATTACGTGGTATTACTTACTTTGTTGTATTTTTTTTTAAGATGAATTATTTTTCGAGCTAACTTCAATATAGTGCGTGTACCTGCTGAATCCCATGCCGAGGATGCCGTCGAACTTGGCGGCCACGAAGGCCAGCCCCGGCTCGGACAGCGCCTCGGCGAACGTCTGGCGCCGCGCCGTGATGCCGCCCACCTGCCGCCGCGCCGCACAAGGACATTAACATTACAGCGATCATCGCTTAGCTATACGGGGGCTGATGTCCTTCATAAATCGAACGACACTATCGTACAATCATAGGTATAAATAAATCGATGTGTCCAAAGTAAGCTAAAGCACTTGTATTATGGAAATCGAGAGACGACGGTGGTATCACAAACACCCAGACCTGACCCGATATACAAAAGTTCGTTTTCTAAATTGACCCAACCGGAGATCGAACCCGGAACCTCAGAGATGGCGACACCTTGAAAACCGGTGTACGAAGCCAATCGACCACGGAGGTCGTCAATTCTTTGTATTGTGATAGTATACGAGTGATTAGATTAGAATATTTTCCCAGATGTAGAAGGTGCTTTGTGTGAACTGAGACATCACACATTTCAGGCTGTATCTTTTAAACTACACAACTACAAATTTTGGGACTCAATCCTACATTTGTTTCACTACTTATACTAAAATCTGCAATAAACCATTCACAAATTTGCAACGTGATCCCTCAGTGCACACATAGATAATAAATTGCACCGCACAACTGACTGAGAAACTCGAACAGTAAACAATTTACAACCCACGCAGATAAAGAATGAGATTGAAAATGGCGGCTCATCGCGCTTACCACAACGAGTGTGACTGAGAGAGCGATAGGTGTGGCGTTTAGTGTGCGAGCGCAAAGTGAACATGAACGACTCCATTTCTAATCCCATTGTAACTTGATCGAGAGGTAGGAAATTTTTTAGTAAGTCATAGGATCATTGATTTAAGTTTTTAAGAAGTTGTTTCAGCGAGAAACTTGCAAGAGAAGAAATAGCAATATACTCGGCGAGGGTCTTTCGTAAAGAGTAGTAGTAAAAGTGACACAATAAGGTCGGTTTCCAAAGGATAGGAGGTGGTTGACTCACGGTGACGTCATCGGTGGAGAGGAACCCGGAGAGGCTGCCGGAGCCGTAGTGGATGGCGAACTCCGTGCCGTTCTTGCGGTACGAACTCGACTTGCTGCTGTCGTACTTATTGTGCAACACTGCAACACCAATGCCCACCTCACTCACTACGATATACTCCTAAACGTGCGGTCACATCTGTCTGACGCCACGTGTTAACACGCCGTATTTATTGGTCGTGTTATAAGTGTGCTTCTAGTGCATACATTTACTATGAAAACCGATGTTATCTGACGGCGCGTGTTAACACGTGGCGTCAGTGTGACCGCACCTTTAAGCTAGTCAATGTCCATTTGGTAGACATCCAATTGGAACACTTCTTAATGGACGTACATAAGTCCAGATTTAAACTGTGGAAGTTACGGCGTTGGTTGTTGGTCCAAATGGAAGTTGAACGATGCCCCATCCCATAGCATTGGATGTACTTCGTCAATGGCCAGTTTTACGTGCAAATTTTTTTATTAAAGTTTCAGACTTAAGAGTTGTATGGAACCCCATTTGCTAGAGCGAGAATGATAGCGTGAGTACTATCGCGCGCTCGGCAACACGCTGTCTTTCTCCCTCTAGCAAATGACGATCCTCAGTGATAGAAAGGGAGAAAGCATGAAGAAATGCTATTCCGTGCTGACAAAGTCAAAATGTAGGTCCAAAAAAATTACTCGACCTACTTTACCGAATTCTTGATGCATTTTTATAATTTATGAAAAGTGTAATAAAGTACATATATTCAGTAAACGAATTTGTCATACACATTCACTATTCGAGACATAATTCATAGAATATGAACCTAAATATGATAAGATGTAATGCATTTTTGAAATGATAATGAAAAGCTATAACTATATTGACCTTGAATTTTCTCTACATGTTTTCACGCATTTCTAAGCCAAGTGGAACAAAGTGAGGAACTTTCACACTAGTGTTGCAAAAAAAAATCGACCATCGATATCGATGGTCGATTTTAATAGCTTACAATACTATCGATAGAATTGTAATTTAAGTTGAATTCTGTTGGAGGTACTTACGGCAGGCGATGTTGGTGTAGTGGCACTTCTTGGACGGAACCCACAGGTTCGAGGAGCCCGTGTCAAACACCACCTTGAACGTCTGGGGCGGATTGCCGATCGAGATCGGACCGTAGTACTGCGCCTGCGCACAATAATAACCAACATACACAACACTGACCTGCTATAATTTAAATCATTTAATCTCAATAAAGTTTATAATCAACTTAATTGTTACTTATATCCTGTTTTTGAAATAGTACATAAGGGAAAACTGGTTAGTTTTTCCTCATAAATTGTAACTTGTCCTGTTTTTGGTAAATAGGAAAAATGGGTGATTTTTCCTCTCTGTTTTATTTTATGGTGTCACCATCATACATTTTTAATGTACTCAGCAAGTAGATACTTTTAATGTATCTACTTGCTGGGTAAATGATGATGAGAAAAATATCAATTGTTAATTGTATAAACTTTACAATTAACAATTGAATTATTTTCTAGATATTGTATTAGTTATATTATAACAAGAGACTTAATGTAAACAATATATTATTTTGTCTCTTTATCTTAGAATAATTAAAAAATAATAATTTCAAATCATGTCATTGCCTAGTATTAAGACATCATGTCAAAATTCTTAAAAACGATTACGGTTTAAATGTGTAGATCTATCTGCTTCACAGAATTACAACATAGTAATTAATTTGCATACAACACAAATGCATGACATGCTTTAGCCAATACATATTAGCTGACTGATAGAAAATATTGTGAAATCTTTTCATGAGTTGATAATATTAATTTAGGTTTATTTATATTGATATATTTTATTTTTATAGAATAGAAAAGTGTGTACCAACTATTTTTGTAAGTTTATAGCATTACTAGCTATCACCTTTGTTCTAGTTAGTGTATCAAGATGAAACATGCACCAGATTTTAAGTTAGACTCTCAGAAACACAACTGTAAAAACTGCATCCAATTTGATGCAATCGTTTTTGTGTGATGCGTGTACAAACAAACATACAGACAAAAATTATATAAATAAAAAATTGTCTCGGCTTCTAATTTTATCTTTTAGCTGAGTTTTTTTTCTCTTTAGTAGAAATAATAATTTTAATTATACCAAAGGTGAAGTCAATATTAGTTATAAAATAGTCATGCAATGTTATGATTTAAACTTTCCATATTTTACTGATAATGGGGGTTATCAAGATACAACTTAACATAAAGCAAGCAATGACCTGAGAACACTGTTATTGTTGTTGTTCAACTGCCAAAGATAAAATGTATTTTATATAACAATAACAGGTTATGTACCAAAAAAACACTACAATTGTTTCCATGAAATATAATACAAAAACTAAGACGCATTCCGAATATCATAATCAAAGTTTTCTATCTTGGATAGCTTAAAAGCAGTTGGTAATAGATTTATTAGATCTAACTATCCAGCTTATATTGAATCTGCAATCTGCATCTTACCTATTATTATAATACTCTTTTGTTTGATATTTGTGTTGACGCGGAGCTTATAATAGAAAGAAGAGAAACCTCGGAGAGAAAACATAGTTCAATACATACATCGAGATAGTTGGAGAGTGGCTCCGGCGCGGGTCCGGTGGCGGCGTACTTCATGCGGTACGGCTGCAACTCCGTGCCCACCTCGTGCAGGTGGCTGCGCACCGACTGCATGCGGTACAGCGGCACTCTGCACGAAACAAACAAAAAATATCAGCTCACCGTCCACTTGAAAAATACTTACACCTACCTACAGTTAAAACTTACCTTAATAGTTCCGCCGAACACACGGCGAAAAGAGCCAGGAAAACCAGTATAAATTTCTCCATGGTTGTTCAGATGACCCCTACAATGATAAATCAAGAAGTATAGAAAATGTCATTTAATAATTGCGTTTCGTTTAAATCCTTTCTCACCTGCGAGTGTAGGAGCTGATAACCGATTGCTACTGAAGTTCGAATACTAGTGCTAATAAATAAACTGGCGAGGGGATATTACTTCGACAATTCGAATGCAATGCAGCGAGCGAACTGCGAAATATTTAACAACAATATAAAATGATAAACTTCAACTTCAACTTTATGGTGATGAATCAAATGACTATACGAAAATCGACGAACGACAATTGGCTGACATTGACAGTTGACAGCCGGCACACACAGCAAAAGGACAAACAGCCGCAACGGAACCGGGCGGGGCGGCACGGCACAAAACAAATAGTGTGTTCTTAATGCTCTTGTTGTAATGATGTGAATTCTTAGAGCATAATTAGTGTGAAGTACTACTTTGACATTCAGAAGGAAATTCCACCCAAACCCTATTTCTTTAGAGACAAAGATCTAAACAAGAAAGTAGAGATTACGTATAGGTCACGCTCTTAGAGCATTAAGGTCACGCTTGTACTCCCACTCATCTAACCAGATTAAAAATTCGTGATAGTCCCCTTGTGAGTGCGAGCTGGAAGAAGATACCGTTGACCACCTATTCTTTAACTGCCCCAAACTAAAAGTGTCACTTTACGAGATCCTACCCCACAATATTCCCCGCCCCGTAAATATAAACCATCTTTTATCCCTTGTCAATACCCCCTTTATAAAAGTTCTGGCCAAAATCTCCAATAACAATTTAAAATTCTAAGCTCCCCTGCTTTGCTTTAAGACTTATGTTGTGTTGTTGGATGTGCTGTTTTTATTCTAGGTAAATCACATTAGGGTGTCTTTAAAAAAAATACCATAAAGTCCCATGGGACTCCCCTCGTAGATTCGTGTAAAAGCTGGCCAACTAGTTAGAGCACTAACTACGTGACCTTAGAGCATTAAGTGCTCTACTACGCGTTCACTTCATCATTGCCGCTACCTCCCGGCCCGCTTCGTCATACCGCACCCCCTGCGTCGCCATTCTAGTACGGCTAGCAACGCAAAGCTTAATTTTTGTTTCTGTGGACTTAATCATTACGTTCGTTATTTGTGTTGTTATAATGATTAAAATAGTAAAGTTCCTACATAATGGCGAATCTATCTTGTTAATGACTCTCTTTGAACAGGAACAGTTCAAAAACATGATTACTTTTTGTCAACAGTACCGTTAGCTGTGACGTCATAACGGTCGTCGACGGCAATCACGAAGTGAACGCGTAGTAACTTAGAGCATTAATGCTCTAAGCGTAGTAAGTTGATTTCTGTTGTTTTGATTATATTGGAAGTATTCCCTAATTTTTTTCTTATGCACATATTAAAATTTGTTTAACCCTCATATGTCATTTTATTAATCGATTATTCTATGCAAATATTAAAATTTGTTTAACCCTTATAATATGTCATTTTATTAATCGATTATTCTTGTAGGATTATAGGGAAGGGAAATGTCCCTTTCCTGCAAAAGATAATTAAAATAATCGATATTTGGGGACATTTTGGGTAAGGGACGTTTTGGGAAAGGGACATTTCGGGAAAGGGACATTCCGGGAAAGGGACCTTTTGGAACCGAGGGACATTATGGGAAAGGGACATTATGAACCTAAAGGTTATATCCTTTATGCCGGTTTATTCTTTCGTTATTTCAAATAAGTAGTTTTGTTCGTGACAACCCTGACATTTGACCGAGTTTCTGTGCGTAGGTATCGCAGTTACGGTAAACGCAGTGGCGGTGGCGCGGCATGTATTTAAGGACAAAGGAGTCCGACTACTGGTAGGCGGTTTATCTAAAATACTGTGCACTACTGTACTGTTCCGAGCAAAATTACAGAATGAATTATTATTCATTCAGAACTATTGTTCTGATGTATGTACAGAATGGGCACTCCCACCCTCCCACCGATCGGCGGTACCGCACTCCGCCCCGTACTAGGTTGGCGATTTTAACTGTATCGAGGCTGTATCATTATTGAGACATAGTAATGTTTGTGAATATGGGTTTGGTGCCTTACTGTAAAAAAAGCAACATTTTATTCCAAATGTATTTTTTATTTACAAACAAACCACTTCCTTTCAGAAATTTATAAAATTTCTGTTTTTGTGATTCTCATTTTATATCTTTTAGTATTTGATGACATACATAATACATTTATAATTATAAAAGTTTACATAATGAAAAATAAATGTAGGTAACACAATTTCAAAATTATTTTGTAATAAATTGAAGTTATAAAATAAACGAAGCAAACATGGCATTCGTGACCTGTTTATAAAGAGGTATATATGCTCATATATAACTTTTTGCAAGTGCAGTGCATCTGCAACAAGCTCAATGGGCCAGGCGCCGGCGCCGCACCTGGTAATACTATTCCAGCGCACCCGCACCGTGACCGAGGGACAGTAATAAGGCACAGGCTTCTCGATACCTCCATGTATGATATACAACTAAAATATTTGAATAAAAACCCTTGCACAATTTTATGATTTAATTGCACTATGTACAGCTTGGCCAGAAAGTGAAGAAATTAAATAAAATGGAACCTAAATTTTTCAGTACAAAATATAGTCAGTGTTGCCAAGTTATTCGAGATTTTGACGTGTTTGCATAGAAAGTGGCGCCCTCATTTTTTGTCAACTCTTTATGGTCAAGCTGTACTTACACATTTATTTTTACATTTCACAAGTGAAGGAATTTATTTACACATTTCTACAAGTGAAGGACGGACGGTACGAACCAATTTATTTTGTGCAAGGCTTTTGTCTTTAAATAACTTTAGCTGCCCGACCCAAAATATAAAGTTGTACATTTTATCACTGATATCATCAAAAATTTAAAATAGCCTCTTTTATCACTTTATAATATCGAAATGTTGATTCAAGTAATAAAAAAATACATGTATATGAATAATAAAAACTGTTCAGATCGATAAAATCACAGTGTGAGTGCGCCAACTTAACGTTAGTCTTATTACCTACTTGACACATCTTATATTACCCTTGGTTAGAATTAGAACAATAACACTTCAGCTTTTATACAAATAAAGTCACAACAGTAAAATTATGTCAATAGCCCCCTTCCGAAAACACGATTTCATATTTGAATTCTATATTTACAGATATCATTATTTACACACACTTTGAAAGTTGATTGACTATAAAAATATTTCTCTTAAAAATAATTGTTTTGGATTATGCCTGACTGTAACCAAACTCTGTTACAGAATTATACTATTTTGCTATCATTTATCTGAACTGAAAGGCAATCCACGACCGTCACGCATTTTTGTGATTATCACTGATAAACTTTAACACTGGAACTCAATTGTATGACTTTTTCTAGTGTCATTTGTTAATACTTCGATCATATAAACCCTAGCACAGAATATATAATAGCACTAAACGTATATATAAGTCCATCTGCGCGAGGACAATCAAACAGTAAGCTACTCTCGCTGCACGGCAATAAAGTACAATTTCAAATTGCACAGCGCTGCGTGCCTATTATTGTATGCACCTTCTCTTTCTGTCGTGTCAGTGGCGTAGCTCTGTCTCAACCGACGGGGATGCCGTCGGTTGAAACGTCGTCGTGCGCTGGCTCGACTGAGTGAGCCGCGACCAGTAGGCGTAGTGCGTTTACGCTGCATCTAGGGTTTATATGATCGAAGATATTAATGTCAATAATAACGTCATTGCAGTATGATTAATTATTTTTAGCATTCGCACTAGGCCTGCGTGTTCGGCCTCGTTTCGTCCTCCTTATCTATCCGATATGAAGGCTTTTGCCTCAGCAGTGGGGACTGTAGCATCAAATCGGCGACATCTGTGAGTGTTCGCTATGTGGCGGCGGGAGGTCCGTGGCGGTTCCTGGCCAAGATCCAAGAAAACGAGGTCTAGCATTCCGGGAGTGACACTTGCAAAGTATGAACAGGATTTTTTCTGTCTCAATCATTACCAAATGATCATAGTGCATTTTAATTTGTGATTCGTTTCTCTAAGCAAACGAAACAGTCCAAGTTAAAGATGAATCGTAATTTTCAATAGCGATAGCCGAGATGACGTTTCAGCCATTTCGAAAAATGTTCAAAAATGTCACAAACGTTCCACAGCTCACAGAGCCACTAGTTGTACCATGCCCGAGATGACCCGAATTTGAAATTTGTTGAGCATTATCAACAAAACGCGATTTCTTCTAAGTAGGCCTTCCGTCTGAAAGACACAAGACTATGATGTGGCGTGGCTTCACCGCGGCGCGGTGGCGGTGGCGGTGGCGGCCGGCTGTAGGAGCGCGTCGGCGTCGGCGGTGAGCACACTGCAGTAGCGCCGCTCGTCGTCCGACACGAACCGTACGGAGAACGAGTTCAGCGTCAGCGGCGGGCCCTGGATGATCTCCACGTTGCCCGCGTTCGCCTGCGTTACCGAATATTATTAATTAGAATTTAATCGATGTTCATATTTTGATAATTAGAGGATTTTAACTCTTTCAGTCGTAAGTGCCTCTATAAAGTCACAGTAAAGTCGTTCTAATACTTGAAGTTTATCTAGTTTACTTAACAAAAAAATAGTAGATTATGCAACGAGGGCTTAAAGTAGCGATGTTAGATCTGTAGTACACTCACCAGGAAGAGCGTGGCGAGGAACAACCCCGCCACGTCGTGCGCGTCGGCGGCGGCGGCGAGCAGGGCGGGCGCGGGGGCGGCGGGGGCGGGCGCGGGGGCGGGCGCGCGGGGCAGCGCGCGCAGCACCCGCGCCGCCAGCACGCGCACGTCCAGGGCGCGCGCCGCGCCCGCCTCCGCGCGCGCCACCACGTCCGCCCGCCACGCCCACACACCCTGCACACACACACGTTAATAACGAGGAATTCGTCTATTATATAGTCTGTTTATCCTTACTCGTTCTATTCGATAGACGATCTTTACCCGACTCTTTATTGAAATAATCTATACAAGGTGTTACAAAAATACCTCTAATGCCGGATATGGTATATAGGGACTAGACGTGTGCGCCGTGCCGCGCCGATGACCGCCGCCGCCGATCAGCACTCGACGCCGCTGACCGGATACAAAAATCGGCGTAAACGGCGCGAAATGGCGAGCGATATTCGGCCGCTCGGCTGCTAAGCAACACAGTCCTACCCCGCCCGCTTTCCGCTACTTAGCGCCCTGCGACACGCGTTCATTTCATTCCGTATCGAGTTAGTGTCAAGATGTCGGCGGAAAATAATAAACTAGCGTTATTCAAAACGAAAGTAAAGTTTATTACTATTCGCGTTTTACAATCTTCATCGAAAAGTAGTTTTTGTTGGAAGAAATTTGGCTCATTAGCGATTGAGTTGGATGGAAAAAGACGAGTAGTAGCACCTGATCAAGTTTTTTGTACGGTTTGCTTAGAAAACGCTAAACAAAAGAATGATGAAGAATTGTTCGGCAGGTAAGTAAAATTTCTTTGATATTTCTTTCAGTAATCTAAGCTTCTATAACTAAGTGCTTTAAGCTAGCTTTTATAAACATATTATCTACCTACCTACAACCTACCCAACGCCAAATATTGCTCACGACAATCATTGCATATCCGAATAAAAAAGAATGCTAATCAGCATGTCCATCGATTATTAGATTTATCGTTATAATAATTTAAATCCAGAACTAAGTACTTTATTGCTGTTTTGTTTTTCGCGCATGATCTTTGAAGAGCTGTAAAACTAACATTATAGGTATATATTACATATGCCAACGAAATTAATAAAAATGTTAACAAAATAAAATACTTCTTCCGTCTTTAAGTTGGTGTGCAATATTTATACCTTCGGGCACTGTCTGTCTGTACCTTACCTATTTCAATATTGTTTGGTGTGATAAAGTAAAGTATATAGGTAATTACGTCATTGTCAAATAATATTTTTTTTATTTCCGAAATCAGGTTTAAGGGGCTGACATGAGCCAACTAGCGCCGCCTGTCGATTTTATTTTATTTATTCTAAATAAGCCCAACTTCTTAAAAAAGGAATCAGTCAAGGTTTTGTTAATAACGTCTAATATTTATTGAATAACTTTACACAGTTTGAAAAGGCATTCAAACAGTTTAAAACGCGATGTTGTTAAAAGTGGCCACTGTTGGTTCAAACCTGTTTTTAAAGTATTGCACGCATTTTGTAATGTTGTAACGTTATTCAATAAACATTAGTGGGTACGTTCTTTAATTTCGTTGTAATGTAACTCGACCGTACATAATGTAGCAAATGTTTTTTTTCTTTTCGTAGCTTTTATAATTTTTTATTACAATAAAGTGATTTGTTCAACTTTTGACCATGTTTTATTGAGTTATTCAAGCCGCCATTTATGACGCCGTTTACGCCGCCATTTACGCCGCCGCCGACCAATTTTTACGTCCACGCCGCCGCCGAAGATTTTGGCATCGGCGCACACGACTAATAGGGACCATCAAACTGAACAACTTTTACTATGGGACCGACACTGAAATCGCGAAAAAAAATCAGCTGTTTCATACAAAAATTAAAATCGGAAATATCAAAATGTATGAAACAGCTGATTTTTTTTCCGCGATTTCAGAGTTGGTCCCATAGTAAAAGTTGTTCAGTTTGATGGTCCCTATATATCATATTCGGAATTAGGGGTATTTTTGTAACACCTTGTATACATAAAAATGAATCCCTATTTCCCTATGTCACGACATCACCCGTGAACGGCTGGACCGATTTCGCTGATTCTTTTTTTATTGTGACGATCTACTTTTTGTCAGAAAAAAGATTTTTTTTTTAATTTTTTCCACCATTTTCGATTTTCTAAGAAGAGATACGGACCGATTTTCAAAAATTTGGTACCGTACTATGCCCCGCGAGCTTTTGCATCTTTCGACACCCTGCCTTCGGTGTGTCTTAATAATTTTTAGAAATATACATGAATTACACTCCCCCACGAAAACGAAACTTACCGCATCGCCGAGGTTAGCGGCGGTCATATTATCGTCGTTGCGCGAAGTATCCGAGTCCCCGTTGGAGCTCTGCTCGAAGAACCCGTCGTCGTCGCTGTCCGCACCCGCGTTGGTTTCCGCGGTCGTGATCGCGCCCGCGCCCGCCGATGAAACCGCGCTCGCTCGAGCCAACGCCGCCGCGCCCTCCGACGAACTCCAACCCAGGAAACCTGACACAAAGGTCGAAACAAATCAATATTGACATTAAACAGCAAATAACATAGGACTATTTAAAAAAAATATAAATACTACCTCCTATATCTATTTCTAAACTTTCAAAACCACGAAAATCTGAAACAAACATATAAATATTATTATATGCAAATAATTTAGCCTTGAAACTCCATGAAGTCGATTCTCTTCTTCAAATTAAAATTCAATAAGTTAAATAAAAAAAAAAAGTAGTTACAGCTTAGCCACAAGAAAAGGTGACCAATGTGGTGCGGCGACCGAATAGAGCGTTTCGTCGTGTAGATTGTTGTGTGTGTGATTGTTAGTTATGTAGTAATAGTGTGGTTCATTATAGTCTGTCGAAATATTCATTTTAAAAATACTACAACTGTTTTCCACACACAAATTACGAAAAAGTTGATAATTATTAATGACTATTTGATTTAATAAGACAACATACTTTTAAAAAGCGTTTTTATTTTAAAAGACATCTGTTTCAGAAACTATTTACTAAATAAGAGAAATAAGGATAACAAGGGTATACCTCGGCACGTGTCCGTGTCCGGGTCCTTGTCCGGGTCCGGGTGGAGCGCGCGGTGGTGCAGCAGGCGCGCCCGCCGGCGCCGCAGCACGGAGCTCACCCACGTCTCGTCCACGCTGAACTCCTGCAGGCGCGCCAGCCGGACGCGCACCTCTGTCACGACCACCACACAGCTCATACATCAACTAAACTAATACTGCTTTACTCCAACGATGCGACTACTATCTATACCAGGGTTGTTGCTAATATCGGCATCAGCATCCGCAATAATGCAGTTTTTGCCTATCATAAACGCTAAATAGCTAGGCCGATTATTTAGTAGTTTATAGAAGAATATACTTTTTTTAAATGATTTATCAATAACAGAATCCGTGGATACTGTAAGACCCCCACCCGCACCGACCCTGCTGTACTATAGTATAACCTAATTTCTAAAAAAAAATACAAAAATGCAAATCTCAGAAACGGTGCGTTGAAGCCAAAAATAAGTTATTTTTGACCCCCTTAGGAACCCTGGGGAGGTAGATAGGAGGTATTTGATAAAATGTCAAAAAACGGTCAAGTGCGAGTTTTACAAAAACGCCAGCTGTGTAATAGGGCTATCTCCCCTCGATGTACTATTTTTCTCCTAATTATGTTTGAAACAAAACTCGACAATAATGAAATTCCATACAACTTTGCTGCCCCACCATTCGAGTAGTGCGGAAAGGTTGACTTTGCTCAAAGGAGGTTGTCAAAATGACCACATAATAATAATGACCACATTACAAGCATTTTTGAATAAAAAAAAATTTAATCACACGTACAAACCCCCACTTACTTTTACTAATAAGTTTTTTGAAACTGCCGCCAACCAAATTATCGATCTCGACGTCGCTCTTTCGTTTCCTTTCTTTCTTGATGGCCAAGTTGGACGCATCGATGGGCGTGCTGGCGCACAGGGGCAGGGGGCTGTGGGGCGGCGGGGGCGTGTCGGGGGGCGGGGGCGTGTCGGGGGGCGCGGCGGGCCAGTGGGGGGGCGGGGGCAGCGCGGGGGGCGCGGCCGCCTCGATGGCCGCCTGCAGCTCCATCAGCGGAATAGGCCGTAAACTCCGCGCCCCACCGCCCTCGAATCCTTCTAGCTCATCCACTAGCATTCCCTCCTGTTTTGAAAATTTGTAATTTTAGGTCAATCAAGCGTCACTAGTTCATAATGTATTAAGATTTAAGAAATAGTTTAGTAAGAGATAAAGTGAGGGACAAAATTAGGAGCATAATAAACAAAGCAGCATGTGATAAAATACTTCGCAAAGTGAAAATGCTAGAATTTAAGGTTTCGCTTATCACGCGCGTTTTAAAAATATTAAATACATACATCTTTCTTTTGTACTCGGTATGTAATAGATATCTTGCATGTCTTGTAATTGTTTTTAATGAACTATCGCCAGGAAACACTCGATTCTATTTAATACTTAAAGTGTGACTTCATCGAGAGGCTGTAGTGTTACAATATGATGGTGTAGTAATTTACCTGCAGCCTCCAGGCGACGTGGAAGTCGGCGAGCAGCCCTATAGGTTCCCCGTGGTAGTCGGTGAGCGGGCGGTGGTGGAGCGCCAGGCGGCGCGGCTCGAGCTCGATGTAGGCGCGCGGCAGCGTGGGCGGCGGCCGGGGCGCGCCCGCCTCGCGCGCCGCCCCCGCGCCCGCGCCCGCCCCCGCCCCCGCGCCCGCGCCCGCGCCCGCCCCCAGCTCGATGGCATCGAAGCCCGCGCACGTGGAGCGCCGCCGCCGCCGTGCGCCCCCGCCCCCGCCCTCGGGCTCATCCGTCCGCTCCAACTCCCTAAGTATGGATAGATACGATAGTCACGCCGGCACTTTGGCGTTATATTAGTAAAACGAGATGCAATGGGAATACGTCGCGCGCCAGAGTGAGACCGATTTGGCAGATTAAGCGAAAAATCACGAAATCAATTCGTAGTAAATAACGATAGCGATTAAAGATAAATGCTTCTACCTACATGATTGTGAACATTGATGATATAAATTATTTAAAACAATTTCGACTTGAATATCAAATGGTGTTTCTTAATAATCTCATATAGCTTTCGAGAGGTATTTTCGAAATTAAAATGTATCGAGTCAAAATCATTAAATCATGTTTTTGGTTCAATATGTGTCTGGATAATATATATAAATATCTTAATATCAGATCCGAAGGATCTTTCAGCGATCTATGGCATTACATCAAGAAGTCTATTTTCTTTAAAGATCGCCGTAAGAGGCTGACATGAGCCAACTAGCGCCACCAGTCGATTTTATTGTATTTATTCTTAATAAGCCTAGTTTCTTAAAAAAGGGATCAGTCAAGGTCTTGTGAATGACGTCTAATGTTTATTGAATAACGTATAACATTACAAAATGCGTGCAATAGTTTAAAAACGGGTTTGAACCAACAGTGGCCACTTTTAACACCACTTTTAATCGCGTTTAAAACTGTTTGAATGTCTTTTCAAACTGTGTAAAGTTATAATGTTTTAAATTTTCATGGTTTTTGACGTTATTAGAATAAACTATATCGGGATTTACACCATGTAAAGTTATTCAATAAATATTAGACGTTATTAACAAAACCTTGACTAATTCCTTTTTAAGAAATTGTGCTTATTTAGAATAAATAAAATAAAATCGACTGGCGGCGCTAGTTGGCTCATGTCAGCCCCTTAAGGCTGTGAGCTTGTAGCCGATGTCACATTCACATTTTTGCATATACATCTTGTATATACAAAAATAATCTTAAACCAAATATTGAACAGTGCAATGACACCTGTATGGTATGTATTGTTTCAAACGAGTGAATGAACTTTGTGATGAGTCATACACTTAAAATTAATAGTAGAAAATTAGTATTGCATATGTAGCTGCATAGTAATTGATGTATTCACTGGCGAAATCCGCGCAAGGGGATTGCCAAAGCGTAAAAAAGAAGTATTAGGTCCCCATCCCCACCTATGAAATCGGCGTTTTGTATGGAGAATTTTAAAGAAATTGCATTTTCCATACTAACATCTTAATTTATAATAACCATGAACGCTAATGTTTTGAAACTGCCACTTAGCTTAAGCGAAAAAAATAAGTTTTGCCTAAGTTAAAACAAATAAAGTGATCATTTACTTATACTAACAAAACAGTAATTTTTAAGGTATTTTTTATGTTTACAAAACTGTAATAAGGATTTTTTTAAGTTGTCTATGATGGTCATTATTCGATATAATATCAAGCAAATTGATGAATGTTTAAATTATAGAAGTGACGAGGTTCTCTATTTGAAAGAGATAAAAACGCCAATTTCATAGGCGGGGACTCAATATTATTGTACTGACTGCGCGCTGTTTTGCAAGGAGTCGCTGACTGAGAGGACGTGATGGTAGAGGAAGTCGACCTTCCGTCCGTAGACGCTGGCCGAGTGCTGCAGCAGCAGCGCCAGCTCCGCGAAGTTGGGCGGCGCGCCCGCCCCCGCGCCGCCCTCCCCCTCCCCCGCGCAGCCCTCCGCCTCCCCCGCGCCACCCTCCGCCTCCCCCTCGCTCGCCTCCAGCGCGTGTAGCCCCGCCTCCGTCAAGTACTCCTCCAACAACTGTGACCACGATAAACGATTTCATAACATAAGCCATAATCATAGAATATACAATAGAACTCAACGTACAGAAGCCCATCTGCGCGAGGACAATCAAATAATAAGTTACTCTCGCTGCACGGCAATAAAGTACAATTTCAAACTGCACAGCGCTGCGTGCCTATTATTATATGCACCTTCTCTTTCTGTCGCGTTAGTCGCATAGCTCTGTTTCAACCGACACACGACAACCCTCGTGCGCTGGCTCGACTGAGTGAGTCGCAAGTCGCAAGCAATAGGCTAATGAGGTATAATACTGTTGCTTAGTGATTCTGTGATTAAACCAAAGGAGAACGGGCTAAACAAGTCCGAATAGTGACAGCTGAGTAAATTTAACCTTTTTAGCAGTTCATGAATGTAGGATACTTTTGTCACAAAAATCTGAGTTTTGTTTGTTCGTTCTATACATTTTTTTTTTACTAGAATGCAACAATGTTAAGCAACCATGTTTTAGCACAATGGTTTTTATAAAGTAAATGTACTTTACTTGATCTTTTTATTTTTTAAGTTAACATTTACAAGTGTGTGTACAGTACAGCCCGTGGTACAGCTGTGAAATATGTTTGAATGTGATGTGCCCAATTAAATTTGGTCATATAAGGTCATTGACTCACAACTTTTGTGTTGCTATTCAGACTTTTTCTTTTAGTTGAAACGGATTAAACCAAGGTAAAATTAATGAATATTACCTATCAACTCTTTTATTTTTTAAAATAAATTAAAAGGATTCCGAAAAGACATTGTTCGGAATCCACACACAATTATATGCTTTGAAAATATATATTTTTTGTTTCCGTCAAATAAGGGATGGCATAGTTTTTTTTTCTTAGTTCTTTTAAACTACACAATACTTTAATTTAGGTTCAAGCCATATTTCTAAAGATATTATTTAGTGAAAGTAGAGATGAAATGTTGGAAACTAAAATGAACATCACAATAATTTATTGAATTAGTTAAAATATTTGTTTTGTCAGCTTGTATCTACCAATTATACTTGGAAAATATTTTTTAAATTTCCACAATCCTGTAATGCTGTTAAAAATGACCTGGTTCAATCCAATGTGTGCATTATAATAACCTTGAAAATTCAAGGTCTTTCTCTTCAATCTTTCTCTAAGAAATTAGTTTGAGAAGAGTATTGTTTACTTAGACTTAAAGTATATGATAGCTCAATGCCATTACAGTTGCATGTCATTCATATACCTAATTTTTTGCTACTATGATTTAAAATTGTTGATGTTCAGCTAGGGCTGCCATCCGTCTGGGTTTCTCCTGATTTATCTTAGTTTGTAGTTAGGAGAAATCTGTTAATTGAATGATTTGCAGCGCCCACCGCGCTGCCACGCGTTTAATTTGTGTTGTAGGTTTAAGTTGATTTTCTATAAATAAATAAAAATTATACCTATGATAGCGATGTTTTTATTTTATTCTAAAATTTTTTCAAGTGCGTCTGAATGGTTTTTGAAATTTTTGTCCAGGGTTCGTGATTTGGGAGATGGCAGGCCTATGTTCAGCAAAAGAGTTCTCATTCCAAACTCAGAAGTCTTGTATATACAAGAGCAGAGTGAAAGATTCATAGCTTATCTTATCAGTGGAACTTCCAAACATACAAAATGTACATGTATAGCTATACATATATAGCACAATAATGCGAGAACTGCATAGAAAATTAAATGTTTATGTAAATTTCATCACATTGCCTGCTGTTTTCAAAGAATATGAATTTGGTTTGTTCAAAAAAATATGTGAAGGTTTTAGTATGATGTAGGTATGTTATCTCACTGCAGTCTCTCATTCCAAATTCAGAAGTCTTGTATATATCTTATCAGTGGAACTTCCAAACAAACAAAATGTACATGTATAGCTATGAATGTAGCACAATAATGTACAGAACTGCATAGAAAATTAAATGTTTATGTAAATTTCATCACATTGCCTGCTGTTTTCAAATAATATGAATTTGGTTTTGTAAAAAAAATGTGAAGGTTTAGTATGATGTAGATATGTTATCTCATTGCAGTGTTCATAGTTTTCAGGGATGATTGGGTTTTTGAGGACCTCAAACAACCTCAAATTGAGGTTATACTCCACTCCAATTACTTAGTTCTTTCTAGAGGATTAATAACAACGATTTGACCCCAGAGAACACGAATAGGTCGGAGAAGTGATTGCCTCCAAAATTGGTAAAGGAAGCGAACGGATAGTTGAAAATACTAAATCTATGCAAAGATATGAGTAGATAGTGTTATATTAAACAGGCTTTGTGAGGATAAGAAGGCAATAATAGCAGACGACGCTCACCGCGCTGAGGTCCGTGTCGAAGCTGCGGCGGACGTCGCTGATGGGCTTCATCAGCTCCGCCACGATTTCTTCGAGTCTCTGTGAATTCATGCTCCACCTTTTTTCGCGTTGTGATAATTCTCCACTCCTGAAAGAAGCGTCCTTTTGATAATAACATTACTGCACCACTGTAAAGCGACGCGAGTACAACTGAACTGAAATACAGTGGCGCGAAAGTTTCTGTCAACGACCCAATTTTGATTTGTAAAACAAATTTGCAAAATCAAATAACTATAGATTGTTTCTTAATACAAGCTTTACCTTCGCTTGTCTAGAAACTCGGCGTCCATTTTATAAACATAAAATCGCGTGAGCGAGAGACGGAAAAACGTAATAACAACGGTGGCCATTTATTTATGTTTTCGTGGGAGACATTCCGTTCGCTGACATTAGCGTTCGCCGTTCGCGTTCGGCACGGGTTCGTTGTTCACAGCTGCTACTTAGTCTATGGTTGTACCGTTGTTGACTTGACTAATTTTATATATGATGGAACATGATTTTGAGACCGATTAAAAGAAAAATATAAATTGATAATTAAATTACTTACACAATTTAGACAAAGTTAAAAAAGTTGAAATCATACTGACATGCACATGGTCTGATCTGTGAATATTACTATTCTCTATGATTCGGAGGGAGTGATTTGATTATGTTCTATAAATATTATTTTACTCTTCTCTTTGATGCAACACCAACATGGCGGGCGGCGGGACAGTTATCAAACAAGCTTCGTGGTTTTGTGATTGTATTTTCTAAGATTATTGTTAATTTGAATTAAAAGAAATTATTTGACTGAAACCATTCTAAGATATATAGAACCAAGTCAACTGAGAATTAATATGGGGATGTCACGTTGTTATTCATTGATGAAATGCTTGCTGATATTATTCAACATAATATTTTTGGTAAGAATAAATTCCAAATTTATTCCAATTATGTAAATAAATAATAATTTGGAATCTCCAAGGAAGTATAGACCACTACCTGCCTTCTTCATACCATTCATCGTTTTATATTTTTATCTTCATCTTCAAATGGAGGAATATTTTTTCAACAATAATAGTTATCTGCTACAACTTTACTCGAGAATGTATGGCAAAGAGTAAATTTTACAGTTTTTTCTAGTATCGCAAGTGTTCTGAAGTTATCCATTTCAGTTGTACATTGTTAAAAAAGGATCATTACATTAAAATCTTTGTGACTGTTTTATAGGTAGGTATATGTTACTGAAGTTCGTTCTTTTAATTTATTCGGATCTTTAATAAATTTTTGTAAAGTATCCGTTTGAAATGATTGAAACAGGACACATTCCTAATCTTAACTTAATATGATAAAATATGTGAAAGTAATTTTGTTTGTTTCGCTTTCACTCCTCAACTATTCAACCAATCATCAATGATGTTTTGCATACACATTGTCAGGGGTACAGAAAAGGACATAGGGTACCTTTTTATCCATGAAAAATGTACAAAGTTTCGTTTTGTGTGATAAATATTCAAGGGCCACATTATATGTTTACAGACTTTATTTTTAAAAAAGACTTATGTAAGTCACTTACACGAAAATAAAAAATACAAATGTTAATTTTTTCATATACATCATCACCCAGCCATGAATATTAGTACTATACTAAACTATAAAAATGAAATTTAGGTATAAAGTTCGTAATTTTCAATTATATAATGAGACAGTTTGGACTTAAAGCTGTTATATAATTTTATATCTTATGTATGAAGGTAAACTATTTTACAGTTTTGCAGATGCCTCAAAGGCGTTGTGCTTTTTTTAGCAGAATTTGTATGTATCCATGGCAAGACAAGTAAGCTAAGCTTGACGTGGCAATTAATAACATACCACCACAATCTACATGTTTTGCCACATAAAAAGCCACATTTATAAATTTAAATTGAGTTTGATGTAGTGTAAATATGTTGACTGTTCATATTGTTCGTTTTGTTAGTGTGTAGGCAGTGGGGCGTGTGCATTCGCGGCTTGGGCGTTGTGGGAGGGCGGCGCGGGGGAGAGCGCGTCGGGGCGGGCGGGGTTGTGCGCGCTGGTGGTGTGGGGCGGCGCGCTGGTCGTAGCGGCGCTGGCGTCGCTGTGCGGCGCGGCGCGAAGCTCGGGCGGGCTGCTGGCCGCCGCGGTGGCTCTACTGGCGCTGACGGCGGCGGCCGAGGCGGCGGCTGCGTGGTGGGGCGCCGCGCACTTGCCGCACTTGCGCGCCGCGCTGCTGCAGCGACTCGACCGCACGGTGCGCTACGATTACGGAGTGCTGCCGGCGCGGACGCATCTCGTTGACGCCATCCAACAGGGGGTGAGTGAAGTATTAGCTTTTCATTGTTTTTTAAATACTGTCTATAGAAAGGAATATCCATCCATCGGCGACATAGTTGCTCTCGGGGTCTGGCTGAATGCTACATTCCAAGTCATAGTGCTTAAATAGCTAAATTGTGAATTATCTCTCTGAAGTGCACTCCGAAGAAGCTTTTTGGTACTTATTATAGCCTAAACAATATTTTGTAGCCTGTCGTTTAGCTTAAAGGAGTTTTTTGTGAAAAATGGCCATTTATCGCAAAAGAATTCGATTCTTGGTTAAGGTAGGCAATTTAAAAAAAATCTTTGAATGCAGTTCTGATTAATTTACAATCAAAATGAAGTCTTCTTTCAGTATTTCCTACCTTAAAAATTTAAGGTATCTCGTTGACGCCATCCAACAGGGGGTGAGTGAAGTATTAGCTTTTCATTGTTTTTTAAATACTGTCTATAGAAAGGAATATCCATCCATCGGCGACATAGTTGCTCTCGGGGTCTGGCTGAATGCTACATTCCAAGTCATAGTGCTTAAATAGCTAAATTGTGAATTATCTCTCTGAAGTGCACTCCGAAGAAGCTTTTTGGTACTTATTATAGCCTAAACAATATTTTGTAGCCTGTCGTTTAGTTTAAAGGAGTTTTTTGTGAAAAATGGCCATTTATCGCAAAAGAATTCGATTCTTGGTTAAGGTAGGCAATTTAAAAAAAAATCTTTGAATGCAGTTCTGATTAATTTACAATCAAAATGAAGTCTTCTTTCAGTATTTCCTACCTTAAAAATTTAAGGTACTTTCCTTCCGTGTGGCAAAGTTTTGGGACACCCTGTTTATGTTTTAATTCATTACAGTTGGAGTGTTGCGGAGCAAGCGACATGCGCGACTGGCAGAGCTCGGCGTGGGCGCGGCTGGCCGAGGGCGGCGCGGGCGAGGGCGCGGGCGCGGGCGCGAGCGAGGGCGGCGTCGCGGCGCGCGGCGAGGGCGCGCCGGGGGCCCTCGACCTGTCCGTGTCCGCGCCCGCACAGCACTACCTGGTGCCGCCCTCCTGTTGCGTGGTGGGTCGACTGCATCCTCAATATCCTAAATTTACTACTCATCTATATGAGTAGTCAACGACTCACATACACTAATTTCAATTCTATCTGCATCGGATTAGGTTGATTTTTAAATCTAATTTACAAAGTGTCTATGCATTTCGATGCTCCGTTCGAGTCTAGCTTTACGACCTGTAGCTCTACCATGAGTCGATGCAAACCGTTTTCGCTACCGTAAACTATCGGATACATGGTGTGAGACGATGTTAAGGGAGGCAGAGCTACGCGACTGACGCGACAGTAAGATTGTATGCAAGGTGCATACAATACTAGGCACGCAGCGCTGTGCAATTTTAAATTGCACAAGGTGGAAAAAAGGTGGTAGTTAGAAGGAAAGTACGCTATTGATAATGGAAAATTTTACTAAAAAGCTAATCGTTAATAAAAAACACCCACACAAAAAAGCTAACAAAAAGTTAAAAATAATATCATCATAATCATCAAGTCATAAATAGATCTATGTAAAATCGTAGACGTCCGGGGACCGCTAAGTTAATGGATCGACACGTCTGCAGGCCTATCGCCTAACTCAAAATGCTTTCAAATTTCTAAAGTTTATGACGTGAATGCACTGTCCGTCCTCGCCATCGTGCTATGATATGACAAGGAGACAGTGCATCGCTATCGCTGTATCGTGGGTCGCAGGATGCGGAGTCGGCGTCGTGCGCTCGGGCGCGGCTGGTGCCGGCGGCCAGCGGCGGGGCGGCGGGGCTGTGGGGCGCGGCGTGCGGCGCGCGCGCGCTGGCCGCGCTGGAGGCGGGCGCGCGCGCGCCGCTGGCCGCCGCCGCCGCGCTGCTCGCCGCGCACGTGCTCGCCACGCTGCTCGCGCTCGCGCTCGCGCTGAGGGACCACCCCGACCACCGGTACAAGGCCTGAGCTCCTCCACCGAGGGCCGAGCTCGTGCGAGGGAGCCTTCCGTCGAGAATACCCTAGATGTCCGGTCGGAACGGCACCTCCCCGCCTTCGAACCGGGAGGATATTTCGTACGAGGTATTCTCTTCTCTGTTTCTTATTGTTTAAAATTGCATTTGGAACGCGTTCGGTTCGGTTCGAATTTCGAAAAGCCATCGGTCATTTATGTATGAAGACTGGCATACCTACCTGTCCGCCATTTTGAAAAAAGTCGGTTTTGGAGGCCTGTGCTAAAAGTGGTGTCAATCGATAGAATAAGTAATTACAAACAAAAAGTAATAAGTAAATAAATCTCGTAAGTGATATACTTACTGAGATATTTGAGTTTAAAGTTGAAAAACAAAATCTGTCATTTTCTGCATTAATCAATAGAATAAGTCATTACAAACAAAAAGTAAAAAGAAAAAAATCTCGCAAGTGATATACTTACTGAGATATTCGAGTTTGAATTTGATAAACAAAATCATATTCTGGATTTAGTGGTATGTCTATGCAGATTGTTTTTAAGCTATTTTATGTATGTAGGAAGCGTCCATGGCTCAGCTGACGAAGTGTGCTCCAGTTATTCTATCGATTGATCTAAAAAAAATACTTATTTTGTTTTTCAACTTCAAACTCAAATATCTCAGTAAGTATATCACTTACGAGATTTTTTTACTTATTACTTTTTGTTTGTAATAATTTATTCTATCGATTGGCACCACTTTTATCACAGGCCTCCAAAACCGACTTTTTTCAAAATGGCGGACAGGTAGGTATGCCAAAAGCACATGATGCTCTTTCGAATCGCTTTTTGTCAGTCGGTGCCATATTTGCGTGCCGTTTTAGTTCGTGAAGCGTCATTTAGGATATTCTCGATCGAAGGAGGGAGCGATGCCGTCGTCCGAAGACGTGCGTGAGCGGGAGGGCCGAGGAGGGTCCGCCGGTCGCGTTCCTATAAATAAAAATGGTACTAACTCTCGATACGTTTTCGGATACCGGTCGTCTCGACGTGAACTATTGTAATATCTTCACTGCTGTAATACAGGCCTTGAGAATAGATAAGGAATCATCCCGGTACCGTAATATTTTCATTATCCAAAAAATGTAATGGAGTGAATTAATCTTTTAATTTATAAGAACGCGACGTTAATATTTTACAAATGTTTGATTAATCACCCGACTATATCTGCGACAAAATTAACTATTTTACTACTTATTGATCTGTCAGAATCTGATTTGACTTCCTCCGAAGTAATCCGAACGTCGATTATATTCGACTGATTAAAATAATTAAAATATAACCTGAATCATTAAATTCACGATCTATTTAATATCGTCATTAATTTCTGTTTTTGCATGAAATGTATGAAACCCACCTGTTGCTTATTGTTATTTATTTGAATATGCCATACTTGTAATGTATTTACTTAATTATATATTCTCATAATATTTTTAATATCGTAAAGACTGATAATAATCGGAAAAGACATCTAAAAAACCGTTCACATGTTATATAGAGCTCTCTGTGTTTGTTTACTCCTACTTTTATATTATTTAAGAACAATCTGATTCATATCTTTTATACGCATTTGATATGTAAAACATATTTATGAATACTGAATGGTTAAATGAAATACAAGTTTCTACTAATGTCTAACAAAATTAGAGATTAACACAATTTAACTTAGGCTAAGATAGTAACGTAACCAAATGTGTGCTAGGTTTAAGAATATATAAATATTCATATTATTTATTGACACAAGCAAGTGTAGTCTATGAAACTGTTCTTAGAGGCTGGACTGAACTGGCGAAAACAATGTTTCTTTAAGTATACTAGTGCCATAAGTTTGATATTCAAACATGAACTAGCAAAATATAATTGATTAAGTAGTATTCCTGAACATTGTTAAATTATGATTACATGTATTTATTTACTGCCACTCTTATAGTAGTAGTAGTATAGTAGTAAAGTCAGTGCTAGAATGATCTGAGCATTCAAACCTACCAAAATCGCTAATCATTTGACAAATTCCTACGACATTAAGGTGCACTTTCATTTGTCATTTGAGAACAAACGAAAGTGCACCTTAATTTCTTGAAATAAGGTTGATTTTTGTCAAATGATTAGCTATTTTGCTAGGTTTGAATGCTTAGATCAATTTGGCGCTAACCGTACCTTTCTGTGAAGTCAAATTTATAATAATTTAAACCCATGTTAATGCAAACTGATTTTGGGAATAATAGATATATCATTAAAGTACTTCGAACATACTAAATACGTCTACATCCGGACTTTCACTGCGCTGAACCTCCGAAATATAAAACTGACCATGCCAATGTTGTTCGTTTTGTATTTTTATACTGTTAAAATGTAATAAACCTTAAATCTGTATACTTAAGGTATAGTCTGTTTATCATTACTTGTCCTATTTAGTAAACAACTTTTGGCAGTAATTGTCATACGTCTTTTAAATTTAAATCTTTATTTAAAAATATGTTGTCTTAAACATATATATGAATTAAAGGTTACAAATTAAATTATGTTTAGAACGGCCATCAGCAGAATGTTTGGAGCTTGCTTGTTACAGTAGTGTGGTGTAGTGTATAAGTTGTGTTGTGTACTTACACTAGCAGGTATTTTAGTGTTGTGTCCTTTCGTGGTGTATTTGTGGACTGTGTCGCGTTGTGTTGTGTGCTGCCAAAGAGCCGATGTCCTGACCTGGGATGGGAATGTTTCCTGTACTGTGCCTGTATTATTATGAGGCACAGTTACGTTAACTTTACTGGATAGCAACTGTAGTAAGCAATTTTGTACACAATTTGGTACAGTACCTCTGGCGGTTACCACACTAAACTAAAAGTTTTCTTACATAAACGATATTGTATGCAATTTGGCATAGCGCCTGTGGCGGTAACTACACTAAATATTTTCATACCAATGTTAACTACAGTCGCTATCGATTAGAGTACGCTTAAACTCAATACGTGTACTGATTACCTACGAATACTCTGGCGGGGCGGCGCGTGGCCCTGTGCATGAAGTTACTCTCTGAACAGCTTCACGTTATAACCTCTTTTGATTTCTAAACGGCTCTAGTCGATTTTAGCACCGGAAACGCCATTTACCGTTCTAAAAATTAATTTGTTGTGTACTTAACACGATACAAATGATTTTAAACCTAAGCTTTGAGGGTCTTAGGTTCAAAATCAGTTGAAGTTCGACATATTGCCGTTTTTATAGATAAACGCCCCGCCCTCGCCGCGTACAACTATTAACAGGCTTTAATTTCAGACTGATTTATTTTAACACTTATTTCTTGTTATTTACATTCATAACTCACACATTAATGTAATTGAGTACAAATTCTTAGCGATAAGTTATTTTTGAAATTATATTGTTTCATATTTACGCTATTTTCTTTCGACTGATTCTATTTAGGTTTATGTGACGCTGACGCCGGCCGACTTGACTTCTTGATCAAATGATTAAAAACGAATACATTAATGAAACATTTTCTTTCTTTATGGTTCGAAGAGTCGGTTGGCGAGAGTTCTTTGATGTGTTTATTAGTTAAGTTACTAACCTAAGAGTTATGCGTAATGTAAGCGTTGCAGTCACGACCACCGACCGTCGCACATCAACTTGCTATTTGATACTTCAAGTAAAATATCGTTTTAAGCTCCGTGCCGCGGTGGACCGGTGAAAGGGATGCGTCTAGAGTGGAAGCCATTTTTTATGATACATAGTATAATGAGTCTTATGAACATTGTGTAAAGTGTAAACTTGATTTGAGTCAAAAAGAAAGGAATTCGTGCAGTATTTAGTCGTACTAGTTTGCACTTTCTACAATGGACATAAGACTCGTTATACTATGTACTGAGTATAAACTTTGTTTCCATTCCAGACGTTGCTATTTGCCGTATGAAATAAACCTAAGTGAAGGAATGGTATTAATTATTCTTATAAAACGAACTCGAATATCGTTGCTTGCTTATCTCTCTCGCTCTCTCATGTCTCGCACTCCTGTCGGTCGTAGCGACTGACAAACACATCGTTTTACGCACGGACTTTTTTGTGATTTTGCTAATCTTATTTGTAAGATTTGGTCGGTGGTTGGGCTGCGCGTGCGCGCCCAGTGCCATGTAGCTAGTAGAGGCCCGCTGGTGCCGGTCACAAATATTATTTATCTTGTTTTTGACACTAATAAATGTACCTTACTGTGGACTCGTGTTTTATTACCGTCAAATTCTTCTACTATATTTAAGTTGTAAATTGAATAATAAATAAATGCTTGGACAATTTGACACAGCGCCATCTAGCCCCAAACTAAGCAAAGCTTGTAATATGGGTGCTAGACAAATGATATCATACTACTTATATTTTTTTTTAAATATATACATATTAATAATACATAGTAACACCTAGAACCGTCACAGAAATTAAAATTCATTTCAATTTCTGCCCGGCCGGGAATCGAACCCGGGACCTCTTGCGTGGTAGACCGGCATGTTGACCACTGCACCACTCAGGTCGTCTTCATTGTAATTGCGTAGGTATATTCTACGAAGCGATGCCATAGTTTGTTCAGTTCAGTTAAATATTTTGTACAGGTACCAAGATGAATGGTAATAGTATATTATGATACAAGTGAGCTTAAGTTGCTCATTGAACACGAGGCTGTAATTCAGCCGAGTGAGTAATAAGCGGAGCTCACGAGTTTCATACGACGTTTTTCAACACATTTGCGAGGAAAAAAGAAAATAATTTACCACACAGCGACAAATACGATAAAAATAAAATATGAAAATTATGGGAAAAGGCGCGTAGGTTTTTTTTATGCGCCTAATGCAAGAATATTTCGCGAACAAAGGGGTGAGTGAACATACAGCCTACTTCAAAATTATAATTTAAGTGATAAAATGCAAATATTTTAGTATTTTATAACAAATTATTGTGAATTGTGAAAAAAATTGTTAATAATAAATGTTTGTTTGACTTAATTAAGGACGTACCTACACATCTATTTTTTCCAAAAATGTATAAGGGTTTTCAGCAGCATAAAACCTCTTTGTTGTTACTAAAAATAAGTAACTGTATTACCTGGTTAAATTGAGAATGCTCTGTCTACTCGCATATAACTTGTAGTATGGTACTAATTTAACTTTGCAGGGATAATTCTATTACGCACTAGTGTATAATATATTACGCATGTTTGTTATAGCTCTGTTTATGGCCCTAAAAGCGATGTAATAAGGCTCACTTTACGAGCAAGCGTGTTGAAATAGTACATTATTATATAAGTGCGGTAATTATCAAAGCGCACGTTTGTCATACGACGTTTTATAACATATTTGCGAGGAAATGAATAAAACACGGGCTTTCTTAAACGAAAAATTTTTTTATCACTTGTTAAAGCAGTTATAAAAAATTGAACAATTTGTAAAATTGATTATTACGTTGCCAGTTGGGATTGCTCATAGAACGCAGCGAAAATGTTTCTAAGTCTATGGGATTGCCACATGGCCACTTGAGCGTCTTTTTTGAAATGCCAGCAAGTTGGAGTATGACTTGATATCAATACCATGTTTTGTTTTCACAGTGCTTTTTAGCATTGAATTGAAGTAGCACCACAATGAGCTTGACTTATATATTTTTCAGGCAAGAGGCTTAGAGTAGCCTTTTTCGCTGTCTCTGAGACTTTTGGCGGTGTCGAATTATTAAATTCATCAGTACTTGACGACATTTTCAAATAAAAACAATACAGCTAAAAGAAAAAGAGCGCGGAATAATTTTTACTTGTTCACAAATTAGCGATGAAATTAGCGATTATTTATTATATTTTATCCCCCAAAGTTAATTTTATTCATAAAATGCTGACCTCTTTTCTGACATAAAAACTCTTTGCTAAGATTTAAAAAAGTACCGTATGTTTTAGACGGAGCATCTTGATAAACCGTGCGTTTTACATTACCTTAACGTACAAGTACGTAATGAGATACAATACGATATTGAAATTGGTGTAATAAGAGACCCTTTACGAGCAATTATGTTATAAAATAATTAATTTGAATAAAAACATCCCTATTTTTTCCTAATACAATAATTATGAATGATAACTCGGATAGCGATGCCGATGTATTTCAATATGTTTGTGTAATGAAATGACGCATAATGATGTAACCCTGCGGCTGACAGGTCGAGTGCTGTGCTGTAGATACAGCGCAAACATAACATAGCTTATTTCGTCATTCGGAAGCGCAAACGCATCAAACTCACATTTGCATTCGCGGTCAGTACCTAATGGGCAGCCGCCCGGCGACTGTCTGCAGCTGCAATCGATGGTGCATTTTGTTTCGACATGCGTTTGTACTTAGAGTATGTAGGTAGTTTTCACGGGTTAGTACGGAAAAAAATGGGACCAACTTGGGAACAAACCTGATAAAGTGGCGTTTGAATCATGTCAATCGGTTCAGCCGTTATCGAGTAATCGGTGGACATACATAAAAAAAAAACAAATAAACAGACGAACATAGAACCTCCTCCTTTTTTGAAGTCGGTTGAAAATATGGGGAAACACGCAGAAACAACAATGAATTAAAATGGCATTTAATCCAAGGCCAGCTATCTCTTATTAGGATTGTGCTTAGTTGTAAAATGTCTGTCGATGGTGTGCGTGTAGCGGCGGCGCAGGCGCATCATCCCAGCGGTAATTGCCGCTCATTGGTTTCTCAAGAGTTCCTAATTGACAGGGCGAGGACGCCGAGACGCGTCTATCGATCTACAATGAGCGCAAGCAATTGGGACCATTCCTTGTTGATCTACATACCACTACCTACATTGTACTATTAATGGGCCGCATGCGTAGTAGGTACCTACCTAAATGGTACAGCAGCAGCAATGTCTTGAACCGTATGCGCAAGTAATACAGTAGTGGTCCATCGATCATTGGGTCATTACATTAATTAAACTAGGCCTTTGGATCTTTGGCTCAACAGCCATAATTTGTCAATATCGTCTGCAAAAGCAGTTTTACAGCGTGTCTTGGATTTATATATCTACCCACTATATGGTTTTCCATACAAAAGAGTTAACTTCTGAAAGGTATTTCTTATGATAAATTCTATGTGATTTTATTTGAGTTTGATATTGTTTGAAAGCTGTAATAGTCGACTTGCAGACTTTACTGTCGAATTTACCGTATAATTTCCCCTATTCGCCGTGTGTTAGTTAGAATAGAAAGAAATTGGAGATTCATATAAAAATACGCAAAATTTTAAATTTTTAACAGACTTCAAAAAAAGGAGGAGGTTCTCAATTCGATTGTTTTTTTATTTTTATATTTTTTGTTTTTGTATGTATATGAGTTATCTCTTTGATATCTCCTCGAATTGTGAACCGATTTTCAAAATTCTTTTTTCAATCGAAAGGGTAAGTATAGTTTGCTCGAGATGGTCCCATTTTTTGAATAGGCTCAGTAGTTTTTAAATAATCCTGAAAATACTACGATTTTGTGTGAACTACCTTGACGACTTCTTTGTTTTAAATGAACCGATTTAGATGATTATTTTTTGCTGGAAAAAGGGACACCTTATGTTAATTTCATTGACCTACCTTTTAAATGGGCATTGTACCATTGAAAATATATAAAGTAAAAACATTTACACGCTTAGGTACATACCACAAAAAGCTGAAAGTAAAAAGCTTAAAAAAAAAGAAAAAGCTTAAAAAAAGTGAAATTGATTTAAAAACAAAAACAGCTTCATAATTAAATACTTACCTCTAAAAAACAAGAATTAATATTCAAATCATTAGATATCTACGCATATCAATTATCATAAAACATGTCTAATGAAGTCGCGGGTGGTACTTTTACAGTTTAAAAAAAAGATGTCCTCCAGCCCCACAACACAATCCGGTTTTGAAATTGAATTTGAAAAATACTTTATTCAAATAAGCTCACATAATAAGAATTTTTAAATCGTCAATTATTTTACCCTACCATCCATTATGACGTCTTTTAGCTGACAAGAAAATGGGCGCAAAAACCTTATCAGCTTTATCAGAAGGAACGATATTTACAAATATGTATATCGTTTCCAGACATTACATTCATACATGTTAAAATAAGTATAGATTAATAAATAAATAACAATATTTAATTAGCTCATTTCTACTGAATCAATTCAGTTTTGTGGGAAAGCGTCAAGTTTACTAAAAATTGTATAACTGGCGGCCTGGCTTAGCGAAGCGATCCTGGGATAGCGATCCCTCCGATGTCCGATGTAGCGTAGCGCGGCAAGCAGGTGCAAGGGCTTCGAGGTTCGGGTAGTTGGGTTGGAGGCTGGAGCTTGGGAACTTCCGAGGGGCGCGGGTGCGATGTAGAGGTGGCGGGCGGGCGGCGGCGGCAGGGCAGGGCAGTGCCTTAGCAGGCGCGGCCGAGAGCGGCCGACCGCAGACATGCGCCGCGGCCCGCGCCGCTGACACGCGCGACACACGCTGGCTCGCGAGGACACCAGCCCCATCCGCCATGGGCTGCACCAGGGACGTGTGCACCGCTGACAAGATATTCATATTCATCAACATCGCCTTCGCTGTGAGTCCATGTTAATTATACTACTCCATTATCATCCCCATGTCAATGCTCAAATGATAACACCATGTCAAAAGAGTTAAAAGATATCAGGCAATATTTGCATAAAAATTATAATGAATAAACTTGTAAAATCGATCAAATATTCTCAAGTTGCTTAGTGCGAGTTGCGATGTAGAGTAGTCTTGTGTTTACAAAGTGATAACAATGAAAACAATAACATCCGAGATAAAATTGATAAGGTAGTTTAATTTTTAGACTATTACTTAATTTATGAACATGTGCGTGGCTGTTTCTACTTAAACTATGATAAGCGTTTAAAATTTTCCGCAATAGTGCGTGTAGAGCTTAATCTCCGTCGTCGTATTTCTGTGAAGAGAGGAGAGGGGTTGTCTGAGACCTTTCATTGGAACAGCAAAAAAAAGATTTAACTTACTGATTTACTACCTGCTCCAAAAACCGGGGATTATTTATGAAGACTACAGTATTTAGGTTAAGTTATCAGTCCCCTCACACTGTCCACTTTTTAAATGGCAGTCCTCAAACAACTTAAAACAATAAGTTATTATTGTTACAACTTATAATTAGGCGAGGTTAGAAGTAAAGAGTGACGCAGTTTTTTACACATTTCCACGAAACACTTGCTTATATTTATATTCCTTGTAAGTACCTACTATGTTTACGAATACCACAACAGTATGATTGGCACTACGACTAAATTGTTTGAAATAGAAATTCATACTGTAAAGTTTTTTTTAATAATTATTTGACGTCAGAGATCGTGAATTAGTCGAAGCTCGGGTCGGGACGAGGAAACTCAAACCAATAACAACTAATATTGTTGCCATCACCTGCGTATAATATTTTTTGTAATGACAATTTGTTTAAATCTAAATTATCCAGAAGAAAACGACATCAAAGTTTTTGTGCTTTGATCACAAGACTGTAAAAATTATCTCAACAAGCGCTTTCTTAAAACCCATATCAAACTTAAACTTTTTTCTACATTCACAAAAAGCAAAACGCAAGATTCCATGCGACTAACCATTTCACTTTCGTAGAGACCGTCACAATATCACCAAGTTCTCTGAATAAAACTTATCCTTTGCATGTGACGCTTAACTCTAGCCAGGCGCGTTGAGCCCACTCAAGGAATGCATTCCCAGAAAGAAACATTATTAAGTTGTAAACTTGTAAGGCGAGCGTTTGTCGCCGCGGCTCCCGTCGCCCGCGTCGTCGCATTCGACACCGCCCTGCGCCCGGCTACTGTATTATTAATGGTTTTTGTGGTTCCACTCGACCGGGCACGTTCTTTAAATTCGAATACTGCTACTACTTATAATACCTACTACATGATATCGCAAAAATTTCGACTGGAATTATACAATTGTTTTTTACCTGATGTGACTCACCTAATACAAAAAGAGTAGAGGTCATTGAGATCCATGAGGTCTGAAATCTCGATAAGGCAAGTTTCAGCGGCCTATTCCCGTTGTCTGCCGCTGGGGGATATTGGGGAAAAAAATTTTTTTTCCATACTTTTTCCCGATATCCCCCAGTGGGGGACAAAAGTGCCCCCACCGTGATTAGGCCGTCCCATCATCAAGGATGAAAAGATTTTATATTTTTGGAGACAAAGGCAGCTAGATGACATCTCATACAAAAAATTTAGAGAAACCTGTATACGACACACGTGCTTCACTTTGAGATCGAACGTAAATAAATCGTGATCGAAATGCGTAACTGCTCCCATACCGGTTTCGTGAGACTGACGTGACGAGACGGAGCGGAGTCCACAGCCTTCGCGCCGCTGCGGGGTCACTGTCAGCGGCTGCGGTGCTGCCTCATTATTTGTAATGGACCAATCCACCACATCGTTTACTAAACTATTCTGCATCGCAAGGCATGAAGGCAAACATTATTATCCGTCAAAGAGATTTATTTAATTGCTCAAACAAGTGAGTGTTGTTGTGGCATATGAGTAATCAAGGTAGGTGCAGCTGATTGCAGCAGGTGCCGTGACATAACGCGGCAGATGCGGCTACAAGTTAACGCGTCCCATATCTCCATAAGAAACGCGGGCATTGTATCGAGCTCGAGGCTTTGAAATTAAATTAGAGTAAGAACTAGACTAGACGAAGGCTGGCTGCACTGTAGATTCTGAAATTGGATGTAATGCTAAATAGTTTACAATAAAACATATTTATAACCGTCTTCAAAAAAAGGAGGAAGGAGGGTTTTAAATTAAATAGTTTTTTAGAAATAAAACACTTTTTACCGATTACAGCGCGTACATTAATAATATACGCGATGTAATCCGTAAAAGTGTTTTATTTCTAATGAACTGTACGCGCGAAAGTCTTAAATTGTTTTTTTAGAAAAAGATTTTTATTTCAATGTCTAGTAGGCGCTTTATAGAAGTAAAAAAAACAGTGGAGTAATTTTGACTTTCATAACATTTTTATTCTAACCGTAAATTAAGATTATTCTCAAAATTCTTGTTTCTGGACCGGCGGGGTCCAGTACCAAAGACTTTCCAGTACGGACATAAGTTCGTAGGTACTGCAAATACAATGTTATAACTGTGGCTCTTTGAGCTGTAGACCTTGCGTTTGTGACATTTATGAACATTTTTCGGTAAGCTGACATTTTTTTGAAAAGTTTCCATAACAGAATCGACAGCAAGATTATAAATCCAGTACAAATATTTGCACACAGTTTTCCATGAAAAATCAATGACAACCATTATTACGATAGTCAGTTGTTCTACACAGTTTTTCTTTTATACCATCCCCCCTCTAAAAAGCTTATTTTATTCACTGACAACAGTGAATAAAAAGCACTCTTATTCTCTATTTTGGTATTTGAATTTAAAACACAATTCGACCTCCATCTCAATACTATACAACCTCCTTGTGCAAAAAATACTCGATACAAACTTGTGGAAAAAATATTTTCGCTTAAATCTTTCTTTTTCTCGTAGTCATGTTATAAATATAGTATGCAACATCTTTCATTCACTAATTGCAAATTATACTATTATTTTATCATACTTTCGAACGTTTAAGGAACAAGAAAGAGGCTTTAATCTTTCGAGGTCTATATGCAACAAATACTAATGCAACCTTATTTAGCCCCCCTTTTGGATTTTTTTCACAACATCTTGGGTAGAATGAGGTCCTTAGTGTGCCTTTCAAATTTGATTGAAATCCGTCGATAAATAATCCTAGACAAAACTTCCCTTTCCCCTCTTAGTATGATTTAGTTAGTACTTGTAAAGATAGTTAACTAACTATGTTAACTCTGTGTGTGTAAAAAATGAATAAATAACATTTTCGTCAAAATCGGTTGAAAAATGCGACCTGTAGGCGAGGACAGACAGACGGACAAAAGCATTTTTTGGCCAATCTCGAAACGCTTCGCTTCCCTCGGTCACTAATTGCCGATTTTTTCTCGCACACAGACTCTCATCTTATTTCTTCTATGATGTTAAAGATGCTTCGGTTGCTTGTTATTATTTCGAATCGATGTACGTATCATCGTATAACGTTAAGGAAAAAAATTGCTGATGGCCAACTATCAGCAATTTTTTCGCCTTTAAAAGTGACTGCTTTTTTTGTTACCACCTAATTCGTTGTAACTTAGCCGATACTTATTTTTTCACTTGACACATTTGGCATTAGTGTTCAGTTGTGTATAAAAGATTTAAGACATAAGCGTTCATAGTTGTTATAATGTATAAATTAAAAAAAAATTATATGCAATATGCGAATTCTTTAAAATTCTCCAAAAAAAACGGCATTTTCATACTGTAACCCTATTTTATATTATTAACTTTACTTGTATCACTTGTAAGAGGCACGAATACTTACTTATTCAGCAAAAATATTTTGAACATTTTGTTCGATAAGTATCTACATCATATTCATATACAGGCGCATAAATATGAAATTGTTGATCAGTAATATCAGTATGAAGATTTTAAAGAAGATTCGTTTACCAAAAGTATTTTATTGTTACAAAACTTTTTAATACAAATATTTGAACACGGCTAAGTAATGCGATCTGTCTCAGCTAAGTTTTAACGAATAAAGTGAACATTTTTGCCAACAAAAAAAGTCATTAAAGACTTCTTTTTAAAATTGAAAAAACGAAATGAAATCTTAGAAGTAAAAATAAGTAGAAGTATGGTAAATAAGTGTGACAAAAAACATCAATTTCATATTATTATGTATATTCATATTACGACTTGAAGAGTTAAACATATTTTATTACCGAGTTACAAATAATAAACAGAATATAACATAATATTAATATTGTTGTGAAGATGGTTTAGCTAAGCCAGTTGTATCGATTGTGTATATAAATATTGCCGACTACGCTGAAATGTTTGCAGCCCTCAAGGCTCCAACACTGTTATCGTATAGATACGCCTTTTACTTATAAATATTTTTTTTCGCAAAAATCCTTGTTATTTTTTAATTCCACTACATAATCGGTATCATTAATAGGTAATACAACCAGTAACTAACACTTTTACACATTTTATACATTCAAGCAGTTCTGGTGCAAATAAATGCTAATTTCTTTCATAGAAAGGAATAATAATCTTCTATATATATATATAAAAGAAGAAAATCACTCACTCACTCACTCATCACGAAATCTCAGAAACTACAAGTGCTAGGAGTCTCAAATTTTGCATGAGGGCTCCTTTTATAAAATTGCTTTTCGTGCTCTAGTGCATAAAGTACAATCTTCGTCAAGTCTCAGACTATAAGACAAAGGTCGTCAGGTAAACAGTCACACACGCAATTAAACTTTGTTATATAAACTTGTTTTTGCAATATTGCTATTTAATTTCCTGACAATCGAAGTGAAAAGCAGAGTGTATACTCGTACGTACTATACATTTATTGATACAGTCGAAAAAAGGTTTTGTATCTCTCGTCGATTATTTATACAACATGTTACAAAAATACCCCTTATGCCGAATATGGTAGATAGGGACCATGATATTGAACAACTCTTACTATGGGACCAACATCGAAATCGCTAAGAAATAATCAGCTGTTTCATACAAAAATTAAAATCGAAAATATCAAAATGTATGAAACAGCTGATTTTTTTATCGCGATTTCAGAGTTGGTCCCATAGTAAAAGTTGATCAGTTTGATGATCCCTATATACTATATTCGGCATTAGGGGTATTTTTGTAACATGTTGTATATTGCGGTCTTCACCCATCATCACTGGAAAATTATTTCTCTCGAAGCTCTTTTTTTTACCAAGACAAAGTCCCCATAAACAAAAGACATACCCGTCTTCCAAAAAAGTCTGAGATTGGTAAGGCATTATTGACTACGCGAAACTCGAATTGTAAATTCTCTTCCGGATTGGTTTGACAAAGTCATTATTTAAATAATGACCAGATTTTTTGTTTTCATACTCCTAATGAGTGTCACAATTAGTGCAGGTTAAAAAAGTGTCCCTATCTCCACCATACCATTTGTTCTGCGATCTTTTATCACCAGGCAGAGGTTGCCCTCTTCATCTCTTCATCACTGGAAAATTTCTTCAGCAAAACACTTGTTTTTTACTAGAACAATTGTTTCCGTAAACAGAAGATATCTCTTCCAAAATAGTCCGAGGAAAATACTCGATTGGTATTATCGTGTAGGCATTTAATAACTGCGCGAAACTCGTTTTATTCCATGTTTCAATTTTCTTCCGGGTTCGCTTGTCTATTGATCGGTAACTCAGTGAACAATGACCCGATTTTTATAAACTCTCAATGAGTGTCACACCTAGTGCAAGCCTTTTACTCCCAACCCCTCCATTGCAAGAACTTTTTGACCACCCTCGCATCTTCATATCTTTTTAAATGTGTTTTTTTTATAAAAGTACCTACTTAAATTATGTATGTTTTACCACGCATTTTTACCCTAAAACTATAAAATTTCAGTAAAACACTTTATTCAGGCTTTTTTTTAGTTCAAAATACATAGATACTTACTTACGAATGTAGAAGATCACAATTTTATAAAATGGTAAATAAATGAATAAAAAATATAAGACCACATCACAAACATTGCTCGATCCAAAGTAAGTAGCTAAATCAATTGTCTTCTGGAAATCAGAGACAACGGTGAACTACAAACACCCAGACCTAAGTCAAGACAAGTTAATAGTTTTCCAAATTGACCCAGCCGGGGATCGAACCGCAGACCTCAGAGAATTTGTATTTGTATGTTTGTGACGTTTAGATAATAATACAATGTTAACATGATGTTAAGTTAACCCTCCCTCGCACGTGGGCGGATTAATTCGGCGGTGTTATCACATCGGCGCGCGGCGGGCGGCGGCCGGCGGCGGCCGGCGGCGTTATCAGCGAGGACACGCGGTGGTCCAATTACTCACATTACACCTAGCAACATTCATCCCACGTTTACGTTCTCTGTTAGGTTTTTATAGAATAAATCTTCATTACTTAGGCCACGTGAATATGCGGAACATTACCTTATTGATAATGGTATTTTATGAGAGTAGCAAATGAAACAGTATTTGTAATTGCCCTGTAAGCAATAAACAATGCGGGGGAGTCGATTTTCTTTGTATTATTTGTATAGATTTTATATGACTTAATGCCTAATTTTACGTATTTGTGTAAAGCTATGTTCGTTACTTGATGGTGTCACTGTCATCGTAATAATTGGTTTATGAATATGGGAATGTATTATGTCATTTTAATATAAAAATGACGACCTCTGTGGTCGAGTGGCTTTGTACACCAGTTTTCGAGGTGTCGCCATCTCTGAGGTCCCGGGTTCCATCCCCGGTTGAGTCAATTTAGAAAACAAAGTTTTCTACATTGGCTCAGGTCTGGGTGTTTGTGATACCACCGTTGTCTCTGATTTCCATAACACAAGTGCTTTAGCTACTTACTTTGGAATCGGAGCCATTGCTCCGTGCTCATGTGATGTTGTCAAATACTTAAAAATACTTATACTTAAATAAAATAAAATGGGCATAAGTATAGCATTTGTTTAAGTATATAGGTACCTATAGGTACTTTTAAAGATAATGTTCTTGGTTTCTAATTAGCATTGTGCGTACATTGTTTAACAAAACGATGTTGGTGTTGTGACTTTGAACACTGATCACTGACCCACTAACTGACCCCGCCGGGCGCCGCCGCCGCCGCCGCCGCCGGTCGCCGGTCGCGCCGTGTCACGCTCCAATATGACTTATCAGTTTAAACACGCAGATAACTTAACCATGCAAACTACCGTATACTTTAAAATGCAAATAAGTTAAAAAAAACACGATCAGTGAGTGTCGAGTATTGATTTAAAGTGTATAGTAATTTACATAAAGTAGCCTCGGGTGACGCAACACAATATCTGTCTGAGGTTGTTTTTGGGTACTTAGCACTAATTTATTCATGTGTCGGTGGTGCGAGGACGCGCCGTGTTGCCTCAGCTGAAAACGAACGACATCAGCAATTCCATACTTTGACGACGAACGTTGTATTGTCACGTCACATCATCAGTCTCAGGTTATGCTAATAAAAATCACCTTCGACAGCCTAATAAAATATAAAAATAAGTACACAAGTTGTGTCAACAATGTATCTATTTGAAAATATGGCTCAAGGCTCTACGACAAGTAGGTACATACACAATACAAGTAAACCACTCTGTATTCTTTGATTTACGAGCTTAACTGGTGATGATTTTTTTATAATGTAGGTGAGTATATTATGATATTATTATTTGCGAAATTGATGAATAAATAGGTACGAAGGTTCAGATGCGGCGGTCCGTGCCGTCCGCGTCGGTTCGAGTCCGAGACGGGCAAAAACTGTCGACAGTTATTTTCCTCCGCGATGTGACGTGATCCGCCTTCTATTCCTGCACTTCAAAGTCCGCAGTGACTCTACATTCCGAGAAATACCATAATAATATACAAATGCTGTATAACGTATAAGTGCTCTTTGTCATCGATATCTTTTCAAACACTCTGTTAGATATGCCTTAATAGATAAATTATCGAAGTGACAATTATTACACTATAAAATAAAAACATAAACTTGAATAATTCACCTAGAGTTTGGTTTTGGGTTTTGTTTCATCATCAACATCTTTCATAATTTCACTACAGTCGTTATAGGTCTTACCGTCCTACCTACCCTACGTTGAAGTCTACAAAGAAGTTATAGCCATGACCATTCTGTTGGTTTTGGAATTACGGCTTCTATAATAGTATACGGTAAAAATTAACTTTTTTTTCAATCTTCCTACGTCCATTCGTGGAAAAGCAAGGCAGAGCCGTGTAGGGTAACCCCACTGGTTTCTTCCGAGGTGCTCTCACGACCACCCGGACTCGCTCAACAGCTTGTGAAACTGGCTCGCATCTCCTATCTAATCCAGTTTTAGTACTTTTCTCTGATGAATTGCAACGAGCCCTATTTCGGATTTTCGGTCAGTATAGAGAGCTGATCAATATCTACAATTTGTGCCTAGAGTTCAAAGTACGTCGGGTCGGTAAAGAAGTCATGGCCAACAAAAAAAAAAAATTAAGTATAAATAACGAGTTAGAGAAGCACCGAGATAATAATAATGCAATTATGGTGGTGGATTACGTATAATTGGTAATAATTGAAAACCCACGTAACCTACCTTGTAAAGTTTTTGTATTGTTTTTTGGTGGCAATATTATTAAGAGCTATTTCCGTGTAATAGGTTATTTTATAGTTGGTGCGTGGTGCCAACGACCCTCGCTTACAATCTTCATAGTTTACCTTCTTTTTCAAATAAGGAGCGCTATTCTCAAAACCACATTAAACATTTTGAAACGCGAACGTCGAAATTATTTCTGTCATTTGGTAAACATGTAAACAACAAATGAATGAGAAGTGTTCTTATTTATGATTAATCAAGAAATCGTGTCAAAACAAAGCACTCAACTACTGTTTAAATAATTGGTTAAATTTTTACATTGCGTTTCTTGCAAGTACTTCTTTCTAGTCGAGGAGCTAATTTGTTTTACCACATAATATCGAATAGAGTTAAGTGTAACATAACTTTCTACCAATGAGAACATCCAGGTTTAATCAGTCGTAAACTCGTAAAGTTCGACAGCTGCGAATAGAAACTAAAACATACTCACACTTCGATCCGATCTGATTTGATTTATATCTTTAATGCCCGTTTGCAATAAACTTAAGAATCGCCGTCTTTTCCTAACTACAACTTGACCAAATTAAAACGGTATCATTAACTTTGCTGTCATGCAGCTTTCATTCGCCTATTTATCTTGGTCGAGTTTTAGTTAGGAATAAATTTTGGCGATTTTTAAGTTTAGTGCAAACGGGTGTTAGGCGATTCTTAAGTTTGGTGCATGCGGGTATAAGAGTATGTAAGTAATATCTTAGGATTTTTAGGATGTACTGTGTGGCACCTCTATCCTGTATCATGATCATCGACTGGTATGAATCGACCAGATTATGCAGCCTGGCTTTATCCCTGGGTTTGTTTCTCGGAGGTGTCAATATCGAGAACGAACATTTGTAAATTATTGTCTTGGTCAAGTTTTGCGGTAGGTAACGTCATCGTTGATACTGATTTCGATATCAGAAGTGCTTGTTTGCTGGTAGTACTAACGTTCTTCAGTATTTTTTAGGTTTTAAATAAATAATGCTATTTCTCGTCCACTCACGTAGGTATGTATCTGTCTAAGAAACCTGTAAGTTGCGTTTATAAGCACCAACGACAGACGATGACCGCTGCCCATAATCACTCGTAAGTACCTACTATTATTATTTATATATAATTGGGGTTGTACAGTAAAAACTAATGAACAAAAAACTGACGGATTGGAGAGCAGTGCCTGAGTGCCAGTGCCAGCGTCCCAGCTGTGACTAACCACCGAGCGGAGAATGGCTGACTCACACGCCGACCCATTATTACGACGAATTTATTGTAAACCAATGATCAGCTATCATGTCATTCCTAAAATTCCCAATCTATTGTAAAAGATTATTAATTGTAAATATTTCTTCATTGCGGACCGCGAAACCAATAGTTTTATTTTTATGGTTCGCTTTGTCTTGTATCGTATCATTTCTTTTTCGTTTATCGATAACCTAATAGTAAACTGTAAAAAAGTAAAATGTATTTAAGTATTTATTGATTAGTTATACAAGATGTTACAAAAATACCCCTAATGCCGAATATGGTATATGGGGACCATCAAACTGAACAACTTTTACTAGGGACCAACTCTGAAATCGCGAAAAAAAATTAGCTGTTTCATACAAAAATTAAAATCGAAAATATCAAAATGTATGAAACAGCTGATTTTTTTTTCGCGATTTCAGAGTTGGGCCCCATAGTAAAAGTTGTTCAGTTCTATGGTCCCTATATACCATATTCGGCATTAGGGGTATTTTTGTAACACCTTGTATATTTATTTCGTTAAATATTTTAGACTTAATCTAAAAACTAAAACTAAATCATTTTGAGAATATGAAGGTTTGAGTTACTGAGTTTGTATGTTTCGTTCTTCTTCTTGCATCGATCAATAAGTGTGTTTATTTTACATTATTATAATGTAATATTTAATGAATGAGTGGGCAGGTAGAGCAGAATAATTGATATTGATACCACACGTTTAAGCATCTAGCTAGCATTCCTAATACGACGACAACACATTTTTTTTAAATAAAATAGTAGATTTATATTATTATTAAACTTACTAATGTCTCCGGATTCAGTTAAAGTTATTATTGGGTACCTATTGCACTTTTTATTAAACGAATAATAGAACTAATAAAGACAATCATAAACCCATCGTTAGTTTAATTACCTTTGTCTCTTCATCAAGTGATGGTGTATAATTTAAGAAAAGTGATAGAATAATGCACTTTTGGTGAGAGTCAAGTCACTTAGGATCTCGGTAGCAGTCAGTGTCTGCGTGGGTGATGTCGACCTCCTTATTATAGTTGAGCAATCAACAGGCGCTATACCTAGGTTCATATGTTGTAAAGTATCTAGAATTTCAATATCCATTCCATTATATGCAGTGTACGCACTTATTGTTGTTTTTATAGGTGTACTCATTATGTGCGAGCGCGAAGCGTCTTCATTTCAGCTTGGGCGAAAATGCTTTCGTATGTTTGTCTGTCTGTTCTCCTCTATAGATCGCATTTCTCAACCGATTCTCGTGACATTTTGTGAGCAGGTTCGATAATTAAGTATATAATTTTTCTCCGATTCAGTTTTTCGTAATTAAAAAAAACGTTTTGAAAACAAGCGCGAGGTTTAGATATACGCTCAGAGATTCTGATTCGTAAGGATAAGCATTTTGAAATCTACTTGATTCTCAAATCTGTTATCTGCGGTTTTAATACGTCTTGAATTTTTTTTACTTTTCTTGTTTATTGTTCGAGCGAAGCATCTCTGCTTCAGCTTGGGCAAAAATGCTTGCCGTTATTCTCACATGTCGCATATATTAACCGATTCTCGTGAAATATTGTAAGCAGGTTCAATAATTAAATAATTTAACAAGCAAGTTTTTCGAAATTTTTCTAATTAAAATTAGAAGCGCCATCTAGCTCCAAAATTAGATTAGCCAAAATTAGAAGGCCCATCCTCCTTATCCACAAGGAAGGTCTGTACTGTGCCCCAGCAGTGGGGACATTAAAAATGTCCTAGCTGATGGTCGATCTAGCCTCGAGTGTATAAGTATAATAAAAGAATACCTATCAAACGGCATTAGTACTGCTTTTGAAAACCTCGTGGCGACACTATTAGATTAATTTTTAATCATACAATTTGAGCTACTTTTTAACACACAAACGCGACGTACAGCACAGCTCACTTAGTCATCACTAGTTTATAATGTTGTACTCCGGATCGTTATTGGGGTTCTATTAAATTCCGTTTGTGTTACTGCTATTGTCAAGCGCCACAGTGGGGCAGTATTTTCAGAGTCATAAGATGTGATGTGATGATCAGGCGAGTGTCAGGGTCGCGGGGGGCGGGCGGGGCGGGGCGGTGCGGGTTAATGGCCGCAGCGTCTTGGATCCTTGCGTACGCGCATCAACGCGTCGGACGGGATGCCGGCGGACGCTCCCGCTTACAATGTGCCCTACATACAACTCCTTCCACTGCAATTCCATTCGGCCAATCGGTCAACAATGCATGCAAGTGACTCATAAATTCTTTAGGCTTTCTTATATTAATTTAATCTTATCTATTAAGTACGGTGTTCGATAAGATAAATTTTAATCACGAAAAACGTAAAAACCATGCCATGAGTAACGTAAATCAACATTAACTTTTATTTTCCGCATTATGATGACTGAACTTATCGGTTTTTCGAGACCATTATAACCTATAGATCTGTTATATTTGCTAATATTAAGTAATTCACTATAAGGAAAGCTAGAGTCCTCCTCAGACCTAAGCTCAACCGCAACGGGTTGATCGTGAACTACTTACTTTGATTAAATGACGGCAGCGGTCGTGTCGTACGACAACTTGCCGGTCAAGAGCGCTCCGTAATCTGGAGTCGGATTACTTCACTGTCCTCTAAGCTTTGAGTCGGGACTGAGTTGACGATGTTCAGGTGCGTTATGAGGTCTCGACGCAAGGTGATACGTGTGCCACTTCAAAAATAATTGTGGTAAAGTAAGAACTTCTTTGTAAAGCTATATAATTCATCTCTGTTCATTCTCAATAGTCACTTATGCTACGTACGCACTGACAGGCGGATCGCTTAGCGGCTAGAGCCTAGCCGCTAGACTAGGGCCTAGCGAGTCACCTAGAACCTAGCTAGAGTGTAGCGAAGTGTAAGGAACGTTATACAGAGTTATTTGTATAACACCAACAACCTCGCAGGAGTAGATTACCTACTATTATCATAAACAACAACATTTGTTGTACGTCTTTTCCGAAAACAGACAAGAAAATCGACTTTCCATACTAAAGTCCGAACAGCTGATCAAGTTTTGTTCAAAATTTCGTTTTTTTTGCTAAAATTCATCATAACCAACACAACATTTTTTCTACGGCTTTTCCGAAAACAACGTAAAAGACGTTCCGAAAACAGCGAACAAATAGTGTTGTTTATGATATTAGTAGTTGTTGATGTTTTACAAATAACCCTGTATATTGTTCGCAACCGACCGCGTAGCGAAGACGCCAAGGGCGCAACGGCCGGTTGCGAACATTGAAGGATCGTTCCTTTTACTTCGCTACACGCTAAGCTCTAGGCGCTAAGCAAGCCGCCTGTCAGTGCGTACGTGGCCTTACTGTTAGTAGTAATAGTAAGTATACCTCACTTACAAGTAACTATACCTTTTAAGTTTGAAGACTTTTATTGCAGCTGGTGCATCTCGAGAGGAGTTTGAGGAAAATAGAATATCTTTTCCAGCTGGTTGATATGTTCCTCTCTATAATATATAAAATATGTCATTTTTGATACTTTACAAGAAAACCTCAATTAGCCGAGATGCAAACGATGAGGAAATAAATGATTTAAATCGTTTGTTTTGCTTATTCTACATTTTTATCGTTTTGTTCGTGCAACAGGTGTTACCTAGTCGTACTCAATTTATTTACATCCACCTCTTAAGTTTTTAATCTTTAATTGTTGGTTTACCTCTGGTTAAGTTTAATCAATTTGAGCAAAAATCAATAAGAATTTATTTTCTTCTAATAAATAAATATCAAATTCAACATAAAAAAATAATTTTCTTCTAATGAAGAAACATCCAATTCGATCGCATTCAAAAGTCATATGATGATGCAATTTAAATACAACTTAGTCACCATACCTAGTAACAACATGCTTTTAAAAATATGCCGTGTTATTACAAAAAAAGTTTAAACACTGTTTAACTTAGACACCTGTTTTAATGTGATGCTGTCACTTTTTTGACAATATTGTTTGAAGAGACAGCATCACATTTAAACAGGTTTGTTTAAAAATTTTCTGTTTTAACTCGGCATGATGCTTAGATGGAGGCGAAAAGTCTATGCTTCAGCTCCCAGTCCCAGCCAGCGGCCGTCCGTCGGTTGGCGTCGATGCTTCTTTTGTCGGGACGGCCGCCGCGATCGATGGACACTACACTGCTACGGTAATGTTACCGTGAAACTGCCGTCGCCCGTTTTATTAGACTCTCAAATTTATGCTAATCTTTACGTTAAAAATAATTTTATAAAGCTATTTTTGTCTACTGATGCTACATACAGTACGGTTCATCAATCACAATCACAGTAATTGTTGCTATGGTTCGATATAATATATGTCGTTTTATCAAATATTTAAAGAGTAAAAGGCACGCCCTTAATACTAAACAAACTTTTGTGTTACAAATGATATCTACTGCCGTTTGTCTGCAAAAAATCTACTTATCATAGAAAGATTATGGACGAAAAGCACATTAACTTAGTTGCTTATTGAATGGATCCCTATATTGCGGCGATAAAATGAAGCAGTCATACAGTAACTGTTATCAAACGAAATATTTGTTTACAATGAGAGCTTTGAAGCTGAAGATAAACTTATGCAACATTGAGTTCCTCGCGTGAATCCAGTGTTGTTCCCGTGTGTGACCTCGTCGCTCAGTATGCTTCGCCGGCGCCGGCGATGGCCGTTGGCCGCGGCCGTCGATAACTCAAAGGCAATTATGATTAATGGCATTCCGAAGTTGAAGCTCTCCTTGTTCGACATCGGTCACATTACTGAACAAAGGAAACCTTTTAAGACATCTTGTTATCTGGCTTAACGCACTCGGAAAATTTGCAACTCATTACGAAGATGCAGCCTTTATGTCAAACTAAACGTTCGGGGTTACATAATTGACCGAGCGAGCACAAAGCGCGAACGAATAGCTTCTTCAGCTAGGACAAAAATGATTTCGTTTGTCTGTCCGTTTGTTCTCCTCTACAGGGCGATTTCTCAAACGATTCTCGTGAATTTTTGTGAGCAGGTTTGATAATTATATATTTTTTTATTTTGAGCAAGTTTTTTGAAATTTTTGAAAAAAAAAAACATTTCATATATTTCGAAAAATATTCAAAAGTGTCACAAACGTGAGGTTTACAACTCACAGAGCCACTAGTTTTAACTGTATTGACATAAAACATAAACGCAGACATAATGAAGTCTCTGATTCCTGAATACCTGTATCTCAGTAATCAGCGCCCTCTTCCGGATACTTTATGTACTACACTCAATCATTATTTAAAGAATTTAGAAATAATAACATCAGATAACAAAACATCGTTTGAGTCTTGTGGTCTCAACTTTAGTACAGATACTTATATCTTTAGTTTTACTTAAACAGCCAACATATGTCCATGGTATTGTGATGTTGCGACTGCTTCATACAAGCTTAGTTGATTTTCAATAATCTGTAATTTTTTTGTTCAGATAAAACAGATAATTTTTGTACAATGCAGCTGTAGGAAACCGTTACGGACAGAATGTCATGGTTTAGAGCAGGGATCTTTGTGCTCTTTCAATTTGGTTCATGTGGGACTTGCAAGCTTCTCCCCCCCTCCAGACAACCACGCAATTGCCTAGTATCGATTGGGCTAATGCGCAATATTCTTTATAAAAAAGATCCAAATCAGCCACATATCTAAGCTTCTTGAAAACCCATATTAGTTTTCGTGTTCGAAATGTTAGCAGCTGTATGTGTGGTTGCCAAATGATCATCCACCAACACACCCAAATACTAGACTGAATGAGACTTAGAAATAGAAATACAAGAGCAAGATCCAATGATCTTCTGAAGACATAGGTTCGCTATTATTTCTATGTCTGGCAATTGTGCACAGCATTTGTGAGCTGCACCAAAAAAAAAATTGCATAAATTTTACCAGCTTTGAGGGATAGTTGACATAAATCGTTAATATATATCAGGAATAGACGCGAGCCAAGGATGCTGCCTTGAGGAACTCCATAGATTAAAGATTCCTCATTGCAAATGTAGCTATCGATTTTAACTTGCTGGAATCGATCATTAAGGTATAAATATTGTGACATTCTTGAAAGATTTCAACTTTGGCATAAGTATTTGAATAATGTAATTACCATATCCCTAGGTCACGCACGTTATAACTGTGTTTTTTTTAACTAGGGGGATAAACTTACTTCATAAGAATCATCAAGTTCATTAGATGGCGTAGGTACCTGGATTATTTTTTCTTCTTAAATTTAATTCAATACAATACGACCCACGCAATATTCGGACGAAATAAAATAGGATCTTCCTAATTACTTTATTCCGAGTTATTGCCACCCATTGTTACTAATGATTTCAATTTTTTTATGCCGCGGTTAGCACAAAGTTTTCTCATTCGATTCAGAACATCGTCGGGAACCTTGATACTGACTGAATTGGCAATCAAAACTTGGAATTGAATGGTAATTCGGTCGCAGCGAGTCCGGCTGATTATGTCAATTACTACTCGTTGATGACTGACGCCCGCCGCTGCCGCTGCTGGTCGTCGATCTCTTGTCTCTAATTTGGGATCACTTATTATAACATACTTTAATAAATCTTTCTGTAACTCCCAGTCACCGGGACCAAGGGTCAAGTACCAGTGAAGCCACGCCCTACGCCAGTCAACTCTAGTTTGGTCACAGAATTGTGGTTTGCACATACAAATATAATTTCTTTAATTCCAAGGTAATGAAATCACTTTCGCAGAAGCTATTTCGCAAATGTTTTCTCAAAGTTGGAACAAACTTTATGTGGTGAACTACGGTTTCACCGTCACCGGTCACGGTGACCTTTGCAGGATTACTGGAGATATTAAGGCAACATTTACCCGTTCCCTTAATTAACCATAAAAATATTTAAAAATATTTATACATAGGGTAATTTCGTAAGAAACTTAAATGTGATTCAATCTTTTGTACAGGCTGTATATTTAATCACTGTCCAAAAGCTATCGGTCATTTATGTAATAAGGATGTGTTCAGTCCATGAAACTGAACAAATTTCTCTAAGAAACATGTGTCGAAATAGGCCACAAAATTTTGATCACCCTTACTAAACTGATCACGTGATCTCTTTGATTTCTATAAATTTTTTTACGAATTTGGAAGGTGTTTCTTAGAAAAAGTTGTTCAGTTTCATGGACTGAACACATTCTTAAAATCCAAGGCTCATCTGACCAGGGACTCATCTTAGTGAATTACGTTATGATTTCTGTCACGTATTTTGACTATTCCTGAAGATGTGGTTGGGTCTAAGACGGATTAAAAATTGCTTTATTTGTTTAAAAAGAAGTATGAAGTGTGTACATTCTCAACCAGATATCCAAATCAATTAGTGTTGCCATCTTGCTCAACAACGTGTTGCCGAAGGAATTGTTATCTCATGTCAATAAAATTATTCAATAAACTACCAATGGCAATGAAAGAATTACCAATGAAACAATTTAAATGTGCGTTGTATCGATTACTGGCTGACAAGTGTTTTTATAGTGTTAAGGAATTTATTAATTGCAAATTTTAAATATTATCAGACCACTTTTTTTTTATTATTATTATTATTATTATTTTTGGCATACAAAAACATAACATATAAAACATAATTAATGTTTTAGGTATTTATTCAATTCGATTAATTTTGGACATGTTTTGATTGTTATTATTATTGTTTTTTATTTAATTTATGATTATTTTAAGACATTGTTAATTTATTAATAATCAAGACCCACCTCTAATTTGCATACCAATGTTATTTGGTTAAATGTGAGAAACGAAATCGATAAATGTTATAATCTTGTACTGACCACATTTACAGCAATAAAGAATTATTATTAATTATTATTATTATTATTATTATTATTATATTTAAAGAGTTATTAATTCCTTATTATTTATTTTTTGCTTATCTTTGTTGAAAAGAAAATGATTTCAATATTTTGGACAAGCTACCCCTTGCAGGATTTTTTATTTTTATATAGAAGTATATTATATTTTATTATTGTTTTCTAATTTTTGATATCAGTGTATTTACGATACGTGATTTCTGTTTTGGATATTTTTTAGGCTAATTTTATAGGCTTTATGTTTTGAGGCTAACAATTTTAATGAATTAATTTTCTTATGGAAATTATAAAGTTTTTAATTTTTATTTACTTTCAATTTATTATAATATGCTAAGGCATTAAAATAAATTACGAAAAATAAAATCATGCAAACTACAAAATAAAACGTGAGTCCCTGGGACCCATAGAAGTTAATTACGAAAGTTTATTTCACGTAGTGAATTGAGGGTTAAGAATGATTTTAAAGACAGGGTTTTGTCGGTGTGAATGAGGCGTGTATAAAGAATAATGGTCTATGTTGTTCCAGATGTACAGCGGCGCGCTGCTGGCGACGGCGGCGCGGCTAGCGTGGGACCCGAGCACGTACTCTTGGTTCCGGTTCCTGTGCGAGGCGCAGTACCGCGCGTCGTGTGCTTACGTGCTGGCCGCGGGGCTGTGGCTCGCCGCGCTCGTCTACCTCGCTGCCGCCGCCGCGCACCGCGCCGCTACCAATTGCTTGCGACTGGTCAGTACATAGTGTCATACTTATAGCCTGCAGAGGCTGCGCTGTTCGGAGATGATGGCTGGAGGAGATGGATGGATGGATGGATGGATGGCCAGTGGCCCAGGACTAGGTTGCTCCATCTCCTTAAACACGTCATATTTCGAGAGGGAACATACCGTGAGTGAGACATTTGGTTAGTTGGATTCATTATCTTATTTAATCACTCTGAGACCGTTTTGCAAGATGGACAAATTCATCTCAAGGTCCCAGAACTGTGTTTGATCTCCAACATCACACAGAAGCGGTTAAGTCGGAGATCCTTTATTTATAGGCCTTCCACTAGTTGCCTTTCAATTTTGAATTCCGCTTTAGTGACATGACATGTTGTCTGGAACTAAACGAATTGCTTTTTTCAAGAGTAAACGTTATGGTTGGCTGTCCTCGTAACTCGAGCCGCAGCTCTCGGGTAGGTAATTGCGTTAACACGATCTGCGCTTTATAATAATCGGCGCGCGCGACCCATGTAACTGTCAGCTTAGAAGCGTGTGGAGCGAGCCGGCGCGGCGCGCGGCGCGTCGGGTTACCCGCGTTGTGTAGCCAGCTACTACATTTCCCGGTTCACAGCTTTTGATTAGGACATCGTGACATATTACATACAGACATCAAATATTATACTTACACATTTTTGTGGAAAAGGGACCCTTACCCCGATCGTGATGGGTTCATTATTTTAGTGATCGGATGCGTCGCCTGTAAAGTCTCCTAAATGTCACGTATAATATTTTCTGTCGATGACGTCGTATCAGTGCCAAGCCATGTAACTGATACATTTCTACTGATTTCTACATATTATCATATTATACAATCATGAAATTAAGTAAGATGAAGCCGTAGATTTTGCACTTCCTCTCAGTTACAGAACAACATCCAACCTGAATGTTTGCGAAATATGGTCTTGTATTACATAAAGATAAGAAGCCTTACATTTCATTTTGTTTCGCTGCCGCTACCAACCGACATAGGTATTATTGTAATGAAAAGTTTTGTGGCAGCTTCCTTAGGGATACCCACCTGCCAAGTACGTACGAATACAGCGATAACAACTTTGTTTCATGTTTCCAATGGAAAATAGCGTTATAATACGAGTATGCATGTGTACATAGATAAGTCACGATAAGTAGAGTAGACATCTATCGATTCTAATCCCAGATTATTTTACTTTCTAATAACATTATGAGTAAAATACTCCTACTTATTTACGTCTATAAAAAATAATGGCTGGTATGATCCATTTATAAAAGTTCTTTTGAGACAGGAGAGCAGGAACAATGGCTGCCGTTGTTGAATCGAGGGTCCTGCATGAGTGGAAACGTTTGAAGGGCTGTGTTACGCAAGCAACACTCTCGGAATTTCGCAGTGGACTCGGGAGGTTGATATTACATTGTCGTTTGATATAGTACCATACATAAAAACTTCAATAAAACTTGTATTTTAAATACTAAGGAATACCTATCGTAGGCATATACAATTTTTAAGGCTATCATTGTGTATTGCGCAATGGAATTCTAGAAGTGACTCAGAGAGCGCTAATAATACTATTTGTTTGTGGCGTAATAGTAGATTATGCAATAAGGGCTTAAAGTAGTGTATTGTGTCCCGGGCGCTATTATTGAATCCCGAGTACGAGGGATCCTATGGTTAACTCCCGAGCGGAGCGAGGGAGTTAAGGCTAGAATTCTGAGTACGAGGTGTTCAAGATCGCCCATGACAAATACACATTTAAGCCCGCAATGCATACTCTACTTTTTATACTTTCTGCGAGGCAATTGAAACCAATGACTGTTATAAAGAAAGTACTTAAGTAATTATTTAAAGTTAGAATAATACAATATGAAAAATTAAGAATATTTATTGAAAATTAAAAGTTATGTTAGAAACATTACACCAATTATGCAACGACAAAGTTACATTCTTTGGTACATTTATAGTTGGGCTAGAGTTTATGTTTTTGTCGTCTATTCTGTAGTGGTCAGTTCGACATTCAAATAAATCCTTCTTGGTGCGCGGGTGAAAATAAATTTCGTAAAAAGTTTTCATGATAACATACAGCCTAACTCAGAATAAGATCTCATTGCACCTAAACTTTTTGAAACCAACATCGATCAATCACGACTACATGGGTTGCATTCCAAATTCAAATCACATTATTCCCCATGGGAAAAATGACTTACTTTAGGAAAGGTTTGCATGACACATAATATGCCATTGACGAGCAGGTAGTATAAAAAAAGAGTTTTAAAATAACAATTTATCAATTTGCTGTATCTGTCTAGTAAATTAAATGGTCTAACTTTTTCGTGAGTGACAGTGAGATACGTCAGTACTATATTCTGTGGTGAGAGTTTAATCGCAGAATTACTATCGATTTCTCTGGCTTTAACATAGGATGCAGCCAGGATTACCAGGAAATATTTCCAAATAGATGAATGGATCTGATTGTGTGTGCAGTACGCTTTAGGCGTGGCGTGCCTGGCGGTGAGCGAGGTGGCGTATGGCGCGTGGATGGCGGCGTCGCTGGCGGCGTGGTGGCGCACGGCCCCGCAGGCCGAGCTGGCGCGCCGCGGCATGGACCTCATGCACGATCTCAAGCCCGCGCTGCTCGCCGTAGAGCGCTACAGGGAGTTCGCCAGGCCTGTCTACGACATGCTCGAGGTGCGTTCACTGCGCTGCTCAATACGTTAACTGATAAATTTACACTGTGCTCTTTCACTTTCGTGCCAGTATTGTGTCGCCACACATAGTGACTTTGTATATCGGTTATCGTTCAACGCCTAATCATAGGATACCTACGTCTACGTAATAAATCAGGTCTAATGTAAACATTTTATATGTGTGTTGCAGGAGGTAGAGCGCGAGGCACCGAACAACGCGTACGTGATCGTACTGTTCGGGATCGTGGGCGCCGTGCTGCAGGTGAGGATCAGCTCTATTCATCTAGACGAGTTAAACCAAATGGATATTTTTGGCTTGTTTTGAATCCGCTCGAACCGGGTAGTTTCTCATTCGCGCTCCGCGAACCTGCACCTACTTTTTTTAACCTGGTTCGCACACGTACACACTATGGCCAAAACGCATTTACGTGCTTCCCCTCCCGCAGGTGAGCGAGAGGGGGGTATGTGGGACTCGCCAGGAGGGGACTGCAACATTCAACGTTGCGGCTCCCTCCACGACTGCCTCCCGTGATCAAACGATCCCGGGAGGAGGGAATACCAACTAAAAACTCCGGCACTTGCCCTCTCGCCGCCGGTTGGTCCTGAGGGACCCTTGCGGGATTCACCTCATTGGAGGTTCGCGCACCTAAGTGGTTACCCACCCTAATACATGGAGAGTACTCCAATAACACAAAACTTTTGGTGGTAGTGCAAAGTTTTGTGAGTTTGGTATTGGAACTTACTGGGTCTGGATTGACAGCGCGTGACTGATGTTTCTGGATATAAGTTTGGGCTGTTTTCCTTGTTGCATAAAAACTTTTTCTGGGATTCCTTATAAACTTTCAAGAGTCGTTTAAACTTAAAGACTCGAAAAGTTTTTAGAAGCGTTTGAAGACTTGAAATTGATTCGCAGTATGATGTCAATGGGCTATTATTATATCATATTACACGGTGGTTTTCAGCCACCGCTAACGTGGGGATTACGAGCCACATTTTCTCCAAAGAGGCCTAGGCTACGGACTACGGTACTGTGTAAAAATGGGTTCTCTTATCTTTTTCCAGGTAGCAGCGTTCATAATGGCATGCCGGTTAGCTCGGCGAGCGCGTGCCTTGGAAGGCGGAGCGGGGGTGGTAGGAATAGTAGGAGGTGGAGCGTGCAGCGACTGCGCGGCGGAGAAGCGCGCCTGCGTCCGCGCAGACGACGACAGCGACGCCGACCGCGACCCGCCGCCCGGCTGGCGCAAGCGCGCAAACCTCGGCATGTACACTATACTCGACAAAATTTTCTAGCAGGTGAGAAATTCCATGTTCGTTACATTTCGAACTGAGAGCATGCTTCATATTCCTCTTTGGTTCTGTCGTTCCTAGTTGTTTCTGATTAATTTTGGTGGGATATATGCGATTGGTGTGATTTCATAAGAAAAAACGGTTTACGAAGAATCGATTTAAAAAACTATATCTTTTCTGTTTTGTAGGACGCCGAGGCGGCGGCGGAGGCCCGGTCGTCGTCGCCGAAGCGTCGTGGGACGCGCGCGCGCAGGCACACCAAGCGGTCTCACCAGCCGCGCCGTGTTCCCCGCGCAGTTCCCGTGCCCTCCGCGCCGCCCCCCTTGCCGCCCGCGCACGCTCGGGACGCACACTGGGACGCTGTGCAAGCGCAGTTCCGCACGATGCGACCTTCCCTGGTAACACGCGCGCCCCGCACGCCCCGCACCCCGCGTGCACCCACGCCCACGGCGCCGCCCGCGCCCGCCGCGCTGCTCATTCTGCATGCCGACATCTAGCCGGAATAACGAATTAAAGATGCCATACACCTCGAGCAGACGAGTGTTCCTCGCCCTGTCTGGTTTCCATCAGGAATATCGTCCATCGAAAGATACATCTGGAAATCTCGTATTCCACTCGTTTTAAGTACCTAATCGAATTTTTAATAAAATGTTCAGCCCAAATGTCAAAAAGCTGCGTAGATTATCGGCAAAAGATGCTTAGAGGCAACTGAGAAGACCTGGCAATCGGCAACACTTATTTTGCGTGGCGACACTCGTCTGCTTTCAAGTATCGTGATTTTAATTTAAGTGCATTCCTGGATTGGGTGTTTTCAGAAGAGCCGCTACTTTGACTGAACGATTTATTGTATGATGTAGCTGTTTCTTACATAACTTCTTAGTTTGTGACCTTTATTCTTGCGGTAGGTACTTCTGAAAACTCTTCAATTCGAATTGAAACCACAAGTTGTATTCTCGAATCGAAAGTCGAGTACACTGCCGACTCTGCGATATTTAGGATGTGAATATTAGATAGTACACTTTCAGATTTAATAAACGTTAGTTAAGTGATTACCTCGCCGCCCCCTGCCCCCGCCCCCCCGGGGGAGGGCGGAGATTATTGTTGATGACGCTCTATGACATTCCAGCGATCTGTATACCTACCTATGTATTGAGTATTTTATTATTCCGATAGCAAATCGATTTTATACGTCTATCTATTAGTTAAGTTACTATATAATTTACTTTGTGATCCATGTATTTTTTTACTTAGTAAATATTAAGTTATGGCGCGATTTAGTGGAATTGAAATCTACCTATTAGATATCTTCAAAGATAATTATTTGATACATTTTGTATATGTTATATTTATAACGTAATCAGACTGCCATATTGTTAGTAAGTTAGCTAAATTATAAAAAATGTTTTATTCTAAAACTAGTGTTATAAACAGTGAAATAGTTTAATATGATGCTCATATCAATATGTCTAAAATTACGAATGGTTATACCACGAATCTGCTAATAATATTATGTAGTACATATGAAACCCGTGTAGAATGTATATTATCAGTGTAACCGATACGTTTCGAATTAAAATCGTATTCGTCGGTGTAAGAGGCCCGCCCCGCTCTGATGTAGATTGTTCAAGTAGGTATTTATATTTGTAAGTCCTCGTTCGTACGGAGTCCTCTTGCCGGCAGCGGGAGTCCGAGAGACCTATGGTGCTATTCTTCGACAACCACTAAGAGCTGCGTTCGAATAATGTGATTACATTTAGCTGTGATTTGCTTTAAAAGTACACCCGACAGAGCGTGCTCACTGGTGAATGTACTCTATTCACTCTAGCCTGAGACAAAATGTACCTATAGCAAAATACTTTTTTTAGTAAATGAACTGTCTAGTATCGTGAAATTAGTTTTAACCGATAAATAATTCCATTTGTACCTATCTCAGGGTCGAATGAATAGGATAAGCCTGACTAGGTCCTTAGTGCCAAACTCAGGCGCAAAAGGACGACTTCCTCAGGGGCGTCGGCGGCGCGGCGTCTCGCTCGCCTCGTCCTCACTTCCAGTAACGGTTGTTTCGCTGTCATAGGTGCCAAATAGGTTGTAAGATAAGTCCGCGTAGCGCTGTACTGAACCCATGTATCACTACAGAACAATTTTAACCCTTGCCATTTTTGTAATGTGGTAGTATTTAGAGATGTTTATTGTTTAGTACTAAAAATGGTCGATAGTGACACGAAAGCTGGTAATATGATATGTAGGAGTATCGATGCCATGCCGCTCGGACAAGACAATAACACGCACACGCGCCGCGCGGTCTGTATACAGATACCATACTGTACGTACACGACACATAACTATACTAGTTTGTAAGACAAAGAGCAATAAAAATATATTTTTAATCTGTGTTTAATTGCATTATTTAGGGTGACTTGCACCATAAATTAAATATTGTTTAAGTACCACTTAAATACAATAACTTCGTATACGATATTTAATTTATAGTGCAAGTCACCCTTAATCCTTTAATAATGATTAAAACTTTTTGTAAAAGAAAATATGCTTACTATACTATGTCAATACTATGTTTTACTGGAAAAATGAAATTGGATTTTGACAATGCTTTTATGTGATATCCATCTCATCGAAAATCCCACCTCACAATCTTTCTGGATGAAATATGGGACCATTTAATGATTTGGCTAACTTTAAAGAACAGCCTGGTTGTGTCAGATGTTAGTAACTGCACAAACTGAGGAGTTGTAACTTTTCTTACTTACCTGTCCATAGTTTCTGTGGTGTACAATTTTTAAATTCATCGTCACCTAGCATCACCTTTTAGTAAGCCCATTTGATTATTAACGCGATACGGCGATAAGATAGCGTCCGCGAAATCAGCTTCAGCTTGAAGCGGCTGACTTGCAGCGGTGCCCGTGGCCGTAGGAGACGCTGCTGCTTACAGTTGGCAGGATAATATAAGATTGCCAAGTCAAGTTATGTGGGCAACTGACCCCATGTTTAATCTTCATGGCCAAGTGTCGTCCTGACCTTACGCATACGGCAGAGTGAAGTGGAAAGCCAGTGTTAGAACTCTTAGATGTTTCGAGGGAATCCAACAAGTGCAATAAATGCATTAGTTATCGGGTGCAATAGTTGGGGCAGAGACCTGGCCAGTGCCAGCGCCAGCGGCTCCAGCTAGCAGCATGACGCGCTGCGCGGGCGCACGCGGGGGCGGCGGCGGGTGCGCGCGCTTCTCCGCGATACTGCTCGCGCATGTCAACCTCCTTCTTGTGGTACCGTATGATACGCGATGATAAACATATTCCAGGGCGATAACTAAAACCGTAACGTTGTCATTTAGGTTATATTTACCTGTCCAAGATTGGCATCCTAGGCTCCCTAGGCTATCTTTAAATAATTTTAACAAAACTTAAGCGAATATGTATGCACCATAACCCGCCACGCGGGCCCAATATGGATTAGTGGGTATTAACGACTATGCATCTGGAGCCAACGGCTTAGCGTGCCTTCAACAGCACGGAATCTTGCGAAAGTTGCTTAACTTCCACATTCGAGTTCCGTTATTTATTAGCACATAGTTAATTTTTAATCTATGTTGCAGCTGATGTAGCTAAAAGAACAAGCTGATTTAAAAATAATAAACATGGTAGAAAATTCATCGGTAGAAGATCTATCTAAACGTTGATGTAGTTTGAATAAAGCATATTTGCTGCAGAATGTAAAATGATCCTACAAAAATGTGTGACATAAACACTTTGTTCGATAACCCAAATAGTTGATCACTTGCCTGAAACTGAATCACCCGGAGTGATAAGAGTGATTAGATAAACTCATACAATCTATCTACTACGTATGTACCTACACAAATAAACCTGTCATCAGGCGGAGTGAATAGCCTGCGTATGCTCTGTTAATATTCTGATTACCTACTTCATAATCAAATATTATGCTGCAAAACTTTAACAGACGAATGTGAGCGCTTAAATAAAAAGTGAGGAATCCATAAAAAACATACAATTAAGTATCTCTAAGGTGAAAAAGGATAAAGTGATCGGTAAGTAGGTAAGGTAGGTATGTACATACAATTTTATTCCAATGGATGGATGACCGATCAGTTTTTGGGTAAGAACTGATCTCTCTGAGAATTACTGATATTATAATTTGAGTTGGGTTTGTGTGCGGTGGACAGCTGTTCAGCGGCGCCGGTTTCGCGGCGGCGGCGCGGCTGAAGTGGGACCCCAGCGCGTACGTGCCGCTGCGCGAGGCGCTGCCCCGCGAGTACCGGTTCGTGTGCGCCGTGCTGGTGGCGGGCGCGCTCGCCACGCTGCTGCTTGCGCACCTCGCGCTTGCCGCGCTCTTCGTGCGCCGCTCACCGAAAGTTCGGTGTGCTACATTATGTATTGTACGTACCACACTTTTCTTCTCTAGGATTTATAGCCTTCCACGCTTACACACCAAAACAAGGTCCTTAAATAATAAATAATGGAAAATTGTGTTACAGTTGCGGAAATCACAATACAATGGGGCGCATTTGGGGCAATTGGTTCAACAGCTAGGTAGTAGTGGTAAAGATGTATCGTTGGTTGCAGTATGCACTGCTGACAGTGGCGCAGGTGTGCGGCGAGGTGGGCGGCGCGCTGTGGGCGTACGGACGCGTGCGCGAGTGGGTGGCGTCGCGGGACGCGCAGCAGCTCGCCGAGCTGATGCAGGCTCGCGACCACATCCTCGCCGCGCTGCAGCTGCTCTCGCGCTGGTTCCCGCTGCCCGAGAAACTCAACGCTCTTATACAGGTCACTTTACTAAACGTTACATACTAAAAGAGCTAACTGTTAATAAAAACTCCCATACAAAAAAGCTAACTCTTAAAAAGTTAAAATTAATAACATCATTAATCATAAAGCTTGTCACGTCAATCACGTCATGTCTAGCTATACTTAACAGTATTACCTATCAGTCCAGACATGTGACGAGTTTACATGTAAATCCATCAACTTAGCGGTCCCCCGACGTCTACGATTTTTTCATAGATTTATTTATGACTTGATGATGTGATTATATTATTTTTAAGTTTTTAAGAGTAAGCTTTTTGTGACGGGGGTTTTTTAAATTTTAAATTTAAGTTTTTCATTTGAAGCTTTTTAAACTTAATTTTTGGCGGACATTTTTTTCCACAATTTCGTTTTTTTACTGCACCTAAATTTTGATATCATTGAAGAAACATGGTACCAAATATTGAATCGTCTGGACATATAGAAGTAAGCCGGATCCCCTCATAAACTAGAAAAAAGCTGATGATTTTCAAACGGCTGATCAGGTCATGGTTACCTTACCATGTTCTTTCAATGTCATTGAAGTAACACGGTACCAAATTCCGAATCGATCGGGCATATGGAAATTAGTCAGATCCCCTCCTCAACTAGAAAAGAGCTGATGATCTTCAAACGGCTGAACAAATTTTCATGAAACGTGACTAAGAACACTCGGTATAAAATTATCTTTCACACAAAAAAAAAACTAAACCAAAATCAGTTCATCTGTTTGGGAGCTACGATACCACAGACAGATACACATATTGTTATTATTTTTAACTATTTAAGAGGAAGACCTTTTGTATGGGGGGTTAATAAATCTAAACTACATCTGCACAACGATTCAGTTTACTTAATTAACTGCTGTCAAGATCTTGAAATACCATTAAACATAAAGGAGAATCAAACAACTTCTTAAATTTGTATGTTTTTGATTACACCTACTTCCGTCTGTATCGTGTGCAGGAAGCGCAGGCTGACCTTCCCCGCAACGCATACGCGGCGGGCGGCGCGGCGGCGGCGCTGTTGGCGCTGCAAGTGTCCGGCGCGCTGCTGGCGGTGGCTGCGGCGCGCCAGCCTCGCGCCCCACGCGCTAGCCTCGTCACGCTCGACAGCGCTGACGTGTACTTCGACCGCGACGACTCGCGCACCAGACTCACCTTCCGAAGGTGAGGACTAGGTAACATTGGATTACCGATTATGAGCTGCGCAACTGTAGACGCTTTGTCACTGACACATGATAGCACAATAGTGAACTACATAGGTTTGGTTATAATACTAAAACGACCGAAAAAGTTAAATATTTTATGTTATTCGTAGGTTTTGATTGTGTAGGGTCTAATTAATGTCATTATACATAGTTGGCTATACAAAAGTTGTAAGATGTTGAAGTAGATTACTTTTATTTTCCAGCGAGGCGTGTTCGGAGGATGGGAAGGTTCGCACCGCGTACAAAAATGGTCGTCTGGTGATAGTGTAAACGAACTTTAATATTTTTGCATTCGATGTAAAAGATATCATTTTTACCTCCACAAATACTCAATTCAAAATAATGAAAGAAGTTACTTTCACAGACTTTGAGAAAATTTGCTCAGACCGACGTAAGTACTCGCGAATTAGGCTAACAAAGTAGGTACCTATTGATACTTAAGAAATGATTGCCACTGGAACATGTAATTTTACAGTTTCTGTAAAGATATTTTGTTGTGATAGTGAACATGTATTGTAATAAGAAGAAGATAATTGAGTAATGTATCAAATTTTATTATAATACTTTTACAAAAATGATTTCTCATCAAAAAAATCTACGAGCTACGTTTCGTAGTTGTTCCCGTAACTCGTAGCTCGTAGCACGCCTTTAGAAAATATATTTTATCATTATTATTCGAGATTTTGCTAATATTTATATGTTTTAGTATTTAGCTTTAAAGACTCGGCATTGGAACGTTAATGTTGACTAAACTCCTACCGTACTCATATTAATTAGGTATGTATTAGTGTGGTAGTGTAATTAATATCCCTACGATTAAACTACCAACCTATTATTATATTTTGATTTCACAATTATGTTTTGTTAATTATGTAGTCTTAAGTTATTAATAAAATATTTTTTTTTACCCGCGACGGAACGGAGAAAGTGCGTTTAGCGTGAGAGGTTGTTTGTGTGTGCGAAGACGCAAATGATGCCAATATTTTTCTCCAGAACGGTTTGACCGATTGTTTTGTTTTTGTTTTCAAAATTCTTTATTTCATAATAATAATACAATGTATAACGAGCACATCGTAATACACGTACAAAGGATAATACTTACAGATACTTTGTTAGGCTAAACTTAACACCCATGAAAGCTTATAGAAATGTCCACTTTTACTATTAACATCGTGATTTCAAAGCACAGTTATTAAAAATAGCATTAATACACTAAAATTTGGTACAAAACATTTGTAAATGATTTGCTTATTACAGACAAGAGGGTACAAAAATAATTAAATAGGATAGCTGTTAATATAACATAAGTACACACCTCGCGGAGGCAACTAGTAAAGATCGAGCGGCCAGAGCTACCGCCCCTCCCTCGCTCGTACTAAGTATGGGCGACAGAGGGGGAACCGTGCGGCCGCTAGGTATCACTACTTTAGTCATGCGCATGCTCATCGCTGTGTGTTTTGTCACCGGTTGGTGGGAACAAAAGGTAGTGATGAGGTAGACGGTAAGTTCCGTATTTGTCGATATAGTTAATGTCGGATAATTGGGTAATACAAATGTTAGAAATTAACGGATTAAGATGTAATTTATTTTTATTGAAAAATTTCTTTGTTAGCTTTAATATGAATGTAATAAGAAGAGGAAAAGATATTTTTTCATGTAGTTTTACTAAGTTTGTTTTAAAAGGAGTATTGTATGCTATTTTAATAGCTTTATTTTGTATGACTTGTAAGATTTGGTAATTTGTTAAACACGTGTTACTCCAGACTGGGCAGGCATATGTAATACAAGGCCTGACAAGAGCTGAATAGATTCTCATTTTGGTAGCTGGACTTATATTAGTTTTACGATTTAAAATGGGGCTCAAGGCCCCGAGTGCTTGAGCTCCCTTGACGCGCAATTGAGCTATGTGTTTTGACCAGTTTAATTTATTGTCTAATGTAACCCCCAGGTAACGCACGGAGTTGTTCCATGGTATGCAGTGGTCACCAATTTTAAGTGTATTTTTAGGTAAACTGCGATGACGGGTAAACACAATAGCTTCTGTTTTTGTCTCATTCAGCTTTAATTTCCATTTAGTAAAGTAATCACGTAACAAATCAACAGAGAATTGTAAGCGACCTACAATAAGGTCCAGATCATTAGAAGAAGTATAAGAGGCAGTATCGTCCGCAAAACAGGCAAGATGTGTACGAGGTTGGAGAGGTATATCATTTAGATATAGCAAAAATAAGAAAGGGCCAAGAATTGAGCCTTGAGGCACGCCAGCAGGTACAGCCTGGACACGGGATTTAATATTACCAATGTGAACCATAAATTTGCGGTTTAATAGATAGGACTGGATAAGCTTAGTAATGAAACTTGGCAAGCCAAGTTTAACAAGCTTGTGAAGAAGGCCCTCATGCCAGACCGTATCAAATGCCTTTTCAATATCTAAGAGGAACATTCCAGTCGATTCGTTTAAGTTAAGATGGTGAGAAATATGTTCAGTAACTCTAGCAAGCTGTTGGGTCGTAGAGTGAGACGGGCGAAAGCCAAATTGTTCGTTAGTAAGATGGGTTTTTGAGACGGATTGCAAACGCTCGTAAATAATTTTTTCAAATAATTTGCTCAGAGACGAGAGTAAGCTTATAGGACGATAGTTAGATGGTATTTCAGGATCCTTCCCAGGCTTTCTAACAGCGATAACTTTAGCAGTTTTCCACTCAGTTGGAAAGTATCCCATAAACAAGCAACCATTTATGATCTTAGTAAGGTAAACGACTGCCTTTTGTGAAAGGTTCTTTAACAGGAGATTGTGTATGCCATCATCACCTGGAGATTTACGAGTTTTAAGAGAATTGAGGATCTCACGAATTTCAGCTGGTCTAACAGGGTGCTTTAGTTCTGCATTTTGATACTCATTAATTGAAGTCAAAGATGCTTGAATTTCCGAAGTCAAATTCTCACTTATCCAATTTTGTGTGAGGCACATATTATTATGGAAAGCTGAGGCCAGAGCATCACATTGCTGTGCAGTGCTAGTGGTCATTGAACCATCTGGACACTTGAGGGGCGGTATAGTGCTGGTTTTCGGTTTCAGTGAATTACACAACTTCCATATATCAGAACTAGGATTATCAACACTTGCGAGCCTATGATTCCAAGAGCGATCCAAATGTTCCCTTGTGCTAGTTTTAATTTTGTCACAAAGGTTATTTATATTAAATCGGATATGCCTCTTATACTGTCCTTTAGGTAAGCTATAATCTATTCTACGTAGTTTATTTTTGTGTTTAATTAACTTTTTTATGGAATGAGGGAGACAAGGGATCTCACCACTTATTGTTCCAACAGGAACAGAAGAATCTCTAGCTTTATAAATGATGGAGTGCAGGTCATTTACCGCTACATCAATGTCACTAGTAGATTTAAAAGTCAAAGAAGTAAGAAAAATGTTTTCATCCAGCACCGAGCGGTATGTTTTCCAGTTGGTGTGCTGGTAGCGAAAATATTTTTCTTTTGCTATTCGGTCAATCGAACAATCAATAGTAAAATATAAGGGGTAATGATTAGAAGAAAGAGCTATATGGGTTTCAGGTTCAGATAAGTGTTGAAAGTTGGAACAGAGGACCAAGTCTGGATTGGTGGGCTTTTTACCAATTGAATAGTTTACCTGTGTTGGAAACCTAGAAGCATGGATAGAATAATCATGATTTAACATGTGTTGGAATAGTGTTCTGCCACGTGTGTTAGTATAGGTACTATGCCAGTAGCTGTGGTTTGCATTAAAATCACCAGCCAGAATAACACGAGGAGCCACCTGCAGCAATAGATCAAGGTCAGTTTGGAGAAGAGGCAAGTTGGGAGATTGGTATGCGGAAACTATGACATGTTCAGCTCCTGACAAGTAAATTCGTATGCCAATTGCTTCAATGTTAGTAGTTTTGGGTAATTGTATCATAAAGTGTTTGATTTCTTTTCTCACAAGCAAAGCAACACCCTGACCTCTACCACTGTTGTGTTTATCTTGGCGGTAACAAAAGAATCCAGGCGTAGGTAAAGTAATATTTTTAGTGAGTCGAGTTTCACATAATGCGATAATATCTACAGGTACGGAACATATCGCAAAATCAAGTAGTTCATGGATCTTACCTCGAACACCATCAGCGTTCCATGAGAGCATACGTAATTTAGTGAAATTAGACATAGTGACCAAGACGAGTGAGCACGAGCATGACTTTCTCTAATGGAGATGTGCACGATAAAAATTGACATTTTAAACTTTTTATGACTGATAATATATCAAGCATTTCCTTAATAGCTGGATCCTCATTCGTATGTGCAGAAGTATCAACAGATAAGGCAATATTTGGCATAATATCATGAGCAGTGGGGGGAGCAGTAGCTGCTGCGTAAGACTGAATGCTGGAAGTTGGAGCTGTCTTGGGATGTTCATATTTATTTGGGGCTCTTACTAGCAGTGGAGGTTTGCGTTCTGCATTTTTCCTAAGTTGAAGTCGTTCCAAGTATGCGATTCTTGCACTGCATTTACTGTAGTTAGCTGGATGATCTTGCTCGCAGTTACAGCACCGTGGCGGTTCTTTGCGATCTTTTTTGGGACACTCTGCTGTCGAGTGAGGTTCAGTACACTTTACGCAACACGGTTTGACCGATTAAGATGCGGTTTTCTATAACGGTTTGAAGGTTATCGGTGATGGTTCTTAGACAAGAACTTTATAATCATATTCTATATTCTTAGATAGGTGTTATGGTGTTTAGCCGCTAGGGGGCGCTGCAGTTATCATGCTCCCATTTACCTCCACAACTGTTTCAATTTTTTTTTCAATATATAAACGGTCCACAATAATATATTTTCCAAAATTCGTGCTACGAGCTATGGAAGCAACAGAAAAATCTACGAGCTCGACTTGTAGTTGCTTCTGTAGCTCGTAGCACGTATTTTGGAAAATATATTATTATTATTATTATTTGAGATTTTGCTAATATTCATGTTAGCATTTAGCTTTTGCATTGAAACGTTAGTGTTGACTAAACTCCTACCGTAGTCCTATTATGTATTCTGTGTCGTAGTGTAGTAAATATCCTCCTACGATGAATCTACCGACGTATTATTATATTATGTATTTCACACTTATGTTTTGTAAACATGTAAAGTGTGAAGTGGTCAATAAAAAATATTTCATTTAAATTAAGTAGGGTCGGCAACATCGAATATCAGGCGAGTCGTTGACAGTGACTTTTCGTTTTGTCTGGCATTTGCTCAATGGAGAGCAGTTTTATAATTTTACTAGCTTGCGCCCGCCACTTCGTCCGCGTGGATATTCGAGTAAATCCTTAGCGAAACTTTAACCAGGATAATAGTATTCTATGTAATAATTTCATCAATATCCGATCAACCATTTTTACGTAAATAGGGGGGTCCTCTCCGAGCACGCTGCCGCTGCTTCCCCTATCCCTATCCCTATCCCCTGGTCCTGGCTCCAGAGATATTGTACCTCTTACCCTTCCTCTTCCCTTACCATTTCCTTTCCCTTTTCCGTCCCCGTCTAGGGGTTGAATCATGACTAACACTGAAATCGCGAAAAAATCAGCTGTTTCTTACAAACATTAATAACAAAAATATCAAAAATTATGAAACAACAGTTTTTTTTCCCGATTTCAGAGTTGGTCCTATAGTAAAAGTTGATTAGTTTGATGGTCCCTACTTTACCATATACGGCATTCGGTTGTTTTGTAACACCCTGTGTACCAATATAAAATTTTATCGTCAGCATAAACAAAGAAGATCTTAGCTTCGGAACCGAGAGACTTTTATATAAACTTTCATCCCCTATTTCAACCCTTTCAAGCCTTTTTTCCCGCAATATTTTTTTAAATTATTTATTTTCGCCTATGTCCTTTTCCAAGCTCTACTCTATCTCTGTACCAAATTTCATCAAAATCGGTTCAGATCAAGTAACAGACAGACAGACAGGTGAAAGTAACTACTTTCGCATTTGTGATATTTTATTTATTGATTTTTAACACTCCCAAATGTCATCCCGCTAAGTAATACGTTTGTTTTCCACTATTGCCTTTACTTAATGTCCATGTCGAGTTGTCCAGCAACAAGTCATCAGCTTATCCCCGGCCGCAGGAAATCGCGAGAAATTCGGTAAGGAGTAGTAAAAAATTATATTCATAGTTACAAAAACACTTGTAATCCCTTGTTTTAACGGGTGGCTAAGACATTCAGTTTTAGTAGATGGAGAACTAAAACGGAAAATAAAACAACACACATTTGAATAGTTCAACATTTATTATTTTATACATTTGAAATAGAAGGTGTGTAGCCACCACATGGGAGGGGGAGGGACGCAGGGGGACGGGAGGGGGAGGGGGGTGGCCTATCTATTCGTACTTACAGTCTGTGCAAAAATATATAACCGGTGCCGCGGCCGGCTCAGCCCGGCACGCCTCCCAACCAAATATTAATCTATACAACAAGTATATGTATGTATACGTATAGCTATAGTCAAACAGTATCTATGTATACTAACCAACAAAATATAGCGGCGCCGCGTGCGCCTCTAGGCGAGCTCCGCCCGTGAGTACGCACTGTACTGTCATTCTTACTAATCATGAGGGGAATATCTCGGAAGATAGAACAGAGACGGCACCCTGGGAGCCAGCCTACAGGCGGCCGCATCCTCGCCGACAGTCATAATTTCTTTGTGCCAAAATTCGGACGCTTCCCATATATTATGATAACCAATATTTCTACCTGCATTTCATGTTGAAAAATCAGTATTGTGTTCAAGGCATTAAGTCATAGAAATTACATTCATTTAAATAATTAAATAACAACAAAACATCAACCTAATTAAAACTATCACGATACATCAATAAAGCGTCCGAGGTTTAGCGAAAACATTATGTAAATACTTTAATTATTATTATTTAGTAATATAAGTAGTTTAAGTACCTAACCTATACTAGGACGCCATGGCGCAAACATGAGAAATTATCTTAATTGGACGATGTCAGCTCTCAATTAAGAAGGATACTCTTACAAACCGCAGTCTGGTTATTACATGTCATGTTCGGCATGAGACAAGCGCAGAGGCAGATGTGCGCCGCAGCGTCTACCTGCCGGCTGCTACGCGCAGCGCTCGTAGTTGCTACGAATAGCGCCTAGTTTTGCTACGGACACTCCATAGTGTACAGTCACGTCTAAAAAAATGTTTATACAGTTTAGAACTTTCTCACTTTGTTGTAGTTGTCATTTGTCATTGATTTCCGTTCAAAAAAGTAATAGCTTTTAGAGTAACAGAGTTCTAAACTGTATTTCTAGACGTGACTGCACACCCGGCGCTACGCACGGCCACCACGTGCTCTGTGCTCTCCGTGCGCTACCAGCCGGCAGACACCACAACATACCTATCTATAATAAATCATCTACGTGATCACACAACATGATATGACATCTCATTTCCATAAAGTCACCTAAATAAATAGTAATTTAATCACACTTCTTTATGTTTAACATTCACATAGCAACAGTGATTACTGCCGTTAGTTGAAATAGAGCCTAGATAGACATCCGCGCAAGACGAAAAGCACTCGCAAAAAAATAACATAATTAATTAACAAGTCTTATTTACAACAATAACAACGACTGCCGAATGCGCAGTGCAAAATTTCTCCCTCGTTTTGCAAATTACATGAATCTCTCGCGACGCGACAGAACGCGCGGTCGAGCGGAGGACCGAAGCGTCACGACGCGACGCAATATCCACAGCAAAAATTACGTGACAGTGCCCGTAAAAGAATTCCTACCTAATACTTTACGTTGACAGAGGATTCGTGCACAGATGGCCTAAAGAGGTGGGGACTGACATGTTATCTGTACTGTAATAAGTTATAAAGCGAGCAATATATTAATTTATAAGGACGAACGTATTGCACCCCGTGTCCGCTAAAGATTGATGTATCGCTTTGTCAATCCCCTCCTAGAGTGGAGTCGTCCGGGTTGCGGCAGCAGCTTATCTGTAGGACTGCTGCTCCGCCAGGAACGGGTTGGCGGGCGAGGGCCGCGGCGCCGGCGCTGGCGCCTGCCCCGGCACGCCCAGGCTGTCCGCGCCGCTGTAGTTCTGAGGGACAAACCACTTCTTATAAGTAATTTGTGGTTCAATCATTCTCAAAACCTTTGTAAAGTGCATCTCTTGGCTTTATTGGACAAGAATAAGTCAATTAAATATTCACCAACGTACAAGTACGAAGTACGAACTACGAAGTACCTGGGTGGCGCCGTAGGAGTCGTGGTGCGCTAGGTCGGCGAGGCGCGTAGAGGAGAGCGCGCGCGGCAGCGGGTTGGAGGGCACGCCGTGAGGCGCGAGCACGCCCGCCTCCGCCACCGCGCGTGCCTCCTCGTCCATGCCGGGCCCCCCGGCCCCCACATCCGGGTCCCCGTCGCGGAAGTTCACGAATGCAAACGCTGCCAGCGCCACAGCGCATAAAATCCCGTAACCCGCGAACGTGCGCGTCGTGCCCCACTTGGCAACCGCGATGCCGCCCAGCACCGCGCCGCACCCGCGCCCCAGCCCGTGGTGTAGACCTGTAGATTCACGGAGAGATGTAAGTAGTTAATTTACTACACCAGGATCTTCACTTCCCTATAAGTCTTTGTACGATAAAGGTCCGATTTATGAAGATACTAGCTTCCGCCCGCGACTTCGTCCGTGTGTACATAGGAGAAAATCGAATAGAGAATCTTTGACCAGGATAGAAAGTATTCTGTTTTAATTTCATCAAAATCCGATCTGCCGTTTTTACGTAATTAATAGGCGGGTCCGCCCGCCCGCACCAAGCGCGTTGCATCGCGAGGAAGTCGCGGCCGGAATCTAGTTTATAAAATTCAGACCCAATTGGATCATGAGATATGACAATCTCTTTTCCGTTCCCGTTCCCGTATTCGTTCTCGTTCCCATTGTTGTTGACCACCTGATGTGGCCAAATATCCTGTATTTTCCATGGGAACAAAAAACCGGGATAAAAGTATCCTATGTGTTAAGTTGTATCCAAATCTGTATGTGTCCCAAATTTCAGCCCATTTCGTTCAGCCATTAAAGCGTGATTGAGGAACAAACATCCAAACCCACCAAATTTCACATTTATAATATTAAAAGTAGGATAGGATAGGAAGTGGGATTCAAGATTCAATACTCTCGATTCCTAAGTAGATATAAACGACCTTAGCGCTTTCAATTCAAATTATTTAGTAGCCAGTAAGGTTTAGATATTTATTCTCATTAAGAATTACATATAAATTCACTTACATGAGAACAACACAATTTACAAAATAAAAAATACTTAGAGATACGTACTTATGGACGGTAGTTTTATAAAATATTGTCACAACAAATACACGAGCCTCAGGCATCGGGCGCAATGAAAACAAACATTGATGTAGAACTACGCTCAGCGCCACGCTAGATGTGGCTTGTTTACAATAATTAATTATGATATGACTAAGATTATTTGATATTATTATTTTTATATTGTTTTTAAATTAGATATTTGACATTTAAGGTTTATTTATTGAGACTTTTTAACCGACTTTAACAACAAAAAAATAAATAAATAAAGAAGAAGGACTTATTTCTTACTGTTAATTCATTTATTTGAACTTATGTAATGTTTTAAAAGTTTTTTGAATGTGATTATAGATTGGGTCTCTTTAATGTCTTTGGGAAGCTTGTTATAAATTTGTGCACCTTCAAATAGAATATTTCTTCTGCCATAATTTGTTCTAGGGGGCCGCAACACTAAATCATTTGCATTTCTTAGTTGAATTTTTTGTATTTGTCTCTTTTTAGTGAAACTAATTTGTATGTGTATATTTTTGGTTATTATTTTACGGATCAGTAGACAAGTATAAGGGTGGATTTCCCATTTGAAAAATTTACGCGGCACGGATGAAATCGGTAGTGTAAAACGTTGCTTTACAGTTCTAATATTTTTTTCTATGTAGAAGAGGTCGTTGCCTATAAGAGGCAATAAATATTGTTTTACTTGGATTGCAGTTAGTTAGGAAAAAATAATAGTTAAGCCCCGATTTTATCATTTCGGTAGCTGTCCAGAACACTTTTTTCAGTGTAATTTCCCTCGTACAACAAAAACTATTGATTATTTTGATGAGTGGTTACTTTTATTTTAATCTTGAATAGTGAGGGTATTATCAAAAAGTAACTTTATAATTATATCTACCCAGTTTAGTAACTGGTATGAGTAAACGCATGTGTCCCAGAAAGTCTATTCATTTCGGTGACCTAAAGTTTATAAGGTATATTTTTGCATAGAACAACTCTAGCTCTCCCCTCATACGCTTAAAACTTGCGTACCAGTGCCGCCTAAGTGCTTGTTGTGGAAGAAAGTGCGCAGCTGGCCTGCGGTTCCCGCCAAAAAAATAAGTATTGCTGTTCGGTGGTCATGGGACAACTTTGTTTTCATTTCCGTTTATGGGTATGACTCGTCTTCCAAAGAGCTAGTATATTTAATTGATTGTTCGTAAGTACGCTATTTCTACTACGTTTATTTGAGTAGTATTCATAACAATCTATATTAAATAGTTTTCTTTTAATTCCAATTTTTGTTCTTGTTTTTAATTTCGGTGTCTTCATTTCGGTTGATTCGGTGGCCTAAACTGTCAACCGAAATGATAAAAAACCAACCGAAATGATAAAAAAAATCATTTCGGTGAGTGATGAGAATTTCGGTGCATAATTGTTTCATGTCAGTGGATTGTTTTATCATTTCGGCTTATTATTATTTCATTTCGGTGAAAATCCAGGACAGTAGGTGATATTTTTAAAATCTTAAGTGTATTTTTTAATGTGTTTCTAAGGCATGTTCTTTATGCGATACTAACTTCGACCTTTTATTATTCTAACCACTACTTGATTGAAAGGGAATTATATGTTTCTTTTTATGAAAAACTGGCCAGTGACAACCTGCCTAGACCGACATAGTGTAGTGGTTTTGACCATTTAAGTTATGGAATATAGTCCATCTGCGTCTAGGGTTGCATTGCCGTTTTCCATAACTACTAATAAAAACGCAAATTTTTTCAGATATACGATGGTTTTCAGACTTTATAATAATTTTACGTGGTTGTATCTTCTCTTTTTAGTCAGTAAACTTGGCAGGGTGGTCGTAGTCGTCATAATCCTTCAGCGGAATTGGAAGTGACCTGCATTACTATTCATCGGCATTCTTCGATAGTGGCTGCCTTCTTTATGCATACGTGCAAGCGGTCATCCACGGCTGCTCTGACTTGGCCCATCCACCTCATTGGCAATTTACCACTAGGCTTGACCTAGCCCTGCACCGCGACTCGTTCGATAGATGCACCGCCTCGCCGGGATACGTCGTGTCGTTGCTACCTGTGGCTGTGGCTTTTCCGTTCTTCAAATGTTTGAAGATGTGTGTAACGATCATGTCTGCATGCTGGTTGGGATATGCCTAGACAAGACACAACAGACCGATAGACTAAACAGTTTAGTTCTCAAACGGCTTCTAAACTCCTCATTATCTGTCTATCCTCAATCAGTGCTAAAGTAGTGTCGCTCATCTAGTGTTGCCGTTTGATGGTATCCGCGAGTGGTTCAGACTTTTTGACTGTTCCTTACCATAATTTTGGCTTGGCCCCAAAGTTGATCTGTGTTCTCCATATTCATTTCTGCATACAGAGTTGGAGTCTATGGACAGCCATAGACTCCAATTCTGTTCGAGTATTGCTATAAACTTTGAGTTATTCTCTATTTAGATTCTTTTATTTCTCTATCTTTCTGGCTGCTCTCAGTTTTAGCCGTACTTTGGAGATAAGAATTTGGTGGTCTGACCCGCAATCAGCCGCAAGTAGAGTGAGAGCATTTATGACTGATATCCGCTATCGAGATCCAATAAGAATGAAGTCAATTTGGTTAAGATACTTGTCGTCAGGTATAAAGTCTTCTAGGGTGATTCTGGAACAGGCTGTTTGTCAGCCGCAAATTGCATCAGGCGTTCACCTCTTTTATCGCACTGACCTAGTCTCAATCTGAGTCGGTGGAAGTCAGCCCCAATCTTTAGCATTGAAGTGTGCTGCTAATTGGCCCTGTCTCAGCAAAATTAACTTCTGGGTCATTCTTGTGATGTTTAGAATGACCCAAAAGCACTGGTATTATGACAGGGTCAAGGAGTGATAGAAACTGACATGTACGTGATGATAAATTATAGAATAGAAGAAAAATAAACAAATACTTAAGACATAGGGATTATAAACACAAAACAACATCATGCAGGAAATAAAACACAAAAATAAATATTTACACAGACATTTATATGTTAGAGACCATGCTAATATAGACATCCTAGAAAATTTCAAAGCAAAGCACTACGGACAATGCTCTTTATCCCCCCAGTGCATTAGCAACAAGTATACATACTTAGACCTTAAAATAAACACAGTTCGGCAAGAAATAGCCCAGTACACTAAAAAGACAGACCAAGACAGGGTTGTTACCCATGCGAACGAACTGGCTAAGACCCTAAGTGGAGAGAAAGGTGTACAACATGCCCGTTTGAAACGACATGACATTTCGACTTTATTTAAAAGATCTTATAGCCAAAAAGAGTGTTAGCTGTAAAGAAATATTACATCTAGATTTGGCTCTCTTAGATGTGTAAGATCCAGATCTAGGATCAGCCAAAGAAATGACTTATTGTGAATACACAGATCGCCATGAAGCAGAATAAACAGGAAAAAAACAGACCTTGCTCATGGCGCTCTCCAGTTCGGCATAAAAACTCTCCAGGTCAGCCTCCGTTGCAGTGCTGGCGCCGCTTTGAGCTTGATGCTCAGTACTCGACTGCTAATTGGTTATGTGTGTTTCTTATGAGTTTTGGAAGAAGGACGGCAACTCCATTTCGGGTCATGTTGTCATTGCCAGAAAAGTTGATGGCGTGTGTCTCGGTGGGTAAACGACCATTCCATTCCAATGAGTTTCACTAAGCCCGCAGATGTTCAGTTCACATCTGGTTATTTATTTTTCCAAGATCTTTAGTCCCGGGCTGTAGTGAGCCAAGTACATTTCAAGTAGCTATCCTCTGGACTTGTCGCAGCTTAATTAAGATACAAGTAGTATTTAATTCCATGCGTTACCTGATCTCTCACAACGTCATGGCCGGTATCCAATTTTCCACCGTTGCCCCGGACGCAGTAGGGCGCCGGTTGCTAAGCGGATTTGCATAGCCATTTTAAGATCTTTGATTGTGATTTCATGATAATTTAAGGAGTGATTTAGATTCTAAAGGTCACTAAAGCCTCTTCCAATTGGTTTCACGGCTGGGTGTATGGCTATGGTGTACTGCCATTGCTCGGTTGTCAGAGCCTCGTCTGTTATTCAGCAGCAACATGACGACGACTGGAAGGTTATTGCCGCAAGCTATTCGTACGAACCACCAGTGAAGTTGCAGGTGAAGTTGACAGTAGGGTAGGGTCAGATAAAGATGTTGTTACCGGACCGGTTACCTTACTTACGTCTTACTCACCCATGAGGTCGTATGCATGCATGATAATGCTATCTATCATATACGGGATTATAAGGGGATTAACAAATACCCTGTATAAGTATTGCGGTACACCTGTATATGCTGCTTCGGTGGATTTTAATTTCGGTGTATAAGTTCATTCATTTCGGTGACTAGTTATTTCATTTCGGTTAACGACCGTTTCATTTCGGTGACATCACATTTTTAAACACGTATATCTCATAAGTCTGTAAAGATATTTTGATGGTGTTAAATATGTGCATTTAGAGTGTAAAGAAATACAATAAACCACGGTTAGAATTTAAAATAACTTAATAATAAAAAAATCAACCGAAATGAAAGAAAAAACACCACTTGTTGAAATTGACCCAAAATATGTGTATGTTTGTGTAATATTGAATATTTTTGTTTCTTTAAATATTTTATCTGTTGGCGTAAAGTAATTATAGTGAAAAAGTATTTTAATCAATTTGTTTTGTGCTCTTTGTATTAAGTTTATATGTGATTTTGCGGCTGTACCCCAGATTTCGATCAAGTAATCAATGTAGGGCTTAATAAGAGAATTGTATATAGTGTAGCTTACTTCCCGCGGAAGACACCTACTGATACCCCTCAAAACTCCGGTAAGAGATGTTAATTTGGCTTTAATTTTGTCGATATGAGGTTTCCACGTCAATTTACTGTCAACAATGAGCCCTAAATATTTTTCACTATCAATTTGGTTTATTTTACAATTATTTAACATTAAACATTCATAATCTGAAATCTGTTTGTTTTTAGCTTTAAAAATTATGTAGTTCGTTTTTGCAATATTAATAGTTAATAAGTTATACTGAAACCACTCATTTAGTAAGTTAAGGTCACTTTGTGCGTCTTCAATTATTGTTTTAATCGAAGGACCAAAATAAAACAAGGATGTGTCATCGGCATAAAGAGTTACTTCACCTTTAAGACCAATTTCATTGATATTATTTATATATATTAAAAATAACAAAGGACCTAAGATTGATCCTTGAGGAATTCCGTAGGTTACAGGTTTATGTTGACTTTGATGATTCTTTATTTTGACGACTTGCTTACGTTCAGATAAATATGATTTTAAGATATCAAAAGCTGTTCCAGTAATGCCAATTTGATTTAATTTTTGTAACAATATGACGTGGCTAACGGTATCGAAAGCCTTTTTAAGGTCTATAAATATGCCTAATGCTATATTTTTCTTATCCAGATTAATTTTTAGTTTAGTTATAAGATCTACCGTTGCTGAGAGAGTGTTTGATTTTGGTCTAAAACCATACTGTTGGCTATGGAAAAAATCAATTGAATTTAGGTACTTCTCTATTCTATTATACATTATTCTTTCAAAAATTTTAGATAGAACAGGAAGTACCGATATTGGTCGGTAGTTTCCTGGACTAGTTCTCATACCCGACTTAAAAATGGGAGTGACTTTTGCAATCTTTAGGCTATCGGGAAAAAATCCCGTATCTAGACACTTATTTATACAGTTTGTTAGGTCTTCAGCAAGCAAATTTTTTAAACATTTAATACATTTGGTGCTAATACCACCGATACCTGAGGATGTGTTGCTATCTAGCTGATTACAAATTTTTATAACTTCTTCGATAGTGGCTGGGAACAGCTGTGATAGTTCCTGTGAGTGAATTCCAGTTTCTATGTTCGAGTAAGAACATAGAAACTGGAATTCATGGATGATACTTCTTTGGTATTTCATTTGCTAGAACTTCTCCTATAGTTGAGAAGTAATCATTAAAATATTCACAGATTTCTTTCTCGTCAGTAACTATTTCCGACCCTCTTTGCAATTTAACTGGAGCAGCTGATTCCTTCACTTTATTTCGAGTGAGTTCATTTATAAGTGACCACATTTTGGATGGTTTGCTTCTACAATTTTTAAAGGCCTTATAGTAATATTTTGATTTCAAATTTTGTATTAATTTGATAACACTCTTTCTTTTTGCTTTAAATATTTCTTCTATATTTTTGTCTTTTGGATTTTGTTTATAGTTTTTATAGTGTTCATTTCTTGTATTTATTGCTTCTATAATATCTTTCTGTATCCATTCTTGTCTTGGAGGATTCAACTTTTTAGTTTTCTTAGTTTTACTTACATTGATACTGCATGTTAGATTTTGTTCTATAGTATTGTATTCACAGTCTTTTTTATCCATGTTTTTATAGGTAGTGTGGAGTTTTTCGAAATCAATAGCGTCATATTTTATGGTTCTTATTGGTTCTACTTGGTAATTCTTTACTTCGAGGAATATTTGTTTGTGGTCCGACATGCTGGATTCCACAATGGATAGATGAAATTGTGTTTTTTTTAATATTTGAACAAACGTGGTCTAATAGGGTTCTGGTAGTATCTGTTTCTCTGGTACAGTAGTGTGGATCAATTTTATTGATTATGCAGTAGCCACTTTCGTTGATTGTCTCTCTGTAATTTTGAACTGTCTTCTCGGTACCAAGCAAGTCGTAGTTAAAGTCACCAAACACAATTGCTCTTTTTCTTTGTTATAGTTGTGTCGAATAAAAATCTAGAAACTCGTTGCTTTTAGTACGTCCCGGTTTGTAAATTGCGCCAATATCAAGGTTAAACTTATTAATGTGAATCCACAAGTAATGATTTTCATTAAGGGATTGTTCATCAATTAGATTATGTTTAAGGCTGTTATGTGCAAAGATTGAAACTCCTCCCCCGATCGTACCTTTCCTATAGTTATAGTAATGAGTGTAACCTGGCAAGTGTAATCTTTTAGCGTCATTATCAGAACTTATCCATGTTTCAGAAAGTATTACGACATGTATTATATTTTGAAGGGACTGGATAATACATACCAGTTCATCAAACTTACCAGGAGCAACAATACTTCTTGCATTAGCGTATAAACATTTCAGGGACTTTTTATTTGGTGTCAGAGCTGTATAATCGCTGAGAACTTCATAAGAATTCTGTGATTTTTTATCGGTGTGTGACAGCAAGACCCCTGCTTTAGGCCCTAGAGGTTGAAGTTTTTTGGGGCAGCGGCGGTTATTCTAGGTACACCTTTTATATATTTTATATTAAGATCTTTTTCACCTCCACTTGTACGATTTTCAAGTTCTTCTTTGAGCGCCTTCATATACGCCTGTTGTTGCGGTGTTTGATCAGAAAAAATCTTGATGGTATTATCTTGCAATTGCTTTTTGTTGCGTAGTATAAATAAAGTTGTTTCTTTCGAGAGAAAACTTACTTTTAACAGTCGCTTCTTTTCCGGATTGTATTTGCCCAAACGTATAAGTCTCTCTGGTTCGGGACATTCAGGGTATATTTTTCTTAATATACCGAGAAATAATGTTTTATCCTGATCCTGCCTACTTTTAAGGTCTGTAAAGGTAGGTTCAACTAGCCCAGATATTATAATATTACGGGATCTCAAGTTACATTCGTTAAGCTCGGTGATAACTTCTTCTTGTGACTGTATAGCGGAAGAGTATGAACTATTTGAAAATGTCTTAATGTTGTTCAATGTTGATTGGAATGCCTCTATTTTCATTTCCGTTTTATTTTTAAAATCCTGTATATTTGCTATCTCTTTTTTCAAATGATCTTGTTCAGATTTTATAGTCTCTGTTGTTAATTTTATATCACTCATTTGTTCTTTGATGACTGATACATCATTGCTCAATTTATTAAAATTTTCAATTTGCATATTGTTGTTAGAAGTAAGGCATGACATTAGTTCACTCATTTGATTTTGCATCAATAACATTTGTTTTCTCATTTCAGTGAACTCATTTTTCATGTCTTCAATATCCGATTTAATTTCATCATTATCAACTAATTTTCTTTTATTCCGGAAAGTTTTTTGTGTCCTTTCTATAGAATCGGATGTTGCGGTTTTGATATCTGGAAAAGAACCACTGCGCTCGATATTGGTGCCACTTCCAGTTGGAGACCGTTGAACACTCATATTGATCTATGTATGGTCGCTTACCAGGTTTTTGTGCACAATGGCGCGTGAGCGAGAACGTAGATGTTCTAAACGTGTCTCTTTTGCTCTAGGCGGCGCTGCCGCTGGCTACGTAGTGTAGAAACGTCGTTTTGGAGTGTCCCGTGTGCGCCAAAAATTGCTTTATTATTAACACATTACGACTGAGTATTAACTGGCACAGATATTAAGATTTTTGTAATAAACAATAACCACGTCCACTTTGTACGAACTCATGCGAGCTAATTATGACAATAATATGCAACTGGTAACCTTGCAGCACGCCCTGCGCAGAGGAGCGCAGGCGCGGCGGCGTTGCGTGCGCGATGTAGGAGCAGCAGGCAGCCCACACCGCCGCGTGCGTCACTCCCTGCACGAACTCGAACGGCAGCACCCACCACGGGTTCGTCAGCCACGCGATGTACAGAAACCGCAGCACGTTGCCTGCCAGGCCCAGGCATAGCACCTGCGCCACACAACGTTAAGATGTTGTTGCTTCTGAGCACTCGTCTAATTAAGCCGTAAAGAAGAGATTGTTTTTCTAAAAATTAATCTAATTTACCTTGACATGGCCTAGTTGGGTGATTAGCTTAAAGCTAAAGAAGTACGCGAAGATTTCCGATATGTGGTTGATTACGGATGCGACACCGAACAGCGTTGGGGACCCGTCGATGTCCTGCGCAGAAACGTAGCAGAAAAGTAATGACATTTAACTTTAGGAAGAGGAGGAACACATAAACCTCCAACACACTCGGCACGAATTAATATCCTTAGTATGTAAAATAACACCAAAAACTTTAAAAATGGACCCCTTGGATGTGACAAATAGGTTTTAAAAAAGCGTGAAAATGGTAATACCTGTAAATGCCAGAAGAGGAAGGTGAAAATGAGCCCAATGCCGAAGCCCATGAACCAGGCCACCAGCAGGAAGGAGGCGGCCTTCACGTTCTGGAACTGGCGCAGCACCGTCACCCATTCTGGCATCTCGCGCGTCGTTTGCGCAAACACCTGCACCACAACACAACTCTGAACTCAACAAACCACAGCAGACGATTAGGGAAGTTTGAAAAAGTCGAATGTAGAGATAAAAATTAAAATATGCAGAAATTATTTTTTAATTGTGTCTCATATTTTTTTGCATCGATAAGTCGGCTGGTTTTAAGTACCTTGGCGTGGTGCAGCGGCGGCTGCTGCGGCAGTGGCGCACTAGTATCGAGGCCGGGCAACTGCAGCTGCTCGGCTAACTGCTGCTGTAGCTTCTCCTCGTGCGTGGGCTCCGAGGGTACCGGCAGCGGTGCCTCCACCTCGCTGCTAGCGAACTCGTACTTGAACCGGATCTGGAGGGCACATGTTGTCGCAATTAATATACACACGTCTAATTAATTCTTGCACTCACGACGGAATCCTAAATACTCCTATGGTAAACTATACCAGTTCAGTAAATTGCTATCTGAGCTGTAGAAGCTTAATACTCTCTCACCTGTGAGGCGGTTAGCAGCGCAGCGCCCATCAGCACAGAGAAGGTGGCGAAGCAGATAGTGTAGTTTTTCTCGTATCGCTGCGGGCCGCCGCAGGGGTGCGAGCTGAACGCCGTGCTGTGGTCCAGCGCTATACCCACGAAAAACATTGCCAGCCCCCAACCCAGCGAGCCGAACATGCGTTGGTGACCGTACCTGAACACATCGTTATTTGAGCACCGACCTTAATTTACGAGTTATTGTTTTCATCAAAATATTAGTTTATAGTGTTATTGAAAACATTATTTATTTTTTTGTTTTCTAACTACACTGAAAGCAATGTTTACCTGTCAGCATCTTCCCCAAGTAGCGTGATGACGGCAGAGTCAGCAAGCGTGATGGCAGGCGCGCTGAAGAACTCTCCGATGACGACCAGCAGCAATAGCAGGAAGAACGTCTTCTGGATGTCGGGCGTGCGATACACGATGTAGGAGTGCAGCGGCGTCACCCAGTCCGAATTCGTCTCCGGGCGGTAGTTGAGCGCGTCGTCCACGGGTAGCGGGGAGCCCTCGCGGCCGGCGCCAGACGGGCCACGGAACGTTCGCGTCGCCGTCGGCCATTCTTCGTCGTAGTTCGGAGTCACCAGTTGGTAAGCAGTGTTATTCACTGGCTGCACGCAGCCAACGGCAGTCGGCTGCACCCAGCTCAGCGGTAGAGTGAACACTACCCACGCTCCGAGCGATGCTAGTAGCAAGGTTCGGCCTTTCTGCCAACGGTCAGCCAGGCTTCCCCAGAACGGGGCTGATAGAAACTCTACAAAAGGCCTCGTTCCTATGAGGAGACCGCACTGACCGGCGTTCATGCCCATCTGTTTGAAGTAGACGCCCATGAGAGGGAACAGGGAGCCGAAGGCAGAGTAGAAAAAGAAGTAAAAGGTCTTGACGGTGAGCAGCTCGGGGTCGACCGCGCCCGCGCCGCACATCATCTCCAGAAGGTCGCTGCGCCCGCGCACCTTGTGCGTCGCCTCCTTCGGCGCCGGGTATCTGACAATATGTTACTTATGTTAAATAACACCATCCCTTCTTTCTTTCTTTCCTCATGTATTTATTTTAACTATATTAAAAATCTTTACATTAAGAATACATATAATACTAGCTTCCGCCCGCGACTTCGTCCACGTGGACATTCGAGAAAATCCTTAGGGGACCAATAATCAGAATAAAAAGTATTCTATGGTTAAATTTCATCAAATCCGATCAGCCGTCTTTTACGTGATTAGGCGGGTCCTCACCAAGCGCGCTGCCTCGCGCGAGGTACAACGTTTGCCACGTGCGGCGGGTAGTTTATCATATGACACCACTATCGCGACAAAAAATCAGCTGTTTCATACATTTTGATATTTTCGATTTTAAAATTTTGTATAAAACAGCTGATTTTTTTTTGGCGATTTCAGAGTTGGCCCCATAGTAAAAGTTGTTCAGTTTGATGGTCCCTATATACCATATTCGGCATTAGGGGTATTTTTGTAACACCTTGTATAGATGACTTAGGTCAAATTATACTGAAATTGAAACGTAATATTTTCCTATAAGTATATCCTTTTGCTGTCCCCGGGGCATGCGTTGCAAATGAGAACGTTTCGTTTCCATAAAGGTATCTCCTTTCAAAAAAAGATGCATTTTTTATTATTCTAACAAAATGGGTTGTAAAGGTATGTAAGCGTGTAAATATTTTTTAACATCATATAATTACTTTCTATGGTACAACGCCCATAACGCAAATTTCAAATTCACGCTGTTTGTTTTTAAGGAATTCCGTTGTCCGTCTAGTCCAAAACGTCGCAGACCATAGCTCAGTTTGTTTTGGAATGTCATAAACCTACCAATATCTCAATCACTAACATAATATCCTATTTGACTTTGAGGAGTTCCCTTGTGTATCTTTGAAGTCCAAGGTCCAATATCAATGAAATTAAAATGTGACCACTCTTCACCCCTACCCTTGCAAAGAAAAAAAGAATTATCGAAATCGGTTCATAAGCAAGTTATACCTGAAAATCTGTAAAAACTCGTGCGATGGTAAGCTAAATAGTTGATATTTTTCAGGTTTATGAAAAAACTACTAGCCAGATCTTTGTAATTTTTCTATGGGACCACTATTTTCTTTCAAATAAAAAAAGAATAATTGGAATCGTTTAACAACTGGTGAAGTTATGTTAAAGCATACCTACATAACGAAAAACATAATGTCGACTTGATAACATCCTCCTTTTTTTTAAATTGGTTAAAAAGCAATAAATAATGTTCAAATCAATTTATTATAAAAAAAAACGTTTAATGAAGTCAGGTGGGGTTTTTAGAATAAAAACTTCTTTTTAAGGTTTTTGAAGGAGGTTTTGCTTTTTACCAGACTGCAAGGAAAGTTTTTAGAGCTTTTTTTGGGTTTTCGAAGGTTTCACTTTTGTAAAGAGTTTTTATATGTTCAACTTTTTTTTGTAGTAAGTCACTTACTTACTTACGTAAACGATGACATTTTTAATCAAAAGTCGTCGTGACATTTTTAATAAAAAAACCGGACAAGTGCGAGTCGGACTCACTCACCTAGGGTTCCGTACAAACTCGATGATTGATTACATATGTACTCTAAATAAAGACTATATTTTTAAGATTTAATTACAAATGAATAGTTTTCAGATTTTTTCTTGTACCAACTTGTAGTATAAGACGATATTACATGCCTCATAGTTGTACCCTATTGATTCCTTTTAGAGTGTCGAAATATGCATTTTTTGCGGCATAAACGGCCGTATCTTTTTTACGTTAACTTAGAAGTTTAATTTTGCACAGCTTCAAGGGACTGTAGAACTGAATGGTTTTCATTTCAACTTAATACCTCCACGCATTTCGAGATAAAGGGTCTGGACAGACAGACTGACGGACAGACAGACAGACAGACAGACGGACAACAAAGTGATCCTATATGGGTTCCGTTTTTTACTTTTGAGGTACGGAACCCTAAAAACTTACAACCGAATTGACAACCTCCTCCTTTTTTAAGTTGCAAATAAATGCACTGCTCAGTTAGTGACAACTCAATCGTCGGATGGAGATCGTTAAGACGAAAAAAAGTGGTTGTGACACTTTACTACGATTATTACGCGTGATGATGAAACGAACAAGCAGTGATTACCTACTCTATTGAGCTATCGATTTTGCGCTTTTATGGGCAATTAATATTCCAACTTCGAGATAAGGATTGCGATGACCTCAATTCGAACCATTGACACCGCACATAACTTTCGAGTCGTTAGTGCAAGATGTGGGCGTGTGGACCGCGCTCATGGCACGATACGGATGGAGCGCCAACGATGTCATTACATTCAACTTTTCTATTAGATCTGTAGCGAGTGCCCTTGACGACAGGAGCAAGGAAGCGATGAAATAAATATATTTTAACGGAGGTACCTGTATAAGTACATCATGCGCGTGCAAAGTGCCAGTTGTGTTGTGATAAAAAATAACTCATTTATTCGTTTCATCCCCCCTAGCATAACCAACGAAACGCGATATAATATGGTGATTAATCACGTTTGACTGTCAAAAGACAGTGGATTTTGAAAGTTAAGTGTCGATAAAACGCTACTTCACGCGATATATATCGAATTCCGGTGGTCATGCTAGGGGGCATGACTTGATAGCGATTTTAATCATGTTGTTTAGGTCGAGCCGTGATTGATCGAGGGTGGGATTTGTTTGTAGGGCAACGTTCAGCTTAGGCGGCCATTCAGATTCATTTCTGCGTTCGCCAAACATAAGATGACTACGTGCTAAATAGAATTCTTGCTTCCGTATCCTAGAATTTGTCTTTTATTTGAGAAAGATAAAGTAAGTAAAGCACTATCGATCACGTAACACCCGTCGTGGTAAGTACTTACTTAAGTAGGTGTTTATCAAAACACCGCGACGACGCCGACGCCGACGCCCGCCCGCGCACACTTCATTCCTCAATCCATATTCTTTATCAATCTCTCTATCCGTTCACGAAATAGAAAACCTTTAAATAATCTTTAACTTGATAGGTTAGTGGTTAGTTAAAAAGAAAGTCTTCTTCATAACGATAACGAATCACATAAGGGAGAATCAGTTATTTATAAGTACCTACTTATAAATAGGTAACTCATTAATTGTTGTCAAGGCCTGAGTTGGAGAACTAGTACTTGAGACTAGAATTCTCCGAATTTTATACGATGCCACTTGTGTAATACTTCCCTACTCAAGTTCTTGTAGTACCTAGTTAGATCAGATCTACTTCTATAAAAGTGTTAGGTAGGTAGGTACCACATCCATATCATTAATTTAGAAATCAGCTCGCTGAAGTGCCTTGTAGGTACTCAGAGTACTTGTTTTCTTATTGATGTTATTTTACATGAATAAGATTTTACAGTAAAACCAGTTAAATTAATGGATATGGATTTAGTGGTGGTGGTGTTGGTGAGTGGTGTGTAGGTTGTTCAGTGAAGTAAGGAGTCGCACCTGGAGGTGTCCACCTCGCCGAACTCGTCGGGGTTGACGAGCGGGCGCAGCGCGGGCGCGGGCGCGGGCCCGGCGGCGGCGGGCGGCGCGCCTGTCTGCGGCTCCATGCTGCGGGACTGACGGGCGGCGGAGGCAGCCGCCGGATCGCCGACCGCCCGCCCGCGCCGCCGCCGCGACGGACGGCTCGATACCGCCGCGCCGGCGTCGCGGCCCGCCTCGCATCGCGCATGCCCCGCGTACGTACCGAGCGCCTCTTCGCCAGTGTTGCCAGCTTTGCGTTCCCATAGCTAATTGATGCTGTCACAGCACAGCCCTTTACAAGACTATTTTTTGTTTTGGTGCATAAATAATGACGACGATTGAGAAGGGTTTGGTTTTGGTAACTCTTTAAGTTTTTTATTCAGACGAAAACGAGGACTTTTGGTGCATCTGAAGATTGTTAATCAAAAAAGTCTGGGGTTTGATTGCTAGTGGATTGATAACATTTAGTTTACTTGGGTTGGGGGGCGCGGGTCGCTTGGCTAGTTAAAAAGTTCGACTTTTTGCAAAATTACCTACTTATAATATAAATAATTTTAATGGTAGGAAATGAAGCAGGCAATACTCATTAGTATTGAAGAGTATCGAGTAAAGTGACCAGAGCTAGTGGTAGGTATATTTATAAAATAAAATAAAATTATCAGTATGAAAAAGAAATTGTATTTTCATACAATCAATGAAAATATAAAACCAAACAAATCAAAAACGTGTAACGTTAATAAATTAATCAATGACTAGTATTTGCATTAGTTTTAATTAGATCTTATTTCTAATTACTCTTAGGTTATTTTAACTAATGGCTCCGTGAGCTAGACTTCGATGTTGCCACGAGATTTTCAAAGCACATAGTATGTGCAGTTTGGTGTATTATTTGGTACAATTCGAAATGGGTGAATTTAATTTTTTGGCATAAATTTCAAAAAACTGTCGTGACTAAATGGAGTCCGAAACAGATCATTTTTTTAAATTACGCAGATTTAAGAAATCTATAAAAACATGAAATGGCAAGCGAGAGAGCGGTAAAACGTATACGGCCTCTTAAGATCTTAATGTTTTACATTTAGATTACGATCTATATTATTATATATAATGTGGTTTATATTATAAATACTCTACATTGTAGCGCATAGGTATCTAGAATTTGCTTCACCGGCCGTTGCGCGGCGTGGAAGCAGCAGCGTGTGCGGGCGACGACGATCGTCGCTCTCGGCGGGAGGCGTGTCGCGCTAGTCGCACGCTCGCCGCGTGCATCGAGGAGCGGCGGCGCGACCACCGGCCGGCCCCGGCGCCCGCTCCGCCCGCCCCGCCCGCCGACTGCAGCGACATAGAGCGCAGCCGCTCCTCCTCCGGGCCTTCCTCCTCCTCCAGGTCGCCGCGCGTCGACGACGACTGCGCCGGGGACGTGCTCGGTGACTTCTCGATCAGTGGGCCCTGATGATAGGTCACGTTTTAGACTTATGAATATAAGTCTTGAATCCTGATCGGGATGAGAACAACTCGTCCAATCTGGAGCCAATCCGGGGTCTTGGTTAAAATACATTATGAACACACGGTTACCACGTCAGACAAATTGACAAAATATGAACCACCACTAAACGATTTTGAACTTAACATACTTGCCTACACGTTAAAGTTGAAAACAAATGGAACAATTTGATAGTTTTATATTTAATACCTGCATCGGCTTGACAGAGCGCTCGAATTTGAAAACGAAGCGCAACTCGTCCCAAAAGCGTGTTAGGAAGGGCGCGGGTGGGCCGCGGGGCCGGCGCGCCGCCAGCGCCAGGTCACAGCAGGACAGCAGCACGCCCGCCACACACCCTACCACTAGCACCAGGAACAGCCCCAGGAAGCTCGCCATTGACAACTTTGAGCTTTCATGCTCGTCCACCTCCTGCGACCATGACCACATTTCAAGAGTTACAAACCTTTGCATCAGAACATTAATTCAATCATAACGGTCTATTTTATAGTTCATTCACTACAGACCGTAAGAATTTATTCAACTGAAGGGAGCATGTTGGCTGTAATCTTCACAACTGTCCACGCTTAGCAGGCCGGTTGGTGATAGCAACGTTGAAACGTTTGTTCTCTATATGTCATTAGATGGCTATTACGACACTAAAGACGACCAACCCATTTACACTATGTACTCTGCGGGAGCAAGACGCCACACGGCAACTTCGCATCAGAACATTGTGTATACATGCTGTGATCGATCACCTTGCAGGCACCGCCGCCATGCTTCTCTTTCCACCACTTGTGCTTCATCTCGCGCAGAACGCCCCCCTCCTGCAGGTTCAACAGCGCCAGGTTCATCTCGTGCCGGTAGGTCGAGTCTGTGCACATCAAGCATTATCTGTGTAGCGAAGCAGAATCTTATTCTCTGCTATTAATACAGAGGAGGGTCTTTAAGTAGTGATCGTGAAACGTTTAAGTATGATCACAAATTTAACAGCACATAAATATATAACAGTAATTATATCTTAAAAGCTTTTGTTGAATTTCTTACTTTTCTTCATTGCGATTCCGTAACCCTTGCTGTCTAGTGGGTCGCCCACCTGTAATATAATTAGAGCATTTAATAATACGTTGATTCTACATAAAAGAGAATTCTTAGTTTCTTACGTTGGTCTTTTCGGTACCTAATTGCTAGAAACAGGTTAATATTAGAAAGAAATTAATTATGAAATGGCGACTCACCATAGTGACCTCACAGTTCCGCTCGATTGTGTATTCGATACTGGTGGACTCCATTAGGAAGGCGTAGTTCTCCGTCATCACCCTGCCGATCAAAATTAGCAATTATGAGTCTTCAATTCCAAAAGAAACGAACTTATATTGTTATTGAATGTGCAAAAAATACAATATTGTTAGTACGCCATACTTGTAAATACCAATGTCGTTGTCTGCAGGCATCTTCTCTTTGCTCATTTCTTCGAACATTCTCTGGTAAAGCTGGTTCTGAGAGTGCTGAAAGCAAAAGAGTTGAAAAATAATAAAATTAATGCTTCAATTAGCATGATGTGTATTCTTAAATAAATGAATAGATAAAACTCCAAAGTAATAATTGTTTAGTAAATGATAATATGATAACAAATCAAGGAAATGATGACGGTATGAGAAATTAGTATTCCTACCTAAAAATGAGAAAGACGAACCTCGAAGAATGTGTAGGTGGAACCGCCGTACTTGGCGCCGTAGGTGATGCCGAACTCGTTGTTGGCGAGCTCGTTGACGTTGTGTATGAGCTCCGTAGAGGTCTTCTTGGCCAGCAGTGTCGCCAGGTTGGCGGTGTATGCGTTCGTGATCACCAACGCGAATATCCACCACACGCTCGCTACTGCGCGACTGCCGTACGCCCTGCACACAAATTATTTAATCAAGTACTAGTACAGGCTCACCATGTTGCTATACTATACTTTTAGCCTTTATTGGCAGTGGTCATTGTACTGACACGGGCGCAATCTCGGAGCCCTGTAGCAGGATGGCACCAAGGTTGAACCAGAGCGCGTTGGCGAGTGTAAACTGGTTCTCGAGCGCCACTGGCTCCTCCACGCAGGGGTACGGGTTTTGCCACTCCTCGGGGCACAGCCGCCCCACCACGTACAGCAGCAGCGACGTGCCCAAGTACGCCAGCCCCAGGCACAGCCATACCTGCCTCGGAAACCACATAATTATTAATTTTATTAATATTTTTAATAAAATATTGTGGCCTTGGTCTCCTATTTTATGCTATACACGACGTCTGGCGTCAGCGTCAACATTCCCATACATTTCATACGCTGACGTTAGCCATAAAAATGACTTTGGTTTTTAACCGACTTTAAAAAAGGTGAAGGTTCTTTGTTCGTCTGTATGTCTTTTTATTTTTATTAATGAATATTTGCATTACTAACTGCTGTTATATTCCGCTTTTATAATAAAAGAAAAGCCGGAGCACAAATTCAGGTACCTATTCGCGCAGTATTTTTACTGTGATTTTATAGTGAAGCAAAAAATCTACCAGCTATAGGTTTGTTGTTGTCGGGCAAGGTTTAACTGACCGCGTTGGAGAAGGGCAGCAGGAAGGCAAACAGCTCCGGCTCGGGCGGCTTGGGGCGGCGGAACAGGATGCTGATGCCTAGGTTCATGAATGTCGTCGTGAAGTCCACCGCCTCCTCGCGTTCCGCCGTGATCGTCAGATCCGTGATGGCGAAGTCAATTTCCTGTGTATTGGGATTTAATGTGATGTTGTATTGAATTTGAAGCTATGAAAATGAAAACAAATTAAAAAAAAATAAAAAACCCACTTCGGACGTAAAAAGGTCATATTATACAAAAAATGGAAAACTAAAAATTAAAAAAAAAAACATGACTGTTGAAATTAGTTAGTCTTTTCAAAATGAGTTACTTAAATATTTTTTACGAAATCCCCCGACTGAAAGTTATGTAAATACATTAAGTAAGTAAGGGGCTGCCATTGCCATCGCTCTGCTCTATTTCAATTAAAATCTTAATTATATGGGCGGGTAATGGCAGCCCCGACGGATTTTTCTTAAGTTTGTTATTTATGAATAGGTGGATAAAATATGTATAGTACCTGCTATGTCTAAGAACCTGCTCTGAAATGAAACCTTTTGAATGCAAAAAACCGTATCGAAATCGGCCCAGTCGTTTCCGAGAAAAACGGTAACAGACACATACAAACATACAACCTCTAACCCCAAATGCATATACAAGGTGTTACAAAAGTACCCCTAATGCCAAATATGATAGATAGGTACGAAAATATCAAAATGTATGAAACAGCTGATTTTTTTTCGTGATTTCAGAGTTGGTCCCTTAGTAAAAGTTGTTCAGTTTGATGGTCCCTATCTACCATATTCGGCATTAGGGGTACTTTTGTAACACGTTGTATACACCGCAACCGTTCCGTTCCGTCCGTCGTGAGTGAAAATCTAATGTAAAAAAATGATTTATGATTAATTGAGAGATGTTATTAACGTGGACGAGTGGAGTGCGTTCCATCCAAGGTATTTAAAACATGACACCATAATATTGAGGTACTAATACTAAATAATAGTGAGCGTAACCGGGTCGTCCATGAGGCGGCGCATCATGCCGGTCCATTGTCCAGTCTTGGCGTCGAAGTTCCCGTACAGGCCGTCCGCCTGCTCCACGAACGTGTAGTTGAAGTGCAGCAACTTCGAGAGCCGGTCGATCAGCTCGATGCAGAATCCTGCCCACGATGCGAATGGCACTCTTCAAATCGATCGAGCCATCCTAATTAAGGCTCCTATATACCTCAAGTGGAGCCCTCATTTTAATTAAATTTATTGCTCGCTAAGTACATAACGTATGTTGCTAAGTAAGTAATGTACGCAAAAGTGGCCACTTTTAGCACTTTTGCGAACAACTACCACAAAGAAAAAAAAATTACTGAGGTTATTGTTTGTCAATAAACTATAGAACCTTAGCTTCTATCTGTACATGTGAATTTTCGATACATTATGTACTTAGCGAGCAATAAATTTAATTAAAATGGGGGCGCCACTTGAGGTATATGGGGACCTTAATCTGGTTAATTCAGATGCTTAAAAGGTTTTACTCTGCGGCGATTTGGAATAAGCTTTCCACTAGTGACTCCTTCAAAATAATTTTAGAAGTGGTATTAAGGCGTACCTTCGTATCGGTCGTTACCGGATAACCGTTCCGAAGCTTCTTGTCGCATCACGTACGGTTTGTTCTGAAATAAGTAGAGACTAAAAATATTTTTTTTTGTAATAGGATTCTTATAGGATTTAGTAAAAACATCAGTTTCTAGTGGGAACTAGCACAAAGGCTACATCTTTATCACAATTCCTCCAGGAATACATTTTGATAATTGTTTCCCAAATCACTCAATTTAATTTATTCAATCTTGTTTTACTTAATCTAATTTTGAAATGTAATTTAATTCTATTCAATTCAATTTAATTGATTTCAACCTAATTTATTTTATGTAAGTAATTTAACTGTCTTATTTTTGTTATTACCTATTTTTCATTTTCTATTTTCTCATAATTTTAAATAATTAGGGAAGTACTTATAGGTTTATTTTTAGATCTTTGTATGTACTCAATTTTATGTAAGTAACTGTTTGTTCCTAAATAAAGGAAAGGAAAAAAAATATTAATGACTTGTCTGGATTAATGATGTTGTTCGCACGTATTGTTGGAGTTGCAGCCTTCCTGCTTACTTTTTCGAAATGTTGTTTTGTATAAAATCAGTCAATAAGGGTTTTCACGGACGCCTTTAGTTAATAACCTTATTGACTAATTTTACCGGTCAAAAAGGTTTTTGACTGGTTAAGAGTTTTGACTGAAACATATATTTTTGCTGTAAATTTGTTTTGTGTGACAAATAAATAAATTAATTGTTTAACTTAATTTACATTTTTATTTTATTTTTGTTTATTTCATTTGCAATCAATACTAGTGTACTAGTGGGAGGCGGTGTGTTACCATGGCGATGAGCACGGTGAAGGTGCGGTTGGTCATGGAGTCTCGCGGCGGCGGCGGCGCGGGGCGCGGGCGGCGCGCCCAGGCGAGCCCGCCGCGCGGGGCCCACACGCCCACAGCCTCCAGCTGCCCGCCGCGCGCCAGCTCCGACACGCGCAGCCGCACCTTCACACACGCACCTTTCCAAAGTCTGAATTCTAAGAAGGAAGGCGCTCAATGCCGCTGTAGCTTAGCGCATTCAGCCTTCGATTAGGATAGGATCTATCATCGGATGGGTGACAAAAATTTGTTATCTCGATCTGTGGTGCTCGAAAGGCAAGTTAAGCTGTCGGACCCAACTGCATTTGTAGACGTTAACCGACCTATCATTTGGCCCGAGTGGCGTGTTATTCTTAAGACTCATGAGCATGACTCCTCTTTATTCATAAGGAAAACTTGTGTTCCCAGTAGGAAAATTAAAATGGTTCCACAATTAATAAAATAGACTAAAAAACATTTTACGTAACGAGAAAGAAAATATGCGTATGTGCGTGAAAAAGACAAATGTATTGTGTGGTGTTAGAGTGGCACGTGGCACCTCTCGCCTCGCGCCGTCGGCCTCCCAGGCGGCGTCGCCGAGGTCGGCCCACTCCTCGGAGCGCAGGTAGTTGAGCAGCGTGCCGGCGTGGAAGGCGCCGCCGCCGCGCGCGCACTCCGCGCCCGCCGCCGCCGGCAGCCGCAGCCGCTGCATCGCCTCTGACACCAACCTGCTCACACCACATCACCACATTTTATTTTCGAAAAATTTCGAAAATCTGATTCTACAAAAAAATATATTACGTCTACGTGATCATTTGTCTTTTATTATTTTTTTTGTATTTCAGTTAAATATTTTTTTCTTAGGACCCAATGAGTTCCTATAAAATGTATGGGAAAAGTTTTTTTTGAAATTTCTGACTTTTTTAGAAGGTACTCGAACCTGGGTTGGTCCCATTCCTATCCCATAGAGGTTTTTGAATAGAATTAGAAGCAGGATCGATTGGCGTTAAAAAATATGTTTTTTTTAAACTGTGAATGGAGATCATAATTTCAGGAAAAATTATGGATCTCCTAAGACCATTTTCGTGTAACTTTCGGTTAAGGTACTTCCCCATACTGCCCCGCTGAAAGTTTCCACCTAGAGTAATATTGCTCCTTACTTGGCACTTTTACTGGTTCTTGTTTAATATTTTTTTAAAAAGGTACGATGTTTGAACTAAGAATAATAGGTACTTGACTTGAGAATGGATTCTACTTTTAAGGTATAATAGAGCAGAAAGGGAAGCAAAATAAACCACAAAGGATTGCCAATAACTTCGATTTTACCCTGTATAATTATGGAACCTGCTTACAAATTTATACGAGTCGGTTGGGAAATGCGACCGTAGAGGAGAACAAACGGACATATATACAATAAATGACTGTAATCAGTTAAGTATCGGCCCGCCGCGCCGCGCCGCGTTTGTTCTGGTTTGTGTACCGTGCAGCGTCGTAGGCGAGCAGCAGCGCGACGGGCGGGGCGGCGGCGACGCGGGCCGCCTCCGCCGCGCTGCCCAGCCGCCGCTCGTACGCCGCGCGCCACGCCTCCACGGCCTGGGGGTACACTACCTTTAGCACTTTGTTATAGCGATACATTTTGTGCTTTTACACACAAATAAGAAATTATTAAACCAACAATTACAACAATACCTCAACGGTGGCGTTCTCCTCGAGTGCATACAGCTGAAATGTTGTGATGTTGGCACCACCGTGGCTGTAGCATAAATGAAGGCTCAGATGTAGTGGTTATTTTATTTTAGATGTTTTTAATGCAGTTGAAGATTAGCGGTTTGACCTGTAGTGCGCGAGCGGCACGGTGTGCAGGTCGAGCGTGGCGAGCACGTAGGAGTGGCGCGTGGCGAGCAGGCCCACGCGCTGCGCCGCGTCTAGCACGCGGGCGCCGCACTCCGCACCGCACCACACTATGAAGTTTGTCACACCAGACTTCTTCAGAATCAACAGCAGGTTCCTGTAAAGCGGCAGAGTTCAAATTAACAGCTTTCTAAAAAATTAAAAAGAAAAACCTCCCGCAAAAAACTTTAAAAAATTGCTATAAAAACAGCTTCAAAAAGCAAGTTGCTTTAATTTTTAAAAGAGTTTTTATTTTTAATTTTTTTGTGGTAGGTATGTATATGTAAATGTAACAGATGATATAAATATATTTTATTCATATTTCACACTTTTCAATGGTATAATACTCCTAATAACTCAATTTCTACTTTTCGCGCTGTTAATTTTAGCAAGGGTCAGTCATGGGATTGGTGACCAATGTGTATTATCTCGAGCTCCTCCGTGCTTCAGAAGACACGTTAAGCCGTTAGGCCCAGCTACATTTGCACTCATTAACACCCACCAATCCGCATTATTCCCGCGCGGTGGGTTATGGTCCATCCTATTCATCAGCCCAAAGGTAAGACTTGTATCCCAGCCCCAGCAGCGACAATAAAAATGGCTGATGCAAAAACTTTCAATACCGTAGAGTAATCACTAATACACTATCCTATTTGATTTTGAAGAGTTCTCTTGTGTATCTTCGAAGTCCAAGGTCCAATGTGAAGGAAATTTAAATGAAAATACCCTTGAAGTATCCCCCTATCTAACAAAACAAGAATCATCTAAATCGGTTTATAAACAAAGAAGTTATATCTGAAGATCCGTAAAAATTGGTGCAAAAGTTACCTAAGAAATTACAATATTTTCAGGATTACTCAAAAACTACTGAACCGATTTAAAATTTTCAAAAAATGGGACCAACTTGGGAACCAACCTGATAAAGTGGCGTTTGAATCATGTCAATCGGTTCAACCGTTTTTGAGTAATCGGTGGACATACATAAAAAAAACAAATAAACAGACGAACATAGAACCTCCTCCTTTTTTTTTAAGTCGGTTAACAAACAATAGCTTTATTCATTACCTCCCAGGGGACGCTTTCGACCGGCCGGCCGTGAAGTAAAAACTACCCAACCACCTCAAGTTATCCGACCACCAAATTATAATATGAAAATGTGTCATCCAACTGACCAAACCGTTGCTCCTAAGTGAATCGGTTATCATATTTCAAAATAGTTTGGTAACTTAGCTGGCGACGACTCTTAGTTAACCTTAGCAGCACGTCGTCATCAGGCGGCGGCAGGCGGCGCGGCAGCAGTTTAAGCGTGTCGCCGTCGGGCGCCAGCAGCGCGACGGCGCGCGCGCTGCCCTCGTGCAGCAGAGCCGCAGCGCGCCAGCCCTTCGCCTCGCACACGTCTGCCACTGCCTGGGACCAATCAATATTTTTATAATTATTGATTAAAATATAATATAGTATAATTTCTGTATTTAAAATATTATTTTATCAATTTTGTGGATGTTATTATTATTCATTTATTTATTACTGTAAACGATTATGGATCTTGTTATCTGAAATAAATAAATTTTATTTTTTTAATTTAATTTAATTTTAATTTTATTTATCCACTGTACCTATGTAAAAACACAAGTACATAATTTTAGTTTCCTGCATACAAATAAATAATTAAAAATTTATAAATGTTGAAAAATTATTCAAACTTCTCTTTACCACAGATAACTATGGTTGTAACTAATAATACTTAACATCGGGCTTACTAACTTGCGCAATGACGTCCTCATGTGGGTGCATAGCGAGCGCCTCCCAGGTGGCGTCGGCGTCGACGGTGGGGCCCAGGAGCACCAGCGGCAGGCCGGCGCGCGCCGCCGCCGCAGCGCCCAGCGCCGCCGACCGCGCTCCGCCTCCGCACACCGCCGCCGCCGCCTCCTGTAACACGCACACACTTCATTTTGCCGTTACGAAAACCTTCTGGTCTCTCTCAAAAATAAGAATCAAATAAATCTGTGGCCTATTATCATCAAATTTAAGAAATCTTTTCTAGGCATATGGAAAAACGGTGGCGTTGGCTATCAGTCTAGATTACATTGAAATGAAATGAAATGAAATGAAAAATTCTTTATTTAAATAAACTTAGATATTAAGTGCTTTTGAATTGTCTATATTTTCCTACCACCCATTCGAGACTTTTTTAGCTGATAAGAAGAATGGGCGCAAGAAACTTATCAGCTTTGTCAGAAATCAGAAGTAACGATATTTACAAAGAAATTATATCGTTACCAAATACCTACATTTAAAACAACATAATTAAAAAACAAAAAACAATGAAGTTATTGAAAACTGAAAATTAGGATATGTTACTTATAATGTTACATCCATGCATTGTTGTCTTTTAAATAAACTTCTAATCTTTGCTCATGAGCGTCTTCTCCTCGAGGATCCCATAGAGCCGTGTTTGTTTATATAATTTTGTATGTAAGCGACGAGGATAATTGTAAGTTCACATCACCTACATAATATTTTGACACTTAACTTTTTTAAATCCTGTTTCAACGATCGCAATAAGTTGAAAGAAAAGAATTGTGGACAAAGAAACAAATAAACAATAAAGCGACCTATAAAAAACGTGGTAAAATAAACGATCATAAACACTTCACATCAATAGTTTTAATGCTTCAGTGTTCATAATACCGAAAGTAAACCTAGGTTTGACACGAAGCGTGGACTTTCAGACAGACTATTTCTCATGAAGAAGCTGGGTGATATAATAAATGAATGCAGTGTATAAAGTGCTTGTGGCAAACAGATACTGGCCTCAGCGGCCTGTGCGCAGACGTGCGCCTGCGCGGCGAGCGGCTCGTCGGGCTCGACGGGCGCGACCAGCGCAGCGCCCTCGCCCAGCGCCGCCTCCAGCGCCGCCGCCAGCTGCAATGCGCGCGCCGGCGCCGGCTCCACCACGCCTGGGACGCAAGCATTTGATTCATTACCTACATTGATTTCCTTAAAGCCAGCCATACAGGTTAAATCTACCGTTAAGTTTGCAGCATACTTGAAGCAGCAGTCAGTGAACTCGAATCTTGGCATTGGGGCACAGGCCTTCCTTCATGGGTATCATAATATTTTAGTTTGAAGCTTTGAAATCGAGGTGAAAATGCTTTCGCGAGTTTCATCAGATGGATGCGTGCTGTGTGACTCAACAGACTTTTTTGTCCGTTTAGTCCTATTAAATTTTGTACAGAAATTAGCAGAACTAAAGGGATAATTTTGTCCGTTTAGTCCTTCTACTAGTTACTAGTGGAACTATACGGACTACTTCGTGTTTTTTAGTCTGCAGTAAAGCGTGGTGTTGGTAAATACTGACCGATGCGCAGGTTTTGCGCACTCGCAGCCGCCAGCCGCAACAGCAGCCACACGAGCACGCACTCACACGGCGACATCGCGCCGCCCACTGGACTCACCGCCCGCCGCCACCGCCCGCCGCCCGCCGCCCGCCCGCCGCCAACACGCGAGCTATTTTGGAATCAGGACACGTCACGCGCCGGTTACGTCACGATCGTCTATTTCATCTCGAAATTTTTACGTGGCACGCTGGAGACAAGTGTTTTTACCGGACTGCGGACGAAAGGGTTTTTCGCGCGTATCTTGTATGTATGTAATATTCTTTATTACCTCATATCTTTCAAACGGCTGAACGAATTTCTATCATTAGTGTATCGTTAGATATGTCTTGATAGTCCAAGTGTACTTAGGTAAGTGACGTTAAAAAAACCCAACATAGCGGCTGTGCAGTGCTATTATTTGATGCGAAAAAAATTTTTTTTTTAGAATACTGCAATATGCCTATCAAATTAAAGGATTTCGCATAAGGATTTCAAAAAGGTATATCATGACCGTAATATATAAGAACTAAAAACTAAAAATATACATGATGTCAAATCATTCATAATATCACTTTATACATGCCTGCGACTGTAAATCAGTATTTGATCGCAGTTAGACTTTCTTTAAACATTCCCCGAACCGCCAACACTGCAGAACGTAAAAGAAAAGACACAACTTTATTTAACAATATCTACTTACGACGTCACAAATATATTTTAACTAAGTAGTCAACGCTATATAGGAATGAAAATATTTGATAATTTTGTCGAGCATCGAGAGAGCTATGGAGAATAAAACGCACAAATGTTCATCAAGTCTGCTGGGCTTTGAAACGACGACAGTCAATAATGTTGTTTTGATTTCTTTTTTTTATGGTCGTCGTCGTGCATCGGTGACGGCAGCGCGTGTCGGTGATGCAGCAGGACGATGAGCACGTCGGCGAGGTCAGCGTCGGCGTCGGCGTCAGCGTCGGCGTCGGCGTCGGCGTCGGCGCCGGCGCCGGCAGCAGGTGCGGGGGCGGGGGCGGGGGCGGGGGCGCGGGTCACGCGCGCGCACACGCCTGCCGCCGCGCACCACCCGCCGTCCATCTCCGAGTCTAGCCTGTTGCAAGTGACTCGCTCTTTTCCATCTTCTAAATAACCTTTCTTCTCGGTACTATTTTCATTAGCTTGGCAGGATGCATCTCGTAACTCTGTGTTGAAGAAAACTCACCGTTTCAATATTTAAAAAATCCAGAAGAATTCAAAGTTTAATACTTAAATTTAAGCTAGGTACTTAAAATACGTTCAGGCATTCATTACCTGTACATTTTCGCGGTGGGCTTAATGACTCTGCAGGGGCGTCGGACCCTGGGCGGTACTTGCCCAGGTGGCAGCGTATCGAGGTAGCCGTGAGGAAGTGCACGCGGGTGTTTCTCTCCGGGCGGCAGACGCACACCCAGACCCGTGGGCCCAGCGACAGCGCCACGCACGCACCCGCCGACAGCGACACACATGCGCACATCGTCGCTGTGCGCGCTTCCGTTGCAGCATACAACGGAAAGAACGCCACCCATGTGACGCAGGTTGCATATGCCGCCGCTCCGACGAACTTCGTCTCGTTGAAGTTGTGTGGCAAGCGGCGCGTGCGGATCGCGAGAGCGACGCACGAGGCTAGCAACGCAAGCGCTGGCGCCAGCGGCACTAGCTGCGCCACTGCGGGCTCACCGCCGCACACGAGCAACGACCGCGCACGTCCTGGGTGCATCAGCCGCGGCGTCGGCGGCCAGCGCAGGGCGCTCCACGCCGCCGTCGCCACGCCCGGCCCGCTCAGTGCGACCCATGTCCAGATCTGTTTTTTTTAAGTAAACACATAATAAATGAAATTGATTAACAAACCATAATTATAATTTGAATTAAGGCAACATCGTATTTTACTTGTGCCCGTGACGACAATAAACGAGGGCGAACTGTGGGTCTGCGCTCCGCCGCTTGGACCAGCCGTGCCACACGCACAGTGCGCGCGAAAACCGCTGCGTAAACTCCCGCTAGTGCCGGTGCCGCCAGCCGCACGACAGCACACGCGGCCGCCGCTGGCCGCAGTGCTGCCGCCAGCGCCGCGCAGTGGCACGCCCCCGCCGCGCACAGCAGCAACGCGCACAGCTCTCGCGACGCCGACTTCACAACGGGCGTCGCGCGGTGCTTCCAGAAGGTCGCCGCGCAAATCACAACTGCCGCCAGCCCAGTTGCACCCGTACCTATGGCCACCGACCGAGCCCATCGACCGCCACCTCCCCACTCGATAGGAGACGGCAGGCATACTGCAAAAAATAATAAAATAAAAAAGTGCTATTGATATTTCAGATGATTGAGTGATGATTACAGATCAAAGTATATTGATAGCCCTTATCAAGGTATAAAATAATATTCTAGACATGGGTACCTCTTCGGTCAGCGTCAGGGCGATATCCGGGTGGACAGAGGCGGCAGCCGGCGGGCGGCGCGGTGACTGCGAGTGGCGCGCACGCCACGCATGTCCAGCAGCAGCGCGCGCGCTCGCCCTCCCCACGCCGCGCCCACTCGCCCGCGCCGCACGGCTCCGAGCACGCCGCGCGCACGCCCGCCGCCCGCCTCACCCATATACAGAACTTATTTATTGTAGCTAATTTGCTACTTCGGATTATTTACAATACGAGACTCTTTGCAGACCACTTCAAAGCTGTAATATTTTTTTAAATCTCAACTTTAGATAAAGAAGAGGTACGTGATACAATATAATGCTTTGTTACGTTAAAATTAAGATCTCTAATAAAAGTATACTTATTTGTGTTGTTCCATCTAACAAAGTCCGTTCGGCTGTGAATATTTATAGGCGTGTACATGCACATTAATTTAGTGTGCGTAATACGAGAGATTTGAATAATTTCATCAAATTCGGTTCAAAACTGTATAAACTACGATGCCGTGACAGGCTAGGACGGCTGAACGATCTTATAAGAGTTCGTTGGTTTTACTATGGAACACTAAAATTTACACCGTGTCGTACAATTTAAAAAAAAAGTGACCTTGCAGCGGCTGCGTGCCCACCCCGCAGCCGTAGCGCGCCCCGCCGCCAGCGGCCCACGCGCACGTACCGCCACCCGCCTGCGCCATCCGACACCAGGTTCATAACGTCATACTCGCTTAGCCTGCACACAAAGTAGTAAACGATATCACAAATAAGTACGTTTATTATTACGAGGGCAACCAAAGTGCGTAAGTGCAGCCCCTAAACCGTTTTGATCCTTCGAGCCGAGTTAAGAGAGAAGCAAGAGGCTTACTCAGGCGGCGGGTCACCATTGCTGTCGAAGGCGACGAGGCCGCCATCAGGTGCTCGGAACCGCACGCGTGCGATGTGGCGGCGGTACTCCGAAACGTTGAAGGGCAGCATGGCGGGGCAGAGCCCCGCGCCCGCACTCGCCATGCCCGCGCCGCACGCCGTTACGCGCATGTCATGCAGCGCGTGCGCCAGCGCGTACACGCCGCGCACCACCAGCGCCAGCTTCGGCTCCTGGGTGTAGCCCGTCGCCAGTGATTCCGACCCTACGCCATTCGAACGGTTTGTCAAAATAAGTTTTTAAAATATGAAAAGTATAGAAAACTGAATGAATTCACCTGTGCATCGTCGTCTTCCCGAAAAATTTTCATGAAGGGTGCAATTAAATTTTTGTTCCCAAAATTCCTGTAAATACAGAAAATATTTGGTTTTTAAGGCTTTATGATTAGTGGTACTAATTTTAGTTGATTTTTTTTCAGCTCACCATAAACCATGGGTTTCTGTGATTTGAATGTGGTTTTAATGAGTGGTAGTACGCGTCGAAGTGTCTGAGGTACGGCGAGCGGATCCGCAGCGTAAGGGCTTGGTGCGCGACAGGCTCGAGTCCAGCGACTACGTCGCGGCGGTCGGCCCAGCCGTCGCTGGCGACCAGCCGCAGCGGCGGATGCGGGGAGCGCGCCAGGCCGGCCAGCAGCGCGCGCGCCGTGCGGCCCTCGCACCAGCACACGGCGACGCGAGGCCCGCCCGCCAGCCGCCGCAGCGCCACCGTCACCTCGCTCACTGACGGTGCCGCGCGCAATGCCTCTTCGCGCGCCACACACACGCCTCCTCGCGCCGCTTCCTCTCGGAATGCCGCCATTCCGCTTTGACCGTAGCTCTCTAACAATAAACATAACATTGACTAAACACTTTTTACGGATTACAGCGCGTATATTATTAATTCAGGTGTTGTTTTAGAATTATTTCGTTTGTATTTATTGGTTTTAAAAGTGTTTTATTTCTAATGAACTGTACGCGCGAAAGTCTTAGAAGTGTATTGACTAAACAATTATATTTTTTACACGGTACTCAAATACAGTTGTACCGACAGTAATTTCTGAGTAGGCAATTTGTCAAGACCTCTTAAAGACCCTATAATTGTAGATATAATTATTACCTTAAGGACTATCGTTCTTCCCCTTCATAAAGGTCAAAATACTATGCTCGTAATAAGTGATGTATTGCTGACCATCAGTGTGTACGGCGTGCACGTAGGTCCAGTTGTGCGCGCGCAGCAGCGCCACCATGAGGCGCGCCTGGTGCAGGTCCGACGGCACCACGCGGAAGAATGTCGAGAAGCGCGCGCGCTCCGACAGCTCGCGCGACGTCGCCGAGTACGACACCTGACCGACAACCGCTTCGCTAGTTATACGACGGTCCCCGACAGAAAGTCATAGTAAAGCCTGCACTGCGCAGCATACAATATACAATGTGTTGTCTTTGCAGGATGACTCTTCTTTTTAGACACACTATATCTAACTTGATTAGAAGCCAGTTCATAATTGATTGAACATACGAGTAGGTCAACAAATAGGTACTCATGAAGTGTCTTATGGTGTAATTTTAATTCACTTATGCAATAACAGCAGCGGCAATGTAAGCAAGTGTCAATTTATTAAATTTACAAGAAATAAAAAATGTTTTGCACTCTAAATATACAATTGGCTGCAAAGAACTCGCTCAGATCCATGCTATTCGTGATCTTGGTGTCACCATTGATGATAAACTGGCATTCGTTGATCACATCAATATTTAAAATCTCGGCAAGGGCTTGGCAGATGCTAAATTTTGTGAAACGAATTTGAAAAAACTTTCACAACACCAAAGCAATTATTTGCTTATACAATACACTGGTGCGCTCGGTGTTGGAATAGAGCTCATCTGTATGGAACCCACAATACCAAACTCACAAAGACAGGCTCGAGCGAATACAACGTAACTTTACCCGATTTTTAGCATATAAAACTCGTGGTTGTCCCTATCGTGCGAATTATGAAAAACGTCTCCAGCACTTTGGAATTGACACTTTGGAAAAACGTAGAAACATTTCTGACGTCCTTTTATTGCATAAGCTTTTGAATGGGAACATTGATGCATATTAGCATGCATATTAGCTCAAAAGTTCCATGGAGGATACCCCGTCACCCCATGCTAGAGACTTTCACTAAATCAGTATACCGTACAAAGCTGGTGGCACCACTGAATCGTCTTATGGAATCGTGCAATAAGGTCTTGGATAGTATTGATATTTGTTATCATTCTCATGGAACAGTGAAAAAAATGTTACGCGAAATGCCAATATTATAGTGAAAATTTATTTCAATTTTTATTTTTGATTTTTGTTTTCTATTTTATTTTTAGTTCAATTTCATTTAAATTTAATTTTTAATTTTAATTCATTACATTGTTTCGATACTTTTTTTTGTGATTTTTGTATATTATCTAAAACTAAACAAAACACTGCAGTCAAGTGCGAGCCGTGCGAGTTAGTTAGGTATATTTGTTACCGGCCAAACCCGATTTTCAGGACAAACTAGTTTGGCCTAGGTTAAACTAGTTCTTCCTATACGCGATGGGATTAACTGGTATAGCCTAGACTAAACTAGTTTAGGCTAGGGCAAACTAGTTAAACCTGATATAAGCATTATGGCCAAAATAGTTGATCCTGATATAAGCATTATGGCCAAACTAGTTGATCCTGATATAAGCATTATGGCCAAACTAGTTGATCCTGATATAAGCATTATGGAGCTTCGCTCGCTTCGCTCGCTCCGCTGCGAGTGGTCTAAACACTAACCTAACCTAACCTACCTAGTGCATTTTAAATTTTCATAGCCCGCCAATTTGACTCCGCCCCTACTTAGGAATTTTTCTATTAATTAAGTGACACATCTATTATTTTGATGATTGAGCGATTAAAATGATACTAATAGTTTGTTGATGAGATTTATAAGGTAATAAATTTACTATTTTAGGTACAAATATATTATTGCTGCCAGGGACTTACTTTTTAGAGGACAGATCTTATATTTAGGCTATAGAAAAAAGTGATCAAAATATAATTTAAGAGACATATTTACATTAATACGGTGATTTATACTTAGAGACAGTTTTGATAAATATGATGACTAATATATTTCTTGGGGATAGATATTATAATTAGGGTATTGCAGATTAGTGACACATCTAAACTTAGGTGACAGAAAATATTGTTCCCTTTATAAAATAAGTATTTAGTATGCGGGGGCAGACTATTTGTGCCATTTATAATTGTTTGTGTGTTGTATGCACCTGTAAAGATAATGCACGCGGTCCTCTTCTTCTTCTTCTGTATTATTATTTTTTGTATTAATTGTGTTATTTGAAAGAAATAAATAACAGTAAAATAAATAGAGACATTATTACGAATAATGATTTCGTATTAAATTCACTAGAGAGACGCCTTTAAATTTCTGATGTGGTCTTCCCATTGAAAATTTGCTTCTGGTGTCGTTGATAGGACTATCAAGGAGCTACTCTCTAAGATCTCCCTAGAGCTCCGAGAAACCCCCTTAGATTTTACCCTCTATATGCGTACCACCTCCATCTTCAAGGTTTCTCCGAGCTATTGACCTGTTTAATATTAGCGTTACATCGTTGAATCCGTGAGTTTTTTGACGAATAGACATTTAAGATCGACGAGTAGTTTTTTTATGCTTAATTTACTTTTTGTTTGTTTATTATTTGGCTTATATATTATACCTTATATTGATAATTACGTCAGTATTAACGTTGTGGAATGCGTACCTATATAACTAGCGCGCTATGAGAATGGGATGGAACCTTGTCAAAGTAAATCGAAAATTGACTAATTAGTTAAGTTTAATTCAATTAATTATCTAATTGTTTACTTTAGCTACTTAGTGGAATAAATTTAGCTATTGGTCTTCCAAATAATAACATAAAAAAATAGACCTGCGGTATGGAGAACAGCTGCAGCAAGTTCTGCACCTGCATGGCAGCCGAGCTTGCGCCGGGGCCCAGCACGCCCAGCAGCGGGGCCCCGCTCGCTCCCCTACTGCGCCCCTGCAAATACGATTTTAATATTCCCACTGCTGAGGCACTGGCCTCCCTATGAGTTCACAAGGAGGACACTCCATGATCCACCACGTTAGCCCAATGTGAATTAGTGGGTATTAGCGACTGCAAATACAGCTAGGTCCAACGGCTTAACGTGTCTTCCGAAACACAGAGGAGCTCGAGATAATAAGTTTTTAGTCATCCATCCCATGATCAGTCACTGCGAAAGTTGCATAACTTCCACAATCGCAGTGCGAATGCGCTAACCTACAGCGCCATCAAGTTCCTCGCCAATACAATGTGGGGACCGGAGACATCTTTCCACAATCATAAGTGTCGTTGCGCGTTGATGTCTTTTTTAGGTCATCGTGAATAAAATTTTACGAAATAATAAGTATTTATCAGAAATAATATTGTTTTTTCCCATTTATACAACTTTATAAGAAATACGTATGTACCTTTTTCTTTATCCAGAGTACCTATTAACTTTCTTTTGGATTTGTGATTTCAAATTGTTTTATTCATACACTTTGTTATACAACATGTTACAAAAATAAGCCTAATGCCGAATATGGTTTTAAAAAAAAATTGGCTGTTTCGATTTTAATTTTTGTATGAAACAGCTGATTTTTTTGCGCGATTTCCGAGTTCTTTTGGTCCCATAGTAAAAGTTGATCAGTTTGATGGTGCCTATATACCATATTTGGCATTAGGGGTATTTTTGTAACATGTTGTATATAAACATAGCAGCCATAAGTTTTCCACGAAATAAATAAATTAATACTCTCTCAATGTTCATGACTTCCTGTACAATTTTCTTTATTCCTTACTATTACTTGAATATTATAATTCTAAAAGTCAGTTTGTTAATTTGTTTGTTTTTACATCTTCACGTCTTAACTTCTCAACCGATCGTCATTATTGCATACACGTTGTCAGGAGTACAGAAAAGGACATATTAGGGTACCTTTCATCTCAAAAATAAGTTCCCATTGGATAGAGAAAAAATGTTCACGCAGTCGAAGTCGCGGGGTGTCGCTAGTTCTGAATTACTTTTTCAATCACGGTGCTGCGGTAAATAAATCAAGCATATTTTTGATTTTTTCGTAGTGGTGCTGTGCCCAAAGGCGATGTCAATTAGCGCGGACAGAGTGTCGGTACAAGCGCCCTCGCGTCGCTCGAGACATCACGCGTGATGGAGGGGCGCGGCGGCGGCGGCGGCGCGCGGCGCGCTCGACACCAAGTGGCTCCTTTATTGCGAAGTATCGCGAAGTGCATATTTATTTAGTATTTACACCAGCTAATTGATTCGTCCACACTAATGAACCTACGTACCATACGCCGGACGCCGTATTGAATGTAAGTAAAGATGACTTTTTAACCGACTTCAAAAAAAGGAGAAGGTCGTATGTTCGTCTGTTTTTAACCGACTTCAAAAAAAGGAGGAGGTTCTATGTTCGTCTGTTTATTGGTTTTTTTTTTATTTTTTTTATGTATGTCCACCGATTACTCGAGAACGGCTGAACCGATTGACATGATTCAAACGCCACTTTATCAAGTTTGCTCCCAAGTTGGTCCCATTTTTTGAAAATTTTAAATCGGTTCAGTAGTTTTTGAGTAATCCTGAAAATACTGTAATTTTTTAGGTAACTTTTGCACGAGTTTTAACGGGTCGTCAGACATAACTTCTTTGTTTATAAACCGATTTAGATGATTCTTGTTTCGTTAGAAAGGGGATACTTTATTCAGGACAGTTTCACACTTACTTTTTGATAAGTAAACAAGTACTTGTACTTGGCTCCACCATTTCCTGCCATATTTTCCCGCCAATTGTAGTGGAATGGGGGCGAGTGGTGGGGATAAGCATTTATAAAAAAAATTACGCAACGTATTAATAACCTCCTAATTTTAATTTTTTTATCACCGATATTTCTTTAGCACTAATTTAATTTATGAAATAAAAAAAAATGCCTATTAATGGGGTTGATTATTGAATACAATTAGTCAATTTGCGTCTAGGGTTGTCGTTTTGCATTTTTCTATTTATACAAATAAAAAAATCTCAGTCATGTGGTGTTTTTTAGGGTTTACTTATATGAATTCCGGTGTTGTATGCATGGTACCCTGTCTACCATATTCGGCTTTATAAGGCTACTAGCGGCCCGCCCCGGCTTCGCACGGGTACAAAGTAGTTACTAATGTGGTGAGTGTGAAGTTATTAGACTATAATACAGGATATCTATATTAGTGGTGGCCACATAATTAAGGACGCCAGTCGATTTTTATACAAACGAAGTAACTTTTAAGCATTGCTTCTCCGCCAAGGATTGACTGAGCGGTAATCTGGTATTGGCCATCCAGGGAGTGAATGGAGGAGATCCAGATTTCTATACACACCCAAGTGATCTGACCAGCATTTTAAGAGATGTAAGGATATTATGTTAAAAAAAACGCGAATATAACATAAAAATGTATAAAAATCTTGCAACTGAAAATCTTACATTTCTTAGAATGCTGATCAGATCAGTTGGGTGTGTATTGCGATCTGAATCTTCTTCATTCACTCCCTGGATGGCCATCATCAGATCACAGCTAGTTCAATCCCTAGCGGAAAACCAAGACATCAAAATAACCTCGTTTGTATGAAAATCGACTTGTGTCCTTAATTATGTGGCTACCACTATATGTATATGTATATACGACGTACACAACTTACGCAAGGGGTGTTATAAGTTTGACCTGTGTGTGTCTGTCTGAGGCAACCTAGCGCTCAAACTAATGGACCGATTTTAATGCGGTTTTTTATGCATAGTTTAAAAGATCTAAGTGTACAGACGACGGGACCCCTAACCATTGATCCGATTATGATGAAACTTTGGTGAGTTGTTCTGCTTACGACCGAGAAGGTCCCTGGCTAAAAAAACGGAGCATTGCTATACGCATGCCGGGTGCAGCTAGTTCTAAATAAAAATATGTTGTGCATTATCAGTATTATCAATCTAGATTATCCAACACTTCTCTATAATATACAACTGGTTACAAAAATACCCCTAATGCCGAATATGGTACCAACTCTCAAAAAGCGAAAAAAAACAGCTGTTTCATACATTTTTATATTTTCGATTTTAATTTTTGTATGAAACAGCTGATTTTTATTTCGCGATTTGAGAGTTGGTCCCAATAGTAAAAGTTGTTCAGTTTGATGGTCCCTATATACCATATTCGACGTTAGGGGTATTTTGTAACATGTTATATACCTACCACATTTCTTGTCAAGTTATCCGGTTGCAAAATAAAAGGCTATTCGGCGAGCTGACTCTCGAGCAGGCGCCATTAGAGCTGGCCATGGGAGAAACAATCACTGCGCAGATCTACACCAGCCGCTCTTAAACTTTGTCCCTGTGCTTTATTAATTGTCATAGCATAGGCGACTTGACCGGATATTGTATTCTTTTAAAATTATTCTGATAATCAGATGGAATAATTTTGCACCTTATTACAACGCAATAAGGAAAAAATGTCAGCACAGCCAACATAATGCCATAGGTACTATTCAATGAAACGCATTCCACCTACTCTCAGGAGAAATGACCAAAGAGAATGTAATACTACGTTGAGATCACATATGATATTTATTTTTCTTAATTAATCAATCAAAGGAGTTTCAATTCCGACGTCGAAGTCAATCGCCGCAAAAGTAGCTTTCTACCATTTTGTAACCCTGTTAGGGGATAAATATAAAAAAAATACGAAACACATATTCAATTATTAATTTTGTGAAAGAATGTCTATGCTCAAGTCAATCGGGTCAAGGAATCGCGTTCTCCCATACAAACTTTGCCACCCTGTTTCACCCTGTTGAATTTCGCAAAATCTCGTCTTAGTGAGCACCTACGCCCTAAAAGGAACCCTCATGCAAAATTTGAGACTCCTAGCACTAGTAGTTTCTGAGATTTCGTGATCAGTGAGTGAGTTTTTTTCCCTTTTATATATATAGATTACCAAATAACCTGTATAAGCTTTGTAATGCATTTATGTGAGTTTTGAACGTTGTTACGTTGATGTCTTTTGTAGGTAAATATTAAAATTGATTGTGATGAAAAAGCAAAGCATGGAACCAACCTGACTACAATTTGCTGCGATTTTATCAGGAAGGTGATGAACGTGCGCGTTAGCGGGCGTGATGGCGTCGCGCACCAGGTCAATGGTCTGTCGCAGCGCAGTGGGTGGCGCCCAGCAAGAGTCGCGCAGCTCCGCGCCGAGCGCCACGCCGCGCAGCAGCGCCTGGTCGGCGTTGATCGCGTCGAGCGCCTGCAGCGTGGCCTCCACGCGCTGGATGCCGTAGTGCTCGCGCACCGCGCCGCACGCCGCGCCCGCGCGCGCCGCCGCCGGCGCCCCGTGCACCGCGAACAGCGCTCCGAACCGCACCTATTACTTACAGCTGCAGTTACTAGCCTCCAGATATGCTTTTATTTATTTATTTATGTAGCAAACAGTCTTTAACAACTACAACTAACAAATATTATCCATACTCAAATAGACCTATACAGTACCATTGTGGTGTAAACGAGCCTTTATAAAAATGAGTAGGTGGGTACGTAGAAACAATGAAACTATTAATAACTTACAATAAATAACTTGAATAAATTAGGATAAGAGTAGAGTGTAACGTTGCATTTATTTAACGTTACAGTCATTTGTTTACAAAATGGAAAATTTTCAAAAACCAAATTCTTTAGTTTTGTTGAGTTTAGTTCTAAACTTCCCGCGTTGATGGCGTTAGCAATTTCACAGAAAGGTAGTATTCGAAAATAATGGATGCCTTTGTCTGTAAAAAGTTGTTTGACAGTTGTCAGTGAAGACAACTTGTTAACCTCATTTTGGACAATTTTCATTTTGGAATCGAGTTGCTTATTGGGCATAATATAAATATTTTTATTTCTCTCTTATTTGCAAAATAGTTGGGCCAACGTCACCTAAAACTATTCCAAACAAGTTAATAGCATTAGTAGTTCTCGAGATATCCAGCTGTGACAGGCAGATAGACAGACTGAGTCGCACCATAAGGGTTCTTTTTACCATTCTGGTACGGAACCCTAAAAAAGACACCCGTAACACCTCAGACGGGACTTGCTACGGGTGAGTCGAGTTTTTTATAGTATTTGATTTATTTTAATATAAATTATTCATATACGTCATTGTGAATGAAAAAAATCTAAAATAAAAAAAAAATCATCTATTAAATTTAAAGTGATGATAACACCTCGCAAAATTGTAACCTGCCGGAAGTGCAACAGACACTAAGTCTAAGGTGACGATATTTTTTACCGAAGTTTAAGTCCATTGTACCCGTATAGTTCTACGGAGAAAAATATCCGTTTAGTTCTACTAATTTCTGTACAATACGACCTATTTTAGTCTTGCGCCAGTTTTATTTGTGCGATTCATTTATTTTGGAATAAATCCATTATTATCATTTAACATTAAACAATTATAAAATCAAAACAATCATTATTACAGAACAATTACTTTCATTAAGATTCATTTAAAATATAAGATCAAATTAAATTAAAACACCAAAATAATAAAAAAGAAAATAAAAAGAAAAATAAAATCACAGGAATTCTTTATCTTAATCTAAATTTAGGTTTGGATCGAGGGTGCTCAATATGCAGCCTGTTTCAATACTGCATTATTGAGCAGTCCCGATCCATCGTTGAGGCAATCGGCTGCAGGTAACTGTTGGAGCTGCCCCGGACTCGCAGCATCAGAGACGCAATTCATTTGCGTAAAATCGCTGCAAGCAAAGCCATCAATATGCGCGTCCGCGAACATCTCTGACGCACTACAATACTACACGGTGGCAGCCTCAACAGTGCTCTAAAAGCATTATTATATTGAATGCAGTGCGCATGTTAAGTCGATTTGTAACTAAAATTACTTAGAAAAATAGTAATGATGTAGTAATAAGAACTTTTATGTCATACTTCTGATAATAATGTTAATTACCTACTCATTATTATTTACATTAATCAATTTAATATTTAATCTCTTAAATTTAATCATTTCAATACAGACCTCGCCGGGCACGAGCGCGCGCTCGTTGCCGCTGGACGCCGCCGTGCACTCCAGAGCCGCCGCCACCGCCACCGCCACAGCCACAGCCACCGCGCGCTTCGACATCCCGCGTGCTGTCATCCCGCGCCACAGATCAGCTCCTCCCGAGCACTGCCGACTAGCGAATGCCGCATGTGCACTGCCGCGCCTTACAACTCTTGAACCATTTCAGAATTTTCTCACTAGTCTGAAGATAAATAATATTGTCCACTTGCGACGACAGTGTGGCATCTCGAACTATACGATTTTTTGTTTTACCAAAATTCTGTATCGCGATCTTGCGTTCTTATATATCCAAAAACAGGGTATTTGTTTCTCCAAAAACTCTATTATAATCTTCTAGTATTTTTCTAATATTATTTATCTTAATATAAAAATAGCATTGAGAATGCAAATTGATTGATTGATTGATCGATCGATTGATTTAATGATTGATTGATGGATCGATCGGTCGATCGATCGATTGATGGATGGATCGATCAATCGATCGATTCAGAAAACGATCGACAGAAACCTTGAGGAGCTACTGCATGCGATAATATCAAGCCTTGAAAATAAAACGTTTCCGTTTCTGTTTCCGTTTAAATTTTGTTTCCGTATCCGTTTCCGTTTCTGTTTCCGTTTCCGTTTCCGTTTCCGTTTCCGTTACGTTTCAGTTTCTGTTTCCGTTTCCGTATCCGTTTTCGTTTCCGTTTCATATTTTTTCCGTTTCCGTTTCCGAATCGCGAATTACTTGCACACATCTTTCAGAAACCTTGGGGAGCTACTGCATGCGATATATCAATCCTTGAAAATAAAACTTTTAAAGGACTTGAGGGGTTCCTTTTACGAAACTCATCCCTAGCGCGAATCACTTGCACACATCTTTCAGAAACCTTGGAGAGCTACTGCATGCGATAT